>OX454528.1:45126085-47673812 GCA_949715645.1 Portevinia maculata | reverse complement strand
AACGTTTATAAATTTCTTCGAGATAAATTGGGTAAATTGGTTTCCCCTCGTATCCACATTTTATCGTTGGGCTCCTCCAAAAAGATTGTACGGCAACCAAATTTGTGTTTTCATGGTAAACATTGATAGCTGGAGAATAGAGTTGTAAAAAAAGCAGTTAAGTTAGTACTGCAGTTAAATGAACTTAAAGACTTATTATGTAAGTCTATTAACTTACTTAAAGAATTTAACTGCAAAACAACATTCAGCAGTCATTTTGAAGATTGTGAATGGGCAGTTAAAAAAAAGCAGTCAATTGACTGTAAGTTAAAAGAATGCAGTACTTTTTGACTTGTTGCAGTCTTTAAGTTAGTTGTAAGTCTTTAAAGTCTTCTTTTTTTTTGCAGTCAGTAAGTCTTTTGACTGCATTCATTTAACTGTAAGTCTTTTGACTGCTTTTAAGTCTTTTGACTGCTTTTAAGTCTTTTGAATGCTTTAAGTCTTTTGACTGAATTTAAGTCGTTCGACTGCTTTCAGTCTTCTATGGATTCTTGCAAGTTCCTATTTTATATATGTATGTATGTACATATTATGTATATATGTTCTTTATCTTTATCTTAATCCTGGAAAAAGGATTTTTTTTCCAAAATGTGATTAGAAACCGAACGGTATAATTGTGATGAACGTCATTTTGCTGAGAGGTCCTTGCAACAACAAAAATGGTCATTTAATCCTGGAAAAAGGACTTTTTTGCAAATGTAATTAGAAACCGCACGGTATCATTGTGATGAACGTCATTTTGCTGAGAGGTCCTTGCAACAACAAAAATGGTCCTTTAATCCTGGAAAAAGGACTTTTTTGCAAAATGTAATTAGAAATCGCACGGTATCATGGTGATGAACGTCATTTTGCTGAGAGGTCCTTGCCACCTTGCGGATGGCAATGGTGCAGTAGTAGTGTATTCGCTTACGGAGTGGAAGGTCGTGCGTTCGAATCCCGGCCAAGTCCATTACTTTATACCGAATACATGAAATCGTAATCTCCCTAAGTAACTTAGACACCACCCGTGGAGAAAAACCCTACAACTGCACCCAAACACTTCTTTCCTATCTCTCTATTCTTTCTAAAACCAAGTAGCTTACACTGTGTTCTTAGCATTATAAGGGTACTGTAACAACAGGAAAAATCCCTTTAGCGTAAGCAAATTATAAAAAAAAAAAAAAAAAATGGTCCTTTAATCCTGGAAAAAGGACTTTTTTTGCAAAATGTAACTAGAAATCGCACGGTATCATGGTGATGAACGTCATTTTGCTGAGAGGTCCTTGCAACAACAAAAATGGTCATTTAATCCTGGAAAAAGGACTTTTTTGCAAAATGTAATTTGAAATCGCACGGTATCATGGTGATGAACGTCATTTTGCTGAGAGGTCCTTGCCACCTTGCGGGTGGCAATGGTGCAGTAGTAGTGTATTCGCTTACGGAGTGGAAGGTCGTGCGTTCGAATCCCGGCCAAGTCCATTACTTTATACCGAATACATGAAATCGTAATCTCCCTAAGTAACTTAGACACCACCCGTGGAGAAAAACCCTACAACTGCACCCAAACACTTCTTTCCTATCTCTCTATTCTTTCTAAAACCAAGTAGCTTACACTGTGTTCTTAGCATTATAAGGGTACTGTAACAACAGGAAAAATCCCTTTAGCGTAAGCAAATTATAAAAAAAAAAAAAAAAATGGTCCTTTAATCCTGGAAAAAGGACTTTTTTTGCAAAATGTAATTAGAAATCGCACGGTATCATGGTGATGAACGTCATTTTGCTGAGAGGTCCTTGCAACAACAAAAATGGTCATTTAATCCTGGAAAAAGGACTTTTTTGCAAAATGTAATTAGAAACCGCACGGTATCATGGCGATGAACGTCATTTTGCTGAGAGGTCCTTGCAACAACAAAAATGATCCTTTAATCCTGGAAAAAGGACTTTTTTGCAAAATGTAATTAGAAACCGCACGGTATCAGGGTGATGAACGTCATTTTGCTGAGAGGTCCTTGCAACAACAAAAATGGTCCTTTAATCCTGGAAAAAGGACTTTTTTGCAAAATGTAATTAGAAATCGCACGGTATCATGGTGATGAACGTCATTTTGCTGCACAATTATACCGTGCGGTTTCTAATCACATTTTGGAAAAAAATCCTTTTTCCAGGATTAAAGGACCATTTTTGTTGATGCAAGGACCTCTTAGCAAAAGAACATACATATATACATAATATGTACCTACATACATATATAAAATAGGAACTTGCAAGAATCCATAGAAGACTGAAAGCAGTCGAACGACTTAAAATCAGTCAAAAGACTTAAAGCATTCAAAAGACATAAAAGCAATCAAAAGACTTACAGTTAAATGAATGCAGTCAAAAGACTTACTGACTGCAAAAAAAAAAGACTTTAAAAGACTTACAACTAACTTAAAGAATGCAACAAGTCAAAAAGTACTGCATTCTTTTAACTTACAATCAATTGACTGCTTTTTTTAACTGCCCATTCATAATCTTCAAAATGACTGCTGAATGTTGTTTTTGTACGTTAAAGTATTATGGTTAAGTTTAACTTACATTCAATTTTTTCAGTCATATGACTTAGACTTATCTGAATGCAGTACCAAAGTAATGCATTCATTCACAACTCTGCTGGAGAAGCATTTTAAATTATTTTTGTTTCAGCCAACTCTGTCAAAGGGGTTAACCTGAAATCTTTTTTAGAAAATAATTTGACGACTTGCCAAGAACTTGATCTGAAAGTGTGCACTATAGCTTGCGACCAAGGACCTAAACCCAGGAAAGCTTACCAATTATTTACCAACAATTTTTCAATAATCAAAAAATATTTAGTTTTTATGATTTTCCGCATTTATTGAAATCTATGCGTAATGTTTTACTCAAATCTGATATGCTAACTCCAGTTGGTAATATTTTCTTTGATGTTTTCAGAGAAAAATTCAATTTAGAAAGAGATAATGTGACTAAAATATGTTTGAAATTTACAAGTTTACACATAGCCCCAAATGCATTAGAAAAAATAAGTGTTCGCTTGGCTACGGAAACCTTTAGTAGGACAATACAAACTGCTCATCACCTTAAATGCCTAAAAATAGTTCAAATCAAGCTCTAGCAACACAAGCGTTTACATGAAAAATGAATAATGCTTTCGACTGTATGCATAGTGGGTCTCATTACGATAAAAATATTTTAAAGCATGGAGTTCAGGTTGAAAATCTAGCTTATAATGAGCTTAAACAATTCTTGTCTTGCTTAAGATCAATTCAAGAGAAACGGGGTTTTATTACTTAGTGAAGATGATGATGGTTTATTCGGGAAAGTTGAGTACATATTTACTTACAAAAAGAACTCATCAAGATATTTTGGAAAATTTATTTTCTGTTATTCACAGTAAATGTGGTAACAACAAAAATTCCTCTGTGTACGAATTTAATGTTTTAATGTCAAAAATTCTGTCCTCAAATCTAATCGCGCTCTCTCTTTTATCTTATTGTGATGATGAAGATGTAGAATTCTTGAAATTAGGTACCTCCTAGACTCAACCGCACACATCGAGAACTTTGTTGTTACCTGAAGCACGCGAGGAAATTGTAGTTGATAAAACTTTGTTCGAAAAAATGATACTCGTAAATGATATAAAAATTGTAAATGGAATTTCATTGGAAACGACTGCAACGACTCATTTTTCAGGATATCTCGCGTTTAAAATGCTTTTAAAACATAGGGGCGGGCTACAGTCCGCTTGGGCGAACTGTTGGATACCCTATTCTTATTCCTATCCCTCATAAGTGGGCGTGACAAAAGTCTAAGTATGATTGAATTGTTAAGAACGCTCTACATATTCTGTTATATAACATTTAAAAGATTTTGTCAAACAAAAACGAAGCTTTTGTAAAAAAAACGTTCCCTAGCTCAAACTTTGGTTTTTCAATAAAATTATTTTATTTAATTGTGGGCGTGTCAGTAAGCGGATTAAAAAAAATTAACACAAGAGCATAGAGGACACCTAGAGAGTAGATATATATTATAAATTTCAGCTCCCTAGCTCAAACTTCGGATTTTCAAAAAGTTTTTTTTTGTAAATTGTGGGCGTGTCAGTAGGCGGATTTTGAAAATATTTACACATGAGCATAAAGGGCCCCGTAGAGAGTATATATTATAAATTTCAGCTCCCTAGCTCAAACTTTGGATTTTCACAACAAGTTTTTTTTTTAAATTGTGGGCGTGTCAGTAGGCGGGTTTTGAAAATATTTACACATGAGCTTAAAGGGCACCTAGAGAGTATATATTATAAATTTCAGCTGCCTAGCTCAAATTTTGGTTTTTCAATAAAATTGTTTTATTTTTTTGTGGGCGTGTCAGTGGGCGGATTTTGAAAATTTTATATCCCGAGCAGTTTTAGGAGTCATAGATCATATATACAAAAATTTCAGCTTTCTAGCTCAAAATTCGATTTTTGCCAAAGTTTTGTTTTTTTGAGTTTGTGGGCGTGTCTGTGGGCGAATTTCAAAAATTCGTAAACTTGATTATTTCGGGACCCTAGAGAGTATATGGTTAAAATTGCAGCTCTCCAGGCCCAATTTAAAGGCCTAATTTTTGCCGACGGACGGACAGACGGACATGGCTAGATCGACATTACTATCGATGCTGATCATAAATATAGTAACTTTTAGGGGTCTACGGGCAATATTAAGGTATGTTACAAACTATGCGTCAAAATTAATATACCCTTAGAATAGGATATAAAAACAAGTGTCCAAATTGTTCGAAATTATCTTTAAAAAGTGATGAACAAATAACATATCCGTCAGAACTTTTCATTTCTGCTTAGAATTTTTCCCAAAATAGTGATTTTGGAAGTCTCTTAGCACCAACTGATGAATTTTTTAATATTTGTAAGCTCCATGTCAAAGTAAACCATACAATTTTAAGAGATCGTCCGCATATTAGAAATATATATAAGGGAGTGCATGGCCTTGGAATGCATGGGAATATCAAAAAAAAAGAATTACCAGTAATTATCATGTCACTATAAACCAGCACCCCAAGAGTGAGAAGCACGGCACGGGGACCTCACTATAAACCAATAAACCAGCACCCCCAGAGTGAGAGACACGGGGACCTCACTATAAACCAACACCCCAAGACTTAAAAGCAGTAGGTATCCCTAGGTGCTATTGCAAGAAATACTTTCCTGTTAATCCCCTATCACTGTAGTTTTTAAAAAAAGGAAATAACCTTGAACAAGGCATTTCTTCAATTGAATTACTATCAGAATCTGAAAAACATAAACACACGCAGTAGGTACATAAAAACAATAACCGAAATAATGAAAAACAAAACACAAAGAGAAATAAGCAAAATCAACAAGTAATTTGTTGTTCCAACCAAATTTGAAAGAACAGCATGTCTTGTGAACGAGTTCGATCAAACGGGGACACAGGAGTAAATCCCATTCGTCTGAAAAATCGACATATTTTTTTACTCTGCATGCGATATCTATGTACTTTATTATCTGGGCTCGTATGCCTTACCTACAACCAGTATGATATTGTTGTTAAAATTTAATGTTCGATTGAAACATATATACCGAGATCCTTGACTTTATTCACAAATTCAACTTCAGTTTTGCCGAGTTCAATCGCAGGAAAACAGGAAATATTTACAATTCTTTTCAATATTTACAACGAAAGAAAATTGTTTTATTGATGAAAAGCGTTCATATTGATAACACAGTCCTCAATCATACCAAGCGGACTGCTTCTCATTATTGTAGGTCGTCAGCAAAAAGATGTTCATTACAGTGGCGAGTTACTTTCGGAACTTCGTTAACGTAAATTGAGAACAAAGATGGGTCCAATATTGACCGTTGCGGGACTCCACAGGAAAAGGGCAGACAATCTGAAAACCGAACACCAACAAAAACCGCACAATAAATCTAAAAGTATTGAGAAGGTCAAATTATTGTTCAATAACGTCGAGTATAGTCGATGTACTGCTATGAGCTTGACGAATTGTATTGTATTGTATGTGCAGTGGGGTCATCAGTAGATGACAAGCACTTAGACCTATTGGTCCATTGTACTTCAGCATAGCTGCCCGCACGCTGCTTATTGGCGATTACTAAGAGTGAGGGAGAACCTGCCAGTAGCCTTGGCAAAGCGAAGAATATTAGCAAGTTCAATGTCCTCCACCTAATCTTCGTTGACGAATAGTTTATCTGTAGTGGTGAGCCTGGTTCTGGTGAAAGCAGGACATTCACAGATGAAGTGAGATGCCGTTTCATCCACCTCCAGGCAGCACTCACATAGGCCCGAGCTCCTAATGTGGATGGTTTTAAGGTGCTCGTTAAGAGAACTGAAACCGGTGACGAGACCAATCAAGGATCTCAAGTCTTTCCTGTTCAGTCCAAGCAAAAACTTAGCTCTGCTGATTTTTGGACCGTCCACTAGCTTCTTCGAATACCTGCATGAGACCAGGTCATGCTAGTATTCGGAATGTTGTTGGCGTAGAGCCGAATCCATTTCACGTTTGTGGACGGATGGATGGTTGTGGGCCAATGAAGGCTGTTGAAGAGCCCTTCCTGGCCAGAGCATCCGCTCTTTCATTACCCTGGATACCTGTGTGCCCAGGAACCCAGGCAAGTGATACCGAGTTACATCTTCCCAGACGGTTAAGCTTAACCATGGTTTCCTCAACTATTTTTGAATTGAGAGAGCCAGCCGAACAGGCTTTGATAGCGGCTTGGCTATCTGAGCAGATGTATAAGGTTTTACCCTTAATCCTACTCCTTAACAGGATATTGGCGGCAGAGGCAATCGCAAAGATTTCTGCCTGAAAAACAGTTGTTTGTCTACTCAAGGCTGCAGATAGATTTATCCGACAGTCTCTAGAGTAGACCCCGGCTCCGGAGATACCGTTAATCATATATTTAAAATTCTTGAAACATACGACTGCAAGGAAAAGTTAATAGGACAATCCTACGATGGTGCCGCAGTTATGTCCGGCGAGGGGGGTGGTGTTCAAAAGAAGGTCCTTGATGAATGCCCGATGGCAAATTTTATTCCTTGTTATGCACATGTTTTAAATTTAGTACTATCCCGATCTCTAGAAAACATAGCAGAACTTAAACTATTTTTTGGCTATACTAATAGCATCGTTCGATTTTTTAATAAATCCACAAAGCGGTCCAATCTTTTAAAACAAATTTCCAATCGACGCATGCCAGGAGTATCGGAAACTCGATGGCATTATCATTCAAGAATAATAAACGTAATCTTTAACTGTAGAATAGATATAATTGAAACTTTTAGTAAAATAATTAATGACTCTAGGGAATGGGATACTGACACACTTTCGATGGCAGAAAGTTTATTAAATAAATTAGAGAGCAAGGAATTCTGTTTTTTTGCTTCATACCCTTTCTGAAATATTTGCAAAGACCGATGTATTATTTAATTTAATTCAAAAAAAACAAACAGACGTTAGTTATGCCAAGCAAGAAATCGAACGTTTTGAGTCATGGATAAGCTCTGACTTTTTAAATATGTTTGAAGTTATTTATGACAGCGTAAATGATTGCATCGAACCTCCACGTAAACGCAGGTTGCTTGACTTCGATTTGAAGACGAATTATAAGCGCCTTTTTGTTGAAATTAAAGACAATATAGTTAGCCAAATAAATGCCAGATATAAATCATTTAGTAATCTTACATTTTTGGATTTACTAAATAATTTGAAGTATGACACTTTTTCTCGTTCCAGTCCAGATGTAAAAATATCTTCCCTAATTAAGTTTTTTCCTAGAATTTTTGACTTCACGGCATTAAAAAATGAACTTAATGTTTTATATTCTTCGTCGTCACTTCGGCAGTTTGAGGTTCTCGACCTTCACAACCATTTGAATAGTGAAGCATTGAAAGAAGTGTTCCCTCAAGTCTTAAACTTAAGTAGTTTACTTTTAACACTTCCCATTTCCGTCGCCTCCGTTGAGAGGTCTTTTTCTGCTTTAAAAAGAATTCATACTTATTGAAGAAACTCACAGGGCGAGGATAGGCTCTCTGATTTAGCCCTCATATCGATAGAAAGAAGACTTCTTCTTAAAATTAAAAATAGACCAAACTTCTATGAAAGGGTATTGGCAGAGTTTATCAAAAAAGATCGTCGAATAGCATTAGAATACAAATAATTATAAAGAACTAATATTTTAACAAAACTTTTCACTTTTTTTTTTTTAAGTGTGTGAATTTTAGCTGTTTTTAATTTTGATTTATTTTTATTGCTGACATTATTATTTGTATCGTTTTTATATTTTAACAAATATAAAGAATTATCCATATAATTCTTCTGAATTTTCTTATTTTAAAATAACTATCCACATTATGCTGAATTTTTTTAAGTTATTGTATCATGCGTCTGTCAAGACCGGCTTCTTTTGAAGCCACTTTTGTTATGCTTTAAGCTCATTGTTGATTGAAATATTAATGTCTTGAAGTATAAAAAATGTGGCTAGAATATTTTTGCTAAGTCAATGTGGAATGCATATTATGTAGATACAATATCCCCATTAAAAATTATTTTATTTCAGGTTTTAAAGATTTTTATTTTTATAGGTGACTAAATTTTTCAATTTTTAAAATTATCCACGCCACGCCACTGGTCCCCACTGCCCGCTCTTACTACTTAAGCCCGTAGTGTCCGCCAGAGCGCTTCTGCTCCACACATGTTGACTGGATCCAACTGTCATGTGTCTGGCCCGGCGGCCACCACTCGACTGAAATTGCATTTCGTGGAGGTCATGTGCATCCACTCGGTGGTGACTTTGAGAACTGGAGTGTGGTAAGTGTGGGCGCGCGTGTTGGTATTGGTGAGAGTGTGCGAGTGTGTATGCTGTGGTGGGTTGGTGTTGCTGTGGTGAGTTTTGATTAGTGTGTTTGGCGCTGCATTCGGCTTGCTGATGTATTGGTGGTGGTGGGGAGGTGTTTTTGTGCTACAACACATGTGGCGAAGATTACTTCGTTACAAATAAATCCCAATAAATTATCACCATTGTAGCAAAATAAATTTTTTTGATTTAGTTATGAGTTATTACCTAGGCAGCTAAAAAGCTACAGCTAAAAACTAACCAACTTATATTTTTTTTTTTTTTTATTTTTTTTTTTTTGATTTGTTTTTTCCCGACCAATATTCTGTTGATACTTTAGTTTACCTTTTTTCCGGCTTAATGGTCTTATTTGTTTCCGATGCAATTAAAACACTTTAATCCATCCTTGCACCCTACGTTTCGTCGGTTTCTTGCCAACTTCCTTAGGGGTTTTTTGTTTTCTTTTATTTAAAATATTATTTTACATATTCAATTTAACTTTATATTGTAACGACACAAAACACAATTTCAATAAATAAGTAAATATAAATATAAATAACATAAACGACATCACTATAGAAAATATCACAGATCAGGTGGAAATCAGAATGGTTGTATGGCAACCAAGTAACTTGCGCTGACGTTGTCCATCACTTATAGTTGTCATCCGCAACTAACTTTGGCAACCTAACGAGCTTAGTTACACAACCTGCAACTAATAGGTTAGGTTATGTTAGGTTAGGTTGACGTGGCTGTCAGCTAAGGCCGACACACTTAGACCAAAATTATTTCCATTGTGGTATCACACAGATCTGGGGATTCCCTCACTGCTCGTTGAACCAATGGGAGCTTCTTATGAAGCGCGAAAGACTTCTGACGCCAGTGTTGCCTAAGTCGTTTGTGTCACTAAACAAGAAGTCCCCTAGATGGATATTTCTTTTGTGGGAGAGCGCAGGGCATGTGCAGAGAAGGTGAAGTATAGTCTCCTCCTCCTCCTCGTCCATGCAGCTTCTGCAGAAGTCGTTTGAGTACACGCCAAGTCTGGAGGCGTGCCTGCCTATTAAGCAGTGTCCTGTGATGACACCTATGGTCGAGCTAATATGCAGTCGGTTTAATGAGATTAGACACTTAGAGCGTCGCAGATCCAGCTTTGGCCAGATTCGCTTAGTCGCTAGACAAGTATTGCTACATGTCCACCTAAGGTTTGTTCTCTCGATTGCTGATAGCTTGAGCAAGAGTTTACATGTAGCGATTGGTATTCCTAAAGAACCTTTATCAGGTAAAAGAGGTAAAGTGATTCCTTTTTTGGCGAGATCGTCTGCCCTACAGTTACCTGGAATGTCTCTATGCCCCGGCACCCAACAGAGGTGAATGTTGAACTGCTCTGCCATCTCCGAAAGAGATGAGCGGCAATCTTGGGCTACGATGGAGTTTGAAGAGACTGAGTCCAGGGACTTAATCGCTGCCTGACTATCCGAGAAGATACGGATATCCTTTGAGGATATCACATTCCTCTTTAGCCACGACAGGGCTTATTTCATCGCTAAAATTTCCGCCTGGAACACGCTACAATAATCTGGAAGACGGAAAGAGAGGCTAAGATTTAGCTTTTCTGAGAAAACGCCCCCACCTACCCCATCGCTGGTTTTAGATCCGTCGGTGTAGAAGTGGATCGATTTATCTTCCGCAAATGCATCATCATCCCAGAATGATCTGGAAGGAATGGTGATTTGGAAGTTTTTTTCCGAACTGCAGATGGGGTATGGTGTAGTCTATGTTTCTGGGTAGAGACTTAAAGGAGTCCAAAATGATGGAGTGGCCAATCTTCTTGTTGGTCCACTGTGAGGTAGCTTTTAAGCGGACAGCGGAACAAGCCGCTGTTTGCATGCTGAAAATGTCGAGGGGTATCAGGTGTAACAGAATGTCCAGAGCAGCGGAGGGGGTAGTACGGAGTGCTCCGCTAATGCACAGACACGCTGAACGCTGGACTTTGGCCAGTTTGTCGCGGTTTATAGCTTTATCCAGGGCAGTCCACGAGACGACCACCCCGTAAGTAAGAATTGGTCTAACCACCGCTGTATATAGCCAATACGTAATACGGGGTTGTATACCCCACTTATTGCCAATGGCTTTTTTGCAAGAGAAAAGTGCTACTGTATCTTTCTTGGCTCTTTCTTGTATATTGGGTTTCCAACTTAACTTCCTATCGAAGATTAGACCCAAAAATTTTGCTTCGTCAGAGAAGGTTAAGCTTGTACCGCTAATAGAGGGAGGGTCAATATGTGGGATTTTATATTTCCTGGAAAAGAGGACCAACTCGGTTTTGTGGGGGTTAACGCCCAGTCTACACCGATTAGCCCATCTCGTTAGCTTGTTAAGAGCGTTTTGCAGGAGTTCCTTTATGGTATTGATGTGTTTTCCTGAGGCGGCTATAGCAACGTCATCCGCATAGGCAATCACCCTACAGCCCTCCCCTTCCAGGTTTATCAGTAGTTTATTCACCACCAAATTCCAGAGAAGGGGAGAAAGAACACCGCCTTTTGGCGTGCCTCTACTGACAGACCTCCTAGCAGATGTAACGCCCAGTTTTGAATTAATAATCCGACTTTCAAGCAGTAGATTAATCAATTCACCAAGCGAGCTATCCACCTTCAGTTCTGTCAGTGCATTTGCGATTGCAGATGTGTTAACGTTGCTAAAGGTGCCTTCTATGTCAAGGAAAGCCACCATGGTATACTCTTTGTGATGAAGAGAGTATTCGATAGTGCGTACTACGGAGTGAAGAGCGGTTTCCACCGACTTTCCCTTACAGTATGCATGCTGAGCCG
Organism: Portevinia maculata; assembly: GCA_949715645.1. Taxonomy (NCBI): domain Eukaryota; kingdom Metazoa; phylum Arthropoda; class Insecta; order Diptera; family Syrphidae; genus Portevinia; species Portevinia maculata. Next base: position 47,662,082 of record OX454528.1, on the reverse strand, counting down.
CAGACAACAATTGCGGATTTATGTTCGTGCGAAGATGGATATCAATCAATCGCTCCAGCGTTTTGAGGAGGAATGAAGATAGACTAATGGGTCTGAGGTCCTTTGGACTGATGTGGGAATATTTGCTTTTCAGGATCATCTCCAGCACAGGCAGGATGATATCCGCTGACATTTGTAGTTCGGCAGGTATTATGCCGTCTGGTCTTGCAGACTTGAAGGGTTTGAAGCTATGTAGCGCCCAAGTCAACTTTTCCCTAGTAATCAGACCGTGAGAGTAAGTTACCTGTGCAAATGACCTGCAAGGGCGTAAATTGCCGGTAGTATTGGAGCTGCCTGGGAAATGAGTGTCAAGTAGCAGATTGAGCGATTCCTCGCTAGATGTCGTCCAAGAGCCGTCTGCCTTCTTAAGGCAGCTAGGCATAATTGGATTAGAAGAGAGGATTTTTCTTAGCCTTGATGCCTCAGATGATTCTTCTATTTTGCCACAGAAGAGTCTCCATGAGGATCTTTTGGCTTTCCTTAGTTCTTTTTTGTATAGTATGAGGGATTCCTTATAGGAGTCCCAATCGGTTATTGCTTTTGAGCTTTTAGCAAGATTGAAGAGTCTTCTGCACTCCTTTCTGAGTGGTCCTAGCTCAGGGGTCCACCAGTGAGGCTTCTTCTTACCCCTGGGTTGTACGAGCGGGCAGGATGCCGCCATTGCTTCGTTAAGTGCCAGGGTGAGTTCATCGACTTTATTATCGAGCTCATTGGAGTCGCAGGGTGGACTTAAGAGTACAGAGTTAATACGATTATGTAATGTGTCTCTGTATAAAGGCCAGTTGGGTTTCCGAGGATTTCTGAAAATGGGTTGACATGGAGGCTCAACATTAAGGTTGAAAAGAAGATAGCGGTGATCCGAAAAAGAGTGATCAGCCGAAACCTTCCAGCCCGTAATCATGTCATTGATGGTATCAGAGACAAGAGTGATGTCAAGGACTTCTTGTGGATTTTTGGTAATGAAGGTGGGTTCATTACATTACATTACAAAATCAGCAAGGCTGAAGGGTTTGTTGCGTCTTTCAAAATTGTCGCCCCTTCAGTATATTTCGAAAAGCTGTGCAATAGCACTGCATGGCCTGAAAATACGTTAGTTAAAGAATTTACACCCCGTTCGACAAAAAGTCGCAGGAAAGATTGTCCGTCCAAGTTAAAAAACCAAGTAGGCTGTCCCTCTACTATCAAAATGTAAGGGGACTCCGCACAAAAACCGCTGAATTATATATAAACTCGCAAGCCCTCTCTCATGATATCTTCTCCTTGACGGAAACATGGCTAAATGCCGGAATTCTAGACACGGAACTCTTCAATCATGAGTTCTCCGTATTCAGAAACGACCGTCATAACAATGACCTGAAAGCGCTTGGAGGAGGTGTTCTGATCGCTGTTCGTTCCAACCTTGAGTCACGCAAGATTGATTTTCCATTTCAACTTAATGTCGAAGTTATCTGTGTAAAAATTACACTTAAGAACAAACATTTATATGTTGTTAATGCGTACATTCCATCGTCTCGTCTATGTTCTTTGTATTCGGAACTCTCTATGGCACTAGACCATATTTTTGACATATCTTGTTGTGACAGCACTGTCTTACTTATAGGCGACTTCAATCTGCCACATATTGGATGGGTACCTTCTGAGGATGATTCTCATTTCATTCCATCGTTTGACTCTGCCCAACAAGAGCTCGCTTTACTTGACAACATTTTGTCTTTTGACTTACAGCAAACAAGCTGTATAAAAAATTTCAGAAATCGAACTCTCGATCTTGTTTTCTCTTCTGACTCTGTTAGTACTGTGGTTCTGGAATCCCATCTCAGTATAACTAACATAGATGACAATCATCCACCCTTGGATGTATTTATTGAACTGGGCGCACATCTGTACGAAAACAGTAATTCGTATGACCGTTCGCAATCTTTTGACTTTCGGAAAGCAAATTTTCAAAGGCTTTCTGATGAAATTAACAGCTTTAATTTTAACCTTACTGCCTTATCTAATATTGAAGATGCAGTAGGTTCTTTTTATTCTCTGATGGATAACTGCATGAAAAAAGTGATTCCTGTGAAATCCTCTAGGAATCTGAAAACGTCCCATCCCTGGTACACTAAAGAGATAAAATCGATACGAAACAGATGTAATAGGGCTTGGAAGAACTATTTAAAAAGTCTCTGTCATTCAGATCTTGAACTCTATTTCACATTATTCAATGAATTCAAATCTCTATCCTGCAACTTATATATTGACTATATAAGTAAAATGGAATGCTCTTTAAAATCGAACCCCAAACTTTTTTGGGGTTTTGTCAATTCTAAGAAAAAAACTGATGGTTATCCATCGAAGCTTACTTACAATAGTTCTACAACTGCTGATTCAGTAGATGCAAGCAATATGTTTGCAGATCATTTCAGTAAATCATTTAGGGGGACCCCTCTTCACATTGATGATCAATATTTTAGTTATCTAACTAGCTGTTCCCAAATAAGTTTTAGTAGTATCTCATTCGATTTGGAAACAATTTTAAAATGTATTTCTTCTCTCAAGAATGATTATTCATCAGGTCCTGATGGCATTGCACCGATCGTTCTTAAAAAATGTAGTCATGCAATTGCTCCATATCTTAAGTATCTGTTTGAATTGTCCATCAGTACTGGTAAATTCCCTAATCTATGGAAAAGTGCTTTTATCACACCTGTATTTAAAAAAGGCGAACGTGGTGATATCACTAATTATAGGCCTATTTCAAAGCTTTCGTGTATCCCTAAGCTTTTTGAACAAATTGTTTGCGAAAAGTTAATATTTCTTTGTCGCAATTTAATTTGTAATGAACAGCATGGATTTGTAAGAAACAGATCCACTGTCACTAATCTGTTAAGTTTCTTGCGTGATTGTTCTAATACCTTGGAGAATAAGGACGAAATGGATTGCATATACACTGACTTCTCTAAAGCTTTCGACCAGCTGTCCCATGAAATAATCGAGTTTAAGCTCAGGGCTTTTGGCTTCCCACCAAGTTTCATAAAATGGGTTAATTCATACCTTAGATCAAAGATTTATCAAGTGAAATTTAGAGGATCGCTATCCGTATCTTTCACAGCGCAGTCTGGAGTTCCCCAAGGAAGTCACCTCGGACCAATATTATTTATACTTGCCATTAATGATGTTAAGGCATGTATAAATCACAGTAATATCCTGATCTACGCTGATGATATGAAAATATATAAATCTATCACTAGTCAGCAAGACAGAATGTTTCTTCAATCTGACATTAATAGCTTCGCCAATTGGTGTGATAAAAACGGTTTATCCCTGAACCCAACTAAATGTCAACATATGACATTCTCTAGAAAGAATATCCCTTCCACCTTTCAATACTCTCTGTCTCAACATATTCTTTGTAGTGTTGATAATTTTAAGGATCTTGGGGTTTATTTCGACCCCAAACTGGATTTTGCTAAGCATATTAATTCTATTATTAATAAATCTAATTCTATGTTGGGCTTCGTAAAACGGTGGGCCAAAGAATTTAATGACCCTTATGTTTCTATGTCATTGTACAATTGTTTTGTCCGTCCGATTCTACAGTATGCCTCTCAAGTTTGGACACCGTTCTACAACATTCATTCAAATCGAATAGAGGCCATTCAACGTAAATTTATTCGATTTGCACTTAGAGGACTTCCATGGGATGATCCATTTAACCTTCCTCCCTACAGTCAACGTATCAAGCTTCTTCAAATGTTACCCCTTTCTCAACGAAGGCTTAATAGCGATATCATTTTTTTACAGCAGCTCATATCCGGTCAAATAGATGCACCTGACTTGCTGTCGTCTATTGGCTTTAATTTTCGTGGTGGTGCCCATAATTTACGCAGTGTTGAATTATTGTTCAGCCCCCATCATAGAACGAATTATGGAAGGCATGAGCCTATTAGTCGCATGAGTAGAATCTATAATCTAAATGATCATGTGATTGACTTGCATGTTAGTAAAATTAAGCTAAAAAATATTTTGCGTAATAATGCTTTAATGTGTTAAATTGTTTGCATTATTTTGTGTCTGTGTTAGTACTCGTATTTTATAGGTACATAATTATTGTATTTTTAATTGTTTTGTCCTTACTAACACCTGCACTAAATGATGAGCCAGTGAGAGCACTTTTAGTGCCGGCAATTTCTGCTCGTGATAGTTGCTTGCTTCAAGCACTCCGCGACACTGAGCTGATAGTGTAAAAAAAAAAAAAAAAAAAAAAAAAAAAAAAAAAAAAAAAATTACCTGAGTTACAAACAATGAGGTTAGTACGTAAGAGATATTCAAAAAGTGACTCACCCCTGTTATTGATGTCTGTGCTGCCCCATACGGTGTGATGAGCGTTAGCATCGCACCCCAATATGAGGTCAGCTTTCTGCCTCCTTGCTTCTTCGATCACCCTCTCTAGGTTATCACCAGGGAGAGGCCCCACTTGAGCGTGGGCGAGATACGCTGATACTAGCCAGAATGATCTACCAGCGGTCTCTATTCTTGCCACAGTTGTATCTCGATCGCTGAAATTAGGGAGTAAATAAGCATTAATATTACTTTTCACTAGTATGCACGATCTAGGTTTAACTTTATCGGTCACATACAGTGAGTAGTATCCAGGAGTCCTGACTCCTCGAACCAGGTTGTTGACAATCCAAGGTTCTTGTATCAGGACGATGTCTTCTGCGCCTTTGGTAAGACGAAGAATAAGTGCGGCCGAAGCCTTTATGGAGTGTTTAATCTGAAATAACTGCAGCATTTTCGCTACAATCAGGAAGAGATGCCTCCACCACGGTGTTATTCAGGCCTTCCAATTCCGAGAACGAGTTGAGAAGCTCGTCTTCACTCAGAAGAGCCTTATCCTGATCTTGATCATCAGTCTCCATATCTGACAAAGCGTCGGTTATGGATGGTGATTCGTTGGTTGGCGAGGGTTCATCGTCCTCTAAAGAGGGGAAGGAGATTGAAGCCCCAGGATCTGAGACTACGATCGTAGAGTCAGAGGGAGGAGGAGGAGGAGGGGGAAGTTTACCCGCATCCATTTCGTCCTTTTTATAGACCCGCATTTTGACATCGTCCCATGCGAATCTTATGATGTAGTCGTTCTTGGCCAGAGGAGCCAGGGTTTCTTGGTTGATTACAACCACGACACATCTGTAATCACCCTTAAGCTATTCCAGTTTGGCAACCTTCCAGTTGTGGGTCGGAAGTGAAGGGTTGCTGAATTTCAGGACTTCCAGGATGTCCTCAGGGGTAGATGGATCCGCAGTGATCCAAATGCGAGATCTTGGTCGGCAGGAGATGTCCTCCCTTGCAACAACCTCGAGCTTTGCATCGGGCCACACCTCTCCGAGCCTACTTATTGCAAGCTTGTAGAGATCGGCCGATCTTTGATCATCACACGCGACCAATTTGATGTGACCTTGATGCCACCCTCCTTCATGTGTAAGCGGAGGAGGTCCGGGATGGTTTCTTATGAAGGAAAAGAAGGAGCGCGAAAGCGCTCTCTTAACCATATCCCACTTCTCATGGGTTATAGACCCGTCAATATCATTGCGGTCGATGACTGCGACCACAATTTTGTCTTTCAGGATGTCACTGAAAGATCTGTGAGGTATGATAGTGGGAGAGATGCCGGTGTTATGCACTCTCTGCCTCTTGGAAACCGAGCTGGTTCCTTCCACTGACCTCTGGCGTTTGATCGACGGGTCGCAGGCCTTAAGGATCTGCTGAGCCCAGTCCAGTTTGGCGATTTGTGCTGGCGTCCTATCCTTCTCCGCGATGGTGCCACACATACGCTGGATTCGGATGGCGTTGCGTCGGTGTTTGTATGACGCCGTGGACGGATTATGGTCACGCTTTGTGTTGATAGAGGGACCATGATGCACAGTCCCACCACCAACAGGTTTTTTGAGGGCAACGCTTTTCCCGACCGTGGAAGGACCATAATGCACAGTCCCACCACCATCAGGTTTTTTGGGGGCAACACTTTTGCCGACCGTGGAAGGACCATGATGCACAGTCCCACCAACAGCAGGTTGTTTGGGGGCAACGCTATTGCCGACCGTGGAAGGACCATGAGTTGCCACAGTCCGTCCCACAGACAGCTTATTAGCATTAACCGAAGACGTTGTTGACTTGGTGGGGCCGGCAGAGGGGGGGCCATGATTCACAGTCCTCTCTCTGTCGGAAAAGGATTTTTTAAGCTCGCATCCACTAGTGGAGGGACCATGTATGTCCACAGTTCCAACACTATCTGGTGCCATAGGAGCTATGCCGGTAGACAGCTTGGTCGCCGTACTACCGTCCGGTTTGAAAGGGGAACCGGCCATAAATTTTTTTGTTTTTGTTTGTTTTTGTTTTTTTGAATTCATAGTGAGATCCCATGAGTCGCGGAGAAAAAAGGTCCATCTGCACAGAGATCCGCATTGTGCAGATAAGGCTGGTTAATCCGGAGGTCGCCAGGTATCCGGATACTCCGTGCACGACTGAGCTATTTGATAGACTGGGCCCTCAGCCAGGTTAACTCTCGGCACGGGTCGTATGACACCTTACGTCCAGCCCAGGGGATAAGGAGGGGGAGGGGGAGAAGAACGAGCTGTCCTGTAGAGGCCGCAAAGTAGTACATGTACCGCACTTACGCCTTAAGAAATAGAGGGGGAGAGAGGGGACGTAGAGTCCTGGTCAGTACTTGGTAAACGCTCGTCAAAAGCCTGTCTGTCATGGGTGGCCCTTAGACAGCATAGCCCGTTGAACCTACGCCTCAAGCCTTCGCACCGGTACCATCGAATGCAATGATGGTACGCACGTCAAGGTGACTGACCCACGCGAAGGCAAAATATATGCAACTAATAGCTAATAGCAAAAAGTAGTTGTCATTATGATAGCTAACCACCAAATCGATTGCATTTTTAGCGCAGCTAATTTAACAACGTTAGTTACTTAGTTATGGCGTTAGCTAGATAACAAATTAGGTAGCTAACGCGCAACTGTGCGTACATGTTTACACATCAACTACATATACCGTGAGTGCAGCGTGGCTCACACCTTTTTTTGTTCTTACATTCAGTTGAAAGAAAGGCTTCTTCTATTTGCGCTCCCAGCACAACCATTTCATCATTATGTTCAGAAGAATTATAGCTTGACTTACTCAAAATATTAAAATCTGGATGTTGTATTGAATCATCTGAATCCATCCATTCAGCTTTATCGAATTCCTCATTCTCATTCCCAGTATTTTCGGTTGATTCACCTGTGTAGACTAAAAATAATAACCTTAATTGTGAATTATGAAACTAAATAATGAAACCAATTGTTCTTTCTTAATAAATAATTTGAAACGTACCAACATTAAATCCATTATTAGCTGAAGAACGTGCTTCTTTTTGGACAGTTGTTTCAACAATTGGAATGAGACCACTCAAAAAGTTTTCGTTGCTTGACCATTCTTCAATTGTGTATTGTGTTGTTCAATGGTGCAACACTCGTAGCTTCCGGTTTGTTAATACTTCCTATATACGCGTAATACACATTGCATTGGAATTAAAACACACATTTGTTTGGTAACCGATTCACAATATTATCTTACCAACAACAATATTTTCCGTTTTAAACTTTCCGTTTTCGAAACCACGAACACTTTCTAGAAAAAAATGATAATAACATTATTTCAAACGAAGCCATAATAGAAAATACACTATTTATTAAAAACAAAAATATCAGTTCACTATTAATAAAACACAAAATCACAAACACATTTTCTTTTATGAATATGATCATAGTGTATAACACTATTCTTAAATTTAAGCAGAAGTATTTTGTATGTACATATTATGTATGTACCTAATACAAATAGGTAAGTTTATTTGAGGTTCCATGTGCAAAAATGTAAATGTAAATGGTAAAGTCAAAAATGCGTTTATTAAAAAATCAGTTAATAAAAGATTTGTTTTCATTAAAGAATTACTTTTACCTAATAATAAACCTCATATACGAGTGGCGTCAAAGTATTCTCGCTACCGATCAGAGTGATTTAAAAATGATGAATAAATTAATTTGATTAATAAATAATAATAAGTTAAGTTATGACACTCATATCTTTAGGCCAGTCATTCCGATCGTTATAAAGTTGGTTTATTCAACGAACAAAATTACAAAAACAATATTACTTCTTTATAAATTAGTCACATAAACTACAACATTATACTCAATACCGAGAAAACTTTGAACGCCCGTGGTACAACACAGAAAAAATTACGGTTACATTAAAACCAAGTTTACTCTTGGCCATAGCACGTTTTGTAGGCATCCTAGCCAATTCAACAATTTTTAATGCTCCGTTAGTTTACACTTCTTTTTTTACTTTTGAAAAATACACTTTCACTTAAACACAATTGATGCGACTGTTCATAACGACTTATCTGAACTTACGAGTATAACGTAATTGTGTTGGATATGCACTTAAACTTCTTACGAATAAACAAACTGAGTCTACTTAGATCAGATTTTTTTTGAAATTCAAATATAGAATAACGGCCTAACTGAATTTATGATTACATTATTACAACCTAAGTTGAGATAGGTCAACCTAGACGCATGCCGTTACAACCTAAGTCAAGTTGAGAAAATAAAATAGTTGTTAAATTTGGAGGATAAACCGCCTAAGTCAAGATAGGATAAACAAAAAAAAACGTTTTTCAATAATGAAAATGAAATAAATAATTTATTTCGACTTAAGATTTTATCTCCAATTCATATTCATTTCAAATTAGAGAAAATTATCGCTTAACTGAAGATAAGCTAGAAATGTAAAATAAGGACTCCTTGACTAAAAGTCTTAACTCAAGTTAGGAAATTTATGTTGCAATAAAATATATTTTGAGTTAAGTTGTTTTAGCAAAATGTTTTTAGGAAGAAAGGACTTAAGCTATAAGGTTTTTCGGTTATAACTTCCTTTTAAAAAAAGAAACAAATGTAAAAAATTGAGTGAATGTAGATTTGAATATTCTGGACCAGATTATAAAAAAAACTCAATTTCGTCATAACTCGAGTTAAGCGGTTTAGGTTTGCAGCTACAGAAATATAGTAACTTTTAGGGGTCTATGGGCAATATTAATGACTGCGCTGTGGTTTTCACTATAAGGGTGTCACTACAGAAAAAAGAAATCCCTTTAGAGAACGCAAATTATTTTAAAAACATAGGGGCGGGCTACAGTCCGCTTGGGCGAACTGTTGGATACCCTATTCTTATTCCTATATCTCATAAGTGGGCGTGACAAAAATTTAAAGGATTTTATCGAAAAAACTAAGCTTTTGTAAATAAAAACGCTCCCTAGCTCAAACTTTGGTTTTTCAATAAAATTGTTTTATTTAATTGTGGGCGTGTCAGTAGGCGGATTTAAAAAAATTTAAGTATGAGCATAAAGGGCACCTAGAGAGTATATACTATAAATTTCAGCTCCCTAGCTCAAACTTTGGACTTTCAAAAATAAAAAAAAAATAATTGTGGGCGTGTCAGTAGGCGGATTTTGAAAATATTTACACATGAGCATAAAGGGCCCCTAGAGAGTATATATTAAAAATTTCAGCTCCCTAGCTCAAATTTTGGTTTTTCAAAAAAATGTTTTATTTAATTGTGGGCGTGTCAGTGGGCGGATTTTGAAAATTTTATGTCCCAAGCAGTTTTACGGGCCTAAGATCATATATAAAAAATTTCAGCTTTCTAGCTCAAAATTCAATTTTTCCCAAAATTTGTTTTATTTAATTGTGGGCGTGTCAGTGGGCGGATTTTGAAAATTGTATGTCCCAATCAGTTTTATGGGCCATAGATCATATATAAAAAATTTCAGCTCTCTAGCTCAAAATTCGATTTTTTCCAAAATTTTGTTTTTTTGATTTTGTGGGCGTGTTGTGGGCGGATTTCAAAAATTCTTTAACTTGATTATTTCGGGACCCTAGAGAGTATATGTTAAAATTTCAGCTCTCTAGGTCCAGTTTAAAGGCCTAATTTTTGCCGGACGGACGGACGGACGGACGGACGGACATGGCTAGATCGACATTACTATCGATGCTGATCATAAATATAGTAACTTTTAGGGGTCTACGGGCAATATTAAGGTATGTTACAAACTATGCGTCAAAATTAATATACCCCTAGAATAGGGTATAAAAAATATACCCTTAGGGTATAAAAAGTAATGTCATCAGATAATGTGAGAAGACATTTTTCTTAAAGTGAATAGGATTATCTGTATTTCGATAATGGCGTGGCAAGGTATTCCATAACCGAGATGTGTCAACGAAAAACTGTCGGTCTGAAGTAAGACATGAAAAACGGGGAACCCTAATTTGGTAGATCTGCTAGGCAACGAGAACTGGATTCTATCAGAAAGGCATGGTTGGTGCATTTGGACAATATTAAAAAAAATTGTTAGAATTCTAAGTTTTATGAGGTTTTGAAAAGAGATCCCATATATACTTTTGGAGAATGAATAATAGACGAAATAGGTGTCGAGCCACACTGTTAAGTCAACGTTGAGCTGCCTCTGAGCTACGCTGTCGAGTTTGCAGAAGATTTCACTGCCATACGTCAAAATCTGAGTTAGAAGGATTTTATTTATTTATTTTATTTTATTTATTTATTTATTTATTGAATTTTATAGTTAGCCAAAGCAATTGAAGAGCTTCGTATCACAGATAATAAGTTACATAGATATCGCATGCAGAGCAAAAAAAAAAAAATTGGCATAGAAGTGATAGAAGTGAAAGCTTAGAACTTTTGGTATCAAAATTTAAAATTTTATATTGTTTGAATTAAAATTTTCAACATTAATCTGGTTTTCACATCTATTCACACTCCGAGCAATAATTATGTATATGTGTATATGTTTATATGTATTATTTTTTTTTTATTCAAACATATTACGGGCTGTACAAGATCATGACAAAATATAAATACAATCCAATTAAAATAACAATTAATATACAATCACATGATTTATGGATAGTATGTGTATTTACATAAATTTTAATGTACTTGATTTTTAACATTATTTTCATTGTTCGCATCATTGTCATCCTTAATTTCAACAATACTTAGACCTTTTTGTGTGGCGGAAATTTTGGCGATAAAAGAAGCCCTGACGTGGCTAAAGAGGAATGTAATACGAGTATCCTCAAGGGATATCCGTATCTTCTCAGATAGTCAGGCCGCGATCAAGTCCCTGGTCCTCATAGCCCAAGATTGCTGCTCATCTCCTTCGGAGATGGTAGAGCAGTTCAACATTCACCTCTGTTGGGTGCCGGGACATAGAGACATTCCAGGTAACTGTGGGGCAGACGATCTCGCCAAAAAAGGAACCACATTACCTCTTTTACCTGATAAAGGTTCCCTAGGTATACCAATTGCTACTTGCAAACTCTTGTTCAAGCTATCCACAATCGAGAGAACAAACCATATTTGGACAAGTAGCAATACATGTCTAGCGACTAAGCGGATCCGCCCAAAGCTGGATCTGCGACGCTCTAAGTGTCTAATCTCATTAACCCGACTGCATATTAGCTCCACTTATAGGTGTCATTACAGGGCACTGCTTAATAGGCAGGAACGCATCTAGACTTGGCGTGTACTCAAACGACTTCTGCAGAAGTTGCATGGACGTGGAGGAGGAAAAGACTATACTTCACTTCTCTGCACTTGTCCTGCGCTCTCCCATAAAAGAAATCTCTTTCTATTGGACTTCTTGTTCAATGATATAAGTGACTTCGCCAACACTGGCGTTAGAAGTCTATCACGCTTCATAAGAAGCTCTTGCTGGTTCAACGAGCAGTGAGGGAAATTCCCAGATCTGTGTGGTACCACAATGGACCTTATATTGGTCTAATTGTGTTTGCCTTTTGCTGACAGCCACGTCAACCTAACCTAACCTAGACTTTTTGTACTTTAAATACGAGGATTTAAAATAATTTCCTGTTATTTATTTTTTATCTTAAAAATAAAGGGGGTTTTCAATAAGAGAGCTACAAAAGCTTTTTTTAAATAAAACAAAAACGGTTTTGGATATCAATGAAATTCTTTATTCCTGTGAAAGTACGTTCGATGCCATTATGTATGGAACTCGATTTCTTTTGCATGGCCACCACGGACACACTTGCAGAAGTCCAGACGCTGAACCCAATTTTCGACGGTTTTCAAGCATAAATCGGCCGATACTGCTGCAATTTCACGTCGATATTCGTACGAAGTTCATCAATCCTCGCTGGCTTGTTGGCATAGACTATAGACTTGACGTAGCCCCACAGGAAATAGTCTAACGGCGTCAACTTGGACTTGGAGGACATGTGATTCCAACAGGACGGCGCCACAAGCCACATAGCGAATGTCACAATCAATTAATTGGAAACCAAGTTTGGAAACCGTGTTATGTCACGAAATAGTTCAGTCGCTTGGCCGCCTCGGTCGTGCGATTTGACGCCGTTAGACTATTTCCTGTGGGGCTGTCCAAGTCCAAAAAAATATAATGTCGCCGCAAGAGAACTTTCCCAAAACATTTTTTACAGATCTTAGAACGTTTATAAATTTCTTCGAGATAAATTGGGTAAATTGGTTTCCCCTCGTATCCACATTTTATCGTTGGGCTCCTCCAAAAAGATTGTACGGCAACCAAATTTGTGTTTTCATGGTAACATTGATAGCTGGAGAATAGAGTTGTAAAAAAAGCAGTTAAGTTAGTACTGCAGTTAAATGAACTTAAAGACTTATTATGTAAGTCTATTAACTTACTTAAAGAATTTAACTGCAAAACAACATTCAGCAGTCATTTTGAAGATTGTGAATGGGCAGTTAAAAAAAGCAGTCAATTGACTGTAAGTTAAAAGAATGCAGTACTTTTTGACTTGTTGCAGTCTTTAAGTTAGTTGTAAGTCTTTTAAAGTCTTCTTTTTTTTTGCAGTCAGTAAGTCTTTTGACTGCATTCATTTAACTGTAAGTCTTTTGACTGCTTTTAAGTCTTTTGACTGCTTTTAAGTCTTTTGAATGCTTTAAGTCTTTTGACTGAATTTAAGTCGTTCGACTGCTTTCAGTCTTCTATGGATTCTTGCAAGTTCCTATTTTATATATGTATGTATGTACATATTATGTATATATGTTCTTTATCTTTATCTTAATCCTGGAAAAAGGATTTTTTTCCAAAATGTGATTAGAAACCGCACGGTATAATTGTGATGAACGTCATTTTGCTGAGAGGTCCTTGCAACAACAAAAATGGTCATTTAATCCTGGAAAAAGGACTTTTTTGCAAAATGTAATTAGAAACCGCACGGTATCATTGTGATGAACGTCATTTTGCTGAGAGGTCCTTGCAACAACAAAAATGGTCCTTTAATCCTGGAAAAAGGACTTTTTTGCAAAATGTAATTAGAAATCGCACGGTATCATGGTGATGAACGTCATTTTGCTGAGAGGTCCTTGCCACCTTGCGGGTGGCAATGGTGCAGTAGTAGTGTATTCGCTTACGGAGTGGAAGGTCGTGCGTTCGAATCCCGGCCAAGTCCATTACTTTATACCGAATACATGAAATCGTAATCTCCCTAAGTAACTTAGACACCACCCGTGGAGAAAAACCCTACAACTGCACCCAAACACTTCTTTCCTATCTCTCTATTCTTTCTAAAACCAAGTAGCTTACACTGTGTTCTTAGCATTATAAGGGTACTGTAACAACAGGAAAAATCCCTTTAGCGTAAGCAAATTATAAAAAAAAATAAAAAAAATGGTCCTTTAATCCTGGAAAAAGGACTTTTTTTGCAAAATGTAATTAGAAATCGCACGGTATCATGGTGATGAACGTCATTTTGCTGAGAGGTCCTTGCAACAACAAAAATGGTCATTTAATCCTGGAAAAAGGACTTTTTTGCAAAATGTAATTAGAAACCGCACGGTATCATGGCGATGAACGTCATTTTGCTGAGAGGTCCTTGCAACAACAAAAATGATCCTTTAATCCTGGAAAAAGGACTTTTTTGCAAAATGTAATTAGAAACCGCACGGTATCAGGGTGATGAACGTCATTTTGCTGAGAGGTCCTTGCAACAACAAAAATGGTCCTTTAATCCTGGAAAAAGGACTTTTTTGCAAAATGTAATTAGAAATCGCACGGTATCATGGTGATGAACGTCATTTTGCTGCACAATTATACCGTGCGGTTTCTAATCACATTTTGGAAAAAAATCCTTTTTCCAGGATTAAAGGACCATTTTTGTTGATGCAAGGACCTCTTAGCAAAAGAACATACATATATACATAATATGTACCTACATACATATATAAAATAGGAACTTGCAAGAATCCGTAGAAGACTGAAAGCAGTCGAACGACTTAAAATCAGTCAAAAGACTTAAAGCATTCAAAAGACATAAAAGCAATCAAAAGACTTACAGTTAAATGAATGCAGTCAAAAGACTTACTGACTGCAAAAAAAAAAAAGACTTTAAAAGACTTACAACTAACTTAAAGAATGCAACAAGTCAAAAAGTACTGCATTCTTTTAACTTACAATCAATTGACTGCTTTTTTTAACTGCCCATTCATAATCTTCAAAATGACTGCTGAATGTTGTTTTGTAAGTTAAAGTATTATGGTTAAGTTTAACTTACATTCAATTTTTTCAGTCATATGACTTAGACTTATCTGAATGCTGTACCAAAGTAATGCATTCATTCACAACTCTGCTGGAGAAGCATTTTAAATTATTTTTGTTTCAGCCAACTCTGTCAAAGGGGTTAACCTGAAATCTTTTTTAGAAAATAATTTGACGACTTGCCAAGAACTTGATCTGAAAGTGTGCACTATAGCTTGCGACCAAGGACCTAAACCCAGGAAAGCTTACCAATTATTTACCAACAATTTTTCAATAATCAAAAAATATTTAGTTTTTATGATTTTCCGCATTTATTGAAATCTATGCGTAATGTTTTACTCAAATCTGATATGCTAACTCCAGTTGGTAATATTTCCTTTGATGTTTTCAGAGAAAAATTCAATTTAGAAAGAGATAATGTGACTAAAATATGTTTGAAATTTACAAGTTTACACATAGCCCCAAATGCATTAGAAAAAATAAGTGTTCGCTTGGCTACGGAAACCTTTAGTAGGACAATACAAACTGCTCATCACCTTAAATGCCTAAAAATAGTTCAAATCAAGCTCTAGCAACACAAGCGTTTACATGAAAAATGAATAATGCTTTCGACTGTATGCATAGTGGGTCTCATTACGATAAAAATATTTTAAAGCATGGAGTTCAGGTTGAAAATCTAGCTTATAATGAGCTTAAACAATTCTTGTCTTGCTTAAGATCAATTCAAGAGAAACGGGGTTTTATTACTTAGTGAAGATGATGATGGTTTATTCGGGAAAGTTGAGTACATATTTACTTACAAAAAGAACTCATCAAGATATTTTGGAAAATTTATTTTCTGTTATTCACAGTAAATGTGGTAACAACAAAAATTCCTCTGTGTACGAATTTAATGTTTTAATGTCAAAAATTCTGTCCTCAAATCTAATCGCGCTCTCTCTCTTATCTTATTGTGATGATGAAGATGTAGAATTCTTGAAATTAGGTACCTCCTAGACTCAACCGCACACATCGAGAACTTTGTTGTTACCTGAAGCACGCGAGGAAATTGTAGTTGATAATACTTTGTTCGAAAAAATGATACTCGTAAATGATATAAAAATTGTAAATGGAATTTCATTGGAAACGACTGCAACGACTCATTTTTCAGGATATCTCGCGTTTAAAATGCTTTTAAAACATAGGGGCGGGCTACAGTCCGCTTGGGCGAACTGTTGGATACCCTATTCTTATTCCTATCCCTCATAAGTGGGCGTGACAAAAGTCTAAGTATGATTGAATTGTTAAGAACGCTCTACATATTCTGTTATATAACATTTAAAAGATTTTGTCAAACAAAAACGAAGCTTTTGTAAAAAAAACGTTCCCTAGCTCAAACTTTGGTTTTTCAATAAAATTATTTTATTTAATTGTGGGCGTGTCAGTAAGCGGATTAAAAAAAATTAACACAAGAGCATAGAGGACACCTAGAGAGTAGATATATATTATAAATTTCAGCTCCCTAGCTCAAACTTCGGATTTTCAAAAAGTTTTTTTTTGTAAATTGTGGGCGTGTCAGTAGGCGGATTTTGAAAATATTTACACATGAGCATAAAGGGCCCCGTAGAGAGTATATATTATAAATTTCAGCTCCCTAGCTCAAACTTTGGATTTTCACAACAAGTTTTTTTTTAAATTGTGGGCGTGTCAGTAGGCGGGTTTTGAAAATATTTACACATGAGCTTAAAGGGCACCTAGAGAGTATATATTATAAATTTCAGCTGCCTAGCTCAAATTTTGGTTTTTCAATAAAATTGTTTTATTTTTTTGTGGGCGGATTTTGAAAATTTTATATCCCGAGCAGTTTTAGGAGTCATAGATCATATATACAAAAATTTCAGCTTTCTAGCTCAAAATTCGATTTTTGCCAAAGTTTTGTTTTTTTGAGTTTGTGGGCGTGTCTGTGGGCGAATTTCAAAAATTCGTAAACTTGATTATTTCGGGACCCTAGAGAGTATATGGTTAAAATTGCAGCTCTCCAGGCCCAATTTAAAGGCCTAATTTTTGCCGACGGACGGACAGACGGACATGGCTAGATCGACATTACTATCGATGCTGATCATAAATATAGTAACTTTTAGGGGTCTACGGGCAATATTAAGGTATGTTACAAACTATGCGTCAAAATTAATATACCCTTAGAATAGGATATAAAAACAAGTGTCCAAATTGTTCGAAATTATCTTTAAAAAGTGATGAACAAATAACTTATCCGTCAGAACTTTTCATTTCTGCTTAGAATTTTTCCCAAAATAGTGATTTTGGAAGTCTCTTAGCACCAACTGATGAATTTTTTAATATTTGTAAGCTCCATGTCAAAGTAAACCATACAATTTTAAGAGATCGTCCGCATATTAGAAATATATATAAGGGAGTGCATGGCCTTGGAATGCATGGGAATATCAAAAAAAAAGAATTACCAGTAATTATCATGTCACTATAAACCAGCACCCCAAGAGTGAGAAGCACGGCACGGGGACCTCACTATAAACCAATAAACCAGCACCCCCAGAGTGAGAGACACGGGGACCTCACTATAAACCAACACCCCAAGACTTAAAAGCAGTAGGTATCCCTAGGTGCTATTGCAAGAAATACTTTCCTGTTAATCCCCTATCACTGTAGTTTTTAAAAAAAGGAAATAACCTTGAACAAGGCATTTCTTCAATTGAATTACTATCAGAATCTGAAAAACATAAACACACGCAGTAGGTACATAAAAACAATAACCGAAATAATGAAAAACAAAACACAAAGAGAAATAAGCAAAATCAACAAGTAATTTGTTGTTCCAACCAAATTTGAAAGAACAGCATGTCTTGTGCACTATTCGAACGAGTTCGATCAAACGGGGACACAGGAGTAAATCCCATTCGTCTGAAAAATCGACATATTTTTTTACTCTGCATGCGATATCTATGTACTTTATTATCTGGGCTCGTATGCCTTACCTACAACCAGTATGATATTGTTGTTAAAATTTAATGTTCGATTGAAACATATATACCGAGATCCTTGACTTTATTCACAAATTCAACTTCAGTTTTGCCGAGTTCAATCGCAGGAAAACAGGAAATATTTACAATTCTTTTCAATATTTACAACGAAAGAAAATTGTTTTATTGATGAAAAGCGTTCATATTGATAACACAGTCCTCAATCATACCAAGCGGACTGCTTCTCATTATTGTAGGTCGTCAGCAAAAAGATGTTCATTACAGTGGCGAGTTACTTTCGGAACTTCGTTAACGTAAATTGAGAACAAAGATGGGTCCAATATTGACCGTTGCGGGACTCCACAGGAAAAGGGCAGACAATCTGAAAACCGAACACCAACAAAAACCGCACAATAAATCTAAAAGTATTGAGAAGGTCAAATTATTGTTCAATAACGTCGAGTATAGTCGATGTACTGCTATGAGCTTGACGAATTGTATTGTATTGTATGTGCAGTGGGGTCATCAGTAGATGACAAGCACTTAGACCTATTGGTCCATTGTACTTCAGCATAGCTGCCCGCACGCTGCTTATTGGCGATTACTAAGAGTGAGGGAGAACCTGCCAGTAGCCTTGGCAAAGCGAAGAATATTAGCAAGTTCAATGTCCTCCACCTAATCTTCGTTGACGAATAGTTTATCTGTAGTGGTGAGCCTGGTTCTGGTGAAAGCAGGACATTCACAGATGAAGTGAGATGCCGTTTCATCCACCTCCAGGCAGCACTCACATAGGCCCGAGCTCCTAATGTGGATGGTTTTAAGGTGCTCGTTAAGAGAACTGAAACCGGTGACGAGACCAATCAAGGATCTCAAGTCTTTCCTGTTCAGTCCAAGCAAAAACTTAGCTCTGCTGATTTTTGGACCGTCCACTAGCTTCTTCGAATACCTGCATGAGACCAGGTCATGCTAGTATTCGGAATGTTGTTGGCGTAGAGCCGAATCCATTTCACGTTTGTGGACGGATGGATGGTTGTGGGCCAATGAAGGCTGTTGAAGAGCCCTTCCTGGCCAGAGCATCCGCTCTTTCATTACCCTGGATACCTGTGTGCCCAGGAACCCAGGCAAGTGATACCGAGTTACATCTTCCCAGACGGTTAAGCTTAACCATGGTTTCCTCAACTATTTTTGAATTGAGAGAGCCAGCCGAACAGGCTTTGATAGCGGCTTGGCTATCTGAGCAGATGTATAAGGTTTTACCCTTAATCCTACTCCTTAACAGGATATTGGCGGCAGAGGCAATCGCAAAGATTTCTGCCTGAAAAACAGTTGTTTGTCTACTCAAGGCTGCAGATAGATTTATCCGACAGTCTCTAGAGTAGACCCCGGCTCCGGAGATACCGTTAATAAGTGAGCCATCCGTATACACAATGACATCACCCGGCCTAAAGCCATTCCACCCCTCACTGTTCCATTCCTGCCGTTCAGGAAGGATGACCTGAAAACGGCTCCAAAGACTTGCTTCATGCACACTGTGTCAAGTGCTCCTCCCCGATGGACAGGTAGGCTGTCATAGAGAGCTCTGTACCTAGCACATCTGGCCCCATCGCCGAGATTGACCTGCCGTCGAAGTACTACACACATACGGTATAGTGATTTTCTGGCCTCACTCTCAGTAAGGAACTGCAAGGGAGGTAAACAGAGCAACACTTCCACAGCAGCAGTGGGAGTTCCTCTCATCGCACCTGTAATGCATAAGCACGCAAGGTGCTGTAGCTTCGACAGTTGACGTTTGAGGATATGAGCTCTAGCCCACCATACAATCGCACCATACATAAGGTATGGCCTAACGATGCACGTGTAAATCCAGTGAACCAGCCTGGGACTAAGTCCCCAGGTTCTGCTGAACATCCTGCGGCAATGCCAGAGAATGTTAGTTGCCTTCGAAATCCTAGCAACCAAATGTTCAGAAAAGTTAAGCTTTGGATCTAACACAATACCCAGATACTTAACCTTGCTTGATAGCTTTAGTTGAGTGCCCTGGAAGTAAGGCCACCTCACTTGAGGTATTGCCCTTCTACTCGTGAACAGCATCATCTCAGTCTTCGCGGGGTTGACTGACAGAGCTTGCTCGCGGCACCAACTCCCAACACTATTGAGCGCTGTTTCCATCCGCTCACAAAGAGTTGGTAAAAACCTGCCGCTGACAATAATGCACACATCATCAGCGTACCCAATAACAGGGTGACCTTCCCCATCAAGTCTTCTCAACAAGGAGTCGACCAACAGGTTCCACAATGTAGTGGAAAGTACACCGCCCTGCGCAAAGCCTTTAACAGTGCGCACAGTTCTGACGCAGCCGCCAACAGCAGCTGTAACTTCTCTGCTCCTAAGCATTTCCAGGATCCTCCGCGTGGTTAGTTACCTTGTCGAGTGTACCATCCTTGTGAGGTTGGTGCCGGTGCGGAGGCTTAAATCGCAACGAGTCAATCAGACCATGTCTGCTTTGATGAGTGATGACTAAGAACTAACCGGACTTGTCGTCCAATTGGGCAGTCAACCCTAACAAATCTCCAACTCTAAGGTTGCATATGCCGATGGATGCATGGCTAGGGGAGCGCCTAGTCGCAAGTATGCAAACTCCGAATACCAGGCGACCTTCGGTTTTAAATCCAGCCTTCCCATGCCATATCGGGCTCTGGCATGGGCGACTTACTTTCCCGAAGACTCGTGGGTACAATTTCAAATTTAAATTTAAAAAACTTACAGACGGATGCCTCTGAAATCGAATCAACTTCTGGAATTGCTGTTGGGCGACCAGAAGACAACCCAAATCGGGTAGCTACTGGGCTCCCGAAGGCTGATGGTTCTTCTGCTACAGAGCAGAACCCGGCCTCCACTTCTCGGCTTGCTGACGGGCAACCGAACCCCCCTAACTCCCAAAGTATGGATAGTGATGTCTTGTGGACAACATCCAAACTTATTAGTGGCAGAAAACACGAAGCGAAAGCGACCACTTCAGATTCTGACACCTCCACTCTGGTGGACAATTGTAGCGTGGTCTCCGAGAAATCGGGTTGCTTCTCCATTGGGAAGAGCTTGACTGGGCTACAATTACAGAAGCAAGGTGGTTTTGTTAGACTCAGCGGTCTACAAAATAGACGCTTCAAAAGTGCTTTGCGGAGAGGCTTAGACAGAGAAAGTGCTCTAATCTTAGCCCAAGCAGCACAAACAGACAAGCCTGACAAAAAGCGAGGCAGATCTGAAGACCAGACTCCCCCCAAACCTGCCGCCAAGAAGGTTAGGAAAGGTCCTAGGCCTGAGGCACCAACCTTTAGCCAGGTGGCTAGCCTAGTTAGGCTTGGAATCATCCCAACCGACTTGGGCAAAAACCCTCTCTCCCCAGAGCAAATGGCTGCTGTGAAGGAGGCGGTGATAGACACCTCAATCGAGCTGAGCGACCGTGGCGTGTGGCCAGTCTTCTCTGGCTCGCACCTTAAGACAGGATGGATAATCTTCGTCTGCTTTAACAGCGCCACTGCTGGGTGGATGCGCTCGAATTTCGAGAAAATTAAAGAGAAATGTGGTCTGGACCTGATGCTTGTGGAAGAAGGATCTTTCCCGAAGACACACATCGTCCGCGGACTCTTTCCAGAGAGCCTCGAACTCTCAAATGATAAAGTGCTGGCGACCATTGGGGCGCAAAATGCCAACATCAGCACCAAATCATGGAGAGTGATACAGCGAGGTAAGGTAGGTGCACTCCTTCACCTCGTTATCTCAATAGACAACGCCTCCTTGACTGAGCTCAACATACTTATGGGGAAGATCGCCTACCGATTCGGCATGATCAGATTGATTCTGAAGAGCACCGACAGAACCTCTAAATCTGCCATCAACCCTACTAATAACGAGCCAGCTAATTTTGTACCACCTATCGGTAAAGTGACTGAAGGTATGGTACCTCATAAGTCAACCACGACTAGCTGTGTCACCGGACCAGAAACCACTGTACTACCTATCGGAAATGTGTCTGAAGGTAGTGTACCATTGCAGTCCACCTCGACTAGCTGTGCCACAGGGCCAAAAACCTTTGTACAACCTATCGGAAATGTGTCTGAAGGTAGTACAACTACGCAGTCCACTTCAAGAGGACCAGCTCCTACTAGCAGCCTAGGTAGCGGTCAGACGACAGTAATGTCAGTTCCTGTGGACCACCCCCCAAACAGCCAGCAAAGGTAGTAAAAATGCCATTGGGCATGCTACCCCGAGTGGTTCTGGGGGGAGCACTAAGGCAACGGCCACCACGTCGTCCAATCGTCCCTTCCTGCAAGGAAAGATTACTTTCCCTAGGAAAACCGGCAATTCGGCCGCGAACCCCTCCAACCCGGCCAACGCCGCCACTGGGCGGTCTAACCAGGGATGGAAAAAAGATGAATCAGCCAGGCAGTCAACAACAGGTCGCCCTGGACTGGCTGCTTGCCGAAAAGGTAAGCGCCCAAAAAAAGCCCAGCTACTCAGGCAAGCCAGATCCTCAAAGGAGGATCTATGAACACCATCAAGGTGCTTCAGGCGAACCTCCATCATGCTAAGGGTGCGTCCGCCACATTTAGCAAGCGGTTCGCCGAGGAAAAGATAACCCTAGGCCTCATCCAGGAGCCTTGGGTTATCAGCGGACTCATTAAAGGTCTTGGGAATAGGGCAGGTGAGTTAATTTATAAGTGCGGTGAGCAAGTGCCGAGGGCGGCCTGCTTCATCGATATAAATAGCAACTTTCTTCCCATTCCAGAATTCATCAGCAGAGACCTGGTTGCCGTACTACTGGAAGTACCTACACCTAGAGGTACACACAACATCATATGTGCCTCTGCGTATTTCCCCGGAGACGAAGACAACATCCCTCCACTAGAGGTACAGGCACTCATCCGCTACTGCCTACTAAACAACTTACACTACGTCATTGGGTGCGATTCCAACGCGCACAATATGGTGTGGGGTAGTAGCAACAACAATAAAAGAGGTGAGTGTTTGTTAAATTTTATAGTCGGTAACAATGCAGATATTTTAAACAAGGGTTCCAAACCAACCTTCATAAATTCGATTCGCGAAGAGGTACTTGACCTCATACTCGCTAGTCCATTTATGGCAAACTTCATTTTAAATTGGCACGTGTCAGATGAGGCCTCGCTGTCGGATCACCAACACATTCGGTTCGACCTGCCCGGTCAACTGTCACAGGCCACAATTAGATACGATCCTAAGTCGACGGACTGGAATACGTATCGAGGACTTATCCTCTCAAAAACGGATATGCTAATTTCGTCAATCGAGTCCACTTGGGACCTTGACGAAGCAGCACACCAGCTCAACAAAGTGTTACTAACCTCCTACCAGAGCAGTTGCGTCATTAAAACCAGCATAAAGCGACGTAAGGTCCCCTGGTGGAATGACAAACTTGCTGAATATAGGAGGAAGGTTAGGAAACTCACACAGTAGCAGCTCGCATCCACAAAGCGCTAGGCAGAGATCATAATAACGGTGTAGGTTTACTAAAGAAACCAAATGGCACCTGCACGACGGACCGAGAAGATTCAATCAGAACGCTTCTTCAGGTTCACTTCCCAGGTTCGTCTATTCGCGACATAGGCGGTAACTCTAACGATGTGGACCCCAAGGTACATGTAGATAGTAGAGTAAACAGCTTATCTGGAAAAATGTTTAGTCCAGATAAGGTTAGATGGGCAATTGGCTCATTCAAACCATTTAAAGCCCCAGATGGTGACAGCATTTTTCCGGCCCTTATCCAGAGGGTTAGTGATGTCATACTGCCGATGGCTATTGCTTTATTTAGGGCTAGTTACAACTGGGGATACATTCGACTTTCCTTGAGACAGGTCAACGTGATTTTTATCCCCAAAAATGGCAATAGGCCAAGTGAACTGCCTAAAACATACAGACCCATCAGTCTAACATCCTTCTTTCTAAAAACCATGGAAAGACTTATAGATGTTCATATTAGGGAGCAGATAGTAACATCAAGCCCCCCGCCACCCAAGTCAATTTGCGTACAGAAAGGGCAAATCCACTGAAGGTGCTCTTCACTGCCGTGTCAAAAAGGTAGAGGAGACTTTCAAGTCTAAGGAAACGGCACTTTGTGCCTTCTTGGACGTTGAGGGTGCCTTCGATAATACCGGATACGACTCGATTGTCAGGGCGATCAGTAATAAAGGTATCGAAGTATCGACGAACCAATGGATCAGAGCCATGTTGGAAAGTCGTATAATTACCTCCTCCTCTGGAGGTAATTCGGTGTCTGTGACGGCAGCCAAAGGCTGTCCCCAAGGAGGAGTACTCTCTCCCCTCTTGTGGTCACTTGTCATCGACAATCTACTGGTCAGTCTACACAGACTAGGCTTTAACGCCATTGGTTATGCTGATGACCTGGCGATAATTATTAATGGTAAGCGTAGCGCAACCATTACTGATAGCATGCAAAAAGCGTTGCTAGATGTCTCAGAATGGTGTATTAAGGAAGGACTTTCCATCAACCCTCTTAAAACCATCCTGGTACCTTTTACGCGAAAAAGACTGGTTAACTTCGAACCTATCACCGTAAATGGTACACCCCTGAGCTACTCCAATGAGGTCAAATATCTGGGAGTCATCCTGGATAGGAAACTAAATTGGAACTCACACGTAAAGGCCGCCACTGAGCGTGCCACAAGAGCCATGTGGGCCTGCAGACGCCTATACGGCAGAACTTGGGGTCTAAACCCCAGAATGATATACTGGATGTACACCATGATGGTTAGACCCATCATCACGTACGCCTCCATCGTGTGGTGGCCAAAAGTACTTGAACGTACTACGGCTAACAGGCTCCAAAAGCTACAACGTGTTGCCTGTCAGGGAATAACTGGTGCCATGCGCACATGCCCTACGGTAGCACTTGAAGCCATAATTGGACTGTCACCACTACAAGCATTCATTCAGAAGACGGCTGCCAGATGCGCTATTAAGCTTCAGCTTGAATATAAGTATAACTCAAATGACCATGTAGGTTACCTGAAGATACTCAACTCAATCCAAAATTTGGATATGTTTTACACCATCCCTGACTTAATGGTAAGGGAATATAGTTTCGATAAACTATTTGAGGTAGAAATACTAGACCGTTCTAAATGGGTCTCGGAAGTTCCAGCTGTGGACCCAAAAAGTCTGGTATGGTACACCGACGGATCAAAAATGGAGTCTGGAGTTGGTGCTGGTGTCTTTGAACCCAACACCAGGGTCTCGATACCTAAGGGGATGTGCCCCACAGTGTTCCAGGCGGAAATCCATGCCATTGAGATCTGCGCTATCTTAAACTCCAACATAGGAATTAAGGGCGCAAAGATACATATCTTCTCAGACAGTCAGGCGGCACTTCAGGCACTGTCGTCCAACACAATACACTCTCTGACTGTAAAAAACTGCTGCTGCGCCTTACAAAAGCTAGCTAAATACAACAAAGTTAAACTCGGATGGGTGCCTGGCCACCGAGGTTTTGTAGGGAATGAAGCTGCAGATAAGCTCGCCAGAGCTGACTCTGAAGCCGCTTTTGTCGGTGCAGAACCATACTGCAGTGTCAACTGGACTACTGCTCTAGGGCTTGTCAAAGATTGGGAGCAACAGACTCACCTTGAACATTGGGTAAGCGCCCCTGGTCTGAGACAGTCTAAACGCTTGATTAAGCCCTACTCCTATAAGGAAATCCTTACTCTAAATAAGGAAAGCATTAGACTGCTGGTTGGCTTTCTCACTGGCCACTGCGGTCTGAGATATCATCTCAACAAGATGAACCTATGTCCAACGCCAGAATGTAGATTCTGCATGGAGGACGAGGAGACCTCAGAACACATACTCTGTGAATGCCCGGCTCTACATTGGTTGAGACGATGCCTTCTCCACAGAGAGATGTTATCACTGGCAGAGCTTCGCAACTCTACCACCAAAGACGTGCTGATTTTCATTAGGGAAGTCAGTCGCCTTTTGGCGTAAAGACAACCTTGTGGCACAAAAGATCTTTCAGGTCGCAGTGCCTGCCCTTGAGCAAGGGTTTTATATTAAAAAAAAAAAAAAAAAAAAAAAAATTTCCAGGATCCATTCCACAGTTGTAGAATAGACGCCCTTCAGTGTTAAGGCAGACTCAATTCTGCAAAAGGTGGGATTGTCAAAGGCACCCTCAATATCCATGAAGACAGCAAGAGCATAGTTCTTGCGGTCGAGCGCCCTACGCACTCTGGCCGTCAGATCCGTTAATGCCGTCTCAGTGGACTTGCCTTTTTGATAGGCGTGTTGGCTATCATGAATACCCAGCGAAGCTGGAATGGTCTTAAGCCGTACGTCAATCAGTTTTTCAAGGCCCTTTAACAGAAATGATGAAAGGCTAATAGTCCTGAAGCTTTTGGGAAGATCATAGGCGGCCTTTCCCGCTTTGGGAATGAAAACCGCCCTAGCTCTTCTTCAGGCCAAAGGAATATGTCGCAGAGCCACGCTGGCTCTGTAGATTCTAGTTAGCAGTGTGAGCAAAATCTCGATACCCTTTTGCAAGAGTATGGGATAGATGCCATCAGGTCCAGGAGCCTTGAAAGGAGAAAAGGTCAGGATAATGGCTCTCACCCTCTCTCTCGTAACAATGCTCGCCGCGACCCGCCACTGCTCAGTGGTAGCTCTGCTTTTGTTTGGCCACACGCAATTATCCACGGCTTTGCAGCCAGGAAAGTGGGTGTCCATTAGCAGTTGAAGTACCTCCTCATTGGAGTTGGTCGAGGTGCCATCGGGCTTCCGAAGGACGTCAATTACAATTATTTACGTTGAGCAAAGCTGTAAGTTGCTTTTGTATTAGTTTTTCAAGGACTTTCGATAAAAAGGGTAGAATTGAGATGGATCGAAATTCAGTATTTTCACTATTTTTAGGAATCGGGATGATTTTAGAGTATTTCCATTGTGACGGGAAAATGCTTTTGGTCAGAATAGTATTATAGATGTGCTTGCAATACGGCAAGATTAATTTGAGAAATAATGGATTTAAATTATCAATTCCAGTAGCATTTGACTTCAAAGATATAAAGCTTTCAACTCCAGAAAAAAGCAATACAGGTCCAGTGTACACCGCTGTGAACTTTTGTTTATTTTTGTGGAATTAATGAAATAATGTTACTATTGATTTGATTGTAATAAACATCCTTTTCTTTGTATGTTGACTCGTTTGTTCACAATTTTCTTAGGGTTTTCCACAGCTTACGGCCGCTCAAAGATAGGCTTAGAAGAAGAAACTATTGAAATCCCCTAATAAACTCACAACGTACAGTCAATCTGCCATTAAACATCTGCGTCCGGATACGAGTGGTTTTAAATTGATTTTCTTGGACATAAAATAAATTTCAGAGTGTGCAGAAAACAGATTTCGTGATTTGGTTGATTTAGTTGTTTATGCAGTGAAGTTATTTGTCTTTTTATGAAAGGATGTTTTGTTCAAGAAACTGATTTTCGTTTATTGGAATGTAGTTTGTATGGGAAGTTGAAGAAACAAATTGGTTTCTGAAAATATGTTCCTTTAAGGGAGATAATATGTCTGTTTATCGGAGCTGCCCGCAAGCAGAACTTTCATTGTATTTTATTATAATTGTAGATACATACGTATTTTAAAAAAATAAATAAAGCATCTTTTTATCTTTCTTCAATTATCCCTGACAGCAAAACAAAAAAATAATAAAATAAAAACAACTCCAAGTGACATCGCACACAATGAACATCTGCAATGCCATGTCCTTCATACGCCTTTAGTTAGTACCATAACACTCTTATCTTAATGATATTCAATGCTGTCGTTTTCCCTTCAGTTGGTTACGATGGAAGCCGAAACGAACTGTACAAAATCGCTTGTCTCGGTAAAAGTTACAGCATTAAAGGACAAATCTTACTTATTAACAGATGTACGAGTAATAAACCCAGTTTATATAAAGAGAACTTAATTATATTTAGTCTACTGTTATTTGCAGGCTTTTGTTACATCGAAACTGGATAATTACCCCTTTTCTTTTATCTTTGGTGATGCGATTTAGACAAATGAATGTATATAATGTTCAATATGGCATATATTGCGCACCAATTGCAGACACTTGATTGCGGATCGAGCTAAGGCTCACAGACATTTGGACACAATATATCGTGTGTCCTTTCACTCAAGCAACATCAGAAAACTAATTAAACCAATCAAACTTGATAACCTCACAAGATGACACTCTCTTATTCACCTTTGACTATGAATTGAAATAACCAATTTGCAAAGGATGCAGAATTTGCCTTTCCCTTTAGGTACAAAAAAGGCACAAATATAATACACAACCGTATAAATAGACTTTCTCAGAAAGATCGAATAAGTTTTCGTGCCCAGTATATCTACGTGTGGAAACTTTTAATAAGAAATCAAGTTGGTGAATATTGGCTGTCATGGTTCGTTAAGCGTGGAATATACGTTTTTTGTAAAAGGCTCAGATGAAGATACTGCGGCCTCAGCTCGCACCCAAAAAATGAGGGAAAATTGATTCACAGTAAAAACAAAAATCAATTTGAACGTGACTGGGTCGTATACATAATTAATTCCTTTTAAAAATAATATCAGTAAAGTCAGTGCCGTTATTGCGTACACACTGATGAAGAGGTTCACAAAAGTTGTCCATCACTCGGCTGATCATATTTTCTATCGAATTGCTAGTTAAAGTTTTAGTTTTTGTACGAAGTCAAACGACCGGGAAATATCTGCCACAAAATCTCCATTGAACGGCGAGCAGTGTGGCTGTGGGCTGTTGTCCCATCCTGTTTAAACCGAAGATTGTTCATATTGTTTTGTTCATTCGGTTGAGCATTAAGAAGTTCTCCATCTTCTCACAATATCGATCCGAGTTCACAGTCACAGTAACATTGTCTTGTTGAAATAAATAAAGGGTTTTTCAATAAAAGCGCTACAAAAGTTTTTTTTAATAGAACAAAAACGGTTTTGGATATTAATGAAATTCTTTATTCCTGTGAAAGTACGTTTGATGCCATTATGTATGGAACTCGATTTCTTTTGCATGGCCACCACGGGCACGCTTGCAGAAGTCCAGGCGCTGAACCCAATTTTCGACGGTTTTCCACCATAAATCGACCGATACTGCTGCAATTTCACGTTCGATATTCGTACGAAGTTCATCAATCGTCACTGGCTTGTTGGCCTAGACCATAGGCTTGACGTAGCCCCACAGGAAATAGTCTAACGGCGTCAAATCGCACGACCGAGGCGGCCAAGCGACTGGACTATTTCGTGACATAACACGGTTTCCAAACTTGGTTTCCAATTAATTGATTGTGACATTCGCTGTGTGGCTTGTGGCGCCGTCCTGTTGGAACCACATGTCCTCCGATTTGACGCCGTTAGGGTATTTGCTCTAATGGCATCGAACGTACTTTCACAGGAAGAAAGAATTTCATTGATATCCAAAACCGTTTTTGTTTTATTAAAAAAAAAAAACCTTTACTTGCCCAAATTCCAAAACGTGCATTCGCATTTTAGGGCTATGGTTTATCGACGAAACTGACAAGGATTGTTTTCTGTCCATGATCCAAGATTTTGCTTATTAACACTGCCATACAAATTTAAATGTGTCTCATCGCTGAATAACACCTTTGTATATATACTTTATAGTACCTACTATCATCATGGCGAATTGAAAAACGTCGACCTCTATTGGAATTGGACTCAAAAATCTTGGCGTCATTGTATATAAACTTAAAGTTTTTCACCGTCAAAAATAAAAACATTGTATGAAATCAAAATCATTATATACAAGGAAAAGAAAACGAAGAAACAAATATCTTTATTGAATTATTCTGATATTATGTAAGTATGTATTTGTTTTTCTTTGTAAGAAGGGGCATAGGAAAAGAAATTTTTTGAGGATTCGCATCATTGCGTCGCCTTGGCAAGTGCCATGTATGATGAAAGGGGGATGATGGATTTAATTTAATAAAAACAGATTTCGGTTTTTTAATGAAAAGTATAAAAACACCTTAACTTGATTTCACAACATAAATAATGAACTTTACTTAACAAAAAAAAAAAAAAAAAATAATTAAATAAAGAACAAGAACCTTGAATGCATTTCGAAACGCGTTCGTTTCATCATCAGCATTGCACTACCAAAGCTTTGAGTGTTGGCGGCTTGCGCTCCTCATGGAACAGCAACATCATCGATGACGAAGCAAATGTTAAAGAGAATGTGAAAAAACGGGAAAAAAATTAATTCGTATGCAACGGAGTGATAACACTGAACACAGGGTAAAAAGCTTTTAGATTTGTTGAAATAAAATTGATTCAATGTTTCCATTATCTTGATTAAGCAGATTTTTGCCGGTTTGGATGTAAAAACATTCATAAGCTTCAAGTTGTTGTTCATTTCTCACTTGTTTGACTAAGCGTACACATTCTGCATTTATACTGTGATCTTCTTGTAGTATGTGTGCTGCAATGGCAGATCGATTTTGTTGTTTTAAACGAATGCAAGTGAGATGGTCGTTGAATCTCTTTTTAATGCTTCTTTTGGTTTGACCAAAATATTCTCCTTCGCAGTCGTTACATTTCACAGCATAGATACCCGATTTTTCTAAATTGTCTATTTTGTCCTTTGTCGAGCCAAGATAATTGCTCAGTTTGTTGTTGTTTTTGTAAACAATATCGTATCCATGTTCTTTAAACTTAGTTTTCAATTTGTTAGTTATTTCTGGGACAAAATGCATTGATACTCTTTTATTTTCAATTTTTTCTTTTTGTGAGAATAGGGTACTTAAGTTTGAATTTTTTTGTTTTGCGGGAATGATAAATTATTAGATCATCGATCATATCATTACTATAGCCGTTTACTTGAGCCACTTTTTTAATATAATCATATTCCTTTATATAATTCACTAGGGACAAAGGTAATTTGCAAAGTCTGTGTACTAAAGAGTGGTAAGCTGCCCTTTTATGTTGTATTGGAGCATGAGAGTCAGCAGTTATGGTTCTCATGGTACTTGTTTGCTTATGAAATATTCCGATTTCTATTTTTCCTTCAGTCCTTTGCAACTCAATGTCAAGAAATGGTAATTTATTATTCTTCTCGTCTTCACATGTGAATTGAATAGAAGAATTTTGGGCGTTTAATAACTCAAGAGTTTTGGATCTTTCAGTCCTTTTTAAGATCTCAAACACATCATCAACATATCGCCACCAGACTCGTGGTAGTAAACCTCTTTCTTTTAAGTTAACTTCAAATGCTGACATGTATAACTCGGCAATAAGTGGACTCAACGGATTTCCCATGTTTGTACCTTTTGTAACTTTGAAGATTTCACCGTCAAACTTGAAATAGTTCTGATCCATACAGAGTTTGGCGACTTCTTCATAAATAATTTTTTTATTTTTTGGTTCTAGTAATGCAAGGTCGACCGGAATACTCGGGAACAAACAACACACATCGAAAGAGACCATCATTTCATCAGCATTTAGTTTAACCGTTTTAATTTTTTGTACAAACTCAAAAGAATTTTTAACTGAAAAACTTTCTAATGGGGGTAATTTCTTTAGTTCTTGTAATAACCACTTAGCCTCTTTGTAACAAGGGGTGTTGATGTTATCAACAATAGGTCTCATGTGCTTACCGATTTTATGTATTTTCGGCAAGGCATATAAACTAGCAATTTTTGGATTTGGAACAATTAAAGTTCTACTTAGACGAGGTCCGAAATGTTCACTAATGCGTTTTCTTAAGTTATCACTGTCTCGAATCATTTTTGGTAGTGGGTTTTTTGTAACTTTTTTATATTCACACTTTATAATTAATTCATTAACCCGATCTTTGTAATCCTGTTTATTTAAAATTACTATTTTGTTTCCTTTATCTGCTTTTACGTAAAAAACATCTTTTTCTTTTAATTTTTTAATAATTTCCATTTGTCTTTTTGTGTTTCTTGGTGTATGGTAATCTTTCTTTGCTGAAACAATAATTTCGGAGGTAGTTTTTCTAATATCATTTTGAAACGATGGTACTTTATATTTTACACATGTCTCAATGTCTACAACTGTGTCTAATAAAGGTAATTTTGATGGTTTTATTGTGAACTTTAAACCTTTGTTTAATAAATTTAACTCATCTTCGTTAAAAGTAATATTTGATTCATTGCAAATAAAATCAGGAATAAAAATTGGTGATGTTTGTTTTAAATGTCGCGATGATTCTTTTAAACGATCTAATTTTCTACTGTGTGTTGTGGTCTTAGTCAAGATTAATTTTTGTATGTCGATGTGAACTTTGTTATCAAAAGAATTCCATTCATTAAATTCAAACTCATCCAAATTCTTTCTTATTTTCAAATGTGAACTATACACAGATAATTCAGTTGATGCTATTTCTTTATATTAATGTTTTATTTCACAATTCACCCATGTATTTTTTGCTTTCAAAATAGCATAATCCGATTTGCTGTTTTTAACGGCTGCTTTTGTTTTCACGAAACTCGGTATAATATTTAACCGTTTGCATGACCTTAAGAAGGCTAAATCACATAAAACCGACTGCACTTTTCGCTTTAATTGAGCGTATTTATTCAACTTTGATTTGGTTATCAAATTTCGTTCTTTTTCATCAAACAAGAGAATATGAGTTTATCGCTTTTTAGACTGTCACTATTTTGTCGAAGATATCTTGTGGAAAAATGTCCCGATTTGTATAATTTCTTTTTAATTGATTCAGAAATATTCACTCTAACTTATATAGCAATATAAAGGACCTTTCCTTAAGGACTTGACAAATTCTTTTTTAAATAAAATACAAACTACTTGAGATATCTCAAACTAAATTTAAGAACTATCAGATCCTTGGAGTAAATTGCTTTAGTTCGGTATGAATAAAATCTTTCTTTTCTAAAGTGCATTTACTTTACTAAACTGAACTTCTTGACTCTTTTTTTATCCTTACCAAATTGAAAAAAAAATCGAAGCCAAAACATTTTTTTTTTAAAACCCTTTAAGAAAAACCTACAAAATGTAGACCATATACTTCTTAATAAATCACCCATGCTAAGATTTCTATCACGTCAACTTTTTTGGGAAAGAAACAGGGACAGGGTATCCAACAGTTTGCCCAAGCGGACTGGAGCCTCTCCTTCCCTCTACTGCACGCACTATGATCGAATAAAAAAAAAATAAAAAATGTCATTTTTGTTATTCATTTTGTACAATTAAAAGACTAAAACAAAAAAAAATGTTTAAATAAATTTTATTAAAAGATATTAACTTTTGCCATATATGACTGGCTGTGCAGTTACACATTTTTCAAGATAAATTACCTTTGCCATATATGGCCGGTTGTGCAGTTACACATTTTTCAAAATAACAAAAAATTAATAAATATAGAATTCAGTTCAACGGTAAACAAAATAAAAACATTTTTTTCAGTGCAAAATAAATTAATATTAAGAAAAAACATTTTTTTTAATATTATTCACTACTAAATAAATTAAATATGGAATGGTTCGAAGCAATTTATATTATTGTTCAGACACAGATTTATTCTGCATTTTTTGCACATAATAAATGACCTGTACCCTATCCTGCTTGGTGATGTCGACACTTGGTGCGGATTATTTGTTCGTCCACTGCAAGGTGTTCTTCTTTTGGTATAAGAAGAAGGCGTTCCCTTATATTATTTAGGAGACTTTGAAAAGCTTGTCGTGTCCAGGTTGGCCAAATCTCACAAATTGATCATTATCAGCGAAATGGAGACATCTTTTTATTTTCTCCCACCGCTTACATGGCATGGCATTCAAAAGGCTGTCCTAATTGAGAGTTCCAATAGCGTCTAGTAGAAGGTAACTTGATGAGGGACGTGAATAAGGTTATACCGACAATTTGTTCCATTTCACTTCGAGTAATGCTGACTGGCTTATTTATGTTATCTTGCAATACTTTTCTATTGGATTCCTCAACAATCATATCAAACAGTTCTCCCGTGAAAAGAAAAGAAAAGAAAAGAACTCAGCGGGGGTCTCTAGAGAGGACATTTCCTCTGGAAGCTCTTTGCTCCATAAGAAGGGATAATCGCTGTCCATGAATGATGCACGAGACTTGTTCCTCCATGTTACCTTTTGCCTCTTCTTATCTTTCGAGCTCAAAGTGGACAATGGTTTATCATCATCAGAATCGTACTCGCTTTCATCGGTTTCAGGCACCACCAGATGTTCTGTATAGTCCATCTCCATGGCCTGCTCATCCTCCGTTTCGAGGATTTCATCCTCACTCTCATATCCATCACAAGGAATAACACAAAATCTGTTTCCGTAGAAAGAATTTGAAGAGATCATTATTTTCTCATTGCAAAAAAAGCGAAAAGTTTTTTATTAGTATTTTTGTGAATGGATAAGGAGCCATATATGGACGTTGCCAAAAACTCGCCGTGTCTTGAATTCCACAGTCATAATTGAACATTTAACACTTAAATTTTACTTACCAATATTGAATATCACTAAAAAAATATAACAGCAGTTAAATTATTCTCTAGCCAATAAAAAATAAACTTTTATTTATAAATTTTTTATTTATATTTTACATATTATATAACACCAAAATGAGGAGAGTATGTTCGTAGAATATGTTCAAAATACAAACTCTTGTATCTGTGGTTGATTTACCTTCGACAAACCCGCACTGGTCCCCAGATAGCCATATTATTTTCTGCATTCGGCTATTTAATAATTGTTCAACGATCTTCATGATGTGTGACATCAACTTGATTGAACGGTAATTATCGCAGTCTTGCGTATCGCCTGTTACTTTGTACAAAATAAGAAGAAAACTTCCCCCCGCCCTATACTGGTTAGGCATTGGATCGCGACTCATCAGTTTGGAGATGAGAATCATGAGCAATTTTCCATTTGGACCCGATGTCTCCCATCGTTTTCCAGAACTCAGATGGTATCTTGTCCGGCCCAACTGCATTTCGCTTTTTGGAGTCTTTGACCGCCTTATATATGTTATATCGGAGCCCACTTGCGCGCATCTAGATTTCAAGTTCAATAATTAAACATTTTGCCATAGTTTCAATGTATACAAAAAGATGCTATGAGAAAGAATTGTAACTCAGCACTTTTTGCCCTAATCAATATTTACAAAAGATCCATCGCTTCAATGTTTATAAAAGATGAGAAGGAAATGTGACTCAGCACTTTTTGCCTTCAGCAACTGGTGTGAGAATATCATCTTACGATCCGCAGTCAAAATGCTGCGTTAGCAATTAAGCAATATAAAAGGGGATCGATGTATCTCAAGTTTTTAAGTCTTAAGTCTATCGTACCACAGTACAGTCACTCCGTATAGCGGAAGATTTCCCCCCACCAGGGTAAGGGATCTGAAGCCTTCAAAAAAAAAAAAAAAATCTTTTATTTAGTGGTGCTCTCTTATGAGAGCAAACATATTTTTTATTCAATTGAAACCCCTTAAACAAAATTGGCGCAGTCGGTAGGATTGCACAAATCATGTAATCATTGTAAAAATCTACCGTTCTGTTTAAATAGTGAAGTACATTTCAAAGATAAGTTTTTTTCTGCGAAAAAGAGTAAAACAAATCTTTGAGTCTACGATTAACACGGTGCCGTGAATAAATAAAAATACGAAATTGATTAAGATATTTTTAAAAAAAAAATTTAAAAGAGAATAAACCGTACTAACATTGACGGGTAAAACATATTTTAAATAAATTCAGTGAAAAGATCGAAGATCCAACAAATCTATTCAGTGAATAAAAAACCGATTAATTAGTGGTTCACCCCAATGCACATGGAAATACCACAAAACTCATAGAGAGAAATTAATCAACCTCATAGACTAAGCGAAAAAAGAAAAGGGCAGCTTCAGAGCCCCAACAAATAGCATAAAATAGATGTTCAAGAGATTGCAGAAGAAGAAGATAATTAACCCAGAAAGCAGATACACTGACGAGGAGGAATCTAGTTCAACAGACGAAGAAGACCTACATCTACTAGAAGAAGTATACCTAAATATTGTAAGAATAATTTTGGAAATAGAAACATTAAATTACTAGAAAATAAGATTGATAATAGAATTGGCAGTAACAACTTAAACCTTAGTTTGGGCAATAATATTTCAGACACTAAAAGTGAAAATCCAAATATTGACAACATTTTATTGACAAATTTTTAAGAAAATAAACATAAGTTTAATCAAAGTGAATTAAGTATAGAAAATAATCAGAAAACCAAAATGGCTATACCCCAAATAAATAATACACCCAAAAAGAGCTTAACGCTTAATCCCCTAAAATATATTGAGAAACTCAATACGTTTGATGGTCGCACTGAAGATCTTTACACATTCCTCAATCCTCACAAATGTAGATGGAATAATACCAACTCTTAACGAGTATGATAATCAAAGTCAACTGATGTGTATAAATATTTTAAAATCCAAATTTATTGGAAAGGCAAAAAGATGCATTGAGATTCACTTCCACTTACAAAATTGGTTAGAAATCAGACATATGCTTATTACTAATTTCGGAGGATTCAAGAACAGCCTACAATTGTACGAAGATTGTGTGATTTGAACCAAAAATCGGTTCAAGAAAATAAAGTCCATGAAGTGAACAATAATAATCTCACAGCCTTAAATATTTTTAAAGAAAAATTGCCGGTACACATGCGAACAATTCTTTTCGTCCTCAAACCAATGAGTCTGCAGGAAGCTCTACACGAGCTCACAGAAGCAGGATTTATTAATTCAAATCCTTTTGAAGAAAGACAGTCAAGGCAAAACTTCAGCAATAATGTTAACAACGTTGAACCAAAAATGTTTGACCCACAGAATCATCAAACAAATTTTAGACCCCAAAATTTCCAAGCGTTTGGCTAAAATAGAAACAACCCTAACAACAATTTTAGACCAAATAAATTTCGACCACCATTCAATTATTTTCAAAACAGAACCCCTTTTCAAAATAATTACAACACATATAGGAACTATAACCAAAACAACTCTAGACCACAGCCTATGGACATAGATCCAAGTAGTAGTCAATTGAGACGTAACCCAACACCGGTTAACAGACAAGTTAATTACAACAGACGTAATTATTCTAACAATCCTGCGGGATAAAATGAAAGTAATAGTAGTAGTACTGGAAGGAATTTAGAAACAAATAACGAAATTCACGAGAATCAAAATTTTCGGGCACAAGCCTCGGAAAATAAATCCGGACTTTCCTTTCTCAGAATAGAGAAAAACGGCAAAGTTATACGTGTGCTCATAGATACTGGAGCAACAAATAGTATCATTAATAAAATAGATACTCCACCCCAATACATACAAACTAGAAAGCAACCGTTACAAATTAACACAGTAGGAAACCCTGTCGTAGTGACAGAAGAAGCATTATTTCCCAAAGAAAAATTCGCCTATAAAGTAAAAGAAAACTGTCTTTTCCATATATTGAATTTTAGTCCAAATTACAATGGGATAATCGGTAATAATATTCTATTTCCTAATAATAGTAAATTAGATTATGCAACCAAGATATTAACACTGAATGACATACAAATTCCAATATTTTTTGATTTAATTGACGAACAATACTACATGATCGAAATTCATCACTTAAGCGGCTCAACGCCACATGACACTATCTTCGACGAGTTTGAACAAAAAAATACTGAACACATGAATATTGAAGAAAAAAGAATTTTCTGTAAAACCCTGAAAGAATATCAAGATGTATTCTTTCATAAAGGTGACGACCTAACATTTACATCACACGTCAAACACAAACTTCCTGTCTCAGACAATTCCCCAATTTTCAGCCGGATATACCGCTATCCCGAGGTACATAAAAATGAAGTCAATAATCAGATCCAAGATCTTCTGGATCAAGGGATAATCAAACACTCGAGTTCACCATATAATGCTCCGATATGGGTCGTACCCAAGAAAACGGACAAGATGGGAAATAAAGAGTGGCGTATAGTTATTGACTATCGCAAATTGAACAAGGTTACCAAAGAGGATAAATTTCCAATTCCTCTAATTGAAGATATACTCGACAAGATGGGTCGAGCCAATTATTTTTCTACTTTGGATTTAACAAAAGGTTTTTACCAAATTGAAATAGAACCACTAGATCGTGAGAAGATCGCCTTCTCCACACTTTCAGGACATTATGAATGGATCAGAATGCCATTTGGTCTCAAGAAAGCTCCTGCTGCACTTCAACGCATGATGAACGAAGTCCTAAGTGACGACATTGGTAAAATATGCTACGAGTATGTTTACCTTGACGATATCATCATCTTTTCTTCATCACTACAAGAACATATTCAACATTTGAAACTAATCTTCGAGAGACTTCGACAAGTCAATCTTAAAGGTTCTTTGAATAAATGTGATTTTCTAAAGAAACTGACTGGTTTAGCGCCGTTCTCTATTTCAATTACATGCTCAAGGAGAGGGGTTTTTCCCAATCCTTCCTTCGAAAATGAAAGAATGCTGTCAACGACTTCCTGAAGACGTTCTTTTTGACTACGGTTTAGACTATGCATATTTGAATCTGAATCGGACGCAGAATATGGCGTCACCTCACTTATTATATCCGGGGCAATTTCGAAGGCAACCCAAAAGTCCACTCCAAGGTAAACATGCTGGTTTAGACTGGGAATTATATAGTGTCATATTATGAGCCTTGCCCCGAAAATGAACTTCGGTCTGAAATGATCCTACCACATACTGAGCCGTCCCATCCGCAGTCTTTATATAAGATTTGAATTTTCTGAAAACACGCTTGGTTTTTAAGAATTCATTAGCGACAGTTCCTCCTAAGCAGGATATGGAAGCTCCACTGTCAAGCAGCCCAAGATAAATTTGACCGAGGATTTCGACTTTGGCGTACGGTCGAATATCGTTTTCCTTAAAGCAGAAAGAGGATATGGTATGGCTTATTTTCCTTCGGTCAGCAATTACTTTTTCCAAAAGTTTCGCAATCGCTTGGTGGAGGATTTTGGTGTTTTCCTCCGAGCAATTGGAGATAGTGGATTGGTTTTTGTACAACCTAGATCGGAAGTTATCGTGAATTTTTGATGGTACAAGAGACTGGGACTTTGGAGACATGTAATTTGCTTAGTCTTGTCAGTTGAAGTACTAGGAACGCTGCAACAAGGCTCGTATTTATGAATTTCTTGGTTTGATGGATGGTCTAATTTTGTGGTCTCGAGCGTGAGAGGCTGTTGGTACCCACGCTCCGTCTGGAGTTTTCCGGAATTCTTGCATTTTTCACAATTGGGCTTATAGATGTTTTCAGTTCCGCAACCATCACGCTGACGATGTGTGTATCATCGTCAGCGGCAGGAGTTTACCAACTCTTTGTGAGCGGAAGGAAACAGCGCTCAACAGTGTTGGGAGTTGATGCCGCGGGCAGGCTCTGTCAGTCAACCCCGCGAAGACTGAGATGATGCTGTTCACAAACAGAAGTTCAGTACCTCAAGTGAGGTGGCCTTACTTCCAGGGCACTCAACTAAAGCTATCAAGCAAGGTTAAGTATCTGGGTATTGTTCTAGGCCCAAAGCTTAACTTTTCTGAACATTTTTTTGCTAGAATTTCGAAGGAAACTAACATTCTCTGGCAGTGCCGTAGGATGTTCAGCAGAACCTGGGGACTTAGTCCCAGGCTGGTTCACTGCATTTACACGTGCATCGATAGGCCATACCTTATGTATGGTGCGATTGTATGGTGGGCTAGAGCTCACATCCTCAAACGTCAACTGACGAAGCTACAGCACCTTGCGTGCTTATGCATTACAGGTGCGATGAGATGAACTCCCACTGCTGCTATGGAAGTGTTGCTCTGTTTACCTCCCTTGCAATTCCTTGCTGAGAGTGAGGCCAGAAAATCACTATACCGTATGTGTGTAGTACTTGGATGGCAGGTCAATCTCGGCGATGGGGCCAGAGGTGCTAGGTACAGAGCTCTCTATGACAGCCTACCTGGCCATCGGGGAGGAGCACTTGACACAGTGTGCATGAAGCAAGTCTTTGGAGCCGTTTTCAG
Organism: Portevinia maculata; assembly: GCA_949715645.1. Classification (NCBI taxonomy): domain Eukaryota; kingdom Metazoa; phylum Arthropoda; class Insecta; order Diptera; family Syrphidae; genus Portevinia; species Portevinia maculata. The sequence continues at coordinate 47,622,252 of OX454528.1, read as the reverse complement.
GTCATCCTTCCTGAACGGCAGGAATGGATCAGTGAGGGGTGGAATGGCTTTAGGCCGGGTGATGTCATTGTGTATACGGATGGCTCACTTATTAACGGTATCTCCGGAGCCGGGGTCTACTCTAGAGACTGTCGGATAAATATATCTGCAGCCTTGAGTAGACAAACAACTGTTTTTCAGGCAGAAATCTTTGCGATTGCCTCTGCCGCCAATATCCTGTTAAGGAGTAGGATTAAGGGTAAAACCTTATACATCTGCTCAGATAGCCAAGCCGCTATCAAAGCCTGTTCGGCTGGCTCTCTCAATTCAAATATAGTTGAGGAAACCATGGTTAAGCTTAACCGTCTGGGAAGATGTAACTCGGTATCACTTGCCTGGGCTCCTGGGCACACAGGTATCCAGGGTAATGAAAGAGCGGATGCTCTGGCCAGGAAGGGCTCTTCAACAGCCTTCATTGGGCCACAACCATCCATAGGATGCTGCTCATCCGTCCACAAACGTGAAATGGATTCGGCTCTACGCCAACAACATTCCGAATACTAGCATGACCTGGTCTCATGCAGGTATTGGAAGAAGCTAGTGGGCGGTCCAAAAATCAGCAGAGCTAAGTTTTTGCTTGGACTGAACAGGAAAGACGTGAGATCCTTGATTGGTCTCGTCACCGGTTTCAGTTCTCTTAACGAGCACCTTAAAACCATCCACATTAGGAGCTCGGGCCTATGTGAGTGCTGCCTGGAGGCGGATGAAACGGCATCTCACTTCATCTGTGAATGTCCTGCTTTCGCCAGAACCAGGCTCACCACTATAGATAAACAATTCGTCAACGAAGATTAGGTGGAGGACATTGAACTTGCTAATATTCTTCGCTTTGCCAAGGTTACTGGCAGGTTCTCGCTCACTTTTAGTAATCGCCAATAAGCAGCATGCGGGCAGCTATGCTGAAGTACAATGGACCAATAGGTCTAAGTGCTTGTCATCTACTGATGACCCCACTGCACATACAATACAATACAATACAAACCGTAACAGAAAACGGTACGTTCTTCTAAGCAGTCGTGATATCTATGGCCTTCAACTTTGCAGTTCCAGCAAACCACTTTGGATCTCTCTACCTCGGAGACCTGTTCAGATTCTTCGCGGAAAGATGGGTTATCAAGGTCTGTCTCTAGCTCATGCACTGCTCTACCCGAGGATCATTGCCGAGGGGGTGCAGATGAAAAAAGCGCTTCTCTCTTATGACAAAAAATCCTTAACTGAAAGACAGAATGAAAATCAAAACAAAATAATTGTTGACGGATTTCGTTTTTGAGATTTCTTTGGAGTATTTCGACCAACTCGTGTTCACGTAGGGGAATACTGAGACGATCCGAGAGTTTCAGGATGGAGTGATAAAACTCTTCAAAGGATTCTCTATCTCTTTGTTTCCTCTCACGTATACTTTCTCGGATATCCGTATCTGATCGGAAATCTTGGAAATTCTGACGCAAGGCGTTACAAAAGGAAGGCCAATGCACCATGTATCTCCAGTACCAATCTATTGCTCGGTCTGCCAGTAAGATGTGAATACTATCGCACACCAGCTGAAAATTTCCTTTCAAACAAGCCTTGGTCAAGGCCGAAACATGATAAATAAAGTTTTCTACCGGCACTCCGGTTCTCAGTCCATCAAATCTGATTTTCCAAGTTTGCAGTAAACTCGCGATTCGATAAGTGTCAATGTTATTGCTGTTTGGGTACTCCGGGTTCTGAGGTTGCCTAGAATTTCTATGAAAATCATTATGCTGGGAGTTATATCGCTGGGAGTTACGAACAGGGATGAACTGCTCACCTTGCTTGTTATAACTTCTTTCGGGTCGTTCACCATTTTGGTATGATTGGTTAGATATCGTTTCAAACGGCATGTCTGATGGCCAGTCCGGTTCATAGAATCGTTGTCTTTCCCTATTCGCAGCTATACCAGATGCGCTTTGAGTAGCACTAATGTTGAGACTATGCTCCATCCGTTCCGAAAGCAAGTTAATACCAGATTGAAGTTGTGTAATTGTCTGAGCGAGTTGATTATCTCTTACTGACATCGCCGACTATATTAAGCGCTCAATGGCCCCAACGGAAGGAACTTGATTGCTTGCTGCAACACTATTTGACTCAACGCCTCCAGTTCCTACATTTTCCGGATTTAAGATTGTGACTGACGAAGCAGCCTTAGAATCCGTTAGCGTACCACCAGGACCCGTTAACACTTTGACATTATGCTTAGCACTACTATCATGTGCATCCGGAGGCAACGTGATAGGAGAAGCCGCCATCGACCAATCCAAAGGATCTTGTCGCAGTTGGTGGGGGTTTGACTTAGCTTGTGATCGAGTAAGGATCTGATTTGAAAGGTCGGTAATCGCTACCGGGGTTTTTTTTTATGGTGTCTGTAGAAACACCGGGCCGACTATTAGCCCTAGCTCCACCCGTGTATTTCGTAAGGTCATTCGAGCAAAGCTTAGCGCGGCATTGTGGACAATTGGAGCCTTTGGTTAGCCTAGACAATCTTTATGAAAAGCATACTTACACTTTGTAATCACCGCAGATCTACAGTGGAGTGTTTCTTGGCAGAAATCACTGCACGAGGCCTACGCAAACTCCTATGTTAACGGTTCAGATTCATTTTCAGTGTATTCATTATTTTAGTAAAACCTGACTAAGACAGCATGTTGGAAATAGAAAAGTTTGGTGAAGAGCATTCAGATAATGCAAAAAAATGTTATTTCTATTCTCTTAGTACAGTCCGTGGTCAACCTGTTACGCAAATTAGAAATGGTTGCTGCTCCCAATAGTGTACTACGCTAGCAATAACACCGCGATTAAACAAAAAAAAATTGATTTTGTTCATGCTGTCGAAATATACAATAAAAATATATACGTCGAAACTCGAGCAAACAAAAGCAAAATCCTGTATTTCAAAAGTGCTCGCGGTTAGAGGATTTATAGAAAAAACAGGCTAATATTGGCCGCTATATGGATAAATTTGCATCAAGGTACAGTTAAGCGTAACTCACACTTTAAACCATGTATATCTATTCAAGGGCTTCAGAATCGACCTTAGAAGTCGTCCCTCTGAGGCCCCACGTTGGGCGCCAATTTGTAGGAAAGAAAGGAGGGGGGTGGAGATAGAAAATATAAAAATAAATTAGGCCTATACGAAACTAGAAATCCAAAATAGTTCCCTGGCGTATACGTACTATTGACGTACGAAAAGGAAAAAGTTAATACACGAGAAAATAAAATGGTAAATTGTCGGATGCATGCGGGTAGAACGTCATGAAATCCAGCTGCTTCAGTGGCTGTGGGGGTTCTGGACATGTCCGAACCCCCATATTCCCCTCTTTCTACGATATTTCTGTAACGTGCATGAACAAAAAAATATTTATGCTGTTTTAACCTGGGTTTAAATCCAAGCGTAGCTGTAATGACTTAGTTAGCCCTCCCTTCCAGGATAATCCATTTGTCCGATGCCTTCAAGCGTCTATCCCCAGTACATAGGTACCCTTACTTGCGACTTGAACCGTCAAAAGTCTACGCAGTCTATCGCACTTAAGTCATCTTTGCAACTTCAATATCAAACTAATTAACGGCGTTTCATACATTGTTATACTTTATTTCAAAATACCAAAAGTTCATAAATCCATAATTCTTACTTTATGTATATATGTATTATGTATATCTTTTTTGTATACCCTATTCTAAGGGTATATTAATTTTGACGCATAGTTTGTAACATACCTTAATATTGCCCGTAGACCCCTAAAAGTTACTATATTTATGATCAGCATCGATAGTAATGTCGATCTAGCCATGTCCGTCCGTCCGTCCGTCTGTTGCCAAAAATTAGGCCTTTAAACTGGGCCTAGAGAGCTGAAATTTTAACCATATATTATACTCTCTAGGGTCCCGAAATAATCAATTTTTGAATTTTGAGCTAGAGAGCTGAAATTTTTTATATATGATCTATGACTCCTAAAACTGTTCGGGATATAAAATTTTCAAAATCCGCCCACTGACACGCCCACAATTAAATAAAACAATTTTATTGAAAAACCAAAATTTGAGCTAGAGAGCTGAAATTTATAGTATGTACTCTCTATGGGGCCTTTAAGCTAATGTGTGAATATTTTCAAAATCCGCCCACTGACACGCCCACAATTTAAAATCAACTTTTTTTGCAAATCCAAAGTTTGAGCTAGGGAGCTGAAATTTATAATATAGACTCTCTAGGGGCCCTGTATGCTCATGTGTTAATTTTTTTTTAAATCCGCCTACTGATACGCCCACAATTAAATAAAACAATTTTATTGAAAAACCAAAGTTTTTTTTGCAATAAAATCCTTTAATGTTATGTAACAAAATATGTACAGCGTTCTTAACAATTCAATCATACTTAGACTTTTGTCACGCCCGCTTATGAGGGATAGGAATAAGAATCGCCCAAGCGGACTGTAGCCCGTCCCTATGTTTTTAACTAAAGTATAAGACAAGGTATTTTCATAATACGATGTGCTTTATTCACAATATGCACCCAAAAGAAAGGTATTTACTTAGGATCTCTCGCGTAACCATCAACCCGATATGTCACTATTCGCGGTTTGGAATATGTTTTTTTTTTTTTTTTTTGTATTTTCTATATATTTGTAGAATAAGTCAAAATTGGATTCGAACTTACCCTCCTCACCGGCCCTCCGCCGATTGGTGAACTATCCGGAGTTAATTACATAAAAAAAAACAAACTCCACTCCACTTCGTAACGATAAGAGATACTACTGATGGGAAGGAATATACTAAAATATATCGGTATATACCACGGCCCGATTCCCTTATACACAGATTCACCGCGATACCTTAGGTAGGTAGGTAGGTAGGTGTGGGGGTTTGATAAGACAAACCCAATTAGCACTGAGTGCCGTTTTGTTACCACAAACTCACGTAAACCTGGGTATTATCGATTGGTGGGAGAGGCTAAATCCAACCTGCGGAGTTCAGGAAAGTTATCAGTTCCTTGATAATTTTCTCGGAGACTTCCTCAAGTGTATTGAAGAAAGGGCTTCCCAATGTACGTAGTCTGGTCCTAGCTAAAGCCGGACAGGTACATAAAAAGTGAATTAGGGTTTCTTTTTCAGTTGTCACTTTGCAACTGCGGCAGTGTGTATTGTATGGGATGCCCAGCTTGGCCGCATGGTCACCTATAGGCCAGTGTCCCGTGAAGATCGCTGTAAGTCTTGCGATGTCTTTTCGGGTTCTACCTAGAAGGTCGGTTGTTTTTGCCTTGTTGTAGTTTGGCCACGTTTTTCTGGATATGACGCATGCAGTCAGCCTGCTCCATCTGAGGTTGGCTTTCTTAAGGTATTCTGCGGTGATGTTTGCCTTAACTGCTCCGAGCGGAATGTGGACTAGTTCTGCCAGAGAGCAGTGGAGAGCTGAGCCTTGCCTGGCCAGTTCGTCGGCATGTTCGTTTCCATAAACGATACTGTGCCCTGGAACCCAGATCAGGGTAACCTTGAACTTATCAAGCAGGGCCAACTCATTACGGCATTCTAGTACTAACTTAGAGGATATAGTGACCGAAGCGATCGCTTTAATGGCAGCCTGGCTGTCCTTTGCCTCGGTGTTATATTTGAGTGAAGTTTGATCTGGCGACAGGCTTCACGGATAGCCAGTAGCTCCGCCTGGAAGACGCTTGCAGTATCCGGAAGTCTGTATGATTTTGCGATGTTTAAGGATTCCGAAAAAAACTCCCGCACCCACGCCGCAGTCCATTTTTGAACCGTCGGTGTAGATTGTTTGATCGAAATCCCTTGTCACTTCTCCATTTTGCCATTCCGATCTAGTAGGGATTTGAACGACGAAATGTTTTGTAAAAGACATTCTGGGAATGATGTAGCCTGTTGAAGGCGGAACTAGTTTTCTAGGTAGAGAGTCTAGAATACTACTGTGGCCGTAGGGTTTTGCAGTCGAGCAGCCAGACTCTCTGAGTCTGATCGCGCTGTGTGCTGTGATGTTTGTTATATGTAGATCAAGAGGTAAAAGATGCAGTAAGACTGTGAGTCCGTCTGACGGTGTTGACCGTAGAGCTCCCGTTGTTCCTATGCATGCCGTTCTTTGTACCTTATTAAGTTTGGTAATATTGTACTTTTTCTTTAGAGCCGGCCACCATACTATTGACCCATACGTGAGGATTGGTCGTACCACGGCTGTGTACATCCACAGGGTCAATTTTGGTTGCAGGCCCCACTTTTTTCCGAAGGTTCTGCTGCAGGCATAAAAGGCTATACATGCCTTCTTTACCCGTTGTTCTATGTTTATTTTCCAGTTGAGTTTAGGATCTAGGATAACTCCTAAATACCTGGCACTGTTTGAAAGGGGTAGGGGTGTGCCGTTTAGGCGAGGAAGCGTAAAGTCAGGTATGTTGGTTTTGGTGGTGAAGAGCATCAGCACAGTTTTCCCCGGGTTGACTCCCAGACCGCACTTTTTTGCCCAAGTGCTAACTTTGCTTAGAGCATTCTCCATGATTTCACTAATCACGGAGGGAAACATTCCTGACACCAATATCACCATATCGTCCGCATACCCGACTACTTTGATTAGTACTCTGTCTAAACTTATGAGGATTTTGTTCATTACTAGGAGCCATAGTAGGGGTGAGATGACTCCTCCTTGAGGTGTTCCCCTCCTGGCATATTTGGTTATATTGCTATTTCCTAAAGCTGCTTGAATGATTCTAGTGCTGAGCATGGAAACAATCCATTGACTTAGATGGATTGCTATTCCCAGCTCCCTCAGGGACTCTAGAATTGCGCGAAATCCGCGATACCTTAAGCCACCTTTTTCTTTTTGCACGGATTTATAAACTATGTACAGTAAACTCTCTCATAAGCGGACACTGACGGTACCAAGAAATTTGTCCGCTTATTAGAGGTGTCCGGTTATGAGAAAAAATATTTCATTGACAACATTGAAAAAAGAAACAAGACATATATGCATTAATGGTACCTAAAACATTTTATTTTAAAATGGAATGCATTTTTTGTGATAAACATTAATTGTAGGTAATAAAAAGGATAATAACAAAACATAAACAAGAACAAAGCCTTTAAAACATACACTTATGCATACACTTACACACAAACCTACGTATTGCGCCATGAGAATTTTAGTCCGATAGTCGACAGACGGCCGCCGGCGCCGCAGCCTACTATGTTTACTTTCCTAATTTTTTTGCTGGGTATCAATGGCAAAGCGCAAAGAAAAGGAAAAAAAGCAAACAAAATAAAAGCCAACGAAGTGTGCCAAATGCGTTTTGTCCGTTTAAGAGAGAGTGAAATTCTATTGCGGTTATGAAAACTGGTGTCCGCGTCCGGTTATAAAAGAGTCCGTTTATGAGAGAATTATTTACATTAAAAATTGTGTAGATTATTCCGTTCTTTGAAATTTGTCCGGTTGTGAGAGGTGTCCGCTTATGAGGGGTGTCCGTTAGGAGAGAGTACACTGTATTGACTAACTAACGGGTCCGCCATCTATCGTTTTTTTTTTCAACTAGTGCTTATTTCGTGAATGGTAACACTTAGCTCATGTCTGATTTGACAGATAATTAGTTTTATCCTTCCGCTGAACGAATATGGTTGTGTATACGCTTGAACAACGCTGGGAAATATTGCGACATTACTTTGAAAATCATGGTAATGTTGCAGAATGTGTGCGAAAATTGCGTACGGATTTTGGAAGAAGAGAAGCACCGTCAGCTCCGTATGTTCGTTATCTTGTGAAAAAAGTGAAAGATACTGGCATCCTCATCGATAAACCAAAGCGTGAAAAGACAAAAACAGTGCGTACACCCGAGAATATTGCTGCTGTGGCAGAAAGTGTGCGTGAAGCGCCATCAACATCAATTCACCGTCGTTCTCAACAATTGAACATTTCGGAGACATCATGGAGACGAATTTTGCATAAAGACCTTGGTATGACGCTACTATAGGCTACTGCATGGCCAGACGAGGCAGCCATTTGAATGAAATTATTTTCCATTATTAACCGGAAGGATTGTACTTTCAAATAAAAAAAGAAATTTCAGAAAATATTCAGTAGTTTTTTTTTATAGCATTTTAAAAAAAAAGTTATTTGGCGGACCCTTTATTTAACTATTTACACTATGAACTAATTTACAATACATTATGTAGATGATTCAATTTAAAGCAAGAACCGGACACACAGAACTAAGTCATCCGTTTCCAATGTACAAAAAAAAAATAAACGGTTACGATTACGTTAATATTCGCGAGAACCGATTTCTTTTGCTTTTTCTTTTCTCATTTTAATTTAATTTTTTTTTCTATGATTGTTTTTTTTTATATATTTCCCGAAGCACTGGTATCCTTTTTGCTGAGAGATAATCGGGACTCCGGTACAAGGTCCGCCAGCAGCTTTCAGATTTTCTCTGGTTGATTTCTGGGGAAATCTGGGAGCACGCCCAAGCCCAGTTATTCCTTCCTGGTTGCTCTGTTCTTGGATGGATCTTGCTCCCACGGTAGTTCCCTGTAAACGTACACATGATGATGTTTTTTTTCTGTATACCGAAATAAATTAGCGAGAGAGATACCCAGGATCTGGGGGATGTTTAAGTTTTGCTTTTTTTTTTATTCACGGACAGGATAATTACAATCTCCAGAGATCAAATTTTACAGCATCCGTCAACAGTGTCGCACTTTTGCTTTGGCCACCTTCCTTGCATTTTGTGAGAACCACACTGAGTGGACAATTTCTCATTTCCTTACAAGTTGGTTCGGTAACGCTTGCTAAGTGAACGGTTCACTTATATGCTTCTCGAAGATCAGACCATCGCCCGATCCGATAGAACGGTAGGCAGAATCGTACCATTGGTACCGCTTTCGGATGATCAGCGATAATCGTTGGTATATCGGTGTATTAGGTATATAAGCCTGTCAGGCCTACAGTGTTGCATGCAAGAAGATATTTACGCTTAATATTTTTATTTTTTTTACTCTTTTTATTTTGATTTATGTCCACAGTACAACTTTCATTTGCATCCAGGACACTTAATAAACACGAGTGCAACTATAGCACTATAGAGAAAGAACTCCTAGCAATCGTTTGGGCAACCAAACAATTTCGTCATTACCTATATGGTAGACGTTTTAAAATTTTAACAGATCATAGGCCGCTAGTTTGGCTACATAATCTAAAAGAGCCTAATTCTAAACTACAACGATGGAAAATAAAGCTCGAAGAATATGATTTTGCTATTGAGTACCCGCAAGGCAAAGAAAATAAAGTTGCCGATGCTCTATCAAGAATCAAGATTTCACCTGAAATTAACGCTTTAGAAGAAGACTTAACTAGTACACAACACAGTGTCGAATCAGATAGTACCTACAGACTTAATCCCAATAACAAAAAAACCCCTTAACATGTTTAAACGTCAGATAATCATCAAAACAACTAATGAAGATTCTCAGGAAATATCCTTTCCGTACGTAGGTAAAAGATTAATAACAATTACGAGAAAAAAAAACGACCAAGGACTTTGATCTAATAATATCAGTATGTGATATAAATTGCACAAATGCAATATTCATAAATAACGACGATTTACCTTTGAACAAATATGCGAATGACGACGAATTATTTCTTAAATTTCAAAACTATTGGAAACAACACCATAATAAACAGAAATTATATAGAAGCATATCTAACCTAATAAATTTACATCCTCCAGAAACTGAGGAAACAATTAATAAAATCCATACAAAGTTGACTAACATAGACTGTCATAGCTTGACGTGTTTTGTTTTGTGCGCGTTCTATTTCTTTTAGTTACCTTGTTTATTGTGAATTAATTAGTGTTTAGTGTAGTGTTCTAAACGGCTTTTTAATTTTTGATCATTTAGTTTGCTTTAATGTTTGTTTTGATCGGCCTCTTGTTTAATAAAAGTTGTCTCTTTGTTTGTGCTTGGTAAGCGGTTGTTACTGTTCTTTTTTTCTTTGCTTTTCAATATTATGTATGTATGTGCAGTTTATTTCTCTTTACTTTCTTATTTCTAAAATTTGTCCTCATATATTACTAACCCCTTTGGTGCAGCTGGCTAATTTGTCGTAGCAAAATTGACCGGCTGCGAAATATCCGCTTCCTATACTACCATGCTGTGAGATGGGAAAAAATAAAACGGTCAGATCGCATACTTCAATGTATGCGCTGCCAAAGGTTCGGGTACGCCGCAGCTAACTGCAACATGCAGTTTAGATATGTCAAGTGCGATAGGGACCACATACATGGTGAATGCTCTCTGGGTAAGGAGAGAGTCGAAGACCGGAGTGTACTCTCCTGTGTGCTCTGCAGGAACTCTGGACTTCCCGCCAACTTCAGGGGTTGTCCAAAGTACCAGGAGTTGAAAAAACGAGTCCAGGCCCGCAAGCAGCAGTCTGAAGATGATAGGCGTCAGAGGAGTCGCTCGTTCGCAAATTTTGTGGCACCCAACGTGTCCTTTGCCCAAATGGCAGCTGGACCGGGTCAAGCCCACATGACATCAAACCAACCAAAGGTGGCCCAAAAGGCACCAGAGGTGGATCTGGACTTAAAATCGATCCTTCTGTCTCCGCACGGAAAGATCGATAAGTTCCAGAAATAATTAAATGAACAAGCGGCCCGAATTGACTTTATCTATTCGGAGCTGTTTGTGGGGTCTGGTGTGGCGTAAATCTAATGGCTGCGCTGGATGAGGGAAACTTAAAGATCCTTGCTGTGAATGTTAATTCACTAGTCAGGATCGAGAAAAGAACGTCACTTGCCAATTTGTTGAAAACCGAAAACCCGGATGTGCTTTTGGTTAGCGAAACTAAGCTAAATCAGAAGCACAAATTGGGATACAAAGACTATCATGTAATAAGAAGAGACCGGCCTCACTCCACTCAAGGAGGTGGGGTTGGAATCTTAATTCGAAAAGGCCTGCGCCATAGGGTTATATATAGCGGGGACGTGCGTAGGTTCCAGTTGTTGGAGGCATGCATTATATGCATTCCTCTCCATAGCCGGAGGAGAATGTATGTGGTGTCGCTTTACGCACCTGCTGCACCTCCACCAAACCAATTTATGACAGAGCTCGAGACACTTTTTCGTGGTCTGCAGCTGAACTCGGAGGAGAATTATTACTTCTTGGCCGGAGATATTAATGCCAAACATGCGGCATGGGGAAATGTTACTGCAAATCCCAGGGGCAACCAGTTTCACGACTGGTGGCGCCTCAATATGATTGAGTACAACCTCGAGTTGTACGCGACGGATATCCCTTCTTTCCCAAGAAGCGGTGCTTTCCTGGACTTGGCCTTAACGGACGCAAGACTTCAACTGACGAACATAGATCAAAACACGCGGAACAGTTTGCGTGCGTTTGAGTACGATAGTGACCACTACGGACTCGCCGCAGCAATACGGATCCCGAACGAGCAAACGCTGCTGGAGGAGTACGAAGCAGTGTGTTCATTCGATTATCGGTGGGCACAATGGTCGCGCTTCTCCAGATTTTTAAAGCGAGATATACGTTCGAGTGGGATCGACCCACCGACAAACAGTAACATGACAAATGATGACATTGATCGGCATTTATTGCAAATGAACGACGCCATCAAACGAACTATGGAACGAACTATTCCTCGGGTAGGACGTTCCGATGATGACCAGACAGAAAAGTACAGAAACCCTACAATCGACGCACTATACCGACAGAAAAGTAGACTGCTCTCGAGGCTTAAACGGCTGTACAGGTAATTTACTGATCGCGACGTCCCGGAGGTAAGGATGCTGAAGTCAGAGATCCGAATCCTGAAACAGCTGGTAAAAGAAAATTACAGAAAATCTGTAAGTCTGTATTGGGGCAATAAAATTCGGGCTACTAAAACCTGTAGTCCGAATATGTTCCCACAGATAAATAAGTTGTTCAGGAGGAAAGATCACAATGATATTCCTTGTGTTCGAATCTCCCATACAGCAGAGAACAGACAGACAATACTGACTGCTGGAATAAGTCCAGAAAGTGTCGCTTCAAACGACGATTTTTTCGTGGTCGAGGACCCACAGGAGAAAGTGGATTTGCTGGGCGCTTGTTTCGAGGCCGTGTATACGGTGAACAATCCTGTTCGCCGTAACCACGACATTGAGAATAGGGCTCTGGTGAGCCACTTCTATCTGCGCACCGAACTTGAGAATTGGCGATCTGAGAATAACGGATTCACCGTGTTCACTGATGAAAACCATGCTAATGCAGTTGTCGCCAATGGCCGAGATGCATCGCGCTTGTTCGTGTCGAAGGATGATCTTCTGTGCATCTTCGAGTCACTAAAGAATAAAAAGTCGGCGGAGATGGATGGTGTCCCAAACGTCGTATTGAGACACCTCCCTTTGGAGGCTGTAGATATTTTCACCACGCTGTTTAACAATGCGCTGAATAATGCACATTATCCGGCGCATTGGAAGGTAGCTGTGGTACACCCTATCCCGAAAAAAGGTAAAGATAGGACGAATCCTGCCAATCTCCGGTCAATTAGCTTGCTTCCGAATATTAGCAAGGTCTTTGAAAAAGTTGCCAATAGAGCCCTGTTAAAGTGGGTCGAGGACAATAACATAATCCCGGACAACCAGTTTGGTTTCAGGGCGAGGCATGACACTATTCATGCCGCGTCGAAACTGGTTTCCGACATTCAGTGGAATAAATGCAAGAACCAAGGCACGGGTGCTTGTCTGGTTGATTTTGAGAAGGCTTTCGACACCGTATGGTTAGAGGGACTTTTCTACAAGTTGACCAGGCGGGGGATGCACAAACCTTTGCTATATGTAATTTATAATATGCTTATGTGAAAGAAGTTCGTTGTCAAATGTGGCAACGTGACTTCGAGCAGAGTCTTTCAAATTAAAAACGGTTTACAGCAGGGGGCGGTCAATTCTCCGATCCTGTTTAACATTTACACGAGTGATCTGGTTAGTTTACTCAGACATGCTATAGCGTATGCCGACGATTTGGTGGCATACAGATCAGGTCCTAAAATCGAGGTCATTAATATCCTTTTGCAGCGTGACTTCGATCAAATTAAGCGATATTGCGACGACTGGAAGTTGAAAATCAACTTTCAGAAGACAGAAACAATCTTGTTCAGAACTCCATTGGCTGCTATCCCTACCAGGGATACCCTGCCATTATTGGACAAAATGGGCAGCCATTGGCGGTGAGAAGCGTAGTTAGATATCTAGGTATCTGGCTTGACCAGTATCTGTATTTCGATAGACATATAGTTGCTTGTCTTGCTGGGGCCAAGAAGGCTTATGCTCTGACAAGGAGACTGTTTCATAGCAGTCAACTTGACTCTAGAGTAAAGGTCATTTGCTACGTGGCCCTTATAAGGCCAATCATCGCTTACGGTTGTCCATTGTGGTTTAATATAGCGCCTAGTTATATGGAAAAGATTCGGGTTTTGGAGAGACAATGTCTTAGGACCTGTCTCCAGTTGTTCCGAACGCCTGAATCCAACTATGTAAAATACTATCCCAACAAGGTCCTATACGATGGGGCTCAATTGAATAGGATTGACCATTTTCTCATTAAGGTCACTCGAAGGCACGTTGCAAGGGCGATGGCCAGCGACAATAGTCTGATATTTGGGGCTTACTACCCCAATGAAATGTACATTGAGAGTACGCTCCGGTCTGGCTTTATCCCGCCAGAGGCATTTATCCATATTGATGCAAAAGGGCTGGTACAGACGAGGGATGGTATTCCGGTCTTATACCATCGCTACCGCAGCGCGAGAAATAAGCGGCTCCTCCATGGCGGGGACGTCGCCAATGCTCATGAGCTCCTCCGTTTTAGTACCGCAATATCGGAGAGGGATAGATTCGACACGGAAAAGCAATTCGCCGAATTTTGGTGGCTTGTTGAGGGGGGAGGGGTCAACATGCCCTCCCAGGACGGTGCGTTACTCTAGGTAACATCCTCTTAGCTTATAAGTTAGATTAAGTCAGCTAGGGCGTTTTTGGGAGAGGCCGGGCTCGCCAACGTGTGGTGGTGCTTCCGGGAGTTGACTGACGCTGTAAGGCTTCAGTCGGCTCACGGCGGCGCGTGTGCACGTTGACGACTGCCAGGCGCTCGGAAAGCAATTGGGATTTTGACCACTTATTGCGCCAGGCAACGAGTGCTCAGAATCCTAGTTATAGTTAGAATACGTTAAGTAGTTTAAGTAAGTAGAATAGGTATTTTGTAATTTGTTTTATATAAAATCTCAATAATGATACCGAGTTTTAGTAAATTTTCTCGAGGAATATATATGTAAGATTAGTTCGTAAAATAGTTCGTAGGCCGAAAGGCAATAATTCTAAGATATAGTTAAGTTTAGAGCGTTCGCATAAGGACCAATAAATAAGAATAAGTATCCTGTTAATTTTAAGTTAGGTTTAATCATTTTTGTCTAGTATGTAAGTAGATATTTATCAATGAATAAAAAAATGAATTTCAAAGTCAAAGTCAAAAGTGAACCTTCCGAAAGGTAATTTCTATTCCATTGAAGAAGAGAATCATCGATTCCACATGCACGCATTTTCGACAAGAGAGCTTGATACCAAACTCTGTCAAATGCCTTTGAGCTAACAAGCACAACAATCTTACTTTCACCGCCTTGGTGAAGAGATTGGTTCCACTTTTCGGTAAGATATGTCTTCAAATCACCAGTGGACCTGTTGCTGCGAAAACCATACTGCTAGTCATTAAGTTTTCACGATTCAAGAAACAAATGTTCAAAAGTTTTTACTACCCTTGGGACTTTGTAGTATTTTTTGCAAGACCTCGATGGTGTAGTAATAATAACACTATAAGTTGGGGTAGACTGTACAGTGTACTCCATTGAATCAGAGCCTCCGCTTACCTGTGTTTCACTTAGTGCCAAAACAGCGGGTTTGTTGCGAAAAACATGAGCGTATAATGAAAAAGAAAATTTACTCAACCCACGAATGTTACTGACATTCAGTACAAAACTCCTACAGATTATAATATACATACATAAAAGAAAATACAATTCCGACGCTACCTAAGGAAAAGCCGTGAGTTGAAGATCTGCGTTAGATTTCCAAAACAATTTACAGCGTACGGGTATAACGGTAACTTGTTTTGGTCAACCAGCAAAATGATAAACAAAATAGCTCACGACCTGCTATCCACCAAATGCAGCCTCTATCCAACCATTACCTATGTACACACACGAAAATCGTACGGTACCTGAAATAATCAAGCAAAAGCAGCAGCGATGGCGTGGGATGGTGTAAGTTATGGTTTTATCCTCGGGGTTTGTGTAAAAAAATATTTTTTATCCGGTCTATGACCGTTTGAAATGAATGCTTTATTTGAACTCCCTCCCAGGACGGTGCGTTACTCTAGGTAACATCCTCTTAGCTTATAAGTTAGATTAAGTCAGCTAGGGCGTTTTTGGGAGAGGCCGGGCTCGCCAACGTGTGGTGGTGCTTCCGGGAGTTGACTGACGCTGTAAGGCTTCAGTCGGCTCACGGCGGCGCGTGTGCACGTTGACGACTGCCAGGCGCTCGGAAAACAATTGGGATTTTGACCACTTGTTGCGCAAGGCAACGAGTGCTCAGAATCCTAATTATAATTAGAATACGTTAAGTAGTTTAAGTAAGTAGAATAGGTAGTTTGTAATTTGTTTTATATAAAATCTCAATAATGATACCGAGTTTTAGTAAATTTTCTCGAGGAATATATATGTAAGATTAGTTCGTAAAATAGTTTTTAGGCCGAAAGGCAATAATTATAAGATAGAGTTAAGTTTAGGGCGTCCGCATAAGGATCAATAATCTAGAATATGTATCCTGTTAATTTTAAGTTAGATTTAATCATTTTTGTCTAGTATGTAAGTTGATATAAGCTAATAATTAATAAAAATGAATTTAAAAGTAAAAAGTAAAGCTAATGTGTCGTGCATGTAATTTATAGTGCGCGAGTTCAATAGTGGTTGTAACATATCTGCAATTTTTTTTATTTAATTTTTTTTTCTGTTTCTATTGTTTTTTTTTCTATTTAAAATCCCAGTTCTAAAATGGATTGCAGCGCTAATAAATGCTTGGAATTCAAAAATTCCTCCAATCCTCTTTTTGCCTGTTACGGCCCTTGTGGCATGATGTTCCATGTTAAATGTGTTGGCTCAACCAATGCATTTATGGATAAAGTCAAAGCTTCGGAGATCGCCTTATGGTACTGCTCTCCGTGTCGAAAATTGTCACTTTCCACCCTTGCTTTCAAAATGTCAGTTTTCAAGGTTGACATACTGAAATTATCGAAGGGGTTTAAAGACTTATTCGACAATTTCAATACCACCGTCCTCAACGTATCAACATTCTCTGATCTTCATTTTTCGGCAGATGCCTCAACGTCTACTGACCCTGAGTTGCCGACTAATGAAGTTGTTAACGACATGTATTTTTACTGGAAAATAACGAAACCAAACTTTGTAACGAAATTACAGAAGAATAAAGATAAAATGAAACAAAGACGTTCACAACGTTATAATGGGTTTATTCGAATGAATTTGGTAACTAATTGTACACTCAATCGTACACTCTAACCATTTATGTGTTTTAGGTTTTAGTTACATAGTATGTCTTTTTGTTTATAATATTATCAGTGTATATGTGTAATATAATGTAGATTGGTTTGTGTTGGTAGGTTGGGATCTGTCATCTCCATCTATGTTGATAGATTAGTGGATGGGTGAGGGCATTGTTTGTATAGGGTGATGTTCCAATTAATGTGTAGTTTGATTAAATATGATTCTGCAACATTCTCCCCGCCCGTGAACGTAGTTCGCGAACACCCTCTTATATGAAGCCTCGAGGACGTTTCTGTTCGTAATCAATTCCACGCTCCACCTTGCCGACCTTGCTCAGTTCGATGTTCGAATTCGACATGCAAAGAAAGACAACATTATTATATTATATTGACAACAAATAAATACATGTCACTAGGCAGACAAAGACAGAAATAAAGAACATAAAGGAGAAGAAACAATGTTCAATGTGCATCCCTGTTGCACTTAGCTAGTAGCGCAGCAGTCCAAGTCCGATCGCAGTTGCATGTTTTGATTTTAATTAGGTAGTTTTTTTTTTTTTTTTTGTTAATGGCGATCGCGAGGATGCTGTCCGGTAGTAGTTCTATTGTGTACATATTGTGTTAAAAATGTGTGTCCTTTGAATTATTTGACTGATGTAATAATTAATATGGTGGTTTATATGTGATTGTTTTTTAGTGTCGTAGGCATATAATTTTGTTTGTGTAATTGTCCATAATAAGTCACGAATATTGATGCTCGTGCTGCAGTTTTTGTTGTTTTTTATGTTATGTACTAAGTACATACTTGCTGTGTAGGGTGTAGACATTTTTGGTGGTGACGATGACTGCTGGGACAAACAAAAAGACGACGATTAATTGACGACAATGATTACGGTGCTGATAAGGATGACGATGATGGTGAAGATGATGATGATGGATGATAAAGAGGATGTAAGCAGGTAACTTTTCTTATATGATATTTATTAATTTTGAATTGTTTATTTTATTTTATTTATAGTGTGTGTGTGCATAAGTGTGAGTGAGACTGCGAATTATTGAATTTTGATCTAGTGCAATTTGTTTTGATTTCGTTTCGTTTGTGATTTTAACATTTGTTAGGTACCTACATAGATTGACAATGGATATTATGTATTTTAATTAATGTTATGATAATGTGAAAATTGAAATGGTTTGCTTGAATAGCTTATAATTTGTTTTTTACTTGTTTAGTTTGGTTTAGTTTGATTGCGTGTTTTCGGTACGACGTGTGATTTTTTATTTTGCTTTTTATTTATGTACATAATGTAATATATGTTTATTATTTACAATTGCCTGGAAGCAGATTGATTGTTGTTGAAGACTGTTTGTGAACGTATCTTTCGTGTTATATGTGTATGTGTGGACTGTATTTATTGGTAGGTTTGCTGGTAGTTTTAATGTTAAATGATTTATTATTTATGGATTTGTTAGTTATTTGCTGTTTACAAAAGAGTATTGACCTCGCTGCTTTTGTTAGATGGCAGATAGCATATCTTGGTGATAGGTCGCTTAAGTGTGCCTGATTTGGTTTTTAAGGTCACAACACGAGTCAATCCGTCCGAACCGGGATGCATCTGCTCGATTCTTGCGAGACTCCAGTGAGATGGGGGCACACGTTCATCCTTGATGAGCACTAAGTCGCCAATTTTCGGTGCATCTTCAGTTTTTGCCCATTTTGGTCGCTGTTGAAGTCTCGAAAGGTACTCGTTGCTCCATTTACGCCAGAATATGTCGACAAGCGATTGCATACGCTTCCATCGATCAAAGTAGCTACTCCTCACTAATGCGCTGTCCCCTTGTGGTATGGTCTGGAGGGATTCTCCGACCAGAAAGTGTGCTGGCGTGATGGCGTCTAGGTCATCGACAATGTCGGAGAGAGGACACAAAGGCCTAGAATTCAGACACGCTTCTATTTGTGTGAGAAGCGTGGTGAGTTCCTCGTAGGTTAGCCTCTCATTTCCGACGACTCTTTTTAGGTGGTACTTGACCGACTTCACCCCGGCTTCCCATAGTCCCCCAAAATGAGGAGAAGCGGGGGGAATGAAATGCCATTCCGTACCAAAATTCGCCAATGTGCCAGCGACCTCCTTCCAATCGTGTTGCGCATCCCTTAGCATTCTGCGCAATTCAGCGTTGGCTCCCACAAAGTTAGTTCCACAATCACTGTGAACTTGTGTACATGTTCCGCGACGTGCTGTGAACCTTTTAAATGCAGCAAGAAATGCCTGTGTTGTCAAATCTGACACCACCTCGAGGTGAATAGCCTTCGTTGCTAAACATATGAACAACGCAAAGTAACCCTTATACGTTTTGCCACCACGGCCCTTCCATGACTTGATTTCGATGGGTCCCGCGTAGTCGACGCCCGTGTGGCTAAAGGGTCTGGCCATCTGTACTCTAGTTGTTGGTAGGCTGCCCATCAACTGCTGCATTCCTTGAGCCTTCTGTCGAAAACACTCTTTACACCTGTGTATGTGGTACTTGACGCATCGTTTGATCTGGCCAATCCAGTACGTCCTTCGAATGTAGGCGATGGTTTGTTGGAGTCCACCATGAAACGTTTTGTCGTGGGCGTCTCGTACCACAAGTTGTGTGAAGTGGTGGTTATTCCGTAGTATGATGGGATGCTGCTCCTCATAAGTGAGAACGGAGTTTTGTAAGCGACCCCCAACTCGTAAGACTCCGTGAGCATCGATGAAGGCATTTAAAGAAAGTAGTGCCTTTGGGATCTTACCGTTTGCCTTAAATTCACCTATCTCTGAGGAGAGCATTTCATTCTGTGCTGCCTTGACTGCAAGCAGCGTTGCCGCCTGTAATTCCTGTGGGCCTAGCGGACCAAACCTCCTGGAACTTTGATTAGCTCTGCAATTGTGGACAAATCGGAGACACGATGCAATGATTCTCACTACCTTTGACAGCCGAGAAAAATGGTGGATTGCTTTGCTTACAGTGTCCTGTTCCTTGGATTGCGTACAATGGGTCTTGACTGCACGTCTCTCTTCCATGGTGTCAACATTTATGGGTTGTTCTGGAACCTCCAATTCCCATGGTCTTTGCAAAAAAAGAGGTCCTCTCCACCAAAAATCCAGGGACTCCAGAGCTCCCGGAAGAACACCTCGTGACGCTAAATCAGCTGGATTGTGATGTGTTGGTACGTGCCTCCATACATCGATACCTACTAGGCGCTGTATCTCCGAGACACGATTGGCCACAAAGGTGTCCCATTTAGCGGGAAGGGCTCTTATCCATGCAAGCGCAATCATGAAATCTGTCCAAGCGTAGATGTTACTGGTTTTGATGCCGAGAACTTCTACAACGTAATTTAGTAAGGTGGCTAATACCACTGCTCCACATAGTTCAAGGCGTGGAAGCGACACGGTCCTCTTACTTGGAGTTACCTTGGTCTTAGAGATGAGAAGGTGTACGTGTACATTATGGTCACTGTCCAAGATACGAACGTACACAACTGCTCCAAAAGCCTTCATCGAAGCGTCGCAAAATCCATGGACCTCCACAGCTATATTATTGCGCATTGTGTTAACCCACCTCGGAATTTTCACGCGTTCAATCAGTGGAAGTTCTCGACGGAAAACGTCCCATTGGTTTCTTAACCCTAGAGGTATCGGATCATCCCAGTTCGATCCCAAAGTTGCTGCATCATGATTTTTGCCGTGATAATGCACGGTGATATCCAGCCAAGTGGGTCGAACAGCTTGGCTATCGCTGATAACATTGATCTCTTCGTAATTTCCTTTGTATCGAGCTGAATATTCTGGAAGGAGAACGAATCACTAATGGGGAACCACTTGATACCTAGCGTTTTTACGTGGTTTGATGATCCAAGTGGAAGCTCGAAGTCGATTTCACGATCTTTTTCTGGAATGTCCTCAATTAGCGATTTTTCGTTGCTCGTCCACTTACGCAAGTTGAATCCAGCTGAAGCTAACAACTGACGTGCTTCATCGCGCTTTTTCCTAGCATCTTCCAATGAATCAGCTCCGCTAATTAGATCGTCCACGTACATATCCTCACGAACCACTATCGATCCCATAGGATAGTTATGAGCCTCGTCTTCAGCCAGCCTTTTGAGTATCCGTATAGCTAGAAAGGGCGCACTCGCTGTGCCAAAAGTTACGGTATTAAGCTTGTAGGCCTTAAGCGGTGCAGTTTGATGCTCCCTCCATACAATTAGTTGGTAGTATCGATCGGGATGACTAACAGAAATTTGGCGGTACATCTTCTCGATGTCGGCTGTGAATGTCACTCGGTGAGTCCTCCATCGCAGGATGAGATCCACAATGTTTGTTTGCAATTTCGGACCCACAAGCAAATGATCATTCAGCGATGTCCCGTCCGATGTTTTAGCCGCTGCATCGAATACTACCCTCAATTTTGTCGTTGAGCTAGCCTCCTTGAATACCGCATGGTGTGGCAGGAAATAATGTTGCGACGTTGATAACACCTTGTCACCCACTAGGTCTACCTCCTCCATATGCTTCAGGGCTACATACTCTCTCATACAAGCGCAGTAGTCCTCATGTAGTTTTGGATCTGACAGAAACCTCGTCTCCAAATGTGCGAACCGACGAAAGGCGCGTTCTCTGCTAGATCCCATCACTGGATAACCTTCTTCCTTGAATGGCAGCATGACTTCATAGCGTCCACTAGTCAACCGCTTCGTGTGTCTGGCGAAGTGTTGGTCACAAGCGATGTTCTCCTCAGATTCCCGAGTCTGAAACGGCTCCTCCTCCATCTCCCAGAACTTTTGCAGCTGGGAATTCAAATCCGTGATCTGGAAAAAGCTTCGTAGATGCTGTGGATTCTCGGCAGAGACCTTACCAAACACGATCCACCCAAGCTGAGTCTTTTGCGCAACTGGTGCCACGCAATTTTCGTTACGTAAGAGTTCTGGAAGGAGAATTTCAGCAAAGACGTCACTTCCGAAGAGCAAATCCACTGGCGCAGGAACGAAAAATTCTGGATCTGCCAGAGGTAAATTTGATAAATGCGGCCATTTGCTAGGTATCAGTTGTTGGGCCGGAAGAAGCCCAGTCAGCGACTTGAATACGAACGCCCTTACGGCACTTTCATATGTCGAATGTTGTGATGCGAACATAATGTCGACATAGTTCTGTGTAGTGCCGCTGCTGACCATCCCCAACCCTGACACCTCGACAAATGTACGACGCTTCTTCAACTTCAGCAAATGTGCAGCAGATTCGGTTATAAACGTAGCCTCCGACCCAGGATCGATCAAGGCACGCAAGTTATAAAATATGCCATCGACTGATTTCACCTTTACGACCGCTGTTGCTAATAACACCCTAGCTTGTTCCCGACCGTGGAATGTGTGAAACGTTCTAAGGGCTCCGCTAGTCAATGGCCGCTCTTCCAAAGGTTGAAAAGAAGGCGCGTTTGGGTTAACAGACACCTGATGTGCTTGCACATTACCGGACCTGGGCTGTTGTTGGAACTGAGCTGAAGTTGAAGCATGCATATTAAAATTGTTGTTACTGTTCTGGTAGTTGTTGTTGTGGCTGTTGTTGACCGGTGCATTGGATTGTACATGCAGCAGCGAGTGGTGTCGCTGTTGACAAAAATAGCAACACTTCGTACTAGGGCAATCCCGTACCATGTGACTATACCCAAGGCAATTGTCGCAAACCTTTGCATTTCGGACCGCCTGTTTCCGCTGTGTATGGTCCATGTTTAAAAAACGCTGACATTTCCTAAGTGAATGCTGTCCCTGATGACAAAGTTTGCATGAAACCGCCTCCCTGGATGAAGCTTTTGCAAGATATACCCTAGATGCTTCTGGATTTGACCGTTGCCTTGCGTTGACAGTCGACTCACCCCTTGGCCAAGGCCTGGAACTCCCCTGCAGGTCCTGCTGGGCCACCACCCCCAGAGTGCGAAAGCGTGTTTCAAGGAACTCAGTAAGCTGTTTGTAAGTTGGCAGATCTTTTGTGTTTCCTAGCTTTTCTTCCCATAGTTGCTGCGTAGAACCAGGTAATTTTTGAAGTAGGACAAAAATTAAAACTGCATCCCAATATTCGACCTGCAACCCCAAATTCGTCAGAGCATGAACACACTCTTGCGATGTGTCCAACAGTTCCTTCAGTCCGTTCGCTGATTCCTTGAGAAGTGGCGACTGTCCAAAGAGCAGCTTCAACTGGGCATTCACTAGAACGCGCTTGTGGTCGTAGCGCGACGTCAACAACTCCCATGCCTTAAGATAGTTGCCCGCATCACAAGGTAGATGCTGCAACAGTCTGTCCGCCTCACCTTTCAGACATGACTTCAGGTAATGCATTTTGTCTACATCACTTAGAGAAGCGTTGCTATGAACCATCGACAAGAAAAGACCTTGGAATGACCGCCAAGTCGTATACGAACCGCTGAACTTCGGAATCTCGATCTCTCGAGGCCTTATTTTGTTGCTGGGCGCAGCTGACTCAGATGATGGTAACCCCGCAGCTAAGGTTGACGTTTGCGAGGATTTTTCCAACGCTTCCAGTAAATCGGTCCTATACTCAAGGTAAATTTCCGTTATTTGTTCGAATACAATGACTAATTCATCCGTTTTCAGGTCTGCTTCCAGTCTACCACCACCAACTATTGCCTGATGATATTGTCTAGCAACCTTCATATTCTCCTCCAGCATATCAAGACGACTTTGAACGTATGCGTTCACCTTGAGCTTCTTGGCCGCATTTTTGAAGCTGGTGAAGCTGTTGACTACAAGGGTCAATATCCCCTTTTGTAGCATACCACAAACAAAGTCGTCGGTTCTCCCCTCAGCCATAGTTATTAAGTATTTTTGTATATATGTATGTATGTATGTAATATATTAAGTTTAGAAGTAGTAATGAGGCACTACTTACTTGGATTTGCTGCAACTCGAGAAAGCTGGTGAATGACGTCACAGATGCCACAGTCAAATACTCCACAAACAGATACTCCAGCGACAGAAATTGCACAGACTGCTGATCCTGATGATACTGGCGATTAAATATTGCACGGCGCGTATAACAACGAATTAGCACACACAATTAATGTTAAAATGTCTATACTGAATTTATTGCACTTTTGTTTTAATAGAAATGATTTAATTAGGTAAAGTCAAGTCAATATGCAATTCGATCGAATTATTTGTTGTATGGTTTTTTGGAACAAAAAATGTTACATAAATTAAACATTCAAATAAGACGCGAAAAGGACCAAATGTTAACGACATGTATTTTTACTGGAAAATAACGAAACCAAACTTTGTAACGAAATTACAGAAGAATAAAGATAAAATGAAACAAAGACGTTCACAACGTTATAATGGGTTTATTCGAATGAATTTGGTAACTAATTGTACACTCAATCGTACACTCTAACCATTTATGTGTTTTAGGTTTTAGTTACATAGTATGTCTTTTTGTTTATAATATTATCAGTGTATATGTGTAATATAATGTAGATTGGTTTGTGTTGGTAGGTTGGGATCTGTCATCTCCATCTATGTTGATAGATTAGTGGATGGGTGAGGGCATTGTTTGTATAGGGTGATGTTCCAATTAATGTGTAGTTTGATTAAATATGATTCTGCAACAGAAGTAAAGCAGTGTACCCAGCGGGGCATGGATACATTGATTTCATTTGACACAACAGTTTCCCCAACTGTTGAAGCTACCCCTGAGCCCATTATCTATTTAGCATCGCCCTCATCTACTCTACTCGCAGGCAAAAGGAAACGCGATATGCCTTCCTCTGCGTTGAATCCAAAGGCAAAGCGGTTTAACCTTAGGAGTCAGCGAAAAAACTCAAACGAGGCGCCCACTCTTAATGTTAGTCCCACATATATAAATCATTCGTTAGGTACAGAATCTGGAACTATTGAATCGATTCCCAGGCCAAAATCTATTTTCATTTCTCGACTAAAACCCAACACTTCTTCAGACGATGTCCTGAACCATTTGGTCTCGAGAAACCTGATTCCAAAAGATGACTCAATCAAATGCACCAAAATCAGCAAGGCTGATGGGTTTGTTGCGTCTTCCAAAATTGTTGCCCCTTCAGTATATTTTGAAAAGCTGTGCAATAGCACTGCATGGCCTCATAATACATAAGTTAAAGAATTTACACCCCGTTCGACAAAAAGTCGCAGGAAATATTGTCCGACCGTGTTAAAAAACCTAGTAGGCTGTCCCTCTACTATCAAAATGTAAGGGGACTCCGCACAAAAACCGCTGAAGTATATTTAAACTCCCAAGCCCACTCTCACGATATCTTCTCTTTGACGGAAACATGGCTTAATGCCGGAATTTTAGACACGGAACTCTTCAATCATGAGTTCTCCGTATTCAGAAACGACCGTCATAACCATGACCTGAAAGCGCTTGGAGGAGGTGTTCTGATTGCTGTTCGTTCCAACATTAAGTCACGAAAGATTGTCTTTCCCTTTCCACTAAATGTCGAAGTTATCTGTGAAAAAATTACACTTAAGAACAAATATTTATATGTTCTTAATGCGTACATTCCATCGTCACGTCTATGTTCTTTGTATTCGGAACTTTCTATGGCACTGTACCATATTTTTGACATATCTTGTTGTGACAGCACTGTCTTACTTATAGGCGACTTCAATCTGCCACATATTGGATGGGTACCTTCTGAGGATGATTCTCATTTCATTCCATCCTTTGACTCTGCCCAACAAGAGCTCGCTTTACTTGACAACATTTTGTCTTTTGACTTACAGCAAACAAGCTGTATAAAAAATTTCAGAAATCGAACTCTCGATCTTGTTTTCTCTTCTGACTCTGTTAGTACTGTGGTTCTGGAATCCAACTTCAGTATAACTGACATAGATGACAATCATCCACCCTTGGATGTATTTATTGAACTAGGCGCACATTTGTACGAAAATAGTAATTCGTATGACCGTTCGCAATCTTTTGACTTTCGGAAAGCAAATTTTCAAAGGCTTTCTGATGAAATTAATAGCCTTAATTTTAATCTCACTGCGTTATCTAATATTGAAGATGCAGTCGGTGCTTTTTATTCTTTGATGGATAACTGCATGAAAAAAGTGATTCCTGTCAAATCCTCTAGGAATATGAAAACGTCCCATCCCTGGTATACTAAATAGCTTAAATCGATACGAAACAGACGTTATAGGGCTTGGAAGAACTATTTAAAAAGTCTCTGCCATTCAGATCTTGAACTCTATCCCACATTATTCAATGAGTTCAAATCTTTATCCTGCAACTTATATATTGACTACATAAGTAAAATGGAATGCTCTCTAAAATTGGACCCCAAACTTTTTTGGGGATTTGTTAATTCTAAGAAAAAAACCGATGGTTATCCATCGAAACTTACTTACAATAGCTCTACAACTGCTGATTCGCTAGATGCAAGCAATATGTTTGCAGATTATTTCAGTAAGTCGTTTAGGGTGACCCCTCTTCACATAGATGAGCAATATTTTAGTTATCTAACTAGATGTTCCCAAATAAGTTTTAGTAGCTTCTCATTTGACTTGGAAACAATTTTAAAATTTATTTCTTCTCTGAAGAATGATTATTCATCAGGTCCTGATGGCATTGCACCGATCGTTCTTAAAAAATGTAGTCATGCAATTGCTCCATATCTTAAATATCTGTTTGAATTGTCCACTAGTACTGGTAAATTCCCTAATCCATGGAAAAGTGCTTTTATCACACCTGTATTTAAAAAAGGCGAACGTGGTGATATCACTAATTATAGGCCTATGTCAAAGCTTTTGTGTATCCCTAAGCTTTTTGAACAAATTGTTTGCGAAAAGTTAATATTTCTTTGTCGCAATATAATTTGTAATGAACAGCATGGATTTGTAAGAAACAGATCCACTGTCACTAATCTGTTAAGTTTCTTCCATGATTGTTCTAATGCCTTAGAGAATAAGGACGAAATGGATTGCATATACACTGACTTCTCTAAAGCTTTCGACCAGCTGTCCCATGAAATAATCGAGTTTATGCTCAGGGCTTTTGGTTTCCCACCAAGTTTCATAAAATGGGTTAATTCATACCTTAGATCAAGGGTTTATCAAGTCAAATTTAGAGGATCGCTATCTGTATCTTTTACAGCTGAGTCTGGAGTTCCCCAAGTTAGTCACCTCGGACCAATTCTATTTATACTAGCCATTAATGATGTTAAAGCATGTATAAATCACAGTAATATCCTGATCTACGCTGATGATATGAAAATATTTAAATCTATCACTAGTCAGCAAGATAGAATTTTTCTTCAATCTGACATTAATAGCTTCGCCAATTGGTGTGATAAAAACGGTTTATCGCTGAACCCTACTAAATATCAACATATGACATTCTCTAGAAAGAATATACCTTCCACCTTTCAATATTCTTTGTCTCAACATATTCTTTGTAATGTTGATAATTTTAAGGATCTTGTGGTTTATTTCGATCCCAAACTGGTTTTTGCCAAGCATATCAATTTTATTATTAATAAATCTAATTCTATGCTGTGCTTCGTAAAAAGGTGGGCGAAAGAATTTAATGACCCATACGTTACTATGTCATTGTACAATTGTTTTGTCCGTCCGATTCTAGTTTGGGCGCCGTTCTACAACATTCATTCAAATCGAATAGAGGCCATTCAACGTAAATTTATTCGATTTGCACTTAGAGGACTTCCATGGGATGATCCATTTAACCTTCCTCCCTACAGCCAACGTATCAAGCTTATTCAAATGTTACCCCATTCTCAACGAAGGCTTAATAGCGATATCATTTTTTTACATCAGCTTATATCCGGTCAAATAGATGCACCTGACTTGCTGTCATCTATTCTCTTTAATTTTCGGTGTGGTGCCCATAATTTACGTAGTGTTGATTTATTGTGTATCCCCCATCATAGAACGAATTATGGGAGGCATGAGCCTATTATTCACATGAGTAGAATATATCATATAAATGATCATGTGTCTTAATTTATTTGCATGATTTGTGTTTGTGTTAGTATTTTATAGGTACATAATTATTGTATTTTTAATTGTTTTGTCCTTACTAACACCTGCACTAAATGATGAGCCTGTGGGAGCACTTTTAGTGCAGGCAAATTTCTGCTCGTGATAGTTGCTTGCTTTAAGCACTCCACGACACAGAACTGATAGTGTATAAAAAAATTTAATCATATTGGTATTGAAAAAACATACCTTGAAGTCATTAGAAAATTTTACGCACCTAGTTTACGTGAAACTATTAATAAAGTATTGAACAGTTGCGAAACGTGTAATTTCAAAATAGAACGGAATCCGATAAAACTACCTTATGAAAAAAAGTCCACGCCCTCAGGCCCTCACGAACACTACCATATGGACATTTGGCCCATACCAAGAAATGGTAGCTACCTAACATGTATTGACAAATTTTCAAAGTTTATAGCACTTGAACGTTAAGAAACAAAGAATCAAGCCGATGTGCTAACCGCTATAACTAAGATATTTATTTATCTAGGTAAACCAAAAATCTTAACGACCGACAATTATAAATATTTTTTATCTTACACAGTTAAACAATAGCTCGAAGACAACGCGATAGTAATCCACATTACTACGCCATATCGACACACAGGCAACTCAGATATAAAGCGCTTGCATTCCACTCTCAACGAGAACATAAGATTATTTGAAAAGCAAAAGCCAAGCTTAGTCGATAATGTGATGCGAACAATAAAGGTTTACAACAATATGATCCACTTAACTACTAGAGAAAAACCGAGTGACATACATTTCGGACGCATAGACAATAAAACAATATTCAATAGAATCGAAAGTACAAAAAATAAAGTTTTAGCCAGAGTGAATAAAAATAGAAAAGATACCGATATAAATCCTAATTTTACCAACTTTTATAATCCTATATATTTCGATAAATTAAAAACAAAACATAGGAAAGTAAAAGTGATTGAAATAGATAAAAATAAAATAACTCTTAAACCAAACAGAGACTTACAAAAATTACACAAGGACCAGTTTCGAAAGAAAAAGAAAAAATTTAAAAATTATGAAATTAAAATTGGCATCGATACTAGTTCTATGGCAGTTAAAACTGGCCTATAGCCAAGAAATACAAATAACTTATTACAATCACGGTAACGGCTTTACAATTATACAACTACAACAGATACAAATAATAGAAAACTATACTAAAATACTTCATATTATAAATTTAACTAAGTACGAAACAAATTTAGAAGACCATATACGAAGGCGGGTCAATAAGTCCGTGACTTTTTGAATTTCTGACCTCTTTACTGAAACAGCAACACTGCTCCTGTCAACAGGCATCTGTCAGTTGACTCCTGTCAAAATTTAAACTTGCTGCGTCAGTTAGTTTGTGTTTGACAGCTATTTTTATCAGACTACTCACTAATTTGAGGAGAAAATGGAAAAAAGTGAATTTCGTGTGCTTATTAAGCATTATTTCTTGCGAAAAAAAAACCATTACCGAGACCAAGGCTAAGCTTGAAAAATACTATGGGGACTCTGCACCATCGATTTCAATGGTAAAAAAGTGGTTTACTGAATTTCGTTGTGGCCGTACAAGCACTGAAGATGCCGAACGTCCTGGACGCCCAGTTGAGGTCTCTACACCCGAAACAATCGAAAAAATTCACAAAATTGACTTCCTTCAAAAGGGAAGAACAATCAATGGGGAATATTATGCCAACTTATTGGACCGATTCAATGACGATTTGAAAAAAAACCGACCTTATTTGGCCAAGAAAAAAGTTCTTTTCCACCAAGCCAATGCAAGGGTGCACACATGTGCAGTTGCCATGGCAAAAATCCATGAATTGGGCTATGAATTGCTCCCTCATCCACCTTTTTCTCCAGATTTGGCTCCGAGCGACTACTTCTTGTTCCCAAACCAGAAGAAATGGCTTGGTGGAAAAAGATTTGACTCCAATGATGAAGTCATCTCGCAAACAAAGGCCTATTTTGAGGACCTCGACAAATCATTTTTTTTGGAAGGGATAAACAAATTGGAGAAGCGTTGGACAAAGTGTATAGAGCTCAAGGGAGACTACGTTGAAAAATAAAATTATTTTTTTATCAAAAAATCTGTGTTTTATTCCAAAAGTCACGGACTTATTGACCCACCCTCGTACAACTTTTACCTGAACGAAACATTGAAATTATTAATTTAATGAAACATACAAGAAAATAATTTGAGACTATAATACCACATAACAGACAGAAAAGAGGACTTATTAATATTTTAGGTACAGGAATGAAATTTTTATCCGGAACTATGGACGACGATGATAGACAAGAAATAGAAGAAAGGCTAAAATTAGTAGAAACAAATACACATAATGTAATAGAAAACTCAAATTTACAAATACAGATAAACCATCATTTTAATGAACAAATTGCGTTAATAACTATTATGTTTAATAACAAAACTAAGATATTTGATATTTTATTATTTCGTTAATAATATACACTTTGCTATCGCACAATTTACATTATTTGTACAGAGATATGATTTACAAATGTATATCTTTCTACTGAAAAATTATTTATATAATTTCAAGTGGTGCTTTAAATTTACAAAATAGATCCTGAGGAAACAACGAAAAAAAAACCTCAATTTGAAAGAACAAAGAAAAGAAAAAGAAAAAAAAGAGAAAAAAAAAACAAAGAAATAAAGAAATAACTAAATGGATAATTATAAGTGATATTGTATTAACAAAAAAAAAAAATAAAAGATAACAGATATATAAAATAATAATAATAATTCGAGAAGTAAATAAAATAACAGCAACTACATAAGTTAACATATGGGTATATTTGTTCATAAATTATTTTAACATTGCTATGTTTAACTAAGCTATTCTATATTTAATTGATTTATTAGAGGCTTATTAGAGATGTCGCATCTAGTCCTAAAGGAGTCATTGAGCTTTACTATTCTATTGGAGATAAACTCAACATTTGTTTTAATACGCAGATCTAAAGTAGAATGATGCCAGGGCAAATAAAGCATCATTTTTAATAGTTTGTTTTGAGATGTTTGTTATTTTTTTATGTGGCATTCAGCACATTTACCCCACACCTGGCAGCCATACAAGAGAATTGATTGAAAGATGGTTTTGTAAATTATAATCTTATTTTCGTTTGAAAGTAGTAAATTTCTATTTATAAATGGATATAACATTTTGATTGCAATATTTGTTTTTTTAAGTGTCCTCATATTATGTTCTTTAAAAGTCAGTTTTGTGTCAAGATGTATTCCCAGATATTTAACAGAAGGCTCCCATCTAATAGAATTTCCGTTGATAATTAGCTGATTAGCCGGAATAAAGCAAGGTTTTCTTTTTCGTGTAAAAAAGATTGCTTGGATCTTTTCGGCGTTAAGCTTTATTCTCCATTTTGCGTAGTATTCTTGCAATATTTTAGTCGCATTTTTTAAATTCGTCTCAATATTGAGACCGAATTCATGCGAGGAAAGTATTGCCGTGTCATCAGCATATATGGCTGCTTCACATTCCGGAAGAGTCGGGAAATCGGTCGTATATAAGTTATATAAAACGGGTCCAAGGACCGAGCCTTGGGGTACGCCTGCATGAAAATGTATGATGTCGGACACACTACTGTTAACATGTACTTTGAAACAACGATTCGACACAAAACTTTGGACAATTTTACAGAGAAATGGAGGAAAGTTTAGATTTATCATTTTATACGTAAGCCCATTATGCCACACTGAATCAAAAGCTTTTTCGATGTCTAGTAGAATCATGCCTGTTGATCTACCTATTGCACGGTTAGTTTTTATTATATTACATATCCTAAGAACTTGATGTGAGGTCCCGTGATTACGCCTAAGTCCGAACTGTTCGTTTGGATATGTTTGATTTTCTTCAATGATTTGAACAATTTTTTCTTTTACAACTTTTTCGTCGATTTTGCTTAAAGCACTGTTATGGTCACCTGAAAACGTTTAAATGTACCTAATAATAAAACAAGATTACAATAATTAGAAACCCATTCGAATCTCAATCCTTTTTGTGATCTGTCACTCTGTGGTTTCGCAGTGTACCTGTCCACCCGTTCCAATTTGCCCATGTATTTTTTGTCTTAACTAGTCCGAATTTATTTATGTAGTAAGTACACAAACCGCATGAATAGAAGGGAATTGTGAATCCACCATTCACATTAAAATAGCGGCTACCTAAAGTACATAGCAAATCGAACGATGTGTTGAATACGGGACAGAAGTGGATTTAATTCAAATAAGAAACTCAGCCGAGGCACACTCGAGGTGTAGTTCATCTGCAAGACACAGTAGTGCAAATAAGGTGAAGTTCGTTTTTTTTGAAAAAAAGCCCTTTAAACAAGGCAGTGAAATTAATTAATATTAAAATATAATTGATACGAATAAAGAAAAAGAAGAAGGGGACAGTACAATTTGAATGTCAATTGGCGGTCATTGATAATAAATTTGATCGTGGCCGCCGAAAATTAAATTTGACGCCCATAAACAATGCACATAGGACATATGTACCTAGATGGAATAATCCTGTGCGAAAACGACTCATCCAACTCGCCCTTTTTGCTGTTTCTGCATTCCTCGTCCAGACACATTTCTCGGTCGCATGGGAATCCTTGATCCCAGACAGCGAATTATTTAAGTGTTTAGTCCAAATTCGGATACACCTAAGCCACACATAAACAAAAAAAAAAGGAAACCAAAGAAAAATCAAGGAATTCACGTGTATCAGAAAAGATACCTAGCTAAATGTTCATTGTATGTTTGTACATATGTATAGGTATATACGTTTTCACAACTAGCTAAGCAGTTTCGCCATTATTTAAATGTTTAAATTTGCTAATTTATTAGATTAAATTATTCTTTATTTGTAGTATTTAAGTAACTAGCGATTGATCAAATTATAGTTATTAACCAGTGCCAGTAGTTTGAGGATTATACATATATATATATACATTAAGAATTATATACATATTGTTAGATTCCAATCTTGAACTTAAACTTACATATATATTTACGTATCTGTACTTACCTATTTTGTAGTATTGTCAGATTTATTTATAGTGTCAGTGTTAATTTGGTTAATTTTAGTGTAAAGTTGTTAAAGTGTTTAGAAGCCCGATCTTTACTGTAATAAGTTAAGTTTTCTCATCCCCTTCTGTTTTTTTGTTTGAGACGTGCAAAAGGTCGTCAGATATCTATTTAGAGCTCTAACTAGGTAGAGAAAGTAGAGTAAATTGAATAGAGATGATTGAATTGTTATCTTTCCATAATCAGACGGGCAAAGAAAACCGGATTTAGTTTTTTTTTGAATAGTTTTTTTTTGTTCTTTTGTATCTGAGTCATACTTACATATATATAATACATATATATACACACAATAAATGTATTTAGTTAAGTCGAATGATAAATTTTGAGCGTTTTATTTCCTTATGTTTGCCATGGTCAGAATGATCATGGTAGGTTAGTAAATTATTTTTCAGGGGGTGCGGTAGGGTGTGCTAAAGACCATTCGGTGGGAATGATCTGATCGTTGAGCAGCATCCATCTTTGGGGAAATCCAATATCTGGCCACCGGATTTCCAGGTTGGGAGGGTAATGGCTACGCTGCATCGTCACCAGCAGCGTCCTTCAGTGTGGTGGACGTCCGTCCGATTTTTGGTGAAAAAGTAAGTACCTTTCTGGCATGATATGTGTTTTGTGGTAGGTTTGGTTGAGTGTAGGGGCAAGATCCATCCCATTCCGGCGAGCGCAGTCGAGCATCGCAAGCATGCCGCGTCCCTTTCACTCAACTACTCAATGTTCCCTTCTTGTCCCATTCCCATCCTAAGGTCCCATCCACATCCTAGTTTCCATACCCTTACCAAATCCTAACTCCCTCTACATACCCCAATATAAACCTATTACAGCACTACTTAGTAAACTTATTGGTCAGTAGCTTTCGGTTTTATCGGGAGTCTTCCCTGCTTTTGGAATGGGAATAACCTTCGCTACTTTCCATTTATAAGGAAAATATTGCATTTTTAAGCATGCGTTGATGATATAGGTAAGAAATGTTATCCCTTCTTTAGGCAATTTTTTAAGATAAATATTTTTAATTTGATCGATTCCGCCTCTTCTATTAATAACTAAATTGTTTACGAAATATTCTGTGTCTGATTCCGTTATAAATTCATTTGGCAGAATTTCGTAGATAGCTAAATTAAATGCTTGAAGAGCATGTTCAACGATGGAGTTTGTATTTGCATCTCTTAAATTTTGAGCGACAACGTGATTTTGCGCGAAATTTAGAGCTAACGCATTCGCCTTTTCCGTATCAGTGAAGAAGGTTTCTGTACCACTTCTAATGCAACATACAAGAATTTTTAACAATTTTTATTATATTCCAGAAGGGCTTGGCGGCTTTATCAAGTGTGCTAAGCTTGTTATTCCACTCTTTATTTGGATTGTCTTGAATTTGTTTATTTATTATTTTATTCAATTGAGCTACTTGAATATGAGAAGCATGGTTGCCGGAATCTTTGCCAGTTTCTTCTGTGCATATTCCTAATTCTGATTAGTTCCAACGTTTGAGCTGGGACTTTACGGCAATAGATTTTTTTCGCAACTTTTGGTATACTATTATTAGCCGCACTAAGGACATGCTCTGTAAACTGCTGAACAATGGAGTCAACATCCTGTTTGGCTGCAATTGTTTCAAGGGTCATAGGAATGCTTTGAAGCTGTCTTCTTACCTCCATACGGAAACGAGCCTAGTTTGCGTCTTTTAGGTCATAAACATATTGCACTTTTTCCAAACCCGACCAACGAATTTGATAAATAACCGGATTATGGTCAGAGCTAAGCTCATTTAATGCAAATGGTTGACATATTAGGCCAGGAACATTTGTAATAAATAGATCTAAAACGGAAGGATTTCCAAGGGAACTAGCTGGAACATAAGTAGGGCTAGAAGGAAACAATATAGACATAGGCAACATAAGAGATAGATCGGACAAAATATTTCCCCATGAATTTGCTCTAATACAACCCCAGTTTCTGTGTCTGCAGTTTAGATCACCCCCCAAAATCATTTATACTAAACAGTTTTCACAAGTCACTTTTCAGTGCAACCCGTTTTTCATCAGGTGTTAAGCCTCCTGTAATTTTTCCGCGAAAATATACACAATAAATCTTGATTTTTCTTTCGTTACGTAAAGTTACTTCAATTCCTATATTTTCTACATATCGAG
Source organism: Portevinia maculata (assembly GCA_949715645.1). Classification (NCBI taxonomy): domain Eukaryota; kingdom Metazoa; phylum Arthropoda; class Insecta; order Diptera; family Syrphidae; genus Portevinia; species Portevinia maculata. The sequence continues at coordinate 47,587,275 of OX454528.1, read as the reverse complement.
TTTGCACGCAAGACAAAGGCTCATGCTGTATTGATCTCCTTATCAGAATTGCAACACCCCCACCTCTTCTATCTTTTCTATCTACTCGATAACATTTATATTCCGACGTTGAGATTCGAATTTCAGATTTTAACCATGTTTCAGTGACCATTGCAATGTCAATTTTCTTATTCTGTAAAAAATGCAAAAATTCTACATGTTTGTTACGAATGCCTCTGACATTCCATGTTATAATATTAATATTACTACCATTTAAATTACTAAACATTGTTATATAAAAACTTAGTCGCTAATTGTGCGATAGCATTAAATTGATCTAATTTGGATTTACAAGTACCTAGCTGGGTAATCATCTCCATTACGAGTGCATTTAATTCTTCTATTGAGAACAACTCACCAGTAGCGCTGGTGCATCCCGTGGAAGCATTGTTGTTGCCTATTATAGGCAGTATCGCGGCTGATAATGAAGTGGTGTACTCCCATGCTTTTGGGCGAGTGGTGTTCCTATAATTTGTCTCTACATGCTTCGTAGCGGTGCGTGTTGGCAGGGATGGAAAATCGCTCATTGATTGCAATGGGATATTGATGCTGTTGCTATTGTTGTTGTTAGGGCGTGGTACAGGGCGAAGAGCTTTGGCTGCCGTTTTTTGTCTCATTTCCAAGTACATACATCTGCTAGTGCATGCGCTGTCGGTTGATTTGTGATTACCTCGGCAGTTCGCGCATTTGACATTAGCCGTGTTTCTTTGCACGCGGATATAGGGATGGCATCAGAAAACGACCATCGCCGCTTAAGAATTCATCAAAAAAAACTTGACAGCACACATGCACCTATGACGTTTATTGGTGAAACAGCTTTAAGTTGAATTAAGAAATTTGTATTGAAAATCGTGAAATTCAAAAATATTAATTTCCCACAGTTGAAATTAATGTCAAACATATTCTAAAATTATAAAAAGAAGTTTTGCATTCACAGATTTACTAAATTTTGAAAAAATAATAATAATAAAATCCCGAACAAAATATTCGGCGGGATGTGTTAGTGGTCGGCGGGATGTCAAACTTTGACATTTCCTAAAAAATTCATCGCTTCGATTTATAAAAAAACAAAGAAAATGGGTTTTGGAAGCACTGTTTATCCCCGCTAAATGACTTAGCGGCGATAGCTATCCCCGCTAAAGTTAGCGTATATAGGATAAGTTGTTGTTGTATTTTACATGCAAATTGAAAATTATCCCTATATCCGCGTGCAAAGAAACACGGCTATTGTTAGAACTGGTGCAGTCGGCAGTTTTGTGATGACCAGCGCAGATTGAATAATATGTTCTTATATGGCAATTTTTCTCGCCATGACCAAACATTTGGCAGTTTCGGCATTGCGTTACTCTGTTCTTTTGGTGACGATAAAAATTCCTCTTGATTTGTGTATGAAATATAGACCGAATATTTCTTTTTAAGTCATTGAGTTTTATTGTGCCACTTTCTAGGGAAACTATATAAAAAGTGTCAGTATATTTTTCATATTTCTTAGTAACCATTTTAATTTCTTTACACTTAAGACCGAGTCTCAGAAGTGGATATTTTTTGTATGGAGTAATCGGAGACACTGAGAGATTTCATTAGGTCATGCACATATTCACTAGGTTTTTGTAGAAGAACAACTACTTTTGTGGATTTATTTGGCAACACATGGTCGTGCATTTTTTCACTATCACTGTCATTGTCACTATCCGGTAAGCATTGTAAAGGGCTCCAATAATTGGAATTGGAATCTTTTTTTCTTTTAGCCATTTTGGGAAGTGGCTTCAGTTTTTTATCCGAGGACAATAGGTTGTCCTCGGCATTTGAAGATCTCGCGCGTTTATAAATTTTAAAAACACACGAAGGAGAATTAAGGAATTCGCTATATTCGATGGGTGATAGATCGAAGTACACGGCACACAATTTTTTTTTTTTTTTGTTAATATATTTTTTTTTTTATTTATTTTAATTATTTTCTGATTAATGAGATCAAATAATGAACTACTTGATCCAGTTTATTATTCTCGAGTGAAAACAAAAGTAAGAATCTTACCGAACATATAGAAAAATCTATTCGCATTCAACACGATTTAGAAAGGGACCTTAACAAATTGAAATTAGAAATAGAAATTAAAGACAATATAAAATATTTGATAAATGACAACGACAAAATTAAAGACATAATGTTAACATCGAGACTAGGAATCCTAAGCAAAGACATATTTTCAGAAACAGAAAATGATAAAAATAATATTACAATTGAAAAACTTTCAGAAATCAAATTAGAACTTGCTTTATATAAAAACTCTATTATTTGTATAATTGAATTACCAAACTATACAAACGAATTATACAAACAAATACATGTTCAACCCATACCAAACTTAGAAGCTAGTCAGAAATTAGAGATAACTAATAAAATATATTTGACTAAAGATCAAGCAATTTATAATAATACGAATATTAAAAAACATTTATCAAAAATAAATGATAACTGCTTACAGAATCTATTTGAAAAACAAATGAATTGTAAATTAATAAAAATGTAAACCAAGAAATATTAGAAATAGGAAATAATAATCTTGTGTTAATTAATGTAAAATATTAATATAATGTATCTTTCTATCTGGCACTAAGATGAAGTTAGTCGAAACTTCAACTAGTCTCGGCTTTGTCTTAAACCGCAATTTATCCTGCTATAATCACATAATCGTCGTTATTAGTAGAACTTATGGTTGAGGAAACTCTGGATTTCAGCCAGTTTCACTCCAGTTGCAACTAGAAGCAGACTGGTTCTTACCCTTATTGTGCCCATAATTACCTATTCTGAGGTAGTTTATAGTAACCTCGACTCACTCTCATATCACAAGTTGCAAGTGGCTTTCAATGATGCTGTCAGATACACTTACCAGATACGTAGGCATGAAAGAATCTCTTTTCTCGCGAGGAGTGTTGTAGGTTGTACTCTACAGCAGCACAGAAACATTAGGAACTGTTTGTTTCTTCATAAAATCATTAGTACCCAGTCCCCGTCTTACCTCTACTCCAAGCTCCAATTTACCGGCTCCCTTAGAACTTTCAACATTGTATCCCATAGGTACAACTACTTAACTTCATCTCGCCTTTTTTATCCATGCTATTCGGTTATGGAACTCCTTGCCCTTTCATATAAAAAGATTATCAAACACCAATAATTTCAAGGCTACACTTTTAAATTTCTACGCTTCACAATAACATAATACTTCTTAACTTCCTCTTCTTCCATCTGTCGTTCTCTTTCTTCTTCTCTGTCCTAATTTTATCTATCTTTCATTTTTCATTTCTTCTTTTCTTTTTATTTTCTCTCCCTATACTTTCTGAGCTGAATTGTATTTTTTTATTATTTGTACACCCTACTTAGTTTTTTTTTCTGTACTATTAAAGACCAAGTCTTTGTATTGTATTGTATGTGCAGTGGGGTCATCAGTAGATGACAAGCACTTAGACCTATTGGTCCATTGTACTTCAGCATAGCTGCCCGCTCGCTGGTTATTGGCGATTAGTAAGATTCAGTGAGGGAGAACCTGCCAGTAGCCTTGGCAAAGCGAAGAATATTTGCAAGTTCGATTTCCCCCATCTCATCTTCGTTAACGAATTGTTTGCCTATAGTGGTGAGCCTGGTTCTGGCGAAAGCCGGACATTCACAGATGAAGTGAGATGCCGTTTCATCCGCCTCCATGCAGCACTCACATAGGCCCGAGCTCCTAATGTGAATGGTTTTGAGGTGCTCGTTAAGAAGACTGAAACCGGTGACGAGACCAATCAAGGATCTCAAGTCTTTCCTGTTTAGTCCAAGCAAAAACTTAGCTCTGCTGATTTTTGGACCGTCCACTAGCTTCTTCGAATACCTGCATGAGACCAGGTCATGCCAGTATTCGGAATGTTGTTGGCGTAGAGCCGAATCCATTTCACGTTTGTGGACGGATGAGCACCATCCTATGGATGGTTGTGGCCCAATGAAGGCTGTTGAAGAGCCCTTCCTGGCCAGAGCATCCGCTCTTTCATTACCCTCGATACCTGTGTGCCCAGGAACCCAGGCAAGTGATACCGAGTTACATCTTCCCAGACGGTTAATCCTAACCATGGTTTCCTCAACTATTTTTGAGTTGAGAGAGCCAGCCGAACAGGCTTTGATAGCGGCTTGGCTATCTGAGCAGATGTATAAGGTTTTACCCTTAATCCTTCTCCTTAACAGGATATTGGTGGCAGTGGCAATCGCAAAGATTTCTGCCAGAAAAACAGTTGTTTGTCTACACAAGGCTGCATATAGATTTATCCGGCAGTCTCTAGAGTAGACCCCGGCTCCGGAGATACCGTCAATAAGTGAGCCATCCGTATACACAATGACATCACCCGGCCTAAAGCCATTCCACCCCTCACTGTTCCATTCCTGCCGTTCAGGAAGGATGACCTGAAAACGGCGCTCAAAGACTTGCTTCATGCACACAGTGTCAAGTGCTCCTCCCCGATGGCCAGGTAAGCTGTCATAGAGAGCTCTGTACCTAGCACCTCTGGCCCCATCGCCGAGATTGACCTGCCGTCCAAGTACTACACACATGCGGTATAGTGATTTTCTGGCCTCACTTTCAGCAAGGAACTGCATGGGAGGTAAACAGAGCAACACTTCCATAGCAGCAGTGGGAGTTCCTCTCATCGCACCTGTAATGCATAAGCACGCAAGGTGCTGTAGCTTCGACAGTTGACGTTTGAGGATGTGAGCTCTAGCCCACCATACAATCGCACCATACATAAGGTATGGCCTATCGATGCACGTGTAAATGCAGTGAACCAGCCTGGGACTAAGTCCCCAGGTTCTGCTGAACATCCTACGGCACTGCCAGAGAATGTTAGTTGCCTTCGAAATCCTAGCAACCATATGTTCAGAAAAGTTAAGCTTTGGATCTAGAACAATACCCAGATACTTAACCTTGCTTGATAGCTTTAGTTGAGTGCCCTGGAAGTAAGGCCACCTCACTTGAGGTATTGCCCTTCTACTCATGAACAGCATCATCTCAGTCTTCGCGGGGTTGACTGACAGAGCTTGCTCGCGGCACCAACTCCCAACACTATTGAGCGCTGTTTCCATCCGCTCACAAAGAGTTGGTAAACTCCTGCCGCTGACAATAATGCACACATCGTCAGCGTACCCAATAACAGGGTGACCTTCCCTATCAAGTCTTCTCAACAAGGAGTCGACCAACAGGTTCCACAATGTAGTGGAAAGTACACCGCCCTGCGCAAAGCCTTTGACAGCGCGCACAGTTCTGACACAGCCGCCAACAGCAGCTGTAACTTCTCTGCTCCTAAGCATTTCCAGGATCCATTCCACAGTTGTAGAATCGACGCCCTTCAGTGTTAAGGCAGACTCAATTCTGCAAAAGGTGGGATTGTCAAAGGCACCCTCAATATCCATGAAGACAGCAAGAGCATAGTTCTTGCGGTCGAGCGCCCTACGCACTCTGGCTGTCAGTTCCGTTAATGCCGTCTCAGTGGACTTGCCTTTTTGATAGGCGTGTTGGCTATCATGAATACCCAGCGAAGCTGGAATACTCTTAAGCCGTACGTCAATCAGTTTTTCAAGGCCCTTTAACAGAAATGATGAAAGGCTAATAGTCCTGAAGCTTTTGGGAAGATAATAGGCGGTCTTTCCCGGTTTGGGAATGAAAACCGCCCTAGCTCTTCTCCAGGCTAAAGGAATATGTCGCAGAGCAACGCTAGCTCTGTAGATTCTAGTTAGCAGTGTGAGCAAAATCTTGATACCCTTTTGCAAGAGTATGGGGTATATGCCATCAGGTCCAGGAGCTTTGAAAGGAGAAAAGGACAGGATAATAGCTCTCGCCCTCTCTCTCGTAACAATGCTCGCCGCGACCCGCCACTGCTCAGTGGTAGTTCTGCCTTTGTTTGGCCACACGCAACTATCCACGGCTTTGCAGCCAGGAAAGTGGGTGTCCATTAGCAGTTGAAGTGCCTCCTCATTGGAGTTGGTCGAGGTGCCATCAGGCTTCCGAAGGACGTCAAGCCTGGCTCCAGGATCAGCTGAGAGGACTCTCTGCAATCTCGAAACCGCGCTAACATCCTTCAGTTCTCCGCAGAACCTCTGCCAAGATACCTTCTTAGCGCTCTTAATTTGCCTCTTGTACTCCTTCTGCGCATCCGCATGAGAAGACCAATCGGCTGCCAGGTTAGACTTCCTGGCCCTGTTAAACAGCCTCCCCACTCTTTTCCTGAGAAGGGATAGCTTAGCGTTCCACCATCGGGTTGGTTTCGCACCGCCAACCTCCTTCTCCGGGCAAGCAGTATGAAAGGCCGTAATAATACCGCTGTGTAGCGTGTCGGGCGCCTTATCCAAGTCATCGCTACTAAGTATCCTGATAGGCAGTGAACCTCTCTGACCCCGCAACTCCGTGGAATAGACGTCCCAGTCAGTGCGCCGCACATTCCTGATTTTGCTTCTGATCGGTCGATCTGCACTTAGCTTAAAAATAACATACCGATGATCAGATGCAGTTTCTTCCCTTGAAACCCTCCAGCTCGAAACGATGCCAGATGCAGCAGCGGTTGCTACTGTCACATCAATAACTTGCAGCCTCAGCCGAGTGACAAAGGTTGGCTCATTACCAGTGTTCAGTATATCGAGCTGGCTGGCAGCAAAGAAGTTTAGCAGGGATTCACCCCTGCTATTTGAGTCAGTACTACCCCAAACGCGATGATGCGAGTTCGCGTCCATACCAACGATCAAATGCATGCTCGACAAGCCTTACCACTTCCACCGTTGGAGGTGGGGCCAGTGAGTCAAATGGGAGGTACACTGAGGCTAAAATAATCTCAGTAACCAACCCTCCTCGCTTAAGACACATTTTAATAGCTGTACAGTCTCGAGAACTGAACTCAGGCATAAGACTAGCATCTAAGCCCTTTGCTACAAAGATGCACGTGCGAGTATTAACAATCCCAGGCTTTACAAAAATTGCTGCTGGTACACCCGAGATGCCACTTACCGCCCCCTTATACAGATAAGGTTCCTGTATGAGGCACACCTCTGTATGCAGTTTTCCAAGACGACGACACAATGTAGGTGAAGCCGCCTTGGAATGTTGCAAGTTGATTTGAAGGACCTCCAGTGATGAGCTAGCCATAGAGCTAATTACCACTGGAAGTTCCAGCCTTCTCTCCCCTCTTTTCTGGCCTGAAGAACAGGCGACCAGTGAGGAAAAAAGGCCGGTAAGAGCACTTCCCAAGCATCTTCGCCGAATCGTCATCAACACCAAAAGTATACAGACGGCCATCCTTCATTTTGTTGAAGTGATAGACCCTCCACTTATCGGTGGATAGACCCGGGTTTTGACCCTTGAGAAGATCGATGATTTCCTTAGTCTCCAGATCAGTTTCTAGGACAAAGACATTCATCTTGGTATAGCCCACTAGCTCTGACGGGTGAAGACAGACAAGGTCACTCCCGTCAAGCTTAGGGAAAATCCGAGCAAGATCAGCTCTGACCCACGCATTCGTGGCTTCATCACTACAGCAGAGGACAAAGCCTCCATTAGTCTTGATGATGCGCTCAAACGCCGGGCTATTGACTTCCTTGACTCGCCTCAAGTCTTAATGTATACCATTTTTAAAATAATAAATAAATGAAAAAAATTAAATAAAAAAAATTGTAATAATCAAAACATTACTGTTAAGGGTAACTTCCTAATTAAGTTCGAAAATTGTAAGATTGAAATAAATAATAAAATGTACGAAAGACAAAATTATAAACACGAACTTTTAATACCAAATGTAATTGAGAATATCAATTATACCAAATCAAAAGATATAACTTTTCAAGAATTACATTATCAAAATATACAAAACTTAAAAGAAATTGAAGAATTAAAATATAAGCACAAACATAGGTACTAGTTTAACAATGTACAAGATAATTTTAATCATTAGACTTGCGATAATCCTTTTTACCTATTTATATAACTAAAAATAAGAAGATAATAAACAATGTAAATCTTCCAAAAGTCACTTTCCGACCATTAGAAGACTCTAAGGGGGGAGGTGTTATATCGGAACCCCCTTGTGCGCATCTACTCGTAGATTTCAAATTCAATAATTAAACGTTTTGCCATAGTTTCAATGTATACAAAAAGATGTAACTCAGCACTTTTTGCTCTAATCAATGTTTACAAAAGATCCATCGCTTCAATGTTTATAAAAGATGAGAAGGAAATGTGACTCAGCACTTTTTGCCTTCTTACGATCCGCAGTCAAAATGCTGCGTTAGCAATTAAGCAATATAAAAGGGGATCGATGTATCTCAAGTTTTTAAGTCTTAAGTCTATCGTACCACAGTACAGTCACTCCGTATAGCATAAGATTTCCCCCCACCAGGGTAAGGGATCTGAAGCTTCGACTTCAATAAAAATACATATAGTTATAAAAAAATAAATAGTCTTTTATTTAGCGGTGCTCTCTTACGAGAGCAAACATATTTTTTTATTCAATTGAAAACCCTTAAACAAAATTTATATATATAATAGTATTGTCGTATACTTTTTCAATGTAAGCAGTGGAAGTAAAGTGGAAGACAACAAAAATAAATTCGAATTGCTTATTCAATATACTTGACGTCCCCCAGTATCTCCCCATAAGTTTCTATGCCATCATTAATTTGTAAGGATGCATTTTGAGCTCTATAGGGAGAATTATTCGTACATTGCGGTCAGAAAGCTCAAGTGCAGCGGCGTATTTGCGAGCCGAGCGGCGGCGTGGAGATTGTTGAACGAACTCTCTTATCGCTTTCTTATTCGTTAGTCAGGAGTTCTGTCACTCCGAGGCAGCGTTGCCGAAAGTATTAATATAGTAGTATTGCACTTACCTTCATGGTACCGTACTCCATCTTTCAAATTTGTACTACTATTTTTCTAAAGGCTGTAATGTTCTAAACAAAAACATTTTACACATGCTTTCAAAACTTCAAAATTGTCATTTCACATTTTCATCTGTCAAATCCATTCAGAGCTCTGTTTTGTTGTTGGTCTAAGGATGTAGTCTTGATTCTTTTTCTCCCTAAATGACCGTGAAGCTATGATCAGGATTAATCGGATCATTACCCTCCCACTTAAATGCATCCCTACTGGTCCGCCTGTGGGGTTCGCCGGTTCGACCTCAGAAAATAACGGCAGGCCTCCCGATTTTGAATCACTTCGTCGCTAAGGCCAATCAAATGCTGGTGTCGCTGCATATGTGTGATTCAGCAGTTTTTAGGCCTGCCTCTCTTTCGTGTTTGTATTGGAACGTTGATTGTTATTGCCTTTTTGACAGGGTCTCTCCTTTGAACATTACAGTACCAACTGAACCGGTCGCACCCCATTTCCTTTGAGATAGGTTCTTTGACGTAAAGGCTTCCTCGGATCTTTGAACTTCTTATTCGATCAATCTGTGTTACTCCTGCTGTCATACGAAGCATCTTCATCTCAGCTGCCGTTAATTTGCCTAGGGGACATTTTTCGGTCACAGAAGATGGCCCAGTTTTCCCGGCACTTCATTCAGCCTACGCTTATGTTTAATGTTCTCATCACAGCTTGCTTCTTTATTGATCATAGATCCCAAATATTTGAACTTTTCCCACTTGGGAATCACTCTTCCATTCATATAAATGTCTGGAAAAAGTCGGAGTGGATCAGAGAACGGGCAGAACAAGCATTCAGATTTTTTCGGACTAATACGATACGGATGTCTATCAACGGCCTTTTCAAAATTAAAATTGCACTTTTTCATTAAAATATTTGCATATATTGAACATCATTATGCATATTGTGAATACTCATACATTATACCCCTATCAAATGCAACTTTACTTTGATTGTCCATTTCCAGCCTCTGCTGAGTGGTATAAAATTAAGTTTTAAGATATTTTAAAATTACGGGGTATACCAAAATATTGCAGGTAAAATGCAACTTTCAGCGATAACGTTTAAGCTAACAAGTAGTTTGGTAAAAACTAGGCAATGCTATGTATATAATTATGACAGATTCATAGCTAAAGCGTATTCATCGGAACATAGGCTCATCTGTCGTCTATTATATTACTCTGAACTTAATCGTAATTGAAAACGCTTGCACGTACAACATCGAACGATAAGAAAAATATTTAAATTTAGAGGTGCTATGATAAATCTTTATTTTATTCCGCATCGACCCGAGCCACCAGTTCATCCTTAAAGAAATAGAGAATGTGTAACATTTCATCGGAAGATGTCCCATTTTAAGAGAATTCCGTGTAAGATACTTTGGAGTAACTTCGCTGGACGTAGATGCGGTTGTTAACGTATTGAACGGCAGTCATGAGGGGGAAGTATTATTCAATTATGCTGATATACTGGTAGAGAGTTCGTATTTTGGAAGGTGATTATTGAACACAAAAGTAACTATAAATTATGGCATTGTAATAGTCAATCTGATATGCGGCCTTAAGCCATACCATACAAAAATTTAGGGAATTAATAAAAAAAACTACACTAAAATTAAATATTGTTTATATAAGAACGTATTTAAGTATGTTCTTACATACGTGGCAGATGCCTTCGTAGAATTTCATATTTACTGCCCTATTATATCCTGTCTATTGCCTGCTCGCAATCTCGTTGCGATATTTGAAATCGTAGGAATATTTTATGCCCTCCGAATCTCGTTCATAATTTTTTTTTTTTTTTTTTTTTTTGTATAGAGTTTTTAATATTACTCCCAAGCCATAGTAATATTAACGTTACTCTCAGCAAGCTGAGAGTTACTTATCCTGGTTAAAAGCACGAGACTTGGAACCAGAACTAGGCTGGGACGAATAATAGGGGTTGGTGGAAAATCTTATATACGACTCTTTCTCACTTAAGATAAGAAAACAAAAACCACCTCCCTACGTTTATATAAGAACGTATTTAAGTATGTTCTTACATACGTGGCAGATGCCTTCATAGAATTTCATATTTACTGTCCTATTATATCCTGTCTATTGCCTGCTCGCAATCTCGTTGCGATATTTGAAATCGTAGGAATATACATATTATGCCCTCCGAATCTCGTTCATAATTTTTTTTTTTTTTTATAGATTTTTAATATTACTCCCAAGCCATAGTAATATTAACGTTACTCTCAGCAAGCTGAGAGTTACTTATCCTGGTTAAAAGCACGAGACTTGGAACCAGAACTAGGCTGGGACGAATAATAGGGGTTGGTGGAAAATCTTACATGCGACTCTTTCTCACTTAAGATAAGAAAACAAAAACCACCTCCCTACGTTTATATAAGAACGTATTTAAGTATGTTCTTACATACGTGGCAGATGCCTTCATAGAATTTCATATTTACTGTCCTATTATATCCTGTCTATTGCCTGCTCGCAATCTCGTTGCGATATTTGAAATCGTAGGAATATACATATTATGCCCTCCGAATCTCGTTCATAATTTTTTTTTTTTTTTATAGAGTTTTTAATATTACTCCCAAGCCATAGTAATATTAACGTTACTCTCAGCAAGCTGAGAGTTACCTATCCCTGGTTAAAAGCACGAGACTTGGAACGAGAACTAGGCTGGGACGAATAATAGGGGTTGGTGGAAAATCTTATATGCGACTCTTTCGCACTTAAGATAAGAAAACAAAAACCACCTCCCTTCGAAACCTTCATACTACAACTAGGTTATTCCTATCTAGTAGTTTTATTTAAACTGTAAAATACGCGTTTGGCAGGCAGCTTCCCAGTGGAGGCACCTGCTAATACCGCCATAAGCACGCGGTTACATCTTATTGCGCGAATTCAAATGGTTTTATCCTTTGTAATCGGCGCGCTAGGTTAGTATATCGTTTCGAACTTGTAGCATGATGTTATTGCAATGACATATAGCCACCATACTTGGGTCTCTGTGGATATCAGTGTTTCTGGTAAACCATTGTGTATTTACTATTTTTCTTAGCACTTTGTTTTGAAAAGTTCATAATGCTACGATTTTTGTCTCGCAACGATGACTATTCTATTAGATGCAAACAAACTAAACTAAACTAATCTCAAGAACTATCCCCATATGCGTCATAGACATTGTCGTATCTGAAACTATATTCATAACACTATCAACATAATACAGCAATGGATGGATTTTGATACTAGATGGCGATGCAGTACAATCTCGCTGTACCAATCCTATGGAAATCGGCACATCCACTAGACTCTATTTACTCAGAGTACTCAACACTACTCAAGCAGAATTTTATTCGCTTTGGCACGAATGCATATTTACATGACTATTTAAATTTTTTTTATGTAGCTTAAGTTCAGTGTATGTATTGAAGCGACATTATCACACATAAATTGAAAACGCTACAGTCCTTTGAACAGCGGTTAAAACATCTATTGCATGGGTTTGCAATAAACACTTTAACGTAAGCTTATTATAAACAGCCAATTTACCATGGAATACGCCCAAACAAAGGCCGTCTGGTAAGGAAAGTGGTTGCGTCCCTATCACCACCCTTATTTTACCTCAACAGGAGTGGTGGTAAAACGCCCTCCGGGGTCGGGACCACAGAGCGTTTATGTTTCCAAATGTAATTTTCACTAATTTCTCTTGGTAACAAAGGAGCAATTACTCTTGATCCCCCTTCGTATGCTGTTTCTTCAGATATATTACCAGCTAACTGGTCTACGGATATGTATGTACCTACGAGTACATACATACTTATATTGTATATTCGTTATATACGTCATCTCTAGATGATTTACTAGAGTTTGTGTAAAACTTATTCAATTTCGTGTTCGCGTTAAAAAGGCCCACATAGCCGGGCTTTGGTGCAGACTTAGTACAAACACTTGATGTAGATAGTGGACCCCATTCGTTGTTGGGCTGTCGAGTAACGTGGTCGATCCAGGAATTTACTGTTTGGCTTTCCGCGTTTTAGTCAGCCTATCTATAGGAATGCTGCAGTTCTGTTGACTTAAGTCGTTAATTACGTTTTTTTTGTTCATGCTGTATGCCTGCTCTGAACGTAGAGCATTAGAAAAATATTACAGCGAGGGATAATAAATGTCGTTATTATTTTGGTATACAAAGCGGGAGATGGGTACCGTGCTGTTGGATTTATGATGCGTAAATGTGATAGGGCGCTTTAGTTTTTTACTCACTTTTGTTAGCTTTAATTTATTTTATACGGTGGACACCATTTATTAATTTTAAGCAAGGTTTTTGTATTGCCGTGTTTTGTAGCAATTAAACTTCAGGATGCACTTCCATAATTATGTTTGGTCACTTCGAGATAGGGTCTCCATTGAGTACATTTTTCCATTGTTAGTTACATGTTAGTTTGTCACTTTGATGGGTTGTTAAATTAAATGTTATGTATCGTAGATAAAATTATAAATGTAGAATGCTTTAGTGTTTAGCTTATAGAAAAAAATTAGTGGGATAGCAAATGTTTAGTTTAGTTTAGTTTAGTTTATTCATCAAACAAAGTTACAATAGGTACTTTAGTGATTACTTGACAATATAATAAATAAATTTTTAAACATTACCACCAGCAAAGTTATTTAAAATTAATAATACATTTGTTTTAAATAAATATCTACTAACATTGAAATCAATCATGTCGCAAATAGTATTTGTTTCTCTTAAACACCTGGATAATGGTTCATTGGCAGCATACACAGTTCTATGATATGGAACATTAAAAAACGATTGGTTTCGAAGCAATCTCGTAGGAACATTAATCCCAATTAGAGCTAAAATTTGTGAACAATCAATATAGTCTGCTAATATGTCACGAATGAACATAACCTCTGTGAACTTTCTACGAATCTTGAGAGGCAAAATACCAAGTAATTTACATCTCGTTTCATAGGGAGGAAGATCTATGTCCCATTGAAGTCTTTTCACTACCACTCTCGTAAAACGTTTTTGGATCTTTTCGATTCTAAATGAATGAAGAAAAAATGACGGATTCCAGATTACACTGCAGTATTCAAGGTTAGACCTTACAAACGCAAAATATAAACACTTTAAGGTGTGTGGATCGGAAAACTCCTTTGAGTTACGCAATATGAAACCTAACATTGAACTGCCTTTAGCAACTAAAAAATCTATATGCTTTACAAAGTCAAGTTTTTTGTCAAAAATCACACCAAGATCTTTTATAAAGGTTATAACGGACAATGGCATATGATTGATTTTATAGATAAAATTAATTGGACAGCGGTTTCGAGAGCACGTTAAGCTTTGGCATTTGGAGATGTTTAAATGTAAATAGTTAGTTAAACACCAGTCCGATAAAAGATCAAGATCTTGTTGCAGAAGAAAACAATCATGTTCAGATTTTATATAACGAAATACTTTTAGATCATCCGCGTACATCAAACACTTTGAATTTAAAAATATATCAGGAATATCGTTTATAAAGAACAACAAAAGAAGAGGACCAAGATGGCTTCCTTGCGGAACACCCGATGTAACATATACCGGTGCAGAAAGAATGTTATTTATACGAACGTATTGAATACGATCCCTTAAGTATGAATTTAGCCATTTTAAAAAGTTTGAGTGAAAACCAACTTTATTTATCTTCATAAGTAAAGCATCATGATTGACTCTATCAAATGCTTTAGAAAAGTCAGTATAGACAGCATCATACTGATAACCTTTCTCAAGTGCATTCAAGACTAAATTACTAAAAATAGTAAGGTTAGTTGAAGTGGATCTACCAGCTACAAAACCATGTTGGTATGGAGAAATTATTGCTTTAAGAAAAGGAGTTAATTTGTCATAGACTAACTTTTCAAACAATTTGGGAATCGTAGCAATTTTACAAATCGGACGATAGTTTGAAACATCTTGCCTACTTCCTGATTTGTAAGTAGGTGAGATTGTTGAACGTTTCCAAGTATTTAGAAACTCGCCATTTGCAAGTGAACGATTAAAAATGATTTTTTAAAGGAACAGCCAATGCGTTCGCACACATTCGTAAAATGATTGGTGAGATTCCATTTACGTCACGTCGCTTATCAGCCTTAAGCTTAGACAACATTAACTCAATCTCAGAAGTGGAAAAACTTAAACTACCTATATTAATAAGAGTATTTGAGGAGTTTATATTAGTAACATTAGGTATATTAGGACAACTGTCTAAATAAACCGACTGAAAATGTTTAGCAAACAAGTTACATACAACAGAGATGTCAGAAGATGTAATGCCGTCAAGGCGCATACGGTTAGGAATGCCATTTGATTGTTTTTTATTATTTATAAACCTCCAAAAACTTTTACTATTTGTTTTTAAATCACACTCAACACAAAACAGATATTGATTGTATAGAAATTTATTTAAAGTATCGAATTCTTTTTGTAAAAGTCGATATTGTTTATATAATTCACGATCGTTATTGGACTTGCGAAACTGCTTGTAGACCTTATTTTTTATATTATTAAGATTTATGATTCTTTTATTGAACCACACAGGTTTTCGGCTATTGATTTTCTTAATTTTGGGTATCAGTTGTTGTTTGCCTCCCGTCGCGTGCGGACGCGTTGCCTCTTTTAAACGCAATTTCGGTGCCACTAAACCGTCAAACATAATACCTACCGGCTCGCCAATACGTTTCGCGAAAAAAAATACAACATCGCGTGTGTGTGAAAAAAGAAAAAAAAATCCACATAGAGCCAGTGCCGGTGGCCGGTGGCAGTGATAACGAAAAAAGCGAAAAAAAAGCAACAGCGTAGGGTCTTCCTTCCGTCCCCCATCCCACTTCATCACTGTTGCTCTTTCTTGACTATTGCATGTGTCGATCCATTATCGTTTGTGCACTTGCAATGTTTGGGTAAAGGCAGCATCGGGCGAATAGCGGGTCGTGAGTTGTTGATTCTGTTAGTGGACCAAACAAATTACCGTACGGGCATAACACCTGCGGTAGATTGTTTTGCAAATCTAACGTATATTTTCAATTCACGGCCTATGCTTAGTTAGCGTCGGAGTTGTGTTTTTTTTTTTTTTTTTTTATGTTTGTTTTTTATAATGTGTAGGAATTTCGTTGTGGATATCAGCAACATTCGTGGGTTGAGAAAGAATTTTTTTTCAATATACGCCCATGTTTTTCACAACAAACCAGCTGTTTTGGCACTTAGTGAAACCCAGGTTAGCGTTGGCTCTGATTTAACAGAGTTTAGTCTACCTGGGTACAACTTAGTGCCTTTATTCTTTGCCCATCGCGGTATCGCCGTTTATATACGTAGTGACGTAGCCTACCAACTTCAGCCTCAATATGGCCAATGTGCCAACCCAGAATTTAATTTCATTTGGCTAAAACTCCATGTCCGTAGGCAATTAATACACTACTGTTTTATTTACAGAAGCCCCAACTTGGACAGACATTCAACTTATAATGAGTTTGATGCCCTGTCCGATTCCATTACAAGAATTGTGACCCTTCATCCTCGTTCTGAAATCGTTATTGCGGGCGATTTCAATATACACAATTCAGGCTGGCTTCGACATTCTGGTCAGACAACACCCGAAGGAAGGTACGTCGAGATCTTTGCTGAGGTAAATAACCTGACTCAGCTTGTAAATGAGCCGACACGAATACCGGACATTAGCAGCCAAACTGCCAACACATTGGACTTGTTTCTTACCTCTCACCCTGATAAATACGCTTTGAACGTATTTTCGCCTCTAGGTTCGTCAGACCATTGCATCATATCAGCAAATTTCTCGTACTCCAACCACATAGTTAAAGAACAAACTCCTAAAAGAACAGTATGGCAGTACGAGAAAGCCAATTGGGAAAAATTAAACGGTTTCTTTAAGAGTTTTAACTGGTCGCTGTGCTTCCTCGACAGCGACGTGGATGCTGCTGCTGATATGGTCACAAACATAATTCACCTGGGTATGAAGACTTTTATCCCTAACAGGATTAAAAGTATCAAACCCAAGGTTAACGCGTGGTGTGACTCGAGCTGCAAAGAGGCTATCAGGTTAAAAGAGGTAAGTTTTCGGCTATTCAAAGCCAACCCATCTGAGGAAAGCCGTAAAAAGTTTAAACGAGCCAGAAATGACTGCAATGCCCACATTAATCGTGTCAAATTCTCCTATGACCAAAAGTTGAGGCAAAAAATACTACAAAGTCCCACTGGTAGTAAAAACTTTTGGTCATTTGTAAAAAACATCAAGAATTCGGCCTCGTCATCTATCCCGACACTCATTTACAACGACATTCCAGCTGTCAGCTCTACAGATAAGGCCAATCTGCTTGCTGCTCACTTTGCAGTCAGCTCAACGCTCCCAGATTGTGCTTTGTCTCCCCCTGTACTCGAGCGCGTAGAATTCTCTATGGGACCAATCCACTTTCGCACTCGTACAGTGGCTAGAGTACTTCAAGATCTTGACGTTCACAAATCCGCTGGTCCAGATGGTATTTCCCCTATCGTTCTGAAGAGGTGTTCTTCTTCGCTGGCAAAACCATTGCGTAAGCTTTTCCATCTGTCCTATTCTTCAGGACTCTTCCCGGGAAGATGGAAAACAGCATTTGTCCAGCCTGTATCGTTGCGCTTGATATTTCAAAAGCATTTGACAGAGTTTGGCACCATGCTCTCTTGTCGAAAATGCGTGCATTTGGAATCGATGATACTCTTCTTCAATGGATTAGAAATTACCTTTCGGACCGTTCAATTCAAGTTGTTTTGGACGGCTTCAAGTCTGCAACTCACCAAATAAATGCTGGTGTCCCCCAAGGCTCTGTTTTGTCCCCGACTCTCTTTCTCATTTTTATAAATGATCTACTGTCTGTTACTTCTAATCCAATCCATTCCTTTGCTGATGACAGTACCCTCAGCTTCTCATATTCGTTTCTTGGGTCACGCCCCTCATCTTCGGGTGTGGAACTGGAACGGCAACGTATGTTAAGCTCATTAAATTCCGATCTTAACAGCATAACTCAGTGGGGTAAAAACAATAGAGTGGAATTTAATGCTTCCAAAACTCAATGCTGTCTCCTGTCATTAAAGCAAAACCCACACACACTGCCATTATCTATGAATGGCACTTACATCGCTGAAACCGAAAGACTTTCCATTCTCGGTATGTGTGTTAATGACAACCTTCGTTGGAATGACCACATATTCGATGTCGCCAAGAACGCCGCGAAATGTCTAGGCTTCCTTAAGCGTTGTAAGAAATATTTCACCCCTTCTGATCTGGCTACAATTTATAATTCGTTTATTCGCCCGAAACTCGAGTACAACGCTCATATCTGGTCCGGTGCACCAATAACTTATTTGGAGCTACTTGACAGGATCCAAAAACGCGCGATAAAACTCATTGGCGACCGAGACATCGCGAGATCGATTGACTCCCTTAGTCATCGTCGTAATGTCTCCTGCCTGTCGTTATTTTATCGTTATTTCCACCATAAGTGCTCAAACGAAATAGCCAGTTGCATTCCTCCCCTTGAACATTTCAACCGCAATACCCGCCATGCAGGGAATGCTCATCAGTTCACCCTTAAGCCTGTGTTCGGACGTACAGTGAAGTTCAAAGAATCTTTCCTCAGCCGCCCAACACGAATGTGGAATGCTCTTCCCCGCTCCATTTTTCCTACACATTATAACCTACAGACATTCAAAACCAACGTGCATCGGCATCTCTCCTTTTCCTCTCACCCTAATTTCCTTAACGCCCGCGCTGTGTAGCTAATACATTATAAGGGTCCCAACAAATCCCTTTAGTGCGCGCTAATTATAAAAAAAAAAAAAAAAAAAAAATGTAAGTCCATCGCCGTATTAAAAACATTTATAAATAAATTATAGCACTCATTTAAATCTATATTAGTGAACAATGTTTGCCAACTTGTACCATTCAGAAAATCAAAAATTGCATTCAAGTTGGCTTCAGCAAAGTTGTAATTAAAACTACAGTCTGAAGTCTCAGGTGAGAAATAATTATAAAATTCTAAGTGCAAACTGAGTGCGACATGATGTATTGTATTGGTGAAAAGGGGAACAATAGAGTCGTTTATGCCTACGCACAATTCATCATCAGCGAAAACCAAATCAAGTATATTACTACAAGAATTATGAAAATGATTGATTTGCCTCAGCTTCACAATCATGATTAAATATAACGTTAAAAATAATTAATATTTGTTCATCTTCATCGTATATCCATTTAACCCTGTCGGGTTGGTTACCCACCAGGCGCGTCCCCAGGTGGTGGATAGGGGGACCGCGGTACGATACGTTCGTGATCCGAGGTTTTAGAGTCATAGCGGCGTCTTATACACCGTCAAAGCTCTATCGCGAACCAAACCAAAAAACAAGTATGCAGGAACAACGTAATGATTTGAATACTCCAGGTGGTACTCGCATGGGCGAAAATCCACCCGTGGTCTTTTCGACCACGGTCGGGGCACGGATTCTGGAGGCCCCAACCGACATACATTTACCCCCCGCCTGTACAGGCGTTGACCTTCGAGCTGCGAAAAAGTTTGCTTCCGAAGATTCCTGCAGCTCTATCTCCGACACGTTCGGTAGACTGGGCTGGAAACATGAAGAAAGTGGCGGAGAGGTTCAACCTGATACGCTTAATCTTCAGACCAATAGACAGACAGCCGATAGGTGTGATGCTGCCGACGAGGCCTGCGAAACCGAACAGGTGAAACGGGCCACAGAGGCGGCGTCCACTGGTCAGCGTCCATCTAAGAGCCAGCGAAAGAGGAAAAGGAGAAAGGCGGCTATCGTGCGGCGCAAAGAAACTGCACCGCCAGTCGAAGGCGCAAGCGCTGAGAACTGCCCTTCCCCGGCGGCGACGGCAAAGAGATGCAGGTCGGCAGAGGTTACCCCAACCGAAACCAGCCAGCTGACTGAAACCAACGCTGCCTCCTCTTCCAATGGCTCGAACAGGAAAAAACGGAGGAAGAAGGCCTCTAGCACTCCTGTCGGTGGAACTACGCGCGCACCTTCTGCGTGCCCTTCCACTAGAACACCTCCAGCTGATGGAGGTCCCCGCGCCCAAAACCTGAGTGAAACAGCTGCTGCAAGCAGAAATGCTCGCGGCGGCAGTAGGCAGAAAATGGCTGTCGCGGGAACATCTGTCAGCAAGAAAAAGACGGTATCTTACAAGAAAGCCGTTACCTCTTCTCTGGTGTTACTCATCAGAAAGGCTGGCGAAGACAACAGCATGACCGACGCAGAGTGCAAACACTGTGAAGATCACCTGTGGGAGCTGGCAAAAGCATCCAATGAATGCATTCAAATGGAGGGCAGTGAACTGAAGAACGGAACCTTTACGGTGAAGTGCTCAACACAGCAAACCTTTGAATGGCTTAGTAAGACGGTGCCGAAAATTCCCCCTCTGGGAACCACAACTTTCGAGGTTTCCAGACCCCCCAAAAAAACGCGCGCCATCTGCTGGATCCCAGGGAAACTTAGGAAGACGGCGGATGTGCTAGCGCGCCTACACACCCAGAATCCTGGGCTTGATACTAGCGACTGGACTGTTCATTCCCACAGGGAGAGTAGAAACAAGGATGATAAGGAAGGATCTACTCTCGTTGTTGGTTTAGATAAAAGTTCTGTCGAGACTATTAGGTCCGGGTATGGGATGCGTCCTTATTTGCACCTTGGAAGGATTCAATTCCGCTTTATTTCCAAGTGAGTGCGAGTAACGGACGAAAACCCCTAGTTTATACCAATGATTGTATTTACTCAGATCAATCTTCAACACTCCAAGGCTGCTACTGCTCTTATCAGTAAGAAGCTTTCCGTGTTGAGCACAAAAGCCCACATAACATCCATACAGGAGCCATGGGTGTGGAAAAATCGCATCTGTGGCCTTGGAGGTGTCCGTGGCACCACGATACTCTGTGACGAGCGGTCCGAGAGACCAAGGGCTTGTCTTGCTGTGTCGAACCTTCTCTCAGTGACTAAGCTTGGACAATTTTGTGGCCAAGATTTGGTTGCTGCAGCCATTAGCTACGAAACGAATGGAGACTGGACGACCTTCGTCGTGGCGTCAGCTTATCTCCCCTATGATTCAGTAGTGCCTCCACCACCAAGGGCAATTGCTGAACTTATAGACTATTGCGACACCAGGAAGATGGGCCTAGTTATATGCTGTGATGCCAATGCTCAAAACACTGTTTGGGGCAGCAGCAAATGCAACATGCGAGGAAACCATCTCCTGGATTTCATTCTATCATCTGATCTTACTATCAACAATGTTGGCTCGCAACCAACTTTTGTGACGTCAAGAAGACAGGAAGTGATCGACCTAACTTTATCAAATAGATACTTTAAGGCGGTTACTAACTGGAGGGTCTCTTCGGAGGCATCCCTCTCAGATCATAGATATATCGAAGTCCAAATCGAATGCGAAGCCATGACTTTGCAGGAGAGGAGGAATCCAAGAAAAACCAACTGGATACGCTTCAGGGAGGAAATGGGAAAAACTCTCAAAACTCCAACCAAACTCAGGACGAGACAAAAGGTAGAGGATGCTGTTCAAAACCTGAATAGTGCCATTACTAGCTGTTTCGAACTGACGTGTCCAGTAAGTAAACCCCCTGGCAGAACGCCGGTTCCCTGGTGGAGCTCGGAACTGCAAAGAATTCGTAGAGAAGCTAGAAAGCTTCTAAATAGGTCACTCAAGACTGATTTAGAGACAGACTGGAATCTCTACCGATCGAAGCAGAAGGAATATAAGAGGCTAATTCGGGTATCGAAAAGTGCTTCTTATAGGAATTTCTGCGAAAAGATTGAAACACTGGGTGAAACTAGTAGGCTGGTTAAAGTTCTGAAAAAGGGCAAACCAGCCAAATTGGACTCACTTAGAAAACCTGATGGCACCTTCACTGAGACGAAAGCGGAAACTCTTAGTTATCTGCTGGAGTCTCACTTTCCGGGTAACCAGATTACAATTGGTTCACAACCAGCCCCGATTACCGAGACTATGAGTGAGCCAAGACAAACAACTCGGCGTAGCTGGTATATTGCGAAGGCCGTGGTGACGGACGAGGCCATTAAATACGCATTTACGTCTTTTGACGGCTTCAAGTCGCCTGGTACGGACGGAATATACCCAGCCATGCTGCAACAATGTACAAACCAGCTGCTACCGACTATGAAGAAAATCTTCACCGCTGTCCTAGCACTGGCATACATTCCAACACCCTGGCGTACAGTTAGAGTGGCATTCATACCAAAAATTGGCAGAAGCGACTACTCGCTCGCCAAGAGCTTCAGACCAATCAGTCTGACTTCTTTCTTGCTGAAAAGCTTGGAAAGGCTGGTCGAGCTTCACGTGCGCAAAGGTGCTTTGCGATTGCACCCACTATCTCCGATGCAACATGCCTATCAACGCGGAAAATCCTGCGAGACTGCGCTCCAAAATCTAGTTGGTAGAATTGAAGGCGCGCTTGACAGAAAAGAATACGCGATGGGCATTTTCATCGATATTGAGGGTGCTTTTGACAATGCGACTTTTGATAGCATGTGCAGCTCCGCCAGACAACACGGAGTAGACGAACCATTGGTGTTGTGGATTAAAGCAATGCTAATGAATAGAACGTTGGTTGCGGATGCGGACTGTGGCCGCTATGTTATGGCGGGGGTAAACAGAGGCTGCCCGCAAGGCGGCGTCATGTCTCCACTGCTGTGGTGTATGCTGGTCGACTCTCTGTTGAACGCACTCAACAGTTCTAATATTTACGCTCAGGCGTACGCGGATGATGTTGCCGTGCTTTCTGTTGGATCATGCCTAGCGACTGTATGCGCCAAGGCGCAGGCGGCCCTTGACGTGATCGACGAATGGTGCACTAGGAATGGGCTCTCGGTCAATCCTCTTAAAACTGAGGTTGTTCTCTTCACGAGAAGGAGGAAGCTGGTCGGGTTGACTCAGCCAGTGCTAAAAGGCGTCACAATCCAACTCTCCAATGAAGCAAAGTATTTGGGAGTCATCCTGGATAGCAAACTTCTTTGGTCCAAACATGTTGAGCTGAAGACTGCCAAGGCGCTGTCTATTTTCTGGCAGTGCAAAGGCATTTTCGGCAAGACATGGGGCTTATCACCGAAAAGAGTCCTATGGATTTATACGGCTATGATAAGACCATTTATAGCATACGCATCGGTTGTTTGGTGGAATAAGCTTTCACGTAAATACGTCACTGCTGCTTTTGCCAAACTCCAAAGGCAGGTATGTCTCGGCTGCACGGGGGCCTTCCCCAGCACGCCTGGCTCCGGCCTAGATGCACTACTGAACCTTCCGCCCCTTGATGTTTACATCATGGGATGTACAATCAAGGCTATCTCGCGTCTTACAAGAGGTGGCTTTTGGTATAACTCGCACTGGAGTTTTGATGAACTTGCGCAACGGTTGTCCTTCGACTCCTGTCTTATGGATATGCCGTCTGATGCGATGACACCGGAACTTCGGCTAAAGCGTAAATACGAGGTCGACTTTCCTCGCGTCCAGGACTGGCTCTGGCCGGATTCTGAACCTGGAAGGGAATGCAGTCGAATCTTTACGGATGGCTCCAAAACCGATCAAGGATCTGGTGCTGGTGTCTTCGTGGAGAGCGATAACGTTAGACTTTTCTTTCCGTTAGGCAAATACGCGTCAGTCTTCCAAACAGAGACTTATGCTATCCTAATGGCCATGGACTATGTTACGAGGAACAGGTGGAGGGGGCGAAGTATCTGCGTCTGTAGCGACAGTCAGGCTGCGCTTAAGGCCCTACTCAAACCCTTAACTACCTCCAAAATAGTACGTGAATGCAAGATATCTCTGAATTCGGTCGGAAGGCTGAATTCACTTAAACTTGTCTGGGTCCCGGGTCATAACGGGATCACGGGAAATGAGATCTCCGATGAACTTGCTAGACAAGGCTCAGAGGGGGACCTCTCAGGACCTGAACCAGCGATCTGTCTGCCTGCGTCCTCGGTCAGGGCTTCCATTGACGGTTGGGTTTCCTATGAACACAATCGCCGTTGGCATGACTCTCCAGGGTACAGACAGACTAAGCAAATGCTCCCCGACGTCTGTGGGAAATCCGCGGCATTCTTGTTGTCTCTCAACAGAAAAGACTGCAGACAGACTACTGGCGTTATTACGGGACACTACGTTTTTGCCAAGCACCTTAAGGTGCTAGGCCTAAGCGACACCACCAACTGCGAAGCCTGTGGAGAAAGCGACGACACTGCGGAACATTTCCTCTGTGATTGTCCTGCTTTTGCTCGTATCAGGTGGCAGGTATTTGGTGCGGATATGGTGAGTGCTGTAAACCTAAGCTCCTTATCATTGAAGCGCCTTCTCGTTTTTCTTAGAAAAACGAGTAAATTCCCACAGTAAAATGTGGTGTGTCTGCCTGGCAGTACAATGGACCAGTATTGAGTCTGAGTGCTCCAGTGCAGAAAGTTTCACACATCCCGACAAAAAAAAAAAAAAAAAAAAAATATCCATTTAACATTTGGCAAATTAAAATCTCCTAAAATTATTATTCTTTGATTATCTTTACGATTTTTTAATATTAAACTACAATTTCCTACATGAGCTTTGTATAATTCAAGAGAGCTACTTGGTGGAATGTAAGAGATAATAAGAAAGATTTCATTAACACAGTCAAATTTAATATTCAGCACTAGTTGATCGACATCGAGAGCATCATGTTGAGAAGGCAATTCAACTTTAGTGCAATGAAGTGAGGTATGCACAGCTGCCAGCACACCACCTCCTCTTTTACAACCAAGTAATTCATAATTGCGATCTTTGCGAAAAACAGCATACTGATCATCGTTAAACATCTCGGCATCGTGGTGTTTATCATTTAGCCAAGTCTCCGTGAGAGCAATTATGTCATACTGAGTTGATGTTGAAAAGAGAAGAACTTGTTGGAGTTTGGTACGAAGTCCACCGGTGTTTTGATAGTATATCAGAAAGTCATTTAAAGAAGAGCGAGTAGAAGAGACATTTTGTGATTGATTTAAGTTACTATGTTGTTGTTTTGAGAGTCTTGGTTTTTTGGATGTGAGACAAAGAATTTGATCTGTACGAAGCACGGCCACACTGAAGCATTCATAACGCTGTCAACTTTATTAGACGGAATGCTTAGTTTAAAATTGACGTGTTTGAGCAATGATAAGTCAGCATCTTTTTTTGTTAGTTTATAGCACTTCATAAGGTTTATGGGGATTCCGGTTTTATTTGAAATGTGTTGCAAAATATCATTAGGTTCAGTTTCAGTACGAAATCTAGATATATGAAGCCATTTGATTGAGGGTAAAACATTGAGAGACGATGAATAGTCGGAACCAAAGACCTTAGGTCTGTTACGTATATTAGGAAGAGAATTTTGATAGTTATTCCTTACGATTTCAGTTACCGAGTTTGCATTTTCTCTGAGCGGTGGAAGGTTTGGGAGAGATTCACTATTGTTTGATATTGTATACAATAAATTGTCATATATTACAGGCGGTGTATTATGGGGAGGGTGGTTTAAGGGGGGTTCACTGTTATTGTTTGAATTTGTTGGCAATGAGTTATCACTTGTTAAATGCAATATATTTTGCAGACATACATTAGATTTCACTGGGATATTAGTATCTTTAGAATTTATTTGTTGTTTATTTTTAGATGAATCATCAGGGATATTAATTCCGTTTTTCGAAACAATTATTGTTGAGATATCATTTTAAATGTAAACCAATATTTACTGTGATTGAGTGTAGATAACGATTAAGGATGTTTCAAATTAGTCAGGTATTTACTTCATTTTCATTGTTCGTTTCGTATGTTCGACCTAAACTCAAGTGACAAAATCAAAATTCCGAAACAAACGACTTTAGAAATTACAGGTTATAATTTTCCGTGGGTAGGTACCTACTATTGCTTTAATTTTAAATTTATTGTTCTAATTTGTGGTTTTAATAGAAGTTCAATGTAGGAGGTATGTTCAAAACTATCAAATTTTGATGGGTATTACTATGTATCTACAAATGTTTTTGTTTGATTGAGTTAAGATTCTTGTTTTAGTGTACCTAGTCAAATTAATGCAAAATAAAAATTGTGTGATAATTTTTTTATTTAAATTATAGGAAAAAAAGGTTTAGTTACATTGAAGTTATGGTACATAGACGTAGGTAGATATAAATTAATTCAAGGAACACTTTAAACACTTAGTATTGCTTTTTGAATGTTACTTAATGTTCTTATTTTTCCTTCGAAAAATCAGAACTCTGGCGATTTATTAGCCTTTATTATGCTTCCAACATAGTGTAACATACCACCCATTGAACCCTGATTTGTTTCGTCATTTGAATGCAGTGTTTAACGGTCATTTGCTTATGCAAAGTTTTTTTTTCGAAAAAAAATGCGCACATTATTTTGTTATTTGTTGTGTCCTTACACAAGTGACTCTTCTTCCTCAACTGCGAAGCTATGATCAGGATTAAAGGGACCATAAAACTTTGTGGGCCCACTGGCGTAGTGGTTAGAGTGTTATCTATATTTTAATACGCAGTTGCCTATAACGTGTTTCCACCCATTTTTCCTATTATACGTCACATAGATATGACAACACTATATATATTTGGGTAGGGGACGTATTGAAGTACACAATACAAAAATTATCCACATAATATAACACACATTATGAATAACAGCGGATAAACTGAAGCGAATTGGATGAAATTACAACAACAACAACATTGCTGTGTGAGGCAATAATCTGCCAATCGGAACGGAGAAAATTTTATATCATGAATTTACTTGAAAATGCTTGAAGTTACTTGAAAATGCTTGAAAATAGTTGAAAATGCTTGAAAATACTTGATGTCCAAAGAGTTTTTTGGACTTTCAACTATTATTAAATGGCGATATCAACTTAAAAAAAAATGCGGCAACAACGAAGACGACTCGGAAGAAGTTTCAAATCAAAAAGAGAGCGATTCTATGTTTATTCGATCTTTTATACAAGAAGATACGAGTACAAGCTTGGATTCCACAACAACTAAACATAGAAAGTTCATTCAATTAAGTTTCTAAGTGATGACAAATTCAAATTTTCTAAAATTATAGCAAACATTTAAGATTACTAGATTGAAAAAGTAGTTCATATAACAGCTAAATTATAATAATTTTTAAGATGTGAAACATCAACATACTGCCCGCCCTGAAGGGTGGAACGGAAAATGAGGCACTTCAACAGCATGGTAGCGGGGCCAGGCGATGGATCGGTCTTCTCAGCACAGTTCCTTTTGCTCTGACATCGGCAACTCGTACCTTGCCATCAGCAGCAGTAATGATACGCTCGATTCTACCGACGAGCCATTGTTGCGGCGGTAAGTTGTCATCACCAATGAGTACCACTGTACCCACTTCAGCATTCTCGGAGGACGTTTTCCACTTAGTCCGTCGTTGCAGCTCTAGCAGATACTCGTTGGACCACCTCGTCCAGAAATGTTGCTTTATTTGTGTGAGTCTTCGCCATCGCTTCAACAAAGGTACAGCATCAGGAATAGAAGGCTCCGGAATGGAATTCAGAGCATCACCAATTAATAGATGACCAGGAGTCAGGACTTGTTCGTCGTTTGGGTCCGGGCTCATTCCGCATAGGGGGCGAGAGTTCATGATCGCCTCGATCTCAGCAACTACGGTGGAAAACTCTTCGTATGTCAGGTAGGTTTGCTTTACCGTCCTGTAAAGATGAGATTTGGCCGACTTAACAGCCGCCTCCCATAAGCCCCCGAAGTGTGGAGACCTTGGGGGTATATGCAGGAATCTAATACGATGGGCAGCGCACCAGGAGGAGATGACATTGTCTCTTTGCTGATCTACAACTATCGCTCGAAGTTCCTTGAGCTCGTTCCGCGCTCCGACGAAGTTCGTCCCATTGTCACAATGGATTTCCTCACACAGGCCACGCCGTGCAACGAATCGCTTTAAAGCTGCGAGGAATGCTTTCGTCGATAGATCCGATACCACCTCTAAGTGCGACGCCTTCGTCGCAAAGCAAATAAATACTGCCACGTATGCCTTATGAGTGCAGTAACCTCGACGTCCTTGCGAGATCTGGAAGGGGCCACAGAAATCTACCCCGGATCTGGAGAATGTCCTAGAAATCGTTACTCTGCTTGTTGGTAGATTGCCCATTATCTGCCTTATCAATTTTGGTTTGTATCGAAAGCAGTGATAGCATGCATCCACGGTCTTCTTGGCTAGTTTTCGAGCGTTCACAACCCAGAAACGTTGTCTTATAATGGCGACCAGAGCTTGTATACCTGTATGGAAATTTTTAACGTGCAAATGGACAACAAGATTACTTACAAAAAGGAATTTTTTGGGTAGGAGAATGGGACATTTGGCATCATAGGGTATGCCCGCATTCTGCAGACGCCCACCAACTCGCAAGAGCTCTATGGAGTGTCCATCATCAAGGAAGGGATTGAGGTTGTTGATGACACTTTTTGGGCTTATCTTCTGTTTTTTCCTTAGATCTTCAATTTCCTCCTGCAAATGAGTTTTTTGGAGATTCCAGATGATCCGCCGGAGAGATTCTTCCAGTTCTTCTGCCGTCAATGCTGGTGACCTAGAGCTTACGGGGGGGTTAGAGTTTTCGTTAGAACGCTTTCGCTTAATTGTCTTAAAAAATCGAACAACGTATCCAAAGATACGGATTATCTTTTGGTGATCGCTCAATCTTTCAAAATGTGCTGTGAAATTATCTGAAACCTCTTTCGCTATTAAAACTGCTGAGTTTGTAGTTTTTAAGTCAGTGTGAGTGGCATTTACCTGTTTTGGCCAACTCTCCATTGGCAAGTACAAAAAGGGGGGTCCCTGAAACCACATACTTTCAAGAAGTTCTTAGACATTAGAACCACGTGACACAATATCAGCCGGATTCGCTTTTGAATTGACGTGCCTCCAAGTCGCGGCTGGTAGTTCTGATTGTATCTTGGATACCCTATTAGCAACAAATATCTCCCACGACGACGGGTATGCGGATATCCAACGAAGCACGATTTCGGAATCCGACCAAAGATTAATCTCCTGAACGCTTTCGACGAGATTTGGTAAAATTCTTTGTACCAAATCGACCAGCAATACTGCAGCACACAATTCGAGCCGCGGAAGCGACTTGGTTTTTATAGGAGCTACCTTCGATTTGGCGCTCAACAAATTACATTTAATTTTCCCAAAAGAATCTATAGTGCGAATATAAACAGCGCACCCATAGGCTCGAATTGATTCATCAGCAAATCCATGCAGTTCAACTCTATTATTTGCCGATGTCGATGAAGTCATGTACGTAGCTACTTTAATGGAGTTAAGGTGCGCTAAATCTTTTCGGAATTCTTCCCACTGCGAGCATCGGGACAGATTCACCCCAGCCACATTGTGAAATCCACAGATCCTGCATTATGATTTTCCCTTTCACTAGCAAAGGATTTATTAATCCTAAGCGATCAAAAATTTGGGCAAGTTCTGACAGAACAGTTCTTTTTGTTATGGGCTTTGACAA
This sequence comes from Portevinia maculata, assembly GCA_949715645.1. Taxonomy (NCBI): domain Eukaryota; kingdom Metazoa; phylum Arthropoda; class Insecta; order Diptera; family Syrphidae; genus Portevinia; species Portevinia maculata. Next base: position 47,557,682 of record OX454528.1, on the reverse strand, counting down.
ATCGACATCTGGAGCAACGTATTGAAAATCGTCCCTAACTGGATTGTATACGATCCCTAACGTTTTGATGACATCCTTATCGTTGATGCGTAAAGAATCGTTGACATTGCCATCAACAGAAATCTTCTTTAAAACCCTAAAGTCATTACTGCACCATTTCCGTAGCTCAAACCCTGCAGTTTGAAGGATGTTTTTGACTTCATCATAGATTTCAAAGACACTTTCCAAACTATCACCACCTGTTATCAAGTCATCCATATAAAAGTCCTCGCTTACAACTCTCGCACCTACAGGAAACTTCGAAATGTTTTCGTCTGCCAGCATTTTTAGACAACGAGTAGCTAGGAAAGGCGCCGACGTTGTACCGTAGGTAACTGTTTTCAGCCTGTAACTCATCAATTCTTGCTGCTCATTGGATCTCCATAATATACACTGGTAGTTCTGATCTTCTTTATGCACCATTATCTGTCGGTACATCTTAGAAATGTCAGCGGTGATTACAAATTTATGGATTCTAAAACGAAGGATAATGTCATATAAATCATCTTGAATCACAGGTCCTTTCAGAAGAAGATCATTCAATGATACATTGGAAGACGTCTTAGCACTGCAGTCAAATACTACCCTAAGCTTAGTGGTCAACGAATCCGGCCTAAGGACGAATTGATGAGGGGCGAAATACCGAACTAATGCAAGCTGATCCTTTGGAATGCCTTCCATATGTCCAAGACGCTCGTACTCCTCCATAAATTCTATGTACTGCTTACGTACTTCATTGTTCTTTTGAAGTCTTCTTTCTAGATTAAAAAATCTCCTTCTTGCCTGGCACAACGAATCTCCTAAGTGCCCTTGCTTCGTGTTGAAGAGAATGTTAACAGCAAACCGGCCATCTTTTTGACGTCTAACGCTTCTCAAGAACTCCTTCTCACTTTCTTCTTCTTCCGGTGACTGATAAGTCCGTTTCTGGGTAACTTCATCCATCTCCCAGAACTTGGTAACCCTTTCATTCAGCGAAGCCTCTTCAAAATCGGAGCACTCAACCAGCATGCATGCAGCCCGAGGGATCTCGGATAACCCATATCTACCCGATGCTATCCAGCCGAACAACGTCTTTTGTAAAACGGGTAAATGGGGCCCAAGTTTTATTTGCCCAACACAAATCAGCTGGAAAAAACTATCTGCACCTATCAACAGGTCTATGCGACTAGGGCTATTAAAATAGGGATCAGCCAGAGAAATATTTGAAGGGATGCTCCATCCACTGACATCGAATTCCCTTTCCGGATGAACGTTTGTGATTCCCTTTAGGATCAGCAAATCCAAATTAAGCTCAAAATCTGAAATCCTTGATCGACAACTTGCTTCGGTTTTATACTTGACAACCGTGTTTGACTTTCCTATTCCGGAAACCGAAGTATGCGTTTGTACTTTATGTAATTTTAGTTTTTGAACCATATCTTCCGTAATAAAATTCAACTGCGAAGCCGAATCTAGTAGTGCTCGCACTGGTTGAAATTTACCGAATCTGTCTCTTATATAGACAACCGCTGTAGCCAAAACAACGCTTGAACCATTTTTGTTGATAACATCTGAGACAACAGAACTTGTACAACTAGTACTAGTACTTGCGACTGCAGGGCTCTGGGGCGACTCGTTTACAACATACCTATGTAGTAATCGATGATGGGGTAATGAGCAAATCGAACATTTTGCTGAATGACATCTTCTTACTGAATGCTCTTTTTCCAAACAGTTGATACAAAGAACACGCTTCTTTACTTCCTGAAAACGGTTCAAAACTGGCAGCTGGCTAAAGTCTGGACAACCAACTATGTCATGTGTACCAGACTGACAAAACTCACATTTAGTTTTGTGAGCAACGAGCGAAGTATTCGGAAACTGATTCCTATTCGCGTTTCGAATACGATAACGAAAATTATTTTTATTCGTACTCGACGCCTCTTGACATGTCTTTGATTCTTTTGCCTCCAATGTTTGACAACGACGATCTAACAAATTTGAGAATGACTTCCAGGACGATAGCTTGGAATAATCGGCAGCCTCATCCCATTTGGCCTTTGTTTCTGCGTCAACCTTGTCTAAGGCAAAGGAAATCAAAATTGACTCCGCAATTTCTTTATAGTCCCCAATACTAAGCATCGCAGCCAAATGTGTATTGAAACTATCTTCTAAGTTCCGCAAATTAAAAGACGAACACTTTGAAATTTTTGGAATATCTAAAATTCCATTAACATGCTCTTGAAACATCATTGCCTTGCTGTTGAATCTCTTTTCCAAACGAGCTATTGCTTTAGCATAATTTTCAGCCGACAAATCAAACTCCTTCACAGCACTTAACGCCGATCCGGAAAGACACCTTCTCAAATAATTAAATTTTTGCAATTTGTCTAATGAATCATCTTTATCCACCAGACTAGTAAAAAGCCCGATAAAATTTGGGAACTCCGAGAACTTCCCGGAAAAGTTTGGAAGTTGAATTCTTTCAAGCTTTGACGACCTGCTAGGATACGGAGGATTCACTAATGTTGTGTTTAAGTTGTCGCAAATATTAGTACTAGGCTTTTTTTCCGCCAACAACGTCAAAATGTTTGATTTTGTAATGACATACAAATCTTCGATCTCCGCTCGACTATTTGCATTGGGTTTCTCCTCGCCGGCAATATTCATCCTCTCCAATGACATCTGAACATTTAAATTTTGCTTGAAATATGATTCAAGAATACCTAATCTGCATTCCAACTCGGTAACAGAAATTGCCGAACCTTTTTCTCGGCTAAGCTTTTTAATTCTACTAATATTTCCTTTTGTGGTCGATCGCAGAACTTTTAAATCCGCTAAAGTTTTTTCCAACTGTCGCTGACTACCTAACCCCTTCGAACCCGATTGGTCTACACCTCCTTGGTCACCAGCTTCCACCTCAATATCGCTTCCATGATCGGAATTGCTCATCGTGCTTGATAATAACCAAAAGAAACTAACTAGCTATTTTCTTGAAAGTTAATTCTAATTCAACAAATCCAACAAAGAATGTATCACAGCCGCACCAGCTACAAAAACGGCAGAAAAGGCAGAACTTCTATGGGCGGCGAATTGCAGCCAAACCACAAACAGGAGCGGCACCAACGAATAGATGTGAAGCGTTCACTCAGTGAAGAACGAAGTCACTCAATTTCACCGTAGCAAGCAGCACCAACAAGTATGGTCCAAATTCCACCCTCCGACAAAAAATCCAATAAATAGTATGCAATTGCCAAGAGCAGCCAACGACCAAACCACTGATGACTTCAATATTAGCAATGAAAAGGCAAGCTTTTATCAAAAAAGACAATTTGGCGAAATCGATCAGCAATTAACTTCTCTTTCTCTTACACGAATAGGTGTACCGTAAGTTTTTGAAAAGGTCCAGCAACCAGGAACAACAGCTCAACGAAAAGGCGGGGAAGGAATGTAATGCGTTTTATGTGATTTTCAACGAACCAAAGGAGGATCTATGCAATTAACTCTAATTTTCTCTTTTCTGCGACTTTGTGTATGCTCTTAAAGCAATTGGGGGCGAAAAACGATGCACTTATATTATATATTATATATTTGAAATATGTAGGTACGCATATGATATATGTATGTTGCGAATTAAGATACGTGATGTTGGATATTAAGAGAATATATTAATAAATATTTAATATTATACTTTTACCAATAATCTTCTCCGTACTTTTATGGTGACTGCGATGTTTCAATCTACATAAGCCCAACAACAATGTCGAAAAGAGAGTAGATCTCCAGCGGTATGGCAGCTTTCAGATGATGACTATTCCGCTTTGTTCTTGATGAGTTTGCCAAATTTAATGGACTTTCTTTTAAATTTATGATGGGGATTTCAACTATTTTTATATATCCCGGGTTGCGGCACCAAAAAATGTCCAAAGAGTTTTTTGGACTTTCAACTATTATTAAATGGCGATATCAACTTAAAAAAAAATGCGGCAACAACGAAGACGACTCGGAAGAAGTTTCAAATCAAAAAGAGAGCGATTCTATGTTTATTCGATCTTTTATACAAGAAGATACGAGTACAAGCTTGGATTCCACAACAACTAAACATAGAAAGTTCATTCAATTAAGTTTCTAAGTGATGACAAATTCAAATTTTCTAAAATTATAGCAAACATTTAAGATTACTAGATTGAAAAAGTAGTTCATATAACAGCTAAATTATAATAATTTTTAAGATGTGAAACATCAACACTTGAAGTTACTTGAAGTTACCAACAACAACATTGCTGTGCATGTTATGCATTTGATAATGCGTGAACATACTTGAAATTACTTGGACATGCTTGAAGTTACTTGAAAATACTTGAAGGTACTTGAAAATGCTTGAAGTTACTTAAAGTTACTTGAAAGTGCTTGAAAATACTTGAAGTTACCTGAAAATGCTTGAAGTTACTTTAAGTTACTTGAAAATGCTTGAAGTTACTTGAAAAGTCCAAGAGCTCGCACTTGGGTACCCCCAGCACCAAATAAGCTTGATGAGATTCTCCGGCTTATTAAACGACAAAACAGGGATCTTCCAACCGAGAATTGGAGGATAATAAAGCCCGATGAACTGGAAGAGAGGGGTAGACTCATATCCTTCCTCATCAACCAAGAGTCAGTTGAACTCCTCAACAAAAAGGGGTTCAAAATTGTTTACGGCATGTACACTCTGGTCCTAAAGATCCATGAGAAGGACGAGAGACTACTCGCAGGCATGGTATCCTCGCTAAGTAGTCTTGGCTTAGAGGCCACGCCCGAAAGTTCTTCTCTGGAAACAGATACGGCTGATAACATAGTAGTCAGCAATGCTCCGACTAGTACAGATTAACCTACACCACTCCAAAATAGCTTCAGCTAACTTAGTTCTCCGCCTGGAAAAAGGTGGGGAAGATATCGCCCTCATCCAGGAGCCATGGGTCACAAACAACGACCGCATATCTGGAGTCAGGGCAAGAAACTATTCCTTGTTCTATGCAAAAAAAACTCAAGTAAACCTAGAACTCGCATATTAGCAAAGAATAATATTAAAGCATTTCTCCTTCCGAATTGCAGCGACCCTGACTTCACTTGCGTGGGGTTAGATCGAGATAGAACGGGACCGCTGTGGATATCGTCAGCGTACCTCCCATATGATGACATGGGGGAAGTCCCATCAGACACGATACGCAGGTCGGTACAGACAGCGGAGGCTAACAACACCCCACTGGTGATTGGTGTTGATGCAAACGCGCACCACACCTTATGGGGCAGCAATGACACTAATAAAAGGGGTGAGTTGCTTTTTGATTATATTATTGGAACTAACCTCGTAGTATGTAACATAGGGTCCGAACCCACTTTTATAAATAGAATAAGGCAGGAAGTCATTGACTTGACATTGGCTACCTGCTCACCTGAAATAGTAATAGAAAATTGGAAAGTATCTACCGAAGTCTCATTCTCAGACCACCGCTACATACTCTTTAATCTCAAATTCGAGACACCGCCAACAAGAGTGTTCAAGAACCCAAAGAACACTGATTGGCAGGTCTATAACTCTTTACTCAAAAAGAAACTAGACAGATTCCAAATCAAACAGCCTAATTCTTCAGAAGAATTAGATGAAATGGTTAACGCGGTAACGTCTGCCATGAACAAGGCTTTTAATAAAGCCTGCCCCACCAGCAGACACAAAGAAGGACCTCCACTGTAGCTTCTCTGCGCAGAGATAGCAGGAGTAAGTTTAACAAGGCCAAGTCTTCAAGAAACCCAGCTGACTGGGACAGCTACAAAGACAGTATTAAAAACTACAAAAAGAAAGTAAAGAGAGGACAGCGAGAGCCGTGGAAATCTTTCTGTGAGAACATAGAAAAAACAAGCGACTCCAGTCGGCTGCGTAAGATCCTCTCAAAATCTCCACAAATACCTTGCGTCATACAAAGCCAAGGAGGAGTGTTTACCTTAACCAGCGAGGAGACCCTGGGCCTACTGCTGGATACCCACTTCCCAGGCAACAAAGTAGAGGTAAATCACCCTAAACAGCACCATCACAGGGTCCAAATGGTTCCGGAGCATATTGCTGACAATCGTAAACTGGCGTGGGCGATTAACAGCTTCCTCCCATATAAATCACCTGGACTAGATGGAATCACACCCATAGAGCTACAGAAGAGTATCGAGACTCTCACACACTGGCTACTGGTGATTTTCAATAGCTGTATAAAACTCAGCTTTACGCCCACAGTTTGGAAAACGGTAAAAGTGGTCTTTGTACCAAAATGCGATAAAGCCTCACACTGTTCTCCAAAAGACTTCAGACCTATCAGTCTAACTTCATTCCTCCTGGAAAGACTTGTAGATTACTACATACGCTCAAACCTGGAAAACAAATCCCTTTCGAGGTATCAGGACGCCTACCGAAAAGGCTTTTCAGTAGAAACAGCACTTCATTCGCTAGTCAGCACTATCGAAAAATCGCTGTATCGCAAAGAATACACGATGGTATCCTTTCTGGATATAGAAGGGGCTTTCAATAATGTCAATGCATAATCCGTCACGAACGCACTCCTCAGACTAAACGTGGAGAACTGCCTCTGCACCTGGATAAAGAACATGCTAGACAGCAGGCTGATCCAGGCGGATCTCGGCAATTGTCTGACCAGGAGGTCAGTGTGCAGGGGCACACCACAAGGAGGAGCGCTCTCACCGCTACTATGGATCTTAGTAGTCAACGAGATCATCTCCAACATAGAGGAGGATGGATGCAAAGTGACGGCCTACGCCATTGCCATAACGGATAAATTCCCCCACACGATCAGAGACCTAATGGAATCGGCCCTCAGGAAACTATCCTCCGTGTCCATCATGGTCGGGCTCAATGTTAACCCATCCAAAACCGAACTGGTTTTATTTACAAGGAAAATTAAGGTTCAGGAGATAACGCCACCTACGCTCAACAACGAACCACTCAAATTTTCCAGCCAAGCTTAATATCTGGGAACGATCCTAGATAGCAAACTCAGTTGGACACCAAACATCCAAGACTTCATAACGAAGGCTACGATTGCCATTTACACCTGTAAAAGGCTCCAGATGGGGTCTACAGCCTAAGATAACACACTCACTGTACACGGCGGTCGTCAGGCCTATCCTCACTTACGGTATCATAGCATGGTGGCCTGCAATTTCGAAGCAAAGCCACGCAAACGCGCTGGAACGAATCCAGAGGCCAGCCTGCATATGCATCACAGGAGCCTTAAGATCCACACCAAAGGCAGCCTTAACGACTTTTCTAAACCTCCTCGCCATTGATATCTATGGGAAGCTGGTGGCCACTAAGGCGGCCCTGAGATTAAGAGAATCCAATTCGTGGCAAAGCTCACACATTGGGCACAGTAACATCCTAATTGCCCACAAGATTCCCAACAATACGGATTACCAAATCCCAACACTAGATTTCAATAATAAATACAAGACGGCCATCCCAGACCGAGCCAGCTGGGAAGACGGTCGTATCGTAAACAATGACGCCATAAAAATATACACTGACGGGTCAAAGACAGCCGACGGCACGGGGCGGGCGTGTTTTCAGACAACCCTGCGCTCAATGTCGTACTACGACTGCCTGACCACTGCAGTGTATTTCAGGCAGAAGTCACGGCTATCCGCGAAGCAGCACGCAGACTCCCTATGAGCCCGATAGATGAAAAAACTATCGTGGTCTACATAGACGGTCAGGCAGCGATAAAAGCCTTAGAATCACCAACAATAAGATACGTTGGTAAAACAATGGTCAGATGTAGCATTTCCCTGTGTTGGGTACCCGATCACAGTGATATTCCAGGCAACTGCAAGGCGGACGAGTTAGCCAGACGGGGTTCCGCACAAGAACTCTCTGACAACAGAGAGACACCGGCGGTACCCATTCAGACACTGAAACTCAAACTTCTAGACAACGCGTTAATAGAAGCAAACAATAGGTGGAATAGCATCAGTACATGTGTTTTTTAGGCAGACATGCCACCAGTTTGGGAGCTCCCTCAAACGACTTCTGCAGAAGCTGTAGAGACGTCGAAGAGCAAGAAACTACCACACATCTGTGCAACTGCCCCGCACTAGCCAACTCAAGGAAGCAAATTCTTGGCAATTATTGCCTCCATGATCTAAGCGATCTCAGTGAGACAGATATTGGCTGTATCAGCAAATTAGTCACTAGGTCCAAATGGTTAAACTAAACTATAGGACGGATTAGATGATGACTTGCCCCCCCCCCCCACGCTACCTTCCCGCAGATCACCCCAAACCGGTTCCCCTGCCAAGGAAAAGTTTAGATTGTATCAGTCACTTCAGTCAGCACTCCACTCCGAGGGCGAAACAGTAACCCGTCGGATCAACTGAAACAGTCTCCCCTGGCCGTGCTGCCTTCCCGCTGTGCAGACAAAACGGTAACAGAGCTGAGGTTAGATTGTAACAGGCACCCCACGCTGTTTCTCTCCCACGCCTCAAAACCTGCACCACAAGCCCCCGAACTCAGTCACCATAATCCAAAATCGACTATCAAGGCCGCTCCTCCCTGCTCCCTTTCCGCGAAATGGTGTAACTTGAGGTTCGTACTGCAACAGTCGCCCCAAGCTGCACTCCCCCCGCGTATGTGTGGCACTCAGGGTTGGACCACCTTTAGTCACCCCTTCTAGCGCGGTTCTGTAACCAATAACGAGTAGTTGACTGTGCAGCCGGTATACCCCGATCCCCCCTCCAAGGAATGTAATATCTTGCTCGGGATTCGACTGTATCAGTCTCCCCGGCACGGTATTGCCTGCAAAAGAGGGTGAAGAGTAGTTTGAGGTTCGATTGCAACAGTCATCTCAAAAGAATCTTCCCTCCCCCGGTGATCAGGTAGCAATAGCTCCCCCTCCGCGGCGCAGAAGTTGGGAGCGACCCGGGGTTTGATTGCATCAATCACCTCATCTCGATCCCAACCCTTGTCGGGCGAGAGTTGCCGCTGCACTAGTCACTCTAATACATCGCAACCCATGCGAAATACAGCCAGGCTGCATACCCTGACCCCTTTTTTTCATTATGTTTTCTTCTTAGGCATGGATTTCATCTTGCCGAACATTCAGAACCATCAGAACCTGAAAATACAGATCCAATCAATTTAACATGTCAATAACACTGCCCTAAATTGATCTTTACTACATGTTTTGTTTAACAAGAATATTCATTCAGAACAAAACCACCATACCTCAGAGGCAATATTATGCTTGTCTATGTAAACAGTTCATCGAACAAAAATGTTCGTACAGAACAAAACCACCATAGCTCAGAGGCAACACTATGCTTGTCTATGAAAACAGTTCATCGAACAAAAATGTTCGTACAGAACAAAACCACCATAGCTCAGAGGCAATACTATGCTTGTCTATGAAAACAGTTCATCGAACAAAAATGTTCGTACAGAACAAAACCACCATAGCTCAGAGGCAATACTATGCTTGTCTATGAAAACAGTTCATCGAACAAAAATGTTCGTACAGAACAAAACCACCATAGCTCAGAGGCAATACTATGCTTGTCTATGAAAACAGTTCATCGAAAAAAAAATTTTCATCCAGAACAAAACCACCATAGCTCAGAGTCAATACTATGCTTGTCTATGAAAACAGTTCATCGAACAAAAATGTTCGTACAGAACAAAACCACCATAGCTCAGAGGCAATACTATGCTTGTCTATGAAAACAGTTCATCGAACAAAAATATTCGTACAGAACAAAACCACCATAGCTCAGAGGCAATACTATGCTTGTCTATGAAAACAGTTCATCGAACAAAAATGTTCGTACAGAACAAAACCACCATAGCTCAGAGGCATATGCTTGTCTATGAAAACAGTTCATCGAAAAAAAATGTTCGTACAGAACAAAACCACCATAGCTCAGAGGCAATACTATGCTTGTCTATGAAAACAGTTCATCGAAAAAAAAAATGTTCATCCAGAACAAAACCACCATAGCTCAGAGGCAATACTATGCTTGTCTATGAAAACAGTTCATCAAACAAAAATGTTCGTACAGAACAAAACCACCATAGCTCAGAGGCAATACTATGCTTGTCTATGAAAACAGTTCATCGAACAAAAATGTTCGTACAGAACAAAACCACCATAGCTCAGAGGCAATACTATGCTTGTCTATGAAAACAGTTCATCGAACAAAAATGTTCGTACAGAACAAAACCACCATAGCTCAGAGGCAATACTATGCTTGTCTATGAAAACAGTTCATCGAACAAAAATGTTCGTACAGAACAAAACCACCATAGCTCAGAGGCAATACTATGCTTGTCTATGAAAACAGTTCATCGAACAAAAATGTTCGTAGAGAACAAAACCACCATAGCTCAGAGGCAATACTATGCTTGTCTATGAAAACAGTTCATCGAACAAAAATGTTCGTACAGAACAAAACCACTATAGCTCAGAGGCAATACTATGCTTGTCTAGCTTGTCTAGCCCTCGACTGCCGTTCATCTCTTATGGAGATGGCGGAGCAGTTTAACATTCACCTCTGTTGGGTGCCGGGGCATAAAAATATTCCAGGAATCTGCAGGGCTGATGAACTCGCCAAAAAGGGAACCAAACTCCCCCTCTTACCTGAAAAGGGTTCTCTGGGTATCCCAATCGCTACCTGCAAACTTTTATTCAAGCTATCTGCAATCGAGAGAACAAACCTTAGGTGGACAGGTAGTTATACATGTCTAGCGACTAAGCACATCTGGCCAAAGCTGGACCTGCGACGCTCTAAGAGTCTGATCTCACTAAACCGACTGCATATTAGCTCCATTATAGGTGCCATTACAGGGCACTGTCTGATAGGCAAGCACGCATCGAGGCTTGGCGTTTATTCTAACGATTTCCGTAGAAGTTGCTTGGACGAGGAGAAGGAGGAGACTATACTTCACCTTCTCTGCACATGTCCAGCTCTCTCCCATAATAGAAATATTTATCTGGGAGATTTCTTGCTTAACAATCTTAACGACTTGGCTAACGCTGACGTTAGAAGTCTATCGCGCTTCATAAGAAGCTCTAAATGGTTTAACTAGTAGTGGGGAAACCCCTCGATCCGTGTGGCATCACAATGGACCTAATCCTGGTCTAAGTGTGTCGGCCTTCTGTTGACAGCCACTTTAACCTAACCTTAACCTAACCATGCTTGTCTATGAAAACAGTTCATCGAATAAAAATGTTCGTACAGAACAAAACCACCATAGCTCAGAGGCAATACTATGCTTGTCTATGAAAACAGTTCATCGAACAAAAATATTCGTACAGAACAAAACCACCATAGCTCAGAGGCAATACTATGCTTGTCTATGAAAACAGTTCATCGAACAAAAATGTTCGTACAGAACAAAACCACCATAGCTCAGAGGCATATGCTTGTCTATGAAAACAGTTCATCGAAAAAAAATGTTCGTACAGAACAAAACCACCATAGCTCAGAGGCAATACTATGCTTGTCTATGAAAACAGTTCATCGAAAAAAAAATGTTCATCCAGAACAAAACCACCATAGCTCAGAGGCAATACTATGCTTGTCTATGAAAACAGTTCATCAAACAAAAATGTTCGTACAGAACAAAACCACCATAGCTCAGAGGCAATACTATGCTTGTCTATGAAAACAGTTCATCGAACAAAAATGTTCGTACAGAACAAAACCACCATAGCTCAGAGGCAATACTATGCTTGTCTATGAAAACAGTTCATCGAACAAAAATGTTCGTACAGAACAAAACCACCATAGCTCAGAGGCAATACTATGCTTGTCTATGAAAACAGTTCATCGAACAAAAATGTTCGTACAGAACAAAACCACCATAGCTCAGAGGCAATACTATGCTTGTCTATGAAAACAGTTCATCGAACAAAAATGTTCGTACAGAACAAAACCACCATAGCTCAGAGGCAATACTATGCTTGTCTATGAAAACAGTTCATCGAAAAAAAAAATTTCATCCAGAACAAAACCACCATAGCTCAGAGGCAATACTATGCTTGTCTATGAAAACAGTTCATCGAACAAAAATTTTCGTTTAGAACAAACCACCATAGTTCAGAGGCAATACTATGCTTGTCTACGAAAACAGTTCATCGAACAAAAATGTTCATCCAGAACAAAACCACCATAGCTCAGAGGCAATACTATACTTGTCTATGAAAACAGTATTTTCTTTTTTTTTACTAACCTTGGTCTACACCAACTACGGTATCGCCTTCCTTAATAATCGTGCGAATTGCCTCTCTCGCAGCTATTGTGACTAATTTGCTTCCATTCCGCTTCAGTTTATAGCGATCGTTGTTAAGAATTCCCACGACCTCGTATGGTCCCCGGAAATGTGCTTCCATTTTTGATTTACGAATCTGAGGGCTTTTATATACAACCTTTGACCCGATTTCTAATCGAGTTGGAGTACACTTTCCTTTGTCAAATCTGCTTTTCATCCTAGTAGCATTTTCCTGGATTCGTTCATCCGCCAAAGCACGAATTGATGCAATGTCTTCATAATGTGGTTCAATATTTAGTTGCGTAAGTAAAGCCCTTATTTCGGGAGTTACGCCGGTGAGTATCTTTAGCGGTGACAGTCCCATTGTTTTGTTTTTAGTGGTATTTAGGGCTAATTGAACACGGCCAACAAAACTTGTCCAATCCATGGTTATGTCCAAATTCGTCCTAAGTAAAGATACTGTATCTACGTATCTTTCCACTTGTCCGTTAGCTCGACTTACTCCAGGCGCGATGGTATGATGTTCTATACCATATGATTTACAAAACTTTTGAAACATCGTGCTTGTAAAATTCGTCCCTTTATCACTAACAATCCTAGTCGGTGTTCCGAACAGCATAACAAAATCATTCAAGTGAATTACAGTCTCGACTGACTTAAATGTTTTACACGGCAATAATAGCTTAAATTTAGTAAATGCGTCTACAATAATCAAAAGATAGCGGCAGTCGTCTATGTTTCTTCCATTAAGAGGTCCCATGTAGTCAGCGTGAATGGTATGGAAGGGAACTGGCTTCTTTTTTCCCCGATGGTATTTTCGCAACCAAGCAGATCTAGCAGGCTCCAACGAATTTTCGAACATTCCTAGACATTTTCGGCATCCAAAAATGTGTTCGCATTTTTGCCAAAGTTTTATGATGAGGCAGTCCTCATGGTAACGTCTCATAAGAGCCAACCGAAACTGCCGTGGAACAAACAACTTTTCTCCTTCATTTGTCTTTCGATATAAGAGATTGTTTCTGATTACATAATTCGAACTTATCTGTTCGTCTTTCTCGTTCAGTCTGCCTGTAAAATCGCTTACTTCAGGGTCAAGCGTTTGCCCAATTTGTAACCACTTTCCAGCAAGACTATTGAGTTGGTAACAATTTTTGGTAGGGGGGTTGCGGCTGAGATAGTCAGCTTGCTGCATTGAATTTCCTTTTCTATAGATGACCTGGAAGTCAAAATCTTGCAGGTATATCCACCACCTAGCTATTCGTGGCAATAAGTCCTTTTTATCTTTTGTGGCCTTTAAAGCGTTGCAGTCGGTGACTAAGGTGAATAAGTATGTACGAAAATGCTTGATGGCGTTTACCACTGCCAGAGTTTCCAACTCATAGCTATGGTAGTTAGACTCAAACGGTTTGGTAGCCTGACTGAAATACGCAACTACGTGAAGAGTACCCTTTATTTGCTGGAACAGGACAGCACCGTACCCCATCGAACTCGCATCCGTATGCAATTCGGTTGGAAGATCCGGATTAAAAATCACAAGTAATGGTCTTTTAGTCAGCTGATTGATAATATAATTTCTCGCTTCCTCACATTCCGTAGTCCATTCAAATTTTGTGTTGAGTTTAGCCAGCGCGGTGATACATCTAGTCTTAGCTGCTAGTTCTGGAATGAACTTTCTAAAATAGTTAGCCAATCCCATAAATTGTCTTACTTCTTTCACGTTAGATAGGCTAAACGACTCTCGAAGACAGTTAATTTTACCTTTCCCAGGTCGTATACCATCAGCAGATATTTCACGCCCAAGATACTCTAAATGATTTGAAGGAATTTGCATTTCTTGATATTAAAGAAAAACCCGCTTTTTGTAAGTGCCTTAAAAACCATACGCAATCGTTTGATACCCTCTGCAACTGTTTTTGAAGGAACTAACACCTCGTCCAAATATACTAAGCATAAGCATACAGTATCTTTAAGCCCCCCCCCCCCCAATGCTTTGTTAATGGCTCGCTGAAAAATCGCTGGGGCATTAGCCAACCCAAATGGCATCCTAAGATATTCGTACTGGCCATCGGGGGTGACAAAAGCAATCTTTCTCACTGAGTCTTCTGCAATCGGGGTCTGATGAAAACCGGAAGCCATATCTAATGACGTGAAAAATGTATTCCCCGAAAGCTGGTCGAGTTGATCGTCTATCCGTGGTAAAGGGTACCGATCTTTAATTGTAATACGGTTTAAAGCCCTGTAATCTACGCACAACCTATATTGACCACATTTTTTCTTCACCAGTATGCTTCGACTTGCATACGGTGAACTACTGTCACGAATGATGTGTTTTGCCTTTAAATCATCTACTATTTCCTTAACAATCGTACGTTCCGATAGCGCTATGCGATATGGTCGGAAATTTACAACAGCGTCTTTTGTCAGACGAATTTCTAGAATACCAGTTTTTACTTCTTCTGTCGGCATTCCGTTAATAACGAACTTTGAGTAAACGCGAAGCATTAAGTCTAACTAAGTCAATTACGTCAACCTAATTTGCCAACTGACAATTTGCTGTTTTCCTTTGAATAGTTGTTCCGCATATATCCATCCGAATCTCTAACAATGGGTCCTCAAGAATATCGCGCCCAACTAGTAATTCCCATTTAAGTTAAGTGAGAGATACTTCAATATTGATTGTATGAAAACAGGCAGTAACGTTGATTTTTTCATTTAAAAGTATTGACTCTTTTGAGAACGGCGATTGTTTGGTATATTCTTTCAAACGGTAACTCGCTTGCAATATCAGCTCGAATAAGGGAACAGTCAGAACAACATTTGACAACATTTTGTCTTTTGACTTACAGCAAACAAGCTGTATAAAAAATTTCAGAAATCGAACTCTCGATCTTGTTTTCTCTTCTGACTCTGTTAGTACTGTGATTCTGGAATCCACCTTCAGTATAACTAACATAGATAACAATCATCCACCCTTGGATGTATTTATTGAACTAGGCGCACATTTGTACGAAAATAGTAATTCGTATGACCGTTCGCAATCTTTTGACTTTCGGAAAGCAAATTTTCAAAGGCTTTCTGATGAAATTAACAGCTTTAATTTTAACCTTACTGCCTTACCTAATATTGAAGATGCAGTAGGTTCTTTTTATTCTTTGATGGATAACTGCATGAAAAAAGTAATTCCTGTGAAATCCTCAAGGAATCTGAAAACGTCCCATCCCTGGTACACTAAAGAGCTCAAATCGATACGAAACAGACGTAATGGGGCTTGGAAGAACTACGAGTATTTAAAAAGTCTCTGCCACTCAGATCTTGAACTCTATTTCGCATTATTCAATGAATTCAAATCTGTATCCTGCAACTTATTTATTGACTATATAAGTAAAATGGAATGCTCTTTAAAATTGAACCCCAAACTTTTCTGGGGTTTTGTCAATTCCAAGAAAAAAACCGATCGTTATCCATCGAAGCTTACTTACAATAGTTCTACAACTGCTGATTCGCTAGACGCAAGCAACATGTTTGCAGATCATTTCAGTAACTCATTTAGGGAGACCCCTATTCACATAAGTCATAAGTGACAACTGACCATCTATAAATATGACGTAATAAAGAGAAATAGTTAGTCAGCAAATACCCGTCTTTCCGTTCACATCTCGTTATAACAGTTGGCGACGAGGAATAGTCAAACTGCACGTGTGTGTACAAAGAAGTTAATTTTAGCTTTTTAGAGTACAAGTAAATTAATATAGAGCAAAAAGAATGACTAATAGAGACGGTGGAAGTGTCGAACATCAGGTGCAAGCGACGACGGTGTTCCACTTTGATTCGTTTAATCCAAAAATCACTTCGTGGGCTCGATGGGTAAAACGCCTGGAGACTGCTATGGATTTGTACAATAGTGACGCAAGCAAACGCCGACAGCTCATTCTGCATTACATGGGAGCAGAGACATACGATATTTTATGCGACAAGTTGCTTCCGCAGACACCAGAAGGAATTGAGTACAAACAAATTGTAGAAACTTTAGAGGGTCACTTTGATCCAAAGCCTAATGAAATCCTAGAGAATTACAGATTTTACATGCGGAAGCAGAAAAGTGAAGAAAACTGTGCAGAATTTTTAATTGCTCTAAGGAGAATGTCGGTTGGCTGCAATTTCGGTGCGCATTTAGACACTGCTATAAGGAATCAATTTGTATTTGGTCTACGAAATCAAAAAATTCAAAGCCGGTTGTTAGAAAAACCAAAATTAACGTTGGATGATGCGGTAAATACAGCAAGCGCCTATGAGAGCGCTGAGAGGGGCGGAGTTGAAATGCACCAGTACGGGGGAGAGAGCGACAGGAGTGTAAGCAAAATTCAAGAAAAAAACAAAGGGAAACGGCATAGCAAAATGTACGGTAAAAACAAGAAAACTCTGGGTAAGACCGAAGAAACAAAAAAATGTTTTCGCTGTGGCAAGGCATCGCATGTGGCTAATCAATGTTCGCACAAAGAAACCGTTTGCTATTTTTGCAAGAAAAAAGGTCATTTACGTAAAGTGTGCTTTAAAGCAAACAAGCAATTGAACCAAATCGAAGAAGAAGAACAACAAAATACAGGTACGCTGATGGTGGAAGAACTTTTTCATATCGGAGACAAAGGCAGAGAATTAAACGATAGGGCAAAGATGTGTTGTAAGTTGCAAGTAAACGGAATTTTTATTAATTTTGAAATCGACACAGGTGCTCCGGTGACACTTATCAGTTTGAAGGATGCCAAAAAGTTTTTCCCAAAATTCAAGGTCAACGCCAGCGACACTGAGCTGTACAGTTACTGTAAGACACCGTTGGATTGCGTGGGCTATGTATGGGGTAATGTGACAACCCAAACTCCTAGTCCTCCTGTTAAGATTTACATTGTTCGATCTGACCGAAGGCCGTTGCTGGGAAGGGAATGGTTACGGAAAATAAAACTAGATTGGACGAAAATCTTGTGTAACCAATTGCATGCAACAGGCAATATCAATAAAATTGAAAGTAAAAAGCATTTCGACTCAAAATTGATGGTAAGCAAATTTCCAAATTTATTTGCTACATTTATTTGCTAGATTGAACAGTCATAATATGCGAGTGAACTGGAATAAGACGGAATGCATGAAGGACCGAATTGAGTACTGTGGGTATGTTATAGATAAAAACGGCATCCATAGGATGCCGAGTAAGGTCGATGCAATACAGAAGCTAAAAAAACCAACGACGAAAGATGAAGTACGCGCATTTTTGGGTCTTATCAACTACTATGGACGCTTCATTAAAAATCTTAGTACTATATTATACCCGTTGAACAGGTTACTAAGAAACAATGTGCCATTCCGTTTTGATAACGATTGTGAAAGAGCGTTTGTTGAGGTTAAAAAGCAAATGCAATCAGAGACAGTGTTGGTTTTCTACGATCCTAAGCTGCCAGTGGTTCTCGCGGTCGATGCTAGCCCGATTGGAGTTGGAGCAGTATTAATTCATTTATATGTTGATGGTTCTGAGAGGCCCTTGCAGTTTGCTTCCCAGACACTGAATAAGGTACAACAGCGTTACAGCCAGGTAGACAAAGAGGCCTATGCCATCATATTTGGGGTAAGGAAATTCTACCAATATCTTTACGAGAAAAAATTTACCCTGGTAACAGATAATAAAGCCATCTCGCAAATTTTTTCTCCTCACAAAGGTCTGCCTACACTATCTGCAACGAGAATGCAGCATTATGCCATATTTTTGGAGCATTTTAGTTACGACATCAAACTGAAGAAATCCCAGGATAATGCCAATGCCGATGCGATGTCACGCTTGCCCAGTGCGGATACATATAAGCATATCGAAGAGACAGACGTTTTAGAGGTGGAAGCCATTGAAAATTTGCCAGTCACGGTTTCTGAACTAAGTGCGAAAACCAAAGCAGACAAAGAAGTAAGTCTATTAATAGAATGTCTTAGGTATGGCCGCGAATGCGAACCGAATAAAAGATTCGGTATATCACAAACAGAGTTCACACTGCAAAACGGGTGTTTGCTTCGCGGTATACGCGTATATATACCTAGGGAGCTGCGGGAACGAGTCCTACTGGAATTACATACGGGACATTTTGGAATTTCAAGGATGAAGAGCTTAGGAAGAGCATACTGTTGGTGGAACCAAATGGATAACGACATTGAAAAGCTGGTGTCAAATTGTCGACTATGTCAAGCTACCCGAGGGGATCCTAAAAGGAAGCTCCAGTGCATTGTTGGGTGGCTCCAAGGAAGGTATTCGTACATGCCGACTTCGCAGGGCCGTTTATGGGGAAATACCTATTCGTACTGATTGATGCATACAGTAAATGGCCGAAAGTGCACATAATTCCCAATATAACAACGAGTACTACTATCGCAAAATGTGAACAAATATTTTCGTCTTTTGGTATACCGAAGGTTTTCGTGAGTGATCACGGAACCCAATTCAACTCCAAAGAGTTTCAGTTTTTTTTTGAAAAACAACGGTGTGGTACATAAGCAGGGTGCCCCATATCATCCTGCAACAAATGGGCTCGCGGAACGATTCGTTCAAACTATTAAAAACAAAATTCGAACAGCGAATTGTAGTACCAATTCAATGAACACTTATATAAATACAATTTTATTTGCTTACAGGCGAGCAATCCATCCAACCACAGGTAAATCACCATCGATGCTGATGTTGGGTCGTCAGATTCAGTCAAAGCTGGATCTACTATTACCAGTCGAAGTCAACACGGAGCGGCAACTTCCGACAAAACGATTTTCGGTGGGAGAGCGGGTAGCTGCAAGGGACTATATATCGAGCAACAAGTGGCTGTTCGGGACGATAGAAACGATCTTGGGCAATCTACATTATAACGTTAAACTAGATGATAGTCGAGTTTGGAAGAGACACGTGGATCAATTAAGGAAGATAGGCGAGGCAACATGCGAACTATCCAAGGAAAGAGTGGTTACAAACGGAACTGAGGGATGCGATGAAGTACAACTTCCTACATTAGATGAGACCTCTTCAACTAATACATCATGCAACCAACCGCCGCAGAACGTTGAACCATCTATCCCAGAGCGCATACAGACCGACGAACCTGCACTTGAGGGGTCTGCGCTGCAAGCCACACAGCCGATGGTACCGAATCAAAACAACGAGGTCATTCGACGTTCCAGTCGGATAAGAAGAGCTCCTGAGCGATTTACAAGTAAATGAATTTTTGACTGCTCAAGAAGCTAATGAATTAAAAAAATATTGAATTATAATTTAAATACCCAGTTTTTGACCTACTTAAATATATATTGAACGATACTATTAAATGTATAGTTATAAAATAAAAAAAAAATAAAAATATTCTTTTAAATAGTCTGGCAGAGATGTCATAAGTGACAACTGACCATCTATAAATATGACGTAATAAAGAGAAATAGTTAGTCAGCAAATACCCGTCTTTCCGTTCACATCTCGTTATAACAACATTGATGATCAATATTTTAGTTATCTAACTAGCTGTTCCCAAATAAGTTTTAGTAATATCTCATTCGATTTGGAAACAATTTTAAAATGTATTTCTTCTCTGAAGAATGACTATTCATCAGGTCCCGATGGCATTGCACCGATTGTTCTTAAAAAATGCAGCCATGCATTGCTCCATATCTAAAGTATTTGTTTGAATTGTCCATTAGTACAGGCAAATTCCCTATTCTATGGAAAAGTGCTTTTATCACACCTGTATTTAAAAAAGGCGAACGTGGTGATATCACTAATTATAGGCCCATCTCAAAGCTTTCGTGTATCCCTAAGCTTTTTGAACAAATTGTTTGTGAAAAGTTAATATTTCTTTGTCGCAATATAATTTGTAATGAACAGCATGGATTTGTAAGAAACAGATCCACTTTCACTAATCTGTTAAGTTTCTTGCATGATTGTTCTAAAGCCTTAGAGAATAAGGACGAAATGGATTGCATATACACTGACTTCTCTAAGGCCTTTGACCAGCTGTCATATGAAATAATCGAATTTAAGCTCAGGGCTTTTGGTTTCCCACCATGTTTCATAAAATGGGTTAATTCATACCTTAGATCAAGGGTTTATCAAGTGAAATTTAGAGGATCGCTATCTGTATCTTTCACACCTCAGTCTGGAGTTCCCCAAGGAAGTCACCTCGGACCAATTTTATTTATACTTGCCATTAATGATGTTAAGGCATGTATAAATCACAGTAATATCCTGATCTACGCTGATGATATGAAAATACATAAATCTATCACTAGTCAGCAAGACAGAATGTTTCTTCAATCTGACATTCATAGCTTCGCCAATTGGTGTGATAAAAACGGTTTATCCCTGAACCCAACTAAATGTCAACATATGACATTCTCTAGAAAGAATATCCCTTCCACCTTTCAATATTCTCTGTCTCAACATATTCTTTGTAATGTTGATAATTTTAAGGATCTTGGGGTTTATTTCGACCCCAAACTGGTTTTTGCTAAGCACATTAATTCTATTATTAATAAATCTAATTCTATGCTGGGCTTCGTAAAAACGTGGGCGAAAGAATTTAATGACCCATACGTTACTATGTCATTGTACAATTGTTTTGTCCATCCGATTCTAGAGTATGCCTCTCAAGTTTGGACACCGTTCTACAACATT
The DNA here is from genome assembly GCA_949715645.1 of Portevinia maculata. NCBI lineage: Eukaryota > Metazoa > Arthropoda > Insecta > Diptera > Syrphidae > Portevinia > Portevinia maculata. The sequence goes on along the minus strand of OX454528.1, from coordinate 47,536,680 downwards.
CATTCAAATCGAATAGAGGCCATTCAACGTAAATTTATTCGATTTGCACTTAGAGGACTTCCAACGTATCAAACTTCTTCAAATTCAAATCTCAACGAAGGCTTAATAGCGATATCATTTTTTTACATCAGCTTATATCCGGTCAAATAGATGCACCTGACTTGCTGTCGTCTATTGGCTTTAATTTTCGTGGTGGTGCCCATAATTTACGCAGTGTTGAATTATTGTTTAGCCCCCATCATAGAACGAATTATGGGAGGCATGAGCCTATTAGTCGCATGAGTAGGATCTATAATCTAAATGATCATGTGATTGACTTGCATGTTAGTAAAATTAAGCTAAAAAATATTTTGCGTAATAATGATTTAATGTCTTAAATTGTTTGCATTGTTTTGTGTCTGTGTTAGTATTTTATAGGTACATAACTATTGTATTTTTAATTGTTTTGTCCTTACTAACACCTGCACTAAATGAGGAGCCTGTGAGAGTACTTTTAGTGCCGGCAATTTCTGCTCGTGATAGTTGCTTGCTTTAAGCACTCCACGACACAGAGCTGATAGTGTAATAAAAAAGAACCTGTACCCAAGAGACATTGGTACGTTTTCCCTGCTATAGACACCTCTGTGGTGTTATTAGACGCTACTTCGCTACAAAAAATACCAACATTTTTACGGTCTGTTCGTTGCTTGGTCCAACAAGTATCTTCATTATGTCCAGTTTTCCCGCAAAAAGAACAACTCGAAATTGGTTTCTTTGACAATGTTTCTTTTGGAAGTACCGAATCTCCAGTAGTAGCACATAATTTTGGACAATTAGCTTTTAAATGACCAACCAGGCCGCATTAATAGCAACGCCTGTCTACATCGACACGAGGGCGCTTCGCAGCAACCATTGGGACATCAGATCGCTTAGCAGTGTTAGTGTGTTTGGAAAGAAGGATGCGGTTTATTGAATCCTTTTTGACGACGAGGGGACTCAAGTATTGACGTTAAATGGTCTATCAAGGTTTGTATTGTGGGCGGCATAACGAAAATTAGAGAATTTTTCAACGCAACATTCGCAATACACCCAATTAATATTTTAATTACCACATCCTCTGGTATTTCGAAAGGCAAACGATTTATTTGCGAAACCTTTTCCATGACAAAGTCAGTGTAACTATCACAGTCACTACTTTCGGTATTAGCAACTTGTCTCAACTGCCTTATTATGTCCGTACCACTTGAAAAGGTATGAACTAATGCAGCTCGAAGATCTCTCCATGCGTAGTGCTGGTATCCGTATTTTCCATACCAGTTTTGGGCCCTTCCAATTACCGCAAGTTGCACGTGAGGTAGGACATCAAAGTTCTTAGACCATCCCTAAGTATCCTTGCATCGATATCTCAGCACCACTGAACAACATTCACGCGAGAATGATCAGGCTCGTAATTTGGAAAACCAATCGTTTCACCACCTTGGCGCTCATTCCTGCCCACCCCACTTAGAATGGCATTTAATGCATCCAGCATTATCAATGGATGGTTAGTTGCGACTGAAGGCGCAGGCGGCGTGCCATGATCAAGGACATCGTTGATTTCCCAACCGTTTTTCTCCGACAACTTCCCGCAAAATATGAATAGAAAGAAAAAAAAAACGTAACTCACCGTTTCTTCTTGAGTACAGAAACAGATTCGCCGTCTGTGCAGCACTGCGCAATACCAAAAACCTACAGCTGCTCAACGTGTGTATTGTATTGTATGGATTTATGTTTTTTTTCACAGTTCACGTTCACACACGAGAGACAAACCACTGGGACACAAAAAAAAAAAGTTTATGTTCCACACGCGTAATCAAAAAATAAAAAAAAAAGACCAAGCGACTTGAGCACTATCCCACTTCTATACGATTCTGTGGCTCACTACTACTCGCGACGGCTGTCAACGGCTTTCTGCCTTCTTCAGCACTCACAGATCCGCTTATCGACCACTTGTCCTTTCTATATGGTCACGTAGGCCATATACACAAGATATTTTTTTAACTTATAGAATAAATTGGTCGAATTTCGACCATGGGGCGACCCCTAGTACTACTAATCGAAAAGTCTGTGGTTCAAATCACGCCAGACCCAAATAACTCCTACAGTCTTTTCCAAAACATCCAAGAGTATCATTTGTCATTTTTTTTTTATTTTCTTTTTAAAAAAAACGAAATCCAAATCCCAGAGCACTCAGACTCGGTAACGGTCCATTGTACTACCAATCAGTTGTCATAGAAAACGTCTCAATTCTGCCACTCGGCAGCTAAACGGTAGTTATGCGAATATAAGTTAACACCCAAAAGATTGGCCGAAGCAGAAGTCAATCAACTTCCGCCAAACTACAGTGCGCGTGCAGATACGATCAGATTGCAGGTTATTTTCCTGGAAACCTTCAGTCAGCAAACCTGCAGAGGCAACGATAAGTTCCCACCGACCTGGTCACAAGACACCTACGTCTGCACTCTAGATTCATGGAAAGCGCCGACTTAGCGTCTGCTATTCAGTACACTTCATTTGTATACCTTAGGATATAAATACTTGTACAATTTAGATTAAGATTGGAGTTCAAATAAACCATTCATTTCAAACGGTCATAGACCGGGTAAAAAATATTTTTTTTACACAAACCCCGCGGATAAAACCAACACTGGCGCCCGAGCAGTAAGAATCCGTTTAGTAGCCAGTGATCTTAAGTAGCCCCCGTGCTCATAAGTTAAATCGCGTAGATCGGTGTTAAAAATAAAAAAATAATCTCGCTAATACCGAGCAGAAAGAAAAAAAGTCGCGTTGCGAAAGTGAAAAAATCTCGCTAATACCGAGCAGAAAGGAAAAAAGTCGTGTTGTGAAAGTGACCAAATTTCGCTAATACCGACCAAACACCGCGGAATAGTGAAGAAAAAACCCTTCAAACAGTGTACGAAAGAATAGTGCAGTGTCATCATCGAACTCCCCCGGAGAAACGAGGCCCCTCAGTAACTGTAACCAGCAGACGAAAAGGAGACAGCGACCGCTGCCAGCCGCTCCAGAGTATGATTCAGAAAATTCTGATAATGTGCGTAAGCGTATAAAATAAGATCAAATATATATATATCAATTAGTTGAATAAGAAATATATTTTAATTATACAAGAAATCTAAAGAGTAGCAATAAAATAAAGCAACAATTAAAGTTGAGCAAAGTTTTGCAAATAATTCTGCTAAAATAATTAAGTAGATATAAACGAAAATACAAATTGGTAATTACGAAATTAAGGAACGTATACCTAGTACCTATTAAACATTAATAATTTTAAGTACTGAAATTTATTTGAATAACCAAAAATGTCCAACTCCAACAACCTCATCCGTCCCCCCGTCCTTAACATTTCACAACCGGGAAATCCTCCTCAGCCAGAAAATCCTATACAACCACATGGTCAAACAAGACCTGTTTTTACGACTAATCAGTAAACTAGCATGGTCACAGAGATAGTAAAATCCATTTTAAATCCTGATTCTGATTTGTCCTTTACCCAAGAACAAGGGATAGACCCAGAGCATAGTAATGATCTAACAGATCTCGATAAAATTCCTGATGTAGTCAGAAACCTCCGCGATTTCACGGGAGAATCAGGAGAATTTAGCTCCTGGAGAAAGAGCGTAGATCGCATATACAAACTGTCTTCAAGGTACGCCGAGATACTACAGTATCCTAAATGTGATAAGGAACAAAGTAGTCTGTAACGCCGATGTGGTGCTGGAATCTTATAACACACCACTAAATTGGAAGGCAATTTCCAAATGCCTAATGTTACACTATGCAGACTAAAGGGATCTCGGTACTTTGGAGTACCAGATGACGTCCCTCATTCAAGGCAAAAAATCCGTTCAAGAGTTTTCCCAATCGGTCTATAAACACCTGTCACTAAACCTTAATAAAATACAGTGCATGGACGTAGGAAGCGAGTCACTCTCAATACTTACTAACACGTACAGGGATAAAGCATTGGATACATTCGTTCGAGGCTTAAATGGCGACTTGCCAAAGCTTTTAGGTATCCGGGAGCCTACGGACTTACCGCAAGCCTTAAACTTATGTCTCAAGTTAGAATACCAAAAATTTAGGGCAAATTATGCACAAAATAGGAACTCGTTTGGTCACGGGTTCAACCAAGAGCCCCCATCTGTACCACAGCGTAGCAGATTCACACAGCAATACGTCCCCCCATAATCAATCTTTTTATCCCCAAGTAGCATATCTTCCGCAGGCCTATCCGCAGCAAAACTTAAACTTCCAATGACAACCACAATATAACTACCCGTTTAACAGAACCTATCAACCCCCTCCCAGGCCGACTGCACCTAAGCCACAACCTAAGCTAGAGCCAATGAAAACATCAACAATTGGGTCAGCAGCAATCAACTACCAAAACAGACCACAACCCTTCAAATACGCCGGAAAAATGCCCGTACATCATAACCCCTCATTCCAAAATTGGGTTCCCCAAAAAGTCCAGAGAAACTTTCATATAGATTTACCGAACCCAAACCCACCAAATTCCGAGGACAACACTACCCCTGCAGACTTCGTACTACAACCAACCGGGTACATTTCGCCGAATGACGTATACGCATTTTATCAGCAAAATAACACGGAAGAAGTAGAACACGACCCCGACCTGAGGAATTATATTCAGGACCAAGCGCAGACCGAGGACGAAACATCGGAGTATAGCGACATCCATTTTTTAGGCTAAATTACTCTTCGTTGCCCTACTTTCAGTGTAAGACGAAGAGCGGTCAAATCCTAAACTTTCTAATCGGATCTAGTAGAAATTACATTCAGCATAGTCTGGTTAAGAACCCCATTCCTAACAAACAACACTTTCTAGCAAAATTCATTGCAGGCGATATTAAAATTACCCATCATACACTTCTTAATCTATTCCGACAAACAGATAAACATTTAAAATTCTTCCTTCTACCAACATTGCAAACGTTTCACGGTATTCTGGGAAACGACAGTCTGAAGGAATTCAATGCAGTCATTCACGTACAACAAAATTTTATGGAAATCCTTGGGAAAAATAAAAATCAAATAACTTAGCTCACCGTCTGTTAACTCAATAAATATAAAACTCGATCATATGCCAGACTCTCAAGAGAAATCCATCAAAGCCATTGTCGGAAAATTCCCTTCATTATTTTCCGAAACAAATGAAAAACTCACCTACACAACAAAAGTTGTAGGCGAGATCCGCACAAAGATATATTCCCAGACTCGAAGTACTATCCTTACCCCGCTGCACTTGAAGACGAGATAGAAACACAAATACAAAAATTACCGAATGATAACATTATTGAACCACCCCGCTCTCCCCAAGCTTAATACTTTATCAGTATCCCAGCATAGTAATAGCAGCTCAGGTGACGAACTCATTCCCTCAGTAGAAACCCCCATCAACGTTTTCAAGAACCAAATCATGCTCCTTACCGGAAATGATCCGAGCTACGCTTTCAAAATTCCCTTTCCCACTTATCACAGGCATATATTTATTCGTCCCGATTATAGCAGCGAAGACCTAATAGTAATTCTTAAAAAATACCTCAACCCTAGTGTTATTAACGGCATATACACTACTGAACCAATAATTGGTAAAATCCAGGAATTCTATCCGCACCACTTCAGAACATACAAAACCCGCTTCACCCAATTCGAAGTAATACTCGTAGATCTCGTAAGTCAGACGGAACAAACAGAGCGAATCCATGAAGAGCACAATAGAGCACACAGGAATAGTAAGGGGGACAAAATTCAATTGCACCAGAACTATTTCTTCCCCAAAATGAGCCAAAATCCACGAGATGGTAAAGCAGTGTAAAATCTGCAAAGAACAGAAATACGACCGCAATCCAAATAAACCCGAATTGCAGGTAACACCTGTACCCCAATTCCCAGGCCACATTGTTCATTTCGATATCTACTCAACAGACAGGAATCTCGTCCTGACTGCAGTAGATACATTTTTCAAATACGCGCAGGTTCGCATCCTAAAATCAAGAGCTATCGAAGACGTTAGAGAACCCCTAAGGCAAATTATATTTGCTTTCGGAGTTCCAAAAATGGTAATATTCGACAATGAAGAAACATTTAGTTCAGCCTCAGTCTGTTTCATGTTAAAAGATCAGCTCAACATAGAAATTTACAAAACACCCCGTACACTAGCGCGGTAAATGGCCAAGTGGAGAGGTTCCACTCCACCCTTTCCGAGATCCGGGATCCTTTACGGAATTATTAGATAGAGCGGTTTACGAATACAACTATTCCATACACTCATTAATAAACAAAAGACCTATTGAAATTTTTTTTTGGAAGAACAGTAAGCACTGATCCGGAACTATATGAACAAACTAGAAGAGAAATCATCGAAAAGCTTAGAGAAAAACAACAAAAAGATTATGAAATGCACAACAAGAACAGGAAACCAATAAAGAATTACACGAGAGGAGAAACGATTTATGTTAGAGCAAATAAACGAATAGGGACCAAGTTATCTGCCAGGTATAGAAAAGAAATAGTTGCAGAAAATAGATCCACTACCATACTCACCGAATCAGGAAAGATAATACACAAAAGTAATGTCAGGAACTAACCCCTCTTTTCAGATGTTTCGTGACATCCTTAAATGCAGAAGTTCAAATCCTGGACTATTCAAATTCCAAAATTGTCTCAATAAATATGGTAACAGCAAAACTTCAAACCGGTACATTCAACGTAATCCATGTTATAATTCTAGAAACGTATGAGGAAATTCTCAAAAACCTTAAGCAGCAAACCTTTAATCACGTGAACAAATCCGATCCTTACTTCACCATCCTCTCCGACTCTACATCCCAAACCCTAACACAGCTAAAAAATCTAAAACCAAGAAGAGAAGACAGATCTCTTAATTTTCTAGGAAGCGCGTGGAAATGGCTCGCTGGGAGTCCTGATCACGACGACTTCAAAATAATTAAAGCTCAAATGCACAACGTATTATCAAATAATAATCGACAAGTCGTAATAAATAAAATGCATACAGATAAAATCAATGAATTAACAATTACAATTAGTTTTTATTGAGACTTATTTCTTTGATCAATACATTGTTTGTGTAAAGTAAATGTTTTTTTTGTAGCTATGACTAATATAATGTCTGGCTAAGAAAATATAAAAATTGATTTTTAAACAATTTAATCTATTTTAAGCAAAGTATGAGTAAGAAATTACGTTCTACGTACGCTTGCTCCCGGCGTAATCAATGAATTAACGAACATTACAAACAATGTACTAAATCTAATTAAGGCAAACGATAATAGGTATAGGAAATAAGTTATTTTCAATTATAAAATATAAACTAGACGTTATAAGAACACAAATAACTAATGTAGAATATGCCTTGCTCTGGGCAAAAGCAGAGATAATAAATTCATTTAAATACTATCAGCTTCCGAAATTAAATTAATAAACGAAATATTTGATAAAAACAATATGAAACACATAAATGTAGAAGAAATACTCGAATTTGCTACAATTAAAATTGCATCAAACCATTCAACTATACTTTATATTATGAGCTTACCTATCACTGAATATATGTCTTGTAATAATTTACTTATCAACCCAATTAAGTATGGCAGAAAAATAGTTAAAATTAAATACAATAATATAATAGATTGTAGTAACGAAATATATGGAATAGAACAAAAATGTAAAAATTATAACAATGTAATGATCTGTAACCAGAACCAAATTGTTAGATTAAACGAAGATAATTGTATTAGAAATTTGTTAAAAAGTATACAAACGAAGTGTGAAGAGATAAACAATCAACACGTTCCAACCGTCGAAAACCTGTACCCAGGGACTCTCCTTCTCAACCAGTTCAACAACACCATCTTTATCGACAACGAGAGTGTGAATCTATCCGGAAGTTTTATCATCCTATATCACAATACATCATTAATGATCAATGGACAAAATTTCACTTCAAAGGAAATACCATCATCAAAGCCACTACCAGCAGTCTTGCATTCAATCTCTCCAAGCAACACCTATGAAGAGCTACTCACCTTGGAAGCAGTTAAGGAATGGCATGTTAACAATACCCTACATATAAACCAGCTGAAAGGAGAAAACATGAGGCATTTAGTAACCAACTCTAGCTTCATAGCTCTTATAGTCTTAGCACTATTGATTGTGATTGTTAAAATCTTTCCACTGCGGAAGAAGGTCGTGATCCACACCGAACAAAGTAAAAAGGTAGAAGCTCTAGAAGGTCAACATGAACCAGTACAGCCAAACGCAGAGAAAAACATCCCCATACTTTACATGGCGTCGAGTGAGGACACTCGAATCTAAGAAGGGAGGAGTTAACACCCAAAAGATTGGCCGAAGTAGAAGTCAATCAACTTCCGCCAAACTGCAGTGCGCGTGCAGATACGATCAGATTGCAGGTTATTTTCCTGGAAACCTCCAGTCAGCAAACCTGCAGAGGCAACGATAAGTTCCCACCGACCTGGTCACAAGACACCTACGTCTGCACTCTAGATTCATGAAAAGCGCCGACTCAGCGTCTGCTATTCACTACACTTCATTTGTTTACCCTAGGATATAAATACTTGTACAATTTAGATTAAGATTGGAGTTCAAATAAAGCATTCATTTCAAACGGTCATAGACCGGATAAAAAATATTTTTTTTACACAAACCCCGCGGATAAAACCATAACTTATATAAGAACACAGGCGTTCTCACAATAGCCTCTCACTACCAATTCCTACTCTACACCTCCACGTTGGTGGCTGGTGGGTGCCTAGTACCTCGGCTGGAGATCGGGTAACCAACCCCTTTGGAAGGTCGTTGTGGGCAGCGGTCGAAAGAGGAGGAGGAATGTTTTTCACACTGAGACACTTACTCATGCTTCAGACGGCAGCAGATGAATTTCCTATTTGAGATCAACGGTGGCGTCTATCAGTTCCAATCAGGTTGATCTAATATATATATAGTGTTATAGCTATATGAGCTACTTTGATCTATTTGAATCCCAGGGCTTTAGGGATTTCCAATACTAAGCCAGGGTATTGGAAAAGAGTTAGTGGCGGATGAGCCCTAAATGGGCCAACGGCAGCTCTCATGTCCAAGAAGTGGGTTACTAACCCCGGAAAACCCGGCCCCTTGTCCTAGAGGTAAGAAATGCAACTGAACCCCCAGGTTGGAGGTTGTGCCGTCGGGGTAACCTCCCGACCACGTGAAATATAAATAGTAATGAGAGAGACAATCGAAGCCTCGGATAATGGATATGGCCATAACCCCCTGAACGTCAAAGGATTACAATCTAAGAATATGCACTTGGAACGTGCGTACACTGTACACCTTATGTACTACTAAAAAAAACTTGAGTCTGTCCTCGAGCGGTACAAGGCAGATATTACCGCGAGCCAGGAGATACGATTTATAGGATCCACGTATGATGAAAAGAAAAAATTGCGACAATTTATTACGCTGCCATGAAATATTGCATATGTTAGGATGCGGATTCGTTGTGGGATATCAGCTTAGGACAAAAGTAATAGACTTCAAATTGATAAGTAATCGCTTGGCTGTGTTCCGCATCAAAGCTACATTTCAAAACATTAGCCCCATATTTTCAAACGCCCCTACCGACGAGACTGAAGGTCACATCAAGGTGGAGTTTTTGGACGGAGCCTACGGAGCCTGTCTAGAGTACGAAGTAAAGGTTGTGCTCGCAGATTTTAATGCCAAAGTCGGTAAGGAAAACATTTTCGGCGAATTAGTTGGTAAGCACAGCCTTCACGACACGACAACAGATAACGGCTACCGACTAATCGACTTTGCAGCTTGTAATACGGTGACAAGTACCATTAGATTTCCAAGGCTCAGGATCCACACAGCAATCTGGCGCTCTCCAGAAGGTCGAACCGACAACCAAATCGATCATGTGCTAATCGATGCGACTCACGCATCCAACACCGTAAATGTGCACACATTCCGAGGGGCAAACGTCGATTCTGACCATTTCCTTGTTGCGGCTTAATTTAGAGCTTGACTGTCCAACGAGAAGAAGCTGCGAACTGCCCAAAAGAAGAAATTCGACGTTTGACGCCTTAGCACACCTGGAGTAGCCAGAGTCTTCAGAGAGCTGATGTAAGACTCTCGTCTGTGCATTCCTCACCCACAAGCGCCAACAATATGTGGAGCCGATATCGTGACATCATCAAGGAGGTAGCCGAGACCACCGTAAGTTACCAGCCACCCCAGAGAAAAAGCCCGGGGTATGATGATGTATGCGCTTATCGGAAGAAGGTGACAGAAGATGCGCATTTAAAAACGCTGCTGCGCAAAACAAAGGCAGCGAGTGAAGAGTATCGAGCCAAGAGAAGGAAGGAGAAGAAGATCCTGTGCAGAAAGAAGAGGGCGTACGCAGTCTCCCAGCCCAAGGAAATCGAAGAGTTTCGCTATCGAAACAGCATCCCAAGATTTAACAAGAAAGCAAAGCAACTGGCTGTTTTCTTTAAAACCGGAACGCATGCTCTTCGAAACAGCTACGGAAACCTAGTCAACGAAGCGCAGGAAATCAGTAGATGTATTTAAGCAGTATTTTCAACAGCTGCTACATTTATTTATTTATTTATTGATTTCATCAACGCAGGTACACTTGGTCCTCTAATGGATTACATACATACTTAATTCGACAAATTATTAACATACTTAATTAACCTCACCAAGGTTTGTTAAAAGCATAAGCAATTGATTTTTGAAAGTATTTCTACTTATATTAGAGTGATCAATGAGATTCCCAACTGAATTAGCTTCTCTTAAGCATCTAGTTATTGTTTCATTATATCCGTATTGTACTCTATGCATAGGCTCTACAAAAATATTTTGATTTCTCAATGGTATCACGGGTCTTTGATATCTGATCTGTGTAGGTAAGGACAATTTATATGTTTAGTTATTAGGTCTCACAAACATGATCGAAAAATACCTCCGCCGAATACATAAAGGCAAAATTCCAATCAGTTGGCATCTGATATTATATGGTGGCAAGTCGATGTTCCAATTAAGCTTTTTAATCGCAGTTCTAGTAAACCATTTTTGAATCTTCTCTATCCTTGCAGAGTGAACCATATAATATGGATTCCAGATAACAGAGCAGTAATCTAAGGAAGACCTCACATACGCAAAATATCTATAGGTATGCGGGTCAGAAAAATCTTGAGAGTTTCGCAAGATAAATCCCATCATTGACCTGCATTTTGTGACGAGGTAGTCTATGTGACTATTGAAATTTAGCTTATAGTCGAATAATACGCCTAACTCTTTTTTGGATGAGATGCTTTCCAAGGGTAGATTTGTTATACTGTAGGTAAACTGAATTTGTTCCCGTTTCCGGCAGAATGTAAGGCTATTGCACTTTGAAACATTAAGATTTAAACAGTTTATTGTACACCAATCTGATAATCTATTGAGGTCTTCCTGCAACAATAAACAGTCCAACAGATTTAATAGACCGAAAAATTTTCAAGTCCTCAGCGAACATTAAGCATTCAGAATATTAAGGATGACATTTGGAAAATCATTAACAAACAAAAGAAATAACAAAGGCCCAAGATGGCTGCCTTGGGGGTGGGCATCATGTAGAACTAGGGATAGGGCAAGAAGATAACCTACGTCCTGCCAACTAAGAATAGATTTCACCATCCAGTATAGAAGAGGTTGTTTTAAAAAGCTAAAGAACAACCGGCTCTGATAGTTTACCCGCGGAGCTATTCAAATACGGAGCTGATCTTTTGGTAGGGCGCATGCTACAAATCATCAATCAAGTATGGGTGGAAGATAGCATGCCCGATGACTGGACTATCAGCTCCATATGCCCCATCTTCACAAAAGCCAAACCTATGTCTTGCAAGAACTGTTGAGCCATATCCCTGCTAAATGTCGCATATAAGATCCTATCCAACGTACTGTGTGTACGTCTGAAGCCGTTCTGCTACACACTAATCGGCACGTACCAGTGTGGCAGATCAATATTAGACCAAATTTTCACACAGCGGCAAATCCTGGAATAGACAAATGAATTTCAAGTCGAAACCCACCACATTTTTAGCGACTTTAAATCCGCATATGATAGCATTCATTGTCAGGAGCTCTACATGGCGATGGCCGAATTCTGGAACGCGGCAAAACTGATCCAGTTGTGTCCTGTGACACGCGGTGTAGCAGTTTGGAAGCAGCTCTTCCGAATTATTCCAAACTTTAACCGGATTTCGGCAAGTAGATGCACTATCATGTGACTTCTTCAATCTTATTCTGGGGAAAATAGTGCGAAGGGCAGGTGTTAACATGGAAGGCATTATCTTCAACATATCCGTCCAGCTACTGGGAAATACCGACGCTATCGACATCATCTACCATTCTCAGCGTGTCGTGTAAGAGGCTTTCACGGCGATTGAAGAACAGGCGAAATTGGTTGGTCTTGAAGTTAATGGGGACAATACCAAGTACATGCTATCAACAAACAAACAAACATCTGTCCACCGCGTAGGACAAAACGTCACTGTTGATAGCAATAACTTCGAGTTCGATGTAGTTCATCTACCTAGGAGTAAACATCAACTCCACGAATGACACCTGAGCGGAGATGCGGCGGAGATCCTTAGGTGCCGAGTGCTGGACGATAAGTAGAAAAGAAAAGATTGGGTTCTTTGAAAGAAAAATACTCCATCGGATATTTCGTCCTGTGTGCGAGGAGTGCAAATCGAGGAGAAGATACAACCGCGAACTCTATGAGCTGTCCCAAGATTGAGCGAATGGAAAATAATGCTCCAGCCAAGAGGATCTTCGAATCAGAGCCCCCTGGTACAAACATTTTTAGCACTCGCCTCCTCACTAGGGTTGACAGATTTATTCCTCTGCCTCACGGGACAAATGCGTCATTTAAAGAAAAAAGCCGGGACCTTTAAGTTTCTCCCGGGACAAAATATAAACGCTTAGTATTCATTGAAGAATTAAATTTATTATAAGTATATTGACTATTTTATTTTTTAAGAAGTATTTTTATTCATAAATTTATGATGAAACCCTGATTGATACCTTAAATATTTAAAGTTAAGTATTATAAAAAATTTATAAATACCAATTAAGTAAATATAAATAATAAATAAATTACTATTCAAAGTAAGTTGACGAAGCTAGACCAATGTGAATTGACGGAAAGCTTGGCCTGACTGCGAGTGTATTATCACACAAAAAATCAATTTCTATCATTAAATAAACACCATTTTTAATAAAATTTAAGGTATCGATCGCTGTTAAGTTTATTTTGTAATTTTTGCGATTAAACATACCGGTTTTAGTATTTTGTCGTAGGTAGTCAAACAATTTACAGTGAAAAGTAAATTATTTTATGTATTTTAAAGAGCTTTTTGTGGTATTAATTTGATTCGAGTTATTTTTTCATTAAGAAATAAAAGTTTTCAGAGAATGTTATTTTCAAAATCATTAAACACTTTAGTACACCCTATTCTAAGAGTATACATATTGATATTAGCCGGTTTTCATTATATCATCAAAAATGATCCATATATTATATTTGTTTTACAACAAATATACATGGTCTTGCTATTCACCAGGATCACAGTTTATGATCTGTAAATAAGAGATCGATCACGAAATCTTGGGAACGAAATCTCGACTTCGAAAATTTTGGATTACAAAATCTCGAAAAACAAATTCTCAAAATTAGTTAAACAAAAAAATAATTAATATTTAACATTTTATTTTCTTAAAATTGAAACGACCAAACCTCTTAAAAGAAATATGTATGCGTCCTAAGAAGAATGATTTTTTTCTAAGCATTTGAACTGTGTTTCCGCTGTGCTAAGGGCGCTCACGCTACTTCGTTGCTCCTCTAAGAGTAATTGCTTGCTTTTTGGCAGGAGTCATAAGCACTGTGAAATAAGCGCACAATTCCAAATACAATGTCAATTTACTCGCATTATTTTCGCTGTGGGTTGACCGATTTGCGGGTTAAAAGGCTTCTAATCTCTACACATCTCTTTGGCTAATACAACGGCCAGGGCCACCATTCGGTGCCTTCAAAATTTTCGAGATTTAAAAAAAAAGAAGAGTTTTTTCCAGATTGTCCATTTTGTTCTCGAGATTTTGTTCTCCTCGTTGGTTTCCCTTAAATTAGTTCTCAGTATTTCCCACTGAATTGATGTTGCCATACTAAAATTAAAGAAATTTCAAAAAGTCGAACATTATTCCACCATTTTTTATTCGGTTAAATGAATATCCCGCACTCTTTTTTTGCTCCTTAAGACTATAAATCGTTATAAAATAGTTTAAATTTGTTGGTCAGTCAAATTGAATCCGGTTACTGCATCTGCACGACAACTATTCAAATATCATATGCGTAAAATATATTTTTATACCCTATTCTAGGGGTATATTAATTTTGACGCATAGTTTGTAACATACCTTAATATTGCCCGTAGACCCCTAAAAGTTACTATATTTATGATCAGCATCGATAGTAATGTCGATCTAGCCATGTCCGTCCGTCCGTCCGTCCGTCCGTCGGCAAAAATTAGGCCTTTAAACTGGACCTAGAGAGCTGAAATTTTAACCATATACTCTCTAGGATCCCGAAATAATCAAGTTTACGAATTTTTGAAATCCGCCCACAGACACGCCCACAAACTCAAAAAAACAAAATTTTGGAAAAAATCGAATTTTGAGCTAGGAAGCTGAAATTTTTTATATATGATCTATGACTCCGAAAACTGCTCGGGATGTAACATTTTCAAAATCCGCCCACTGACACGCCCACAAATAAATAAAACCATTTTTTTGAAAATCCAAAGTTTGAGCTAGGGAGCTGAAATTTATAATATATACTCTCTATGGGCCCTTTATGCTTATGTGTAAATATTTTCAAAATCCGCCCACTGGCACGCCCACAATTATTATTATTTTTTTTTTTTTGAAAATTCAAAGTGAGCTAGGGAGCTGAAATTTATAATATATACTCTCTAGGGGCGCTTTATGCTCATGTGTTAATTTTTTTAAATCCGCCTACTGACACGCCCACAATTAAATAAAACAATTTTATTGAAATACCCAAGTTTGAGCTAGGGAGCGTTTTTTTGATAAAATCCTTTAAATGTTATATAACAAAATGTGTAAAGCGTTCTTAACAATTCAACCATACTTAGACTTTTGTCACGCCCACTTATGAGGGATACGAATAAGAATAGGGTATCCAACAGTTCGCCCAATCGGACTGTAGCCCGTCCCTATGTTTTTTTGTAGATTTTGGACTGGACTCCAGAAGCAGAACTTTTTAATATAAATACTCTCCAGGGGTCCTCATGCTCATGTTTTTTTTTTTATAATATACACGCTGTTTGCCGCTCTTTGACATCACCATCCCGGACAACGGCAAATATCTAACGTTGTTCTCTTTTGTTTTAGTCAGTCGGTTTTGTACAGTCGCCGCGACTATCTCGGCATAATAAAGCATTAACGGAAAGAACATCTCTCATCTAATTAATTTAAAATCTTACTTCCAGAGTGATAGGCGCTTCTGGAATTGTACATGGTCCAATTCCAGCCGAATAACGATTAAATTGTGTCGCGACCCACGGATTTATTAGTGCATTTGCTTCTTCGTTTTACTACATACAGTATTACTCGTATATACAATCGAGTGTTCAGCGACTGCGGTTAAAAAAAAAAACTGCAGTTGTTGTCCGTTGTTTGTCGGTCGTTTGGCTGTGCCTATGGACGGTTACTAAGAATTGTTGTTTCGCGTATTATACGGTTCGGTTTATTGGGTTTTGACTATACGCTCGGTCGCAGTAAGAGTACGCGAATCAAAAAAAAAAGCTGTTAATTTTCCAAATTCGGCGCTGCATTGGCACTTGCTGTTGTTGTTAGTTGAAGTTGCGGATTTTGTTACGATTAGCAGAATTCTTCGTTGCTCAAGCTCCAGTAACATTGAGTGAAATGGAAGCATTAAAAAGGCAGCGGGCCGCAAACACCCGTTTAGTGTCGCATGCGGAAGAAATAAATTTATCCCTTTCTAAGGCAAATACGTTGTTGTCCCGGTTAGAACATCTAATGAACGATTTTGACCGGCTTCAAATTGCTATTGAAGAAGTAGAAACTGACGAAAACTATCGCGCGGAGTTCGAAGACGAGTACTACAACGTTCACGCTAAACTCAATGAAGCAATTCAAGTCAATAGTGTGAGTGGGTCAACGTCGGGCACAAAGCAAGCAATCGAGGAAGCATTGAAGAATTTAGCGGATAATCAAATCGCGCTCGGAGGCACAGTGAAAAATCTAGCAGAATCCAACCGCAAATCCGTTAGTATAACGCGTATTGAATCCATGTCGCGATTACCAGAAATTAAATTGCCCGAATTTTCCTGGAAACTGGAGGAGTGGGTGCGGTTTCGCGACCTATTTACTGCCATGGTGCAATCAAAGGATTCCATTACGGGCGTCGAGAAGATGGAATACCTTCAAACTCGGTTACGTGGAGACGCGGCGTCGCTTATTAAACATTTAACACCAAGCAACCAGAATTTTGAGATGTCATGGGAGTTATTAAAAACCCATTACGATAAGCCAAATTTAATTATGGTTTCCCATCTCGATAACATCTTCGATAGTGCGGTAATCAAATCGAATTCGCTAGCCGAGCTTAAAAAATTGTACACGATCATCAACGAAAATATAAACGCGTTACGGGTACTGAAGTATCCAGTATACCAGTGGAACAAGCTGCTGGTCTATGTAGTGCAGAAAAAACTCGATGCGGAAAACCGTATTTTGTGGTGTCGGCTAGTTAAAGACCGTCCGGAACCGACGATTGTAGACTTTACATCTTTTGTCAAAGATCGAATCAACCAGCTAGAGTGCATAGGCAGCGCGACTACTTTTCGTGCGGCACGGTCAGGACAATCATTCGTTAGACCAACCAATAAGAACACTAAACGCGTCCTGAATGCAGTGGTGAAAGTATGCGTGAAGTGCAATCGAAACCACATGTTATATACGTGCAAGGAGTTTCGAGAACTTCCGATAGCTTCGCGTCTGCAGCTCGTCATTTCGGACAAATTGTGTCCAAACTGTTTGCGTGCTAGGCACACGATCGAAGAGTGTAAATTTTCGGTTTGCAAAATGTGCTCAGAAAAGCACAATACGCTTTTGCATCAGTTTGCACCAGATAGCGGATCGTCATCTACCTCAGCCACGGCAGCGGGCAATCCCGTCTCGAATGGTCTATCGGTGCATGCGTCTCAACATGGTTTTCGGGATATATATACGATGCTGCCAACAGCTATCATTTTGGTTATGGACTCCCTGGGTCAACTGCACGAATCCAGAGCGTTACTAGACTCGGGGTCTCAATCGACATTGATATCCGAAGCGTGTGTGCAGCGACTGCGTTTAAAACGGTTTCCAGCTAGAGTACCCATATCAGGCATAGGACAGGACGGAAGTGCTCAGGGTACCAAGGGATTTACTAATCTTATTCTCTGCGCTTCAACCAACACAAATGTGACCTTTTCGATTAAGGCCTATATTTTATCGTCGTTAACGGGCAATATACCAAGCATCAATATTCCCAAGGCAAAGCTTTCATATTTTGAGCACTTAACGTTAGCCGACCCGGGATGTTGTACCCCAAACAAAATCGACATATTGATTGGGGCGGACATATTCTTTGATATCATCGCTGAGGAATTGGTGCATCCGACCGGCTCGCCTGTAGCCCAAAATACTAAATTTGGCTGGATCATCGCTGGCAACGTATCGAATGATCAAGCCCAAATAAACACGTTTCATTCGAAGGTGGATTTGGACGATCTTTTGAGGCGTTTCTGGAACTACGAAGATCTCCACGACATGCGACAGCCAATTACCGACGAAGCCCAGCAGATCGAAGATCATTTTATCGTCGCCTGAGAATTGTTTTGTTCCATACGCCATTGGCACTTTTTCGAGAAAAACGCATTTAAGGGTTTGCGTACTTGGTACTCCGAAACTGTGTGATACGATTTTTTTTTATTTTTTTAATTTGAAGTTAGTCTTATAAAGGTTCACCTACCAATTTCCAAAGTGTTTTCCCAAACCGTTAAGAAGCCACGTTAATTAACGTAAAAGTCTCCTTTTTGACTTGTGTCCCACCTCCTACATTTTGAAATTGATTTTTTTTGTCATACACGTGGAACACAAAAAAATGGATATGGCACGAAGCAATTCTCATCCAAAATAGCTCAAGAAAGCATGGAGTTGGATGCTACAATTTAAAAAGAAAAATCGATTTCATCTGTTTTGTTAACAAAGTTTTTATTCAAAAATACAATAAAATAAGAAAATTATTCAAAGTGTTTAGCATTAAAACAATGAGTGAGCATTGTACCGTCAATGTTTGGCCTGGTGTCGATTTGATCACAATTTGAACTCGTTCCATGTTATTCTTTCGATTTTTTTTCATATTATATGCGAATTTTTGTAACATTAAACTAAGAAATACGATATCTCATGCCAAACAAATAAATCAATTGGCATCAGTACAATTTGAATTTTCAAATTTGACACATTTCACTCACTTGCCCCACCTCAAAACTAGGTACTGAAAAACTTGTGCTAAACTGATCTGCACAGCTTCATGGAATACAAATTGACAGAATGTAGAACACTTTGCGGCAAGTTTTTTACTCATGGAACACCAAATCTTGTACTTTTCTGAATTTGTTTGTACTTATCTGTGCAGCTAAAGCGGCCCTTACACGGTCATGGTCAATCGGTTAACATTAACATGTATGTGTGGATTGACGCTACCCCTTACACAGTTCAATCGATTGACGTGAAATTTTTAGTTTTTGTGAGTTTTCGTGGTGTACGGATGTGGGATGAGTGAAACGGACGATTGTATTGCATTTATTGCTCTTGCAATATATTCTTGAATTGTACTGCGAGATGAACACGGAGATTCGCTGTCTTAAATGAAACTAATTTCATTAAAATACCAACTAGTTGGTTCACTGAAATTATCAACACCGGATCCGCTTTTGTTTAATTCATTTAAACGTTTTAGCTCGCGCCGAAAATTCGTTCTCAACATATTTATTTTTCTGGTGACATCCGCTTTTTGTGCATCGTATACTTTTCTTTATACTTTTGCAGTAAAACAAAACTTAATATTGTTGCATTTTTTTGTTTCGGTCGCTATAACCTTTCCCTTTGACATCCCATAAACTCGGTAATGACCAATACGTTTCAATTAATTCCGATACAAATGCTCGGTCTTCATTCTCCTTCAATTTTCCGCTGGCTCCAGACATGCTTTCGCTTCCGTAACACAAAGCACAATGAAGTAATTACGTCAATCCAACCCTTACACGTATCAATCAGCATGATGTTCATCATGCAAAATCAAACTTGCTTTGATTTTCGTCAATCAGTCTTCACCAAATGTGTGTGTCTCATACATATACATTTTCACAAACACATGCTAGTGATTGATGTCATTCGATTGACCGTGTAAGGGCCGCTTAAGGTTCATTAAACACGTCTATTGAAACCATATGCATTCAATGATTGACTGCTCGACGCTCGTACGTCTGCAACTAGGTTTTTGCGTTTGCAGCACTATTCATCACCGCACCGAATTCATATCTTCATAATATCGAATATTATCTACATAACTGTAATGGAGGTGGAACAAACCAATACTAAAATTTTGTTTGCGATCAGTGTACCACATAAAGGGTTTTTCAGCAGGGACGCTACAAAAGTAGAGTGACAGGGACAGCAAACGACGACGAATTTCTTGCCGCATTTCTCTACAGTAAGGTTTGCCATTTCATGATAGAAAGATATACGAGCCAACAACGAATCGAAATTATTAAAATTTACTACCGACATTCGGAGTCAATGATTCGGATTTTAATCGAAAAATCATTTTCAGCGATGAGGCTCATTTCTGGCTGAATGGCTTCGTCAATAAACACAATATGCGGTATTGGTCAGGCAGCAATCCACACGTACTCCATGAGTCTTCATTGCGTCCCGACAAAATTACGGTTTGGTGTGGTTTAAGGGTTATTGGCGATTAGTAAGATTCAGTGAGGGAGAACCTGCCAGTAGCCTTGGCAAAGCGAAGAATATTTGCAAGTTCAATTTCCCCCATCTCATCTTCGTTAACGAATTGTTTGCCTATAGTGGTGAGCCTGGTTCTGGCGAAAGCCGGACATTCACAGATGAAGTGAGATGCCGTTTCATCCGCCTCCATGCAGCACTCACATAGGCCCGAGCTCCTAATGTGAATGGGTGATTTGGTCGCCTTGGTCGTGCGATTTGACGCCGTTAGACTATTTCCTGTGGGGCTACGTCAAGTCTATGGTATATGCCAACAAGCCAGCGACGATTGATGAACTTCGTACGAATATCGAAAGTGAAATTGCAGCAGTATCGACCGATTTATGCTTGAAAACCGTCGAAAATTGGGTTCAGCGTCTGGACTTCTGCAAGCGTGCCCGTGGTGGCCATACAAAAGAAATCGAGTTCCATACATAATGGCATCGAACATACTTTCACAGGAATAAAGAATTTCATTGATATCCAAAACCGTTTTTATTTTATTTAAAAAAAACTTTTGTAGCGCTCTTATGGAAAAACCCTTTACCTACATAGCTTTTCTTTAACACGAGTGCACTTAGAACAAACCAATTCTCAACTTTGTTAATATTTTCTGTATCTCTTGTCGCAGTGATATGCACGTGGAACAAAACAATTCTCACAAAAAAATTTCGATAAATTATATGGAAAATTTGTCCCAAATGCCAAAAAATGGTTTATGGCACAAAACAATTCTACAAACTGTTGATTTTGGTGGATATGGGACAAAGTCGATGTTCGATATCTCGGGATTGGAAAGACTAAGAGCAAATCGAATCACGGATTTAAAAAGAGCATACAAAATAACCATAGAATCCGTTCCTAACTCAAAAACGACAAAAGTGGCGTATGGAACAAAACAATTCTCAGGCGACGTTATGTCTACGCATCGCATCCAGTCCGACGGCCGTTACGAAGTGAGTTTGCCCTTTAAGGATATACCTATTATTTTTGGTGATTCAAGGAATGCGGCTTTAAGGCGGCTACATGCAATGGAACGACGATTTGTTTCGGACCCGAATATGCAGCGGGAATATACGTCATTCATCCACGAATACGAGCAGTTGAGTCACATGGTTCCTGTGCCCCTGAACGAAATCCAACGGCCAGCGTATTACTTGCCACACTACGCGGTTATTAAGCCCTCTAGCACAACAACAAAGCTGAGGGTCGTCTTCGATGCGACATGCAAATCAGGCAACGGCGTGTCGCTCAATGATTGCCTGCTAGTGGGCCCCACGATTCAAGGCGATCTCATAACATCTTTAATCAAATTTCGTAAATATGCATTTGCGGTGAAGGCGGGCATTGCCAAGATGTACCGACAAATTAGGATTCACGAGGACGACGTTCAACACCAGCGGATCTACTGGAGAAATGGCGCACGTCAGAAACCACGGGACTATCAGCTGCTGACCCTGACCTACGGAACAGCACCTGATTCATTTCTGCGACTAGGGTTTTAAAACAGGTTGGTATGAACAATTTACAAAAATATCCCTAAGCAAGAACCAGCATAATTAACGATTTTTATGTGGACGACTATATGTCAGGTTTTCAATCGCTTGAGGAAGCCCTCTTGATAAAATGTGATTTGTGCAAGATTTTAAGCGAAGCGGGCCTTGAACTACGTAAATGGGCATCCAATTCGCCTGACTTTTTGGGCGAAAACGAACCCAGCTGTCGCGAGATCTCCACGGATCTAAGTATGTGCCAAACTGAAATCAAAACGTTAGGTCTCATTTGGGACACCACTGCCGATAATTTTAAGTTCACCTTCTTATCGCCCCCATTACAGTCTCAAATTACAAAGAGGGAGGTGCTATCCGCCAAAGCTAGAATTTTTGATCCCTTAGGGTGGCTGTCGCCAACGATTATAAAAATGAGAATTTTCATGAAGAAGTTGTGGATCCTTAAGGTAGGTTGGCATTAACCAGCTTAGTCTTATCAGCCTGCCGCGATGGCTCAACTACTGGCGAGGAAGTTCAGTAGAGCTTCATGGATTCGCCGATGCGTCAGAGTCGGCGTATGCCGCAGCGATCTACTTTCGAGTGCTCAAGGCCGATGGCGGCGTTTATACGACGTTACTATGTGCCAAATCACCAATGTTAAACCAGCTTTAACCATACCACGACTGGAATTGTGTGACTCTTTATTATTAACCGGATTGTTTAGCAAGGTCAAAGATGCCCTGTTAATTCCCGACCTCGAGAGCTTTGCTTATACCGACTCATCCACCGTTCTTCATTGGATTAAGGGCTATCCCCGACCACGAAACGTTTTCACAGACAACAGATTGGCGATAATTACTGCTCAACTTCCCGCCTCAGCTTGGCATTACGTTCGTTCTGGCGAAAATCCAGCCGACTGCGCCACTCGTGGGTTAATGCCCAAGCATTTGCCGAAATCAGACATCTGGTGGAATGGGCCATTCTTCTTACGTGATCTTAAGGTTGTCTTTTCAGAATTGCCCAACGCAACAACGCATTCCGAACCAGATTCGATTATATCCTTCACGACCACTGCGGAAGCTGAGTGGGATATCTTTCCCAAGTTTTCGAACTTAAATAGCCTCGTACGCGTCGTAGCGTGGTGCTTCAGATAGAGAACTCAAGGCAGTAACTCGGATTACCCTCGTCATGATCGAATTCTATCGCCTCAAATTATACTTTTATCGAAGTCTGCTCTTTTTAAACTTTCTCAGAGTCACTCTTTCCCGAAGGAAATTGCACGTCTCAACCGGTACATATGAAGAGCAAGATTTCTCGAATGAATCCGTTCCTCGATCGGTACGGTATACTTCGTGTCGGCGGCAGACTTGAAAACGCGAACATATCTTATGAGCAGAAACATCCAGTCGTCCTCCACAAGGACCATAGATTAGCATACCTAATCGTTCTCAATTGCCACCATGAGAACTTGCACGCGAGTTTTCGTCAAATATCATATCACCTCTCTCTCCATCATTGCATAATCGGGTTGCATCATGCAATAAGGCGAGTCTTGTATCAATGCGTAAGTTGTAGGAGGGAACGTGCAGTACCGTATAAATAGCAAATGGCAGATCTACCCAGGCAGCGCCTGGAACCTGGAAAAGCATTTAATAGTACTGGAGTTGACTTTGCAGGTCCATTCATCATACGTTCTTGGAAGGGTCGTGGAGCTAAACAGTATAAGGCTTACATCTCCTTGTTTGTCTGCCTGGCGACAAAGGCACTACATTTGGAAGCCGTAACGGAGTTGTCATCCGACGCTTTCATCGCAGCGCTACGTCGGTTTGTGGCTAGATGAGGCAAGTGTCATACGATTTTCAGTGACAATGGCACCAATTTTGTCGGCACCAACCAGCGTTTACGGGAGTGGACTAATCTCATGCAGTCTAGCCATTTCCAAAAAGCGGTTTCCAATAAGCTAACAACGCGGTCGATCAATTGGCATTTTATTCCGCCACACGCACCGCATTTCGGAGGCATTTGGGACGCCGGCGTAAAAACTGTCAAATACCATCTTCGGCGAACGTTAGGCATGTCTTCGGTAACCTATGAGGAGTTCACTACGGTGTTGTGCCAGGTCGAAGCTTGTGCAAATTCTAGGCCCCACTGTATGCGGTTCGAAGGCGACATTGATCCTTTGACTCCAGCACATTTTTTAATTATGCGGCCGATGGCGAGTGTTCCAGACCGACAGTTTTTGGATGCTACGGATACTCCACTTAATCGATGGCAATACCTTCAGCGTCTTGTCCAGGAGTTTTGGCGAAGATGGTCAAACGATTACTTAGGCCAGTTGCAGAGGCGCCCGAAGTGAGCAGAGAAAAGTAAAAATATCGAAATAGACGACGTCTTAGTTATAATGGAAGACAATCAGCCACCGTGTCAGTGGGTTATTGGAAAGGTAACAAGTACTTACGCCGGCAGAGATGGACTGGTACGAGTCGCATCAGTTAGGACTTCAAGGGGTGAGGTAAAGCGTCCTATTTGCAAACTGTGCCCTATTTTCATCGACATTTGTTGAAGGAACTTTCAACGGTTGAGGATGTTTGCCGCTCTTTGACATCACCATCCCGGACAACGGCAAATATCTAACGTTGTTCTCTTTTGTTTTAGTCAGTTGGTTTTGTACAGTCGCCGCGACTATCTCGGCATAATAAAGCATTAACGAAAAGAACATCTCTCATCTAATTAATTTAAAATCTTACTTCCAGAGTGATAGGCACTGGAATTGTGCACACTCACTAAAGTGATTTATCAGGACCTTTAATATGTAATAGCTACACAGCGTGGGCGTTAAGGAAATTAGGATTAGAAGAAAAGGAGAGATGCCGATGCACGTTGGTTTCGAATGTTTGTAGGTTATAATGTAAAGGAAAAACAACGCGTGGAAGAGTATTCCGCATTCGTGTTGTACGTATTAGGAAAGATTCTTCGAACTTCACTGTAGTTCGCAACACAGGCATAAGATATTTATGCACCGGACCAGATATGAGCGTTGTACTCGAGTTTCGAGCGGATAATCGCCTTATAAATTGTAGCCAGATCGGAATGGATGAAATATTTCTTACATCCCTTAAGGAAGCCTAGACATTTCGCAGCGTTCTTGGCGACATATGTGGTCATTCCAACAAAGGTTATCATTAACGCACATACCGAGAATGGTCTTTCGGTTTCAGCGATGCAAGTGCCATTCATGGATAATGGCAGTGTGTGTGGCTTTTGCTTTAATGACAGAAGACAGAATTGCGTTTTAGAAGCATTAAATTCTACTCTATCGGTTGTACATCACTGAGTTATGCTGTTATGATCGGTATTTAATGAGCTTTACATATGCTGCCGTTCCAGTTCCACACCCGAAGAAGAGGGGCGTAACCCAAGAAACCAATATAAGAAGCTGAGGGTACTGAAGAAGTTAATTGGATTAGAAGTAACAGACAGGAGACCATTTATTAAAATGAAAAAGAAAGTCGGGGACAAAACAGAGCCTTGGGGAACACCAGCATTTATTTGGTGAGTTGCAGACTTGAAACCGTCCATAACAACTTGAATTGAACCTTCCGAAAGGTAATATCTATTCCATTGAAGAAGAGAATCATCGATTCCACATGCACGCATTTTCGACAAGAGAGCTTGATACCAAACTCTGTCAAATACCTTTGAGCTAACAAGCACAACAATCTTACTTTCACCGCCTTGGTGAAGAGATTGGTTCCACTTTTCGGTAAGATATGTCTTCAAATCACCAGTGGACCTGTTGCTGCGAAAACCATACTGCTAGTCATTAAGTTTTCACGATTCAAGAAACAAATGTTCAAAAGTTTTTACTACCCTTGGGACTTTGTAGTATTTTTTGCAAGACCTCGATGGTGTAGTAATAATAACACTATGTTGGGGTAGACTGTACAGTGTACTCCATTGAATCAGAGCCTCCGCTTACCTGTGTTTCACTTAGTGCCAAAACAGCGAGTTTGTTGCGAAAAACATGAGCGTATAATGAAAAAGAAAATTTACTCAACCCACGAATGTTACTGACATTCAGTACAAAACTCCTACAGATTATAATATACATACATAAAAGAAAATACAATTCCGACGCTACCTAAGGAAAAGCCGTGAGTTGAAGATCTGCGTTAGATTTCCAAAACAATTTACAGCGTACGGGTATAACGGTAACTTGTTTTGGTCAACCAGCAAAATGATAAACAAAATAGCTCACGACCCGCTATCCACCAAATGCAGCCTCTATCCAACCATTACCTATGTACACACACGAAAATCGTACGGTACCTGAAATAATCAAGCAAAAGCAGCAGCGATGGCGTGGGATGGTGTAAGTTATGGTTTTATCCTCGGGGTTTGTGTAAAAAAATATTTTTTATCCGGTCTATGACCGTTTGAAATGAATGCTTTATTTGAACTCCAATCTTAATCTAAATTGTACAAGTATTTATATATATATAGGTAAACAAATGAAGTGTAGTGAATAGCAGACGCTGAGTTTTTTATTTTTATATATTATAACCTATTCTAAGGGTATATTAATTTTGACGCATAGTTTATAACATACCTTAATATTGCTCGTAGACCCTAAAAGTTACTATATTTATGATCAGCATCGATAGTAATGTCGATCTAGCCATGTCCGTCCGTCCGTTGGCAAAAATTAGTCCTTTAAACTTGGCCTAGAGAGCTGAAATTTTAACCATATACTCTGTAGGGTCCCGAAATAATCAAGTTTACAACTTTTTGTAATCCGCCCACAGACACGCCCACAAACTCAAAAAAACAAAATTTTGGAAAAAATCGAATTTTGAGCTAGAAAGCTGAAATTTTTTATATGTGATCTATGGCTCCTTAAACTGCTTGGGATATTCAAAATCCGCCCACTGACACGCCCACAATTAAATAAAACAATTTTATCAAAAAACCAAAATTTGAGTTAGCGAGCTGAATTATAATATATACTCTCTAGGAGCCCTTTAAGCTCATGTGTAAATATTTTCAAAATCCGCCGACTGACACGCCCACAATTTAAAATGAACTTTTTTTGAAAATTCAAAGTTTGAGCTAGGGAGCTGAAATTTATAATTGTTAAGAAGTTTTAACACCCTAACTTGTACACCCAAGTGTACCCATTCCAGTCGAGTGTCTTTCTTGCCCTACTGTAAATGTACTCCCATTTCAATTTCCGAATCCATCCCATATGACACCAGCATAAATGCAACGAACGATACCCACGTATCGTAATCAGGAATGTGCAGGTGCAACCAGAATACCTCACTCGCGGATCTCCATGAATGCAACAAGCTGACGATACACAAGTGTCATAATCAGGAATGTGCATGTGTAATCAGAGTACACGATACACAAGTGTCACAGTCAGGAATTTGCATGCGCAACCAAAACCCTCAACCACAGATACAACGATCTGTGCCACCCGATTTTATACCACTTCCCAGTCCCATTCCCACGTTCTTGAATTTGTAAATTAGTATATAAGATAGAATTATTTAGATTAATAAATCACTTGTTAAGAACTAAGCACAAGAGACGGTGTTTATCATTTTTATACTACTTTGATGTACTGGTTTATGTGCTTTTATATCGCCATCCACTTCGGCAAGTTTATGTGCTTGACGAATTCTCTTTGAGGACCAAAATAGGTTCTCCCGAACATTTGGTGACCCCGGCGTGATTCACCTCTCTTGTGTGCTTAAGTAAAAAAAAAGGTATTTTTGTTTTTTTTTTGTTTGCTACCCCCTACCAAAGGTAAGGAGCTAACAAAGCAAGTCATAAAAACGGCATACATACGTTGTTGTTGCTATCCCACCAGTGGCCAGATAGTAAAACAAATAGTATACGCCTGACAAAAGCGTTATCAGGGCTTAACAACACTGATAAGAAGAATAAAAGCAGCAATCCAGATTTGCGTCTACCATGGATGAGGTAGAAATTTACAAGCTCATCAGCAGGCAACCGAGCTCTGTCCGATGAGTTAGCGAAAATTAAAATCAACATCACTATGGTCGGAGATGAAGGCCAACCACGAGAAACTTAAGGGCGCCATGAAGCCAGATACACACTTCATAGAGGGCAATACAATTGGAAAAGTCGAGCAGTTGTACCTCAGCATAAGGACTAGCCTTGAAGCGATTGCTTCGGACGAGGAGCAGGAAGGAGAATAAGGTGAAGTCCCTGGAGCATAGGGTCCAACAATGACAAGGCCAACGGGCACCAAGCCCAAACCTCTTAGACGTGCCACACAAGAAACGACCACCGAAGGTCAAGCTGAAGAAACGACCACCGAAGGTCAAGCTGATGCAACATCAGCTATAACAAAGCAAAAACACCAACTGCAGTGTCTCAGCACTTGGAATAAAACAACGGGTTAAGGAGATGTCTTTATTATAGCCCTTACGACTAATCGCAATGGGATCTCGTAACCAACTGCCCTCGTATACAAATTATACATAGTAGTAACTAGACTTAATGCATGCATACAGTGATACTCGTATAATGCAATTGGTGAGTGTAGGTATTGTTAACACATCTTTATACCACATCCCCTTTTTTTAGGTTTTAATACTCGTATTAGTGTTATAATAATAAAACTTCATATATATTATGTTAATTTAACAAAAAAAATAGTAAGGTACCTATGTAGGTATATTTCAAATTAAAAAAAAATATTGTTAAGTAAGTACTTCAGAATAATTTTTTTTTCTCTAATTGTAATATTATTATTGTTATGAAAGTTGATTGAAAATGAAAAGTATGCGAATTCAGTCGTATAATGATTGTGATATTAACTTAATATAGTATATGCCCACCGTTCTGGTTGTTTCACCGCCCGTCCTCCTCTGGTTACATAAGTTGCTTGTGGTGTTTTTACTTGGTTACTCGACTCCTCACTGGCTTGCACATTATGTTCACGTTTCCAAGACACAGCAATTTGCTCTCCTTCTATATCCTGGTTCAGCTGTTGTTCCTCGCATTCTACTTGTGAGGGTGTTACATCTTGTCCAGGCTCATAGGGTGGGGACCCGCGTTCTGATTTTGTCAAATGAAAGGATTTTCGACGAAGGGCTCCGTTCTGTGTGTTAACGGTGTAGGATCTTGGAAACGGGCCTTGTTGGAGAATTGTTCCCCATTGCTTCATATCTCGAACCCAAACAGTATCGCCTGGTTTGAATTCGTCCCTATGCCGAACACCATGATGCCGGTTATAGTCGTTCGCCTGTTTTTCTTGTCTCCTCTCTTCGATTCCATACTGCTCCTCGTTGTTTATCACTCTCGGCTGAAGGTTAGATCTCGCAGTTGGAATTAAGGTCTTTATTCGCCTCCCCATCAATAACTCGGCGGGGCTATGACCATTTGAAATCGGTGTAGCTCGATATTCCATCAGGGTCAAGTACGGATCGTCACTCTTTTTTAGCTGCATTTTAATGGTTTTTACCATTGCTTCTATAAATCCGTTGCTCTGTGGGAATCGTGGGCTTGACGTAGCATGATTGAAATTCCACTTTCGAGCAAACTTTGCGAACTCTGACGAAGCGAACTGTGGTCCGTTATCACTGCGGACTGTTTCGGGAATTCCATGTCTCGCAAATATAGATTTAAGGTGATTAACAATGGCCATTGATGACAAATTTTCCAGTCGCGCTATCTCCGGGTAACGTGCAAAGGTATCAGCTACTAAAAGATATTCCCTGCCCTTTAGCGAAAATTTATCCATCGCTACTATTTGCCACGGACGCTCAGGAATTTCAGAAGAATGTAGAGGTTCGTGCCTATGTGATTTGTGCTGGACACAAGTGTCACATTTCTGCAAAAAACTTTTGATTTCGTTGCTGCAGTTGGGCCACCAAATCGTCTGTCTGCCCTTTGCACGGCATTTCACAATTCCTAAATGGCCTTCGTGGAGTTTTTCCAGAATTGGAAGACGCATTTTTGGTGGAATCACAATCCGACATCCATGCATAAGAAGGCTGTCACAAATAGAGAGACTGTACCGATCGTTCCAATACCTTTGTATTTCTGGTGTCAATTTTTTCTTTTCTGGCCATCCCTCTAACACGAATTTCATCACCTGTTGAACGATAGGGTCTTCTAGTTGGCTTTCGTATATTTGACGCAATTTCTTGTCTGTTGCAGGAATCGTAGACACAATTGATGCTACATATGCTCCGAGGTCTTCTTCTAAATCTATCTCATCAGCGGGGGGAGTGGTTGTCGTGATAGCGTATCTGCTACATAGTATCAAACCCAAGGTTAACGCGTGGTGTGACTCGAGCTGCAAAGAGGCTATCAGGTTAAAAGAGGTAAGTTTTCGGCTATTCAAAGCCAACCCATCTGAGGAAAGCCGTAAAAAGTTTAAACGAGCCAGAAATGACTGCAATGCCCACATTAATCGTGTCAAATTATCCTATGACCAAAAGTTGAGGCAAAAAATACTACAAAGTCCCACTGGTAGTAAAAACTTTTGGTCATTTGTTAAAAACATCAAGAATTCGGCCTCGACATCTATCCCGATACTCATTTACAACGACATTCCAGCTGTCAGCTCTACAGATAAGGCCAATCTGCTTGCTGCTCACTTTGCAGTCAGCTCAACGCTCCCAGATTGTGCTTTGTCTCCCCCTGTACTCGAGCGCGTAGAATTCTCTATGGGACCAATCCACTTTCGCACTCGTACAGTGGCTAGAGTACTTCAAGATCTTGACGTTCACAAATCCGCTGGTCCAGATGGTATTGCCCCTATCGTTCTGAAGAGGTGTTCTTCTTCGCTGGCAAAACCATTGCGTAAGCTTTTCCATCTGTCCTATTCTTCAGGGCTCTTCCCGAGAAGATGGAAAACAGCATTTGTCCAGCCTGTACCAAAAAAAGGCGAATCTTCTTCTCCCTCCTTCTACCGACGAATTGCACTTACGTCCCTTCTTCCTAAGGTCATGGAAACGCTGATAAACCGTCAGCTAATGAAATATCTTGAATCGCGAAAACTTCTTAATGACCGGCAGTATGGTTTTCGCAGCAACAGGTCCACTGGTGATTTGATGACATATCTAACCGAAAAGTGGAACCAATCTCTTCACCAAGGTGGTGAAAGTAAGATCGTTGCGCTTGATATTTCAAAAGCATTTGACAGAGTTTGGCATCAAGTTCTCTTGTCAAAAATGTGTGCATTTGAAATCGATGATACTCTTCTTCAATGGATTAGAAATTACCTTTCGGACCGTTCAATTCAAATTGTTTTGGACGGCTTCAAGTCTGCAACTCACCAAATAAATGCTGGTGTCCCCCAAGGCTCTGTTCTGTCCCCGACTCTCTTTCTCATTTTTATAAATGATCTACTGTCTGCCGGCAAAATCCTCCTCCAAACCCTCCCCGTGGGTGCCAGCTGGTAATGGTCACTACAATTGTCTTGTGCGATGTCAAGACGGTGATCAGCTAAGGTCAGGGGGCATCACTGTGGTATTCCTTTACTCATCAATAGTTCAATACCCAGCTGATGCTTCTTTACCATAGGACAGAAGGTGCCTAATTTCAGTGGTCGTGCGAGCGTACATAGTACATAAATCCGTGCCGAAGAATGTAAGGCTGAGGGCCAAATCAGTCGATAGCGAGCTCCTTCAGACGCCCGGGCAAGGTCTGTCGTACCCCTGTTGCCTTATCCCGGTATATCGGCTCTGTCGGGATGGACTTTTATTTCCGACCTACTCGTGGGAACCAAATTCTTCAATTCAATAAAACATGCCAAACAAAGACGACATAGCAAACGAAAACCGACCTAACCGACCAAGACTTACCAGACAAGACGAACCTAGCCAACAAACACAGGACAAACGCGACGACCAACCCACAACCAGCGATTCGGACCTACTTACAACAACCCTCCCCATTTTCAAAAGTCTAAATATTGAAAGCGCTGAGGAGGAGTCCCAATCCTCATTCAACACCGCTAACATAGGATCTGAGACTGAGGACGAATTGCTGGACGACAAGGAATCTGAGGACAACAACCTGAAACCGCACGCAGTCTCCAAGGAGACAAGAAAGCGGAGCAACTAGAGGGCCTCAAAACGATTCCTAAAAAAAATGACTGAGAAAGATCCAACCTCTATCAACGATAGAGACAGGGCCTTGATCAGGAAGCACAAGAGAGCAATAAAGAGCTATGAAAATCCGAGGGCTCACAAACCCAACGAACCGTCAGCTCCCGAACTGCAAAAAGGAAAAACAGAAGTGGTGACAGGCAAATCCAAAGGTGCCCCTAATAAGGCCCATAAGGAACAGTCCAAAACCATCAGACCTGTGGAATCAAAGAACAAGGCACAGGCTTCGGGCAGGGTCTCTACTGGCACTAAGGCCGGAACCTCTGGCACCTCTTCGAAGAGGCAACGGTCAGAGGAAGAAAAAAAAGAAATCCGACCGTCATTGTCATTTGACGTCAGTCATTGACGAGCAAGATCCCGATGGGAAGATCACAGCTGAACACTGGCTGCTTGCAGAAAACGTCATCCTCAAGGTTATGATGGTCAATATCCGAAATGGGGGACCAGACTACGAGTTTGACGGGGCAGGATGGCACAAGGGCGTGAAGATAGTGCGGTGTGGAGACGGGAATACTCTTGAGTTTCTCTCCAAAACCATTGCCAGCATTGGCGAACTGTGGGAGGGAGCCAAACTCAAGGTCATACCAAGATCCGCACTTCCACTAAGACAGAAAGCCAAAGTCTGGATACCACCCCCCTTCGATAAAGAAGAGGACGAAAACATCGTGGTACTCCTCGCAGGTCAGAATAAAAACATCCCAATCAAGGAGTGGGTAAAGTTATACTCCAGAAGAAGTGGTGACGGCAAACAGCTCTGCTTTGCGATCAACCAATCTTCTGCAACAAGCATAAGAAAGACCCCAGGCAGCAAACTGAAGTTCGGGCTAGGTGCCGTAAGGGCACGGCTGGAAGAAGATGAAGAGCCAAAGGTTGCAAAAGCTGCTAGTGGTGCAAATTAATTTGCATCACTGTAAAGCAGCAACACACGACCTACTGCTGTTCATGTCTGAGGTAAGCGTGGACGTGGCATTAATTCAGGAACCCTGGATTTTTAAAAATAAAATCCAAGGACTGAAATCGCCATACTACCATCTATTCCACACCAAAGAAGAAGGTAAAGTACGTAGCTGTATTCTAGTCAAAAAAACCGTTAGTAATACATTTTTTCTTCACAGGTACAGCAATGGAGACACAGTGGCTGTAAATATTGAAGCTTCAGGAAGGAATCTCATCCTCGCTTCAATTTATATGGCACACGAGGAGGTAAACCCACCATCCGATACAGTCCGGGAACTAGTGGAACACGCTAGCACACGGAACACATCCTTGGTGGTAGGTTGCGATGCGAATGCTCACCACACACTGTGGGGTAGTTCAGGAATAAATGAAAGAGGTGAGTCGTTGTTTGAATACATTCTTTCCACAAATCTAGTTTTGTGTAACAGGGGAAACCAGCCCACCTTCCAAAACAGAAACAGGGCAGAAATTCTAGACATAACTCTCAAAAGCAACAATGACCATGTTAGGGTAGAAGACTGGAGAGTTTGTCGAGAGAACTCATTCTCAGACCATAGTAGAATACTCTTTACAGTCAATCTACATTATAGCGGGTGGCAATGGTGCAGTAGTAGTATATTCGCTTACGGAATGGAAGGTCGTGCGTTCAAATCCCGGCCAAGTCCATTACTTTATACCGAATACATGAAATCGTAATCTCCCTAAGTAACTTAGACACCACCCGTGGAGAAAAATCCTACAACTGCACCCAAACACTTCTTTCCTATCTCTCTATTCTTTCTAATACCAACTAGCTTACACTGTGTTCTTAGCATTATAAGGGTACTGTAACAACAGAAAAAAAAATCCCTTTAGCGTAAGCAAATTATAAAAAAAACATAGGGGCGGGCTACAGTCCGCTTGGGCGAACTGTTGGATACCCTATTCTTATTCCTATATCTCATAAGTGGGCGTGACAAAAATTTAAAGGATTTTATCGAAAAAACTAAGCTTTTGTAAATAAAAACGCTCCCTAGCTCAAACTTTGGTTTTTCAATAAAATTGTTTTATTTAATTGTGGGCGTGTCAGTAGGCGGATTTAAAAAAAATTTAAGTATGAGCATAAAGGGCACCTAGAGAGTATATACTATAAATTTCAGCTCCCTAGCTCAAACTTTGGACTTTCAAAAATAAAATAAAAATAATTGTGGGCGTATCAGTAGGCGGATTTTGAAAATATTTACACATGAGCATAAAGGGCCCCTAGAGAGTATATATTAAAAATTTCAGCTCCCTAGCTCAAATTTTGGTTTTTCAAAAAAAATATTTTATTTAATTGTGGGCGTGTCAGTGGGCGGATTTTGAAAATTTTATGTCCCAAGCAGTTTTATGGGCCAAAGATCATATATAAAAAAATTCAGCTTTCTAGCTCAAAATTCAATTTTTCCCAAAATTTGTTTTATTTAATTGTGGGCGTGTCAGTGGGCGGATTTTGAAAATTTTATGTCCCAATCAGTTTTATGGGCCATAGATCATATATAAAAAATTTCAGCTCTCTAGCTCAAAATTCGATTTTTTCCAAAATTTTGTTTTTTTGAGTTTGTGGGCGTGTCTGTGGGAGGATTTCAAAAATTCTTAAACTTGATTATTTCGGGACCCTAGAGAGTATATGGTTAAAATTTCAGCTCTCTAGGTCCAGTTTAAAGGCCTAATTTTTGCCGACGGACGGACGGACGGACGGACGGACGAACGGACATGGCTAGATCGACATTACTATCGATGCTGATCATAAATATAGTAACTTTTAGGGGTCTACGGGCAATATTAAGGTATGTTACAAACTATGCGTCAAAATTAATATACCCCTAGAATAGGGTATAAAAAAAAAATATGGTACAACAAATTTTTAGGAACCCTAGGAAAACAAATTGGGCAGACTATGCGAAAACGGTTAGTGAGTACACACAGCATCCGAAAGAGGACAAGTTTGTCGACACTCACTCAATCGACAACGCAGTCTACTATATTACCAAAAATATGCACAAAGCCTTTGTTAAACATTGTCCCATCTCTCGCAATCGCAAACCCAAAAAGGCAACTTGGTGGACCAGCGAGCTTCAAAAGCGGCGAACATTGGTAAGACAACTGTTTAACAAAGCAAGACAGAGTAAGGCAGATGAAGACTGGACTAAGTATAGGTCCGAACTTAATCTATACACTAAAGAAATAAGGAGAGCAAAACTCGAATCCTGGAACACGTTCTGCGAATCCATAGAGAGTACAAACTAGGCCGCCAGACTACGTAAAGTATTGTCCAAAGACCCCACGGTCCCAGGCTATATTAAACGTGCTGACGATTCTTGGACAGAGTCTAGCCAAGAAACTCTACAAATATTAATGGATACCCACTTTCCGGAGTCTAGTGAAATCACTGGGTGTGAGATCAACTACACTCCGGTTCCGCCAGACACACAAACGGAAATAGCAATGGAAAGCATTATAACAGAGCACAAAATTGCTTGGGCAGTCAAATCATTCAAGCCCTACAAATCGGCGGGACCAGATAATGTCATACCAGCAATGATACAACAGGCTCTTAGTGTAATACTGCCATGACTAAAAGTCATTTTCAAAAGCTGTATAAGACTCTGCTACATACCGCAAAGCTGGAAAGAAGTTAAAGTGATATTCATTCCCAAAGCAGGGAGACATATACACTGCACAGCAAAAGATTATAGGCCGATAAGTCTCTCCTCTTTTCTCCTAAAGACACTGGAGAGAATAATCGACTTATACACAAGGGACCTTCTAAACGAAAACAACCTATGCAGCACTCAACACGCCTACCTCAAAGGCAAGTCCGTTGAAACAGCCCTGCACGAAGTTGTGTCAATAATAGAAAAAGGACTACACCACAAAGAATTCACCATGGCTGCATTTTTGGACATTGAGGGAGCCTTCAACAATGTTAAAACAGCGGCCATAAAAACAGCGCTCGAAGACTTGGGAGCGAATAAAGAAATAACGAACTGGGTTTACGAAATGCTCAACAGCAGAGTAATTAACTCAGAGATCGGTGAGAGTTACATAAGGAAAACAGTGACCAGGGGCACCCCACAGGGAGGCGTCTTATCTCCCCTCCTGTGGCTCATAGTGGTCAACAAAATCCTAACGACTCTAAAGGCCAAAAGAACGAAAATAGTAGCATAGGCAGACGATATTGTAATTCTAATGAGTGGCAAGTATCTCCCCACTATTAGTGAACTCATGGAATCTGCCCTAAAAGAACTATCCTCGTGGGCAAGACCGAACGGCCTTGGAGTCAATCCAGTCAAAACCGAATGTGTTCTGTTCACTAGGAAAAGAAAAATCGAGAAACTCGATATGCCGAAGCTAAACGGAACTCGTCTGAAACTTTCCCCGGAGGCAAAGTATCTGGGCATCATCCTAGACTCTAAGCTTACTTGGAAACGTAACACAGAAGAAAGAGCAAAAAAAGCACTATGCGCCTTCTACGCATGCAAAAAGACCTTTGGCAAACGACTGTGTTATATCTCGCAGTCTATGGCCAAGAATTAACGAAAAAAGAACAAAAAGCATTCTGGAAATGAATAAGCTAGAAATACGTATCTTAACTGGCGTACTGACAGGCCACTGCACCATAGGTGTAATGGCAAGCAGGCTGGGCATCAGCTCACCAGACTACTGCAGGAGCTGTCAAGATATAGAAG
This sequence comes from Portevinia maculata, assembly GCA_949715645.1. NCBI lineage: Eukaryota > Metazoa > Arthropoda > Insecta > Diptera > Syrphidae > Portevinia > Portevinia maculata. The sequence continues at coordinate 47,500,149 of OX454528.1, read as the reverse complement.
AAACCGAGACCATCAAACACCTGCTCTGCGAATGTCCAAACCTTCAGACATCTCGACTTCGCTATCTGGGCAACAGATTCTTCGAAGACTTAGAGGACGTAGCGCAGGTACCACTGACGGACACTATCAGGTTTGTCAAGAACACAGGTTGGTTCCAACAGGCCAACCGGCAAGATTAACCTAAACTGAGTATGGTAAGTGTTTTATTGTAAATGTAGGTTTACCACATAAAACAATAAGGGATCACAATGGACCAATGGGCCCCCGTGCAAGCACCTAACCTAACCTAACCTACTGTCTGTTACTTCTAATCCAATCCATTCCTTTGCTGATGACAGTACCCTCAGCTTTTCATATTCGTTTCTTGGGTCACGCCCCTCATCTTCGGGTGTGGAACTGGAACGGCAACGTATGTTAAGCTCATTAAATTCCGTTCTTTACAGCATAACTCAGTGGGGTAAAACCAATAGAGTGGAATTCAATGCTTCCAAAACTCAATGCTGTCTCCTGTCATTAAAGCAAAACCCACACACACTGCCATTATCTATGAATGGCACTTACATCGCTGAAACCGAAAGACTTTCCATTCTCGGTATGTGTGTTATTGACAACCTTCGTTGGAATGACCACATATTCGATGTCGCCAAGAACGCCGCGAAATGTCTAGGCTTCCTTAAGCGTTGTAAGAAATATTTCACCCCTTCTGATCTGGCTACTATTTTTAAGGCGTTTATTCGCCCGAAACTCGAGTACAACGCTCATATCCGGTCCGGTGCACCAATAACTTATTTGGAGCTACTTGACAGGATCCAAAAACGCGCGATAAAACTCATTGGCGACCGAGACATCGCGAGATCGATTGACTCTCTTAGTCATCGTCGTAATGTCTCCTGCCTGTCGTTATTTTATCGTTATTTCCACCATAAGTGCTCAAACGAAATAGCCAGTTGCATTCCTCCGCTTGAACATTTCAACCGCAATACCCGCCATGCAGGGAATGCTCATCAGTTCACCCTCAAGCCTGTGTTGGGACGTACAGTGAAGGTCAAAGAATCTTTCCTCAGCCGTACAACACGAATGTGGAATGCTCTTCCCCGCACCATTTTTCCTACACATTATAACCTACAGACATTCAAAACCAACGTGCATCGGCATCTCTCCTTTTCCTCTCACCCTAATTTCCTTAACGCCCGCGCTGTGTAGCTAATACATTATAAGGGTCCCAACAAATCCCTTTAGTGCGCGCTTATTATAAAAAAAAAAAAAAAAAAATATAGTTGTTTTCCTGGGGTGTATACGATGTTGAACGAGAATCTGATCATTCGCTTTCGTAGACGTTGTAAACGAGGTGTGAGGTCGTTTAAGTCCTTTGTTGAAAGTATAGGAAGCAGTGGTTTATGGTCTGTCTCGATCTCTACATGTAACCCTGTTATGAAGTCTTTGAACCTTTCACATGCCCAGACAATGGCCAAAGCTTCCTTTTCAATCTGGGCATACCTTTGTTCACTCTGCGAACGGGATCGTGAAATGTAAGCTATTGGGCGGAGTTTATCTAAATTATCTACCTGTTGTAGAACTGCTCCCAGTCCAATTGATGACGCATCGGCTGATATTTTCGTCTTTCTTCTTGGGTCGAACATCGCCAATACCGGTGCCTTAGTAAGCAGCATTTTCGTTTTGTCAAAACTCTCCTGTTATGAAGGTCCCCATAGGAATTCACGGTCCTTTTTATACCCTATTCTAAGGGTATATTAATTTTGACGCATAGTTTGTAACATACCTTAATATTGCCCGTAGACCCCTAAAAGTTACTATATTTATGATCAGCATCGATAGTAATGTCGATCTAGCCATGTCCGTCCGTCCGTCCGTCCGTCCGTCTGTCGCCAAAAATTAGGCCTTTAAACTGGACCTAGAGAGCTGAAATTTTAACCATATACTCTCTAGGGTCCCGAAATCATCAAGTTTAAATTTTTGAAATCCGCCCACAGACACGCCCACAAACTCAAAAAAACCAAATTTTGGAAAAAATCGAATTTTGAGCTAGAAAGCTGAAATTGTTTATATATGATCTATGACTCCTAAAACTGCTCGGGATAAAAACTTTTCAAAATCCGCCCCCTGACACGCCCACAAATAAATAAAATAATTTTTGTATACCCTATTCTAAGGGTAGGGGAAGCCGGGGCATAGCGGGCCCCTTAAGGATTTCTTGTTATAAAAACTGCAAAAATGTGTTTATTTTCTCCAAAACAATTTTATTAGATAGAAAATTGATAAATACGTTAGTACACAAAAGAAAAATAAATAAAAAAAAATAATTCAGTATGTTAAATTAATTTTAGTAAATGATAGAATTTGCCCATTCTACCCCGGTACTGGGGCACAATGGACATATGTGGGGCATGACGGGCGCAAAGCTAAACTGGGTTGCAACGGGAGCAAATGTGGCTACATTCATCGTCAACATCATCCTCTCCAGCACAAGAACAATGTGCCCACTTACCACATGATCTGCAGGAAACCCATCCTTCTGTAGACTGGGAGTATAAATGCCCACAATAAAGACACTCTTCGTCCTCCTCGCTTTCTGAAGATTCTTCCTTCCTGGTAGTTTTCTTTTTTGTTGAGGCTTTTTTCTTTTGCATAACAAGAGGCTTGGACTTCGTGGACTCAGCCTCCAGCTGCGCCTTGTAAGGAGAGAATTGTAAAGAATTATACAAATAAATAACATGTGCAAAAACAGATGGGGCATAATGGGCATCCATGTCCATTATGCCTCGTCCATTCTGCCCCATATCATATTCTACAAAAAATCTGTAAAAAATTCTTTTCAATTTAACTCTAAAACGGAAATAATTTAATTAATACCAGCTTTATTTACTTACTTTGATATTAAAGAATGAAAATCTAGTATAAAATAGATATTTGTTACAAAAAAACACACTTTATTTCACTTGAAAATAACTTCAACTCAATGAAAAATCTTCTTTTAGCCAAAACAGAGAACACATGGCAATTTTGTTCAGAGGCGGGTTTTCCCCGAATTGCCACCGATGATTTAAGGAAGACATATTTAGTTTCGGAGTTGACACTTTACTCAACAGAGAAATAAAGAGGGGGCCCATTTTACCCCGGGTGCCTGTTATGCCCCGGGTTCCCCTATATTAATTTTTGAAAATCCAAAGTTTCAGCTAGGGAGCTGAAATTTATAGTATATACTCTCTATGGGCCCTTTATGCTCATGTGTAAATATTTTCAAAATCCGCCCACTGACACGCCCACAATTAATTTTTATTTTTTTTTTTGAAAATTCAAAGTTTGAGCTAGGGAGCTGAAATTTATAACATATACTCTCTAGTTTTTTTAAATCCGCCTACTGACACGCCCACAATTAAATAAAACAATTTTATTGAAACACCCAAGTTTGAGCTAGGGAGCGTTTTTTTTATAAAATCCTTTAAATGTTATATAACAAAATATGTAGAGCGTTCTTAACAATTCAACCATACTTAGACTTTTGTCACGCCCACTTATGAGGGATAGGAATAAGAATAGGGCATCCAACAGTTCGCCCAAGCGGACTGTAGCCCGTCCCTATGTTTCAATAGCTCGTTGAGTGGATGTACGATGGTCGTTAGATGTGGTATAAATCTCCCCAAATAGTTCGCTTATCCTAAAAACCTTCTTACCGAAGCTACATCCGTTGGCACTGTTAAGTTTTGTATGGCTTCGATTTTACTATTTTGCGGTTGAATACCATTTGCATCGATGTGGTGACCCAAAAATGTGACTGATGTTTTCATAAATTGGCATTTATCCCTGTTAAGTGTTGCTCCATTTTGCTGAAGTCTTTCTAGAGCCGCATGTAGGCGTTTGTTGTGTTCTTCCACTGTCTCTCCGAAAACAAGAATGTCATCCATATGGCATATCACCCCCTCCAAGCCTTGAAGCAATTGTTGAATTTTCTTTTGATAATGTTCTGGAGCCGATGAGATGCCGAATGGTAGCCGAAGAAAGCAAAACCTACCGAAGGGAGTAAGAAAAGTTGTTAGGAGCTTCGACTTTGAAGCGAGTTTAACTTGCCAGAATCCTGCTTTCTTGTCCAGCTTTGAAAAATATTTGGCTCCTCGTAATTGTGCAAATGAATGTTCGACGACCGGCATCGGATGTATTTCGCGGTGGATGTTTTCGTTTAGCTTCGACAAATCGACACATATCCTAACATCTCCATCAGGTTTGGACACTATCACCATCGGTGCGCACCATTCCGTTGGCTTGTCCACAGGTTCAATGATCTTCAAGCGAACCATTTCCTCGAGCTTGGCTTTCAATTTATCCATTAAGGGAATTGGAACTCTGCGTGCTGCGTGTATGGCGTAGGGTTTGCATCCGCCTCTTATTTTTATTTCGTATTCACCCGGTAGACACCCAATGCCCTGAAATATGTTGGGGAATTTATGATTAATTCGTTCAGCTACATTATTTACGTTTGAAGACTTTGCCTTTTTCTCGTTGACTTTCGCTGGAGTGACCCGGTTGATAATATTTAATTTCTCGCACGTACCAAGACTTAGTAGAGCCTTTTTGAGGCCTGCTATAACATATATGCAACATTTCACAGAACTATTCTTCCATTTGATTTCTGCCACAAATCTTCCCGACACTTTAAGCATTTCTCCTGTTGGCCCACTAAGCGAACGATCCGACTGATTTAATTCGAATTTGGAAAACTTCTGTTTGTACAATTGTAGAGGAATTGCGTTTATGGGTGAACCGGTGTCGACGACGAATGTTGTTTTTATTCACATACACCTGGACCGTCCACCGCTGTTCAGAATCGTTGTTGTAGGAGTTTTCTCTATATACATTACCCAAGAAAGATATCAGTTTGCTTCCTTCGCTGTCATCACTGTCCATCTCAGTTACTCCATTTACTGCCGTTCTACTTGCTCTACATACGCGACGAAAATGATTTAACTTATTGCATTGGCTGCATCGTTTTCCTCGTGCTGGGCATTTTTCTTTGTCGTGCATTCTTCCTCCACACCAAGAACACTGTTTACGTCTCTCCCAAGTGTGCGGTTGCGAAGGTGTTGCGGCTTGTTTAAATGTATTCCACGTTGATGTGTGACTCTTCACTGCGCAAACGGTTGACGTAGCAGAAATTTCTTTTTGCTGTTTGTGGACCGCTTCACTTTGACGCACTGTTTGAATTGCTTTTGATAGTGTGAGATCCGGTTCTAGTTGTAGTCTCTCTGACAGCCGTTTGTCTATAACACCTACAAATATGCGGTCTCTGATCATTTCATCACGTAGGCTCTGGTATTTACAGTTTTCTGACAAAATGTATGAGGATGTTATAAAATCTTCCACCTTTTCGCCCTCCTCTTGACATCTTGAATTGAATTTAGCCCTCTCATAAATGACGTTATGCCGCACGATGAAATGATTCTCAAATGCCCTAAGTACTTCAGAATATTTCTTTTTATTTTCCTCACTTAGAGCGAGTGATAAGAAAATATCCTCCGCTTGTTCACCCATTATATAAATCAGAGTATTTACCTGTTCTTCTTGTGGTTTTTTAGCCAAACCTGAAGCTATTTGGAATCTGGCGAATCTGTTTTTCCATCTTGGCCAATCCTCCGGCATGAAGGAAAATGGTGATGGTGCTTGTACTGTGAATTGGCTGACTGTAGCTTGTGTCTCCGGATTTTCTGTGTCTGGCATTTTGGTCTCCAATGTTTTTGCTTTTGGGTTCATATCCCACCGCTGCCACCATGCAGTGTCTCAGCACTTGGAATAAAACAACGGGTTAAGGAGATGTCTTTATTATAGCCCTTACGACTAATCGCAATGGGATCTCGTAACCAACTACCCTCGTATACAAATTATACATAGTAGTAACTAGACTTAATGCATACATACAGTGATACACGTATAATGCAATTGGTGAGTGTAGGTATTGTTAACACATCTTCATACCACACCAACCACTGTCGGGATGCATTCTATGTAAACAAGATCATCCATTGTACCAATGCATAAAATTCGCACAAATGAATCCAGCAAATCGTATGCAGCTAGTAGCCCAAGAAAAACTCTACAAGAATTGTCTCAGGAGGGGACACTACGCATCAAACTGTTCACTTAGAGGATGCAAAAGATGCACTGAAAAACACAATACTCTACTACATAGTGACGATATTCAACCTGGGGGGGTAGGTTCCCTACCAGGCGCGTCCCTGGGTGGCGGATAAGGGGATGCCCCGGTACGATGAAGTGTAAGTTTCACAGTGATTCGTGATCCGGGGTAATGAGGATATAGCAGTGAAGATGACAAGAATCCCACTGTAAGACCCATCGTGGACCAAAACCAACTCTGGGTTAGAGTGTTTAGTGGGAGAAAATCACATCCCACCCTGTCTTTCCCATCCTTTCCTCCCTCCTCCATTCCTTCTTCACCCTGGGCTGGATTAAGGTGTGAACCGTACCGTGCCGAGAATCAGCCTGGCTGAGGGCCCAGGGAAAACAAAAATAGCTCAGTCGTAAGCGGTGTATCCAGAGAAACTGGCACACTCTGGATCAGCTTGCCTTGTCCGTACATGCGGGGCTCTGTGCGGATGGACCACCCCTTCCCTAGCTACTCGTGGGATCCAAATCTTAAAATGCAACAAAACAACCAAAATATCGAAAAAAAACACAAAAAACAAAAAAAAGAAAATTCTGAGGCCGGACCTCAACAAAAACCGGATACAGCTGGCACCGCCTGCAGCTCCAAAAGCACTACACGTGTGGAGGAGCACCTGCAGAACCTCTGCATTGAAGACGCTACAAGCGAGTGTTCGATGCTCTCTGACGCAGCAGTTCAGCTCCTCCAACTCTTCCTAAGCTCTCTGGCCATGAGAAGAAGTCGCTAAGTCGAGAGACCTCAGCGGCTTTCCGTATCCTAGACCGACTAGGCAAAAAGCCGGAAAAGGATTGGAGCCAGCAGGAGCGGGAATCCCACACCTGGGCAACCGACACGGCTAATCAGTTCAACGAACTGATTAAGCTGCAGCCTCTACGGCATTTCAAAACCGGGCGCCCAGGTACCCATGGCGTACGACGCCCCCCCTCTAGTGGCAAACGCCACCCCTCCACCCGGGACCCACACCAACCCACCATTCGTGGCATTAGTCACCCCACCACTCAAGGAGCGAATCCCTCTCATCGGAAAAGCAGCACCCAAGCTAAAGACTCAACGAGTCGCAATGGTTCAACGAACCAAGCTGGGAGCCGTTCCGTCGTAGCGACAGGAACTGCGCCCAAACGGCGTAGATCCGTAGACGAGGAGTCCAACGCCTCAAAGAAGACCAAGAGCTCAACGAGCTCCAAACCCTTCTCTGAGACGGTCAAGGATAGCCTCGTCGTTGCGATAGTGGATCTGTCTGACGATGAAGGGAGAATCTCATACGAGAAATGGAGGCTCATTGAAGGCAGAGTGATGAACTGCCTTTGCGAGCGTATCATCACCCATCCCAACTCACCTCCCACCTTTAAGGACGCTGGATGGCACCAGGGCTACGTGAAGCTGCTAGCCTGTGACGACCAAACTTCGGTCGATTTCATCACGCCATTGCAGGTATTGGTGAAATCTGGCCAGGTGCTAAGCTTAAGGCGGTGGACCGGAGCAAAATCCCCCACAGGCCAAGAGCTAGAATCTGGGTTCCAACTGAAACCAGCGAGCCAGCCAAACTACATTGTCTAGTCAAGTACCAAAATCCGGATCTTCCAGTCAAAGACTGGAAGTTTATCGAAGAGACACCGAGCTCCAAGAAACCGGAAGAAGCGAAGAAAACTGTCCGTTCGCTGGTCGTTTCGCTCACCACTGAGTCTCTCCCCTTGCTCCGGGCTAAGGACTTTAAGATCCGATGCGGTCTTAAAGAGGTGGAAGTAAGACTCCTTGCTTCGGACCGCAACACCGTTGCTGGCCCCTCTGAATCGGCGACACCCGCGACACCCGCGACCAGATCCCCGATGATGATCCATCATCGCCAGAGAACCTGGACGCTACCGTTGTGGAGAGGTCTGTATCAGTTAGCAATGATGCTGAAACTGATACAGATTAACCTCCATCACTCCACCTTAGCATCCGCTAACCTACTACTCCGCCTCAATGAAGGAGGCTTCGACATCGCCCTCATCCAAGAACCTTGGATTAGAAATGACATCGTCATGGGACTGAGGGACCCACACTACACGCTATACCACACCAAGAACGCAGGTAACATTCGAGCTTGCATTCTCGCTAGATCTACACTAAACTTAACCTTTCTTCCTCACCGCAGCACGAATGACCTGGCAGTAACACTGCTAAAATCTGCAGAAGCCCACATCTGGCTAGCTTCAGGATACCTACCCTACGATGACCCCGACTCAGCTCCATCAGAGGGAGTGAGAGTAGTGGTAGAAGAAGCCAGGAAGAGAGGAGAAGAAATTTTGCTGGGATGCGACACAAATGCGCATCACGAATTATGGGGTAGTACCGACACTAACCCCCGAGGTGAGTCCCTATTTGAATTCTTAGTAGGCACCGACCTAATAGTGTGCAATAGGAGACATAGTCCCACCTTTATAACCAGAACCCGACAAGAGGTACTAGATGTTACCTTCGCCTTTATTAACTTGTACCCTGCGATTTCTAAGTGGACTGTATCTGACAGCCACTCCTTTTCTGATCACCGCTATCTGGAATATGAACTAGAAATACGCCATAACACCTCACCAGCAATTTTTCGCAATCGTCGAAGAACTGACTGGTGTAAACACAATGAAATCCTCTCTGCTGAACTGTCCAATCGTGTGCCTAAGACTCCAGAAACACAATTGGAAATAGATGAGCTTAACGCTGTTCTAACTTCCGCCTTAAACGTAGCATTCGACGAATCCTGTCCAATTACTACGAGGAAGGCAGACAATCGTCCACCGTGGTGGAATGCAGCACTTAACAAGCTTCGCCACACAAGCAGGAAGCAATTCAACAAAGCCAAAACAACGAGGCTACCTCTGGACTGGGATATCTACAAAGCAAGCCTTAAGAGCTTCAAAGCGGAAGTTCGTAAGGCCAGGCGTAGATCCTGGCGCAGTTTCTGTCAGAGTATTGACAATACGTCTCAATCCTCTAGGCTACACAAAGTCCTTTCCAAAAACCCAACCATACCAAGTGTCCTCATGAATCCCAACGGATCATGGACAGAATCAGATGAAGCATCGCTTGTTCTGCTTATGGACACCCACTTCCCCGGCTGCACGCCTATACCTAGCGAAAACCCTGCCCTGGTAAACGCTGCACGCCTACCATCACCTCCGGACCTCATAAGCGAGGAAAAACTGAAATGGGCAGTGAACAGCTTTGAGCCATTCAAGTCCCCGGGGCCAGACGGCATTTTTCCGGCACAAATTCAAGCGGGCCTCAGCATAACGGGGCAGCACCTGTCCCGTATTATGAGGGGCTGCTTGATGCTAGGAACAATGCCGGCCGCCTGGACTGAAGTAAGAGTGGTATTCATAGCCAAGGCAGGAAAAACATCGCACACTTCCCCGAAGGACCTTAGACCCATAAGCCTAACATCCTTCCTCCTCAAGATTCTAGAAAGAATTCTAGATCTTCACATCAAGGCCACCATTAATAGCAACTTGCTATCCACATCACAACACGCTTACCAAAAAGGTAAATCTGTTGAAACGGCCCTGCACTCCATCGTCTACCACGTCGAAAAATCCCTATCTATCAAAGAACTTGCCTTAGTGACATTTCTCGACATAGAGGGAGCTGTCAACAACGTTGAAACCTATTCGATTACCAACGCCCTACGCGGGCTCAACATCGACGACTCAATCTGCTGCTTTGTGGAATACATGCTCAAAAGCAGGGTAATAACCGCATCCTTCGGAAGTAGCACTGTCAAACGACGTGCACACAGGGGCACTCCCCAAGGGGGAGTATTGTCTCCGCTACTGTGGAACCTAGTGCTCAACGAAGCCCTTCTGAACATTGAACACACTGGATGTAAAGTTATCGCCTATGCAGACGATGTCGCAATACTTGTAACAGGCAATTACCCGCAGACGCTGGCCGATGTCATGCAATCTGCTATCAACATACTGACAAGTTGGACCGAAAGATGCGGCCTGTCTGTCAATCCAACAAAGACTGAGCTGGTCCTGTTCACACGAAGACATAAACTCCCTGAGTTCACCACCCCGAAGATTAGAGGCACTCCTCTGGCACTCTCAAATAGCGCTAGCTATTTAGGCCTGAAGCTTGATCGCAAGCTACTTTGGAGGGAAAATGTAGTCGAACGTGCCAGGAAATCCCTAGCTGCTCTTTACATTTGCAAAAAGGCGGTAGGCTCCACGTGGGGCCTACAACCAAAAATTATGCACTGGTTATACATGTCGGTAGTTAAACCGATTCTCTTCTATGGAGTACTGGTCTGGTGGCCCGCCTTGGAGAAGAAGTCCAACCTAACCTTGCTGGACAAAACTCAACGAGTTGCATGCCTCAGCATCACCAGTGCGCTGAGAACCTCTCCCACTGCGGCGCTCCAAGCCATGCTCCACCTTCTTCCGACCGACATCGTCGGCAAACAATTGGCTGCCAGCTCAGCAATAAGACTGAGAAGCTCCAAACAATGGAAAGAGCAACACACTGGACATGCCAATGTACTATCGATGTATCGACATCTCCCTAAGGTCACCGACCACCTGCCCAGTGAATACAACTTCAACCTGGGCTACAAACATCTAATCCCAGACAGAACCGAGTGGACACAACGTCATGTCCTACACCACGAATCGCTGTCAATTTCTACGGATGGGTCCAAAACGGAGGACGTAGTCGGTGCCGGAGTCTTCTCTGAAGACCTGGACATTCACCTCTCCTTTAACCTTCCAGAACACTGCAGCGTTTTTCAGGCCGAAGTCACCGCCGTCCGCCAAGCCGCTGCCTGGCTGTCGGTTAATACGATATCGAAATCAGATATTGTAATATACATCGACAGTCAGGCGGCCATCAAATCCCTTGCATCCAGCACTACAAGATCCAAGGCAGTGAAAGACTGCCGTGCATCTCTTAACGAGATAGCCGGTCAGTATAGCCTCACCCTTTGCTGGGTGCCGGGTCACTGTGACATACCAGGGAATTGTGAAGCTGACGAACTGGCCCGACGAGGCTCTTCTGGTTTAAATAGCATAAGCGTCACCGACATCGAGGCGCCAACGTCTTATGCTAAAAACCTCATAGACACCAATGCGGTGAACGAAGCCAACCGTCGTTGGCACCAACTCGACCAGTGCAACACCGCAAGGCTACTCTGGCCGACATTTAACAAATCCAGGTCCATCGGACTTCTGAGGCATAAGAGAGGAACCCTTTCGAAATTAGTAAATGCCCTCACCGGGCACTGTGCTATAGGAAGACATGCCCAAAGGCTGGGCATCCCCTACAATGACTTCTGTAGAAGCTGTAGGGACGAGGAAGAAGAGGAGACCATCAGTCACTTCCTTTGCACGTGTCCTGCACTCGCCAACATTAGGAAGGCTACATTGGGTGAATACCTTTTCAATGATCTAAACGATCTTAACAACGCCTGCACAGCAAGGATTAGCTCCTCCATTCAGAGGAGCAAATGGTTCCCTGAGTAAGAGGGTGACCCACCCACCTTACACATCGGCAGCACAATGGACCTACTTCTGGTCTAAGTGCATCCTCACCGAGGGCCGTTTTCAACCAACCAACCAACCAACGATATTCAACCACATTGTTTATCGCACAATACAATCAAAACCCAGCACACGACAGCACAATCCAATTCAGTAGCGGTCAGTTCACAGAAACCTGCTAAGCCTACGCCAGCACTCACCACAACAGCGAATTGTAAAAAGGAAAAGTTCATCATTCTCGGCACTGCCAGGGTAAAGCTAGCAAATCAAAATGGAACAGAAATTGAATGCCGTGCTCTCTTGGACTCTGGATCACAAGTTAATCTTATCAGCGATCGGGCTGTTAAAAGGCTGGGCTTAACATCATCATCTACTAACATACGCATACAGGGCATTGGTCAAGGTCAGCAGAAGTCCCAAAGAAGGGTGAATGTACTATTAAGCTCTACAAGGAACGCCTTCTCAACCACTTTAGAAGGGTTCTTACTGGGTACTATTATATCACCACAACCGAGTAAACAATTGGAAATATCTTCTTGGAATATACCGCATAATGTTCAGGTAGCAGATCCTACGTTCCACAACTCAGATCATATTGATGTTCTTTTGGGATCCGAACTATTCTTCCAACTCCTGTCTATTGGTCAAATCAATTTGGGACCAAATCTACCAACATTGCAAAATACCGTCTTCGGTTGGATTGTAGCAGGAGGAGTTGAGCATAGCAACAATTTACAAATCGGGTTACCTACGGAATGTGCTCAGGAGAAGAAGAAGAAGATATAAACACAGCAATCAGTCGATTCTGGGACATCGAACAACTAGATGAAGTTCAAGACAAGGGGCTAACAACAGGAGAACGACGTTGTGAAACCTACTTTGAACAAACATGCAAAAGAGAAGGTAATGGCCGGTTTGTTGTAAGTCTACCATTCTCAGATGATCCAAAAACCCTAGGCCAATCGAAGGATATAGCTCTACGGCGATTTCTATCAATCGAACGACGTCTGGTAAAAAAATCGGAGCTGCGGCAGCAATATACCGCCTTTATGGAAGAATATCAAAAATTGGGACACATGAAAGAAATCAAAAGCGAGTCCATACCTCCCTCCCACTGTTTTCTTCCACATCATTGCGTGATGAAGCCGGACAGCAGTTCTACGAAGCTGAGAGTGGTGTTCGATGCCTCGGCAAAAACCACTACTAATATCTCATTGAACAACATTCTTCATACCGGGCCAGTACTTCAAGAAGAACTATTCAACATACTTCTAAGGTTTCGGCTACCCCGTTTAGTTTTTGCTGCCGACAGTGGCGGATCCAAGGGGAGGTTTTCGGGTGCGGACCCCCCCCCCCCCCCCACAGGGAGGACCGAACCGACCTGAATCTGAAATGCTGGTATTCTGTCGCCGAAAATTTGCATATTCTATTTTACGATTCGAAAATCCAAAAAAGATTGTAATGTGCAAATAAATGATTTTTCGTATTTTGTCATGCATAATATTATTATTCAATTCATGTTACTACATCAGATTAGCAATAGTGCGAAATCTAGAGAAAATCTCAATCGTTTTTAAAATTCCGCGGTTTTTTGAAGAATTCTTGCAGAATTTCGTCTTCCGTTAGTCCAATTTCAGGATGGATACTCAAAGAAGTGAGTCCATTGAGGTGCTCCCGTCCTATTGTACTTCTAAGATAGTTTTTTATTCTTCTTAGGGTCGAAAATGATCGTTCTGGAGCTGCTGCTGTTGTTACGGGTAACACTGCCAATACTCGTAAGATCGTGTTCACGTTTTTGAAACATTTTTCATTGATAACCTAAACAATAACGTAACCATTGAAAGTTAAGTATTCAATGGGTTATAGAAACTGATTCTGGAAGTAAAAATTCCGATCTGAAGTTACTCACTGATAGTGCATCGAGCGCATTTTTAATATCTTGATCAAAGATCCGTTGCCTCCACATTCTCATCTCTGAGATAAAATTCCTTTCGGAACAGTCCAATATTTCGTCATAAAACTTGTAAAGATCTGCGCGTTTTTCCTCATCAAATTCCTGCTTGGAAGGAAATAGTTGTCCGAAACTGTGGAAGATCGATTTGTGTTTTTCGAACCGACTTTGGAGATGAAAAATGTAAGTATCAAGGAATGGAATGTAGAAGGCAATTCTGTAATAATCTTCGACATTTTGTGTTTCAACGTTGCAACGGTTTTTCTGTTGACTGCAACGACGAGGCAATTTCATATTAAGAACAGATTTCAGCTACATTGTCGTAAATGATACAAAAATTTGAATCAACGTTTTCCCGCTTTTCCTTGATATCATTCGTAGCATCATCAGCTAACTTTGTGGCTTCTCTTAGATCTTCATTTTTCGTCTGCGATTCCCGACTCAGAGGCAAGACGATAGAATTGATCGATTCCATTATATGACAGAAGATTTGAAATTCGATTGTCAAAATCGCGGTCAAAAGCTAAGAAGCCTTTTGTGAAGTCTCTCGATCTTTCCCCTTTTTATGTCTTCCAAAGCTTCTATAACGGCCCTTTGAAGTTCGAGGTAAGTTGAAACTGCTTCATGAGACTGAGCCCATCTTGAAACAGCGAAAGAATTCAATTTTTCTTTTCTCCGGTCACTCTTTTTCGGCATTTTCAAAATATCTTCCTTTAAAAAGCTTTGTCTCTTCGGCCAGTGGAAGAATGCTTCTATTGTTCCGATAGTTCCTTACGCATTTTTTATACCCGAAACTCCGCAAGCGGCATTGATGACCAAACTGAAGCCATGCGCGGCACAATGAACGTAGATTGCAAGAGGAAAATGAGACCTGATATGGGTTTGTACTCCGTTTACTTCGCCACTCATAACTGGTGCATATATATATCTGTGTAGCAAAAAATTATCGACACTGTGTCGCGAAGTACATGTTCCGAATTAAAATTGTTTGCAGTGGTAACACAAGCGGCACTATCGTAGTTTCATGCAAAATGTATCAAAAGAATGAGAAAATGAGGTTAAGTTAGGTCATGACAGCCACTCGACTTGCATACCAGATGGACAAGATTTCGCAACAGTCTTCTATGCCTTGAAGGACTTCAAGTTCCTCGACACGCCTTCGGCAACAGTATTCCACATTCCTCTCAGTTGCATGCATTTACTGACGCATCCGCGAAGGCTTATGGTGCTGCTATATACATACGTTCGACTGACACTCATGGAAAGATAATCGTCCGACTACTGTGCTCCAAATCCAGAGTAGCTCCACCGCCCCCAAAGAAAATCACACTCTGTAATGGGCAGAAATTCGTTTCCTGGTATTTCGACCAGTACGGAGTTATGTCGTAACCTGCTAGTAACATACTGCATACTTTCGGGCAATAAATATTAACATTCACCAAAATTGGTTACCTCCTCTGCCTCTGTGGTCACTATAAATTCAATTTCGCCACTCTATGAAAATACCCAGAGTGACAATGGCTGTCACAATAGCAAAGGTAGTAGAGACACCTATTCACCAACGCAGAGTACCTATGGAGGCGACCATAATTTAAGTACCCTATATTAAGATTTTTTTTTTGCTATATTGAAACATCTGAGATAAAATTCCTTTCGGAACAGTCCAATATTTCGTCATAAAACTTGTAAAGATCTGCGCGTTTTTCCTCATCAAATTCCTGCTTGGAAGGAAATAGTTGTCCGAAACTGTGGAAGATCGATTTGTGTTTTTCGAACCGACTTTGGAGATGAAAAATGTAAGTATCAAGGAATGGAATGTAGAAGGCAATTCTGTAATAATCTTCGACATTTTGTGTTTCAACGTTGCAACGGTTTTTCTGTTGACTGCAACGACGAGGCAATTTCATATTAAGAACAGATTTCAGCTACATTGTCGTAAATGATACAAAAATTTGAATCAACGTTTTCCCGCTTTTCCTTGATATCATTCGTAGCATCATCAGCTAACTTTGTGGCTTCTCTTAGATCTTCATTTTTCGTCTGCGATTCCCGACTCAGAGGCAAGACGATAGAATTGATCGATTCCATTATATGACAGAAGATTTGAAATTCGATTGTCAAAATCGCGGTCAAAAGCTAAGAAGCCTTTTGTGAAGTCTCTCGATCTTTCCCCTTTTTATGTCTTCCAAAGCTTCTATAACGGCCCTTTGAAGTTCGAGGTAAGTTGAAACTGCTTCATGAGACTGAGCCCATCTTGAAACAGCGAAAGAATTCAATTTTTCTTTTCTCCGGTCACTCTTTTTCGGCATTTTCAAAATATCTTCCTTTAAAAAGCTTTGTCTCTTCGGCCAGTGGAAGAATGCTTCTATTGTTCCGATAGTTCCTTACGCATTTTTTATACCCGAAACTCCGCAAGCGGCATTGATGACCAAACTGAAGCCATGCGCGGCACAATGAACGTAGATTGCAAGAGGAAAATGAGACCTGATATGGGTTTGTACTCCGTTTACTTCGCCACTCATAACTGGTGCATATATATATCTGTGTAGCAAAAAATTATCGACACTGTGTCGCGAAGTACATGTTCCGAATTAAAATTGTTTGCAGTGGTAACACAAGCGGCACTATCGTAGTTTCATGCAAAATGTATCAAAAGAATGAGAAAATGAGGTTAAGTTAGGTCATGACAGCCACTCGACTTGCATACCAGATGGACAAGATTTCGCAACAGTCTTCTATGCCTTGAAGGACTTCAAGTTCCTCGACACGCCTTCGGCAACAGTATTCCACATTCCTCTCAGTTGCATGCATTTACTGACGCATCCGCGAAGGCTTATGGTGCTGCTATATACATACGTTCGACTGACACTCATGGAAAGATAATCGTCCGACTACTGTGCTCCAAATCCAGAGTAGCTCCACCGCCCCCAAAGAAAATCACACTCTGTAATGGGCAGAAATTCGTTTCCTGGTATTTCGACCAGTACGGAGTTATGTCGTAACCTGCTAGTAACATACTGCATACTTTCGGGCAATAAATATTAACATTCACCAAAATTGGTTACCTCCTCTGCCTCTGTGGTCACTATAAATTCAATTTCGCCACTCTATGAAAATACCCAGAGTGACAATGGCTGTCACAATAGCAAAGGTAGTAGAGACACCTATTCACCAACGCAGAGTACCTATGGAGGCGACCATAATTTAAGTACCCTATATTAAGATTTTTTTTTTGCTATATTGAAACATACATTTTTTTTTACCTACCTTAAAATTAAGATACATTAATATACATTTACTTACCTTAAAATTAAGATACATTAAAATTACCTTTACTTACTTTAAAATTAAGATACATTAAAATACATTTACTTACCTTTAAATTAATTTACTTTAAAATTACCTTTACTTACCTTAAAATTAATATACATATCTTAAAATTACAATTATTTACCGTTAAAATTAATATACTTTATAACCTTAAATTTATAATACTATAAAATACCATACATTTAGACTCTAAACACAATTACTCCCCTTGTATCAATTACAAGAAATATATATATATACACCCCAGAATCCTAACGGAGTGAAGAGCGTTCCTCCGAATCGTACGAACTATCTGGTCTTTGGTGACATAGGGAAAAATTTCGCATAAGTTCTCGTTTTAGATCCACCCCACCCGAAGATAGATCTATCGTCGTTGGAGTTGGTAACGGCAGTAGCCGATTTTCACAAACGGGTAAAGTACTATAACTAGGGTATATATATACATATATAACTCCATTAAAATAAAAGAGTAAAATGAATCTAAAGGAAGCAATTATGTTAACCTAATTGAAGTTGACCTATGACCCAAACGGGTAGTGTATTTCCTTTTTTTTTATAAATAGTATTTTTGTTTAACTAAAGAATATGATTAAATAAATTCATTTTATAATGGTGACTTAAACGGAAATGGTGTGGTGTTCTCAATGGTTGGTGGGACGACCCATATAATTATGGAATGTTGTCGTCAAAGGTTGGGAGGGCAAGGGATTCGACCATCTGAATCCCCAGCAAGTGTGTGTGGTTGGTTTTCCTTTCCTCTTTCTTTCTCTTTTTCTTACAGATCTCTCTTTTTTTTTCTATTGCACTATAAAGTTTGTGTGTGTCAAGATGCTAAAAGAACCCCCCCGAACTGAAGCAGCTGGAGAATAAATATCGTGCGCATCTCGACCATGGTCCCTAACATCCTGCCATAAACCAGGGCAGCGATACGTACAAAATGGCGCCCGTTAAAAGGCAACATTGCAGGTGGCAATGGTGCGATGGTAGTGTATTCACTAAGTGATTGGCAGGTCGTGTGTTCGAATCCCGACCAGGGCCATGATTTTTATAAATTGAATACACAGAACAAAAACTGATCTCCCTAAAGTAATTTAGGCGCCACCTGTTGAGAAAAAAAAATCCCATCGCACCAAACTTCTTTCCTATCCTTCTATTCTTTCAGTAAGTAGCACCCAAAAATAGGCAATGAATTGCTGGGAGCTACTTGCGCAACAAACTAAAAATGCCTTCGCTGTGGTTTTACCATTATAAGGGTACTGTGTCACTACAGAAAAAAGAAATCCCTTTAGCGCACGCAAATTATAAAAAAAAAAAAAAAAAAAAACATTCTGTACGACTGGTCGCACACGACACATTACAACTCCCAAGATTAGAATTATTTGCCGCGGAATTAGCAGCCAAGATTCTTGACAGGGTAAAGCGCTGCCTTAAAATTAAAAACCGGCCAACTTACCTCTGGACTGACTCGGAAATAGTGTTAGCATGGATAAATTCAAGTTCAACCGACTTCCAGGTATTCGTTGGGAATCGAATAGCCTCCATTCATAAGCTCTCCATACCACAGCAATGGAGACACGTAAGGTCAAAGGAAAATCCGGCGGACCCATTATCCAGAGGCATCCCCCCAGAAAAATTGAGCACCTGCAATTTATGGTTCTACGGACCATCATTCCTACATGGCAGTAGCACAATTTGGCCTCCTCCTTATATAAAGAATACTCAATGTAACTTGGAGCGTATGCAGTCTGCAGCAGCCGCTACCAACGAACAAAAAACCGGCACAAGCAGTTATCTTGACACCATCCATCATCAAAATTCATTTAAAGGCTTCAAAGCATTAAGGCATACGTGCTACGGTTTATCACCAATAGACGGAAGATAAACTATCAATCACTGGAACTTCAAGCTGCTGAATTAGAGAACGCCCGATATGTCATAGTGAAGATTATGCAAAAAGAAGGGTTTGAAGCAGAGTTGACACACTTAAGGAGGTTCCACGAGTGTCCAAGGAACAGCTTCTTAGACTCACACCCTTCATTGACCAGTCAGGTATTATAAGAGTTGGTGGAAGGTTGGAAGCATCGAGTTTGCCTTACGCCTCAAAACATCCAATGCCTCTGCCTTACGGACATCCAGTCACTAAGATAATACTTAATGACATACACATAAACAACTACCATATTGCGCCACAAGCATTATTTGGAATTACCAGACAAACTTATTGGCCTATTAAAGGAAAAATAATTGCGAGATCTGTCGTTCAAAATTGTGTATTTTGCGAGAAAGCAAAACCTAAAATTATCAATCAGGTAATGGGAAATCTTCCATCGACAAGAGTTCAACCTGCAAGACCCTTTATAAATTCTGGAGTGGATTTCTGCGGACCAGTATGGACTCATTTTAAGATAAGAGGAAAGCGACCTCAGAAGTCATACATCGCAGTGTTTTGCTGCTTTTCGACGAAGGCGGTTCACTTAGAGTTAGTAACTGACCTCTCCACTGAAGGTTTTATTGGAGCCCTAAAGCGATTTACCGCAAGACGTGGAAATTGCCGAAACCTTTATTGTGACAATGGAACTAACTTCATCGGCACAAGGAATCGGTTGCATGAAATCAAGGAAATTGTGGACTCTCAGTACGCTATCAACAAAGTAACGAGAGCATGTAGATCAAAAGGAACAGATTTTCATTTAATACCACCACGAGCACCACATTTCGGCGGCCTTTGGGAAGCCGCCGTCAAGTCCGCCAAACATCTTCTACGATCAACACTTGAATCTGCGTCATTAACGTACGAGGAAATGGAAACGGTCGTTACTGAAGTTGAAGCTATATTGAATTCGAGACCTACAACACCAATGTCTACCGATCCCAACGACTTAATGACCTTAACTCCAGGTCACTTTCTCATTGGCGAACCACTCAATTCGTTAGTTGACTCTCACGCAGAGCCACTAAACATAAACTGTGCTAAACGATGGAAACTTGTAACATACATAAAGAATGAGTTTTGGAGGCGATGGCAACTGGAATACCTAAACCAGTTGCAATTTCGTTTAAAGTGGAAACAGCGTGTTCAGAATATAAAGTTGGGCACAATGGTTATCATGAAGGAAGATAACATTCCGCCACTACGATGGAAGCTGGGTCGGATCATCAAGGCTTATCCTGGAGACGACGGATTTATTCGCGTTGTTGACGTTCGAACTTCTAATGGAATTCTGCGTCGCCCTATACATAAGTTGGCGCCACTCCCAATTGAAGCCACGGAGATAGCACATGATCAATACGGGCCGGAAGACTCAACAGTACAACCCGGTACAGAATCCATCGGAAATAAAAAGGAAAATTCGTCGGGCAATTTGTCCCCTAAGAAGAAAATGAAGGTATATCTGGGATCTAGTCTTGTTACATTGTTTATTACCTGCTTAATAATGACTACAACAAAAGCGGTACATATTGAAACTACACCATTCGACAACCAACCAGGAATATTCTTTGAAAATCTGGGACCAGCGGGTATAATTAGCAGTGAGTGGACCTTGGTCATCTACTATAACATGGACTTATACTGGAAGGAAGTCCAACTTGTTAATACTCATTATGGAAGATTGATAGAGGTGTGCGAGCTTCTGCATCACAATTCACAACCGGGAGTGTCAGCCTATTATTAACCAATTTCAACACCTGATCAATGAATTGACCCAAAATAATGAGCTTTTAAAAAACCGAGTTAATAGTAGAGCCAAAAGAGGAGCAGTCAAAATAATCGGCAATGTAGCAAATGCACTGTTTGGGATACTTGATTCTGAATATGCCAACTATGTGGAAGACACTATCCAAAGGTCGAACAAAATGAATCATATCTCAATGAATTATTAAAAAATCAAACTTCACTAATAGATGCAACACTCAACATTATGCGGAAGGACCAGCAGGCAGTAAGCCACCAATTTCAACAACTCGAAGACCACATTAACCGAATAATACTAGATGTACATCAAACTCATAAAGAACTCTGTCAAACACAGCTCTCACAATCATTTGTTTCAATAGCTATCCAGTCAATATTGCTCGCCAGTCAATATTGCCATCCACTTCGGCAAGTTTATGTGCTTGACGAATTCTCTTTGAGGTTCTCCCGAACATTTGGTGTTTGACCTTCGGTGTTTGGGAGAACCTATTTTGGTCCTCAAAGAGAATTCCTCAAGCACATAAACTTGCCGAAATGGATGGCGATATAAAGGCACATAAACCAGTACATCAAAGTAGTATAAAAATGATAAACACCGTCTCTTGTGCTTAGTTCTTAACAAGTGATTTATTAATCTAAATAATTCTATCTTATATACTAATTTACAAATTCAAGAACGTGGGAATGGGACTGGGAGGTGGTATAAAATCGGGTGGCACAGATCGTTGTGATTTGTGGTTGAGGGTTTTGGTTGGGCATGCAAATTCCTGACTGTGACACTTGTGTATCGTCTGATCGTTGTCTTCATGAAGATCCACGAGTGAGGTACTCTGGTTACACATGCACATTCCTGATTACGATACGTGGGTTTTGTTCGTTGCATTTATGCTGGTGTCATATGGGATGGATTCGGAAATTGAAATGGGAGTACATTTACAGTAGGGCAAGAAAGACACTCGACTGGAATGGGTGCACTTGGGTGTACAAGTTAGGGTGTTAAAACTTCTTAAAAATAATATAAGTATACTCTCTAGGCGGCACTTTATGCTCATGTGTTAATATTTTTAAAATCCGCCTACTGACACGCCCACAATTTAATTTTTTTTTTTTTAATTCAAAGTTTGAGCTAGGGAGCTGAAATTTATAATATATATACTCTCTAGAGGCCCTTTATGGTCATGTGTTAATTTTTTTAAAATCCGCCTACTGACACGCCCATAATTAAATAAAACATTTTATTGAAAAACCAAACTTTGAGTTAGATAGCGTCTTTTTACAAAAGCTAGTTCTTAACAATTCAACCATACTAAGACTTTTGTCACACCCACTTATGAGGGATAGGAATAAGAATAGGGTATCCAACAGTTCGCTCAAGCGGACTGTAGCCCGACCCTATGTTTTTTCTACACTTTAATATAGCAGTGGCAATAGCTGTTCGTCGGTTTTGCGAAGCAGGTTGTGGGGAAAAAATGGAGCACATGCGCACGCGACGGTAGGCAGTCAGCAACTGATCATGTTTGAATATTTTTAAAATCCGCCCACTGATTAAAAAGAACCTTTTTTTAAAGAAATCATTGTAAATCAAAGTTCTATTCTTCGCAAAATATGTAGATAAAGTCGTTTAGAACAACTCCTTTGTATAAAGTTTTCTGCCGTGCCCACTTTTAAGGCGGGTTTTTTTTACACTTCATACATACTCGTACTTAGATTTTCGACATGCTCACCTCACTGTATGAGTGAGAGGTATAGGGAATTCAAGCGGACTGTAGCCATTCCCTCGGTTTTCAAACACTTTTTGTGTTTAGGAGGCAGAGAATTTCAAGAAGTTTTCTTATGTGTACCGTGACAGAAAGAGAACATAGAAGTTATCACATCGCTTTTGCGGGTGAATAAAAAAAAAATATACACTTTATTCGGGGATACCGATTAACAACAACTGAACACTTTATTTATTATGATTTTCCTTTTTATACAATATTTAATTTACATGTCACCAGAAATATTCAATAATATACAATATTTAATTTACATGTCAGCGGAAATATTCAATACTATTTCTTGGAATTACTGAAATAAAAAATATAATTTGTCGAAATAAACAAATGAAGCAATTATACTTCCAAGAATTACAATTTGGTAAATTTGTCTACCTTTGTTATTTCTCCGTGGGAAAGGAATGTGGATGGGGAAGGTATTGCAATTCAATATGGGAATATTGTGTTAACTACCCCCTTCTTAAGTATCTGTGACCCGCAGATTATACTCTAAGTTTGATTGGTTCTAGTGAGGGAATCTGGGTAGTAATTGGGTCAAGTGAGGCAGTATTGAGTTTTATTGGTTCAAATGAGCGAATGTGGAGTTTCTTATTTTTTGACTATTGTCTCACAAAAAGAAACAAAACTATGTTAATCGTTACACCTATGAGCAGAATAGTTAGGTCTGAGCCTAAGAATAATCCAGTGTAATTGTAATTGTCTAGATGTAGATCAAGTTGCATTTCACCCTCAGTGAGGTTATTTTGGAGTAATGGAGGCAGTATGTGATATGTTTTACTCTCCCAGTTAGTTTATTTATATTAGTGTTATGTATTTCGATAGATTCATTATAGAAATTAATCAGAAATGTACCGTTTAGGTTTCGAAAATGTCTACCATAAGTAATATTAACCGCGTTTCGGTGCTAGTGTATACCCAGCTCAGCATACTTTTACCAATAAAACGCCTAGATCGTATTCTATATTCACTTTGCATGTTTAAGGATGGGTTCGCAGTGTTTGTACTTTAAAAGAGTGCGATTTGGATTGCTATTAAAGTAAAGATGCTAATCCAAACGTATTTTTTGAAAGATTTTTGAACATCATAAAATCCTTTGTGTTTGACAGCAAGGAAAAGAACGAGATGCTTATTTTTGCCAATTTCTATACCCTATTCTAAGGGCATATTAATTTTGACACATAGTTTGTAACATACCTTAATATTGCCCGTAGACCCCTAAAAGTTACTATATTTATGATCAGCATCGATAGTAATGTCGATCTAGCCATGTCCGGTCCATCCGTCCGTCTGTCGGCAAAAATTAGGCCTTTAAACTGGACCTAGAGAGCTGAAATTTTAACCATATACTCTCTAGGGTCCCGAAATAATCAAGCTTACGAATTTTTGAAATCCGCCCACAGACACGCCCACAAACTCAAAAAAACAAAATTTTGGAAAAAATCGAATTTTGAGCTAGAAAGCTGAAATTTTCAAAATTCGCCCACTGACACGCCCACAAATAAATAAAATAATTTTTGTATACCCTATTCTAAGGGTATATTAATTTTTGAAAATCCAAAGTTTGAGCTAGGGAGCTAAAATTTATAATATATACTCTCTATGAGCCCTTTATGCTCAAATGTAAATATTTTAAAAATCCGCCCACTGACACGCGCACAATTTTTTTTTTTTTATTGAAAATTCAATGTTTGAGCTAGGGAGCTGAAATTTATAATATATACTCTTTAGGGGCCCTTTATTCTCATGTGTTAATTTCTTTTTAAATCCGCCTACTGACACGCCCACAATTAAATAAAACAATTTTATTAAAACACCCAAGTTTGAGCTAGGGAGCGTTTTTTTTATAAAATCCTTTAAATGTTATATAACAAAATATGTAGAGCGTTCTTAACAATTCAACCATACTTAGACTTTTGTCACGCCCACTTATGAGGGATAGGAATAAGAATAGGGTATCCAACAGTTCGCCCAAGCGGACTGTAGCCCGTCCCTATGTTTTTTTTTTTATTTTCTTCGCATAATTTTCTTTGAAAAAAGGGATTTTTTTGTTTAATCGACGAACACATCCACTATCTCTGCATAACAATCGGAATATTTTTGCTCCCAACTTATTTTACCGCCATCTAGTCGCTTCATGGCATCAACACTCTATGTTCACTTCGTCTCAGTCCTCGACTGCTGACCTCTTTATCTTCAGCACTCCTTTTTGTTATTGTTTACGTGTAAAATTATGCTGAGCTGGGTATACACTTAGCACCGAAACACGGCTATTGCCAACATAATTGGTTACAAACAATGTGCTTTCATTGATTAGTTCTATTATTTGCCTACTTTCAAAGTTGAAGTCACATTTATCTTTTTCGATGTTTAAAAGCTTAAGTGCGCAATCCTCTATAGTAAGTTTTTGGAGCTGGGATCTTTTGCAAAGAATGGTTTCCTCAATTTCTATACATTTTCCTATAATGCCATATTTGAGATTTTGTGAAATGAATAAATTTGAAAATTTAAATTTTTAATTGTTGACCTAACGTTGTTAAATGCTTAAATGTTGTTAAATGCTATGTCCTCAGTTTGGGGCAAACAAATAACGTAAAGCAGAATAGAATTTTTAACAAGCATCATAGGTTCGGCGTATTCTATAGCTTGAAGCTCATTCCTAAAGGGAAGTGTTTCTATCTTCGAAAGAACATCTGTGATTTCGATTTTGCTCAATAAATTTGAATTTACAATTAGTTTCTTTGCAAGTTGCCCTGCAAGAACTATTTCCCCTATTTCTTCCCTTAAAAGGCTAAGTTTATTATATATAATTTGCTCGTGTTTTCCGGTAAGATTTACGTTGATTCCTTCGACTATTTTATTATATTTATTATATTTATCAATTAGAGTATCTGTTACTTTACTTAGGTGTTGATTTATTTCATACTGTCTATTGTTGTTGCAGGTAAGTTTGTTACTTTGATTAACAATACTGTCCGAATCTGTTGCATCCGGATTACCCGCCAGCCACTTCCAAGCCGATCCTATCCAGTTGATTGACCGTTTTTCTTTCCTTGATCTCCTATCTTGGAGTTGCTCTAAAAGATTCTCTATTTTTGATTGTTGGAGCTCTAACTGGGGTAGGTAAGCGCTTGTTTTAGGTATATAGTGACTTATGTCCGTTCTGATTTTACTTAGTATTTCCTCGTATTCGGTTATCTTTATGAGGTGGATGATTTTGTAGTTTCCATTGATGACTCTTCCATTCCCTTGCTTAATTGCAACTAATGGATTTTGATACTCGTAGATATTGACAGTAGCCTCCAAACACAGGAAGGTATTTAATCTGTAATAGAAGGTATGTTTTTGAGGTGTGATTTGTGAACTCGTTTATTGTTAGCTGTTGTTATGGTAACTTTATTGTCTAGTGCGACTGTTTCCTTATGAAACATGGGTTTATCTTTTACTTTTATTTGTTTATGTCTTTTAAAAATGGTTTCACCCGGATTATAGGTTTTGGGTGACGATCTTTTTTTATTATGCGAATTTAACTTGTTTCTTTGATTACGTATGATTTCATACTTGAGATCTGTATTAATTATATCCTTGAAGTCTATTAAGTTTTGGTAGTTAATTCTTTGTGATCTTCGAAAGAAAATGTCAGCTAGTTTTTTCTTTGTTACCGAGTGGATTGTATTGTTATACCTATCTGTCGCAATGTTTATAATTTCTTTAATTGTGAGGTCTGTGTATTCTTGTTGAAGACATCTTGTGATTTCAATAATAGTAGAGTGGACTCTCTCTATTGATCCATTCACTTCACTTTTTTGCGGAGGGGCCAAATAGACATTAATTCCTAGTCCCTCGATATAGTTTAGGACAATAGGGCTTATGAAACTGCTTTCATTATCTGTTACCAATATTTTTGGTGCAGTGAAAAAATTAAGAAATTTAATTATCTTATCTCGAATGTGTAATGCAGATTTATTTTTGATGTGAAAAAATTTCGTAAATTTGGAAAATTTGTCGACGCAAGTTATGAACTTTTCTTTTTTATCTCTATTATATCCGTGTGTAAAATCTCAGTGGCGTGAGACGGAATTAGGGTAGGCT
Organism: Portevinia maculata; assembly: GCA_949715645.1. NCBI lineage: Eukaryota > Metazoa > Arthropoda > Insecta > Diptera > Syrphidae > Portevinia > Portevinia maculata. Next base: position 47,473,604 of record OX454528.1, on the reverse strand, counting down.
GTAAATCAGGTTTAATGGGCTGTCGGTCATATTTGTTTGAACGACAAACATCACAAGAATTTGCAAATTTCTTTACTAAATTTGTCATTTTGGGGAAGTAATACTTTTCTAGAGTTCTTATGAGCGCGTCTGTGTTCGTCTTGGATTATTTTAGCCTTGCTTTCCTCATTATTTATATCATTTACTACTCTCTGCGTAATTCGTATTTTGTATTGACTGAATGTGGTTTTGTAAATTTCTTGCAATAGCGGAATATATTTCTCTGGACTTTTTACACCGTTCAAAATATTCGGATTTAATTTCTCTTTTCAAAGTTGTGTCAAGGTGTTCTTATCGTAGGTGTGCATTTTAATATAATGTCTTTGGTATTTCGGGTGTGGCTCTTCATATAGCAAGTCATGTCATTACCCTCAGAGAAGATAAGTTGGTTTTTAAAGACATTTAAGGGTGTTTTACAGTGTGGGATAAGATCACTAGTATCTTCTTCAGCACTATGCTGAGTTCCGGAAGATGAAGTAAGCACGTTAAGTACGGGGAGTCGCGATAGAGCATCTGCGACAACGTTTGATCTTCCTGGTTTATAGACAAGGGTGTAATTGAATTCCTCTATTCTTGCCTTCCATCTCTTTAACTTTGCGTTATTATTGCGGTTGCTTAGCGCAAATGTTAACCGTTGGTGATCTGTGAAAATGTTGATGACCACACAATTGCGAGTATTTCTTTTTCAATTGTTGAAAAGCCTTCCTCTGTTTCGTTCAATGATCTGGAAATGAACGTAACAGGTCTGTCTTTGCCTATGTCGGCTTGAGACAGAACGGCTCCAATGGCATGATTAGAGGCGTCGGTCGAAAGTATAAATGGCTTTTCAAAATTTGGGAAAATTAAAATGTCTGAAGATATAAGCATTTCTTTAATGTTTTTAAATGCTTTTAAGGCTTGATCGTCAAGATGGAGCTCCACTTTCTTTGAATGATTTGCTTTTATCTGAGCATTTTGACCTCTTGTTATGTTTGTCAAAGGCTTTGCTATCTTAGCAAAGTCTTTAATAAACTTACTGTAGTAAGATGCTAGACCTAAAAAGCTTTTCAATTCTTTGAGATTTTTGGTAGATGGAATCTTTTGGATAGCAGTTATTTTTTCTGGGTCTGCACGAATCCCTTCTTGGGTTATGATGTATCCCAAGAAATCAACATGGGTTCTTAAAAATTTAGATTTCTCTAAATTAACTCTTAAGTTAGCCTTTTCAAGATATGTTAGAACTTCGTCAAGATTTTTCAAGTGGTCGAATTCGGTTTTCCCAAAGACAATTATGTCGTCTATGTAGACATAACATGTTTTGCCTATTAGGGGTTTCAAAACGTCGTTGATCATACGCTGAAAAATAGCGGGCGCGTTATTCAGCCCGAATGGCAATCGAGTGAACTCATATTTACCGTTTGCCGTTGAGAATGCAGTTTTTGGAATATCGCTATCTTTCATTTTTATTTGGTGGAAGCCAGACGTAAGATCGAGAGTTGTGAAAAATTTGCATTCCCCTAAGCTCCCTAACGTGTTCGTTATATCCGAAATGGGATAAGCATCCGGAATAGTTACCACATTAATTCGTTTAAAATCAATAACGGTTTTTTCGGAACTATCCAGAGCGGCGAGTAATAAGGGCTTTTGGATGGTCTTATGACACCATCATTAAGCATTTTATTGATTTGGGATTCGACTTCTGGTCTAAAGATAGCGGGGTAAGGGTAGGACTTTGTGTATATGGGTTCTGAAGATTTTTTTTTTTTATATAAGGGGTAGGTGGAAAATCGTACTTGCGACTCTTTCTCACTTAAGAAAACAAAAACCACCTCCCTTTGAAACCTTCATACTACTACTAGGTTATTTCTATCTAGTAGTTTTATTCAAAGTGTTAAATACGCGTTTGGCAGTCAGCTTCCCAGTGAAGGCACCTGCTAATACCGCCATAAGCACGCGGTTACATCTTATTGCGCTACTTCAAATGATTTTATCCTTTGTAATCGGCGCACTAGGTTAGTATCGTCTCGAATTTGTAGCATGGTGTTATTGCAATGACCGTGAAGGCGTGTCTGTTGTTTGCGGGCAAAATGTTTTATTTCATCTTCGACGGTAGCCATACTTAGGTGTTCTGTGGATATCAGTGTTTCTGATAAACCATGGTGCATTTACTATTTTTCTTAGCAGTTTGTTTTGAAAAGTTTGTAAAATTTTGATATTACTGGATTTGGTACAACCCCAAAGTTGTATACGGTATGTCCAAACCGGTTTTAGTACTTGCTTGTATAAAAGCAGCTTGTTCTGCATGCTGAGTTGGAAAAATCTACCAAGCAGCCAGTGCATTTGTTTACATCGAATGGCGAGCTCTTCACGTTTCTTCTTGACGTGCGGTTTCCATTTTAGTTTCGCATCGAGTGTCATTCCCAAATATTTTGCCTCGTTTGCGTACGGAATTCGTACCGAATCAATGAAAATTGGTAATTTGTCTACATTTCTATAAGTAAAATTCACGTGCGTTGATTTGGCCTCGTTGAGAGCAATACGCCAAGTCTTTGTCCAATCAGAAATGTTGCCAATAAAACGTTGGAGTTTATTAGTTGCTGATTCAACGGTATTACTGACAGCTAATATAGCTGTATCGTCTGCAAACGTGGCTACTGTTGTGACTTCTTCTTGCGGAATATCACTAGTGTATATTAGAAAAAGAATCGGTCCAAGATCGCTTCCATGGGGAACTCCTGCCGCGATTTTTTTGAAATCAGAGTAATCATTTCCGTGTTTTACGCGAAAGAGTCTGTCTGATAAGTAACAACTAAGGATATCAGATAACTGTTTCGGAAAAGCTTGTCTTAGCTTATGTTTCAAGCCCGTATGCCATACTTTATCAAAGGCCTGAGAGACGTCAAGAAAAACACTATAACATATTTTTTTCTCCTCTAGGGCTTTTTCAATTACATTAGTTATTCTGTAAACCTGGTCGATTGTAGAATGCTTAGTCCTGAATCCGAATTGCTGATCAGGTATTAATCGACGTTCTTCGATAATCGGATGTAGGCGCTTTAACAAAAGTTTTTCGAATACCTTCGACATTATCGGTAAGAGCGATATTGGCCTATATGATATTTTGTCATTTAGTGGTTTACCGGGCTTTGGAACCATTATAACTTCAGCTACCTTCCATTGTCATGGAACGTACAATAACCTGAACGATGCATTTATAACATAGGCAAACTTGATTAAAGCTTTCCTAGGTAACTCTTTAAGAACCTGCCCTGTGATTAAGTCATATCCAGGAGCTTTGCTTAATTTTAGTTTCTCTGTTTCGAAGCGTAGTTCTTGTAGCGATACACTTTTTATTCTATAATTGTCAGGTGCCACGGTTAGGACAGGAAATGAGCAACGCTTGACCATCAAATGGTTTAAATATTTCTTCCAGATGTTCGGCAAATATTTCGGGTTTTTCCTTGTCACTCTTCACCCATTCTCCATTGATTTTCCTGATGGGTGGCGCTTGCCTTTTTTGGTTTTTTAATGCCTTTCATGGCTTTCCAGAGCGAGTAATTTGTACTTTTATCCGCAGTTAGGCTTCCAAGATATGTAGAAATTTCACGATTTTTAAAGTCTCGAATTTCTCTCTTAAGTTTACTACAAATGTAGTTAAGAGTGGTTTTATCCTGTGGATCGCGAGATTGTTGCCATCTTTTGCGCGCTCTTCTTTTCTTCTTTAACAATTGAGTGATTTCCAAGGGACATTTTATTTCGCAATTTGTGGTTATTTTCCGTTTATGGGGAGTCATTTTCCAGGCTGAGCATTGTATGACGTTAATAAATTGATCGACTTCGTCTTCAAGTTCGTGGGGTGTTCGAAGAGACACTTTAAGGTCGATTTTACTTTCGCAGTATTTTTTAAAGGATTCCCAGTTTGTTTTCATGTTAGTTAGTCTGGGCGGACCTTCTTTTTTTCGTAGACAGCCATTAATTGTCAAAATGGCCGGTGAATGGTCAGAAGATAGATCGAAGCATTCCTCAACTACAATAGAGTTTCCCGACTACCCTTTCGTGATGAAGAAATCGATGAGGTCTGGTGTTTTTGCCGTATCCGAGGGCCAGTACGTCGGTTTACCTGAGGAGTGAAAGTCTACCCCAAATTCCATACCAGCTTCGTAAAGAACTCTATCTTTTGCTGAAATGCATCTCGAGCCCCAGAAGGTATGTTTTGCGTTAAACATTCAAAGAAACTTATAAAATCGCTTCTTTCCATCGTTGCACGTGGGGGGCAATAGATAGCTGCAAAATCATATTTTATTGTTTAATTTGTACGCTTACCGTGCTTAATTGCAGTTTGTCAAGCTCAATTGTTGCACTAATTGAGTGTTCAATGGTATTTTTGATCAACAAGGATGCCCCGTCTCTCGCCCTTTCCGAAGGGTGATATGCGTGATAGGCAATGTATCCTCAAATGTTTGTGCTGGATTCTTTCGTCAGATGGGTTTCCGAAATCAAACAAATATCAATATCATATTTATGAATGAATATCTCGAGCTCGTCCATCTTATGCAGAAGGCCGTTCGCATTCCATGTCATTCATTGCACGTGTACTTCGAAATTGATTTTCGAGCTTTTCGAGTTTTTCAAACATACGTTTATTAATTTGGCTCTGTTCTTCTAGCCTGGCAAGAATTGCAGAGAAAACTTGGGAGACTGGATCAGATGTTTTATTTGTTTGTTCGCGTCTTTGCAACGCAGCTTCAGCGTATGTTTGTGGAACAGCGTTCGGCGACTTTTTTCTAAACAATTTTCCTTCTCTTGGTTGTTGTATTTTGACCATTTCTTTAACCATTTTTGGTCCTTCATCGGTTTTATTGTTGCCCTTTTCAGGTTTGTTTTTGGTTTTATTTGCGATTGGTAGCGTAGTTTTCTTTATTTTGTCGCGCCTATTTTGAAGTTCTTTAGCTACTTCGCATCCGCGATAATTTGCCGGATATTTTCCATTGCAATTTATGCATGTTGGTAGGTCTTGTCTACTTAGAGCGCATTCCTTCGATAAATGTTTACCGGCACATTTTACGCAACGCGGCTCTTTTTGGCTCTTTGAGGAATCTGACGAGTCCTTTGGCGCACTTTAACTTTAACCACTATGTTTAGGATAGTTTTAATGTTGTATATTTTTGTCGATGTTTTCAGACTTTTCGAAACTAATCATGAATAGCGGAATTCCGCGCTTGACAACAATTGCTCCGTTTTTTGTTTTTCTTTTTTAAGTATATTAACCGCGTCGATAATTTTGAAACCTTTAGATTTATGATCTTGCAAAACATCTTCTTTGCGGCACGAGCCCTCTGGCTACAGTTCGGTGTGGCCTTTGCGACTTGTATTCAGTATTCAGTTTTTGAGAAACTGCGCGACAGCTCTCAGGATCGCTTACATTTATCTTCCACACATTATTATTCAGAGATGTTACTTTGAATGTGGACTTTGCTATTTCCTTAAGAAGGCTACTTAGCTTGCTGTAGTCTGAAACTCCGACAACGTTAATTGGAGGTGGAAGGTATACCTTATTTTGAGATTTTTTCCTTAGCGTTTCTATTTCGTTGGCATTTGCCTTTTTGTGTTTTCTATCTTTTAACACAACGACTTCTGGTGAGGAGCTTTCCGTTTTTTCTGAAGATGTAGTTCTAATCTCTGCACGGACACTAGTGTCTATGGTACCGCTATCCGAAATTGGTCCAAATAATGTCTCATGCTTATTGAATAAGTGTTGAATGTAATTATCTTTATCGGATTTAGTACTTGTTTTGATTCCTTTTCCTTGAGATCATTTTTTTTTTATATTTTCATATTTGGGGCTATTGTAAGAATACGAGTATTATTTTTCCTGTCAATTATGGCTTTTATCTTTTTAAGGGTATCGTCGTCTATGATACCGTCAAAAGATGTTAATCCCGGAAGGACAAAAAAATCAAAAAGCGTATTATTGTTGACAGATTTAAAAAATTGACCACTAATTTTTTCAGTTATTTCTAACTCTCCCGTAGCAGATTGTATCTTGAATGGGGAAGAAACCGGTTTACTATTGAAGGCGATTCTTTTAGATATGAAGTTTTTATTAGCTCTAGTATCTATCAAGAATTTAAGTACTTCACCATCTCTAGTAACATACTCTAGGTGTGGTACGCTAGAGAGGTTTCCGTCGTAAAATTTACTTCGGTATAATCATCTTCATTGCTATCTTCATAATTTGCTTCTTCGCAGGCATGAAAATAGTCCTCATTTAGTTGCTCTTCTAGGTTGTCGTCTTGATCCGCTACAAAATCTGTGGCAAAAAGACGCAGCTGCTTTCTGGGTAGGTTGTCTGATCCGTTAATTCTTTTGGCGTAATTTATGTTATTATCCGGTCGGTTCATGTAGTTAACTTGCCGTGTTTGAACCGAATGTTCGATTTCCATAGGCTGTGGAGGCTTAGGATTCGATTGCCTAGGAGGCGGTGAGCTGTTCCACGTTGGTTTTTGGTTTGGATATCGTTGGTTATTGTACAGTTGAATTCTCTCCATGGGTGTAACTTGGGGAGTTATGGCCTTTACTTGGTACCTTGTAGGAACAATCTGATTTATCGGAGCAGTGATTGTATTATTACCATTTCTCTGGTGTATTTGGAAATTCCTAAAATTTAAGTTCTGAAATTCCAGACAAGAAGTATAAGCCCCTGGTAAGGTTTGGGGTTTCTGAATCACGAGCATCTTCGAGACGTCTCCGTTAAGACCCCTGATGAAGGTGTCCAAGGCTCTGTTTCGGTAATTTTCCGTTAAGGCGTTTACCGCTTGCTGAGAATAGTCCTCAGTTTTAATTTTATTGATAAGCAAGGATAGTTGATGGTTTATTCTTGCATAGAACTCGTCTATAGTTCTGCGGCCGTGGGTCAATAAGTTAAGTTCATGTTCTAATGTACGAACATCACGTTTGTCTGCGTACCTAATGCAGTGATAAATATTTCTTAATTGTTGCCCAATCTTCATCGAAGATGTTATATGAGACGAGGGCAGCATCGGCCGGACCTCTTATTTTTTGGCGAATGTGCTGTAATATCGCTCTGTATATGGGTTTAGATCTTACGATTTCGTAATCTTTTAGAATGGACTCCACATTGTAGATTCATGAAATATATTGCACCGCGTCTCCGTCGAAGACTTGAAGGTCTCTAACGCAGTCGGGTAGTTTATTAATTTCAGTGAGATCTTGCTCCGTTCTAGGAGGGGATAAGGAACTTTGGTTTTGGGGTGGTATTATCCTGCTTTCAATTTGATGTCAACGATTATTAATAAGTTTTATTTGCTCGATTTGCGCATGTACAGTACAGCTCTTGCTAGCTGTGTAACTAATTCGGTGAAGTTTTCTAATGCAGCCATGTTGGTATAGGTTGGGAAAGGATTTGGGTTAAAAAAAAAATGTCTATATGTTTATGTTTTGTTTAGCGAAGAGTTTGTTGGATACTTATAATCTTTCTTCCTTTCTTTTGTATTTAATTTCAAATATTTTTATTTTACTTCTCTTTTTATTCAATATAGTCGTATATATTTTCAGATAAAAAAAATGGTTATTTAACCAGCTTAGGAATTATTTATATTTTAATATTTAATATTCTTAAAATTAGGTCTTAAATCATAATAGCATCATCGGGAGTCCGTTTGTTCCTGTTTTGCCTTGGCTACTCTGGTACGGGTTGTTCCACTGTTTGATGCACTTTTCCTTGGTTCAGTATTTGTGTTTTTTTTTGTTGTATTTTTTTGTATGGATACGTAACAGTCACAGATTCTGTAAGGCGGTTCTTATGTAATGCCTGTCACAGATTTTTTTGAACAGTCACAGATTTAATAACTTTTTAGAGTTTCTGTAAGGCGGTTCTTATGAAACGACTGCCTCAGAGTTTTTTTATGATCGAAAAATACCTCCGCCGAATACATAAAGGCAAGAATCCAATCAGTTGGCATCTAATATTATATGATGGCAAGTCGATATTCTAATTAAGCTTTTTTATCGCAGCTCTAGAAAATCATTTTTGAATCTTTTTAATCCTTGTAGAGTGAACCATATAATATGGATTCCAGATAAGAGAGCAGTAATCTAAGGAAGACCTCACATGTGACTAGTGAAATTTAGCTTACAGTCGAATAATACGCCTAAGTCTTTTTGGGATGAGATGGTTTCCAAGGGTAGATTTGTTATACTGTAGGTAAACTGAATTTGTGCCCGTTTCCGGCAGAATGTGAGGCTATAGCAATTTAAAACATTAAGATTTAAACAGTTAATTGTACACCAATCTGATAATCTATTGAAGTCTTCCTGCAACAGTAAACAATTCTGAAGTGATTTAATAGACCGAACAATTTTCAAGTCATCAGCGAACATTAAGCATTCACAATTAAGGATGACATTGGGATTATTGAATGAGCTCTTCCAAGCATCTAGAAAAATTCCTTGCTCCAAGGAACTATTGAAAAGCATATGAAGGGGCACGGAAAGTTCATCTGCGCATCTTCTTAAAATAATGGGAGGACACCGCAACTACTACTTCAGAAATCGATAAATATTTAGCGTGTTCAAATAAAAATATTATTTCCAATTTGTTAAGTTTATTATTATTAAATTAAATTTGATTGACAAAATGTAGGCGTCGTATCGGTTTAAAAAGACTTCAATATGTTTTTGACTAATCCCGTCAACGATAATAGAAAGACTTACTTAAAATAAAAATTAGTACCTATTTAAAAGAAAATGTCAACGTATAAAAGTACAACAGAATTTAAGGTAATTTAAATTTGCGTTAGTGTGAGTGTTATACAACTTAAGATAATACATCACTAATGAAGAAAAGATAAAAATTACACTAAAGGTAAGATTACACTATATCTCTTTTTTTATATCGGCTACAAATATAAGCTACCAACGATAATCAAATTCGATGAGTAGTCAGATATCGTACCTGCTCGTAAGATAGGCGCATTTTTTGAATAGACAGATTTGAAATGACTGGCAAAAATGTTGCAAATAACTGAAAGGTCTGATGACAACGCGCTATTATACTGCATACTATTGAATTCCAGTCGATTGTTTTTTTGCAATTGATGAAACTCCAAAATCGTTTACTATTGACTTTAAGGTCTGATTCCACTGAAAGGACATATTACTTATATAAAAATTTGTTAAGAACTTTAAAATGTTTTTGAAGCCTCCTATATTTCAGAAGTAATTCTCGATCAGGAGATGATTTGCGCAACTGTTTATAAGTCTTCTTTTTTAAGTTATTTAGATGGATTAATCTTTTATTAAACCAAATGGGTTTTGAGTTTGTCCTAACCTTAACCTTAGGTGTGTTTACGTCGATTATGTCATTGACTATCATGATCAGGGTATTATATGAGTGTTTCAAGTCTATGCCATCAAATATTGAAGACCACGCAATACCATTTAGACAATTTTTAATATTACCGCAATTGGCTCTATGAACATTATACTTAAAGTTTGGAACAGAAATTGGCTTAACAAATTTGTAGAATTGAAAATCTAAGTTTAAGGCAACATGGTGGATTGAATCTGGCACAAATGGAAGGATACATTTATTTATATCCCTATACATTCCCCCATACCAAGTTATCCCCACAAATGATTTAAATAATATTGTCAATTCATTCGACGACCCTTGATCTTGACGGGGGATTTCAATGCCTGGAGCCCTTTATGGGGATCACCAGCCACCAACACCCGAGAAAAGCTTGTAGAGCATTTTTTCCTTGGCTCCAACCTCATTATAATGTACAAGGGATGCCCAACTCACTTTTCCACCCACAACTCTCTTACCCACGTTGACCTAACCCTTATCTCCCCCCAACTTGGAGCCAATACAACTTGGAGAATACTCCCCGACTTGCACAGCAGTGATCACTTCCCAATACTTACCACAGTAGCTCTAGACTCTCCACAGCAGAATGGCAAACAATCACCCAAATATCTAACTGATAGAGCTAACTGGACCACTTTCCAAACCAATATAAATCAGTTTCTTACACAAAGCGGGTCATTCACTAACATCAACAAGGAAGCAGCAATAATCCATAGAGCTTTCCACTTTGGTGCGAACAAATCTATCCCTGCTTCCGGTAAACGCTCAAAAACTCGAACAGTTCCCTGGTGGGATAAAGGGTTATATGACATGCGACAGGCCAAACAAAACTGTTGGAAAAAATCAAACAATATCCTAATGACCACAATGCAATAGCCTACCGAAAAGCGAACGCAATCTTCTGTAAAGCTGCGAATGCAGCAAAAAAAACCTGTTTCGAGAAGTTTACCTCCAACATTTCCCGAAATGCCACATCACACAAACTTTGGGCAGATGTCAAGGCCCTCACAGGCAATTTCGTGCCTCCCCATTTATTATCAACAACTCACAAATTGTATCCAATTCCACCCAAATCGCCGAACATTTTGCCAAATCCTGGTCCAATTATTCAAAGGACGAACACTTTTCGCCCCAATTCCTTAACTTAAAATCACTAGGATCATCACTTAACCCACCCACAAGGTACCCCCAAACTCACGCTTCCTTTTCCGCCGAGCGGACAATAACCAGAATTGAATTTGAACACCTACTCCAGGCTGCTTAAGGCAAAACACCAGGCTTCGATAGAATTACATACCTATAATGATCGAAAACAGCCCAGACATTTTAAAAACCCGCCTGCTGGAGCTTTACAATCGTATCTTCTCCGATGGGATCATGCCACAAAGCTGGAAAACAGCCACGGTCCTTCCAATTCCGAAACCTAATCAGAACGGGTTCGATACTACTACTTTCACTGCTCCTATGTGCCACCAAGATATTCGAAAAAATAATATCCAATAGACTTCTGTGGTTCTTAGAAAATAAAAATCTTATCGACGCACACCAAGTGGCTTTCAGACGAGGGCGCTCCAACATGGACCCTCCCTTGTACATTGACCATTTCATTTCAAATGCGTTAGGCAGCAAAAAACACGTGTCAATATTGTCAATTGACTTTGGAAAAGCGTTTGACGGAATTGGAACACACATCATCTTAGAAAAACTGGCAGGCTGGAAAGTCGGACCGAAAATGTTGTTATAAAATCGTTCCTCACAAGTAGAAAGTTCCGGGTGAAATTCAATGGTGCGATGTACTCTGTTTTTCCTCTACATAACGGCACATTCCAAGAGTCCCCACTATCGGTGACGCTTTTCATCATAGCTTTCAACGACATAAGTAAACTCCTTTCAAAATACAAAAACATAAGACACTCGCTCTATACGGATGACCTTATTATCTTTACGCATTGTTAAGATCTAGACGCCGTTTCTAGAACGTTTTCGCTAGTCCTTAGCGATCTAAATAATTGGGGTAAAACATCCGGCGCCAAGATATCGATGGGAAAATGCAAACTGTTACACATTTGTAAAAAAAAACTAGTTGCCCTAAGCAAATTGTAACTAACTTTAATAGCATTGCCATAAGTAATGTCGATAGTCTAAGCATACTTGGGCTTATTTATTATAAAAGCTTTACCTTCAAGAAACACTGTATCAGTTTAAGAAAAAGAAAATTATCAACCAGGCTCAACATTATTAAATATTTAAGTTTCAAATATAGCTTCTGCCATGTTAACAGCTTGATCAATATAACCCGCTCCATTATCCTATCCAAGATCGACTATAGCTTATGCATTTACGGAAAGTGTGCCCCAACATCGTTAAGGATCATTGAACCAGTTTACCACGCGGTAATTCGAACTACTGCAATCACGAAAATGCTTGTAGAAACTGGCCTGCTCACGATTAAACACCGGACTTAAACCCTTACATCCCTGGTCACGCTGAGAATAAACCCCACACATAATAAAGCCACCATCGCAATTGCCAACAACCTCCGAATGGATAAAATAAATCCCAAAATATGTACATTCAACCCTATACGACAGCCTTATCTATGCGGCAAACATGGACCCTTTCTCACCTCTTTAAGCTCTCACTATCTTAAGGCGACTTTCCTCAGATATGGAAGTCCTCCTTCATAACGCCGATTCATAAAAAGGGATTAAAGAGTGAAGTTACTAATTATCGACCGATAGCCAAACTTTCGCATATACCCAAACTCCTGGAAAGCATTTTGTACGAATCCTTAAGCTTTCAATGCAAGTCTTTAATTTCCCAAAACCAACATGGCTTTATAAAAGATAGATCAACCACCACTTACCTCGTTCAATTCGCGTCCTCGGCGCTAACGGCCTTAGAAAGTGGTAAAGAAGTCGATGTTATTGCGACTAATTTTAGTAAAGCTTTTGATAAGATATCCCATAAATTAATTCTTTTCAATGTCCACCCTTGGTCTCGAACCAATACTGCTGAAATGGATATCGTCTTATCTGGAAAACCGTCTATATAATGTTTGCTTCAGGTCTGTCCTATCTGCCCCATTCCTGGCAACCTCTGGTGTACCACAAGGCAGTCACCTAGGCCCACTTCTCTTCATCTTTACTATAAACGATTTGGAAAGGGTTATTAAACACTCCTCTATCTCTCTCTATGCCGATGACACCAAATTTTTCAAACACATATCTTCATCACAGGACTCCTGCTTGTTACAACAAGATCTAGATAGTTTTTCTATTTGGTGTCTCAAAAACTGCCTAGAGCTCAATGTTGCGAAATGCCAATCCATAACCTTATAACGTAAATACAACAAGTCCCCTCCCCGTCTTTACCTTCTTAATGATCAACCTATATACCTATCGTACAGTTTCTTCGTGACCTTGGCATATTGTACGACCGCGAGCTTAATTTCCGTTCGCACATTGACGAGATCATTCGTAAAGCCAATTCATCCCTTGGGTTCATTAAACGGTGGTCAAAGGAATTCTCTGATCCCTACGTGACCAGATCTCTCTACACTACTTTTGTCCGCCCCCTCCTCGAATACGGGAAACGTGGTCACCCTTTCAGCAAGTTCATGTACCCAGAATCAAAAACATACAACGACGTATTCGCTTCGATTTGCCCTCCGCGGACTTTCTTGGAACGATCCCCTAATTCTGCCTCCCTATCTAGACCGCCTCAAACTCATCAACTTGAATAGCCTTGCAGACCGCAGGGATGCAGCAGACATTCTCTTCATTCATCGCCTCCTCTCAGGCTCTATCGATTGCCCGTCCCTTTACAACTTCATCTCCTTTAATACTAATCCTCGTAATTTAAGACATCCCCGTCTCTCCTATCTACCAACCCACCGCACGTTCTATGGCTCCAACGAACCAATCTCCCGTATGCTACGGAAGGTAAATTCAAGCATTTCCATTTTTTATTTCAACCGCAGCACTCAATCCATTAAACTTAGCCTCCTTCTCCATAAACCCTAACTTTATCTCTAGCTAGTAAGTTTTAATAAGTCTAGCTATAAGTCTTAGTTTTGTAGTTTAAAGACATATGTATAGCTTAAATTAAGCTGAATAAATGGGGGCGCATGCCCCCACCAAAATTAAATTAAAATTACCACTGCCTCTCGAACGTACCCACCCGAAGCAGTATACAAACAGCGTTTTTTTTGGAAATTGCAGAGAACCACAAAGCAGAGAAGTGGAACCTTGTTTTCACCGATGGCTTGAAAACTGAAGCTGGCACTGCGTTTGCTGTTGTCGACGAAAACAAAAAAATCCTGTCCAAGGGTCTGTTACCACAACTGTCCTTCGTTTTCTCAGCGGAAGCTACAGCCATACTACAGGCCACGGCATCTGCAAAAAATACTAAAATTTTAATTTGCTCCGATAGCCTCTCTACCCTTACAGCTGTTACCAACCTACAAAACGACACGCCAATTATATAATCCATCCGGGACGTGCTAATTAAGAACCAACGAAAGATCAAACTCCTCTGGATATCAGGGCATGTCGGGATAAATGGAAATACGGGCGCCGATACAGTAGCCAAGGCAGCTGTCCGAGACCCTCTGGTAACTCACCTTACCTTTAATAAGAAAGACATGAGCAAGCACATCCATAACTCGAGTTATATTCAATGAAACAGGAATGGGATAGATACTCCCACCATTCCAAAGACATCAACCCTAAAGGGGCTTGACACAAAACTTACATACGAGCATATTATCACCAAAACCAGTCGCCCGGTATGTCACCTCTGCAACTCCAACCATATTCCGTCCACCCAACACCTGATCAACGAATGCACCATCATCAAAGCCAAACAATATAGTCAATCCCCATCCACTTGGCTATTCCTCCTAATCTCAACCCCTTCTGTAGACAATGTCAAAAAAGTACATAACCTTCTTTGCTCCCTTGAAATATAAACCGAAAAATGTATCCAACTAGCCGAAAGCTTTGGAGCTAGCGCTTAAGCCTTTTTTTGTATTAGCATTATTTATTTATTTATTATATGTTAATAAAGTTTAATAATAATAATAATATACCTACATAATGTTTAAAAAGATTTATTATTGGGACACCTTGAGATAACACGACAATAGCTTAATTGCGGAAGCTTAACCTAAACATGTTTCAATCATAAACAAAACGCTGTTATCCAGATTCAGCGAATCGGAATCTTAACGCGACGACCTTGCAGCAATTTCTGATAAAATAAAGATGTAAGGAGAAAACTGGAACTCTTACCATTTAAAGCTTTTATTTTTAAAGTGACTAGGAACCGCCATAAAGACAGTCAATATGTATGCAAGGGAAGACTTTCCAAATCGTTCGGAAATCCGTCCCCTTCTGGTCGACCAAATGAAATAATCTACATTAAAGGAAACGAACATAAAGACATTAAATAAAATAATTATACCGCAAACTCCAGAGGCGGACGAGTAGTGGGAGGGTTATGATCCCTTAAATCCTGATCATAGCCTCACTGTCAATAAAGGAGAAAAAGAATTACAGTGTTCAGTCGACCAAAAGCGTTCGGATTCCGGATTGCTTCTGAGTTTTCGTTTGGTACTTATGTAGATAAACAATCACACAGAGTTGTGGCATTCTTAGTACCTACCTATGTCTTTGATCCATATGATTGAAATATTGAAGCAATTTTTGTCTTGTGTTGAAATTCCATCAACGGTCTTTTATTTAAATGTTTCAGAAATCTGTTCTGCGCCATCTAGTTGTGAACTTACGTGTTATAACCACATGTTTTTAGATCTTGGCGGTTGCACTACCTGGCCGACAGAAAGAGACAATCAGCTGACACTGCAAAATTACGCTTGCAAAAGTGAGAAAGCAAGTTGATAAGTTTACCGCAACGAAAAAAAAGATTTAAAACTTTTTCAAACGGCAAATATCATCCGCCATTCTCTACGATACGAGTTCCTCTGTTTTACAGACTGAATTCTACTATTATTTTATTATTTCATTTTTTTATTTACGTAAGTTTAATTTGTAATTCTTGTATAATTAAAGTCGGTTTGTAATTCATCTGTTTCAAATTTGTTCAACTTTCCTCTATTAGAATTCTATCAGATTTTTTGCTAGTTGCATTGTGCCCTTTGTCTTCGCAATAAAAAGCCCTTTGTGACAGTTATCTGTAGGATTTTGGAGATATACGAATCAAAAAATATAAGCAAAATGGAACCAAATAGCCGCCAAGCTGCTTTCAAAAGCAATTCCATCAATAGCCAGGTGAGTTCAAATGATTTTATTTTGGAAATTTGTGTTTCATAAGGGAAATTGTATTTGCGCAGGAAATGCGAATGCGCCGACACGAGGTCTCTGTTGAGCTTCGTAAATCGAAAAAAGAAGATCAGCTATTCAAAAGACGCAACATCAACGAGGAGGATTTGGTTTCGCCGCTGAAAGAGATAAATGGACAGTCGCCTTTGCAGATGTCCATTGATGAGATTGTTTCTGCAATGAACAGCACAGAACCTGAACGTCAGTTTGCCGGCATACAGGCGGCTCGTAAAATGCTTAGTCAAGAACGTAATCCTCCAATTGATATTATGATAGAACATGGAATTGTGCCGATTTGTGTGCGCTATTTGGAGCGGTCTGACAAGTACGTAGAGATTTATTTATTTTGTTGTGGTTTATTTTTACGTTTTTTTTATCTTAGTTCCGCACTGCAATTTGAAGCTGCATGGGCACTGACAAATATTGCATCTGGATCATCTGAACAAACACGTTGCGTTATCGAAGCAAATGCAGTGCCCTACTTCGTTGCACTGCTCCAATCTAAGACTATAGCAGTGGCCGAACAATCGGTTTGGGCGCTGGGAAACATTGCTGGTGATGGAGCTAAGGCTCGGGATATTGTCATCAATAATAATGTCGTCGACGGAGTACTTCAATTAATCAATGAAAACACACCAATCTCTTTCCTGCGCAACATTGTTTGGTTGATGTCCAACTTGTGCAGAAATAAGAATCCGTCGCCACCGTTCAATGAGGTGAAACGTTTGCTGCCAGTTCTGTCGCAACTTCTCAGGGGCAATGACGTTCAAGTGCTGTCTGATGCTTGTTGGGCTTTGTCCTATGTTACGGACGATGACAATGAAAAAATCCAAGCCGTTGTCAAGACGGGAGTTGTGCCAAGGCTGGTAAATCTGCTGGGCTCCGAGGAGGCAAATATTATTGTGCCAGCGCTTCGTAGTGTTGGTAATATTGTTACAGGAACTGATCAACAGGTGAGTGTGAAATATGTGTTCATAAAATATACTCGCGTCCAACTTTTTAAAGAAAAAAAAAGAATAGGTTTAGGACATACATATTATGTACATTATAATAACAAAATAACGCTCAAAATACACTGCTTTAGAAATTTGATTTTTATATTGTCATTATTTTGACGCTGTGTGGAAATGTGTCACTTACCTACATGAAGATGAAATAGCTTATACGAGTGCCACACACCGTACTTATTTGCTTTATTTCATTATATGTTGCAGTTGCTTGAAAAACACAAGTTTCGGACCAAATATTGGGTTCCGACCAGGTTCGTTGAAAATTTAGAGTTTCGGTTTCGCAAAAGCTTTAGACGAAACTGGACTTTGATTTTGGCCGTAGAAAAGGGATGTAGAATAGGTGTAGGTACCAATACCCGGCGGCCTACTTCCTTTCCTTATAGCGTACTATATAGGTCAATTAATTCGCCTTATCACATACACTCAATCAGGAGGAGGATAAGAAAAAGGGATACCTTCAATTTGGAGTTTTACCTGGAACCCCTGGGGTGGAATATGCTTAGGTGATAGTTGACGATCTAAGTCATCGCATTTATTCCATGTAAATTGACAATGTCTTTGCGATCGATTTAATGTGACAGCTATAAAGGTGTTGTGATGTGTTCTATTTGCGAAGAAAAAGCAAAAGCAAAACGCATTCTTGAGACTAGCGAAAAACATATATTTTACATTGCAGATTATTATCATCGAAATTCGAAAACATTGGCCTAAAACATGAAAAATCTTCTTTAGAATCCTCAATCCTGGTCGTTCGCTGATTTCTTATCATCATCAGAATCATTTTCTTCACTTTCATTTGTAAAAAAGTCAACAAGCCACGCAACTTATGTACCTACATCAAACAAATAGGCTATTAAATGTACGGATAGTCGCTCAGTTATCGCGGTTGTTCAGAACATTAACAACAATACACCAGTTATTTAATGCATCAGAGATAAATTAATCGCTAACGTAAACAAACTGAAACTTTTTTGGTTACCGGGCCACGCAGGTATAAAAGGAAACAAGTACGCCGACAAAATAGCAAAAGGTGCGGTGGGGGAGCCTCTCTTAACTTACTGAACTTCAATGAAAATGACATCAGAACGAAAGGACAAGGGAAAAATGGATGGAATATTTCCATCGCTATGCAACACTAAACCCCGACGGCCAAATAGCAATCTTTCTACCCAACTGACTGTCATAATAAAATGATTGAAGTCTTTACCCGACTCCGACTAGGACACACTGCTCTTACCCAGAGTCACCTCTTCACTAGAGATAATCCACCATATTGCCAATTTTGCAACTAACCAAACACCATTAATAAAATTCCATTAAACACCAGGTATTTGAATGCAACGCTATCCAACGCAAGTTAAAGCAAATATATCTTAACTCTAGTTACCCTTCGCACAATCGCAACGCTTCTCCAATTTGATTCTATCTCTGATAGCATAGCAGCTGATGGTACACCAATTTTTTGTTCACGACATTCGCCTTTGGAATGCACTTCCCCTGAATGCAAACAAATTTTCTGACATTAAACGTTATCTTTTTTTCCACCAAAAAAACAAAAGCTGGTTGAATTTAAGCCATCGTACAAATTGGTTATGGCGTCTGAACTCTGGGCGAAAAAGAACCGCACTGAAAAGTAAAAGACGCCGTGGCCTGTCCTTGAATTCTTCCACTTGGGTTTTTTTTAACATAGAACTACCTGGCTGGCTGGACTTCGCTCGGAGTTTTTATTAATAATGACAAAAACCTTAATTAAAGAGCCGTTTTAAAAAAAAAAGATTAATTTTTTTTAACGGAAATATTTATATTTTATTGTCACTGCGAGTTGCCCTAAGCTTCTATAGTAAAAGATAAATTAAAAAGTCTTTCCGAATCCCGTTCCACCAGGAGAATTTAAAAAGAAGCAACGAATTTCGTCTTGGATTTCTAGCCCATGCCATTCAAATTCTACCTACGTTTTCACTTCTTTGGTCAAACTATTTTTATGTTTTTCGCACAGAAAAAAGGACAGAAGATCAGCGTTACGGCAAAAAGTTCTCTGAGTTTATGAGGTAAAATTCTCTATCGCTGTATATTTATGTGAGACATAGAAATGACTTTGCCTGACGTTAATAATTGGCAATAGTATTTATTTATTAAAATACATCAGCAGACAATATAAGTACAAGGCAGCGATAAATTTGCAGGCATGTGTTTAAATTCCCTTCTCCATTACGAATGCTATTGCGGCATAGGAAAAATATTTCATGTTCATTTTTGTATTTTTTCGCACGTTCTTAAAATGTTTGACAGCTTTGGTTTGTGAAAAAACATGACTACATCTTTAAAATGTTGAAAATTGTCCTTAAATGTGCATGTTTGAGTGAAGGTGCCTATCATATTTTGTTATACAATATTTGTATATCAAAGATTTATCCAACATTTAAGAAAAAATTGCCAAAGAGGCACAAATATTGCACATCGGCAGAATACTGTTTTCAATCACAGAGTTATTTTAACTAAGTAACAGCACTGATCAGCTATCCGCGCTTTTGTTTTGCTAAGTAAGTTGCCATAATGCCATTAGCCATATTTTTTTTTGAATCGCCTAGTTATACCCTATTCTAGGGGTATATTAATTTTAACGCATAGTTTGTAACATACCTTAATATTGCCCGTAGACCCCTAAAAGTTACTATATTTATGATCAGCATCGATAGTAATGTCGATCTAGCCATGTCCGTCCGTCCGTCGGCAAAAATTAGGCCTTTAAACTGGACCTAGAGAGCTGAAATTTTAACCATATACTCTCTAGGGTCCCGAAATAATCAAGTTTAAGAATTTTTGAAATCCGCCCACAGACACGCCCACAAACTCAAAAAAACAAAATATTGGAAAAAATCGAATTTTGAGCTAGAGAGCTGAAATTTTTTATATATGATCTATGGCCCATAAAACTGATTGGGACATAAAATTTTCAAAATCCGCCCACTGACACGCCCACAATTAAATAAAACAAATTTTGGGAAAAATTGAATTTTGAGCTATTAAGCTGAAATTTTTTATATATGATCTTTGGCCCATAAAACTGCTTGGGGCATAAAATTTTCAAAATCCGCCCACTGACACCCCCACAATTAAATAAAATATTTTTTTTGAAAAACCAAAATTTGAGCTAGGGAACTGAAATTTTTAATATATACTCTCTAGGGGCCTTTATGCTCATGTGTAAATATTTTCAAAATCCGCCTACTGACACGCCCACAATTTTTTATTTTTTATTTTTGAAAGTCCAAAGTTTGAGCTAGGGAGCTGAAATTTATAGTATATACTCTCTAGGTGCCCTTTATGCTCATACTTAATTTTTTTTTAAATCCGCCTACTGACATGCCCACAATTAAATAAAACAATTTTATTGAAAAACCAAAGTTTGAGCTAGGGAGCGTTTTTATTTACAAAAGCTTAGTTTTTTCGATAAATTCCTTTAAATTTTTGCCACGCCCACTTATGAGATATAGGAATAAGAATAGGGTATCCAACAGTTCGCCCAAGCGGACTGTAGCCCGCCCCTATGTTTTTTCTGTAGGGAATAGACAAAATAATAATTGGGAAACTCATCACACATGTTTGTTCTTATATGAATTAGTTTCACTTCACCAAGCACAGCACACCAGAATCCTCCAGATACATTTTTCCCCGTTCCGATTCAAAAGATAAAACTATAGATATATGTACATATATAGTGTTATTATGGATGTATTTTCGGTGTGCGCCCAACACCACCCCCAAGCAGAGCTACGATTGGGAACAATCGTTTGTGAATATTTTCGCATTTGATAACAAATATGGTTTAGATTTACTGTAGCTTAGCTTCTAGACGAAGCAGAAAGCTAAATGATAGTTCAAAAGACTCGGAAGAGTATTTGACCTTTTTGCTATTGAATAAGTTTTGAAGTACAGTGAACTCCCACATAACGGACACCCCTCTAATGTGGACAATTCCCTTAAGCGGACAATATAAAGTGTGATGGTTGGCTGCTTTGATTTCTTTTGAATTTTTCTCCTCTAAAGTGGACAATTCTATTAAGTGGGCATGGACAGTATTTTCATTTGGTAAAAATATTCTCTTAAAGGGACATTTCTTATTCACATAAGCATGTCATTTTCTTTTATTTACACGTTTATTGTGTAAGCTTTCATCTCATACTCGTGCATGTATTTGTGCAACTGTAACAGCAAGCGTGTGGCGCATGCACATTCTACAAACAGTTGTCGGTATAGATACACACACATTGTACATAAGTAACATCACTATGATATTTTTCGCACCAAACATAATTTTCGTTTGTCAACCCAAAGTTGTCCGTTTTTTATCGGGAACAAGTTTTAAACCGGCTTTATTGCTAAAATGGATCACGTTGGTAATGTTAGAGAGCGTTCTTCAGGAATTACTGTGCTAGATGCCATTAATTGGGCTGCTGCAGCTTGGAACAAGGTTTCTCAAGAAACGATAAAAAAAAATTTCAAAAAATCTGGTGTTTTTACGAAATCCAACCACCCAAATTGAAGACCTTACTTCAGGGGATGACATACCATTGATCTGTTTTAAAAATGTATCCTCGCTTGTCAGCCAAACCGTCTGCAATTAAGTTGATTACTTAGAGTGTGCCGCATGCGACAAAAATGTTCAGACAGATGACGGATGGAATGAGAAATTGACGGAAGATATAAGTGTGAATGACAAAAGTGACGATGAAGAGGACATGGCTACTTCGGAAGCAAATACTGAAATAGATTGTTACTCTTACAAGAAGGCGTTGAGCGCTTGCGAATCTTTATGCAAATTTGCTTTAATAGCTGGGGATGAAAATGCAATGCAGCTGACATCTGTTCTTCGATCTCACTATGAGTCAGTGGTAGCTAGCGGTTGTAATCTTCATCAGAGCCGGATTGAAGATTTTTTAAAAAAGCAATTATGGACTTTGTTTGTGTATGTACCTATTTTTGAAAAAGCGTATTAAATAAAACAATTTTGTGTTCTTTTTAAAATTTTCCCTTGAGCAGACGCCATCTTATGTGGACAAAAAACTCTGGTCCCTTGCGTGTCCACTTAAGAGAGATTTCACTGTAACTTATTTCCAAAAAATAAAGATTTCAACCACTGCTGAATTTCAAGTTTTCACTTTGCAATACACAATTTTCTAGTTACATCGTGGTCATTATGCCATACAAATTGATTGGTTTATTGTTGTTGAAGTGCAAAAATTAGTTTTTTTGCCTAATAATCCAGAAATCAGGCGATTAAAAAATTAAATCAGAGATAACATCCAATAATTGGTCTTTAAAATAAAATATAAATATTAGGCGGGGCCTAAAACCTAGCTTCTCCAACCACTTTGCGAAGTGGAAGGGACCTACAATTTTACGCCAAATCCGAACGGCAAATTTGACAAGCTTCTCATGACAATTGATACTCTTGGATGTTTGTCAGACGTTCGCAAGAGGTGGGGCAGTGTAAAAAAAACTCAAGATGTTACTTGGCCCCGGCGGGAATTGAACCGGGGACCTTTCGATTAGTAGTCCGACACACTAACCATTGAGCCACTGTGTCCGACAATTTAATATTTGGCCTTTTCCTATGCTTAAAATGCAAATGTAGAAGACCCAATTTATTTGACTGTGATTGAAAATACAAATTTGCCTGCGGGAATGCATTCTAATAACTGCGAGATTTTTGTTTGTTTGGTTTACGTGCATCATGACTCTGACACGTACAATATGGTCCGCCTTTGATTTGGTTTTGTACTTTGCTGAAACTTTCAAAATATACCACACAACCTACATTATTAGAACTTGTTTGCTTAGGATGCAATATTGCCCCTTTTCACTTTATTGCGTATATCAAATAAGCCTAATAAATTGCTTTGAGTAAGTCTATATCCTAAGCAAATATAAACGATGTAGCAGCAACAGTTTGAATTACTGCCCATTAAAGTAGAACTTGTATCAGTTTTGGAGGAGGGATAACAGTAAATATTTGTTGAGGTGTAGAATGTATTGTTTTTTTACGAAGAAAATTGAATGCCCTAATCTTATTTGCATCAAAACAAAGCATTGTGTAGAAGTGACAAGCATTTATGACTTTTTGTTTAATTAAATAAGAGAATACTACCAATATTAAAATAAGTTAAATTATTCATTGAATTTTTAATTGTATTTCGTAACCCTTTTCTTCTTGGACAGACTGACCAAGTTATTGCTTCTGGAGGTTTGCCAAAACTGGGAGATCTTCTTACGCACTCCAAACATAACATTGTCAAAGAGGCTGCATGGGCTCTGAGCAACATCACTGCTGGTAATCAGAAGCAAATCCAAGCTGTCATCGATGCTGGTAAGTTTGTTTTGAAAAATGTATTTACGATACAAGAATTATTTGGTTACAACGTAATTCTGGATGTAAGTGGAAAACAAGACTTAAATAAAACAGAAATGTATGCGTGCTTTTTGGGGTTAAACACTTGTGGGCTGCAATGAGAAAGGAAAGAAAAATATTCATAGAGAAATTGTCATTGCTTGGCTAGGTATGCTTTATAGTAAAAAAAGGACAATAATTAATTAGTTTTATCGCGCATTTTGAATTCATTCAAGTAGCTCCAAATACACTGCTAGTCATAAGGTTAGAAGCACGCATTTTTGAGAAGTAAAATCGATATTTCTCCCGTTACATGATGGATTAGAAAAAAACGACTATGGTAAATGAGAGACTATTTTGTTAACAACAAAATATGAAATGTGTGTATAGGAGAGATTTAGCTAACGGAACTTTGAAGACAAATTGTAGGTTGAGTAAAGAATATGCGGAAATAAATCGAGTCATTAGATTAGAAGCAGTGAACAAATCAACGTGTTTTTATGAAGTGAATATGTTTTTTCGGTTTAAACGGTACAGTATTATAAAGTAATTGTTCTTGATTGAGAATAAAAAAAATGGGAAAGAAAAAAATGTTTAACAGTGGAGGAAGGGACACGAATAGAAGGTTATTGCTCTGAAGGTCTCTCATGCCGTGCTATAGCCAAAAAAATAAAGCGAAGTGATCATTGTATCAGCAAATATTTAAAAAAAAACATTCGTCTTACACAAACAATTATAAAGGAAACACTTCTTCTGCCTTAACACTTCGCGAAACGCGAAGTATCCTCAGAATAGCGTCAAATTCAGCTTTATCGGCAGCTAAAATTAGAGAGAAAGCTAATGTTAAGGCCAGCTTATCCACTGTTACCGCACCATTCGCCGAGCTAAACACTTAAAGCGTCTGAAACTTAAAAAAAAAAACCATCACATAATGACGCAAGAAAGAGACAACGCTTTTGTTTCGCGAAAAATCACATGAGCTGGGATGTCCAAAATGGAACGAGCACAAATGATTGGCGGAAGGTTTTTTTTCCGATGAAAACAAGTTTAACCTAGATGGGCCGGACTGTTATAATTATTATTTCCATGACCTGAGGAAAGGAGCGGTTATTTAACCGTCACCATAGCAGAGAAGGAGGCGTTATGGTCTGGGGTTCAATTTCATTTGTCCAGACTAAATTCTGTTTTAATCTTTCGGAAAACGCCCTGAAGAATAGGATATATAGAAAAGCTTACGAAATGATTTTTGCCAGCGTAGAAGAACATCTCTTCAAAGCGATAGCGGAAATACCATCAATCTGTACCAGCGGATTTGAGTATATCAAGACTCCGTAGTACTCTTGCCACCGTACAAGTGCGAAAGTGGATTTATACTTTGGAGTATTTTACGCGCTCGATTACAGGGGATAAGTCATAATCCGGAAGCGTTGAAATAGCTGCAAAGTGAGCAGCAAGCATATCGGCTTTATCTGAAGAGCTGACAGCTAGATCGTCACTGTAAATGAGCGTTGGCATAGACGACGAGACCGTTTTTTTTTTGTATCAACTTTTGTATGAGGATATGACAAGATTTAAGTGGATTTTGTAGTCATCGTTGGGCTGATCGAGATACCCTCCGAGTTCTGGAAAAAGATGATAGACACCATTGAATGTCAAACTTCGAGTTGTACACGTGTGGATCTAGCTGCGGCATAATTATATATTTTTATTTAACTTAATTGTCAATTTCCTTGCAATTTCGGTTTAAATCAGCGGGCACATCTTCAAATTAATGAGTGTCTGTAATTATAAGTGGTTTTAAACTTTTTAATTTGATAAGACACAAAATTAAAATTTCCATCTCAAACGACGACCTAGCAAAAATTATTCTTTAATTGCAACTTTCAATGGACGGCCAAATGATTGGTTTAAAACAAGAAATACGGGAATTTAAAAATCTTTTTGATAATTACCTTGCAGTTTGAATAAAATGATAGTTTCACGAATAACTTTAATAGTGAATTGAATGCGTTAAAAAGTTAGGTTAAGGAGAAAATATTTGCTAAAGAATACCTCAGTGATTTGACAAATTTTAATGTCGAAATAAACAAATTTCAGAGTGAAGTGCGCAAAGGTGACCTTATTTTAATTGGAATAACAGAAAATCCAAATAAGACATTTTTCTTAATATTTGTGCTGTCACTTCATATTCGGTGCTTTCTTTTGAAGTATTCTATAAAGAAATTAGGCAAAGGGGACTGGCGGGGCAGTAGCCTGCCAACTACAAAATTCTCTGTATCTGCACCTGTTATAGTCAAACAGTTTTTTCAAACTGACCGAATTAGATTCCTTAAATGTTTTTTTTTTTCTGCCGGTCCAGTCACACTTAAAATGATTGGATTCACTTCTAATCGCGCTATTGGAGCATTTCAATGTCTTTCTGCTGCTGCACTTTTTGTACGTAAAGCTGATATGAAATTAAAAGAGGAGAAGACATTTCATTCAGTTAAATCTTTCAACGGGGTTGTTGTGGTTAAAGTAAAATCAACAGAGCACTTTGTTAGGTATACCGCCTGGGGGATTTAGATCGGCTGCTTACTGCCGCTGCTGATGGAAGTGCTACGGATGTCAACAAGTTAGAAGAAGAACAAAAAAATCGTGCTTAAAAATAACAAAAAATCTTTATTTCCAATGTTTATTATTAAAATCTTCAAATTTACTGAAAATGCTTTTCTTTGTCTGTCTGGTGATGTCCTTTTTCAAGCTTTTAGTAATCTTACTTTTTTTCGTATTCAATGAGCAGTAACAGTTCTTCTTCAGCTGGTGCAAACGTAGTTGACCTGAGTAATGTTATGTTGAACTTTTTCTCACTACATTCGGTTGGTTTTAAAGTTTGCCATCTGAATGTTCGAAGTGTATTATCCAAAATCGACCAGTTGTAATGTTTCAATCGGTACCGACAGATATTATTTGTTTGTCAGAAATGTGTCTAATGAATAATCCTAATAAAAAAGTCCAAGATTGGGAGTTGAAAATGCAGGGCTATCGTCTGTTTCGCTGCGATAGTGATGTTTGTTGTTCAGTTTTCTTAATTTCTGTACATGGGGATACGTGCTTGCTGTTTAAATTTTTAAAAACACAATGACATCCAATGTTTACTTGTGGAAATTACTTAACCAGACGACAAAGTGCTAATCAACTGCATTTTTTAGGCATCCAGATAGATTTCCCTCTGTTGAGTTTGATTCGTGTCTGTCAAGGCATAGTGCAAGTTATGAAAAATTTTTCTGTGTAGCGATCTAACGGTTGACGTCAATGCGGGCACAGATTCATCAGATCACTTGATGAATGTTTTCGACACGCATGGACTAGATATAGTGTAATGGATGTATAACTATATTTTTAAGTCTAACGATGGTTTAAGGAAAACTTCCCTTAAGAATATTTGTGCAACGTAGTAGTCGTAAGGCAAGCAAGAATGCCATAGGTTTTGCCAGAAAAATAATGTGCTCACAGGCGGGTCACGAATGGCTCCGTGAAAAGAAACAAGTTAGACTTTTGAGACTCAAATAGAATCTGTTTTTGTTCTTAAAATTCATGATCTTATAGACTAATTCCCGTACGGATACAAAGTATGTCGCGTGCCATACAAAGTAGGAAGTGGGAAAGGAAATATGTTATGCAGTACAATGTAGGAGGTATGAGATCGGTTTGTTGGATTCACTACAATAGTGAGCAAGTAAAAGTGCAACTGCCATTGACTTATTTGTTGTTTCGAACAAAAATAAAATTTTGTTTCAACCAAATACGGCGTTGGTGATCATGATTTAATTTATGACGTTGATGTTAATAGGTCTGAGCAGGACGAATACGTTTTTTTACCGCAATTTTAATAACATCAATAGGACTCTCTCTCTGGAAGTAGCTCGCATAGACTGGCATCCTTTTATAAATTCTACCTCAACAGACTTCAAGGTTGATTTTCTAACAAATCTATTGAAATATTTGTATGATAAGTGCGTTCAGATAAAGAGAAAAATCACATTCAATAACTGTCCTTGGTTTACCTCGGGCATTAGCAATTTATGTGAACAAGATTTTTTGTACAGCGTGTACAAAAATACAAGATCCATCCTTGATTGGAATCGCCTACAGAAACAGAACTGTAAGAGCTATAAATAACGCCAAAAGAACATATTTTTTTAACAAATTATACGTGTCAAGAAACTGCACGAAAATATTATGGAATAATTTAAAAAGTTTTTGTGGAAATAGAAATGTGAACAAATTAAATATTCAAATCTACGAGTTAACTATTTTTCTCCCTCGAAGTTACCCGCGGTATCATTCTCATTTATCTGCGTGTCGCTTGAGGTATATTTTGTTTCTCTTAATTCAATTAAATCTAATGGAATATTCCTGGATGAATTTTCACTTTAATTTATTCGTTTGCTGCTCCCGTCAATTATTCCAAGCGTTGCCAGTATTTACAAACGTTGCCAGAGTGAATAAAACAACAACGACCGTTGCAGATATCATCACAGGCAACACCAGCAGTAACGACATCATTAGCAGCAGCTAAAAATGCTGCCACAGTAGCAGTCGTAAAAATGACACCTAGAGCTGTGTTCCCAGTAGCTGTAGTCAACGACGACTTTAGAAATGTGGTGAAGAGCCGGCGAAAGTTAAATCCGAAGCCGAATCTTCATGCCAAGAGAAGAGCGAACAGTGCAGGCCCTAGTGTGGCATCATCGGTGGCTGGGAAGCATTAGATACAACATTGCGAGATCTACGAGAAAATCAAGAACTGTTTGGTGGTGCCATGATATTGTTAGCAGGTGATTTTCGATAAACAGTACCTTTTATTCCTCGATGAATAACACGTGTTTGACTCACTCATTCATTTACTACAAACATTTCACAACAATGAATCAGCTGATGAATTTTCAAAACAATTGTTTTACATCGGAAATGGCAAAATGCCAATCGACAATTAAACTGGATTTATAACACTACGAACCACGTCTTTCAGTTATACAAAATCCAAAGAAGAACTGATTCAAATCGTCTTCCTAAACATAACACAGCAACACAGAAGTCATGTTTGGTTAAGCGAACGAGCAATATTAGCAGCAAAAAACAAACATGTCAATCCTACCGAATTTTTGAATTCACTAGATTTGCGAGGAATACCACCACACAATCTACAATAATTAAAGGTTGGAGCCCCGATTATCATGCTTGCAATATCAATCAACTACGACTTTGTAATGTAATGGTGCCAGACTTGCAGTTAAAAACCTTATGAACAACGTCAGGGAAATTAAAACAAAGGCGAAAACACCACCAAACTTGCCATTTGACTTTAAACGACTTCAATTTCCTGTTCGTCTTGCTTTTGCGATCACCATCAATAAAGGGCAGTCTTTGGAAGTCTGCGGAATAAATTTGGGGTATCCATGCTTTTCACATGGACAGATTTATATTACGTTCTCAAGAGTAGGCAAACCATCGGCATTATTTGTACACCAGATGGAAAAACAAACAAAAATTTGTCTACCATAAGGACTTTTTCCAAAAAAATGTATTTAAATTTTATCCGCTGATATTATTTTCCTAATGAATAAATTAATTTAAGTTAAAAAAAAAAAAAAAAAATTATAAGAAAAATAAAATCGAAGAGGTTTTTGGCAGCATTTTTGTTTCTGTCTATAAATCCACGAATGTAGGCTGGGATGAAACAACGTTCGCAGGGTTTCGCTAGTATTTTGTATATTAAGATCGGTGGTGAATCCTAATAGTTTTTGTACTAGGCACAGTAGTGAATTCTAATATTTATTGTATTAGGATCAGGGTGGACGAAGCTATATGCGTACTTAAATATTTGTTGTACCTATTAGGATCAATGTTGGACGAAGTTTATATTTGTGTATTAGAGCTCAACCGCGACGAAATTTGCTCATCTGAAATTACTTTTATAAGGAGTACTTATGGAGGTGTTTTTAAAGGGACGAATGTAGAATATACATGGAGAATGGAGCAGTGAGATTGAATAATTGGTGTCTGTCTTGTACATACATACATTATATATATTTCTTCGTAAGAGGGAGATTGGATTTTACAGTGGGAAAGGAAATTAATCGAACTCAAAGTTGTCGAATAATAGACAATGCCAGACTTTATGGACCAGCCAAGTTTATAAATTTATTAAATAAATGAAATGTACATGCGCACAAGAAAATCAAAAATTTGCCGGGAATATAATTGTAATTCTGTTTAATATGAGATGAAATCAATATTTTTAAATGAATATCTGAGTACAATATCTGCGATATTAATATTAGTAATAATAAATATATTTTTTTTTTTTTTTGGAGGAGAGAATACGTGATGTACCGTCAAGTGGTAGGCCATCACCACTTGGTGTGTCCGACTCGCACGGACTAAACTCTCCCCGCTTACGGCCTACAAGCCACCCTGGAACCGCTCTTGGCATTACATCAGGGTGGCGCCGTTTTTAAGTCCGTAAAAGGACGCCGTCTTGATTAGTCTTCTGTGGCCTAAGACGTCTGTGCCTACTGTGACCCTTGGTGGTCTTCTTCTCTTTTTTTTCTTCTGAGAACATGTTCTGCGTAGATACAGACTTTGCCAGTTGTCGTAACTCTGTAGCATCTTCTCTACTATGTTCTCCGGTGTGATGGCCCCAATACTTATTTGCAGGTCTTGGCGAAGGCTTTTCCATCTGCTGCAAGCGAAGAAGGTATGTTCCGCGTCATCTTCTAGCGAGTCTCCGTACTGGCAGGCTGGACTGTTTGTTTTGCCGATTTTGTGGAGGAAGGCGTTGAAATATCCGTGTCCGGTGAGTAACTGGGTGACGTAGTAGTTGACCTCACCGTGTTTTCGGTCATTCCACTCAGCCACGTTCCTAATCAGCCTCGCTGTCCATCGTCCTCTGCTTTCCGAGCTCCAACGCTCTTGCCACTTCTGGTTCGTGAGCTCCTTAGCCTCATCGGATGCCGCTTGCATTCCCATTTCCCCCTTTTTGTCGTAGACGTACTTCCTTTCTGCCGCTAGGAGATCTATGGGAGTCACTCCTGCGACTACAAGGACGGCTGGTTCCGAAACCGTTCGGTAAGAGCTAGCTATACGTAGAGCTCCGCATCTTTGTACTGCCGCCATCTGTTTCCGGTACTTCTCTTGTTTGAGTGCGTCTGCCCAGATTTCGCTGCCGTACAGAAGGATGGAGTGCGTTGTCGCCATCAGCAACCTTCGCTTACTGGCCGTTGGACCACCTACGTTTGACATCAGTCTGCTCAGTGATGCAGATGTTTTTGAGGCTCTTTCAGCTGCTGCCTTTATTTGTTGCCAGTAGGTTAGCTTTGTGTCAAGCCTCACTCCCAATTACTTCACCGCGGCGCTGCTTCTTATTTCTTCTGCCCCAATTCGGAAGTCGATTTGTGTGGGGATTCTCTTTTTCGTGAGAAGGACTATCTCAGTTTTCTCCGTTACTAGGCTGAGTCCGTGCTCTTCCATCCACGAATTGACTCGTCGCATGACCTGGTTGAGCTTTTGTTGCGCGTTAACGGTGTCTCGTGCAGTGATCACCGCGGCGATGTCATCTGCGTACCCGACCAGTCTGGCATCCTCCGGCATCTCCATGCAAAGGATGCTATCGTAGGAGATGTTCCAGAGATCTGGACCTAATAATAAATATATGGACACATTAGTGATATCTTAATGAATACTAATATATCGGCCACAACCCTACCCCATGTATCTTTATTCTTATCAATTCGACAATGAAAGCATATTTGCAACGATTTCTTTCAAATTACTAATTGATTCCAAAGGGAGAGTACGCTCTACATATTTTGTTATATAACATTTAAAGGATTTTATCAAAAAAAAAACGAAGCTTTTGTAAAAAAAACGCTCCCTTTAAAATATATATTCTAAATTTCAGCTCCCTAGCTCAAATTTTGGCTTTTCAATAAAATTGTTTTATTTAATTGTGGGCGTGTCATTAGGCGGCTTTTGAAAATTGTATCTCCCGAGCAGTTTTAGGAGTCATAGATCATATATAAAAATTTTCAGCTTTCTAGCTCAAAATTCGATTTTTTCGAAAAATTTGTTTTTTAGAGTTTGTGGGCGGATTTCAAAAATTCTTAAACTTGATTATTTCGGGTTCTAGAGAGTATATGTTTAAACTTTCAGCTCTCTAGGTCCAGTTTAAAGGCCTAATTTTTGCCGACAGACGGACGGACATGGCTAGATCGACATTACTATCGATGCTGATCATAAATATAGTAACTTTAGGGGTCTACGGGCAATATTAAGGTATGTTACAAACTGCGTCAAAATTAATATACCCTTAGAATAGGGTATAATAAAAGCGATCCTTCTATGTAATGGGACCTACATCACGTTTCACAACAACAAAAATTGACGTGAAACGACTGTAACCCCAACAGTAAGGAAAAGTTCAATTTTTTATTTTAAAAATGGTTGAAAATAGGAATACGAGTGATTTGCCCTTTTAGGGCTCGAAAAGAGTATGTATTTCTTAATTTAAATCTGTGGAACTCGGAACCCGAACAACGCTGTGTGCTTTAGTTATCAGTATACGTAGAACCCCATCCTTGGTTTAGAATTCTGAAAAATCATCAAGCAAGTTGGATACAATATCACCATAGCATCGAGAAATGTTCAAAAGATCAAATGACAAATGTTATGTTGAATGCCAAAAAGGGATATAATTGCTATGGTTTAGTACTGATGAGGTTCCTAAAATATCTCGCAAACGACCGTTATTATGTTACAGCTACATGACCTACATTGTCTTGAAGAATTCTTGGAAACCGTTTCCATCTGGTCAGACCGCAACTGAAATGCACAGAGAGGAAATATATTTTGCTAATTGACATTCAAATGGTATCTGGTTTTGTCAATTATTTCTATTAAAATGTAAATTTGCTACTAAGTGTGTCTGTTTTTTCTTGAAAAGTATTCAGCCTTCACACTAATGTTCACTTAAAATAATGTTCACATTTCAAAAAATTGTCAAAGCATTTGATATTGTATAAACCCATTCCATGTTCTTTTGATCGATTTAATTAATGTAATTTGAAGAAATGTTTTCTTGGTCTTTGTTTTTGTCACGAGGAGAAATTATTGATACTTGTGCGGGAGTGAAAATTCGAGAATATCAAATAGACGTCGTTGTCGGCAAATATCTTAAAAGCGTGTAATCGATTTAATTAACACAGAAACTCAAGCCTGAAGAACATTTTCTATGTGCTATGCGATATTTGATGGGAATTTTTCCAAGCGAAATATATTCAGAGTGTTACATTGACGGTGCTGACATGAATTGGGAAAGGTTCACATTCACAAGGATGGGTGTAATTTTTATAATGTATGTAATGAAAATGTATCATTCTCTTCTTCGGTGAAGCTATGCTCTGGATTAGATGGATCCTAACCCTCCCACTTTTATGCAACCCTACTGATATTCTCCAAATCAACCTCAAAACGTATTAAATGCTATTGTTGTAACATGTGTGTAATCCAGATTCCGTTTTCAGACTGTAACTTATGAACCGCAAAAGGTATTATTTTGTAACTTGCATGTTAATTACATACTCGAATAAAGGGTGTGCTGTTGCATTAATTTATATTTTTAGTATAATTTTGTATGATGAGAAATTAAGTGTTTGATTGTATTTAGTAGCTGAGGACTAAGTAACGTACCCAAAAGAAAAGGATAGACTTACTTATCAATAAAAAAAAGTCAATGGACGGCGAACAGACCGCCGAAAAGCGTTTTCTAGTTGAACTCGATCAGGTCCAATAAAAATTATCAAAATTTATAACGTACAAAACGAGTAGTATCCTAAGGCATATTAGTAGGGTAAAATCGGAAACGCCAAAAAATTCACATCGATTCGGCATCACTGCACAAAATGCGGATGCATCGAAAGCATCGGACTTTTTCGTTGATATTTGGCCATCAGTTTACGTAACTTGAAAAATGACGCAAAATGAAATGTTGCGTCAATCAACGTGTGGCAGGGTTTATTGAGCATCAACTGTGCAGTGATGCGTTTCCGGATTTACCCATAGTTTGGAACATGCCTTAATATATAGGCGAGGAGCCACCAATCATGAAAGCTCCGTGATCACGCTTACTAAAATTTTAAATAAAAAATAAAAGTTAACACTCAGACGAATAAGATTTGCTTGGTCGGCGTGGATTTAATTGGCCGAAAACATTTTAAATAAATTATATATTAATAAATTTCCATAATTTTTTTCCGGCATCACGGATTTTGATCAATCTCATAGACAATTTTTTGGGAAATATCATATTCTTTGAGAAAAAATCCGGCCGACCAATGATATTTAGCCGGAAAGGTCGCGCATACCTATTAAAATGGTGTGATAAGGGGTAAAATTTATCGATTATCACGGAAACCTTTTTTTTTCATTTTACGCGTTTTGATGTTAGATTCATAAATATCTTAGTATGCGTGCTTACATACTGCCGGAAGTATTGCGCATACCAGATTTTATTATTTGTTTAGAGATTATACTGTCATGGATTTTACTTCATTCAAGACATTTCTTTCTACCTCTAGTTACTTCCTTACATTTTAAGCTATATACAAATTCATATGGGAAAAATATATCTATATATATAAAAGAAAGTGTCCGAAGCGATGTAACCGCATAACTCGAGATTGGCCGAACCGATTTTGATGATTTATACTTTGTTGAAAAGGTATTTTCTCAGCACGGGTTTTAGAAGAAAAAAAATCTAAATTTCAAAATGGCTTATTTTGACCACCCAGCGTGTTACGACAGGTTTTTTTTCGATTTTTTTTAATTTTTATTTTTTTTTCATTTTGTATTTATTTATTTTGGCAACAACCAAATAAAGAATCACATTTGAATGTAACATATCGTATCACAATTGAACTGTCAGATAGACACGCAACGTAACGCCATCTATTATCGATCAATGGAGAAGCCAATTTTGTTTCATGTTTGGTGGCGCTGTCGGATTCGGATTTCTTCATTGCGATTTTGTGAGTTTTTGTGAATTAAAATTGATATGAGAATATATCTATATCTATTTATATATATATGTATATAAAAATCAATCCATATTTGCGTTTGTTGCCGGTGTTTGGCCAAACGCGTTAACCGATTCCAATGAATGATTTTTAAAGAAAGGTGACGGCTATACGAAGGATGTTATGTATGTGCGATGTCTGTATCTGCATCGGTGTGTAAATTATGTGTTTCTTAAAAAAGAAAAAAAAATTGACAATATATTTATACACTGTGTGTTTCATATGTAGGTATCATGTGCTTTGAAAAAAAAACAAATTTAAGTGAAATAATAAAAAGTTTTTTTGTGTAATATTTTCTGTATATAAAAATCAATCCATATTTGTGTTTGTTGCCGGTGTTTGGCCAAAGGCGTTAACCGATTCCAATGAAATGTTTTTCCATGAAAGGCGACGTCTGCACGAAGGTTGTTGTTTGGCTATATCTGCATCGGTGTGTGAGATATGGGCATTTGAGTGAGTATGTGCGTATGCGTGTAAATTACGACGCAGATACAGAAACCGTACAGACGTCACTTATTTTGTTATCCGAACAAGCATATGAAAGAGGGAGACCAAACAATTGACCCGTATGTAAGTATGGGTCGTATGATCGCTGTATATATTTTTTTTTTTATAAGACTTATTTCAAATAAATATTTAACAATGATAAGTTTAACTAAGCCTAATTGGTTTGGCCTAAGGCCGTTTACCAGGTTGACAATATAATTAAGTCTCAAATTTATTTCCAAACAAAATTAAATAAGGTAATACTATTAACAAAAAAAAATATTAAAAATCTCCCTCTAAGATTCGTTCCTATATTTAAGTGCGGCTACGGTGAAGTTGTATAAAACATCCCATCCTTTTTCCCCGTTTAAAATATTTAGTGCTTCTCCTTCATCTAAGACAGCTTTTAAAAAAGTCAAACTGCGAATTTCCTTCAAAATTGGGCAGATTGCAAGAAAATGTAACACGTCTTCTCTAGTCCTCATGTTGCAAAGTTCGCAGAGTGTTGGTAAATCCGTACGGTGGGGTATAAAATTTAAATTAACTAGCTCTCCTCTCATTCTAAAGATCGTACTAATTTTGTCCACAGAGTAGCAGTTAAGGAGGTATGTTTTTTCATTTAGCTGATAGTTCAGTTTACTATAATAATTCCTGACCAGCGAGCCTCTAGCATCTTCAGTATATCTTTCATACAAGATTTGGCCTAATTTCTCCAATAACGAATTAAATTTCTCCCTTAGAGAAGAAGGTTGTTCATTTGTCTGGATAGCCAGATCCGTTCTGCAGTCCGATGCAATTTCCTCCCACACTTTGCACATATTTCCGTTCGTTCTTATAATATTTTTCAGTATTATGTTTGGTATCCTTGTTTCTTCCATTTCCAATACTTTTATTACATAATTAAAGTGTGATCTCAACGTAAGTAAGAACATAGGTGGAGTACTAGTTTCAACATGCAACATATAATTTGGAGTATTATTTGGTAAACGGAAGATCCTCTTTAAAAAGTAGCGCAGGCACTTTTCTACGGCTTCATAAGATTTATAGCCCCAAACCTGAGCTCCATAAAGTATGATTGATGTAGCAGTTGAACGAAATACCTTTTGCTTCGCACTATGTGAGATGTAATTGCTACTAATGCAACGTTCCCATATCGATGAAATAGCTCGCTTCGCATCCGCTAATTTTTCCTCAAGGTGTGTTTTTACATTTAAGTTTGCTGAGACTAACATCCCAAGGTATTTGTACTTGCGTACAATTTCTACTTCTTCCCCATTTGACATCCACTTTTCCGAACGAGAGTAACGGCCACCTCCATCTCTAAAGATCATAATTTTGGATTTCTGCAGATTGACTGTAAGATTCCAACTCTTACAGTATATGTCGAGTCTGTTAATCATCCGCTGAAGCCCGTCCACAGAATCGCTCAAGAAGACGATGTCATCCGCGTACATCAAAGCTGGAATTGTTACTCCATAGATATTTATCCCACCTTGCACAGCATCAGTCACATCATTAATATACAAAATGAAAAGTAAAGCACTGAGAATACACCCCTGCTTAACTCCCATTGAGGTTTCAAATTCTTCAGAGGTCAGCTCTCCATCCCACACGAGTGCAACGTTGCTCTCATACAGGGCTCTCAAAATGCGTATAATTTTGGTTGATACCCCAATTTTCGTTAACTTGAAAAAGAGAGCTTCGCGCGATATCGTGTCAAATGCTGCCCGAAAATCCACGAAAAAGGCATACAGTTTCTTGTGATTATCTTTATATGTAGCAGCGATGTTGGTTAGTGTAAATATTTGGTCAATAGTGGAATAACCCTTTCTAAACCCAGCTTGAAATTCCGTAAGGATGCTCTTCTCTTTAACCCATTCGCTGAGCCTTTTGTATGTTAAAGCTGCAAACAACTTGGCAGAAGTGTTTAAAAACGAAATGCCCCTGTAGTTTGATGGATCTTTGTAGTCGCCTTTTTTGTGTATTGGAAGGATTATGGATTTTTTGAAGTTTTCGGGAACATGAGCAGTATCGAAGATACGGTTGAATTCTACCGTCAGTGATTCTATGAGCTCGCTTGTACAGTTTTTGTAGAACTCAAATGGAATCCGATCATTTCCTGGCGCTTTGTTGTGTTTAGATTCGCGTATAACTTCCTGAACATCTTGAAGAGAAAAGGGTGCATCCAATTTGTCATTTAGAACCATTGGTGCTGCGTACTGAAATAGAGGTGATGTTAGTGGGGCGTTAAGAAGCTTATTAAAGTGGGTCCTTAGGATGGGAGCTTTCAGTGCTAGGGCGATGGCGTTAGTGCGTCCATTTACGTTTTTCACGGCTTTCCAAAACGCAGCTGAAGATCTGGAGTTATTTATTAACGTTATATTTGCTTGTTCAAATGTTGCTTTTTTTCATAACAAAGCTTTTTATAATCTTTGTTGGCCTCGCTGTAAAGTACTTTAAAAATGCTTGAGTTGTTTGTTCTCAATAGTTTTAAAAGCTTAAAAGATTTATTTCTGGCTTTCGAGCATTCTGAATCAAACCACTTTTGTTTAAAGATGGAACTACTTCTTGATTGTTTCATCGGTGGTACAGATTTCTTTATTGTTTCATTCATAAATAGTTTATAGTTTATTGGAATGTCTCCAAAAAGTGATTTAATGATTTCACCCCCATTATCTTCGCCACATATCAACCCTCGCGTGGAGTCCCAAACAAAAACTTTGCCTTCGATGAGAAGCTTATCATCTCTTGCAGTCATTCTTATTTTTGGAACTTTAAGACGGAGCTCCTTCATGATTGGGATAATTTTAGCTCGACGTTGACGGATGTTAAGCGGGAGATCTTTATGAATGCTTATTTTTGATCCTGTGAGTTTATTGGCATTCCTCAATACGCCCCAAGCAGATTCCGTGGATTTCATTTTCACAATGAAAGTTGCTTTTTTCGGATCACGACTGCGGACACCATAAGCTGACTCAACTACTTGATTTGGCGCGACATCCAGTAACCCGGCGCAGATGGATTTCGCTTTTTCGCCCATGTCAGTTTGGGTATCAACAGGTAGATGAACTACAAGATTTGCCTCCATACTTTTTTGTAGTATTTTATCCAGCTGCTCCTCGAGTTGTTTGTTTCGCTGCTCCAGGTGCTCTACTCGCTGGGAGATTTCATCGTGACGGAGATTCAGATCTGAGATTTGGTTGTATAGAAGATGGAAGTCTGATTTGGTGGCAAGTTGATCAATGAGCTTTTTGTTATTTTCAGCCAAGATTTCCTGCATTATTTCAACGTTTAGACCAGTGGCAGTTCCCATAGCGAGTTTTGTTTTCGTATTACTCGCTGTATACATCTCCAATGGGTTATGTAAGGGCGCATACCCCAACGTTTGCCAAAGGTCTTTTTGCATGCGTAGAAGGCACATAGTGCTTTTTTGATCGTTCCTCTGTCTTACGTTTCCAAGAAAGCTAAGAGTCGAGGATGATGCCCAGATACTTTGCTTCTGGGGAAAGTTTCAGACGAATTCCGATTAGCTTCGGCATATCGAAATTCTCGGTTTTTCTTTTCCTAGTGAACAGAACACATTCGGTTTTGATTGGATTAACTCCAAGGCCGTTCGGTCTTGCCCACGAGGATAATTCTTTTAGGGCAGACTCCATGAGTTCGCTAATAGTGGGCAGATACTTTCCACTTATTAGAATTACAATATCGTCTGCATATGCTACTATTTTCGTCTTTTTGACCTTTAGAGTCGTAAGGATTTTGTTGACCACTAGAAGCCACAGGAGGGGAGATATGACGCCTCCCTGTGGGGTGCCCCTGGTCACTGTTTTCCTTATGCTACTCTCTCCCATCTCTGAGTTAATTACTCTGCTGTAAGGCATTTCGTAAACCCAGTTCGTTATTTCTATTTTCGCTCCTAAGTCTATGAGCGCTGTTTTTATGGCCGCTGTTTTGACATTGTTGAAAGCTCCCTCAATGTCCAAAAATGCTGCCATGGTGAATTCTTTATGGTGTAATCCTTTTTCTATAATTGACACAACTTCGTGCAGGGCTGTTTCAACGGACTTGCCTTTGAGGTAGGCATGTTGAGTGCTGCATAGGTTGTTTTCGTTTAAAAGGTCTCTTGTATATAAATCGATTATTCTCTCGAGTGTCTTTAAGAGAAAAGAGGAGAGACTTATCGGCCTATAATCGTTTGCTGTGCAGTGTATATGTCTTCCTGCTTTGGGAATGAATATCACTTTTACTTCTTTCCAGCTTTGCGGTATGTAGCAGAGTCTTATACAGCTTTTGAATATAGCTTTTAGCCATGGCAGTATTGTGTTAAGAGCCTGTTGTATCATTGCTGGTATGACATTATCTGGTCCCGCCGATTTGTAGGGCTGGAAAGATTTGACTGCCCAAGCAAATTTTTGCAAATGTCCGGATGTGTGTCTTGCGGAACCGGGGTGTGGTTGACCTTACATCCAGTGTTCTCACTAGACTCCGGAAATTGAGTATAAATCTATCTATCTAACATATAAAATATGAATGTATTTGTGGCCATAGTGGCCAGTGAATATTATAAATAAACAGGCACATATTCCTATTAAAAAAATGCAATGGGATTCATAACCGGATAGCCTATTCCGTTTTGATACCTTAAGGTTTTTTCGTTATTGGGTACCTACCGTACCACTGCCACTCTACAATTCACTTTTTTTTGTATATAGCTGAAGAGAGAGCGAAATACTTTTGTCTTTATGAAAATCGGTGTCTGCATCGGTTCTAAGAGAGTGTGCTTATGGGAGAATTATTAATATGAAAAATCACGTATTTATTTCCGATCTTTAACATCTGTCCGGTTATTAGAGGTGTCCGAAGGAGAAAGTACACTGTAACATAAACAGTGCAATTTCAATAAACATTTTGGGTTTGATGTTTTTAAAATCGAACAACAGAATGCGATTCCTTTTTAGTTTAACAAATTATTTGTAATACCAAATATTTGAATACAAAAACATTTTATTGAAAATCGAAATACCTAAAAAAGGGTTGGAAACAAAAATATTTCCTTCACCGTCACTCGCCTTTCAATTTCACATAACGACAGCTGGGGCCCTGATTACGAATTACGATTCTCGTTGACTATCGTTACTGCTAAAAAGCAATTACAAGTTACGAAATCGGTCGCAGGTATCGTTAGCCCAACCATACCATTTCAGCTGTCGTGTATGTAAAAATGGAAGGCGAAAGACATTGAAATTTAGTTAATAAAATGATTTTATTTTCAAATATTTGGAAGTACAAACAATTCGTTAAAATAGAAAGGAAACACATTCAGTTCTTTGGATTGAAAAATATTAAAAACAAAATGTTATGTCTAATTTGCCTTCTCAGAACACGATTATCAATTTCTTCGTCACTATTTAAACAATAATAGTTGTGTTATTGCATGTTCAAACAAATTTGTTACAAATCTTTGATCATTTCACTTTACTCTGGGCTTATTTGTGACATTTGTCATTAAACGGGAAGTTGGATGCACTGATCACAGAAATCGTACTTTGTACAGTGACGCCGCATCTATGCGTATTTGCTTTCTGAATTTAAACCATGCCTCTGACTGTATAAATGGTTAACGATGCGGCGTCACTGTATCTGCAATCTTCAAAGGGGTGAACAACTTATTGTTTTTAGATAACATATTGCTGAACATGCAAATTACCTTCTAAATATGTTTTTTTTTTTTTTTTTTTTTTTTTTTTAGATATCTTCGCAAAACTTCGCATTGTTCTGGAAAAGGGTGATTTTAAATCACAAAAGGAGGCTGCCTGGGCAGTTACGAACACAACCATAAGTGGCACTCCAGAACAGATCACCGATCTAATTGAAAAGTATCAAATTCTAAAGCCATTTTGTGATCTCCTGGAAGCTAAAGATGCCCGCACAATTAAAGTTGTACTTAATGGCCTTTCAAATCTCTTCGCTTTGGCCGAGAAACTGGGTGGCACCGAAAACCTGTGCTTGATGGTAGAGGAAATGGGCGCTTTAGACAAACTGGAAAATCTACAAACACACGAAAATGAAGAGGTGTACAAGAAGGCGTACGATATTGTGGACACATGCTTTAAATCAGCTAATTGCGAAACGGAACTTGCTCCGAAAGCGGTCAACGGTGCCCTTGAATTTACTTCGTCATCACAAGCAGACGCTCCAGAGGGTGGATTCAGTTTCTAGCACTGTAACTTCCTAATTTAATTGTGGCGTACTATTTTGCCTATTATATTTTATATTTATACCATCTATTTATACAAAAATCGATTTGTCCTTGAATTATATTCATAACCATGCATGCATTCAGTAAATTATGTTTTCATTATACCACACTGCCTTGTATTTCTTTTCTTTATTTTGTTGTGTATTTTACAATAAAGTTCAATACTTAATCAAAGAATGTCTCGTCTAAGCATGCAATTCGCGAACAAGGCCGGTACCTAACCTCCTGGTTTGAGGCTATTGAACGCCTCTTCATCGAAAATACCCACTCTACATTGTCTTGAGCATGCGTTTGGCATGTTCAGTTAAAGCTGACTGAGCCTTTTTAGCCTCTGACAACAGTCCG
Source organism: Portevinia maculata (assembly GCA_949715645.1). Taxonomy (NCBI): domain Eukaryota; kingdom Metazoa; phylum Arthropoda; class Insecta; order Diptera; family Syrphidae; genus Portevinia; species Portevinia maculata. The sequence goes on along the minus strand of OX454528.1, from coordinate 47,432,249 downwards.
TTCTTTATGTATTCCATAATCTTGACTGATATTTCTGGGTAAGTGTTAAGTGTAATAATCCCGCTGGAATGGTATCTGCACCGAGAAAGATGCTGCGTCCTAGTTTTAGACAAGCAGATCCCATGGGCAGGTCGCTGGAGGTGTATTGTAAGCCAACATTAATATTTCAGCTATAGCAAGGTCACAGATATCAAAAGGGTGAAACGATTAAAGGAAGTGAATAAGTAAGACTGTCCCCTATCACCAGACGAAAATGGGATATTGCGAATTGGAGGTCGACTAGAAAATGCCGATCTGCCATATAAACGGCGTCACCCTATATTTCTACTGCCAGAAAACACTTTACCTACATTGATTGTTCATGAAGCGCATATGAGGACGTTGCACGTGATCTTACAACATTAACTTTTTTATATAATTTTTCTTGTCCATTTTTAAGTTTTTCTATTTCTGTTCGAATTAAAATTGTTTTTTTTTTTGCTAAATTCGCAATTAATTTGTATTCGCCACAACTTTAAGTCTGCGATACCAAGCTTCAATATTGCTCTGAGTTCGAGGAAATTGCTTTACTGCAGTGTCGGACACAGACCAAAAGTCTGGAGATTATTGTACCTGCCTGCTTCCATTGCGAACATAATTAATTTTAAGCCACTCGCAAAACTAAGCGCTTCTTCATCATCTTTAAAACTATTTTGCATCGAGAAAAACAATTGAAATGGATAAAGTTATGAAAGAAAATGGGAAACAAGCAATATTCAATTTTGAACGATGAAGTTGTTAAAATTCAAGTGGGATTCTGAGAAACAGACAGAGCGGGATTAAACGGGATTATAATAGATCGGGATTTTCAGAGGCAGTATTGAAAAAACGGGATTTTCGAAGACGGTGTTTTAAAACTTTTAAGCGGGATATAAAAAAAATTGGATTTAAAAAAACCGGGATATTAAAAAGCGGATGCCGATACGCTCCACTTTTCAAAGTCAATACCCAATATTAATACACACCTGAATTCGTTGAGCGATTTTTTAGATTTCGGGGCTCCATACAATGCGAGAATGCATGTAATGTAAAGAAGATACAGCAATGCGCTTGGTATTGATTCGTTGATGTTTTCGAACAATTTGATCGCTTGGTGGGTAATTCTCCCGTAAACATACTTTTGTACTGATACTTCTTCGGAGAATCTCGCCAGCAGCTCGTAAAATGCGAAATTTCTCTTCCTCGTCATTTTTTAAGCGTTCATTATACCAATCGTCCTTCAAGATTTGATCACGTTTATTAGCAAAACAGGGGTGGAATCGGCTAAGGTGATAGTTGATCGTCGCTTTTTGATTGTCGTTTTTGATTATCAACTCCTCTTTGCTCTGCGTAAAGCGATCAGTAAAAAATGATTGATTATTGGCAGCACTTAGAGTTTTAAACGTCACTTCCTTGCCCACGCTGTTATTCCGAGCAGCTGATGTGTGTTTATTTTTCATGATTTATATTTCAAATATGATTTTGTTGAGTCCTTAGGCAAAAACTTTATCATAAATGGACAAAGTATTGACTGCATTTTTTTAATGACTGCAGCAGTAATTTCAGCCACCGTACTTTGACCCATTGGTGCAGCCCAGTCAGCCCCAACTTGTCTGATAGCCACCACCCCCAAGAAGATTTTAAGTTGCAGCCAATTGAAGGTATTGGAACATGCGTTGACCTTATTCCAGTTGGTAAATCAAGCAGTCCCAAAACAAACACAAACGCTTCTTTTGATAAGCGAAAGTTTTTCAAAAATCTAAAATACACAATAATAAATGATAGCAATCAACAATGAATATTTATAATTCTATGAATTCTTTCATCGGGTTTAAAAGTTCCAAGATATTTGCTTTATTTCTCATTTTTCTTCTTAATAATTGGACATTTGTGTAATTATTTTCAAAAAATTATTTTCTTCATTTGTGTAGAAAAGTTCTAATGAAGTAAACAGTGCACTTCACGAATTTTCCAATTTCACTTTTTTATTTGAATTTATTTAATATATATTCTTTTTTCACTAAAGCATTTAATTTATTTGGAGTTGAAGCCGAGGTGCATACCTTACCTATGAAAATAACAAAAATGTATGAAAGCGATACCTAAATAGCTGTCACATGAAATTGATGGCAAAAAGGTGATTGTCAATTTGATAATCACCTTACGTGGACGTAAAGGTATGATTTTGATTGTCAACTATCACCTTAGCCGATTCCACCCCAAATAATTGATTTACCTCCGGCTTTGGTAGTTATGATTATATTATCTTCGTATTTCGATAATAGCCTTTTTTATGGTTTTTTCATCAGGAACATGCGAGCCTGTGATTATTTCTTTCAACTGTTGTAGACTGAATTGAGAATCATCGTTGTCTTCAATAAACTTGAATATCTCGTCCATTGCATCGTCTACTACGGCAATGGCTTGTCTGTGGGTAACTTTACCTTTTTGACCAGATCTGCTTCTTCATTGCATAAAAATCAGTTACTCTTCCACTCGAATCCCGCGGAAACACTTTTCCTTAGTTTTTTTTCGGTTGGCTATAATTTTGATATGTTGATTCCTCGGATTTTTTTTTAATTATTAAAAATATTGATATACTTCTTATTTACGTATTTTTGTCGACACTCTGAGTGAACATGAACAGATGCAGCGCTATTAAAAAACTTTAATTTTCCATCGGATCGCTCGGTTGCGGCATGTCGTAAGTTAGGCATTCCTCTCTTCACTTTTATGAGACCTCCCGTAGTTTCGCAAATGAAACATTTCTCACCGTCATCGGAATTTACAGTCTTGATTGGGCTCACTCATCTTTAAGCGTATATATATAAAAATCAATCCATATTTGTGTTTGGCCAAACGCGTTAACCGATTCCAATGAATTTTTTTTTCATGAAAGGTGAGGTTTGTACGAAGTTGTGTATGTGCGATGTCTGTATCTGCATCGGTGTGCGAATTATGGGCATTTGAGTGATACACATTCATATGTGCGTATGCGTGGAAATTCCGATCCAGGTACAGAGACCGCACATATAAAAAATCATCGTACAGACGTCACTTATTTTGTTATCCGAACGCGCATATGAAAGAGGGAGACCCCACGAACGTTGCAAGCCTATTGTGGTGTTTGTGCGCACTTTCATTCTTGAAATATCATGTGTTCAATGTTTTATTCAAATAACTCTAATTCAATTTTTTTTGTATTTTTTTTTTTTTGTGAATCGGACATCGGAAAGTTGCTTTTCCCACATTGATAACAATCGGTGTGAAAGTGAATGAAAAGTGATACTATCGAAGTTTTTTACTTTCGCTTTGTTGTTTGATTCGCACAAGTAAGCTGACATAGGTGCCTGCCAGACAACAAGCACCTACCCTAAACGTCCCTTTCACCGGTTTAGCTCAAATCAGGCTATCTTCGGTATTGGCCTGAGAGTGTTTCTGTGAAGTTTGGTCAAAATCGGTTTTATTTTTTTAGGCGCAGCAACATATGCCGGATACCCGCTATAGACAATAATAAGGAAGTCTACTGGAACATATTGGCCAATAGAATTCTCGGGCACGGGCAAAGCCGGGCGGGCGCAGCTAGTTCAATACAAAATTTAGTTACACGGACAAAATGTACTCACTACAGTGTACATACGAGTATATTCTATTATTCAACACATTATTTTTACTACTTTCTATCACTCTTATACAAGTAGCCTGGATGGCTCTGGGATGCGACTGGCTCCGTCGGGTAGCCGAGAACAACTGCCGCGATCGACCCTCTCCCCCTAAAAACGCTCCCAGGGTCGTATACCTGGGTGGAAATGTAATTTCTCTGAAGTATTGACATATATGTAGTAGAGGGCCTAAACTTGTTTTTAAAATAAATTCACCATAACACGCTTATCTGAATAGGTACCTCAAATACACTTTGTGAATTAACGATTAATCGGTTTTTTACATAAATTAAAAAAAAAGAAAAGTGATCTCAGGTGGTAAACTTTGTTTCAAATTCGATTTCGAAGCGATGAAAAGAAAAATCATGAAAATCGGTGGAACTTTCCCGGAGTTCGAGCATTTGGCGTTTTTTCGTCTAAAGTTCCTCGACTATAAATAAAGGGTTCTTCAACAAGAGCGCTACAAAAGTAAAGCGACAGCAAACGACGCCGAATTTCTTGCCGCTCTTTTGACATTTCTCTTCAGTTTGCCATTTCATGATGGAAAGATATACGAGCCAACAACGAGTCGAAATTATTAAAATTTTCCACCGAAATTCGGAGTCAGTGGCCTCAACGTTAAGAGCGCTACGTCCAATTTATGGTCGTCATAATCGTCCTAGCAGATCAACAATTGAGCGTCTAGTGGAAAAATTTGAATCCACAAGCACAGTACAAATTGTTCCCGTGCCAGTAGTATCGAGAATATTGCTGCCGCTGAGGCTTCAGTTGAAGAAAGCCCAAATGTGTCTCTCACACGTCGTTCTCAAGCGTTGGGCATCTCTGTGACGTCGTTGTGGCGAATTTTGCGAAAAGATCTTGGCCCACATCCTTACAAGATTAAATTGGCGCAAGAACTGAAGCCGCTTGACCACCAGAAGCGTCGTATGTTCGTGAATTGGGCTGAGCAACAACTTGAAAATGATTCGGATTTTCATCGAAAAATCATCTTCAGCGATGAGGCTCATTTCTGGCTGAATGGCTTCGTCAATAAACATCGCTTGGCCGCCTCGGCCGTGAGATTTGACGCCGTTAGACTATTTCCTGTGGGGCTACGTCAAGTCTATGGTCTATTCCAACAAGCCAGCGACGATTGATGAACTTCGTACGAATATCGAACGTGAAATTGCAGCAGTATCGGCCGATTTATGTTTGAAAACCGTCGAAAATTGGGTTCAGCGTCTGGACTTCTGCAAGCGTGCCCGTGGTAGCCATGCAAAAGAAATCGAGTTCCATACATAATGGCATTGAACGTACTTTCACACACACTAAACTAAACTTTTGTAGCGCTCTTATTGAAAAACCCTTTACTAAAGACATTTGTCGGCTCAAATGGAAGACCGATTGGGAAATCCACCTGCCATAAGTGTTAACCAGGCTCGCCCATTTCAAATTTGTGAGCCCCGATTACGAATTACGCTTCTCGTTGCCAGACTATCGTTATTGACAAAAAGCAATTACAAGTTATGAGTTATAAGTTCGGTCGATGGTATCGTTAGCCTAACCACACTATTTCAGCTGTCGTTTCAAATATTTGGAAGTACAAACAATTTGTTAAAATATTAAAAACAAAATGTTTATTGACATTGCACTATTTATGTTATTACATACGCGTCAAAAGAGCTTTCTATAAAAGACGCATGTCTAATTTGCCTTCTCAGAACACGATTATCAATTTCTCCGTCACTATTTAAAAAATAATTGTTGTGTTATTGCATTTTCAAAAAAAATTCTTACGAACCTTTGATCATTTCACTTTACTTTGGGCTTCTTTGTGACATTTGTCAATAACGTTAAGGTGGATGCGGTCAAAAATGGGTTGGGTCCGTTTGCCCGCATATCAAAAGCCCGCACACGAATGCCCGCACACGAAAGCCCGCATATCAAAAGCCCGCATCCCAAAAGCCCGCATCACAAAAGCCCGCAGCACAAAAGCCCGCATGTCATGGGGAAATATGAAGTTCCCCTTAAGAAATCTCTTTTCTGTGATTTTGGAAATTGAAGTAAACCAATCAAAACTCTTATAGAAAATATGTTGTGGCTTCGAAAATGGCGTGAAGAGTTATTCACCACACTCACCTCTTCCCCTCTTTTTTTTTTGAAAACGTGTAAAATCTCTTAAAAATTTTTTGGTCGTCCTAAAAAGAACCGATTTATTTACCATATCCACCTCTACCCCTCATTTCCCCTCCTAAATTGAAATTGGTCAATATCTCTCATTGAATATTTAGTCGTCCTAAAAAGAACGATTTTGGTTCATACAACCCAATACACAAAATCACTTCACTTGCACTGTTTTGGGAGCAACCGCACTGCTCCAGGCATCGTCGAAGAATGCGACAATTCAGAAAAATACCACTTCTTATATACACTTTGTCGAAGACATTTCGAATTGATAATATTTTTGACAACCAATCAAAACTCTTGCAGGATATATTTTACACAACTTCCCTCTCCGTGATTCTCATGATTTCTTGCATCTTACAGATGGATTTCTGTGTGAATTCAATGGATTTTAAATGTACATTACTTCTATTTTAACACGCAATTGTTTAGGAAATAACCATAGCCCAAGTGCGGATAGTACATGTGTTGAATAGATGCTCTTACCATTGAAAAATAATAGCATTCCTCCCAATAAAAGAGAAAAAAGTTCATAAAATGGACAGAATTTGTATACATTTGATTAAAGCAGACCGCAAATCATGCGAGTAAAAGGAGTTCATATTTGGAATTATTCGTTTATTTAGTGGAAAAACCAGTTTAAATCCTAAGATTCCGCGAGCGGGCTACATAGACCCGACATGATGCGCATAAATTCGCCTTATCTTTTCAATTCGGCGCTTATTTGCATTGTTTATATACACTTTTTTTGTTTCGTTTTTTTCATCCTTTCATCCTTTTTTTCTATTCGAAACTCTGAAAATAATGAAGAAGGAAATCCTTTTAGTAATCATTTTTGCCTAGGTGGCCCGCTTCGCGGGTTCTTAGGATTTAAACTATCTCTCCGCAGGGTTTAGCACGCTCACGCAACTTCGTTGCTCCGCTAAGGGTATAAGCTGGCTGTCTGGCAGGCGCCATAAACACAAACAAATAAGCCCCCAATTGTAAGATAATTATTCGCATCATTTTCGTTCTGGGTGGCCCGCTTCGCGGGATCTTAGGATTTAAACTATCTTTCCGCAGGGTTTAGCACGCTCACGCAACTTCGTTGCTCCGCTAAGGGTATATGCTTATTGTCTGGCAGGCGCCATAAACACTTACAAATAAGCGTCAAATTTCATAGATAATGCAATTTAACTCGCATCATTTTCGTTGTGGGTGGCCCGCTTCGCGGGATCTAAGGATTTAAACTATCTTTCCGCAGGGTTTAGCACGCTCACGCAACTTCGTTGCTCCGCTAAGGGTATATGCTTTATGCCTGGCAGGCGCCATAAGCACTATGATATTAGCGCTCAACTCCAAAGATAATGTTCATATATTCGCATCATTTTCATCTTTTACTGTGAGGAATAGTGTCAATCTTCCTTTGAATAGACAACTATTGCACTCATGTACTAACGCACACTTGAGATCAGATTATTTCCAAGATAATTGCGTCTTAACGTCGAAGAAATGTTAAGCAGGCGCCATAAACACTGAAATTAGCGCCAAATTCTAAAGATTATAACCATATATTCGCATAATGTTCGTTCTGTGTGGCCCGCTTCGCGGGATCTTAGGGTTTCACCTATCTTTCCGCAGGGTTTAGCACGCTCACGCAACTTCGTTGCTCCGCTAAGGGTATATGCTGGTTGTCTGGCAGGCGCCATAAACACAAGCAAATAAGCGCCGAATTGAAAAGATAAGGCGAATTTATGCGCATCATGTCGGGTCTATGTAGCCCGCTCGCGGAATCTTAGGATTTAAACTGGTTTTTCCACTAAATAAACGAATAATTCCAAATATGAACTCCACTTAGTCGCATGATTTGCGGTCTGCTTTAATCAAATGTATACAAATTCTTTCCATTTTATGAACTTTTTTCTCTTTTGTTGAGAGGAATGCTATTATTTTTCAATGGTAAGAGCATCTATTCAACACATGTACTATCCGCACTTGGGCTATTGTTATTTCCTAAACAATTGCGTGTTAAAATAGAAGTAATGTACATTTAAAATCCATTGAATTCACACAGAAATCCATCTGTAAGATGCAAGAAATCATGAGAATCACGGAGAGGGAAGTTGTGTAAAATATATCCTGCAAGAGTTTTGATTGGTTGTCAAAAATATTTTCAATTCGAAATGTCTTCGACAAAGTGTATATAAGAAGTGGTATTTTTCTGAATTGTCGCATTCTTCGTCGATGCCTGGAGCAGTGCGGTTGCTCCCAATCCAGTGAAAGTGAAGTGATTTTGTGTATTGGTGGTTCTATGAACCAAAATCGTTCTTTTTAGGACGACTAAATATTCATTGAGAGATATTGACCAAATTCAATTTAGGAGGGGAAGAGGTGGATGTGGTAAATAAATCGGTTCTTTTTAGGACGAACAAACATTTTTTAAGAGATTTTACTTGTTTTCAAAAAAAAAAGAGGGGAAGAGGTGAGTGTGGTGAATAACTACATCCCCCTCCATATTACTCGGAACAAATATTTCTTTCAAGCGATTTGATTGGCTTTAAAAATTTTAAAATTGAAGTAATGAGGTGAATAACAAAACAATAAGCCCGCATCATATGCGGGCTAAATCTGAAAATAAATTGTGCGGGCTTATGGCATGCGGGCTTTTGTGCTGCGGTTTTTTTCATAATTTGTCGTGCGGGCTTTTGTTACGCGGGCTTTTCATATGCGGGCTTATAGGGGTTTCCCGTCAAAAATGATGGAAAATTGTGCCGTTTTGCAACTATTCCATTTTTCCAACTTGTTATCGTTTTTCGTAACATGCATAATGTCGTATATCGTTATGGCGAAACCGTTCGTCGTGACTCGTGTCTCGTAATTTGTAATCAGGGCGCTGGCGTGGATTATACAGGCCCTGAACAAAAGGCATAATAAGGTCGATGTATGTAATAGAATAACCAAAGGCTATATTGCAATATTTGTCTGCTTTTGTAGAAAGGCAGTTCACCTCGAATTGGTCAGTGATTACAGTACACCCGCATTCCTTGCAGCCGTCAAATGCCTTACCGCGCATCGTGGGATCTGTACGAACCCGTATGGCGATTGTGGGACCAATTTCAAAGGAACAGCAGGAGTCATTCAGCAAGAGTGGTCGCATCTTTTAAAATATTAGACAGAAGAGATCTTGAGCCAGTTGCCAACAAATGGAACCACTTGCCACTTCAACCCTCCCGCTGCGCCGCATTTCGGTGGGTTATGGGAAGTTCCAACTTTGAGTCACGAAAGATTGAGTTTCCATTTCAACTAAATGTCGAAGTTATCTGTGTAAAAATTACACTTAAGAACAAATATTTATATGTTGTTAATGCGTACATTCCATCGTCTCGTCTATGTTCTTTGTATTCGGAACTTTCTATGGCACTAGACCATTGTTGGGGCAAGGATTATCCCCTGCTGGTTGCTCGGTAATGTGATGGATGACCAAAGAAAAATAAAACGTGTGTAAGGTTTTGGTTCGGTACACTTTATTTCGACAGGTCTTACCTCGTTGAGGTTTGGATGAAAAAGAGAGAAAGATGTAATAAAATAATCTATTGAGTGGCTTCCGATTAAGAAAAAATGGCGTAAACTACTTAGCTATTTTAGCGACATCTTAGATAAACTACTAGAAAAGATTAAGAATTGTTCGACAAGAATATTTTGACTTGAACAACCATATTTTTGACATATCTTGTTGTGACAGCACTGACTTACTTATAGGCGACTTCAATCTGCCACATATTGGATGGGTACATTCTCAGGATGATTCTCATATCACTCTGCCCAACAAGAGCTCGCTTTAGTAGACAACATTTTGTCTTTTGACTTACAGCAAACAAGCTGTATACAAAATTTCAAAAATCGAACTCTCGATCTTGTTTTCTCTTCTGACTCTGTTAGTACTGTAGTTCTGGAATCCCACTTCAGTGTAACTGACATAGATAACAATCAACCACCCTTGGATGTATTTATTGAACTAGGCGCACATTTGTACGAAAATAGTAATTCGTATGACCGTTCGCAATCTTTTGACTTTCGGAAAGCAAATTTTCAAAGGCTTTCTGATGAAATTAACAGCTCTAATTTTAATCTTACTGCGTTATCTCATATTGAAGATGCAGTAGGTTCTTTTTATTCTTTGATGGATAACTGCATGAAAAAGTGATTCCTGTGAAATCCTCTAGAAATCTGAAAACGTCCCATCCCTGGTACACTAAAGAGCTCAAATCGATACGAAACAGACCTAATAGGGTTTGGAAGAACTATTTAAAAAGTCTCTGCCAGTCATATCTTGAACTCTATTTCACTTTGTTCAATAAATTCAAATCTTTATCTTGCAACTTATATATTGACTATATAAGTAAAATGGAATGCTCTTTAAAATTGAACCCCAAACTTTTCTGGGGTTTTGTCAATTCTAAGAAAAAAACCGATGGTATCCATCGAAGCTTACTTACAATAGCTCCACAACTGCTGATTCGCTAGATGCAAGCAATATGTTTGCAGATCATTGCAGTAAGTCATTTAGGGAGACCCCTCTTCACATTGATGATCAATATTTTAGTTATCTAACTAGCTGTTCACAAATAAGTTTTAGTAGTATCTCATTCGATTTGGAAACAATTTTAAAATGTATTTCTTCTCTGAAGAATGACTATTCATCAGGTCCTGATGACATTGCACCGATTGTTCTTAAAAAATGCAGTCATGCAATTGCTCCATATCTTAAGTATCTGTTTGAATTGTCCATTAGTACAGGTAAATTCCCTAATCCATGGAAAAGTGATTTTATCACACCTGTATTTAAAAAAGACGAACGTGGTGATAACGCTAATTATAGGCCCATCGCAAAGCTTTCGTGTATCTCTAAGCTTTTTGAACAAATTGTTTGTGAAAAGTTAATATTTCTTTGTCGCAATATAATTTGTAATGAACAGCATGGATTTGTAAGAAACAGATCCACTTTCACTAATCTGTTAAGTTTCTTGCATGATTGTTCTAAATCCATAGAGAATAAGGACGAAATTTTTGCATATACACCGACTTCTCTAAGGCCTTCGACCAGCTGTCCCATGAAATAATCGAATTTAAGCTCAGGGCTTTTGCTTTCCCACCAAGTTTCACCTCTTAGTGGGGTCAGTCACCTTGACGTGCGCACCATCACCGCAAACAAATTCGATGGTGCCGGTGCGGAGGCTTACGACGTAAAGAGTCATCGGGCTTGCAAGGGCCATTCCGTCCGATGAGCGTCAACCAAGAACTGACCAGGACTTCAGAGATGTCGCCCATATGGTCCTTGCTGTAAACGAAAGCACGATGAAGCGACTTGTTGAGCTAAAGGGGATGGTCTCGTTCAGATTTGGACAGATCAAAATAATCCTCAAGAGCGCGGACAAATCGACGAATCAGGCGTCAAGAGACAACCAACAAAAGGCTACAACACCAGGGGCTAGTATTAGTACTGCCACTGATGCTTCAGAAAAGCCTTCCACAAGCGCCAACAGTAGCGCCACACCACCAGTGGCTGGCATTAGTGCTGCCACGGGTAACTCAGTTGCTAAAACAACTGTGGTGCTGGATGCTAAAGCAAAGGCTAAGAAAACGGACAGCACAAACGCGCACCGTAACCGCTTTAGGCCAAAACTGGCGGCCGAACAGGCACATATAAGCGGGAAAGATGAACAGAACACCAGAAGTCCAAGGGGGAGACAAAGTGGTCTCCCTCAACAGGGTTACGTACGACGCAGGGGTGATAACAAACCTCATAGAGTGCGTAATCCCGAGTACGTGAAGAAGAAATGACGTCTCTAACTATGCTGCAGGCAAACCTGCACCGCGCTATGGGTGCATCGGACACCTATAGCCAAAGATGTGCCGAAAGGAACGTCGCTCTTGGTTTAATCCAGGAACCATGGGCAACTACAGGTAAGATCTTTGGTCTTAACAGCAGAAATAGAGAGCTAATTTTTGCCAAAGGTAATTTCAGACCTAGGGCAGCTCTTTCCATTGCGAAAGATATAAAATTCTCTCTCATTCCAGGTTTCAATACTAGGGACCTGGTGGCCGTTTTAATTGAACGCCACAATGGCCATGTGATACACAAGTTTGTATGCGCATCGGCGTATTTTGCTGGGGACATAGAGGAGGTACCACCTACACCAGTACAGGAACTTGTCCAGTACTGCCAAACTCAGCAAGTACATCTTGTTATCGGCTGCGACGCGAATGCACATCACCAGATTTGGGGCAGCCGAGACACAAACAAAAGAGGTGAGTTACTTTTAGATTACCTATATAGTAAAGACCTAGTTATTCTAAATAAGGGTGATAAGCCCACTTTTAGGAACAGTATACGAGAAGAAGTTTTAGACCTTACTCTCTCGTCTCCTTTTATACAAAACATTGTAGAGGACTGGCACGTGTCTGATGAAGCCTCTCTGTCTGATCATATGCATATTATGTTCAGGCTGCGATGCAACACCGAGTGCGCGCCGGTCAAATACAATAATAAATTAACTAACTGGAGAACCTATAGTGAAAATCTGGCAATCAGAACTGATCTGCTACCAGATTCACCACTAACACCGAGTGATGCGGACGCTGCACAATGTCAGCTTAACGACATCATTATCTCATCCTTTAGGAATAGTTGTAAGGTAAAGCGCACCGTGGTAAAAAGAAGCGTACCATGGTGGAATGAAAACCTGGAAACTATCCGCAAGAAGGTGAGAAAACAATTCAATAAATCGAAACGCACCGGCGTATGGGATCAATATCGATCCATGTTAACCAAATACAACCAAGAGTTGCGAAGATCTAAAAGGGCCTCATGGCGCGCAAACTGCGAAAAGCTGGAAAAACTCCCAGCAGTGGCGCGGCTCCAGAGAGCACTTTCAACAGATCCTTCAAACTGCATGGGATTGCTCATCAAACCTGATGGAACAATCACAAGCGACCGGGAAGAAACTCTCATAACCTTGCTGCAAGTTCCCTTCCCTGGTTCCCTAATTGTCGATCACACAACTGATCACACTACTGAGGTTTCATATTCAACTAACCTCAGCAGAAATAATAGTTTATCTGGTAAATTATTTAGTCCAGATAAGGTAAAATGGGCCATAAACTCATTTAAACCATTCAAGGCACCAGGAAAGGACGGAATTTTTCCAGCCCTCATTCAAAAGGGTATGGAATTCTTCCTACCTAACATGATTGCCTAATTTAGGTTCAGTTTCAACTGGGGCTACATATCACGCACTTGGCGGGAGGTCAATGTAGTATTTATCCCCAAACCAGGTAACAAACCTAGTGAACTACCTAAATCCTATCGTCCCATAAGCTTGACATCGTTTTTCCTGAAAACAATGGAAAGAATAATTGACGTTCATATCAGAGAACAAATCACATAAACAACGCCTACCGTTGCAAAGAAATTGCACTATGCGCTTTTCTTGACATAGAGGGTGCTTTTGATAACACCGGTTATGATTCAATATCAAATGCTTTAACCGAAAGGTACACTTTCCCACCATAAACTGGATAAAAGCGATGCTCGAAAGTCGGAAAATCACTGCTTCGTCAGGACAGACTTCAGTATCAGTTTCAGCTATAAAAGGCTGTCCACAATGAGGAGTTTTATCACCCCTCCTGTGGTCTTTGGTCATAGATGACCTACTTCAAAAATTAAGTAATTTAGGCTACGACATAATATGGTATGCCGATGACTTGGTCATCATTATTAGGGGCAAAGAATCAAACGTAGTTACTTCACGTATGCAAAACGCCCTTAAGATAGCTATAGACTGGTGCGTCAAGGAAAATCTCTCCATAAACCCCAGTAAAGCTATCATAGTTCCTTTCACAAAAAGAAGAAATCTCAGCTTAGCTCAGATTTCACTAAATGGCACGACCATTGAGTATTCCGACGAAGTCAAATATCTTGGAGTAATCCTGGACAAAAGACTAAACTGGAACTCTCACATCAACAACAAAATCACTAAAGCTAACAGAGCTTTATGGGCCTGTCGACGCACATATGGCAGAACCTGGGGAATCTCTCCAAAGATTGTCCACTGGATCTACACAGTGATGATAAGACCCATTATAACATACGCCTCCATTGTATGGTGGACAAAATCCACACAAAAGGTCGCAAAAGAGAAGCTCAAAAAGGTACAACGGCTTGCGTGCCTTGGTATCTCCGGAGACATGCGAACCTGTCCAACGGCTGCCATAGAGGCAATAACAGGTATTACACCTCTCCACATATACATTCAAAAACTGGCGATCCGCAGTGCAATAAGTCAAATACAGTTAAACGAGATAAGTCTTAACGATCATCCGGAACTTAAGACCCTTCTTGATGAACTGCCAGAACTCAACATGAACTGCGCGGTCACAGACCGCATCCATAAAACACTATGCTTCAATAAGCGGTTCTCCACGGAGATTCCCAAGAGAGAAGCATGGGTTAGTAATAACCCACCTAACAGCCACAACGGCATAAAGTGGTATACGGATGGTTCCAAAATGGAAGCGGGGGTAGGAGCGGGAATATACGGACCAAACAAACGCTTTACGATACCCATGGGAAAAAGTCCCAGCGTATTTCAAGCAGAGCTCCACGCCATTCAAGAATGGGCTAGCCACATAAATTTATCTGGTATAAAAGGTGCAACCATCCATATATTCACGGATAGTCAAGCAGCTATAAACGCCCTTAGCTCGCATACGATTGACTCCAAATCAGTCATGTACTGCTTCAACACCCTACAGGCACTCGGAACAAGTAACAAGACCAAGCTATGGTGGGTTCCGGGTCATGTCGGGGTGGAAGGTAACGAAAAGGCCGACGAACTGTACAGAAAAGGTTCGGAAACACCCTTCATAGGTCCCGAACCCTTCTGCTGCACTCCTAGATCAGCAGCAACGGCAGCAATAAAAAGCTGGGAATACAGAAAATGTATCCATCCCAGGTTTAAGACAGACCAAACAAGCCGTTCGGCCTTTCAATAAAAATGCCAGCAAATGCCTAAACCTAAGCAGGCATGATATCAAAAACTTAGTAGGTTACCTTACTGGCCACCATAGTTTAAGATATCATCTACATAAAATGAAAATAGTAGACTCTCCTGAGTGCCGACTCTGTCTTGAAGAGGACGAGTCAGCTGAACACATTTTATGTGAATGTCCGGCCCTAAACGGAATTAGAAAGAAGATCTTTTTCAGGGAACAAATGTGCCCCGAGGACATAAAGAATTCTTCTACTAGTAGAATTGTCCGCTTTACACGGAAAGTGGAAACTCTACTAGTCTAAATTTTTCTGGCCCACACGGCACAAAAGATCTTTTTAGGTCGAAGTGCCCCATATTTAATCGCCTTGGCGAGCCAGAACTTAAAAAAAAAAAAAAAAAATGTTTCATAAATGGGTTAATTCATACCTTAGATCAAGGGTTTATCAAGTGAAATTTAGAGGATCGCTATCTGTATCTTTCACAGCTCAGTCTGGAGTTCCCCAAGGAAGTCACCTCGGACCAATTTTATTTATACTTGTCATTAATGATGTTAAGGAATATATAAATCACAGTAATATCCTGATCTACGCTGATGATATGAAAATATATAAATCTATCACTAGTCAGCAAGACAGAATGTTTCGTCAATCTGACATTAATAGCTTCGCCAATTGGTGTGATAAAAACGGTTTATCCCTGAACCCTACTAAATGTCAACATATGACATTCTGTAGAAAGAATATCCCTTCCACCTTTCAATATTCTCTGTCTCAACATATTCTTTGTAATGTTGATAATTTTAAGGATCTTGGGGTTTATTTCGACCCCAAACCGATTTTTGCTCAGCATATTAATTCTATTATTAATAAATCTAATTCTATGCTGGGCTTCGTAAAAAGGTGGGCCAAAGAATTTAATGACCCTTACGTTTCTATGTCTTTGTACAATTGTTTTGTCCGTCCGATTCTAGAGTATTCCTCTCAAGTTTGGACACCGTTCTACAACATTCATTCAAATCGAATAGAGACCATTCAACGTAAATTTATTCGATTTGCACTTAGAGGACTTCAATGGGATGATCCATTTAACCTTCCTCCTTACAGTGAACGCATCAAGCTTCTTCAAATGTTACCCCTTTCTCAACGAAGGCTTAATAGCGATATCATTTTTTTACAACAGCTTATATCCGGTCAAATAGATGCACCTGACTTGCTGTCGTCTATTGGCTTTAATTTTCGTGGTGGTGCCCATAATTTACGCAGTGTTGAATTATTGTTTATCCCCCATCGTAGAACGAATTATGGGAGGCATGAGCCTATTAGTCGCATGAGTAGAATCTATAATCTAAATGATCTTGTGATTGAATTGCATGTTAGTTAAATTAAGCTGAAAATTATTTTGCGTAATAATACCTTAATGTCTTAAATTATTTGCATGATTTGTGTCTGTGTTAGTAGTTTATAGGTACATAATTATTGTATTTTTAATTGTTTTGTCCTTACTAACACCTGCACTAAATGAGGAGCTTGTGAGAGCACTTTTAGTGCCGGCAAATTTCTGCTCGTGATAGTTGCTTGCTTTAAGCACTCCACGACACAGAGCTGATAGTGTATTTGTATTTAGTAGGGCTGAAGTCAAGAAGAATCTCATAAAACGAATCATCGGATACTATATAATTACATTCGATGAGTAGGTATAGGTACTCTCCTGTATTAGCCCAAGTGGAGGCTTGTTTGAACTCGCGACCGCTTTGCCCAATCACGGAGTCAATCGATGATCTAGCACTTTTAACACCAAGGCACTTTTAACACCAAGGCACTTTCTCATCGGCACGGCGGTTAACACAGCACTTGTGTTGGCAAACAGCTACCCTAACGATTTGGATGAACAACCTGGTGCAGAGTATCTTCGGTTCAATTAGTTCCTCCACATAAACGGAACAAAAACTAAAACAAACCTGTCAAATGCAACAGAAGAACGTACTTTTTACGCCTTAAAACGCATTTAAAATTCTTTGACGTTAGGCAAAAAGGTCTTAAGTCAAAAAATTGCATTTTAGGTTTTTGATTGGGTTTAACTCAATTTTTTTTCTCTTTCGTTTGGTATTAACGACTTAAGTCTAGAACAACTGCTTCCTATCGTAATAATTTAGTCTTTAGACAATAAGTCAGAAAAATGCATATGTGGTTTGGTATTAACGTCTTAAGTTCATTTAAGTCTTTGTGACCGATGTCTCTGAAACATTAAAAAATCTTCTAAGGACTTAAGTCAACTTAAGCCTTTTATACCGAACGGAATAATCAAATAGGTGAATAGCGTAGATATACCTATGTATATTCTTATTTTAAAAAAAAAACATTAAAAAAACGAAACAAGAAAGAGAAGAAATATGAACGGTTATTGCATTACCTATCTGATCTAGTTAGCCAGCGCTTTTTTGTTACAACACAATTAGCAAAAAAATCAAAAAACAAAGCAAACCTAGCGCTTTTGTTTTGTTAATGACATTATTATTCGATTATTATAGCAATAATTATTAATTATTGTGCATTATAATGAGTGAAAGGAGTAAATATATTGTTAAATTTAGGCTAGGATTCGAAAAGATAAAACGTAATTCTATTTAATTAATCTTTATTATTTCTCTTTCAATTTAATGTTTGATTATTATTCTAATAATTAACTTATTTACTTCAACAGTTCACTTTCACAATTAATCACTTTAAATAAACAATCACTATTCTCTTATTCAATACTTCCACTTTTTCTCTATACCTTTCACTACTGTCATCTATCGCAGTTCTTTATCGCGGTTCACAACTAGAATGTCTTGGGTGCTCCTGCGACATCTATTATTTATATCTCCTAGTGACACCTCTCGAAATTTCCAGATTCGTTGAGTTCAGAAGGTCCGAGAACACAGATGTACTAAGTATTCCATAGCCTCTCAAACTGCTTTTCAAATGCTACCAAATATCGGTTATAAGTAAGTAAGTAATTAAGTAAGTAATTCATTTATTTAACATGTTCTTATTACATTTTACAAGTAAGAATAAATTTTAAAGCTATGGCTTAGCCGTCAGCTTGGTTAGCAAAATGCTTATACATACATGTACATTTGTAACTTAAACAATATAGTTTTTTTTTTTTTGTTAATAAACTTAATCAATCATACTCTGCTATTAATAGCGACCTGTATTTGTAGATGGATTTAATATAATAAAATAACTTTTTCCAATCACACTCGTTTAGAATTTGTATTGTCTCCTGCATGGTAAGGAATTTTTTTCTGAAGTAAGCTAGTCTTTGTGGTTTGTAGATTGGACAAACACTAATAATGTGAAAGCAGTCTTCTTTCGCTTTTAAGTTGCAAATATTACAAAACTTTTTTTTTTATTTTTTTTTTTATAATTTGCTTACGCTAAAGGGATTTTTTCTGTTGTTACAGTTCCCTTATAATGCTAAGAACACAGTGTAAGCTACTTGGTATTAGAAAGAATAGAGAGATAGGAAAGAAGTATGTGGGTGCAGTTGTAGGATTTTTCTCCACGGGTGGTGTCTAAGTTAGTTAGGGAGATTACGATTTCATGTATTCGGTATAAAGTAATGGACTGGGCCGGGATTCGAACGCACGACCTTCCATTCCGTAAGCGAATACACTACTACTGCACCATTGCCACCCGCAAAACTGGTTGAAGCTTCCATTATATGGGCTGCCATTTAAACCAATCAACTCACATCTTGCTTTGAAAATAAGAGCGATGAAAAGAAAAATCATGAAAATCGGTGGAACTTTCCCGGAGTTCGAGCATTTGGCGTTTTTTCGTCTAAAGTTCCTCGACTATAAATAAAGGGTTCTTCAACAAGAGCGCTACAAAAGTAAAGCGACAGCAAACGACGCCGAATTTCTTGCCGCTCTTTTGACATTTCTCTTCAGTTTGCCATTTCATGATGGAAAGATATACGAGCCAACAACGAGTCGAAATTATTAAAATTTTCCACCGAAATTCGGAGTCAGTGGCCTCAACGTTAAGAGCGCTACGTCCAATTTATGGTCGTCATAATCGTCCTAGCAGATCAACAATTGAGCGTCTAGTGGAAAAATTTGAATCCACAAGCACAGTACAAATTGTTCCCGTGCCAGTAGTATCGAGAATATTGCTGCCGCTGAGGCTTCAGTTGAAGAAAGCCCAAATGTGTCTCTCACACGTCGTTCTCAAGCGTTGGGCATCTCTGTGACGTCGTTGTGGCGAATTTTGCGAAAAGATCTTGGCCCACATCCTTACAAGATTAAATTGGCGCAAGAACTGAAGCCGCTTGACCACCAGAAGCGTCGTATGTTCGTGAATTGGGCTGAGCAACAACTTGAAAATGATTCGGATTTTCATCGAAAAATCATCTTCAGCGATGAGGCTCATTTCTGGCTGAATGGCTTCGTCAATAAACATCGCTTGGCCGCCTCGGCCGTGAGATTTGACGCCGTTAGACTATTTCCTGTGGGGCTACGTCAAGTCTATGGTCTATTCCAACAAGCCAGCGACGATTGATGAACTTCGTACGAATATCGAACGTGAAATTGCAGCAGTATCGGCCGATTTATGTTTGAAAACCGTCGAAAATTGGGTTCAGCGTCTGGACTTCTGCAAGCGTGCCCGTGGTAGCCATGCAAAAGAAATCGAGTTCCATACATAATGGCATTGAACGTACTTTCACACACACTAAACTAAACTTTTGTAGCGCTCTTATTGAAAAACCCTTTACTAAAGACATTTGTCGGCTCAAATGGAAGACCGATTGGGAAATCCACCTGCCATAAGTGTTAACCAGGCTCGCCCATTTCAAATTTGTGAGCCCCGATTACGAATTACGCTTCTCGTTGCCAGACTATCGTTATTGACAAAAAGCAATTACAAGTTATGAGTTATAAGTTCGGTCGATGGTATCGTTAGCCTAACCACACTATTTCAGCTGTCGTTTCAAATATTTGGAAGTACAAACAATTTGTTAAAATATTAAAAACAAAATGTTTATTGACATTGCACTATTTATGTTATTACATACGCGTCAAAAGAGCTTTCTATAAAAGACGCATGTCTAATTTGCCTTCTCAGAACACGATTATCAATTTCTCCGTCACTATTTAAAAAATAATTGTTGTGTTATTGCATTTTCAAAAAAAATTCTTACGAACCTTTGATCATTTCACTTTACTTTGGGCTTCTTTGTGACATTTGTCAATAACGTTAAGGTGGATGCGGTCAAAAATGGGTTGGGTCCGTTTGCCCGCATATCAAAAGCCCGCACACGAATGCCCGCACACGAAAGCCCGCATATCAAAAGCCCGCATCCCAAAAGCCCGCATCACAAAAGCCCGCAGCACAAAAGCCCGCATGTCATGGGGAAATATGAAGTTCCCCTTAAGAAATCTCTTTTCTGTGATTTTGGAAATTGAAGTAAACCAATCAAAACTCTTATAGAAAATATTTTGTGGCTTCGAAAATGGCGTGAAGAGTTATTCACCACACTCACCTCTTCCCCTCTTTTTTTTTTGAAAACGTGTAAAATCTCTTAAAAATTTTTTGGTCGTCCTAAAAAGAACCGATTTATTTACCATATCCACCTCTACCCCTCATTTCCCCTCCTAAATTGAAATTGGTCAATATCTCTCATTGAATATTTAGTCGTCCTAAAAAGAACGATTTTGGTTCATACAACCCAATACACAAAATCACTTCACTTGCACTGTTTTGGGAGCAACCGCACTGCTCCAGGCATCGTCGAAGAATGCGACAATTCATATCTAGACTTATAACTAAAATTAAAAATGTCGGCTCAACAAAAGGGGCCCGACGAATTTCTTATGGCTAGGTTTACAAAAGTTTTACAAAACTATATTTATGACTACTCTTAATCTATTTGTGATATTTTATAATTAATTAAAAGCTAATTGTTCCTGTTGGGAAGAAAAGAAAATATAGTATTAGCGTTGATTACAGGGAGTAAGTCACCCCCTGTAATGTCTTACCGATTTTTCGTAGAACGGAGTATCTTCGTTGTGGATGATGTCGTCAAATCTAGCATCCGTGATGGCGCGAGGATTTAGATACCGATGACTTGGTTCCATTTGTTGCTGGGTTAATTCCCGGACTTCTGTGTTTGGGTGGTCTGCAAGGTTTCGGATGAGTCTTCCTGATAGTTCCATCATAAATTTGTTGATCGGCTGTGCGATTCCTGCCTCCTCGTAGAGTCTTCTCGTTGAGTAGTACTTCAGAGTTGTCGGGTTTCGCCAAAGTCCTGTGCAGGTCCGAAGTATTCTCCTTTCGAAAAGCTGGATCTTCTTCATTGTTGATGGTGAAATTGTGAACCAGATGGGACAACCATAAGTTATCACTGGTCTGATGAGCTGCTTGTATATGAGCAGCTTGGTTTTTCTGCTAAGCCCGTTGCGCTTCTTGAGAAGCGGGTGCACTAGATGCAATGCAAAGTTTGCCCTTTTGAGGGTAATGTCAGCATGCTGGTTGAATTTAAATCTTTCGCTGAAGTTGATTCCCAGATATTTCGTTGATGTTCTGGTATGAACCACTGTATCATCTGGAAGATTCAGTTTAATATTACGGCAGCGGGTTGCAAATGCTCGGCGTCCTCCGGTCGCTGTTACAGGATTGCGGAAGCAGATAAGATCCGTTTTGTTGCTATTTATCTTCAGTCCCCACTTAAGATAGTAGTCCCAAAGATTCCTGATGTGGGTCTCAACTCTTCGTGCAGCTATCTCTGGAGACAGGGAGGTGGCGTAGGTCACTGAGTCGTCTGCGTACAGAAGCGTTTTGCTTCGGCCTTCATTCATTGGCTGGTCAGCTGTGAAGATGTTAAAGAGGATCGGACCGAGTCTTGATCCTTGGGGTACACCTGCGTTGATGCTTCTGACTGACGACTTCTCATTCTGTACCTGTACGAAGAAAATTCTATTTGTTAGGAAATTATTAATAAGTCTCACCATATTGAGCGGAAAACCATATTCCATTAGTTTGAAGATCAGTCCTTTAATCCAGACGCTGTCAAAGGCCTTCTCGATGTCCAGCAAGCAGGCTACAGTTGTCTCCTTTTTGTTGAGTCCCGTGGTGACGTCGCTATGAAGCTTCAGTAGGGGATGTATCGTAGAGTGTCTAGCTCTGAATCCAAATTGATACGTCGGGATTATGCCTCTCTCCGCACACAGTTGGTTGATCTTTCGCAGCATCAATGACTCCAGAATTTTACTCACGCAACACAGGAGAGCTATTGGTCGGTATCCATTGACATTTGTTCGATCTGTCTTCTTGGGCACTGGCACAACTTTCGCTACTTTCCATGATTTCGGAAAATAGCTGTTGTTAATGCAGTTGTTGAATATGATGGTCAGTAGAAGGATGGCCACGCTTGGTAACTTTTTAAGCAAAAAGTTCGAAATTTGGTCAGTTCCGGATGACTTCTTTGAGTTGCCGCTATGGATAATGTTACCAACCTCTTCTGTGTTGGTGAAGACTTCGTCGCTATTTGGGTCATCTGCTGGATTCCTGGTGTTGAAAGTCGTGATGACATCGGTTGACATTGTGGCCTCGTGAACTTGTGCTTCCACTACTTCTAGGAATTCTGGAAGGTGCGTTGGTGGTCGATCCGTGAAATTCCTTTCGAAGTGGGTGGCAAATGCTTCGGCTTTTTCAATTGCGGTGGTGGCAGTATCTTGTCCGTGTTCAATGATTTCAGGCATTGACCTCGATTTTCCAACCAGCGAGTTGATTTTCTTGAAGGCGTCGGGGCCTGGTTTTATGTCTTCCAGTCTCTGCCTGAATTCGTTGTCCCTGAAGTGTTTCACAGCACGACGAAACATGACGTTGGTGCATTCCAGCTGGGAATGTACACTTCTATACTCGTCATTGTTGGTGTTCCAAGTTCTGTGGAGAATCCTCTGTAGCCTTTTTCGCAGCCGTTGTCTGTGTGCATGAATTGCTTGGATGTGTTGAGGTAGGTGCCCATATCTGTCTTTGCTGGTTCGGGTTGTCTTCTGTCGGTCTACAGCTGCGTTAACTACGGCTTCAAAGTGATTGATGACTCCGTCAATCTCGTTGTTGCCGAGGTTTTCGTCCATTGCTGGCAGTATCAGATTTGCTTCGATGTCCGACTCGTATTGGATCCAGTTGATCCGGTTGAATTTGATGTGCAGCTCTGGTGCAGGATTTTCCACCATTATTCTATGGTTCAGTCGAATCCGAAGTTCTACAGCCAAATGATCAGAATCACTTACGTGCGCAAGGCAGGAGTAATTCCGAAAGTCCGGTAGGATGTTGACGAAGTTCGATGAAGCCAAGAAAAAGTCCAGCATCGATGGTGTTCTTGGAAAGGTGTTTAGTGGTTGTGAAATCACCACTAGGGAGTGTTGATGTGCATTACCATGCAGCCACTCCACTATTGCCGTCCCTTGTGGTGATATTTCGTCGTCTCCCCAAAGCTGGTGTCTGGCGTTGAAATCCCCTCCAATCACACAATAGGTGTGTGTGCTGCACATGTTGTGGATAACAGTTAAATCGTGCATGATGTTTCCTCTTGGCGCCTGGCATTGGTTGTAGACCGAAATAACCAGCAGATTTTCCACCTCAGACAACTTGATGGTAGCGGCTGTTGTTTCCATGCTTGTCAGTCCTGGTATTTGTATCTTTTGGCACTTAAGGGTGTTTCTGACGATGATCGCTGTCCCACTTCGGTCACTTGACTTATCTTCCCGATATGTCTTGTATCCATCCGGCTTGTATGGGTTGTTTGGGCTCAATCTTGTTTCCTGTAAGAGAAGAATGTCGGGTTTCTTAGACTTAATAAATAAGCTTAAGGAACTTCGTTTGGCTGTGGAATAGATAGAATTTACATTATATGTTAAGATACTGAGCGAATTTATTGGGAACATAATTCACAAATAAGTTTGCCCAGTATAATTGTCTTCGCCCTATCGTCGAGGATGCCGTAGTTGCTAGGCACAACCTTTCTTGCCTTCTGGAGAAGGGTTAAAAGGTCAGTGCCGAACAATCTTTCAGTATCCTCAAAGATGTTAGACGAAGTCTTACCGGAAGGAACAGTGTTCCTTGATGTTGATGATGGCGCGGGCTTATTGGTAGCCTTGCCGGTGAAATTTGGTTTTGCTGCTGGCTTGGTGACCACTGGTTTCGTTGTTGGATTGCCTTGTGGTTTCACTGTCCTCCCTAAAGCTGCGACATCTGCAAAACTCAGACCAGCTTTAATCGCTTTCGAGGCTGAGTTGACGGCGAACTGACGTTGTTCCTTCTTCTTTTGCGAGTTTTTGAGCCTCTCGGCAACTTTCTCCTTATATTTGGGGCATCCCTTGTAGTTCGCTGGATGTCCATTCTTCTGGCAGTTAGCACAAAATACTGCGTCGTCCTTCTTGTTGTCGATACTACGTGGGCAGTTTCCAGGTAGGTGCTCGACCTTGCACTTGACACACCTGAACTTCATACCACAGTTGCTGGCAACGTGACCGAACTTCTGACAGTTTTTGCACTGCGTAATGCCACTGGTTTGGAATTTCTCCCAATAAACTTTTTGGTTTAGCAATAAATTTTTGCTGAAAATAAAAGAAATGTCGCTATTTTTTTCAACTTGGACGACGAAGCTATTAAACTTGCGGTCAGTCCTTGTTGTTTTATAAGGGGTCACCTCAATTACCTGTATACCGGCGCTGATTAACTCATCTTTTATGTCGTCTACCAGATAGCTGTGATGGATGCCCTTAAGAACCAAAAGGGTCTTCTTGTCTTCCTTGCAGGTATACGTGTTGTATTCCGTTTTTATGTTTTTGAGAAAATCCCGGATTTGTTGGTGATCCTTTTTTGTCCTTGTGGTAATTATCGTCTTGCTTATATTTATGTTGTGGATTTTGTATTCTACCTGTAATCCCTTCAGGTGTTTACTAAGCTCCGCTACATTTAATTTGTAGCAGATAATCGGCGGCATTATTGTTTGTTTTGGCTGTTGTTGTTGCACATTTGCTGAGGTGGAAGGTGTAGCTGATGAAGGTGTTGTTGGGAGAATAGTTGGTTGTTGTTTTGTTGTTGGTGGTTTGGATATGGTTGGTTTTGTTGTTGTTGTAGTAGCTGCTGCTGGAACGGGTGTTGGTGGAGGGCTATCGGATTTTTTCCGCTTTTTAGCTGGTACATTAAGAAATTCATCTTCCTGTAATGGGGGAATTTCTTCGTCCTCGCTCGAAGAAATCTCTGTCTCCGACTCTGCTGCAGAATCTGATTCAGATTCTGAATCCTCATCTGGAAGATCGGCGACCTCCATTGATTCCTCTTCGTCCTCGTCTTCTTCGGCTGCGGGCTGGTCGATGTAGAGCTCATCAACAATGGTGAGTTTCTCGTGTAGCGAGGCAAGGAACGCATTTCCATGCTCTGCTACTCCTGACTTGATTTTTTCTACGAGGCTGGACAGCGCCAAGTTGACGTCATCCTTCCTCTTTTCTTTTTTCCCCATTTGGTGTTGGGTATCACTTACTGTCTCTTTTTCAATTGTTTCTTGTTTTATTTTTCGTTGGCACTTAATCACTTTCACTGATATGATAATAATCACTTCAGCACAGGTAGCACCTTTTCGGGTTCGAACAGGTAGGTAAAACCTAACACTGTTGTTTTTATTGGGTAATAAAAGTTGGTGGTTTTGGAAATATGTACGTTTTGCAAGAGCACTACCGCACACTTCGGTTGTCGACTGATGTCTCATGGAATGCGACAATTCAGAAAAATACCACTTCTTATATACACTTTGTCGAAGACATTTCGAATTGATAATATTTTTGACAACCAATCAAAACTCTTGCAGGATATATTTTACACAACTTCCCTCTCCGTGATTCTCATGATTTCTTGCATCTTACAGATGGATTTCTGTGTGAATTCAATGGATTTTAAATGTACATTACTTCTATTTTAACACGCAATTGTTTAGGAAATAACCATAGCCCAAGTGCGGATAGTACATGTGTTGAATAGATGCTCTTACCATTGAAAAATAATAGCATTCCTCCCAATAAAAGAGAAAAAAGTTCATAAAATGGACAGAATTTGTATACATTTGATTAAAGCAGACCGCAAATCATGCGAGTAAAAGGAGTTCATATTTGGAATTATTCGTTTATTTAGTGGAAAAACCAGTTTAAATCCTAAGATTCCGCGAGCGGGCTACATAGACCCGACATGATGCGCATAAATTCGCCTTATCTTTTCAATTCGGCGCTTATTTGCATTGTTTATATACACTTTTTTTGTTTCGTTTTTTTCATCCTTTCATCCTTTTTTTCTATTCGAAACTCTGAAAATAATGAAGAAGGAAATCCTTTTAGTAATCATTTTTGCCTAGGTGGCCCGCTTCGCGGGTTCTTAGGATTTAAACTATCTCTCCGCAGGGTTTAGCACGCTCACGCAACTTCGTTGCTCCGCTAAGGGTATAAGCTGGCTGTCTGGCAGGCGCCATAAACACAAACAAATAAGCCCCCAATTGTAAGATAATTATTCGCATCATTTTCGTTCTGGGTGGCCCGCTTCGCGGGATCTTAGGATTTAAACTATCTTTCCGCAGGGTTTAGCACGCTCACGCAACTTCGTTGCTCCGCTAAGGGTATATGCTTATTGTCTGGCAGGCGCCATAAACACTTACAAATAAGCGTCAAATTTCATAGATAATGCAATTTAACTCGCATCATTTTCGTTGTGGGTGGCCCGCTTCGCGGGATCTAAGGATTTAAACTATCTTTCCGCAGGGTTTAGCACGCTCACGCAACTTCGTTGCTCCGCTAAGGGTATATGCTTTATGCCTGGCAGGCGCCATAAGCACTATGATATTAGCGCTCAACTCCAAAGATAATGTTCATATATTCGCATCATTTTCATCTTTTACTGTGAGGAATAGTGTCAATCTTCCTTTGAATAGACAACTATTGCACTCATGTACTAACGCACACTTGAGATCAGATTATTTCCAAGATAATTGCGTCTTAACGTCGAAGAAATGTTAAGCAGGCGCCATAAACACTGAAATTAGCGCCAAATTCTAAAGATTATAACCATATATTCGCATAATGTTCGTTCTGTGTGGCCCGCTTCGCGGGATCTTAGGGTTTCACCTATCTTTCCGCAGGGTTTAGCACGCTCACGCAACTTCGTTGCTCCGCTAAGGGTATATGCTGGTTGTCTGGCAGGCGCCATAAACACAAGCAAATAAGCGCCGAATTGAAAAGATAAGGCGAATTTATGCGCATCATGTCGGGTCTATGTAGCCCGCTCGCGGAATCTTAGGATTTAAACTGGTTTTTCCACTAAATAAACGAATAATTCCAAATATGAACTCCACTTAGTCGCATGATTTGCGGTCTGCTTTAATCAAATGTATACAAATTCTTTCCATTTTATGAACTTTTTTCTCTTTTGTTGAGAGGAATGCTATTATTTTTCAATGGTAAGAGCATCTATTCAACACATGTACTATCCGCACTTGGGCTATTGTTATTTCCTAAACAATTGCGTGTTAAAATAGAAGTAATGTACATTTAAAATCCATTGAATTCACACAGAAATCCATCTGTAAGATGCAAGAAATCATGAGAATCACGGAGAGGGAAGTTGTGTAAAATATATCCTGCAAGAGTTTTGATTGGTTGTCAAAAATATTTTCAATTCGAAATGTCTTCGACAAAGTGTATATAAGAAGTGGTATTTTTCTGAATTGTCGCATTCTTCGTCGATGCCTGGAGCAGTGCGGTTGCTCCCAATCCAGTGAAAGTGAAGTGATTTTGTGTATTGGTGGTTCTATGAACCAAAATCGTTCTTTTTAGGACGACTAAATATTCATTGAGAGATATTGACCAAATTCAATTTAGGAGGGGAAGAGGTGGATGTGGTAAATAAATCGGTTCTTTTTAGGACGAACAAACATTTTTTAAGAGATTTTACTTGTTTTCAAAAAAAAAAGAGGGGAAGAGGTGAGTGTGGTGAATAACTACATCCCCCTCCATATTACTCGGAACAAATATTTCTTTCAAGCGATTTGATTGGCTTTAAAAATTTTAAAATTGAAGTAATGAGGTGAATAACAAAACAATAAGCCCGCATCATATGCGGGCTAAATCTGAAAATAAATTGTGCGGGCTTATGGCATGCGGGCTTTTGTGCTGCGGTTTTTTTCATAATTTGTCGTGCGGGCTTTTGTTACGCGGGCTTTTCATATGCGGGCTTATAGGGGTTTCCCGTCAAAAATGATGGAAAATTGTGCCGTTTTGCAACTATTCCATTTTTCCAACTTGTTATCGTTTTTCGTAACATGCATAATGTCGTATATCGTTATGGCGAAACCGTTCGTCGTGACTCGTGTCTCGTAATTTGTAATCAGGGCGCTGGCGTGGATTATACAGGCCCTGAACAAAAGGCATAATAAGGTCGATGTATGTAATAGAATAACCAAAGGCTATATTGCAATATTTGTCTGCTTTTGTAGAAAGGCAGTTCACCTCGAATTGGTCAGTGATTACAGTACACCCGCATTGCTTGCAGCCGTCAAATGCCTTACCGCGCATCGTGGGATCTGTACGAACCCGTATGGCGATTGTGGGACCAATTTCAAAGGAACAGCAGGAGTCATTCAGCAAGAGTGGTCGCATCTTTTAAAATATTAGACAGAAGAGATCTTGAGCCAGTTGCCAACAAATGGAACCACTTGCCACTTCAACCCTCCCGCTGCGCCGCATTTCGGTGGGTTATGGGAAGTTCCAACTTTGAGTCACGAAAGATTGAGTTTCCATTTCAACTAAATGTCGAAGTTATCTGTGTAAAAATTACACTTAAGAACAAATATTTATATGTTGTTAATGCGTACATTCCATCGTCTCGTCTATGTTCTTTGTATTCGGAACTTTCTATGGCACTAGACCATTGTTGGGGCAAGGATTATCCCCTGCTGGTTGCTCGGTAATGTGATGGATGACCAAAGAAAAATAAAACGTGTGTAAGGTTTTGGTTCGGTACACTTTATTTCGACAGGTCTTACCTCGTTGAGGTTTGGATGAAAAAGAGAGAAAGATGTAATAAAATAATCTATTGAGTGGCTTCCGATTAAGAAAAAATGGCGTAAACTACTTAGCTATTTTAGCGACATCTTAGATAAACTACTAGAAAAGATTAAGAATTGTTCGACAAGAATATTTTGACTTGAACAACCATATTTTTGACATATCTTGTTGTGACAGCACTGACTTACTTATAGGCGACTTCAATCTGCCACATATTGGATGGGTACCTTCTGAGGATGATTCTCATATCACTCTGCCCAACAAGAGCTCGCTTTAGTAGACAACATTTTGTCTTTTGACTTACAGCAAACAAGCTGTATACAAAATTTCAAAAATCGAACTCTCGATCTTGTTTTCTCTTCTGACTCTGTTAGTACTGTAGTTCTGGAATCCCACTTCAGTGTAACTGACATAGATAACAATCAACCACCCTTGGATGTATTTATTGAACTAGGCGCACATTTGTACGAAAATAGTAATTCGTATGACCGTTCGCAATCTTTTGACTTTCGGAAAGCAAATTTTCAAAGGCTTTCTGATGAAATTAACAGCTCTAATTTTAATCTTACTGCGTTATCTCATATTGAAGATGCAGTAGGTTCTTTTTATTCTTTGATGGATAACTGCATGAAAAAGTGATTCCTGTGAAATCCTCTAGAAATCTGAAAACGTCCCATCCCTGGTACACTAAAGAGCTCAAATCGATACGAAACAGACCTAATAGGGTTTGGAAGAACTATTTAAAAAGTCTCTGCCAGTCATATCTTGAACTCTATTTCACTTTGTTCAATGAATTCAAATCTTTATCTTGCAACTTATATATTGACTATATAAGTAAAATGGAATGCTCTTTAAAATTGAACCCCAAACTTTTCTGGGGTTTTGTCAATTCTAAGAAAAAAACCGATGGTATCCATCGAAGCTTACTTACAATAGCTCCACAACTGCTGATTCGCTAGATGCAAGCAATATGTTTGCAGATCATTGCAGTAAGTCATTTAGGGAGACCCCTCTTCACATTGATGATCAATATTTTAGTTATCTAACTAGCTGTTCACAAATAAGTTTTAGTAGTATCTCATTCGATTTGGAAACAATTTTAAAATGTATTTCTTCTCTGAAGAATGACTATTCATCAGGTCCTGATGACATTGCACCGATTGTTCTTAAAAAATGCAGTCATGCAATTGCTCCATATCTTAAGTATCTGTTTGAATTGTCCATTAGTACAGGTAAATTCCCTAATCCATGGAAAAGTGATTTTATCACACCTGTATTTAAAAAAGACGAACGTGGTGATAACGCTAATTATAGGCCCATCGCAAAGCTTTCGTGTATCTCTAAGCTTTTTGAACAAATTGTTTGTGAAAAGTTAATATTTCTTTGTCGCAATATAATTTGTAATGAACAGCATGGATTTGTAAGAAACAGATCCACTTTCACTAATCTGTTAAGTTTCTTGCATGATTGTTCTAAATCCATAGAGAATAAGGACGAAATTTTTGCATATACACCGACTTCTCTAAGGCCTTCGACCAGCTGTCCCATGAAATAATCGAATTTAAGCTCAGGGCTTTTGCTTTCCCACCAAGTTTCACCTCTTAGTGGGGTCAGTCACCTTGACGTGCGCACCATCACCGCAAACAAATTCGATGGTGCCGGTGCGGAGGCTTACGACGTAAAGAGTCATCGGGCTTGCAAGGGCCATTCCGTCCGATGAGCGTCAACCAAGAACTGACCAGGACTTCAGAGATGTCGCCCATATGGTCCTTGCTGTAAACGAAAGCACGATGAAGCGACTTGTTGAGCTAAAGGGGATGGTCTCGTTCAGATTTGGACAGATCAAAATAATCCTCAAGAGCGCGGACAAATCGACGAATCAGGCGTCAAGAGACAACCAACAAAAGGCTACAACACCAGGGGCTAGTATTAGTACTGCCACTGATGCTTCAGAAAAGCCTTCCACAAGCGCCAACAGTAGCGCCACACCACCAGTGGCTGGCATTAGTGCTGCCACGGGTAACTCAGTTGCTAAAACAACTGTGGTGCTGGATGCTAAAGCAAAGGCTAAGAAAACGGACAGCACAAACGCGCACCGTAACCGCTTTAGGCCAAAACTGGCGGCCGAACAGGCACATATAAGCGGGAAAGATGAACAGAACACCAGAAGTCCAAGGGGGAGACAAAGTGGTCTCCCTCAACAGGGTTACGTACGACGCAGGGGTGATAACAAACCTCATAGAGTGCGTAATCCCGAGTACGTGAAGAAGAAATGACGTCTCTAACTATGCTGCAGGCAAACCTGCACCGCGCTATGGGTGCATCGGACACCTATAGCCAAAGATGTGCCGAAAGGAACGTCGCTCTTGGTTTAATCCAGGAACCATGGGCAACTACAGGTAAGATCTTTGGTCTTAACAGCAGAAATAGAGAGCTAATTTTTGCCAAAGGTAATTTCAGACCTAGGGCAGCTCTTTCCATTGCGAAAGATATAAAATTCTCTCTCATTCCAGGTTTCAATACTAGGGACCTGGTGGCCGTTTTAATTGAACGCCACAATGGCCATGTGATACACAAGTTTGTATGCGCATCGGCGTATTTTGCTGGGGACATAGAGGAGGTACCACCTACACCAGTACAGGAACTTGTCCAGTACTGCCAAACTCAGCAAGTACATCTTGTTATCGGCTGCGACGCGAATGCACATCACCAGATTTGGGGCAGCCGAGACACAAACAAAAGAGGTGAGTTACTTTTAGATTACCTATATAGTAAAGACCTAGTTATTCTAAATAAGGGTGATAAGCCCACTTTTAGGAACAGTATACGAGAAGAAGTTTTAGACCTTACTCTCTCGTCTCCTTTTATACAAAACATTGTAGAGGACTGGCACGTGTCTGATGAAGCCTCTCTGTCTGATCATATGCATATTATGTTCAGGCTGCGATGCAACACCGAGTGCGCGCCGGTCAAATACAATAATAAATTAACTAACTGGAGAACCTATAGTGAAAATCTGGCAATCAGAACTGATCTGCTACCAGATTCACCACTAACACCGAGTGATGCGGACGCTGCACAATGTCAGCTTAACGACATCATTATCTCATCCTTTAGGAATAGTTGTAAGGTAAAGCGCACCGTGGTAAAAAGAAGCGTACCATGGTGGAATGAAAACCTGGAAACTATCCGCAAGAAGGTGAGAAAACAATTCAATAAATCGAAACGCACCGGCGTATGGGATCAATATCGATCCATGTTAACCAAATACAACCAAGAGTTGCGAAGATCTAAAAGGGCCTCATGGCGCGCAAACTGCGAAAAGCTGGAAAAACTCCCAGCAGTGGCGCGGCTCCAGAGAGCACTTTCAACAGATCCTTCAAACTGCATGGGATTGCTCATCAAACCTGATGGAACAATCACAAGCGACCGGGAAGAAACTCTCATAACCTTGCTGCAAGTTCCCTTCCCTGGTTCCCTAATTGTCGATCACACAACTGATCACACTACTGAGGTTTCATATTCAACTAACCTCAGCAGAAATAATAGTTTATCTGGTAAATTATTTAGTCCAGATAAGGTAAAATGGGCCATAAACTCATTTAAACCATTCAAGGCACCAGGAAAGGACGGAATTTTTCCAGCCCTCATTCAAAAGGGTATGGAATTCTTCCTACCTAACATGATTGCCTAATTTAGGTTCAGTTTCAACTGGGGCTACATATCACGCACTTGGCGGGAGGTCAATGTAGTATTTATCCCCAAACCAGGTAACAAACCTAGTGAACTACCTAAATCCTATCGTCCCATAAGCTTGACATCGTTTTTCCTGAAAACAATGGAAAGAATAATTGACGTTCATATCAGAGAACAAATCACATAAACAACGCCTACCGTTGCAAAGAAATTGCACTATGCGCTTTTCTTGACATAGAGGGTGCTTTTGATAACACCGGTTATGATTCAATATCAAATGCTTTAACCGAAAGGTACACTTTCCCACCATAAACTGGATAAAAGCGATGCTCGAAAGTCGGAAAATCACTGCTTCGTCAGGACAGACTTCAGTATCAGTTTCAGCTATAAAAGGCTGTCCACAATGAGGAGTTTTATCACCCCTCCTGTGGTCTTTGGTCATAGATGACCTACTTCAAAAATTAAGTAATTTAGGCTACGACATAATATGGTATGCCGATGACTTGGTCATCATTATTAGGGGCAAAGAATCAAACGTAGTTACTTCACGTATGCAAAACGCCCTTAAGATAGCTATAGACTGGTGCGTCAAGGAAAATCTCTCCATAAACCCCAGTAAAGCTATCATAGTTCCTTTCACAAAAAGAAGAAATCTCAGCTTAGCTCAGATTTCACTAAATGGCACGACCATTGAGTATTCCGACGAAGTCAAATATCTTGGAGTAATCCTGGACAAAAGACTAAACTGGAACTCTCACATCAACAACAAAATCACTAAAGCTAACAGAGCTTTATGGGCCTGTCGACGCACATATGGCAGAACCTGGGGAATCTCTCCAAAGATTGTCCACTGGATCTACACAGTGATGATAAGACCCATTATAACATACGCCTCCATTGTATGGTGGACAAAATCCACACAAAAGGTCGCAAAAGAGAAGCTCAAAAAGGTACAACGGCTTGCGTGCCTTGGTATCTCCGGAGACATGCGAACCTGTCCAACGGCTGCCATAGAGGCAATAACAGGTATTACACCTCTCCACATATACATTCAAAAACTGGCGATCCGCAGTGCAATAAGTCAAATACAGTTAAACGAGATAAGTCTTAACGATCATCCGGAACTTAAGACCCTTCTTGATGAACTGCCAGAACTCAACATGAACTGCGCGGTCACAGACCGCATCCATAAAACACTATGCTTCAATAAGCGGTTCTCCACGGAGATTCCCAAGAGAGAAGCATGGGTTAGTAATAACCCACCTAACAGCCACAACGGCATAAAGTGGTATACGGATGGTTCCAAAATGGAAGCGGGGGTAGGAGCGGGAATATACGGACCAAACAAACGCTTTACGATACCCATGGGAAAAAGTCCCAGCGTATTTCAAGCAGAGCTCCACGCCATTCAAGAATGGGCTAGCCACATAAATTTATCTGGTATAAAAGGTGCAACCATCCATATATTCACGGATAGTCAAGCAGCTATAAACGCCCTTAGCTCGCATACGATTGACTCCAAATCAGTCATGTACTGCTTCAACACCCTACAGGCACTCGGAACAAGTAACAAGACCAAGCTATGGTGGGTTCCGGGTCATGTCGGGGTGGAAGGTAACGAAAAGGCCGACGAACTGTACAGAAAAGGTTCGGAAACACCCTTCATAGGTCCCGAACCCTTCTGCTGCACTCCTAGATCAGCAGCAACGGCAGCAATAAAAAGCTGGGAATACAGAAAATGTATCCATCCCAGGTTTAAGACAGACCAAACAAGCCGTTCGGCCTTTCAATAAAAATGCCAGCAAATGCCTAAACCTAAGCAGGCATGATATCAAAAACTTAGTAGGTTACCTTACTGGCCACCATAGTTTAAGATATCATCTACATAAAATGAAAATAGTAGACTCTCCTGAGTGCCGACTCTGTCTTGAAGAGGACGAGTCAGCTGAACACATTTTATGTGAATGTCCGGCCCTAAACGGAATTAGAAAGAAGATCTTTTTCAGGGAACAAATGTGCCCCGAGGACATAAAGAATTCTTCTACTAGTAGAATTGTCCGCTTTACACGGAAAGTGGAAACTCTACTAGTCTAAATTTTTCTGGCCCACACGGCACAAAAGATCTTTTTAGGTCGAAGTGCCCCATATTTAATCGCCTTGGCGAGCCAGAACTTAAAAAAAAAAAAAAAAAATGTTTCATAAATGGGTTAATTCATACCTTAGATCAAGGGTTTATCAAGTGAAATTTAGAGGATCGCTATCTGTATCTTTCACAGCTCAGTCTGGAGTTCCCCAAGGAAGTCACCTCGGACCAATTTTATTTATACTTGTCATTAATGATGTTAAGGAATATATAAATCACAGTAATATCCTGATCTACGCTGATGATATGAAAATATATAAATCTATCACTAGTCAGCAAGACAGAATGTTTCGTCAATCTGACATTAATAGCTTCGCCAATTGGTGTGATAAAAACGGTTTATCCCTGAACCCTACTAAATGTCAACATATGACATTCTGTAGAAAGAATATCCCTTCCACCTTTCAATATTCTCTGTCTCAACATATTCTTTGTAATGTTGATAATTTTAAGGATCTTGGGGTTTATTTCGACCCCAAACCGATTTTTGCTCAGCATATTAATTCTATTATTAATAAATCTAATTCTATGCTGGGCTTCGTAAAAAGGTGGGCCAAAGAATTTAATGACCCTTACGTTTCTATGTCTTTGTACAATTGTTTTGTCCGTCCGATTCTAGAGTATTCCTCTCAAGTTTGGACACCGTTCTACAACATTCATTCAAATCGAATAGAGACCATTCAACGTAAATTTATTCGATTTGCACTTAGAGGACTTCAATGGGATGATCCATTTAACCTTCCTCCTTACAGTGAACGCATCAAGCTTCTTCAAATGTTACCCCTTTCTCAACGAAGGCTTAATAGCGATATCATTTTTTTACAACAGCTTATATCCGGTCAAATAGATGCACCTGACTTGCTGTCGTCTATTGGCTTTAATTTTCGTGGTGGTGCCCATAATTTACGCAGTGTTGAATTATTGTTTATCCCCCATCGTAGAACGAATTATGGGAGGCATGAGCCTATTAGTCGCATGAGTAGAATCTATAATCTAAATGATCTTGTGATTGAATTGCATGTTAGTTAAATTAAGCTGAAAATTATTTTGCGTAATAATACCTTAATGTCTTAAATTATTTGCATGATTTGTGTCTGTGTTAGTAGTTTATAGGTACATAATTATTGTATTTTTAATTGTTTTGTCCTTACTAACACCTGCACTAAATGAGGAGCTTGTGAGAGCACTTTTAGTGCCGGCAAATTTCTGCTCGTGATAGTTGCTTGCTTTAAGCACTCCACGACACAGAGCTGATAGTGTATTTGTATTTAGTAGGGCTGAAGTCAAGAAGAATCTCATAAAACGAATCATCGGATACTATATAATTACATTCGATGAGTAGGTATAGGTACTCTCCTGTATTAGCCCAAGTGGAGGCTTGTTTGAACTCGCGACCGCTTTGCCCAATCACGGAGTCAATCGATGATCTAGCACTTTTAACACCAAGGCACTTTTAACACCAAGGCACTTTCTCATCGGCACGGCGGTTAACACAGCACTTGTGTTGGCAAACAGCTACCCTAACGATTTGGATGAACAACCTGGTGCAGAGTATCTTCGGTTCAATTAGTTCCTCCACATAAACGGAACAAAAACTAAAACAAACCTGTCAAATGCAACAGAAGAACGTACTTTTTACGCCTTAAAACGCATTTAAAATTCTTTGACGTTAGGCAAAAAGGTCTTAAGTCAAAAAATTGCATTTTAGGTTTTTGATTGGGTTTAACTCAATTTTTTTTCTCTTTCGTTTGGTATTAACGACTTAAGTCTAGAACAACTGCTTCCTATCGTAATAATTTAGTCTTTAGACAATAAGTCAGAAAAATGCATATGTGGTTTGGTATTAACGTCTTAAGTTCATTTAAGTCTTTGTGACCGATGTCTCTGAAACATTAAAAAATCTTCTAAGGACTTAAGTCAACTTAAGCCTTTTATACCGAACGGAATAATCAAATAGGTGAATAGCGTAGATATACCTATGTATATTCTTATTTAAAAAAAAAAACATTAAAAAAACGAAACAAGAAAGAGAAGAAATATGAACGGTTATTGCATTACCTATCTGATCTAGTTAGCCAGCGCTTTTTTGTTACAACACAATTAGCAAAAAAATCAAAAAACAAAGCAAACCTAGCGCTTTTGTTTTGTTAATGACATTATTATTCGATTATTATAGCAATAATTATTAATTATTGTTCATTATAATGAGTGAAAGGAGTAAATATATTGTTAAATTTAGGCTAGGATTCGAAAAGATAAAACGTAATTCTATTTAATTAATCTTTATTATTTCTCTTTCAATTTAATGTTTGATTATTATTCTAATAATTAACTTATTTACTTCAACAGTTCACTTTCACAATTAATCACTTTAAATAAACAATCACTATTCTCTTATTCAATACTTCCACTTTTTCTCTATACCTTTCACTACTGTCATCTATCGCAGTTCTTTATCGCGGTTCACAACTAGAATGTCTTGGGTGCTCCTGCGACATCTATTATTTATATCTCCTAGTGACACCTCTCGAAATTTCCAGATTCGTTGAGTTCAGAAGGTCCGAGAACACAGATGTACTAAGTATTCCATAGCCTCTCAAACTGCTTTTCAAATGCTACCAAATATCGGTTATAAGTAAGTAAGTAATTAAGTAAGTAATTCATTTATTTAACATGTTCTTATTACATTTTACAAGTAAGAATAAATTTTAAAGCTATGGCTTAGCCGTCAGCTTGGTTAGCAAAATGCTTATACATACATGTACATTTGTAACTTAAACAATATAGTTTTTTTTTTTTTGTTAATAAACTTAATCAATCATACTCTGCTATTAATAGCGACCTGTATTTGTAGATGGATTTAATATAATAAAATAACTTTTTCCAATCACACTCGTTTAGAATTTGTATTGTCTCCTGCATGGTAAGGAATTTTTTTCTGAAGTAAGCTAGTCTTTGTGGTTTGTAGATTGGACAAACACTAATAATGTGAAAGCAGTCTTCTTTCGCTTTTAAGTTGCAAATATTACAAAACTTTTTTTTTTATTTTTTTTTTTATAATTTGCTTACGCTAAAGGGATTTTTTCTGTTGTTACAGTTCCCTTATAATGCTAAGAACACAGTGTAAGCTACTTGGTATTAGAAAGAATAGAGAGATAGGAAAGAAGTATGTGGGTGCAGTTGTAGGATTTTTCTCCACGGGTGGTGTCTAAGTTAGTTAGGGAGATTACGATTTCATGTATTCGGTATAAAGTAATGGACTGGGCCGGGATTCGAACGCACGACCTTCCATTCCGTAAGCGAATACACTACTACTGCACCATTGCCACCCGCAAAACTGGTTGAAGCTTCCATTATATGGGCTGCCATTTAAACCAATCAACTCACATCTTGCTTTGAAAATAAGAGCTATTTCACTATAGTTGAGTGAGTCATTGAAATAGTTCTTTTCCTTTAGATTGAAGTTCAAGTGAGAATACAATACTCTGCTACCTGATTCACGAGCTTTCTTTATAAATCGCACACGAATAGCATCTTCATTTTTATTTATTATTCCATAAAGCTGGTTCTTTAAGTTGTCCATTAAATCGAATGAAATAGTTTCTCCACACGCGTTTCCAATTCTTAACCAGCTTGACGCCCACCAGTCCTTGTTTCTTAATTCATAAGATAGCATTTTTTTTGATTATTCGGGAGTCTGGATACGAACCTAATTTAATGATGTAATCCGCTTGCGATTAGAGAGTGCTTGTAAAAAGCATTGGAAGACCCGTTTCCAAATAGATTGTGTAGTTCGGGGATTTCATTGGTAAGTTGAATAATTTTTTCAAGAAGTTCCTGTGAAATTTCTCGATTACTTCGTACTCGTCTGATCCCCAAACTTGAGAGGCGTAACAAAGAGTTGATTTAACAACTGAATCGAATATTCTGTATTTCGTTGAAAGGAGAATCCGTTTGTTTGCAAAAACATTTTTCCATGATAGATTCACTAAGCTTTGGGAAGACTTGGCTTTATCCGTTAGATGATTACCAAATTCTAAGGTTGGGTTCAGTTTCACTCCTACATATTTGAGTTCCTTCACAATCTCTAATCGGTTTCCATTGTAAAACCATCTATATATTTCCACTTTGCACTCGTGGTGAACGGGAAAAGACCATAATTTTAGATTTTGCGGTGTTGATGGTTAGTCCCCTTTTTTGCAGTAGCTGGCTAGACGATTTATCATCAATTGGAGATTTTCAGGAGATTCAGAGAGTAGCACAAGATCATCGGCATATAACAAGACATTGACCACGATATTAGCAATTCGTATTCCACCAGGTAAATTTTTTTCTATGTCGTTTATAAATAGAGAAAACAGTAAGGCAGTAAGAGGACATCCTTGCTTTACACCAGTCTGTGTTTTAAACCATTCTGAGAAATCCTTTCCATCCCAGACTGCTGCACTTGTTTCGGCATACATTTTTTTAATGGTCTTAAGAAATTTTGTAGAGATACCCAACTGGGATAGTTTATAGAAGAGTGCGCTTCGGCTAACAAGATCAAAAGCTGCCTTGAAATCTACAAAAAAGCTATACATTATATATATATTACAGCTATATATTTTCTTGTTTCTGGCTTGAAAGGCTCTTATAATCGAAGATAATGTGAATATTTGGTCAACGGTTGAAAAGTTTTTTCTGAATCCAGCTTGACGCTCTGTTAGAATATTTTTTTCATCTA
Organism: Portevinia maculata; assembly: GCA_949715645.1. Classification (NCBI taxonomy): domain Eukaryota; kingdom Metazoa; phylum Arthropoda; class Insecta; order Diptera; family Syrphidae; genus Portevinia; species Portevinia maculata. Next base: position 47,392,714 of record OX454528.1, on the reverse strand, counting down.
CCCATTTTTCTAATCGTCCTACAAGTATGCCACAAAATATCTTGGCTGACACATTCATGAATGAGATTCCCCTTTAGTTTTCTACGTTTTCCAGCGAACCCTTTTTGTGGATGGGGAATATTACAGACTTCTTAAACGATGAAGGGATATCTGCACTCGAGAACACACTGTTGAAAAGAACTTTCAAATAGTTGACTAAGGTTGGACTAGCATTTTTGTAGAATTCGTACGGAATCCCATCTTCGCCTGGCGCCTTTCCATTTTTGGATTTCATGATAACAGCATTAATTTCGTCAGTTGTTACCTCACCATCTAGGGAATCGTCGAAAATGAGCGGTCTGCATACGAGAAATAAAGGTTTGAGTTATCCAGTACTTAGAAGATGTTTAAAATATATGGATAGATCATCAGCAGATACTCCTGTACCTATTTGATAAACTGTACCAATAATCTCCCTTGCTATTCTCCAGAAGTCCTTCGAAGACTTTGTTTGACTAAGTAAGAGAGCTTGCCGATTATCGAAATCAGTTTTCTTAGCTAGGCATAGATTTTTGTAGTGGGTATTCACTTGGTTATACCACTTTTTAACATCAGGGTCATTACAAGTTCTCCAGACACGCAAAAGGGCAAATGATTTCTTCCTAGCATTTATGCATTCTCTATCAAACCATTTTTGTTTGAATGGTGACCTTATATTTGAAATATTGTTCGATGCAGCACTTCTTATACAACAAGTTATTCGATTTGCAAGTGTTTCTGTTTCTTCAGGTATCGAATTATTTGCTGAGAGCAAGCTGTCTAATAACCGGTGGTAGGTATTTGTTTTTTCGGATTTCCATTTAGGTCTAGGTAGCAGGGGCAGGTTTTTGTGATGGGAGGATGTTTCACCATCAACTTCAACCACGATTGGCATGTGATCCGAAAAAGTTTTGCATTGTACCTCAATTTTTTTAATTTTCCCAGTCCAGTCGTTGTTTACAGCACAAAAATCAATAACTGAATTGCCTTGCCCTCCGACAAATGTGTAATGTCCTTCTCTATCACCTTCGGTACAGCCGTTTAACACAATAAGATCATACATTTGGAGCAGCTCTAGTACATCTGTTCCATTTTTATTGCAGATTATGTCTTTAGATACCCTATTGGTACAGCATATACTAGGGTTTGTTACAGTTTGCACTATAGTGGTTTGTGAGTTACTTATTCTCGAATTCCAATCTCCAATCAGCATAACGCTTTTGCTAGCTAAACATGACATTGTATTACACAGCTTTATTTCAAATAAAAAGAAAATTTCAAAGTTCTTAACATAGTTAAAAAAATCTACAAATAATAATTTATTACTTAATCCAGATATATTGTAAGATCAAATATTTACAGAGATAAATTTGTTTGAGCTGGCGACGCCTAATTCTCAGTTTTGTATGACACTACTACATTCCGGACCTTCGGTGTAAAGTGGCATCACTGGTGCATCCGGCTTGGGCCATTCGCGCTGACGTCTGTTTGACAAAATAATTTCGTTGACAGCATTAAAATTGAGTTTTCCGTAACACCGCGTCTCCACGAGTCTGAATTATGTCAGACTTTTAAGTCAGACCTCTTCGCCGCCATATTTGCATTGCTTTGGTTGGGCAAATTTTGTTATGACATTTCATTTCACAAGATGTCATCAACGAAGAAACAAGTGAAGGTGGCTCTCGCTTTGAAAGCATTAAACGACCTAGAAAAATTAGAAAACCAGATGTTAGCCGAAAACAAAAGAAAGCACAGATTGTGGGTGAATCAGTTTCTTCAGAAGCGAGAGCTACACGATTTGGAAGCGCATTTGTTAAAAGATGTTTTATGGGACAACGCATCGGATTACAAAAACTTTTGCCGAATGTCAATAGACAAGTTTGAATATCTTCTGGCACTAGTAAGGCTTAAATGGATCTAAGCTTACTACGCAGGAACTAAGCGGATATAAAATGGCAACCAGAATTCGCGATAACGTTAGAAAATTTTGCGTTACTGACGGGGATGTTCCCTATCAGTGGTTAAAAATAAAAAAAAAAGTGCTTTTAACATTACATAAATATATTTTATTATAAATTACATCACATTCGTGTTTTGAATCCATTTTATAAATTTCTAGTAGGTACATATAACTTGATAAACTTCACTGAAGCCAGTTTTAATGGAGCATAAACATTATACATAATTTGACAAAACCCAATTAAACATCGTCGCAATCAAATATTTCTGAATTGATAATTAATTGCACAATGCAAAATATCGTTACTTTCTAACGAAGTAGACGCAGAAGATGCGTTGCTTTTTGTTTAAAGAGCGAATTATGTGGCGAGAAAGTGTTTGCTGTAAATCAGCCATTGCAGCAGTGGCTTCGATTGGCGATAAGTCCTTTAACTGGCTTGCGATACTTCTGCCGAAGTCTGTAAATTTATCCTGTTCATCTGTTGATAAGTGTTTTTTTTTAAAGGTTTAAATGTTTATTTTTATTTATTACCTGGTTCAGGCACTTGGCTTGTGCTATTAATAATAGCATTAATTGCATCCTCATATTTTGATGTAACATTAAGTTCTCGGCTTTTGCGCTTTGCGGAAGAAGTTGATGGCAACAATAAATCCTCGTTGTCATCATATTCATTGTCCTCCCTTGCTTCAGAAGCTCGCTCCAAAGTGTCATCCTAATAATATAACTTGAATTAAAATTATTTATTTTTTTTCAGATATTTCTTACCAGAACACAATTGGTCTTCGTTTTTCGCAAAACAATCACATCATCCAGGAACGAAAACGAATCAAAATAGAAAAGATGCGGCTGATACACTTCAAAATTCATCAGTCCCAGCTCCAGACGTCTTCGATTGGTCTACTCTTTTTTATCTGCTACACAAGCGGAGCGCAAGGACTTCACCTTATTCTTCACGTCCACTCCGAATCGCCTGGAAATTTCTTCCCAAGCCTTTTTTTTAAATCGACCCTTTTATAAATCGGGCTTTTGTAATTCCACAATTGCTCACTATGTTGGTACATATTTATTAAAATTAAGGTATCACTTTGCGAAAGTCGAAAATCAGCCATAATTGTATCCGCGCACTTGTATTCCCGAGAATTACCATAACAAAATGATTTTTTGCTGTCAAACGCAGGTATAGACTTCAAATGTCAAATTTCAGTCAGAAGATCAGTCTGCAGAGATGGCAGGAAAAAAAGTTAGACTGAAAAGTCTAGATTTCTGTCATGTCCACAAAATCGCGGTCTACACGAGACACATTGTTGTCGTGACTGAAATTATGTCTCGTGGAGACGCGGTGTAAATATTCTGTAGTTCGTTTTCTCCGTTTGTATTATTATATTTAAGTTTGTTATTATTATCCAAATAAAATGTTTTATTACCAATTAATAAACTGTTGTTTTTAATCAATACTGCTTCGCTTGGTTTAATTGTTTTGATGACTTTTCGATACCCGAGTAGAATTCGACGTTTGATTTGTGATTGTTTGCTAAGATCTCGTTGGATATAGCAGCCTGTGCCTTTTAGCTTCAAGGATTTTTTTTAACATTTTCATTGCAGTTTCATTAGAACCAGTGCTAAGTTTGAGTTTAATTATAGTCTTGTTTTCACTAAGCTTTACGGCTTCTGGCATTTGTTGTTGGTCTGCATCATAGCCTAACCAAAGTGTGGTTATGTTATGAATCCTTTCTTGGGGGTCAGATCGGTCGTTTGGAATCGTGAAAATAATATTTTTCCCTCTGATCTCTCGGCTCTGCAGTTCAAGCTCCTCTTCTAGAATGCAACATCGATTTTCAAAATGCTGAACTTTTTCAGATAATTCCTAGTTTTGTTGTCTTAGCGAGTGTATCGCATTGCTAAGTTTGTTGAGATCGTCTTTTGTTGCTAGGTTGGCCGTCGCTTTGGAGAGTCCTGTATTGAGCGATGCCTCGATAATGGATTTGATTTTATCTAGGTCAGATTGGGAGATCGACATAAACGAAGATAAATATTTTTTTCTGGTGACGTTTGATCGATTTTCCTTTTGTTGTCAGTCATGTGACTTAGGTGTCTACTTGGAAAGATTATTTCACAGCTAAATAAATTAGGATTACCTGTTTTTGCCTTTTTATTTATAGAAACAGACAGTCGACACACCTGTTTATACACTTTTAATTAATAATTAAGAGATTTGGCTAATTTTATTTAAGAATTTTAATATATCGGTTATATGGCTCTCTACTAGATGGCGGTGCAAGTTGACTAATTGATGCTGAATGTGTCACAGTTTGAGCAAACATGCAACAATATCCCCCTCTTAAACTTGTTCGTCACGAACAAGCACGTCAATATTTTCACCATGGTAGCGATGGAGACGATCCACATATACAACTTTCAGCTGCCTCTTCCTCGCTGGATCCGGTAGACAACATCGTTGATGCGCTTCACTATCTTATAGGGTCCTTCCCAATCCTGCTGTAGTTTAGGTGGCATGCCTATTCGGCGATGAGGGTTGTATAGCCATACCAGATCTCCTTCCTGGAATCCTGTGGTGGATGCTTTGGTATCGTACCTCGTCTTCATGCGGTCGCTGGATATCCGAATCTTATCCCTAGTTTTCCGATGAAACTTTCTGTGGATTTCAGTACTTGGTGCACACTTTCCAACGACCTCACCTTGCTTCAATTTGGCGCTTTTGTGTTCCGTATTAAGAACTTGTACGAGAACAATATTGTTCTTCGGCTCGACAAGCACTTTTCCAACCACGCAGTTCCGGTAGTGGTTGTCTTTTGGCTCAACTAGGAAGAATCGGTGGCTCATAGGATCACCTTCCAGCTTTGTCCAAATCAGTGTCTCTGAAGAAGGTGGTAGGACCTCGTCCTCACTAATGACTGTCCTCAGGGATGCGGCGTTCTCGTTCCCGTACACCATCGGAATCTCTACGTTTCGATACTTGAGTACTTGAATACCAAAGTTCAATACTACATCATGCGCCTTCATAAAATCGATTCCAATGTTGCATTCGTTACATATATCGGCTACTAGGAAAGCGTGGTAGAATGCTAATCCTGCCAAATTTATTGTTAGCATGACCTCTCCATACACTTTCGCTGTCCCTCCTGTTGCCGTTTTCAGACAGTAACTGCTGGTGTTGTGCAACCAAGAGTGACGGACGATGTCCCTCCTTATAATGGAAGCGGTGGCACCGGTGTCGATGACTGCCACGCACTTATTTTGACCGATATAGGTTTCCACTGTTAGATTCTAGTTTCCTCGTTTGGTTTGGGAGACTTGAATTGTGGTCCTGGGGTCGTCGATTCCGGAAATCCACTTCCGCCCCGAGAAGCTGGTCCTTACACGTTTCCCGACTGCTGGTTCAGCGAAGCTATATTTGCCAGATCCTTCTTCGTTGCGCCTCCTAGGCCCGCAATGTGGACAACTGCCTTGTCTCGGTGGAGCTCTGCACTGTCTCTGTAGGTGCCCTATTTTGTTGCAGTTCCAGCAGCGCATTCGACCTCTGTTATCTCTGTTCCGGTCTACGATGTCCGCTCTTTGACATGAGCATTCAACGGCTGGCATTTCCCTTACGCGGTGGAACACATGCGATGCCTGATCAGCAGCTTGCATTGTCAAGGCAAATGCTAGGGCCTCAGCGAGGGTTCTCTTTCCAGCCATTCTTACGGCCATTTGCAGTTGTCTATCTTCAATGGCTTGGATAAACGCCTCCACAGCCATTTCATTGATGCGAACCACACCAACATTAGGGTATGCCAAAGACGTTCGATATCTGCTTGCAGCTGTTGGAGTGTTTCTCCCCTCTTCTGGACTCTGCTGCGTAGCTGGACCCTCTACACTTGCTGCATATGCTCATCACCGAAGCGCATCTCTATAGCCTTGACCAAGGCGTCGTAGTTGTGTTGCTTCTCTTCTGAGACGGTTTGGAGTAACTCCGCAGCTGTACCTCTTAATGCGAGCGTTAGCGCAATCGACTTTTCCTCGTCGTCCCAGCCGTTCGCCATTGCATCAAATTTGTAGTCCTTTGATTCCAATTTGGAATCTAGAGAATTTTTCTATTCATCAAATTTAAAGTCCAATTTGGAATCTGGGGAATTTCTCTGTTGTTCTAGGGAATTCTTCTGTTCATCAAACTTGGCCAGAAGTAATTCCATCATAGCAGTCATATCAACGCCTGTACTTACTTGTTCTTCTGCTACGTCAAACAAAACGGACTTGGGGTTTTCTCCTTCGTTTTCAACAGCTTCCTGCAGTCGAAGCACCAGATCACTTTTTCCTCCAGTTGCGGAGAGATTCCGCTTTTCCAGTTCAGCTTTTAACTGCGGTATAATGAGCTGTAGTAGTTTCAATGTGCGGCCCATTTTTGTTTTCCTTTTTTTATTTTTTTTATTTTAAACTAATTCACTGCACTTTAATTTCACACTGAATACGTTTTATCCCACTTCTGACACCAATGTATACTAAGTATCCCATAGCCACTCAAACTGCTTTTCAAATGCTACCAAATATCGGTTATATGGCTCTCTACTAGAATATGGCAGTGAAAGTTGACTAATTGATGCTGAATGTCACAGTTTGAGCAAACATGCAACAATATATTGAATTTAGCTTTAGCTACGTCTAAAAAACGTAGTAAGTGTGTTATATTTTTTAATGAAGGGTAACATTAAGAATTCAATAAACTTTTTATCAGAAAATGCTGAATTCGCTTCTGCTGCTGAAAAAACAGCTTCACCTGAGTCTTTGCCAGCTCCATCGTTGCCTTCGGATATGCCAAACATTTTCGATTCCGATGATAGCGTTATGGATGAGGATTTTTTCCTAGAAGAAGAAACCAGTGATAGCGAAATGAATGAAGTCGCAACTTGTTCAACTCAAGTAAATGAAGAGACTGCAGTTGAGATCATGGAAAATAATGGGAAGAAGTGGTCCAGGCGCATACGGAAAGAACGAACTAAACACTTTCATAGCGGCAAAAGTTACGTGAGAGTAACCGGAAAAGTTGTTCAAGCAAGGGAATTTCAAAATTTAAAGCAACGCAGGAAAAAATGCAGTTCTTACCTTGAAGGGGACATTAGGCAAGTTATTTTTGACGAGTACTGGTCGCTTGGCACCCACTACAAAAGGGTTACCTTCATCGCAAATCTCGTAAATGTTAAAGAAAAACAGATTTCTCGCAAAAGGCAGTGCAAAAAGCAGAGAAATGACTTTTGAATACTTTCTTGAAGTAAACGGTGCAAGAGTTTCTGTGTGCAAGGGTTGCTTCAGGCGAACTTTAGATGAAGGTTCATATCAAACGCCGTCAAAAATAAGATGCATAACACATCCGGCATTACAGTGGACGACCAAAGAGATAAAAAATCTTCGAAAAACAAAAAGTCTGAAGAAGAGTCCTGGCTCACATAAAATCGTTTCCAAGCTTTGAAAGTCATTACACCAGACGTACAAATGAGAAAAAGTTTTTACCTTCCTATTTAAACTTGCGCATTATGTACGACTTCTACAAAGAAGGACGAGGGAGTTTTGTTGGTCGTTCAATTTATGAGAGGGAATTTCATTAATTAGGAAGCTGAAAACGATCTCCAAGTACACCAGGAGCAGGCTAATGCAGAATATGATGCTAAAAAAGCCGATAAGCTAGCAGCACAAGATAGCCTGCAAAAGAAGTGCTTCGGCTTCGATCTTCAGCAATGCTTGCCAACACCGTTTGTTGGATCTTCGGTAGCATTTTATAAAAGGCAGCTATGGACCTATAACATTACTGTTCACGATAATGCTACCGGAGATTCAACGCACTACGTAAGCTCTAGCTGCTAGAGGCGAAAATGAAATAGCTTCCTGCCTATATGCTCATATGAATAACCTGTCTGATTGCATTTCTGTGGTGACATTTTACTCAGACACATGCGGGGACAAAATAAAAACAGTCATGTGGCGGCAATGTTTTTAATGGCTCAAGTTAAGTTCCCCAATTTAACCATAAACCACAAGTTCCTTGTTCCGGGGCATACACATATGGAATGTGACGTGGATCATTCCATAATTGAAAAAAAAAAAAAAAAAAAACACCTGTTTACCACCCCCACGATTGGTACCAGCTAATACGAACAACAGGCCTAAAAAAGAAATTCCAGGTACACGAAATTCAGAAAGAAGAATTCTTTGATTTTGCCGCTTTGTTGAAGACAGTTTTGGAGTGCAGAAAAAAAAATAGATAAATGAGCAGTTTTCTTGGCATAGTGTGCAATGGCTCCAATGCCAAAAGAATGGTTTAGTGAGATACAAAAAACAATTTAAACCACTCCGAAGAGTTCAAGATTTTGAGCTTTCTTAGAAGGGGAAAAACAGATGTCTCAAAGATTATTCACTCCAAGCAAAACCCAAAACTTTAGTCCCGATATCTGAGGAGACTTTTATAAAAATTTACCAACTTCTAACTCCGCAATAAATGACGATCCAGATTTGGTAGATGAAGAAGAAGAAGCAGAACCAACATAAACATTTTTTTGTTATTAACTTTATATTTTATAAGCTTTTGATTAATTAAACAATTTCCTATTTTATAACATAATGACAATGTTTTATGTCCTGACTAAAGTCTTACAAAGAAATAAAACAAAACGAGCGGATCTTAAGGACTTAAGTCATCGAAAAAACGGTAAATACTAATGAATTAGGAAAAATGTATTAACGTATTATATAGGTCTTCATTTCCGAGATTTTATACCATAATTTATTTTTCAAACAAATTTAATCGCGATTTGCAAATAAATTAAACTATTTTCAATTTGGTTTAACGAAAAACTGCAGTTTTTGACTTAAGACCGTTTTGCCTAACGTCAAAGAATTATCTGCACCAGTTCTTTGAGCCAATGAAAGCTCAATAGCCTAGCTGTCATTGGAATTGAAAATGACATAGCAAAAACTTTCGACGTTGCATTTCAATTTGATTTTGATATTTTTTTTCAATACAAACAACTGAATTTCTTTCCTTTTTATTTTAACAATAAAGCTGTCATTGGAATTAAAAATGACATACCAGGGGCCCTACCCTTCAAGCAAAAATGCTGACCCAACTTTTCCCGTCATTTTTGGATGCTACATTGCCAATAGAAAGAAGAACGAGAGTCGAGTGTAGTTATTTATAATTGCGGATTTGTTCATCTGTCACTGACACTGTCTCTGGCTGCAGCTGCAGATATAATTTTCTTTCAAAGGTAAGCTAAAATTGAATTTATTATTCCACACAATTGTTTGCTTAATTAAACTTTGTTTGAATTTAGATTTATCAAAGTCAAAAAAATTAGCAACCATCGCGGATCCAAAAATGACGGGAAAAGTTGGGTCAGTGTTTTTGCTTGAAGGGACCGTGCATCGATAAAGCGCATACGCATTTTGCTATCGCAAATCTAAGAAAAATAGATTTAGGAGCATTTGAAAGAAGTACTTAGCTAAATATACCTACCTGTTGTAGTACAAATATTTTTCTTCAGCCGGTGGGATAATTTTGATATGAATTCCACTTAACAACCCCCGGAAATCTGCTCTTTGAGTAGAAGTCTAATTTTCAGACTGGACAGAGCCTTCTTTCCAAAATATCAAGCAGCATTTTAAACTTGCCTGAAAATGAAGACTGCGCCATTCCAACTGAGTGGTCTTTACCAACGCCGTGTTGGTATCCGCCTGCGCCCATAAACCTTAATAAGGCTACAAGCCGAATTAAAGGTGTGATTGAAGAGGATAAAAAAGTAGGACCAAGTTCCTTTTCTAGTTCCTTCAATCCTCCTTGCGGGGTCAGTCACCTTGACGTGTGTACCATCATGGAACGCAAATTCGATGGTGCCGGTGCGGAGGCTTACGGCGCAAAGAGTCATCGGGCCTTTCTGATAAGGGACAGACCGTCTGATGAGCGTCAACTAAGAACTGACCAGGACTAAACGTCCGCTACCCTTCTCCTCTTTCCTTTCAATTTTCAATTACCCATATCCCCCCTCCATCAAATCCCTAAATCCGATTTCCCCAATAAACCCCTAATCTAAGGTGGCAAGCGCCGAGAAATGCATGGCTAAGAGGGTGCTTAGTCGTTAGTTTGCAAACTTCGGATACCAGGCGACCTCCGATTTTAAGATAGCCTTCCTGTGGTTAGACGGGTAGACCACGGGCGACACCATATCCCGAATACTCGTGGGTTTCAAAATAAACCAAACAACAAAAGAAACAATAGAGAATGATGCCTCTAAAATTGCATCATCAAATAGGGATGTTTTAGAACACCCTGTCGATGACGACACGACATCTGTCAAAGGGATAGAGTCGGTAATCATCGACTCTGAAATGGGGGAACCTGAAGAGAACTTGTCTCAACTCAGTGACTCTATTTCAGAATCCAGCACCATATGCAACAGCATATTATCGGATGAAAGACATCCCGATATAGAGGTCGTACCTAAGACAGTCGGCAATGTGGCACGGACTGAGTCTGAGTACGTTAGGTTCACACCATCTGAACAGCGCAGATTTAAGCGCGCGCAGAAGAAGGGGAGCATCATTAAGCAGGCCCGTCTCTATGCGATCCAAAAGATGGAAAACAAGGGTCCCGAGGTGAAGCGAATGCGATCCGAGGATAATACCCCGCCTCAATCCGAAGCGAAGCTAGGTCGCACTGGGAAGACAACCGTCGACAAAGTCTCGTATAGCAATATAACGAGCTATGTAAGACTGGGTATTGTACCGGTGGACATCGATCGTAATCCTCTCTCCAACGAACAAATGGGTTCGATACAGGAGAGGATTATGGATATTACGATCGAACAGCGTGACGAGGAGGTCAAACCAGCCTTCCGCGGTACTACGTTCAAAGCCGGATGGCTCATGATCGTATGTGCAGACGCCACCACTGCAGAGTGGATGAAGGCAACCTTCGCCAAGCTAAAAGAGAAATGCGGGTTAGAGGTGATGCTTGTGGGAGAGGGAAATTTTCCAAAAACACATGTCATCAGAGGGTTCTTCCCGCAGAGTACCGGCGTAGCTAGCGAAATTATCCTAGCCCTATTAGATGGCCAAAACAAAGAACTGAACACGAGAACGTGGAGGGTTCTGCAAAGATCGGATGAGCGAGACATCGCACATATGGTCTTTGCCATAAACGACAGCACCATGAGGAGACTCGTGGAGCTAAAGGGTATGGTCTCTTTCCGATTCGGACAGACCAAACTTATCCTAAAAAGTGCTGACAAGACGGCCACACAGGGCACTAAAGATCAAAAACAGCACGTTTTGTATAAGAAGGATGTCACAGCTCACGGCAGCACCGCAACTGACCCAAGTGGGGCCAGCACCAGCGCTGCCGCTAAGGCTGCAGCTTCAAGTACGGCAACAACTGTGCCAGAAAAATAAGCTACAAGCGCGAAGTCAAGCGCAGCCAGAGAAAGCCAAACACGATTCAGGCCTAAGTTAGGTATGGATCGTAAGAAAGCACTGGCACAAGAAGGACATAAAAACAAAAGTCATAGAGGCAGACAAAGTGGTCCTCCTCAACAGGGTATCGTGCGTAGGAGAGGTGATAACAAGCCCAATAGAGTACGAAACCCTGAATACAGACGCAAATGACCACCCGTCTCAGCGTTTTGCAGGCCAACATGCACAGGGCTATGGGTGCATCGGACACCTTTAGCCAGCGATGTGCCGAAGGGAACATTGCTATTGGACTAATCCAGGAACCTTGGGCAACCAATGGTAAGATATCCGGATTAAATTGTAAACACAGAGAGCTAATTTTCTCCAAAGGTCCTTTCAGACCAAGGGCGGCTATCTCTATTAAGATAGATATAAAATTTTCTCTCATTCCAGGTTTCATAACTAGGGACCTGGTGGCGGTTCTAATAGAGCGCCACAAAGGCCGAGAGCTGCATAAATTTGTATGCGCATCGGCGGACTTTCCTGGAGACACGGATGCAGTGCCTCCCTTACCAGTACAGGAACTTGTCCGGTACTGTGAGGACCAGAAAGTACATATACTAATCGGCTGCGACGCAAACGCACATAATACCATCTGGGGCAGCCGAGATACAAATAACAGAGGTGAGTCGTTATTAGAATATTTATATAGCAATAACCTCATTTTTCTAAACAAGGGAAATAGTCCTACATTTAGAAATTCTATAAGAGAAGAAGTTTTAGACCTTACTATATCATCTCCTTTTATGAAGGATATTATAGAGGGATGGCACGTGTCTGGCGAGGCATCTCTATCGGATCATATGCACATCCGTTTCGAGATAAGATGCAATGCCGAACACGCGTCAGTCCGTTATGACAACAGACTGACTAATTGGAGAACTTACCGCGAAAATCTTGCGGTCAGATCTGACATGCTGCCAGAAGCACCATCAAATACAATTGATGCAGATGCTGCGCAATGTCAAATAAATGATATTATTCTTACCTCATTCAAAAATAGTTGCAAGGTTAAAAGAACCGTGGTTAAAAGGTGCGTACCATGGTGGAACGATAACCTTGAGTCTATTCGAAAGAGGGTGAGAAAGCTTTTTAACAAAGCCAAACGCACCGGCACATGGGAACAATATAAATCCATGCTGACCATATACAACTTAGAGTTTCGCAGATCCAAAAGAGCCTCTGGCGTGCAAACTGTGAGAAGATAGAAAAACTTCCAGAGGTGGCACGCCTCCAAACGGCCCTGTCAACGGATCAAGAAAAAGGCATGGGATTGTTAATTAAATCAGATGGTTCAATCACACGCGACCGGGAAGAAACGCTGAAAACTTTGCTTCAGGCTCACTTCCCAGGTTCTCACACGATGGTCATTACAGACGACCATACAGCGGAGGTCTCAATTCCAAGAAACCTCAGCAGAATTCATAGTTTATCCGGAACACTTTTTACTCCTTTTTAAATTCATTTTTATTAATTATTAGCTTATATCAACTTATATACTAGACAAAAATGAGTAAATCTAACTTAAAATTAACAGGATACTTATTCTAGATTATTGATCCTTATGCGGACGCCCTAAACTTAACTCTATCTTATAATTATTGCCTTTCGGCCTAAAAACTATTTTACGAACTAATCTTACATATTATGTTTTCATCGAGAACATTTTTAAGAAAACTCGGCATCTTTATCAAATTTTATATTTTTATATAAAAAAAACAACAAATTACAAACTACCTACTCTACTTACTTAAACTACTTAACATATTCTAACTATAATTAGGATTCTGAGCACTCGTTGCATTACGAAACAACTGGTCAAAATCCCAATTGCTTTCCGAGCGCCTGGCAGTCGTCAACGTGCACACGCGCCGCCGTGAGCTGACTGATGCCTTACAGAATCAATCACCTCCCGGAAGCACCACCACAAGTTGGCGAGCCCGGCCCCTCCCAGAAACGCCCTAGCTAACTTAATCTATCTTACAAACTAAGAGGATGTTACCTAGAGTAACGCACCGTCTTGGGAGGGCATGTTGAACCCTCCACCCTCAAAAAGCCACCAAAATTCGGCAAATTGCTTTTCTGTATCGAATTTATCCCTCTCCGCTATTGCGGTACTAAAACGGAGGAGCTCATGAGCATTGGCGACGTCCTCGCCGCGGATGAGCCGCTTATCTCTCGCACTGCGGTAGCGGTGGTATAATACCGGGATACCATCCCTCGTCTGTACCAGCCCTGTTGCATCAATATGGATAAATGCCTCTGGCGGGATAAAACCAGACCGGAGCGTACTCTCTATGTACATTTCATTGGGGTAGTAAGCCCCAAAGATCAGACTATTGTCGCTGGCCATTGCCCTTGCAACGTGCCTTCGAGTCACCTTAATGAGGAAATTGTCAATCCTATTCAACTGAGCCCCATCGTATAGGACCTTGTTGGGATAGTATTTTATATAGTTGGATTCAGGCGTTCGGAACAACCGGAGACAGGTCCTAAGACATTGTCTCTCCAAAACCCGAATCTTTTCCATCCATATAACTAGGCGCTATATTAAACCACAATGGACAACCATAAGCGATGATCGGCCTTATAAGGGCCACGTAGCAAATGACCTTCACTCTAGATTTAAGTTGACTGCTATGAAACAGTCTCCTTGTCAGAGCATAAGCCTTCTTGGCCCCAGCAAGACAAGCAACTATATGTCTATCGAAATATAGATACTGGTCAAGCCAGATACCTAGATATCTAACTGCGCTTCTCACCGCCAATGGCTGCCCATTTTGTCCAATAATGGCCAATTTTTTCCAGTTTGTTCTGGTATCCCTAGAGGCCCCAGCCAATGGAGTTCTGAACAAGATTGTTTCCGTCTTCTGAAAGTTGATTTTCAACTTCCAGTCGTTGCAATATCGCTTAATTTGATCGAAGTCACGCTGCAAAAGAATGTTAATGACCTCGATTTTAGGACCTGACCTGTATGCCACCAAATCGTCGGCATACGCTATAGCATGTCTGAGTGAACCCACCAGATCACTCGTGTAAATGTTAAACAGGATCGGAGAATTGACCGCCCCCTGCTGTAAACCGTTTTTAATTTCAAAAACTCTGCTCGAAGTCTCGTTGCCACATTTGACAACGAACTTCTTTCCCATAAGCATATTATAAATTACATATAGCAAAGGTTTGTGCATCCCCCGCCTGATCAACTTGTAGAAAAGTCCCTCTAACCATACGGTGTCGAAAGCCTTCTCAAAATCAACCAGACAAGCACCCGTGCATTGGTTCTTGCATTTATTCCACTGAATGTCGGAAACCAGTTTCGACGCGGCATGAATAGTGTCATGCCTCGCCCTGAAACCAAACTGGTTGTCCGGAATTATGTTATTGTCCACGACCCACTTTAACAGGGCTCTATTGACAACCTTTTCAAAGACCTTGCTAATATTCGGAAGCAAGCTAATTGACCGGAGATTGGCAGGGTTCGTCCTATCTTTACCTTTTTTCGGGATAGGGTGTACCACAGCTACCTTCCAATGCGCCGGATAATGTGCATTATTCAGCGCATTGTTAAACAGCGTGGTAAAAATATCTACAGCCTCCAAAGGCAGGTGTCTCAATACGACGTTTGGGACACCATCCATCCCCGCCGACTTTTTATTCTTTAGCGACTCGAAGATGCACAGAAGATCATCCTTCGACACGAACAAGTGCGATGCACCTCGGCCATTGGCGACAACTGCATTAGCATGGTTTTCATCAGTGAACACGGTGAATCCGTTATTCTCAGATCGCCAATTCTCAAGTTCGGTGCGCAGATCGAAGTGGCTCACCAGAGCCCTATTCTCAATGTCGTGGTTACGGCGAACAGGATTGTTCACCGTATACACGGCCTCGAAACAAGCGCCCAGCAAATCCACTTTCTCCTGTGGGTCCTCGACCACGAACAAATCGTCGTTTGAAGCGACACTTTCTGGACTTATTCCAGCACTCAGTACTGTCTGTCTGTTCTCTGCTGTCTGGGAGATTCGAACACAAGGAATATCATTGTGATCTTTCCTCCTGAACAACTTATTTATCTGTTGGAACATATTCGGACTACAGGTTTTAATAGCCCGAATTTTATTGCCCCAATACAGACTTACAGATTTTCTGTAATTTTCTTTTATCAGCTGTTTCAGGATTCGGATCTCTGAATTCAGCACCCTTACCTCCGGGTCGTTGCGATCAGTAAATTGCCTGTACAGCCGTTTACGCCTCGAGAGCAGTCTACTTTTCTGTCGGTATAGTGCGTCGATTGTAGGGTTTCTGTACTTTTCTGTCTGGTCGTCGTCGGAACGTCCTACTTGAGGAATAGTTCGTTCCATAGTTCGTTTGATGGCGTCGTTCATTTGCAATAAATGCCGATCAATGTCATCATTTGTCATGTTACTGTTTGTCGGTGGGTCGATCCCACTCGAACGTATATCTCGCTTTAAAAATCTGGAGAAGCGCGACCATTGTGCCCTCCGATAATCGAATGAACACACTGCTTCGTACTCCTCCAGCAGCGTTTGCTCGTTCGGGATCCGTATTGCGGCGGCGAGTCCGTAGTGGTCACTATCGTACTCAAACGTACGCAAACAGTTCCGCGTGTTTTGATCTATGTTCGTCAGTTGAAGTCTTGCGTCCGTTAAGGCCAAGTCCAGGAAAGCACCGCTTCTTGGGAAAGAAGGGATATCCGTCGCGTATAACTCGAGGTTGTACTCAATCATATTGAGGCGCCACCAGTCGTGAAACTGGTTGCCACTGGGATTTGCAGTAACATTTCCCCATGCCGCATGTTTGGCATTAATATCTCCGGCCAAGAAGTAATAATTCTCCTCCGAGTTCAGCTGCAGACCACGAAAAAGTGTCTCGAGCTCTGTCATAAATTGGTTTGGTGGAGGTGCAGCAGGTGCGTAAAGCGACACCACATACATTCTCCTCCGGCTATGGAGAGGAATGCATATAATGCATGCCTCCAACAACTGGAACCTACGCACGTCCCCGCTATATATAACCCTATGGCGCAGGCCTTTTCGAATTAAGATTCCAACCCCACCTCCTTGAGTGGAGTGAGGCCGGTCTCTTCTTATTACATGATAGTCTTTGTATCCCAATTTGTGCTTCTGATTTAGCTTAGTTTCGCTAACCAAAAGCACATCCGGGTTTTCGGTTTTCAACAAATTGGCAAGTGACGTTCTTTTCTCGATCCTGACTAGTGAATTAACATTCACAGCAAGGATCTTTAAGTTTCCCTCATCCAGCGTAGCCATTAGATTTATGGCACACCAGACCCCACAAACAACTCCGAATGGATAAAGTCAATTCGGGCCGCTTGTTCATTTAACTGTTTCTGGAACTTATCGATCTTTCCGTGCAGAGACAGAAGGATCGATTTTAAGTCTAGATCCACCTCTGGTGCCTTTTGGGCTACCTTTGGCTGGTTTAATGTTATTTGAGCTTGACCCGGTCCAGCTGCCATTTGGGCAAAGGACACGTTGGGTGCCACAAAATTTGTGAACGAGCGACTTTTCTGACGCCTATCGCCTTCAGACTGCTGTTTGCGGGCCTTCAGACTGCTGTTTCGCAGCCTGTCAATTTTGCTGTCAGGAGTAAGCTGGACCAGGCAAAAAGGTAAGTAACGGTTACCACCACTTGCCACAGCCGAGGAAAACGGCTTGACCCCCACGAACTTGAGGTCGTCGCTTTCAAAATTCTTAAGCTCTTTTTCGAGCTCCTCTGTTTTAATTGAGGGATAGATTCCTTTTAATACCACGGTTTTAAGCTTTTTCTCCCTTGGGGTGTACGTAAAGTACTCGGTCTTTACCTCTCCCAAGGCGGTGCGCACTCTCTGGTACTCCTCAATATCATCACACATAATTACATGTTTACTGGCAGAAAGCCTCTTAACATAAAAATTCTTAGTAATTAACCTACATAACCTAATACTATCACTAATATCGAAGTTACTTACATTAATCGGGGGAATTTTGTCCTTCCTTGCTGGCTTCTTCTGCGTCAGCTGCTTTGACTGCTGTTGCTGATTTGGCTGCAGTTGCTGCTTTGGCTGCTGTTGTTGCTGTTTTTGTTGGTTTCGTTGCTGTTGTCGTTGTTGTTGCTTCTGTTGATATTGTTGCTGGATTTGCTCCCTCAGCACTGTTTGTTGTTGATGTTGCTGCACTTTTTTCAGCCTCAGCTGCTCACGCTTCTCCAAGAGCTCTTTTATGAGCTTGTCTAGCTCAGCTACCTCATCCTCTACATCTCCATCCTCCATTTGGATGGCATTGCTTCCATCGTCGTCGACCGGTAGGTCCCTGAAGGAGTTTCCCTCTCCGACGTACCGGCCCGCTCCCCCTTCAGCTTCGTAAGAACTGGTATTATCCGTATCATCATCGGTACCAGCCACCGATGATGCTACGCTAGGGCCTGCCAGGTTCGCCCTTCTCTTGGCAGAAAGATTCGGCTTCGGATTTACCTTCCGTCGCCTCTTCTCCAACTTTCGAAAGTCGTCATTCGCTTCTTCTATAGCAGGTTTTTCAGCTGCTACTTCTGATTTTGTTGGTTCTGGTATTGCCTGCGAAAGAACTCGTCTGGGCAACGACCGGCCCGTTGTTGTTGCTGTTGTTGTTGGTGTTGTTGTTGCAGTTTTGAATATGCTCGCAACTGATGCCCTTGGCATACACGCTGCTGATATTGTTGCTGCTGCTGCTGTTGTTGTTCCTGCTGCTGCTACGGTTGCTGCTGTTTTTGGTGTTGATGATGCTCTTGATGTTGTTGGTGTTATTACAGGCGATGATTTTTTTGCCGGCTCACGTGTTTGCACCACATGTCGCAACGGCACGCCCACACCCGTACGCGGACCACCGTTTTCCGGGGGTCCATCTTATACCGTACGGAACTTTTCACACTTTTTTTTTGCACTTTTATTAAATGTTCCTATCACCGTTTCTTAATAAATTATAAAAATTAAAATTCTGCTGGGAATCGAACCCACGCTTCTGGCGTCAGCGGCAGAGGCTCAGACTACCAAGCCAATTACACAAATAAAAATACTAGGCTAATCACCACTAATTAAACACTTTTCCGCTTACGATCTTCACTAACTAGCCGACCTGTCTCTAAAAGAGTTGCGGAACGACTGTGACACTTTTTACTCCAGATAAGGTTAAATGGGCAATTAACTCATTTAAACCATTCAAGGCATCAGGTACAGACGGTATTTTTCCAGCCCTCATTCAAAATGGAATAGAATTTTTACTACCATCCATGATTGCCTTATTTAGGTTCAGCTTCAACTGGGGGTATATACCAGTTACCTGGAGGGAGGTAAACGTAGTATTTATACCTAAACCGGGAAACAAGCCGAGAGAATTACCTAAATCATATCGTCCGATAAGCCTGACATCGTTTTTTCTGAAAACAATGGAAAGGATTATTGACATTCACATTAGAGAATGCATATCAAAAAGCATGCCTCTGCACCCCCACCAATATGCGTACCAAAAGGGCAAATCCACGGAAGGCGCTCTGTTAAGACTAACTAGAGAGATAAAAAACGCCTACCGTTGCAAAGAGATCGCACTTTGTGCCTTTCTGGACATAGAGGGTGCTTTCGACAACACTGGATATGAATCCATATCAAATGCTTTGTACCATAGAAATATAGATAAACCAACTATTAAATGGATCAAAGCGATGCTGGAAAGTCGCAAAATAACTTCCTCGTCAGGAACGACCTCAGTATCAGTAACAGCCGTAAGGGGCTGCCCACAAGGGGGAGTACTCTCACCCCTTCTGTGGTCATTGGTCATCGATGACCTGCTACACAAGATGAGCAGTTTGGGCTACACCACAATTGGGTACGCCGATGATATTGTCATCATAGTTAGGGGCAAAGACTCAATAGGAGTCACATCAAAAATGAAAAATGCTCTAAAGACAGCCATAGACTGGTGCATTAAGGAAAATCTTTCCATAAATCCCAGTAAAGCCGTCATTGTTCCTTTCACTAAAAGGAGGAAATTAGACCTAGGCCTAATCACAATAAACGACACGGTCGTAGAGTATTCCCACGAAGTCAAGTATCTTGGAGTAATCCTGGACAAGAGACTTAACTGGAACTCTCACATAAACAACAAAATCAGTAAAGCTAATAGAGCTTTTTATGGGCCTGTCGTCACACATATGGTAGAACCTGGGGAATCTCTCCAAAGATCGTCCACTGGATCTACACAGTGATGATAAGACCCATCATAACATACGCCTCCATAGTATGGTGGACAAAATCCACACAAAAGGTCTGCAATAGAGAAGCTCAAAAAGGTACAACGGCTTGCGTGCCTTGGTATCTCCGGAGCCATGCGTACCTGTCCAACAGCTGCCATAGAGGCAATAACAGGAATTATACCCCTCCACATCCAAAAAGTGGCGATCCGCAGTGCAATAAGTCTAATACAGCTAAACGAGATAAGTCTTAATGATCATCCGGAACTTAAGACCCTTCTCGATGAACTGCCAGAACTTAACATGAACTGCGCGGTCACAGACCGCATTCAAAAAACACTATGCTTCAACAAACGGTTCTCCACGGATATACCCAAAAGAGAAGCATGGGTTAGCAATAACCCACCAAACAGCCATAACGGCATAAAGTGGTATACGGATGGTTCTAAAATGGAAACGGGGGTAGGAGCGGGAATATACGGACAACACAAACGCTTTACGATACCCATGGGAAAAAGTCCCAGCGTATTGCAAGCGGAGCTCCACGCCATTCAAGAATGCGCCAGCCACATTATCTTATCTGTCATAAAAGGTGCAACCATCCATATTTTCACGGACAGTCAAGCAGCTATAAGCGCCCTTAGCTCGTATACCATTGACTCCAAATCAGTCATGTACTGCTTCAATACCCTGCTTGCTGCTCACTTTGCAGTCAGCTCAACGCTCCCAGATTGTGCTTTGTCTCCCCCTGTACTCGAGCGCGTAGAATTCTCTATGGGACCAATCCACTTTCGCACTCGTACAGTGGCTAGAGTACTTCAAGATCTTGACGTTCACAAATCCGCTGGTCCAGATGGTATTTCCCCTATCATTCTGAAGAGGTGTTCTTCTTCGCTGGCAAAACCATTGCGTAAGCTTTTCCATCTGTCCTATTCTTCAGCTGATAAACCGTCAGCTAATGAAATATCTTGAATTGCGAAAACTTCTTAATGACCGGCAGTATGGTTTTCGCAGCAACAGGTCCACTGGTGATTTGATGACATATCTAACCGAAAAGTGGAACCAATCTCTTCACCAAGGTGGTGAAAGTAAGATCGTTGCGCTTGATATTTCAAAAGCATTTGACAGAGTTTGGCACCAAGCTCTCTTGTCGAAAATGCGTGCATTTGGAATCGATGATACTCTTCTTCAATGGATTAGAAATTACCTTTCGGACCGTTCAATTCAAGTTGTTTTGGACGGCTTCAAGTCTGCAACTCACCAAATAAATGCTGGTGTCCCCCAAGGCTCTGTTCTGTCCCCGACTCTCTTTCTCATTTTTATAAATGATCTACTGTCTGTTACTTCTAATCCAATCCATTCCTTTGCTGATGACAGTACCCTCAGCTTCTCATATTCGTTTCTTGGGTCACGCCCCTCATCTTCGGGTGTGGAACTGGAACGGCAACGTATGTTAAGCTCATTAAATTCCGATCTTAACAGCATAACTCAGTGGGGTAAAACCAATAGAGTGGAATTTAATGCTTCCAAAACTCAATGCTGTCTCCTGTCATTAAAGCAAAACCCACACACACTGCCATTATCTATGAATGGCACTTACATCGCTGAAACCGAAAGACTTTCCATTCTCGGTATGTGTGTTAATGACAACCTTCGTTGGAATGACCACATATTCGATGTTGCCAAGAACGCCGCGAAATGTCTAGGCTTCCTTAAGCGTTGTAAGAAATATTTCACCCCTTCTGATCTGGCTACAATTTATAAGGCGTTTATTCGCCCGAAACTCGAGTACAACGCTCATATCTGGTCCGGTGCACCAATAACTTATTTGGAGCTACTTGACAGGATCCAAAAACGCGCGATAAAACTCATTGGCGACCGAGACATCGCGAGATCGATTGACTCTCTTAGTCATCGTCGTAATGTCTCCTGCCTGTCGTTATTTTATCGTTATTTCCACCATAAGTGCTCAAACGAAATAGCCAGTTGCATTCCTCCCCTTGAACATTTCAACCGCAATACCCGCCATGCAGGGAATGCTCATCAGTTCACCCTCAAGCCTGTGTTGGGACGTACAGTGAAGTTCAAAGAATCTTTCCTCAGCCGTACAACACGAATGTGGAATGCTCTTCCCCGCTCCATTTTTCCTACACATTATAACCTACAGACATTCAAAACCAACGTGCATCGGCATCTCTCCTTTTCCTCTCACCCTAATTTCCTTAACGCCCGCGCTGTGTAGCTAATACATTATAAGGGTCCCAACAAATCCCTTTAGTGCGCGCTAATTATAAAAAAAAAAAAAAAAAAAAAAATACTCGGAGCAAGAAACAAGACCAAATTATGGTGGGTTCCGGGTCATGTTGGGGTAGAAGGTAACGAAAAGGCCGACGAACTGGCCAGAAAAGGTTCAGAAACACCTTTCATAGGTCCCGAACCTTTCTGCTGCACTCCTAGATCAGCAGCAATTAAAAGCTGGGAACATAGAAAATGTATCTATCATTGGGATAACATCCCAGGTCTAAGACAGGCCAAACGAGCCATTCGGCCCTTCAATCATAATGCCAGCAAATGTCTAAACCTAAGCAGGCATGATATCAAAAACCTAGTAGGTTACCTTACTGGTCACCACGGTTTAAGATATCATTTACACAAAATGAGAATAGCAGATTCTACTGAGTGCCGACTCTGTCTTGAAGAGGACGAGTCAGCTGAACACATTTTATGTGAATGCCCAGCCCTTAATGGAATTAGAAAGAAGATCTTTCTGAGGGAACAATTGAGCCCCGAGGACATAAAGAATTCTTCTACTGGTAAAATTGTCCGCTTTACACGGAAAGTGGAAATTTTACTAGTTTAAAATTTTTCTGGCCCATACTGTACAAAAGATCTTTTAGGTCGAAGTACCCCCCCTTTTATAAATCGCCTTGGCGAGCCACAATTTAAAAAAAAAAAAAAAAGTTCCTTCAATACATACTTGAATGCTCGTTTGTTGAGGCGAACATTTTTTTTAAATCTGTAAACTTGAATTTAGTTTGAAATAAAACAAAATGATCTGCAACAACTCACACTTCATCCTCGAGGTCAATCGGATTGCATGCATCACTCAGTATCTTACGCTGCATTTTTATTTCTTTTTTGCACCTAATATTCTCCTCCTCGGTAGAAAAAATTGCAAATGCAACAGAATCCATTTCTAACCTTTTTTTGTTCAAAATACATAAAACAACGATTTATAATTTATTCGTTTGACGTTAAGCAGCTGATTTCGAAATTTCGAATATGACTTAATAGTGCTGCAATGCCTTTTGTGGTTACATTCGGATTCTATGATATACATTTTTTCGTATTCGTAACATAGATCCGAATTCGTAACTTTATTACGAGGGATTCTGTGATAGACGTGATTAAACACCTTTAACAAACAAATAAATTTTGGTATAACTTACGTTTTTACTTATCCATATTTACAAAAAAAGTGTCGGAGCCAAAAGAATTGTTCCAGGGAAAACTGCAATGAAGTTGTAAAAGAATGCAAATATTATTTAGCAAAGGCATTAAAATGTACCTAACTTAATATTTTTGTTCCTTGCAAATTAAACTTTACAATTTGGTGCGGCAATTTGATTTATGAAGTGCTCTGCAAAGGATCCAAAGCTCCTAAAGTAGTCATTCCGACAGTGTGACATGAAAAAAAAATATCGGCTGAATTGTAGGTATGATCAAATCGGTGAATTTATATGGCGGGAACACGAGGTTTACGCGAATATTTTGAAAAAAAATTCTACAAAATCAAGAGTGAAAATGCCTTCAAATTGCTGCATCAAAAGGTTCATCAGTTGGTGCAAAAGCCCTTGTGGTCAACATTTTATTGTTTTTGTTTGCTTGAACACACTTTCTCAGGTTTTTTCTATACCTATAATTTCATAGTTTTTACTCTCCCATAAATTTTGTTTTCACTTAAATATACAATTTACTAACAATCGCAATTATTTTTTCCGATTTCTGGAAATTACTGAAATCGTATCATATCATTCATTTTTGAAGTTTAAAAAAGAGATTCAGCACTTCAGAAAGAGACAGCTTCGCCAAGTGCCATACTGTTTTTAGGCTAGGAATGTTCGATCTTGTTTCAACTCATTTGCATCGTCATTTTCTGCAAATATTGTAGATTTTACCTCATTTCTAAATGTGAATTTGTATGCTAATGTAATGAGGTATTATTAATCGTATTTGGAAATGCGCATCAAATTGAGTTCATTTGGCAATGACGTAGTTTAAGATTAAATTTATTAAAATGAAGTATTACGCCTTACACGCCTTATAAATGTATATATAATAATTGTCTTTTCCAATTAATTCTTATATATAACATTTTATATACTATTGTTAAAGAAAGTTATTAATTTGTCGCTTTATTTTTTATAGAATTCATTTCCAAAAACTATCGTTTTGCCACTGCAGAGCTTTGAGGTAGAACAAACAAATTAATCAATTTTTCCAAACATTGGTTTATTAAATGTTTTATCTGGCCCAGAGTATGCAAATACTGTAAAATGTCTGAATCTTACTTTTGGTGGCGCATACAGTCCGGGGTGGACCACGGTCTCAACCAACAAGCCTCTCCAACCAGCTCGGTCCCTCGCTAGCTGCCTCCAGTTACGCACACCAAGTTGGCTCAAGCCGTTCTCCAATTTTGCGCGCCACCTAAGGTGGAGTCTTCCTCTGCTGCGTTGACTCTCAGGGGTGGATTCGAAGACTCGTTGGGCTAGTGCGTTGTTGTCCATACGCTCCAAGTGTCGCAGCCATCTCAGGCGTTGTATTTTTAGCTTTATGACCAGGTCAGCGTCGCTGTATAGCCCCTATAGTTTGTCGTTGAATCTTCTTCTCCACACTCCATCGTCACAAACCGAATATCACTCGAAGAATCTCTCTCTCAAAGCATTCCGGAAGGTTTTCATCCGCTTTTGACAGGATCCATGCTTCTGCACCATACAGCAGGACCGAGATGATTAAGGTCTTATATAATATCTCCTTCGTTCTATGAGAGAGGGCTTTACTTCTTATATGCCTTCTTAGACCGAAGAAACAGCGATTGGCAAGAGTGATTCTTCGCTTGATCTCTGTGCCGATGTCATTTTGCGAAGTGATAGTGGAGCCCAGGTAGACAAAATCTTTAACTACTTCGAAGTTATATCTGTCCATCGTGACGTTTTGTCCGAGTCGCCGATGTTGAGAGTCCTTTCTCGTTGACAGCATATACTTCGTTTTGTCCTGATTAACAGCCATTCTTCGCCGCCTCCGTTTCGATGCTTGCAAATGCGCCATTGACGGCTCGCCGCGCTTTCCCAATATTGTCAATATCATCAGCATAGGCAAGTAGTTGAACGGACTTTTGATAAATTGTACCTTTGGTGTTGACTTGTGAGTTCCATACAATTGCTTCAAGAAAAATGTTAAAGAAAGTATATGATAGCGCGTCGCCTTGTCTCAAACCTTTTCAAACATCAAATGGCTCGGTGGTGTTCTTGCGGACTTTGACTTACTTGGCATGGCTTTGTATAATTAGGCCCTATATCTAGGGTGGGCCGAAAATGTTTTTTTTTAAGTTGTAATACTGCGGAAAAGTTGCTAATAGTAGAGACTAAAAAGGGGGAAAAAAGAAAAAAAAATCGGTTAATATCTTCCGGTCCCGCAGGTTACGTCGGAACGAGCTACCGACGCCACAGCAACACGAGCCGCTGGGAACATACCAACGTCAGCAAGACGAGCCGCTGGGAACATACCAACGTCAGCAAAACGAGAAGGGGTAAATGTACCTCTGTTCAACATTTCGTGGAAATAGGGAAATAACAACGCCAGCGCCTACCGACAGTAATTAGGTCAAACCCAGACACTAAATGGACGGATGTTCGAATTTCAGAAGACAGAATGTATCGTACCCCCAAGAAGTTCAATTTCTAAATAACATTTTTATGCCATTCCTTTTGTACTTGAGAAATAAAGTTTCTATCTTTTGTATTTGTGAATAATAAAGTTTTTGTTGTTATCTTTTGTGTGGTAAAGAATAAAGTTCTTTTTATGCCTCAACCGCAACGCACACACTTGACTGGCGCAGTCGGAACCTCTAAGTCTAAAGACATTAGAATCGAACCAACACCCAAGTGTATAATCTAAAAATGAAAAAGTGAACTAAATCGCAGAGCAAAAAGCAACAAGTTTAGTTTTCTTTCTCCACATATACTTATTTAAATAAATTCAGTGCAACGTCTTAAGACGGTTTATCAAATAAACATTCAATACGGCAAATGAAAATCAAACTGGAGCTGCAACTACACAAATAAATTTATCCGTGGACGAAATCTTAAAAGAATCCAACTAGATAAAAGAATTTTGGGGAAACCAGGACGATTATTCTCTCTCATCATTCATAAGGGAAGTTGAAATATTCCTACCGTGCTATCAAAATGGACCTCTGGAAGGATACTTTCTCCAACGACATGTTATAAATAAAATACAAGGACCAGCATTGAAAACGATAAGGACCCTAGGACCCAACCTTTCCTGGACACAAATAAGAACCGAGCTGATAAGGAACTATGGAATTCAGGAGAGCTACTACTCGCTCTACCACAAAGCCATCGCAGCAAGAAACTTTAGTGTAAGTGATTATTTCCATAATCTTAAGAATATTCTAGATAGATTAAATTGCAAATTCGAATTTGACTTAGAAAAATCGGTTGAGTTCTACCATAGCATCAACGAAAAAATTATCCTTAAAACATTTCTGAACGGAATCAATGCAAATTTAGCGAGTATTGTTATTAGTAGGAATATCAACAATCTTAGGGAGGCTTACCATATCCTAGAGGAATCAAATTTAATTCACAGACCAAGACATGAACAACTTAGATATAATAACAGAGCCGACCAAGGACAATTTAGGGAATTTAATAGACAAAACCAAGGACAATTTAGGTAATTTAATAGACAAAACCAAGGACAATTCAGAGAATTCAATAGACAAAAACAAAACAACAATAATTCAGGGCAATATAGGCAGCAGAGGCATAACTTCAAAAATTCTGCTAATATGAGATACAACAATAATAACAGATATAGTAATAATGACGTACCCATGGAGGTTGACCATGTAGACGAAAATCAAGAAGTAAATTTTCAATTGGCACCAAGAGACAAAATTTACCGATAGTAGAAGTTAGCATTAACAACGACAAACTCCTATGTCTCATAGACACTGGATGTTCTACAACACTACTTGATCAAACAAAACTTAAGTCTTACAAGAGAATGCCATTACAAAGATCTATTTCCTTTAATACCCTATCTGGGCAAACCTTTTCCGATACAGAAATTATAACCAGACTTCCTAACGAATTTAACGAAAATTCATATATGGCATGGAAGCTTACTGTTTTCAAAGATAAAGACTTTGACGCTATTATAGGGCAAAACCTCCTAAAACCCTTACAAGCAATTATAAATTTAGGTGAAGAATTTCTCGAAATCAATGGCAACAAAATAAAATTTATTAACTCGTGCCCGTATGAATACAACGAAATAAATATTCTCGAAAATTCAAACCCACCATTGAAGGCGCTTTTAAAAGACAATAAACGACGAAGAAAAAACAAAGTTAGAGACCCTTCTTAGTAGAAATAGCGACTTATTCTACAGGGATGGACAACAACTAACACACACAGATAAAGTCAATCAAGAAATTGTTACAACTACGGATAAGCCAATATATTCCAAGATTTATCGGTACCCTCAAGTACACGAGGCAGAAATAAATAAACAAATAAAAGACATATTAGAGCAAGAGATCATTACTGAAAGTAACTCACCGTACAATAGTCCCCTATGGATAGTACCCAAGAAATTAGATAACTCGGGAATCAAAAAATACCGTATCGTTGTGGACTAAAGAAAATTAAACGAAGTCACAACCGATGACAAATTTCCTATTCCCAATATCGACAGCATATTGGAAAAAATAGGAAGGTCACAATACTTTACAACTTTGGACCTTGCAAAAGGATTCCACCAAATACTTGTCAAGCCAGAAGACAGAAAGGTGCCTTTTCAACACCTTTCGGGCATTATGAGTACATAAGAATGCCTTTTGGACTCAAAAATGCTCTGGCCCCTTGCAAAGGGTTTTTAATTCTATTCTGAGAGAATATTTCAACAAGATATATTCAGTACCACATTAGAAGAACATTTAGAAAATCTCCAAACAATTTTGAACGTTCTTAGAGAACATCGTCTAAAAATCCAATTAGACAAATGCAATTTTCTTGCCAGGGAAACAGAATACTTGGGTCATACCTTAACAACGGAAGGCGTAAAACCCAACATGGATAAAATCAAAACGATATTACAACTTAATTTACCACAAACTCACAGACAAATCAAATCTTTCCTTGGAATAACCGGCTTTTACCGGAAATTTATCAAAGACTACGCAAAGATTGCGCAATCACTCATAAAATACCTGAAAAAAAATGCAAAAGTTAATATAAATGATCCTCTATATCTACATAAATTCCTTCGAAAAACTAAAATTAATTCTCACAGACCCACCCGTTCTCAAATACCCAGACTTTCAAAAAAAATTCAAACTAAATTCCTGACACAGGACGGACACCCCATTTGTTATTCAAGTAGAACTCTAAATGCCACAGAAAAAAACTATTCTGCTACGGAGAAAGAACTCCTCGCGATAGTTTGGGCAGTCAACTACTTCAGGCCATATATTTATGGTAGACCCTTCGATCTGATGACGGATCACCAGCCACTCAAATGGTTACAAGCAAAACATAAAGGAAAGGATATAAATCCGAGATTACAAAGGTGGTTATTACAGCTAGGCGAATATAATATTAACATAGATTATTTAAAATGTAAAGAAAATGTAACAGCGGACTTCCTTAGTAGAATAAACACACGCACCGGTGAAATAAACGTAGCCGAAACAAATTCAGAATCGGAAGACGAAAATATTCCACCACCACAAGACAATGTAGAAATTGACAACGTTAGTTTGGCAAACACCATTCATTCCCAAGAAGAGAAACATGACGATTATTTTCCAATTCTTGAAACAGTCGTAAACCGATTCTACACATAAATAATACTTACTAACAACAATTCTAGAGAGATAGAAGTTATTAACAACAAAAGAAAAATATAAATAAATTCAAACGATATAGAGCAAAATAGGTTAGCAGATATTTTTAGAAGACTAATAAGAAGAAAATGAAAAGTAGGTATATATTCCGAATTAAGCGAACACGAATACAACTTAGTTCAACAGAAACTAATTGAACTATTTATCCCGTCTGAAGGCATTAAATTCTATAAATGTGCGTATCGAGCAAGGGATATGAAAAATGAGGACGAAGCATTGAAACAGATAGCAAGATATCACAAAAAGGAAACAGGACACTCAGGCATATCAGAAAATTATGAGGCACTTAAAAGACTCATATACTTTAAAAATCTTAAAGTACTTATTCAGAAATATACAAATAATTGTAACACCTACAATAGAGCAAAATACGACAGGAATCCCATCAAACTCAAATTCAAGTCCACAGACACACCAACAGATATAAACCAAATAATACACCTTGATATTGTTACATCCAGGCTAGGATTCGAAAAGATAAAACGTAATTCTACTTAATTAAACTTTATTTAATTCTCTTTCAATTTAATTCTTGATTATTATTCTAATAATTCACTTATTCACAAAAATTCACTTTCACAATTAATTAGATACTTTAAATACACAATCACTTTTCTCTTACTCAATACTTATACTTTTTCTCTATACTTTTCACTACTGTCATCTATGGCATTCTTAATCGCTATTCACAATTAGAATGTCTTGGGTGCTCCTGCGACATCTATTTATATCTCCTAGTGACACCTCTCCAAATTTCCAGATTCGTTGAGTTTAGAAGGTTCGAGAACAACATAACTTTGTATGTACTAGTTATTCCACAGCTACTCTAACTGCTATTCAAATGCTGCCAAAATCGGTAATATGGCTACTTTCTACTAGATGGTGCTGCAACTTGACTAATTGATGCCCAATGACACAGTTTGAGCAAACATGCAACAATATCCCCCTCTTAAACTTGTTCGTCCCGAACAACCACGTCAATATTTTCGCCATGGTAGCGATGGAGACGATCCACATGGACAACTTTCAGCTTGCCTCTTCCTCGCTGGATCCGGTAGACAACATCGTTGATGATGGGTCCTTCCCAATCCTGCTGTAGTTTAGGTGACATGCCTTTTCGGCGATGAGGATTGTATAGCCATACCAGATCAACTTCCTGGAATCCTGTGGTGGTTGCTTTTGTATCGTACCGATGAATGTTTCTGATGATTTCTCTGAGATCCGCAACATAATCATCTTCATTCGTTGCTTCATCAGTCGGAGATCCAAACATCAATTCACTAGGTAACCGGATGGTTCGACCAAAAAGGATTTCGGATGGAGAATGTCCTGTTGTGTTATGAACTGCGCTTCGATAAGCTAATAGGAACATGGGGATCTGCTTGTCCCAGTCCCGCTGGGAGTCGCCAACAACCTTAGAAAGGTGTTCGTTTAAGGTTCTATTGAAGCGTTCCACCATTCCGTCCGATTATGGATGAAGCAGGGTTGTTCTTGTCTTCTTAATCCCTAGTAGCTGGCATACTCCTTGAAAGATCTTCGAGTCGAAGTTGCGACCTTGGTCCGAGTGCAATTCCATTGGTACGCCAAATCTGCTTACCCAGTTGTGGACAATCTGCTCTACCACGGTTTTGGCTTCTTGGTTAGGTATAGCAAATGCTTCAGGCCATTTAGTGAAGTAGTCCATCACTACGAGGATATAGCGGTTTCCACTGTTGGTTTCTGGGAACGGTCCTACGATGTCAACTGCAATCCTTTCAAAGGGCGTGTTACGCGATGACACCGTGCTTTCTCTTATTAGGAGAGAAGAGTGTCAGGCGGAGAGTAAAAGGCGTGGTTATATCAATTGTATTATTTTTTATTGATTTGTTTCTAACTAAAAAGCCCGCCGTCCACGCGTCGCTGCGACTTTTTAGTTTTAATGAAAATATGCCTGCTCATCAAACGATTAACGCTAAATTTACTCTGCCTTATTCCTAAAATTCCTAGTCCTTTTATACTACTCTGCATAGTTCATTTTTGTTCATTTGTCCCCTCTCACACGCACACAACCATTATTGACCCTCTTGTCTATTTCCCAATCACGCTGATGTATTCATAAATCAATTTCCGTATACACAGAATACCATATTTAAATGTCGCAATGTGTTATTCACACTTGCCCTAGAGAAGCGTACCGCATTGTCCAGAAAATGCATACCCATGTTCAATGTCGCAACATGTCATTAGCACTTGCTCAGGATGTGCATAGTGCTGATCTCAGCACTTGTGCATTGCATTTCT
The DNA here is from genome assembly GCA_949715645.1 of Portevinia maculata. Classification (NCBI taxonomy): domain Eukaryota; kingdom Metazoa; phylum Arthropoda; class Insecta; order Diptera; family Syrphidae; genus Portevinia; species Portevinia maculata. Next base: position 47,361,509 of record OX454528.1, on the reverse strand, counting down.
GTCCGGAGTTCCCTTGTGACTGTTTTACGTCACTGAGATTTGGGTATTCCCATTACTCATAGTATTTAATGGGTTCTCTGGCGACAGTGAATATGAAACATGATACGTTCGGCTAGCGATCGTCGACATTGACCCATTTTATGGTTTTGCAGCTGTGTTTACATTAATTTGAATGCCAGCGCGAAAGGAAATGCTGATGTGGGTACAATTGGAAAAACGTGTGAAAGAGAATGGAATGAGTGTAGTGATCGTATATTATAATAGAAGGGATGTTATGTAGCGCAAGTACTACAGGCGCTCCAACGTTGTATTGATGCATCTTGCCTTGCATTTTTACTCTCGGGCCTTTACTGGCTGCGCAAGTGGCGCATTTTCGGCACCAGTTTTCGACATCGTCTCTTAAGTGGATCCAGTAAAAGTGTTCTCGTACTTGTTCGACTGTCTTATTTACTCCCAAGTGACCTCCGGACACTCCATCATGCAGTTCCCTAAGCACTTCGTTGACTTTCGATCTGGGTACCACAAGTTGCATCACGGCTGATGTTCCATCCGAACTTTCCCATTTTCTTTTCAAAATGCCATCCTGGAAATGAAGTGAGTCCCATTGTGCCAAGTATGCCTTCAGTTCCGGACTCTTATTGGAGATCTGCTGCCAGTCCGGCTTGCCTTCATGTTCCTTCCAGGCGAGAATCGGCTCGATATCCGGATCTTCGTGTTGAGCATTCCGGATCTCCCGTGCACTCCAACCGCTAATGGGCTCAGCTCTCAACCAGCTTTTAACTGCGGTATACTGAGCTGTAGTAAATTCAATATGCGGCCCATTTTTTTTTTTTTATTAACTAATTCACTTCACTATAATTTCACACTGAATACGTTTTATCCCACTTCTGACACCAATGTTACATCCAGGCTAGGATTCGAAAAGATAAAACGTAATTCTATTTAATTAAACTTTATTTAATTCTCTTTCAATTTAATTCTTGATTATTATTCTAATAATTCACTTATTCACAAAAATTCACTTTCACAATTAATCACTTTAAATACACAATCACTTTTCTCTTACTCAATACTTATACTTTTTCTCTATACTTTTCACTACTGGCATCTATCGCATTCTTAATCGCGGTTCACAATTAGAATGTCTTGGGAGCTCCTGCGACATCTCCTAGTGACACCTCTCGAAATTTCCAGATTCGTTGAGTTTAGAAGGTTCGAGAACAACATAACTATGTATGTACTAGTTATTCCACAGCTACTCTAACTGCTATTCAAATGCTGCCAAAATCTGCAATATGGCTACTTTCTAATAGATGGCGCTGCAACATGACTAATTGATGCCCAATGACACAGTTTGAGCAAACATGCAACAATATATATACAAATCTTAACTCGACACAACCTAACAATCAATAGTATATAGCATACGTACCAAAACTAACAGACAACAGAAACCTACGTGCAACGATAAAAAAGAGAGTGCAATATATGCATATAAATCAAATTTCACACTAAGAAAAATATTCACCAGGACAAAATCGAAGATAAAAAAAGAGCAACAAAACAATGTGGTCTACCAAATTAATTGCAAGGGAAAAACCAATCAAAAGTGCGACATGATATATGTTGGAACTACGAAGAGAGCGCTTGGAACTAGAATAGCAGAACACAAAGCGGATATAAACAAAAAGAAGACAACAGCCACTGCACTCTCGCAACATATGATCGACAATGAACATATACCGGACTATGAAAACATTAGAATACTGGACAAAGAAAAGAGAACAAGAAAGAGATATACGCTGGAAAACTTAAGAATCAAAGAGAGGCGAATGACGGCAATGAACACGAAAGAAGACCTGGACAACGTCAGCGCAAGTTACTTGGTTGCCATACAACCATTCTGAAATCTGATCTCTGATATTTTCAATAGTGATGTCGTTTATGTTATTTATTTTTACTTATTTATTGAAGTTGTGTTTTGTGCTGTTACAATATCATATTAAATTAAATATGTAAAATAATGTAAGTTTCTTTTCCATCAGATTGACCCATTATTGATACAATGCTTATTATATGTATGTTTGGTTTGTTATTTAAGGTTTAAATAAAAGAAAACAAAAACCCATGACGAAGTTGGCAAATAACCGACGAAACGTAGGGTGCAAGGATGGATTAAAGTGTTTTAATTGCATCAGAACAAAAAAGACCATTAAGCCGAAAAAAAGGTAAACTAAAGTATATACAAATCGCCAAAACAATTTCATTACATTCATTGATAAGTTCTCGAAACAGCTACAGTTTTCCATTTAGAAGACAAAAGCAGTCTCACAATCAAAGAAAAACTAAGACTATACTTTTCCATAAAAGGGAGACCGAATAAAATAGTACTAGACAATAAGTTTAGCAATGTTAATATAAAAGACTTTCTAAGAGAAGAACAAATCGAAGCACATTTCACAAAACCGAATAGCCACACGGGCAATTCGGATATAGAAAGACTCCATAGCTCAATCGGAGAAAGGATGAGAGTACTTTCGGCAGAAAGATCAAAACTAACAGTGCAAGAAAAAATATTTCAAAGTATTGAATGGTATAACAAATCAATACATTCTACAACTAAGTGTAAAACACTACAAATAGAAGAGGAAAGAGTAAACAGGGAAGTAGTTGGGAACAATATTCAAACAAAGAAAGATAGGGTCATATCAAGAAGAAATCAGAGCAGGGAAGAATACGAAGAGGAAAGAAATGAAGGCTATATAAAAAATTACAGAGCACTTAGACATAAAGCTGAACCAAAATTTAGGAAACAACAGCTAAGCAACATACATCCCAACAATATTAAAAGACCATACAAATTTTCAGGTCAAATGGATACAAATATTATTGACAATACTTCTGACATTAACCACGATTCAAGCGACATTGATGGTAGAACAAATTAACACGAGCAGTGGATTTTCGGAAATAAAACTAGGCAACGTCCAAATAACAAAATCATACGACATTATTTTACATACAATCAATCCGACAGAAATTCAAAACATCATACAAAACCTATAAGAAAATCTGTCAAACACACATTTTGAAAACGGAAAAGGCTTACTAACAGAGCAATTAGAATTAGTTAAACATAAAATACACACGATCATCCCTCGCAAACACAGGAGAGGTCTTATAAACATTGTAGGCACTGGCATGAAATGGTTATACGGTACAATGGACGACGACGACAGACGAAACATCGAAGAACACTTAAAAACTACTGACGAAAACAATCATAACATTATTACCGAACACAACAACCAAATTATAGTCAATGACCAATTCAACAAAACATTCCTAATACTCAAACAAACAATAGAAGAAGATAGAGAACGAATCTTAAAAAAATTTAACACGACAGATGGTAGAATTAGTAGATTATCTAGTAAACTTATACACTTAGAAACCTTAATAAAAACAGGAATTATAAAAGACAATATAGAACACATTCAAGCTAACATTGCATCAAGTAGATTAGGAATAATGACTAGTAGTATATTAAATAAAGCTGAGATAATTAAATATGACAAAGATTTCGATAAATTACGATCAATTAAAATAGGAACAGCAAAATATAATAATGATAGAATTATATTCGCAATTAAAGTACCTAAAGATATAATTGAAACCCCTAAATATTTTGTAACTGCAATAACAGACAATGAATCCAATGAATTAGTAATAGAAAACGAAGAAATTTTAAATTAAATGGAATAATTTATACATTTAAAGAAAATATGGACTTTAAAAATTTAAGAAAAACTAACATTCGAAAAATTGCGTTAAAATAAAAAATTGTATAACTCAACTAATAGAAATAGAAACATATGGGCGGGCTACAGTCCGCTTGGGCGAACTGTTGGATACCATATTCTTATTCCTATCCCTCATAAGTGGGCGTGACAAAAGTCTGAGTATGGTTGAATTGTCAAGAACATATATATATTGTTATATACATATTCTGTTATATAACATTTAAAAGATTTTATCAAACAAAAACGAAGCTTTTGTAAAAAAAACGTTCCCTAGCTTAAACTTTGGTTTTTCAATAAAATTATTTTATTTAATTGTGAGCGTGTCAGTAAGCGGATTTCAAAAATTCTTAAAACTGATTATTTCGGGATCCTAGAGAGTATATGGTTAAAATTTCAGCTCTCTAGGCCCAGTTTAAAGGCCTAATTTTTGCCGACTCACGGACGGACGGACGGACATGGCTAGATCGACATTACTATCGATGCTGATCATAAATATAGTAACTTTTAGGGGTCTACGGACAATATTAAGGTATGTTACAAACTACGCGTAAAAATTAATATACCCTTAGAATAGGGTATAAAAAGGACTATTGTTACTAAAAAATTATAAAAACATTTTTTATTTTTTTTTGTTATAGAGTTTCTACTCGTAATATTACTCCCAAGCCATAGTTATATTAATGTTACTCTCAGCAAGCTGAGAGTTACCTATCCTGGTTAAAAGCACGAGACTTGCAACCAGAACTAGGCTCGGTCGAATAATAGGGGTAGGTGGAAAATCGTACATGTGACTCTTTCTCACTTAAGATAAGAAAACAAAAACCACCTCCCTTCGAAACCTGTATACTACAACTAGGTTATTCCTATCTAGTAGTTTTATTTAAACTGTAAAATACGCGTTTGGCAGGCAGCTTCCCAGTGGAGGCACCCGCTAATACCGCGATCAGCACGCGGTTACATCTTATTGCGCTAATTCAAATGGTTTTATCCTTTGTAATCGGCGCACTAGGTTAGTATCGTCTCGAATTTGTAGCAAGGTGATATTGCAATGACCGTGAAGGCGTGTCTGTTGATTGCGGGCAAAATGGTTTATTTCATCTTCGACGGTAGCCATACTTAGGTCTCTGTGGATATCAGTGTTTCTGATAAACCATGGTGCATTTACTATTTTTCTTAGCACTTTGTTTTGAAAAGTTTGTAAAATTTTGATATTACTGGATTTGATATAACCTTAAAGTTGTATACCGTATGTCCAAACCGGTTTTAGTACTTGCTTGTATAAAAGCAGCTTGTTCTGCATGCTGAGTTGGGAAAATATACCAAGCAGCCAGTGCATTTGTTTAGATCGAATGGCGAGCTCTTCGCGTTTTTTCTTGACGTGCGGTTTCCATTTTAGTTTCGCATCGAGTGTCATTCCCAAATATTTTGCCTCGGGTCGACAATATTACGTAACATATCAGGTAGGTATCTTGAAGATTGTATTGATTCATACACAAGTTTTGGTCCCTCTGTGAAGTATTTACTTGTCTTAATTCTAAACCACATTGGCATGTATGACTTCAAAATAAAAATAAATTTTTCTTGAAGTTGAGGTGTGGGACTTTCTTCATTTAAGAACAATCTGAGAGTTCGATTTGCTGTTGTCAACCACCTCGAGTGTGACAAGGGGCCAGGATCTCGTACAGCCAAATCCACTTCACAGATTCCCTACTTTATTGCAGTACAAATATCGAGTAGATATTGCTGATCTTTACTTAGTATATTTCTGTCTATTGCCGGGATCTGACAGCCAATACTCCTGAAACCAATGACTGGACGTGAAAAATAGTCACTTAGCTTTTCGCCGATTGGCCCTATCAAAGATTTTGGACCCGTAGATTTGCCATCTAGGTATTGAAACAGATGTCGAAACGGAAACGTTCATTGAAATGGAGAAGACAAACTGCCCATTGTAAAGCTTTTTCCAAATGTATTTCTATTCGGCGAATCAGACCGTTTCTCCAACCTGTATTAACTGCAGTGCCATCACATCCTATGACCACTAACTTGTCAAGAGAAATACCACGACCGGACAGATAGGAAATAATAGAAGTGACAACGTCTGAAGAGCTTCCAGAAGTGGGCGTAACATGTCCGATGTAGACTGAACCAGGTTCTTGAATTAGCGAGTAATGCTTTTCTTTTTTTACTCTGCGGAACCTCTGCGGAATGAACTATATCTACGTGTCGTCCTTCCTCCCATCCAAATAGAGACCTTGTAGTGGAAGTTCGTCAGATTTACTACACAGTTCAGCCCTAACATTTTGTTTTTCTCTTCTTATTTTGTTTTTGTCTATAACCCGGGAGAACCAACGACCATACCACGTCGAGTTAATCGATTCTCGTCAGATCACCGTAATTAAACGACGTTGGGCGCGGTTAGTACGTAGATGGGGGACCGTTTGAGAACAACCGCGTGTCGTTGGCCAGTCCCATCTACAGAGTTGAGGTAGATAATACATACGTGGTATCACAATGGACCTAAATTGGTCTAAGTGTGTCGGCTTCGGCCGACAGCCACATAAACCTAACCTAACCTAACATTAACCTTGGAGACGTCAGAATCAGTAATTAAGCGATCAGAAACTCCATAGCGATCGCTCAATAATGCAGTAGATTTTAACTGAATTCTCATCTGTTTTTTATTATTAGAGGAATCTTTTGTGGACACTTTAAAATCTTGGTCGTTATCGCTTTCTTTACTAGAAGAATATTGGTCTTCATTTTCAGTTTCGACAACATTTACATTTAATTGTGAGAACGAGGTTTTTGAAATATCATCCAGAGTTAAATGGATGGCACGCGATTTCCTTTCCAATGATTTATTAAGTTTCTTTGTTTCAATCAAGTCCAACCCTCCAATTTTTCCTATTCCATACACCTACTCGTAATAAGTAAACAAACCGTAGATCAGTAGTAGGTATTTTATGTGATTTTGTACGGAAATTTATAAAATTTGAGAGTAGTTGCGCGAGCGGAAGACCTTGACCGATTAGAACCATTTTTTTTTAAATCATTGTCGGTTCGAGTAAGAGTCGAATATAGCTATTACATTCAAATGTTACCAAGTTTAGTAATAAAAAAAATATCTTAAACATATGTACAATTTTTTTTCAAATTTCAGCAAATTTTAAAGCTCATGCGCGACCGGAAGATATTAACCCATTTTTTTTTCTTTTTTCCCCCTTTTTAGTCTCTACTATTAGCAGCTTTTCCGCAGTATTACAACTTAAAAAAAAAATTCGGCCCACCCTACAGTATATACGCTATCATAGGCGACTTTAAAGTCGATAAACAGATGGTGTGTATCGATCTGAAATTCGCTGCTCGAGCCTCAGAAAATATCTGAATCACCATTTTTATTTTTCATTAATCATTTCTTTTGAAAAAACAAAATTAGCCGCCTCGTCGTATTAGGAATTTCGATGTCAACATCATTGTGAAAAGGAAATGCATTTACAAGCGGCCAATTTGTCTGCAATTTATTTTAAATAAAAATATTTCGTTAAATATCTCTAATTCTAAAGAAAGAAATAAAGCAAAATTAAGCCGTGAACCTACGTGCATTTTGTATAAAAAATGTCAACTGTTCTGTGCGCCGGCACGTGTTTCTTTGCACGCGGATATAGGGATAATTTGAAATTTGCATGTAAAATACAACAACAACTTATCCTTATCCTAGCGGGATAGCTATCGCCGCTAAGTCCTTTAGCAGGGATAAACAGTGTTTCCAAAACCCATTTTCATCGTTAGTGATGAATCGTTGCGATGAATTTTTCAGGAAATGTCTCAGTTTGACATCCCGCCGACCACTGGCACATCCCGCCGAATATTTTGTTTGGGATTTTATTATTATTTTTTTCAAAATGTAGTAAATCTGTCAATGTGAAACTGTTTTTTATAATTTTAGAATATGTTGGCAATAATTTCAACTGTCGGAAATTAATATTTTTGAATTTAACGATTTTCAATACAAATTTCTTAACTCAACTTCCAGCTGTGTCACTAATAAAGTCATAGGTGCATGTGTGCTGCCAAGTTTTTTTTTTTTGATGAATTCTTAAGCGGCGATGGTCCTTTTTTAATGTCATGCCTATATTTGCGTGCAAAGAAACACGGTTACTGTTAAACAATTCAATAAAATTGTGCACAGAATTTGTTGTATATAGTTATAATGATCACTTTCAGAGAGTAGAAACGTTCGACAGAAATTCAAACATTTCCTAAACAATCGCCACCGTAATTGTATCTATATTTTTTGTGTACACTGTTGAAAGTAAAGTAAGATTTTATAATATAGAATTTTTTTTATTCGTCATTGAGTTTTGCCCTTTATTTGTTGGAATTTTTTTGTAATGTTTTGATAACATTATTGACCTTTTTTTCATTGGCATTTCACCTAGATGGGATGGTGTAGGATCACCAGTGTATTTCCACAATACATCCAATCCATATGCAATTTTATTTATTTATATGTCGTAACGGCTGTCGAGAAACCAGCTGCATGTATACCAACGAATGCGCGAGAAGGCTTATACTGGGGGCTTTTATAAACATTGAAAGAGCATTCAACAATGGACGCGTTGAATTTGCAGGGCAACTTCGAAACAATACTAGTTAAACCTCTGTGATTGGACGTATATCAGATGTGAATATCAGCAGTTCACTGCAAATATCCCCTTGGAGCAAGTGAAAGAAATCAACCTTAATTCCTCAGTGAAGTATACAGATGTCAAAAACATCTGATTCATTTATGTTTGTAGTGTTCTAAGAGCTACTGCGTACGTCTCGTCGTTGTTGACATGCAATGGATGCAACGGATGGCATACGCCTGTATGAACAAAATTCAGTAGATATGTATGAAAACTTTTCAAGAATATTTCACATCTGTGGACTAGACAGCAATAAAGGTAAGATTAGACTGTATGCCGAAATGGCATTCAAATGACCACAGCCAAATGACAAAATTATCTGTCAAATGAATAAAAGTTCCGCGCTGTCGAGGTAGTATATTAGACTACGTGACCACAATGTCATATTTGCCCTGCTGGTCATTGAAGGCATTTGTTATTATATTTTCAGAGTGAGTTGTGGTAACGCCGTACATGTCAAAGCGAAAATTAATTTTTCAAACAAAATAAATACAACAGTTTATCAGAAACAGGAAAGAATTTGATTATTAATGATATTAATTGATTGATATTAATTGCTTGAAACTAATTTTCGCATAATTTTATTGGTTTTGTGTAGTTAAAAATGAATGTAGAAAAGTGTTGCTCGTTGACCCGCTGTCCAACCCGTGTCACGTAGACCGCGAAGTGCATGGGTGAAAGAATGGGTAAGGAAAAGAGAAGAGGATGGCTTTTGCGTCAAACTCATGCGCGAGTTACGAGACGAGGAGCCCGCATTGTATACGAACTTCGTAAGAATGACGCAAGAGCAGTTCAATTACCTTTGCAAGCTAGTGACGCCACTCACAGAGAAAAAAAACATCCAAATGCGAAAGAGCATTTCCCCGGCTCACCGACTGATGCTGACCTTACGCTTTTTGGCAACCGGTGAAAGCTTCCGTTTCCTACAATATCTCTTTCGCATTCCACAGACAACCATAACCAGCATCATCCCCGAGATGCTGGAAGCAATCTACAAAGTTCTTGTAGAAAAATATCTTCAAGTGGGTAGTTCATTGCCATTGCTAATTGCAATTTACTGATATTCAATTTTTAGACACCTCGAACTCCAGAGGCTTGGGAAGCCGTCGCAAAGCGGTACAACGATTTGTGGAATTACCCTAATTGTATTGGCGCTGTTGGCGGTAAGCACGTAGTAATGGTTGCACCGCCGAATGCTGGAAGTGTCTTTTACAACTACAAAGCCACACATAGCATCCTGCTGATGGGTATAGCCGACGGCGCCGATTACAGGCTAATCTACATTGATGTTGGTCGCAATGGGCGCTGCTCTGATGGTGGCGTTTTCAATACGTGCAGCTTTGCTCGCGCTTTGGACAGTGGACTATTTGGACTACCATCGCCAAAACCTTTACCAGGACGAGAATTACCTGTGCCGCACTTCACAACTACCTGATAACGACGAACAGACAGAGGTACACACCAACACAATCCTACGATCGCTATACCGCGGAAGGCGAGTTAATTGCAGGTGATTGGCGCAGAGAGGCACCAAATGGAACTTTCCTTTCTCTAGAAAGCAGTTCAGCTAATGCACCGCATGTCAAAGAGATTCAAAAAGAGTTTGCTGACTATTTTGTCAATGAGGGTGAACTTGATTGGCAATACCAGATGCTGTAAGAAACATATTATCTATTTATTACCTTTCTACACATATACATTCATTTCAGAACATAGTTAAACACGGTCTCACTATTCAAAACCATAAAAGTCCATCACCACCACCAAGGAAAAAAGAAATTACTTTTATTTTATCACTTTTATTTTAGTTACAATATAGCAAATAAATAAAAATAACAACAAATACATTTTCAATAGCTAAAAAATAGATTCATTTTTCATTCAACGCCAAAAAAAATATTATATACATTAAAAAAACAGAAGATACAGTTAAAAAAAAAATATTATATACATTTAAAAAAAAACCTATATATGTACATAAAATGAAGATACAGTTTAAAGAAAAATTATTATATACATTAAAAAACCTATATACATAAAATGAACATATAGTTTTAAAAAAAATATATTATATTACATTAAAAAAACCTATACACATAAAAATACAGTTTTTAAAAAAAACCTAAACGGTGCACTCGACCTCGCTGTCTTCTTCGATGAGACACTCAACGTCCTCTAACATCTAATACTGCTGTTTCTTTTCCTTAAAAAAAATATGCAAATTTTGCACGGGTTATACCAACAACACAAAAAAAAGTTAACCCAACTCACCTGCCGCTGGTCGTAAAACTTATTGATGTATCCACTGATGCCGCGCCGAAGTTCTGAGCTCTCATCAACCGACAGTCTTCTGAGCTCGTCTGCAACGTACTCCCAAAATATGCTGTGGGTGTCACGCTGGCCGCACATTTGTAAAGCCTGCTTCGCCATATCCTTCAATTCAGAAGTTGTGGCTGAGGCCAACGGCGGTACCTTGACCGCACTAGCAAGGTTCTTTCGGAGCTGACCAGAACCAGAAGGAGGAGGCGAAGTCAGCGGTAGGCACGTTGGGCTAAGTCCCATCGGCTGATTTGGCGGCACATTTTCGGCATCGACATAAATCTAAAACATAGGGACGGGCTACATTCCGCTTGGACGAACTGTTGGATACCCTACTCTTATTCCTATCCCTCATAAGTGGGCGTGACAAAAGTGTAAGTATGGTTGAATTGTTAAGAACGCTCTACATATTTTGTTATATAACATTTAAAGGATTTTATCAAAAAAAACGCTCCCTAGCTCAAACTTCGGTGTTTCAATAAAATTGTTTTATTTAATTGTGGGCGTGTCAGTAGGCGGATTTAAAAAAAATTAACACATGAGAATAAAGGGCCCCTAGAGAGTATATATTATAAATTTCAGCTCCCTAGCTCACTTTGAATTAAAAAAAAATAATTGTGGGCGTGCCAGTGGGCGGATTTTGAAAATATTTACACATGAGCATAAAGGGCCCATAGAGAGTATATATTATAAATTTCAGCTCCCTAGCTCAAACTTTGGATTTTCAAAAAAATTGTTTTATTTATTTGGGGGCGTGTCAGTGGGCGGATTTTGAAAAAAATTTATCCCGCGCAGTTTTAGGAGTCATAGATCATATATAAAGATCATATATTTCAGCTTTCTAGCTCAAAATTCGGTTTTTTCCAAAATGTTGTTTTTTTGAGTTTGTAAACTTGATTATTTCGGGACCCTAGAGAGTATATGTTTAAAATTTCAGCTCTCTAGGTCCAGTTTAAAGGCCTAATTTTTGCCGACGGACGGACGGACATGGCTAGATCGACATTACTATCGATGCTGATCATAAATATAGTAACTTTTAGGGGTCTACGGGCAATATTAAGGTATGTTACAAACTATGCGTCAAAATTAATATACCCCTAGAATAGGGTATAAAAAGAAACAATTTTGTATGTAAGTTATAACGTACTCGTATTATGAGTAGGTATAGTGACGAAAATATTACCATATCAATGTTTGAAATGGAATCAGTTGACTGCTGGCTTTCAGTCAACTCGACGAATCGCATTTCTTCGAAAAAGCGCTAATTTATTTTCACCGACTCGTCGGCTCCTTGACCGGAGCGCTTTCTTCTGGATGTAGCCAAATTCGTCTTAAAGGTGACGCGCTGGCTTTGCCATTTCGCTCGGCAATCCATCCAGTCCTCCGGTGCGCCCAGTTCAGCGGCCACCTCTTTTCATAGCTGATCTTTCGGGACTCGATATGTTCGACTGGAAATATCGTACAGCCCCGGACGGAGCTCGACGGCCGAAATCAATAATTGGCGAACGCCATCATCCGACCATTCGCCTTTAACCTGTTTTGAGGTTCGCTTTTTGGTTGGTTTCTGGTTGGCATAATGTAAACAAAAACAAAACAAAACATAAGGACGGGCTACAGTCCGCTTGGGCGAACTGTTGGATACCCTATTCTTATTCCTATCCCTCATAAGTGGGCGTGACAAAAGTCTAAGTATGGTTGAATTGTTAAGAACGCTTTACATATTTTGTTATATAACATTTAAAGGATTTTATAAAAAGAAAACGCTCCCTAGCTCAAACTTGGGTGTTTCAATAAAATTGTTTTATTTAATTGTTTGCGTGTCAGTAGGCGGATTTAAAAAAAATTAACACATGAGAATAAAGGGCCCCTAGAGAGTATATATTATAAATTTCAGCTCCCTAGCTCAAACTTTGAATTTTCAAAAAAAAAAAAAAATATTGTGGGCGTGTCAGTGGGCGTGTCAGTGGGCGGATTTTGAAAATTGTTTATCCCGAGCAGTTTTAGGAGTCATAGATCATATATAAAAAATTTCAGCTTTCTAGCTCAAAATTCGATTTTTTCCAAAATTTTGTTTTTTTGAGTTTGTGGGCGGATTTCAAAAATTCGTAAACTTGATTATTTCGGGACCCTAGAGAGTATATGGTTAAAATTTCAGCTCTCTAGGTCCAGTTTAAAGGCCTAATTTTTGCCGAAAGACGGACGGACGGACGGACGGACGGACGGACATGGCTAGATCGACATTACTATCGATGCTGATCATAAATATAGTAAATTTTAGGGGTCTACGGGCAATTTTAAGGTATGTTACAAACTATGCGTCAAAATTAATATACCCCTAGAATAGGGTATAAAGAGGCAAATAAAGAAAGTATCTAAAAAAGGGTAAAAGGACAAACAAAAACAAAACAAATGAAATAAAAATGCAATGAATTTGCATAACATGAAAATAAACAAAATGCGTTTTCGCAAAACACGATTCGAATGCATAAAGCAAAACACAACAAATCTTAAACAATGCACATACAAATTACAACAAAACCACTAATTAACACTGAACAAGAGCACAATAAAAATGTAAATATTAATATAACAACAGATAACAAAAATGACAGCAATGCCATAACCAAATTTCAATAAATTGCATTATGGTCATTAGGTCATTATAGTGGTATTCGTGCTTATTGTCGGATTACACTGCTTGCAATTTTGTCATTTTTATCCGTCAAAATTAGCATGGTTATTTGGTGTCATTTGAGATATGCCGATTACACTGCATGACCCTATTTTGACAGCGGAAACTGCCAAAAATGGTCATTAAATGCAAACTCGGCATACAGTCTAATCTTACCTTAACAGATCTTGGTCAATGCGTTCAAATAACTAGTAGAAATTCAACTTGCAGGCTACTTGTGAATGGAAGATCGATGCAAGTCTAGGTGAATTTGACCTAAGGGTAACTGCCTCTAGAGGCACGCCTGGGTCTCGTAATTAACGAATTAATTATAAAATTTAAAAATAAATGGGTTAAAGTAGTAGCCTACGTAGACGATGTAGTTTTGCTTACGAGAGGCAAGTTCTTACCAACCATTAGGACTGTTAGGAAGCTCACAGAGGACACTTAGTGCTTGGACACAACAAATGGGTCTTGGGGTTAATCCTCAAAAGACTGAACTTGTGCTGTTCCCAATCAGAAGAGGCGTACCACAAGCCGGCAGAGAGTGCGAAATATCTGGAAGAAATCGTCGATAGAAAACTCAACTGAAAGCCATATGGCAATGAGAGAGTAAAGAAAGCGGCAAACGCATTCTACGCATGCAACCGAAACTGGGGACCAAACCCTAGATTAATTCTGTAGATGAATACGGCGGGACAACTAGTGCAATACGAATGACCCCACCCGCTGCGCTGAAGACCATTAAGAATCAGGTGCCAAAAGTACGTTGAGAATCAGCCAAAGAAGAAACTGGTACCCAGGTAGTTTAGTGCATGCACAGATTTTGGAAAAGAATATAGGGAACAAACTTAGCTCTGACTAGTGACTACACATCTCCCTTCCTAGATTTTGACAAACCTTTTGCTTGCCTCTTTTTCAACGATGGCAATACTACGAAATGACATAACCATTTATGTTGACAGCCAGGCAGCTCTAAAACCAATTTCTGCTACTCAAATTAAAAGAAGCTTATTCGAATTCGTTGCCGTCGCGAAGAGCTCAGAGTTCTTGGCACACAGCACAATGCTGGTTCCCTCGACACAATGACTTAGCTGCAAAGAGAAGGCTGACGAAATCGCAAGGGTCCGCAATGAATCAAGATTACGCACTTCAGTCAATCAAACTAGTATTCTGCAACCTCAGAGAACGGGTGGAATACAAGATTCGGATGAAAGCCAACAGCAGGTGGAAACCACTAATAACTATTAAAAACTTTAAACTTTAAAAAACTTTAAAAATAAAAACTGGATGAACTCGTGGCTTCATTGGCACAGTGCATGAGTGCTTGCCTGAGAAGACGCTGGTCTAGGTTCGAAACCCAGTTTAAGAAACGGATTTTCGGGAAAAAATGAAGGAAAAAGACAAACCAGCACCACAGAAGGAGTCTGATGATCGGTTGTGGCGAACCATGAAACAGCGCTGTAACTCCAGCCGTCCACTTAACGTGGTAACGCATGTAAGGTTATTCATTCAAAACAACATAAAAAAATAACTTTTAACATTTCACGGAAACTATAGCCAAAGTATGATAAAATCAGGACCAATCAACCACGGTACTACAGACAATTACTGTCTAGGCTGGACGGTGACTTTACTGGCCACACTTGAAAACACAATGAGATTAAATCCTAAGGATGGCGACATCTATAGACGTAATGTTAATGTGGAGACCCCACAAGGGTATCACAACACAATAGGACCACACGGAGCTAAGTGTGGTGTAGCTGTACTGCTACATCAACCCGCTAACCTTTCCTATCCTACTGCTTATAATAATAGAAAGCTTATTTAAAGCATCAAGTAAAAGTTGCGACGAATGAAGATTTAATGCTGACAGCAGCTGAATCATTTTTTTGAAGAATTGCGCTCTGCTGCGAAGTTAAATGCTTTTTTTGTAATAGAAGATAGATTTTGTCTTCAAGGTTAAACTGGAGAGGAAGCCAGAAAAAGCTTCTATTAAAGGGTCGCTTAATCCGGCAAATTTCAGATAATAATAATAATAAAATAATTTCAATTAGTCCAAATATAGGAACCTACTCTTTCAATTTGTACTTTTTAGAGCCAGCCAATAATGAAAACGTTGGCTTCAAATTCTTTAAGAACGCATGGAGTGAGGATCAGGAAATACTAAAACTATATTGTTAAGAAAAAAGCACGATGTAAAATATATAAAATTCCAAATATTTTTTGAACGAAGTACGAAGTAGCTACATATTTGTATAAATTATGTTACATGAAAAAAGGTACCTTAAGATTTTTAATTTTATAAAAGGCGACAGCGCTTATATCTGGCTACCTCTAAGGCGATTAAGTAGCGCTTCATAGTAATCTTTGCGCATGCGCTTATTTCTGGCTTACTCTGCAGCGATTAAGTAGCATTTCATAGCAACCTGTGCGTATGTGCTTACATCTGCGTACATCATACCGTAGAAGAGAAACTGAGAGACATAAAGTGAGTAAGATTGTATGCGCTTAATTCTGAAGCGCTTCATTTCTGCTGGGAAGATAACGCAACCAGCTTGAATACAGAAAGAACGACTGCGTTCGATGGGCGATGGCCAATGAGGGACTAAAAATAAAAATATAAACGCAATGGCGACACAATTCTGGATAAAGTGGTCAGAGCAGGGCTCCCAGGTAGGATTAATTCCCCAGATTGCACAATATGAACATTATATACCTATGACATGTATATTTTTGTATAATATATGTACGTAATTGATGTAGGTATGAGGTTTCTGATGAAGCTTGTTATCGGATTGATTGTGATTGTACACATCACACATTTCAGAATCACTACAGTATTCTTTTTGGAGGCTCTTGGTGGGCAGATATTTTTCGTTTCTCGTTTTAATACTCGTACAAATTAAATTAAATTATAACTTTTTGTTTTAAAAAAAAACTTTATTTATTTTTAAACCCGCAGCGATTCTGCCTAGATAACTCCTGAACCAAGTTTTCTTAGAACTGGTTGCTCCGAAATTTCTGCAGATAATTCTGTTGTTGGTTCTACTGCTGCTTGCGTTTCTGTTGCCTCTATACTGTTGTGGAGATTGTCAGATGATTTTTCCTTTGTACGAGAAACAGTATCAAAGATATTACCAAGATGGCCGTGATGATGATGGTCGACAAGCTGTAAGTGGCTATCAGGTGCGCTTTATTTCTCTCTTCAAGTTGGCTTATGTAGTAGGTGTTGTTTAAGTGGAGTTCTTTCATCACTTCGAGGGTTAGAAGTTCCTTGAAGGCTTTCGACGGTGAGTCTAATTGTACGATGGCCGGCAGAGGTCTTGAGGTATGGACTTCATTGAAGGCAAAAGTTCGTCTGTTTACAACAATGGTTGCATTATGATATTGTACTATAAATGTTCCTGTTATAGGTACTGAGTGTATCCTTGTTGACTAATATTGTCCCGTTGAACTGGTTTAGGAGTAGTAACCCAGGAAGAATTTCTTTTACCGTTGGAACGTGCTGGTTGTTGGCATTTGTGCAATTTGCTGGTCTGCTTCGCAATAGATTTGATATGCATTCCGTATCACTCAAATTTATAACTTCATTAATTCTACAAATAGTAAGGCCATTAAATGCTTGAAAATTATTCTTAATTCCATAATAATCATTTTTGCATTGAAGTACGTTACTAAAGTATCCATTTCCACGCTGTTCCTAGACTGTTTATTGCCCTCTTCTTTTTAGGGTTCCGTAGCCAAATGGCAAAAAACGGAACCCTTATAGATTCGTCATGTCTGTCTGTCTGTCTGTCCGGGCATGTCACAGCCACTTTTTTCCCAAACTATAAGAGCTATACTTTTGAAACTTGGGAAGTAGATGTATTCTGTGAACCGCATTAAGATTTTCACACAAAAAAAAAAAAAAACAATAAATTTTTAAGGATTCCCAATAGGTACTTAGAACTGAAACTCAAAATATTTTTTTCTTCAAACCCATACGTGTGGGGCATCTATGGATAGGTCTTCAAAAATGATATTGAGGTTTCTAATATCATTTTTTCTAAACTGAATAGTTTGCGCGAGAGACACTTCCAAAGTGGTAAAATTCGTGCCCCCCCCCCCTCTTCTAAAATATGGGAATGATAAAACTAAAAAAATGAATGATGTACATTATTCGCACCATGGAAACTTCCACCGAAAATTGATTTGAACGAGATCTAGTAAGTAGTTTTTTTTAATACGTCATAAATCGTAAATCGCAATTTAACTTTCATTCAATTAACTCATATATAAAAAAAAACAATTAATTTCATAAACATAAACCTTATGCGTAAACCGTGAACCATTATTTTCTAATAATAAATCTGTAATAGGTGCCTAAGTAAATAATAATTATATTTCGCGCGAAACCCTTCATGGGTGAGTCCGACTCGCACTTGGCCGCTTTTTATACCCTATTCTAAGGGTATATTAATTTTGACGCATAGTTTGTAACATACCTTAATATTGCCCGTAGACCCCTAAAAGTTACTATATTTATGATCAGCATCGATAGTAATGTCGATCTAGCCATGTCCGTTCGTCCGTCTGTCCGTCCGTCCGTCTGTCGGCAAAAATTAGGCCTTTAAACTGGACCTAGAGAGCTCAAATTTTAATCATATACTCTCTAGGGTCCCGAAATAATGAAGTTTACGAATTTTTGAAATCCGCAAACAGACACAAACTAAAAAAAACAAAATTTTGGAAAAAAAATCGAAATTTTTTATATATGATCTATGACTCCTAAAACTGCTCGGGATAAAAAAATTTCAAAATCCGCCCACTTACACGCCCACAAATAAATAAAACAATTTTTTTGAAAATCCAAAGTTTGAGCTAGGGAGCTGAAATTTATAATATATACTCTCTATGGGCCCTTTATGCTCATGTGTAAATATTTTCAAAATCCGCCCACTGACACGCAAACAATATTTTTTTTTTTTTTTTTGATAATTCAAAGTTTGAGCTAGGGAGCTGAAATTTATAATATATACTCTCTAGGGGCCCTTTATTCTCATGTGTTAATTTTTTTTAAATCCGCCTTTTGACACGCCCACAATTAAATAAAACAATTTTATTGAAACACCCAAGTTTGAGCTAGGGAACGTTTTTTTTTGATAAAATCCTTTAAATGTTATATAACAAAATATGTAGAACGTTCTTAACAATTCAACCATACTTAGACTTTTGTCACGCCCACTTATGAAGGATAAGAATAAGAATAGGGTATCCAACAGTTCGCCCAATCGGACTGTAGCCCGTCCCTATGTTTTGGTTATAGGTTTAATGCGGTGGAGTCGGTTAAGGATTTCAGTGATATCATCTGATAGGTAGGGATAAATAGGATTGGTTTTACTTACATTAGTTTGGATTCTGAGACATCATCAATTATATCCTGGTATGCTGCAAGGTCGATTATGTGCACCCGTTTAAATGTACCTATTTGCAGTTTTGCTATTCCTGTATTAAGGGTAACCAGCTTTGAGTTGGAATAGTCCAGTATTTGGACCCCTGCGAGGCTCCAAAATATGAGGGGCCTAGAAGAAGATATCAGGTTTTAATATTGGGTAGGGAAAATTTTGGATGGCTTCGACTTTTGTTCGGCTCGTCCTTATTCCGGTGGAGGAAATAACGAATCCCAGGAATTCGACCTGTTGCTTTTAAAAAATGACATTTGTCAAACTGTAGTTTTATATTAGCGGCTAGGAGTGTGTGAAATACTTCACGAATGTGCTTGGCGTGGTCGGCTTCATTCTTGCTAAATATGACTATATCGTCAATATAGACATAGCAGAATTTTCCGATCTGTCCGTGTAGGATGTCATCAAGTGCTCTCTGAAAAATTGACGGAGCGTTCTTGAGTCCGAATGGAAGTCGAGTGAATTCGAAATTCCCGTTTTTTATAGAAAATGCTGTCTTCTCCACATCAGATTCCTTGAGGGGAATTTGATGGAAACCGCTTTTCAAATCCAGGACGGTGAAGAATTTGTTACTTCCCAGTTGAGCTAGGTTAGGTTAGGTTAGGTTTATGTGGCTGTCGGCCGAAGCCGACACACTTAGACCAATTTGAGGTCCATTGTGATACCACGTATGTATATTATCTACCTCAACTCTGTAGATGGGACTGGCCAACGACACGCGGTTGTTCTCAATCGGTCCCCATCTTCGTACTAACCGCGCCCAACGTCGTTTAATTGCGGTGATCTTACGAGAACCGATTAATTCGACGTGGTATGGTTGGTTAAAAAAGTTGAGCTAGAACTTCATTGATATCTGGGATGGGATATCGGTCAGCTATAGTTATCGTATTGAGTTTTTTATAGTCTATCACTATCCCATATTGCTTAGCACCGGTTGAGTTTGGTTTTTTTTTCACAATCCAGACAAGCGAATTATACGGTGACCGTGAAGGTCGGATAATGCCATCGTCCAATAATTGTTGTATCTGTTTCTCAACTTCTCCCTTAAGTGAAGCGGGAAAAGGATAATATCTGGTATAGACAGGTGAGTCGGTGGAGGTTCGGATTTCTCCAACAACTCTAGTTGTGTATGTGAGGCTTTCGTTAGGGTCAGAGAATAAATTTGGAAAATCTCTAACTATACCCCCTAGACCTAGACCTAGAATTCCATGGAAAGTTTTCAAGTTGGGGCGAATGAAGAATTTCAGATTGATATCTTTAAGTCCAAATAGATTTAGTAGAGTGTGGTGACTAATTTTGACATCGCCTACTACTGACTTAGCATGAAAACAGTTTTCATTTGGGGTTGGTTTTAGTACTATTTCTGGTTGTATGTAGTTCCGGCTGGAGCCCGTATCTATTAAGAATTTGTATTTTCGGCCGCTCTTCGTTTCACACTCGAAGAATGGTAGCGAAGAGGATGCATGTATTCAGTTAGACTTTCATCACCTCCGGTATCTCCTGATGCCATAGCCTGCTCGTACTCAGCCTGGTTTGGTTCATCGGATAAATATGGAAGTTTAGCTGCTGTTGGTTTTGATTGAAATATTGTGGTCTAGGGGTCTGTTGTGGTCGAGGGGTCTGGCCTCTTTGCTGGAAGTGATTCGGTTGTGTTCTCATTTGAGTACTTTGGCCCATAGGCTCTGTTTTAATATTACTAAAATATCCCGGTCGTGGTGGAGGATAAATGCCTGGTGGGGCATTATTCCGGAATTGTAAGTTCGCTGAGATGGTAGGTAGGTCGAAGTGGCGGTTCGGCTTGAACCCAATTAGCACTTGGTGTGCCTTTTTGTTACCACGACTTGTGTGACCTATGTTGTAGTGGTTGTAGAAGATTTGATGTGTGGCTATATCCAACCTGTGGAGTTGAGAAAACGGATAAGATCTTGTATCCCTTTGCCCGATATAGCGCTAAGGTCGTCGAAGAATCGTTGATTCAGTGCCCGCAGTCTAGCTCTTGAGTGCCGGACATTCGCAAAGGAAATGGAAGAGAGTTTCTCTTTCACTTACATTCCCGCAGCTTCGGTAGCGGGTGTTAAATGGGATACACAGTTTAGCCGTATGGTCTCCAATTGGCCAGTGCCCAGTGATTATCGCCGTAATTCTGGCGACTTCGGGGCGGGTTCTGTTTAGAAGATCCCTGTTCTTCCTTTGTCATCAGTATGCCATATCTTCCTCGATATGATGCAGTTAGTTAACCTTCTCTATTGAAGATTGGCTTTCTGCATTAAGTATGAGTGTATTTGTGTCTTGACCGCACCTAGCGGAATGTGAACCATTGCAGCGAGTGAGCCGTCCAGAGCTGAGCCCTGCCTGGCCAGCTCATCTGCACGCTCGTTTCCTGGTCTGTTACTATGCCCTGGAACCCAGAGTAGTGTAACACTGAAACGTTCGCGCAGTCGCGCATATGGTAGCCGAGTCAATAGCTTTGATTGCGGCTTGGCTATATATGAGGATAGCAATGTTTTCTTTGTACGCAGTGTCACGCCCTAGTTGCGTGCAGGCCTCTCGGATAGCCAGTAGTTCCGCCTGGAAAACGCTGGCAAAATCCGGCAGGCGAAGGGATATTGATATTTTTAGTGATTCCGAGTAGGCACCGGCCTCACACCACAGTTCATCTTAGAACCGGCGGTGTATATGACCGTGTCGAAATCTTTCACTACTTCGTCCCTTTTCCAATAAGCTCAGGTTAGGTTAGGTTGAGGTGGCTGTTAGCCGAAAGCTAACACACTTAGACCAAAGAGGTCCATTGTGATGCCACTAGGATCGGGAGTATCTACCACTACCCGCTAAAACCATTTGGAGCTTTTGATGAAGCGTGATAGACTTCTAACATCTGAGTTAGCCAAGTCACTGAGTTCATTAAGGAAGAAGGCTCCCAAATAGAGATTTCTTTTATGGGAGAGTGCAGGACATGTGCAGAGGAGATGAAGTGTAGTCTCCTCCTCCTCCTCATCCCTGCAACTTCTGCAGAAGTCATTAGAATAGACGCCAAGCCTTGATGCGTGCTTGCCTATTAGACAGTGCCCTGTGATGACACCTATCACAGAGCTAATATGCGGTCGGTTAAGTAAGATCACTCAGAGAGCGTTGCAGGTCCAGCTTTGGCTAGATATGCTTGGTCGCTAGACACGTATCACTACCTGTCCACCTGAGGTTTGTACTCTCGACTGCGGCTAGCTTAAGCATGAGTTTACAAGTAGCGATGGGCATACCTAGGAAACCTTTATCAGGTAGAAGAGGTAATGCTGTTCCTTTTTGGGCGAGTTCGTCTGCCCTACAATTAACTGGGATGTCTCTGTGCCCTGGCACCCAAAAGAGGTGAAAGTTGAACTGCTCTGCCATCTCCTCAAGAGACGAATGGCAGTCTATGGCTACGATGAAGATTGAAGAGACTGAATCCAAGGATTTCAGCGCGGCTTGACTATCCGAAAATATGCGGATGTCCTTAGCGGATATCACGTTTCTCTTTATCCACGACAAGACTTCCTTAATCGCCATGATTTCCGCCTGGAATACGCTACAATGATCAGGAAGACGGAAAGAGAGACTGATATTTAGTCCTTCTGAGAAAACACCACCTCCGACCCCATCACTAGTTTTTGATTTGTCGGTGTAAAAGTGGATCGAATTATCTTCCGTGCAATCAGCCTCCTAACAGAATGATCTGGAGGGGATAGCGATTTGGAAGTTCTTTTCGAACTGTAGCTGGGGTATAGTGTAGTCGATGTTTCTTGGTAGGTACCCATGTGAGTCCAGAATGATAGAGTGGCCAATATTCGTTTGATCCACTGTGAGGTGGCTTTTAAGCGGACAGCGGAGCAGGCAGCTGATTGCCTGCTGAAAATATCCAGGGGTGTTAGATGCAGTAAAATGTCTAGTGCGGCGGAGGGAGTCGTACGGAGTGCTCCGCAGATACACAGACAAACTGTGCGTTGCACCTTGCTCAGCTTATCACGGTTTACCGCTTTGTCTAGAGCAGTCCACCAGACAACCACCCCGTATGTCAGGATCGGTCTAACTACCGATACGTATAGCCAGTGTGATATGCGGGGCTGTAGGCCCCACTTATTTCCGATAGCTTTTTTGCAAGAGAAAAGTGCTACTGTAGCTTTCCTAACTCTTTCTTGTACATTGGGTTTCCAGCTTAACTTCTTATCGAATATTAGACCCAGAAATTTGGCTTCGTCGGAAAAGGTTAAGCTTGTACCGTTGATATATTTTATTTCCTGGAGAAGAGGACAAGCTCGGTTTTGTGAGGGTTATCCCCCAGCCCACAGCTTCTTGCCCAAATTGACAGCTTGTTGAGAGCGTTTTGAAGGAGTTCCTTTAGAGTGTTGAGGTATTTCTCTGAGACGGCAATAGCAACGTCATCCGCATAGCCAATCACCGTGCAACCCTCCAGGCATGTCAGTAGTTTATTCACCACCAAGTTCCACAGAAGGGGGGAGAGGACCCCACCTTGTGGCGTGCCTCTACTGACAGACCTTCTAGCGGATGAAACGATCAGTTTTGAGTTGATAATCCTGCTTGTGAGCAAAAGATTGATCAATACACCAAGCGATCCATCCACATTTAGTTCTGTTAGTGCATTTGCGATTGCAGATGTGTTGACGTTGTTAAAAGCGCCCTCTATGTCTAGGAAGGCAACCATAGTGTATTCCTTGTGGTGAAGGGAGTATTCTATGGTGCGTAGCAAGGAATGAAGGGCAGTTTCCACTGATTTACCCTTAATGTACGCATGTTGTGCCGCAGACAGCAGTTGCGGGCTTATATTCATGCGAAGATGGATATCAATCAGACGCTCCAGCGTTTTGAGGAGCTATGATGATAGACTGATGAGTCTTAGGTCTTTTGGACTAACATGGGAGTATTTGCCAGCCTTGGGTATGAAGACTACTTTAACTTCTCTCCAAGCCTGAGGAATGTGAGTCAGCCTTAAACAGCTTTTCATAATCATCTCCAGTGTTGGTAGAATGATGTCAGAAGTCCTCTGAAATTCGGCAGGTATTATGCCGTCAGGTCCTGCAGACTTGAAGGGCTTGAAGCTTTGTAGTGCCCAAAGAAGCTTGTCCCTAGTAATCATATTTTGAGAATTTGTTACCTGTAAATCCATAGGTGACCTGTTTAGGTTACTATGGCCGGTAATGTTGGAGCTGCCAGGGAAGTGTGTATCAAGTAGCAAATTGAGCGATTCCTCGCTGGATGTAGTCCACGAACCATCTGCTTTCTTTAGGCAGCTAGGCATAGTTGGATTTGAAGCAAGGATTTTTCTTAGCCTTGATGCTTCTGAGGTTTCTTCTATTTTGCCACAGAAGAGTCTCCACGAAGATCTTTTGGCCTACCTTAATTCTTTTTTGTATAATTTGAGGGATACTTTATAGGAGTCCCAGTCAGTATTGGATCTTGAGCTTTTAGCTCGATTGAAGAGTCTCCTGCAATCATTTCTCAGTGGTCTTAATTCAGGTATCCACGAATGTGGCTTCTTTTTCCCCCTGGGTCGTACGAGTGGGTGCGAGTGATTCGGAGGGATGATGGGGTCGCTTTTCAGCGTCCAAATCATCCTTCTTGTAGACTTTCAGCGTGATGTCGTTCCACCCGAACAGAATCATGCCTGGTTGATGATGATGATAACAGCGCATCGGTAGAAACCCTTTTGTTCTTCCAGTTTTGCGACTTTCCAGTCGTGAGTCGGAAGGGATGGGTTGCTGATTTTGAGAAGGTGCAGTATCCTTTCAGGGGAGGAAGGGCTAATTGGGATCCAGGCACGCGATCTCGGTCGGCAAGGGATGTCCTCCCTCGCAACAACATCAAGCTTAGCCCCTGGCCAAAGCTTACCAAGCTTGTTGATCGCGACCTTGTAGAGGTCCAATGATCGATGATTGTCGCACGCGATAAACTTAACGCGTCCTTGATGCCAGCCACCATCATGGATTATTGGCGGTGGTCCGGGGATATCTTTGTAGAAATCCTCGAAGTTTTCCAACAGGGAAAGCATAATGAGATCCCACCCTTCAGGTGAGATCCTGCCATCGGCGTCGCTGCGGTCTATAACTGCGACCACAATACCTTTTTTTAGGACATCGCTAAAAGACCTATGAGATTTGATGGTGGACGCGCTGGAGGAATGCTGGTGTTGTGCATCCTCAGGCCTCCACCGATCTCTGTCGCTTTGACGCAATGTCTCCGCTGGTCTTGTCCTTTCCTGCGAGTACATTCTGAGCCCAGGTCAATTTACTGATCTGCGCAGCGGTTCTATCCATCTCAGGGATAGTGCCGATAGAGCCAATAGAAGGGAGGCTTACTTGGAAGCCTTTTTTGAAGTTTAGTTTGGGTGTGATGTAGTCGGTTGGAAACGTGACCACGCCTTCTGGTAGCGAGTCCAGAATGCTGCTGTGACCGTATGGCCTTGCAGTCCAGCACCCCGATTCCCTGAGCTTACCGCACTACATAGTACGGTACCTTTTGTGTGTAGGTCAAAAGGCAAAAGGTGCAAGATCACAGTGAGGGCGTCCGTTGGGGCCGACCTCAGTGCACCCGTGGTGCCTATATAGGCTGTTCTTTGCAACCTTTTCAGTTTTGTGAGGTTGTAACCTTTACTCAACGCGGGCCACCATACTAGTGATCCATAGGTGAGGATTGGACGTACTACTGCTGTGTACATCCACAAGGTCATCTTTGGTTGAAGTCCCCACTTCTTTCCAAAGGTTCTGCTACAGGCATAGAAGGCAATACACGCCTTCCTCACTCTGTGTTCAATGTTATGTTTCCAGTTAAGTTTAGGATCGAGGGCGATACCCAGATACTTAGCGCTGGAGGATAGTGTAAGTGGTTGACCGTTTAGGCGGGGTAGGGTAAAATCGGGTATTTTGGTTTTGGTGGTGAACAGCATCAGTTCGGTTTTGCTCGGGTTAACGCCGAGGCCACAACTTGTAGCCCAGGTGCTTACCTTGTCTAGAGCATTCCCCATGATATCACTTATCACGGAGGGAAACTTCCCTGATACTAGTATCACTAAGTCGTCCACCTACGCGACAGCTTTGACCCTTTTCCTGTCTAGTTTTACTAGAGTTTTGTTCATATCCATTAGCCATAGTAGCGGAGAAATGACGCCACCCTGTGGCGTTCCTCTATGGGCAAATTTGGTTAAGTGGCTGTTGCCTAGAGTTGCCTGAACAACTCTTGTTCCGAGCATAGAAGCTATCCATTTCCTCATAGATTCCTCTATGCCCAGTTCGACCAGAGATTCAAGAATAGCTTCCGTGTGTACGTTGTTGAAGGCTCCCTCTATATCCAAGAAGGAGGCTAGGGTGTATTCTTTGCAATGTATGGATTTTTCGATAGTTCGCACTACCTCATGCAGAGCCGTTTCCGTGGATCTGCCCTTGAGATAGGCGTGCTGTGATTTGGAAAGCGATGTTTCTGGCAGAGAACTTCGCATATGGATGTCTAGGACACGCTCCAGGGTTTTGAGTATAAAGGAGGATAGACTGATAGGTCTGATCGCTGAGATAAGTTGGGAGTAATTTTGGTATGGAGGTCTTGGTGGGATAGGATTAGAAAACCTAATGTTATTAGGGTATTGTCGCCTCTGCTGTAAATATGTGTTCTGTGGAGGCATCGAATAGAAGCTAGGTAAAGTGTTTTGTTTTTTATGGGGGTTTATTATTATTATTCGTTATTTATTTCAACAAGGTCTTGTACAGAGCTTACAAAGAACTTGTAATCTATAAAATTAATTAAACAATAAAGTTTAAAAAAAGTAGATTTACAGACAGATTAAAGTTAAGTGTTTTTCATAAAAATACAAATAAAACATTGTTGTACGAGGGGCGTTCAATATATTCTCGGTATCGGGGTGAAGCTGTGGTTGTATATATAAATTGACTTATTTATCAAGTAATACTATTACTTTAGTGCATTCATGTAAAATTTCATATAAATGTGATTATTAATTCGCGTTTTATCTCTAGTTAAACAGAATCATAATGACAACTGAGACGATGATGGTGAAAATTGAGCATCGCGCTGTAATTAAATTTCTCACTAAGCAAGGAAAAAGTCAAAAAACTATTCATGAAGAGATGGTGGCTGTTTACCAGGGTTCCGCACCTTCATTATCAACTGTGCAAAAGTGGTCAAGTGAGTTCAAGAGAGGCAGAGAGAGCATTGAAGGCGACCCCCGCTCCGGCGCCCCGGCTACTGCTTGTACGGGAGAAAGCATCAAAGAAGTCGAAAAACTTGTTCTTGAGGATGCCCGAATAAAGGTGAAAATGATGGCAGAGATCACCAAGCTTTCAATTGGTACCATTCACACCATTCTTCATGACCATCTTAACCTTTCAAAGATCAGTGCAAGGTGGGTGCCACGAATGCTCACAGCGCCTCAGAAAAAAGTGAGAATCGCATGCTGTAGAGAGCTTTTGGAGATGTGTAGTGAGAACGCGGATGGTGTTATGGATCGAATTGTTACTGGGGACGAAGCATGGGTCCACCACTATGACCCTGAAAGCAAACAACAGTCCATGCAGTGGCATAAAAAAGGAACAGACCACCCGAAGAAGTTCAAAGTCACTCCGTCTGCCGGGAAGCTCATGACCACAGTTTTTTTGGAACTCAAAGGGAATCTTGCTCATTGAGTACAAAAAAAGGTGAAACCATCAACGCCACATCCTACGCTTCCACTTTGCATAATTTGCTGGAGGAAATTAAAAAGAAAAGACGGGGTAAACTCGCAGCGGGTGTGTTGCTTCTTCATGACAACGCTCCTGTTCACACGGCGCGAGTTTCCAAGGCTGCTGCGCGAGATTGTGGTTTCGAAGAAATCCAACACCCACCCTATAGTCCAGACCTTGCCCCCAGTGATTATTTTCTGTTTCCGGATTTGAAAAAATGTCTTCGTGGAAAAAGATTTTCGGATGATGAAGAGCTCAAGTCGGCAATAAATGGGTATTTTGCAGAGAAAGAGGAAATTTATTTTTTTGAGGGTTTAAAAAAGCTTATCTCAAGATGTAACAAATGCATCAATGTTAGGGGAAATTATATTGAAAAATAAAGACAATTTAAATTGAATTCGCATTTTCCTTCATATCGATACCGAGAATATATTGAACGCCCCTCGTATATCTTTACATTCTATAGAGACTACGGATAAAATCCTTTAGTCAACTAGTGGTGAATGTAGTGATTTGAGTAAATAAATACTACACAGCAAACATTTTTTAAAAACAGATGGTTGTGGGGTGATAAATGATTTGAAAAACTCGATGAGTTTTATATTAAATTTTACATAACAATTCTGATCAGAGTATTGATCTGGACATGGTCAAAGTTGAAGAGCCATTGTCTAACTTATTTATTAAATAAAAAGGACTGTGAAATGCGCCCAGTTACAAGCGGTAATTTATTGTATAATCTAGGCGATATAGAGGAATAGAATTTTAGAAACTGTTGGGTACTATGATGTGGAATGAAAGCGATTCTTTTTTCAGCATTTCGAAGTTGATAAATAGAAATGTCTCGGTTTTGCAAGTTACAACTCGTTGGAAAAAATATTTTCAAGACTTCGTAAAAGTAAAGATGTTTCAAATGCAGTATTTTTGACTTCAGGAAAAGCGGAAACGTATGTTCTCGACGCCTTTTTTTCCATATAATTCTGAGAGCATGTTTTTGTGACGTTTTGTGCATGATGTTGGTGCAACATTTCTATTAGAGTGGTTTGGCGTATTAGGCTCAAAGAAATTGTCGATGGGAGGATTTGCGGGTATGCCTGTTGCGGACGTGCCTGAACGAAGGTCGGGCGTTTTGGTATATTCAGGGTTAATATTAATATGTTTCTATTAGCTTCTTATTCTAAATATCTTAATTTCTTTTCTTACTAATGTGGTTTCGTATTTGATATAATTTCCATCTTATTAATGTGGTTTCGTATTTGATATGATTTTCTTCCTATCAATATAGTTTTCACGCACTTAGATACCCGTCCCTGCTGCTCGTGCGAAAATTAAATTACATTATAACTTTTTGTTTTTAAAAAAAAACTTTATTTGTTTTCAAACCGGCAGCGATTCTACCTAGATAACTCCTGAACTAAGTTTTCTTAAAAGCTAAGTCTTAAATACTAAACGGATGCAGATCCAACAGCGACATGTTCTCACAGGTGCTATTGCATTTCACACCGTACGTGATGGACTGTTGGGCCAGCTGCATCGTCGAATCGTATTGCAGTCATGCTATGTTATATTGTATTCGTATTCCACGCATTGTTAGCAGATTCCGTGGCCAGACTCATGGGAAGCGATGTTTGTTGTCGTTGAACCTTATCTGTATTAACTTACACAAGACCAGAGGCTGTTTGAAGTTAAATTTGTTAACGCGCCAAGTATTTGCTTGTTAATATACCGTCATGGTTGGAGAGGGGAAGGTAGGAGATCAAAAAAATATATGTGAAACAAAAACTGATGTGCCTAAAAAGTCAGCCATGTTAGTTCCGGTAGACTTTATTAACTATGTTACCTAGGATATAAAGCCTGGTTGTGTCAAAAGTAGAACATTCGCAGCTGAAATGCGTTGCCGTTTCGTCCGACTTCAGGAAGCACTCACATAGACCCGAGCTTCTTACCCTGCTAGTTTTTTAGTTGCTCGTTGAGGTGACTGAAACCGTGGCCACGTTTATAAACAGACGGGCAGCGTCCTATGGATGGTTGAATGCTAATTATGCGAACTAAGGCTGGGTGGAAATTCCGGTACCTTAATTCTTCTTCTTTCCCGGATTCGCAGTTGTCATCTGGCGGAAATCCTCCGAGGAGTAGCCGGAAGAAGCCTTTTTATCTTCCTCAAGAGAGAGCTTTTTAACTGCTGCGGGACGCATGCTTCCTGCAAGCACTGCGGGGTTTTCCAAGTAACTACCACTGCACTGCTAGCCGGCGTATCAACGAGGAAACGAGATCCCCTCACTCCACTTGTCGCATCAATGAAACGAACTGATTTGTCGCCCATCCAACCGTTTAATGACCCTCTGTCCTCAAGTGACGAAAACTATGTCACCAATCCGCACTGCCACCAGCCGAAGGAGTGATAGCTGATCAACCTGTCTGGGTAATACCCCAGCGAGCAGCAAGCTTAAGCAACCACTTGAGATTAAGGGACGATCAATATCGCCAGACGCAGCAGCCAGATAGTGCAGTTTGTGTTATATGTGTGTTCTGTTTTGTTTGTCCCAAAGAATCTCCATTTTTTTTTTGCTTTCTTACATCCCTATAGATGTATATTTATAAATTAAATTAATGATAATAGATATGTATAGTGATAGTGAAAGAGGGAATTAAGATAAAGTAAAATATATAATATAGACCTGACCCTCTGACTAAAATATTAACTCAACAAGAAAAAAAAATATCTATATGTAATAGTATATCAGTGAAAGTGCACTGTTTGATCTAATAAAGAAACATTAATAGCCAGTTTTTGTTGGTATTAACCGTGGGCGTGTGGGCGTTGAAGTGGGCGGGAAGTATTTTTCCTCCTTTCAATTAATTTACAGCTACCGCCACTGGACTCCTCATCGACAGGCCTGACGACGTGGATGCCAGAGTAAGTTTTTTTTTATTTCGCCTTTTCTTTGAATTATACCATTAACCTATGGTTTTTTTTGGTAGATAGTTGTTATTTTCTAACGCATTATTTTGTTGTTACAACGCAGAAGTTATAAGTCTATTCTAGCGTTGAGACCAAACCGCGTACTTACCGTTTATGCTAGTTTGTTTTTCTTTTTCCGATTAGCGGATTACAGTTATAGATACTTTTAAAAACAATTATTATATAGTTAGTATATACCTATATTAAAGTTACGTAACAACAACAAAATGTATGAGTTATTTTTCCTTTAAATCATGTTATTTTTGCTCATGTGGTGTGCATACTTGAATTTAATATCAAAATTCATGCAATAAATGGAGTAATGTTTGCCTAAAGTATTTTTCGTGTCTCATTTCGGTGGAAGCGCTTTGTGGTCCAGGATAGTGAAAGCATATGGCTTTCGATAGGGTGTCAGACAAAATTCCAGCGGTTTTGGCACAAGGATGGGTGGGTATAGACCCACATAGAGGACAACCAACTGTTCCTCCCGTAGTAATGTAAGGCCCCCTTAGAACATCTGATGATGATGTCACTTCTCCTGTATTAACTCTTTTTTTCCAGTTGCTTTTCAAACATAATTTTCTCTTATTTCTTTTATCGTTATATCTTAACGCATGCTATATCTTTGTGTAGTGGTGACTTTTTTTGGGTTCTCGGCTGCAAGAATCCCCGCTCCCCCATCCGATGAGCTGAAGCTGAGACCAGCAAGGCATGCAAACGCATTCGAGTTGCCCAATTAGCCCGTTTTCCGTTTCGGCCACTGAGGCATATCATTTAAATTATAAGTTTTACGCAAATATCTTTCATAATTCGTCCTATGTTGCAAGCTTAACAATAAATCAATGTTACTCCCTAACAAGGAAATTGTGTATAACGGGAATGTTCACTAATACATTTCTGAATTTCGGAAAGGCTTTGTTTGATACTTGGTTTACCTCGATCCCTATTTTTAAGACTTTTAATGACAACGCAGATATTTTCCCAAGTAAATTTTTTGTTCCTCCATTTATTACGTAGAATGTTGTTTATTCTCTTATTCCGTTTACTTCGATTATAGCTTCAAATGACTCGTTTATATCTAATGGAGTACTACTGCCATATGCAAAAAATTTGTTCTGAGGTTTACGTTTTTGGTTTGAAACCTTAATGTTGTTTCTTTTTAAATGCTCCCATGTGATGTCCGTTAATAAATTAAACTTACATCCTGAATCAATTAACATTTGGGTTCTAACTCCCCCTACTATACAATCTATGGTAGCGTCGGCGTCGATATGAAAAATATAGTCTTTCTCTGTTTTGTCGCTGTCCACACAATTAGTTTCATTACACCTTTTCTTAAGTTTTTTTAAGTTCGGACTTGGATCCCGCCTATGAAAATCGCTAAATTTTCGTTTCTGTGGCAACTTAGTTTTGCAGTATTGTCTGAAATGTCCAATGCGCCCACAGGCACAATGGCACTTCTTGTCCCTTGCCGAACATTTTACATCTTGCGAGGAATGCTTACTACTACCACACCTGAAACAAGACCTCTCTTCATCTCTTTTGCATTGATGTTCATACTTTCCGTTTCTAAAAAAATCGTTCGTTTTTCTTAATTGTGACTTCATTTATCTCCTGCGATTTAGTTTTATTTTCGTAGCCTTCTAGTTGGTGACTTACTGTTTCCTGTGTGTTAGCTTCTGCAATAATTTTGTCCAAAGTCATACTATCCCCAACGGTAATTATTTTTTGTCTTAACTCATCTCAAGTACACTTTTCAGTTACTTGGTCAATTAAGTTATCCTCTATGTTTTGAAACCCACATTTTTCAGCTTGGTGTCTCAATCGTAGAAGGAATTTTCCAAATTTCTCCCCCTCTTCTTGTCTTTGGAGCCTAAAAACATGTCTTTCATAGACCCTACTTTGCTTTGGGGAGAAATAATCGTTAAGTTTGTTAATTGCGATTTCAAACACGTCATTATCCTTAGTGGGCTCTATATTTGCTTCCGGAAGATTATAGAAAATCTCTTGCAGCCCCAACCCTCCAAAATGCAACAGCGTTGCTCTTTTTTTGATTGATTGGGCAATGCCAGCTGCTTCCAAATAGATGTAGGAACGGGCGGATTAGGCATACCCACTAAGGTACATCCTTTGCAGGCGCTAACAAGGTTTTCGACGTCTCTGTCGATGCGTGGCCACCAGACTTTAGATCTAAGACGTCCTTTCATCGCCACAATTCCTGGATGACCCTCGTGAGCAGCATCTAATACATCCTTTCTAAAATGTTGGGGTATGACTATTTTATTACCCCTAAGCAAAATATTTTCGTAAAAACAAAGCTCATTTTCAAAAATCTTATATCTCTTAACTGATTCGTCCCACACATTGCTGTATATGCCTTTTTTTATATTCTGAATTTCAGAGTCATTATCAGAAGACACAGCAATATCGTGCAATGAGATAGCGAGTGGTCTCGCATGTTCGATTATGTGATATACGTGGGAATCACTTTCTAATGGTGCTTCCTTCGAGTAAACACATAGCCGTGATA
Source organism: Portevinia maculata (assembly GCA_949715645.1). Taxonomy (NCBI): domain Eukaryota; kingdom Metazoa; phylum Arthropoda; class Insecta; order Diptera; family Syrphidae; genus Portevinia; species Portevinia maculata. The sequence continues at coordinate 47,328,369 of OX454528.1, read as the reverse complement.
ATGAGTCTGCTATATTCATTTTTCCGGGTATATAGATGGTCTTAAATTTGTACGATTGAAGTCTTAAAACCCACCTTTCAATTCGAGCGCAAGGCTTGGATTTGGGTCCAAAGATTATCTCCAACGGCTTATGGTCGGTAATAAGGTCAAATTCTTTGCCAAACAAATAGATGTCAAAATGCTCAACCGCCCAAACTAAAGCAAGAGCCTCTTTTTCGGTTTGACTGTACCTGCGCTCACAGTCTGTCAACGTTCTGTTCCCATACGCTATTATTCTAGGGTCTTTTGAATTTATTTGAAGTAAGACAGCCCCTAACCCAACTGGACTGGCATCTGCGATCACCTGCGTTTTGGCATGTACGTCATAATATCCCAATGATTGTATTTTCGTTAGAGCTTTCTTTAGGTCCGCGAATGCTTCGTCCTGCTCTTTTAACCAAAATCCTTTCAAATTTGTTTTCTTTCCTAGCTTGTACCTCAAAAGTTGTTTTAAAGGTTCTGTCGTTGTGGCTAGATTAGGGATCCATTTTCCAATAAAATTAACTAATCCTAGAAAACTTTGTAGTTCTTCTAGTGTTGCTGGAACTCTGAATTGTGTGATACTGTCAACGTATTTTGTTAAAGGCCTTATACCACCTGGCGTTAACTCGTGTCCCAAGAACTGAATAGCATTGACTTTATAAATGCACTTTTCGTGGTTTAACAAGACATCATTTTCTTTTAGTATATTTAATACCTTGCGTAGTCTTTTCTCATGTTCTTCCTCATTGCATCCAAATACCAAAATATCATCTATGAAATTGATTACCCCCTCACAACCTAGTAACATTCTTTCAAGTGTTTTTTGGAATATTTCCGGTGCGTAATTAATCCCAAACATCAATCGTTTATAACGATATAGGCCTTTCATAGTGATGAACGTCGTTATGTGCCTGGATTCCGGATGTAGCTCTATTTGATGAAATGCATTTTTTATGTCCAGTTTACTAAAAATAGAGGCCTTTCGAATTTCCCTTACGAGTATACACAAGACTTTCCAGGTGGATAGAGGATAATAATCGCCTCAGCTGGTTTTCGGGCTGGTTTTTCCACCGTTGATCATATTTTCGCGCTGACTAGCATCGCTAGAAAATATATTGAAAATAATAAGAAACTTTTTGTGTGCTTTGTAGATTTTAAAGCAGCGTTTGATACAGTTAACAGGCAAGCTTTAATTTATAAACTGGCATCCCTTGGAGTGTCAAGAAAGTTCTTAATGGTGTATGCCAAATTTCTTTCGTCTTCAGCTGTGTGGGATGGGTCGAACCTGTACGAATTTTTTTGAGACATCTGCAGGCGTCCCTCAGGGCTGCATATTAATATCTGATATTCTTCCGGGCGGCGTTAATTTTGCGGCAATCACATAAAAGTACTTCTGTACGCTGATGACCTATTGTTACTGGCGGAAAATCCTTCTCCTTTGCAACTGCAAATTAATAGATTGCAAACCTACTGTAAAACTTGGGATCTCCATATCAACGTCGCAAAAACCAAGGTCATGGTATTTGAGAACCGGCAGAGAAGACGTCCTGGGGTAGGAACTTGGCGCCTTAACAACGAACAAATTGAGGTAGTTCGTGAGTTCAAGTACCTGGGTGTTTAGTTGTCGTATAATCTAAACTTTAACAAGCACGCCAGAGAAAAAAGTATCGAAGCCAAACTGGCACTCAACATGATGTGGCCGAAGTTCTTCGCCAATCAAAACATTGGCCTCTCTTCGAAGTATCAAGTGTTTAACGCCACAGTATGTGCTATGGTGTGCAGGCCTTTGGTGTGAGCCCCCTCGAAGAATTTGAGGCAGTCCAAAGATTCTTTTTCAAGCGTCTATTCCGGCTACCAAATGCGACTCCGACCTACGCTATTCATGTAGAGTCTACGTGCGAAACTTGAAAGCTCATTCTGATTATTTAACCAGAGTGGTAATGAGAAGCGGGAATAATCTTTCCAAGACTATCTTAATAAGATTGCTACAAACCAATGCTTCTCCATTTAAGGATTGGAACCAGCTAGCGATATCCCTCGAACTGAATGTCTCCTTTACTTTAACTAATGTTAACGACTGGCAGAGGCTTTTTGCAATGATCATTGCTAAAGTGGATGACAAATTATACGATCAGCACATAATTAGAGCATCTTCCTCAGCTTCAAGGTTAATCTATAGGTACCTAAACCATCATTTGCTATCTCACGAAAGTTATTTCAATATAAATTTTTCATCGAAAGTTATAAGCACCATTTTTAGAGCGAGAGCAGAATTAATAAATTTGAATTCCATGCCACACAGAACAGATTTTGAGGAAACGTGTAATCTATGCAACATGAGAGTGCCTTATTATATTCACCACTTCATTGCGGAATGCCCTATTTCCAAAAGAGATTCGTCGACTATACTTCCGAGTAAGCAATCTGTCCGTAAATGGTCTGTACGATATACTAAACGGAGCTAGGGGGTGGCTTGTTTTGTACAAATACTGCATTCATGCTCTGTTATATCGTAATAGCTTTTAAAAGTCCAAGCTACAAGCCACTTTTGCCTATCTTCTTAAGTTATTGCTTTAATAATCCAAAAATTTTCTTTTATGTTTCAAATCATTTAAAATTGCTAATTTTTTTTTTTTTGGTGTTCTAAATCACTTAAAAATTATAAATCTTTATGTTGCAAATCATCAAAATTGTTTTTGACCCCCTCGCTGATCCATTCCATTCCTTTTATCTAGAAAACAGATTTTATTAAATTTTTCATTTCAAAACTTTTCGTCCCTTTCATTATCCCCCTCATCATACATGCTACTTGCCGAAGCGACGATGCGATGTTAACCCCCACAGCATTTGGGCGCCTTAAGACAATATATTCAACATTCCAGCTTTCTAGCTCACAATTTTGTTCTTTTGAAATTGTGTGCGTGTCAGTGGGCGGATTTAAAAAATTCTTAAAATTTATTATTTCGAGCCCCTAGAGAGTATATGGTTTACTTCAGCTTTCTAGCTCCAGTGTAAAGGCCTTAATTTTTGCCGACGGGTGAACGGACGGACGGACGGCCATAGTAGATACACATTACTATCGATGCTGACCACAAATATATTACAAAAAACTGCAAAACGACAGGTGACCTGCCTCAATATTAATGTAGGACATCAATTCGTTAATAGATAAGTATACCTATCCAACAACTATTTCTTTGAATAACGGCTGATACAACACAAATTGAATATTTCCAAATCAAATACTGAAGAAATGGTATAAATCGGTACATTTTTGAATGAGATACAGCGAAAATAGCAAAAGCCTAAAAATCCATAAATTCATAATTCCTTATTTGATGGAAAATAGCGAAATTAGCTTTCAATTTTTCCTTTCAAAAGAATCGCCTGTTTCATCATACATTCTACTCGTAGACGACAAAGTCAGATTTCTAATTTTTCCATCATATCCCTCTCATCCTACATACTATTTGCCGAAGCGACGCAACAATACAAATCATCAAAAGTATTCGGCTGCTACACAGAAAAATAAATACTTACATAATATCAGAATGATACGATAAAGAGAGACAGCAAAATTTAAGACACAAACCTTCAAACGCCACCACTTTTGCTCCCGCCTCTGTCGAGTTAAACGTTTTCAAATTCGTGTTGATGAGACTACTATAGAACTCTATATACAAAGACCAAGTGAAGAAGCTATTAATGTCGTTTTGAAGAAGATTTCTGTCGCATTGGTTGTTGACGGTTTTTAATATTTTCCTATCATCAGCGTATATCAAAATACAGCTACGCTTGTTAGTAGTTCAAAACGAATTGGGAGTAAGTGACTTCCTTGAGGAACTATAGAACAAGTACAGTACGATTCTGATAGCGAACCTCTAAATTTAAATTGATAAGACCCTTGTTCTACTGTATGAATCAACCCATTTTATGAGAAAACTTCGAGGTAAACGAGGTGTGTAGGCAGTCCATTTCCTCCTCCTTTTCTAAGGCATTAGAACAAGCCTGCAAGAAACATAACAGTTTTGTGACAGTGGATCTTACAAGGTAAACTAAAAGCAAAAAACTATTGTGAAAATGACAGTTTGCGAAATGGAAAAGGCAAAATAACAGTCATCCCTTTTTTGGACCCTCACTTATCGAGTGGCTGAATTATGGAAGTAAGGGTTCCATACTACGCTGCAATACTCAAGTCTAGAATGAACTAAAAACATAGGGACGGGCTTCAGTCCGCTTGGGCGAACTGTTGGATACTATATTCTTATTCCTATCCCTCATAAGTGGGCGTGACAAAAGTCTAAGCATGGTTGAATTGTTAAGAACGCTCTACATATTTTGTTATATAACATTTAAAGGATTTTATCAAAAAAAACGCTCCCTAGCTCAAACTTGGGTGTTTCAATAAAATTGTTTTATTTAATTGTGGGCGTGTCAGTAGGCGGATTTTAAAAAAATTAACACATGACCATAAAGGGCCCCTAGAGAGTATATATTATAATTTTCAGCTCCCTAGCTCAAACTTTGAATTTTCAAAAAAAAAAAAAAAAATAATTGTGGGCGTGTCAGTGGGCGGATTTTGAAAATATTTACACATGAGCATAAAGGGCCCATAGAGAGTATATATTATAAATTTGAGCTGCCTAGCTCAAACTTTGGATTTTCAAAAAAATTGTTTTATTTATTTATTGCACTGCACAACCCCTGCCACCAGACTAAATAACCATATGTGAGTATAGGTCTTACCACTGCCATATAGAGTCACATGATAATTTTGGGACTAGGACCCCAGCCGAAAATTCTGTTGCATGCATATAAGGCTATCATTGCCTTCTTTGCTCTTTATTTTATGTTGACGCTCCAGTTTAATGTTCTATTTAGAATCACGCCAAGATATGGGTTAACCGCAAGTCCGCAGTTTCTAGTCCAGGTACCAACCAAGGACAGTCTTTAGCGGTGGTGTGACTGGGTTTTCCAGCTTTGGGTATTGTTATGGTCGCATATCTTGATGCCTGAAAACAATAAAACATATTACCTTAGGTAGAAATGTTTAAAATAAAAATACCTGTGCTCGAGCTGCCGCGTCCCTTGTCTCCCCTAATCAATTGCTGCTGCAGGGCGGATTTTGAAAATTTTTTATCCCGAGCATGTTTAGGAGTCATAGATCATATATAAAAAAATATATTTCAGCTTTCTAGCTCAAAATTGTTTTTTTGAGTTTGTGGGCGTGCCTGTGGGCGGATTTCAAAAATTCGTAAACTTGATTATTTCGGGAACCTAGGGAGGCTATGGTTAAAATTTCACCTCTCTAGGTCCAGTTTACAGGCCTAATTTTTGCCGACGGACGGACGGACGGACGGACATGGCTAGATCGACATTACTCTCGATGCTGATCATAAATATAGTAACTTTTAGGGGTCTACGGGCAATATTAAGGTATGTTACAAACTATGCGTCAAAATTAATATACCCTTAGAATAGGGTATCAAAATATGTAGAGCTTCTTGGGTATAAGGATCCCTAAAATCTTTAATATTGAATGTTAAAAAGCCAAACATGACGTAAGCTTTTTAAAGAACAAAATCAAAATAATGCACGAACACTCCAGATGTGTATCAAAAATTACACTTAAAGCCTTGTTATGGTTGACTCTTTTCAGGACAAACTGAAGCATGGTATAATTAAAAATCAAGAGCCATTACACACCATCTTAATAGGATTTTTAGCTGCGTCGCAATGAACGTGTGCTCATATAAGGCAGATATTTAAAATTTGCTGTAGATGGCCTATAGTCGATCAGAGGCGATCAGAGGACTACGTGGAAGCCCAGTTCCGAAATTTTCCTTGTGCGAAATAAATAAATAAAAAAAACATAGGGACGGGCTACAGTCCGCTTGGGCGAACTGTTGGATTCCCTATTCTTATACCTATCCCTCATAAGTGGGCGTGACAAAAGTCTAAGTATGGTGGAATTGTTAAGAACGCTCTACATATTTTGTTATATAACATTTAAAGGATTTTATCAAAAAAAAAACGCTCCCTAGCTCAAACTTGGGTGTTTCAATAAAATTGTTTTATTTAATTGTGGGCGTGTCAGTAGGCGGATTTAAAAAAAAATAACACATGAGCATAAAGGGCCCCTAGAGAGTATATGAATTTCAGACCCTAGCTCAAACTTTGAATTTTCAAAAAAAAAAAAAAAAAATATTGTGAGCGTGTCAGTGGGCGGATTTTTAAAATATTTACACATGAGCATAAAGGGCCCATAGAGAGTATATATTATAAATTTCAGCTCCCTAGCTCAAACTTTGGATTTTCAAAAAAATTGTTTTATTTATTTGTGGACACGCCCACGTGGGCGGATTTTGAAATTTTTTTATCCCGAGCGGTTTTAGGTGTCATAGATCATATATAAAAAATTTCAGCTTTCTAGCTCAAAATTCGATTTTTTCCAAAATTTTGTTTTTTTGAGTTTGTGGGCCTGTGGGCGGATTTCAAAAATTCGTAAACTTGATTATTTCGGGACCCTGGAGAGTATATGGTTAAAATTTCAGCTCTCTAGGTCCAGTTTAAAGGCCTAATTTTTGCCGACAGACGGACGGACGGACATGGCTAGATCGATATTACTATCGATGCTGATCATAAATATAGTAACTTTTATGGGTCTACGGGCATTATTAAGGTATGTTACAAACTATGCGTCAAAATTAATATACCCTTAGAATAGGGTATAAACACGAAAAGTAATATCAAAACAGCGCACAGCTTCTGAAAATGCTTGGCAACACTGCTGTCATCACCCTACGAGAGCGAAATTACGAAAGTTAAAATCTTTGGATTGACTCTCATAAGACTCCACGAGAGCCTTATTACTTGGGAAGTATCCAAAATACTCAACTAGTAAAATTTGAACCCTAGATAACGCCTATGCTAAAAAAAAACTAACTAACATGAGCGACACAACAGAGATCAGAGAATAATAAAATTCAAGTAATAGGTATTTACTCAAAATTCGGTAGAGACCGCGGCTGTTGCTTGGCACCAGGATTCAAATGGGAGTGATAAGTCGTCAGAGGCTAAACCAAATGATACATTGACAAGACTTGAGATTCTTAGGTGGTCTCATCACCGGTTTCAGTCCCCTCAACGCGCATGTAAAAACTAGTAGGGTAAGAAGCTCGGGTCTATGCGAGTGCTGCCTGAAGACCGACGAAACAGCATTGCATTTCATCTGCGATTGTTCTGCTTTTGTCACAACCAGGCTTTATATCCTAGGTAACATACCTAGTTAATGATTCCAATTGAAGGTCTTTTAGACCTCACTGCCTTTCTTGGCTGACTTGTTAGGCACAAGCAGTTTTGTATCACAGAACTTTCACAGCTCTTCTCTCACATTTATTTGTGCTACGTTCCTCTCTAAAGCAATGATGGTAGATATATTAATAAGCAAATACTTGGTGCTTAACAAATTTAATTTCCAAATGCCTCTGGTGTCTAATCTCTAGTGTATCAAAACGAGGAACCAAAAACAGCTGCCGACCAAGAGCGTCCAAAAAGAATACTATATTCTTTCTGCAATGTGTTATGTAATGTATTGTGTACAATCACAATCAATCTCAAGCTCCAGAAGAAACCTTATACCTACATCAATTATGTATATTATATACATAAATAAACATGACTGTCATATATAATCTACATATGTATTGTGGAATCTGGGGAATTAATCCTACCGATGATGCCATGCTCTGACCACCTTATCTAGAATTCTGTGGCCATTGCCATAGCACCGGCATACAACCAGCTAATAGATAAAGGAAATATTCCATATCACCCCTACAAACGCGTGTACCTATATATTGTTATTATATTGTTTTTAGGCCCCCATCGGCGATGGTGCGTTCGTTCTTTCTGTATACAAGCGGCCTCCGTTATCTCAAGCACTTGGCAATTGACGTCGCAGAAAACACAGCGTTACAGTAAAACTTTGCTTTTGAGGATGCTATCTCACCTTAATCTCTGCAAATAAAAACTTACCCGCCTCAATTAGTATTTTGCGTGACGGCTGTGTCGGTCGGTCCGAGTAGCAAATTAAGATTCTAGTGCAAACCAAGTTATTACAAATTGTACCTACCTTGTGGCAACATGGCATCGACAAAAAAACTTTCTTTGGATTTTAAGGGCCTAATGGCTCCGGTGTTTACTTCATTGAACGATGACAAGTAAGTAGTAGTTACTGTGTATATTTGTTTTTAAATCACATCGTCTTTCAAAGGGAGAGAAGCGTTCAAGTGGACAACATTGAGAAATACGCTAGTTTCCTCAAGAGCAAAGGCATTCATGGAGTATTAGGTGTGGAAATGAAATGAAGCCTGTCGCATGGGAAGAGATGTTATCTTTGTTGTTTTATTTTTATTTAAAGTGAATGGCACAACCGGGGAAGGTCCTATTCTAAATTTGGCGGAAAGAAAACTAGTGACAGAGAAATGGTGGGATGCGTCTAAGAAATACGGTTTAAATTTGATGGTACAAATTGGTGGAGCTCCATTGCCAGATGTCTTGGAAATGGCTCATCATGCAGAATCACTTGGGGTGCATTCGGTTTTGTGTCTTCCAGAGTTGTACTTCAAGCCGAAAAATGAAAAGGCTTTGGTGGGATACTTTAAATTGGTCGCAAAGTACTGTCCCAATACACCGCTGTTATACTATCACATTCCGATGTTCGTTGGTCTGAACTGTAAGTACCTTTACTAACATAGTGATAGTGAATGACATTTCTCAATTAGCAAATTAAACATATATAGTGAACAATTTTAATATTTTTAATGAACAATGACACGAAAAATGCAGTTGGGAAAAGCTATTTCATTTGACGTTTAAGTTATTAAATTCTTTCTCTGTGGTCCGCTCGTTTTCCTTCGGCTTGAATATAATTTTAATTTAATTTTTGGTGTTAACGGTTTTTGTGACACGATTCGTTTTTTTTATTAGTTTTCTGGTTAAACTCATACAGTTTGCAATTACCTTTTGTTTATGAATTTTATGAAAGTGAAGTTTCAGTGATTGTATTTATTCAATACATATTCAGCCTCATTCATTAGAATTCGCTAATACACCTCTAAACGGTTGCACAGTTATGCAGTGAATAAGTATTTATGCAGACTTTATAGACTGTTGCAAAAATCCGTAAAACATTTTCCTACCTATTTAAAGGGTGTCCCAAAAAGCACGCAAGATTTGAATTTTGCGAAAGAACAAAAATATTGAAGGTTTGCCAGCGATGAGGCTCATTTTCATCGGGTCGGGATGGCAAAATCGTCGAATCAGGGATTCAGAAAATCCAGGCGTGATTGTTGAGAAACAAATGCATCGAAAACGAGCTATTCTTTGGTGCGGATTCCGTATACGTATAGAGATCAACGGACTATTCTTCTTTGAAATTGCGACTGGTTAGTTTTGTTGCTCGATTTTTTAACGACATAATAACCCAGTTTTTGTGCTTTAATTGCAAGACATGGATGTGGACGATATGTGGTTTTAACAAGACGGTGCCGCATGACATACACCCCGAAAAAGTGTTGAATTACTGCATGCGTCATTTTCTGGCCGTCCGCACAATGCGACTTAACGCCAATGGACTTTTTCTTTGGAGTTGCTTGAAGTCTACAGTTAATGCCAACAAGCCCACGATCACCTTCACCTTGAAGATTTAATTTGCCCACTGAATCAACGCAATTCAAACAAATTTATGCAAGTATTATTGAAAAGTTCGACAAAATAGTGCGTTTGTGCCTGTAAAATCGTTTACCCGATTTGCTTTTCCACACACTTTACTGTAGATATACTTTATGCTTCAATGAAAAAATTAAAAATTGTAATTTTAAACCTTCCTTCTTTACCTTCCGCACTTCTTGCGTGCATTTTGAAACGTGAACCCCCCAAAACGTGAACACTGTATTTTTTACATTGACTGCTCTAAAACGTGAACAAATCGAAAACCTCTAAAACGTGAACAGAAATTTTTTCAAACATTTCCACATAAAAATGCACTGAACTCATTTTTAAGACTTCGGGGGATCAGTTTGCTGTTTTGTCTTGCATCAAGTCTAATTTTCTGTTTAAAAATGTGTTCAAAGAAAGTGAAGGTTTTAACATTAAACGAAAAAGCCGAAATTTTGGAAAGCTTTAAAAAAGGAGTTAGCCGGACAAACTTATCAAAAAAATATGGTGTCGCTAAGTCAACAATATGTAGTCTTAAAAAGGAAAAAGATTTAATTTTGAAGTGTGTTAGTAATATATACTCTGGACCGGGAAAAAGAAAGAAAGATATTAACATCATCAGAGCTGCCAAAAATGGAAAAATGTCTTTACAAGTGGTATTCGAATGCGAAATAAAAATTGGCCTGTAAGCGGACTAACGCTGAAAGAAAAAGCTAAAGATTTACATTCAAAAATAAAGGAAAATGAGGGTGTCTTTTTAGCAAGTGATGGATGGTTAAGTGGTTTTAAAAAACGATATATCATTCGACTTCTAAAAATAGCTAGTGAGAAGCAACATCGCAGCCTCACTTAGTTGATGTGTTTAAATTTAAACTAAAAGAAAAAATTGAAGAAATGGGACTGTGTAAAGATCAATTATCTAATGCGGATGAGTCTGGCTTGGAAACTTTTGTCAGAGAAAACCTACGTTTCAACATAGAAGCAGCGATTTACTTTCTTGTGTTGCGTAAATGCTTCAGGCGCACACAGGCTTAAGTTGTTAGTTAGAGGAAAGGCGAAAAATCCACGCTGCTTCAAAAACTTTGCTTGTCCGACCGAATACAAAAGCTCCAAATCGTCTTGGAAGACTACTTCAATTTTCATGGAGTGGTTCCACCAGTCCTTTGAACCACAGGTAAACATTTTACTTATCCAATTGAAACATAGGTAAATGTTTTTAAAATTTGGACTTTAGGTTAAAGCTTTTCTGTGTCAAAAAAACTTGCCACCTAAGGCTCTTCTATTATTAGATAACGCACCATCTCATCCTAGTGAGAGTGAGCTAAAATCGGAAGATGGGATTATAATCGCCATGTTCATGCCGCATATTGTAACCCCGCTCATCCAACCTATGGATCAGAATGCCAGAAACAGTTTGCTAGCATCGATTGCAGCAAAGGACTCTAATCTTATTGAGTGCATGTAACGCTTGACCTTGAAAGAAGCTGTTATTCTATTAGAAGACTCATGGAATAGAGTCAGCGTAGAGACTTTAAGACTTTAACTAAATGCTGGGCCAATATTTTAATTTTTTTAGGAAATGAGGAGGATGATGAGGACAATATTCCGTTGAGTATTTTGAAAGAAAATGGGACTCAGAGCTTAAGCCGTTGATAACATCTACAATACTACTTCTTCAAAGTTTGATTTGATTAAATTTTAATCAAATTACCGGCTTCAAATTTAACTGTAGGTTGACTATCCGTTGTTGGGGAGTGGAATGAAGAGAATTTTGAATTTGAACCGTCTCAGAACCATGAACACGAACAGAAGGCAGACGACGATGCAACTGAAGCAGTTGAAATTTTTAACAAGGCTTTGGAATTGTGTGCAGATTCAGGCGTTGACCAAAGCGACTTAGACGCCTAAGAGAAAATGCAGTTGTTCAAATGTTGGGGAAAATACAACAGAAAAAAATTACAGATTTTTTTTGATAAATAAACCTAATACAAGCAAAAAGTAGTTAAGATGGAAGAAAATGTGTTTTATTTTAAGAGCAGCAGTAAGTGGTAGGAATACAATTTTAATCATAAAATGTTACATTCCAAAACATGAACAATCTTAAAAACATGAACACCCTCGGTTTTAATTAGTTCATGTTTTACAATATTCACTGTAATAGGATTGTTATTTGTTAATTCCAATTATGAAATGCAGCTATTATTACAAGCTGAACACTCGCACACCCACTCTTAACTTTTCCCTGCCACAATAAATAATTATCTCATATCTCTGCCTCAATGAATTATCTTTCACATGCATATTTGAATTATAGTTCTTTTGAGAATCCTCACTGCTGAAATATTGGGCATCATTAAATCAAAATATAAGAAATCGAAATTGACATTTTGATACAAAAGCGTCTTTATAGAGACACCATAATCAACCTCCACACGGGTTAAGCTTATGCACTACAGCGTCTATAAGGTTTTTGAGTTTAGAGAGAGACTGATAACCTTATAATACTTTTATGAATACGGCTGATTATGTATTTTCCCAAAGAAACTATTCTAGGGATGACATTTCATTTTGAAAATGTTATTTTACAAACAAAAACAGCGACTAAATACTCAACATTTGTTTGTCATGGAAGAACTGTGATTTATTGACTAATTATTTGATACATATCAATATTTTTGACAACGATAGTCGGAGTTGGTAAATAATTATTACTTTTGGTAATTGATTACATGCCAAATTATAATTACAAGTTTTGAAATTGATGTTGAAACAGTTACAATTGCAATTACTGCAATTGAAATAATTCAATACTTGAAGTAATTGAAAAAAAAACAACGTAAATTACTATCATAAATTACTTGCCTTGAACAGAACTAACACCTCAAAAAAATAATTATTATATTTTGCCAATTACAAATAATTAGTACCTACATGTAATACATTGTTGGTGAATTTGATGATTGATCGCGATAATACCAATTCATTAATTTTGTTGATGGTTGTCAAATATCGTGGTGACATTTGGAAAACAATAAAAAGGCCTAAGGCTCAATCAGCATCAACTTGATATGAACAAAGTTGCGCATTCAAGTGTTTACCTACGTGATTTATTTAGTGTTGTCATTGTCAGAATCAGCAAAACACTCCGATTCCATAAAGAGATAGAGATTTCATACACAAAGCCGTAGTAAAATTAGTCCAATGACGTCAAGACTTGTCTTAAGTATGAGATATCTGATATCAGGATTTAGAAATCGTAGCCAATTGAAACAGATTACACAAGTTTCTTTTTTTTTAGGTGAGAAAACAAATATAGTTACCGTCAAGTGGTAGGCCATCACCACTTGGTGTGTACGACCACACTAAACTTTCCACAGTAACGGCCTCCAATTGACCCTGGGACCGCTTTTGGCATTATATCAACGTGGTGCCGTATTAAAGTCCGTTAAAGGACGCCTTCTTATAAGTCGTCTCTGCTAGGAAGCTGACATTTTTTATACGGTTTGAATTACTTTGCAAACATATGAATGGAATTCGACTTCGTTCATATATCCACCACGGAGACGTATGCAGCGGTCGATACGTTGAACCCAATTTTCGAGGACTCGGCCGCACATTTCCGCCCATACGGCCGCTATTTCTCGTTCAATATTGGCTCTGAGCTCCTCTAACGTCGATGGCTTGTTGGTATAGACCAATGATTCAATGTAGCCCCATAAAAAAGGGACATTAAATCACACGATCTCGGCGTCCTATAGACGGGTCCGTTTCTCGCGATAACATGTTCACCGAACTGAGACTTCAATAACTCGATTGTTGCACCTGCTGTGTGGCTTGTGGCACCGTCTTGTTGGAGCCACATATCACTGATGTCCAACCAATTCACGCAATTGCTCAAAGAAATAACGTTCCAACATGTCTCTGTAGCGAATACCATTTACCGAAACGTGACGGTCCTTTTCATCGACAAAAAAAAACGGCCCAATGACGCCACCGGCATGAAACCCGCACCGCACCAGAGTGCGTTCACACTGAAAATTTGAAGTTTTCAGGTCGGTAATGAAAAACCCTTTATAACAAAATATGAAGTTCATTCTCAACAGTTCTCCTTAACTTACATAGATGTTCGTCAAACCCACTTAACGAGGGGTTCCCTATGTTTTTAATTCACAATATGTTATATTTTAACTAGATTGATGATCAAATTGTTTGTTTGATTTAACGCATTAAGAATTAACATTTTGATAAATTTTCTTTCCTTTAGTTAACATGCCAACATTCTGTGACCTTGCTGAAGCTGAAATATCAAACTTTGTTGGCATAAAATACACTTCCAACGACCTGGACATGGGAGCTGCTTGTTTGAAACCAGGACGCAGTGTCTTTCTCGGTGCTGACACGCTTCTAGCGGCAGGCATCCTTCTAGGTTTCGACTCCGCGATTATGACTACACTTAACATCTATCCAGAAATATCAGTCAAGATTATGGAACATATGAAGAACGGACAGTTAACGGAAGCTCAAAAGGCTCAGTCAGCTTTAACTGAACATGCCAAACGCATTCTCAAGGAGGGCAATGGAGAGTGGGTATTTTCGATGAAGATGGCGTTCAATAGCATGAAACCAGGAGGTTTAGCTGCCGGTCCTGTTCGAGAATTGCATGCTTAGATGAGACATTCTTTAATTGAAATATTGAACTTTATTATAATATACACAACATAATAAAGGCAATGTAGTTATATTGAAAACATAATTTACTGAATGCATGCATGATTTGAATATAATTCAAGCACAAATCGATTTTTGTATGGATGGTATAAATAGTAAAAAATATAAAATATAATTGGCACTTTTCTGCGTTACGATTTAATTAGGAAGCCACAGTGCTTGAAACTGAATTGCAGCGCCTGCTTGTGATGAAGAATTAAATTCAAGGGCACCGTTGACCGCTTTCGGATCAAGTTCCGTTTCGCTATTAGCTGATTTAAAGCATGTGTCCACAATATCGTACGCCTTCTTCTACACCTCTTCATTTTCGTGTGTTTGTAGATTTTCCAGTTTGTCTAAAGCGCCCATTTCCTCTACCATCAAGCACAAGTTTTCGGTGCAACCCAATTTCTCGGCCAAAGCGAAGAGATTTGAAAGACCATGAAGTACAACTATAATTATTGTGCGGGCATCTTTAGCTTCCAGGAGATCACAAAATGGCTTTAGAATTTGATACATCTCAATTAGATCGGTGATCTGTTCTGGAGTGCACTTATGGTTGTGTTCGTAACTGCCCTTTTGTGATTAAAGTCACCCTTTTTCAGAACAATGCGAAGCTTTGCGAAGATATCTGAAAATAGGAAAAATGACATATTTAGGAGGTAAGTTGTATGTTCAGCTATATGAAATCGAAAAAAGAGACTTATCACCCCTTTGCGGATTGCAGAAACAATGACGCCGTTGGTTGGTTGGTTGGTTGGTTGGAACCGGTCCTCGATGAGGATGCACTTAGACCAGAAGTAGGTCCATTGTGCTGCCGATGTGTAAGGTGGTTGGGTCAGCCTCTTACTCAGGGAACCATTTGATCCTCTAAATGAAGGAGCTAATCTTTGCTGTGCAGGTGTTCTTGAGATCGTTCAGGCCATTGAAAAAGTATTCAGCTAGTGTAGCCTTCCTAATGTTGGCCAGTGCAGGACACGTGCAAAGGAAGTTACTGATAGTCTCCTCTTCCTCCTCATCCGTACAGCTTCTGCAGAAGTCATTGTAGGGAATGCCCAGCCTTTGAGCATGTCTTCTTATAGCACTGTGCCAGGTGAGAGCGTTTACTAATTTGGAGAGGGTTCCGCTTTTATGCCTCAGAACTCCGATGGACCTGGGTTTATTTAATGTCGGCCAGAGTAGCCTTGCGGTGTTGCACTGGTCGAGTTGGTGCCGACGACGGTTGGCTTCGCTCACCGCATTGGTGTCTATAAGGTGTTTAACATCGATGTCGGTGACACTTATGCTGTTTAAACCAGAGGAGCCACGTCGAGCCAGTTCTTCAGCTTCACAATTCCCTGGTATGTCACAGTGACCCGGCACCCAGCAAAGGGTGAGGCTATACTGACCGGCTATCTCGTTAAGAGCTGCGCGGCAGTCTTTCATAGCCTTGGATCTCGTAGTGCTAAATGCAAGGGATTTAATGGCGATGTATATTACAATATCTAATTTCGATTGAAGTGAGTGTAGCGTCACATTTAATATCTTGAAACGGTACTGAAAATGTGTATGCAAATCGTTGGGTTGACACGACTGGAGAACAATGTCGTAAATGGAAGATCAAACAATAATCAATAACGAGAGGATTACGTTCGCCACCAGGTATCGCAAAATAAATTTACCAATCCGCAATGGCAAAAGTATTTAAAAAATGTCTGCTTTTTTTTCTCCCCTCCGTTTGATGAAAAAATACGGTTCGCTAGCTACACCACAAAAATAAAAAGTGGATAATAATTGCTTCCTTGAAATTGAGTTGCCTTCAAAGCCAAGTCTGCTCCGGCGGAATGTTTAATACCCAATTTACATTCCTAACCCGAAAAGTGGGCGTGGCAGCAGTGGCGTGGCGTGGAAAATGTTAAATGGTAAGTCGGAAAAAATATGCGCCTGCAAACGCTTTCTGAAATTATATTGTGTACTGCAAATCGCATAGAAGTAAAGCAATTCAAGCCGATTTTTTATACCTCAAGTCATTTAAGCTTAAATTTACAATGAACCTAAAGTATAATAAAAGTGGCTTCGAAAGAAACCTTTTTGGCAGATGCAAATGTTGTACCTTAAAGAAAATTGATAGTAAGTAATAAAAAAAAGGAACTTCATAAATCACGGTTTGTTAAATAAATAAATACAAAAATAAAAATTTAAATTAAAAAGCTTCACGCATAATATTTACAAAAATGTATAGATTTTATATCTATAATATGTATATATAAAAATATTTTAATATATAAAAATATTTTAAAAATAGTTTTTGTACAAAGTTAAAAAGAGAAAATATTAATGATTAATATTTTTTAAAATCAAAAACAGTAGAATTTGGAAAAAAATGTGAAAAGTTTTGTTTAATATTTTTTTTTTATTTGTACTCTAAGTCTATTCTTCTACCTTTTTCACGTATTCTGCAAGAACTCTTTCATAAAAGTTAGGCCTACTTTTTATTTTTAAAAGAAGTCGCTTTTCTATGGATTAAAGTGCTAAATCAGAAAGCCTGTCTTCTCCTTGAGAATTTCTCAAATATGTATGAACTCTCCACGGAAGCAACAGTCATTGGTAGTGTTAAAAATAGTCCACTTAATTTTAAGATTTGGGGAAATGTTTCACACAATATTTCACTTGTTAAATGTTTATAGAGGGATAAAACGTCAAGTGGTTGAAGTGAAGACGTAGTATAGAGAACTTTCAGCTCATTTTTTAAACCTGCAAAATCGAAAATTCCAGGGAAATAGTTAATCACCGAAGATATTTTATCATCTGGCCTTGACTGAGCAAAACGACTGTATTTTGATTTATTGAGTAAATCCAAAAAAAAATTAAATCCGTGAGAGATTTATATCGTGTCTTAATTTGAGATATAATATTGTCCTTTATTTCTACGAGTTTCTGATACTCCCGGCATGCGTCTATTTGCTTTTTGTTTTAAAATATTTGAACGTTTAGTTGATTTATTAAAGAAGCGTACTATTGTGTTTATATTGCCAAAAAAACATTCAATTCAGGTATATTTTCCAGTGATTGAGATAACATCAAATTTAAAACATGTGCGTGGCAAGGAATAAAATAAGCCTTCCCCTGACATAACCGCGGCCCCATCGTAAGATTGCCCAACTAATTTCTCCTTGCAACCGTATACATCAAGTATATTGAAAATATGTTTTGAGAGCTCATCGGCATTTCGACTCTCACTCACGTCAAAAAATCCAAGAAACCTTTCCTCTACTCCTTCCTCCGATAAGTAACGCCCAACGGCACTAAGTTGCTCCCTATTTTTTTTTTTTTTTTTTTTTTTTTTTTTTAATTTGCTTACGCTAAAGGGATTTTTTTTTCTGTTGTTACAGTACGCTTATAATGTTAAGAACGCAGTGTAAGCTACTTGGTATTAGAAAGAATAGAGAGATAGGAAAGAAGTGTTTGGGTGCAGTTGTAGGGTTTTTTCTCCACGGGTGGTGTCTAAGTTACTTAGGGAGATTACGATTTCATGTATTCGGTATAAAGTAATGGACTTGGCCGGGATTCGAACGCACGACCTTCCATTCCGTAAGCGAATACACTACTACTGCACCATTGCCACCCGCACCCACTATGGCTCATGTCTGGTGTTTCATCAATCATGATGGACACAAATCGCGTTTCACTTATTTCTACTTTAATTTCGCATTTGATCACTGCGGCTATACTTTGTATTAAATCGTTTTGGATGTCATTTGATAGACCCGAAAAAAACGGATTACCTGCACTTGAACACTGTTCCAAATGAGAGTCCATTAACTGGTCATACTTAGATAAGTATAAAAGTGTTTCGACATAATTGCCACGATTATTAGAATCTGGCTTTTCATTATGACCCCGAAATGCTTGTTTCTGTTTGCATAAAAGAATTACCGTATCTATAAAACGTTCCATTAGTTTACGGTTTCTATCAACTTTTTTGTTGTGAGCTACAAAGGAATTACTTAACGAGGTTTCAATACGATCAGTACCGAATTCGTGCAAAGATAAACAGCTACGAATGTGTTTTTCCGTCTTGACATGTTTATTTGCCGAATTAATTAAATTGTTTATGTCAGCGTAGCCCGTGCGACTCCAAACACTAGGAGAATTAGAAAAAAGGAGGCAAGGAAAACAAAACATTTTATTGAGCTTACAACTACCAGTCAACCAAGTATATTTTTGATATATGGATGCGTTGAAATGCGAAACAAAACCATCCTTGCGCTTATAATCTATTTTCATTAGAAGGAGTAGAGCGTCCTATCTCTATAAATTTTTTTTTAAGAAAACTCAACTTACAAAAATAGTTTTCTTCTTCCAAAAGCAAATCTACTAAACAACAATTTACTGTTAATAATGCCATTTTCTCCTTTGCTGAATCTAACTGAAAACAAAACAATTAAATTTTTACACTTCTCACACTTTTCACTGTTTTCGATCACTTTAAATAATTATATATTGCACAACAATAATTCCACTCAATATTACTTTAAGTTACACATCGCAGTCTGCTTCACAACTGAATTTTTCAAACAGAACTCACCTCAGCTACATACAAAACTTGCCAAATAAGTCGCTGAAAAGCGGGTTATATTTTTGCATAAGGAAGCGTGTATCAAACAGAGCGGAGTCAAACACGGTGAACGATAAGGGGAAAACAAGGAAAGAAAGCCAATTTGTTCTAACCAGCCACATATTTCAGAACGCGAAAATTTCCGGGTTACTATGCTTTGTTTTGCTATCGCTTTGCGTATGTGTTTCTTATGGGGTATGGAGAGGAGCATGTGATGCTGATGGAGTAGAACGATATGAGAGCAGGTGAATAGCAGGTGGTGGGTTGGTATAGTCCGTACCAAAACAGTTGGCCAACGGTCGATTGCGCAGAGAGAGGATTTAAGAGAACAAAAATGACGCGAAAGAGGTTTAATCACTAAGCGTTTTTGCCTGTAATTTACAATGCGTAACCCAACTTTACAGTGCTTAGAACTAAAATGCTGTTGAATATCTAAATAAACTTAATTTTTTATTATGAGGTCGACTTTTATACATTTCTACCTAGAAGTCCGATTGTATTTGAAAGGGTTCCCAACCCTTTTTATGGTTGAACATTTCGTGGTTTAGCGCTAGGTTCCTGTATGGGTGGTGTGCTTGGTTAGCATTAATTTTATGATGTTTGATTTTACCTGTTTGACTTAAGTGTAAAAGTTTTACGACATGATTAGTGTTTGCATTTGGTTACCTGTAGGGACAAGGAATAAATTTGTTGCTTGGTTTTTAGAGTTTTTTATTTTAAGATAACGCATATATATTATGGATTTCCTATTTGGAATTCACTTTCACGAAAACAAAAGCATTGCTAGGACATAAGTTTATTAAAATAAAATAAATTGTCATGGATCTTTCAAGAAAAGGAAAACCAATAGGAAGTCTAGGACGTAAGATCGTTGTTAGGATATATTACAAAAAAATTGAAGAAGCTAGGAATTTATGTATAGATAATCCCATCACATACGCAAATTCACAGACAGAGGAGTTTACGGGAATTTCGGCCCCAACAATAAGAAGGATAATTAAAGAATATGAGAAGAAAGGCGCTATTGAATCTCCAACTAAAAGAGTACCACATACAAAATGGAAAACTGGATTGGACGAATTTGGTATCACAGCTGTTCGGCGAATTATATACAACTTCCACATTGAAGAAAAAATGATGATAACATTAAAAATGTTAAGACAACGGGTGCAGGAAGATTTGGAGCTGAACCTAAGCAATATGTCGCTACATAGGATTTTAAAAAGAAATGGATTTTCTTATATGAAAACGGAGAAGCACCGTAAATTTCTTTGCGAAAGAAATGAAATCAAACTTTTACGAGTGAAATATCTGAGGAAGGTGCGGGAGTACAGGTCAGAAGGATATGAGATTATTTATTTGGACGAGAGCTATATTCACAGCTCTCACACAAGGCCAAGGGCATGGACTGACGGCACCAGTCAAGGTTTAAAGGCGCCAATTTCAAAAGGCCAAAGGCTGATAATGGCGCATGCAGGTGGAGCGAAGGGCTTCGTGAATAATGCCTTGCTTTTATTTAAATCTGGGTCGAAAACAGGAGATTATCACGATGAGATGAATTTTGAAAATTTCTCCAAATGGATGAAGGATCAAGTTTTAAATAACCTAGAGGAACCATCGGTTATTGTAATGGACAACGCATCATATCACAACAAATGGGAACACAAGCAAATCACTTCTGCTTCCGTTAAATCGGAGATGTTAGAATGGCTTTCCGTCAACAATATACCGCATTCTTCAAAAATGCTCAAAGTCGAACTTTATGACCTTATAAAGCGACATCGGACTAATCACCACCCCAAGCATAAGATTGACGATATGATTCACGGCGCGGGACACGAAGTACTACGATTGCCACCCTATCATCTAGATCTCAACCCTATTGAAAAGATCTGGGCAACAGTCAAGGGAAGAGTCGGAAGCCGAAATACAACGTTTAGATTATCGGATGTTCAGAAACTAGCTGAAGAAGAATTTTCAAAAATAACAGTTGAAGATTGGCGCAAAGTTTGTGAAAAAATTATAAGGACAGAGGAGGAATACTTTTCACACGAGCAGATGTGGGACACAATGTCGGATGCAATAATTATCAATCCAGGAGATGATTCTTCAACCGATTATGAAACTGACAGTTCTTCGAATTCAATTTAATATACATTAATATTAACTATTTCATATATAGGTAGCAAAATCAATGAATATTTTTATCTTAGTACTAAAACGTGTGTGTTTTTACTTCTTAATTCAAACCAAACCGAACCACCCATTTGGTATACTGGTGTTTTGTTTTGCTGCTCGCTGTAAATCTGTTTTATATTTGCAATTCATCGTCAATTTTATCTCGCTATAATTTACACTTTTAATCAAGGTTACAAATTTAAAAGTGGTGGGTAGTTCAAAAAGTTTTAAAAACTGCATTTCTTAAAAAAAATTATTGAAGACTCAAGAACGTTCACCATTTTGTCTTTAACGAACCGTTTAATACCCCATCCTCTTTTTTGTGACAGAAAATCGTGCCTATTGTTATTGGGCATAAAATCGTTTACGTTTCCAAAAAATTCCCAAATTGTAAATTTTTTATTAAATTTACCTACCTCGCCCAAATTCAATGATATAAACAAAACAAAATTGGTGTGACACTGCAATTTACTTTACTTTGCGTGCCAATATCAGTACCTACATGATCAATATGCACGACACAATTAATAATGATCAACGAAAGCATAATGAGCAAATAGGGTTTAAATCTAAAACCGTACACCTTCATACAGACACAGTCACACAATCAATTCATGTGCAATGTTTTGCTTAATCTATCCGACCGTGATCACATCATACTCCTACAAAGAACCGACAAGACAAAAAACGAAACAATATATTTGCCTCCAAGTAAAGTTGACATATAATGGTCTATATTTTTCCTCCGCTCCTAATTTCAGTATAAAAGAAGGAAAATGAAGAAACCACCCTTAGTGAGATCGCGACAGCGATCTTGAACACAAGGCAGGGTATACGTCGTTTTTTATTATGGCTCCGCCCATTTTCGTCTCTTTATGCTTGTTTTTGCAATTTAAGAGATTGTAAAACACATTTTAAGAGACCTGCGCAGTAGAATGGCCAACTGTTTTGGTACGCACTATAGAATTTGTTGCTTGCAACTTGCAAGTGCAGGTGTAGGAAACATACAAATCTTATGTTTATATACACACATTAAGATGCATGTTGCTTGTTGGATTGAAACATTGTTGAAAGGTAGAATTTTAAAAGGTAACCTGGCGTGAATCGAGTTATATGGGCGCCTCGAAACTGCGTGGCAGTGAGTTGAAAGCAATCGTCCGTTTTGCAGCAACTTTTATTTGCTAGAGAGTCCATAAATCTTATTAATTCAAAATGAATCGCCTAATGTGTTGCTAACCGCAAAACTCAAAAACGGCTGGACGAGTTTTGATGAAATTTTGTTGGTGTGTTCTTTATGGTGGAGTGTTCTGAAATGAGTAAGGTTTGTTTGTGATTGACAGTGGTGGTAGAAATGAACGAAATGTAAAAAAAAACACTTTAAACATAAATAAATATAATTTTTTCAAAGTAACCAATACTTCACTTATATGATAAAACAAAGAAACGTTATAAACTGCCATTATTCATTTTTAAAATCATATTTTATACCTACATGAGTGACATTTTTTAACTAATAATTAATCAAAGAATGTCAAAAAAATTAGCATTAGAGAGAAATTGGTTTAATGCAGCAGGGCGTTTTTCTTGCGATAAAAAGTATGATTTGAATGGCAAATACTTTTGTAATATTCTTTCTACTGCAGGCGCAAGCGCCACCCATCGTTTTTTACTGATCGCAACATTATTTTATATTGCATTCCTGTTTTTTTTGCAAAAATCTTTAAGATTGTCTACACGCACGGTAAATTCACGAGATCTACCTAATATTTTTACGTTAATTTCGGCTGTAGGATGAAAGTACCTCAGTAGCGTTGGAAATGTTTATATGTCTTTATGATTCGAAGCATCTGTGAATATACAGATAAATGAAAAATATTTAAGCGCTGTTTTAAGGATTTCTGAAGAATACGGCACAATCACATTTTTTGAAATAGCTTCGCACTTAGTTTTTACACAACAAAACTTTTTATCAAAAACTTTTTGAATTAGTATTAATAATGTGTCACTGCCGGCGTGGACTTATTTGAAATCAAAACAATTCAACCACTACTGCTTGCACTCGGCTCTTTGACGCTGAATAATACGCCAAGGTTTTATGAAATTTTCCTCTCTCTTACTCGCACTTGTCGATTAGCATTAGATGGAACATATAGAGGATCTTTTATTAAGGACTTGACAACTTCTTTTTTAAATAAAATGCAAACTACTTGAGATATCTCAAAATATTGGCTTGTATCGGTTTGAACTACTATCAAACATTTATGAATTGAATTCGACTTCGTTCATATGCCAGCCACGGGAACGTATGCAGCGGTCGATACGTTGAACAAAATATTTGATGACTCGGCCGCACATTTCGACCGATACGGCAGCTATTTCTCGTTCAATATTGGCTCTGAGCTCCTCTAACGTCGGCGGCTTGTTGGCATAGACCAATGATTTAATGTAGCTCCATAAAAAAGTCTAGAGGCGTTTAATCACACTATCTCGGCTGCCAATAGACAGGTCCGTTTCTCGAGATCACACGTTCAGCGAACTAAGATTTCAAGAACTTGATTGTTGCACCCGCTGTGTGGCTTATGGCACCGTCTTGTTGTAACCACATATCACTGATGTCCAATTCATGCAATTGCTCAAAGAAATAACGTTCCAACTACTGTAGCGAATACAATTCACCGTAACGTGACGGTCATTTTCAACGATGAAAAAAACTGCCCAATGACGCCACCGGCATGAAAACCGCACCAAACAGTGTCTTTTTGCGGATGAAGTGCTATTTCATGAAGCGCATGAGGGTTCTCACCTGTCCAGTAACGCATATTTTGCTTATTGACGAAGCCGTTTAACCAAAAATGCGCTTCATCGATGAAGATGATTTTACGATGAAATTCTTAATTTTCTTCCATCATGTCCAGAGCCCAATTCGAGAACGTTCGTCGCCTCATATGATCAAGTGGCTTTAGTTCTTTAGTTAGCTTGATCTTCTAAGGGCCAAGATCCTTACCGAAAATTCGCCATAATGTGTTCTGGGAGAGGCCCAATTCTTAAGAACGCTGTGAAATTGACTGAATTGACTGGTTTGCGACGGACGCCTCTACGGTAGCAATATTCTTCACACTTCGTTCAAAACGTAGTCTTTTTTTTTTTTTTTTCGGTTTTTTTTTTTTTTATTTTATAATTTGCTTACGCTAAAGGGATTTTTTTCTGTTGTTACAGTACCCTTATAATGCTAAGAACACAGTGTAAGCTACTTGGTATTAGAAAGAATAGAGAGATAGGAAAGAAGTGTGTGGGTGCAGTTGTAGGGTTTTTCTCCACGGGTGGTGTCTAAGTTAAATAGGGAGATTACGATTTCATGTATTCGGTATAAAGTAATGGACTTGGCCGGGATTCGAACGCACGACCTTCCATTCCGTAAGCGAACACACTACTACTGCACCATTGCCACTTTCTGAGACTTTCTGCCATCCATGGTCCATTGTGTAACGTCGGCTACGTCCTATAGCCAACGTACTGTTGCTCAACTTCTAGCTTCGGCTATTACGCCCTTAGCTATAACCTATCGGCAGTGGAACTGCTCGCAGAGGTGAAGTGGCAACTTGTCAACTGTGAACCGACCAGTTAGAACACAGCTCGAAAGCTAAATAATAACAACTGGGTAGTTGTGTGTCATTTATTGATTCAAAATAATTGGTATTTATACTAAATATTACATATGGACTTTGTATACCTACTCCGATCGCCCAATACCCGAATATCCCGTAATTCGCCTAATTCGCAATATTAATTGCCTGCCGACAATTATTCTGGGTTCACTTGCGTACTATGCTGATTTTGCATATTTATTTTCATACACGAGTGAAACCCCTTTTGCCTGTGTCGTCAATATGCATTGCCTCCATGCACCGATCGTGCCATCAGAGTAATATGATTCTTCTGTTTTTTTGTTCACTCGTAAAGTGTTTTTATGAATCATATCACTCTGATGTTAGGAGCAATGCTGTCAATTAAGTGGCCTTGGGTTAGGTGTATCAGGTATCGAAGTAGGTTTTAATGGGGTTAATTGCTTTTATGCAATTAATTAAATGGGCGCTAGTGTGCTCCCTTCACAATTGTACTACCAGGCAGACACACCACATTTTACTGTGGGAATTTACTCGTTTTTCTAAGAAAAACGAGAAAGTGCTTCAATGATAAGGAGCTTAGGTTTATAGCACTCACCATATCCGCACCAAATACCTGCCACCTGATACGTGCAAAAGCAGGACAATCACAGAGGAAATGTTCCGCAGTGTCGTCGCTTTCTCCACAGGCTTCGCAGTTGGTGGTGTCGCTTAGGCCTAGCACCTTAAGGTGCTTGGCAAAAACGTAGTGTCCCGTAAGAACGCCAGTGGTCTGTCTGCAGTCTTTTCTGTTGAGAGACAACAAGAATGCCGCGTATTTCCCACAAACGTCGGGGAGAATTAGCTTAGTCTGTCTGCACCCTGGAGAGTCATGCCAACGGCGATTGTGTTCATAGGAAACCCAACCGTCAATGGAAGCCCTGACCGAGGACGCAGGCAGACAAATCGCTGGTTCAGGTAATGATAAGTCCCCCTCTGAGCCCTGTCTAGCAAGTTCATCGGAGATCTCATTTCCCGTGATCCCGTTATAACCCGGGACCCAGACAAGTCTAAGTAAATTCACCCTTCCGACCCAATTCAGAGAGATCTTGCATTCACGGACTATTTTGGAGGTGGTAAATAAGTTGAGCAAGGCCTTAAGCGCAGCCTGACTGTCGCTACAGACGCAGATACTTCGCCCCCTCCACCTGTTCCTCGCAACATAGTCCATGGCCATTAGGATAGCATAAGTCTCCGTTTGGAAGACTGACGCATGTTTGCCTAAGGAGAAGAAAAGTCTAATGTTGTCGCTCTCCATGAAAACACCAGCACCAGATCCTTGATCGGTTTTGGAGCCATCCGTGAAGATTCGACTGCATTCCTTTCCAGGCTCAGAGTCTGGCCAGAGCCAGTCCTGAACACGAGGTAAGACGACTTCATAGTTGCGCTTCAACCGAAGTTCTGGTGTCATAGCATCAGACGGTATATCCATAAGATAGGAGTCGAACGACAGCCGTTGAGCAAGTTCATCAAAACTCCAGTACGAGTTATACCAAAAGCCACCTCTTTTTAAACGTGAGATAGCTTTGATTGTGCAACCTATCATGTAAACATCAAGGGGCGGGAGGTTCAATAGTGCATCTAGGCCGGAGCCAGGCGTGCTGGGGAAGGCCCCCGTGCAGCCGAGACATACCTGCCTTTGGAGTTTGGCAAAATCAGCAGTAACGTATTTACGTGAAAGCTTATTCCACCAAACAACCGATGCGTATGCCTTAAATGGTCTTATCATAGCCGTATAAATCCATAGGACTCTTTTCGGTGATAAGCCCCATGTCTTGCCGAAAATGCCTTTGCACTGCCAGAGAACTGACAGCACCTTGGCAGTCTTCAGCTCAACATGTTTGGACCAAAGAAGTTGACTGTCCAGGATGACTCCCAGATACTTTTCTTCATTGGAGAGTTGGATTGTGCGCCTTTTAGCACTGGCTGAGTCAACCCGACCAGCTTCCTCCTTCTCGTAAAGATAACAGTCTCTGTTTACCCCCGCCATCACATAGCGGCCACAATCCGCATCCGCAGCCAACGTTCTATTCATTAGCATTGCTTTAATCCACAACACCAATGGTTCGTCTACGCCGTGTTGTCTGGCGGAGCTGCACATGCTATCAAAAGTCGCATTGTCAAAAGCACCCTCAATATCGATGAAAATGCCCATCGCGTATTCTTTTCTGTCAAGCGCGCCCTCAATTCTACCAACTAGATTTTGGAGCGCAGTCTCGCAGGATTTTCCGCGTTGATATGCATGTTGCATCTGAGATAGTGGGTGCAATCGCAAAGCAGTTTTGTGCACATGAAGCTCGACCAGCCTTTCCATGCTTTTCAGCAAGAAGGAAGTCAGACTGATTGGTCTGAAGCTCTTGGCGAGCGAGTAATCACTTCTGCCAATTTTTGGTATAAATGCCACTCTAACTGTACGCCAGGGTGTTGGAATGTATGCCAGATCTAGGACAGCGGTGAAGTTTTTCTTCATAGTCGGTAGCAACTGGTTTGTACATTGTTGCAGCATGGCTGGGTATATTCCGTCCGTACCAGGTGGCTTGAAGCCGTCAAAAGACGCAAAGGCGTATTTAATGGCCTCGTCCGTTACCACGGCCTTCGCAATATACCAGCTACGCCGAGTTGTTTATCTTGGCTCACTCATAGTCTCGGTAATCGGGGCTGGTTGTGATCCAATTGTAATCTGGTTACCCGGAAAGTGAGACTCCAGCAGATAACTAAGAGTTTCCGCTTTCGTCTCAGTAAAGGTGCCATAAAGTTTTCTAAGTGAGTCCAGTTTGGCTGGTTTGGCCTTTTTCAGAACTTTAACCAACCTACTAGTTTCACCCAGTGTTTCAATCTTTTCGCAGAAATTCCTATAAGAAGCACTTTTCGATACCAGAATTAGCCTCTTATATTCCTTCTGCTTCGATCGGTAGAGATTCCAGTCTGTCTCCAAATCATTCTTGAGTGACCTATTTAGAAGCTTTCTAGCTTCTCTTCGGATTCTTTGCAGTTCCGAGCTCCATCAGGGAACCGGCGTTCTGCCAGGGGGTTTACTTACTGGGCACGTCAGTTCGAAACAGCTAGTAATGGCACTATTCAGGTTTTGAACAGTATACTCTACCTTTTGTCTCGTCCTGAGTTTCGTTGGAGTTTTGAGAGTTTTTCCCATTTCCTCCCTGAAGCGTATCCAGTTGGTTTTTCTTGCATTCCTCCTCTCCTGCAAAGTTATGGCTTCGCATTTGATTTGGAATTCGATACATCTATGATCTGAGAGGGATGTCTCCGTAGAGACCCTCCTGTTGGTAACCGTCTTAAAGTATATATTTGATAAAGCCAGGTCGATCACTTCCTGTCTTCTTGACATCACAAAAGTTGGATGCGAGCCAACATTGTTGATAGTAAAATCAGATGATAGAATGAAATCCAAGAGATGGTTTCCTCGCATGTTGCATTTGCTGCTGCCCCAAACAATGTTCTGAGCATTGGCATCGCAACATATAAGTACGCCCATCTTCCTGGTGTCGCAATAGTCTATGAGTTCAGCAAATGCCCTTGGTGGTGGAGGCACTACCGAATCATAGGGGAGATAAGCTGATGCCACGATGAAGGTCTTCCAATCTCCATTCGTCTCGTAGCTTCTGACTGCAGCAACCAAATCTTGGTCACAAAATTGTCCAAGCTTAGTCGCTGAGAGAAGGTTCGACACAGCAAGGCAAGCCCTGGGCCTTTCGGACCGCTTTTCACAGAGTATCGTGGTGCTACGAACACCTCCAAGGCCATAGATGCGATTTTTCCACACCCATGGCTCCTGTATGGATGTTATGTGGGGTTTTGTACTCAACCCGGAAATCTTCTTGCTGATTAGAGCAGTAGCAGCCTTCGAATGTTGAAGGTTAATCTGGGTAAATATAATTACCGTGTTTTTCTTCGCGACAGCCAATTTCTGTCCACTGGTGCTGTAAGCATTGCTGGTTGCAGAAACTGTTTCATCCAGATTTTGTGCGCGGGGACCTCCATGAGTTAGAGGTATTACAGTGGAAGGGAACGCAGAAGGTGCGTACGCAGTTCCACCGGTAGGAGCGCTCGAAGCCTTCATCCTCCGTTTATTCCTGCTCGAGCTATTGGAAGAGGAGGCAGCGTTGGTCTCAATCCGCTGGTGCGTTTCGGTTGGGGTAACCTCAGTCCACCTGCATCTCTCAGCCGTCGCCGCCGAGGTAGTGCAGCTCTCAGCGCTTGCGCCTTCAAATGGTTCAGTTTCTTTGCGCAGCGCGATTGCCGCCTTCCTCTGTTTCCTATTCCGCTGGCTCTTAGACAGAAGCCCACCGGTGCGTACCGCTTCTGCCCGTTCAACCTGTCCGGTTTCCTGGGCCTCATCAGCAACAACGCAACAATCAGCTACCTGTCTATTGGAATGAAGATTAAGCGTATCAGGTTGAACCTCTCCGCTACTTTCTCCATTTTTCCAGGAGTCTTCGGAAGCAAGCGTTCTTACAGCTCCTAAGTCAACGCCTGTACAGGCGGGGGGAGATGGTAGTATGTTGGTTGGGGCCTCCAGAATCCTTGCCCCGACCGCGGTCGTTAAGACCACGGGGACATAACCTTAGGTTGTTCCTTCATACTTTTCCTTTTGGTTTGGTTCGCGGTAGGGCATTCACAGCGAGTAAGGCGCAGCCTGCATGGGCGCAGACCGTAGTCTATTCCCATACAGACATCGCTTACATCTCTGCTATAACTCTACAACCTCGGATAGCGAGCGTATCGTACCGAGGGTCCCCTATGAACCACCTGCTGTCGCGCCTGGTGGGGAACCACCCCCCAGTATGGATTTTAGTCGCCTCTTACGACCGCCATGCCTACCTCGGGTAAATTCTAACCCCTATCCCGAAGGGGGATTTGGATTTCAGTCGCTTCTTACGACCGGCATGCTTACCTCGGGTAAATTCTGACCCCTATCCCGAAGGTGGAAAAAAACGTAGTCTTATTGACACGGCAACATCAAGCAGCGAATATTCTGACTAAAATTTGTTCCCTAGAGAATTACGGCAGAAAATTGGCGTTCACGCTCTTAAAGTTGCGACCACGGACCCGGAATTTCGGTAGTAAATTTTAATTATTTGTTAACGTTGTTTCTTCGTGCACTTCGCCATGATGAAAATGTTGATTTTACTGAATATTTCGACATTGACAGTTCGGTAATCGATTTAAGGGAACGTTCACACTGAAAGTTTGAAGTTGTCAAGTCGCTAATGAAAGACCCTTTATATGTACATAGGTGCAACAGAGAAAAAAAAATATTCACACCATAAAGAAAAAGATTATGTAGAAAAAGATCATTCTGAAACTTTAAGTCGTGACCGTTCTTATGTGTGCCTACTGCTGCTGCAGA
Organism: Portevinia maculata; assembly: GCA_949715645.1. Classification (NCBI taxonomy): domain Eukaryota; kingdom Metazoa; phylum Arthropoda; class Insecta; order Diptera; family Syrphidae; genus Portevinia; species Portevinia maculata. Next base: position 47,298,116 of record OX454528.1, on the reverse strand, counting down.
ATATTTAAAACATTTTCTTATACAGATATGATAATAGCTTTATGGAATATTACATCTATTAATTTATTTATCTGTAGTAGTGGTGTAGTTGAGTTCGTCGTTTGTTTGTTTGTTTTATGTAGTATATTGGTTAGGCTTGGAAATCTAAGAATGAATTTATTAATATAGGAATTGGGGACATGGGGGACGCTTAAGTGGTTTCGCGGGACTATATTATTAATTTTTGAAATGGGGGATTACTTCTGCCATTGGGGGGCTGTCCCCCTCAATAGGGGACGGTTGGCCCCCGTAGTCAAATCGCCATTTCTTTACACTAATTGGAGTTAATGTTATAATATTCAAGATAGTACGAGTATTTATAATTAAGTTGGATTCTGTATTCCCACTTTTGTATATGTTGGTCGATTTCGTAGTTGACAAATAATTAGAATTGTTGCATTTTGGTAAACCTTGTGCATAACACATTGATTGAAAGAAAATAAAAATCGAAAATTCTTTTTTTCGTGTTGTTGTGTGATTCGAAAGAGTCAGGTGACATAGGCGCCTGCCAGCAACTAGCCCCTACCCTCAGCGGAGCAACGAAGTTACTTGAGCGGGCTAAGCAAAGCACAGAAAAACGTGCAGTCTCTGTAACCACCGAACCGATTTTTCTGAAATCAGGGAATCTTTGGTATTGACTTGAATGTGTTTCTGTGAAGTTTGGTAAAATTCGGTCCACCAAGTTTCACTTGTAATTTCCCTTCTCCACAAAAAACGGCAAGTAAAAGCATAAAGGGTCTAAAACCTATCTTTTCCTACCATTTGTGGGTGTAAAGTTATATTGTTGCTACGATTGGCAGAGACCAACAATTACACGCCGATTCCGACTGACAAATGTGAGAAGCTTTTGTTCCAAATTTCACTCTTGGATGTTTGTCAGACTTTCAAGAGGTAGGGCAGTGAAAAACCGTTGGGGGGGTACTGAGAGGATTTCAACCCGGGAACCCCTCGTTCAGGCTACTGCACCCACTACACTACTAGCTACTGCACCAAAAGCAGGGATGGGGTGTTTTCATAAACGTCTGCCTAACTAAGACGTTAGACGTGTTCATAAAGTTAGATTTTTGATCGAACTAACTTAGATGAATTGCAGAAGATATGTTCATTAACATCATAAATTTCATCATCGTCCGGCAGATTGCGCATCCATATTTTTTTGACTGCAGAAAGCGCGGGAGGTAAAAACAAAAATTCAAATTGCGAAAAATGTAACTTTTATTGGCAATATTTTAATAATTTTTTATTTACAACCAAATTCAACTTTTTTTTTAAGGGAAGTAGAAGGTGCGGTGTGGAATATGGCGAAAACTAAGCTATTTATTCTCAAAAAAATTCTGATGGAAAAAGAATTCAACTCTGGGAAAAAGAAAAAGATTTCTTTGTGGAGGACGATGCTATATGAAATCAAAAAAAATTAATACATTCTTCTCCTTTGATGTCTTGGATATCAAAAAATCTGACGTTTATGTGTTCAATAATGCAACAAAGAAGAAAGACGATTGTACTAGCGCAGATTTTCGACGTTTATTAAAACACCCATGCTCAGCTCACAGTTGAGCTCACTTTTGAGCCAGCTTACATTTGATCTATACAATCTTCATTTTCTTCTTAATGACAGTGAGGCTATGATCAGGATTCATATTCATATTCATATTTATTCGTATAGACTTATACAAAAAGATACAATATCTTCTTAAACAGTATAAGCTTAATTGATTAATTTACATAGTGTGTTATGAAGTTATAAGGTTACAAAGTTACAACAGGGAGGAAAAAAAAAGGCTAACAGTTTTGTAAAAATTAAATTTAATTCAGAGATATCATAAACTGATATAATGAAAATTCATAAAAAGCAATGAAAGAGAAGAAATAGAAGTAAAAACATAGGGACGGGCTACAGTCCGCTTGGGCGAACTGTTGGATACCCTATTCTTATTCCTATCCCTCATAAGTGGGCGTGACAAAAGTCTAAGTATGGTTGAATTGTTAAGAACGCTCTACATATTTTGTTATATAACATTTAAAGGATTTTATCGAAAAAACCGCTCCCTAGCTTGGGTGTTCCAATAAAATTGTTTTATTTAATTGTGGGCGTGTCAGTAGGCAGATTTAAAAAAATTAACACGTGAGCACAAAGGGCCCCTAGAAAGTATATATTATAAATTTCAGCTCCCTAGCTCAAACTTAGAGTTTGAAAAAATAGGTTTTTTTTTAAATTGTGGGCGTGTCAGTAGGCAGATTTTGAAAATATTTACACATGAGCTTAAAGGGCCCCTAGAGAGTAATATTATAAAATTTTGCTCCCTAGCTCAAATTTTGGTTTTTCAATAAAATTGTTTTATTTATTTATGTCAGTGCGCGGATTTTGAAAATGTTATATCCCGAGCAGTTTTAGGAGTCATAGATCATATATATAAAAAATTAGATTTTTCCCAAAATTTTGTTTTTTTTTTGAGTTTGTGGGCGTGTCTGTGGGCGGATTTCAAAAATTCGTAAACTTGATTATTTCGGGACCCTAGAGAGTATATGGTTAAAATTTCAACTCTCTAGGCCCAGTTTAAAGGCCTAATTTTTGCCAACGTACGGACGGACGGACATGGCTAGATCGATATTGCTATCGATGCTGATCATAAATATAGTAGCTTTTAGGGGTCTACGGGCAATATTAAGGTATGTTACAAACTATGCGTCAAAATTAATATATCCTTAGAATAGGGTACGAGTATAAAGAAGAAAAAAGAAGAAAAGAAGAAATATTTGCATAATGAAAAATCAGTCATAAGAAAAAAGAACAATCATCATTACATTAAATAACTTACATTAATGTCTCCAAGTACGTCTTGAGTTTCATCTCGAATTGCGTTTTTTTTTTTTTTTTTTTATATAATTTTCTTACGCTAAAGGGATTTTTTTCTGTTGTTACAGTACCCTTTATAATGCTAAGAACACAGTGTAAGCTACTTGGTATTAGAAAGAATAGAGAGATAGGAAAGAAGTGTTTGGGTGCAGTTGTAGGGTTTTTCTCCACGGGTGGTGTTTAAGTTAAATAGGGAGATTACGATTTCATGTATTCGGTATAAAGTAATGGACTTGGCCGGGATTCGAACGCATGACCTTCCTTTCCGTAAGCGAATACACTACTACTGCACCATTGCGACCCGCCGTTGTTCAGCTTATCATCCTTATAGAACGGGGAAGAGAGTTCCACAGACGTATCGCATTTAAAAAGAATTGGCGGCCGGATATTAAGAAGGTGTAATGTAGTGGCACAAGGTTTAACGATCTTAGAGAAAGTGGCTGACAGATCTTGTTGTAAAGGTAAGGTGGCTGACGTGTTTGCAATATACTGTGAAGAAGTTTTAAGATTCTTAGCTTTAACGTGGTGTCAAGAGTAATGCCGTATATTGATTTGGAAAATTGAGAGATGTGGTCATACTTTCTTAATCCGAAGATATACCTGGCTATACTATTGTACGCAACATTAAGCTTACGCTTGTGATCATAATCACTTATTAACGCATAACATATTTTCGTTGCTTAAGAATTTGCGTATCTGCGTATTCATTATCCTTTCCAAGTATTTAGACAGAAATGGTAGAATCGCGGATTGGTCTAAGTTTAAACTCTTTTTGATTTTTTGGAATTGGTATAATCTTGGCTTGTTTTCAAGCAGAGGGAAAAACATTCGACATAAAGATTGTGTTGAAAAGATGTGTTATGTATTTTAAAATGTATGGAAGTATGGCTTTAATGAAAACCGGATGAATTTCATCAAGTCCAACTGAACTTGATTTTATACATATGCAACTCTTTAAAACGTCCGATTCATCAACTGATGAAAAGCTAAAACTTGGGGAGGAAAACAGGGTGTTCTCGGCTGATAGAGTCGTCGTCTCATCAATAACTTCCGGACATGGAAGAGAAATAAATTTCTTATTGAGCTCGTTGCAGTCAATACAATCAGTAGTATTATTAATGTTTTCCATTACCAATATCCCGTAGGTTTTTCCAGAGGATTGAAAGAGATTAAAACCCTCTCACATAACGGCGTCCCTACTGGCCCGCCTGTGGGGTTCGCCGGTTCGACCTCAGAAAATAATAGCGGTCCACCCGATTTTTAATCACTTCGTCCCTGAGGTCAAACAAATGGTGGTGTTGCTGCATTTGTATAATCCAGGAGTTTTTAGGCTTACCTCTCTTTCGCGAATATATGGGAACGTTGATGGAAAGTGCCTTTTGACAGGGTTCGCAGGATCTCTCCCTTTAAAATGACAGAACTAACTGAGCCGCTCGCGCTTAATTCGGGATAGGTCTTTTGACGTTTTATCTATGCAATATGGAAAAACATAAAGCTTTTTTCTTTTTGAGCTCTGAGCAGAGCACTGACCAGAGCCTGAGCACGTCGAGTATTCTCTAAGCAGAGTAATCTGAGAGCACTCCGATTTATTTATGAAACACACTTGAGCACTTCACTGTCGGATAATAAGCAATCATGTTTATTTAATAAATAAATGTCATTTTATTAAATTGTATTACATATAATCGCAGATATACAGCCTCCAGCAGCCATTTAAATTGTGTACCCTCCTTTCAGTCTTTTTTTGAATACTACTACAGGCAATACTTAAAAACAACAAAAAAATATTAGATTTTCCGACCACTTTCTTGTGCGAAGTAGAAGGGACCTACAATTTTAAGCCGAATCCGAATGACAAATTTGAGAAGCTTCTCATGGCAATTGGTACTCTTGGATGGTTGTCAGACGTTCGCAAGATGTGTGGCAGTGAAAAAAACTCTAGATGTTAATTGGTCCCGGCGGGATTTCAAAATGGGACCTTTCGATTAGTAGTCCGACGCACTAAGCATTGAGCCACTGCGCCAGTAATGTTAGGGACACACAACGCTACAGAAGACGACCACACAGTGAACAACATCTGGTGACCAGACACACAATGTTACTTGAGATCGGTCATCTCATCCCAGCTGCAAGCAATAAAAATTACTGTAACCTGATAACGGTCATCAAACCTCACTTGAGATCGATCCCTACATCACAGCTGCAAGCAATAGAAACTATTCCTGTAACCTGATAACGGTCATCAAACCTCACTTGAGATCGATCCCTACATCACAGCTGCAACATATTAATATTTAGATTTACGATGGACGCCATCCTATTTTGTACTATATAAGACCCAGCTTTTGTAAGAGGTCTTCAGTTTAGATCTATCAACGCAAATGAGCAGATCGGCTCATTTAGAATAAAGAAATTGTTTTTTTAAATCACAAACTTTGTTTTAATTTAATTGGCGCAGTCGGTAGGATTGTACTAAGAAAGTTAACGAATATAACCCGATAGATACAATTCAGTGAAACGTACCGGAGTACTCAACTTTTTTCTTTCCATTTTTTTTTATATTGCAAAAGCAAGTGTTAAAATAAAAATTAGAACGAAAGTAAAAAAAAAAGAAAACCAACACGAACTTAATTTAACTTAATTTAAAAAGTGAATAAATATCAAAAGTTTTCGTGAACACAAAGTGATATAAAATGGCACATGCTGACCAAAATATCGCAATTAAACGTTTGGAATCAATCGCAACATTTGCTGGAAAACCAGACGAAGATATTATTTCCTTCGCGGAATACGTGGACTTCATCTATGTACACATCTCAGAAGAGAATCGAGCATATGCCACGTTGATAATAAACAACAAAATACAAGGAGCTGTAATACACACGATGAGACGAATCGTAAGACCTTCATGGCCAGAGTTACGAGCCGCCTTGATGCAGGACTTCGGAGTTCCAGAGACGTTCGAGCAAATTCTTCAGGACCTCCATTCGATCAACACAAGAGACATCTTCAAATTACACCAAGAATGCCAGGAAATTCTGCAGAAAATCAACAAAAAGAGTAAGCTAGAACTAAGCAATACTCGTATATATAATCCTATTAATAATGAAAGCATTGTATTAAATAAATTCATTAGCAATTTAAATGCCAACCAGGCAACAGTGATAATTTCGCAAACTATCAAAAGTATTAAAGAAGCATATAGTTTATTAGTGAGATATAGAAATTTAAATGAATTTCGACCTACTAACTTCACAAATAGACAAGACCAGCCTAGACACCTTCATAGGCAAGCAAACCCTCACACACAAGCCAGGAACTTTCAAAGACCAAATTTTTCAGGACAATACCGTCAGTATAATGTGAGACACAACGGTCCACAGAATTCAGGACAGATTAGAAACAGGCCAGAACCTATGGCCATAAATAACATAGAACAGGCAGAGGAATTAAATTTTTATATTAGTCGGGAAACAAAAACACTACCCTTAATGTCTGTTACCTTAAACAACAAAAAACATTTAATTTTAGTGGATACGGGAGCAAGTACTAGTATACTAGACGACTCGTAACTACTACAATTTCAAAGACAACCCTTGAAAACACCCACAAAATTAATAACCACAAATGGTAAAACCCTCATTACCTACTGAACAAATAATTACACCATTGCCTGTTGAATTCAACGAAAATGAAGCAACGATGGCATGGAAAATTATGAAACTAAATAATAAAAAATTTGTAGGAATCCTAGGTCAAAATTTATTAAAACCAATAGGAGCTATAATTAATTTAATGGAAGGATTTATTGAAATAAACGAACGTAAAACCTATTTTGAAAATTATAAAAAGGATATCGAAAAATGTCCATATAAATTTGAAGAAATCCATACACTAAATTATTGTAACTCAACGGAAATGAGCCAACTAATTAGTGAGGATTTAAATTCAGAAGAACAGCACGAATTAAAAAGATTCGTGAACAAAAATAAAACTATTTTTTATTTAGAAGGAGATGAATTAACATCAACCACCCAAACGCTACATAATATTAGGACCGAACATAACAGTCCAACATTTAGTAAAATCTATCGTTACCCTAAGATACATGAACAAGAGATTGAAAGGCAAGTAAAAGATTTATTAGCCCAAGGTATCATTAGGAAGAGTACTTCACCCTATAGTGCACCTATTTGGGTAGTCCCTAAGAAAATGGACAATTCCGGAATACAGAAATGGCGTATGGTAATTGACTATCGCAAATTGAACGAGAAAACAATTGAGTTCAAACACCCAATTCCTAATATCGATGAAATATTAGACAAACTCGGAAGAGCACAATATTTCACGACATTAGACCTCGCAATAGGTTTCCATCAGATTCGAATGGATCCTTCAGATATTAAGAAAACTGCTTTTTCAACCCCATACGGACACTACGAATGGTTACGTATGCCGTTCGGTCTAAAAAATGCTCCGGCAACATTCCAACGAATGATGAACGAAGTTTTAGACGAACTCAGTAACAAAATCTGTGTAGTTTATTTAGATGATATTCTAATCTTTCGCACTTCTCTACAAGAACATATGATTAACTTGAATTCGGTATTCCAACGGTTAAAAAAATACAATTTGAAAGTTCAAATTGACAAATGTAACTTTTTAAAACGATTACTGACAAAGGTGTTAAACCTAATGCAGATAAAACTGCAGCTATTGAAAAAATAGCATTACCCAGTACCCAGAAAGAGATAAAGTCTTTTCTTGGCATAACAGGTTATTATAGAAAATTCATAAAAGATTACGCAAAAATCGCACAACCTATTTCTAAATACCTAAAGAAAGATAAAAAAATTTATAAATCTGACATGAGTTACATAAAGGCACATCAAGAACTCAAAACTACACTCCAAACACAACCAGTACTTGCATATCCGGATTTTAATGAAACATTTGTCTTAACGACTGATGCATCCAACATGCAATCGGAGCTGTATTAACTCAAAAGAGTCATTCGATAACGTACATAAGCAGAACACTCAACGAACATGAGAAAAACTACAGTACAACTGAAAAGGAATTACTCGCCATTGTCTGGTCAGTAAAATATCTTCGACCTTATTTATATGGTAGACGATTCGAATTAAAAACGGATCATCAGCCTTTGAAATGGCTTCAAACCAAAAACTTAGGCAAAGATATTTCACCACGCTTACAACGATGGGTACTTCAGTTAGGAGAATATGACATGCATATTGAGTATCTGAAAGGCGCATGTAATACTGTAGCTGATTTCCTGAGTCGAGAAATCAAAGACGAAGTAAATATGCTAGAGCAAAGAAATGAAGATGTAGAGTCAATGAAACCCACAATACATTCGCAAGAGGAAGAAGCGAATGATCATTTCCCTATCAAAGATAGTCCAGTTAACATATTTAAGCAACAAATAATATTGAAAGCTGGAAGTGGACTTCGAAAAACCAAAGTGAATAGAAGAATATCGATAGGAATAAACGAATTAAATAAATATCACTTTAAGGACCGCTTAATTCCCCTATTAGAAAATAAAACTACGGGAATATATACAGATTTAACGGACAGTGAATATAATACCCTACGACAAATATTGATTCAATTGTTCGGATCGCGAATAAAATTCTTTAAATGTATGTATCTTGCTAAAGACTTAAAAACAGACGAAGAAGCCGTTAAACAAATAAAACTGTATCATGAAAAAGAAACAGGACACTCTGGAATTGAGGAAAATTACAGAGGACCAAAATCTATTTTAGAAATCTGGGGGAACTGATAAACGACGTTATTAATAGTTGTAATATATGCAAACAATCTAAATATGACAGACGACCTGTGAAAGAAAAATTCCATCTAACAGAAACCCCTAAAGATATCAATGAAATTGTACATTTAGATACCTACTGTATAGCTAAAACAAAATTCCTCACATCAATAGATAAATTCAGTAAACTTACTACAACCACTTATGTTCCTAATGTTTCACACGAAACCCTAGAAGAAACTATTCTACTATTAATAGCTGTAAATGGTAAAGCAAAAAAAATTGTAATGGATAATGAATTTAATTTTCCAAGAATAATAAAGTTATTGGAAGATCTTGGAATAAATACTCATTTTACAAAACCAAACAGTCACACAGGGAATTCTGACATCGAAGTTTTTCATAGAACTCTAGCAGAAAAAGTAAGAACAATCCTTAAACCTTAACGGAAAAATTAACCCCACTATACATGAAATTCGTAAAGCAGTAGGTACGAGTACATAAAGCAAATCTGTTCTACAACACGTCCATACATGCTACAACCAAACAAAAACCGTTTGATATCCAAAATGGAAACATCACAAAAAAAAACTCTTTATGAACTCCTACTTAAAAATAAAGAAAAAACTATAAATAAACTTAACAAAAATAGGGATGAATATATAGATAACAGAACCGAAGGATTTGTAAGAAACTCAGGAGCAGAACGTCATAAAACACAACCAAGAAATAAATTCAGTACACTCGAAAATCAACATACAACGAATATTCAAAGAGAAAGAGTCACTCGATTCAAAAACGATGAAAATCTAATTAGAGCTAACCAGAGGGCTAGGCATCCTCGAAAGATATAAAATGATTCAGTTGAGTTTTAGAAGTTAAGCAACAAAGACCCGTGCAAAAATGAATTCCTTTACACTAGTAATCCTTTTGTCAATCACAGTTTTAGTGAAAAATAAAATTATAATAGAAGAAATAAGTAACAATAACGGTTATTCGATAATCCGATATGATCAAGTGGAAGTCGTAAATAAATACAATTATATAATACACCTCATAAATTTAACGGAGATAAAATCTATATACTACACATTAGCCGAACAGTGGACTTCGATAAGAAAGTCAATACCACCAACTAGTTATAATCAACTCCAATCGTTCACTTTAATTCAAAAAGAGTTATACCTAGTTAAAAGTGAATTCGAGAGTATAAAAGGACATAGACAATCAAATCTCGTAAGAAGTGTAAGAAGTTTAATTAACATAGGAGGTAGAGCACTCAATTTTCTATTTGGTACTATGGATGACGAAGATAAAGTTGAAATCGAAGAACAACTTAAAGTTATAACTGAAAATAATAACAACATTATCAGAAACAATAATAAGCAGTTCAAAATAAACAACCAAATTAAAGACGAAATAGAAATTATAAAAAACGCAGTTTTAACGAAAATCGATAACGATTTAGGATTCCAGGTAGAATTTCAAATGATGGAAAAAAGGATAGTAGTCTTAGAATATTTCCGAAAAATGGACAAAATTAAAGAATTGGTAGAAAAAATTCTAAATATCATTTTAGCTAGCCGATTACAAATTATGACGACAAGTCTACTAACCACAGACGAAATTCAAAACTTTAATATTGATTTACCTAAATTAAAAAACATTAAACTTTCAATTGGAGAATATTCAAACGATCTTATAGTTTTTATAATTCAAATACCTGATAAAATTTATACATTTACTAAGTATATTATTACTCCAATTCCTAATGAAGAATTTATAGAAATCGACATTGAAGAAGAAGAATTGATAAAAATAAATAAAACTTTTTTAAAATACGAAGAAAATACAGAACTCAGACACCTTAAACCCATAAAAAACTGTTTACATAAAAATACTTGCATGAAAAAAATTAATAGAAAATAAAATGTAATCCTTGAATTAAGGAAAGGTGTCCTATTATTAAAGAATAGTGACGCAAAAATTAATAGTTCTTGTGACGAACGAAAAACTATACAAACTAAAAGAAATGTACTTATTAGCTTTGATGATTGTAAAATAATAATCAATAATGAAGAATACGAAAATAAAAAATATATTGTACAACAACCAATAAATATTGATATAGAAGATAAGTTAAACCTAACAAAAATAGCATTTAAGAACATAGATATAAATTCTACAAAAATTGACAATATTGATAAAATAATAGAAGCATATTCAAGTCACTTAAAAGTCCACTATAGTATACACGGAACCGTTGTTATTATAATCATTATCATAATCATAACCTTATATAATAGATTATTCCAGGAGAAACAACCAGCTAATGGGGGAGGAGTTATGTTAGGGACACACAACGCTACAGAAGACGACCACACAGTTAACAACATCTGGTGACCAGACACACAATGTTACTTGAGATCGGTCATCTCATCCCAGCTGCAAGCAATAAAAATTACTGTAACCTGATAACGGTCATCAAACCTCACTTGAGATCGATCCCTACATCACAGCTGCAAGCAATAAAAACTATTCCTGTAACCTGATAACGGTCATCAAACCTCACTTGAGATCGATCCCTACATCACAGCTGCAACATATTAATATTTAGATTTATGATGGACGCCATCCTATTTTGTACTATATAAGACCCAACTATTGTAAGAGGTCTTCAGTTTAGATCTATCAACGCAAATGAGCAGATCGGCTCATTTAGAATAAAGAAATTGTTTTTGTAAATCACAAACTTTGTTTTAATTTAATTCGCCCGACCATGCATTACTTACCATTGTACTAACCCTGGGACGAGCAGCACTGTTTGGCTCAGAGTTATTCGGGTTTGGGGGACAGCAAAGTAATGCATACGCTTAGGTGAAACCGAGTTGGAACGTTGGAAGTATGAGTTTTCGTAGCTATGAGCTTGAAGAGATGATGGTTAGCGGGCGAGTGGATATATTGTGTGCTCAGAAACAAGCTGGGCTTCTGTGTAAATATTTTCAAAATCCGCCCACAGACACGCCCACAATTCAATTAAAAAAAAAAACTTATTTTGAAAAACCAAAGTTTGAGCTAGGGAGCTGAAATTTATAATATAGACTCTCTAGGTGCCCTTTATGCTTATGTTTAAATATTTCTTAAATTCGCCTACACAATTAAAAAAAACAATTTTATTGAAAAACCAACATTTGAGCTAGGGAGCTTTTTACAAAAGCTTCGTTTTTTTCGATTAAATCCTTTAAATGTTATATAACAAAATATGTAGATCGTTCTTAACAATTCAACCATACTTAGACTTTTGTCACGCCCAACTTATAAGGAATAGAAATAAGAATAGGGTATCCAACAGTTCGTTCAAGCGGGCCGTAGCCCGTCACTATGTTTATACCCTATTCTAAGGGTATATTAATTTTGACGCATAGTTTGTAACATACCTTAATATTGCCCGTATACGAGTACCAATAAAAGTTACTATATTTATGATCAGCATCGATAGTAATGTCGATCTAGCCATGTCCGTCCGTCCGTCCGTCCGTCGGCAAAAATTAGGCCTTTAAACTGGGCCGAGAGCTGAAATTTTAACCATATACTCTCTAGCGTCCCGAAATAATCAAGTTTACGAATTTTTGAAATCTGCCCACAGACACGCTCACAAACTCAAAAAAACAAAATTTTGGAAAAAATCGATTTTTGAGCTAGAAAGCTGAAATTTTTTATATATGATCTATGACTCCTAAAACTGCTCGGGATATAAAATTTTCAAAATCCGCCCACTGAAACGCCCGCAAATAAATAAAACAAAATTTGAGCTAGGGAGCTGAAATTTATAATATATACTCTCTAGGGGCCCTGTAAGCTCATATGTAAATATTTTCAAAATCCGCTTACTGACACGCCCACAATTTAATTTGTTTTTTTTGAAAATCCAAAGTTTGAGCTAGCGAGCTGAAATTTATAATATATACTCTCTAGGGGGCCCTTTATGCTCATGTGTAAATATTTTCAAAATCCGCCCACTGACACGCCCACAATTTAAAAAAATACTTTTTTTGAAAATTCAAAGTTTGAGCTAGGGAGCTGAAATTTATAATAGGTACGAGTATATACTCTCTAGGGGCCCTTTATGCTCATGTGTTTTTTTTTTTTTAAATCCGCTCACTAGGGAGCGTTTTTCTCGATAAAATCCTTTAAATATTATATAACAAAATATGTAGAGCGTTCTTAACAATTCAACCATACTTAGACTTTTGTCACGCCCACTTATGAGGGATAGGAATAAGAATAGGGTATCCAACAGTTCGCCCAAGCGGACTGGTTTTATGTAAATTTCCATTTATTACTACTTGAAAGCTGGAATTCATGATTCTTGACCGCCCGAAATATTCAAATGTAAGTATTTCTTTTCCGCCCATTATGCCCACAATTTCCAAAAGACCGATTTATCGACAAAATCGAAATTCGAGCTAGATACCTGATCCTTGGAATATATAATTTCTAGGAGACGTACGAGTATATACATAAAGGGTTTTCCAATAAGAGCGCTACAAAAGTTTTTTTTAAATAAAACAAAAACGGTTTTGGATATCAATGAAATTCTTTATTCCTGTGAAAGTACGTTCGATTCCATTATGTATGGAACTCGATTTCTTTTGCATGGCCACCACGGGCACGCTTGCAGAAGTCCAGTAGCTGAACCCAATTTTCGACGGTTTTCAAGCATAAATCGGCCGATACTGCTGCAATTTCACGTTCGATATTCGTACGAAGTTCATCAATCGTCGCTGGCTTGTTGGCATAGACCATAGGCTTGACGTAGCCCCACAGGAAATAGTCTAACGGCGTCAAATCGCACGACCGAGGCGGCCAAGCGACTGGACCATTTCGTGAGATAACACGGTTTCCAAACTTGGTTTCCAATAAATTGATTGTGGCATTCGCTGTGTGGCTTGTGGCGCCGTCCTGTTGGAACCACATGTCCTCCAAGTCCATATCATCCAATTGGGGTCACAACGACGTCACAGAGATGCCCAACGACGTCACAGAGATGCCCAACGACGTCACAGAGATGCCCAACGCTTGAGAACGACGTGTGAGAGACACATTTGGGCTTTCTTCAACTGAAGCCTCAGCGGGAGCAATATTCTCGACACTACGGGCACTTCTTTGTCTCACTGGTACGAGAACATTTTGTACTGTGCTTGTGGATTCAAATTTTTCCACTAGACGCTCAATTGTTGATCTGCTAGGATGATTATGACGACCATAAATTGGACGTAGCGCTCTTAACGTTGAGGCCACTGACTCCGAATTTCGGCAGTAAATTTTAATAATTTTGACTCGTTGTTGGCTCGTATATCTTTCCATCATGAAATGGCAAACCTTACTGAAGAGAAATGTCAAAAGACAGGCAAGAAGTTCGGCGTCGTTTGCTGTCCCTGTCACTCTACTTTTGTAGCGTCCCTGTTGAAAACCCCTTTATAACATGCAATGTTCCGAATTTCAGCACGGGCATACCTACGAGTAGATCGACATAACTTTCGATGCTGATCACGGATATACTAACTTTTGGGTGGCCTCGAGCAATATTGAGGTATGTTACAAAGTATGAGTCAAAATTATAATAATCTTAGGGTCTGTCTAACAATGTCAGAGTAAAGTTCTGAGTAGTTACCCAACACTTTAATTACTTTCCAGTTAAATCCTTCCATTAGCGAAAGTGCGTTTCACATCCATCCTTCTCATAAATGAATGCCTTAGGAACTATCCATCAGTTATTTAAAAAAAAACCTTTATCTCTTCTGATTGTGTTCAAACCGTGGATTATCCTTTTTTTTTGTTAACAGTGTTTAAATAATTTTTTAAAGAAGATTTATGTAACGATGTCACAAAAAGAGATAGAAGTGTGAATTTTTTTGGGGCCGAGGCCAGTGTCTTATAAGCTTTCTTGTTTTGCCCCAATACAGGTGTGATGGCCAGAGAAGTTATCCAAATATTTATTTCTAGAACAAATACATAATCCCACTTTTGAGAGAATTAAAATAATTTTTTTATCGGGCGCTGCCGAACGAACGTTTTGGCCTATATTCATATATCGTGTTAGAAATAGACTGATTTGACATGTGAAGAAGTTGCGAAATAAGTATAAAGACACTTCGGTTATCCAAAAGTAAATATGCCAATTTTATAGCAATTTTTTTTTAATAAAAAGAGTAAAAAACAGTAAAAGGTAAATTGTTTCGCTTGTTAGCACAAAAATTGTTATCGATAAATTGTTATCATTAAATTATTAAGCCATGCCTCCCGGAACTCATTTGACGACAGAAGAAAGGACAATTATTACGACTCATAAGAAGCACGGCTTATCCAACCGATCCATTAGCAAGAAAATTGGACGATCTCTTTCCGTCGTAGGTAATTTTTTTAAATTTGGGCCAAAATTATAGCACTGCAGGAAGATCTGGTCGACCAAGCCTCTTGACCTCACGCAGCAAAAATACGATTTACAACGAAGCAATGCATAATAAGCTGAATGCTGGCCAGATAAGGCGCAAGTTGGATGTCTCAGTGACGGTAAGAAAAGTGGAGCAAGTGTTGAAGGCAAATCACAACCTTCGTTACACGAAAATGATGAAAAAACCCAACCTGCAATAGCCTCATAAAGAAGCAAGGTTAAGATTTGCAAGACGTAATTTGGCTTGGACCAGAGAGTGGAAAACCGTTATTTTTAGTAATGAAAAAAATTTAATTTGGATGGTCCGGACGGTTTTAGCTTTTATTGGCGTGATTTGAGGGCCGACAAGCAATAAAAATGAGTCGGCACTCTGGAGGCGGAGTTTGATGGTTTGGAGTGCCATTGGTTTTCATGGCAAAATCCCATTGATGTTCGTTGGAATGAATGGCGAAAAATGCAGGGAGATGTCGGCACATGCCTTGGATGAATTTCGAGACATTCCAGCGGGTGAACATTTTATTTTTCAACAAGACAAGGCCCCTATTCATAATGCCAGTACGGTCCGCGAATGGTTTGATTGGGGTCAAATTCAGTGTTTATTATGACCTTCGTGTAGTCCTGACTTTAACCCAGTCAAAAATTTGAATGGCATTATGGTAAGAAAGCTTTATTTAAATGGGAAGCAGTACAGAAATCTGGAAGAGCTTAAAAGAGGAATAACACAGACATGGTCTGAGATCACCGAAGAAGTCCTACAAAACTTAAAGCAAAAATCGTAACCAATTTCTTTGAAAATAAATTATACACAGTCGCTTTTTAAACATCTGTTTATGTTTTCTTTTTTTCTTTTCTATAGTGTCTCATTTGCATAGATTACATATTGCTGCAAATAATGGCACTGCGCTACTATTGTTTGTTGATGGCGTTTTAATATATGATGGCTCGTAATGTGAGTTTACCAGGAGTGGTGGATGAGGTATAGGTTCGTACACTTGTAAGAATATTATCCAATAAGTATGAAGGTTTTAAGGTATGCCATTTTAATGCTCGTAGCCTTAACTTATCGAACTTAGATTTTGTTCGCCATACTTTTATTGGGTCGGGATTAGATGTTATTTGTGTCAGTGAAACTTGGTTCAAGACACTTGATAATGAAGACGACTATAATAAAATCTGTGGCATTCCCGGGTATTCACTGATTCCGCATAACAGAACTACAGAAACTACTGGTAGTGGGATTGCAATTTATTTTAAAGCTACTTTAGGCTTTAAAATATTAGGTAAATCAGTGGGTAATGACACTGAATATCTGCTTGCTTAAATTTCAAATGGTTATGTTAAATGCATCCTTGGTGTTGTCTATAGCCCCAATCGTTGCTGTTCCTTTGATCAATTGTTTTGCAAAGTTCAAGAATTATCACCATACTGTGAATATATTATACTTTGTGGTGATTTTAACGCAAATCTATATAAATCGGATACTAGATCTCGTCAGCTCTTAGATGCTATTGCTACCTCTGGTATGGTGGTTGTCAACTCTTCCGCTACACGTTTTGCGCCTGACTCCCTGCCTAGTCTTCTTGACTTAGTAGTTGTCTCCGACCGTTCTTATGTTTTGCTCGAAGACCAGCTATCTCTAGAGAGTGTATCCGATCATTATCTTCTTTTCTGCACCTATAACATCGACTTCTCTTGCGCTTCGTTGCAGGAATCTTTTCAATTTCGGGATTTTGCATCAATAAATAATAACATCCTTCAATATGATGCAAGTTTACGTCCGTGGAATTCTTGCTACTTTGTTCCGGATGTTAATGGAAAGGTAGAACATGTTCAGCGAATATTGCGCAATAAAAAATGCCCATGGTTTACTTCTGAAGTACACTGTGCTATAAAATCTCGTCGGAAACTGTATTCCAAATGGAAGCCAATGCGTACTACTCCAAATTGGGAGGCATATTGTAGAGCCAGAAATTATTCCTCATCTGTCACTAGAATGGCAAAGAAAAGATATTTTCAATCCAAACTGAGTACCGACCAACCTTCAAAAAAGCTCTGGAGCAATTTACGGTCTATCGGACTAGGAAAAAATAATATATCAACTAGTTTACCTGATGTTGATGAACTTAATTGCTCTTTTTTCTCCTATCCAAGTAGCAACTCCTCTTTTGTCCCGAATGTTCATCTCTTTTTTGATTCATCTCTTAGCTTCGATTTTGAAGTTGTCACGGAAGCGGATGTGATACATTATATCCGAAATATTTAGTCGAATGCAATTGGTGAGGATGGATTATATCTGCGCTTCGTTAAAATGTTACTTCCCCATATTATAAGTTGTGTCACACATTTAATTAATTTTTGTATTACTTCCTCTACTTTTCCTGACTGCTGGAAAAGAGCTGATTATCCCTGTGCCAAAAAAATCCAGAGCCTCATCGACCTCCGATTTCCGTCCCATAAGCATTTTACCATGCCTGTCTAAGGTTTTTGAAAAAATCATTGCCAAACAGATTTCTTGTCACCTTAATCGTTTTAATTTATTGACGCCTGTGCAGTCTGGTTTCCTTCCCTCACATAGCTGCTCCACGGGCTTGGTCAAAGTTCTTGACCACATCAGAGTAGAATTTGATAAGGACTAACTTACGCTGCTCTGCTTACTTGACTTCTCTAAGGCCTTTGACACGGTAAATCATGACATTTTATGTAGGAAATTAAAGCTTTACTTTGCTTTTAGCGAGCACTCTTTGTGTCTAATAAGACACTATCTTTCGAATCGCTCTCAAAGGGTTTTTGTTGACCAAAAATATTCTCGACCAAAAAGTATCCTTTCTGGAGTGCCGCAGGGTTCAATTCTTGGCCCAATCCTTTTTTGTTTGTATATAAATGACCTTCCTCAAGCATGCTGCAATGCATCTATTCATCTTTATGCGGACGACGCACAGATATACCTTTCTCGGCCAATTGGACTGGTTGAGGATCTCGTGAGTAGATTTAATTCTGATCTCTCCTCAATAGTTAAATGGTCTCAAAATAATGGTCTGATGTTAAACCCAATGAAAAGTCAATTGATTCTGATTTCAAAAACATTGTACGACACGGAAGTGATACCGCCTGTTTATCTTAATTCTACGATGCTTAAGTTTTCAGATACTGTAACAAACCTTGGGTACAAATTGAATCGATCTCTTTCCGCTATTGACCATGCAAATTATATTGTGGGACGTATCTATGCAGGTTTACGTAAGCTGTATTTATTTTCTAGCTTCACACCCGTTGATACTAAATTAAGGTTGGTTAAGTCCATATTTGTTCCAATCTTTGACTATGCCATTGTTGTGTATCCAAAATTAGATTCCCGTTCTCAGCACAAACTACTTGTTGCTTTTAATGACATGGTGCGATATGTATTTGGAATAAGAAGATATGAACATATATCCAGTTACCACAAACTCGTCCTCGGCTGTTCCCTTCAGGATTTTTGGGAAATAAGATGTTGTGTGTTCATGCACAAGATCATACGTGACCAGTCTCCGCCCTATCTTTTCCAAAAATTACAATTTGTTCAGTCGCAGCGAACTTTCAATCTTATACCATCACCTTCCAACTACTTGAATACGTCGCGCCTCTTTCTAGTCCACACTGCCAGACTTTGGAACTCTCTACTTGTAGCCATTAAACAGATAATAGGAGCTGAACAATTTAAAAGAGCTCTATTTGCACACTTCGCCTAATTGTAATCACTGCATATTCTTCGAAAAAACTAGAGATCGTAACCCCGGGGGTGGAACACTTGGCCCCCGCGGAACAGAAAGCTACAAGTGAACCCAGAAGAGATCCCTTTATGAGAGGTGCACGGGTGAAACGCACACCACCGTCGGCGTCGGCAGTGAACACCCATTTACGACCGCATGAGCCGGCTGCAGGATATATTCCAGACCGAAGAGGCTCCAAGAATTTTGACTGAAGAGAAATGGAGCAGACTAGTTGAAGCCCAAAAATCTACCCAAGATCTTGTAGATTTGAGTCCTACAGAAACGCAGCTTCCCTCCTCGGTCTCCGAAGAACAAAAACCCGAAGACAAAATGTCCAAAGAGGTACAGAAATGCTGCGACATTTTAAAAATGATGAAAAATGCCTGTGCGAAGCAAAAAAATGTCAGCATGGACATCAGAAACGGAATTGCTGCATTAGAGGAATCGTTAGACAAAATGAAGTGGGACGCAAAAGTCCTAACTACTCTGAAGCCCAACCCTGAAGATACCGCCAACAAACGGGAACAAAAACCAGGAGAAGAGACAACTCCAACTCAAAAAATAAATTATCTCGAAAAGCCAGTCGGAAACAAGAGACCTCCTTCTAGCCCTCTTGTAAAACAAACGGACAAGAAAACTAGAATTTCCCCAATTCCAGTAAACAAATAAAAACAGGAGAAAATGCTGGAGACGCAAGGTGTAGACACTGAAGCAACAAACATAGAACAGGAAAGCTTTGCAAAAGTTCTCAAGAAGAAGACAGGGAAAACAGTAATTACACCCAAACCCACTAGTAAGAAACGCTTTGGAGAAATTCCCACAAACAAAACAAGGCGAAATGAAAGTAGACATCGGAAACCCAGGCACGAGGCAATCCTTATCAAACCAAAAGGCAAGGAAAAATACAGTGATATCCTGCGGGAAATCCGGAAAAAAGTCAATCCCGACGAAACGCAAACTGTCATCAAATCGGTGTGACAAACAAAACAAGGGGAAGTCCTTTTAGAACTGGGACTAGGGACAAAAGGCAAAGAGGCTTTTTGGAAATCGCTCAGAGACATTCTAGGAGAAAGAGCTACGGTCTGCAGCCTTGAAGATAAAGTTGCACTCGAAATCAGGGACCTGGATGAAATAACCACAGCAGAAGAGGTTGAGGAAGCCATCAAGAAAAAAACATCGAACAAAAATCTGGAAATACAGGTGGCAGTGACTGGGATAAACAGAAGCTCGCTGAAAATGGCTATAGTCCACATGAATGCTCGAGTAGCTCATGAGATGCTAAAGATTCCTCGAATCAAAATAGGATGGGTTCAGTGCAGAATGCGCCGCGGAGTAGAAGTTCCTAGATGCTTCAAGTGTTCTGGATACGGACACCATCAGGCAACCTGTAAAGGCACGGACAGAAAACGACAAGGGCTTTGTTTCAACTGTGGAGAAGAGGGCCATAAAAAGAGCGACTGCAGAAAACCACCAAAGTGCTGTCTATGTGCAGATCTGCAAACTCCAGCGTGTGCATTGGATCACATGTCCGGTAAGTGTCAAGTTTTCCGAGACGCACTTGAAAACGCGAAGAAAAAGGCTCTACAATGACCAGAATTGTACAGGGAAATATCCACAGGAGTCGAACAGCTGACAACATACTGACTAAATTACTGAGGGAATTACAGATTGATGTCGCCATCATCAGCGAACAGTACACATACAAAGAGACAAACTGGATAGGGGAAACGTTAGGAACCGATGTAATCTGGATACCAGACACAAGGGTATTCTCCCTGAATAGCCAAGGTTCACAAAGAGGTTTCGCGTGGGTTAAAACCGATGGACTCACGGTTATAAGCATCTATCTCAGCCCAAACGACAGGATCGACGATTTCCGCCAAAAACTGGATGACCTGGAGGACTTCCTAAATGGAACGACAGACGAGATCCTGGTTGCTGGCAACTTTAACGCCAGAGCACAAGAGTGGGGAATGCCAACTACAGACTCTCGATGAAGGCAAATACTTGAGATGGCTGCGAGACAAGGCCTAAACGTAGCAAATGTAGGAAACACCCCGACCTTCAGGAGGCCAGGGCAAAGAGGCACCATACAGGATGTAACCTTCGCTACGGAATCCATATCCGCAAGAATAAAAAACTGGCGGGTAATCGAGGATTACACAGGCAGCGATCATCAATACATTGTTTTTGATTTAGAAGAAAACCGGCAAACTCCTAACTGGAATCGTACACAAACACCGAGATGGAACATCAACAGGCTAAATGAAGGGCTTTTCAAATCCGCCATTGAAGAAGGAGAAAGTGCTGTGCTCCAAGTATAAGGACCCGCGGAAATGATAGCTGAAGCCACGATGCAACTGATACAGCTCGCATGCGATGCTTCAATGCCCAGGAAAAGCTGCAACAACAGAACCAGAAATCCAGTGTACTGATGGACAGACGAGATAGCTGAGCTCCGCATGAGATGCCTACAACTTAGGCGCATAGTGACCAGGGGAAGGTGAAGACACGCTGAAAATATAGAGGAAGCTCTAGCGGAGTTCAGAACCAAAAGATCCGAGCTCAAGAGGGCCATCAATCTGAGCAAAAGACGGAAGTGGGAGGATCTCCGCCGAGACATAAACAGCGACCCCTGTGGGCTAGGCTACAAGGTAGTAATGCGGAAACTGGGAGCCCAATCGGCACCTCCCATTCTAAACGAAGATAAGATGGAGCGCATTGTAAACACTCTTTTTCCAACTCATCCGGTAAGGCCTTCCGACAACACACCAGCCCGATGACAGGAAACTCCAGGTTTTAGTGAAGAAGAGCTGGGCTTAGCCGTGCAGACAATGCAAAACAGAAGAGCACCCGGCCCAGACGGAATTCCAGCTGAAGTAATAAAAGTGACTGCCTATTCTATATAATTCAGTGGGTGTTACAACCGTATGTGGCATGATGTGTCCACTTCTAATTGGGTTGTAGAATTATACCACTTTACACGTGAGCACGAGATATTCGCTGTACACTCATTAGGTGGTGGTGAGGTACGCTAAAGCGATATAGCACATTTAATTGCGCTAATGGCACCTAGATGGCGTGGCACTGGCCTTCAGGAATTTGTATTGAGGTGTTTTAATTTAATATTTCACAAATTTATCAATCACTACACTATCCTAGATCTGTTCACTCAATTTGTCTATTTGTTCTATTATAGGACTCACCGACTCTTTATTCAATCGCGCTGTTTTGTCTTTCGTTGTAGATCGTCCCACTGTGCACTAGGGTGGAGCGAAATTTTTTTTTTTTGTTAATTGGTATCTAATAGTAAAAAAAAGGTACCTTATAGGCTTAAATATATAAATGCAAAATATTATTCGATTTAGGTAACGATAACTGCCTCCGCAAACACACTGAAACTCTTACTAAAAACAAATTAAACCAAAAATCTACCTGTTCGTAATCAAGTTAGTAGGTATGCTATAAAATTCATCCAAAATAGAAAATATATGGCGATCTGCATCTATTCCGACTCTTACAAAAACCAGTATCATACAGATGTTGAAAGCATATCATTTAAAATACAAGAATTTACTAAAAACCGTCAAGAGACTCTCCCCAGAAAAATTAGAAAGTTTTTAGCGAAGTGGTAAGTTCCTTTTTGATATAACGGCATGCAAATGCAATGAATTCAATCACTGCACCTTCCTAAACCAAAGATAAAAAGGTTCCGAAACAAGAACAAGCTTTTTTAGTTGACCAAAGAAATGTTCGAAGTATGGCAATCGGTGGAATTGATGTTACTGTCACTAAAAGGCTGCGAAAGAGTTTGGGAAGAAAACAGACTCGAGAGAAATACCAAACTGCTATAAATACTGCTACGCCTGCTGTTTTGGAGATTAGTTCTTCTTTGACATCCTCATCGTCAGCGCCTGAAAGTTCCAAAAGTACGGATAACTTCATTCAGCCCAAAGAAAAACACATTCCTGAGAAGAAAAGAATAACTTCCTCCAGCGTTGATTTTCTTACATTGTCGAAGACATGTGATATGTATGGAGTATCAGATAGGGCAGCAGCAGCGATAGCGTCGTCTGTTTCGTTTGATATTGGGTCTGAAGTCGGGGTCATCGACAGACATAAAAAACGAAGAGAGAAAACTAAAACCAGAGAGAAGTTATTGAACGAAAAGACTTCTGCAGAATTATTTGCATTATACCTTGATGGAAGGAAAGACAAAACCATAAAAAATCTACAAAACTAAAATTGTTGAAGAGCACATCTCTTTACCGCAAGAGTCAGGGTCTATATACATGGGATATGTAATTCCTAAGACTGGTTCGGCCAAAGGAGTATAAATTTCAATACGAAGTTTTCTATCAGATGAAGAAATTCATCAACATCATCATGGCTATCGGTTGTGACGGTACAAATGTGAATACAGAAAAGTACGGCGGTATTATGAGACTACTTGAGACAGAACTTCAAAAACCACTTCAATGGATAATATGCTTACTACACATGAATGAACTACCCTTAAGACACTTATTTGGACATCTTGAGGGATGTACCTCGGGACCTAACTCTTACACTGGACCTTTGGGAAAAGCACTTGAAACCTGTGAACAATTACCTGTTAAAACATTTCGAAGTATTGAAGGGAATGTTCTACCAGAAATGGCTAAAGATTTAAGTACAGATCAACAGTACTTGCACAAGATTGTGTCAGCGGTTTTATCAGGTGAGTTCCTACAAGATCTGTCAAATAAATCTCAAGGCAAAATGTCTCATGTGCGTTGGCTCACACGGGCCATCTTGGTTCTCCGTCAAAAATAAACCATCGTGCAAGGATATTCCGGTGTCGTCTTCGAGTGTTCCCATGGGAACTTGTTGACTTCAGCAAAAATACTTCGGCGCGTGCACTGGTTTCATATTCCTGGGAGTTGACTGCAAATGCACGAAAGAATGTAGATTGCGTTTTGCTAACGGTGCATTTTCTCAGGGTGTTAACTGTCCCCCCTCTAAATGTCTGCGTCCCGCAGATCCTTGGGTCCTTGTGGTTCAGCTGTCTGTGGTAGATTGGTCATTGAAATTTCAGGGATTTCGAGCTTCGTGTACAGTTTCTTCCAGATAAGGATGATAATGGATGCCACCAAAGTGAATATAACTGCGTCTGTAATCATAGAAATATTAAGTTCTAGGTTAAGATTACCTATCCTTTTGATGTTTTGTAGGCTGAGGTCGTGCACGTATCCTACGTCGACTGCATAGTCCCTTTTAGTGATATTGGCTAATGCGGGAGGAAGAGCTTGTATTGTAGACATCATGAAACTCGTAAAGCTGCGATTCCCTAGTGTGATCGTCTCGTTATGAATCTGTATAATGTAAGTGCCTGAAAGATTTCTAGATATATGATTAGAGGTAATTTGTCCATTGAAGTTAGTGGCAAAGACGGTGTCTTCTTTTAATAATTCCACAATTTCGTCAGCGTTGGTGTGGAATGTGCAAGTCGTGGGCCTCCTTTTAAAAGACGGGCTAAACAGCTATCCTCAGCGATCTTGTCTAAGGCCTTGCTTTCGCAAACGGTAATGTTGTTGATCGATAAGCAAGAATCTTTTAGTCCATACGTTTCCCGGTGATTAACCAACGTTAGTGGTTAAACTAGTAGTCATTCTTTGTTGAAGACGCACAGAAGGTTCTAAGTCAATTGTATGCACGAGCTTGACGCTTCCGTCAATAATCCGGCCTTTTCCTTCCTTTAATGAAACTAAGTGTGATTTATAGTTGTGGATTTGGAATCCCTGGGCGATCGCGAAAAATGTTAACCTGTGAAGTACATACAAATGTTGCTCGTGTTTCGAGATGGGTGTTGACCTATTTCGGTCATACTAAGGTAGTTTCACAAGATTTAATATATATCTTAAGATTAATTGTACAATAAATTTGTTCATGTATTTCATATAAGTTTTAAATCATAAATTTGTATATACAATTTATATATCAATATGCGTTACTCTATAACAGTATCGTCATTAATATAACAGTTTTTTGATTCTTATACATTATAAGTTTCACATTTTCTATCTCGCAATTTATGAGGCGCAACCCCCTCCCCATTATTTTGGTACGTTTTTTAAATGAGCTTTATGAATCTTTTTGCCACTTTCTGTTGTTACAGTGACTCGATTATCTCTTGCGACAACTTCTCTTCGGAATAAAGGCTTAGCTTTAGCTTTGATACCTTTTACCGCTGCGAACACTACGAGTACTTCCCCCTTGCTATATTTTTTAGGTTGAATTCTTTTCTTATTGCGCCGAACATTACGAGCCTCCATATTTCGTTTTATGATCCCTCTTAGGTCCATATTTACCTTGGAACGTATATTAAGAAGATTTTGGTAGTTAATCCTTTGACTCCTATTAAAGAAAATATCGGAAGGCTTATACTTGGTAACTGAGTGAAAGGTGTTGTTGTACCTATCTACCGCCACGTATATTAGTTCATGGACATTGAGCTGGGAATACTCTGTCCTGAGGCAACGATAGATTTCTAAAATGGTGGAGTGGACTCTCTCTATCCTAAATTTTTAATAAAATTCAAGATAATGGGACTCAGGAACCCTCTTTCATTATCCGTGACTAAAACTCGTGGTACAGTAAAGAAGTGTAGAATCTTGATAAGTTTTGATCTTATGTAAGTAGATGACTTTTCTTTTATTCTAAAAAATTTGCAAAATTTTGAAAACTTATAGACGACAGTTAAAAATTTTTCATTTTGTATCTCCATGATATCCATATGAAGGATTTCACACGGATACTGAGGAATTGGCGTAGCTTGCAGTTCGGGGGAAATTGGGTGCCTATCGTACTTGTTGGAGTTACAAATTTCGCAAGTCTTAACGAAATTTTTAATATGTGCCATCATGTGGGGAAAGTAGTAATTTTCAAGAATCTGTTCTTTATTCTCCCTGGGTGCTCGATGAGCTCTTTTATGTTCTTGTTCTATTAAAAGTAACTTGCGATTTTTGTTAGCGACGTCTTCGACAACTCGTTGCGTGACTCGAATTTTATAATTCGAAAAATTCTCTAAGTACACAGACTGAAGTATTCCAAGCTTGTCTTCCGGAATTTTAATTCCATTTATGACGCTTGGGTTAAGTTTTTCCTTAAGGAAATCCTTGAGGTGCGCGTAGTCTAAGGTTCTCGTTGAGATATAATGCCGATGAAACTTAGGGTGTGGTTCCTCGTGGGAGTACAGCTCAATTCCTTGCTTAAAAATTATTTGATTTCTGAAAACGTTCAAGGGAGCCTCCACATGTGGAATCAGGTCTGAACCGTCCTGGTCAGCACTATGTATAGTTCCATTGTCACTGGACCGCTCGCAGAATCCTTCTTCAGCCGTGCAGGTTTCATTTGCTTCATTAGCCGTTACTGTGTCTTCATCCCCTTCGCTAGCGGTCCTTGTTACTGAACTACTGCTAGTGGTTGGGCCAGAAGCAGGAGAAGACAAATGGTTGACTTCTGTTCTTAATCTGGAAAGAGCATCGGCCACAAAGTTCGATTTACCGGGAGTGTAAATTAACTCGTAGTTGTACTCTTCCAACCTTGACTTCCAGCGTTTAAGTTTGGCATTGTAGTTTCTAGAAAAGAATGCAAACGTTAAGGGCTGGTGGTCCGTGAATATTCTTATTTTTTTTTGCCCCGTAAAGGTAGTTCCTTAGATTCTCGAGCGCCCATACTATGGCTCGTAGTTCTTTTTCATTTGTAGCATATCCCTCCTCAGTCCTGTTCAAGGATCGTGAAATATGTCCTTCCCTTGCTCCCCCTGGGACAACACGGCTCCAATGGCATAATCAGAGGCGTCTGTTGTCAGATTAATTGGTCTATCAAAGTCTGGGAAGGCTAGGACTTCGGCTGATGTAAGTAATTCTTTCAGATTCCTGAATGCTTTCAGTGCTTCTTCGTCAAGTGTTATAGGGACATTCTTCGATTGGTTGGCCTTTACTTGTGCTAGTTCTCCTCTGGTCATATTTGTGAGAGGCTTAGCTATCTTAGCGTAATCCCGAATAAATCTTCGATAATACGACGTTAAGCCGAGGAAGCTCTTTAGCTCTTTCAGGTTTTGAGAGGGTAAGATTGTTTCGATAGCTTTGACCTTCTTTGGATCGGGAAGGATCCCATCCTCCGTAACGAGATAACCGAGGAACTCAACCCTTTTTGCCATAAACTGGGTCTTCTCTAGATTGATCTTCAATCCAGCGTTATAAATTTTCTCAAAAACGGTTTCGATATCTTTCAGATGGCTGGTTTTAGTTTTGCTGTAGATAATAATATCGTCTATGTAGACGTAGCAAATTTTGTCAATTAATTCCTTTAGCACATCGTCAATCATGCGCTGAAATATGGCGGGCCCATTTTTGAGCCCGAATGGTAGCCTCAGGAATTCGTATTTCCCGTTCATAGTGGAAAATGCAGTTTTGTGAATGTCCCTTTCACTCATCAGTATTTGATGGAAACCGGAAGTAAGGTCAAGGGTTGTGAAAAATCTTGCGTCACCGAGGCTCGCAAGTGTAGCGTTAATATCCGGAATAGGATATGCGTCAGCGATGGTTACAGCGTTTAAGCGCTTGAAGTCAATAACCATCCTGTACTGTTTGTCCAAATTTGGTTTTGGTTTCTTAGGCACTATCCAGATGGGTGAATTGTATGGGCTCTTGGAGGGTCTAATTATATCTTCCACCAATAATTCATTGACTTGCTTTTCTACTTCTTCCCGCATACAAGCGGGAAACGGATAGCTTTTCATATATATCGGGTAGTCATTGATAGTACGGATTTCGGCTTTTACGGATGTTCTGACCTTTTCGTTGGAAACTGGTCCAAATATTTCCTCATATTTTTTGCATAATTGATGCAGTTGAAGCTCTGCGTGTTCTGAAGCGTTTTTGCACGTAAGTGACAAGTTGTTGACCATGTTTGCCTTCTGGTTTTTGAGGGGAATTTGCCTATCTGAATTAATGATAAGTCTGTTTTGGTCTCTGTCTATTACGGCCCTGAGTTGTTTCAAGGTGTCATCTCCGATGATCCCGTCGAAGGATTGAAGATTGGGTAGAATAAAGAATGTGATATCTAAATCACATCCAAGGGAAGAAAAGAATTTACCAACAGTTTTGTTTTTAATTGATATTTCTCCGGCAGGGCTAGCTACTTTAAAGGGAGTCTGTACAGGGATAGATTTTGATACTAGTTCGGATCTGATGAAATTTTTATTTGCACCAATATCCACGAGAAAATTAAGGGTTTTCCCGCTACGCGTAACATATTATACGTATGGTACGCTTGAAAAGAGGCCCCTTCCATAAAATCCTGGTCGACTTCGGCCTCCACCTCGTGACTTCCCTGGTTGCCTGAAATGTCTGTTACTACGTTGTATAATCTTTGTTGTTTCTGTCTGCTATAATTGTCCGAACCGGCTTCCCTCTTAAACGGATTGTTTGGCCGATTCATGTAATTAACGTTCCGACTTTGACCAGATCCCAATTCCATTTTAATGGGAGGTTTCGGTCCTGTGGGTCCTGGTGGCGGTTCCGGAGAGCTTGGGTATTGCCGTCGGTTTGGGTTATGGTATGGATAACGGTTCCCCTGCTGGCTTCTATTATAATAGGGGTATGGGGGATTTGAATCGTTCCTGAAATTGTAGCGAGTGGGGGCAGAATAAAGGTTAAGTGCTTTCGCATGCACCGAGTTGCTTCTGTAGCTCAGATTTTGCATGTCGAGACATAGTGAATATGCCTCCGGTAGTGTCCTAGGCTTTTGGACTATAATGAGTCTTGACAGATCGCCATTAAGACCTCGCATAAAGACGTCTAGGGCTCGATCGCGATACGATTCTATTAAGGCGTCGAGAATTTCGGGGGAGCGAGATTCACCCCTTAGCTTATTTACTATGAGAGAGAATTGATGGTTGATTGTGGCGTAAAAGTCATCGATTTGCGTACTGCCTTGGGTGAGTTTGTTCAGTTGGTTTTCAAGGGTTCTCAGGTCTCTTTTATCGGCATAGTGAAGGGTCAAAATTCTTTTGATTCTTTCCCATCCGTCGTCAAATACATTGTAAGAGACAAGGGCAGAGTCAGCCTTCCCTCTTATTTTCTGACGAACGTGCTGTAGAATAGCCCGATAAATGGGCTTGCTTCGGACTATTTCATAGTCCTTAAGCACGTTCTCCACACTGTGCACCCATGAAATGTATTGCACAGTATTACCATCAAAGACCTGTAATTCTTTTACAGCGTCGGGGAGTTTTGAGATTTCTCTCAGTTCCTGTTCCGAACTTGGACCACGAAGTGGTTCGAAAGTCCCCGTATCTACATGTGGGGTAGGACCCCCGCCGGTATTATTCAGCTCAAACGACTGAAAATGTCCTTCTAACTTTGTTAATCTCTCCGTTAAGGATTGAAACGCTGAGGTGGGATTCGCTCGTTCTATCTGCAGTATTCTCGTGTCTATCGTCCTCAATTGCTCGAGAACGCTATTAAGGGCTCCTGTGATTTGTGTCACAGAATTTTTTAACTCGTCCATAATTAACTAGAAAAGGACAAGGGGGTGGAAGTACGTGTTAACGGCAACTCGCGTATGTTGAATCGCAAGCACAAGGATTTTACAAGTTAATCGCACAATGAATATGTTTTTGTTATTTTTTATACTTTTTTTTCTTCAGCACGGATGTCCGATGAGAGTCTCTTAAGCTTTCGGGCAGTCTACTCCGGGTTGGAAGGCTCGTATGAATCCTTTTTAGTCGTGAGCGTTAGTAGTTGCAAACAACCTACTGCGGTACGAGTGTCTTCACCACCGAACAATATAATTGTCTACTTAGAGTAAAGTTGAGTGGTCCCTTTTTTCGTGAGAACTACTCCTAGACATGAACTTTTATGTTCTTGGCTGGGGGGAAGGAGTTACCTTTTATTGCGTTTGTATATTTGTACAAGATAAGAAATTTTAAATGCTCTTACTCTGAAACTTTTGTGTTTCAAGAATTATATATGTGATTTAAATAGATTTAAACTAATTCGCTAAATACTCTTACAATATTCCCAGGTGCATTTTCTTCTGTTTCTGTTGGACTTCCTTCTTGTTTGCTATGTTGTTCAGGCTTCTCTTTTGGTAATGTCTTTAGTTTACTTCTTCACTAGTTTTCGGTTTCTAATTCCGTTTTGTTCACTTCCAAATTTTGATTTTTCTAATTTTGTTATATTCACAATCAATTTTCGGTTTTTAATTCCGTTATATTCTCTTCCACTTTTTGTTTCTTCTAATTTCGTTATGTTCACTATTCTCATGGGTCACTGAATTTTAATGTTTTAAAATTCTCACTGCTCGGGCGCCAGTTACGAAATCCTGTCAAGGATTCTCAAAAAAAAACGAACACCAACCTGAGGTTGGTCCAACGGTTCGCAAGAAATCAAAGACTATTATCTATTATCTACACGATTGAATAGTATCCCGACTGCACCCTGTCACGTCCAAACTTAGATTAAAAATTTATTCTCAAATAATTATACTTCTAAGTCCGCAGCTGGTTCACGGTCGCCACAGGTTTTCGGTGTCGTCTTCGAGTGTTCCCATGGGAACTTGTTGACTTCAGCAAAAATTATATGTTAACTTATATTTTACGCACTTTTATCTATCTATTTACTTTTATATTGTTTTCAGTCACGTCTGTTTACTAAAATGTTGTATCAAATTTTGATTTTTCAAGTCAGTGCGGAGGCAGAAGATCTTTACCAATCTAATCAAAAAACAGCATTTATTTTTCTTTTAGCATAACGCACCAATCCCCCCCTATTAGAATTCCGAATCAAAAAAAAAAATTGTTTTCATACATCCGTGCTCCACCCTGGTGTGCACAGCAATGATGCAACGACGTAATCTAGACACATGGGCAAAGTTTATATGTTAAGCGATTAAGAAAAAGGAGCAAATTTTTGAACGATCTTCACAAATTTTATACGAGAATGCAAACGCCACAAAATTAGAATACTTAGAATTACCTTCTGGTCACAAAATACCTAACTTAGTCTACCTTACTGTTTTCCGGTCTGATGGGTATCTCCTTGTTTCAGGTACATTGGTGCGCAACCGTCCTTGGCACTGTTGTTTGAAGATAACGCTTTATCTGAATCTGCTGGTGGTCATTAGCAGGCGGCTGGTCACTGTATAAATTGCTGAATATGCGTGTTGGTGTTGGACGAACGTGTCTTTTCCACGCATGCGGGTCTCTCTAGCTTTTGTACTCTTTCATGGACGTCTTGGTCGTCGTTCTTTTCATCGAGCTCAGGTGGCAGGATGCTGGGATGACGTTGACTGCGTCGGACGAATGAGTGTTGTTGGCTGCTTGCTTAGAGGCTCCGGTGAATTAAGGATGTACTTCTCTGCTGGCCGGAGGCATTATCTTTAGTTCACTGCGGTGGTTTATTGCTTGATTTTGTGGTCTGAATCCTTCTCTGCTGGTCGGAGGCATTATCGGTAATTCTTTGTGTACTTTGTGTAATACATATTTTGATGTATTTTATGTGTATATTTTGTACACAATTATGAACATGTATTACGTACACAATCGATGGCCGTCGTCAGGCGAGATGTTCTCTTTGGAAGGTGGATATTCGACGATCTCGATGATATACACAATCCTGTACGACGCTGTGTTCTGTCTGAGAGGAAATTGTTTTATGAGTATGGCATAATTTCTCGGTGAATCTACCAAATTATCTACTGTCACTTGTGTGTGTATCTACCAATTATATTAATTAGTACCAATTGCTGATGAATTGACTGGTTTGCAATACTCCGGCTTTTGTTATAAATTTATTTCTAGCTGGGGAAGTTGCGTCTGTTGCTGTCGACGGCCATCGATAAAAGAAAGAATTATCGAAGGTGGATGTCGCAGAACATGGCGGATTTAATCTTCCGGCATTTTCGTTGGCTTATGTATTTCTTTGCCTGCCGTTGGTATTCCTTGTCAGAGGTAGATATATGTCGGGTTACAAGTAGTGGATATGTTCGCAAACAATTTACTTGTGCTAACGAGTTGTTATTCGTTAGTTTGCAGAAATATACAAAGTGATGGATTGCCTTTGTATCATGACCCCTACACAGCTTATCTATTAAATATGTTGAACGACTACTTCAGGGATAGGGAACTGATCTACGAGACCACAAAAGGCCCGCTGAAGGAAGGAAGTAACATCTGGAGCAGCACAGGGATCAATTTTGGGACCAGACCTCTGGAATATCTCCTATGACGACATACTGCGGATGGAGATGCCCGAAGACACCTTCCTCGTTGGGTACGCAGACGACATCGCGGCAGTGATAACGGCAAGAGACTCTGAAAACGCGCAAAGAAAGTTGAACCAAGTCATGCGACGAACAGCCTTCTGGATGGATGAGCACGGTCTTAGTTTGGCAGCTGAGAAACCTGAGATAGTCCTTCTGACGAATAAGAGAATCCCCACGGAAATCGACTTCCAAATTGGCTTTGAAGTCATTAAGAGCAAGGACGCGGTGAGGTATCTGGGATTGAGTTTCGACACAAAATTGACTTTCTGGCAACAGATAAAGTTCGCAACGGAACGAGCCTCTAGAGTAACAGCATCACTCAGCAGATTAATAGCAAACATAGGCGGCCCAATTCCAAGCAAGCGCAGGTTACTAATGTCGACAACTCATGCCATTCTCCTATATGGAAGTGAGATTTGGGCTGACGCGCTCCAACAAGAAAAATACCGGAAGCAGATGGCGGCAGTGCAAAGACGTGGAGCTCTTCGCGTGGCTAGCTCTTACCGAACGGTATCGGAACCAGCCGTCCTGGTAGTCGCAGGAGTGACTCCCATCGATCTCCTAGCGGCACAAAGGAAGTACGACCACGACAACAAGGCGGAAATTGGATTGGAAGCGGCAATCGATCAAGCAGAACAGCAAACGATACGGAAGTGGCAAGAACGCTGGAGCTCGGAAAGTAGAGGAAGGTGGACAGCGAGGCTGATCAGAAATGTGGCTAAATGGAATGACCGGAATCATGGTGAGGTCAACTACTTCGTCACTCAATTCCTCACCGGACACGGAAATTTTAATGCCTTTCTCCATAAGATTGGCAAAACGAACACTCCAGCGTGCCAGTACGGCGATTTCTCCAACAGACGATGCACATAATACGTTTTTTGCCTGCAGAAGATGGGAAGCCCAACGCACAGCCCTGGAGAGCAGCATCGGTGCCTTCAACCCAGAAAACATTGTTGACAAAATGCTGACGAGCGACTTGAACTGGGGAATAATTTGCCAGTTTGTGGAAGATATTCTCAGAAGAAAGAAAAGAGAAGAAAAACAATACCAGGAAAGCACGTGAGCCCGAAAACGCCAAAAAGGCCTCCGTAAAGCATTTCTCCTCCCCCCATAAGGAAAAAAAAAAAATCTTCTTTTCTCACTTACTTTACTCTACTATTCTTTATCTATCCTAATTTGCTCCTCTTTTCTGTTCTCTTGCTAACCCTGTCCCTCCTTTCCTTTCTTCAAATATGTATTTAAATTTCTTTAATTGTATACCTAATCATTTAAAATTCATTTAATTTTATTTTAAACTTAACTTCTCTTAGTACCTATGTAGTACCATTCAAATGAAGTGGATGACATCATATCAGCTGAAATTCCTGATCCAGTCACTGATCTACACGACATTGTGACGACACAGATGGTGCATGGACCGTGCGGTGCATTAAATCCATTATCACCTTGCATGGCTGATGGAAAGTGCACAACACGATATCCGCGACCGTTAGTTGCTGAAACAGTCACAGGGAACGATGGATATGCAGTTTATCGTCGGCGTTCAAAAGAAGATAATGGTCGAACTATCAAAGTTAAAGTTCAAAATCAAGAGATTGAGATCGGAAATGAATTCATTGTACCATATTGTCCGCTGCTATCACGAATTTTCGAAATACATGCGAACGCTGAGAGTTGTCATTCGGCCAAATCAGTCAGATATTTGTTCAAGTACGTCACAAAAGGCAGCGACATGGCTGTGTTTGGTATTGCGTCGGAAAATGCGAATGACGAAATCAGCAACTTCCAAATGGGTAGATACGTCAGTACTAGTGAAGCACTGTGGCGATTATTGTCATTTCAAATTCATGAAAGATATCCCACAGTTGTACATTTAGCAGTGCATTTGGAAAATGGACAAAGAGTTTACTTCACTGAGGCTAATGCGGCACAACGAGCTGAGAGACCACCATCGACAACATTGACTAGCTTCTTTGCAATGTGTGAAGCAGATCCATTCGCACCGACGCTGATGTACGCTGAAATGCCCATGTATTACACTTGGAATCAATAAACAAAGAAATTATAACGTCGCAAACAAGGAACCCCAGTTCCAGATTGGCCACAGGTGTTTTCCACTGATGATGGGATTTAACACTTGCGGATTCAGTTGTTTCATCAAATGCGTACCAAATACGAACGCTGTTCGCAATTATCATCACCACATGTTTCCCTTCACAACCAATTCAGTTATGGAACAAATACAAAGACGACATATGTGAAGATATCTTGCATCTCTTTGCGCATTCGAACGAATAATACTGACATGCAAATAACCGATGAAATCTACAATGAAGGATTGATTCTGATTGAGGATCAATGCTTGACTATTGCAAACAAGCTACTGATTGAAGTAGGAATGATTGCGCCAAATCGATCGATGCACGATGCATTCAACCAAGAATTAAATCGAGAGCTGCAATACAATGTTGATACGAGTACATTGCAAGAATTCGTTCAAAATAATATGCCGTTGCTGAATGAACAGCAAAAACAAGTATACGAAACATTATTGCAAGCGGTGGACAATAATACGGGTGGTCTATTCTTCCTGGACGCACCTGGTGGAACAGGGAAAACATTTGTCATTTCATTGATTTTGGCACAATTCGATCAAGATGTGACATAGCTTTGGCATTAGTATCATCTGGAATTGTGACGACTCTTGTAGATGGCGGTCGTACTGCACATTCGGCGCTTAAGTTGCCACTCAATTTAAACACAATTGATACTCCAACATGCAATATTTCCCGATCCAGTGCAATGGGAAAATTGTTGTTGTTGAAAAAATCATTATGTGCACAATGGCACATAAGAAATCATTTGAAGCACTAAACTTCACACTGAAGGATCTTCGGCGAAATAACAACATCTTTGGCGGCTTGATGATATTGTTGGCAGGCAATTTCAGGCAGACGTTGCCAGTAATTCCCCGTGGAACGCCAGCAGATGAATTGAATGCTTGCCTGAAGGCATCACCTTTGTGGAATAACGTAAAAGCATTATCGCTTACCACTAATATGAAAGTTCAACTTCAAAATGATCAAAGTGCTGCACAATTTTCCAAACAATTGTTAGCTGTTGGAAATGGAAAAGTCCCAGTTGATGCAACAACTGGATTAATTACTCTTACCAACGACTTTTGCCGATTTGTAGACTCTCAATTAGCTCTTATTGAAAATGTTTTCCCAAACATTAGTGAGAATTATCAGAATTATTCTTGGTTAAGTCAACGAGCAATTCTCGCCGCAAATAATAATGATGTACACGCACTGAATTTCACCATTCAATCAAAAATCGCTGGCGATTTGGTGACATACAAATCCGTTGATTCCATAACAAATCCCGATGATGTAATTAATTGTCCAACGGAGTTTTTGAACTCTCTGGAGTTACCAGGATTTCCACCACATAACTTGCAACTCAAAGTTGGTTCAGTTATTATGATATTGCGTAATTTGAATCCACCGCGACTTTGCAACGGTACTCGACTTGCGGCGAAAAGACTTATGCCGAATTTGATTGAGGCAACCATTATTAACGGAAAGTACGCAGGTGAAAATGTATGTATTCCTCGAATACCAATGATTACGACTGATCTTCCGTTTGACATCAAACGATTGCAATTTCCGGTTCGCCTTGCGTTCGCAATGACAATTAACAAGTCGCAAGGCCAATCGCTTAGTGTTTGCAGGATAAATTTAGAAAATCATTGTTTTTTACATGGGCAGCTATACGTTGCGTGTTCACGAGTTGGGAAACCATCCGCTTTGTTTGTGTTAACGTCAGACCAAAAAACAAAAAATGTGGTTTACCAAAGAGCACTTCAATGAAACGGATAATTTGCGGACACGTATAACGCTTCGATTCAGTATTTACTTTGGATTCACTTTCATTTTTTACTTAGAGAAGTTCAACTAAATTACACTTCATTTTTGTAATCAAAATGAATTCATTACTGTTGTGAAATGAAATAAAATTTTTCCTTTTCAAATATAAAAAAAAATAAATAAATTTTTCTTCATCTTTTAATCCTCAAACGAAATGTTACAAAAAACGAAGCCATCTGGTGGCGAAACGAAGTTCGCCGGGTTTGCTGGTGTACTATAAAAGACACTTGGTCTTACTTGTACTCTACCAATAAATTTTTGAATTGAATTGAATTGAATTGAACTTGATAAATTTTATGGCTAATAAAATTTTCCTAGTTATTGAAAAGCAAGGAGGTTGTACAAAGTACTAACTTTCCGGTTGATAAGTAAAACCAAAATATTTGGTGTTTAAATGCTTTGAATATTGACTGTATTTATACTTATTTTGCAGGAAAATTAAACGTTTTTGGAATTCCCTAATGATGAAACTCACAAACTAGCCTTTGGGGTGATAAATATTTTCTTTTTTCATTTCATCATTTACTGAATAAAATAAACTTACTATCAACGATGAAATAAACTTTTTAATTTCTTTAATTTTTTTACTTAAATCCAACCGAACATTGAAATTGATTGTGTTTTTATACTTATTTCGGTCATTCATAATTGTTTTTTGTTCTAGGAAGAAAAATAAATTTGAACATGGGCCGAATGATGCGGCAGTGCCTATGGAATATGCTAAACATATTCGTCGGTCCTTACTAAACTGTTTGGCCTGCAGCGATGATAATTGTATGCTTAGATCTGAATTTCAATTCTCTCAAAAGTGAAATTATTTGTTTTTTCCTTTTCAGTGACCAATTATTAGTATTAAAAAAGAAAAAACAACATTACTTAGAACATTAACCACTGGTTGCTCTTATTTGGTTATTATGAAACGCACATGTGAATGTTCTATGCTGATTAAGCTGTATGAAATGAATGTGAGTTGTTGTTTTGCAAACAATAAAACGCGAAATGAACGAATCGAAATAAAAACATAGGGCAGGGCTTCAGTCCGCTTGGGCAAAGTTTTGGATACCTTATTCCTACTATTATCCCTCATAAAGTGGGCGTTTCAAACGTCCAAGCATTGGTAAATTGTTAAGAACTCTCTACATATTTTGTTATAAGACAATTAGAGGATTTTATAGAATAATAAAGTTAATGTAAAAAAGGACTCTTAAAAGTTATATAAAGGAATTGTTCAAAGCAACTTTATCTGCATATTTTGCGAAGAATAGGACTTTCATTTACAATGATTTCTTCAAAACGGTTTTTTTTTAATAGTCGGCGTGTCAGTGGACGTGCCAGTGAGCATGTCAGTGGGCAGTTTGCAAAAATATTTAAACATGAGCATTAAGTACTTTTAGAGAGTATATGTATATTCCAAATTTCAGCTAGTTCTAGTCTAGTTAATATTTTGAGAGTGAGTGAGTGAGCGAATTTCAAAAATTTTAACTGCCGAGAATTTTGAAGGCCTTAAGATAATAGATTAACAATGTCAGCTCTCTATCTCAAAATTGGATAATTTTTTTTTGAGATTATGGGCCGATTTTAAAAATTCTTAAACTTGATTATTTTAGGCCCCTAGAGAGTATATGGTTAAAATTTCAGCTTTCTAGCTCGAGTTTAAAGACCTAATTTTTGCCAACGGACATGACCAGATCGACATTACCATCGATGCTGATCACAAATAAAGTATCTTACAACTATGAGTCAACATTAATATACCCTTTCAATAAGGTATAAAAAGGCGAGTTGGAGAATATACACAAAAAAATATTGAGGTACAGGGTTATCGCTTCGAAAGATATTTTGAAAAACTGCTACACTATATCGTCGCCTGAATGCAAGAACCGGCTGTGATTTTCGTAGTTTTAAGAAAATTGCAAAAAACGTATTCACCTGTTGGTCAGACTTCTTTTTTTTCCTGAAAATACTGATAAAACAACACTATATTTTTTTCTGCGCTACGGGCTTAATTAAAGAGTGGAAATTTGAAATCCCTTAATTTTTTTATAAAGTCGATTTTGAGAAAAAACTGCAAGTTATCCACTTCTTGCACCAACTATTTTTAACGGATAAAATTTTAAAAATTCAATAATCTGCCTTTTCGCATTGAATAAATTTTGTTTGCTTGCTTTATTATTTTCATAATTAACAGAAAACAGTTTAATTTTGATATTCATTTGGAAATATTTGACTAAAATTTAAAAAAAAAAATTGCAAGGAACGCTTGATCAAGGCATTCATGTTGGAGTTCAAATATTTGTATGAGTTGTCTACTTATTGCATACCAAATCGATACATAAAATCAGGAAAAAATAGCTATCTGAAGATATCTACTTCTTGCACTGAATTTATGCAATGCCAAATCGATACATAAAATCAGGAAAAAACAGCTATCTGAAGATATCTACTTCTTGCACTGAATTTTCATCGATTGCTCTATTGGTCTGTTTTTTTCACAGTCCAATAGACGGCAGCAGGCCTGCAAAACTAGAAATCTGTTTATTGCAGTTAAAGCAAATCGATTCAGAAAACCCAGATATCTCAAAAATTAATAAAATTGAGTTAGCTGGTTCTTGCATTCAGGTGACGATATTACGAAGCTAGATGTGCTCTTTATTTAAATCGGTTTCATAAATACCGTGTTTATTATTCTGGACTTCTTGTACGTGATATTTTTACTGGTCACATTTGTTGCCCATATTTCCTTTCATTACTGAATATTTACGCATCCTCCCGTAATATTCGTCCAAGGGAAGAGGACTTATTATACTGAAAGGCATGTAAAATAGTCATTTAAAATTATTGTTTATAAGTATTAACTTTATGTTTTTATGTATTATATTGTTTAGTGTAACTCCCTTTCAATTATTGATTTTTGTGATATAGATATATATATTATTGTTTCTTCTTCTTCTTCCTTGATGGCGGAGAGAGGATTAAAGGGATCATTACCCTCACACTTAACTGCATCGGGATTCACCGGTTCAACCTCAGAAAGTATCGGCAGAGCTCCCGATTTTAAATCACTTCGCCGCTGAGGCCAATTAAATGCTGGTGTTTCTGAATTCATGTGATCCATGGATCCATGGAGCAGTTTAAGTTCTGTTTATGTTGATTTATGTTGGCTTTTTAAATGGATTCGAAGGACCTCTCATTTGAACATGTCAGTACCAACCGAGATAGTTTCTTTGACGTTAAGGTCTCTTCGGATCTTGGAACTTCTTATTCGATCAATCTTTGTTACTCCTGCTCTTGTGCACCGAGCGCACAACTGCGGTGTAATGCTTTCCTTTCAGCTTAAGAGCATTTTTCGTTCACAGAAGATGGCTAAGTTTTCCCACCACTTCATCCATCTTACGCGATGCTTAATGTGGTCATAACAGCTATATTATTGTTTGATCCAATCTTATCTATAAAAAGTTATTATTATTAATGTACTTGGTACATAAATTTATAAAAAAATAAACAAAAATCGGTGTGCTTTTTGTTAATGGCAAAATAAATACAGGGCCTAAAACCAAGCTGCTCCAATCATTTGTGTGTGCAAAGTGGAAGGGAGCTACAATTATAAGCCGAATTCAAACGGCAAATTTGAGAAGATTCTTATGACAATTGATACTCCGTATGTTTGGCAGACGTTCAGAGGTATTGCAGTCGAAACAAAATCCAGATGTTACTTGGCCCGGAGGGATTAGAACCTTGGACTTTTTCATTTGTAGTCTTATAGGGCCCATACATTACACATGCCTGCATGCACAAGCACAAAAATGCGCAAACACGCTTTCCCCATACACTACGCATGCAAACTGCACAATCTTCAGTCGTGTGTTCACCGCTGAACAGACAACTTTAAAAAATGTCAAGCTCCGATACCACTGCTGATGATATCGACAGCATCATTGGGGTACAACCAGTGCAATCGTGCTTGCATGCACAATGTAGCACACACACCTCACATGCTTACTCCTTCTATGGAAGGAGTAAGATGGCTCTACGCCACAAAGGAGTATTGTGCAGTAGTTACGCTGGACATCAAAAACGCCTTCAATTCCGGGAACTGGTCATTCCTAAGAAGATCTCTCGAATGGATACACCATATTACTTGCTGAGGATAGTGACGGACTACTTTAACAACAGGAAGTTAAGGTATTATACCGACGAAGGAGTCAAATACTACAAGGTTACCGCGGGCGTCACGCAGGGATCCGTACTGGGGCCGCTTCTGTGGAACATCATGTATGACGGAGTCCTAAGATTAATGCTACCTCGCGGAGTATCGATAATTGGATTTGCCGACGACATTGTCATAGTGACAGTAGCTAAACAGATCCATGAAGTGGAATCAGCTACAAATGAAGCAATTTCCAGGATAAAACACTGCCTAGTATCCGCCGGACTAGAAATAGATGACCATAAGACAGAAGCTGTCCTATAACAAGTCGAAAAACCATTGAATTCGCCAATTTCCAGGTGGGGAACCAGATCATCAGATCCAAAGAAGCAGTCAAATATCTTGGAGTCATGCTAGACAACAGACTGCAGTTCAAGACGCACGTGGAGTATATTACAATGAAAGCATCGCAAATCCAGGGAGCTCTCTCACGCATACTACCTATCATCGGTGGACCTGGATACGCTAGGAGAAACGTTTTATCAAAAGTAGTCAGTTCAGTCCTTCTTTACACCGCTCCGGTTTGGGCGGGGGCACTGGCGACGAAAGAAACAAGAAGGAAACTATCATCCGCATACATGCTTAGCGCGTTAAGGACTCGGACGAAGCGGCCTTCGTCATTGCTGGAATGATACCCATAGACATTCTAGCGGGCGAGATGTTGAGGATCTACAACAGAAAAACGCCGGGCGGACAGGATGGCAAGAATCAAAGTAGAAGAAAGAGCAGCTTCAATTGCTATATATCAAACCAGGTGGAACAACACTACAAAAGGCAGATGGACATACAAGCTGATCCGGTCAGTCGAGATCTGGACAAAGCGAGGACATGGAAACTGCAACTACCACCTTACGCAGTTCCTGACTGGCCACTGCGGCTACCGCGAATACCTACATCGATTTGGACACGATAGCTCGCCATTTTGCCCAGATTGTCCAGACTAGGAGGAAGACACGGAGCACGCAGTTTTTCATTGTAGGCGATTCGTATCATGGAGAATGAATCTGCCCAATCCATCTTTCGTAATAGACCATATGTTGCAGTCGGAGGACAATTGGACGACAGTTTGTAATCTGGTAACAACTATCCAAAATGAACTGCGGAGAGTAGAAAGGCTAAGGAGAGCATCAGAAGCAGCAGAAGCGTCAGAAGCAACTGACACAAGACAAGACGCATAGCATGAATTGCTAACCAGCCCCGCGAAGTAATACCTAACGGCAGTCCCGCGAGGAGAGTGGTTGACGTCTGCTGGATGTGGATTAGTACGTAGGCGCATTCCCGGCATCGATTATTCGGGTTTGCGAATCGTGCATGCCATCTTTTGAAGATTACCACATCCATTGGCACAGCCAAGAAAAAAAAAACACACACACATGCTTGCATGCACAAGCAAGAAAATATCAAAATTTGTTGATATTGCTCATGCAGCTTGTGCAAACACACAGTTCACCCTATACACTGGCAGAGTTCATCAATCACTACGTGATATACGTTTACATAATTCACGTCCGCCCTATTCCAGAGTACGCTAGCCAAGGGTGGGGACCATAATACCGGGTCCATATTCCAAGAATCAAAAGCATTCAACGTCGATTTCTAAATTTTGCTCTTCGTGGGCTCCTAATAAACCTTCAGACCCTAGAAAAAAGAAGAGACGTCGCTGACATTCTCCTTAGACATCGTCGTCTCACTGGCTCCGTCGATTGTTCTTCTCTTCTTAATTATATTGCATTTAACACCAACTCTCGCAATTTAAGATCCCCCCTTTTGTACGTTCCCAATCCCACCTATCGCACGTCATATGCCTTGAACGAGCCGATCTCCCGCTTGTTGCAGAAGGTTATTTTTAACTCTCTCCTTTTCATTTTAATCCCTGTATTCCTTTTTTCACTACATGTCAATAAACAGGTGCTTCAGAGGAGGTAATAGAATTGTCCTGACTTGGCAGAAGATGTTATAACAGATTAAATATTTTATTTATTCTTGGTCAATGTAAGGAGCCCAATCAATGTGAGAAGTTCAGTCAATGTTAGGGTATAGGGTGTTTTACGGTACCATTGTATTTTAAACACGAATCAAGACACTGTTCGCCCTTATTCATTTTTTAATTGACAAAACTTGTTTCACTGAGGCTGAGGCCAATGTAGTAAAACGGAAATAAAATGTGTGCTCTTTTATCGAATTGTCTCACAAAACCAATAAATGTAAAGAAACATTAACTGATGCTACGGTCAAACCGAAATACGTCGCACTATCTGCTGCCGCTTAAATATTACTCCTCATTAAATAGACTGTAAATCATGCCAGGAATAGCAAAATTTAAACATTACGGCTACGGGTAATGGACCGCTAAAACAAATACCGCTACGCTATCAGCACAGCAAAAGCCCCATTACTCTCCCAGCACATTGTTATGACGATCATTATCACTACCCACACCAAATTGTGTAAATATATCATTCTCATTCCATAAAATAATACTCAGTAATTACGTGGCACAGGACTTCAAACATTTAGAACTTGTAACCGAAATAAATTAATTAGTTGTTTAAGAGTTCGTACTTGAGGGGTTATTGAGTAGAAGCCCAGACATCTATTGTTCACTTTTACTGCAAGATTAAAAGAAGGATACTCTGGATATGAAAATATTTGTCAAAGGGCGATTATTTTAC
Organism: Portevinia maculata; assembly: GCA_949715645.1. NCBI lineage: Eukaryota > Metazoa > Arthropoda > Insecta > Diptera > Syrphidae > Portevinia > Portevinia maculata. The sequence continues at coordinate 47,255,095 of OX454528.1, read as the reverse complement.
TCCATTAAATTATGTTCTGCAAGAAATCAACGCATTGACAATCTCGTAGGGCGGCTTAGAGGTGAAATGCATATTCAGAAAATCAAATCCATCATTCGTATCCATAATGAAAATCAGCTGGTAACTGCACAACTATGCCGCTGGTGAAATTTGCTGTGTGGTGGGCGGGGTTCAAGGCAAAGTTTCAAAGTTTTTCTGTTTTCGTAAGAGAATAAGATTGCTGCGGAGGAGAGGTGCCTCTGTTACAGCGATAAAATTTCCTTTAAATGTGAGATCCAATAGATAATAATGCCGTCAATTGAATTCAAGAAGCGAGAGCGTGAAACTAAACCTGTCGCAACTTTCTGCGCCGTTTAATACGCCTGGAGCTAACGAAACTAATTTAAGAAATTGAAATGCTGTCGACACTAATTCAATGTTTCTGTTTCTCTAATATTGTGAATTTATTTTAAGATAGTAGATATCTACCAATAATTAAGGTCATACAGATAATGTAAAAAAAATATTGCATTTCCATAAAGATGAGTGGATGTAGTTTTAGAACGACATAGTGGTATTCTTTTATTACCAAATTGGGGATGAAGGCCTAAGCCAACTTTGAAAACTTTTATATCTGTCAAATAATGTAAGAAACTCTATATATGCTTAATGTAAAGGTCTCTAATAGCATTCAGCTTTAGCTTCCTTCTACTGCTCATATCCAATTGAGTGTTTTCAACTTTCTTGACTTGATTTCTTGCAATCCTGAGCTGGCAAATGGGATTTGAAATAATAAGGGCATTTGTATTTTCAGTGTTTTTTCAGTGTTAGTCTTCTAGTTTGTTTGGCCCAGCTTTTATTTAGTGGGCCATTAGGGTGAAGCTTCTGACGCAAAAACCTCATTCATGAAACTTTTGCAAGGTTGTATAGCGGCTGTATGTTTCAGAAGCGAAATACATATACATCTATTAACAATTAGTAATGGGTGGTTTTGGTTCTGGAGAAAAGAAAAACGGATAAAATATTTGTTTCTCATCCAATTTATAAATAAAAGAGCTGCCAATTATCACACATACAACTAAAAAACAACGACATTGGGCATGGATAATCTGAAATCAGAGAAAGCAGACATTGAAAGCGACATTTTATGAATGAGATAAACGAAAAGTGAAACTTCAGAAAATTCTAAAAACTATTAAATTTATAAAAAATTATTTCTAAAATCCGAGCTCATAAGCAAATTTGTTTAAGTGTAGTAAATGTAAGCTGGGTTAGAGCCGTACGCAGCTACATTTAAAAAAAACGAGTGTGCTTTAGACCATACGGCTGAAATAAAACTTCTTTACCTCCATCTATATGTATATATATATTATATGTTTATATATTTTTATATGTATAATATATAAATATATATATACAGACACATATTAATTTTTTACAAATATGTATTTAAATTCATTTTGGGTTTTCATTGATAAATTAGTATTTTTGAATAGATTTGTTATTTTTATTCATTATTTTCATTATTTTTGTTATCGGATACATCAGTAGTTACTGTGGTTGATTGTAAGACCGAGACAATAGGCTTATGGTATGAGAAATAAGATACATATGTTTTTGAATGAAAATTAGAAAGATATCTGGAGAAAACTGCATCGATTGTTGTTCCATGCCTTGTGGTAGGCTCATTTCGATTATTATTCATTTTTAGTTCTAATTTATCTTGTAGAAAGTTTACCAAGAGTTGTCCATCTTCGGACGCGAAATTAACATTGAAATCTCCTGCTAAAATTAGTGCCAACGTATGATAGTCTTCTAATTCTTCAGAGCCTACTTGACCGTAAATCATAAGTCTTTTATATAAAAAGTTTATAATATTATTAACTGTGTTATTGGGCGAAATGTAAACAACTACCCTTATGATGTTTGTTCCATCTTCCAAAACACAGTGAGCAACCCATATATCACCAATTGATGACTGAGATATATATATATTTCATGCACTGGCTATGAGAGGAAGAGAGAAAGAAAATGTGCGCGCGCACTGCTCTCTCTTGCTCCTACAGTGTGATACAGACAATATGCCTGCACTGTGTCTTAGATATACGAAACGTAACTGGCTATGAGAGAAAAGAGAAAGAAAATGTGTACTCGCACCTCTCTCTCTTGCCCCTACAGTAATATACGAAACGTAACTCTCTCTCTTTCTATAACTTATATTTCGCTCTCAACTTCCGTGTGCCTCGCACGATCACACTCACTTCCCAAGTCAAGCGTGCGAAAAAAAAACACGCGGTCACCCATCTGAGTATTAACCACGCCCTACGTGGTTTAACTTCCGTGTGCCTCGCTCGATCACACTCACTTCCGTAACGCATTAACCAGTTTTTTTTTTTTTTTTTTTTTTTTTTTTATAAAAAAAGGAAATCCAAATCCCAGAGCACTCAGACTCGGTAACGGTCCATTGTACTATTCACCAGCTTACCCCCAAGTCAAGCGAGCCTAAAGAAGTTTTACTTCAAAAAGATATCTCATCTCTATATATAAAAAATTGTTGCAAGTGTGTTGTGAATTTAAAACTCACGAACGGTCAAACTGAATTCGATTAAATTTTTAGGGTTTATGCGTATAGTCGTGTAGATGGTTTATCTAAAGTTTGCACGAAATCGGTTGACGCGTTCGTGAGTTATGACTTTTCATGTCAACATGTGATTTTGTCCATATAAAAAAAAAACAACAACAAATACGTAGGCGCCTATGAGCGTGTGCGGTATGTATACTGTGTGCTGACTTCATACACATACACACGGTAAATATACGTTGTAGCGCATACACGCATACACATTGACAGCTGTCATAGGCTTGGCAAATAGAGGTCGAGTTAATACATATCGTAAGGCAGGAATGGGTTCGATTATAGATATTACCTTCGCCAGTAACTCCATCCTACGAAGTATAAAGTGGCGAGTCAGTGAAGAATATACGCAAAGCGACCACCAAGCGATAATATTTGAAACTGCTGATAAAAGTAAACTAAAACACCCCAATCCAGCGGGACCAAAATGGAAAGACGCGCTCTATGACAAGGATACGTTTGAAGGATTGATAAGCACAGACAACCAGAGACAGAACGAAAGGGCAGAAGCCATGTCGGCCCAACTCGTCCGTGCTATCACTACAGCGTGCGATGCAGCAATGCCCAGGAGAGTAAGCAGCAAAAAGCGTGCACCATGCTATTGGTGGAATGAGGACATAAAAACATTGAGAGCAGCGTGCCTAAGAGCCAGGCGAAAGGTCCAACGATCCAGAGGGAGAGCTGACTTTCAAGAACACCTGAATAACTTTAGAATAGTGAGACACGAACTAAAAAGGGCTATCAAGGAAAGTAAGGCAAAATGCTTTAAGCGTATATGCGAAGATGCTGACATTAACCCCTGGGGAACAGCATACAGGATGGTTATGACGAAGCTGAAGGGCTGTAGAACCCCCCCAATAACATGCCCAAGAATGTTGAGATCTATAGTAGAACACCTTTTCCCCAAAAGACCAGCTACTATGTGCAGCATAATAAGAGAGGTTAATCCAGATGATATACCTGTTATTACTCTGGAGGAGCTGCTAAAGGCATGCAGCAGGATAGGTGACAGCAAGGCGCCCGGACCAGACGGAATCCCAAATAAGGCATTGAAGGTGGCTGTTACAAAGAGACCAGACCTCTTCATATCAACAATGCAGAGGTACCTAGAGGAAGGAACCTTTCATGAGAAATGGAAAATGCAGCACTTGGTCCTGCTTCCGAAAGGAAAGAAGCCTCCAGGAGAACCATCGTCCTACCGCCCTATATGCCTATTGGACACCATGGGAAAAATCTTCGAGAAGATAATCTATAACAGACTTCTCGCAGTGGCTGAAGAGAAAGGAGCTATCTCAAACCGACAGTTTGGCTTCAGAAGAGCGCGTTCTACAGTTGATGCTATAAGAGCGTTGGTCCACATAGCTGAAAGTGCAATAGAAGGAGTAAGATGGCTCTACGGCACAAAGGAGTATTGTGCAGTAGTTACGCTGGACGTCAAAAACGCCTTCAATTCCGCGAACTGGTCATTCCTAAGAAGATCTCTCGCCAGAATGGATACACCAAATTACTTGCTGAGGATAGTGACGGACTACTTCAACAACAGGAAGTTAAGGTATTATACCGACGATGGAGTCAAATACTACAAGGTTACCGCTTGCGTCCCACAGGGATCCGTACTGGGGCCGCTTCTGTGGAACATCATGTATGACGGAGTCCTACGATTAATGCTACCTCGCGGAGTATCGATAATTGGATTTGCCGACGACATTGCCATCGTGACAGTAGCTAAACAGATCCATGAGGTGGAATCAGCTACAAATGAAGCAATTTCCAGGATAAAACACTGGCTAGTATCCGCCGGACTAGAACTAGCCGACCATAAAACGGAAGCTGTCCTTATAACAAGTCGAAAAACCATTGAATTCGCCAATTTCCAGGTGGGGAACCAGATCATCAGATCCAAAGAAGCAGTCAAATATCTTGGAGTCATGCTAGACAACAGACTGCAGTTCAAGACGCACGTGGAGTACATTACAACGAAAGCATCGAAAATACAGGGAACTCTCTCACGCATACTACCTAACATCGGTGGACCTGGATACGCTAGGAGGAGCGTTTTATCAAAAGTAGTCAGTTCAGTCCTTCTTTACGCCGCCCCGGTTTGGGCGGGGGCACTAGCGACGAAAGAAATAAGAAGGAAACTATCATCCGCATACAGGCTTAGCGCGTTAAGGACAATCTGTGGTTTTCGAACCATCTCGGACGAAGCGGCCTTCGTCATTGCTGGAATGATACCCATAGACATTCTAGCGGGCGAGATGTTGAGGATCTACAACAGAAAAACGCCGGGCGGACTAGATGCAAGTGAAATGCCAAGAATTAAAGCAGAAGAAAGAGCAGCTTCAATTGCTATATGGCAAACCAGATGGAACAACACTACAAAAGGTAGATGGACATACAAGCTGATCCCGTCAATCAAGACCTGGACAAAGCGAGCACATGGAAACAGCAACTACCACCTTACGCAGTTCCTGTACCTACATCAATTTGGACACGATAGCTCTCCATTTTGCCCAGATTGTCCAGACTAGGAGGAAGACACGGAGCACGCAGTTTTTCATTGTAGGCGATTCGTATCATGGAGAACGAATCTTCCCAATCCATCTTTCGTAATAGATCATATGTTGCAGTCGGAGGACAATTGGACGACAGTTTGTAATCTGGTAACAACTATCCAAAATGAACTGCGGAGAGCAGAAAGGCTAAGGAGAGCATCAGAAGCAGCAGAAGTGTCAGAAGCAACTGACACAAGACAAGACGCATAGCATGAATTGCTAACCAGCCCCGCGAAGTAATACCTAACGGCAGTCCCGCGGGGAGAGTGGTTGACGTCTGCTGGGTGTGGATTAGTACGTAGGCGCATTCCTTGCATCGATTATTCGGGTTTGCGAATCGTGCATGCCATCTTTTGAAGATTATCACATCCATTTGATAAAGATGCCGAGTTTTCTTAAAAATTTTCTCGATGAAAACATAATATGTAAGATTAGTTCGTAAAATAGTTTTTAGGCCGAAAGGTAATAATTATAAGACAGAGTTAAGTTTAGGGCGTCCGCATAAGGATCAATATTCTAGAATAAGTATCCTGTTAATTTTAAGTTAGATTTAATCATTTTTGTCTAGTATGTAAGTTGATATAAGCTAATAATTAATAAAAATGAATTTAAAAGAAAAAGATTACCACATCCACTGGCACAGCCAAGAAAAAAAAAAAGCTGTCAGTGAGTGATCATTTTAAGGTTCGTTTTCATCAAACTGGCATTGTGGACAGACGTAATCGGTAAGAGTCGCATTTGATTTTTTTTTGTTTAACCCTTATCCTGTTCTTAAAAAAAACGCATATGGTATTTGTGGGTCAAATTTGCCCAATATATTTTTTATTTAGTTTTCACATTTTTCGCATGTAATTTTTTGTTGAGAATGGTTTTTACAAATAAATTTTAAACATTTTGTTGAATATTTTGTGTTGTTGGAACGATTTGGACACAAATAGCAGCGAAATCTCTTCAATGTTGACACTGTAGCTTGTTCTGGAGGGTTTCGTATTTGCAGATCTTGAACCACTGATCTCCCCGGAACACTCTGTGGAAGAGAAGTTCGACGGGACATTTCCCCTTGAATTAAAACTTCCTCTAATTCATCCAAAAAAAATCATATTTTGAAATGTTTTGCTTTATTCCAGTTGGGACAGATAAACATATACATGGCAAAGGCATTATAGGCTGATATGTCCAACATGTTATAAAATAACGTCTGTGGCCATCTATTTGTTCTACGCTTACAAGTCTAAATGCGAATAACTTGGTCAAGAGTATCTACCTCTGATTTTGTAGAGCTGTAATATGTTATTATTTCCGGTGTTTTTGCATCATCTGTTACCTTTTTATCGTGGTGCAAAGAGCTCAAAAGAATGACTTTTTCATATCCAGAATTTGTGCCGGCAAACATCTTTTATTTTTGCGCAATGTTCCAACTAAGGTAAGTTTTCTTTTTAGCAATTCTATTCCTTATTCGTAGGAAGTGAAGAAATTATCTTTTTTCCTTTCAAGTCTTTTATAAGGCCTAGAACGACACGATAGCCTTGATTACGTTCGGGACGACAATTTCTATCCTTACCGGTGTAAATTTGCAACGATCAGGCAAAACGTGTCTTACTGTCGCACAAAGCCCATACTTTTATACCATACTCTCCTGGCTTAGATGGAATGTATTGTTTGAAAGGACACCTCCCACGATATGTTACCAATTGTTCATCCACAGTAACGCACTAATCTGGATTGAAGGTTATTCGTATATTACATTCCCATTTATTTCATAATTCTCTTATTGGGGCAAGTTTATCCCGAGCTCGCCGTTCGTTCCTGTCACACCTCTCATCGAAACGTATGACTCTCGATATATTTTGAAATTTTCGAAGACTCATTGTAGCTCTGAAAATTGGTCTTCCCTTGCTATCATTCCACAAACTTTCTAAAGCCTCTCCATGGGACCGAAAAACTCCAGCCAGCAAAAAAAGTCCAATATAAGCCTCGATAGATGTTGCATCAATTTTTATCCAGGTTTCCCTGAATACACTTTCTCCTAAAAACAAATGTTGACATTTTTTTATGTCCATTTAAAAAAAGAGCTCCTAACCTTTAATGTTTGTCATCTTAACAATATAATTAATCATATCATATGGTAAAAACAAACGAAGAGCCTATTTTATATCGATGACTCGTGAGACAGCATAATGAGTTGGTCCTGGGGAAGTGCGAAAAATCTCTTACTGGCCACCTACACCATTTATAAATTCCATCCTTCGAAAGAAATTATCTTGGAGTGGGAAGTGACTCGTCATCCGAACTGATATGATCCTCATTTATCGAAAGTAAACTTTCCCCATCTGAAGAGTCAGTTTCATGTAAGGAACTATTATTCGAAATATGTTCCTCTTTTACCTCACTTGCAGAATCATTGGCAATACTGCTACTATCATCAATCTCAATTTCAAGCATTCGCCCTATTTCTGCACGACTCAATACGGCCATTTCGGTTCTATGAAAAATTAAAACTAGAACAATGCTACGTAAAACTTCACAAATATTGCAATCACTTCTTCTTTATTTTAGATGGATAAGAAATAACAATTAACTCGAATGTTTTTTTTCTAGAACTCTTGTAATATCTATTTTATTTATAACAAAGGTCTACACACAAAGAATGATTTTTTGTCATGGCCACCTTTGTTTTACCCGTTGCAATTTCAGACAAGAATTGATTGAGCGAGTGGGAAAATAGAAGTCTTGCCTGCCAAAGAAAACAAGGTATTGCAGTCAACGTTTTTTTGGAAAAAAACATATTGGGCAATTTTGACACAAAAAAAAACAACGTATGTTTTTTGCAAAAAAATGATCAGAAAAGCTCATAAATGAAAACATAATACAAAAGTTTGTTATAGTTGTTTTAGGAGACTAAACTAAATAGAAGTCAAGAAATTTTACATAAAAACATTCACAAATAGGCGAACTAAGCCATTATGAAAGGTGTGTTTGGGCAATTTTGACCCATGTGTACAGGATAAGGGTTAATCGTTTGAATACAAACAGACAGCAGTGTATATACACTTTCCATTTGCATTTGCTGGTTGAATTGCTATCGGATTTCATGTTATTTATATACGTGTCAGTGTCACTTTGTACCTATAGTTCTTTTTCTGCATTTTTATTTTTTTAAACTCTTGAAATTAAGTTAAATGATTACACTTTTTATACATAGAACACATTTGAAATGCCACGTCCAAGACGTTCAAATATTGGTAGATGTACACGTCATTCGACAGTTGTTTCAACCAATCGAAGATCACAAACCGTGTGTTTCTTTATTTTTTCCGGATAAGGAATAGAAAAGACAGAATATTCGATTTTTTTATCCGGAATATCCAGAATGGAATGAATAAAGAAACAAAAATGGACGGAATAGAATGACAGCCTATTGTCTATTGACCAGTGTTACGGAGCAGTACACTGACCCTGTAAATAAACAAAAATGTTTTATCACAACTGATCGATTTGCACTGACCCACTTTTGTTACCTCCCCTCATTGTCAGATTCCATCCATCATCCTTCACACTCCAGTACCTTAGAAAAAATGTAAACACATGTTTCACTGGAGATTATTTACGTGATTCGACGTACAATCCGTATTTTTAGTGAGCGAACTTCAGTGAGACAATATTTCCCTTCACCTTTTTAATTACCCACTCCATTTCCTGCAATTAATAGAAATTAATAATTTAATTAACCACTTCCTCGCCTGCAATCCTTCCATTCGTCCGACAAGCAATATGTTTTGACAGTTTGTGTATCGTTGCTAGTTTGTCTTCGCGTTTTCCTTTCTTCCACTTTCTTCCATTCTCTTCCTTTCCTTTCACTTAAATATATTTATTATATTTTCCCTTTTAAAAATTCCCTAATTGGAAATCAATGTCCCAATTCCAATCCACTTCCGATTTCGTGTTGTGTAATGGCTGATCGTGTAGGTATACGTTTTTATTTTATATTATTTTATTTTTATACCCTATTCTAGGGGTATATTAATTTTGACGCATAGTTTGTAACATACCTTAATATTGCCCGTAGACCCCTAAAAGTTACTATATTTATGATCAGCATCGATAGTAATGTCGATCTAGCCATGTCCGTCCGTCCGTCCGTCCGTCCGTCCGTCGGCAAAAATTAGGCCTTTAAACTGGACCTAGAGAGCTGAAATTTTAACCATATACTCTCTAGGGTCCCGAAATAATCAAGTTTACGAATTTTTGAAATCCGCCCACAGACACGCCCACAAACTCAAAAAAACTAAATTTTGGAAAAAATCGAATTTTGAGCTAGGAAGCTGAAATTTTGTATATATGATCTATGACCCCTAAAACTGCTCGGGATATAAAATTTTCAAAATCCGCCCACTGCCACGCCCACAAAAAAATAAAACAATTTTATTGAAAAACCAAAATTTGAGCTAGGGAGCTGAAATTTTTAATATATACTCTCTAGGGGCGCTTTAAGCTCATGTATAAATATTTTCAAAATCCGCCCACTGACACGCCCACAAATAAATAAAACAATTTTTTTGAAAATCCAAAGTTTGAGCTAGGGAGCTGAAATTTATAATATATGCTCTCTATGGGCCCTTTATGCTCATGTGTAAATATTTTCAAAATCCGCCCACTGGCACGCCCACAATTATTATTATTTTTTTTTTTTTTGAAAATTCAAAGTGAGTTAGGGAGCTGAAATTTATAATATATACTCTCTAGGGGCCCTTTATGCTCATGTGTTAATTTTTTTTAAATCCGCCTACCGACACGCCCACAATTAAATAAAACAATTTTATTGAAACACCCAAGTTTGAGCTAGGGAGCGTTTTTTTTGATAAAATCCTTTAAATGTTGTATAACAAAATATGTAGAGCGTTCTTAACAATTCAACCATACTTAGACTTTTGTCACGCCCACTTATGAGGGATAGGAATAGGAATAGGGTATCCAACAGTTCGCCTTAGCGGACTGTAGCCCGTCCCTATGTTTTTGTGTGATTAGGATTAGATTATGTATTTAATGACTAGGAGTATTTATTTTATTGACCGGACAAAACGAAACAACGAATCTTGACGACTGGAAGGTGAACTATTTCTTTCTCCTTCCAGGATTAGCTGAATAGAAAGGGAAATTATGAAGGGATTTATAAAAGAAAAAGGAAGGGATAGGGTATAGAAGGAGGATAAAGAAAGAAAACAAATAGACCGACAAGTGACTCAGACAACAAAGAGAGGGATAACAAAAAAAAATATATCGTGTACATACAGACTTTCACGGTCAACTAGTCACAGCTGTGCACTTTGATAATTTCTGAGCGGTCGATGCCCTCGTAGCTAATTGGATTTTTGTGCAAGGTTTCGTTGTGCATATACAAAAATACACTGCAAGAAAAAGTTTGAAGATAAATCCTGGGTGAGTTAAATTTTAAAAGGCAATTAGAAAATAAATTTATTCACGGGAATTCTTATGGTAGATATAAAGCCGAACTGTTATCTGGTCTGTTCTGAAGGGCGTAAAGGTCATTTCATACCGGATAAGTCGCTGCAGAGGTAGGTGAAATGTTCATTTTAAAAGAATACATATTAAGAGTACTTTTCTTTAGGTTTGGGTCTAGTTTGGGCCACCACTTTTAGGTTGGTTGGTGCTCAGACCTCTGCCCTTTTGACCTTGGGCCTTAACGTCTTGGTGCCGTGCTGGGACATTTCCCCGAGCAGACCATCGAAAGCGCTTAACGGGTTTTGGTTGTACGGCCACAGAGCCGCAACCATCCAATACATAAAACATCAACGACAATAATCACCACAGTGAACAAAGACAATTTTAACACAATAACAAGAATCCCAAAGTGACAACATTAAACGGTGAAACATATAATAACAAAAGGACAATAATATACAAAAATAATATACAATAAACATAAAGTGCAGTGCTCCGCCCCCTTTTGTGGCAACAACTACAACACGCACCAAGAAGTGCTGACACTTCGTAAAACGCAGTGGCGTAAAGTTTTAACCCTCGATTTAAGTTTAATTTTGATTTTTAATATGTTTTGAAGCCTTATTTTTTTTTTGCTTTGATTTTTCTTGAATTCTTTTATTTGCTTTTTGGACTTTTTTTTTATCATAGTGTTAGTTTTGGTTTAATTTTAATATTAGTTTTATCCGAGATTAAGTAAGGTTAGAATACGTCTTTATTTGTTAATTCTGCCCTTGAAATATTGCGCGTCTCCGAGGCCATATTGGCCAACATCAACTCAGCGTTCTTCGTCGTGCTGGTACCAGGACAACGGGGGACCGTATAGAACCGTAAGTAGTTTTAAGTCTTTTACATATTTTTGGATTCTTAGTTTTTAAATTTTATAGTTTTAAGTGCAGAATATTAGTTTTAGTTTTTTTGAATTTCCTTGCAGTAGTTTTAAGTCTTTTTTATATTAATTAAATATTGAAATAGCCTTTCATGGCGTTGAGTTTTTTTGTTTTCTTGTGCATTTAAATATGCGCGGCTAGATATTTTGCTTTTGGTGTGTGAACGGCTGTGAAGGCCGTCCTTCTATAGGTCGACAATGACATAACAGGACAATACAAACTTGGACAACATGACATGACGACATACAAACTTTTCACTACGTACATACTTACATAAATTGTGACTGGAGGGGTTCGTCGAGGGGCTATCACTCACAACATCGGCCAGAGTGATAGCTAAGGTTGTGTCGATAGACACAAGGGTGGGCTGGCCAACCCTTGCCAATAACATCTGGCATGTTTCGGGCTCATAACGAACCCGGTACCAAAGAGAGATTTAGGGACAGTGAGTTGCGGTTAGGGTAAGATAGTTTTAGTGTAGTTTTAAGTTAACTTAGGTACATTTTAGGGCATAGCTTGTAATTTTAGGGTAGGTTAGATTTAATTTAGGTTAGTTAGATTAGTTCGGGTGCTCCTTCCCTTCTCTCTCTTGGGTATCGGCCTATGTCCTTGGATATTTTCTTTTCTTTTATTTTCACTTTCCTATCTTTTTTCGTCCGTTCGTGGTCTACGTAGAGTAGCTTCCTTCCTTTTTTTTCTCTTTTTACAACTTTTTGGCATGGACAAAACGTTTGTTGAGCAGGTGGTATATGGTGAGAGGACAAGAACTGCCCCCGTCCGACGAGCTGAGCCGAGCAACCACAAGCATGCCGCGTCCTCCTCACCTGTATCAAAGTTGCCCCTGTGGCTCGACCCTGGTTCCCAACATAACACCAGCCCTGCCACTTAGTTCAAGAACTAGTACAACATTTACTACTTACAATTAATATATTTTTTCTATTACTGAACTCACATGTGAGGTAATACTCCACTACAACACTAAAATAAAAACATATATAATAAAACAAATATGAGAAGAGAAACCTTAAGAAAACACAATTTAAGTTCACAGAAACAATAATAATAACGATATCTCAGTAATACAAATTACATTAAATTAATTAAACACCCTTATTATCGTTGTCAAAAATCAATTATTGATAAACGACAAAATTTATTAATTGATCGATATTTTGGTACTATGAATGTCAATCAACAAATTATTCATTAATTGTGAACACTGACAAGCAAAATGCGATAGAGCACGTGCGTAAAGCTATCTCTTTCTGAAGCGCCGCATTTCTTTCTTAAACGTCAAGAAAAAATTGAAGCTTACAATTTCAGTAATTTGCAGAAATTGTATGAAAAATTATCGCGATTGTTAATAAAGTGTATATTTAGGTGAAATCAAATTTTCTCCTTATTGAGGAAAAACCTGAGAAAGTATGGTAGGGCAAACAAAATATATAAAAACAGTGAACATGTTGACCAAAATGACTTGTGCAGCTCCTGATGCAGCAATTTAAAGGCATTTTCATTTTTTTGTACAATTTTGTTATTAATTAATTGTTTTTGTTCGTTTATACTTAGTAGTATTAAAAATATGTATATAGCAAATTCGTTCAACCTAATTTGTTTCCAAAAAAAAACATTTTTGCCAAAAGTTCATTTTTATTTCTCGTACACAATTCTACAATATTTTTTACGTTTTACTCTTCAAAAATAGTGTTTAGGTACTCCTTCTTAATTTTAAAGCGCAAATAATTTGATTATTCAATTAATCAGCTGAGTACTACTATTGGGAAAACGTATTAAAATTTAATTTTATTTTGTTGTTAGTTGTTTTGTTTAAGCTCATGCTTTTGTGACTGCTTTCTGTTCATAAGATTTATGGAAGTGAAGTTCCAGTGATTGTATCTATTCAATACATATTATTTTATTTTCCAAAAAAGCAATTCTACTCACATTTCGTTTTAAAAATGTTGTTTTACAAACAAAAACAGCGTATGAATTCTCTAAATTTATTTGTCAGTGACGAATTTGTGATTGACTGAACATTTTAAAGCTATCAATATTTTCGACAACCAAAACAATATGTAGCGGAAAACGACTTGTCCCTATTTAAGTGTCCACAGCTGCGTTTCTTAACGAAGTACCCAATACAGTAATATACAACTTTCGCTCAGATAAAGCATAATATATTATTTATTACTAAGATATTGTTATTATTTTTATGAATAACATTATATTCTCCTGTTGTTATGATGTTAAATATGTTCAATCGAAGGAAAAAAGTAAAACATTAAATATGTTGTCCTTTCGATTTAGTACAAGTTCAAAAAACATGCACCTTTTTATGTAGCAAAGTGGTAACACTGCTCATGAAATCATCTTGTCACCAACTACCAACATCTATGCGCCATTTCATGCCCACAGAAGACCATTTTAAAAATGTATATTTGATTCTGGAAGGAAATTAAAAATATATAATAAAAAATAATTAACTTAAAACAACACACATAAAAATATAAAAAAAAGACAATAAATTTGCAATAAATGTTCACCCATTTGATTGTTTACTGTTGCTTCTATTTTTTTTTTGATCAGTGCATCTGTCAAACGAGGGAATATTCTTTTTATTCCACCTTTCTCTAGGCTCACTCGGAATATTCCGAATATTCAGAATGAATAAAGAAACACACGGAAAGTAAACAAGATCGTAATCAACAAAATGGACCACAGAGGGAACGACGTAGACGTATAAACTAATCGGTTGATAGTGCAAAGACGGTTGCCAGTTGCCAGTGCAAGGTCAATAAATCGACGAGGTACACGTCTCTCAATTGAAATCATACGACAAATGGAATTGGCGGCTTATAATTATGATAGCACAATTGATTACAGCATGCATTCTTATATTGGACAAATGAATAAACAATGTGTGATTCGCATCAATTCGGACTGGTCTCCGGCCAAACAAGAAGAATACCCAAGAAAATCAAAAATTCCTAGAAAAAACAAAATTATGAAGAAAATTAATTTTCCCATACATTTTGTATGGAGCGATTTTACGACGCCATCTTCATGATAGCTGACGCTTACGTTTACGTCACGTTGTGCCAATTTTGATGACGCATCAACTTTTGATAGCTGATTAATTTGCACTGTCGTTCCATCGCATACTACTGTGCTGTGCAGACGTGCGTTGCGATTTATCAGCATTTATTCAAGTTTTATCAAAATTATTATTATTTTTATATTATGAAGCTGACAACTGATCAACATCTTAGGAGATATGTACTAGTATTTTTTTTAGTATTTATTTATTTCATATTACAATTTAAAAATAACTCCGCAAGAAAATAGGTATGTTCGAGTTCACGCGCGCATGACGCGCAAGACGCTTGCCGGCCTACGAAATGGAGGGGCGCTGACCGTCCGCCGGTAGCTCTGCGAGGTACCATGCAGCTCGTTTCAGACACGTGGTCGGCTCCCTACGTAACGGTTGAATTCAGCGAACTGATTTTTTGCGATATCTCATCGTATAATAATACTTTTTAAATACACTTTCTTTTTGTAGTAGTTTTCTATTGGGTATTGTTTTGTAAATTCTTTTAAAGGTTGTTTTTTTTAAATATTTTCAAAGTGGGACTTATCGCGATTGGTCTTGAATGTAGTCTTATATTTCAGCAATATTGCTTTTGTTTTT
Source organism: Portevinia maculata (assembly GCA_949715645.1). Taxonomy (NCBI): domain Eukaryota; kingdom Metazoa; phylum Arthropoda; class Insecta; order Diptera; family Syrphidae; genus Portevinia; species Portevinia maculata. The sequence continues at coordinate 47,239,849 of OX454528.1, read as the reverse complement.
GCATGTTTATTGTTATTATTAAAAAAGACTCCGAGCGAAGCCGGGGTGGTCAGCTAGTTCTTTATAAAACAAATTGTTTATACCCTATTCTAAGGGTATATTAATTTTGACTCATAGTTTGTAACATAGCTTAATATTGCCCGTAGACCCCTAAAAGTTACTATAGTTATGATCAGCATCGATAGTAATGTCGATCTAGCCATATCCGTCCGTCCGTACTTTAAACTGGTCCCAGAGAGCTGAAATTTTAACCATTATATTCTTTATGGTCCCGAAATAATCAAGTTTAAGATTTTTTGAAGGCCGCCCACAAACCCAAAAAAACTAATTTTTCGAAAAAATCGAATTTTGAGCTAGAAAGCTGCATGGTCTTTGAGTCTTAAAAGTGCTCAGGAGGTAGAATTTCTAAAAATCTACCACTGACACGCCCACAATAAATAAAACAATTTTATTTAAAAGCCAAAGTTTGAGCTTGACTTGGGGAGTAAGCTGGTGAATGCGCCACGGAAGTGTAGACAAACGTACATTTTCGGCAATACGGAAGTGTAGACAAACGTACACTTCCGGCAAAAGGGAAGTGTAGACAAACGTACAATTCCGGCAAAACGGAAGTTGAGAGGAAAATATAAGTTAGCGAATATGAAAAGAGAAAGAGTTACGTTTTGTATCATGCAATCTTTTGTTACAACCCATAAAATTTAGTCGGCGGAAAGGTTCGTGGAATGGGTAAACACCCTTGAATCTCCTCAATAGAGGGCAATACTAAGCTCATCATCTATCCAAACCGATCCAAAGGAGGAAGCTTTATCTAAAACAGTTGCCGACAGATGGAATTTACTGGACATGAGTAAAGTCATTGTGTCTATGAATCGCAGTTCATTAGTTGGAAATATAAAGCGTCACTGTCATCGTTAGATTTTCAGGTCGGACGCCAAAAAACCAAAGTTTGAGCTAGGGACCTGAAATTTATAATATAGACTCTCCAGGGGCCCTTGATGCTCATGTGTTAATATTCTCAAAATTCGCCCACTGACACGTCCACAATTAAAAAAAAACAAAAGTTTGAGCTAGGGAGCTGAAATTTATAATATAGACTCTCCAGCGGCCCTTGATGTTCATGTGTAAATATTTTCAAAATTCGCCCACTGACACGCTCAGAATTTAAATTATATGGAACGAACTAGGTTTTACTTCAGTCGTGTGGTCTTAAGCACACTAATTTTTTTTTCTTGGCTGTGTAAATGGATTTGGTAATCTTCAAAAGATGGCATGCAGGATTCGCAAACCCAAATAATCGATGCCAGAAATGCGCCTACGTACAAATCCACACCCAAGCAGACGTAAACTACTCTTTACGTTGAGCTGTTGAGATCGGTGGCGAGTTGATGTTCGTGAATTGAGTCTCACACTCTCGGCTACTGCAACCAAATTCTCGTCTGTGTGCACCGTACGACGACGGCGACCATGAGTGTTGTCAACTAGCATACCAGTCTCACAAACTTCTTTTTTTTTGTTTTTTAACTTCCCAGTGGAAGTTCTTGTATTGGGGGCGATTTTGTGAATCGCGGATTTTGACATATCTCCACTTTTCAAGGTCACCAGAATTCAAATTCAACGTTTTTATAGAAATGTCTGTCCGTGTGTATGTACGTATGTGCGTCTTTACGTATGTGCGTTCGGAATTATCTTTCGCCACGATTATCTCGAGAACGAAAAAATGATATTGACATGGGACGAGGTTTATTCGAAGCGTAATTACGTAACTCAGAACTGATTAAGTTTCCAGCAAAATCGGTCTGGCCGTTTTTTGCTACTAAATAAATAACTAAAAAATAAAGGCAAAATTTTGAAATTGATGATTTGTACTATTTATTATTATTAATATAACAGCTAGGGGAAGAAAAGGTGGTAGACACCACACCCCTAAAATTGATAAAAAAAGAGGCCCCGGGAGCAGGATCACCTCTAAAAACATAGGGACGGGCTACAGTCCGCTTGGGCGAACTGTTGGATACCCTATTCTTATTCCTATCCCTCATAAATGGGCGTGACAAAAGTCTGGTTGAATTGTTAAGAACGCTCTACATATTTTGTTATATAACATTTAAAGGATTTTATAAAAAAAAACGCTCCCTAGCTCAAACTTGGGTGTTTCGATAACATTGTTTTATTTAATTGTGGGCGTGTCAGTAGGCGGATTTAAAAAAAATTAACACATGAGAATAAAGGGCCCCTAGAGAGTATATATTATAAATTTCAGCTCCCTAGCTCAAACTTTGAATTTTCAAAAAAAAAAAAAAAAAAATTATGGGCGTGTCAGTTGGCGGATTTTGAAAATATTTACACATGAGCATAAAGGGCCCATAGAGAGTATATATTATAAATTTTAGCTCCCTAGCTCAAACTTGGATTTTCAAAAATTAATATACCCTTAGAATAGGGTATACAAAAATTATTTTATTTATTTGTGGGCGTGTCAGTGGGCGGATTTTGAAATTTTTTATCCCGAGCAGTTTTAGGAGTCATAGATCATATATAAAAAATTTCAGCTTTCTAGCTCAAAATTCGATTTTTTCCAAAATTTTGTTTTTTTGAGTTTGTGGGCGTGTCTGTGGGCGGATTTCAAAAATTCGTAAACTTGATTATTTCGGGACCCTAGAGAGTATATGGTTAAAATTTCAGCTCTCTAGGTCCAGTTTAAAGGCCTAATTTTTGCCGACAGACGGACGGACGGACATGGCTAGATCGACATTACTATCGATGCTGATCATAAATATAGTAACTTTTAGGGGTCTACGGGCAATATTAAGGTATGTTACAAACTATGCGTCAAAATTAATATACCCTTAGAATAGGGTATAAAAAGATGTACCCAGGGGCGGAGGTGGTGGCTGGGTAAGATAGACTGGTAGAGGTGAAGCCAGAGGCAGAGGAAGAGGAGGGAGAGGAGGAAGAGGAGGTGGAATAGGAGGTGGAGGAGGCAGAGGAGATGGAAGAGGACGACGAGGCAGGGGGTGCCGACTTCTACCAGAACTTCTATTACGGATAAAAATGATCATAATCATAATAATAATAATACCTGCATAATATAATAAATAATATTAATAGATTAAAAAATAAATATTGTTTTTTTATTTATTTCCACTGGGAAGTTAGTCGTGTTTACCTTGCGGGTCACCCAGACCACTTTTTTTGTTTTATAATTAGCGTGCGCTTAAAATTTGTTTTTCCTATAATTGATACACTAGTACCCTTATAGTGTGTATACACAGCACAGGCATTTTTTTATTCAACACTTACAAATGCAATGTCATTGTGGACGAATTTCATTGCCTACTATTAGGTGATAGAGGTGGAAAATTAGGTTTCTGCATTGGGTAGGGTTTTTTCTCCAAGGGTGGCATCTAAATAACTTAGGGAGCATTATGTTGAAGTTTTGTATTCAAGTTTATTCCTCAGAAACTTATACAATATTTAAAAGTGCAATTAGATGCTTGCTCTTCGCTACATTTATATTGATTTTTATTCTGTGAATTTTTACTTCATGAACATGGTCGGGATTTGAACACGCAACCTTCCGATTAGCAAGTAAATGCACTACCACCGAACTGTTGCCACTTGCATACAGCCGGCGCCGTTGGTGCTTCATTTCGTCCAAAACTTATTTTCAAAAAACGCACTGTTTTGGCTAAACAGCACTCTTTTTTTTAAGAAGTTTTCAATATTTGCCAACGTTGTTCAAGCGTAAAGCAACTCATTTCGTTCCGCGGAGGTATGTCAAAATCTCGCACGGGAAACAGCTCTCAGTGTCAAAAGAACCTATTATTTAAAAATAACCCACTAGATGTCCCACCCGTTATGTACTTATAACAGATATCTCATAGAGTGACATGATACATTATTGTACATTTCTTAATTATAAGAACTTTCAAATGACATCATAATTTTGGAATTTCAATAGCTCTTCTTACTTACCATATCAACACCCACTGGCCGCTTTTCCACTTACTCCACCTCTGTTTGGCTCGTTGATACCATAATGCAAATTAAATTCGATGTAGCCGTTTTCATTACAAAACATAAATAATTCCATAGCTTACCAGAATTTTACCACGAAGAAGGTTACCTGGTGTTTTGCATTCAAAGATACTGCAGCATCCTTGTTCCATGGAATTAGCATTTCGAAGGATTAAGTATGGCATGAAATAACAACACATAATACCATAGCTTATTTTGTTAAACAAAGAATTTTTAATTGAAGTTTTCTTTTGATTTCCTTTGTATTCTCCTCTTATATACTTTTCTTTACATTGTATTCACAAAATTGTTCGTTAAAGGTAATTTTGAGACAATAATTCATTTATACAACTTTGAATGAATTTACTTCATGGAATGTACAAATTGTTACTATCTAGCTTACGAATGGAAAATCTCTTTTAACCTGTTTATTATTAAATTAGAATAAAAAACATGCATATACAAACACATATTCACGGTCTTGAAGCACGAAGATTCGGCTCATATGCCCTTACCAACTAAAAAATAAACAACAAAATTACAACAATTTTATATTACACATATATTTTAAACATTCATCACCTTAATAAGATTAGTACTAAAAATAAACAAACAAATTAGTTATACAATTAGATAAATGTGTGAAAAATGATATAATGTTCATCTAATGTCAATTGGAGCCCTTCGGGTACTTTAAATCAAATAAATCATTCGACTTTTGGGAATAGTTACGGACATATTGCCACGATATATGACATTAATTCATGGGAGTATTCCCAGCCGCCGTACATACTCATTGTTGTCCAAGAAAATGGATAATCTTTGTGGGACTTTGTGTGTTTACAACCTTGCCTCATCGCCCACATAATTACAGCCCCCAGATTCTGTGTGAAAATGAAAAATGTAAAAATCACTCCTGCTCCTGTTCGGCGTCCTCTTCGATTATAATCTCGTGATGTACAATGGTGCGTGTCCTGAGGGACGACGTTGATGCTGTTATTGGAATGACACCGCTGGGCGGCAGGGGCGGCGGTGGTATGTTCCCAAGTTCATCTGAATTGACGTTAGCACAATGCGAATTAGGAAATTTGTCACATTCTATTGATGGTGCTCTCAAATTAGATGGTGATGGTGATGGTGGTGAAGACTGCAGTGACGTTGGTGATCCTGAAGCATTGTCCTCCAACACTGTGGTCGTTGGTGGTCCACCACTAATCAGTCTTGGGGGTATTTCATTTGTTCGATTTAATAAATAATCTAGGTCATGAGATATTCTATCAAGCATTCCATTGATGGAATCATCTCCCTCCTCGCTGGGCTTCTCAACCATCACGTCTGTCGTATTATGTGGATCGATTCTGGAATTTCCGTTCATTTGACTAGCGGCGTTTTGTGGATGTGCCGTTTGTCTATCGGCTCCGTCAACACACACCGTGCCATTGTTATCGGACTTATCTATAGATGATGATGTAATCGTTATAATTGGTGTAGGCGACGATGAATGTAAACCTAAGTGGCCGGCAGCAATCGCAGATGTTGGCGACGTAGCTCCAACAGTAGTAGAAGCAGCCAGGATATCGAAGGTGTGAGCGCTATTTTGTGTCTCAACAATAGTGACACGTTTTTGTGATTTTGGAGTATGTGTCATCGCTGACGACATCGCCGACGATGTTGTAAATGCTGGTAGATTCTCCACGAAGGGTCGGTGGTGTTGCTGTTGGTTGTTGCTAGTGGTGCAACTTCTAGTTGGGCTATTTGTTGTATGTGAAGTTTTTGTTAAAATCATGCTAGTGCGGATGCCAATTATACTATCTGCAAAATAAGTATATAAAAATATGTTACTTGTTGTATAGTTATGATTGCAGTTTTAATTGGATAAAAATACTAAAAGTATTCAACGTTTCCGAATATACTAAATGTTAATATTTGCGACAAAGTGCCGCACAAAAATACCATTTTTTTGTCATTGACCTTCGAAGTGGGTAAACACGTGGTGAGGTGTTTTCTCAGGCAGGCTGAATCTCAGTCACCTTCCTTATCATTGCAGCGTGTTTCAGGCGGAAATCATGGCGATAAAAGAAGTCCTTTCGTGGCATCTGTATCTTCTCGGATAGTCAAGCTACAATAAAATCATTGGAATCAGTCTGTATAAACTCCATAGTAGACGATCATCTCTTACGGAGATAGGGGAGCAGTTCAATATTAACCTATGCCGGGGCATAGAGACATTCCAGGGAACTCAATGGCTCATAAGCTCGTCAAGCATGGAACAACATTGCCTATTTTACCTGAAAAAAAGGCTTAGGCATTCTATTGGCTACATGCAAACTCATGTCTAAATTGGATGCCATCGAGAAAACGTTCCTTAGGTTGACAAGTGGTACAACTTACAACTTGTAAAGAGACAAAACAGATTTGGCCAGTCTTAATGCGTGTTTGCCTATTGGACAATGTCTTGTAATGACACCTATAGCAGAGCCAATATGCAGTCGGTTTAGTGAGATCAAACACATAGAGCGTTGCAGATCCAGCTTTGGCCAGATATGCTTAGTCGCTACTACCTGTCCACCTAAGATTTATACTCTCGATTGCGGATAGCTTTTAAACATACACTTCTAGTCATAAGATTAGAAGCAGGCATTTTTGAAAAGTAAAATCGATATTTCTCCCGTTACATGATGGATTAGAAAAAAACCACTATGGTAAATGAGAGACTGTTTTGTTAACAACAAAATATGAAGTGTGTGCATAGGAGAGATTTAGCTAACGGTTCTTGGAAGACAAATTATAAATTGAGTAAAGAATATGCGGAAATAAATCGGGTCATTAGATTAGAAGCACTGAACAAATCAACGGTTTGTGTGAAGTGAATATATTTTTTGTCGGTTTAAACGGTACTGTCACCAATCCGGGATTTCTCCGTCACCAGAATAAACAAACTAGACTCAGCTTTTCTTTTATTTAGTTTATTCACTGTAGATAATTCATTGATTGTTATAATGACATTAACAAGGCATTTATTTTTATAATTTGTGGATTGTTGATACTTACATTTCGGCAACTTTAGGCGGCTTGCGTCCGGACTTGACAACTTCTATTAATTGAATGTCTTCGAAGCACGAATTCGCTCAAATGATCTGACAGATGACAGCCTGCGTTATTGAACTCGAAACACCAACCGCCTAATGCTCCGATTACATTTAATTGAAGTAATATTTTATTTTAACACTCCACCCCCCGTGATGTGACCGAGTCACGATCGGGAACCGCACCAACATTTATCGGAGCAAGTTTCGCCGCTGGTCTTCGCAGAATTCCAGAAGACGTCTTGATCTCTGCAGAACGAACTTGGCCATCGGGTCCTGGAAATGTTTTGGTTATTCTTCCTCTTAACCACTGGCTTCTTGGCGCATCGACATCACATATTTGGACCAAATCCCCGGTCTTTAATGGTGTGACCGGTTGGAACCATTTGCATCGCTTGGTAAGAACGGGTAGGTATTCACTTACCCACCTCCGCCAGAATCGATCCTTAAGCTGTTGACTCACCTTCCATTGTTTCCTGAGGCATAATGCCTTGCCGTCGATTGGACCTAGCGTCTGGGTCGAGTTCGAGCCTCCGATGAGGAAGTGATTCGGGGTAAGCGGTTCTTCGTCTTCTGTTGCCACAGGTAGGTGAGTTAGGGGGCGCCTGTTTACGATGTTCTCAGCTTCTATTAGCACGCTTTGTAATGTCTCAAGTCTCGGTGCTGCGTCTGAAATAATGCGCGCTAACACTCGCTTGATGGATTGCACAAGCCTCTCCCAGCAACCCCCTCAATCCCCCTAGATGATAGCTCTGCCTTCACGATCTCGTCGTCTAAAATACCACTGGTCTTCAGCTCCTTGTTGACGAAGTTTCTTATGCAAAGAATGCACGCGGCCGTCGATAGGTCAGCCGCTATCTCGAGATGAACGGCACGTATAGTTAGACATGTGAAGAGAGCGACAAACCTTCTTTCCGTTCTGCGGCCTATGGTGACGTTAACAGGACCAAAATAGTCCAGACCTGTGTACGTAAATGGCCTGACATTCGGAGTGAGGCGATCCTCCGGCAGTTGGCCCATCAATGGCGGCAAAGGCTTGGCGGTTCGGATTCGGCATGCCTGACATCTATTTCGGATTCTTTTGACGGCGTTGCGCAGGCCTGGTATCCAGAACTACTGACGGATTTCGCTTACCACCGTGTCATCATTTTGGTGGGCACAGCGACAATGGAAACGCTCTATCAATAGTTCGGTAACTTTAAGACGCGTAAGTAGTATGATTTCCTCTGTGATTGTCCTGCTTTTGCTCTTATCAGGTGGCAGGTATTTGGTGCGGATATGGTGAGTGCTGTAAAGTAGTATGATGGGACGTCTGCTGGAAAACAGTATTGTCGACGAAGCATCAATTCGTCCAAGGACCCGTAGCAAGCCATCATCATCGAGATATGGGCAAAGTTTGTAGATACTGCTCTCTTTAGTGACACTCGAATGGTGAGACAGCATAATAATGTTAGCGCTGAAGGCATCCCTTTGTATTTGGCGACATATGAGATGCTCTGCCTTCTGAAGCTCGTCCACATTGTAGTAGCTACTGTTTCACTAGAGACGATGCGGATTAAATAACAACACGTCCGTTTACTTCGAATGCGATCATAAAACTGGCGCTCTCTTTATTCTTATTCTTAATCTTACATCTTGCAAATTTGTCCCCATTTACTATTGACTCCATTGGTGCAGCTGGCTAGTTTGTCGTGCATACCAGGCGGGGGATGTACAAACCTTTGCTATATGTAATTTATAATATGCTTATGGGAAAGAAGTTCGTTGTCAAATGTGGCAACGTGACTTCGAGTAGAGTCTTTGAAATTAGAAACGGTTTACAGCAGGGGGCGGTCAATTCTCCGATCCTGTTTAACATTTACACGAGTGATCTGGTTGGTTCACTCAGACATGCTATAGCGTATGCCGACGATTTGGTGGCATACAGATCAGGTCATAAAATCGAGGTCATTAATATCCTTTTGCAGCGTGACTTCGATCAAATTAAGCGATATTGCGACGACTGGAAGTTGAAAATCAACTTTCAGAAGACGGAAACAATCTTGTTCAGAACTCCATTGGCTGGGGCCTCTAGGGATACCAGAAAAAACTGGAAGAAATTGGCCATTATTGGACAGGATGGGCAGCCATTGGCGGTGAGAAGCGTAGTTAGATATCTAGGTATCTGGCTTGACCAGTATCTATATTTCGATAGACATATAGTTGCTTGTCTTGCTGGGGCCAAGAGGGCTTATGCTCTGACAAGGAGACTGTTTCATAGCAGTCAACTTGACTCCAGAGTGAAGGTCATTTGCTACGTGGCCCTTATAAGGCCGATCATCGCTTATGGTTGTCCATTGTGGTTTAATATAGCGCCTAGTTATATGGAAAAGATTCGGGTTTTGGAGAGACAATGTCTTAGGACCTGTCTCCGATTGTTCCGAACGCCAGAATCCAACTATATAAAATACTATCCCAACAAGGTCCTATACGATGGGGCTCAGTTGAATAGGATTGACAATTTCCTCATTAAGGTGACTCGAAGGCACGTTGCAAGGGCGATGGCCAGCGACAATAGTCTGATCTTTGGGGCTTACTACCCCAATGAAATGTACATAGAGAGTACGCTCCGGTCTGGCTTTATCCCGCCAGAGGCATTTATCCATATTGATGCAAAAGGGCTGGTACAGACGAGGGATGGTATTCCGGTCTTATACCATCGCTACCGCAGCGCGAGAGATAAGCGGCTCCTCCATGACGGGGACGTCGCCAATGCTCATGAGCTCCTCCGTTTTAGTACCGCAATATCGGAGAGGGATAGATTCGACACGGAAAAGCAATTCGCCGAATTTTGGTGGCTTGTTGAGGGGGGAGGGATCAACATGCCCTCCCAGGACGGTGCGTTACTCTAGGTAACTTCCTCTTAGCTTATAATTTAGATTAAGTCAGCTAGGGCGTTTTTGGGAGAGGCCGGGCTCGCCAACGTGTGGTGGTGCTTCCGGGAGTTGACTGACGCTGTAAGGCTTCAGTCGGCTCACGGCGGCGCGTGTGCACGTTGACGACTGCCAGGCGCTCGGAAAGCAATTGGGATTGTGACCACTTATTGCGCCAGGCAACGAGTGCTCAGAATCCTAATTATAGTTAGAATACGTTAAGTAGTTTAAATAAGTAGAATAGGTAGTTTGTAATTTGTTTTATATAAAATCTCAATAATGATACCGAGTTTTAGTAAATTTTCTCGAGGAATACATATGTAAGATTAGTTCGTAAAATAGTTCGTAGGCCGAAAGGCAATAATGCTAAGATATAGTTAAGTTTAGAGCGTTCGCATAAGGACCAATAAATAAGAATAAGTATCCTGTTAATTTTAAGTTAGGTTTAATCATTTTTGTCTAGTATGTAAGTAGATATTTATCAATGAATAAAAAAATGAATTTCAAAGTCAAAGTCAAAAAAATTTGTCGTGCATGCTACTCGTATCTATAGTGCGCGAGTTCAATACTGGTTGTAACATATCGGCAATTTTTTTTTTTTCTGTTTTTACTGTTTTTTTCTGTTCAAAATCCCAGTTCTAAAATGGATTGCAGCGCTAATAAATGCTTGGAATCCCAAAATTCCTCCAATCCTCTTTTTGCCTGTTATGGCCCATGTGACATGATGTTCCATGCTAAATGTGTTGGTTCAACCAATGCATTTATGGATAAAGTTAAAGCTTCGGAGATCGCCTTATGGTACTGCTCTCCGTGTCGAAAATTGTCACTTTCCTCCCTTGCTTTCAAAATGTCAGTTTTCAAGGCTGACATACTGAAATTATCTAAGGGGTTTAAAGACTTATTCGACAATTTCAATACCACCGTCCTCAACGTATCAACGTTCTCTGATTTTAATTTTTCAGCAGACGCCTCAACGTCTATTGACCCTGAGTTGCCGACTAATGAAGTAAAGCAGTGTATCCAACGGGCCATTGATACATTGATTTCATTTGACACAACAGGTTCCCCAACTGTTGAAGCTACCCCAGAGCCCATTGTTAATCTAGCATCGCCCTCATCAACTCTACTCGCATGCAAAAGGAAACGCGATATGCCTTCCTCTGCGTTGAATCCAAAGGCAAAGCGGTTTAACCTTAGGAGTCAGCGAAAAAACTCAAACGAGGCGCCCACTCTTAATGTTAGTCGCACATATATAAATCATTCCTTAGGTACAGAATCTGGAACTATTGAATCGATTCCCAGGCCGAAATCTATTTTCATTTCTCGACTAAAACCAAACACTTCTTCAGACTATGTCTTGAACCATTTGGTCTCGAGAAACTTGATTCCAAAAGATGACTCAATCAAATGTACGAAAATCAGCAAGGCTGATGGGTTTGTTGCGTCTTTCAAAATTGTTGCCCCTTCAGTTTATTTTGAAAAGCTGTGCAATAGCACTGCATGGCCTCAAAATACATTAGTTAAAGAATTTACACCCCGTTCGACAAAAAGTCGCAGGAAAGATTGTCCGTCCGTGTTAAAAAACCAAGTAGGCTGTCCCTCTACTATCAAAATGTAAGGGGACTCCGCACAAAAACCGCAGAAGTATATTTAAACTCCCAAGCCCTCTCTCATGATATCTTCTCCTTGACGGAAACATGGCTTAATGCCGGAATTTTAGACACGGAACTCTTCAATCATGAGTTCTCCGTATTCAGAAACGACCGTCATAACAATGACCTGGAAGCGCTTGGAGGTGGTGTCCTGATCGCTGTTCGTTCAAACTTTGAGTCACGAAAGATTGACTTTCCATTTCAACTAAATGTCGAAATTATCTGTGTAAAAATTACACTTAAGAACAAGCATTTATATGTTGTTAATGCGTACATTCCATCGTCACGTCTATGTTCTTTGTATTCGGAACTTTCTATGGCACTAGACCATATTTTTGACATATCTTGTTGTGACAGCACTGTCTTACTTATGGGCGACTTCAATCTGCCACATATTGGATGGGTACCTTCTGAGGATGATTCTCATTTCATTCCATCCTTTGACTCTGCCCAACAAGAGCTCGCCTTACTAGACAACATTTTGTCTTTTGACTTACAGCAAACAAGCTGTATAAAAAATTTCAGAAATCGAACTCTCGACCTTGTTTTCTCTTCTGACTCTGTTAGTACTGTGGTTCTGGAATCCCACTTCAGTATAACTAACATAGATAACAATCATCCACCCTTAGATGTATTTATTGAACTAGGCGCACATTTGTACGAAAATAGTAATTCGTATGACCGTTCGTTTCGGAAAGCAAATTTTCAAAGGCTTTCTGATGAAATTAACAGCTTTAATTTTAACCTTACTGCCTTATCTAATATTGAAGATGTAGTAGGTTCTTTTTATTCTTTGATGGATAACTGCATGAAAAAAGTGATTCCTGTGAAATCCTCTAGGAATCTGAAAACGTCCCATCCCTGGTACACTAAGGAGCTCAAATCGATACGAAACAGACGTAATAGGGCTTGGAAGACCTATTTAAAAAGTCTCTGCCACTCAGATCTTGAACTCTATTTCGCATTATTCAATGAATTCAAATCTTTATCCTGCAACTTATATATTGACTATATAAATAAAATGGAATGCTCTTTAAAATTGAACCACAAACTTTTCTGGGGTTTTGTCAATTCCAAGAAAAAAACCGATGGTTATCCATCGAAGCTTACTTACAATAGTTCTACAACTGCTGACTCGCTAGATGCAAGCAATATGTTTGCAGATCATTTCAATAAGTCATTTAGGGAGACCCCTCTTCACATTGATGATCAATATTTTAGTTATCTAACTAGCTGTTCCCAAATAAGTTTTAGTAGCATCTCATTCGATTTGGAAACAATTTTAAAATGTATTTCTTCTTTGAAGAATGACTATTCATCAGGTCCTGATGGCATTGCACCGATTGTTCTTAAAAAATGCAGTCATGCAATTGCTCCATATCTTAAGTATCTGTTTGAATTATCCATTAGTACAGGTAAATTCCCTAGTGTATGGAAAAGTGCTTTTATCACACCTGTATTTAAAAAAGGCGAACGTGGTGATATCACTAATTATAGGCCCATTTCAAAGCTTTCGTGTATCCCTAAGCTTTTTGAACAAATTGTTTGTGAAAAGTTAATATTTCTTTGTCGCAATATAATTTGTAATGAACAGCATGGATTTGTAAGAAACAGATCCACTGTCACTAATCTATTAAGTTTCTTGCATGATTGTTCTAATGCCTTGGAGAATAAGGGCGAAATGGATTGCATATACACTGACTTCTCTAAGGCTTTCGACCAGCTGTCCCATGAAATAATCGAATTTAAGCTCAGGGCTTTTGGTTTCCCACAATATTTCATAAATTGGGTTAATTCATACCTTAGATCAAGGGTTTATCAAGTGAAATTTAGAGGATCGCTATCTGTATCTTTCACAGCTCAGTCTGGAGTTCCCCAAGGAAGTCACCTCGGACCAATTTTATTTATACTTGCCATTAATGATGTTAAGGCATGTATAAATCACAGTAATATCCTGATCTACGCTGATGATATGAAAATATATAAATCTATCACTAGTCAGCAAGACAGAATGTTTCTTCAATCTGGCATTAATAGCTTCGCCAATTGGTGTGATAAAAACGGTTTATCCCTGAACCCAACTAAATGTCACAATATGACATTCTCTAGAAAGACTATCCCTTCCACCTTTCAATATTCTTTGTCTCAACATATTCTTTGTAATGTTGATAATTTTAAGGATCTTGGGGTTTATTTCGACCCCAAACTGGTTTTTGCTAAGCATATTAATTCTATTATTAATAAATCTAATTCTATGCTGGGCTTCGTAAAAAGGTGGGCCAAAGAATTTAATGACCCTTACGTTTCTATGTCATTGTACAATTGTTTTGTCCGTCCGATTCTAGAGTATGCCTCTCAAGTTTGGACACCATTCTACAACATTCATTCAAATCGAATAGAGGCCATTCAACGTAAATTTATTCGATTTGCACTTAGAGGACTTCCATGGGATGATCCATTTAACCTTCCTCCCTACAGTCAACGTATCAAGCTTCTTCAAATGTTACCCCTTTCTCAACGAAGGCTTAATAGCGATATCATTTTTTTACAGCAGCTTATATCCGGTCAAATAGATGCACCTGACTTGCTGTCGTCTATTGGCTTTAATTTTCGTGGTGGTGCCCATAATTTACGCAGTGTTGAATTATTGTTTAGCCCCCATCATAGAACGAATTATGGGAGGCATGAGCCTATTAGTCGCATGAGTAGAATCTATAATCTAAATGATCATGTGATTGACTTGCATGTTAGTAAAATTAAGCTAAAAAATATTTTGCGTAATAATGCTTTAATGTCTTAAATTGTTTGCATTATTTTGTGTTTGTGTTAGTATTTTATAGGTACATAATTATTGTATTTTTAATTGTTTTGTCCTTACTAACACCTGCACTAAATGATGAGCCTGTGAGAGCACTTTTAGTGCCAGCAATTTCTGCTCGTGATAGTTGCTTGCTTTAAGCACTCCACGACACAGAGCTGATAGTGTATAAAAAAAAAATAAAAAATCTGTATGGCTGTATATAATATATAATTTAAGTAGATATCTTATTCTTAATCTTATATGTGTATATATATAATCACAGCTTATGAATGTAGGTATGTACATGAATATAAATATGGTCTGACAGTGTGAGTTGCATGCTTAACTCTTACAATAATTACTATAACATTTAGCTCCCCCCGTCGATCTGTTTTCTTCTGACAGGCAGTGATGAAACGTATTAACCACGCTGTTGTTCGTTGTAGCTTCAGATACGTTGAAAACCTTGTGGCATCGAAGAGAGGATCCTTTCTTAGGTCCGTATGTAACACGTACTTCGGTCATAGTTCGTCTTGACAATCGTGTATCATGATGTCATCTGGGGCCTTCGGCCACTCCGCTTCAGCCGACTTGAGAAACGAAGGTCCATTTATCCACTTATTTTTCGCGTCGAACTGGGGCGGATATTTCGCCCTAGTGGCTTCGTCGGCTGGATTTTGTTTCGATGGAATCCAACGCCATTGGTTGACTCGGGTATTCTCCAAAATCTCGGCTATTCTGAAAGCAACAAATTCTTTGTGACGTCTTTTCTTTTCAATTCTTTTTGGAGTCAGTTTTAATTAGTCAGAATTATTTAGCAAGTTTGAAAGACGTACACCGAGGATGGCCGCTGACAGCTCGAGGCGGGGTATGGATATGAGTTTTCTTGGGCTCCCTCTGGTCTTTCCGCAGGTGAACGAGATGTAAGCTTCACCGCGGTACTCGGCTCGAACGTATGTGACGGCACTAAATGCTTCCTCGCTGGCATCAACGAAAGTGTGTAAGTCTATCCGATCAGCCTTTGTTAGATAGTTGCTGTGACATCTTGGAACCCTCAACTGCATTAAATTTGGTAACTCTGCTTTCCATTGTCTCCATCTCTCCAATAACTTAACGGGAATTTGTTCATCAAACTCGATTCCAGAACTCCAGATCGAACGTAATAGCAACTTCAGATGGACTGTGAAATTGGGATCGAAGGATCGAATATCGACATTCTGATTCCTCGTCTTGGTTGCGGAGGTTGCGCAAAACTTCTTCAGAATTCGATGTTAGGTTACGCAGTTCAAATCCACCATATTCATGTATAGCTACGACGGCCTTCGTTACTTCAATGGCTTCGGTAGTACTATCAAAGCTGTGGACGTAGTCGTCCAAGTAGTGGAAATTGATTATGGCATCGACCGCTGTTGGCTCACTGGATACTAATCTTAAGGCGAACAGCTGGCTCCAAAGGTCATAACCTCCATCAAATAGATATCGATCGGTTCATCTTCGTTGTTGCGCCAGAGGAAGCGCGGCGAATGCTGGTCATCAGGTTGAATAAGCACTTGGTGGAACATCTCTTTGATGTCTCCTATTACAGCTATCGACCGCAAGCGAAAGTTTAACAGTAACGCTAGTAAGGGTCTGTAGTCATCAGGTCCTTTTAACCCTTCTGTCAATTATAAGGTCTGGCCAGACCTTTTTACGTTTTGATGACAGTTTTTCCCAAGAAGTTTTTATCCCAACTTCTTGAAACTCCATGATAGGGTCAACAAATATTTTTTCTCCGATTTGATGAATTTTTTATGTATATACGAGTACATATATATGCCCGTTTGATAGAAATAGGAATTTTTCAATTTCTACACCTTTCGTCAACTACAAGGTCTGTGCATTTGCATTTTCTTTGGAAATCACATTTTGTTTGTTGTGTCCCCTTTTTTGTGCTTTCATGGGCAGCGGTAAAATCAGTTTTTTTTTTTAAATTTCTTGTGTCGCCAATAGCCTACTTCGATAATGTAAAATAGATTGTTGTGCAAAAAACGCATTTGGAAAATATGTTTATTTTCATCATTTAGTATTCGTGGCTTTAGTCGGAAGGTTCAAAGTATATTCAAAAAGCAAGTTTTAATTTTGTTCTTAAGAAATGTGTGATGAAATAGGAGCTTATAGGGGGAGAAGGTTCGTTTTTATACCCTATTCTAAGGGTATATTAATTTTGAAGGATAGTTTGTAACATACCTTAATATTGCCCGTAGACCCCTAAAAGTTACTATATTTATGATCAGCATCGATAGTAATGTCGATCTAGCCATGTCCGTCCGTCCGTCCGTCCGTCCGTCCGTCTGTCGGAAAAAATTAGGCCTTTAAACTGGACCTAGAGAGCTGAAATTTTAACCATATACTCTCTAGGGTCCCGAAATAATCAAGTTTACGAATTTTTGAAATCCGCCCACAAACACGCCCACAAACTCAAAAAAAAAAATAAAAATTTTGAGCTAGAAAGCTGAAATTTTTTATATATGATCTATGACTCCTAAAACTGCTCGGGATAACAACAAGCAACAAAATTTTCAAAATCCGCCCACTGACACGCCCACAAATAAATAAAACATTTTTTTGAAAATCCAAAGTTTGAGCTAGGGAGCTGAAATTTATAATATATACTCTCTATTGGAAATTTATGCTCATGTCTAAATATTTTCAAAATCCGCCCACTGACACGCCTACATTTTTTTTTTTTTTTTGAAAATTCAAAGTTTGAGCTAGGGAGCTGAAATTTATAATATATACTCTCTAGCGGCCCTTTATTCTCATGTGTTATTTTTTTTTAAATCCGCCTACTGACACGCCCACAATTAAATAAAACAATTTTATTGAAACACCCAAGTTTGAGCTAGGGAGCGTTTTTTTTTTTGATAAAATCCTTTAAATGTTATATAACAAAATATGTAGAGCGTTCTTAACAATTCAACCATACTTAGACTTTTGTCACGCCCACTTATGAGGGATAGGAATAAGAATAGGGTATCCAACAGTTCGCCCAAGCGGACTGTAGCCCGTCCCTATGTTTTATCGTGATTTTGTTATATTTTACATAAAATCAATTTATTATTATACATTGAACAACTTATTGGTGAAATAGTGAGTAATGAAGAGCCCAATGAACAGCCCGGAAGGGCCAGTGATGACGATGATAAGTATATCCCAGAAAGAGAAGCATCCGATACGGAGCAACAGCTAGTTTTGGGGGTTCCAAGCGACATCGAAAACAGCGACGACGAAGATGATTTGGAGGAATTGCATGAGAATCATGAGAGGGAACGTCTAGATCAAAATGAAGAGCAATTCGATCAATATTTTCTTGCCCGAGATGGAACAAAATGGCGTAAAAAAGCACCAGTGCAGGAAAGAATAAGGAGTCACAACATTATTCGTCATGCAGGTGGAAATCCAAAGCGAGCAACAAGCTCAAACCCAATAGATATTTTCAAATCCATGATGTCACCAGAAATAGTGGATATCATAATAAGGCACACTAATCGAAAAACTGAAAGTGATATTACTAAATTCAACATAGAAAACAAAACAGAAAAACCTGCAACATGGAAAAGCTTAACGGAGCGAGAATTATATGCATATTTTGGTCTATTGCTACCCGCTGGACTTAATCACGCCAACATGCAGCATACGAAGGAGTTATGGGCAACTAAATCGGATCCAGCTTTTAGGGCGACAATGCCAGTAACCCGTTTTTGGGCTATTTCAAAGCTCATCAGGTTTGACGACCAAAGAACGCGTGCTGATCGACAACAAACTTGCAAAGCAGCTGTAATTGAGGAAATTTTCTGTATGCTGAATCAAAATTTTGAGGCAGCATATTCACCTTCGGATACCATAACAGTTGATGTGCAACTTTTTCCGTATAGGGGAAGAACAAAATTCACCCAGTATATTCCACCGAAGCCGGCAAAATACGGTTTGAAGGTATGGTGGGTCTGCGATTCTACAAATGGGTATCCCTGTAAAGGAATTCTCTATACAGGAAAAGAAGCTGGCCAACAAAGGGAAATGAACCAAGGACAAAATGTGTTACTTAAACTCTGTGGGAAATACAGGATGACAGGAAAAACCATCATTGCTGACAATTTTTTCACAACGTTGCAAGGCGTTGAACAACTAAGATCAGCAGGATTGGGGTACGTCGGAACAATACGGCGAAACAAAAAGTGTATTGTAAAAGAAATGTTACCGCATCCTAGCTGCCCTGTACTTTCTTCAGAGTTTGGCTTCACGGACAATGTTACTCTCGTCTCATATGTGCCCATGAAAAATAGAGGAGTTTGTCTCCTTTCGTCGCTCCACTATGATGCAGAAACAATAGGCCCCGCAAAAAAACCAGCGGTAATAATGTACTATAACAAGCATAAAGCAGGCGTTGATCGAATGGACCAAATGCTTCAGGAGTACATATGTAAAGGGCAAACCAATCGATGGCCATTGGCTTTTTTTTATAATATCTTGGATGTCTCAGCCTTAGCTTCTTGCCTAATTTATAAAATATTAGAACCAAATGCGACAAAAAATACTGATCAACGTCATAAGTTTCTGCATTGTTTGATCGAGCAATTGGTAACGCCACAAATAGAAGAACGAATGAAAAATCCGAGAGTTTTGGCAACATTTTCAGTGAAGAATGGCATAGAAGCTTATTTTGGCAAACCAATCCAGCAACAGTTGATACCGCAGCCTAGCACCAGCCAAGCACCAACAAAGAAAAAATCATGCTATATTTGCCGAATCAACGACAAACTGCAGAGAAAGACACGGTTTTCTTGCACTGCCTGCTTAGAACCAATATGCCATCAACATAGCCAGCAGTACTCAAAATGCAATAAATGTGTCAATCCTATATAAAATTAAGTTTTTTCTTTTTCTTCATTGTTAAATTTTATATCTGATCATTTATTAAAAATAAAATATAAGAAAAAAGTAAGTTGCACTGTAATGGGCAGAAATTCGTTTCCCAGTATTTCGACCAGTACGGGGGTTATGTCTTAACTTGCCAGAAACATACTGCATACTTTCGGGCCAATAAATATCAACATTCAGAAAATTGGTTACCTCCTCTGCCTCTGTGGTCACAATAAATTCAGTTTTGCCACTCTATGTAAGTACCCAGAGTATCAATGGCACTCACACTAGCAAAGTTAGTAAGAGTCATCTATCCACCAACCCAAGTGCCTGGAAACTAATTTAGTTTTTTTCTTAAGCCGACTTTCATTGGCAGCTCAATGGTGGAGAAAACAGACTCAATCTAATTAACCGAAATAATAGATGGTGGAGACCTCTGAACTCACCACTTAAAAGAGCGGCGAAGTCACGCCTCCACCATAGGAAAGTTGTCTCTCCATGTTCACCACGCGAATGAAGTGCGCATGTACCAAGCACAGCTTGAGTGCACTCGCCATCTGGTGTATTAGCTGGATTTGATGGTATGGAGGAGGAGGGGACAAATGAATTTTGGATGGTCGGTAGATTTAGGGATTAGCGAGTGCAAAACATAGGGCATGCGGGATTAAATCGGTACTTTGTTTATGAACTAATTTTGTTCGTAAACAAAGTTTGCTCGAAAATAACTTTAGTTCGTAAACAAGGTACCGAAAGATCCGGCGAGGCTAGGTGTATAAAAAGGGTATTGCGCGTCGGTCAGAGATAGTTTTTATTTTGTATCTCTGGAATTAAGTTTGAAATTGGAAAGCGGAAAGTTTTATTTTAAAAAAAATGTGATAATTAAAATATAATTTGGCAAGTGCCCTTAACATTTAATTAAAATGGCGTGGGCCAAAAGTTTAAATTTAAGTTGGCAAGTGCCGTCATTTAGTTAAGATGGCGTGTGCCAAAAGTTTATATTTAAGTTGGAAAGTGCCTTAAACATTTAATAAAGATGGCTAGTGCCGAAAATTTAAATTTAAGATGGCTAGTGCCGAAAAGTTAAATTTAAGATGGCTAGAGCCGAAACAAATAGTTAAAAATAGTGCCTAATAAATAAATAAATAGTGACTAGAATAAAATTTAAATTTACTAAAACTAGTGACTAGAACAAAAGTAACTCTAAGTACATAATAATAAGAATAAAACCAAAATAAACTTAGAATAAATAGTGACTAGAATGGATAACAACTAAATTAACCTAGTCACTAGAAAAACATAATAATAATTAAAGATAGTGAACAGATAGATATAAACAATAAGTGAAACATAAGTGGGTGCCAAAAGATGCCCTTCCTGCAAATGCACCTCTATTGGAGAAGAAGGACGCCAGCAGAAATTACGGAAAAATCCGGAGCCGCCTTAAGTACCCTAAATTAAGTTTTCTTTTTGTAATACTATATTTAAGACATGCTAGTTACTTACCTGTAAAATTATTACCTTTAATTTAAGTGATCATAAATTACTTACCTTTATTTAAATACCTTTAATTTAATTGCCTTTAATTTAAGTGAACATACAATTACTTACCCCTAAATTTAAATACCTTTAATTTAGTTAGTTACCTTAAATTTTAGTGAACAAAAAAAAAAAGGAAATACTTTTGAATTAAGTGACTTAGAATTAATTACCTTTAACTTTAAATATCTTTAAATTATTTACCTTTAAATTTAGTTACATTTAAATTACTTTAAAATTATTACCTTTAATTTAAGTGAACATAAAATTACTCACCTTTAAAATTAAATACCTCTAATTTTAGTGAACAAAAAAAAAATTACCTAGCTTTAATTTAAGACATACAAATTAATTACCCTTAGATTTAAGAACTTAAAAATTAATTTACCTTATATAAATATCTTTACCTTAAAATGAATTACCTTTAATTTCTTACATTAAAAATTACTTACCTTTATAATTAAATTACTCTAAAGTATACTTACGTTTTTATTGTTTAAACCTTTGAGATTGAACATCATCGGAGTACGCAAAGCGTAGTCCCCGATGTTCTCTCTCAAAGATGTATATGAAAATATTTCGATTAGCAGATAGACCCAATTAAGCTCACCTTATATAGATTTGTATTGCCCTTAACTACCTACAATATACAACCCAGAATCCTAATGGAGTGAAGAGCGTTCCTCCGAGTCGTACGAACTATTTGTTCATTGGTAATTTAGGGACAAATTTCGCATAAGTTCTCGTTTCAGATCCACCCCACCCGAAGATAGATCTATCGTCGTTGGAGTTGGTAACGGCAGTAGCCGATTTTAACAAACGGGTAAAGTACTATAACTAGGGTATATATATATACATGTATAACTCCATTAAACTAAAACAGTAAAATGAATCTAAAGGAAGCAATTATGTTAACCTAATTGAAGTCGAGCTATGACCCAAACGGGTAGTGTATTTTTTTAGTATTGATTATGATTAATAATTAAAGTTTTGTAATGGTGACTTAAACATAAATGATGTGGTGTTCTTATTGGTTGGTGAGACGACCCATATAAGTATGGAATGTGGTCGTCAAAGGTTGGGGGGCAAGGGATTCGACCATCTGAATCCCCAGCAAGTGTATGTGGTTGGTTTTCCTTTCCTCTTTCTTTCTCTTTTTCTTACAGATCTCTCTTATTTTTTTTCTATTGCACGATAAAGTTTGTGTGTGTCTAGATGCTAAAAGAACCCCCCCCCCCCGGACTGAAGCAGCTGGAGAATAAATATCGTGCGCATCTCGACCATGGTCCCTAACATCCTGCCATAAACCAGGGCAGTGACACGTACAAAATGGCGCCCGTTTAAAGGCAACATTCTGTACGACAAAATCCTCGTCAGGACACAGGTCACACACGACACATAACAGCACATGTTTTATCAGTTTAACTTTCAGACAAAATGTATGAAGCGGACCTTGTGGTTGACGGGAAGGTGGAATAAGTTGTGATTGACAGTAGGGTTAAAAGGAAATGATTCAAGGAGACGCCACTTACCTAAGCAGCTGCATCGAAGACTAAACGAATCTTCCCAGGTTTGTTCACGTTCTTGACCCCGAAATGCGGAAGGTACCAGGTCCTTGGTGTATCTAAGGCTGCTTCCGCACAAGTCAGCTTCCTGACGTATCCTTTCTCTAAGTACTTGGTAATATTCTTCTTATATTGAA
The DNA here is from genome assembly GCA_949715645.1 of Portevinia maculata. Classification (NCBI taxonomy): domain Eukaryota; kingdom Metazoa; phylum Arthropoda; class Insecta; order Diptera; family Syrphidae; genus Portevinia; species Portevinia maculata. The sequence continues at coordinate 47,217,245 of OX454528.1, read as the reverse complement.
CCGCAAACACAGGATTCTTTCTCATTTTAGATTCCAGGCTGAGTAGTCTTCTCTTGGTAAGTTGGTAACTCCTTGGTAATCTTACATTCTCCTCCTTCCATAGCAGTCCTGTAGAATAGCGCTGGTTCAAACGTACAGTCGAAGTCGATAAAATCTTCATTGCCCTTTCATCTGCTTGGCAAAATGGTCTTGTTATTGGTTTTGTTACTCCAAAGTTTTCGATGCGGAAGTACTCGTCGACGATCGCGTCTAAACGATGATCAAGCCCTGTAGATTGACTATTAAGAAGCACGATCCCCTTCGCTGAGCCACTCATCAATCCTGGAGCAGATTTCCCATAGATTACCCATCCAAGCTTGGTTTTTGTAATCATGGGACCATCCTCTACAAACCTTACGGTATGTATCGGGGCTCCAAGATGACAATTATCGAGTCCGATGAGAATTTCCGGAATTGCGTTGCTATACCCAGCTAAAGGAATTCCAAAGGCACCAAAGGATTTTATTTCCGTAGCTGCGAGAATCTGCATCGGTAAACACAAGTTAACAACTGTTTGAACTTCTTGCATCTCAAACCGTTCAGCGTCTGTCTGATCAGCGCTTATGAGAACATTGACGGCCCTCGACTTCTCTGTGATCGTTTCTCGCCCAAACCAATGTAAATTGAGGTCCTTTGCTATTCCGTCTAATTGAAGTCGTTTAGCCAGGCCGGAGCTCATGATTGTGACGGAGGAGCCCTCGTCTAGCAATGCAAAGGTTCGCACCACAGTTTCCCCATTGTACAGCCTAACGGGTAACACACGGAAAAGAATTTTGTTTTCATTATCATCGTTGCAGTTCAGCAGGGAATTGTGTATCCCTTCCTTCTCGTTGGTTTCGCTGTCTTGCGGCATTTCAGTTACTGCTTCCGCTTCATGAAGTGACTGGTGATGCATCTTCGAACAGTCCTCAATTCCACATGACTTACGGGCCCTACAGACTCTCATGTTGTGCCCATATTTCAAGCAACTGAAACAAAGTTTATTCCACTTTACAAACTGCCACTTAGCTGGACAGTCCAACTTCCTATAGCTATCACATTCCAGGACTGGATGACGAAGCTCTTTGCAGTAACGACAACTGTCCTTCATTGCGCTGGTTGATGAAGAGCTACCGACTGCATGCAAGACACTGTCTGTTTTTGGTTTAGACTCCACTTTGCCATGAGATGACACAGGCAATGAATTCGTGTTGACGAGACAAACCTAACCAGTCGTTGAAGTGCTTTACGGTAGCATATTGTTGAATGTACACACTGTACTGGGCCCAATCCAGCCTCTTGCTCATTGGAAGTTTTCCAACCAGCTCATCCAACAGAGTTGGATTGGCCAAGTGATGGTTCATGCCACTTGCCTCCATGAACACCGATAAATTTTGCACCTTAGTGGCGAACGGTATTATCAATTCCAATCTGTTCTCTGTAATCTGCATAATATCTCTTACTTTCGTAAGTTGGCTCTGGACGAGGCATTCAGGGCGTCCGAAACGAAACTCCAATGTAGACATAACCCGATCGACGTTGTTTGGATATATGAGCAACGATTCGACTACGTCTCTTGCGTCACCTTTAGTGCTTTTCTGGAGCCGAAACATATTCTCTCCCCCATGCTGTAATTGAACATACTTGTAGATTCTAGAAAGGCCATACAGAACATCGGCCACTCCTCCGGTCTGCCACGGAATTCTGGTAGATCGTGTAATTTTCGATGACTTCCATAGCCAATAAAGGATGTTGGTTGTTGGCTCGGTTGCGGCGCTCCTTGTGCCGGCTGAGTGAAAGGCGCGTGTGGGGGTGCGGGCTGCAATGGCAAGTATGAATTTTGAACTATGTGACCTACTTCATGAGGGCAACTGAGCGATGGTAAGAACGTTGGAATCTAGTTGCCATTTGTTGAACCATGTCGAATATAGTCGGCTGCACTCGTCGGCAACGTTTGACAAGGTGGAGTCGACGTAACCGACGTTCGCGGCCAGGAATACGGTGAGCGGGTCGCTTGTGACGCCGACGCAGAAATTGGTCGGAAAACCCATAAAGACTCGAAGCAGCAGCAACCGAAGCAGTCGGAGCTGTTACTGTGACACCTGCTGGTGTAAGTGTACTTGAAGTCGTAACATTGGCGGTGTTTGGGATGAAATTTGTAGATACGATCGTAGGAGCGGTAGTAACGGCCATAGACACCGCTACTTCTGGCTCAGAAGCGTTTCGAGACGTTGACGTTCCTGTCATTCGGTTGTCGCAGATGCAGTAACAACCGCTAGCTGTGTGCGCAGCTCCGTGAACTGCTCCCGTAATGAAGGTTCGTTGTCTGTCATTATTGTTCTTTCGGCTTCCTCGTAAGAACTCTCATTAGAGTCAGACGATAAACTTGGTTCCGAAAGCTTCGCAGCACTCCTGGTCACAACACGTGTCCGGGTTCTACTTGTCATTTACCTAGTAGCAAGACTACCTACCAGATGCGTTGTTGATGATGAACCAACTTCCAATAAGATTTATAGTTGCCGATGGCAACAAGGTGCACAAATAATGACCTTTTCCGTCAATGCAAAGGCGGAACAATAAAATTGTTTCAATTTAATTTTTCTTCGCTGGCGGTGAAGTAATATGGCTGACGTAACTCACTTCTCCCGCTTGCGGCGAAATAAATGAAACAACCAATAAGAGTTTGGCTTAAAATGGCTGACACAATTGACTTCTTCCGTCGACGAGTTTGCACTGAATTTGTGACGGCGTGCTTGGCAATTTGCGTCCTGATATCTCTACCTGGCTGCGATGGCTGGTGTCCTTTATGTTCGCTGGCTGCGATCAAGTCTATTTTCGTCAAATAGAAGGCTCGATTATTACCGCTGGCTGCGATTACAAATTCCTTTTCAAGTGTCTCCAACGAAATTGAATAAAGATGTCACCAATCCGGGATTTCTCCGTCACCAGAATAAACAAACTAGACTCAGCTTTTCTTTTATGTAGTTTATTCACTGTAGATAATTCGTTGATTGTTATAATGACATTAACAAGGCATTTATTTTTATAATTTGTGGATTGTTGGTACTTACATTTCGGCAACTTTAGGCGGCTTGCGTCCGGACTTGACAACTTCTATTAATTGAATGTCTTCGAAGTACGAATTCGCTCAAATGATCTGATAGATAACAGCCTGCGTTCTTGAACTCGAAACACTAACCGCCTAATGCTCCGATTACATTTAATTAAAGTAATATTTTATTTTAACAGGTACATTATTATAAAGTAATTGTTCTTGATTGAGTATTAATAAAAATGGGAAAGAAAAAATGTTTAACAGTGGAGGAAGGGACACGAATAGAAGGTTATTGCTCTGAAGGTCTTTCATGCCGTGCTATAGCCCGAAAAATAAAGCGAAGTGATCATTGTGTCAGCAATTATTTAAAAAAACCCTTCGTCTTACACAATCAATTATAAAGGAAACACTTCCTCTGTCTTAACACTTCGCGAAACGCGAAGTATCCTCAGAATAGCTTCAAATTCCGCTTTATCGGCAGCTAAAATTAGAGAGAAAGCTAATGTTAAGGCCAGCTTATCCACTGTTACTGCACCATTCGCAGAGCTAAACACTTAAAGCGCCTGAAACTTAAGAAAAAACCACCACTTAATGACGAAAGAAAGGGACAACGCTTAAAATATATTCACTTCACAAAAAACGTTGATTTGTTCAGTGCTTCTAATCTAATGATCCGATTTATTTCCGCATATTCTTTACTCAATTTACAATTTGTCTTCCAAGAACCGTTAGCTAAATCTCTCCTATACACACATTTCATATTTTGTTGTTAACAAAACAGTCTCTCATTTACCATAGTCGTTTTTTTATAATCCATCATGTAACGGGAGAAATATCGATTTTACTTTCAAAAATGCCTGCTTCTAATCTTATGACTTGCAGTGTAAGTTTACAAGTAGCGATTGGTATAGCAAGAAAACCTTTATCAGGTTAAAGAGGTAATGCGGTTCATTTTTTGGCGAGGTCATCTGCCCTACAGTTCCCTGGAATGTTTCTATGCCCCGGCACCCACCAGAGGGGAATGTTGATCTGCTCTGCCATCTCCTCAAGATATGAACGGCAGTCTAGGGCTATGATGGAGTTTGAAGAGACTGAGTGCAGGGACTTTATCGTGACTTGAGTGTCCGAGAATGTACGGATGTCCTTAGTGGACTTAATTAATTGCCATGATTTCCGCCCGGAACACGCTACAATGATCAGACGGAAAGAGAGAGAGACTAATTTTTAATCTTTCCGAGAAAACACCCCCACCTACCCCATCATAAGTTTTTGATCCATCGGTGGATCGAATTATCCTCCTTCAATGCATCATCCTCCCAGAATGATCTGGTGGGGATAGTGATTTGGAAATTCTTTCCGACCTGTAATTGGGGTATGGTGTAGTCTTTGTTTCTTGGTAGAGACCCAAATGAGTGCAGAATGATAATAGTGGCCAATATTCTTATTGATCCACTGTGAAGTAGCTTTTAAGCGGACAGCGTAACAGGCAGCTGTTTGCCTGCTAAATATGTCGAGGGATGTCAGATGAAGTAAAATTGGTCTTACTACCGATACGTATAGCCAGTGAGAGAAGCGTGGTTGTAGGCCCCACGTATTGAAAATGGCTTTTTTGCAAGAGAAAAGTGTTACTGTAGTTTTTTCGACTCTTTTTTGTATATTGGGTTTCCAGCTTAACTTCCTATCGAAGATTAGACCCAAGAATTCAGCTTCATCGGAAAAACTGAAGCTTGTACCAGCTAGGCATAGTTGGAATCGGGCAAGGATTTTTCGTAGCCTTGATGCCTCAGAGTATTCTTCTATTTTGCCACAGAAGAGTCTCCAAGATGATCTTTTGGCCTTCCTTAGTTCTTTTTTATATGAATTCAGGGATTCCTTATAGGAGTCCCAGTCAGTTTTAGATATTGAGCTTTTAGCACGATTGAAAAAAAACTCATGCAATCCTTTCTTAGTGGTCCTAATTCTGCGATCCACAAATGTGGCTTCATTTTTTATTTGTCTTATGAGGGGGCAGGAAGCAGCCGCCGCTTCGTTAAAAACCGTGGTGTTATAACCTTACTGTCAAGTTCGTTGGAATTGCCTGAACTTAGGAGTTCAGAGGTAACTAGTTTGCTTTTAGTATCTCTGTATTTGGTCCAGTCTGTAGCGGTATCAACGTTACGGTTAAAATGAAGATATCGGTGGTCAGAGAAAAAACAAAAAAACACCTCTGTTGTTGATGGCAGTGCTACCCCATACGGTATGATGCGCGTTAGTGTCGCAACTGATGATGAGTGCAGCTTTCAGCCTCTCTGGTCTTTGCTTCCGCGATCATATACTGATTCAAGAGTGACAGCTTTTGCCGACTGCCGCTTCAACCTAACCTAACCCAAACTAACTGCAGATGCAATAACTTTTGTCGAGAATACGATCTTTTCTTCAATAATAGTAGGCGAATCTTAAATATCGTGCGGGGCCCCAAAATAGGGGTTGGTGGGACGGGCTAAATTGACAAAACGATTGATGGTGGTCACAAATCTACCTACATTATACAAACTTTTAGCAGTCCACCATCAAGTTTCAAAATGAATATATATTTTCCCCATCCTGCTGTCAACAGGTGATTAGATGTTTTACGTTTTGGGTAGGATATAATCGGCATTTGGTTGGCAGTTTGACATCTGGAGAACACGAAGTGCTGAGTCAGTCAACTATACAGCGATCTGCTTCAAAATCGATAAGTCGGTAGCCGTTATCTGTTGTGCCATGGATGCAGTGCATAGCAACTAATCCGCCGAAGATGTTCTCCTTACAGACATCAGCATTTAAATCCTCGAGCACAACTTCGACATCGTACTCCGGACAGGAGGGAGCTCAGTCCAGAAAGTCATAAAAGTCATAGAGGCCTGTGGACATATTAAGCTAATCCACACTAGAGTCTGAAATCTCTAATGGCCTCATATTCGTGGATTCGTATGCGTATTACAATTGTGAAATAGGAATAAGGATCAAGTTACATGGTACTAAATGAAAGATTACACAAATTATGGGAATGAAATGTTAAAGTACATAAATGAAAGATTGTGAAATATGAGTTCGATGCTTGCTGCTACTGTTGTTGTTGTTGGTATCGGCGGGTGGCTACTGTAACTCGCGTGAACCCGAACATACCTATTTTGTTGCGGAGTTATTTTAAAATTTTGATATCTCCTAAGATGTTGATTGAAATCAAGTGATGCCAAGGACAATTTTGTTCACAATTAAATACTTGTGATTAATAACATATTTATTTTGATAAGGATTAATATTGTGCTAATAAAACTCCTTCGAAAATAATGCATAATTTCGAAAAAAACCTTATTACCATAAAGAAAGTTTACAGTGAGTCAATCTTAAAATATAGACATAATGCTGTTGCGTACTTTTATTTAGAACTTTTACAGAGAGTTTACGCAACGGAAGCTCTGAAAAAGGAATAATGGTAGCAGCGTGATGTTACATAGCCTTCCTCGCTAACACAAAGAGAATTTTTCAATTCAAACGAGTAGTTCCTGAGATTGTCGTGTTCAACCAACAAACAAACAAACTTTTCTGCTTTATAATATAAGTATAGAAATATAGATCTAATATATAAAATTCTTGTGTCACAGTTTAAGTGTTTATACTCCTCCGAAACGGCTTGACCGATTTTGATGAAATTTTATATGTATATTCCGTAGGTATGAGAATAGGTTTATAACTAATTTGTATACCACTAAGTGATAATGGAGGTCTACCACAAACATTTTTTTTTTTTTGGACAAAATTTTTTTTTTTTTTTTTACGATATACCATTCAAAAATACATATATTCCTTAATTTTCAAACTTCTACCACCAACCCCCATTTTTTAATAGCAATATTAGCACTGTAATAATCTTCAACTCTCAGTGATCGATAGCTGATTTATCATTTATTAGTCAATTAATCAATTTAATATATTTATGTGTGTAGTAAACAGTGCCAGCAAGACGCAAAGGGAACAATTTGGACCGTCGAACGAATAGAACGACATACATGCGAAATAGAAGAGCCCAAAGATCAGACGAACGAGTCCAACAAGATGTGCGTATGAGCATGGCACAATTTCGTGAATCACAATCACAAGAGGCACGAGCTGAACGAAATCAACAAAGACAATTGGATTGAACGCCTTACTTATCGGTACGGATCCAGATTCTAACCTGTTCCTGAAGTCAACATTTAATTCATGTTTCCAAATGACATCGTTCGGAGCAACAGAAATAGTGAAAAATAATGCTGCAAATGGTCAACAATTCCATTCAAAATTCAAAATCAAAGGCCAAGTTTATCACAAAGTGGGCTCATAGCTGCCAATGCCGAATGAACCACATATTTTTTTACAAATTTACTTTATGGGTGGCGCGGACTCCGAAACGCACTCGCCAATCACGTAGATGCACGTTGCGGCTACAATAACCTCAATTGACCATATGCCAGACGCATCGTCGGCGAGCTGGATACTAATAGACATTTTCACCAAGGTATCTCTTTCTGAAGTGCGGAATCCCTGTCTTTAACAACAGAAACAAATTGAATGATAAAATTGCAGAAATTTGCACAAATCGTATGGAATAATCATTGTGATTGTAAATGAACTGAATATGAAAGTGCAAACAGAAGATATTGAAGGGTAAAAAGGAAAAAATTATAGAAAAAAAACGTGAGAAAGTATGTTAAAGCAAAACAAACAATAAACTATCGTCTATCCTATTCTTATTCCCATCAGACACCTAAGGAGTCTATATCATAAATTTCAATTTCCTAGCTCAAACTTTGACTTTCTAATAACATTGTTGTGTCGATAAATTTGTTTTTTTTTTTTTTGGAGTTTTTAGCATGTCTGTGGGCGGATTTCAAAAATTCTTAAACTTGATTATTTCGGGGACCTGGAGAGTATATATATGGTTAAAGGCTCAATTTTTGCCGACAGACGAACGGACATGGCTAGATCGACATAACTATCGATAAATATAGTAACTTTTAGGGGTCTACGGGCAATATCAAACTTCGCGTCAAAATTAGTATACCCTTAGAATAGGGTATAAAAACAGTTAATATGTTGACCGAAAACCCTGTTGAATTGTATTAAGATATCTAAAATGTTTGTTTAGAAAACTTTTCAACTTATTTACTTCCAAACAAAAATATTTTTTGCCACAGCGCGATTGTCATGGTTTCACTTTATTTTTCGTACAGAATCTTAATTATATTGTTAGATTTTTGTATTCCAAAACGTGGTTTGAATACTCCTTCTTAGGTCCGAAACTTTTTTTTGTTAAATTTGGATTTGTTATAAACTTTTTTGGAAATATTCGCAAAGAACATATTTCCCGCCATGCGAATTCGCCATTGTTTTCCTTCATTTCATTCAGCTGTTGGTTTTTTTTTTTGTGTTCATTTGCCACTGACGTTGTCGTGAGGTACTCTGAATGAGCACAATGAATTGTTCAAATTATTCAAATCACACATGCACAAATTACAAACTGACAATCACGCTATTGTCATCAATCCTGATAAAACACCAGCTGGAGAGCACATGCGTGGATTTCATGCACCTGTTATTGGCGACTTTGCTGGAATCATGGCTGGCGACCGTACAGCGGCGCGACAAATCGTGATTTGAAGAAGAAATAATTATGCTTATATTGAGATTCGAATGAATAGTCAGTCGTTCGAATGCCTATTTTCGTTCGAATTATACCGGTTTTCCTCAAATAAATTTTCTATTCGATCGAATCTCAAAATACAAATTCTTCTAATTCGACAAACTATCGTTCGAATTCGAATGTCAAAATCAGCATAAATAATCTCGAGTTCATTGCTGATACACACCGTTCATATACGACGCTCTCCAATATCCGCTAATGTTCTTAAAGGGACAAAACGTCCATAGCACTCAATTCCTCTTTCAGTCATATACCACATCCCCACACACTTACAATAAGTTAGTTATTTTTCATTTCCCTACGAAAATATTCACTAGAAATAATTTATATGGCAAAACAACGCTAGTTATTATATAAAATGTTAGTTGCAACTAGTAAATTTTGTACTTGATCTTGATTTAAGTGGCAAGGCTTGTTGTGAACAAATAGTTGTCATTATATTCGGCCCTGTTCTGTTTTTTTATTCATTCCATTCTGTATATTCCGGATACAAAATTCAAGAATTCTGTCTTTTCCATTCCTTATCCGGAAAAAATAAAGAAATACACTCATTTTGTCACTAAAAACATCAGCGCCACTGGTTATGCTGAGACACAAGGTACTCCAGAGATTGCATGAAATTGACAGTTCACTGAGTATCCATGTTAAATATATCAATGCCCATATTAGTTAAACACACATATACAAATAGCACATACCATTACCGAATAACAACAAAATTGCTTACAAATATTGGGCAACAAGAGCCCAAATGGAACGCGATTTATGTGTGTACGAGTAGGTATTATTTTTTGAACGTAGTCCAATAAGTGTCTAGTTACTATACCTACCCGTGTTTTCTGATTCGAATATTTAGCATCTGGAGGGGCGAACAAAATATACAGTCTGGCAGTGTCCTAAATAGATCATAACATTATATTCCGTTAAATTTTGCACTATACAATACAAATGTTTAGTAGATACTATTCTTGGAACTCTTCCGATGTAAAGAGAAACATGCAAAAGTCAACGTGAACAAGGAACGTGCTTTCTTAGCTTTGGTAAAATAATTCAAAAAAACAAAAATTTCATCACACCAAAAGACCTTCCTCCACTGCAACAGAAGATATCAAAAATGCACAGAACAGGAACTACATAGCATCTACTATACAAAAATGATATCCATTTAAAGTGTATTACATGGGGATTCGCGTCTGTTTTGGTGGACAACATGTTCGCGAAAAAAGTGCACTTGCTCCTTATTTTCTATTACGTATCATATGCAATTTCCTACATCTCATACTGACAACCGGGTTTATCTTCACCAGAGCTGGGCTGGTATACATGGACGCATATGAACGTGGGAGCTTAGGAGGTCACCCATTTACGGAGTAGTTACGTACGAGTATAATGTATAAATATTAAAGAAGCGAGAAATGTGCCCGGAAACTGCTTTGGATGAAAGCTGCAAATGAACAAAACTGTCTTCTCGGAGATATTCGTGTGTAGTTTCAAAATTATTTTAATTTTTTGTTAATTTTTGCAAGCACAATAAAAACAACAGTTCGTTTCTGACTTAAAAGAAGCTGTAAATGTCATAAGATAAGCTAATGTTGAATATGTTTGAAACGAAAATAGCGACAACAACAAATTTAAAATAAAAGCAAAAACTAATTTAAAATGCATTTCTACGGCGCGCGTAGGTAGGTATATGTAGCGTTTTATTACTTCGAAATGCTAGAAAGGACGAGGAAGGAATTTCAGGCATATTTTTTGGCAAGCTCTTCATATTCAATAATAATGCATGATGGGCTGCTGTTGTTCCAAATATTTGTAGTTCTTACAGGATTATCCTTGGAATGGATTAAGGAAGAGAAAAAAAAGAAGAGGAAGACAGGATTATCTTTGGAAATGCAGGCATATTACAAAATACTTTACACTCGCGAGCTTTGGAATTTTTCTCTATGCTAAAAAAATTATTACGTGTTTCAGTTCGCTTATAAAAGTTCCTATATTTTGAAAAATAAATCGTGTGTTAGAAATTTCTGGTTATGAACCTGTTGTTATTCGAACCTCGCTCAGAAGTGCAACGAACACCAGCCTCTAAGCACATCCTGGAAAATTATTAAAATAAAATAAAAACATAGGGACGGGCTACAGTCCGCTTGGGCGAACTGTTGGATACCCTATTCTTATTCCTATCCCTCATAAGTGGGTGTGACAAAAGTCTAAGTATGGTTGAATTGTTAAGAACGCTCTACATATTTTGTTATATAACATTTAAAGGATTTTATCAAAAAAAAAAACGCTCCCTAGCTCAAACTTAGGTGTTTCAATAAAATTGTTTTATTTAATTGTGGGCGTGTAAGTAGGCGGATTTTAAAAAAAATAACACATGAGCATGAAGGGCCCCTAGAGAGTATATATTATAAATTTCAGCTCCGTAGCTTAAACTAAGAATTTTCAAAAAAAAATAATATTAATTTTGGGTGTGCCAGTGGGTGGATTTTGAAAATATTTACACATGAGCATAAAGGCCCATAGAGAGTATATATTATAAATTTCAACTCCCTAGCTCAAACTTTGGATTTTCAAAAAAATGTGTTATTTATTTGTGGGCGTGTCAGTGGGCGAATTTTGAAAATTTGTTATCCCGAGCAGTTTTAGGAGTCATAGATCATATATAAAAAATTCCAGCTTTCTAGCTCAAAATTCGATTTTTTCCAAAATTTTGTTTTTTTTTTTTTGAGTTTGTTGGCGTGTCTGTGGGCGGATTTCAAAAATTCGTAAACTTGATTATTTCGGGACCCTAGAGAGTATATGGTTAAAATTTCAGCTCTCTAGGTCCAGTTTAAAGGCCTAATTTTTGCCGACGGACGGACGGACGGACGGACGGACGGACATGGCTAGATCGACATTACTATCGATGCTGATCATAAATATAGTAACTTTTACGGGTCTACGGGTAATATTAAGGTATGTTACAAACTATGCGTCAAAATTAATATACCCTTAGAATAGGGTATAAACATAAGGAAAGGGTACAGTTCGCTTGGGCCAACTGTTAGATACCCGGTTTCTATCCCCCGAAAAAGTGGGCGCGACAAAAATCAAAGTATTGGTGAATTGTTTAAAGGGATATGGTCTACATATTTGTATACCCTATTCTAAGGGGTGCCGTGAAATAACGCAGACCGAAATAACGCCGAATTCCAAAATTTGTAAACCGAATTTTGGAATTCGACTCACAATAACAAAGTGAAATAATGCCGAACATTGCTTGTGAAATAAAGCCGAATTCAGAGAGAAGACAAACGAATTTGCAAAGCCAACTGTACTTGTTAGAAAAACGAGTGAACTTGACCGTAATCAATGTTTGTTGGTTGTAAGTCGATGTGCAGTCATCTCATTAGTTGATAAAGAGTGATACACATAGTTTAAATGGCTAGCTGGCGAATCAGTTTTTGTGTATGAAATCTGCGAAGGTTTTAGGAAGGGGAGCGAACTTTTATACATACCTGAAAAGAAACGATATACATGCTATGCGAATGCGTGCAGTGCTAGTGCAGTTGAAGAATTTAATAACGAAAATTAAGTGAGAATTCCGAAGGTCAGTGCTCCACACAATCATTCGACGCAAGAAAGCCTTCACGGTAAATTAACTTTATTAAGTAAATAAAAAATGAGTGTGCAAACGTTTCGCTTAAAAAAGTAGTATTCGCGAAATTTTCGACGAGGTTTGTGGAATAGGTGAAAGCAGTGCTTCGTCAACTCATAAACATCCGAAATAGTTACGTTCCCTAAAACTCCCACATCTGTTTCAGAATAATGCAGAATTTTAGAATGTCTTGGTACAAAAGCAGTGAGCCATTCTACAGAAGTACTGTTATAGAACCGGCGATCATGTAATAGGTACTTTATATTACATTTAAATTTATATGCATTAATGAAACTTTACTTATTAGGTTTACTCGTTCATTTCATTTTCATTTCATTTCACATATTAATGAGCAACAAATCGGAAACCAATTACTTGCATGCATTTCAGTACATAGAAGCCAATTTGTTCAAATTTTCCCCAAACTCCTTTGTCACCGATTTTGAAAAAGTCTTGAGAAATGTTTTGTAGAAAATATTCCCGTCTGCCAAATATACAACGTGCTGGTTTCATTAACCTAACCTAACCTTGCCCATTTAAACAGAAAAAGGAAGCAAAGCGCCTTTACCGTAATTTTTTAGTTCTCCCTCTGTTAAAACCGAGGGATATGGAATCAGCGTTGGAAATTCTTAATAAAGAGGCGCAAGGCGTACAGTTTAGAGTAAAAGGGGAGTACATCATCATTAAAGATTTTCTGACATATTTCAGAAAAGAGTGGATAGAAAGGGCAAGAAATAATTTTCGGTATTTCTATTAAGGATTTGAGAAAATAATAGTTTTGTTTCCGCAAAAATGAACTAAACGTTTTCGGCTATTCTATTCATTTCAGCATTTAGAATTTGAGAAAATAATACATAGTTCAAAATTCGAGGGAATTATCCGTATTGAGGGCTCCTATGAGACCAACAAGGGCTGTTGAAGGATACAATAGTCGAATAAGCCGGAAGTTGGTAAAATTTGGAAATTTTTTCAAGTTCCTAGACTGCCTACGGGAGGAAGATGTTATAAAATCCAAAGAATTTATAATGTCAATGGATGGCACCTTCCAAATCTTTGAACCGCCAAAGAAAAAATAAGGGGAGACCAAATTGGAGCGGCTTTAATTAAGCTGGACAAAAAGCGTATATCGCGACTTTCTAAATCAAATGACAAATGAAAACAACAATTTACTTTCTGAAGATTTGTGAGTTCAAAGTGTAAGCGGCGATGAAGATGAAGAGGATCCAAATCTAGGTGAGGTAGAACAGGATTATTTTAACGTCTCTACTGTGCATTTTTTTTTTTTTTTTTTATATAAGCGCGCACTAAAGGGATTTGTTTTGACCCTTATAATGTATTAGCTACACAGCACGGGCATTAAGGAAATTAGGGTGAGACGAAAAGAAGAGATGCTGATGCACGTTGGTTTTGAATGTTTGTAGGTTATAATGTGTAGGAAAAATGGAGCGGGGAAGAGCATTCCACATTCGTGTTGTATGGCTGAGGAAAGATTCTTTGAACTTCACTGTACGTCCGAACACAGGCTTGAAGGTGAACTGATGAGCATTCCTTGCATGACGGGTATTGCGGTTGAAATGTTCAAGGGGAGGAATGCAACTGGCTATTTCGTTTGAGCACTTATGGTGGAAATACCGATAAAACAACGAAAGGCAGGAGACATTACGACGATGACTAAGAGAGTCAATCGATACCGCGATATCTCGGTCGCCAATGAGTTTTATCGCGCGTTGTTGGATCCTGTCAAGTAACTCCAAATAAGTTATTGGTGCACCGGACCAGATATGAGCGTTGTACTCCAGTTTCGGGCGAATAAACGCATTATAAATTGTGGCCAGATCAGAAGGGGTGAAATATTTCTTACAACGCTTAAGGAAGCCTAGACATTTCGCGGCATTCTTGGCGACACCGAATATGTGGTCATTCCAACGAAGGTTGTCATTAACACACATACCGAGAAAGGAAAGTCTTTCGGTTTCAGCGATGCAAGTGCCATTCATAGATAATGGCAGTGTGTGTGGGTTTTGCTTTAATGACAGGAGACAGCATTGTGTTTTGGAAGCATTAAATTCCACTCTATTGGTTTTACCCCACTGAGTTATGCTATTAAGATCGGAATTTAATGAGCTTAACATACGTTGTCGTTCCAGTTCCACACCCGAAGATGAGGGGCGTGACCCAAGAAACGAATATGAGAAGCTGAGGGTACTGTCATCAGCAAAGGAATGGATTGGATTAGAAGTAACAGACAGGAGATCATTTATGAAAATGAGAAAGAGAGTCGGGGACAGAACAGAGCCTTGGGGGACACCAGTATTTATTTGGTGAGTTGCAGACTTGAAGCCGTCCAAAACAACTTGAATTGAACGGTCCGAAGGGTAATTTCTAATCCATTGAAGAAGAGTATCATCGATTCCAAATGCACGCATTTTCGACAAAAGAGCTTGATGCCAAACTCTGTCAAATGCCTTTGAAATATCAAGGGCAACAATCTTACTTTCACCACCATGATGAAGAGATTGGTTCCACTTTTCGCTTAGATATGTCATCACATCACCAGCGGACCTGTTGCTGCGAAAACCATACTGCCGGTCATTGAGAAGTTTTCGCGATTCAAGATATTTCATTAGCTGACGGTTATTCAGCGTTTCCATGACCTTAGAAAGAAGGGACGTAAGTGCAATTGGTCGGTAGGAGGAGGGAGAAGAAGATTCGCCTTTTTTTGGTACAGGCTGGACAAATGCTGTTTTCCATCTTCACGGGAAGAGTCCTGAAGAATAGGACAGATGGAAATGCTTACGCAATGATTTTGCCAGCGAAGAAGAACACCTCTTCAGAACGATAGGGGAAATACCATCTGGACCAGCGGATTTGTGTACGTTAAGATCTTGAAGTACTTTAGCCACTGTACGAGTGCGAAAAAGGATTGGTCCCATAGAGAATGCTACGCGCTCGAGTACAGGGGGAGACAAAACACAATCTGGGAGCGTTGAGCTGACTGCAAACTGAGCAGCAAGCAGATTGGCCTTATATGTAGTGCTGACAGCTGGAATGTCGTTGTAAATGAGTGTCGGGATAGAAGACGAGGCCGAATTCTTGATGTTTTTAACAAATGACCAAAAGTTCTTACTACCAGTGGGACTTTGTAGTATTTTTTGCCTCAACTTTTGGTCATAGGAGAATTTAACACGATTAATGTGGGCATTGCAGTCATTTCTCGCTCGTTTATACTTTTTACGCCTTTCCTCAGATGGGTTGGCTTTGAATAGTTGAAAACTTGCCTCTTTACAGCTCGAGTCACACCACGCGTTAACCTTGGGTTTGATACTTTTAATCCTGTTAGGGATAAAAGACTTCATACTCAGGTGAATTATGTTTGTGATCATATCAGCAGCAGCATCCACGTCGCTGTCGAGGAAGCACAGCGACCAGATAAAACTCTTAAAGAATCCGTTTAGTTTTTCTCAATTG
Organism: Portevinia maculata; assembly: GCA_949715645.1. Classification (NCBI taxonomy): domain Eukaryota; kingdom Metazoa; phylum Arthropoda; class Insecta; order Diptera; family Syrphidae; genus Portevinia; species Portevinia maculata. The sequence goes on along the minus strand of OX454528.1, from coordinate 47,201,363 downwards.
GCTTTCTCGTACTGCCATACGGTTCTTTTAGGAGTTTGTTCTTTAACTATGTGGTTGGAGTACGAGAAATTTGCTGATATGATACAATGGTCTGACGAACCTAGAGGCGATAATACGTTCAAAGCGTATTTATCGGGGTGAGAGGTAAGAAACAAGTCCAATGTGTTGGCGGATTGGCTGCTAATGTCCGGTATTCGTGTCGGCTCATTTACAAGCTGAGTCAGCGAAGATCTCGACGTACCTTCCTTCGGGTGTTGTCTGACCAGAATGTCGAAGCCAGCTTTAATTGTGTATATTGAAATCGCCCGCAATAACGATTTCAGAACGAGGATGAAGGGTCACAATTCTTGTAATAGAATCAGACAGGGCATCAAACTCATTACAAGTTGAATGTCTGTCCAAGTTGGGGCTTCTGTAAATAAAACAGTAGTGTATTAATTGCCTACGGACATGGAATTTTAGCCAAATGAAATTAAATTCTGGGTTGGCACATTGGCCATATTGAGGCTAAAGTTGGTAGGCTACGTCACTACGTATATAAACGGCGATACCGCGATTGGGAAAGTATAAAGGCACTAAGTTGTACCCAGGTAGACTAAACTCTGTTAAATCAGAGCCAACGCTAACCTGGGTTTCACTAAGTGCCAAAACAGCGTATAACATGGGCGTATAATGAAAAAAAAATTGTTCTCAACCCACGAATGTTGCTGACATCCACAAAGAAATTCCTACACATTACAAAAAACAAACATAAAAAAAACACAACTCCGACGCTAACTAAGCATAGGCCGTGAATTGAAAATATACGTTAGATTTCCAAAACAATTTACCGCAGGTGTTATGCCCGTACGGTAATTAGTTTTGGTCCACCAAAAAAATCAACAACTCACGACCCGCTATTCGCCCGATGCTGCCTTTACCCAAGCATTGCAAGTGCACAAACGATAATAACCGAACGACACCTGCAATAGTCAAGCAAATGCAACAGTGATGAAGTGGGATGGGGAACGGAAGGAAAACCCTACGCTGTTGCTTTTTTTCGCTTTTATTTTAACAGCAATGCCACCGGCCACCGGCACCGTTTCTGTTATCATACACACACATTACGCGTATTTTTTCTTCGCGTAATTTTTTTTTCTTCTTCACTGCCAACGGCCACCGGCACTGGCTCTATGCGGATTTAATTTTTTATGTTGTGAAGATCCTCGAAGTATCCTTCTACAACCTTGCGTTTGAACTGTTATACATGATTGTCAGATAAATATTTAAAGTTCAATTTGCAGGCAAATTGTTCAAAGTACTGCCAAAGTATATTGTTAAACTCTCATGTTCAAAGCATTTACTTCTTAAACGTTGTTCTGTTATAAGTGTTTAACATAGATTACCGTATTGGTAACTCAAAATTAATTAAGTACCTAAATACCTTATTAAATAAAACAAAATGTTGAATGTGTTTGAAATATGTGTAAATCCATTCACAAGGGTACATTTTTAGGGCTGCAAATCTGAAAGCAGTTCGGAATGTTTATCTGATTGTCTAAATAAATTAAAAGCGAAACAAAGCCGATGCGGCTTTATTTCACTTTGGCAAAATGAAATATGAAATACTGCCCGTAGATCCCTATTCGTGATCATCATCGATATTATGTCGATCTACCCATGCCAGTCCGTCTGTTGGGAAAAATAAAGCCTTTAAACTTGAGCTGGAAAGCTGAAATTTGAACCATACACATACTATATAGGGGCCTGAAATAATCGATCTTATAAAAACAAATTTATCAAAAAAATCAAATTTTGGGGGAGAATGCTGAAGTTTTTAGGTGTCTAACATGCTCGGACTAACATACACATACTATATAGGGGCCTGAAATAATCGATCTTATAAAAACAAATTTATCAAAAAAATCAAATTTTGGGCCAGAATGCTGAAGTTTTTAGGTGTCTAACATGCTCGGACTAACATGCTCGCGACTAGCATTTTTAAAAATCTTTGAACTTGAACATTTCGGACCCCTAGAGAGTACCAGTACATATATATCTCAAATTTCAGTTTTCTAGCTCGGATTTCGATTTTTTCGATAAATGTTTTTTTTTTGAGATTGTGTGCAGATTTATAAAATGATTACAATTTATGGTTTCGTGCCTCTGGAGACTGTATGTATCAAATTTCAACCTCCTAGCTTGATTTTTTGGGCCTAAAAATCGACGACATTACTATCGATGCTGATCATAAATATAGAATTTTTTAGGGGTCAACGAGCAATATTAAGTATGTTACAAACTGTACGTCAAAATTATAATCTTAAAAAAGGGTATACTTAAAGCCGGACCGCTGGTGCTTTCGAAATGTCAACGCAACATTGCAAAAATAAATTAGTGGAATGACAACCGGTCAGTCAAATGTTGCCGCTTTAGTACACCATCTCCCATCCAAAGTTCGTCAAGATAGACATGTCTATAACCGAACATTTATATGTTTATTGAAATCATAGTTGAAGCTACTGAGTATTTCGTGAAAATATTTCATTCACATATTTGCGATCTCTCTTCTATTATCCGCTATCTAGTATTGCCGCGAGGTAAAAATTAAAGTCGATAATGTTAAAACAGATGTGCAGGTAAACCCGTACATTAAGATGATTTAGTGTGTAAAACGACACTGTGGCGTACACCACCAACATCCATTATAGCAAATAAATTGTAACCCATTTCAAAACTACCTGATGCAGACAGTATGTCCCGATACATACATACTTTCCGACTACTACCATCAGCTGAACGCAAAGCGTCTGTCAAAACCAGTATTTTTGTCTTGCAAACACCCGATCTATGACATTCCCTACACACAGACAATTAGTCATTATTTATACTGTCATTATTTATAGTGACAAATAGACAACGCACCCTTTCTTGGTTAGAATTTACCCTAGCTAGTACTCTTTCTTGAAATCCCTTGAAAATTCAAGAGTTAAATCGCACAGTAAGTTAAATTATTGTGAATTTTCGGTGTACGTATAGCCAATTTCGAGCCAAAGAAGAGCCGAATAAAAAGTTTATCGGTAGAAGTGTAAGGAAAACCCCACGCTGCACGTGGGATAGCAAATTGTATCCATAGGATTGCATAGATAAGCCTGTGAAATTTCATTGAGTGGTTTATATTTGAAGGCATAATTCGTTATAGCGAATTGCGGATAGCTTCTGCAAAGCTGAAGAGTGTTCTGGTGACCCCATGCCCTGTCTGCAAATTTGACGCACGAGGGCAGAGTACAAAGAACAAATTCTGGCCAACCAGCATTTGTCGAAAGCGTCCGCTTACATTTTTTGTGTCTGTGTCAGCATGTACGTATTCGACTGCGGCGGCACATAAATATTTTCGGCTGCGTTAGAATTAAAGTGTGTCTGCACTATTCATCTTTAGCGGAGCACCTAAAAGTGCCCATCAGCAAGTAAAAAATCACCCTAAGTCTAGGGATATTCACGAGTAAGCTGCACATTCACGGGCGTACCGAATGGCCGCCTCCAGAAAACATGTGCTAAGCCAGCTTATAAATACCTTGATTCCAACCTCCCACAATGAGACCATCAAGCAAACCCGCATGCCCAGCAATTAAATCTTCATCATGGCTTATGCGAATTGCAAGGGGAGGGTTTCTCCAGGTGTCATAACAACCACGACACCCCCGCTGATAAACTTCATATTCCCACTTTCAGTTCTTTAACGTTTTCCCATTTTCATTTCCGTGATAAGATCAACGAGACTTTATCATTGATAACCTCTGCTATGCGAGGTCACAGTCCCCTTCTCCCTATCTTTTCTTTATCCTTTTTCTTTATTTCCTTTTCTTTATATTGGCACGATATTTTTGAGCGCAAGGGAAAAAGCAGTAAGATCCCACCCCACGCGACGAGCTGATGCCGTGCACCGCAAGCGTGCCAACCGCTGCTTCATAGCAAGGACACATCGCATCTTGTCCTTCATCCCACCTAATCTATGCTTAGGCATATGTCGTGGAATGCCCTTTCCCGCCACAACACATTGGTTACTGCATGTTCATTCGTGCGGAAGGGGTTTTCTTTTCTAAATTTACTGTACCTCCAGTAGTAGAACAGCACAATTTGGTACAATTGGTCGTTCAGTGATATTTAGGTTGTGCAAAAAGCATTCTGTATGATGGCAATTCCTAACTTCACATCTGTTACTGCATGCATTCCTGCGTGCGTCCTTGCTACATATCTGTATCAGGCATAACTCAGCATCCAATTTCCTATAGATGTGTCTTAAACTTAACGTTAAGAATCCGCTAGAAATCACAAGGACTTTTTTTAATTAAAAGAAACTTTATTTGAGCAAAAAATAACACACATTAAAAATTAACGACTCAGTATAATAATACAGAATTAAAAAAAAATACTCTTATGTTGTTACATAAGCTCTTCACTGCATTGAGAAAAAGGCGTACCAGATTTCGTCAATGTGATAGTGTTGCAGACGGAGAGACATTCTCCGTGTGTTCCTTTATTCATTCGGAATTTTCCGAGTGAGCAATTTACATTTCTTTATTCAATGGAATATTCCGGATAATCCATTTCGTTGTTTCTTTATTCATTCTGGAGTAAATGGAATGCATTCTTTTCATTTCTAGAGAAAGGTGGAATAAAAGGAATATCCTCTCGTTTAACAGATGCATTTGATCGAAAAAAAAGGTGTGACCCACGCTGCACTCACGGTATAGTTGATGTGTAAACATTGTAGCATACACCTTCAAAAAAAAAAAATATATATATATATAAATAATATAAATAAACAAATTAAAAAGTCAGTTCGAAAACCAAAATAAGTACTTCCTATAACGCAAGAAGTAATTGATAAACGACATTTCAAATGCACCCAAAATAAAAAAACGCCCCAAACTTGCCTGAATTCGTTCAGCCAAAACTCACCACTGCCGCATGGTCTTCGGCAATTGACAAATCAGTATATAGCCTGTTGACCACTTGAAGCGAATCTTCTTTTCTCCACCAAAACTGAACGTGTGCGAATCGAGCAGAATTATCACATACATCGCTTACGGATAGCAGTTCAGATTATTATTCTTTAAGGAGAATTCTGAATACCGTAGTTAAAAGGCGATTTATAGGTGCATATACCTTCTAATAGAAAATAAAATTGTCGGTAATAGCAAATAAGTGCTGCTAAATATAACGCTATACCTACGTATTGTTTTTATTAGAAACCACATTTAAGGTAAGAGTATTTTATAAAAAAAAGGTATCGCAATTACTCCTTATTTTTTTTTTCAAATAGACCAGCGCATGTGAGAATCTCTAATCATTGTATATACACTTTATAGTAGTGCCATCATTGTATATACACTTTATAGTAGTGCCATCATGTCGAATTTTTTGTTTTAGCCGACTAAATGCAGATGGCGTTATGAATTGAGCTAGAATGTTTGTGTCTAAACTTTTGCTGTCATCTTCATTTTAAATACACACTTTGAAAACGAAGAAAGCAAGACCAAATAAACCGGTTTGTCTCTCTCGAATCTTTCCGCCGAACGAATTTCATTCCATTATGTATGCATTTTTTTTTCATTGTAAGAAAGAGCATAGGCGTAGGCAGCGCAGGTAGCATGTTCATGTACGTATGCTTTGCAAGTAGCAGAGGTTGATGATGGAAACCAAGTAAGTTATTATTTGTATGGATAATGGATTTCGCATTATCGACTCTCTGGATGGAAGGGGCGATTCGTTTGAAACGAAAAATTTAATAAAATTTGATTTGGGTATTTTTCTTTCAAATGAGAAATTATGAATTTATCGCATTTTAGATTCTCGCTATTTTGGCTATATCTTGTCGAAAAATGTACCGATTTATATCATTCTTTTTGTAATTGATTTAGAAATATTCAGTCTAATTTATAAAGCAATGACATAATTTATTTTGTGTCGATATTGTGCCATGCTGCACCACCACTTATTGGTCAATAGGTACCTACACGATGAATATTTATATGGATAATACGAATTTTCGTTGTTTAAAGTCCCTGCACCTTTGCAATAAAGCATTGAGGAAGGTCACTTGTTTGTGTTTCTTGCTTCTAATGAAGGTTGCTTGATTGGTTCTCTTTCGCATTACCCATGTTGTAACATTAGATATACGTGTTTTTAATCACCGAGCTTTAATCAGACGGCCTACTCCTCGTTTCGTTCTATTATTAGTTGTCATGCCCTGTGGTAAATGGTTCTGCTGAAATTTGCAATATATTTTTTTTTTAGCTTCTGGTTCGCCAAGGCGAAGAAAAAGGTACTGCGACCTATGAGGTCGTTTGTACCGTCTGGGCCAGAAATATGTTAAACTAGTAGTATTTCTACTTTCCGTATAAAGCGGATAATGCTACCAGCAGACCACTTCTTTATATCTTCGGAACTCAGTTGTTCTCTGAGGCCGGACATTTACCTAGAATGTATTCAGCTGTTTCGTCTTCCTCAAGACATAGCCGACATTCTGCAGTCAACTATTTTCATTATGTTTAGGTGATATCGCAACCCGTCGTCGGCCTTTTCGTTGCCTTCAAAACCTTCGTGGCCCGGAATCCACCACAGTTTGGTCTTGTTCCTTTACTTTACCTACTGAACATGTAAGAAGTAAAGAAATTATGAGTTTATGGTTTTTTAGACTCTTGCTATTTTGGGTATATCTCGTCCAAAAATTCACCGATTTCTATCATTTCTTTTGTAATTGATTCAGAAATATTCGATTTGTTTTTTATCAGATATTTATAAGCGAACACGTTGTTGGATACGTATATCTGTTAGAGGCAGCTCACTTTTACAACATAAACTTAATATAGCCTTCTTTCATATTGCATTTGGTTTTTCCCATATTATCGAAGGAGTTAAAAAATTTCGTAAAATTAAATCAAGAAACTACCTGTTCGTAATCAGGTGAGACGGATGTACATACCAATTGTATTAAATACCAGCAAACATCCTACGGCCTCCTCGCAATATGCCATAACCTACCCCAAATTTCCATTAGAGCCAACAATTAATATACCATCTTTGTATATACATACATAAGTGAATATGAAGACTTTTCTTTTTAGCTTAAAGATGGATAAGTTGTTTTAATTTTCCTTAAACGGTAAACTCTCTTAAGCGGACAAAAATGTGCAGCATTAATGTCCCCTCAAGGAAGATTTCACTGTATGTATATACATACATATGAAACTTATATTTTTTCTGGCTGAGGTATTAACGAGGCTAGAATAAAAAATGTGGGTTTCTATAACATGCGATACGTCTAACCATGCGTTTGATGGAGTTCAATATTTTAATGCATTTGGGTACCTACCTATAAAATTTCATAATTGTACCTACCTACTTCAAAAGATAAATTTAAACTATACTTCATTTCTTTAGTACCTACTGGGACATCCTGAAACCGAAATTTGCATTAAGTATATCGGCCGCTAGTGGTCGGTATGACGGTATCAAAAGAAGTAGGTTTCAAAAAGAATACCTAAATCAATGATATTTAGCTGCCCAAACTGAGGCACTCAGGTGCTTGTGCAAAACCAAATGAAAAAATTCTGTTTATATTCGGAGATTCGATTGTGTAACATAATGCAAACGAAATATGAACCTAATATGATTTTGAATACCAATTATGAATGAATGCCCTTTTTATTTGATGAACCAATAAATAAACCAATTTGAGTTGTTCATGAATAACCTACGGCAGCTATTATTACAAGCAGGGCACGCGCTCGTACACACACTCTAACTTGTCTTATCTTATCTCTGCCTCAATTAATTTTTTTCACATGCAAATATGATATGCCTCACTGCTGAAATGCGAATCTCCTTCGCCGATCTTAACATATACACACCAATTGTATAAAATACAACAAAATAAGTTCCAGGTGACGGTTTTGTTCTAATTGCAATATGCCATAACCTACCCCAAAAACTTTGATCAGAGCAAACAAATAATATACCATCAATCTACCCAACTACAATTATCCCACCTCTCTTCATCCACCATCGCCCCTACCATTAAATATGAATATCTGCTTTTCACTTGCAAATACTCGTATGAATTATAAAAAAAAAACATTTGAGAATCTTCACTGCTGAAATGCGACTCTCCTTCAACGATCATACACACACATACCAATTGTGTTAAAATCCAGAAAACATAACATACCCCTTCCATCAAAGCAAACAAAAAATATACCATAAATCTACACGAAACCTGCTTTGCCAACCACCACCACTACCTGCATCATCCTCCTACTCATATTCCCAGCACGAGAATGGTGTAGAACTAGACTATCATGATTTGTTGCGGGCGAATGCGCACTGGTGGCGTATCGTCGTTTACGCACGGTTGCACTACTATAAGGTTTATATACAATGCTCCAATCCACCGTGCCGCCATTGTGTCAAATTTACGACAATTATACAGCCATCTAAGTGACCTGGCTTAAGAGTTTCGCATGCGCATAGTCCCAAGTTTGACGTGGAGTTCTGAATCGAAATGCACGTGGAATTCTGAACCAAATTGCGAACTGAGTGTAGGCGCCTTTGAACCGGTCTAGCGGACTACAAGGCAATTCCGTTTGATGAAATAGGAGTGTGGTTTCAAAGTCCATCATCAAGTACTGAATCACCACATCGACCATTAGCGACATTACCAGAACATCGGGTTCCCCTTTCCGTGCTGCCGGAGGATTTTTTTTTTTGATATCAATACTTAATTGACATATTGGTAGTTCTTGTACATATACTGAACATACGTATATATATGTATATCAATAAATTTAAGTAGTAGGTATCACTATAATTACATTGACATTTTGTGAAGGTAAGATTGTCGAGAGATTGCTCTTATTATCTGAAAAGTTAACAATCCAACATTTTTTTTTATACAGTTATATAGTGCTCTTCATCCCAAGTGTGCACACAGCTCGGCTGCAGAGAAGAAGAAGTGTTAGCGTGAATCCACAAGATTGTAAGTGATCTTTTGACAACAAACCTAAATTTTTTTTTATTGCCGTAAATTGTTTGAAGTTTATTATCCGTTGGTAACCTTTCCACAAATTTATTTATATATACATATATATGAAGGTGCATGAAGTGTGATATACATATATAGAACATAAAGCCATAACTACAGTAAAACGCAAAGTTAATTCAAAATTTACTAGTTTACGATTAAATTAAAAAGTATCTACCCCAAAATGAATTTAAGATTATCTAATCAAGTATAAGTAAACCTACCTAAATTTGATACATGCATAAGATGAACAAATTTAAAAATACATTGGTCGTATGAACCCTATTTTTATTTTGTATATACGTTCACAATTCCATATGAACTACTTAGTTTTGATAACAATTTTCTAATGTTCGAAACAATAAAAATCCATTGTTACAATGTATATACCATGAAACAAGAGATTTCTTTTATTATGGCAGTCTAAACAAGTTTCCATTGGCGGGAAAGGGGTGGTGCCCGTAAGCACTGCGAAATGTGACGTGTTGTGTGAAATTATCTGTGGAGGCCATTTTATTTTAGGGATCGTCCAAAAGATATCGATAGGCAATGGACGATCACGGAGCTATGACCAGAGGTCATTCACAAGGGTGGGTCGGCCCAATATGTCATCAACATCTGACACCTCTTTCTTCTCTCTATTTTCACCCCTTCTTAACAAGTGCTTTCTTAAAACAACTTTCATATCTCCTCCATCCAACCCAATTACGATCTCATACAAACTCTCTTCATCTGTGTATCTTCTCTTAAATTAATTTCTGTTTTCACCTCCTTGATTGAGCAAGGTAATCATGATGTATATATGTTTTATAACAACCGGCACGATAATTTTTTTTTATAGTAGGTCCGTAGCAAAGACAACCCCCCCCCCCCCCCCCCCCCCCCACCTCCGCGTCCGACGAGCAGTCCCCGAGCAACCATGAACGTGCCAATGCTACATACAGGGTATTTTTTTCACCCAACCTGCCCCCTCCTACAACATGTAGGCACAATTGCGCGTTAGCTACCTAATTTGTTATCTAGCTAACGTCATAACTAAGTAACTAACGTAGTTAAATTAGCTGCGCTAAAAATGCAATCGATTTGGTGGTTAGCTATCATAATGACAAACAATTTTTGCTATTAGCTTTTAGTTGCAGGTTGTGTAACTAAGCTCGTTAGGTTGACAAAGTTAGTTGCGGATGACAACTAAAAGTTGGTTAGTTTTTAGCTGTAGCTTTTTAGCTGCCTAGGTAATAACTAATAACTAAATCAACATTTTTTATTTTGCTATAATGGTGATAATTTATTGGGATTTATTTTGCATATTGCGTTTAAAATAAAAATTGATTGAATGCCCCTTTTATTTTACATCAGGTTATTTTACAAAGAGGTCCTTGGAGCCACAATAATTAAAACCGAAAAAGGATATTTTCAAAAATTGTCTTTAGAAACGGAACGGTATATATGATCTCAATGTTATTTGAATGAGGGGTGCTAGGAACAACAAACATTTTGGTAAAATATCCTTTTTTCGACTTTTAAGGGCCTTTTTGTTGTTCCAAAGACCTATTAGCAGATATACCGTGCGGATTCTAATGACATTTTGGAAAAATATCCTGTTTTCGACTATTAAGGACCTTTTTTGTTGTTGCAAGGACCTCTTAGTCAAATAACATTGAACACAGATATACCGTGTGGATTCTAATGGCATTTTGGAAAAATATCCTTGTTTATACTTTTAGCACAGAGTAGAAATAATAATTAATTAAAATACCTCGCCTGCTCACCGATATCTACTGTGGACGGTCGGCACAAAGCAGACCAAGGGAATGATCGCTCAGGTTACAACTTCATACAAGCCATTATACAGGTGCGCGAGTTATGTTTATTGAAACTATAGTTTTCTTATTTATAATTTTTAGGCCTTTATTGTTCGAAAGACAACTTGAAACTCACTTATATGCCAAACAATGCAAAAGAACAATCATGCTAAATTATAGTCAAGCATCTCTCCCGCTATCCGCAGATATCTTTGCTCGTGGTTGTTGTTAAGCGTGTCTCCCGCTATCCGCACACATCTTCGCTCGTGGTTGTTGTTAAGCGTCTCTCCCGCCATCGGCACACCTCTTGGATTCTGTTTTGTTGCAGATGGTGACAACTGGTCGTGGTTGTTGCTAAGTTGTTGACAAGCCGTGGTTGTTGTTGGAGAGTATAATGCTTGTTGTCCATCGGTTCGTTATTATGCTATTATGCATGTAACTTATCCCGCCCAAGTGTGAAATTGATGAGTTCATGAGTATAATTTCGCTAAGTGTGATGTGGTGTTTCCGCAGTTTTTAAGTTTTCGCTATTGCATTTAAGATTCAGCCTACCTTGCGATGGTTATAAACTAGGGGATTGTGGGAGGGGTGGTTAAAGATAATGCGTTGCTCTCGTGTTACTTTACAATTCTTGCATACAGTGTTGAAAGATTCCATTATATATTAGAAAATAAGGTAAAATAAATAATCTCCTCTTCTTTAATAATTTGCATATATGTGCTCCCTTCCAACAGTGTAGGGATTTATAGAGAAAATATCAAAAATATTAATTTAACTTCATTTTAAACATTAATTAGGTAAATTTCAGTTTTTTCTTTATTTTTTGTTTGTGCACCTTTCGTTTGTTAGTGTTCACTGTAACTTTATTATCATTTAACACCTTATGCTCTATGAACTTGGATGCAAGTTTGTTCCTCCTATCGTCTTTTTCAAATATTCTCTCATTCACGTTAAATTGTGGAGGATTACCGCGGATTTCATTACGTTTTTTAATTACTGTTTCCTTATAAGCAAAACTTCTATTATAAGCTAACTTTTTTAAAGACTCATATGTTTTTATATGTTCCCTGAGATAGTCCTGTTCTGAGTATATGTTGTTTGCAACCGGGAAAAGATCTCTTTTTGTTAAATGTCCGTTTAACAATTCAAATGGTGTCATTTGGGTAACTGAATGTATTGAACTATTATAGGTGATGACTGCCTCATCTACAACCTCGGCTATGGGTTTATTTATATGAGTGGATATAATGATTCTAATTAATTCTGTAAGGGTTAAATGAAACCGTTCTACGGGTGAGTTTCCCGTGGAGTTCTTTGCGCATGTTGCGTGTAGGTGTATCTCATACGTTGCTACGAAGTCCTTAAACAGTGTTAATAAAAACTCACTACCGTTGTCTGTAACAATTTTCTGGGGAATTCCGTGATGCGAAAAAAAGTGTTTGAGTGATTGTATGAGGCTTATGCTACCTCTAGATGGTAATAGGTAAACGCTCGCAAATCTAGTAAACGTATCAATTATAGTATGTAGTATCTGTAAGGGTTTTAACGGAGTTTCCGTGATTTCAAATTTTAATGGAACTCTTATACGGTCGTACTTATTTTTTTGGCATGTATCACAGTTATTTATAACTCGGGATATGACATTTTTCATGTTAGGGAAGTAATATTTCCTTTTGATGTGCGCTAGGCTCTCATTTATACCTCTGTGGTTAGAGTTATGATGGTACGTTATAACTATTTCCTCTTGCTCTTCAGGCTTAGTCACATCGTGTAAAAAAATGTTACTCCTAACCAGTTTTAGGAGGGAGTTGTTAAAATATTTAGAGAAGACATATTGTAGTACTTTGAATGTCTTGTCGTCTGTTAAAATACAGTTACTCTTTTTGTATTAACAAAGTTTCGGAAAATGTCAATCATAACATTCTCGTCACGAATTGCTACATTCAATTTTATGTCTCTTTTTGTTTTAAATAAAATGGAAAGGGTTGAGTGCAACTTTTTGCGATTCAAATTCTCGATTAGTATTACCTGGTTGGAAAATTCATTTATAGCTCTTTCTGAAATTGGAATGCCATCATTAGAATTTTCTGGAGAAGAGTGAATGGTTTCAAGATTTTCCAAATCGTCGATGTTGTTATTGGTAGATACTAGATCTAAATTATCTGATTGAAGATCGCTGTTACCTTCGTTTAAATGAATTTCGATACGAGACAGAGCATCAGCATTTGAATTTGATTTCCCGCTCTTATATGCTATTGTGTAGTTGAACTCTTCTAAATTCAACTGCCACCGTACTAGCTTAGTGTTGGGTTCTTTCAACGAAAACAACCAGGTTAATGGCTTATGGTCGGTGATGATGGTAAATTTCCTGCCAAAGAGATATGGCCGAAAATATTTTGTGGCCCAAACAATTGCTAGTAGTTCCCTCTCTATTGTACTATAATTCTCTTCAGATTTAGACAAGGTACGGATTTTTTTGCATAGCAAACCGGTTTGTCTGAGCGAATTGGACCTTGCGATAGTACTGCGCCGATTGCAACATTACTCGCTTCAGTAGTAAGGTTGAATGGCTTAGAGAAGTCGGGGTACTGTAGTATCGGTTCATTACATAAGAGATTCTTACAATTTTCAAAGCATTGAATGTATCTAGAGCTTAAATCGATACCATGACCCTTCCGAAAGCATTGCGTCATAGGTTTTGTTACCTTTGCAAAATCTCGTATAAATTTACGATAGTAGCCTAGAAGGCCTAAACACGATTTGATTTGCTTAGGGGTTTTAGGTATCGGAAAATTCTTGATGGCGTAAATTTTGGAGGGGTTTGGTCTAACACCCTCGGAGGTAACTAAATGAAATTTTTTTTTTTTTAAATTAAAAAAAAAAAAGGAAATCCAAATCCCAGAGTACTCAGACTCGGTAACGGTCCATTGTACTACCAGGCAGAAATCCTCCTTTGACATAGAAATGATACCTCTTTTTGTAGAAATTCAGATTTCGTAAGTTGGATTTTAAAGTTTGCATCCTGAAGTTTTCTAAAGACATGCTCCAAGTTCTCAATGTGTTCCTGAAGAGAAGTTGAAAAGACAATAATGTCATCCATTTATATAAACATATTTTGCCTTGTAAGTCATGTAAAACGTGGTCCATGACTCTTTGAATCGTGGATGGCGCGTTCTTTAGGCCAAACGGCATTCTTAGGAACTCATAATGACCGTTATTAACCGAAAAAGCTGTCTTCGGCACGTCTTTTCCATCTAATTGAATTTGGTGAAATCCGGATGCCAGATCTAGAGTGCTGAAATATATTGATTTGCCTAGCTTGTCTAGAATATCTGTTACATTTGGTATAGGGTACCTGTCGTCAACAGTTTTTTCATTAAGCTTGCGGTGGTCAATTACTAGCCGCCATTTTTCCTTGCCACTTGAATCTCTCTTCTTGGGAACCATCCAAATAGGGGAAGACCAAGGCGAAAAACTCTGACGTATGATACCATCCTCGAGCATTCTACAAATCTGACTTTGAATTTCATCTTTCAGGATATGTGGATATCTATACGATTTAGTGTGAATCGGAATGTCATCTCGTGTTTTTATTTGATGTTTGATTTCACTAGAGAATGTCAGTTTTTCACTTTCCTTAAAGAAAATATTCTGATATTTCCTGCAAAGGGTTTTAATTGATTTTTGCTCTTCCGAGTTTAAATGATCAACTCGAATCAAATCGCTGATGTCAAGATCACCCAGGTTTTCTAAATTGCATACTGAAAGATTATGTATTTCAGTGACATCGTCCGGATTGATTATGAGTGATTTAATTGGTTGTTCTACGATGAATACTTGTGAAGAGTCTGTTGAATTAATGACCTCAACGAAAGAATGCCACCTATGTGCTTTATAAACACCTTCAGGAATAAGTAAATCTAGTTTTATTAAAGTTGGTTTTATGTGAATGCTGCCAAACTCAACATCAACAGGAAGATGACACACAATTTTACATTTTCCCGGAACAGAGTAAAGCTTTGACATAAGGTTTGGATTGAATTGTAGTGGAATTTTTACATTATCCAGCTCAAGCAGAGATTTTTTTAGATCGACTTTAATTCCTAGATGTTTCATTATATCAACGCCGATTAGACCATCAAAATAACTATGGAATCTGAAGAGCAGAAATGAAATTGATTTGTTCGTTTTAAATTCAGATAGTCCATTCAGAGTTACTTCCTGGTTAACAAACTGACTATTGAATAAAGTTTTGATTTCTATTGGATCTACAATTTTAACATTCAGATTGTAGCGTGACACTGGGAGAATTTATTTTAACAAACTCTGCCACGAATATTTATTACCCAACTATTTTCAAACCTTTAACGGTCAGAAATGTTTTGCATAGATATGGCGCATGCTTTCCGAGGTAAGCCGCTGTAAATCTTCAAAGCGCCATCAATTTAATCAGCGGAGAATTCTTCGCCTGTCAAATTGTACCCAACTATAAAAGCCATGTGCAACCACGCTTTCATTCTTTTGTCAAAACTTGGTTCAGGAGTGATTGCCAAGAAGTTACAAGCGATCAAGCTATAAAAAAATCAAAAAAATAAAAGAAAAGGATCATCGTTAAGTGAAGTAATCTGAAATATTGGTCATAGGAGGTAATTACTTATAATAATTATATTATACTGGAGTGGCTGGTGTTCAACCAATTTCTATATGTTTCGGAATTTTAGCGTCTCGTATACGGCGTAATATACTTGTTTAAACAAATCCATCTGGAAGCCCCACCTGTACATAGCAAAGAGCACGAACTAACGAACTACCTGTACGAAATAGTTGCGTCGAGTCGGACGCTAACCAAAAAGTTTCATCCGTTAGTTCCTCCCCCAAAATTGTGCTGACGAACCATTGAAGTATAGGGTGCTCCAGTGCCATTCTACATTGCATGCGCCCGGCGTGTCCTATGACCATTGTATTTTTTTCACCCACACACGTGGATTTCAATCCAGTGCTGATCATTGAGATCAACTTCGCCTAAAGGGATTTACTAAAATTCGTTGATTGATGTCGAGAATCGGTCGTGAACTTACCACATCACGTAGGAATCGAAGCGATTTCCAAACCATTGAGAATTCGCTGCACGAAACCACCGTAGTTTCCGGTACTAACACCAACTACAAGATAT
Organism: Portevinia maculata; assembly: GCA_949715645.1. Classification (NCBI taxonomy): domain Eukaryota; kingdom Metazoa; phylum Arthropoda; class Insecta; order Diptera; family Syrphidae; genus Portevinia; species Portevinia maculata. Next base: position 47,185,324 of record OX454528.1, on the reverse strand, counting down.
CTAGGAGAGCATATAGCGGTGCCCTGATACCCCCACGGATAGTCAGAGGAGAGACCAACATCGTCGTAAAGCGACCACGCGACCAAGCACTTCGTTCAGGAGACCAGACGAAATCAGACATTATGTGTATGCTTATGTGTTCCTTAGTATTGTCTCAACTGTAAAATTGTTGTCTTAGTTTTAAATTTATTTTTCCATTTAATATTACACCTTTGGTAAACATTTAGCATATTATATTTCTTGTAAGCGAAACCCAGGTAATGCCTATAAAGAACATACAATTTCACATCTAATCCCAAATTTTTCAAACAGCTATATATGCAAACAGTTAAAACAACAAAACAACACGGATGAGACCACCAATTGTGCGCACATGCGGAGTCAACGCAAGAAGCAAATGCATTCAGTTTAATAATACATCCAAGATACAACGTTATATTCACAAACAACAAAAATTAATTTAAAACTTCAAAACGTAAGTGATTTTTTCATAGTTTTTGTATATTCTTTTTGGCATTTTTAAGATATTTTTTTTCATACCACAATCAACAGTTTCGCATATATATAGTAAATAATCTAATATTAGTTTTTTTTCATAAATCCGAATACCTCTATCGGCTGCTCTATGTTTAAGACCCTTATGTCATGAATTCTTCTTTACCTTTACATTACAATCGAAATTCAATTAATTAATCAGTATGAAATACCTATATAAATCTAATTTAACACTTTGAACTTCCTTGGTCAATCAATGTAGGATAGCCATACCAGATAACCATAGTTTACTCTTATTTAGCCGTAAGAATTTAAGAGAAAGTACTGACTCTTATAAGTATACTTTATTTTTCAATGAATAAATTCCTGTTTTTTTGCGAAAGTTAATCATCTTTCATTTACATAAGATGATGTGGTGATTCTCTGTTCTGGCGCTATTGAAGGGTGAGGAGTAACAGCATAATGGAATAAGGAGTAGCGTAGCCAGTTAAGGGGCCTTCCACTAATATTTTTCCCGGCATGGAGAGGCCATGGAGCTATTGACTTAGGCCGATGAACGATGAACGATGAACCAAAAGAAAGAGATCTCCTTTCGGTCATCGCTAGGTCAATAACATGTGATCATAGGTACCTTTACTTTCATCATCTGCGCTTCCACTAATTTCTTCTTCCTATAATACCTTCCTACTTAATTAATCCTCCCTTACTTTTTATATCTAAATTCAACTGTTTTTCTACCTTCTTACTTTTTGTTTCGTATAGCAATCATAATGATTGCTCCCCTCTTTTAGACAGACCGCATGTATGTAAGGAAAGACCTCTGCACGTGATTTCGCCCAACAGGTTCGATATCGATAAGATATTATGGCACGATTTATTTTGTACTGGTTGTAGCAGGAAGAACCCCCCCTCCGACGAGCTTTTGCCCGGCCTTCCGCAAGCGTGCCACCATCTGCTACAGGGATTCCTCACACCCATACCCCCCGGTTACAAGATTTTCAACGGAAGTTGGGGATATAAACGATCTATTACTCCCTGTATCTACTAAAAATCTGAGTTTGGAGTTAGTGAGGCTATTGATTGTTATATATGGTAGTAAGTTGCTATTGAAATTATTTATATCAATATAACCTATTGAGTGTCCAAGGCAAGTGTGCGAAAATTTGCGTCATCTACTTTAGGTTGTATAGTTTGGATTATATGACTTGAACTAGGGTCTAAGTTTTGATAGTATTCTTGAGGTTCCTGGGAATCAAAATCTTGCACTTGGTAGATAAATGCTATCATCACCTTCGATGTTATATAAGTAGTTCAATGAATTTTTGTTATCTTGAGACAAGTTGTGGAAGTTCCTATTGGTACTCTCGCTTGCAATATCCATTGGTTGCGGACGCGAGAATCTCGTTTGATTTGAATACTGTTTGTTATTGCCGCCACTAGAAAGGGGTATATTTTGGGGTAAGCAGGAATTGTATGCTGTGGTTTGAGTGTTATTGTTAGGAAAATATGGCCTAGGCAGCATTTGTGGACTAGGATTATGGCGAAGAGGTTGGTGTCTAACTGGAACTGCTGATATCTGTTGGGGTTATAATTTGGTCGAGTTTGGAATTGTTGATTATATTGGGGGCAATTTCCTCTAACTTGCCTATTTGGATTTCTTTGAGCGAAATCTGTCTGATCACGAAAATATACACAATTTTGCTCGTTGAGGCAAAAATTCAATGCTTCGGACAGTTTTGTTGGCCTCACGTTCATGTACTTTTACATGATTCATCATAGCGGACAATAATTCTATGATTTTTGAATAAAACACATCAACCGTATCCTGATTCTGACGTATCTGGTGTAAATCGCGTATTAGACTCGTTTCGTTGCGTTTGTCCGAATAGTACACAATCAAATTATTCTTAATGTCGTCCCAAACCACCGGAGTGCCATACATATTAAGCACTTCGTTAGCTTGTCCAGTAATTTTATTACGAATCGCACGAAGTACGATTTTGTAATATCCCGTAAAAAATTAAACTCAATATCTCTTCAACATTACAAATGAAGTCGTAAAGAAGACGAGGATTACCATCAAAATTTGGCAAATCCTTAACTGCGTCTGGAATTCTAAGGGAGTTAAACACGTTTAATGCAATATCACAATTATTATTGCTATTCATTTCGGATATAGCAGAGGCACTCGAAGATTTGGTTGAAAAAACTTTTACAATATTTTCCAGATTCGAATTCAGTAGTTTTTTATTAACACTAGATAGAGAGCAACCCACTATTATTTTTTTATTTGTATGGTTCTTAAAGGAAGGCATGGAGAGGATAATAACCAACAACAAGGTAGAACTCACCTAGTATGCGTTTGGAAAGGTTTGCGTTATGATGATTAAGCTGCTCCGCTGGTATCGCCATGAAATTTCTTCTTCTTTTTCGTTTAAGTCGCCGAACACAGATTTGTGACTCCGATATTCCCTCGAAGATTGATTTTTCGTCAGCAAAACGTAAGCTACTTTTTTTTCACTTGTGTTATTGTGCTAGACGAAGCATACCGACTGCGCCAGTTATGATTATTGAAACTAGAGTTTTCTTAATTTTTAGGTCTTTATTGTTCGAAAGACAACTTGAAACTCACTTATATGCCAAACAATGCAAAAGAACAATCATGCTAAATTATAGTCAAGCATCTCTCCCACTATCCGCACACATCTTTGCTCGTTGTTGTTGTTAAGCGTGTCTCCCGCTATCCGCACACATCTTCGCTTGTGGTTGTTGTTAAGCGTCTCTCCCGCTATCGGCACACCTCTTGGATTCTGTTTTGTTGCAGATGGTGACAACTGGTCGTGGTTGTTGCTAAGTTGTTGACAAGCCGTGGTTGTTGTTGGAGAGTATAATGCTTGTTGTCCATCGGTTCGTTATTATGCTATTATGCATGTAACTTCTCCCGCCCAAGTGTGAAATTGATGAGTTCATGAGTATAATTTCGCTAAGTGTGATGTGGTGTTTCCGCAGTTTTTAAGTTTTCGCTATTGCATTTAAGATTCAGCCTACCTTGCGATGGTTATAAACTAGGGGATTGTGGGAGGGGTGGTTAAAGATAATGCGTTGCTCTCGTGTTACTTTACAATTCTTGCATACAGTGTTGAAAGATTCCATTATATATTAGAAAATAAGGTAAAATAAATAATCTCCTCTTCTTTAATAATTTGCATATATGTGCTCCCTTCCAACAGTGTAGGGATTTATAGAGAAAATATCAAAAATATTAATTTAACTTCATTTTAAACATTAATTAGGTAAATTTCAGTTTTTTCTTTATTTTTTGTTTGTGCACCTTTCGTTTGTTAGTGTTCACTGTAACTTTATTATCATTTAACACCTTATGCTCTATGAACTTGGATGCAAGTTTGTTCCTCCTATCGTCTTTTTCAAATATTCTCTCATTCACGTTAAATTGTGGAGGATTACCGCGGATTTCATTACGTTTTTTAATTACTGTTTCCTTATAAGCAAAACTTCTATTATAAGCTAACTTTTTTAAAGACTCATATGTTTTTATATGTTCCCTGAGATAGTCCTGTTCTGAGTATATGTTGTTTGCAACCGGGAAAAGATCTCTTTTTGTTAAATGTCCGTTTAACAATTCAAATGGTGTCATTTGGGTAACTGAATGTATTGAACTATTATAGGTGATGACTGCCTCATCTACAACCTCGGCTATGGGTTTATTTATATGAGTGGATATAATGATTCTAATTAATTCTGTAAGGGTTAAATGAAACCGTTCTACGGGTGAGTTTCCCGTGGAGTTCTTTGCGCATGTTGCGTGTAGGTGTATCTCATACGTTGCTACGAAGTCCTTAAACAGTGTTGATAAAAACTCACTACCGTTGTCTGTAACAATTTTCTGGGGAATTCCGTGATGCGAAAAAAAGTGTTTGAGTGATTGTATGAGGCTTATGCTACCTCTAGATGGTAATAGGTAAACGCTCGCAAATCTAGTAAACTTATCAATTATAGTATGTAGTATCTGTAAGGGTTTTAACGGAGTTTCCGTGATTTCAAATTTTAATGGAACTCTTATACGGTCGTACTTATTTTTTTGGCATGTATCACAGTTATTTATAACTCGGGATATGACATTTTTCATGTTAGGGAAGTAATATTTCCTTTTGATGTGCGCTAGGCTCTCATTTATACCTCTGTGGTTAGAGTTATGATGGTACGTTCTAACTATTTCCTCTTGCTCTTCAGGCTTAGTCACATCGTGTAAAAAAATGTTACTCCTAACCAGTTTTAGGAGGGAGTTGTTAAAATATTTAGAGAAGACATATTGTAGTACTTTGAATGTCTTGTCGTCTGTTAAAATACAGTTACTCTTTTTGTATTAACAAAGTTTCGGAAAATGTCAATCATAACATTCTCGTCACGAATTGCTACATTCAATTTTATGTCTCTTTTTGTTTTAAATAAAATGGAAAGGGTTGAGTGCAACTTTTTGCGATTCAAATTCTCGATTAGTATTACCTGGTTGGAAAATTCATTTATAGCTCTTTCTGAAATTGGAATGCCATCATTAGAATTTTCTGGAGAAGAGTGAATGGTTTCAAGATTTTCCAAATCGTCGATGTTGTTATTGGTAGATACTAGATCTAAATTATCTGATTGAAGATCGCTGTTACCTTCGTTTAAATGAATTTCGATACGAGACAGAGCATCAGCATTTGAATTTGATTTCCCGCTCTTATATGCTATTGTGTAGTTGAACTCTTCTAAATTCAACTGCCACCGTACTAGCTTAGTGTTGGGTTCTTTCAACGAAAACAACCAGGTTAATGGCTTATGGTCGGTGATGATGGTAAATTTCCTGCCAAAGAGATATGGCCGAAAATATTTTGTGGCCCAAACAATTGCTAGTAGTTCCCTCTCTATTGTACTATAATTCTCTTCAGATTTAGACAAGGTACGGATTTTTTTGCATAGCAAACCGGTTTGTCTGAGCGAATTGGACCTTGCGATAGTACTGCGCCGATTGCAACATTACTCGCTTCAGTAGTAAGGTTGAATGGCTTAGAGAAGTCGGGGTACTGTAGTATCGGTTCATTACATAAGAGATTCTTACAATTTTCAAAGCATTGAATGTATCTAGAGCTTAAATCGATACCATGACCCTTCCGAAAGCATTGCGTCATAGGTTTTGTTACCTTTGCAAAATCTCGTATAAATTTACGATAGTAGCCTAGAAGGCCTAAACACGATTTGATTTGCTTAGGGGTTTTAGGTATCGGAAAATTCTTGATGGCGTAAATTTTGGAGGGGTTTGGTCTAACACCCTCGGAGGTAACTAAATGAAATTTTTTTTTTTTTAAATTAAAAAAAAAAAAGGAAATCCAAATCCCAGAGTACTCAGACTCGGTAACGGTCCATTGTACTACCAGGCAGAAATCCTCCTTTGACATAGAAATGATACCTCTTTTTGTAGAAATTCAGATTTCGTAAGTTGGATTTTAAAGTTTGCATCCTGAAGTTTTCTAAAGACATGCTCCAAGTTCTCAATGTGTTCCTGAAGAGAAGTTGAAAAGACAATAATGTCATCCATTTATATAAACATATTTTGCCTTGTAAGTCATGTAAAACGTGGTCCATGACTCTTTGAATCGTGGATGGCGCGTTCTTTAGGCCAAACGGCATTCTTAGGAACTCATAATGACCGTTATTAACCGAAAAAGCTGTCTTCGGCACGTCTTTTCCATCTAATTGAATTTGGTGAAATCCGGATGCCAGATCTAGAGTGCTGAAATATATTGATTTGCCTAGCTTGTCTAGAATATCTGTTACATTTGGTATAGGGTACCTGTCGTCAACAGTTTTTTCATTAAGCTTGCGGTGGTCAATTACTAGCCGCCATTTTTCCTTGCCACTTGAATCTCTCTTCTTGGGAACCATCCAAATAGGGGAAGACCAAGGCGAAAAACTCTGACGTATGATACCATCCTCGAGCATTCTACAAATCTGACTTTGAATTTCATCTTTCAGGATATGTGGATATCTATACGATTTAGTGTGAATCGGAATGTCATCTCGTGTTTTTATTTGATGTTTGATTTCACTAGAGAATGTCAGTTTTTCACTTTCCTTAAAGAAAATATTCTGATATTTCCTGCAAAGGGTTTTAATTGATTTTTGCTCTTCCGAGTTTAAATGATCAACTCGAATCAAATCGCTGATGTCAAGATCACCCAGGTTTTCTAAATTGCATACTGAAAGATTATGTATTTCAGTGACATCGTCCGGATTGATTATGAGTGATTTAATTGGTTGTTCTACGATGAATACTTGTGAAGAGTCTGTTGAATTAATGACCTCAACGAAAGAATGCCACCTATGTGCTTTATAAACACCTTCAGGAATAAGTAAATCTAGTTTTATTAAAGTTGGTTTTATGTGAATGCTGCCAAACTCAACATCAACAGGAAGATGACACACAATTTTACATTTTCCCGGAACAGAGTAAAGCTTTGACATAAGGTTTGGATTGAATTGTAGTGGAATTTTTACATTATCCAGCTCAAGCAGAGATTTTTTTAGATCGACTTTAATTCCTAGATGTTTCATTATATCAACGCCGATTAGACCATCAAAATAACTATGGAATCTGAAGAGCAGAAATGAAATTGATTTGTTCGTTTTAAATTCAGATAGTCCATTCAGAGTTACTTCCTGGTTAACAAACTGACTATTGAATAAAGTTTTGATTTCTATTGGATCTACAATTTTAACATTCAGATTGTAGCGTGACACTGGGAGAATTTATTTTAACAAACTCTGCCACGAATATTTATTACCCAACTATTTTCAAACCTTTAACGGTCAGAAATGTTTTGCATAGATATGGCGCATGCTTTCCGAGGTAAGCCGCTGTAAATCTTCAAAGCGCCATCAATTTAATCAGCGGAGAATTCTTCGCCTGTCAAATTGTACCCAACTATAAAAGCCATGTGCAACCACGCTTTCATTCTTTTGTCAAAACTTGGTTCAGGAGTGATTGCCAAGAAGTTACAAGCGATCAAGCTATAAAAAAATCAAAAAAATAAAAGAAAAGGATCATCGTTAAGTGAAGTAATCTGAAATATTGGTCATAGGAGGTAATTACTTATAATAATTATATTATACTGGAGTGGCTGGTGTTCAACCAATTTCTATATGTTTCGGAATTTTAGCGTCTCGTATACGGCGTAATATACTTGTTTAAACAAATCCATCTGGAAGCCCCACCTGTACATAGCAAAGAGCACGAACTAACGAACTACCTGTACGAAATAGTTGCGTCGAGTCGGACGCTAACCAAAAAGTTTCATCCGTTAGTTCCTCCCCCAAAATTGTGCTGACGAACCATTGAAGTATAGGGTGCTCCAGTGCCATTCTACATTGCATGCGCCCGGCGTGTCCTATGACCATTGTATTTTTTTCACCCACACACGTGGATTTCAATCCAGTGCTGATCATTGAGATCAACTTCGCCTAAAGGGATTTACTAAAATTCGTTGATTGATGTCGAGAATCGGTCGTGAACTTACCACATCACGTAGGAATCGAAGCGATTTCCAAACCATTGAGAATTCGCTGCACGAAACCACCGTAGTTTCCGGTACTAACACCAACTACAAGATATCTAGGAGAGCATATAGCGGTGCCCTGATACCCCCACGGATAGTCAGAGGAGAGACCAACATCGTCGTAAAGCGACCACGCGACCAAGCACTTCGTTCAGGAGACCAGACGAAATCAGACATTATGTGTATGCTTATGTGTTCCTTAGTATTGTCTCAACTGTAAAATTGTTGTCTTAGTTTTAAATTTATTTTTCCATTTAATATTACACCTTTGGTAAACATTTAGCATATTATATTTCTTGTAAGCGAAACCCAGGTAATGCCTATAAAGAACATACAATTTCACATCTAATCCCAAATTTTTCAAACAGCTATATATGCAAACAGTTAAAACAACAAAACAACACGGATGAGACCACCAATTGTGCGCACATGCGGAGTCAACGCAAGAAGCAAATGCATTCAGTTTAATAATACATCCAAGATACAACGTTATATTCACAAACAACAAAAATTAATTTAAAACTTCAAAACGTAAGTGATTTTTTCATAGTTTTTGTATATTCTTTTTGGCATTTTTAAGATATTTTTTTTCATACCACAATCAACAGTTTCGCATATATATAGTAAATAATCTAATATTAGTTTTTTTTCATAAATCCGAATACCTCTATCGGCTGCTCTATGTTTAAGACCCTTATGTCATGAATTCTTCTTTACCTTTACATTACAATCGAAATTCAATTAATTAATCAGTATGAAATACCTATATAAATCTAATTTAACACTTTGAACTTCCTTGGTCAATCAATGTAGGATAGCCAAACCAGATAACCATAGTTTACTCTTATTTAGCCGTAAGAATTTAAGAGAAAGTACTGACTCTTATAAGTATACTTTATTTTTCAATGAATAAATTCCTGTTTTTTTGCGAAAGTTAATCATCTTTCATTTACATAAGATGATGTGGTGATTCTCTGTTCTGGCGCTATTGAAGGGTGAGGAGTAACAGCATAATAGAATAAGGAGTAGCGTAGCCAGTTAAGGGGCCTTCCACTAATATTTTTCCCGGCATGGAGAGGCCATGGAGCTATTGACTTAGGCCGATGAACGATGAACGATGAACCAAAGAAAGAGATCTCCTTTCGGTCATCGCTAGGTCAATAACATGTGATCATAGGTACCTTTACTTTTATCATCTGCGCTTCCACTAATTTCTTCTTCCTATAATACCTTCCTACTTAATTAATCCTCCCTTACTTTTTATATCTAAATTCAACTGTTTTTCTACCTTCTTACTTTTTGTTTCGTATAGCAATCATAATGATTGCTCCCCTCTTTTAGACAGACCGCATGTATGTAAGGAAAGACCTCTGCACGTGATTTCGCCCAACAGGTTCGATATCGATAAGATATTATGGCACGATTTATTTTGTACTGGTTGTAGCAGGAAGAACCCCCCCTCCGACGAGCTTTTGCCCGGCCTTCCGCAAGCGTGCCACCATCTGCTACAGGGATTCCTCACACCCATACCCCCCGGTTACAAGATTTTCAACGGAAGTTGGGGATATAAACGATCTATTACTCCCTGTATCTACTAAAAATCTGAGTTTGGAGTTAGTGAGGCTATTGATTGTTATATATGGTAGTAAGTTGCTATTGAAATTATTTATATCAATATAACCTATTGAGTGTCCAAGGCAAGTGTGCGAAAATTTGCGTCATCTACTTTAGGTTGTATAGTTTGGATTATATGACTTGAACTAGGGTCTAAGTTTTGATAGTATTCTTGAGGTTCCTGGGAATCAAAATCTTGCACTTGGTAGATAAATGCTATCATCACCTTCGATGTTATATAAGTAGTTGAATGAATTTTTGTTATCTTGAGACAAGTTGTGGAAGTTCCTATTGGTACTCTCGCTTGCAATATCCATTGGTTGCGGACGCGAGAATCTCGTTTGATTTGAATACTGTTTGTTATTGCCGCCACTAGAAAGGGGTATATTTTGGGGTAAGCAGGAATTGTATGCTGTGGTTTGAGTGTTATTGTTAGGAAAATATGGCCTAGGCAGCATTTGTGGACTAGGATTATGGCTAAGAGGTTGGTGTCTAACTGGAACTGCTGATATCTGTTGGGGTTATAATTTGGTCGAGTTTGGAATTGTTGATTATATTGAGGGCAATTTCCTCTAACTTGCCTATTTGGATTTCTTTGAGCGAAATCTGTCTGATCACGAAAATATACACAATTTTGCTCCTTGAGGCAAAAATTCAATGCTTCGGACAGTTTTGTTGGCCTCACGTTCATGTACTTTTACATGATTCATCATAGCGGACAATAATTCTATGATTTTTGAATAAAACACATCAACCGTATCCTGATTCTGACGTATCTGGTGTAAATCGCGTATTAGACTCGTTTCGTTGCGTTTGTCCGAATAGTACACAATCAAATTATTCTTAATGTCGTCCCAAACCACCGGAGTGCCATACATATTAAGCACTTCGTTAGCTTGTCCAGTAATTTTATTACGAATCGCACGAAGTACGATTTTGTAATATCCCGTATTAATTAAATGAGGCACAAAACTCAATATCTCTTCAACATTACAAATGAAGTCGTAAAGAAGACGAGGATTACCATCAAAATTTGGCAAATCCTTAACTGCGTCTGGAATTCTAAGGGAGTTAAACACGTTTAATGCAATATCACAATTATTATTGCTATTCATTTCGGATATAGCAGAGGCACTCGAAGATTTGGTTGAAAAAACTTTTACAATATTTTCCAGATTCGAATTCAGTAGTTTTTTATTAACACTAGATAGAGAGCAACCCACTATTATTTTTTTTATTTGTATGGTTCTTAAAGGAAGGCATGGAGAGGATAATAACCAACAACAAGGTAGAACTCACCTAGTATGCGTTTGGAAAGGTTTGCGTTATGATGAGTAAGCTGCTCCGCTGGTATCGCCATGAAATTTCTTCTTCTTTTTCGTTTAAGTCGCCGAACACAGATTTGTGACTCCGATATTCCCTCGAAGATTGATTTTTCGTCAGCAAAACGTAAGCTACTTTTTTTTCACTTGTGTTATTGTGCTAGACGAAGCATACCGACTGCGCCAGTTATGATTATTGAAACTAGAGTTTTCTTAATTTTTAGGTCTTTATTGTTCGAAAGACAACTTGAAACTCACTTATATGCCAAACAATGCAAAAGAACAATCATGCTAAATTATAGTCAAGCATCTCTCCCACTATCCGCACACATCTTTGCTCGTTGTTGTTGTTAAGCGTGTCTCCCGCTATCCGCACACATCTTCGCTTGTGGTTGTTGTTAAGCGTCTCTCCCGCTATCGGCACACCTCTTGGATTCTGTTTTGTTGCAGATGGTGACAACTGGTCGTGGTTGTTGCTAAGTTGTTGACAAGCCGTGGTTGTTGTTGGCGAGTATAATGCTTGTTGTCCATCGGTTCGTTATTATGCTGGATGTAACTGCATGTAACTCGCGCGGCGCACATGATGTACTATCAAGCGCTGGATAATACATCATGTGCTGAGTACGCAATTCTGGATGAATGTGTGAAGCGGGCATGAGACTTTGTACCAAGGTAATAGTCAGCATTAAATAATAATATTAAAAACAAATATTCGATGATGGGTTCGATATTTTTAGCATATGCAGCCAGAGTTGCACAAAAGTTAGCTTAACTAATAGCTAAAAAGCTACAACTAAATTAGCTGTAGTTTCTTTGAACGTACATAACTAAATCATAGTTTTAGTTGTAGTTGCCACAAATTTTGAACCTAAATTAGTTATTAGTTGCGAAGTGTAAATAAGCGTGTTTAGTTGTGAAAAATTAGTTGCCAGAGTGTAACTAACAATAATTAGCTTTAGTTTTAGCTTTTTAGCTATTAGTTAAGCTAACAACTAATAATTTTTTTCAAACAATTTAATCCGAAAAGGCTTACATGAACAGGAGCGATTCTTTTATTTCGTTATACACTTTCTAGTTTTAATTATGTTTAATTTTAGAGATTATTATGTCCTTACGAAACACGGGGAAAAATAGTGTGGAAGTAGATTTGTCTTCGATAATTGAGGTTGTATAGCTTGAAGTTTGTTGCACATCAGTTGAAGGTAAGAGGTAACCGATGGCCGATTGAAGAATGCCACTTTTAGTTGTCATAAGGTTATTTACCAAGAGGTCCTTGGAGCACCAAATAAGGTCCTTAAACCCGAATTTTTTTTTCAAAAACTCCAAGCAAACCGCGCCTTATATCTGTGTTCAATGTTATTTGACTAAGAGGTCCTTGTAATAAACAAAAAAGGTCCTTGAAAATCGAAAAAGGGATATTATTCCAAAATATCATTTGAATCCACACGGTATATCTGTGTTAAATGTTATTTGACTATAAGGTCCTTGCAACAACAAAAAAAGGGCCTTAAAACTTGAAAAAGGATATTTTTAAAACATTCAATGAATTTTTATTTTAAACGCAATATGCATAATAAATCCCAATAATTTATCACCATTATAGCAAAATAAAACATTTTCATTTATGTAGTTATTAGTTATTACCTAGACAGCTAAAAAGCTAACCAACTTTTAGCTGTCATCCGCAACTAACTTTGGCAACCTAACGAGCTTAGTTACACAACCTGCAACTAATAGCTAATAGCTAGAATTAGTTGTCATTATAATAGCTAACCACCAAATCGATTGCATTTTTAGCGCAGCTGATTTAACGACGTTAGTTACTTAGTTATGGCGTCAGCTAGATAACAAATTAGGTAGCTAACGTGCAACTGTGTATGCAGCAATAAAATTGTATATAAACTCCTAATTGTTATCAATAAAGCGGACTCTTATCCCCTCTTATTCTTAGAACGACGACCATAGTTTCATTGTTGCTATTCGCAGCGCCTACTAGGTTCGCTCGTTAGAAAGTCCCTCCCGTACGTAGCAGGTCACTGCTGCCGGGAATGTGCTGACTGGCGCAATAGCCGAGGCAAGGGCAATCCTTACAAAGGTCTTTTCTTTCATTTCCAGATCCAGCTTGCCCGACTGGGTGGCGACGGTGTAGAGGTTAGTGTGTTGGCTTGTGACCCGTGCGGTGCAGGTTCAATCCCCATGGGGAACAACAACATACGCCACCCAATCAAATGCCTCTACACCAAAAAGGAGGATTTCTGCCTGGTAGTACAATGGAACGTTACGAGTCTGAGTGCTCTGGGATTTGGATTTCCTTTTTTAAAAAAAAAAAAAAAAAAAAAAGCTTGCCAGACTGAACCCAGTCTCTTAGCACAGCGTCGCGAGACATTACATGGCGATTCTGCCAATAATTGCAAGTAGTTCTAAATTTTTGGTTTCCGCTACTGCTGTCGGAAATATGTTAACTTCGACCTGTGCCAAAGTATTTGTTATTTGCTCGGAATATTAAAATCATTAACTAAGTCATTTAAGGCATGAGTATTGTATGCCGACTATCAACAGAAGATGTACGAAATTTCACCAAAGCATAAACTTTTGAGTTAAATAAGAACTTCCACTGGGAAGTTAAAAATACTGTAAAGAACATACCAATATAAGTTATCTACCAGTTCAGAATGTACTTTAAGGTGCTTAATTAGCAAACCCACCCACCACACCAGTACACAGCGTAATACCCATAAATTTCAACATAATATACATTCGAGGCTGGACATGTATGCTTCTCGTTTGGCTCAGATTATGGAGTGGGCCAAGTTCAACGCCTGATACCGGTGATGATCATCGAGGAAGTAATCACCCGAAGCGACCAGCCCAGTTGTAGCGTATTTTTATTAATATTTATAAAGATTAGTACCTACTTAAGAAAAAACAAAATATATAATACCTAGAAATTTTATATCAGTAATTACTCGTAGCATAGTAAAAATATGGTTTTCCTCTGCCGAAATTTTTTTTCTAATAATCGGATTGGGTCGAGATATTTTCGTGACTTCATATAGACTTTAGGCATCCGCAGTTCTTTTAGTAAGAGGTCCGTTCAAGAATTTAGAATTTCCTTTTCTCCAACTTAGCGTAACGGAAGAACATAAACCCAAAATGAGCGAATTTGATTTCAGTACGGCACAGAAGTTGCCAGTGCTCAACTGCGAAGTCAGTGAAAACCGTACGGAGAACATAAGAGACTTCCTCAACGAAATAGAGTTTTATTACGACACCCTCAGCGATACTGCCAAACCTACGCTCATAAAGTTTCTATTGAAATGTAAGATAAATACCCAGCAACGTTTGGTGAACTAATAACCAATCTCATAGCCAAATGTGGGGCTAGAGAGACAATAGAAAGTCTCCAGCACAAACTCGACAAGCTTCGACAGAGGAATCGGCCAATGCGGGAGTTTGTGTCAGAGGTTGAATGCCTTATAACGAAAATGACCGAACTAGAAACCAGAATGATAGGAGAATCTGCCCGAGAGACGCTTACAACCGCCAATGAACGTAGAGGACTAGCATTTCTCAAGCAAGGCGTCAACGAGCGATACAAGATCGTTTTGGACAGCGCCCGTCATATGAAACTAAAAAGACGCTATCGAACACCTACTGGAGATAGAAACCGATAACAACACCACAACGGAAATTGTACGTTATGCTAATACCCAAACAAGATTTCAGCAACGACAAAATCCACCACATTTCCGAGAAAGGATACAACAAGGCTTTCATAATCGCAATGCAAACTTTGCTAGCAACACAAATACCCAACGTACTAACCATTTCCCAAACTACTATCCCAACCTTGGCTTTCCAAATATTCCAACCTACGCTCCTAGACATAATCAACCGATGTAATTTAACCAACCACCTGCTAATCATTACCCTCAAGCCAGTAATACCCCTAATCCACTTAACAATTACCCCACCCTCCAAAGCGAAAATAGGAACACAACTAATTTCAATCATAGTCATTTTAATAATAGACCACAACCGATTGCCAATAACTGCAATCCTAACAATAGAAACACACGAAATAACAGGCAAAACCGAATGAATAATTCCCCTCCCCGCCGCAATCAAGGTAACTCAAGAGAAGCAGCTTTCGTAGTGAACCAGGGAAACGAAATACCCACCGAAAGGGAAGCCGACCTCTCGGGGGCAGCCAGTAAACCCACCGCCACCAATAGCAATATGTGCAGGGGGAATAACAAACGGCCTGTATGTTCATATAAAAGATATCAATAATAAAACTATCACTTTCCTAATCGACACAGGTGCATCCATCTGCACAATTAGACAAGATGTGCTAACTCAGGAAACTACAGGAGACAACCGCAATAGAACCACAATAATGGGAATCTCGGGTAACCTCAAGACAGTAGGGACATGTACTAATACCATATTGCTGGGAAAATTACAGACAACCTACACCTTCCACGTAGTACCCGACTCCTTTCCAGCACCAGTAGACGGCATCCTTGGAGCTAATTTTCTGCAGGATTTTGTAGCCATTATCGATTTAGAATATTACACTTTAAAACTAAACTAAACACACCAAATGCCTACATTTCATTCCCCATAGTTAACCAACCCCGAACGGCATCGATATTGCTTTCACCTCGATCCGAGTCAAGCTCGAAAGCCAACACTCAGAAGCACGAGTATTCCATTCACAGCAATTATGTGATGGAGTGTTTATGGCCAGCTCGATCTCCCAGGCCAAACAAGGCAAAATGCCAATCAAAATCTTAAACACCCGTGAATCTGAGGTAAAATTATACTGGATAGAACCACAGTCTACACCATTAACTGAATACTACGTGTTAAGAAATAACACCACCGAGGAATTAACCACCAACCGGGAAAAAATTTTACTTGCTAGTCTAAACTTTGACACACTGAGCAAAGAAGAGCGTTCAGAACTTGAGCTCATTTGCACCAAATACCAAGACATTTTTCATCTTGAAAACGACAACTTGTCATACACTCATATAGGTCAGGCCCACATAGCGCTCAAGGATGGAGCCACCGCTAAGTATACCAAACCCTATGGACTACCTCATTCACAAAAGATTGAAATACAAATAGAAGTACAGAAAATGTTGGCAGACGATATTATCGAACCATCGATTTCCGCATGGAACTCACCTATGCTGATTGTACCAAAAAAGAAAGATCCCATCACGGGTCTTCAGAAGTTCAGATTGATAAATTCCCGCTGCCAAACATAACTGACATTTTTGATATGGTAGGAGGAGCAGCTTACTTCTCCTGCATAGATCTTAGCCAAGGGTACTATCAAATGGAACTAGCGAAAGACAGCCGACCCTACATAGCATTTTCAACCGAAAGCGGGCACTACCAACTAAAACGCCTGCCAATGGGTGTAAAAATATCATATCATGTTTTTTTTTTTTTTTTTAGGAAAGAGATCCTATATTTGGGACACATAATCTCAGAAAAGGGAATATTATGTGATCCATCCAAATCCGAAGTTATGAAAAACTTCCCAGTACCACGAGACGCGGATGAAGTCCGAAGGTTCGTGGCGTTTACCAATTATTACCGCAAATTCATACCGAATTTCGCCATGCTAGCCATTCCGCTAAATCGGTTACTTCGTAAAAAGGTAGAATTTAGCTTTGATGAGGACTGCATGACTTCCTTCAATGCATTTAAAAATGTCTTCATAAGCCCAAAAATTCTCCAATTCCCGAATTTTGAAAAAGGAATTCATCCTACGAACAGATGCCTCCGAATTTGCTTTAGGCGAAGTCCTATCAAATTACGACGACAGGCCCGTTGCATATGGAAGCAAAACCCTTAATAGTGCAGAAAAACACTACAGCACTATCGAAAAAGAGTTACTTGCCATAGTCTGGGCTGTGAAGCACTACAGATCATACCTGTTCGGAAGACGGTTCCAAATTCACTCACTAAAGGAGCCTTCAAGTAGATTAACGTAATTCAGACTACATCTCGAAGAATACAACTTCAGTACCGCAAATGCTCCGAGTCGGATTAAAATAACTTCCGAAGAATTCCAAAAACTATACATATGCATAACAACACGAGCTCAAGCCCGAAAACAAAATCAGGATAAACGCACGAAAAAGTTAAGCAAAGAAGAAAGCTATAAGAACAAAATAACAGACTTATTAAAACCACCAGAAGGTGGGCTGAAAATAATCGAACTGAAAATAATAAGTTAAGTAGAAGACGATTTTGCAAAATTTAAGGGTACCGAAAAAATATTAGGTCCAAACCTTGTTCTAGGATACGTTCCAACAAGAAATTGTTTGATCTAAAACCGGTGCAAAATAAGCACTACCGCCCGTTTGGCATCATTTGACCAAATGTTGTCGAGGGACGTGCCGAAAACTGGGGAACCGATGACATCTAACAGCAAAGGATCCAAAACCTCCACTACAGCCCGATCAGCATTATTTGACCAAATGTTGCTGAGGGACGTGCGGGAAATATGCGGAAATTTAGCTATTAAAGAGGTGTATATAACCAAGGAAGAGTTAGAAAAACTCTCAGGCGGCCGCCACAAATTAAAAATAAATATATTAAAAAAACAATTACAAGAAATATATAAAGAAAGCAAATTATAGGTGCACCTAATTGCAAACATTACTGAAGTAACGGACCCGTGCAAAATAAAACTATTACTAACCGACTACCACATGCTACCAACAAGCGGACACGCAGGAATTAATCGCATGTTACGCAACATCAAGAAAAAGTATTTCTGGACAGGCATGCAGAACGACGTGGCCACATTCGTTAAGCACTGCCCCAGATGCCAAAGAAGCAAGCACATTCAGCCAAAAAACAATCAATGACTATAACAACAACAGCAGAATCATCGTTCGAGAAATTTTTTTTTGGATTTAGTAGGGCCTCTAGATGAAGCAGAAGATGGATCGAAGTACATTCTTACCTTACAAGACGAACTCACGAAATTTATCGAAGCAATCCCACTCCCAAATAAAGAGACTGCAATAGTAACCAAGGGACTTGTGGAGTGTTTTATACTCAAATACCGAGTCCCCGGGGCGATAGCTTCGGACCAAGGTACCGAATTCCTGAATAGGGTATTCCGGGACATCTGCAAATTGTTAAAGATAGAGCAATTGCAATCGACGACATATCAGCACGAGAGCATAGGAGCCCTAGATAATTCACATAAGGTTCTAGGAGCTTACTTGAGAAAATAACGTTTCCGACAAACATTCAGATTGGAACAAATGGCTACCTTATTACGTGTTCTGTTATAACACCTCGGTGCATTCGGAAACAGGATTCACCCCTTTCGAACTTGTGTTCGGAAGACAGTGTATTTTACCTTCGAACATCACCAAAAAGGTAGACCCAGTGTACAACTATGAAGACTACGTAATTGATCTAAGAAACGAGTTGCAAATAGCTCATAGAGATGACAGGAATACCCTAATAGAAAAAAAGGTCAATAGGAAAAATAGGTATGACAGGGTATATATTGCACATCCCAGCTCATGTGATTTTTCGCGAAACAAAAGCGTTGTCTCTTTCTTGCGTCATTATGTGATGGTTTTTTTTTAAGTTTCAGACGCTTTAAGTGTTTAGCTCGGCGAATGGTGCAGTAACAGTGGATAAGCTGGCCTTAACATTAGCTTTCTCTCTAATTTTAGCTGCCGATAAAGCGGAATTTGACGCTATTCTGAGGATACTTCGCGTTTCGCGAAATGATCACTTCGCTTAATTTTTCGGGCTATAGCACGGCATGAAAGACATTCAGAGCAATCAACATCTATTCGTGTCCCTTCCTCCACTGTTAAATATTTTTTCTTTCCCATTTTTATTAACACTCAATCAAGAACAATAAGTTTATAGTATGTACCGTTTAAACCGAAAAAAATATACTCACTTCACAAAAAACGTTGATTTGTTCACTGCGTCTAATCTAATGAACCGATTTATTTCCGAATATTCCTTTACTCAATTTACAACTTGTCTTCAAAGTTCCGTTAGCTACATCTCTCCTTTACACAAATTTCATATTTTGTTGTTAACAAAACAGTCTCTCATGTACCATAGTCTTTTTTTTAAATCCATCATGTAACGGGAGAAATATCGATTTAACTTCTCAAAAATTCCTGCGTCTAATCAAATGAATCGCACTGTACATAATTAAAACTGGAAAATGTATAAGGAGATAAATAAAATAAAAAAAACAACGGCACGCGGTTGTTCTCAAACGGTCATCCATCTACGTACTAACCGCGCCCAACGTCGTTTAATTGCGGTGATCTGGCGAACACCGATTAACTCACGTGGTATGAAAATCTGACGGTGACGCGAAAATCTGACGATGACGGTGACTCTTGCTATTTCCAACTAGCCACGACTGAGAAAAAAGATATTTACACATCAACGAGAGGAAAGATGTTTACACATCAAAAATGGAAGCAACAGCAAACAATCAACCAAATTTGTTGTCTTTTTTATATGTTTATGTGTTTTGTTTTAAGTTAATTATTTTTTTTTTATTATATATTTTTAATTTCATTCCAGAATCAAATACATTTTTAAAATGGTCTTCTGTGGGCATGAAATGCCGAATAGATGTTTGTGACAAGACGATTTCATGAGCAGCATTGCCACTTATGCTACATAATGCGGTACCGTACCTACTACAAAGGTGCATGTTTTTTGAACTTCTACTAAATCCTTACTCGGAAGTTCAACATATTTAATGTTTTACTTTTTTCCTTCGATTCAACGTATTTAACATAATAACAACACGAGAATATAAAGTTATTCATAAAAATAATTACATTATCTTAGTAATAAAAAAATATTTTGCTTTTTCTGAGCGAAAGTCTTAGATATATTACTGTATTGGGTACTTCGTTAAGAAACGCAGCTGTGGAGACATAAATAGGGACAAGTCAGTTTCCGGTATGTATTGTTGTTTTTGTTTGTAAAACAACATTTTTAAAACGAAATGTCGGGAGTAGAATTACTTTTGGGAAAACAAAATAATATGTATAGAATAAATACAATCACTGGAACTTCACTTCCATAAATCTTATGAACAAAAAGCAGTCACAAAATGCATGAGCTTAAACGAAACAACTAACAAAATTAAAATTAAATCTTAACTTAAGCAAAACGAACAAACCAGAGATAACAGAATTGAATAACATAAACGTCAGATGAAATACGTTTTCCCAATAGTAGTACTCAGCTGATTAATTGAATAATCAAATTATTAATTGAATAATTAAATTATTTGCGTTGCAGAATTAAGAAGGAGTATCTAAACACTATTTTTGAACAGTAAAACGTAAAATATATTATAGAGTTGTGTACGAGAAATAAAAATAAACTTTTGGCAAAAATATATTTTTGTTTGGAAACAAATTAGGATGCACAAATTTCCTATATACATATTTTTAATACTAGTAATTACAAACGAACAAAAAAAAATAATTAATAACAAAATTGTAAAAAAAATTAAAATGCCTTTAAATTGCTGCATCAGGAGCTGCACAGTGCACAAGCCCTTTTGGTCAACATGTTCACTGTTTTTATATTATTTTTTTTTGCTTTGACATACTTTCTCAGGTTTTTCCTCAATAAAGGAGAAAATGTTCCTTTGATTTCACCTAAATATACACTTTATTAACAATCACAATAATTGTTCATACAAATTCTGCAAATTACTGATATTGAATGCTTCAATTTTTTCTGACGTTTAAGAAAAAAATTCGGCACTTCAGAAAGAGATAGCTTTATTTTGCTGTCAGTGTTCACAATGGATAAATAAATTAATAAATTTTGTCGTTTATCAATAATTGATTTTTGACAACCATAATAAGATTGCAGCATTTCCGCTTAGAAAAAGTTTAATGTAATTTGTATTACTAAGATATCATTATTATTATTGTTTTTGTGAACTTAAATTATATTTTCGTAATGTTTCTCATAATTGTATTATTATATTATGTTTTTATTTTAGTGCTTTAGTGGAGTATTACCTCATATGTGAGTTCAGTAATAGAAAAAATGTTTTAATTCTAAGTACTAAATGTTGTACTTGTTCTTGAACTAAGTGGCAACGCTGGTCAAGAGACAAATGGTTGTCGGTTCATTTTTGTTCATTCGATTCTATTCTATTCCTTATTCGGAAAAAATAAAGAAACACACTGTATTATAGCAAGCAAATGCGTTGGCAAATGCTGTACATCAACAACACGAGGAATGACATAAATTGACAGTCTGATTGCGAAAAACTCAACAGCATTTAGACGCAGAATTTAAAGGCCACAGGAAGTGTTGCTACGGAAATTTAGTAGAATCTTGTTTTCTTTCATTTTGCAGCAGTAGATATTGGTTGTTAAATTGTTCAAGTTTGTCTATAAATTTTATAAATTGTTAACTCTTTCTCTTAGCTTTATGTGTTTTTAATGATTTGTTGGATCTGTATGGATTTATAATATACAACCTCTTGTTTCATGCCGCAACTCCTTGACATTTCACGTTAATCTGTGTGATATTTATTCGCTTGTTTTTGATATAAATAATGGCCTGATGAAGGACACTTCCAAAACGTTGGAAACCTTAAGTTATTATTTATGAACCTATAGTCGTTTAATACATCTGCACCAAATGTCACACAAAATATCCAACTTTTTCAACACATAAGCGATATCACAAATTTCAGCATTTTATGGAAGATTTTTAAACACATTTTGTTCTCAGAACTGAACTTGAGTTCCAAGAAAAAATTATTAAGCTCAGCAGTCAGCCAACAAAAGGAATTCTTCCTTTTTAGCAGAGAGCAAATCCTGGGGTCAGATCATGTAAAATGAAAACACAAATCACAATGGACCTTTTATTGTTCTGACAGGAGTGCATGTTTGCTGTTAAAGAAAAAAAGAAAAACCCCCTTATAATTTCATTCGGTAAATGAACAATACACTTAACAAAATGGCTCAATGCAAGCAGTCCTTGCCAAAAAAAAAATGTTAAAAAACTGCCTGCATTTTGATCTGTAGAGCTAGAGTTACACCCTAAGGCTATTCATGAGCACATGTTACAACAACCTAACACAGACAACCATGTCCAGCGCAGTGAGCCCAATCGATTATGCGTACCGAACAATCACACTACCTAAAAAACATCCTAACGTCATCTAACCCTCGTACGTATCGGAAAGATACATGGTGTAAAACTTCAAGGTAAGCTCTTTCGAGTCTTTTTTTTATTGTTCTCATCAGTTTCGTCAAGTGATGTGAATTTTGATTGATTTCTTTACAAAAATTGCAAAAGTTTGAATTTTTTGTTGACTATTCTTTCGTTGTCAACTTTAAACCAATTAAATAATTCTTAATTTGTATTGATTGATGTTATGTTTTTAAGTTAGAAAAGAAAAACAACCTCAAGTATTGAGTGTTTCAAGAGTTAATTGGCTCCGCATCCCAGTGTGACCGTTGGTTTGTTTTTAACCCTACTGTTGTGTTAGAAAAAAAGTACATTTTTGTTTCAGATGATGCCGATGCATGTTGGTTTTAAATGATTGTAGATATTAATGTGCAGGAAAAATGGAGCGGGGAAGAGCATTCCACATTTGTGTTGTACGGATAAGGAAATATTCCTTGTAATTTACTGTCCTTCGAATACAGGCTAAAGGGTAAAAAAGTTGCAATGTTCTAGGGGTAGAATGCAACTGGCTATTTCGTTTCAGCACTTATAGTGGAAATAACGATAAAATAACGAGAGACAAGAGACATTGCGACGATGACTTAGAGAGTCAGGCGATCTCGCGATGTTACAGTCCCAATGAGTTTTATAGCGCGTTTTTGGATCCTGTCAAGTAGCTCCAAATAAGTAATTGGTGCACCAGACTAGATATGCGAATTGTACTCAAGTTTTGTTCGGCTAAAAGCCTTATAAATTGTTGTCAGATCAGAGGGAGTGAAATATTTCTTGCCGCGCTTCTGGAAGCCAAGGCATTTTGCGGTGTTCTTGGTTTTGCTTTAATGACAGAAGACACCATTGCAATTTGGAAGCATTAAATTCCACTTTATTAGTTACACCCCACTGAGTTATGCTGTCGACATCGGAATTTAATGAGGAAAACATACGTTGCCGTTCCCGGTCCACACCCAAAGATGGGGGGCGTGAACCAAGAAGAACCAAGTGATCATTTATAAAAATGAGAAAGTGAGTCGGGGAGAGAACAGAGCCTTAGGGAACACCAGCATTTATTTGGTGAGCGTAGGTTGGAGCCGCCCGGGGCAGACTCTATTTATGCCGCCCAACTATTTTTTTCGCACACTAAACAAAACTTTGTCTACGGATTCAACCAGTTATACCTACACTACACATATTGTTGTCAATAAACTTGGTAAAATTTCTCCTCAAAATTGTGTTAACTATTGTTTGTACGGGAATATAAAATGTTCCCATATTGGTTACTTTCCGATTTCCCAATCTCTCAGCGGATAAAAAATTACTTACCTCAGGATATCAAATAAACAACGGTAATTTCCATTAAACTTAAATTATCTAAATTAAAATTCTGCACAAGACCAGGATTCGATTAATTTTTGGTACTTTATTTTCCATTTATTTATTTATGTGTTAATATCTTTGCTCTAGTTTATGTGTAAATATCTTTTTTCTCGGTGCGGGCTAGTTGGAAATATAGAGCGTCACCGTCATCGTCAGATTTTCGCGTCACCGTCAGATTTTCATACCACGTGAGTTAATCAGTGCTCGCCAGATCACCGCATTTAAACGACGTTGGGCGCGGTTAGTACGTAGATGGGTGACCGTTTGAGTTTTTTATTTCGTTATACATGTTCCAGTTTTAATTATGTTCACTTTTAGAGATTATTATGTCCTTACGAAACACCGGGAAGTTGTGTGGAAGTAGATTTGCTTGAATAATTGAGGTTGTATAGCTTGAAGTTTGTTGTACATCAGTTGAAAATAAGAGGAAAAATATCGATTTGTACTTCGCTAACCGATGGCCGATTTACGAATGTCACTTTTAGTCGTAATATGGTTATTTACCAAGTGGTCCTTGGAGAACCAAATAAGGTCCTTAAGCCCGAAAAAACATTTTTTTCAAAAACTCCTAAAAAAACCGCGCAGTATATTGTGTTCAATGTTATTTGACTAACAGATCCTTGGAAAACAAAAAGGTCCTTAAAAGTAGAAAAAAGGATATTTTTCCAAAATGCCATTAGAATCCACACGGTATATCTGTGTTCAATGTTATTTGACTGAGAGGTCCTTAAAAGTCGAAGAAAGGATATTTTTCCAAAATGCCGTTAGAATCCACACGGTATATCTGGGTTCAATGTTATTTGACTAAGAGGTCCTTGCAGCAACAAAAAAGGTCCTTAAAAGTCGAAGAAAGGATATTTTCCCGAAATGCCGTTAGAATCCACACGGTATATCTGTGTTCAATGTTGTTTGACTAAGAGGTTATTGCAACAACAAAAAAGGTCCTTAATAGTCGAAAACAGAATATTTTTCTAAAATGTCATTAGAATCCGCACGATATATCTCTGCTCAATGTTGTTTGACTAAGAGGTCTTTGGAAGAACAAAAAGGTCCTTAATAGTCGAAAAAAGGATATTTTACCAAAATGTTTGTTGTTCCTAGCACCCCTCATTCAAATAACATTGAGATCATAATATATACCGTGCCGTTTCTAAAGACATTTTGGGAAAATATCCTTTTTCGGGTTTAATTATTGTGGCTCAAAGGACCTATTTGTAAAAAAACCCCTGATGTAAAATAAAAGGGACATTCATTCAATTTTTATTTTAAACGCAATATGCATAATAAATCCCAATAAATTGTCACCATTGAAGCAAAATAAAAAAAATTGATTTAGTTATTAGTTATTACCTAGGCAGCTAAAAAGCTACAGCTAAAAACTAACCAACGTTTAGTTGTCATCCGCAACTAACTTTGGCAACCTAACGAGCTTAGTTACAGAACCTGCAACTAATAGCTAATAGCAAAAATTAGTTGTCACCAAATCGATTGCATTTTTAGCGCAGCTAATTTAACTACGTTAGTTACTTATTTATGGCGTTAGCTAGATAACAAATTAGGTAGCTAACGCGTAACTGTGCCTACATGTTTACACATCAACTATACCGTGAGTGCAGTGTGGCTCACACCTTTTTTTTCTTTAGCTTTTGAATTTTTTTAATTTTACTACAGTAAATTATATTGCATTAAATTACGAACGAGCTGTTGAAATCTTTGCTGTATTTCAGTACTGACCCTGTCTAAGGAAGAACATAATTTTCGTCGCAGTTCATTTTCATAGGATAAAGCAGCATCTATATTTCCGTCAACAAAAATAGGTTTATTTTTATTATCCTGGGAGTTCCAATAAAATTCCAAGTTTTTGAAATAAATTCTTAGCACAATTAAAGGAGGATCTGTAATGTATTTATTTATTTTTTGAGCAGATTGATACAGATTGAGTCCTTCTGTTTGCAAGTATATTTGGGCATCATTAACTTCGTATAGTACTGGTTTCCAAAAGCCCAGAAAATACAGAAATGAAAACGTTTGCAATGCTTTTAGCAATGATCCTGCATCCGTCCGTGTGTTTCGTCTTTCGTCTGCGTCCGTCAGTTTTTCCAAGGTTTTAAAAATGCCCTCATAATGGTTCCAGGTATTCTCGACTGCATCAGCTCTTGGGCTCCATCTTGTTTCTTGCAGCCGCTTCAATGCTTTGCCTGAAGTACAAAGCAGAACTTCGAAATGGTGTGTGGACACGAAAAACTGCATATATGCGTTCTAAGGTACCGAGGAAAGTGACCGAATTTGACTTACTTTACTTTTAAATTCATTTTTATTAATTATTAGCTTATATCAACTTATATACTAGACAAAAATGAGTAAATCTAACTTAAAATTAACAGGATACTTATTCTAGATTATTGATCCTTATGCGGACGCCCTAAACTTAACTCTATCTTATAATTATTGCCTTTCGGCCTAAAAACTATTTTACGAACTAATCTTACATATTATGTTTTCATCGAGAAAATTTTTTAAAAAAAACTCGGCATCTTTATCAAATTTTATATTTTTATATAAAAAAAAACAAATTACAAATTACAAACTACCTACTCTACTTACTTAAACTACTTAACATATTCTAACTATAATTAGGATTCTGAGCACTCGTTGCATTACGAAACAACTGGTCAAAATCCCAATTGCTTTCCGAGCGCTTGGCAGTCGTCAACGTGCACACGCGCCGCCGTGAGCTGACTGATGCCTTACAGAATCAATCACCTCCCGGAAGCACCACCACAAGTTGGCGAGCCCGGCCCCTCCCAGAAACGCCCTAGCTAACTTAATCTATCTTACAAACTAAGAGGATGTTACCTAGAATAACGCACCGTCTTGGGAGGGCATGTTGAACCCTCCACCCTCAAAAAGCCACCAAAATTCGGCAAATTGCTTTTCTGTATCGAATTTATCCCTCTCCGCTATTGCGGTACTAAAACGGAGGAGCTCATGAGCATTGGCGACGTCCTCGCCGCGGATGAGCCGCTTATCTCTCGCACTGCGGTAGCGGTGGTATAATACCGGGATACCATCCCTCGTCTGTACCAGCCCTTTTGCATCAATATGGATAAATGCCTCTGGCGGGATAAAGCCAGACCGGAGTGTACTCTCTATGTACATTTCATTGGGGTAGTAAGCCCCAAAGATCAGACTATTGTCGCTGGCCATCGCCCTTGCAACGTGCCTTCGAGTCACCTTAATGAGGAAATTGTCAATCCTATTCAACTGAGCCCCATCGTATAGGACCTTGTTGGGATAGTATTTTATATAGTTGGATTCAGGCGTTCGGAACAACCGGAGACAGGTCCTAAGACATTGTCTCTCCAAAACCCGAATCTTTTCCATATAGCTAGGCGCTATATTAAACCATAATGGACAACCATAAGCGATGATCGGCCTTATAAGGGCCATGTAGCAAATGACCTTCACTCTGGAGTCAAGTTGACTGCTATGAAACAGTCTCCTTGTCAGAGCATAAGCCTTCTTGGCCCCAGCAAGACAAGCAACTATATGTCTATCGAAATATAGATACTGGTCAAGCCAGATACCTAGATATCTAACTGCGCTTCTCACCGCCAATGGCTGCCCATTTTGTCCAATAATGGCCAATTTTTTCCAGTTTTTTCTGGTATCCCTAGAGGCCCCAGCCAATTGAGTTCTGAACAAGATTGTTTCCGTCTTCTGAAAGTTGATTTTCAACTTCCAGTCGTCGCAATATCGCTTAATTTGATCGAAGTCACGCTGCAAAAGGATATTAATGACCTCGATTTTAGGACCTGATCTGTATGCCACCAAATCGTCGGCATACGCTATAGCATGTCTGAGTGAACCCACCAGATCACTCGTGTAAATGTTAAACAGGATCGGAGAATTGACCGCCCCCTGCTGTAAACCGTTTTTAATTTCAAAGACTCTGCTCGAAGTCACGTTGCCACATTTGACAACGAACTTCTTTCCCATAAGCATATTATAAATTACATATAGCAAAGGTTTGTGCATCCCCCGCCTGGTCAACTTGTAGAAAAGTCCCTCTAACCATACGGTGTCGAAAGCCTTCTCAAAATCAACCAGACAAGCACCCGTGCATTGGCTCTTGCATTTATTCCACTGAATGTCGGAAACCAGTTTCGACGCGGCATGAATAGTGTCATGCCTCGCCCTGAAACCAAACTGGTTGTCCGGAATTATATTATTGTCCTCGACCCACTTTAACAGAGCTCTATTGACAACCTTTTCAAAGACCTTGCTAATATTCGGAAGCAAGCTAATTGACCGGAGATTGGCTGGGTTCGTCCTATCTTTACCTTTTTTCGGGATAGGGTGTACCACAGCTACCTTCCAATGCGCCGGATAATGTGCATTATTCAGCGCATTGTTAAACAGCGTGGTGAAAATATCTACAGCCTCCAGAGGCAAGTGTCTCAATACGACGTTTGGGACACCATCCATCCCCGCCGAGTTTTTATTCTTTAGTGACCCGAAGATGCACAGAAGATCATCCTTCGACACGAACAAGTGCGATGCATCTCGGCCATTGGCGACAACTGCATTAGCATGGTTTTCATCAGTGAACACGGTGAATCCGTTATTCTCAGATCGCCAATTCTCAAGTTCGGTGCGCAGATCGAAGTGGTTCACCAGAGCCCTATTCTCAATGTCGTGGTTACGGCGAACAGGATTGCTCACCGTATACACGGCCTCGAAACAAGCGCCCAGCAAATCCACTTTCTCCTGTGGGTCCTCGACCACGAAAAAATCGTCGTTTGAAGCGACACTTTCTGGACTTATTCCAGCAGTCAGTACTGTCTGTTGTCTGCTGTCTGGGAGATTCGAACACAAGGAATATCATTGTGATCTTTCCTCCTGAACAACTTATTTATCTGTGGGAACATATTCGGACTATAGGTTTTAATAGCCCGAATTTTATTGCCCCAATACAGACTTACAGATTTTGTGTAATTTTCTTTTATCAGCTGTTTCAGGATTCGGATCTCTGAATTCAGCATCCTTACCTCCGGGTCGTTGCGATCAGTAAATTGCCTGTACAGCCGTTTAAGCCTCGAGAGCAGTCTACTTTTCTGTCGGTATAGTGCGTCGATTGTCGGGTCTCTGTACTTTTCTGTCTGGTCGTCGTCGGAACGTCCTACTCGAGGAATAGTTCGTTCCATAGTTCGTTTGATGGCGTCGTTCATTTGCAATAAATGCCGATCAATGTCATCATTTGTCATGTTACTGTTTGTCGGTGGGTCGATCCCACTCGAACGTATATCTCGCTTTAAAAATCTGGAGAAGCGCGACCATTGTGCCCTCCGATAATCGAATGAACACAATGCTTCGTACTCCTCCAGCAGCGTTTGCTCGCTCGGGATCCGTATTGCGGCGGCGAGTCCGTAGTGATCACTATCGTACTCAAACGCACGCAAACAGTTCCGCGTGTTTTGATCTATGTTCGTCAGTTGAAGTCTTGCGTCCGTTAAGGCCAAGTCCAGGAAAGCACCGCTTCTTGGGAAAGAAGGGATATCCGTCGCATACAACTCGAGGTTGTACTCAATCATATTGAGGCGCCACCAGTCGTGAAACTGGTTGCCCCTGGGATTTGCAGTAACATTTCCCCATGCCGCATGTTTGGCATTAATATCTCCGGACCGAATTTGACTTAACAGCAGCAGCATGTAAAAAAACAAGATCAAAGTGTGATTGGAGCAGGGTATAAATACTGCTTTGGAGCTTATGTCTTTCAGTCTTTGCTGCACTCCCGTATATTTTTCAGTCATGACAGCAGTATTGTCATATTTTTGACGTCTGCAATCCATTATATCAAGACCACCAGCTTTTAGTTAACTTAAAATCATATCAGAAATTCCTTCAGCTGTTTTGTTCTTTGTTTCGATAAAATCAATAAAGGATTCCACTAGTACTACTTCCTGATTTTCAATTTTAAAATAACGCAATACCTGACTGGTTTGATCTTTGTGTGATACACCTGGGGTGCTATCGAATATAATGGAATAATATTTGGCCTTTTCAACGTGACAGAAAATTCGTTGACGAACATATTAATGAACTCGTTTTGAATTTGTGGTGACATACAAGTGATAGTTTTTCCACCCATTTTTATTCGTAAAATGTGTCCTCGAAGCACTGGATTTGCGAGTGCACCAGTTCTAAAAAGTTGCCTCTATTTGTACTGGTAATTTCTTCTCTGTGGCCACGAAAAGCCAAATTCTCTTTCGCGAGGAATTTAATAATATCGACCATTCTAGTAAGAATTTCCTGCCATTTTTTTGTTTCTTTGGCTACGATATTTGCCTGTATTTTATCAATCGTCGCTCCTGTTCGAAGTCCCTCTGACTCCTTCCATTTGCAAAGATTTAGGTTGTGTTGTGGACTTAATTCATGCCTGGCTACTTCGGGATTTTAACAAACGGTAATAAAAGCAAAATAATGACGATTTAGAAGGAAAATAAGCCATCCAAGAACGTAATACTTTTTCGCAGTTAGTCAACGTGCGATAAAACCATTCCTTCGTTAGCCGCCTCGTCGTTCCTGTCGGTGCAGCAGAAACCGTGTCGCTTACATGCTGCACTACTTCTGGACCACGTGGCACAAGTAGCAATCTCATATTTTCATCTATGGCAATGGTGCAGTAGTAGTGTATTCGCGTACGGAATGGAAGGTCGTGCGTTCGAATCCCGGCAAAGTCCATTACTTTATACCGAATACATGAAATCGTAATCTCCCTAAGTAACTTAGACACCACCAGTGGAGAAAACCCCTACAACTGCACCCAAACACTTCTTTCCTATCTCTCTATTCTTTCTAATACCAAGTAGCTTACACTGTGTTCTAAGCATTATAAGGGTACTGTAACAACAGAAAAAATCCCTTTAGCGTAAGCAAATTATAAAAAAAAAAAATAATATCATTAGGCCATTTCCCATATTTTAGCTGATTCCAATGCTTTATCAGTCTCAGTGTCAATGTGTTCAATGAGAGAATCAGGGACAGAGGCGGAGTCAGATCCGGAGTCGGAGCCATAACCATTGACAACTACATTATATTTGAACTATATTTGGATTTTGTTGATAAGCAACACAATCAATGTCTGATTACTTACTTTGAAGCTGTGGTAATGCTGGTAAACTTTGTAAATAAATTTGTTGGACTGAAAAAAGAATCCGTTTTGTAAATTGTATATACATATTAAAAAAAATAACCTGACGCCCGGGGCCTCTGCCACCCTTGCCCCCCCCCCCCCCCCCCCCCGCGCTACGCCACTGCAATGAAACAAACTAAAACACATACAAATTAAAAAAATATGAGACATGTTGCTCAAAATAAGTAGAAGGAATGATAAAGTGCTACGACGATGGCAAACATAATGGCTTATTGCAGACATTGCGTTTAGTTAGCGTTTCCTTGTCATGATTTGGAAGCGCTTAGCATTGGACGACAATAAAGTTCATCCGATACTGCTTGATGCTTTCAACATATGAACGAACGAACAAATAAAAATGGAACCTGATTTTGCGTGTTTATTGTATTTATTACATACCAATAAGCAACAAAAGACTTAAGTATGCATGGACCTCGATTTCATCTATGTTTTAGAAATTTGCCACCACTCTGCTCCCTTGCGTAATACTGAAACGAATAACACCTTTCTAAATAGCCTGGGTCATACACAAGTCGGAAGCATTCTTTCTTCCGTAGATGCGATGAACAGCAAAAGAGATGTTACCCCTGTTCGTTTTGGAATAACCTGCTCAGTTGTCGCACGTGTCAGTCGATTTCCGGGAGGTATTTTAACCCACTTTATATCACGATCTTGACTGAACTATTCAGTAAGATTTGCAGATATCTCTTCTGCATCACTACTATCAATTCATATATAATTTTCTGAAACATTTTCGTCCTCGACTTCTGATTCGTAGTCCTCTACATCTTCAAAATATTCATTATTTTTGACTCCAGCACGGTCTAGAAGCTCAGCAATCTCACTTTCACTGATATGGTTTACCTTTGTAAATGGTATGGTTAGGCAACATGAGATAACAACATGCGAGATTACAAATAATTACTGTGACAATAACAACTACGTAATGTATTTCGAACAGCAACCTGTTTCGAGTAAAATCAAAAATATGAAGACAAGCTAATATAATTCACTCGGGAAAACACGAGCAAAAGCCTGCTAGCTAAGGTCGTCGGGTCACAAACTGATTCAAACGTATAATGTGCATATACATCTACCTAAAGGTTTGTCTGGAATATAACTGTTAAATAAACGATTGAAGTTACAAAAACTGTTTTAAAGCCCCGGCAGATCAGAAGGGTTAAATGGAATTATTAGACTAAAATCAATGAATTTATGCATTTCTACTGTGTACTTATTTGTATTGTTAAATTAACGGACCAATATGCTCCTCCCTTTTACAAACGATTAAATAACTTAGTTAAGTTAGAACTATTTTATGTTGACGCGTCTGTTTTTTTCTGTTGAAATAAGGCACATTTACTGGCCCTCCTGCAGGTTCTTGGTGTGCGTGTCACATTATCACAAAGCATTATTATTTGTAAAGAAAAAAAAAGAAATAATACCAAAATAATCCCGCAAAAATTATGATATTAAACGGACGAGTCGAGTCCTCCTGCAGGCCAGTTTGTCAATCGTGGAATGGAACAAGGAGGCCAAGATCCACGTCAATAGTTCTAATCGGCTTTTGGGTATGCCACAAAATAGGTTTAACTTTAAATCACCAGGATAAGGTAAAGTACTGTTAATCGAAATATGTATAGGTACTTGTGCTATCTGAACGAATTTTCTAGATTTTGCTGCTTTCAGAGGACGACTATCTACGATTTGAAAATAAGGTGTTTATTATGTGCCATGGAAGGAAAGGAGAAAGTTATTTTTTGTTTCTCCCAGCAGCCTGGGCTGACAGATGACGGCCACTAATTGCGGTATAATAAACAGAAACAGGCTCATGGTGCTTACGTACTTAGGGTGGGTGAATGTTGTTTCTTGAATATGGGGCTGTTTTAGTTATTCTAAGAAAATACAATTTTGTCTCCTGCGTGTTATTGTAGCTATTCAATATCTATGCTAAGTGACATTGACGGTGAAAGTTATTCTTTTTTCAGTCCAACGAATTTATTTACAAAATTTACCAGCATTACCACTGCTTTACAGTAAGTAATCAGACATTGCTTGTGTAGCTTAACAACAAAATCCAAATATAGTTCAAATATTGAACACATTGACACTGAGACTGATAAAGCTTAGAATTTAGATGATATGGGAAAGTAGCCTAATGATATAGATGAAAATATGAGATTGCTACTTGTGCAACGCAGTGCAGAAGTAGTGCAGCATGTAATCGACACCGATAGGAACGACGAGGCGGCTAACGAAAGTATGTTTCTTTAATACCCGTTTTTTTTAATAATCTAGCTTTTGCAATTGACCCTAGATGTTTTTTTTTTAAATCGCGCGATTTTTTAAAAAAACATCTAGTTTCAGTTGAAAAGCTAGATTATTAAAAAAAGCGGGAATAAAAGAAACGGACTTATAAGTAAAAACAAATTGAAATAAGTGAAATCAAATAAAGCTTGGTCAAGATTTAATATTTTATTAATACATAATCTGGTTATTTTTAACAAAAAAAAAATAGTTCATAACAAACATAGGTTTAACAATTCAACAAATAAATATAAATAGATTAATAATGCTCATTCAGGTACTGAAAAATGAAATGAAATAAATCTCCAAAATTCCATATAACTATGCTTTGAAATACGAGTATTAATGAAACAAACGAATTTATTTTCTACAGTTACTTCAATTGTATATTGTAAGCAATACGACGCAAAAGACCTGATTTGTTAATTTTTTTCTATTTGTCATAATTTTCTGTATAGCACGTGCTTTTACATCATTAAGTTTTTTATATAATTTTTCTTGTCGATTTTCAAGTTTTTCTATTTTTGTACGAATTAAAATTGTTTCTTTTGCTAAATTTGCAATTAATTTATATAAGCCACAACTTTTTCGTCCAACTAAAACTTTAAGTCTGCGATGCCAAGCTTCAACATTGTTCTGAGTTCGAGGAAATTGCTTTACTGCAGTGTCGGACACAGACCAAAAGTCGGGAGAATATTGTACCTGCCTGCTTCCATAGCCAACATAATTGATTTTAAACCACTCTGCAAAACTAATAGACCAAGAGCTAGCGACCGATTTACTCACCTCGTTTTAGCAAGGCTTTGGTCATAGAAAGATTTAGGCCCGACAATTATAAAAATGCCCGTCTTACACTCCTGTACCCTCCATGAGGCCTTAAGTTTAAGGCTTGAAGTTGTAAAAAAAAGTGCCCATTCACCTCATTTTAGCAAGGCTCATCTTTTAATATATCGTTCATTGATTCAATATATACACGAAAATAACAATGTAAGACGTTTTAGCCCTCCATGACATGCTGTAAGACGCTCGTGTATGTGTAAAAAAAATGACCCCATTCACCTCATTTCAGCAAGGCTGGTATTTACACATAAGTAAGATGACATAAAACCAAACACACATTTCAAGTGTAAGACGTTTATTCGGTCAATAACCCTCCGTAAGACGCTGAAAATTAAATTTCATTTAAGTTAAGATAGAAAAAATTACATCTGTTTTACTAGGAAACGATTTTGTTACCCGCTGTGTAGAGCTTGACGATCGAATTCTTAGATCGGTAATTGCATAAACTCATGTTGACAACAAATATTGACATAGTCAATTCATTTGGTCATTGCTGCAGTTACAATGTTGTTGAAGAATTAGAAACTGAAGCAACTTTTTCTTCGCTACAAGAATCAGATGGCAGCCCAAAAGGTATAATTCGGTCACCTAATTTGTATACAGGAGTTGCATTTGATAATTTTGATCGCTATGTTGAAACAAGCACTGGTAAGGATACTCTCCACGATACTGTGGGCATTATATATCAAAATCATAACTACAATGGGAATGAAATAAGCCAGCAGTTTGATAATAGTTTAGAAATAACTGAACAAGAAGTTTCATATGAACCTCAGGTTAAAAGAAGACGTACGTTTGAAGCCATTACACAAGAACTTGTTACGTATTATAAAAATCCGAAAATGGTTTCTTTTTTATTACCAAATGAACACAAATTACGATATTTTTGTCCTTCAAATCTTGAAACTGTTAAATAAATTGACTTAATTAGGATGATTAGTCATGCGCTAACTATTCCAAATACACCAGGTTGGGTAGGTTTTAATAGTAAAATTTCAGATGATATAAGTCACAAACAAAAATATGTTATTTAACACCTATATATGTTTGACCTACAAACGTAGCAGTTGTTTACGAGACATTGCAACGGAGTCAAAAAATTGCTGTTGAACTAAGTCAAGACTTCATTCAAGTAACATATGATTTAGCCATAGTTAAAATTGCATTGCAAATTAAAGAAGTAGAGAAACCAACTTTCAATAATGTATTCATTCATCTAGGATCCTTTCACGTAATGATGTCCTATTTCAAGGCTATTGGAAAATTTATTGAAGATTGTGGCCTTACAAATATTATGGTTGAAAGCGAATTAATAGCAAATGGCTCCATTAATGGATTTATAAGCGGAAAACACTACAATAGATGTCAGCGGAGGGTTATTGACCGAATAAACGTCTTACACTTGAAATGTGTGTTTGGTTTTATTTCATCTTACTTATGTGTAAATACCAGCCTTGCTGAAATGAGGTGAATGGGGTCATTTTTTTACATATACACGAGCGTCTTACAGCATGTCATGGAGGGCTAAAACGTCTTACATTGTTATTTTCGTGTATATATTGAATCAATGAACGATATATTAAAATATGAGCCTTGCTAAAATGAGGTGAATGGGCACTTTTTTTTACAACTTCAAGCCATAAACTTAAGGCCTCACGGAGGGTACCGGAGTGTACGACGGGCATTTTTATAATTGTCGGGCCTAAATCTTTCTATGACCAAAGTTTTAGCCTTGCTAAAATGAGGTGAGTAAATCGGTCGCTAGCTCTCCGTCTATAAGCGCTTCTTCATCATCTTTAAAACTATTTTGCATCGAGAAAAACAATTCAAATGGAAAAAATTATGAAAGAAAATGGGAAACAAGCAGTATTCAAGTGGGATTCTGAGAAACGGGCAAAGCGGTATTAAACGGTATTTTAAAAAGCGGGATTATAATAGATCGGGAATTTAGAATAAACGGGGTTTTCAGAGGCAGTAGATATTTTAAAAAAAGGATTTTAGAAGACGGTGTTTTAAAACTTTTTAAGCGGAATTTGAAAAAAGGGATTTTAAAAAGCGGGATAAAGATACGCTCCTTTTTAAAACCTTGGCAAAACTGCCGGAGGAAGACGAAAGCCTAAACACAGTACCTACTGCACGAAGTTAATGATGCCCAAATATACTTGCAAGCAGAAGGACTCAATCTTCATCAATATGCTCAAAAAATAAATGCGTTACAGACCTTCCTTACAAAAAAAAGATGAATTGGTAGACGGTGCTTTTACTTATGCTAGAAATGTATGTCAAAAACTTGGAATTTTAATGGAACGTCCCAGGAAAAAAAAACATATTTTTGTGTGACGGAAATATAGATGCTGATTTATCCCATGAAAATGAACTGCGACGAAAATTATTTTCTTCCTTAGACAGGGTCAGTGCTGAAATACAGCAAAGATTTCAACAGCTCGTTCGTAATTTAATGCAATATAATTTAATGTAATAAAACTCAAATTTTTAAAAACTAAAGAAAAAAAATAAATCCTGTTTTTCTGAATAATTTTAATTTAGATAATTCAAATTTATTGGGAGTTGTTTATTTGATATCCTGAGGTAAGTAATTTTTATCGGAAAGTAACTAATATGGGAACATTTTAAATTTGCGGCTTAATTTTTGCTTCACTTGCTAGAAAGTAGTACAAACAACAGTTGACAACATTGTGAAGAGAAATTTTACTAAGTTTATTCACATACATATGTGTAGGTATAACTGGTTGAAACCGTACACATTTTTTTCAGTGTGTGCAAAAATTGCTAGTGGCGGCATAAATTGGGTCTGCCTCGGGCAACCCCAATCCACAACCCTGAACCAGTGTTGGACAACAACAACAAGCAGTGTGAATCAAGTCAGAAAAGTGCGTCGTCTTCTTCCAATGGTATAATAAAGCATAGCCCATGTAACAACAGCCCATCGGCAGCAATTGCATTGGACACACATCATGATGACGGCGTATACACTCTGCAAATGATTTACCTGAAGCTTTCTCAACTGGAAGAAACAAATAAGTGTTTTCTAGCCTCATTAAACGAGCTAAGGACTGAAAACACAGAGTTGAAGGCAAAAGTGGAATTATTGGAGAACAGGCTGAACTGGCAACAACAAAACCTTCTGAGCAACTGAATTGAAATTGTAGGAGTGTCCAATATCACGGACGAAAATGCAACCGAAAAAGCTAAACAAATCTTTCAAAATGCTTTGTCAATTCAGATTCCAGACGGTAAAATTTAAAATTGAAAAATGCTCAGTTAAGAAAGTGAGAAACAAAGCAGAAAAAAGCACCTCTTCGCACAACAACATCATCTGTGTACGATTCTCTGATCTGTCTATCAAGAAGCGGATAGTGAGCGAAAAAACGAAGAACAAAAACACACTAAACTCAAAATTTTTTGGGAGCGGGAGCAGTAACAACAGTAGCGAAGGCAGCAGCAGCGGCAGAGGCAAAGGAACCAGCTTTTTCATAAATGATGCACTTACAAACTACACACTTTATGCAAACGAAAGAAGTAAGAAAACGGAAAAATTATAAATTTGCATGGTTCAAAGACAACCAGATTCTTGTTAGGAAGGTCGAGGGTAGAAAAGTTATTTCTGTTAGAAAATTCAACGATCTTGCACTTGTGCGTATAATTTTTATTTCAAATTTTGATTTAATGAATCTTATTGATGATGATATAATAGATGACTTTTCAATCCTCGAACTTAATAGCATAAGCTGCTGTAATAATGTGTTCACTGATGTACATACAGTAAAAATAAGCTTTTTGTTGTCCATCAAAATGTCAGAAGCATGCGAGAAAACTTTTCATCACTTATTACACACCTTGATTCATTCGCTAGCATTCCAGATGTGGTTTTTGTTTCGGAAATTTGGATCTATAGTTTTGAGAAATATGATTTTCATTTACCGGGCTTTAAGCTCTTTGCGAACACAAATGAAAGTTATGCGGCAGGCGGTGTCAGTTGTTTTGTAAAAGATGAGTACGTAATTAAGGACGTAAAAAGTATAGATTTCCTTAGTGCTGATATTCTTAAAGCTTCTATCGAAATTAATGATGTTGAGTTTGTTATTTTATGTGTTTATAGGTTGCATATGTTTAATTTAGTGGCGTTCATTGCAGATTTTACCCCTCTGTTAGATAAGCAAAAAGCAAGTACCTAACTTAATTGTCTTGGGGGGTTTCAAACCTCAATTTACTGGATAGAAACGATACGGTTTCTAACAACATGGCTATTCTGGCATCTCATGGTCTTGCCAGTTTTATCAATGAACCCACTCGGATGGTCTCTGGAAGATGTTTGGATCACTTGTATGGACGATTGAAAGTGGCATTTTCGATCTAAATATAACTGATCACTCTATTACAGCGTTGTTGGTTAACATTGGTTCATTTAAAAAAGCTAGTGTTAGGGATTTATTTTGTTAAACTTAAAAGAAATATTTTTTTTTGAGTTTTGGGCGGAAAGAGATAGCTCTGTTTCGAATTCACTATTTCTAAATGCACTTAGTAAACCCATTGACGACTGTACTTCCATTGTGCCTCTAAAAAAATCACGCAAAAGACTTAAGCCCTGGATTTCAAGCCTTCTGGTTAAAAAAGTTCAGAGAAAAAACAAATTAAGAATCAAGTGTTTAGAAAACCTTAACAACTATAGATTGAGTGATCAATATAAACAATTATGTTCTAGGTTTAAAAAAGAAATTCGTAAGACCCGTGACGACTACTATAAAAATCGTTTCTTTTTTGCTAAAGGTAATCTTAAGAGTGAATGGCAAGTTGTTAATAGTATTTTAAAAAAGTCTTCGTGTTCCTCCAATGCTACAACAATTCTAACTAATGGCTGTAATGTGTCTGACGAATTCGATGTAGCTAACGCTTTCAATAATTACTTTTCGTCAATAGCCAACAATTTGTCTTTACAAACAGGTCAACTGAGTTGTTCGTGTTACTGTTACAGTGGGGAGTATTTGAATTGTAATAGTTTCTCCTTTGAGCCTATATCTGCATTTGAAGTTTTAAAAGTCATTGGGTCTCTTAACGGTTCTAATGCTTGCGGCTATGATGGCATCTCGAATACGGTTATAAAACGCATCGGATGTTTCTTGGTAGATGTACCTACTAGCAGTTATTTTTAACCGAAGCATATTTTCTGGAGTTTTTCCTTGTGCTCTCAAATGTGTGGACGTAGTGCTTCTCTTTAAAAAGGTTTAGCAGAGGACATGAGCAGTTACAGACCAATTTCACTCCTTTTTAGTTTTACAAAAAAATGTTTTGAGAAAAATTAACCGTAAACACCGTCGACATCATAGTTTTCCATTGTTCCGTGCTATGAAAATTCTTCCAGTCCGTCACTTGTATTGTTTTAAGGTATTAAAAACTTTTTTTATTAGATCGGGAAATATGAATTTTAGATTAATATCTAATTATAATTTACGCCGTAATTTGTTAAACGTTGTAACCGTACCGTTTTGTCGTACCACTGCTTTTCGTAACTTTTATTTGGTTTCATCATTAACCGTTCCTGGAAAGTTTAAGAAATGTGTAAAACATTGGCTCTTCCAATTCAATTACTGTAACATGGAAGCTATTCTTTCTGATATTTTGGTGTAACTAGTTTTTTTCTTTATTTTCTCTTTTTTATTTTAAAATGAATTTTTAATTAAATGTGAATTGTAATTTTTTAAATGCATTTTATATAATCCTATATCTTTTTGTTAATGTCTTAAGGGTCACCCCACCAATATTTCAACTATTTGTAATGAAGCCTTTTGAATTGGCACTTGACACTATTTTAATACGTATAGTATAAGAAATACAAAATGTCAACAATCAATTTCAAATAAAAAAATAAAAATAAAATAAAAAGATGGACAGACAGAACAAATGTCAATAGAAAAAAAAACAAGTTTTCGGTATATATTATCAGAGCCATACAAGTATACTTACCTTTGTTTTATAAAAGTTTTAGGTCTTAGTTATTAGCCATGTTTCTTTGCACGCGGATATAGGGATAATTTGAAATTTGCATGTAAAATACAACAACAACCTATCCTATATACGCTCACTTTAGCGGGGATAGCTATCGCCGCTAAGTCAGTTAGCGGTGATAAACAGTGCTTCCAAAATCTATTTTCTTTGTTTCTGATGAACTGATGCGATGAATTTTTCAGGAAATGTCAAAGTTTGACATCCCTCCGACCACTAACACATCCCGCCGAATATTTTGTTCGTGATTTTATTATTATTATTTTTCAAACTTCATTATAAAGGTAATTGAATTTAGCAAATCTGTTAATGTGAAATTGTTTTTCATAATTTTAGAATATGCTTGGCATCAATTTCAATTGGCGGAAGTAAATATTTTTCAATTTAAGGATTTTCAATACAAATTTCTTAACTACAACTTACAGCTGTGTCACGGTGCATGTCATAGGTACATGTGTGCTGCCAAGTTTTTTTTTATGAATTCTTAAGCGGCGATAATCGTTTTCTGATGCCATCCCTATATCCACGTGCAAAGAGACACGGCTATTGTTATTCTGGTGTTTTTAAAGTAAATATAAATACATAGATTTAAATAAAATGCTGCTGTTTTATAAAACCGAATCGTACATCAAAATAATGCATACAATAGTTGTTTTGTTAAGTTTCTATTAATTAAGTATATATACAAAGGTTCGGGACAGTATTTCCTGAAATATAGCAATCACTTTAATTATACAAATCCTTGTGTTTGTACTAGTGTCAACTTTCGGCAATAGTTCGATTTCGTAATTTCGAAAAAAATTAAAACGATCCACCCTTGAATAGGTTTCAAAAAGAAAATATGCATGCATTTTTTT
The DNA here is from genome assembly GCA_949715645.1 of Portevinia maculata. Classification (NCBI taxonomy): domain Eukaryota; kingdom Metazoa; phylum Arthropoda; class Insecta; order Diptera; family Syrphidae; genus Portevinia; species Portevinia maculata. The sequence continues at coordinate 47,144,445 of OX454528.1, read as the reverse complement.
AGCGGGTCTGCTATTAACAATATAAATAATTTTTACTATTAAAACAACTGCTAGCTGCTCTTTGATAAAAGTCAATGAAACTATCTGTTATTTTGAAGTAAATGGATTGTGACCAGAACAAATTACATTTGATAAATCTTTCTCAAGAAATTCTAAAATCCAAATTTTCTCAATCTTTTTGTTTAAACAAAAAAACCCCTAGACCAAATTCAGTGTAGTTTTTTTCAGTTCATTATTAGGTTAATACGCGTCCATTAGGACAAAAGGAAATCGATATTATTTTTTATACGCGAGATAGGCACTGCGAACGAGCTAGCTGTTCACCAAAGTACTTACGTAAGTACGTACATACAAACATACACACATTCAAAAAACATTTAAAACAAATATTTCGACCATCAAAATATGATAAAAGAACATCGCCAATACTGGAAAGTTTATCATTGTTTTTGTTATAACAAAAAAAAACGGCTGGGCCGAATTCGGTATAATTTCTTTTAAATTGGAAAACTGAGTAAGCCATCACTTAATCCAAGTATTCAAGACATCAAATAAAAATAATAATATTGTATATTTTTTTTTGTTATAGTTTTTAATATTACTCCCAAGCCTATTAACGTTACTCTCAGCAAGCTGAGAGTTACCTATCCTGGTTGAAATAACGAGACTTGGAACCAGAACTACGCTCGGACGAGTAATAGGGGTAGGTGGAAAATCTTACATGAGACTCTTTCTCGCTTAAGAAAAGAAAAAGAAAAAGAAAAGAAAAAAACACCTCCCTTCGAAACCTTCATACTACAACTAGGTTATTCCTATCAAGTAGATTATTTAAACTGTTAAATACGCGTTTGGCAGGCAGCTTCCCAGTGGAGTCACCTTCTAATACCGAAATAAGCACGCGGTTACACCTTATTGCGCTAATTCGCCCTTTGTGGCGCACTAAGTTAGTGGCGCACTAAGTTAGTATCGTCTCGAATTTGTAGCATGCTGTAAGTGCAATGACCATGAAGGCGTGTCTGTTGTTTGCTTGCATAATGTTGTATTTCATCTTCGACGGTAGCCATACTTAGGTCTCTGTGGATATCAGTGTTTCTGATACACCATGGTGCATTTACTATTTTCCTTAGCACTTTTTTTTTAAAGTTTGTAAAATGTTTGTATTACTGGATTTGGTACAACCCCAAAGTTGTATATGTACCTACCGTATGTCCAAACCGGTTTTAGTACTTGCTTGTATAAAAGCAGCTCGTTCTGCATGCTGAGTTTGGAAAATCTACCAAGCAGCCAAGCCAGTGCAGTTGTTTACATCGAATGGCGAGCCCTTCGCGTTTCTTCTTGACGTGTGGTTTCCATTTTAATTTCGCATCGAGTGTCATTCCCAAATATTTTGCCTCGTTTGCGTACGGAATTCGTACCGAATCAATGAAAATGGGTAAGTTGTCTACATTTCTATATTTCATATTCCTTGGGCAAGGGAGCGTTCTTGGACCGATTATTTCTAATATCTACTAGTGATATTCCGCAAAAAGAAGGCACAACGGTAGCCACGTTTGCAGACGATATAGCTATATTAGCGGTCAGTAATACGGTTGAATCAGCAACTAATAAACTCCAACATGCTATTGACAAAATTTGTGATTGGACAAAGACTTGGCGTATTGTTCTCATCGAGGCCAAATCAACTCACGTGATTTCTTTGAATTCAGAGTAATCATTTCCGTGTTTTACACGAAAGAGTCTGTCTAATAAGTAACAACTAAGGGTATCAGATAACTGTTTTGGAAAAGGCTGTCTTACAGCCAGGTTCCACATTTCACTTTCACTCGGAATGAAATCGAAATCGGTCGAAAATAGATTTTGGTGTTTTACATTTGACTTTTATCGATATCGATTTCAAATTTTTCGAAATTCAAACAAAGTGAAATTGGCAGGTTCCGCAATTCGATTTTATCGATTTGAAAGTGATTTCAAATCGAGCATTTCCATCAGTGTGAAATAGTGGAAAGCAGACGACAGACGTCTTGGAAATGTAAGTAAATAATAATAATAATTACATTAGAGTAAAATTCTTTCCATATATCGATCATACTATCAGAAAGCTCCAAAAATTTGTGGACAACATACAAAGTATTTTGGAAACAAAAAATGAAGAAGCACAGAGGCACAATATTGAAATGGAGAAATTCATCAAGAAGAAATTCTAATAAAAAAAAGGAAATTAGAATCAAAAGAAATGAAGCTCGATATTTATAAGAGCGAAAGACTTGCATTTGCGGGTGGCAATGGTGCAGTAGTAGTGTATTCGCTTACGGAATGGAAGGTCGTGCGTTCGAATCCCGACCAAGTCCATTACTTTATACCGAATACATGAAATCGTTATCTCCCTAAGTAACTTAGACACACCACCCGTGGAGAAAAACCCTACAACTGCACCCAAACAATTCTTTCCTATCTCTCTATTCTTTCTAATACCAAGTAGCTTACACTGTGTTCCTAGCATTATAAGGGTACTGTAACAACAGAACAAAACATAGGGACGGGCTACAGTCCGCTTGGGCGAACTGTTGGATACCCTATTATTATTCCTATCCCTCATAAGTGGGCGTGACAAAAGTCTAAGTATGGTTGAATTGTTAAGAACGCTCTACATATTTTGTTATATAACATTTAAAGGATTTTATCAACAAAAAAAAAACGCTCCCTAGCTCAAACTTGGGTGTTTCAATAAAATTGTTTTATTTAATTGTGGGCGTGTCAGTAGGCGGATTTAAAAAAAATTAACACATGAGAATAAAGGGCCCCTAGAGAGTATATATTATAAATTTCAGCTCCCTAACTGAAACTTTGGATTTTCAAAAATTAATATACCCTTAGAATAGGATATAAAAAAATTATTTTATTTATTTGTGGGCGTGTCAGTGGGCGGATTTTGAAAATTTTTTATCCCGAGCAGTTTTAGGAGTCATAGATCATATATAAAAAATTTCAGCTTTCTAGCTCAAAATTCGATTTTTTCCAAAATTTTGTTTTTTTGAGTTTGTGGACTTGTCTGTGGGCGGTTTTCAAAAATTCGTAAACTTGATTATTTCGGGACCCTAGAGAGTATATGGTTAAAATTTCAGCTCTCTAGGTCCAGTTTAAAGGCCTAATTTTTGCCGACAGACGGACGGACGGACATGGCTAGATCGACATTACTATCGATGCTGATCATAAATATAGTAACTTTTAGGGGTCTACGGGCAATATTAAGGTATGTTACAAACTATGCGTCAAAATTAATATACCCTTAGAATAGGGTATAAAAATCCCTTTAGCGTAAGCAAATTATAAAAAAAAAAAAAAAATTTTTAAGAACTTATAATCATTTTCATGTTCCTTTTTTTTATTTATCTAATATTTGTACTGAACTGAGTTTTTTGTTGTTTTTTATAACCTTTTCAAATAAAGAGAATACCATTAGCAGTATTGTTTCTTATTTGACTGTCCTCATTGAAATTTGCAGCTGCTTCTGTAAATTCGTCGTCTTTTTCAATTTCACTTGCCTCGTTCCCTACCTCAAAACTTTCTTCTTCTTAATTTTGTAGCTTAAAGTGTCTACAAATGTTGTGCAACACCACGGCAATTACCACAGCACTCATTTTTTTTAAATAAATCGCGAAAACGAGACAAAATTTAAAACAAACAAACTATTTATAACAAAAAATATATTTTTGCGACGTTTCAAATGACAGATAAGCTGTTTTTAATTTCACTTGAAGTGATTTCGAAAAAGTTTCGAATATTATAAAATGGGTGAAATGTGGAACACGGAAAACAACAAATTCACTCGATTTACAAGTCCACTTTCGATTTCATTTCACTCGTTTTCTGGAACCTAGCTGTTAGCTTATGTTTCAAACCCATATGCCATACTTTATCAAAGACCTGAGAGACGTCGAGAAAAACACTAGAACATATTTTTTTCTTCTCTAGGGCTTTTTCAATTAAATTGGTTATTCTGTAAACCTGGTCGATTGTAGAGTGCTTAATCCTGAATCCGAATTGGTGATCAGGTATTACTCGACGTTCTTCGATAATCGGATGTAGGCGCTTTAAAAAAAGTTTTTCGAATACCTTCGACATTATCGGTAAGAGCGATATTGGCCTATATGATTTTTTGTCATTTAGGGGTTTACCGGGATTTGGAACCATTACAACTTCAGCTACCTTCCATTAACGTGGAACGTACATGTACAATAACCTCAACGATGCATTTATAAGATAGACGAACTTGATTAAAGCTTACCTATGTAGTTCTGTAAGAACCTGTCCTGTGATTAAGTCATATCCAAGATCTTTGCTTAATTTTAGCTTCTCTATTTCAAAGCGTAGTTCGGGTAGCGATACACTTTTTATTCTATGATTGTCAGGTACCATTTGTATTATGATTAAAAAAAAACGTAACAAAAAATATTTCAAAAATCTCAACATACAAATAACTTTCAAGTGCATGCATAACTCGGTGTGTTAATTTTCTTCGAAATAACTTGCCCGTTTTTGAGATATCAGCATTTTTATAAAATACAGTTATTCGAAATTTTCCGAAAAACTTTTCGCTCTCTTTAATTATTTTATATTTCGAAAAGGATCAACATTGTTAGACCCATTTTTGAGAAAATCGTTCTTGAAAAAAACCATTCGTTGACAGACGGACAAACGGACGGAAATTTGGAACATATTTTTTTGGACTTCTCTATAGTCGTAATATCAAACCTTATACTCAGTTTGAGTTCGAAATTTCAGCATGATTGCTACTATCATTCTGTTTAGTATACTTAAGTATACGATAAAGTGTAAAAAGGAAATTAAAGAAGCTAGAGTAAATATCTTTACCGATAGTCAAGCAGCCCTACATACTACAAGCTGCCTTGTCAAATCTAGCCAAACACATCAAGGTCTAACTTGGATGGAAACTTGGCCACCAAGGTATTTTAGGCAATGAATCTGTAGACGAATTAGCTAGAGGCATATCAGAATCTGCGGTCTTGGGACCAGAACCTTATTGCAGAGTCACCTGTTCTGCTACTTTATGACCAATAATTACAAATTTAAGTTTAAGTTTAAGATTATACAAAACGATAAATTATTAAGACATACACCTACAAAGACAAACCCTTATGCTAAAGGAAAGTACATATTAGGAAGCTGTTGGGTTTTGAAGGTACCTGTACTAGTTTAAATATTGCCCGGCAATCCATATTTTGAAGTGTCTCAACCCACCAAAGCAAAGTATTTCGTAATTGTTTTCCAGGAAAAGAAGCACAGCGAAGATCATTCTGTTGTAATCAAACTCTATTTTTAACCATAACGTTTCTTGTTTGTGTTAAGTGGAAACCACACAGTGTACGAGAAAATAAATGAGTGACGCTCTACTCCAATCCTACTTCTGTAAAGGGATATCTCGAATAAAATACAATGTGCATAAACAAGAATTGGATATAAGAGACTATTACTGTTAGTTTTATTGCTCTGCAAAAATAATAATCAGCTCACTTAACTTTCAGGTGAGAATAGGTATCATACGTAGACAACTAACGGCTGTGACTATGCTTTTGTGCAACTGAAATAGCAAAATTCTCGACCAGAAGTGCAGGGTTATTCGAGTTTTCAATTAATATTTCACATCAAATGCTGAAAATTCAACGTGAGCTGGGTGAAAACACTTACTGCCTCAAGTCAATGACAACGAGGCAGCATAATTAACCAGTTGCTACCTACGCTACTAAAGGAAGCGCTGAATATTGTCATTATCATACCTACCAGTGCTGGTCAAATCTGTAATTTTTTTTTCTTCGTGTTGAAAACAAAATTAATTAAAAATTCAGTAAAAAATAACAAATATTCGCTAGAAAACATATCCTACTCCTGCATCCAAACTATATTTTTAATTTTATAGGGTTTTGAAAATGTAAGTTTGCCGAGGAATTTCGGCAGCTATACGCACATTATACACCTTCGAGCTATGGGAGAATAACAAGCAAGAATAATAAAGGATATTCACAATCTAAGCCATTTGAAAATCAACCATGCAAGCCGACGACGCACCGCCGCTCCGGTCGGTTATACAGGTATGGTTCAACATTTTTTCCTCATTTTTAATACATTGAAAATGCGTTAATGTCCGCCAAATATACAGAAGACAGTTAGATTAGAAGCGAAAAGGACAAATATAACAGTTGCCTTGGGTTAGTTACTTTTTTATTTAATTTTCTTATTTTTCGCACTTTATTACGCACTTCCAATACTATTCACTAAAAAAAATTGTGAGAATTGTGAAACTAAAACAGGGAAAAATGAGAAACTGAGGGAAAAAGCGCTGAAAAATGCAAAGGAATTTTTATTTGTTTTCTACCAAAACAGGAAAAACTGAAAAAAAACGCTAAAAAAAGCGAACGGATTTTTATTTGTTGCTTATATTTTCTCATCTTGCTTTTCCGCCCAATTTTTCTCATTTTTGTGACTTTTGTGAATAATTACAATTTTGGTGCTCCTCTAAACCCATTAAAAATGAGGAAAAAGTGTAGTATCATCCAAAAACAAGGCGCCTCTGTACCTTTACTTTTACTTTTAAATTCATTTTTATTAATTATTAGCTTATATCAACTTAAATACAAGACAAAAATTATTAAATCTAACTTAAAATTAACAGGATACTTATTCTAGATTATTGATCCTTATGCGGACGCCCTAAACTTAACTCTATCTTATAATTATTGCCTTTCGGCCTAAAAACTATTTTACGAACTAATCTTACATAATTATGTTTTCATCGAGAAAATTGTTAAGAAAACTCGGAATCTTTATCAAATTTTATATTTTTATATAAAAAAACAAATTACAAACTACCTACTCTACTTACTTAAACTACTTAGCATATTCTAACTATAATTAGGATTCTGAGCACTCGTTGCCTGGCGCAACAAGTGGTCAAAATCCCAATTGCTTTCCGAGCGCCTGGCAGTCGTCAACGTGCACACGCGCCGCCGTGAGCCGATTGAAGCCTTACAGCGTCAGTCAACTCCCGGAAGCACCACCACACGTTGGCGAGCCCGGCCTCTCCCAAAAACGCCCTAGCTGACTTAATCTAACTTATAAGCTAAGAGGATGTTACCTAGAGTAACGCACCGTCCTGGGAGGGCATGTTGACCCCTCCCCCCTCAACAAGCCACCAAAATTCGGCGAATTGCTTTTCCGTGTCGAATATATCCCTCTCCGATATTGCGGTACTAAAACGGAGGAGCTCATGAGCATTGGCGACGTCCCCGTCATGGCGGAGCCGCTTATCTCTCGCGCTGCGGTAGCGATGGTATAAGACCGGGATACCATCCCTCGTCTGTACCAGCCCTTTTGAATCAATATGGATAAATGCCTCTGGCGGGATAAAGCCAGACCGGAGCGTACTCTCTATGTACATTTCATTGGGGTAGTAAGCCCCAAATATCAGACTATTGTCGCTGGCCATCGCCCTTGCAACGTGCCTTCGAGTGACCTTAATGAGGAAATTGTCAATCCTATTCAACTGAGCCCCATCGTATAGGACCTTGTTGGGATAGTATTTTATATAGTTGGATTCGGGCGTTCGGAACAACCGGAGACAGGTCCTAAGACATTGTCTCTCCAAAACCCGAATCTTTTCCATATAGCTGGGCGCTATATTGAACCACAATGGACAACCATAAGCGATAATTGGCCTTATAAGGGCCACGTAGCAAATGACCTTCACTTTGGAGTCAAGTTGACTGCTATGAAACAGTCTCCTTGTCAAAGCATAAGCCTTCTTGGCCCCAGCAAGACAAGCAACTATATGTCTATCGAAATATAGATACTGGTCAAGCCAGATACCTAGATATCTAACTACGCTTCTCACCGCCAATGGCTGCCCATTTTGTCCAATAATGGCCAATTTTTTCCAGTTTTTTCTGGTATCCCTAGAGGCCCCAGCCAATGGAGTTCTGAACAAGATTGTTTCCGTCTTCTGAAAGTTGATTTTCAACTTCCAGTCGTCGCAATATCGCTTAATTTGATCGAAGTCACGCTGCAAAAGGATATTAATGACCTCGATTTTAGAACCTGATCTGTATGCCACCAAATCGTCTGCATACGCTATAGCATGTCTGAGTGAACCCACCAGATCACTCGTGTAAATGTTAAACAGGATCGGAGAATTGACCGCCCCCTGCTGTAAACCGTTTTTAATTTGAAAGACTCTGCTCGAAGTCACGTTGCCACATTTGACTACGAACTTCTTTCCCATAAGCATATTATAAATTACATATAGCAAAGGTTTGTGCATCCCCCGCCTGGTCAACTTGTAGAAAAGTCCCTCTAACCATACGGTGTCGAAAGCCTTCTCAAAATCAACCAGACAAGCACCCGTGCATTGGTTCTTGCATTTATTCCACTGAATGTCGGAAACCAGTTTCGACGCGGCATGAATAGTGTCATGCCTCGCCCTGAAACCAAACTGGTTGTCCGGAATTATGTTATTGTCCACGACCCACTTTAACAGAGCTCTATTGACAACCTTTTCAAAGACCTTGCTAATATTCGGAAGCAAGCTAATTGACCGGAGATTGGCTGGGTTCGCCCTATCTTTACCTTTTTTCGGGATAGGGTGTACCACAGCTACCTTCCAATGCGCCGGATAATGTGCATTATTCAGCGCATTGTTAAACAGCGTGGTGAGAATATCTACAGCCTCCAGAGGCAAGTGTCTCAATACGACGTTTGGGACACCATCCATCCCCGCCGACTTTTTATTCTTTAGTGACCCGAAGATGCACAGAAGATCATCCTTCGACACGAACAAGTGCGATGCATCTCGGCCATTGGCGACAACTGCATTAGCATGGTTTTCATCAGTGAACACGGTGAATCCGTTATTCTCAGATCGCCAATTCTCAAGTTCGGTGCGGAGATAGAAGTGGCTCACCAGAGCCCTATTCTCAATGTCGTGGTTACGGCGAACAGGATTGTTCACCGTATACACGGCCTCGAAACAAGCGCCCAGCAAATCCACTTTCTCCTGTGGGTCCTCGACCACGAAAAAATCGTCGTTTGAAGCGACACTTTCTGGACTTATTCCAGCAGTCAGTATTGTCTGTCTGTTCTCTGCTGTCTGGGAGATTCGAACACAAGGAATATCATTGTGATCTTTCCTCCTGAACAACTTATTTATCTGTGGCGCCTCTGTACCCTTTTTTTTTTTAAATGGACATCAACAATATTCTTTAATTTTTTTGCTAATTTATTTATCTGCTTTTTCGTTAATTTAATTATTTGGTAATTTTATTTATTGTTCCTTTTTTTATCGGTTGTTCGGTTTATTTATTTATTGATTTGCATGTTGATTTAATTATTTAGTTGTGGATTTATTTTTTAAGTTATTTGTTTTTTGTTTATTTATTCTTTACTTTATTTGCCAATTTATTAATTTATTAATCTTGCTACTTATTTATTTGATACTTAGTTTATTTATGTACTTAATTTATTTGTTTTTTCATCATTTGTTCAATTGTTCATTTATACATTTATATTTTTATCTATTTATTTATATGTATCAATTGCTTTTATATATATGTACACTCTCAGAATGTGTCTTCTTCGTCTCCCGTATAAGGCAACGAGTACTTAGAATACCAATTATAATTAGTACACGTTTAGTATTTTAAGTAAGCTAAGTAGAGTAGGTAGTTTGTAATTTGATTTTATATAAAAATACATCTACAAATTTCTGGATCAATCTATATGGACAGGTTACATCACCGATGGGTTCGAAATTAACTAAATCACCTGGATATTTAAGGCAAGATGCGGCTTAAGTCAACTTAACGGAAAAAGATTTGTGGAGATCTAAACATCTTTATGTACTGTGTGCAGCTTAAGGAAAGAAGAGAAAATCCAGCACTTAGGCAGATGTCCGTGGTTAAAAGAATTTAGGAGTTGTTTTGGGAGAGCTTGGTTAACAGAAGTCGAAATTATTCATATACTCAACGGAGAAAACAGTACAGATTTTGATAGGCTCATTAATTATATCAATGTTCCATTACCATATGGAAATGCACTTGTTAGAGAATTTAATCAGGAATATCTTTCTTGATCATAGAACTTTGATTTCAAGCTTATTTGAAATACAAATGCAACTACCCGACAGACTTTTTTACTCTAAGATCGTTTTTTTTAACATTTTTGTTTATGGACCGATTTTGCTCAAATGCACACCATTTAAATAAAAAGAAAGTCTTTGGCAAAATTTGGACCCTATAGGTGGCGCTTGGGTGGAGATATTTCCATTGTAGTTTTCCCTGTACATAATTTTCATATCAACAATATTCAAATTAAATGTAATAATATTAATATAGTTTGGTACAATCATGAAAACTTCCGACTGGTGGCGTTGGTTGTCAATACTTTTTATTGGATCATGACGTAATCTCGAATGACAAAAATCTCAAATGCAAAAAATCTCGAAAAAACAAATTTTTAATCTCGAAAAAAAAAGTTACTTCGAGATTTTTTGTTTACCTAAAGAGTTTTAACACAAAGAAAACGCATGACATACGAGTATTTAGTTTATTCAGCAATTTATTTTTTTGGGTAAATTAACAAAAATCAATATTTAACGACCCATTTTGGAGAAGTAAAAGGGTAGAGAGAACACCCCCATCTAAAAAAGAAGAACAAAATGAAACATTGAAGGCTAAATATTTAAAAGCCTGCGATGAAAGAGATGGGTTTAAGCAACTCAACGAGACACTGCTTAAGGAGATAAATAATCTGAAGCAAGAGTTGCAATTGTTGAAAAAAGAGGTCAACAACCAGAAAAAAGTGAATGTCCAACCTGCCGAGTTCTCAACAGACGAGGAAGAACTGAGAAAAGAGACAGAAGGACATCGTCACAAGGGGAATAGACATAAAAAACGCAAAATGAGTGTGTCCCCAAAAATCTCACCAACAAAAGAAAGCTGCACAGTCACTGTGTATGCTTCAAACAAAGAAAATAAAACACAAAATCCAACCAAGCCCCCACCAATTATCGCGCTGCAAGTAAATAAGTACGAAAGCTTGGCCAAAGTATTGGAGGAAAATAAAATTAAAGCTAGTACAGCGCTAATAAACAAAAATGACATCAAAATCCATGTGGCTGAAGAAGAGGGATACAGAAGCCTCACTAAAATACTAAATCAAAAGAAGGTACACTGGTATTCTTATGAAAATAAGCAAACCAGACCAATGAAGGTGGTAGTGAAAAGACTGCATTACTCATGCTCACCCGAAAGCATAAAAAAAGAGTTAAAAGACAGAGGCTGAAGTTGTAAATATCTATGCTTAAATTTAAAAGCAAAGTACCGCTACCAATTTTTACACTCAGCTTCGAGGATGACGAAGATAAGAAAAAAGTATATGAAATAAAAAACATACTTGGGATGCAAGTTGAGATTCATAGACTACGTAAATCGAAACAAGTGCCCCAATGCAAAAATTGCCAAAGATATGGGCATACACATAGATACTGCAACTCAAATCCAAGATGTGTTAAATGTGCAGGAAGTCACCAAACTAAAGAATGTAAGAAGAAAGAGGATGAACATCCTAAATTCTTCTTTTTTTTTATATGCACTATCAGCTCTGTGTTGTGGAGTGCTTAAAGCAAGCAACTATCACGAGCAGAAATTGCCGGCACTAAAAGTGCTCTCACAGGCTCATCATTTAGTTCAGGTGTTAGTAAGGACAAAACAATTAAAAATACAATAATTATGTATCTATAAAATACTAACACAGACACAAAATAATGCAAACAATTTAAAACATTAAAGCATTATTACGCAAAATATTTTTTAGCTTAATTTTACTAACATGCAAGTCAATCACATGATCATTTAGATTATAGATTCTACTCATGCGACTAATAGGCATATGCCTTCCATAATTCGTTCTATGATGGGGGCTAAACAATAATTCAACACTGCGTAAATTATGGGTACCACCACGAAAATTAAAGCCAATAGACGACAGCAAGTCAGGTGCATCTATTTGACCGGATATAAGCTGATGTAAAAAAATGATATCGCTATTAAGCCTTCGTTCAGAAAGGGGTAACATTTGATACGTTGGCTGTAGGGAGGAAGGTTAAATGGATCATCCCATGGAAGTCCTCTAAGTGAAAATCGAATAAATTTACGTTGAAGGACCTCTATTCGATTTGAATGAATGTTGTAGAACGGTGTCCAAACTTGAGAGGCATACTCTAGAATCGGACGGACAAAACAATTGTACAATGACATAGAAACTTAAGGGTCATTAAATTCTTTGGTCCACCTTTAAAAAAAAAAAAAAAAAAATATGCTTAGCAAAAACCAGTTTGGGGTCGAAATAAACCCCATGATCCTTAAAATTATCAAGATTACAAAGAATATGTTGAGACAGAGAATATTGAAAGGTGAAAGGGATATTCTTTCTAGAGAATGTCATATGTTGACATTTAGTTGGGTTCAGGGATAAACCGTTTTTATCACACCAATTGGCGAAGCTATTAATGTCAGATTGAAGAAACATTCTGTCTTGCTGACTAGTGGTAGTGATAGATTTATATATTTTCATATCATCAGCGTAGATCAGGATATTACTGTGATTTATATATGCCTTAACATCATTAATGACAAGTATAAATAAAATTGGTCCGAGGTGACTTCCTTGGGGAACTCCAGACTGAGCTGTGAAAGGTACAGATAGCGATCCTCTAAATTTCACTTGATAAACCCTTGATCTAAGGTATGAATTAAAACATTTTATGAAACATGATGAGAAACCAAAAGCCCTGAGCTTAAATTCGATTATTTCATGGGACAGCTGGTTGAAGGCCTTAGAGAAGTCAGTGTATATGCAATCCATTTCGTCCTTATTCTCTAAGGCTTTAGAACAATCATGCAAGAAACAGATTAGTGACAGTGGATCTGTTTCTTACAAATCCATGCTGTTCATTACAAATTATATTGCGACAAAGAAATATTAACTTTTCACAAACAATTTGTTTAAAAAGCTTAGGGATACACGAAAGCTTTGAGATGGGCCTATAATTAGTGATATCACCACGTTCGCCTTTTTTAAATACAGGTGTGATAAAAGCACTTTTCCATACATTAGGGAATTTACCTGTACTAATGGACAATTCAAACAGATACTTAAGATATGGAGCAATAGCATGACTGCATTTTTTAAGAACAATCGGTGCAATGCCATCAGGACATGATGAATAGTCATTCTTCAGAGAAGAAATACATTTTAAAATTGTTTCCAAATCGAATGAGATACTACTAAAACTTATTTGGGAACAGCTTGTTAGATAACTAAAATATTGATCATCAATGTGAAGAGGGGTCTAACTAAATGACTTACTGAAATGATCTGCAAACATATTGCTTGCGTCTAGCGAATTAGCAGTTGTATAACTATTGTAAGTAAGATTCGATGGATAACCATCGGTTTTTTTCTTGGAACTGACAAAACCCCAGAAAAGTTTGGGGTTCAATTTTAAAGAGCATTCCATTTTTCTTATATAGTCAATATAAATGCAGGAAATGTGCAAACTGCAATGAAAACCATCATGCTATCTACAGAGGTTGTTTAGTTGCAAAAGAAATCCAACTTGCAAGGTACAAAAGCAAAAGAAAACACAAAAAAAAACTCAAATAAACAAACAGTTAAAAAGGACTTGTAAAAGAGCCCACAGAAATAAAAGCCTAAAGACCAAGCGATAATCAAAAAGGTCCCGAGACAAAAGACGGCTGGTCCAAAAATGACATTATGCTCAGGCAGCATCAATAAATACTCAAATACCAGCGGATAAAACGGTAAAACGTAAAGTAGAGCCAAACACTGGCATTGAAAACTTCATGAAACAAATCCTACATAGAATTGGCTCCATGGAAAAATCGAATAAAACGATATTAGATAGAATATTGTTGTTAGAGAGACAAAACAGCAACAAAAGAGCTGTTACCAAAAGACAGACATGATGAATAAAATAAAAATTCTTAAATGGAATGCTAATGGTATCGAGAGTCGCAAGCAAAATAAGTATTGGGGATCTACTCGTAGATTAACTAATACTAGAGGCAGAGAACTATATGAAGCAATTAAAGAAGATGGCGCCAAATATCACTCAACGGGAGAACCTACATATTGGCCAACAGATAGAAATAAAACTCCAGATCTTGTCGACTTCTTTCTATCAAAAAATATATCTTCAAATAAAATAAGCATAGAGGAAGGACCTGATCTTCAATCAGATCATTCCTCTATACTCTTAACACTTCCTCCCTACCGCCAGCGTATCAAGCTTCTTCAAATGTTACCCCTTTCTCAACGAAGGCTTAATAGCGATATAATTTTTTTACATCAGTTGAATTATTGTTTAGCCCCCATAATAGAACGAATTATGGGAGGCATGAGCCTATTAGTCGCATGAGTAGAATCTATAATCTAAATGATCATGTGATTAACTTGCATGTTAGTAAAATTAAGCTAAAAAATATTTTGCGTAATAATGCTTTAATGTCTTAAATTGTTTGCATTATTTTGTGTCTGTATTAGTATTTTATAGGTAGGTACATAATTATTGTATTTTTAATTGTTTTGTCCTTACTAACACCTGCACTAAATGATGAGCCTGTGAGAGCACTTTTAGTGCCGGCAATTTCTGCTCGTGATAGTTGCTTGCTTTAAGCACTCCACGACACAGAGCTGATAGTGCATTTAAAAACACTTAGGGATAAAATAATAATAAACAGACAAGGGCGCCAAGCGACAAGACCACACTGAACAACTTAAATTATAAGCTCAGAAAATCTGTAAGGGAATTCAATAATGAGTCTTTGAAAACTTACCTCACAAGTCTTACAAATGATTCTAGTACCGACTACTCGCTCTGGAAGGCAACGAAGAAAATGAACAGGCCAATAGCTCACATTCCGACAGTATAAACCAGAGAAGGTAACTGGGCGAAAAGCAACCAAGAGAAATGAAAAAAAACCCTCGCTGAGTATCTTGAAGACGTATTCAAACCTTATGAAGATAAAGGTTATCAAGGACTCGAAATAAGGTGCGAAGAAGATAGACCTATTCGGCCGGTAACAGCTAAAGAACTTGCCAAAGAAATTAAAGAAAGCATAAATATAAAAAAGGCCCCAGGGTTTGATTTAATTACAGGAGAAATTTTGAAGCAATTTTCACGAAAATGTTTAAAAAAAACTAGCTCAGATTATTAATGCTGCATTTAAATTAAGATATGTGCCAAGCATGTGGAAAGTCGCTTAGGTAATAATGATACCTAAACGAGGCAAACCATCTAATGAAGTTAACTCATATCGCCCAATATCTATTCTACCAATGTTGTCCAAGTTATTCGAAAAAGTGCTGGTAAAACGTCTACAAAAAATAATAGATGAAAAATCGCTAGTCCCAATTCACCAATTTGGATTTAGAAATAAGCACTCTACCATTGATCAGGTGCATAGAATCACAGATAGAATCGAAAAAGCATTTGAAGAGAAATATATATATATATATAGCACAAGCTTTCGATAAAGTCTGGCACAAAGGACTGATACACACACTACAAAAGCAACTGCCGAAGCAGTTTGCGACCATTCTGGAGTCTTATATATCAGATAGATTCTTCAGAATTAAACAAGATGCGGGCTACTCAACATTAAGAGAGATTAAAGCTGGTGTACCGCAAGGCAGTGTGCTAGGTCCAGTTGTATACCTACTTTTCACTAGGAAGATCGCTAGTGAAAAGTAGGAAAGTGAAGAAACCACCTTAGCTACTTTTGCAGATGACACAGCTGTCCTTGCTGTGGGAGCAACTGTCGAAATAGCAACAAAAAAACTTCAAACAGCCATAAACAATATTTCAGAATGGACTAAGAAATGGCAGATTAGATTAAATGACCTTAAGTCAGTCCATATTAATTTTACGTATAAAAACGTACCACACATTCCAGTCTACATTAAGAACAATGTAGTGGAATATTCTAACACAGCCAAATATCTAGGGATGACTCTAGACGCTAAGCTGCGCTGGAAAGCGCACGTAAAGAAAAAAAAAGATGAGATGAACATGCGACGACGACGACATGAGACGGGTAAAACCTCTTGATCTATGAGAGTTAGCTAGGGCTAAGAAATCAGGTATTGATTTCAAACAAGAAAAAAGTTTAGAAATCCGACAAACGGCGGATTTATCTGTTAAATTCAACAAATATAGTTTGAAAACAAATTGCCGATTAGTCGTCGACTAGGTGCAATCTCATTCGGGATGGCGAATGTCAGTCCCCCGGGAGTTTTTTTTAGATGAGTTAAAGTCTCTCACTATTGCAGAAACATCCCTCGCGTATTAGCTCTGCAATGTATTTCGATGTTTTTTTTTTCCAGCGAATTCCCAACCAAAAAAAAAAAAAAAACTTATTTTTATTTATTAGTAGTGTAAGATGTTCAATGCGATTTCTGAAGTTGCATTTTCTTCACCAGCTCTGAGATTCTGGGTGCAATTTTCGTCAGTGCGGTTTTCAATATTGTATTCTTTGCATCAAAAATGTACAATTCAAATTGTGTCCACGCCTCCCTTTTACAATCCCCAGGATCTCTAAGAATCGAATTCTTCTTCACCGTGTACCATACAAAAGTCTATCAGATATCTATAGACAAATTCCACCGAACTCACAGTATCAAAATTAAAGCATTTCTAGCTCAAAAACAAATCAAATGAATATGATATATCAAGAACTCACATTCACCGTATCAATCTTCAAATCTTCTTAACCTAAACGCAATTTCTGTCCAAAGAAAACCATTGAACGTAAAAATAATCACCGGAATCAAATAAATTTGCTATCTCAAGAGAAATTTACTTACAATCAGAAATCGCATTCACCGCATCAAGCTTTTAAATTTACTAATTCAAAATGCTATTCCTTACCAGAGAACACGAATGTGGAAAACGCTTCCTTCACATTATAACCTACAAACATTCAAAACCAACGTTCATCGGCATCTCTCCTTTTCTTCTAATCCTAATTTCCAGCAGTTTTCATAGTAGTCAACTTGACTCCAGAGTGAAGTTCATATGCCACGTGGCTCTTGTAAGGCCGACCATCGCTTTTAGTTGTCGGGTTTTTATGAGACAATGTTTTAGGGAGTCTGCGGTTGTTCCGAACGCCTGAATCCAACTATTTAAAATACTATCCCAACAAGGCCCTATACGATGGCAGACAATGGTCTGATCTTTGAGGGTTACTACCCCGATGAAAGGTACGTACAGAGTACGCTCCGGTCTGGCTTTATCACGCCGGAGGCATTTATCAATATTGATGCAAAGGGGCTGGTACAGACGAGGGATTGTATCCCGGTATTATACGACCACTGCCGCAGCGCGAGAGATAAGCGGCGTATCCACCGCGGGGAGCCAATACTCATGAGGTCCTCAGTTTTAGTACCGCAATAGCGGAGAGGGATAAGTTCTACACGGAAAAGCAACTCGCGGAATTTTGGTGCATTCTGTTAATTTTTAGTTAGATTTAATTTTTTGTCTATTATGTAAGTTGATATTTAATAATCAATAAAAAAAATAATTTTAATGTAAAAAGTAAAGTGTGTTGGCTTCAGACCAGTGCGGTGCAGGTACAATCCTCATGGGGAAAAACAACATACGCCACCCATTAATGGGGAGAAACGAATGACAACTTGTTTTCTCCAACCACTACACCGAAAAGAGGATTTCTGCCTGGAAGTACAATGGAGCGTTACCGAGTCTGAGTGCTCTGCAATTTGGATTTACTTAAAAAAAAAAAATCGCCGTTAAACTATCTGTTTCATTGTCATTAGATATTCACCATTGCACAAGCCAAAAAAACACTATCACACACAGTTTTCAATGCTTAACCTTCATTTGGTCTGTCAGATTCAAACGAAATTTGATTCGATTCGAATTGACTCGATTTGATTCGCTAAACGTAATAGGGGGGATAGAAAGCTGTTAGTCGCGAATTAAAGCAAATTTTTCCTTAAGTTTGATTTATTACTTTAAACACATCCATTAGTATTCACAAAAATTTATTTAGACTAAGGCTTTTAAAAAATATGAGAAACACACTCTGGCACTTTCGGTACCAGGGACCGTCCACGAGTGTATGTGTTTTTTTTGCGCTGGTATAGGAAGGTTATCCAAAGCTACCGTTGACCGTACATGAATTGAAGTTCAGGTTTCTACGACTGTCGTATCCTTACCACAGGTCCAATCCAATACATTACTCGAATTCAAAGCTTGCACTCGCAGTATCCATCCTAGGCATACTCTTCTCTGATTGCACGGACCCAAGTGTGGTATAGGTACGGTGACCATATTTGTCAAGGCGAAATAAAGGACGCTAATTTGTACTGCAGATTTATTAGCGCTCATAAGACCACTCAAGTCCCTATCACTCTTTAGTTATAAATAGTAAGACCATTCGAGTACTAATGCGAAACTACACAAACAAGTTCGCGTACTGAGCAAATGGTAAGAAGATGAACGAAAGAAAAATTTATACTTTCGTTAACTTTTGTTCACACAGAATTTCAGCTGGTAAGAAAATGAAAACTGTGAAATGATGAAGGAAGAAATTGTAGCCTTGTTTTTATTAATAAAAGGCACCGAAACTTCTCGAATCTTCACTTTAAAATTACATAGTTTTACGCTAGTAATTCCTGTTTCTGACTTCACTTTTTCAATTTTTCTTTTATTTACATGACTTTCCGACATTCTAAAATTGTCGTGTTCCAGAGACAATTAATTTCATTATTATTTAAAAAATGTCTAGTTCTTTGCAGGTTCTGCAGCAATTATATTTTGTTATAAGTATACCTTTAGGAGTATTTACTACATTTATTTGTGATTTGTCATTGGTCCAAACATTATTCATTATTGAAAATAATTTTTCAGTTATTTTAATTACTCGTGCCTTTTTCTCGATGATTTAAAGGACAGTTTCAAAAATAAAGGACAAAATACGTCCTTTATTAAGAATACAAAAATACAGGTCAGAGGTAAAAAGAAAGGACTGTCCTCTTAAATAAAGGACGGATGGTCACCGTAGGTATAGGACGCATAGATAGTGCAAAACACTTGTATTAGTGTTCAAACCAAGTTTTATATTCCTTGTATGAGTCCCTACGTAAACGCTTAATCTTGAGTGGATTGCTAAACGACACACTCGTATGTCGGAGCATATGTATATGTACCTGTGTGTTTGGAAAAGAACTTGTGCAGGTTCTATAGTGAACTGCTGTCATACATAGGTAGGTTTCACCATTTAACGGATTAAATATGTTAAAGATAAATGTTATGTTGTTGAATTTAAAAAGTATGCACTTTAAAATAGACTTCAATGAGAGCATTCCACCCTGCCCTACTTTTAGAACAAAATAAACTTGCACAAGCTGTAACAGGTCAGGAAAATAAAACAAATGCCTCAGAGAAACACGGAAAAGCACAAAAAACTAAAACAAGTTCGTTGACGTACTGATGTGCCCTTTGTTCATTAAATGTTTTCATATTTACGTGACAAGTATACTCGGTAGTGGATCAAGGTTCAAAGCAAAGCGCTCTGCCCCACACTGCCGCCCTCGCATTTACTAATTGCACACAGAAGTAACAGGGATTGTAGAAAGCCCACCAACACGGATGAAAATGGTACACATAGAGTCTTAAATAAATTGGCATCATCAACGTCGTGCCCTCATAATAATCCCCGAGTACTCAGTTGTAATAACTGTGAAACATACCTGGTGATACACCTTGGAGGATGTCTAAAGTTTCAACGCCGACAAATTCGTGACTTTCTGGCAGGATATGCTTTGTTATTTGTCCTGCGGCAGTAGTGGTCGTTGCATGATGATGAAGGTGACGATGCTCATGGCCGCTACCCATCAAAGTTGCAGTCGGCGTGTAGGCATCGTAAAAGCCGCTGATTTGGTGTGGCCTTCGTCTCCACAACGATGTATCATTGTCATCGTCGTCATCGTTGTTTTTGGAACTACTACCAACCCCACTCCTGCTGCCACTGCCAGCACCCAGAAGTATATTACAACAAAGTGATTTCGTATTACTACCACTACTACAACCACTGTTATTGCTTGCATCAGCGCCTCCAGCCTTACCAGTGGTTCTGCCTTGTTGGGCGACATTTTTCAGTGTATGATATTGTTCCATTTCATGTAAATTAGTCTTTTTATCACTGAAGGACGGACTACCACCCGGTCCTACCACCACCACGCCAAGGAAGGTTTCAAGGGATTTAGCTGCGTGCAATCCGTTTACCGTCTGGCAACGCGGTGCTGTTGAAATTATTGTTAATGGCAGATGTGTCGTTGAGTCATCTGTAGGCGATTGTTGCAGTGGTGCACCACTTTCGTTGTCTTTCTCCTTCTCCTGATTCGTATAAACTGCAAAACGATAAGAAAAAACCACGATTATTCTCTATGTAATCCAGGCCGAGGGATGCGGGTCTACTCACAACTTATTGGACTATTTACTGATTCTGAGCAGTAGTTGTCGTCTATACTAGTTTTTACATTGGTCTTACGTGAGTCAGGTACGGATCGGAGACCATATTCGGCTTTTATAACAAAGCAAAAGAGTACTGCGAATCCCTGAAATGAGAAAAGTTTTTTTGAAATCAATTACACTTTAGTGATACATATATCGTAGTTCTATACATCAACTGGATTTTAACATAAGGTGAGCAAAGTTTTTTAATTATCGCTAAACACCAGCCAGTAGCGGTGCCTCAGATGTGTGGCGTGTCTGTTGGAAAATTAGTGTTTAGTATTAAGTAATTGGATGGTTGAATGAGGTCAATTTTGCATTAGAGCAACTGATCTACATATGTATATTCTTATCTTATGGTGGGAGGAGGAGGAGTTTGAATTATTGTTATTATTGTATCGTACAGTACAAAAAGTTTCACATAGAATTACGTACAAAATCGAGTCATTTCAATGATACATAAACAAGCATAAATGAAGATAAAATTGCAAAAACTTCGTCTTAGATTTGAGTTAAACTAATGGGGCAAGTCCAGTAACAGTTACCACTGTCCATATTTAGACGCAGAGTTACGTTTCCGCAACACATAACAGCATTCCACATCACGAATTGTTTTTTTTTAATTTTACCGATATCTACTGAGTTGAATGTTTTCTTCTTCTATTGTCTTATGCACGTTTCATTCTGCTCAAATACGGTGTTTTTTATATTGTAATCTAAATGAGTTGATCTTAGGGCCATCTTTTTCAGTATCAAGTAATAAGTTTACCAATCGAAAGACTTGGAGGCTCTTTTGTGGTAAAATAGAAAACTCCTCCTAGGCATCAAGCGAAAGGAAAATTTTCTCAACTAATGAAGTGATGCCCAGCTGTTTGAAAAACAAATGGTATCAAGCGAGGAATAGCTCATTTGCACAAATAAGTGCAGGGATGGGCTTAGAATATCACTGCAGCGCTCCACAAACAGCGCTTGTTGTAAAAGGCGATATTCAGATCACATCTAGGCAATTTGAACATCCAGGTGAGCCTGTCATAATCAATAATGGAAGCATGCACGTATCGAAATCGTAAAAAAGCGGCAGGCCACTTCTGCATCACGCCAATGCATCAACACCAGCATTTGATCCAGTCATCAAGTGATCTGAAACCAGGACCAGGAAACCTGTCGATGTCGATTGAGATTGAGCTGGCGAACCCCAACAGGCGGACCAATAGGGATGACGTAAAGTGGGAGGGTTATGATCTCCTTATTCTGGTCAAGAAAAATACTCCGTCTGGGGTTGGCAACTCTGCTACAAAGTGTATAGTTCAATTACAAATCTGCTCTCGAAAAATTCTTAAATATAACTATCCAAAGTTCGTAATTAATAATTAAAAGTGTATAAACAGGTGTGTCGACTGTCTGTTTCTACAAATAAAACAGCAAAAGCAGGTAATCCTAATTTATTAGCTGTGAAATAAACTTTCCAAGTAGACACCTAAGTCACATGACTGACAACAAAAGGAAAATCGATCAAACGTCACCCGAAAAAAATATTTATCCACTTTTTAATATCAACAGACCATCAAAGGTTTATAAATCCCAACAGACAATGTCGATCTCCCAATCTGACCTTGATAAAATCAAATCCATTATTGAGGCATCGCTCAATACAGGACTCTCCAAAGCGACGGCCAATCTAGCAACAAAAGACGATCTCAACAAACTTAGCAATGAGATACACTCGCTAAGACAACAAAACCAGGAATTATCTGAAAAAGTGCAGCATTTCGAAAATCGATGTTGCATTCTAGAAGAGGAGCTTGAACTACAGAGCAGAGAGATCAGAGGGAAAAATATTATTTTCACGATTCCAAACGACCGATCTGACCCCCAAGAAAGGATTCATAACATAACCACACTTTTGCTAGGCTCTGATGCAGACCAACAACAAATGCCACAAGCCGTAAAACTTAGTGAAAACAAGAAAATAATTAAACTCAAACTTAGCACTGGTTCCAATGAAACTGCAATGCAAATGTTAAAAAATTCCTTGAAGCTAAAAGGCACAGGCTGCTATATCCAACGAGACCTTAGCAAACAATCACAAATCAAACGTCGAATTCTACTCGGGTATCGAAAAGTCGTCAAAACAATTAAACCAAGCGAAGCAGTATTGATTAAAAACAACAATTTATTAATTGGTAATAGAACATTTTATTTAGACAATAATAACAAACTTAAATATAATAACACAAACGGAGAAAACGAACTACAGAATATCTACGGAAAACTCAATTTTAATGCTGTCAAAGAAACTATGTTGTCAAACAGACGTCAGCGTGAATGGCCCAAACCAGATGCACCAGTGATGCCACTTTACACCGAAGGTCCGGAAGGTAGTAGTGTCATACAAAACTGAGAATTAAGCGTCGTCAGCTCAAACAAATTTATCTCTGCAAATATTTTATCTTACAATATATCTGGATTAAGTAATAAATTATTATTTGTAGATTTTTTTAACTATGTTAAGAACTTTGAAATTTTCTTTTTATTTGAAACACATTTAACAAGTGATAATTTAAGTAATTTTAATAAATATTTCGATGGCTTTAAGTTAATTTGGAGCGAAGCAAGTAAAACCTACATAAAGGGGCGTGCAAGTGGAGGAAGCCTGTACGGGATAAAAAAATCAAATTTAAAAACTTACGATTTTGATGAATTTGAAGGAACTACCGTAGTAAAATGTGTGACACAAAATAATAATACATATATCGTTCCATCATATATAAACTGCAACAAATGGACTCACGACTTTGAGAGGCTGTGTAATACAATGTCATGTTTAGCTAGCAAAAGCGTTATGCTGATTGGAGATTGGAATTCGAGAATAAGTAACTCACAAACCACTATAGTGCAAACTGTAACAAACCCTAGTATATGCTGTACCAATAGGGTATCTAAAGACATAGTCTACAATAAAAATGGAACAGATGTACTAGAGCTGCTCCAAATGTATGATCTTATTGTGTTAAACGGCTGTACCGAAGGTGATAGAGAAGGGCATTACACATTTGTCGGAGGGCAAGGCAATTCAGTTATTGATTTTTGTGCTGTTAACAACGACTGGACTGGGAAAATTAAAAAATTTGAGGTACAATACAAAACTTTTTCGGATCACATGCCAATCGTGGTTGAAGTTGATGGTGAAACACTCTCATATCACAAAAACCTGCCCCTGCTACCAAGACTTAAATGGAAATCCGAAAAAACAAATACCTACCACAGATTATTAGACAGCCTGCTCTCAGCAAATAATTCGATACCAGAAGAAACAGAAACACTCGCAAACCAAATAACTTGTTATATAAGAAGTGCTGCATCAAACAACATTTCAAATATAAGGTCACCATTTAAACAAAAATGGTTTGATAAAGAATGCATAAATGCTAGGAAGAAATCATTTGCCCTTTTGCGTGTCTGGAGAACTTGCAATGACCCTGATGTTAAAAAGTGGTATAACCAAGTGAATACCCACTACAAAAATCTATGCCTAGCTAAGAAAACTGACTTCGATAATCAGCAAGCTCTCTTACTTAGTCAAACCAAGTCTTCGAAGGACTTCTGGAGAATAGCAAGGGAGATTAATGGTACAGTTTATCAAATAGCTACAGGAGTATCTGCTGATGATCTATCCATATATTTTAAACATCTTCTACTGGATAACTCAAACCTTTCTTTCTCGTATGCGGACCCCCTCATTTTCGACGATTCCCTAGATGGTGAGGTAACAACTGACGAAATTAATAATGTTATCATGAAATCCAAAAATGGAAAGGCGCCAGGCGAAGATGGGATTCCATACGAATTCTACAAAAATGCTAGTCCAACATTAATCAACTATTTGAAAGTTCTCTTCAACAGTGTGTTCTCGAGCGCAGACATCCCTTCATCGTTTAAGAAGTCCGTAATATTCCCCATCCACAAAAAGGGTTCACTAGAAAACGTAGAAAACTACAGGGGAATCTCATTCATGAATGTGTCAGCCAAGATATTTTGTGGCATACTTGTAGGACGATTAGAAAAATGGGTAGATGAAAAAAATATTCTGACAGAGCGTCAAGCTGGATTCAGAAAAAACTTTTCAACCGTTGACCAAATATTCACATTATCTGCGATTATAAGAGCCTTTCAAGCCAGAAACAAGAAAATGTACAGCTTTTTTGTAGATTTCAAGGCAGCTTTTGATCTTGTTAGCCGAAGCGCACTCTTCTATAAACTGTCTCAGTTGGGTATCTCTACAAAATTTCTCAAGACCATTAAAAAAATGTATGCCGAAACAAGTGCAGCAGTCTGGGATGGAAAAGATTTCTCAGAATGGTTTAAAACACAGACTGGTGTAAAGCAAGGGTGTCCTCTTAGTGCCTTATTGTTTTCTCTATTTATAAACGACATAGAAAAAGATTTGCCTGGTGGAGTACGAATTGCTAATACCGTGGTCAATGTCTTGCTATATGCCGATGATCTTGTTCTACTATCTGAATCTCCTGAAAATCTCCAATTGATGATAAATCGTCTAGCCAGCTACTGCAAAAAATGGGGACTAACCATCAACACCGAAAAATCTAAAATTATGGTCTTTTCCCGTTCATCACGAGTGCAAAATGGAAATAGATGGTTTTATAATGGAAGCCGATTAGAGATTGTGAAGGAACTCAAATATTTAGGAGTGAAACTGAACCCAACCCTAGAATTTGGTAAACATCTAACGGATAAAGCCAAGTCTTCCCAAAGCTTAGTGAATCTATCATGGAAAAATGTTTTTGCAAATAAGCGGATTCTCCTCTCAACGAAATACAGAATATTTGATTCAGTTGTTAAATCAACTCTTTGTTACGCCTCTCAAGTTTGGGGATCAGACGAGTACGAAGTAATCGAGAAATTCCACAGGAACTTCTTGAAAAAATTATTCAACTTACCAATGAAATCGCCGAACTACACAATCTATTTGGAAACGGGTCTTCCAATGCTTTTTACAAGCACTCTCAAATCGCAAGCGGATTACATCATTAAAATAGGTTCGTATCCAGACTCCCGAATAACCAAAAAAATGCTATCTTATGAATTAAGAAACAAGGACTGGTGGGCGTCAAGATGGTTAAGAATTGGAAACGCGTGTGGAGAAACTATTTCATTCGATCTAAACAACCTGGACAACTTAAAGAACCAACTTTATCGAATAATAAATAAAAATGAAGATGCTATTCGTGTGCGATTTATAGAGAAAGCTCGTGAATCAGATAGCAGAGTATTGTATTCTCACCTGAACTTCAATCTAAAGGATAAGAACTATTTCAATGACTCACTCAACTATAGTGAAATATCTCTTATTTTCAAAACAAGGTGTGAGTTGATTGGTTTAAATGGCAGCCCATATAATGGAAGCTTCAACCAGTTTTGTAATATTTGCAACTTAAAAGCGAAAGAAGACTGCTTTCACATTATTAGTGTTTGTCCAATCTACAAACCACAGAGACTAGCTTACTTCGGAAAAAAATTCCTTACCATGCAGGAGACAATACAAATTCTGAACGAGTGTGATTGGAAAAAGTTATTTTATTATATTAAATCCATCTACAAATACAGGTCGCTATTAATAACAGAGTATTATGATTGATTAAGTTTATTAAAAAAATAACTATATTGTTAAAGTTACAAATGTAGGTACATGTATAAGCATTTTGCTAACCAAGCTGACGGCTAAGCCATAGCTTTAAAATTCATTCTAACTTGTAACTTATGTAATAAGAAAATATTAAATAAATGAATTTCTTACTTACTTACTTACTTACTTACTTACTCCGTCTGATATTTTGTCCTGTGTGCGAGGAGGGCGAATGGAGCAGAAGATACAACCGCGAACTCTATGAGCTGTACCAAAATATAGATGTAGTCCAAAAAGCAAAATCACGTCGACTACATTGGCTTGGCCAAAAGGATCTTCGACTCCCAGCCCCCTGGTTCGAGAAGGCAAGGAATACCGAACCTACGTTTTAAAAACCAAGCCATCGTGGATGCCAGAGCGCTTGGTCTGGTGAACTGGAAGCAGCATGCCCGGGATCGCAGATGGAAGGCTGCAGTGTCTTAGGCAGAGACTCTTCACGGGTCGGGCGCCCGTTAAGTAAAGTAAGTATTCTGGTCATAACCTCGCCGTAAAGGAAGAAGAAGAAGAACCATCTCTCAAGAACTTATTAGGGACAAAGTGCTTTGGTGACTTAATAGCTTCAAACCTTATAAATATGCCAGACTATATCGCATAATACCAGCCGAATTACAAATGTCTTCGGATATCATCTGGCTGGTGCTTGAGATGATACTGAAGAGCTTATTAAACCTGGTCCATTTCCACGCAGTTTGGCCAGAAATAAAAATGGTCTTTATACCTAACGCAGGGGATATAGATCTCGATGTTTTAAACGGTATTCGGGTAACGAATTTTATATTTTGTTCACAATTTTCCAATACAAATATATTACCTTTTATTTTTTTTTCTACAACATAAACATAATATAGCCTTCTTTCATATTGCATTTCGTTCTTCCATAATATCGAATGATTTAAAACAATTAGTAAAATTAAATCAAGAAACTACTCGTACTTGTTCGTAAACACGTCGAACAAAGTTTACATATATTTTTGCATTAATTGATTCAAACTATAGACCAGGCATTCTCTATTTGTAAAAGTAAAATGTTGCAAAAATTTAGTAAGAAACAAAACTGGAAAAAACCGTTAAAACTGATAACTTGAAAATTGTGTAATAATTAATCGTGCAAGTGTAAACATTGGCCTGATACCACTAGAGCAAAGAGACTGTGAGAAAACGATTCTACTGCACACACAAGCCGATTATTTTTCGTTTAAAATTTTAAATATCATTGCACAAGCTCTAAAATCTAAAAGTTACTCAAGGCTGCACCCTATTATATTTCGAGAGTGGCTCGAAACATTATCGTATCTACGTAGAATGAATACGAATCGTGCAATTGAATTCAAAGCAACGTTTAACCTACGCCTGGAGTTAGCTTCTCAACTCACAGCCATATCACAGAGTTAATGTGGTCACTGCAAGTGAGGTTACTGTCGAAAATAATGCCAAGGTTTATATTCCTTGACACCATTTCTACCTGAACTCCAATAATAAAACTGGAGGTAGTCGAGTCGACAGCAAATGCTTATAAATTTGGATAGATTATGTTTTAGAGGGATTTAGTAGAAGCCTGTTATCAGAAGACCACCTGACCATACAAGCGAGGTCCTAATTCATTTTTTTTTGAAAAGGCGTCCATCAAACTAACTGGAAAATTAATATAAATTAGTCAGCATACAAATGGGACAAATTGAAGTAAGACACAAGTTTATTACAAAGTATATCAGGACGAACAGAGTCGAATGCTTTTGAAAAATCAACTAAAGTTACCAGAGTTACTTCATCCTAGTCAATAGCGTCCCGTATGCCATCAGTGACTTCTAGCAAAGCGGTTATACATACAGCTGTAACCAGAACGGAAACCAGACTGCAAAGGCGTTAACAAATTTTTGGATTCGAGATAATGTTTAATTTGAGCACTAATAATTGATTCATACGATTTAGATAGAAAAGGTAGGATGGCAAAAGGTCGATATTCTGTTACGATTCTATCTTTGAGGATTTGAATTATTTTAGCTTGTTTCCAAAGCAGTAGATTGATGGAAGAAATATAATATGGTATTGCAAATATACGTTACGTACTTAAGGATATAATCTATATATATACTAGCTGCACCCGCCCGGCTTTGCCCGTGCCCGAGAATTCTATTGGCCAATATGTTCGAGTAGACTTCCTAAATTTTTGTCTATATCGGGTATCTGGCGTACCTATGATGCTGCCCCTAAAAAAAGAAGACCGATTTTGACCAAACTTCACAGAAACACTCTCAGGCCAATACCGAAGATTGCCTGATTTGAGCTCGACCTGTTCCGCTTAGGGTAGGTGCTTTTTGTCTGGCCGGCGCCTATGTCAGCTTACTTGTGCGAATCAAACAACAAACGGAAAGTAAAAACCTTCGATAGAATCACTTTTCATTCACTTTCACACCGATTGGTATCAATGTGGGAAAAGCAACTTTCCGATGTCCGATTCACAAAAAAAATGCAAAAAAATTCAATAAGAGTTATTTGAATAAAACATTGAACACACGATATCTCAAGAATGAAAGTGCGCACAAACACCACAATAGGCTTGAAACGTTGGTCTGGTCTCCCTCTTTCATATGCGCGTTCGGATAACAAAAAAGGTGACGCCTGTACGATGGTTTTTTATATGTGCGGTCTCTGTATCGGAATTTACACGCATATGCACATATGCATGGGTACTCACTCAAATGCCCATAATTCACACACCGATGCAGATACAGACATCGCACATACCAAACATCCTTTGTACAGATGTCACCTTTCATGGAAAAAAATGTCATTGGAATCTGTTAACGCGTTTGGCCAAATACCGGCAACAAACTCAAATATGGATTGTTTTTATATATATAGATAAATAACTTGCTAAATGTGTGTGTGACAGCCTATACCGACTGCAACACACATCTGATTTTGATTTAGTTTTTTTGTTGGTTAATAGACCATGCAGAGAAGGTTGTTATATTAGTATGATAAATTTTTGAAAGAAGGCGCAACCGCCATTCCAATAAATTCATTTATTGCACTTTGAAAAAAAAAATAAACTGGGTAGAAATCGAGTAGTGACACTTCATATACAAAAAAAAATATTTAAAATTTTAAAAGTAATTGTTGTTGTCAATTATTTTAATTATTTGCCAAGCAAATTGTTGTTGTCAACAATTTTGAATTTTTTTTTTAAATATATCTAATAAGTTTGTTTATGTTTATTATGTTACACAAAGTAACTTTTTGAAACGGAGTCGATACTTTGATCTGTTGGATGGTGTTTGAATCCTTCATGGAATGCGTCGTCGAAGAAGTTCCAGCGGCGGAAACAAGGTGACGTATTTCCCGGATTCCGTAGTGTTTATGCAAGTGATGCACTGGGTAGAATATACACAGTTCACCCGAAAAACGACGAATGCTTCTATTTGAGAATGCTTTTGGTCAATGTTTGTGGCCCTACTTCGTTCGAAGTGCTGCGGACTGCTGACGGTGTGTTGTGTGCTACATAACGAGAAGCCTGCCAACGCAGGCAATTGCTTGAAAACGACAATCATTGGGACATGACGCTGGCCGATGCCACTATCACTGCGCCTGCGAATCAACTCAGGACACTCTTCGCAATCATAATTTCGACATGTTTTCCATCAAATCCTAAAGATTTGTGGAATAAATACAAGGATGATATGGCCGATGATATATTGCATCGAATTCGCACTGTGACATCAAATAATGAACTGGAGATGTCAGATGAAATGCGCAACAAAGCTTTGATTTTGATCGAGGATATGTGTCTGCTCATGAGCGGCAATTTGTTGTGCAAATTGGGGATGCCACAGCAAAATCGCGCAATGCTAGACGCATTTAATCGAGAATTGGGTCGAGAAATGGATTTCGATAAAATCGCATTGAGTCAAGCTGTTCGAACAAATGTGCCAATGTTGAATCAAGAACAAAAGAAAGTGTATGATGAATTAATGCAAGCAGTCGATAACGAAAATGGCGGAATATTCTTCCTTGATGCGCCCGGTGGAACTGGAAAAACATTTCTGATTTCACTAATTTTCGATTCGTTCGAGATCTGCGATTGCCTTGGCACTCGCCTCTTCTGGGATAGCGGCTACTTTGTTAGAAGGCGGTCGAACAGCTCATTCTGCATTGAAATTGCCACTGAATCTGCAAGTGGATGAAGAACCTACACGCAACATTTCAAAGAACACTGCGATGGCGAAAGTACTGCAGCAATGTAAGATTATCATATGGGACGAATGCACAATGGCTGACAAACGCGCATTGAAGGCCCTGAATCGTACTTTAAAAGATTTACGTAATGATAGCCGACATTTCGGTGGCGGAATTAACTTTGCTATCAGGCGATTTTCGTCAAACGCTGCCTGTCATTCCGAGATCAACTCCGGCAGATGAATTGAATGCTTGCTTAAAGGCGTCTGCTTTATGGCAATACGTAAAGAAATTGCATTTGAAAACGAACATGCGAGTTGCTTTGGCGATGGGCAATGGCAAAATTCCAGCAGACTTAAACACCTTCCTGATTGAGTTTTCACAAAATTTTTTCAACTTTACAACGACACCGGAAGAACTAATCATGAATGTTTCCCGAATATCGCTCAGAATTATGTTGACCATGATTGGCTGAGTGTAAGACCGATTTTGGCTGCGAAAAACAAGAATGTCGATCATTTAAATTTCGTCACTCAAAATCAAATAGCTGGTGAGTTACATTCATATAAATCAGTCGACTCCGTGATGGATGAAAATGAAGCCACCAACTATCCCACTGAATTTTTGAATTCTTTGGATGTTTCAGGCTTGCCTCCACACAATTTGAAATTAAAAGTCGGCACAGTAATAATTTTGTTGCGCAACCTAAATGCGCCAAAACTTTGCAACGGTACGCGTTTGATTGTGAAGAATCTAAAATCAAATATTATTCAAGCTACGATTTTGATTGGAAAATTTAAAGGCGAAGATGTTCTTATTCCGCGGATTCCACTTATTCAGAACGATTTGCCTTTCGTTTTTAAGCGTCTTCAATTTCCCGTACGTCTCGCTTTTGCTATGACAATTAATAAGTCGCAAGGACAATCGCTGGATGTGTGTGGCATAAATCTTGAATTTCCATGTTTCTCACATGGTCAATTGTATGTGGCGTGCTCACGTGTCGGCAAACCTCGCGCTTTGTACGTGTACGCACCCGATAATGGAACGAAAAATGTTGTTGACCATAAAGCACTTCAGTGAAAAAGCAGTATGTTGGCCGACAAGTAAATCGCTACGGTTTTTGGAATTCTATTTAATTTTAATATAACTTTTGCATAAAGAATTTTAATTGACCGGATTACATGAAGCGAAAGCTCGGAATTATTAATTTCGTTACCTACCTACATTAACGAATTTGGGCAGAACGAAGTTCGCCGGGTCAGCTAGTGTAATATAAAATAATTTTTAAGAATTTTGTTTGGATGTTGTTCAGTTTTTATGGACGGAATGGCAATTTATACGGTAGCGGAATCAACTACATAAAACAGAAAAGAATTGCCAGAGAAAAATAATATTTTCGGATAGGAAGTAAGGGACATCAGAAACCAGAGGCAATTTAGTAAAGGTCCTAGTTAGTTCGTCAATATCGATAACATTATTAGATTGCATGTTAGTATTATTGCACACCCCGATTTTTTTATCTGCTTCCGCAGGAAAGACGAAGAACGATTTGAATTAAATTTATTATTATTATAGAAAATTTAACTGTGTCATTAAATTCACTTTTTTCTTTATTTCTCATCCTTTTAAATTCGGTCAACATTTGTGGTTTGTATTTATTATTTTACAATATTTGTGGTACCTACTTGAAATCGTCTAGACCGGCGATAGAGGTTCTTTCTGTAATTTCCAAACAAAGCCAAGGACATGGACCTTGCTTAGAAACAAACGATTTAATGGGTATGTACATATTTGGAAAAAAGATTCATTATAAGTTCATTTAGGATCTGAACTTGGTAATTTACATCTGGTGTACGAAGTCCCAGTTCAGAGAAATGCGTTCCCTTATAAGGGTCACAAGATCTATCGTATTTAGATTATAATATTGTATAATTTCTTCATTAATGGGAACACGAGTTGGTATGTGAAGAGTTGCAAACACAAGGTCATGATGTAAAAAACACGAAAGGACAGTTGGGAGTAATGTTTTAGCATATTAGCATCCATTGTAAGGATAACATCTATCAACGAAGGAATCTTATAAGGCATATAGTGGGTTGCCTAGGACACAATAGCAAAGGACATATTAAAATATTTAACAGATGGGTACCTTCTGAGGATGATTCTCATTTCATTCCATCCTTTGACTCTGCCTAACAAGAGCTCGCTTTACTTGACAGCATTTTGTCTTTTGACTTACAGCAAACAAGCTGTATAAAAAATTTCAGAAATCGAACTCTCGATCTTGTTTTCTCTTCTGACTCTGTTAGTACTGTGGTTCTGGAATCCCACTTCAGTATAACTAACATAGATAACAATCATCCACCCTTGGATGTATTTATTGAACTAGGTGCACATTTGTACGAAAATAGTAATTCGTATGACCGTTCGCAATATTTTGACTTTCGGAAAGCAAATTTTCAAAGGCTTTCTGATGAAATTAACAGCTTTAATTTTAACCTTACTGCCGTATCTAATATTGAAGACGCAGTAGGTTCTTTTTATTCTTTGATGGATAACTGCATGAAAAAAGTGATTCCTGTGAAATCCTCTAGGAATCTGAAAACGTCCCAACCCTGGTACACTAAAGAGCTAAAATCGATACGAAACAGACGTAATAGGGCTTGGAAGAACTATTTAAAAAGTGTCTGCCGCTCAGATCTTGAACTCTATTTCACATTATTCAATGAATTCAAATCTTTATCCTGCAACTTATATATTGACTATATAAGTAAAATGGAATGGTCTTTAAAATTGAACCCCAAACTTTTCTGGGGTTTTGTCAATTCCAAGAAAAAAACCGATGGTTATCCATCGAAGCTTACTTACAATAGTTCTACAACTGCTGATTCGCTAGACGCAAGCAATATGTTTGCAGATCATTTCAATAAGTCATTTAGGGAGACCCCTCTTCACATTGATGATCAATATTTTAGTTATCTAACTAGCTGTTCCCAAATAAGTTTTAGTAGCATCTCATTTGATTTGGAAACAATTTTAAAATGTATTTCTTCTCTGAAGAATGACTATTCATCATGTCCTGATGGCATTGCACCGATTGTTCTTAAAAAATGCAGTCATGCAATTGCTCCATATCTTAAGTATCTGTTTGAATTGTCCATTAGTACAGGTAAATTCCCTAATCTATGGAAAAGTGTTTTTATCACACCTTGTTACGTCTCCAATTCCGCGTCCTTGAGCACCAGGAGCCGACCAATCCCGGTGGAGTAGGGTCGTGGGTAAATTTTAATACTGGGCGCCACGCGATTATCCCAGCGCTCAAGGGAACTCCTCCGTTTGAACCGCGACAACCGAAAGGTCTGCGGTAAGGACACGTCTGCCTCCCAACCTGACTCAACTGAACCAAAACAAAACAAAACCAAGATTTATACCAA
Source organism: Portevinia maculata (assembly GCA_949715645.1). Classification (NCBI taxonomy): domain Eukaryota; kingdom Metazoa; phylum Arthropoda; class Insecta; order Diptera; family Syrphidae; genus Portevinia; species Portevinia maculata. The sequence continues at coordinate 47,110,508 of OX454528.1, read as the reverse complement.
ATAATTCACAATTTAATCATTAATCACCTCGGATTACCGTCACCAAGAAAAATTCAACAACAAAAAAAAAGAAAAAAAAATATAGAGTTACGCGGGTTGAACCTAAGCCCACCCAAGAGCGCTACAACCGGTTATAACCCCCCTGTTCACACGCTTTAGCCAACACGGCTACGGTTCCCCTTTCTAAATGATTAGGTATAATTGAGAAAAAAAGGAAGATTAAAGAATAAATGTAAAAGATCCAAGCTTTAGGTATCCCCGAGGAAGATAGGAGATAAGAAAAATAAAAAAAAACTACGTTGACTCAGCCTGGGACTCGAACCCGTACACGACTCGTCTGCACTCAGCTGCGCGGTCCTCCACTTGACTTGACTTTGAAATTCATTTTTTTATTCATTGATAAATATCTACTTACATACTAGACAAAAATGATTAAACCTAACTTAAAATTAACAGGATACTTATTCTTATTTATTGGTCCTTATGCGAACGCTCTAAACTTAACTATATCTTAGAATTATTGCCTTTCGGCCTACGAACTATTTTACGAACTAATCTTACATATATATTCCTCGAGAAAATTTACTAAAACTCGGTATCATTATTGAGATTTTATATAAAACAAATTACAAACTACCTATTCTACTTACTTAAACTACTTAACGTATTCTAACTATAATTAGGATTCTGAGCACTCGTTGCCTGGCGCAATAAGTGATCAAAATCCCAATTGCTTTCCGAGCGCCTGGCAGTCGTCAACGTGCACACGCGCCGCCGTGAGCCGACTGAAGCCTTACAGCGTCAGTCAACTCCCGGAAGCACCACCACACGTTGGCGAGCCCGGCCTCTCCCAAAAACGCCCTAGCTGACTTAATCTAACTTATAAGCTAAGAGGATGTTACCTAGAGTAACGCACCGTCCTGGGAGGGCATGTTGACCCCTCCCCCCTCAACAAGCCACCAAAATTCGGCGAATTGCTTTTCCGTGTCGAATATATCCCTCTCCGATATTGCGGTACTAAAACGCAGGAGCTCATGAGCATTGGCGACGTCCCCGTCATGGAGGAGCCGCTTATCTCTCGCGCTGCGGTAGCGATGGTATAAGACCGGAATACCACCCCTCGTCTGTACCAGCCCTTTTGCATCAATATGGATAAATGCCTCTGGCGGGATAAAGCCAGACCGGAGCGTACTCTCAATGTACATTTCATTGGGGTAGTAAGCCCCAAATATCAGACTATTGTCGCTGGCCATCGCCCTTGCAACGTGCCTTCGAGTGACCTTAATGAGGAAATTGTCAATCCTATTCAACTGAGCCCCATCGTATAGGACCTTGTTGGGATAGTATTTTATATAGTTGGATTCGGGCGTTCGGAACAATCGGAGACAGGTCCTAAGACATTGTCTCTCCAAAACCCGAATCTTTTCCATATAACTAGGCGCTATATTAAACCACAATGGACAACCATAAGCGATGATCGGCCTTATAAGGGCCACGTAGCAAATGACCTTCACTCTGGAGTCAAGTTGACTGCTATGAAACAGTCTCCTTGTCAGAGCATAAGCCCTCTTGGCCCCAGCAAGACAAGCAACCATATGTCTATCGAAATATAGATACTGGTCAAGCCAGATACCTAGATATCTAACTACGCTTCTCACCGCCAATGGCTGCCCATCCTGTCCAATAATGGCCAATTTCTTCCAGTTTTTTCTGGTATCCCTAGAGGCCCCAGCCAATGGAGTTCTAAACAAGATTGTTTCCGTCTTCTGAAAGTTGATTTTCAACTTCCAGTCGTCGCAATATCGCTTAATTTGATCGAAGTCACGCTGCAAAAGGATATTAATGACCTCGATTTTAGGACCTGATCTGTATGCCACCAAATCGTCGGCATACGCTATAGCATGTCTGAGTGAACCCACCAGATCACTCGTGTAAATGTTAAACAGGATCGGAGAATTGACCGCCCCCTGCTGTAAACCGTTTTTAATTTCAAAGACTCTGCTCGAAGTCACGTTGCCACATTTGACAACGAACTTCTTTCCCATAAGCATATTATAAATTACATATAGCAAAGGTTTGTGCATCCCCCGCCTGGTCAACTTGTAGAAAAGTCCCTCTAACCATACGGTGTCGAAAGCCTTCTCAAAATCAACCAGACAAGCACCCGTGCATTGGTTCTTGCATTTATTCCACTGAATGTCGGAAACCAGTTTCGACGCGGCATGAATAGTGTCATGCCTCGCCCTGAAACCAAACTGGTTGTCCGGGATTATGTTATTGTCCTCGACCCACTTTAACAGGGCTCTATTGACAACCTTTTCAAAGACCTTGCTAATATTCGGAAGCAAGCTAATTGACCGGAGATTGGCAGGGTTCGTCCTATCTTTACATTTTTTCGGGATAGGGTGTACCACAGCTACCTTCCAATGCGCCGGATAATGTGCATTATTCAGCGCATTGTTAAACAGCGTGGTGAAAATATCTACAGCCTCCAAAGGCAGGTGTCTCAATACGACGTTTGGGACACCATCCATCCCCGCCGACTTTTTATTCTTTAGTGACTCGAAGATGCACAGAAGATCATCCTTCGACACGAACAAGTGCGATGCATCTCGGCCATTGGCGACAACTGCATTAGCATGGTTTTCATCAGTGAACACGGTGAATCCGTTATTCTCAGATCGCCAATTCTCAAGTTCGGTGCGCAGATAGAAGTGGCTCACTAGAGCCCTATTCTCAATGTCGTGGTTACGGCGAACAGGATTGTTCTCCGTATACACGGCCTCGAAACAAGCGCCCAGCAAATCCACTTTCTCCTGTGGGTCCTCGACCACGAAAAAATCGTCGTTTGAAGCGACACTTTCTGGACTTATTCCAGCAGTCAGTACTGTCTGTATGTTCTCTGCTGTCTGGGAGATTCGAACACAAGGAATATCATTGTGATCTTTCCTCCTGAACAACTTATTTATCTGTGGGTGCGCGGTCCTCCAACCGATCGGGCCACGGACCGTCGTTAAGGTAGATTCTCCAAACTCGTATAACTCCGGCTGACAATAGTAGTTCCCGCACCAAAACGGGGATAAGGAAAACCTCAGACCTTGGGATAGCTGGCCCTATGGGTGAAAGACGACGTTGATACTGTCACTATGGATTCCTATCGATGGATCTTAATAGGATACAATTACCTTTAGTATCAGCAATAACAACCACGTATGTATATCCGGTGGATATATTTGGTACGTATCGGGACTATCGTATACGGTGTCTTCAGTTTCACTTCACGAGCTAGTCTATGTACTTTATTTTCTAACGACACTTTCACCGGTATCTATGTACTGGGACCAAATTCTATTCTAGATATGAGGGGGCACTGCACTTTTCACTCCCACTAATGTCGTTCGGCGATATACTATAATCCACCCTTTATATTCATTTATATTTACAAATGGTTTTGGGCGAAAGAAAAATTAAAATTTCCGACGGTGAAACCAATAAATAGTTTCTTTCCCGTACACACAACCGCTCGTCACCGACTCGTTTACCACCGTCTCATTCTCGACGCCATTCAGTTGGTCCCAGACCACTGTTTCTTCCCCATTTCAGTTCCTGATGCGGTACGTTCTCGTCGACCGTGTTCCAGCGGTACGACGTGGTTACGGATCTTCCGGGCTTTATATCTTAAAAAAAGGAAGGCTCGGTCCCGGGCGGGAATCGAACCCTGGGCGCTCCCATGGGGAGCTAGCTCTCTCCTCTCACGCCAATTCCCCAATGTGGAAAAGGCTGGCAAATTCGGAAGTTCGTTTTTGCACGAAGAATGTGAAAACTTCACCTGAGACGCCAATTCGTAACACTCCCCTCTTTCTTTCTGAAGTTTTCACTCTTACTTGAGTGAACCCTGATTGAAAGGTTTTAAATCTTTCACATTCCATATCCCCGCGGACTTTTTGGCTGCATCCTCTAGTTCATAGGTCCATGAAGATACTTTCCTCCGTATCCCAAACGGGCCTATGAATGTAGGAGCTAACTTGGCGGTGAAGTAGTTCGCCGCGTTCGAAAGGACGAAGTTTCGCCGTAAAACTAAGTCATTTGGCTGGAATTGAGCGTCCCGTCGCCGGAGGTTATACTGCCGAGACGATTTCCGAGCTGCGGCCTGCATTCGGCAACGCACGTCGTTAATAACCTCCCCCACCCGTTTGTACCAGGGGTACTCTTCTCCCGTCCTCTCAGCAAGAAACCCCTCCGGTGGGATCGGGGAATCGTCTCCCTTCAATTGCATTTCGCGACCGAAAAGTACGGAGTAAGGACTTCTCTTTAACACCTCGTGCATTGAAGTCCGAATCGCACAAGCCACCTTTGGCAGCAAAGCGTCCCAGTTGCGGTGGTTATCCGCTACATAGGCCCGTAACTTCGTTTTCAAGGTCTGGTTAAACCTCTCGGCTGGATTTGCCTGGGGGTGGTAGAAAGCGGTAAAGTTAAGGGTAACGGCATACGTTTGAGCGAGGGTTGCAAGTTCCTTGCTCTTAAACTGCATCCCGTTATCGCACACTATCCACCGTGGGACCCCAAATAAAAGGAACACTTGCTCCTCCATGATAGTGCAAACAGCTTTGGCTGTCGCGGACCTTATGGGATAAAAAAGAGCGAATTTCGAAAAATAGTCAACAACAGTGAGTATGTAGGCGTGACCCCTAGTCGATCAAGGAAGTGGTCCAATGAAGTTGATACAAAGCATCTCCCATGGTCTGGTCACCTGACCTCTCGACCTCATCAGACCAGCTGGTCTTTGCAAATCCGGTTTGACTGTTTGGCATACAAGACACTTCTTCACGTATGAGGAGACTTCCTTTCTCATTTTTGGCCAGTAGTGGCGCCTCGCAATCTTGTCCCAGGTGATTTTTATTCCCCCATGGCCCTCTAAGATACTATCATGAAATTCTTTCAGTAAATTCTCCCTATCTTCCAAAGGAACTACCACTTTCCATTCCTCCCCCGTAGCCCCGGGCGGCAGTCTACCAATATGCTTGTATAGCCGCTCGTCCGCGACACGCCAAGCGGGGAATTTTTCAGGACTTTTCTTTACCGCCGTACGAATTTTACAGTACCACTCATCCTTTATTGGTACGGAAACCGAAGCAATATCCGGGTGCATTCTTGATAGGGCGTCTGGTACTAAATGTTCCTTACCCTTCCGGTGCACTACCGTGAAATCGTATTGCTGTAACTTCACCGCCCACCGGGCCAGCCTGCCTTGTGGGTCTTTTAAATTGATTAACCAAACCAAGGAATGGTGGTCCGTCACTACTGTAAACGAGCTTCCCTCTAGGTAGGGTCTTAGCTTCTCGACTGCCCAAATGACTGCCAGACATTCTCTTTCCGTAGTGGCAAAGTTTCGTTCCGATCTGGAAAGAGTCCGACTCAAGTAACTTATAACTTTTTCCTCCCCATTCTCCCCGCCTTGAGTAAGTACGGCACCTATTCCGTAACCAGAGGCGTCGGTATGGACCACAAACGGTTGATTGAGGTTAGGGCACGTCAAGTGGCTGGTGCATTATGCAGGCCAAATGGCATCCGGCAAAATTGAAATAGCCCTTTACCTGGTATAGTGAACGCGGTGTAATGCTTTGACGTCTGGGCCATAGGTATTTGCCAATACGCGGACTTAATATCAAGTGACGATAAGTACTTTGCGTTCCTTAACTTATCCAGCGTCGCTGACACGTATGGTATCGGATAGGCGTCCCTCTCGGTCACCTTATTTAATTTCCGGAAGTCCACACAGAACCTGAAGGTTCCGTCTTTCTTCTTGATCAAAAGAATTGGGGACGACCATGCGCTTGACGAGGGTTCGATTACGCCGGCCTTCAACATATTGTCCACCTCTTTGTTGATGTTCTCCTGGACGATGGGAGATACCGGGTAGTATCGCTGTTTTATTGGCTCGGATTGCGTTTTTATGACGTGAGCCACCATGCTTGTACACCCCAACTTCCCCTCCATCCCTTCAAATGCTTTGTCGAGTATCTCGGCTAACATGGTCTTTTCCGAGTCCCCCAATCCCCTGTGGGCCTCAACCGACGATATTTCACTGGCGAAATGCCACTCCTGATTCCGCAAGTCCGGTAAAATCGCGAAAGCCTCCCAAAAGTCGGCACCAAGTATTAGGCAGTGAGGTAGCCCCGGAATCACTAAAAGTTCCACGAATTTAATAGTGTCTTTAAGCTTAACCGGTACTTGGATTGCCCCGATGACCCCAACTTTTTCTCCATTTGCCACCGTTACCGAGTCTATTGATGTGCGCAGTTCGCAGTTTAATAACTTTAGTTTGTCCCACCCTGGGCCACCGACTATCGAACTAGACGCACCCGAATCCAGCAACCCGAGCAGCTTCACCCCATAAATCTCTACCCCTAGGTAAGGCCTCCTATCCTTATCCCTTTTATCCAGCAAGTAATCTGCCCGTACATGTTTCCCCGCCAGCGGGTCCCTTGATTTTGCCCTCCCTACCACCTTTCCCCGACCGACCCGCTTCCTGGCTCGCACCCCTCTTTCCCTATTATTAATATTTATTTGTCTTCGACTCGGGGCGGGCTCCCAAGTTTGGCAACTCAACGGCCCGCCACCTACTGAGTTGCATTCGGGTTTCCCGCGGGTTGACACCGAGGGCATCTGCTCCGAATGACCCCTTCCAAGTTACACCCATAACAGCGAACAGGTTGTGAGCAGGCGCTTGCAATGTGCCCTTGCTGGTGACACCTGAAACAAGTCACGTTGTTGTTACCGACATCGTTTCTGTTGTTCACCGCCATTATCTGGGATGTTGATGGAGCTTCGATGTAGGCAAGGTCGGGCTCCAAAAGGGTTACCTGTCTTCGCGAAGATGGGGGGACATAGCTATCTACCATGTACCGGGTGGCTTCCAGCTTCCTTCCAACTTGGACTAGTTGGGCAAGAGAAGTGATGTTCACCAGTGCGAGTTGCGTTTGGTAAAAAGGTGAACGGTTTTTCCTCACCACCTTGAGCTTCACTGCCTCCGTCCGTGCTTCGCTTAATCGAGCAAACATGCCTAACATGACACTTACGTACATGCCTATCGTCTCAGTTCGACCCTGAGTTCTGTGACAGATCTCCTCCCAGAGGCGATCATCATACCCAGGAGGTAAGAACTCGGATCGAAGATTTGCCCTGAACCAGATACTGGCTTTCCCCTCAAACATGTCCACCGCCGAGAGGTACAACTCAACTTCGGTACACCCTCTCGCTTCGCGCAGTTCTTCTACTCTTTCCAAAAACCCACATACCGATTGGGAAGGCTCACCGTTAAATTTCAACCCCCACTTCATCACCGGTACGCTCTTTGCCATCCACGGTGGGGAGAAAAACGTCCCAGGTTGCGGATCGCCGGTGGGGGTAGACGTTGTTCCCCTGGGTGCCGCAATGGGCTGGGATTCCCCATCCGTGTCAGTCCCATTGTCAGCGTTATCAATCTTGGCCCTAGAATCTAGTTCCACTAGTAAGTTAAATACATATTGACGAGAAGCGACAACGTAATCTTTCTCACCCGGGTCTTTTACTATGACTCTACTCAGCCTCCTTAAGACCCACTCACTCTTAGCGATAATCTTTTTATACTCATTGCCCTCGGCCCTACCATTGAAAGTACTTATCAAGTTCTGAATCTCCTCTACTTTAGTTGTTATTGCTGACTTGTCCTCGCCAAAAGGAAAAGGGTATTCTATCATAGTGAAACTGCTATCTCGTTTCAGTGCTGTTCTGAGCAACTTCCGCATGTCGTCGCGTGATCCTCCTTCCAGGCCTCGGATCTGGAGTTCGTATCGCAGCTCTTCCACGCTTAGCCGATTTATATCCATGACTGTCTGAGGTTTTCCTTGTCCCGTACCCGATTACGTAATAACAATTACCCGGCCGATTGGGTTGATTAAACTCTAAGGATTCCCTGGACCTGCTTTCGTCTCGAGTGTCCTTACTTGGAGCGTATTTTTGGCTTTAGTTTTCGTTACAAATGGCCCCACGTTGGGCGCCAAATTGTTACGTCTCCAATTCCGCGTCCTTGAGCACCAGGAGCCGACCAATCCCGGTGGAGTAGGGTCGTGGGTAAATTTTAATACTGGGCGCCACGCGATTATCCCAGCGCTCAAGGGAACTCCTCCGTTTGAACCGCGACAACCGAAAGGTCTGCGGTAAGGACACGTCTGCCTCCCAACCTGACTCAACTGAACCAAAACAAAACAAAACCAAGATTTATACCAAATAATTCACAATTTAATCATTAATCACCTCGGATTACCGTCACCAAGAAAAATTCAACAACCAAAAAAAAGAAAAAAAAAATATAGAGTTACGCGGGTTGAACCTAAGCCCACCCAAGAGCGCTACAACCGGTTATAACCCCCCCTGTTCACACGCTTTAGCCAACACGGCTACGGTTCCCCTTTCTAAATGATTAGGTATAATTGAGAAAAATAAAGATAAGAATGGATGACATTAACAATATTAGCCATGAATAAAAAAAAATAAAAAAATAGTAAAAGGAAATAAAGGTAGATAAAAGATTAAGGAATAATAAAAAAAAATAATATCTATATAAAAAGAGCAAGAAATTGAGTACTAATAAAAAAAAGGAAGATTAAAGAATAAATGTAAAAGATCCAAGCTTTAGGTATCCCCGAGGAAGATAGAAGATAAGAAAAATAAAAAAAACTACGTTGACTCAGCCTGGGACTTGAACCCGTACACGACTTGTCTGCACTCAGCTGCGCGGTCCTCCAACCGATCGGGCCACGGACCGTCGTTAAGGTCGGTTCTCCAAACTCGTATAACTCCGGCTGACAATAGTAGTTCCCGCACCAAAACGGGGATAAGGAAAACCTCAGACCTTGGGATAGCTGGCCCTATGGGTGAAAGACGACGTTGACACTGTCACTATGGATTCCTATCGATGGATCTTAATAGGATACAATTACCTTTAGTATCAGCAATAACAACCACGTATGTATATCCGGTGGATATATTTGGTACGTATCGGGACTATCGTATACGGTGTCTTCAGTTTCACTTCACGAGCTAGTCTATGTACTTTATTTTCTAACTACACTTACACCGGTATCTATGTACTGTGACCAAATTCTATTCTAGATATGAGGGGGCACTGCACTTTTCACTCCCACTAATGTCGTTCGGCGATATACTATAATCCACCCTTTATATTCATTTATATTTACAAATGGTTTTGGGCGAAAGAAAAATTAAAATTTCCGACGGTGAAACCAATAAATAGTTTCTTTCCCGTACACACAACCGCTCGTCACCGACTCGTTTACCACCGTCTCATTCTCGACGCCATTCAGTTGGTCCCAGACCACTGTTTCTTCCCCATTTCAGTTCCTGATGCGGTACGTTCTCGTCGACCGTGTTCCAGCGGTACGACGTGGTTACGGATCTTCCGGGCTTTATATCTTAAAAAAAGGAAGGCTCGGTCCCGGGCGGGAATCGAACCCTGGGCGCTCCCATGGGGAGCTAGCTCTCTCCTCTCACGCCAATTCCCCAATGTGGAAAAGGCTGGCAAATTCGGAAGTTCGTTTTTGCACGAAGAATGTGAAAACTTCACCTGAGACGCCAATTCGTAACACTCCCCTCTTTCTTTCTGAAGTTTTCACTCTTACTTGAGTGAACCCTGATTGAAAGGTTTTAAATCTTTCACATTCCATATCCCCGCGGACTTTTTGGCTGCATCCTCTAGTTCATAGGTCCATGAAGATACTTTCCTCCGTATCCCAAACGGGCCTATGAATGTAGGAGCTAACTTGGCGGTGAAGTAGTTCGCCGCGTTCGAAAGGACGAAGTTTCGCCGTAAAACTAAGTCATTTGGCTGGAATTGAGCGTCCCGTCGCCGGAGGTTATACTGCCGAGACGATTTCCGAGCTGCGGCCTGCATTCGGCAACGCACGTCGTTAATAACCTCCCCCACCCGTTTGTACCAGGGGTACTCTTCTCCCGTCCTCTCAGCAAGAAACCCCTCCGGTGGGATCGGGGAATCGTCTCCCTTCAATTGCATTTCGCGACCGAAAAGTACGGAGTAAGGACTTCTCTTTAACACCTCGTGCATTGAAGTCCGAATCGCACAAGCCACCTTTGGCAGCAAAGCGTCCCAGTTGCGGTGGTTATCCGCTACATAGGCCCGTAACTTCGTTTTCAAGGTCTGGTTAAACCTCTCGGCTGGATTTGCCTGGGGGTGGTAGAAAGCGGTAAAGTTAAGGGTAACGGCATACGTTTGAGCGAGGGTTGCAAGTTCCTTGCTCTTAAACTGCATCCCGTTATCGCACACTATCCACCGTGGGACCCCAAATAAAAGGAACACTTGCTCCTCCATGATAGTGCAAACAGCTTTGGCTGTCGCGGACCTTATGGGATAAAAAAGAGCGAATTTCGAAAAATAGTCAACAACAGTGAGTATGTAGGCGTGACCCCTAGTCGATCAAGGAAGTGGTCCAATGAAGTTGATACAAAGCATCTCCCATGGTCTGGTCACCTGACCTCTCGACCTCATCAGACCAGCTGGTCTTTGCAAATCCGGTTTGACTGTTTGGCATACAAGACACTTCTTCACGTATGAGGAGACTTCCTTTCTCATTTTTGGCCAGTAGTGGCGCCTCGCAATCTTGTCCCAGGTTTTTATTCCCCCATGGCCCTCTAAGATACTATCATGAAATTCTTTCAGTAAATTCTCCCTATCTTCCAAAGGAACTACCACTTTCCATTCCTCCCCCGTAGCCCCGGGCGGCAGTCTACCAATATGCTTGTATAGCCGCTCGTCCGCGACACGCCAAGCGGGGAATTTTTCAGGACTTTTCTTTACCGCCGTACGAATTTTACAGTACCACTCATCCTTTATTGGTACGGAAACCGAAGCAATATCCGGGTGCATTCTTGATAGGGCGTCTGGTACTAAATGTTCCTTACCCTTCCGGTGCACTACCGTGAAATCGTATTGCTGTAACTTCACCGCCCACCGGGCCAGCCTGCCTTGTGGGTCTTTTAAATTGATTAACCAAACCAAGGAATGGTGGTCCGTCACTACTGTAAACGAGCTTCCCTCTAGGTAGGGTCTTAGCTTCTCGACTGCCCAAATGACTGCCAGACATTCTCTTTCCGTAGTGGCAAAGTTTCGTTCCGATCTGGAAAGAGTCCGACTCAAGTAACTTATAACTTTTTCCTCCCCATTCTCCCCGCCTTGAGTAAGTACGGCACCTATTCCGTAACCAGAGGCGTCGGTATGGACCACAAACGGTTGATTGAGGTTAGGGCACGTCAAGTGGCTGGTGCATTATGCAGGCCAAATGGCATCCGGCAAAATTGAAATAGCCCTTTACCTGGTATAGTGAACGCGGTGTAATGCTTTGACGTCTGGGCCATAGGTATTTGCCAATACGCGGACTTAATATCAAGTGACGATAAGTACTTTGCGTTCCTTAACTTATCCAGCGTCGCTGACACGTATGGTATCGGATAGGCGTCCCTCTCGGTCACCTTATTTAATTTCCGGAAGTCCACACAGAACCTGAAGGTTCCGTCTTTCTTCTTGATCAAAAGAATTGGGGACGACCATGCGCTTGACGAGGGTTCGATTACGCCGGCCTTCAACATATTGTCCACCTCTTTGTTGATGTTCTCCTGGACGATGGGAGATACCGGGTAGTATCGCTGTTTTATTGGCTCGGATTGCGTTTTTATGACGTGAGCCACCATGCTTGTACACCCCAACTTCCCCTCCATCCCTTCAAATGCTTTGTCGAGTATCTCGGCTAACATGGTCTTTTCCGAGTCCCCCAATCCCCTGTGGGCCTCAACCGACGATATTTCACTGGCGAAATGCCACTCCTGATTCCGCAAGTCCGGTAAAATCGCGAAAGCCTCCCAAAAGTCGGCACCAAGTATTAGGCAGTGAGGTAGCCCCGGAATCACTAAAAGTTCCACGAATTTAATAGTGTCTTTAAGCTTAACCGGTACTTGGATTGCCCCGATGACCCCAACTTTTTCTCCATTTGCCACCGTTACCGAGTCTATTGATGTGCGCAGTTCGCAGTTTAATAACTTTAGTTTGTCCCACCCTGGGCCACCGACTATCGAACTAGACGCACCCGAATCCAGCAACCCGAGCAGCTTCACCCCATAAATCTCTACCCCTAGGTAAGGCCTCCTATCCTTATCCCTTTTATCCAGCAAGTAATCTGCCCGTACATGTTTCCCCGCCAGCGGGTCCCTTGATTTTGCCCTCCCTACCACCTTTCCCCGACCGACCCGCTTCCTGGCTCGCACCCCTCTTTCCCTATTATTAATATTTATTTGTCTTCGACTCGGGGCGGGCTCCCAAGTTTGGCAACTCAACGGCCCGCCACCTACTGAGTTGCATTCGGGTTTCCCGCGGGTTGACACCGAGGGCATCTGCTCCGAATGACCCCTTCCAAGTTACACCCATAACAGCGAACAGGTTGTGAGCAGGCGCTTGCAATGTGCCCTTGCTGGTGACACCTGAAACAAGTCACGTTGTTGTTACCGACATCGTTTCTGTTGTTCACCGCCATTATCTGGGATGTTGATGGAGCTTCGATGTAGGCAAGGTCGGGCTCCAAAAGGGTTACCTGTCTTCGCGAAGATGGGGGGACATAGCTATCTACCATGTACCGGGTGGCTTCCAGCTTCCTTCCAACTTGGACTAGTTGGGCAAGAGAAGTGATGTTCACCAGTGCGAGTTGCGTTTGGTAAAAAGGTGAACGGTTTTTCCTCACCACCTTGAGCTTCACTGCCTCCGTCCGTGCTTCGCTTAATCGAGCAAACATGCCTAACATGACACTTACGTACATGCCTATCGTCTCAGTTCGACCCTGAGTTCTGTGACAGATCTCCTCCCAGAGGCGATCATCATACCCAGGAGGTAAGAACTCGGATCGAAGATTTGCCCTGAACCAGATACTGGCTTTCCCCTCAAACATGTCCACCGCCGAGAGGTACAACTCAACTTCGGTACACCCTCTCGCTTCGCGCAGTTCTTCTACTCTTTCCAAAAACCCACATACCGATTGGGAAGGCTCACCGTTAAATTTCAACCCCCACTTCATCACCGGTACGCTCTTTGCCATCCACGGTGGGGAGAAAAACGTCCCAGGTTGCGGATCGCCGGTGGGGGTAGACGTTGTTCCCCTGGGTGCCGCAATGGGCTGGGATTCCCCATTCGTGTCAGTCCCATTGTCAGCGTTATCAATCTTGGCCCTAGAATCTAGTTCCACTAGTAAGTTAAATACATATTGACGAGAAGCGACAACGTAATCTTTCTCACCCGGGTCTTTTACTATGACTCTACTCAGCCTCCTTAAGACCCACTCACTCTTAGCGATAATCTTTTTATACTCATTGCCCTCGGCCCTACCATTGAAAGTACTTATCAAGTTCTGAATCTCCTCTACTTTAGTTGTTATTGCTGACTTGTCCTCGCCAAAAGGAAAAGGGTATTCTATCATAGTGAAACTGCTATCTCGTTTCAGTGCTGTTCTGAGCAACTTCCGCATGTCGTCGCGTGATCCTCCTTCCAGGCCTCGGATCTGGAGTTCGTATCGCAGCTCTTCCACGCTTAGCCGATTTATATCCATGACTGTCTGAGGTTTTCCTTGTCCCGTACCCGATTACGTAATAACAATTACCCGGCCGATTGGGTTGATTAAACTCTAAGGATTCCCTGGACCTGCTTTCGTCTCGAGTGTCCTTACTTGGAGCGTATTTTTGGCTTTAGTTTTCGTTACAAATGGCCCCACGTTGGGCGCCAAATTGTTACGTCTCCAATTCCGCGTCCTTGAGCACCAGGAGCCGACCAATCCCGGTGGAGTAGGGTCGTGGGTAAATTTTAATACTGGGCGCCACGCGATTATCCCAGCGCTCAAGGGAACTCCTCCGTTTGAACCGCGACAACCGAAAGGTCTGCGGTAAGGACACGTCTGCCTCCCAACCTGACTCAACTGAACCAAAACAAAACAAAACCAAGATTTATACCAAATAATTCACAATTTAATCATTAATCACCTCGGATTACCGTCACCAAGAAAAATTCAACAACCAAAAAAAAGAAAAAAAAAATATAGAGTTACGCGGGTTGAACCTAAGCCCACCCAAGAGCGCTACAACCGGTTATAACCCCCCCTGTTCACACGCTTTAGCCAACACGGCTACGGTTCCCCTTTCTAAATGATTAGGTATAATTGAGAAAAATAAAGATAAGAATGGATGACATTAACAATATTAGCCATGAATAAAAAAAAATAAAAAAATAGTAAAAGGAAATAAAGGTAGATAAAAGATTAAGGAATAATAAAAAAAAATAATATCTATATAAAAAGAGCAAGAAATTGAGTACTAATAAAAAAAAGGAAGATTAAAGAATAAATGTAAAAGATCCAAGCTTTAGGTATCCCCGAGGAAGATAGAAGATAAGAAAAATAAAAAAAACTACGTTGACTCAGCCTGGGACTTGAACCCGTACACGACTTGTCTGCACTCAGCTGCGCGGTCCTCCAACCGATCGGGCCACGGACCGTCGTTAAGGTCGGTTCTCCAAACTCGTATAACTCCGGCTGACAATAGTAGTTCCCGCACCAAAACGGGGATAAGGAAAACCTCAGACCTTGGGATAGCTGGCCCTATGGGTGAAAGACGACGTTGACACTGTCACTATGGATTCCTATCGATGGATCTTAATAGGATACAATTACCTTTAGTATCAGCAATAACAACCACGTATGTATATCCGGTGGATATATTTGGTACGTATCGGGACTATCGTATACGGTGTCTTCAGTTTCACTTCACGAGCTAGTCTATGTACTTTATTTTCTAACTACACTTACACCGGTATCTATGTACTGTGACCAAATTCTATTCTAGATATGAGGGGGCACTGCACTTTTCACTCCCACTAATGTCGTTCGGCGATATACTATAATCCACCCTTTATATTCATTTATATTTACAAATGGTTTTGGGCGAAAGAAAAATTAAAATTTCCGACGGTGAAACCAATAAATAGTTTCTTTCCCGTACACACAACCGCTCGTCACCGACTCGTTTACCACCGTCTCATTCTCGACGCCATTCAGTTGGTCCCAGACCACTGTTTCTTCCCCATTTCAGTTCCTGATGCGGTACGTTCTCGTCGACCGTGTTCCAGCGGTACGACGTGGTTACGGATCTTCCGGGCTTTATATCTTAAAAAAAGGAAGGCTCGGTCCCGGGCGGGAATCGAACCCTGGGCGCTCCCATGGGGAGCTAGCTCTCTCCTCTCACGCCAATTCCCCAATGTGGAAAAGGCTGGCAAATTCGGAAGTTCGTTTTTGCACGAAGAATGTGAAAACTTCACCTGAGACGCCAATTCGTAACAACCTGTATTTAAAAAAGGCGAACGTGGTGATATCACTAATTATAGGCCCATTTCAAAGCTTTCGTGTATCCCTAAGCTTTTTGAACAAATTGTTTGTGAAAAGCTAATATTTCTTTGTCGCAATATAATTTGTAATGAACAGCATGGATTTGTACGAAACAGATCCACTGTCACTAATCTATTAAGTTTCTTGCACGATTGTTCTAATGCCTTGGAGAATAAGGGCGAAATGGATTGCATATACACTGACTTCTCTAAGGCTTTCGACCAGCTGTCCCATGAAATAATCGAATTTAAGCTTAGGGCATTTGGCTTCCCACCATGTTTTATAAAATGGGTTAATTCATACCTTAGATCAAGGGTTTATCAAGTGAAATTTAGAGGATCGCTATCTGTATCTTTCACAGCTCAGTCTGGAGTTCCCCAAGGAAGTCACCTCGGACCAATTTTATTTATACTTGCCATTAATGATGTTAAGGCATGTATAAATCACAGAAATATCCTGATCTACGCTGATGATATGAAAATATATAATTCTATCACTACCACTAGTCAGCAAGACAGAATTTTTCTTCAATCTGACATTAATAGCTTCGCCAATTGGTGTGATAAAAACGGTTTATCCCTGAACCCAACTAAATGTCAACATATGGCATTCTCTAGAAAGACTATCCCTTCGACCTTTCAATATTCTCTGTCTCAATATATTCTTTGTAATGTTGATAATTTTAAGGATCTTGGGGTTTATTTCGACCCCAAACTGGGTTTTGCTAAGCATATTAATTCTATTATTAATAAATCTAATTCTATGCTGGGCTTCGTAAAAAGGTGGGCCAAAGAATTTAATGACTCTTACGTTTCTATGTCATTGTACAATTGTTTTGTCCGTCCGATTCTAGAGTATGCCTCTCAAGTTTGGACACCGTTCTACAACATTCATTCAAATCGAATAGAGGCCATTCAACGTAAATTTATTCGATTTGCACTTAGAGGACTTCCATGGGATGATCCATTTAACCTTCCTCCCTACATTCAACGTATCAAGCTTCTTCAAATGTTACCCCTTTCTCAACGAAGGCTTAATAGCGATACCATTTTTTTACAGCAGCTTATATCCGGTCAAATAGATGCACCTGACTTGCTGTCGTCTATTGGCTTTAATTTTCGTGGTGGTGCCCATAATTTACGCAGTGTTGAATTATTGTTTAGCCCCCATCTTAGAACGAATTATGGGAACCATGAGCCTATTAGTCGCATGAGTAGAATCTATAATCAAAATGATCATGTGATTGACTTGCATGTTAGTAAAATTAAGTTAAAAAATATTTTGCGTAATAATGGTTTAATGTCTTAATTTGTTTGCATTATTTTGTGTCTGTGTTAGTATTTTGTAGGTACATAATTATTGTATTTTTAATTGTTTTGTCCTTACTAAAACCTGCACTAAATGATGAGCCTGTGAGAGCACTTTTTGTGCCGGCAATATCTGCCCGTGATAGTTGCTTGCTTTAAGCACTCCACGACACAGAGCTGATAGTGCATTTAAAAAAAAAACAGTTTCCATTAAACACAGACACGATACATTATTGAGCAGATTTATCTTAATGTCACCAAAAAGAATACATTAAGGAGCAAGTTAGGAAATATCTAGCATATCGTTAACGAAAGTGAAGTGAGCAATATTAGGAGGACTATAAATTGATCCAATAATGCATTTATTATAACCAGTTAATACTTCCAAGAATAGATATTCAAATTTGTCGGGAGACAAGGAATACCTTACAGGTTTAGCTTTCAAAGACTTTTTTATGTACATATATCGCAACGCCTCCACCAATATCAGATCTTAAAAGGGTATAGCCACTCAGAGCAAAATAAGCTCTGGTAAGATCTGAATTAAGACAAGTTTCTAAAATACAGATAACGTCCATTTTACCATTCTCAAATAAAAATCTAATTTCATTAATTTGTCTCACTATACTTTGGCCGTTTAAGTACCATATGTGAACACCAGTGCTCCGTGTTGCAACAAATATTATATCATCGTGCGCAAATTTGCACTTCTAGTCCAGTCAAATTAGTCCTTGCAAGGTTTTCCCAAAAATTGGTGTGAATGTTCAGAATACTATTATAAATGAATTGCGAAAAGTCCCCATCAATCCCCCTTGTGCAAAAAATTTTATTGATGGTGAAAGTTTGCAAAAATAGGTTTTTCGCGTTTTTCAGCTGAACGGTGAGTTTTACTGCAAAAATAGTCACGACAAAAATTGTAGATCATCCGATTCTCTACAAAAAATGTATCTACACTTTTTTTCATAAGTATTGCCATTTACGTGATATAGCGGTTGAAAGAATTGAAAAAAATATTTTATTCGTAATATGCACACGTTTCCACCACACCACCTATGGGGTAGTGTGCTTGGCGCTTTTTTTAACGTGGTTTCCCCGGTAGGCCTATTCCACGATCCATTGTGATCCTATTGAATTCAAATTGAGTATTGATAATAATGATGAAAGCTGTGTAAATTATGTAATATATAAATGAAAAAATAATTTGGAAAAATTATTCGTCGGATTCATAATAATAAAATGGAACTTCTAGTGTACTGTCTTCGTTTTCTTCTTCTTCTTTTTCTTCATCTTCCTGCTGGATACAAATATGTTCTAAAAGTGATGCATCATTATGTCTCATCACTGATATCATAATTATTCTCATCTAGTATCGATTCAACATTGGAGCACGACTGTCCTTGACAATTATTGGTACTTGCTAAAGAACAAAACAGTCCAATCTTTTTACAGCCGCATTTAGCGTTGCAACCTTTTTTGCAATTGCAAAAGATGGTGTTAAGGAGTTTTTCTGGTGCAGGTGGGAGTAACGTATGAATTGGTTCCAATGCATTGTCATTTAACTTCCAACCTCAGTCTTCTGGATCCATTTTATTACCAAGCCACACTTGAACTTGATAATATACCCGGAATAGATGTTGTTGAGCAGCAGCAGAGGTTGGGGGAAGACAAGCTAATTGAACTTGTTTTTTATTATAAGTTTTTTTTTTGCAAAAGATAAGTATCGGAGTTTATTTTTTTGATTGATGTCATTTATTTAGCAAATATGGCCATTCAATATCAGTAATACAAAATTATGATCATATTTAAACTTAACCTAATGTGTGAATTCATAATAATTTAATATATATAATTTAATAACATTCAATATAAATTAAGATGTATGCGGAAAATTGCATCTTATATAATTAGCTAATAACATTTTGAGTCTTCTAAAGTTACGTTCGTTTTTTAAGTTTAATGGTAGTGAGTTATACATTTGACAGCCTTTATACACAATGCTGTTTTGTGTTATAACTTCCCGATAAGCGGGGACCCTGAAGTCATTGTCACTTCTTAGATTATAGGGTTGAGTGTCTCTTACATATTGCAGATATTTCTTCAAATAATTTGGTAAAAGATCATATTTAATTTTAAAAATGAAACTTAAAACATTAAACAATATCCTTTGTTTTACATTTAACCATCTTAGTGCATCTAACATCATTGTTATTGGTGTATAAATATTACATTTTAAAATTATTCTCATTGCCCTATTTTGCATACGTTGTAGCTTAATAATCAACGTGTCACATGATAGATACAAAACTGATGAACAATATTCAAAATGCGGTTTGATCATTACATTATATATGTGTACTGCACTCATTAGAGAAATTTTTCTTCTGATTCTACCAAAGAAGCCTACTTTTTTCGCTATTTTTTTATAATGTACTCTACATGCGGCCTTAAGGTTAATTTAGGGTCGATGATTACTCCAAGATATTTAATATTTTCCACCTGTTCAATTAACTCATTTTCTAAAGTAAGATTTATATTGACTTTATGTTTAAGAACCATACATTTTGTTTTTCCGACATTTAATTTAAGTTTATTTGCCCTTAACCATATACTTAATCTAAGCAAGTCTTCTTGCATTCGCCGTTCGCATTCAACGAAGTTTTTTCCAGATATAAATATAAGAGAATCATCGGCAAATAGAGATAACTGAGCGTATTTAAGTTGTTGATTTATGTCATTGATGTAAATAATGAAGAGCAGGGAACCCAAAATTGATCCTTGGGGCACTCCTAGGGTTGTTTCAATACCGCTAGATGATACGCCATTGACTATTGTTCTCTGTGACCTTCTATTTAAAAATGATTCAAACCAGTTCCGTTCCTTTCCTCTAACGCCGTATCTGTAAAGTTTAGATATAAGAATACTCCTGTCGATGGTCTCGAACGCCCTTTTAAGATCCAAAAAGACAGCAACTACATAATTTTTTGCTGCTAGCTCCTCTTTCCAACATATCAAGACGCTATTAAGCGCTGTCTCGCACGAGTGCTTTTTCCGAAATCCCGATTGGTTTTCGAGGAATAGGTGATTGTTTTCAAAATAACTCTCCAGTTGGATGTGCACAATCTTTTCAAGAACCTTCTCATACACTGGAAGCGCGTTTATTGGCCGGAAGTTTTCGCATCGGTCGGTACCTTTGACTTTTTCGATGGGTGTAACAACGGATTCCTTCCATGTCTCAGGAAATATTCCATTGCTTAAAGATAGGTTTATCAATCGCTCTAAAGCGGGTCCGATTACATCCATTGCGTCCAGAAGCATTTTAGCGCTGATGTAGTTAAAATCTTTCTTTTGATTAAGTGATCGTATCACCTTTTTTATGTTTTCCTCATTGACAAGCTCAAATTGAAATGACGTGTTTGCAATTTCTGTACTCTGGGTGAACTGTGTATACGGAATGGTTTGGTTAATGTCCAAGACACTATTTACAAAAAATTTGTTGAACTCGTTAGCAATATTCTCATCCCCATTTATGCACGTGCCGTTAAAGTAAATATCATTTATTGATTGTCTTCCTTTCTTTAAAACGTGCGTTTTAATTACTCTCCACATAGCTTTTTGTTCTCTAGCTCTTTCAATTTGTAACCTAATGCTGTTGTTTCTTGCTCTGACTAACTCTGCTTTATATTGGTTTCGTATAGCACGGTAACTTTCCCATGTAGACTCACTGTTAGACATTCTAAATTCCAAATACCGGGCAATTTTTTGCCGTTTAAAGCTTCTTAGTCTTTCATTATACCCAGCTATCGTCACTACCGCTTATTACTTTAGTGTGTACTTGTGTTTTTGTTATTCGTACTAATTCAGTTTGCAGAACTCTTCCAATTAGATGTGGATCTTCACTATTTAGTAATAAGTCGCTGTTTCTAAGCTGGCTCAAGAACGATAATTTATTGTATTTTAGGAATTCAATTTGGTTTGCCTCAGTTCTTTCTATTATCGTGCGTTTAAGATTGAAGTGAATTAACAGCGTTTCGTGGTCACTTATTTTGAGGTCGGAAATTGTTTTTACAACGGTTGTGTCTGTGTTTGTTATAACCTAATCTATTAATGTTTGGGTAGTGTTTGTCACCCGTGTAGGCTCAGTAACAACTTGTTCACAAAGGTTGTCCACTTCGATTGTGTCTTTTAATTCCTTTCTATAAGTGCTCGATTCGTCAAACCAGTCAATATTTATATCACCTGCGAGTATAAATTTCAGATCTGAAAGAACTAATTCCTCTATCCACTCATTAAACGCATTACAGAAAACTCTCTCTGATGAACTGGGTGACCGGTATACTCCAGTCAGGTGAAATGACTGGTTGTTGTTGGTGATTTTAACAACAAGAAGATAGATATGCGTAGATAGGGTAATTTGTTTAATGGGTTTGACTTCGAAGTTCTTTCTGACATAGATGCAGATCCCACCCGTGTGCCTTGATTCGCTGTTACATCGTACGGGGGTGTGATATTCCTCCAATAAAATCTGATCGTCCTCTATTTCGGAAGTTACGTGTGTTTCAGTAATTACAAGAAAATCAAATTTTTTTCCAATAAAGTTTTCTTTTGCCTCTATTAAGTTGCCAGTCAGTCCTTGAATATTGCAATAAATACCCGTTATTTTGTTTGGTTGCTAAACCACAAATTTACTTTTTTCAGACTGTATAAGCCTTTTATAAACCGCGCATTTATTGTCTCTACTATCGTGATTTATTTCGAGATTAAGAGAATACTTTTCATTATATCGCACACAATTAATACATTTCAATTCGGTTACATTGCATCCTCTGGTATCATGTAAGCCACCACACTTTGCGCATTTGGTTTCATTTTTGCATACTTTTGCACTATGATAATAACCACAGCAGTTGTAGCACTTAAACACATCTACATGTTCAAACACCCGGCACTTTTCCCATCCTAGGTTTATCCTTCGATTTGCTAAAACGTCCTTGTGATCACACTCTTCTAGCTCAATGATTGCACAATATGCCTCGCTGTTTTTGTTTTTAAAGTCTTTTACGCATTTTACTGCTCCAGCAATGTTGTTTTGCTTTTTTACTGCATCCTCCAATTCTTCCCTACTCCACTTTTCACTTATGTCCGTTATCATTACTTTTGGAAGTTTCTTACTAAAAATTTTTACATCGTACTTCTCACCTAGCTTTTGCTTTACCTCCGTTTCAATTTTCTGTACGGTTTCTTCGCCTCTACAATTGATTGTTATTGCGCCCTCTCTTCTATCAGAAACGCTGTCGACTTTAAGCGAAAGGGAAGCAGGGTTGTAGCACTTAAACACATCTACATGTTCAAACACCCGGCACTTTTCCCATCCTAGGTTTATCCTTCGATTTGCTAAAACGTCCTTGTGATCACACTCTTCTAGCTCAATGATTGCACAATATGCCTCGCTGTTTTTGTTTTTAAAGTCTTTTACGCATTTTACTGCTCCAGCAATGTTGTTTTGCTTTTTTACTGCATCCTCCAATTCTTCCCTACTCCACTTTTCACTTATGTCCGTTATCATTACTTTTGGAAGTTTCTTACTAAAAATTTTTACATCGTACTTCTCACCTAGCTTTTGCTTTACCTCCGTTTCAATTTTCTGTACGGTTTCTTCGCCTCTACAATTGATTGTTATTGCGCCCTCTCTTCTATCAGAAACGCTGTCGACTTTAAGGGAAAGGGAAGCAGGGTTTATTTGTTCTTTAATTTCTTTCTTTGTTTTCGCATTTTCTTGTTTACTTTTAGGTTTGATGTAAATTGCCTGTTTCAGCTGATCAGCATAATTCAGTTTATTCTCATTTTTTTTTTGGAACACTCATTTCTTTCACTCCTATTTGAATGTCATTTTTCATTTCGCTTACACTTTTTACTACCATTTGGTTATCTATTGCCATCTTTTTCACGCTGTTATTAATCAGTTCGCTTTGCTCTTTAAACGTCTCGGTAAATTGTCTCATTTTTTGCATTCCTTTCACACCTCTTTCGCATGTTTCTTGGGCTTTTAGCATAGCTTTTAGTCGCTCGTCGTACCTATTCTCGATCGCTTCCAGCAAGATTTTTATTTCTGTTTCGTTTTTTTTTTGAGCGATTCTTCAAATTCGCCTTTGTAATCCTTTAAATGTATTGCGTTCGTTGTTACTTGCTCTTGTATTTCTTTTAGAACTAAGTCTACGTTGTCTATGTATGTTATGCAGTCATCACACATATACTTAACACAAGTGTTCGAGTCGAGAACATTGCTGCTGTATGTGTCCAACCCGCTACATTTTACTGTGTTGTGGAAGACCTTACTGCATACTCCCGCGCATCTGATCCCAGTCTCACCGCGAATCGCAATTTTACATTTAGTGCAAAGCTGCATTATATTGAGAATACTCAACAAATCAATGTATACTTACTCTTCACGTCTTATCGGCCTAAACCGCAAAACAAAAATGCTTGTTGATTTGCTTCTTTTTCCTTGTTTTTTTAAGTTTAAACTTTGAACCATTAATATGCCAACCGTCTCGCACACTTGTCTAACTATCCAAGCAGGTAACTTTTTTTGGAGCTCCGTACATAAGAGGAAGAAAGCGAATTCCATTAGTGATTATAACTTCTGGAGTAGAGTTACTAAACTATCTTTAAAAACTTCAGCACAATTAATTAAATTTTGTTTCTCGAACAATTTCAAAACCGTTGTTTTGCCCCTCTTGAAAAATGCTGATGTTGTATCTGGTATATGGTGAAAGTTTGCAAAAATAGGTTTTTCGCGTTTTTCAGCTAAACGGTGAGTTTTACAGCAAAAATAGTTAGGATAAAAATTGTAGATCATCCGATTCTCTACAAAAAATGTATCTACACTTTTTTTCATAAGTATTGCTATTTACGTGATATAGCGGTTGAAAGAATTGAAAAAGATATTTTATTCGTAATATGCACACGTTTCCACACCACCTATGAGGTAGTGTGGACCAACGACCATACCACGTCGAGTTAATCGGTTCTCGTCAGTCGTTCCGCAACTCTTATCGAGATAGGGCGGCTAGTTAGTGTTCAGCGGAAAAAAAAGGAAAGTGTAACAGTGATAAGTAGCGATTTAGTGAAGAGATTTTTATTCCAAAGTTGGCTTAGTAAGCTAAGCGTCCGACTCTGACGCCGGAGACTCGGGTTCGATTCTCGGCCAAAGTCTTTAATTTTTATTTTTTTTTTTCTCGGAAATAAAGTGATAAAGTCAAAAAGACAAACAAAAAATAAAACAAAGTGCCGCGCATATCAGGCGATGGACCCCGAAAAATCGGAGGTCCCGCTTACGGGTCTGGGTGTGCCGTTGCGACGTGTGGTGCGAACACGTGAGCCGGCAAAAAAAACAGCAGCAACAACAGCAGTAACAAAAGCAGCAATAGCAGCAACAACAGCATCAGCAACAACACCAGCTACAAAAACAGCCTCAGTTTGTATGACAAGGGCAGCTTTAAGTGGCACAAAAAATAAATCAAGTCCAGGCGTAACAACAGCGGGTTTCGCGTTGCCCAGGCGGGTGTCCTCACCACCAGCAACAACAACATCAACAACAACTACAACTCCAATAGCAGCACCTAAAATTGTAGCTGGAAATGCAGCTACAGTAGCAGCTCTCGCTACAACGCCAGCAGAAGCTGTAAGCGAGGAGTATAGGACGGTGGAAAAACGGCGACGAAAGTTGAAACCGAAGCCGAATCTTTCAGCCAAGAGAAGGTTAAACTTGGCAGGCGATAGTGTGGCATCATCGGTGGCTGCAACGGATGATGACGGAGCAAACTCCAGCTCTTATGAGTATGACGGGGGAGTGGACCGGTACGTCGGGGAGGGAAACTCCTTCAAGGACTTACCGGTCGATGACGAGGAAGTCGTTCAAATGGACGAAGAAAAAGAGGACGATGAAGAGGCGCAGCTGGACAAGCTTATAAAAGAGCTACTGGAGAAGCGCGACCAGTTGCGCAGAAAGAAGCTGCAGCAACAGCAACAACAAGCTGTGCTCAAGCAGCAAGTTCAGCAACAACTTCAGGAGAAGCAACAACAACGACAACGACAACATCAGCAACAACAACACCAACAACAACAACAGCAACAACAGCAACAACAACAACAGCAACAACAACAAGAACAATCAAAGCAGCAACAGCAGCAACAAAAGACACAACCTAAGGTAAAAATTCCACCAATAAATGTGAGTAATTTTGAAATAGTAGATAGCATTAGGTTATGTAAACTTATCACGAAAAATTTCCATGTTAAAAGGCTTCCAGCCAACAAACACATAATTTTATGTGAAAAAATAGAGGAGTACCATAGGGTTCGTGCCGCCTTGGGAGAGGTTAAGACCGAGTACTTTACGTACACCCCAAGGGAGCAAAAACTTAAAACCGTTGTGTTGAAGGGAATTGATCCCTCAATAAAAACGGAGGAGCTAGAAAAAGAGCTCAAACTTTTTGAAAGCGACGACCTCAAGTTCGTGGGGGTCAAGCCGTTTTCTTCGGCTGTGGCAAGAGGTGGTAACCGTTACTTACCATTCTTCTTAGTGCAGCTTACTCCCGACAGCAAAATTGACAGGCTGCGAAATATCCGCTTCCTGTACTACCACGCTGTAAGATGGGAGAAAATAAAAAGGTCGGATCGCATACTTCAATGTATGCGGTGCCAAAGGTTCGGGCACGCCGCAGCTAACTGCAACATGCAGTTCAGATGCGTGAAGTGCGATATGGACCACAAACATGGTGAATGTCCTCTGGGTAAGGATAGAGTTGAAGACCGGAGTGTCCTCTCTTGTGTGCTCTGCAGGAACTCTGGGCATCCCGCCAACTTCAGGGGTTGCCCAAAGTACCAGGAGTTGAAAAAAAGAGTCCAGGCCCGCAAACAGCAATCTGAAGATGATAGGCGTCAGAAGAGTCGTTCGTTCTCTAATTTTGTGGCACCCAACGTGTCCTTTGCCCAAATGGCAGCTGGACCGGGTCAAGCCCAAATAACATTAAATCAACCAAAGGTAGCCCAAAAGGCACCAGAAGTTGATCTGGACTTGAAATCGATCCTTCTGTCTCTGCACGGAAAGATCGATAAGTTCCAGAAACAATTAAATGAACAAGCGGCCCGAATTGACTTTATCTATTCGGAGTTGTTTGTAGGGTCTGGTGTGCCATAAATCAAATGGCTACGCTGGATGAGGGAAACTTAAAGATCCTTGCTGTGAATGTTAATTCACTAGTCAGGATCGAGAAAAGAACGTCACTTGCCAATTTGTTAAAAACCGAAAACCCGGATGTGCTTTTGGTTAGCGAAACTAAGCTAAATCAGAAGCACAAATTGGGATACAAAAATTATCATGTAGTAAGAAGAGACCGGCCTCTCTCCACTCAAGGAGGTGGGGTTGGAATCTTAATTCGAAAAGGCCTGCGCCATAGGGTTATATATAGCGGGGACGTGCGTAGGTTCCAGTTGTTGGAAGCATGCATCATATGCATTCCTCTCCATAGCCGGAGGAGAGTGTATGTGGTGTCGCTTTACGCACCTGCAGCACCTCCACCCAACCAATTTATGACAGAGCTCGAGACACTTTTTCGTAGTCTGCAGCTGAACTCGGAGGAGAATTATTACTTCTTGGCCGGAGATATTAATGCCAAACATGCGGCATGGGGAAATGTTACTACAAATCCCAGGGGCAACCAGTTTCACGACTGGTGGCGCCTCAATATGATTGAGTACAAACTCGAGTTGTACGCGACGGATATCCCTTCCTTCCCAAGAAGCGGTGCTTTCCTGGACTTGGCCTTAACGGACGCAAGACTTCAACTGACAAATATAGACCAATACACGCGGAACTGTTTGCGTGCGTTTGAGTACGATAGTGACCACTACGGACTCGCCGCCGCAATACGGATCCCGAACGAGCAAACGCTGCTGGAGGAGTACGAAGCAGTGTGTTCATTCGATTATCGGAGGGCACAATGGTCGCGCTTCTCCAGATTTTTAAAGCGAGATATACGTTCGAGTGGGATCGACCCACCGACAAACAGTAACATGACAAATGATGACATTGATCGGCATTTATTGCAAATGAACGACGCCATCAAACGAACTATGGAACGAACTATTCCTCGGGTAGGACGTTCCGACGACGACCAGACAGAAAAGTACAGAAACCCTACAATCGACGCACTATACCGACAGAAAAGTAGACTGCTCTCGAGGCTTAAACGGCTGTACAGGCAATTTACTGATCGCGACGACCCGGAGGTAAGGATGCTGAAGTCAGAGATCCGAATCCTGAATCAGCTGATAAAAGAAAATTA
Organism: Portevinia maculata; assembly: GCA_949715645.1. Taxonomy (NCBI): domain Eukaryota; kingdom Metazoa; phylum Arthropoda; class Insecta; order Diptera; family Syrphidae; genus Portevinia; species Portevinia maculata. The sequence continues at coordinate 47,083,370 of OX454528.1, read as the reverse complement.
CAGAAAATCTGTAAGTCTGTATTGGGGCAATAAAATTCGGGCTATTAAAACCTGTAGTCCGAATATGTTCCCACAGATAAATAAGTTGTTCAGGAGGAAAGATCACAATGATATTCCTTGTGTTCGAATCTCCCAGACAGCAGAGAACAGACAGACAGTACTGACTGCTGGAATAAGTCCAGAAAGTGTCGCTTCAAACGACGATTTTTTCGTGGTCGAGGACCCACAGGAGAAAGTGGATTTGCTGGGCGCTTGTTTCGAGGCCGTGTATACGGTGAACAATCCTGTTCGCCGTAACCACGACATTGAGAATAGGGCTCTGGTGAGCCACTTCTATCTCCGCACCGAACTTGAGAATTGGCGATCTGAGAATAACGGATTCACCGTGTTCACTGATGAAAACCATGCTAATGCAGTTGTCGCCAATGGCCGAGATGCATCGCACTTGTTCGTGTCGAAGGATGATCTTCTGTGCATCTTCGAGTCACTAAAGAATAAAAAGTCGGCGGGGATGGATGGTGTCCCAAACGTCGTATTGAGACACCTGCCTTTGGAGGCTGTAGATATTTTCACCACGCTGTTTAACAATGCGATGAATAATTGGGCAGCCATTGGCGGTGAGAAGCGTAGTTAGATATCTGGGTATCTGGCTTGACCAGTATCTGTATTTCGATAGACATATAGTTGCTTGTCTTGCTGGGGCCAAGAAGGCTTATGCTCTGACAAGGAGACTGTTTCATAGCAGTCAACTTGACTCTAGGGTGAAGGTCATTTGCTACGTGGCCCTTATAAGGCCGATCATCGCTTATGGTTGTCCATTGTGGTTTAATATAGCGCCTAGTTATATGGAAAAGATTCGGGTTTTGGAGAGACAATGTCTTAGGACCTGTCTCCGGTTGTTCCGAACGCCCGAATCCAACTATATAAAATACTATCCCAACAAGGTCCTATACGATGGGGCTCAGTTGAATAGGATTGACAATTTCCTCATTAAGGTCACTCGAAGGCACGTTGCAAGGGCGATGGCCAGCGACAATAGTCTGATATTTGGGGCTTACTACCCCAATGAAATGTACATAGAGAGTACGCTCCGGTCTGGCTTTATCCCGCCAGAGGCATTTATCCATATTGATTCAAAAGGGCTGGTACAGACGAGGGATGGTATCCCGGTCTTATACCATCGCTACCGCAGCGCGAGAGATAAGCGGCTCCGCCATGACGGGGACGACGCCAATGCTCATGAGCTCCTCCGTTTTAGTACCGCAATATCGGAGAGGGATATATTCGACACGGAAAAGCAATTCGCCGAATTTTGGTGGCTTGTTGAGGGGGGAGGGGTCAACATGCCCTCCCAGGACGGTGCGTTACTCTAGGTAACATCCTCTTAGCTTATAAGTTAGATTAAGTCAGCTAGGGCGTTTTTGGGAGAGGCCGGGCTCGCCAACGTGTGGTGGTGCTTCCGGGAGTTGACTGACGCTGTAAGGCTTCAGTCGGCTCACGACGGCGCGTGTGCACGTTGACGACTGCCAGGCGCTCGGAAAGCAATTGGGATTTTGACCACTTGTTGCGCCAGGCAACGAGTGCTCAGAATCCTAATTATAGTTAGAATATGCTAAGTAGTTTAAGTAAGTAGAGTAGGTAGTTTGTAATTTGTTTTTTTATATAAAAATATAAAATTTGATAAAGATTCCGAGTTTTCTTAACAATTTTCTCGATGAAAACATAATTATGTAAGATTAGTTCGTAAAATAGTTTTTAGGCCGAAAGGCAATAATTATAAGATAGAGTTAAGTTTAGGGCGTCCGCATAAGGATCAATAATCTAGAATAAGTATCCTGTTAATTTTAAGTTAGATTTAATCATTTTTGTCTAGTATTTAAGTTGATATAAGCTAATAATTAATAAAAATGAATTTAAAAGTAAAAAGTAAAGTAATCGGTTCTCGTCAGATCACCGTAATTAAACGACGTTGGGCGCGGTTAGTACGTAGATGGGGGACCGTTTGAGAACAACCGCGTGTCGTTGGCCAGTCCCATCTACAGCGTTGAGGTAGATAATATACGTGGTATCACAATGGACCTAAATTGGTTAAGTGTTTCGTCTTCTGCCGACAGCCACATAAACTTAACCTATGAGGTAGTGTGCTTGGCGCTTTTTTTAACGTGGTTTCCCCGGTAGGCCTATTCCACGATCCATTGTGATCCTATTGAATTCAAATTGAGTATTGATAATAATGATGAAAGCTGGTAAATTATGTAATATATAAATGAAAAAATAATTTGGAAAAATTATTCGTCGGATTCATAATAATCCAATGGAACTTGTAGTGTAGCGGCAAATATTCACAACACGATTTTTTTTTTTGAATCGCGTATATGCACGGTGTATGTAGAAGGAATTTCGGAAAAACCTTATAACGTATAAGCGAATCCGCGTGTGCTGGGACCGCGTATGTGGGGGGTTCATTGTATATATGATAGAAATAAGACAATTTGTCATAGAAATAAGACAATTTTAAACACAAAACTAATCAGCACAATTCTGTGGCGCATTTACCCGCGGCGTTTCACACAGTTCAACTCCGTTGAGCACACACAGATTTGTATTTCTACTTCCCTTCTTTTCTCTCTTTGATATGACTCTTCGTTGTGGCGCTTTAAGACTTACTTACACAAGTATGTCATACTCTAACACGGCCATCGTGCAAAATTCATCTCTCTCGATTGAATAAAACAATAATGCCTTTTCCTTTTGACATAATTCATTTATAAAATTTATTGCATTGAAACATTACCTTTAAAAAAAAAACAAAACATAATTCATTTATACAATGCATTGCATTGAAGCATTGTCTTTCAAAACGATACTCATCTGTTCGGTTCAATAATCTGCTGCCTCGGCATTCACTGTCAATAGCCACAGCAAGACAACAACAATCTGTAAAATATTGAAGTTGCTTTAACAATTTATCAGAAACGGAACTATTATCGTTGAGCGGATATAGCTTAGAAAATGCTTCAAATGTCTAGAGTTTGGCCACCTAGCCAAACAATGCAAAAGCTTAGAATATCGATCTAAGCTCTGTAGGAGATGTGGAACGGAAGGCCACATAGCAAAAGACTGCTTAGAGGAGCCATCGTGCATGTTTTGTAAAAAGAACCACCCAGAACAGGCGAAGCATATAGCCGGAAGCAGTAAATGCGCGGTATTTAGGAGAGCCATCACCAGCAGAAAATCATGAAGATTATACAAATAAACCTAAATCACTGCGAAGCAGCCCATGATCTCCTGGCACAAACAGCAAAAGATAAGAAAGCAAACATAATTTTGATCAGCGAACCATACAAGACTCTCGACAGCAACGTATGGATCTGTGACAAATCGAAAATAGCTTCTATATGGATAACTGGAAGACATGCTTTCCAAGACACCTTCGAACAAGCGAACGGCTTCGTGCGAGCCAAAATAAATGGAATAAACTTCTACAGTTGTTACGCTAGACCAAGTTGGACGACAAACGAATACCAAACGATGCTAGATAACCTGGCAAGGGATGCTTATGGACGGTCCCCAGTTATTATTGCTGGCGACTTCAACGCATGGGGAACAGAGTGGGGAAGCAAACGAACCAATACCAGAGGACGTACACTTTTGGAAACATTTGCACCTCTGAACATAGGCTTGGCAAATAGAGGCCGGGTTAATACATATCGTAAAGCAGGACTGGATTCGATTATAGCTATTACCTTCGCGAGTAACTCCATCCTACGAAGTATAAAATGACGAGTCAGTGAAGAATATACGCAAAGCGACCACCAAGCGATAATATTTGAAACTGCTGATAAAAATAATCTAAAAGACCCCAATCCAGCGGGACCAAAATGGAAAGACGCGCTCTTTGACAAGGATACGTTTGAAGAATTGATAAGCACAGACAACCAGAAACAGAACGAAACGGCAGAAGCCATGTCGGCCCAACTCGTCCGTGCTATCAATACAGCGTGCGATGCAGCAATGCCCAGGAGAGTAAGCAGCAAAAAGCGTGCACCATGCTATTGGTGGAATGAGGACATTATGGCCTAAGAGCCAGGCGAAAGTTCCAACGATCCAGGCGGAGAGCTGGCTTTCAAGAACATCTGAATAACTTTAGAATAGTGAGGCATGAACTAAAAACGGCTATCAAGGAAAGTAAGGCAAAATGCTTTAAGCGTATATGCGACGAAGCTGACATTAACCCCTGGGGAACAGCATACAGGATGGTTATGACGAAGCTGACGGGCTGTAGAACCGCCCCAATAACATGCCCAAGAATGTTGAGATCTATAGTAGAACACCTTTTCCCCAAAAGACCAGCTACTATGTGCAGCATAATAAGAGAGGTTAATCCAGACGATATACCTGTTGTAGTGTACATAATAACAATACTGACAAATAGCCTTATCATCAAATGCAATTCTCCCAGCAACACCAATATAGACGCACTTTCCACATTTCCCACCAAATCCACTGGACACCCGATACACAGCTAATGCTCGCCATAGAGTCAAGGCCAATGACGATTGCACCTTTTTCGTGTCGCAGCAATTTGTGCTGAGTAATCCAAATACATTTCTTCTTTTGTTTTAGTTTATCATATTATAATGTAAGTAGCAAGTAAGATATTTTTGTATAAATAGGCTAAGATCTTTTGAATAAAGAATCAATTACTATCTGACGTTTGAATGCAATGCAATTGGCTCCTTAGCCGCTTATTCATTTCAGCTCGGCTCTTTAGCCACCAAAACAGTTCGGCTCTTTAGCCATCAATATTTCGGCTTGGGATAGCCAATAATCCCCATAGTAAATATTAGGGAGGTAGTATTCTATCAAAAATAAGTAAAAACATTACACTGTTATTATTCTGTAGGAGCTGCTAAAGGCATGCAGCAGGATAGGTGACAACAAGGCACCAGGACCAGACGGAATCCCAAACAAGGCATTGAAGGTGGCTGTTACAAAGAGACCAGACCTCTTCATATCAACAATGCAGAGGTGCCTAGAGGAAGGAACCTTTCTTGAGAAATGGAAAATGCAGTACTTGGTCCTGCTTCCGAAAGGAAAGAAGCCTCCAGGAGAACCATCGTCCTACCGCCCTATATGCCTATGTGCAGTCCTTCTTTGCGCCGCTCCGGTTTGGGCGGGGCACTGGCGACGAAAGAAACAAGAAGGAAACTATCATCCGCATACAGGCTTAGCGCGTTAAGGACAATCTGTGGTTTTCGAACCATCTCGGACGAAGCGGCCTTCGCCATGGCTGGAATGATACCCATAGACATTCTAGCGGGCGAGATGTTGAGGATCTACAACAGAAAAACGCCGGGCGGACAAGATGCAAGTGAAATGGCAAGAATGAAAGTAGAAGAAAGAGCAGCTTCAATTGCTATATGGCAAACCGGGTGGAACAACACTACAAAAGGCAGATGGACATACAAGCTGATCCCGTCAATCGAGACCTGGACAAAGCGAGGACATGGAAACAGCAACTACCACCTTACGCAGTTCCTGACTGGCCACGGCGGCTACCGCAAATACCTACATCGATTTGGACACGATAGCTCGCCATTTTGCCCAGATTGTCCAGACCACGAGGAAGACACGGAGCACGCAGTTTTTCATTGTAGGCGATTCGTATCATGGAGAACGAATCTTCCCAATCCATCTTTCGTAATATACCATATGTTACAGTCGGAGAAAAATTGAACGAAAGTTTGTTATCTGGTAACAACCATCCTGAATGAACTGCGGAGAGTAGAAAGGCTAAGGAGAGCATCAGAAGCAGCAGAAGCGTCAGAAGCAACTGACACAAGACAAGACGCATAGCATGAATTGCTAACCAGCCGCGCGAAGTAATACCTAACGGTAGTCCCGCGGGGAGAGTGGTTGACGTCTGCTGGGTGTGGATTAGTACGTAGGCGCATTCCTGGCATCGATTATTCGGGTTTGTGAATCGTGCATGCCATCTTTTGAAGATGACCACATCCATTGGCACAGCCAAGAAAAAAAAGAGAACTATTATCGTATAATTACACAACCATGTGACCGCGGATGGAATAGCTCAGAGGAAATATTAGACAAGCTGTCTAAACCACCACAATCACTCAGATTGTAGCACAAATCTCAAACGCTCGAGGATAATAGCTTGTTCAAACTTTCATCAGCCGGAACCCAGAAGCACAGCTCAGAGGCAATCTTAAGCTTGCCTATACCTACTTATGTGCCCAATGGAATAGCTCAGAGGCAGTCTTAAGCTTATCTATCCTTATGTGCCCCGACTACGAACTTCGACTCAGAGGCCAGAATCCAACTACTATTCAACCATGAGCATTACGACTCAGAGGCGATATTAAGCTTGTTCATAATTATACCTCAGAGGTTTGCCCTACGTCATAAAACTTGTCTATTTAATCAATCTAATATATAAAATTCTTGTGTCACAGTTTTAGTGTTTATACTCCTCCGAAACCGCTTGACCGATTTTGATGAAATTTTATATGTATATTCCGTAGGTATGAGAATAGGTTTATAACTAATTTTTATACCACTAAGTGATAATGGTGATAATTTTTTTTTTTTTGATTAACCATTGAAAAATACATATATTCCTTAATTTTCAAACTTCTACCACCAACCCCCATTTTTTAATAGCAATATTAGTACTGTAATAATCTTCAACTCTCAGTGATCGATAACTGATTTATCATTTATTAGTTTGTTTATTATTCAGTGCGTGCAAAATCTTAAGGGGAACAATTTAAAATAAAAGAGAAATATATACGTGTTTTATGATTGTGAAAGGATGATAAAATAATAAAAGAACGAATACATTGTCAGTATACTGTTTTCCATCATTAAGTACTACAATTTAATCTATTTATGTGTGTAGTAAACAATGCCAGCAAGACGCAAATTGAACAATTTGGACCGTCGAACGAATAGAACGACATACATGCGAAATAGAAGAGCCTAAAGATCAGACGAACGAGTCCAACAAGATAATGCAGATGTGCGTATGAGCATGGCACAATTTCGTGAATCACAATCACAAGAGGCATGAGCTGAACGAAATCAACAAAGACAATTGGATTGAACGGCTTACTTATCGGTACGGATCCAGATTCTAACCTGTTCCTGAAGTCAACATTTAATTCATGTTTCCAAATGACATCGTTCGGAGCAACAGAAATAGTTAAAAAACATAGGGACGGGCTACAGTCCGCTTGGGCAAACTGTTGGATACCCTATTCTTATTCCTATCCCTCATAAGTGGGCGTGACAAAAGTCTAAGTATGGTTGAATTGTTAAGAACGCTCTACATATTTTGTTATATAACATTTAAAGGATTTTATCAAAAAAAAAACGCTCCGTAGCTCAAACTTGGGTGTTTCAGTAAAATTGTTTTATTTAATTGTGGGTGTGTCAGTAGGCGGATTTAAAAACATAGGGACGGGCTACAGTCCGCTTGGGCGAACTGTTGGATACCCTATTCTTATTCCTATCCCTCATAAGTGGGCGTGACAAAAGTCTAAGTATGGTTGAATTGTTAAGAACGCTCTACATATTTTGTTATATAACATTTAAAGGATTTTATCAACAAAAACGCTCCCTACCTCAAACTTAGGTGTTTCAATAAAATTGTTTTATTTAATTGTGGGCGTGTCAGTATGCGGATTTAAAAAAAAATAACACATGGGAATAAAGGGCCCCTAGAGGGTATATATTATAAATTTCAGCTCCCTAGCTCAAACTTTGGATTTTCAAAAACATTGTTTTATTTATTTGTGGGCGTGTCAGTGGGCGGATTTTGAAAATTTTTTATCCCGAGCAGTTTTAGGAGTCATAGATCATATATGGGTCAATATTTCAAAATATTAATATTTTGCACCTCGAAATCGACCTTTACGGATATAAACAAATTTAATAATTTTTCAATTACACTATATTTAAGAATAGTTATTGAACATTTTAAGCCAATGGGCCACCCAATTTAGTTATTTTTAACTGATTTTATTTTCCACGGGAATGACAGAACTAACATGGAAATGACAAATTCCTATCATGGTATGACGACACAGCATGGAAATGACCTTAACCTTATTATAGCAAATTAAAACACATATGAAGTCAGTTTTTTTAAATAAACGTTTAAATTACAAATAAGCTACAAAAAAGGAACGTTAGGAATTTCAGTCTTGTATAATTAAAATAAAAATAAAAACGTAGGTATTTAAATTTAATTTAAATTTAATTTTGTGGGGGAATTTATAAAATACACGCGCTTTCCTCGCAGAACCATGATTGGTTTCGGTAAAATGGCCAAAATTTGTATAGAGCTTATGTATGATACATCATCATGGTTTAGTATGAAATATTGTTTTTTCGACGTTCACGTTCCTTTTCCGCGCGTAGTTTTTTTTTATCATTTTCAGCGTTTTTCTTTACTTTTAACTTTTGGTCGTTTGTCAAAAACATCAAGAATTCGGCCTCGTCATCTATTCCGACACTCATTTACAACGACATTCCAGCCGTCGGCTCTTTGGATAAAGTAAATCTGCTTGCTGCTCACTTTGCAGCTAGCTTAACGCTCCCAGATTGTGCTTTATCTCCCCCTGTATTCGAGCGCGTAGAATACTCCATGGGACCAATCCACTTTCGCACTCGTACAGTGGCTAGAGTCCGCTGGTCCAGGTGATATTTCCCCCATCGTTCTGAAGTGGTGTTCTTCTACGCTGGCAAAACCACTGCGTAAGCTTTTCCATCTGTCCTATTCTTCAGGGCTCTTTCCGAGAAGATGGAAAGCAGCATTTGTCCAGCCTGTCCCAAAAAAAGGCGAGTCTTCTTCCTTTTCCCTTCCCTTCCCTTCTTTCTAAGGTCATGGAAACGCTGATCAACCGTCAGCTAATGAAATATCTTGAATCTCGAAAACTTCTCAATGACCGACATTACGGTTTCCGGGGCAACAGGTCCACCGAAAATTTCAGCTTTTTAGCTCAAAATTCGATTTTTTCCAAAATTTTGTTTTTTTTTTTGAGTTTGTGGGCGTGTCTGTGGGCGGATTTCAAAAATTCGTAAGCTTGATAATTTCGGGACCGTAGAGAGTATATGGTTAAAATTTCAGCGCTCTAGGTCCAGTTTAAAGGCCTAATTTTTGCCGACAGACGGACTGACGGACGGACGGACGGACGGACGGACATGGCTAGATCGACATTACTATCGATGCTGATCATAAATATAGTAACTTTTAGGGGTCTACGGACAATATTAAGGTATGTTACAAACTATGCGTCAAAATTAATATACCCGTAGAATAGGGTATAAAAAATTAACACATGAGAATAAAGGGCCCCTAGAGAGTATATATTATAAATTTCAGCTTCTTAGCTCAAACTTTGAATTTTCAAAAAAAAAAAAAAATTGTGGGCGTGTCAGTGGGCGGATTTTGAAAATATTTACTCATGAGCATAACGGGCCCATAGAGAGTATATATTATAAATTTCAGCTCCCTAGCTCGAACTTTGGATTTTCAATAAAATTGTTTTATTTAATTGTGGACGTGTCAGTAGGCGGATTTAAAATAAATTAACACATGAGAATAAAGGGCCCCTAGAGAGTATATATTATAATTTCAGCTCCCTAGCTCAAACTTTGAATTTAAAAAAAAAAAAAATATATAATTGTGGGCGTGTCAGTGGGCGGATTTTGAAAATATTTACACATGAGCATAAAGGGTCCATAGATCATATATAAAAAATTTCAGCTTTCTAGCTTAAAATTCGATTTTTTTCCAAAATTTTGTTTTATTGAGTTTATGTGGGCGGATTTCAAAAGTTCGTAAACTTGATTATTTCGGGACCCTAGAGAGTATATGGTTAAAATTTCAGCTCTCTTGGTCCAGTTTAAAGGCCTAATTTTTGCCGACGGACGGACGGACGGACGGACATGGCTAGATCGACATTACTATCGATGCTGATCATAAATATAGTAACTTTTAGGGGTCTACGGGCAATATTAAGGTATGTTACAAACTATGCGTCAAAATTAATATACCCTTAGAATAGGGTATACTAATGCTGCAAATGGTCAACAATTCCATTCAAAATTTAAAATCAAAGGCCAAGTTTATCACAAAATGGGATCATTGCTGCCAATGCCGAATGAACCACATATTTTTTTACAAATTTACTTTATGGGTGGGGGGACTCCGAAACGCACTCGCCAATCGCGTGGATGCACGTTGCGGCTACAATAACCTCAATTCACGATATCCCAGACGCATCGTCGGCGAGCTGGATGCTCTATAGACGTTTTCACCAAGCTATCTCTTTCTGAAGTGTGGAATCCCTGTCTTAAACAATAGAAGCAAATTGAATGATAAAATTGCAGAAATTTGCACAAATCGTATGGAATAATCATTGTGATTGTTAATGAACTGAATATGAAAGTGCAAACAGAAGCTATTGAAGGGTAAAAAGTAACAAATTATAGAGAAAAAACGTGAGAAAGTATGTTAAAGCAAAACAAACAATAAACTATCCTCTATCTTATTCTTATTCTCATCAGACACCTAAGGAGTCTACGAGTATACTCGTATCATAAATTTCAGTTTCCTAGCTCTAACTTTGACTTTCCAATAAAATTGTTTTATTTAATTGTGGGCGTATCAGTGGGCTGATTTAAGAAATCTTATCTTCGAGCAGTTTTATGAGCCAAAGATGATAAAAAAATTTCAGCTTTCTAGCTAAAAATTTGATTTTTTCGATAAATTTGTTTTTTTTTTAGTTTGAGTTTTTAGCGTGTCTGTGGGCGGATTTCAAAAATTCTTAAACTTGATTATTTCGGGGACCTGGAGAGTATATATGGTTAAATGCTCAATTTTTGCCGACAGACGAACGGATATGGCTAGATCGACATTACTATCGATAAATATAGTAACTTTTAGGGGTCTACCCTTAGAATAGGGTATAAAAACAGTTAATATGTTGACCGAAAACCCTGTTCAATTGTATCTAGATACCTATCTAAAATGTTTGTTTAGAAAACTTTTCAACTTATATGCTTCCAAGCAAAAATATTTTTTTGCCACAACGCGATTGTCATGGTTTCGCTTTTATTTTTCGTATAGAATCTTAATATATTGTTAGATTTTTAGTATTCAAAAACGTGGTTTGGATACGCCTTCTTAGTTCCGAAACTTTTTTTTTGTTAAAATTGGATTTGTTATAAACTTTTTTGGAAATATTCGCGAAGAACGTATTTCCCGCCATACGAATTCGCCATTGTTTTCCTTAATTTCATTCAGCTGTTGGTTTTTGTTTGTGTTCATTTGCCACTGACGTTGTCGTGAGGTACTCTATTGAATGAGCACAATGAATTGTTCAAATTATTCAAATCACACATGCACAAATTACAAACTGACAATCACGCTATTGTCATCAATCCTGATAAAACACCAGCTGGAGAGCACATGCGTGGATTTCATGCACCTGTTATTGACGACTTTGCTGGAATCATGGCTGGCGACCGTACAGCGACGCGACAAATCGTGATTTGAAGAAGAAATAATCATGCTTATTTTGAAATTCGAATGAATAGTCAAGTCGTTCGAATGCCTATTTTCGTTCGAATTATACCGGTTTTCCTCAAATAAATTTTCAATTCGATCGAATCTCAAAATACAAATTCTTCTAATTCGACAAACTATCGTTCGAATTCGAATGTCAAAATCAGCATGAATAATCTCGAGTTCATTGCTGATACACACCGTTCATACGACGCTCTCCAATATCCGCTAATGTTCTGAAAGGGATAAAACGTCCATAGCGCTCAATTCCTCTTTCAGTCATATACCACATCCCCACACACTTACAATAAGTTAGTTATTTTTCATTTCCCTACGAAAATATTCACTAGAAATAATTTATATGGCAAAACAACGTTTGCCGGGTCAGCTAGTATATATATATATTTTTTTATCTTTTAATTTAATACGACCTACAACTCACCTTTTTTTTCTAGGTCTCCGCCGAGAGATCCGTTGCATCTTCTTCCCCATTTATTAAGCGAATTACTTCTCTAGTAGCTACTATGATCGTATTCGAATTATCCTTCTTTAGGTTAGGTTAGGTTAGGTTTATGTGGCTGTCGGCAGAAGCCGACACACTTAGACCAATTTAGGTCCGTTGTGATATCACGTATATTATCTACCTCAACTCTGTAGATGGGACTGGCCAACGACACGCGGTTGTTCTCATATACGTACTAACCGCGCCCAACGTCGTTTAAATACGGTGATCTGACGAGAACCGATTAACTCGACGTGGTATGGTCGTTGGTTTATCCTTCTTTAGCTTGTACCTGGTGTTAGTGCCTCGCGACAAAGGTTAACGTTTTTCTTTTCAGCCCGTTGTTTTGCCCAACAGGTGTTCTCATTATGACTAGTTTTTGAACAAAAGTCACATTCTTCACCCCTATCAGTACTAGTTGGTAATTTACGCTTAGGAGATTCTTGCCTGGTTCTGTTTTCCTGCGATGTCATCTATGGACATTTTGCTCAAATATGTCCCGATTTTCCGCAGCCGTAACAGCGTCTCTCTTCCACTCGAGGAAGTTTGGATGGCAAGTCCATACTTTCTTGCCTACGCGGTGGGAAGTGCCTGACAACGCTTAAATCTACCCTTTGACGACCACAGCTTGGCGGATCGTGCTTGCGACGAGGACTCTCGCGAATTGAGGACAGATGGTCAATTAAACTCTGCACTAATACATAACGAAAGTTAATGAATTTCGTAAGCCAACCTCGGAAATGCACCCTATAACGATTCGCACAATCTTGTCCTCAGGCATATCGAAAGGTAGGCGATTTATCTGAGAGACCATCTCCATTGCAAAGTCGCTGTAGTAGGAGACAAATTCGTTGCTTCCTAGTTCGCAACACTTCGCAGTTGATTAACGATATCTGCACCGGTGGAAAACGAATGGATCAAGGAAGCGCGCAAATCAGCCCATTCGTAATGTTGGTAGCCATATTTTTCGTACCAAGTTTTTGCCCTGCCCAACAATGCTGCTTGCACTTTGGGAATGACATCAACATTTTCTAAATGGTCACGCTGCACTCTTATTTATATCCACGTCATCACACAATTTCTGAACGTCAACGTCAAGAGTAGTCTGGGTCAAAACAGGGAAATCCAACAACTCTATTGCCTTTATTGCCTTCACGTTGGTTGTTTCGGAGAATTTCGTTTATGGCGTTTACGGTTGTAACTAAACCCTCGCTTCTCCCTGCATTGCCCTTTTCCGACCGATCAATGGTAACATCCTAATCCTTATCACTCAACTCAGTTGTTGCCTTCCTACCCTTCTTCATCGAACTACAATTTTTTCTGTTCATCACTCACCGACTCAAATAACCGCAATCACGTTGTTTCCAGGCAAAAAGTTCAGCTGCTCTTACCCACACAGTCACAGATAGGCCACACAGAATACCTTATCTCTATTGAAATAAACATACACGCAGGAACACGACAGGACAAGGTTTGAACAGAATTGAAAAACACACTGCCACTTGTGATAACGAAACAAAATGAATTAATTTTATTTATATAATATTTTTTTTTCTTTTATAAAGCACTTGGATTCTATGATCCCACTTCTAATGATAGAAATAAGACAATTTGTCATAGAAATAAGACAATTTTAAAAACAAAACTATACTTTATCCAACAAAAATTGTCAGTACAGGCAAGATAGGATGTTTGTCTCTCAGTCTGGTTGCAATGACTTACATAAATCGGTCCCTGTTTAAAGCTCTGGCAGGGTTACCGTAGTGTGTATAATAATTCGCCAAAACTCAGAGAGCAATTCTATTAGGGTTGCCAACTTCCAATTTAAAATAAAAATATTGCGGAACGAAAGAAATTCCGTTTATCTTTTTCCTTTTCTGATAAGATAATAATAGGCGCGTTTTTTAACAGTAGACCAACAAAATATATAAATTTCGTAACACAAACAAAAATAAAATTAAAACGAAAAATATATTACTGTAATCCAATTTATTCATTATAAATATTGTAAAACATAAAATACTAATTTCTAATATCACTACTCAACTAATCGGATGAGTAATTACTGCTACTGCTCTTGTTATTTAGGTCTATTATTAACCTTTCAACTGCTTCCTCGGCAAAAACGTCCATGTCCCACATATTTGGCTCAACAACCTGTACAACGTGTTGGACACATCGATGCCATTTTTCCTTGTTAACCCTTGTAAGTGCTGTAAGTCTCTTATTTCAGCCATTTTAAATGACTTTTTTTGGCTTGCTACAAACCCTTTCACTTGAGCCCAAACTCAAACCAATTCTATTGGATTAAGGTCACAGTGATAAGACGGCAAGCGAAGCACTTTATGCCCCGCATGTTGAGCCATTTCATCCACGACGTATGTTTCATACTTGCCTTTGTAACTTTTAACGATTTCAAGCAACTCTGCTTTAACCATATCATCCTCGAAACTTATCGCATTTGATCTCAACCACTTTTTATACCCTATTCTAAGGGTATATTAATTTTGACGCATAGTTTGTAACATACCTTAATATTGCCGGTAGACCCCTAAAAGTTACTATATTTATGATCAGCATCGATAGTAATGTCGATCTAGCCATGTCCGTCCGTCCGTCCGTCAGTCGGCAAAAATTAGGCCTTTAAACTGGACCTAGAGAGCTGAAATTTTAACCATATACTCTCTAGGGTCCCGAAATAATCAAGTTTACGAACTTTTGAAATCCGCCCACACAAACTCAAAAAAACAAAATTTTGGAAAAAATCGAATTTTAAGCTAGAAAGCTGAAATTTTTTATATATGATCTATGACTCCTAAAACTGCTCGGGATAAAAAAAATTTCAAAAGACACCCACAAATAAATAAAAAATTTTTTTTTGAAAATCCAAAGTTTGAGCAAGGGAGCTGAAATTTATAATATATACTCTCTAAGGGCCCTTTATGCTCATGTGTAAATATTTTCAAAATCCGCCCACTGACACGCCCACAATTATATTTTTTTTTTTTTGAAAATTCAAAGTTTGAGCTAGGGAGCTGAAATTATAATATATACTCTCTAGGGGCCCTTTATTCTCATGTGTTAATTTATTTTAAATCCGCCTACTGACACGTCCACAATTAAATAAAACAATTTTATTGAAACACCCAAGTGTGATCTAGGGAGCGTTTTATTTTGATAAAATCCTTTAAATGTTATATAACAAAATATGTAGAGCGTTCTTAACAATTCAACCATACTTAGACTTTTGTCACGCCCACTTATGAGGGATAGGAATAAGAATAGGGTATCCAACAGTTCGCCCAAGCGGACTGTAGCCCGTCCCTATGTTTTATTTCATCTTTTCTCGTGGAAGTGAATGGTGCTTTATTTTGTTTTCTGGAATGATAGAAAGCATTATCCAAAACTATGGCGGAGTTGGGTTCCAGGCGTATTAAAATATCTTTAAACCATTTCTCGTACACATCAGCGTTCTTGTCCTCGTGGTAGTCTCCGGTTTTTCCCGAAATGAAGCATAAAAGTCCTCCATCGACGAAACCTGTAGAACTTCCTATATGGGTTATAATTAATCTCTTTCCTTTTCCAGATGGTGATCGCAGCCCTGTTGACAATCCTTCATTAAACGCCTGTCGTGGTGTTATAATAGTTGGGTCTATCCAAATTTTTCCTCGAGTGTGGCCCTCGTTGAGCCAGGTCTTATTAGTAAAATACATTTTTCTTTTCTCTTCTCTATTTTTTTTTACTTCGCGTAAATATCTTCGTCTCCAAGAAATAATGTCACTTCTTTCCAACAACAGATTCTTTCGCCGATGTTTGACGAATTTAAGTACGAGATCTTTTTGTAATATTGTATGCAAAGTTGATCTGCTTATTTTTGTTATATTTGCATTTTTTTGTACTTCCAATAAAATCTTGTCTAGCGTTGGAAGGTCATTATCCATAAAAAAAACTGATGGACTATCCGCCTAATGGCACATTTGTCAAAATCATCGACCTTGCTCTTGATACCGGATTTATTTTTCTTCTTTGGTGCTGAATTGTAGCCTTTGATTGCTTTTTCACTTTCACTGTACACAGTTCGTTCCGTAACAGAAAAAACATTAGCTGCATTTCCTACGGCTTCCGATTTGCTTTTAAAAAGGCCATAGAATTTTTCAGTTGCATCAAGCATTTGTTGTTTCTTTTCTGCACTTAGATCCTTTGAAGACTTTGTAGCCATGTTTCCCTTTATTCATATAAATTATTTTATTATATAGAAAATACATATCATGCTTTTATAATTGGAAATAAAATTTCTAATAAAATCCTACATAACAGGTTTCAATACCTAGAATTTTAATAAAAATAATTAAAAAATTTGCCATTCTAATTATACCTCTATCGCTAACTTATTGTATGATTGCATCGCTACCTAACTTGAGATCTTCCTTTTGGGAATTCCCGTATTCATTGACAAAACAGGCGTCATTCATCGGAAAAACAAAGACATCATACAAACAGGTACATAATGAGATGAAAGGATGTATTTACTTTTTTTTTATTTAAACCGTTTGCGACATAAACTCAATCAGCAAGATTTTCTAAAAACATTTCCCAGTCCTTTCCGCTATAATGTATATTATGAAAGGTAGACACAATCAGGCAATTAGAATACAAAATTATATAACCACGACGCAATGTCATATACCTAAACAGATGGTAAAAAAAACTGCGTTTGTGCAACTGTACAATATAAATACAATCAAATTAAAACCGAATGGCAATACCCCACGCAATAATTCGTTCTCAAAAGCACCAAAACCGAAAGTTCTTTGACAAAGTCCATAAAAAAAACCTTAATGATATGCTTCATTGTAGAGATGGTAATACTCTTCTGATGGGCTTCAGTCACACAGACACTGCTTATTTTGGTGGATGATAATAGCAAGCGAACACAAGACGATCATGCTCATACCTATTCGGCTTTGGGAGACTGGTTGTGGTGGGTTGTATGCGAATTTTAGGAAAATTACAACAAAAATTCCTTGGTATGACAGTGGGTTGGTCTTTATTTCAGTGGCAATTCTTGCGTTTGAGTGCCGTGAGAGTATCTACAGGCACTACTGGTAGAAAAAAAGCTTCTCCATATGGCCTGTACTGACAATTTTTGTTGGATAAAGTATAATCAGCACAATTCTGTGGCGAATTTACCCGCGACGTCTCACACAGTTCAACTTTGTTGAGCACAGATTGGTATTTCTACTTCCCTTCTTTTCTCTCTTTTGATATCTCTCTCTTGATAACACTCTTCGTTGTGGCGCTTTAAGACTTACTTACACAAGTATGTCATGCTCTAACATATATATAAAAATTACATTTTAGCGTTACAGAGAAATTATTGTATGATGAACTCTGCGTATTTAAATGATATTTGTTCTGGTTTCGAATTCAGTTTTAAGAAAACAGGAGCAGTGATGGAACGAAATTAAAAACAAATATAAGACATTTTCGTGTGAGTTCCGCAAAATAGCAAACCGAGGAACTATCTTTAGTTTCGGAACGATCGATAAGAAGGATTTTTAAGGAATACAAGGAGACAGGAGTTATCGAATCAACAAATAAAAAAGTACCACATAAAAATGGAAAACTGAAGAAGACAAATTTGATGTCACCGCTGTTCGGCGTATCATGCAGATTTTCCACCAGGAGGAGAATATGATGCTATCCTTAAAAATGTTGAAAGAACGAGTCCAGAAAGATCTGCAGCTTAACCTAGCACTACATCCCTCAACACACCTCTTGCGGGGTCAGTCACCTTGACGTGTGCACCATCACCGCAAACAAACTCGATGGTGCCGGTGCGGAGGCTTACGACGCAAAGAGTCATCGGGCTTGTTAAGGGCCAGGCCGTCTGATGAGCGTCAACCAAGAACTGACCAGGACTTCACGTCCGCTCCCACCTCACCCTTACATACCCCCCCCCTCTGTCGCCCCGTCCGCTTACCCCCCCCCCCCCCCCCCCCCCCCCCCCCCCCACCCACCATACTCCTTACTTAAAACTTTTCGGCAATGCCCGGGGAGACAACCCCGACAACAAATCCCCAAATCTAAGGTGGAACAGCTAGTGCCGAGAGATGAATGGCTAAGGGGTTCTTAGTCGTTAGCAGCGAACTTCGGATACCAGGCGACCTCCGATTTCAAGATAGCCTTCCTGTGGTTATACGGGTAGACCACGGGCGACCTTTCTATCCCGTTTACTCGTGTGATTCAAAATATATCCAAAAAATAAAAACCAAATAGAGAATGATGCCTCTACAACTGCATCATCAACTAGGGATGTTTCAGAACACCCTGCATTACCAACTGGGGATGTTTTAGAACACCCTGTCGTAAATGACGTGACACCTGCCAATCGGGAAGGGTCACAAACCACGGATTCGGAGATGATGAGCTTAGAAGAGAACTCGTCTCTTCTTAGTGACGATATCTCTGAAGCCAGCACGCTATGCAATGTAAGCATACTCTCGGATGAAGTGCATCCCATGAATACTGACGCGCCGGAGACCTCTGGCATAACTGCACAGACTGAGTCTAAGCGCGTCAAATTCACACCATCCGAACAGCGCCGTTTTAGGCGTGCGCTGAAAAAGGGGAAAAACGTAGAGCAGGCCAGAGCACTTGCTCTGTCGACAGAGGTCGACACAGGCTCCGAGGTGAAGCGTACAAGGTCCGAGGACAATACGCCGCCCCAATCCGAAGCGAAACGAGCTCGCACAGGAAATACAGTCGTCGACAAAGTCTCCTATAGAGATATAGCGAGCTTTGTAAGACTGGGTGTAGTACCTGTCGATCTGGATCGCAATCCTCTCAGTAACGAGCAAATGGCTCAGATTCAGGAGAGGATTATGGACATCACCATCGAACAACGTGATGAGGGGACCAAACCAGCCTTCCGTGGTACAACCTTCAAAGCCGGATGGCTAATGATCGTATGTGCGGACGCTACCACTGCAGAGTGGATGAAAACAAACTTCGCGAAGCTCAAAGAGAAATGCGGGATGGAAGTGACGCTTGTGGGGGAAGAACTGTTCCCGAAACCACATATCGTCAGAGCCTTCTTCCCACATAGTACCGGAGTAGCGAATGAAAGAATACTGGCAATTCTAGATGGCCAGAATAAAGAACTCAACACCAGAACTTGGAGAGTTCTGCAAAGATCTGACGACAGAGATGTCGCCCATATGGTCCTTGCTGTAAACGAAAGCACGATGAAGCGACTTGTTGAGCTAAAGGGGATGGTCTCGTTCAGATTTGGACAGATCAAAATAATCCTCAAGAGCGCGGACAAATCTACGAATCAAGCGTCAAGAGAAAACCAACAAAAGGCTACAACACCAGGGGCTAGTATTAGTACTGCCACTGATGCTTCAGAAAAGCCTTCCACAAGCGCCAACAGTAGCGCCACACCACCAGTGGCTGGCATTAGTGCTGCCACGGGTAACTCAGTTGCTAAAACAACTGTGGTGCTGGATGCTAAAGCAAAGGCTAAGAAAACGGACAGCACAAACGCGCACCGTAACCGCTTTAGGCCAAAACTGGCGGCCGAACAGGCACATATAAGCGGGAAAGATGGACAGAACACCAGAAGTCCAAGGGGGAGACAAAGTGGTCTCTCTCAACAGGGTTACGTACGACGCAGGGGTGATAACAAACCTCATAGAGTGCGTAATCCCGAGTACGTGAAGAAGAAATGACGTCTCTAACTGTGCTGCAGGCAAACCTGCACCGCGCTATGGGTGCATCGGACACCTATAGCCAAAGATGTGCCGAAACGAACGTCGCTCTTGGTTTAATCCAGGAACCATGGGCAACTACAGGTAAGATCTTTGGTCTTAACAGCAGAAATAGAGAGCTAATTTTTGCCAAAGGTAATTTCAGACCTAGGGCAGCTCTTTCCATTGCGAAAGATATAAAATTCTCTCTCAATACTAGGGACCTGGTGGCCGTTTTAATTGAACGCCACAATGGCCATGTGATACACAAGTTTGTATGCGCATCGGCGTATTTTGCTGGGGACATAGAGGAGGTACCACCTACACCAGTACAGGAACTTGTCCAGTACTGCCAAACTCAGCAAGTACATCTTGTTATCGGCTGCGACGCGAATGCACATCACCAGATTTGGGGCAGCCGAGACACAAACAAAAGAGGTGAGTTACTTTTAGATTACCTATATAGTAAAGACCTAGTTATTCTAAATAAGGGTGATAAGCCCACTTTTAGGAACAGTATACGAGAAGAAGTTTTAGACCTTACTCTCTCGTCTCCTTTTATACAAAACATTGTAGAGGACTGGCACGTGTCTGATGAAGCTTCTCTGTCTGATCATATGCATATTATGTTCAGGCTGCGATGCAACACCGAGTGCGCGCCGGTCAAATACAATAATAAATTAACTAACTGGAGAACCTATAGTGAAAATCTGGCAATCAGAACTGATCTGCTACCAGATTCACCACTTACACCGAGTGATGCGGACGCTGCACAATGTCAGCTTAACGACATCATTATCTCATCCTTTTGGAATAGTTGTAAGGTAAAGCGCACCGTGGTAAAAAGAAGCGTACCATGGTGGAATGAAAACCTGGAAACTATCCGCAAGAAGGTGAGAAAACAATTCAATAAATCGAAACGCACCGGCGTATGGGATCAATATCGATCCATGCTAACCAAATACAACCAAGTGTTGCGAAGATCTAAAAGGGCCTCATGGCGCGCAAACTGCGAAAAGCTGGAAAAACTCCCAGCAGTGGCGCGGCTCCAGAGAGCGCTATCAATAGATCCTTCAAACTGCATGGGATTGCTCATCAAACCTGATGGAACAATCACAAGCGACCGGGAAGAAACTCTCATAACCTTGCTGCAAGTTCACTTCCCTGGTTCCCTAATTGTCGATCACACAACTGATCACACTACTGAGGTTTCATATCCAACTAACCTCAGCAGAAATAATAGTTTATCTGGTAAATTATTTAGTCCAGATAAGGTAAAATGGGCCATAAACTCATTTAAACCATTCAAGGCACCAGGAAGTGACGGAATTTTTCCAGCCCTCATTCAAAAGGGTATGGAATTCTTCCTACCTAACATGATTGCCTTATTTAGGTTCAGTTTCAACTGGGGCTACATACCACGCACTTGGCGGGAGGTCAATGTAGTATTTATCCCCAAACCAGGTAACAAACCTAGTGAACTACCTAAATCCTATCGTCCCATAAGCTTGACATCGTTTTTCCTGAAAACAATGGAAAGAATAATTGACGTTCATATCAGAGAATGCGTTACTTTTAGCATGCCTCTACACCCCTGTCAATATGCGTATCAAAAAGGCAAATCAACGGAAGGCGCCCTGTTAAAACTAACAAATCACATAAACAACGCCTACCGTTGCAAAGAAATTGCACTATGCGCTTTTCTCGACATAGAGGGTGCTTTTGATAACACCGGTTATGATTCAATATCAAACGCTTTAATTCACCGAAAGGTAGACTTTCCCACCATAAACTGGATAAAAGCGATGCTCGAAAGTCGGAAAATCACTGCTTCGTCAGGACAGACTTCAGTATCAGTTTCAGCTATAAAAGGCTGTCCACAAGGAGGAGTTTTATCACCCCTCCTGTGGTCTTTGGTCATAGATGACCTACTTCAAAAATTAAGTAATTTAGGCTACGACATAATAGGGTATGCCGATGACTTGGTCATCATTATTAGGGGCAAAGAATCAAACGTAGTTACTTCACGTATGCAAAACGCCCTTAAGATAGCTATAGACTGGTGCGTCAAGGAAAATCTCTCCATAAACCCCAGTAAAGCTATCATAGTTCCTTTCACAAAAAGAAGAAATCTCAGCTTAGCTCAGATTTCACTAAATGGCACGACCATTGAGTATTCCGACGAAGTCAAATATCTTGGAGTAATCCTGGACAAAAGACTAAACTGGAACTCTCACATCAACAACAAAATCACTAAAGCTAACAGAGCTTTATGGGCCTGTCGACGCACATATGGCAGAACCTGGGGAATCTCTCCAAAGATTGTCCACTGGATCTACACAGTGATGATAAGACCCATTATAACATACGCCTCCATTGTATGGTGGACAAAATCCACACAAAAGGTCGCAAAAGAGAAACTCAAAAAGGTACAACGGCTTGCGTGCCTTGGTATCTCCGGAGCCATGCGAACCTGTCCAACGGCTGCCATAGAGGCAATAACAGGTATTACACCTCTCCACATATACATTCAAAAAGTGGCGATCCGCAGTGCAATAAGTCAAATACAGTTAAACGAGATAAGTCTTAACGATCATCCGGAACTTAAGACCCTTCTTGGTGAACTGCCAGAACTCAACATGAACTGCGCGGTCACAGACCGCATCCATAAAACACTATGCTTCAATAAGCTGTTCTCCACGGAGATTCCAAAGAGAGAAGCATGGGTTAGTAATAACCCACCTAACAGCCACAACGGCATAAAGTGGTATACGGATGGTTCTAAAATGGAAGCGGGGGTAGGAGCGGGAATTTACGGACCAAACAAACGCTTTACGATACCCATGGGAAAAAGTCCCAGCGTATTTCAAGCAGAGCTCCACGCCATTCAAGAATGCGCTAGCCACATAAATTTATCTGGTATAAAAGGTGCAACCATCCATATATTCACGGATAGTCAAGCAGCTATAAACGCCCTGAGCTCGCATACGATTGACTCCAAATCAGTCATGTACTGCTTCAACACCCTACAGGCACTCGGAACAAGTAACAAGACCAAGCTATGGTGGGTTCCGGGTCATGTCGGGGTGGAAGGTAACGAAAAGGCCGACGAACTGGCCAGAAAAGGTTCGGAAACACCCTTCATAGGTCCCGAACCCTTCTGCTGCACTCCTAGATCAGCAGCAACGGCAGCAATAAAAAGCTGGGAATACAGAAAATGTATCCATCTATGGGAAAGCATCCCAGGTTTAAGACAGACCAAACAAACCGTTCGGCCTTTCAATAGAAATGCCAGCAAATGCCTAAACCTAAGCAGGCATGATATCAAAAACTTAGTAGGTTACCTTACTGGCCACCATGGTTTAAGATATCATCTACACAAAATGAAAATAGTAGACTCTCCTGAGTGCCGACTCTGTCTTGAAGAGGACGAGTCAGCTGAACACATTTTATGTGAATGTCCGGCCCTAAACGGAATTAGAAAGAAGATCTTTTTCAGGGAATAGATGTGCCCTGAGGACATAAAGAATTCTTCTACTAGTAGAATTGTCCGCTTTACACGGAAAGTGGAAACTCTACTAGTCTAAATTTTTCTGGCCCACACGGCACAAAAGATCTTTTTTTAGGTCGAAGTGCCCCATATTAAATCGCCTTAGCGAGCCAGAACTTAAAAAAAAAAAAAAAAAACATCCCTCAACAGGATTCTAAGAAAATTCCAAACAACCGCAAACTTGTTTATGAAAGAAACGAAATAAAACTTTTGGGAGTGAAATATCCGAGGAAAATCCGGGAGTATATAGCAAAATGATATTACATCACTTATTTGGCTGAAGCTACATTCACAGCTCACATACAAGACCAAAGGCATGGACTGATGGCCAGCAGCAGTGGATTGAAGGCGCCAATTTCAAAGGGCAGAGGCTGATAATGGCGCATACAGGTGATGCAAAAGGCTTTATCAAAAACGCCTTAGTTTGATTCAAATCTGGTACGAAAACGGGAGACTTTAACAATGACTTGCATTTTAAAAATCTCTGCAATCGGATGGAGGAGCCTTTAAAATTGTAATGGACAATGCTGTAAGCACTCATACTCCTCAAAATATGTATATTATCAGCTGCTAAAAATTATAAAACCATAGAAACAGAAACAGAAAGAGAAACACATTTCTACTTGTAAATATGTAGAGACATTTAATGGATCTTTTTATTTCACTTAAAAGCAATGACTTGGAGATTATACTGTCTGGCGGGGTGCCGTGACATTACCCCAAGCGTCATAAGCCCAAATTTTGAAATTTGGCCTTATGTCGCATTGTGAAAGTGACATAAGGCCAAATTTTAGCATTTGGTATTATGACACATTGGAAAAGCGTCATAAGGCCAATTTGGCTTTATGACACTTTCGCTTGGTGCTGTTTTCAACAATTTGCCCTCGCACCTACCCCAAATCAAACAGTGACCCCAAGCAGGGTGGTTGCAGGGGGGCAGCACGCCCCCCATATGTATTGCACTGTTTATGGGATTACTTGCGAAATCGCAAGTAGATTGCATAAACAGTACAATGCCTATGGGGGGCATGCTGCCACCCTGCAACCCCCCTGCTTGGGGTCTTTCAAAAAGCGACATAAGGCCAAATTTCGAGATTTGGGCTTATGACGCTTGGGGTTATGTCACGGCACCGTCTGGAGGCCCGAAAAGTTCAAGTGTAAGACAATAAACATCCGCCTCATGACGCTTGCTAGAAAGCTGAAATTTGAAATTCATACTGAATAGGTTCCCCAAATGCTAATGCATAAAAATTTTTAAAATCTGCCTATTGACACGCCCACTTAAAAAAGAATCCTTTCATTGAAGAACTAAATGAAAACAAAAAATTGCGATGCATGTAGATAAAGTCCACCATAAAAAGTTGATTGCCACGCCCACTTTGAAGATTTTTTTTTAACATTGGTTTTTGGTAAAACCCTCAGAAAATCTTAAAAATTAGTTATGTATAGCAAAATATGTTAACAATATCCTTTTTAAAAATTTGCCCATACTAAACATTTTGACACCACCATTTTTGGGGAATAGTAGGAGGAACAGAGTATCCAACAGTTCACCCAAGCGGACTGTCGTATTTTTATGTTTTTTATTTGTTTATTTATATGTTCTTATACTGTTTGGTACGCAAGAGGCTCTTGAGTTCATAAATGGGCTGTGCAATGACAACGAGAGTGAATCAGTTCAAGCACTCTTTCTTACCACCGGAAATCAAAAGTGGCATTGGTGATGTTGGTTTACTAGACGATCCCAATTAAATTGTTTGTTCAAACTGGTCGATCAAATTTTAGGAAGGAAACCTAACCAAGTGTAATAATTCCAATTTGGAATATTTAGTGGTAAAGGGTCTTTCATTAGCGACTTGACGGCTTTAAACTTTTAGTGTGAACGCACCCTTAAACCAATTACCGAACTGCCAATGTCAAAATATTCAGTAAAATCAACAATCGTGGTAAAGTACACGAAGGAAGAACGTTTACAAATAATTAAAATTAACTACCGAAATTCCGAGTGGGTGGTCGCAACTTTAAGAGCGTTTACGCCGATTTTCGACCGTAATTCTCGTCCCAGTAGACAAGCAATTCAAAGCCTAGTGAAACTACGTTGCCGAGCCAGTGAGACTACGTCTTGCCCGAAGTGTGAAGAATATTGCTGCCGTAGAGGCGTCGGTCGCAAACCAGCCAAATCAGTAAATTTCACGCCGTTCTCAAGAATTGGGCCTCTCCCAGACCACATTATGGCGAATTTAGCATAAGGATACACCCCTACAAGATCAAACTGATTCAAGAACTAAAGCCACTTGATCATATGAAGCGACGTACGTTCTCGAATTGGGCTCTGGGCATGATGGAAGAAAAAGAAGAATTTTATCCCAAAATCATCTTCAGCGATGAATCGCATTTTTGGTTAAACGGCTTCGTCAATAAGCAAAATATCACTGCTTGGTGCGGTTTTTATGCCGCTGACCGTCACGTTACGGTAAGTGATACTCGCTACAGAGACATGTTGTGTAGCAGCATTTATCTGTAGGTATCATTATTTATATGTGTACCTACTCTGTCATGTAACAGTCATATAAGGCGACAATGTTGAACTCTGCAACATTGCAAAAGATAAAGAATTATTCTTATCTGAAGAAAAGAACAAAAGACACTGCAACAGAAGATGCAGTATCTTTTGCGTATCAAATTTCAGTTAATGCAATATTAATAGAGGTAAAATATTTTACAGTGGAAGAATGAAAGACGATGTAAAGAAGTGAACGACTCAAACAAGAAGAGAGAGTAATTTATTGTGCTCGGCTTTATATAGCCTTTAATAATGTTACATGTGTATTATGTACTGTTGTTTACAATATGAGAATTCTATATTTTAACATTCCCTCCGAATTTCATAATGGGAAAAATTTAAATTCAAATGAGAAAATAATAGTTAATGAATGAATATAACAAATGAATTCAAAAGAAAGATCAATTCAAATTACTTCAAAAATGTTATACGTTTATCTTTAGCCCAAGTAGGTTTGTGAATTTACATTGATTATCGCTGTTCATCGGTTTCGTGTATATGTCGGCCAAATTTTCTTTGGTCGGAATGTATACCAACTTTATCAGCTTTGCTTTTATCTTCTCACGCAAGAATTTCACCCTGACATCAATGTGTTTTGTTTGCTGTGAGCACGAATTGTTTACTGCCGAGTCGCTTTAGCCATAGTGCGTCTCGTGACGCTGATACCACGGCCATCAACTCAGCTTCGGTGGTCGAGAGTGCAACGGTCCGTTGCTTCTTTGAGCACCAAGAAATTGCTGCTCCAGTAAACACAAACGTGTAGCCAGTTTCCGATCTTCGATCATCGACGTCGCGTGCATAATCGGCGTCGCAAAAGCCAATCAATTCGTCGTCGCCCTTTTGATAGACCAATCGTCGATTAATGGTACCTTTTAAGTACCAGAATGGGCACTTCCTGGTTTTTGATTGAATTTGCTAATCATTGACAGCGCAAAGCAAATGTTTGGTCGAGTCAATTGTGCCGCGTACATCAGACTGCCAATCGCTTCTTGATTTCTTCATTTGTTGAATTTCCGCATCGTTCTTTGGCCCCATGTCCGCAGTCAAAATTTGGTTCAAATCCAATGGTGTTGATATTGGATTGCAGTCATCTATTCCGAATCGCTCCAGCATCTTCGCAATGTAATCTTGCTGGTCAAGTGAAATTGTGTTCTTTTCTTCATCTCTTATTATATCGACGCCAAGAATTGATGATACATTGCCAAGATCTTTCATCTTGAAGTGTCGCTTCAAATCGCTCACAATCTTCGTTTCTAGCATCTTATCGTTGGAGAACGTCAATGTGTCGTCGACATAGATAGCCAAAATCAATGTTATGTTACCTTTGACACAATAGTAGACACATGGATCTGCTTCGCATTGCGTTAAACCACTCGCGCCTAGCACCTCATTCAATTTAGTGTTCCACGCGCGACTTGCCTGTTTCAGACCATACAGAGATTTTTTCAATTTGCACACTCGCCCCGTTTCCTCGCTGAAATGCTGTGGTTGAAGCATGTAAATATCTTCTTCGAGATCGCCGTTTAAGAATGCAGTCACGGCATCCAGCAATAGCAATCAGGAATCAAATAGATGAATATTTAACGACAGGTGACTACGTCTCCTGATAATCAACTCCCTCCTGCTGTGAAAATCTTTGTACGACAAGTCTCGCTTTGTACTTGACTGCATTGGATGTGGTGTCCCTTTTGACCTTGAACACCCACTTGCAGTCTATGGCGCGTCTTCTGTCTGGTAAATCGCACAATTCCCATATTTGGTTTTCCGGCAATCCACCAAGCATCAACGAGCCAACGATTTCGTCATCGATATTGAAGCCGACTTTTTGGACTTTAGCCCACAATATCATCATTCGGTTCACATAATCTTCAATTGACTCACAATCGACCAATTTCAGTGATACAAGTGCTTGTAACACGGCTACCTTGCGTGTGACGCCGCTATCCTCAAATGCAGTTTCCAAATCCGTCCACGCATCATTTGCAGTTGCTGCTGGGCCAACATATGAGTAATTTATTTCGTGGACTAAAAGCAAAATTTCTGCTTTAGCAATTGCATCTTTTTCTTCAGTGCCTGCCACAGCCGCTGCTGCAACATATTTCCATAGCGTACGAATTCCCAAATATGCTTCGGCCGCTTGTTTCCACGTATCATAATTTTCTCTGCCTTTTAATTTCGCGATTTTTAATCCGGGTACACTGTTCTCCGTCATTATTTCAGCAAAAGATGGCAACAATCTCGAGCTCCACAGGACAAAACCACTCTTAACTACCTTTGTAGTAAACTTAAGAGAGAAATTCGAGACTTTAAAAATCGTCAAATTTCTACATATCTTGGAAGCCTAACTGCCGATAAAAGTACAAATTACTCGCTCTGGAAAGCCATGAAAGGCATTAAAAAACCAAAAACGCAAGCGCCACCCATTAGGAAAATCAATGGAGAATGGGCGAAGAGTGATAAGGAAAACGCCGAAATATTTGCGAACATCTGGAAGAAACATTTAAACCATTTGATGGTCAAGCGTTGCTCGAATTTCCTGTCCTAACCGTGGCACCTGATACTTATAGAATAAAAAGTGTATCGCTACCCGAACTGCGCTTCGAAATAGAGAAACTAAAATAAAGCAAAGCGCCTGGATATGACTTAATCACAGGACAGGTTCTTAAAGAGTTACCTAGGAAAGCTTTAATCAAGTTTGCCTATCTTATAAATGCATCGTTCAGGTTATTGTACGTTCCACGACAATGGAAGGTAGCTGAAGTTATAATGGTTCCAAAGCCCGGTAAACCACTAAATGACAAAAAATCATTTAGGCCAATATCGCTCTTACCGATAAAGTCGAAGGTATTCGAAAAACTTTTGTTAAAGCGCCTACATCTGATTATCGAAGAAAGTCGATTAATACCTGATCACCAATTCGGATTCAGGACTAAGTATTCTACAATCTGGTCGACTGTAGAATAACCAATGTAATTGAAAAAGCCCTAGAGGAGAAAAAAATATGTTCTAGTGTTTTTCTCGACGTCTCTCAGGCCTTTGATAAAGTATGGCATACGGGCTTGAAACATAAGCTAAGACAAGCTTTTCCGAAGCAGTTATCTGATATCCTTAGTTGTTACTTATCAGACAGACTCTTTCGTGTAAAACACGGAAATGATTACTCTGAATCATTCAGAAATCGCGGCAGGAGTTCCCCAAGGAAGCGTTCTTGGACCGATCCTATTTTTAATATACACTAGTGATATTCCTCAAGAATAAGGCACAACAGTAGCCACATTTGCAGACGATACAGCTATATTAGCGGTCAGTAATACCATTGAATCAGCAACTAATAAACTCCAACGTTCTATTGACAAAATTTGTGATTGGACAAAGACTTGGCGCATTGGTCTCAACGAGGCCAAATCAACGCACGTGAATTTTACTTATACAAATGTAGACAACTTACCCATTTTCATTGATTCGGTACGAATTCCGTACGCAAACGAGGCAAAATATTTGGGAATGACACTCGATGCGAAACTAAAATGGAAACCGCACGTCAAGAAGAAACGCGAAGAGCTCGCCATTCGATGTAAACAAATGCACTGGCTGCTTGGTAGATTTTCCCAACTCAGCATGCAGAACAAGCTGCTTTTATACAAGCAAGTACTAAAACCGGTTTGGACATACGGTATACAACTTTGGGGTTGTACAAAATCCAGTAATATCAAAATTTTACAAACTTTTCAAAACAAAGTGCTAAGAAAAATAGTAAATGCACCATGGTTTATCAGAAACACTGATATCCATATAGACCTAAGTATGGCTACCGTCGAAGATGAAATAAAACATTTTGCCCGCAAACAACAGAGACGCCTTCACGGTCATTGCAATAACACCATGCTACAAATTCGAGACGATACTAACCTAGTGCGCCGATTACAAAGGATAAAACCATTTGAATTAGCGCAATAAGATGTAACCGCGTGCTTATGGCGGTATTAGCAGGTGCCTCCACTAGGAAGCTGCCTACCAAACGCGTATTTAACAGTTTAAATAAAACTACTAGCTAGGAATAACCTAGTTGTAGTATGAAGGTTTCGAAGGGAGGTGGTTTTTGTTTTCTTATCTTAAGTGAGAAAGAGTCGCATGTACGATTTTCCACCTACCCCTATTATTCGCCCGAGCCTAGTTCTGGTTGCAAGTCTCGTGCTTTCAACCAGGATAGATAACTCTCAGCTTGCTGAGAGTAACGTTAATATCACTATGGCTTCGGAGTAATATTAGAAACTTTATACAAAAAAAAAATAATATTTTCAGCAAAAAATATTTACGCGAAATTTACTGGTGAAAATTATGTGCGCTTTACGAAACACTAATCGTTTTTTTTTTATTCTTTTCACTCTATACGTGCATGGACCAGCCCATGCATGGACCAGCCCATGCATGGACCAGCCCATAACCTATTAGCAGAGGTAAAATATTCTACAGTGGAAGAATGAAAGACGATGTTAAGAAGTGAACGACTCAAACAATAAGAGAGAGTATTTTATTGTGCTGGGCTTTAAATAGCATTTAATAATGTTACAAACGTATTATGTACTGTTGTTTACAATATGTGAATTCTATATTTCAACAGCAAAGCATATCATTTTTGTGATGGGACCACCCATCTCTTTTAAAACCATTTGATGCTTGATGAAGATTTTCATCAAGCACAAGATTCACTCCTGGAATAGAGCTCGAACAGTTAAGTTTAATAAAATATAAATAATAAAATATAGTTCGTTTTCATTTAATTACATAACTATAGAAAATTCATAACTACATAATAAAATATAGCTCGAATAAAATATACTTAATTAAATATAGTTCGTTTTCATTTAAATACATAACTATATAAAATTCATAACTACACAATAAAATATAGCTCGTATAAAATATACATAATAAAATATAGTTCGTTTTCATTTAAATACATAACTATATAAATTCATAACTGGCGACGAGGATGGGATCCTTAGTGAAAAAAAGGATTCAATAAAGAACTAAAACTTGTTTGAAGAAGTTAAAAGTCTTCAGAGGTGTAAAATAAAAATTAGTGAAGTTAACAGAAAGAAAAAAAAATGTTTGCTCTACCATTATCCGATTGCTTAAGAGAAGCAAGATGTGTACCGATATTTAACGGAGAAAACAGTTACGCTTTGCAAAATTACTTACGCGATGTGGGGTTAGTGTTATCATTAACTGCGGAAGAAAATCAACCAGCCATTCAAATAATTCTGGCTAACAAAATTCAAGGGAAGGCTTTGAGAACTGTATTGAAAATAACATTATGAAAGATATTTATTTGAGGAATCAGAGTAGTAAAAGCTATAACAATATCAATAAAGTAATTAATAAACCAGAATATCAAAATCAAAACTCTGGTCGATTTCAAAACCCTTTACCAAATAATCAAGCAAATAATAATAATAATAACAGTAATTCTGGAAATTATAGAAATTTCCAAAGAAATGGGAACTACGAGTATAATCAGAATAAAAATTTTTATAGGAGACAAAATCCAAATCAAATTTTAAGTAGAAATCTAATTCCAGAACCAATGGAAATAGATGCAGTCCAAGTTGAAAATTTTCAACAACGCCCTCGGACTACAGACTACCAATAGTAACTCTTACAGTAAATGCAACTCCAATTAGATGTTTAATCGACACTGGAGCTGCTACCACTTTAGGAGATTATAGAGTTTTCGGCTGTTTAAAAACCCGCCAAAAGTTAGATAAACCTATAATACTGAATACTTTAACTGGATCAACTAAAATCACTGAAGACGTAATTGTTATGGTTCCTAAAGAATTTAACTGCCCTAACAAAACAATGTCTGTGAAAATAACAGACTTTGGAAATGAATTTGATTGTACGAGTATTATAGGAAATAATATTTTGACTCCTTTAGGTGCAAAAATAGATTTGCTAAATAATACATTGATAATAAATGATTCAGAAATTATTATCGAAGAAGAAAGAATTTTACCAATTAAATATAATGAGGTACATTATTTGGAAAATTCTAAGAATAGCATTAACGATTTATTACACAAAGCGTTAAATATTGAAGAAAAAGAAATTCTCAATAAATTTCTCAACAAAAATAAAAAGACATTTTACTTTGAAGGCCAAAATTTCACTGCTAGTAATAGCGTTAGGCAAAGAATTATTACTAACTCTTCTAAGCGAATATTTTCAAAAATGTATCGCTACCCACAGGTACATGGAAAGGAGATAGAACGACAAATGAAGGATATGCTGTCCCAAGGAATTATAAGACCGAGTAATTGAACCACCAATTTAAAGAAGGGAATAAATCCATTCGACCTAATTTTTCAGGAGACAAAAAAACTTAATATCTTCTATAATTTTCATGTCCTGGATTTTTGACCTATAGATGATTTAAAGAGCACTATGATTTGAATCATATGCAAAAGACATTTTGTTCGTATCTGTTCCTTGTAGCCAGATATACCTTCTTAAAAAGCTTGGATTTATTTCCTTCTTACAACTGAATATTTGAAATTGAAAAAAAAAATGTAACGGAAAATAAAAATTTTTAATTAAAAAAAAGTGTTCAAACTTAAAAAACAACATTTGCCTTCGGCAGCTTCAGTGTTGTAGTAGGCCAGGTCAATATGTTCAGGTAGAACTGCTTCTTATCCTCTTCTATATATTCGACGATTTTTCGAATGTCTTCCATTTTTTGTGATTTATGGGGGATTTTATCCGAATAAGCTTTATCGGTTGCATTTCTGGGGTAACGTTGCTTTTCTGGAGCAAAAAAATATTTTGCACAAGTCCATCTATGTACTCAGAGGCCTTCAAGTATCCTTTATGATCTGAAGAGTATATTAAATGGCTATACTTAGAGATCGTGTACATAGCGTTTTCATTAATAGATTTACAAGTTTTCTTGTAAAAGATTGGCCATGAATTTCCTTTAGAGGTAAGGATTTTATATGATTATTTATTGCAATAAATGCATCTTGAGGCAAAGTACACGTAGGATGATGGTCATGTCTTCCACGCTGATCTACAGGCAGCTTACCTTCAGCAACTAGTGATGCGAGCCGGAACTGATATAGCGTACAATATAGAAATAGCTTGTTTGCAAACCCTTATTCTTTCATTTGAAACCAAGACGTCTTCGAGCTATTGGTAAACAATCTATAAGCCCCATTAAATATGTATCCTGCTCGTTCTTGGGCCGACCATTGTACACGCTATCGAACATTTCTTTTTTTTTGCAGTAGGTCAAAACTTGTAGTGCACTTTAGCTTACAAGTACAATCCCGCCTTGTGTATGACCTCGCTTCTAAAGGGTCCGCCATCTAACGTTTTTTTTTCAACTAGTGCTTATTTCGTGAATGGTAGCACTTAGCTCATGTCTGATTTGTTTTATCATTCTGCTGAACCAATATGGTTGTGTATACGCTTGAACAACGCTGGGAAATATTGCGACATTACTTTGAAAATCATGGTAATGTTGCAGAATGTGTGCGAAAATTGCGTACGGATTTTGGAAGAAGAGAAGCACCGTCAGCTACGTATGTTCGTTATCTTGTGAAAAAAGTGAAAGAAACTGTCATCCTCATCGATAAACCAAAGCGTGAAAAGCCAAACACAGTGCGTACACCCGAGAATATTGCTGCTGTGGCAGAAAGTGTGCGTGAAGCGCCATCAACATCAATTCAACGTCGTTCTCAACAATTGAACATTTCGGAGACATCATTGAGACGAATTTTGACCGAAATTGGACCGATCGTGTAGGCTACTGCATGGGGCAGCCATTTGAATGTAATTATTTTCCAATATTAACCGGAAGGATTGTACTTTCAAATAAAAAAAGAAATTTGAGAAAATATTCAGTAGTTTTTTTTTATAGCATTTTCAAAAAAAAAGAAGTTATTTGGCGGACCCTTTATATCCCTTCCAGTGGAATTACTTTTGTAAGGCTTGCCACGCAAACTTTTATTTTTTTGTATTTCACTTTTATATAAATGCTTATTTCTTACCTCTCTTTTCTTCTTTCTACAAGGTGGCGCAAAAGTTGTCATCTGTTTACTTCACAAATGTCAAAGTAAAATTGACATTTGCCGCTATTTGCAAAAATTATAGCATCTTCCGATAGGGTTTTCAGCCCTTGGTGTTCCTTAGGCAATTCTGTGTGCCAATGTTCTAAATGATCCACGACGTTTGATATCTATCCTATGTAGTTTTCAGTCGGATTGGTGAACGCCACTGGGTGATGACTTTTGCGCCACCTGTTAATAGGTCGTAGATCCACGTTGCTAGATTCCGACTCACTAGACATTTTTTTTAAAAGCAGACAAACTTTTCCAAATTACTGCTTAAAACCGTTATTCACACAGCTGTTAAGGAAGTAACACAACTGAACGACTAACCATAATTAGGTTTTTTTTTGCTTACACGCGCTCAAAACTTTACACTTGGTCCACACAAATTAGCTAGCTGATAATAGAATCGAAACTGAATAAATGTATTACGCAATTTAAAAGTTAAAACCTATATAAGTAAATCAAATTAGTTCTAAGAAGGAAATAAATCCAGGATTTGTTTCTTTCTTAAGGCTTATGCTTTATAAAATCAAGTATATCTCGATAGTGAAAATGGTTTTTGTTGCATTCTTAGGCCTAACAGATGCGTCTACCCTTACAGAAGACATTTGCATCAAAAAGTCATTCTTGGAAATCGTGTCGTTTATTCCCTTCTTGAAATTGGTGGTTCAATTATAATTCACCTTTATGGGTAGTTCCAAAAAAATTAGATAATTCAAAATAAAAAAAATGGCGAATAGTCATTGATTACAAAAAATTAAATGGATAACGAAAGTTTCCAATTCCAAATATGGAATCCTTATTTGACAAAATAGGTCGTTCACAATATTTCTCAACCTTGGACTTAGCCAAGGGTTTTCATCAGATCTTAATGGATACAAATGACATCGAAAAAACTGAATTTTCCAGTCCAATGGGTCATTTCGAATATACTCGAATGCCATTTGGTTTGAAAAATGCTCCCGCTACATTTCAGCGGATGATGAATCACGTTTTAGGTGAATTTGTCAATAAAGTATGCGTAATTTATATGGACGATATTTTAGTTTTCTCAACGTCATTGAAGGAACATTTCGAAAGTCTAAATAAGATATTTAATAGACTTAACGAATACAATTTAAAAATTCAACTGGATAAATTTAAATTTTTATCAAAACAAACAGAATTCTTAGGGCACATAATTACCCCCGAAGGTATCAAACCTAATCCTACAAAAATAGACACAATAAATAACTTAAAACTGCCCAGAACCGTTAAAGAGATCAGGTCCTTTCTTGGCTTGACTGGGTTCTACAGAAAATTTATAAAAAACTATTCTCTGATTGCAAATATAGTATAGTTAAGTATCTCAAAAAGGGTACTAAAATTAATCTAAATGATCAGGACTACCAAAATGATTTTGACAAATTAAAAAAAATAATGATAACCTATTAAGTTTTGGCATATCCCAATTTTAATAAAAAAATCGTTTTGACAACCGATGCAAGAAATGTTGCTTTAGAAGCAGTATTGAGTCAAGAAGGAAAACCGGTTTGCTATGCAAGCCGCACATTAAATAGTCACGAAGTGAATTATCACACCTTGGAAAAAGAGTTATTGGCAATAGTGTGGGCCATAAGATATTTTGGGCCCTACTTATATGGAAGGACCTTTTTGGTACAAACAGATCACCAACCTCTTAAGTGACTTTATTCATTAAAAGAACCAAATTCGAGAATAATTCGCTGGAAAATAATTTTAGGTGAATACGACTTTGATGTAGAATATTTGAAAGGAAAAGATAAAAGAATAGCGGATTTTCTGAGTAGAATAGAGAGAGATTATAATAACACAAGTAATGAAAATGATGAAGAAAACCTTGATATCAAAAGCCTTTTCGAAATAATAGATGAAGATATGGAAACAGTTCATAGCGAGCAGGAAAATTTAAATGATCACTTTCATATCAGCGATGGAATTATCAATAAATACCGAAAGCAAATAAGAATTGTTTCAACTAAAAGTAAAGAACAGGCAGAGAATGACTTAATTAA
The DNA here is from genome assembly GCA_949715645.1 of Portevinia maculata. Lineage (NCBI taxonomy): Eukaryota > Metazoa > Arthropoda > Insecta > Diptera > Syrphidae > Portevinia > Portevinia maculata. Next base: position 47,047,261 of record OX454528.1, on the reverse strand, counting down.
CAAACATTATTTAAGTGATATTTTTAGAAGTTTACTAGAAAAGGGAACCATTGGTATTTACTCTGAACTTGATGATTGCAAGTATAACATAATTCAACAAAAACTCATAGAGTTATTTAGTAATAATAAGAACCTGAAATTTATTAAGTGATCTAAATTAGCAATAGACTTACCAGGAGAGGAAGAAATATATGAAATAATTGAAAATATTCACAATGAAACTAACCATAGGGGAGTTTTAGAAAATTTTGAAGAAATAAAAGATAAATACTTTTATCCAAATGTAATAAAATATGTTAATAAATATATCAATAATTTTCAGGTCTGCAACGAAAACAAATATGACAGGAAACCATTTAAAAAATATTTCAATCACACAGAAACACCCGATAGATCAAATATGATCGTTCCTCTAGACATTTTTCAAATACATAAAACGTATTTCTTAACTACTGTAGATAGATTCACTAAACTAGGTAGCGTACATAAAATTAATGATAAAAATATGTGCACCGTGAAAGTCAAACTAGAAGAAAGAATTTCATTATTAGGAAAACCAAGCATGTTAATAATGGATAACGAATTCCATTCAGTTATCAACTCTCCTTGAGAGCGGACGTGTTTTTAATAGTGTCGTGGGGTGCGCACTGTGTTTTTACCTAAAGTTTCTTTAATTCCAATAAATTTCTTAGAAACAAGTTAATAACTATGAACTGTTCAACTTGTAAAGGAAAAATCCATCGAAGTGATCTTTTTAAAATAGAGTGTAGTGACTGCAAGTACTTTTTTCATTGTGCCTGCGTTAATATACAGCAAGCGGTCTTTGAGTATATGTGCTCTAACAATACATCTTTTCGCTGTGACAAATGCACAGCATTCCGCCGTAAATCGCTACAACAACATCAACCTGTAGCTAAACAAAATGCAGCAGCTGTGCCGACACAAACAAAACAGCAGCATATAGGTGTGGGAGCTAATAAACTGCAAACAAGAGCAGTGCAGCAACCAAAAACAAAAACAACCACTACACCAAACAGCGGAACAGCGCCAACCAGCAGAGAGCATACGACAAGTGCAAGTGCAGTGGAAGTGGAGCAGACACAACTTGCTAGCGGGAACAGCAGTTCAATAACCCTTCAGCTGCTTTACGAAGAGATTCTCAATCTAAAAAAAATAAACATTCGGCGCGTTAAATTTTCAAGTCAACTGCAAGTTCACTACTAATTAAGTGTCTATCACTTGCCGAACGATGGTCACGTGAGTTATTTGATCAATGGGAAAAGGTAAAATAGTAGTCACTAGTAGTTGACTTGTAAATTGAACGCGCTCATTGACTTTCTCCATACGGTTCAACAGCTGGAAGATGAAAATGCCACATTGAGATCGAGGGTCACGAGCTTGGAATATAAACTAAACTGGAGAGAACAGAAGCAGATGGAGTGCGTAATCGAAATTGTTGGTGTGCCCGAGGTAAATAACAACAATGCTGTTGAGAGTGCGCAAACAAAATTTTGTGACGCTTTGAATGTTTCTGTCTCTGACGATGAAATCCAAAACTGTTATGTTAAACGCAGCAACAATGCAAATGCAACTTCGAATTCTAATGCGACGAAAAGAAATATTTTGTGTATCCATCTATCCTCTATTGAAGCTAAGCAGAAGATTATGAGAAGTAAGAAAACCGCGAAGAAAGGTCTTAACACTTCCATATTTGGTGATCGTAGCAGCAAAAGTATATTCATTAATCACTACTTTACGAAACAGACTAGGGCTTTGTTTATGGCTGCGAAAAAAGTTAAAATAGAAAAACAATATAAATACTTATGTTTCATTAATTTTCAAATATTGATGAGAAAGGTTGATAATGGTAAGGTTGTCGTTATAAGATCCTTTGAGGGTTTAACAGCAATTGTAAATTAACATTATGAATAATAGCTTTGATCTTATAAACGACAACACTACCATTGAAACCATAAAAAATGTCTATGATAGATTGTTTTATTGTAATTCTAAGAATGAAATACCAATTTTCATTGTTCATCAAAACATTAAAAGCATGAGACAAAATTTTGATTTGTTACTGTGTAATATTGAAGGCTTTGTGAATTTGCCCGACATTATTTTTTTGTCCGAGATTTGGATTTATTCATGTGAAAAAGAAGACTACAAAATTCCAAACTACGAAATTTACGCTAACACCAATGATTCGTATTCTGCGGGAGGAGTAGGGGTATTCGTCAGTAATTCGTATTTGCGTAATGATAAGTTTAAGGTTGACTGTTATAGTTTGAATAGTGCTGACATCATAAAAATCTCCTGCGAAATTTGCAAGGAAAATTTCAACATTATTTGTGTGTATAGAGTCCAGTGTATATCTTTACAATTGTTTATAGAAGAGTTTACAGATTTCTTGCGCAATGAAAAGGCGGCAAATCTTATTATTCTTGGTGACTTTAATGTGGACATTTTAAGTTGTAACGCTGCAGTTGACACATATGCATTCTTAATGGCAGAGCATGGATTAACATCGTTCATTAATGAACCTACAAGACCGATTTCTAATACTTGCCTTGATCATGTATTTGGTCGCTTTAAAAACTTAGGAACCAATCAATGCGCTGGTGTTAACTTTGATCTAAAAATTACTGATCATTGTCTGACCGGTCTAGTCCTAAGTACCTTTAACAACAAAAGCTTCGATCTTACCGCTCCTCTTAAGGTAACTAAAATAAACTACAGACAACTTAACGATAAGCTACTGCGTGAAAGTTGGGAGGAAGTCTATACCATTAGAAATGCTTCACAGGCGTATGAATTATTCTCAAAAATTCTAACTGGTTATATTGATATCTGTAGCTTTTCCATCGAGCGCAGAAAATCGGAAACCAAACTGAAGCCCTGGATGAACAAATCTCTTCTCAAAAAATTAAACTTAAGCACAAGCTACGTAATAAATGTTGCAAACACCCACTAAACCTTTTTTTGAAAAGACGTTATAGTATCATGTACAACAAAATTAATATCGAAATTAAGGGCAACCGTGATAGTTACTATCAAAGCAGAATAAGAATTTCACAAGGAAATTTTAAAAAAGAATGGGAGTTTGTAAATAGCATTATTAATCGCAACACTATTAACCATAATAAATCAATTGTTCTAAAAAATGAGAATGTTGAAATCACCGATCCCATAGCAGTTGTTAACGAGTTTAATAATTACTTTGCTTCAGTGGGACAAATACCTTTTCCATCAGACCTTCCAAACGTCTGCAGTTGTTGCTCTGCTTCTGGCCTTCGGGATCAAACGCCTGTAAGGAACAGTTCTTCTTTGAACCCATTACAGGGTTTGAGCTGTTAAAAACAATAAACAGTCTCAAAAATGCATATTCTTGTGGGAACGATGGTATTTCTAACATTGTAATGAAACAAATTGCCCTAAATGTCGTTGATATCCTGGCTCATATTTTCAATTTGAGTATCTTTTCTGGAAATTGTCCAGATTTGTTAAAATGTGCCAATATAATTCCAATTTATAAGAAGGGCAACAGACAAGAGATAAACAACTACAGACTCATTTCCTTACTCCCTACAATATCGAAGGTATTCGAGAAAACCATTAAAAGCAGAGTTCTGAAAGATCTTAATGATATAAATTTCTTCAGCGAAAGGCAGTTTGGGTTTAGAGAAAGCCTCTCTACGGAAGATGCACTCCTAGACTTTTGTGCAGTTGTTTACAAAGAACTTGATGTTAAAAAATGTTGCGCCGGACTCTTTGTCGATATTACAAAAGCCTTCGACATGGTTAACCACAACATTCTCTTGGAAAAATTGCATTGCGCGGGGCTTCGCGGTTTTATCTTAGATTGGTTTGCGTCTTATTTAAAAAACAGAACACAAAAGGTCAAAATCGGGAATAATTTAAGTAGTTCAAAGACAACAAATGTAGGTGTACCCCAAGGATCCGTTCTTGGCCCTATTTTTTTCCTAATATATGTCAACTCTATTTTTGCTATCCCATTTATTGGGAATGTAAAAGCTTTCGCCGACGATTTTGCATTTGCATATGGATTAACCAACCTCCTAAATCTAGTTGCTGACATAAACCACGACGTTCACTTGCTAAGACTCTGGTTCACCAAACACAAGTTAGTAGTAAGCAATAAGACTAAATTGATGTTTTTCAGTTTAAAAGCGAAAGATTCCCCAGACTTTGACATCATATTTCATGCATCGACCTGTTGTAGACATAGCTTGCTAAATTGTGTATGTGATGCCCAAAATTCCAATATCCTGTATGACGAAAATATTAGCTGTAACTCGAATTGCTTCAAAATAGAATTAGTTGAGCAATATAAATATCTAGGTGTTATTATTGATAGAAATTTGTGTTGGAACCAACACATCTCAAGCTTGAAAAAGTATCTACAATCTACTCTACGCATCTTTTATCGTCTTAGAAATTACTGCACTTCACGGACCCTGAAAACAATATACTCTGGGATTTTTCACTCCAGACTCCAGTACGGAATAAGCGCATGGAGAGGTACATATCTTAATAAACTTCAACAGCTGACTGTCCTACAAAAGTCCGCGATAAGAAAAGTATGCAAATCAGCCCGTCTAACCCACACCATAGAATTATTTAGAAGAATGAATATTCTGCCGGTAAGACATTTATACTTCTTTAAAGTCCTCAAAATATTCTTCATAAGAGGCTATATGCAGAGCCCTATATCTGGCACTCATAATCTACGAAGAAATAATGGTACTGCCTTACATATTCCGCCTTTTCACACATCAAGGTTTAGGAACTTTTTCTCAATTGTTTCCTACAAGCTATTTAATAGTCTACCCGAGGATATACGAATTATTAGAACTACATCTGTATTTCTTAAAAAAGTAAAATCGTGGCTTCTTGCGATTAATCACAATGAAATCGAAATTTTGTTACGCTTCATTATTTGAGTTCTTTCTTGCTTAACTTTTTAACTTCTAATTTTATGAATTTATGTTAGCTCCTATTAATATATTGATATATGTATTTCTATTTCTTTGTAAACAAGTGAATTTTTCTATAAAATGTACTGTATATAAATACTTAAAAATGCCTGTCCACCCCACAGTGTTAATTTTGAAGTGGCATTTATCTCTATTTGCTCTTATAAACTAAATAAAAAATGTCACTAACTATTCTCCAAATTAAGTTATAAATGAATTGTTACATAAACTAGATTTTCGAATTGAGTATAAAGAATTTAAAAAAAATAATAATAATAATAATTCTCTAATAAACTTATTCTGTCGTGAAAGGGACATTAAAGCTCATTTCACTACACCTAATTCCCACACTGGGAGTTCAGACATAGAAAGGTTCCCAGTATCTCTTTTGGAACATATAGGGATTTTAAAAAGAAAAGACGAAAACATGGATACGGAAGAAATAGTAATTAGGGCAGTAGGATTTTACAATCACTCAATCCATTCAACGACTAGAACAAAACCAATGTATTTTATTAATCGCCTCGACTTAGACTATAAGAAGATAAAAGATAATATGCAAGATATAAAAATGAAAACTATTAATAGAATTAACTGAAAAAGAGAAACCATACCCGATTATAAATGTAATAAAATATATATTAAGAACCCTAAGGCAAATAGGCAGAAAACAGCAAAAAGATATCTAAAATATAATCCCAACAGTAAAAATAAAATTGATATAATACAAATTAAAAGACCGCTAAAACCTTTTACAGATAACAACAATAATGCTAATAATACTGTTGTCAACAGTAAAAGGTTCAGTAGAAATAAACAAGCTTGAAACCGAAGCCGGATATACAGTTTTGGAAAGTGAACCAATCGAACTCATACAAAATTATTCAAAATTAATGCACGTTATTGACTTAAAAGAAATCAAAGATATAATACAAAAAATTAAAATAAGTGTTTCTACTAGTTTTAAGAAAGAAGACAGTTGGTTGATTTTTGATCTTAATAATAAGGTTAACGAATTAGAACACGCTCTATTAACAATTAGAGAAATTCGATATGCCGAAGCTAAACGGAATTCCTCTGAAACTTTCACCGGAGGCAAAGTATCTGGGCATCATCCTAGACTCTAAGCTTACTTGGAAACGTAACACAGAAGAAAGAGCAAAAAAGCACTATGCGCCTTCTACGCATGCAAAAAGACCTTTGGCAAACGTTGGGGTATGCGCCCTTACATAACCCATTGGATGTACACAGCGATCATACGACCCATACTTACATACGGGTCAATTGTATGGTGGAAGGCAACAGAAAGGACTACCTATCTCCATAACCTCTCAAAGGTACAGAGATTAGCATGTATCGGCACACCAGGAGCAATGAGATCAACACCCCAAGCCGGGCTGGAAGTCATTTTAAACCTACCCCCGCTTGGTGAATATATTCGCAGCATGGCAGCCAAAAGGAGCCCTCCGCCTCAAGGAGGCAAACATCTGGAGGCACAGCTCCTATGGACACGGCTCTATAATTCACAACTACTTGGGTATCGATCTATCCAGGAAAACGGACTACTTAATTCCCAAACGAAACTTTGAGAAAAACTACTCCACATACATACCCCAAAGAGAGAACTGGAACACGCACGCCAACGTACAAGAAATCCATATCTATACGGACGGGTCAAAAATGGATGTAGGTACAGGCGCAGGAGTTTTCTAAGAACCCCTAGACATAAAGGACACGAACAGACTCCCCAATGAATGCAGCGTCTTTCAAGCCGAAATAGTCGCCATAGACAAGGCAGCAAAAACAATCTCCGCGAAGAATCTGGATCCTTCCAAGATTACAATCTTCGTAGACAGGCGGCTATCAAAGCACTAGACAGCGAAACCATAAAGTCAAAAACAGTCAGAAACTGCCAAAAATCCATCAACAAAATAGGCGAACGACACAGGATCACTCTCTGCTGGGTCCCCGGTCATAGCGACATTGTTGGGAATGAAAAGGCAGACGAGCTAGCAAGAATCGGGTCAGAACTTGACGCAATAGACGCCATTACGTCAATAGACATCCCAATTAGTGCAGCAAAAAGAAACATTGACCAAAAACTGAGGGAACAAATTAATACCACCTGGTCCCAAAGGCACGACTGTGTTATATCTCGCAGTCTATGGCCAAGAATTAACGAAAAAAGAACAAAAAGCATTCTGGAAATGAATAAGCTAGAAATACGCTTAACTGGCGTACTGACAGGCCACTGCACCATAGGTGTAATGGCAAGCAGGCTGGGCATCAGCTCACCAGACTACTGCAGGAGCTGTCAAGATATAGAAGAAACCGAGACCATCAAACACCTGCTCTGCGAATGTTCAAACCTTCAGACATCTCGACTTCGCTATCTGGGCAACAGATTCTTCGAAGACTTAGAGGACGTAGCGCAGGTACCACTGACGGACACTATCAGGTTTGTCAAGAACACAGGTTGGTTCCAATAGGCCAACCGGCAAGATTAACCTAAACTGAGTATGGTAAGTGTTTTATTGTAAATGTAGGTTACAACATAAAACAATAAGGGATCACAATGGACCAATGGGCCCCCGTGCAAGCACAGCAACCTAACCTATTAACAATTACAATCTACACTCGACAAAAAAGAGCACTAATAAACATAGGGGGAAGAATTATAAATTGGTTATTTGGAAATATGGATGATGAAGACAAAGAAAATATTGAGACACATTTAAAAACCATAGATACTCGTATCAATCAACATAATGTTATAACAAATATGAATAAACAGATAAAAAAAAATAATGATCTTCAAAATTATTTAACAAATATAAGATTGGTCATTGAATCTCATAAAGAATGGTTTAATAGAACTTATAAAGATACAATTCAAGAAAATGTTTAAATCACTAAATATAACAATTTTCTGTTGCTTATAAATCAAATGAAAGATAAAATTGAGAAAGTACAAGAAAATATCATAATGTCAAAGCACGGAATAATGAACAGATTTTTCCATACTGACAAAGAAATCGATTATTATACCATTGATAGTTTAAAGTTAAAATACATAAAATGTAGTTTAGGATCATATTAACATGATATAATGTTGTTTATAATATTAATTCCAAATTTTGTCCAAGAGGAGTTTAAAACTCATATTTTAATATCTATACCGAATAAAAACGGTATGCAATTAAACATAGAAATAATTAAAGTAGTAACGGTTAATAACATAACCTATATTGTGGTGGAAGAGAATATTTTATCAAAAATGAAAATAGTTAACACCTGTATATCAAATATTTTACGTAATAACTACTCTTATTGTAAAAAGAAACACTGTAAAAATAAAGTAATACAAGAAATTGATATTGGAAATTTATTATTACGGACGGGCACGGCTAGATCGGCATTACTATCGATGCTGATCCTAAATATAGTAACTTTTAGGGGTCTACGGGCAATATTAAGGTATGTTACAAACTATGCGTCAAAATTAATATACCCTTAGAACAGGGTATACAAATATAGTTCGTTTTCATTTAAATACATACATAACTATATAAATTCATAACTTTCTACTGCACTATATACAATAGATATTGAATGAATAAAGAGAGTGAGTTGAAAGCTGATCGCGAATCAATACGGACGCGTCTTTCATTTGCCACTACAGTTGGAACGTTATTTCTTTGAGCAATTGCATGAATTGGATATCAGTGATATGTGGTTCCAACAAGACGGTGCCACAAGTCACACAGCGTGTGCAACAATCGAGTTATTGAAGTCTCAGTTCGGTGAACTTGTTTACTCGAGAAAAGGACCCGTCTATTGGCCGCAGAGATCGTGTGATTTAACGCCTCTAGACTTTGTTTTATGGGGCTACATTAAATCATTGGTCTATGCTAACAAGCCGGCGACGTGAGAGGAGCTCAGAGCCAATATTAAACGGGAAATAGCGGCCGTATCCGTCGAAATGTGCGGCCGAGTCATCGAAAATTGGGTTCAACGTATCGACCGCTGCATACGTTTTCCTGGTGGACATATGTACGAAGTCGAATTCCATTCATAAATGTTTTGATAGTAATTCAAGCCTTTTTTGAGATATCGCAAGTAGTTTGCAATTTATTTAAAAAAGAAGTTGTCAAGTCCTTAATGAAAGACCCTTTATAAGAGTGAACATAAGAAAAGGGTAAATGTGACGCGAGCGTGCGTTATAGCGTATAGGTTAGAACATGAGCTTATACAAAATTATAATAAAAAGAAAAAAACTTTACAGCATTTTCACTTGGTTAGTAGATGCATCGGTACAAAACGCTTGCCAACTACACCACTTGTTGAGACACTAAAGATTGTTTGTCCTCGAAAAAGAAATTTGAAAGAAACAAGCAACTCTTCATGACAATTGTAAGAATCACTTTGTTCGACTTGTTTGAAAAGAACACTATTGGAGGTGAAATATGATTTCTTTTGGAAGCAATGAATGTTCGAAGTAATGATATTGAACTATGTTTAAAATCTTTAGTAGGCATTCCTACAAATAATGAACAAAACATTTTATTTTATTGTATTTTTAATTTTGTTCCTATACAGCCATTATCTTGGATTGGGCGATACGTGGGAAAAAATTAAAAGTACAGGGTGCGCCATCTATTACTTATTTTTACCTATGAGTTTATGTGTTACCATATGAGTCAATAGTCATGTGGTATGCATATATGAACTGTCAAAGGTATGCCATTTATAGTCATGGAGCCGGCAGACCATCAACAGCGGCGTATTTTTGTTGATTGGATGCTTGATAGAGAAGACGGATTTTCGGCCAAAGTGCTCTTTTCTGATGAGGCTCATTTTCACCTTAATGGGAACGTAAATAAGCAAAATTGCAGATTCTGGGGGGCTGAAAATCCAAACGAATATCATGAACAACCTCTCCATCCCGAAAAAGTGACTGTTTGGTGCGGCTTGTGGGCTGGTGGCATCGTTGGACCATTCTTTTTTGAAGATGCAGAAGAAAAGGCCATTATCGTCAACGGGGAACGTTATCGCAGCATGATAACAGACTTTTTGTGACCACGGTTGGATCGTATTGATGCAAACGACCTTTGGTTTCAACAAGACGGAGCAACGGCTCACACATCTCGTCAAACAATCGCTTTATTGCACGAGAAATTTCAAGACCCCTTAATTTCAAGGAATTGCGGTGTGAATTGGTCCCCCGAGATCGTGCGATTTAACAACTCTTGACTATTTTCTTTGGGGATTTTTGAAACTAAAAGTGTATGCGCTCCCCGGACAATTCAAGACCTTAAGCGCAATATTCAGACTGAAATTGTGGTGGTCGGATGTTGGATTGTAAACGAAGCCGAAGTCATTTATCAATAAAAAAATTTGATTTCATCTCATAAAAAGCGTGTTGTTTTTTCAAATGGAAAAAAAGGAGCAAATGGCGCACCCTTTATATTAGTGCTCTTACACTCTTCCGAACACGCATATGAAATATTAATGCAAACATCGAAAAAGCTAATTCCGGGCTGATTTGGGTTAAATAACTTGCACCCCCACACCTTCCTTAAAATATTGGTAATCGAAAAGCATATTCATCATAGATAGGTCACTTCGTTCTAAAAAAATGCGAACTAGCGATTAAAATGAAATGAAATTGCTTCAATGAACTACACCGTATTGAAAGTCAGCTTAAGGATTTTATATATAAAGTAATTTGATGTGTTTATCCGTAAGATTAAATTTCATTTTTGCCTATATCAAGATATTCAGATGATACCGAAATGCTCATACAAACAGGGGTTAAAAAAAAACATATTCATACATTATGAAATCGTCTCTACTTCGTTATGTTTGGAAAATAGGATCCTATCTGAAAAAGCAATCTAATACCGATATTTGTGAGAAACAGAGGAAAGCAACTTAACATCATCCTTGAAATGGATGTATTAAGATTCGTTGAATAAGGCAGACACACAATAGAAGATAGTTAACAAGAATTACTTGTAGGTACCAGTACCTTCGAAGTGCGTATGTTGACACATTTACGCTGTAATGAAGCCTTAGAGATTAAAAAAGATCCCGAGGTAAAAACAGGAGCTTCAGTGGAATTTCAAAATATCTAATGTATTATTCTCTTTTAAGAAAACATTAATTCAATTTAACTTTACTGATAAAACTAATTGAATAACTAAACAGTTAGGTACTATGGAAATAAATTATTTGTGCAGTATGTTTGCATAGGTAATCAGTTTGAGTGAAGAAAGTGAAAACATTATGTTCTTATTCAATTTTAAGTTGTTTACAGTTGCGATATTCAAATGATTTGAAATTTAACGATACGACACCCATGAATATGTTTCAACCAAAACAATAAATGTATTCCCTTTGATAATCTCTTGGGCGACAGTAAAACCTTCAGATGAGCTGTCCTACATGGAAATACACACTATGTCAGTTTTACATCGGAATAACCAGTTACTGTGGCGAAGAATTGAGGACTATGTCGGCAGTCATCAACGTTTTATAAGGAACATGTTTAAAGAAAATATACTGCGTGGGTGTGGAGACGCACTTTAAGATGTTGTAGTCTCCTTCGAATGGAAGTACTTTCATTTCGGTATTCGGTCTCGTTTCCACTTACAAATGTATTTCTTCATCCAAAATGTAATGGAACCTAAAAATTGTTGGGAATCAAAATAATATCCATGTGCCAGCGTTCGGACTTTACTCCGATCGTAGTAAGTTTACTCCACTGTTGACAAAATGTTTCAAACCTACTGCACCACTACGCCTACGCTTATTCAACAATCTACTTTGATTTTTCATATCTAACCAACTATCGAAAATTTGTTTTTTACAGAAACATAAATGTTTAGTTCAGGGGTTCGAAACGTTTGCCGCGCACTTTTTCACGGCGCTGCGCCTTCGTCGACAATTGAGGGTCGCAGTAAGAAACGATAACAGAGTGAGACAAAGCATTCCACATGCGTATTGTTCGGCCTAAGAAGGAATTTCTTTGTCTTGCATTATGTTCGAAAGTAGGCTGAACTGTAAATTGATAGGCATTCGATATTGGCTGCACTGGGGCTGATTGCAAGTAGCTATCTCATCAGAGCATTGATGATAGAAGTAGCGATACAATAAGGAAAGACATGAGACATTTCTATGGTGAAACTGCGGGTGTACCTAATCACCTGTAATTCGGTTACCTATCAACTTTCCTGCAAGTTTTTGTATTATATGTATCTAGTAGGTGCAAGGATGTTTAAGGTGCACCTGACCAGATATGAGCATTGTACATAAGCTTATGCTTATGTCTGAAGAAAATAAGAGCAAATCTTAAATACTTTTATAACTACATTATGTACATATTCTCTTAACTCTTGAATTACTTAATTGAATTACTCTCTTATACTATCGAAACTTTCTTTCATTATAATCTCTCATTTCCTTTATATAGTTCATACATAAAATTACATACATAACTATTGCTATATAAGCCTATTGTTTAATATGAACTAAGTCAGTCTTCGTCAGACACTTAAAATAAAGAACCATTGTATTTTTGTACGGAAGTCTTTGATTTTTTACATGGTGCCGAAACCCGGGAGTGTCAGTTAATTACTACCTAATAATTAACTCAAGTTTAGCGGGCGAAGAAAGGTCGAGTATATCAAAAATGGAAGCGCAATATCGTGGAACGTGTCGAGGACAAGTCACGAAGATTTGTAAAGCGGCAGTCGACTATATAAAAACTGTTAACTTCGAAGAAATAGCGGACGCTGATACCGTAGAACAAGAACTGGTGATATTCCTCGAACGGTTGAAAAACGCGCGTGTTAATTTACAAAAAGCAGACTTAGCGGTTCAACCTTTACTGAAATCTGAAGATTTAGTCAAGGAATGCGAATCGGTAGTGGATTATGATGATAAGGCTGTTTCAGTTATAGCGAAGTTAGAGTATTTATTAAAATTTAAATTAAATGTAGATACCCATAATCAAACAACCGATCAGAACGCGACGCGAAGTAATAACAATGAACACAATCAGCATATTAAACTAAAGAGCTTCGAGTTGATGAAATTTAATGGTGATTTCGAGTCTTGGCTCCCATTCTGGGAGCAGTTTAGACGAGCTGTTCACGAGAATCCCCAATTTAATGCCGCAACGAAATTTAATTTTCTTAATAATGCTCTCATAGGCCAAGCGGCGGCAACAATTGCGGGCTTCACGCCAACTGAAAAATGTTATAACGATGCAATTAACTTATTGTTAGAGGAGTATGGGAATTCGGACAAAATAGTCGAAAAATATATCCAAAAGTTAATGTGCATAAAACCAGTTCAATCGGCAAGCGATGCGAAGGGCTTACGCCACTTATATAACGAAACAACCAGTACAATGCGTTCCCTCACCGCATTTGAGGTTCCTTCATCTCAGTATTATATTGTACTTAAATCATTGCTCCTAAGAGCCATACCATCTTCTTTGAGAGTACGGTTTCATCGTTTTCCTTTCAATTCTAGCGGTGCTCTAAATACAACTCATGGTCAGGATAGTATCAACCAATCAGGCGAAAATAGTGGAAGTGTGGGCAGCGGAGATGAGAGCCTCAAAGATCTGATAAGTTTTATTAAAGCTGAAGTTGATGCGCTCGAGAAGTCGAATTTATCAGAGAAAGCCGATCGTCCACGTTCTCTTTACAAAGAGCGTCAGGGTCAAAATCAATTTACGGGTACAGCAGCGGGGTTGCTTACACAAACTCAGCGAAACGAAAAGTGTCTCTTCTGTAACAGCGAAAAACATAGAATCTCAAATTGCAACAGTGATATACAAATTGAAGAGAAAAAAGCTATACTCAAACGGCTCGGTCGGTGTTTTCGGTGTGCAAAGCCAAACCACAGTTCCAAATTTTGTAAAGCCCAGTGGGTTAAGTGCCTATCTTGCGGCGAAAGGCATTTGACTTCTTTTTGCGAGGGAAGGGGGCTGTCTAAAAACAAATCAACAAATACGAAAGAAGCAGATCGAAATAAAGAGTCCGAGAAACAAGCTGTCAATCTCACCGCGAAGGAAGAGTTGGGAAAATGCAGAGTACTTTTGCAAACTGCGAAGGCATTTGTGAGTTCTCCATCGCTAGCAAATGGAAATGTATTTGGTATACGGTTGATTATGGATAGTGGAAGTCAAAGCACATACGTGTCAGAGGAACTAAAAAATAAACTTAATCTCCCCGTTACTGAAAAAAAAGAGTTCGAATAATACCTTTTGGGGAAAGCGGTGCGGACGCTCCGGTGAATTATGATTGCGTGATGGTCTCGGTACGAAGTCGATATAGTCAGCAAACCGTTCAAATAACAGCTATTGTTGTGCCGCGAATATGTGGGAATGTAGTTACATTGCCGTCGGAAAATGTCTCTATATGGAACCATTTAAAACTAGCGGACGCGTTTATGAGTGACACAAATTATATTGGCGGTATTAATCTACTGATCGGGCAAGATAATTTATGGAAATTCAATTCCTTTGAGCGTCAAGTTCTGACAGACAACTTAGTCGCGGTTAATACATTTTTCGGCTGGACGCTACAGGGTGTTTTCGAAGGCGAATCGCGTGTTGATCGGGAAAACATTTTTTTAACTTGTGACGAAATGGACTCCGAGTTTGACATTTCAAAATTCTGGAATTTAGAACAAATTGGTATTACAAAATCGTTTGAAAACCAAAATAGTGCTGAAATTCAAAACGTAATTAAGAACATAAAGTTAAATAAAGAAAACCGATATGAAGTTTCTTTACCGTGGCGTTTTAGCACGGAATCGTTAAATAACAAAAATCTCGCGTTAGCTCGGCTTAGTAGTTTAACAAATAAAATCATAAAAAATTGCGATAAACTGATGGAATATGATAGTGAAATTCGGTGGTTGATTGAGTCGGGTATAGCGGAACCAGCCAAGACAGCGGCTGTCAGCAAGCGCGTTTATTATATGCCACACAAACCGGTATATCGTGAGGACAAACTTACATCAAAATTACGAATTGTGTTTGATGCGTCGTCTAGTGAAAGCGGATCCGTTTCCCTAAATGAACTTTTGTATGCGGGCGATAATATGATACCAGATATTTTATCTGTTCTAATAAGATTTCGTTCTAATATAGTCGCAGTAACAGCCGATATCGAAAAGGCGTTTCTACAAATCGCGTTGAATGAAAATGATCGCGATTGTCATAGATTTTTGTGGTATGAATCGATGCCTAATGCATGTAGTAAACGGCCGCCTATTTGCGAATATAGGATGGCCAGGGTCACCTTTGGTGTAACATCAAGTCCCTTCTTGCTGGCGGCTACAATTAACCAACATTTAAATAACTGTCTATCGGAATTTGGACCAATATGCACCACTCTGAGTAAGTCGTTTTACATTGATGATCTTATTCTTAGCGTAGATAATACCGAGATAGCGCAGGATATTTACATTAAAGGAAGGAGTATTATGGAGAAGGCTCAGATGAACCTTAGGAAATGGAATTCTAACAGTGTGGAATTCAGAGAAATGTTAAAATATGCTAATAATACGGAACCAGAGGTCGAACAAAAGGTGTTGGGTGTTATTTGGAACACTATAGGCGATGAAATTAGAATAGACATTTCCTCTAATTTGGAATATTTAACATCGTTACGTGGAACCAAGCGTAATGTCATGAGAGCGATGGCCAGAATTTACGATCCTTTAGGCATGATTGGACCGTTTACGGTAAGAATAAAAATTCTTTTGCAAGATGTATGGAAAACCAATCCACAGTGGGACGAAACATTGGATATTAATCAGATATCATGCTGGCAGAAGTGGCTGGATGAGCTTAGTGAGTTGCAGAGTTTTAGTATTCCAAGGTGCGTGTCTACTATTCCATTCGAGGGGATTATAGAGCGGGAATTGCACATTTTTGCGGATGCTAGTCCGAAAGCTTACGGAGCTGTGGCCTATATTAGAACTAGGTCTATTGATAATGTTGTAGAAGTTCATTTTGTCTGTTCAAAGAATAGGGTCAGTCCATTACCCAAAGGAAAGGATGTGGAATTGTCGTTGCCAAAACTAGAACTAACAGCAACATTGATAGCGGCTAGGCTTAAACAGTTTCTAACCAAGAGTCTTGCATTCAAGATTGATTCCACATACTTATGGTCCGATTCAACTATTGCTTTGAATTGGATAGTAGGCCAGTCAAATAAACGGAAACCATATGTTACACACAGAGTGTGTGAAATCAACGAAATTACTAATATTTACGATTGGGGGCATTGTAGTGGCAAAGACAATCCAGCGGACTTCCTGACCAGGGGTGTCAGTGCAAAACAGTTAGTGAATTCGGAGCTCTGGAAATATGGACCTAGCTGGTTGACTCTATCTCCGAAATTTTGGCCGGAAAAATTTCAGGTCGATAATTCCATTTCAATGCTTGCCAGTAGCGACTCAAACTCTCCGATAGCTATTAACACAGAGCCCATTCTTCCAATTAATGAGATTAGTAATTTACAGCGACTTTTACGAGTAACAGCGTACGTATTCCGATTTATCAACAAAGTTAGACGGTTGTCAAAAACAGATTCTGGGCTAGAGGCCGCAGAGCTAGAGGTAGCGGAAGCTTATTGGGTAAAAACAGTTCAGCGGAGTGAATATGCCCTAGAATTTGAAGCTTTACATAATGCGCGATCCTGTCCCAGCGATTCTAAAATTTTATCGCTTAGACCCATATTAATTGAGGGAATCATTCGGGTTCAAAGTCGTTTACCGTGGGATGAAACACATGGTACATGTCCGTATCCAATAATTTTGCCAAAAGCGTCCCATTTGAGTCAACTATTAGTACTTGACATTCATGAGCGAATGTTTCATGGAGGAGTGAATGCAGTACTAGCAAGATTAAGGCAAAAGTTTTGGATAGTTCATAGTCGGCAACTTATAAAGACTTTATTACGACGTTGCGTCGTTTGTAAACGTCTTCATGGTAAATCTGGTTCAGAGGTCTGGGCACCCCTTCCCCGAGAAAGGGTTATCGCTTCAAGACCATTCGAATCAACAGGCGTGGACTTCGCTGGACCACTCTATATAAAAACAGATGGGAACGATAAGAAGAAAATCTATATTATGTTACTCACATGTGCAGTCATCAGAGCCGTACACTTGGAATTAGTACCAGACCTTAGTGTTAAAAGCTGCGTAGATGCGTTAAGGCGATTTATGGCGAGGCGAGGAGTTCCACAAATCATCATGTCTGATAATGCTAAAACATTTAAACGAGCGGACCTGGAGCTTAAGAAGTTAAACAGCCTCCTGAGACTTGATGAAGTTAAGACGTTAGCGAGCAAAAGTAGCATTTCTTGGAAATATATTGCAGAACGCGCAGCTTGGTGGGGGGGTTTTTGGGAACGGTTAGTTAGGACTGTTAAGGATGCACTTAAAGCGGCCATTGGGAAAGCAACATTGACTTATGAAGACCTGCATACCTTAATAGTTGAAGTTGAAGCCGTTGTTAACTCCAGACCATTAACTTATATCTCGGATGATCCTAGGGACTTGGAGCCTCTGTCTCCATCTCATTTTTTAATGAATTGTAATAATGTTTTTCTTCCCGCAGAAATACGTGATGACCGATCATCCATAGCGCAAACGTGGCATATGCGACAAACTCTCGTCAAGCGGTATATGAGGCGATGGCGAGATGACTATCTTCATCAACTTCGCACTATTCATCATAGCAAGGGTGCTAACATCTCGACGAGTATCAAGCCTGGTGACGTGGTCTTAGTCCACGAAGACAATAAATCTCGGATTTTCTGGCGTCTAGCAGTCGTCGAACTTACTTTTCCTGGTCGAGACGGAAAGATACGAGCTTGTCAGATAAGAATGTCGAATCAGCAAATATTAAGACGTCCCATTCAGCTTCTGTTTCCTTTGGAAGTCTCATCATATATTCCCGGGGCCGAGGATGAAGAAAATAAGAGCAAATCTTAAATACTTTTATAACTACATTATGTACATATTCTCTTAACTCTTGAATTACTTAATTGAATTACTCTCTTATACTATCGAAACTTTCTTTCATTATAATCACTCATTTCCTTTATATAGTTCATACATAAAATTACATACATAACTATTGCTATATAAGCCTATTGTTTAATATGAACTAAGTCAGTCTTCGTCAGACACTTAAAATAAAGAACCATTGTATTTTTGTACGGAAGTCTTTGATTTTTTACAATGTCGAATAAACCCCTTATAAATTGTAGCTAAATCAGAAGGGTGAAGACTTCGAATATGTGGTCATTGCAGCGAAGTTTGTCACACATACTTAGAATGGAAATATGAGCATTTTCCTGAGATCATGCAATGATTCAACGAACGAGGGGCGATGTAATGATCAATATAGGTATATAAAAGTAGAAAATTAACTCCAGAAAAAGAAGGAAAGAATATCTTTTCCAAATTTGTAGACGCATCATAATTATATTTTTTTTCACCGTTGGCCGTCGATTCTTAAAAATGGAAAACTGTGCGCGAACAAAAATCGTCCCGAAAACAACAACTGAATTGCGAGCCTGCAATAGCCTTGGTGTCAAGTCTTTCCCCTCTGTACCGAGGTTAGTAAAAGACCGGCAATGTACATCAAAGACTTTACGACCAATTTCCTTTTCTTCTGCGATAACTATAAACTTATTTTGCTCTCGCATATAATGCTCGCCATTCAATGTCACAATGATTCTACGAACGCAATTCTAAACAATACGAATCTCTCGGCAAAAAAACTGAAAATTTGGATGAGGTTACCAAATCCATCGACGATTTAAGTTACGCTGTGAAATGCGCGAATGAACAAACTAAGTTCAAATTTAAATGCTTGAGAAACAAGCTGATACAATAAACGAAATATTCCTAAAAGACAAATCGGTGGCAACTCACTCGGTTGTAATCAATTAAACTCAATTTAAGTTCGCTCAGAGAAGCGTCCGCCGTTATCAAGTGCGACGTTCTGGATATTGCAGTTGCAGATGAGCTAAGGTCTGCGTTTAATAAATACGAAACTAACCTTTGGAGTGACAAATGACCTCCATCGCTTTGCCGCACATACACACTCTTTTGTCGAAATTTTCCATGACCATTTTGCATTTTATTTTTTTGTCCGATGATGCCGCAAGCCCTGAACCCGCATTAAACAGTGACACGTTGTGGATGCATTTGTTTTTTGACAATAACAACTTTGACGATTAACAAAGCCATCAAGGTGAAAATAAGCTTCATCGCTATGGTTGGAACTGTGGCCGCCAAACTTTCAATGTTTTTCAAAATATTGTTCAACAATTTAAACCCTTTGTTCTCCCCCCAATTTACAATCACCCCAGTAACCCCTAACGTTTTTTTACTGCTCAACCTCTTGCAAAAGTATGGCAAACACCCAAGCGTAGAACTAGTCATGAGAAGCTTTAAAACTTTGCCCTTACCTTCCGGCCAAAAATATAACTCCGAATACCCAAATTGCTGGAGAAGTTAGGTTTTAGGCCATACACGGGATATTATTACCTAACATTTAATTTATTAATTTATTTTTAAAATTTTATATAACTACTGTTTCGATGAGTAGTTCTTCTTTTCTTCTTCAATAAAACATGACAAACTTTTACCATTTTCGATCATTGAATTAAAGTTTCCAGACTTCTTAGAACACAAACATTTGCCTCACTTCAGATTTAATTGAATATACAATCACTCGCTTCTTAGCCCATCAACGAAGAAGACATCAACCACATCGCATAACGACTTTAATAGTTTTATAATAGTACTTTGCAGTATGGGCTGTTGGCGAAGCATTAACCTCAGAAAGTTGGCATGCCCTTTAGGTAAACTTGACAAACTATCTCTGACATATACGGTCGTAAAATACATGCTTTTACTTTTTTTTCAGTTAGATCCCCTTCAACTTTTTTCTCCAAATTAAAAATTATATGAAAGCAACATTTGCATGCAAATCAACTTTTGTACGTAATTTTGGAAGAAAACGATTTTCTTAAATCCGAAAAATTAAAAAAGGACATGGTGTCACCATACAATTGACGTCAACAGGCATACACTTAAACTTTTTAATTAAAACTCCAAACAGATGCGGATGGCACGCTCGCAATCTTAGCATCAGAAAGTGGCTCGTTACGAAACGAGCAATAACCTCCTACCATCGAAACTTCTTTCATTCATGTGTATGTAGTATGCTTGAAAAGAGTAATTGAGTCTCCCTCTGCGGGTCGTTATGTTGAGTTTCCATGAGTACATTGCATTCTGTTTATATCATCTGTGCAACAAGAACAGAGCAAAAAAGCAAACAAACATTTTCGGTTCAACCCTTCAAGGACCTTAAAAACATGTGCAAATGGAAATAACGTTGCCATATTCCTACCCCCAAATGTGAGCGTTGCGTTGACATTTTTTTTGTATTGTCTAAAATATCACCGAAAATTGGATATTTAGTTCAAAAAGGTTAAAAATGTTTTTTTTTTTGCCTTTTTCTAAGGAGTTTATTTTTCTACGCTCAGAGTCTTGATCTATGGGGCATCGGTCTCTTTCCCTTCGTTGGAGGACAATGACTGCAAGGCATCTGTCGGATAGAATCCCGAAAAACTATATAAAATAAAAAAGTTGCCGTTCAAATTTGCATATTTCCAATCTTGCATCTACTCCAAATCCAGCCGGCAAGCCTCCAACCTTATATTGTCAACAACATGGTTCAAGGACAAAAATCTCCTGGATACTACTCACAGTATTTGCCCTCTAAAGGTTAATGTAGATCAGGGTTGGACAAACAGTCGATCGCGATCAACGGTGTTTTTACCTCGAATTTAATTATTTACGGTTCTGAAATTCAACTAAACTTTCGTGTTCTAAAAAGTTACCGGAAAATGAGTGAATCCAGTGTAAAAAATAGTAGAACTTATCATTTTCACGATGACTGGGAAGAACAATTTTTAATTACTATGGCGAGATCGAAGTATGTGTGTTTGATATGTCGGTCCAGTTTGTTGATTTCCAAGAAAGGCATTGTTGAAAGACATTTTACTCGCATTCATGGTAATTTCCATTACAAAGTTGGATGCGCAAGCAAAAACTAAAGGTTTGAAAATCCCAACTAACCGATGAGCAATCATATTTTAAAAGCTCTATTTTAAAACCTGAAGGGTCCATAAAAACAGTAGTGCAAAGTCAATCGCGAAGTTTTATAAAAGGTTAGTAGTCGTCCGTCAAATGAAAAAGTCTGCCAACCCATGACCTCGACCGTGCATATTAATGAAAAGTAACGTAAATGCTTATTTAGTCTGCTGTTGCAGCGATTGAGATATCACTCCACTGCTCAAAACCTGGAGAGTGCTGGCAACATATTCTATAGCATCAGCGTATCTTGCCCAAGATTACGTGGGGCCTCTACCTGGTGATAACCTAGAGAGGCTGACAGAAGATTACAAAGGCAGAAAGCTGGACTCATAATCGGTTGCCATGCTAACGCACATCATACGTTCACCGTATGGGGCGGCTCGGATAGTAACAAAAGAGTAGCACATCTCTGTTGTTAATATCCGAGCCGCCCCATACGGTAAACGTATGATGTGCGGAACCAGATTATATAGGGATACCAATCGCTACATTCAAATTTATGTATATTTAGACCTTAGGTGGACAAAGAGGAGGAGACAACACTTCACATTCTTTGTACAACATCCAGGAGCGTTCATACTTAATGATCTAAACGAGGTAATACTGACGTTTGAACTAGAATTCTATCACGCCTCAACACTACAGCGAGTAGTGGGAGAAACTCCCCTATGCCCACGTTGTCTCACAATTGACCTCACATTAGTCTAAGTGTGATCTCTTTGGCTGACAACCACCTCAACCTAACCTAACCTAAGGAGTTTAATGTTAAACAATTTTTTTTTTAAAAGCGAAAATTCGGCTTTGCAAAAAACTCTGTATAAGTGAAATGTTATTTAGGCCATTGTGCACATAATTTGTGAAGAATTTTTTTCTCTTAAAGGGCTCCCGACCCATGAAAAGTCTGAGACGTTGCAGCGTTCAAATCTCTGTCTGGCATCCGCGAGTACTTGGACTTTAAAATTGAGGTTGGGTCTTCCTTGCCTTCTCGAACCTGGGGTGTGTTGTCCATTCGGTCGATGTTGCAGATTCAATGTAGTTGACGCGATTAAGCTTTTTGGACTTCTTCCACATCATGCTACAGTTCATAGAGTTCACGGTTCTATCTTCTCCTCCATTAGCCCTACTCATATACAGGACCAAAAATTCTTGCTCATGAAAACTTAAAGCTGTTTACAATCAGTGCACACGATTTTCAAATCATTTATAAGTTTAAGTTATAAGACAGAAAGTTTTCCAGTTTATTGAGAGCTTATTTTTTGTACTTCAACTTTTGTGATAAAAAAAAATAAACTTAAAGAAAACTTACAACGAAAACTTAAACTCTTTACTAACGTGATTGCCATGTGCAAAATGAACAACTAACTATTGAAATTGAGATAAGTTGGAATATTTATTTTTGGCTTATTTTGGAAACTGTAATGGTTATTGTGGATTAATATTATGTATATAATTACAAATTTAAAATTTATTATTTGATCCTTTATCGCTTTGCTTATTTGGGTTTTTACACACCAGAAACCTCGTTGCATTTGAAGCTAAACTTAAAAATGAAAAACTCACAAAGTCATTTCGTCTAACTATCAATGGTAATTTGTTACCAATATTTAAACAGTTAAAGCCAGGGTTATCGTGAATATCCATACTAGGGCCTTTGTTTTTCTCCCTTTATGTCAACGATCTTCCTAATGTCATCAAAAAGAGCTCAATTCATTTGTATGCTGATGATGCTCAGCTCGTATTAAGCTGTCCTCTGGGTTTAATAGAGCACGCCGCGCAATCGATAAATAATGATCTTGCCGATATAGTGCAGTGGTCTCAACAAAATGGACTAATATTAAATCGAGATAAAACTAAGTGCATCGTGATTTCGCGAAAGCCCCTAGATCTGGCTTATTTTCCTATCCTCACACGCCAAGATGCTCCTATTGAGTATGTAGAATCCGTCAAGAACCTTGGGGGACCTTTAATCGATTCTTAACTTGGGACAACCACATTAATCTTGCAGTCGGCAAGACTTATGGAGTTATCCGAACGTTGTGGGCGACCCAATCCTTTACACCCTTTAAAACACGAGTCTTACTTGCTAAAATTCTAGCCATGCCAGTATTAACATATGCTTGTGAAATTTTTGCGAGCTGTAGTTATGCATCTAAGAGGAAACTTATTGTGGCATTTAATTGTATTGTGCGATATGTGTTCGGATTGCGTAAATTTGATCGAATATCACTCTACTCCAGCCAACTTTACAATATGACTTTCGACAATCTTCTCAAATTTCGAACTCTTTGCCTGTTTTCGGACATACTTTTAACACATCAACCGACTTATATATATGAAAAAATAAGATATCCCACCTCAAGCAGATCTGCTCAATTGATCCCTCCTCGGTACTCTTGCTTAACTTCTGAGCGTCAGTTTTTTATTCACTCCACACGGTTGTGGAACTCCTTACTCTACTCTATCCGAAGTTTAAATAACACAACTAAACTTAAAAATGAATTAAAATCGTATCTCTCCTTGAATTCTTAAAATTTTGTATTGATTTTTTGTATATTTTCGTGTAAAAATTGATTATGCTTTACTTTTCATTATTTCTTTTTTCTCATCAACATGAATTCTTCGTTTTGTAACTCATGTAGCTTTTTATACTCGCTTCAACTATTGTATGCCTTTCACTAGTTTATAAGATATTGTATCTTACTGTGTATAGGTAAATCAAATAAAAAAAAAATAAAAAAAAAAAAAAAATAAACTCCGACGGAATTATTTTCCTTGTCAGCAATCAAAATCAAATTTCTGAATGGGAATAGGCGAAAGGCCTGACATCCTGAATATGGTTTTGTTATTACAACATCAACAGGTTCCATAATATTTTGAAATATGACCCTATGTCGCAAAAAAAATGGCCTTATGGCATGGCACCAGAAACGGCCATGAGAAGGGGTAAGACTAGAAGCTGGGATCAAAAGCCCTTAACTCGCCTTAGTTCAAATAGATAGTAGGACTAAATCCTGGGGTATGTACCATCAAAAACCAAACTCTTTTTGTCAACAAAATAAAATACACGACCCTGTCGTCTAACACGTTCTTGGTTTTTTCATATCGCTGCTAAATTTTTTCCGAAAAAAGGGTACATGCTCTTGCTTCAGGATAAAAGGGATCATAACCCTCCGAATTTACTTCATCCCTACTGGTACCCCTGTAGGGTTCTCCGTTCTGGCCCCAACTAATATTGCAGGCCTCCCGATTTCGGATCAATTCATCGCAGACCAATCAAATGCTAGTCTTGTTGGCTTTGTGTGATCTAAGAGTTTTTGGGCCAGCCTCTTTTTCACGATTTCGACACTTCCATACTCTCATTTTTGGTAAAATGATCTACTTTATACTCTCAACCCAAGGATTTGCATGCACTCTTCTTGAGGGACAGTTTCAAAATATTAAACGTCTCGCTAGGCTAACATGAATGGTAAAATTACCAAGATGTGATTTCACCCCCCTTGACGCATTGCTTCGTTGCACCCTTAATATTCAAAATTGAAAAGCGGATCAAAATCGTTCGACCCGTTTTATTTTCAAATGATGAACAATGCCTTGAGGTTATTTGTTAGACAACCCCAAATGCAAGGTTTGAGTAAAATTCGTCGAGACGATTATGCAGAAGGCCCTTCTGCTGGCTGACAAAAGCACGGATATACTCTTGAACTTCTCTAAAATCCAAATATTCTGGGAGCCATACACAATCCCGAAAAACCTCATCCCAAATAGCCAAAATCCCGAAAATACAATAAAAAGTTTTCAGTTTAAATGTGCATATATCCAACATCGCACGTACTTCATGCTCAAACGAAATAGCCAGTTGCATTCCAACCCTAGGACATTTCAACAGCAATACTCGCTGTGCAAGAAATACGCATCAATTTACCATTAAGCCTGTATTCGGACGTATAGTGAAATACAAGGAATCTTTCCTTAGCCGTACAAAACGAATGTGAAATGCTCTTCCCCGGTTCATTTGTCCTACACATTATAATCTACAAACATTTAAAACCAACGTGCATCGGAATCTGTCCCTATCTTCAAACCCTAATTTCCCCAATGTCCGCGCTGTATAGCTAATACATTATTAGGGTATTCAAAAATCCCCTTAGTGCGAGTACATTATAAAAAACAAAAAACAGTGACCCCCAGCAGAGGGGTTGCAGTGGATCATCACAATTGTTTTTAGGCCTGGTTATAAAGTCTAGGATTCCATTAGTTTTCTGATTGTTTTCAAATATTTCCAACATTCCATGTTTCATAGCCACATTTTCTAACTCAATTAGTCTAATTAGGCGATGAGCCGTAGCAACTGCGCTATGATAATAATATTTGTTCTTAAACAGTTTATACAGGGGACAAAAGCTTAGCATCTGAGTGTGGTCGAAGATGCTTTCGTTACAAATGGAAGGGACTTACAGTTTCGCGAGGCCCGATTCCTAGCGATAAGGCTTGGAAGCCTCTAACGACAACATTGTATTGGGTCTATAACTTAATTCGTGCTCTCTTCAAACGGATTAGTTGTGTTCGGTAGCGTTATCCGTTGATGGTTTCACCCGGTTTTAGCAGCTCATAATACAGCACAACCTTCTGATCCCACCAAATACAGAGCATTACCTTCGCGCCATGGATATTCAGCTTTGCCGTTGATTTGGCTGGTTGACCGGGTTTCACATATGACTTTTTGCGCTTGGGGTTGTCGTAATGGATCCATTTTTCATCACCAGTAATAATCCGATGCAAAAATGACTTCCTTTTGTGGCGTTCCAGCAGCATTTCGGACAAGCAAAACCGCCTTTCGACGTCTCTCGGCTTGAGTTCATGTGGAACCCAATTTCCTTGCTTTTGAATATATCCAGCTGCTTTTAAACGTTTTGAAATGGCTGCTTGAGTGACACCCAACGATTCTGCGAGCTCTTCTTGTGTTTGGCAACAATCTTCATAGAGTAATGCTTCCAGTTCTTCATCTTCAAACTTTTTTGGCTGTCCGGGACGTTCATCGTCATATTAAAGAAATGAAGAAGAACTCCCTGCAAAAACACTTTTTCAGGCACAAAGTTCGACATTAGTGAAAACAAATTATTGTTGTTTACGCTTCAAATGAATGACATATACTGAAATGACGTACAATGACAGTAGCTTTCCAACGCATGTTCCAATGGAATAATAACAATGGAATAACACAAGTTACGCCATCTCCTAGCAAACCGCACGAATTAAGTTATATACCTTAATACTTTTAACCCTATGACGCGTAAGGGACATGTGTGTCCCCAAAATTAAAATCATCATACTTATGCTCCTATCAGCATGATTTTAAAAAATAAAAACGTGTTGGATTGTTAAATACATTGGTTTTAATTTGATTCTTATGGAAACACTGTAAACCAAAAGTAAACAAACAAAATCTAAATTTGAGTGTTTGATTTTTAACGAGACAGATTTTGCAATTTAAAGATAATAGAAGACACAAATGAGGTGTAATGTTTTCGTTGACCATTCATAATTGAACACTATTGACTGGTAAGTTTACTTTATATTTTGACTTTGTTTTGCCAAATTCCATCGACGGGGACAAACTTACGAACGGAAAACACAATGGGACACCAGAGTCCCTGTATGCGTCAACGGTACCTAATGTTTTACGCATTTGATCAAACGGTTTCGAATTTTGTTATCACTCATCTCACATACAAGACGTTGATATTTTACAATAAAGTTGTTCCAATCGTGTTTTATATTGCCAAATCAGAGGTATTTTTACTCGAATATTCACTTCACTACAATACAATTTTACCAATTTTCTATATAAAATACTAAGTTTTAGCCAGAAAACATAAAAAATTAAATCACATCTATACTCTCTACAAGTTTTTTCCTTTCATGGAAGATGCAATCCTGGAAGTACTTTTAAATTCATTTTTATTAATTATTAGCTAATATCAACTTATATACTAGACAAAAATGAGTAAATCTAACTTAAAATTAACAGGATACTTATTCTAGATTATTGATCCTTATGCGGACGCCCTAAACTTAACTCTATCTTATAATTATTGCCTTTCGGCCTAAAAACTATTTTACGAACTAATCTTACATATTATGTTTTCATAGAGAAAATTTTTAAGAAAACTCGGCATCTTTATCAAAATCCTGGAAGTACTGGCAGCGGAAGATAAAGAAGATAGACAATTTTTGGCACAAGATATTGAAGCAGGGATTGATATTGCTGAAATAGAACCGTATGAGAGTGTTCGTCCTATAGCTGCAAACCCTGGGGTTGTACCACCCACAAACGCCAGATCAACGCCAAACTTTGCTTGGAGAAGTAATCGGTATGAACCAAATAATTTTGAAACAGATGAAACTTACATATTTGGGAACATAAGAATCTTGTCAGAAGATGAAAGTAGAACAGTGACTCCAATACAAATTTTCAACAGTACCTGTAATTTCAAAGGACTGATTGATGAGGTATTCATTCCTGAATCAATCCGCTATGCTAAACTAAACGGACGACCGTTCACTATTGATCATGATGAAATGTCAGCTTACAAAGGCATGCATTTTGTAATGGGTTACCATTCATTGCCAATTTAGAAACTATTGGTCTACTGATCCTGATATGGTCTGACATACATTTGACAAATAATGACAGTGAACAGATTTGAAGATATAGAGAAGAAGAAATTCGTATGTCCATGACAATGAACGTCAACTTCCGAGGTCAGATCCAGCTTTCGACCGAGCTTTCAAAATAAGGACCATCTGCATGAAGAAATACGAGTGGAAAGACCTCTTCTAACAAATTTAGAATTTCGAGAGCAAATCGCAAGATCCCTCATTCAAGTGCTCAGTATGCAAGTTACCATACCATGATCAAAAATTATCAGAGGAAAAGATGTGTATGTACAATGCGGAAAGTTCAAAGTAGAAAACAGAACTAAAAATGCTTGTCGTTATTGTGATGTACACTTGTGCTGCACATGATCGTTTCGCTGATTTTCACAGTCGTCAGTGAGAGATTAGGTCTAGCAGTAACTATGTACTTATGTTGGAACTGTTACGCAGGACGAGTAAATTTAGTACAGTTTTCGTTCCCCCTATACATACTCGTATAGGGTCTCAAAAGTATATTTTTATATTTTATACCTGAATTGCAACAAATAAGGATCTTGTCTGTATTTTTTTATCTAAAACTAATTTTCATTTAATAAGATATCAGCATACTAAATGTAGGTATTTCTGGGTAAAAAATTATCATTGGTGCATACAGGGACATATATGTCCCCAAGCTGAGAACCCATTTCCATCGAAAAATTATCGGTTTTTCTAGGCAAAATGTTTTATTAGACTGCAAATGAGTAAAATAATATGGGTTAATCAACAATCCCTCCGCTTATTTTCTTCTGTGCGTCAAAGGGTTAAATGTTTGCTAAGCTCCGCAAGAGGTGTGGTAGCAAAAAACGTGGAGGCATTTTTTGGGTAAGCTAAATATCGGACGGCTTTTTAAATTTCTGGGCGGTATATAGTAAATAATAAACTCCCGAAGTAAGTAACGTTGAGTGGGCAAGTAAATTTTCCATTAAGAACATAAGACATACTGATAAATAATGTATATCTATGCAGCTTACTGTACGTAAAAGTCACAATTTATTTTTAGTAATTAAATATTTGTGCTCTATAGAGCACACCATGATCTTCAAGTCACTTAACGAACAAGGCATACATCCAAAGTACATTCACATAATTAGAAAGCTGTATAACAACATCACGGCAACAAAATGGTTCGAAAGGATCGGTCGCCCTTTCCAATTAAACAACCAATTTCAAGAAGGGAATAAACGAAACAATTTCCAAAAATGACTTTTTGATGCAAATGTCTTCTGTAAGGGTAGACGCATCTGTTAGGCCTAAGAATGCCACAAAAACCATTTTCACCATAGAGATATACTTGATTTTTTAAAGCATAAGCCTTTAGAAAGAAACAAATCCTGGATTTATTTCCTTCTTAGAACTAATTTGTTTTACTTATATAGGTTTTAACTTTTAAGTTGCGTAATACATTTATTCAGTTTCGATTCTATTCTCAGCTAGCTAAGTTGTGTGGACCAAGTGTAAAGTTTTGAGCGCGTGTAAGCAAACAAAAAACATGTTTATTGTTAGACGTTCAGTTGTGTTAGTTCGTTAACAGCTGTGTGAATAACGGTTTTTAACAGTAATTTGGAAAAGTTTGTCTGCTTTTATAGAAAAAATGTCTAGTGAGTCGGAGTCGCAACGTGGACCTACGACCTATTAGAAAAAAGAAAAGAGGGCTAAGAATTAACCATTTATATAAAAGTGAAATACAAAAAAAATAAACGCTTGCGTGGCAAGCCTTACAAAAGTATTTCCACTGGAAGGGATATAGAAGCGAGGTCAAACACAAGGCGGTATTGTTCTTGCAAGCTAAAGTGCACTACAAGTTTTGACCTACTGCAAAAAAAAAGAAATGCTCGATAGCGTGTACAATGGTCGGCCCAAGAACGAGCAGGATACATATTTAATGGGGCTTATAGATTGTTTACCAATAGCTCGAAGACGTTCGATGAGCGAAAACCCGAAAAAAAGAGACGACGCATTTTATTATAACGACTTGGTTTCAAATGAAAGAATAATGTTTTGCAAACAAGCTTTTTCTAAAGCTGCCTGTAAATCAACGTGGGAGACATGACCATCATCCTACTTTGCCTCAAGATGCACTTATTGCAATAAATAATCATATGAAATCCTTCCCTTTTAAAAGAATCTCATTATAGCAGCAAACACGTTCAGTATTTGGATGCTACACTCAACATTAAAATCATGCATGAACTATTTTGCAGTAAATATCCTGAGCACGCAACTGTCGTCAAGTATGACTTCTACCGTAACTACGAGTATTTTAATATAAACTATTCGTACAGATTTGGACGTCTACAAGTAGATGTCTGCTCTAAATGTGAAGAGCTTTCGGCAAAAATAAATAGCACAACGCTTAATGACAATGCAAAACGCGTAGCGGCAGCAGAAAAAATGGTACACCTCAGACGAGCAAAAAAAAATTACCATAAACAGGAAGAAATTACGGGTTTATGTCGTGATAGAGATGATGTTGGAGCGCTGGTATTCGATTATATGCAGAATCTGCCTTTATCAATGATCCCGGTGCAAGAAATGTTTTATCTCAGAAAACTATGGCTTTATGTCTTTTGTGTTCATGACATGAAGACAAACAAAGCAGATTTTTGCAAATATCACGAAGGCGAAGCTAAGAGAGGTCCTGATGACGTGTGCAGTTTGCTGTGGAAAAGTATACAGAATCTTGATCCTGGCATTCAAGAAATGCACATTTTCAGTGATGCATGCGGAGGGCAAAATAGAAACAACACCCTTGTTAGGTTCCTGCTTCTCTTAGTTACAATCGGCGGCTTTAAAAAGATAAATCAGTATTTCCCCGTTAGGGGTCATTCGTTTTTGCAGTGTGATAGAAACTTCGGGACAGCTTAACGATTAATAAGAAGAAAGGACCGAATTTACACGCCAACACAATACAATGAAATGATATGCAGTTCCAAAAAGGAGGCTTCAAAGTGACAAGCATAACATCCGACGATATACTGGAGTTCAAAAATTCATGGCCAACCTTTTACAAGAAAACTTGTAAATCTATTAATAAAAACGCTATATACACGATCTCTAAGTATAGGCATTTAATATAGGTACTCTTCAGATCATAGAGGATACTTGAAGTCCTTCTTTCTTCTTTCTTTTAAATTCATTTTTTAATTGTTACTGAATATCAACTTACGTACTAGACAAAAATGATTAAATCTAACTTAAAATTAACAGGATACTTATTCTTATTTATTGGTCCTTATGCGGACGCCCTAAACTTAACTATATCTTATAATTATTGCCTTTCGGCCTAAAAACTATTTACAAACTAATCTTACATATATGTATTCGTCGAGAAAATCAATTAAAACTCGGTATCATTATTAAGATTTTATATTTTTTACATAAAACAAATTACGAACTACCTATTCTACTTACTTAAACTACCTAACATATTCTAACTATAATTATGATTCTGAGCACTCGTTGCCTTGCGCAACAAGTGGTCAAAATCCCAATTGCTTTCCGAGCGCCTGGCAATCGTCAACGTGCACACGCGCTACCCTGAGCTAACTGAAGCCTTACAGCCTCAATCTTCTCCCGGAAGCACTACCACAAGTTGACGAGCCCGGCCTCTCCCAGAAACGCCCTAGCTAACTTAATCTAACTTATAAACTAAGAGGATGTTACCTAGAGTAACGCACCGTCTTGGGAGGGCATGTTGACCCCTCCCCCCTCAAAAAGCCACCAAAATTCGGCAAATTGTTTTTCTGTATCGAATTTATCCCTCTCCGCTATTGCGGTACTAAAACGGAGGAGCTCATGAGCATTAGCGACGTCCTCGCCGCGGATGAGCCGCTTATCTCTCGCGCTGCGAAAGCGGTGGTATAATACAGGGATACCATCCCTCGTCTGTACCAGCCCTTTTGCGTCAATATAGATAAATGCCTCTGGCGGGATAAAGCCAGACCGGAGCGTACTCTATATGTACATTTCATTGGGGTAGTAAGCCCCAAATATCAGACTATTGTCGCTGGCCATCGCCCTTGCAACGTGCCTTCGAGTCACCTTAATGAGGAAATTTTCAATCCTATTCAACTGAGCCCCATCGTATAGGACCTTGTTGGGATAGTATTTAATATAATTGGATTCAGGCGTTCGAAACAACCGGAGACAAGTCCTAAGACATTGTCTCTCCAAAACCCGAATCTTTTCCATATAGCTGGGCGCTATATTGAACCACAATGGACAACCATAAGCGATAATTGGCCTTATAAGGGCCACGTAGCAAATGACCTTCACTTTGGAGTCAAGTTGACTGCTATGAAACAGTCTCCTTGTCAAAACATAAGCCTTCTTGGCCCCAGCAAGACAAGCAACTATATGTCTATCGAAATTTAGATACTGGTCAAGCCAGATACCTAGATATCTAACTACGCTTCTCACCGCCAATGGCTGCCCATTTTGTCCAATAATGGCCAATTTTTTCCAGTTTTTTCTGGTATCCCTAGAGGCCCCAGCCAATGGAGTTCTGAACAAGATTGTTTCCGTCTTCTGAAAGTTGATTTTCAACTTCCAGTCGTCGCAATATCGCTTAATTTGATCGAAGTCACGCTGCAAAAGGATATTAATGACCTCGATTTTAGGACCTGATCTGTATGCCACCAAATCATCGGCATACGCTATAGCATGTCTGAGTGAACCTACCAGATCACTCGTGTAAATGTTAAACAGGATCGGAGAATTGACCGCCCCCTGCTGTAAACCGTTTTTAATTTCAAAGACTCTGCTCGAAGTCACATTGCCACATTTGACAACGAACTTCTTTCCCATAAGCATATTATAAATTACATATAGCAAAGGTTTGTGCATCCCTCGCCTGGTCAACTTGTAGAAAAGTCCCTCTAACCATACGGTGTCGAAAGCCTTCTCAAAATCAACCAGACAAGCACCCGTGCATTGGTTCTTGCATTTATTCCACTGAATGTCGGAAACCAGTTTCGACGCGGCATGAATAGTGTCATGCCTCGCCCTGAAACCAAACTGGTTGTCCGGAATTATGTTATTGTCCTCGACCCACTTTAACAGGGCTCTATTGACAACCTTTTCAAAGACCTTGCCAATATTCGGAAGCAAGCTAATTGACCGTAGATTGGCAGGGTTCGTCCTATCTTTACCTTTTTTCGGGATAGGGTGTACCACAGCTACCTTCCAATGCGCCGGATAATGTGCATTATTCAGCGCATTGTTAAACAACGTGGTGAAAATATCTACAGCCTCCAGAGGCAGGTGTCTCAATACGACGTTTGGGACACCATCAATCCCCGCCGACTTTTTATTCTTTAGCGACTCGAAGATGCACAGAAGATCATCCTTCGACACGAACAAGTGCGATGCATCTCGGCCATTGGCGACAACTGCATTAGCATGGTTTTCATCAGTGAACACGGTGAATCCGTTATTCTCAGATCGCCAATTCTCAAGTTCGGTGCGCAGATAGAAGTGGCTCACTAGAGCTCTATTCCCAATGTCGTGGTTACGGCGAACAGGATTGTTCACCGTATACACGGCCTCGAAACAAGCGCCCAGCAAATCCACTTTCTCCTGTGGGTCCTCGACCACGAAAAAATCGTCGTTTGAAGCGACACTTTCTGGACTTATTCCAGCAGTCAGTACTGTCTGTCTGTTCTCTGCTGTCTGGGAGATTCGAACACAAGGAATATCATTGTGATCTTTCCTCCTGAACAACTTATTTATCTGTGATACTTGAAGTCCTCTGAGTACATCGATGGACTCGTGCAAAATATTTTTTTGCTTTTTGCAGAAATGCCAACCGAAAAAGCTTATTCGGATAAAATCCCCATAAATCACAAAAAAATGGAAGTCATTCTAAAAATCGTCGAATATATAGAAGAGGATAAGAAGCAGTTCTACCTGAACATATTGACCTGGCCTATTACACTGACGCTGCTGAAGAGGAAGACGACTAAAAAATGTCATAACAAATGTTGTTTTTTAAGTTTGAAAATTTTTTTTTAATTAAAAAAAATTATTTTCTGTTACATTTATCTTTTTTTTCAATTTCAAATTTTCAGTTGTAAGAAGGAAATAAATCCAAGCTTTTTAAGACGGTATATCTGGCTACAAGAAACAGATAGGAACAAAATGTCTTTTGCATATGTTTCAAATCATAGTGCTCTTTAAATCATCTATAGGTCAAAAATCCAGGAATTGAACATTATAAAAGATATTAAGTTTTTTTGTCTCCTGACAAATTAGTTCGAATGGATTTATTCCCTTCTACCCGAATTATCCCACTGTACCGTATATGGTACACTTAATATAAAAATTCCTAGCTGAAAAGAAGGCCACTTATTTAAATATTTTTTCGAATTCTCGCGCTGTAGTAAAGTAGGTTTCATTGGTGTTAAAAGAGGAGTGAAAAGTGTTAATTTTTTTAAAAGCAAGACAATGTCGAGGTAAAGGTAAGTAATTCTTAATTGATAGCTTATAGTAAGTTTAAAATCGAAATCTATGTAATCAAAACAATGGCAAATCGTCCTATTCAACTATTTTGACGATTAAGATATATTTTGTTGATGTTACATCGATATTCATATTGATGTACCGCATATGGTACAGTGGGATAATACATATCCTTTCGGTTTTTTTTTAGGCTAACTGTCAATGAGATCAATACTTGCATAGATGAAGGCGATGAAGGCGATTTTTTATTCAGAAATCCCTATTTTACCACCATTACTGGAAGGTGATGTAACGGATGAAGACTCAGGAGAGGAAGATGTGGTTTGTGTAGACAGTTTGCCCCGTAGTCAGCTAGTGGCAGAAATTCTTGTACACCCGGATAAATTTGATGAAGAGGCTGAAATCCCACTTTCTTCGTTTGTCAAAAAAAAGATGGCGCGACTTATAAATTTTTCATGGAAAAAAGAAGACTTGGAGGAAACAGTTACAGACTTCAATTATGAATCTTGCAACCTCAGTCCATCTTTAGCTCATTTGGACCTGTTCTCGCTCTTTTCCGATGAAACTGTATTCGAAATGATAACGAAGTAATCTAATTTATATGCCCAGCATCATAATCTTCTGGCCGATATACAGGTAAGTGAGCTTAAAGCTTTTATTGGAATACTTATATTGAGTGACTACAATAATGTATCCAGACGAAGAATGAATTGGGAAATTGAAGACGATTCACGAAATATACTTGTATCGAAATCCATCACTAGAAATAGATTGGATCACATCTTCCGAGTACTACATTGTTGCGATAATACTCAACTGGATCCAAACGATCGTTATTCCAAAGTACGACATTTGTTTCAACACCTGCTTCAAATCTTCTTATTGTTTGCTCCAGTAGTAGAAAATTATAGTGTGGATGAGGGTATGATACCCTATTTTGGACGTCATCCGACTAAACAATTTATAAGAGGAAAACCAATAAGATGGGGCTATACATTTTGGGTTGGAACAACTCCAAGCAGATATATTGTTTGGTTTGATCCCTATCTCGGATCAAAATTACCTTCAATGCCCAAGTATAGAGAATTCTCTCTTGGAACACAAGTTGTTCTAGATTTTTGTCATGCGCTTATTGGACGAGGCTTAAATCTAAGCTATCATTTATTTTTTGACAATTTTTTTTCTTCTCTTCAATTATTTCATGAATTAAACGTATTAAAAATAAGAGGTACTGGGACTATTAGAGATAATCGGTTAAAAACTTGTTCCTTGCGTGGATCGGATAAAATTCTGAAACGAAAAGGCAGAGGTGCTTATAGCTACGAACTCTGTTTAGAACTCGATGCGGTTGTATGCAAATGGAATGACAACAACATTGTAAATATGATATGTACATATACGAATATTTTGCGTAATAATGCTTTAATGTCTTAAATTGTTTGCATTATTTTGTGTCTGTGTTAGTATTTTAAAGGTACATAATTATTGTATTTTTAATTGTTTTGTCCTTACTAACACCTGCACTAAATGATGAGCCTGTGAGAGCACTTCTAGTGTCGGCAATTTCTGCTCGTGGTAGTTGCTTGCTTTAAGCACTCCACGACACAGAGCTGATAGTGTATAAAAAAAAATATCAAACTGTGTTCCAGTATATCCAACAAATTCGGTGAGAAGATACTACCGTGCTGAGAAAAAAGAAATATCAGTTCCCCAGCCAAAACTTATAAAAGGCGATAATAAAAATATGGGAGGCGTCGATAGATCAGACCAAAATATCGGTCTTTATCGGATTGGTATTAGAGGAAAAAAAATGGTATTATCCACTTTTTGCTCATTGTATTGATATGGCAATTTCAAATGCATGGCAACTTCATAAGTACAATATAGGTACACTGGACAATTTGGAGTTCCGTCGTAGACTAGCTAGGAGTTTGCTGGGAACATACGGAAAAAGCACCAGACCACGAAATTTGAAGCCAGCAAATACAGAGAACCAAGAAATTAGATATGATGAAATAAACCTTTTGATTGTCGAGCAAGACAAACCAACCAGATGTCGAATTTGCCACACTCAAGCGGCTACTGTTTGTGGGAAATGTGGCGTTGCCTTACATGTGCGCTGTTTCAAAGCCTATCACACAATGTCACAGTAATTTATGTATAAAAATAATCAATAAAACATACAATATTCAATATAAATTTAAATCTGCGTAATATTTTAACATTAGATTATGATAGCAAATGGTAAGTTTTTATTTTTTTTTTCAATTTTTTTTTACAATACAAATAGGACGAGTGTCCTTACTTCCA
This sequence comes from Portevinia maculata, assembly GCA_949715645.1. NCBI lineage: Eukaryota > Metazoa > Arthropoda > Insecta > Diptera > Syrphidae > Portevinia > Portevinia maculata. The sequence continues at coordinate 47,010,587 of OX454528.1, read as the reverse complement.
AATTTTATTAAAAAAATCAACAAAAAATTTCTCTGGGATAATCCGAGTTAAATTGGTGGTTCAATTCATGAGGGGAGTCCGCCAGGGAGACCCACTTTCTCCTGCTTTATTCGCAGCTGTATTGGAGGGATGTTTCAAACGCTTGAACTGGAGTGAGAAGGGAATCAACATTGGTGGAGAAAAACTAAACAATTTAAAATTTGCCGATGACATTACACTAATAGGCCCATCAGACACCGAACTAAAAACAATGGTTGAAGACCTTAGCCAAGAATGCTCAAAAGATAGATAGATAGATATATATATTTCGTTTAAAAAGTTACCGTGTGTTATCGCACAATTTACAATGTTCAGCTACAGAGATGTGATTTACAAGAGTATAGCTTTCTACTGAATACGTGTATATAAATATATAAATGTAAATAATAAAACAAGAAAAACAGAGTACTGAGGAAACAGCGAATAAAAAACCTCAAATTGAAAAAAAAAAAAAAAAAAAATAAAAAAATATATAAATAATATTAAATATTAATAACTATGTAAGTAAATACAAAATGACTAGATAATTGATTAAATAATAAATAGAAATAATTTAACAGATAAATAAATTATATTAAACAAAGAAATAAATAGATTAAAATACTGGATAAATAAATAAATAACAAAAAAAAATAACATAAATATTAATAAATTAACAAATATTAACAAAATAGTAAATAAATTAACATGTATTAAGAAAAGGGTAAATAAATTGAATAAATATTGACAACATTTTTAATAAATTAACATATATATATAAATTAACATTTAACATGGAATCAGATGTGATACAAATTAAAAAAAAAAAGAGATATTAAGTATATGGCTTGTATGTATGTTTGAATAAGCAAAAGAAAATCACGTATGATGGTCTATAAGCAACTGATTAATAAGAGGATTTTCAGGAATGTCGCATCTGCTTCTAAATGATTCGGTGAGCTTAAATATTCTAGTGGAGATCAAGTCAACATCAGCTCTTAGATGAAGATCCGATGTAGAATGATGCAAGGGCAGATTAAGCATCATTTTTAATATTTTATTTTGGGATGTTTGCAGTTTTTTTATGTGGCATTCAGCACATTTACCCCAAACCTGGCATCCGTACAAGAGAATTGCTTGAAATATAGTTTTGTGTATTATTATTTTATTTTCATTAGAAAGTAATGATTTTCTGTTAATAAATGAATATAACATTTTAATGGCAATATTTATTTTCTTAAGTGAGCGTGAATTGTGTTCCTTAAAAGTCAATTTATTGTCAAGATAAATGCCCAGATATTTTACGGAAGGCTCCCACGTAATTTGGTGCCCGTTTATAATAAGCTGATAAGCCGGAAGGAAGCAAGGATTTCTTTTTCGGGTAAAAAAGATTGCTTGGATATTTTCGGCGTTAAGCTTTATTTTCCACTTGGAATAATATTCTTGCAATATTTCGGCCGCATTTTTTAAATTGGTCTCAATGTTGCGACCAAACTTATGCGAGCAAATTATTGCTGTGTCATCAGCATATATAGCAGCGTTACATTATGGAAGAATCGGAAAATCCGAAGTATACAGGTTGTACAGAACTGGCCCAAGAACGGAGCCTTGCGGTACACCAGCGGAAAAATTAATTAAATCGGACACACCACTATTAACATGCACCTTAAAACATCTGTTTGAGACAAAACTTTGGACGATTTTACAAAGGAATGGAGGAAATCTTAAATTTATCATTTTATATGTTAGCCCCTTATGCCACACAGAATCAAACGCTTTTTCAATATCTAGTAGAATCATTCCTGTTGACCTACCTAAAACACGGTTTCTTTTAATGATATTACATATCCTTAAAACTTGATGAGAAGTTCCGTGATTACGTCTGAAACCGAACTGTTCATCGGGATATATTTTACGATCATCAATGATTTTCAAAATTTTTTCAAAAATTTTACTCACAGCACTAAGCAAACTTATAGGCCTGTAGCTTTGTGTTCTATCTGAGGGTTTGCCTGCTTTTGGTATTGGGATTACCTTTGCCAATTTCCACGCCTCTTGGAAATATTGTGTTTTAAGGCACCCATTAAAAATAAAAGTAAGGAACTTCTTCGGTAATTGCTTAAGATATATATTTTTTATTTGATCAATTCCACCTGTTTTCTTGAGGACTAAATTGTTTAGGTAGTATTTAGTATCTGTTTCAGTTACAAATTCATTTGGCGGAGTTTCATAGCTAACTGCATTAAAGGTTTGTAGGACATTGTCTACTAGGTCGTTTGTATTTGCGTCTCCTAAATGCTGTGAAATAGTGTGATTTTGAGCAAAATTTGAAGCTAAAGCTGTAGCTTTCTCTTTATCAGTGAAATAGCTATTGGAACCACTTTTAAGACAAGGTATTTGCTTTGTTTTATTTTTAACAATTTTGACTATGTTCTAAAATGGTTTGGAAGCTTTATTTAAAGTTCTTAGCTTATCATTCCATTCCTTATTTCGATGGGCTTGAATGCTCGTATTTATAATTTTATTTAATAGTGCCATTTGAATTCGCGAGGCAGGTTGGCGATATCTTTGCCAATTTCGTCTGTGCATGTTCCTAATTCTTATAACTTCCAAGATCTGGTAAGGAATTTTTACGCTGCAGAATTTGTTGGCAACTTTGGGGATATTATTATGGGCCGAGGAAAGAACATGGTCTGAAAATTGCGAAACAATGGAGTCAACATCCTCTTTACTGTTAATATAACCTAGGTTTGTAGGGATGACTCGAAGCTTTCTTTTCACTTCCACCCGGAAACTTGTCCAATTTGCGTTTTTCAGATCTTGAAAATATTGCACTTTTTGTAAGCCCGACCAACGAATTTGAGAAAAAACCGGATTATGATCTGAGCTAAGCTGATTCAATGAGATTGGCTGAGACATAAGACCAGGGACGTTTGTAACGAATAAGTCAATAACAGAGGGACTTCCACGTGAACCAGCCGGGACATAGGTAGGACTAGGCGGAAACATAATGGACATAGGTAACATAACAGTTATATCAGACAACACATTTCCCCAGGAGTTTGCTCTAATGCAGCCCCAATCCCTGTGTCTGCAGTTTAGATCACCTCCCATTAAAAATGCACAATTTATTCTAAAAAGTTTTCTAAAATCATTTTTCAACGCAATTCGTTTTTCTTGTGGTGTTAAGCCTCCCGTAATTTTTCCGGCAAAATATACACAGTAAATCTTGACTTTTCTTTGGTTAAGTAAAGTTACCTCAATACCTATGTTTTCCACATATCTAGTCTGTATGCAAGGCAAAAGCTGATGTTGTATTGATCTCCTAATCAGAATTGCGACACCCCCACCTCTTCTGTTTTCTCTGTCCATACGGTAACATTTATAGTCCGACGTGGAAATCCGAATTTCAGATTTCAACCAAGTTTCAGTTACTAGTGCAATGTCTATTTTTTCCTTTATTAAAAAGTTAATAAATTCTATATGTTTCTTCCGAATACCTCGGGCATTCCATGTTATAATATTCATATTCCTATTATTTGAATTACTTAACATTATTATAAAGAAATTTAGTCGCTAATTGTGCGATAACATTAAATTGATCTGATTTAGATTTACATGTACCTAACTTGGTGATCATCTCCATAACCAGTAAATTCAATTCATCCATTGAAAATAAGTCCCCGCTGGTGGCCACTGACGGGTTGTTGTTATTTGCTGGGGTTGCAGCTGATGTTTTAGTGTATTCCCATGCATTTGGGCGAGAGATGTTGTTGGTATTTGATACCACACGCTTTGCAATGCCGCGTGTAGGTAGAGACGGAAAATCGCTCATTGACATCAGCGGAACGTTACGGTTGAGGCTGTTGTTGTTGTTAATGTGCCTTAATACAGTGTGAAGAGCTTTAGATGCAGCTTTCTTTCTGCAGTGGACTGATGATTGCCACTGCAGTTAACGCATTTGTGCAGGCCTAAATTGTTGCAATCAGTAGTCTTGTGATGACCAGCGCAAATGGAACAATATGATTTCACCCGACAGTTTTTCTCGCCATGGCCAAACATTTGACAATTTCGGCACTGCGTTACCCTGTTTTTCTGCTGGCGATAAAAACTCCAATTAATTTGGGTGTGGAAAATGGAACGTATATTTTTTTCAGTTCATTTAGTTTTATTGTGCCAATCTCTAGGGAAACTATATAAAAAGTATCAGTATATTTTTCGTACTTTTTTGTTATCATTTTAGTTTCTTTGCACTTCAGTCCTAATCTTATGAGTTCACTTTTCAATTTGCTTGTGTCGTATACATCTAAGCCAAACAAAACAACTTTAAAAGCTTTTTCGGTTCTCAAATCATGAGTGAAAAATTGACAATTTTCCGATTTTAGTTCCTCGAGCACAGAATTATACGATTCCATAGATTCGCACACAATTTTTACACCAATTGATATTTTTTTAATAGAATAATCCGATATATTCATGGATTATATTGTATTATGCACATATTCACAAGGTTTTTGCAATAATTTTATATGGGAGAACAATTAATTTTTTTGATTTATTTGGCAACAAATTTTCGTCCATTTCTTCACTATCATTGTCACTATCCGGCAAACACTGTAGAGGACTCCAGTAATTAAAATGTTGATATTTTTTATTATTTGAAGCCATTTTGGGAATAGACTTAAGTTTTTTTCCCGAGGACAAAAGGTTGTCCCCGGTATTTGGGGATCTCGCGCGTTTATTAATGTTGGAAGATAAACAAAGCGGTTGAATGAAAGAAAATAATCGATCGATGCGTGTAGCATTAAAGCTCAGGCCGAACTGAATGCTTAAAAGTGGGACTACATATCAACAAAGAAAAGGTGAAACTTATGACTAAAGCACAAGCATTTCAAATTCAACTTGAAACTGAGAACCTTGAATATGTAGACGAATTTGTATACTTAGGTTAATTAATATCTTTACTCAACGAACCGACAAAGAAATTGAAAGAAGAATAACCAATATCGATACTGCAATACTTCCAGTCATGACATACGGTGCACAAACATGGACCCTAGACACAAGAGCGGCTAAAAAACTGCAAGTTGTCAAAGAGCGATGGAAAGGTCAACACTAAAAATCTCGAGACTGCAAAGGATTACGAACGCAAACGTTAGGGAACAAACAAAGTGGACTGACGTAATAAAAAAGCAAACGAACTTAAATGGAGCTGGGCAGGACATGTCATTAGAATGAACAACAACAGATGGACAATAAGAACAACTAATTGGACACCATATGAAGGACATAGAAAAGTTGGTAGACCACAATTAAGATGGCGGGACGACATTCAAAATTACCTTAGCAAATGGAGACATGTATAAACAACAACGGCGACACCTGGGGGAATATTATGACCGTTTATAATAAATTTCTAAGTTTCAAATAATAAAATCTGAATCAAATATTCTGTTTATGATGTAAATGAATATGTTAACTTTAATACTTTAACAACGAAAATATTGTAAACAAACTATGAATTATTGTAAGAATTTTAAATTTTTTAAAGGGTAAATAAAGCTTATAATAATAATAATTAAATATTTAATCCAACTTACCAGTAATATACAGCTAAATCCAAAGATATAATCAAGAAAAAATTGTCCCGCATTATTCAGATATGCAACGAATAATGAGTCTGTCATCAGTTTTAAAATCAATATTATCCCTGTTCGATATAGCAGTCCTATCCTGTAATTAATAAAAGGTAGAGAAAAAAACAATTACCAATTAGTTCTTAAGTCCTTATTTAACACCCAACAGCTCTTACCGTCTCCATATCAAAGTCCCATGCTTATCGTGCTTTTGCAGCAACCATAAAAGTTTTCTGATTAATGTATACAACAGCAGTCCAAAGAGGACAATGAAGAGCACCTCAACTACAACGAAAACAATAAAACCGGAACTATCAACCTCCAGCCACCAATGATTCGGCCATTTGCCAATTATACTGCTAATCAATGGCGAGCAAATGGCAAAGAGTATTGGAAGCAGCCAACTGATGCCAATTGCTCCTCGAATGCTTGAAGATAGATTTGTAACTTGAAGTTTTCGCGGAACCAGCTCCGAATGTACAACCAGCCCGATGGCAATTATAGTCGATAGACCCAAAAGCATCAACGACGCTAAAGTTGAACTTATAATTGCCTGCCAGTCCTGTAAAAGAATGAAAAAGAAACGAAACATTCAATATAATGTACCATAGGAATTAAAACAACAAATGGAAACCATTAAGAACGGAGAAGAGAAGAAGAACACAATTGATCAACGACCGAGGATAATGAGAAAGATGAGACAATGTCGGTGGCTCGTATTTTATGGCTCAAACGAGAGAATCACACAAAAAATTAAATGACACCGCTGTTGTTCTCGCTCTTGGTGTTATTTAATTAATTTTGGGGATTGTCCTTGTGAAGGGATTTCGGTTTTTTATTGACTTTTTGAATATTCATAGGGATAAAAAACTTTTTTATTTATTTACTGGGAAGAGCGGTTGGCTTAAAGTGCCTATTGGCAGAATTCTAGGATTTTTTTCTGGAAAGAAAGAGGAAGTTAGCAATATTTGTTTACGAAAAAAGAAAGGTAGACAGAAAAGCTATACAACTAGAACCATAAGAATTATGTGCTCGCTAATTGAAAAGCTGTGAGTATTGAGATTAACATAAAATATAGTGTAGGGATACATTATCCGTGCAGGTATATGCTAAGAATATCACCGCAGCGCACACAAAAAAAGCCTTGCCATTAAAGGAGCCTGAGCATTGGCTTCAGTGGTGAAACCAAAACCGGGAGGTGTGCCGACGTCTATTGATGTCGGGACGGCGAACCCCATAGCAGACCACCAGCGATGCAGTAAAATTCCAGGGCTAAGATCCTTACTTGATCATTGCCTCGCCGGTAAAGAAAGAGAGAAGAAAGTCAGATAACATAGCCACAAGGTATATGTTGAGTACACTCTTGCCAGCTTTTCTATAAGGTATGAAGTCAAATTTGAAAAATCTTGATAAGATTAAGGTTTCCTAGATTGCTTTATGGTATTCTTCCCCGTGTCGAAAATATCACTGTCCACCTTTGCTTTGAAAATATCAGCCTTTAAGGCTGATATACAAATATTATCTATGGGGTTTAATGACTTATTCGACATTTTCAATACTGCGGTCTCCAACATATCTATATGCTCTGATCTTACCTAACGGCAGACGCCTCAACGTCTACTGACCTTGAGCTGCCGACTAATAAAGAAAATCCCCAACGGGACAGGGATACCTACATTGACTCTACTTGACACAATCATTTTCCGGACTGTTGAAGTAAACCCTAATAAGCCCATTCTAAATCTAGCATCTTTTTCACCGACTCTAGTCGCAGGCAAAAGGAAATGTTGCGTCATTTAAAACAGTTGGCCCCTCGCCTTATTTTGAAATACTGTGCAATAGCAATGTTTGCCCCAAAAATATCTTAGTTAAGGAATTCACTCTACGTTCTGCTAAAAAACGCAGTAGTGGTTGTCCATCGTCGTTATTAACCCAGTAGGCTGTCCCTCTACTATCAAAATGTAAGGGGACTTCCGCTAAACTATACTTCAATTCCCAAGCCTTCTCCCATGACATATTCTCCTTGGCGGAAACTCGGCTAAAAGCCGGCATTTAAGACACAGAACTCTTTACTCATGAGTTCTCAGTATTTAAGATCGATCGTCGTCTAAATGATTTGATTGCGCTTGGAGGAATTGTCCTGAGTGCTGTTTGTCCCCACCTTGAGTCACGAAAGATTCACTTTACATTTCCTATAAATGTTTAAATTTATCTGGGTGAAAATTGTACTTGAGAATTAACATTTATATTTTGTTAATGCGTACATTTCATCGAGTCGTCTTTGTTCTTTCTACTATGAACTATCCATGGCATTAGAAAATATTTTTGATATATCTTGTTGTGACAGAACTGTTTTACTTTAGGCGACTTCAATCTGCCACATATTGGATGGGTACCTTCCGAGGATGAATCTCATTTAATTCTATACATTGATTCTGCCCAACAAGAGTCCGCTTTACTTGACAAAATCTAATCTATCAACCTACAGCAAACTTGCTGTATAAACAGCTGCAACAACAAAAGCCAAACTTTCTGCACGTGATAGTTGCTTGCTTTAAGTGCTTTATGATACAGAGCTGATCTTGGAGCCAGATCGCCAAACTCAAACATAAGGAATAACAATGCGTACCGATTTTTTTTTTAAATTCTTAAGGCACATTTAATTTGATTTAATTGATTTCAAGCAATTGTATCAATACCAACTATTGGAACTAAGCAATTTGCTTTTATTTCTTTTTCTATAGCTATAAAAACATTTTTATCTTCATGTTTTTAGATTTCCTTGACTGTGATCTGCTGGAAGTGATTTCTCTGGCTCCAGGACTTATTTCATACTTCAAATTGGGGGGCTATTTCATAGTGAAATAAGTGCTAAAATAAAACCTCGCACCTACTCCAAATCAAACAGGGAACCCAAGCCGGGGGTTGTATGCATTGCACTGTTTATGGGTTTAGACCCCTGCTTGGGTCACTGTTTGATTTGGAGTAGGTGCGAGGTTTTATTTTAGCACTTGCAATTATTTCATACTTATGGTATGTGAGACTTAGTACCTGTGCCCTACGTTTGAGTATTGTACTAAGCTCTCCAGCTGCTTCAGTCCGAGCACCTTAAGTGCACGATTTTTAAGTATGTATTTTCTTAGCTCTTCAGCCGATAATAAAAACTCGGGATTTAGTATTGAGACGTTGCTATGACTCTGAATTTCTGATTTCTGATTAATTTTATTAACAAAATATTCCTCTTATATATGTAGCAGAAATTGATTCAATTTGGTTCAATTTCTTCTTAATCAGTGTTTCATATTTTCTTATTCATCATGACCTACAAATGATGGCCCATGTGACAACATATAAGAATCAAATTGCAACTTGAACTGAGTTAACCCATAGTTCACTCCACCCAAGTGCAATCCGATTCCATGTTCACCGCGACACATTCACCTGTGGTCCTGATCAAAACAAAAATCAATTAATAATTATTTTATGAATCACTGTGTGCATAGCAATCCACAATGACGATGTGTAACATGATCAGTTAAAGCAAATTGCGGAAGTTAATGTACATTCATTAATGTTTACTGATCATGTTCAAATCAAAGTGGGTTACTGTGCACACGTGAATTGCTTTATTGGGTGCACACACAACACCCACACCCTTTAAAAATAATTTTATCCTCTTTTAGAGTGAGAAAATTATTACATCTTACATACTCCTTGTTTTTATTAAATTGTTATTGTGCACTTCTTTGTTTTTGTTTTCAATACTTAGTATACTATTTGGCCCATTTTGTGCAATTATTTTATATGAAAGGTTTATCTAACTTTTTTCTATTTCCATTTCATTTTTTTTTTTTTTTTTTTTTTAAATTCTGGCTCGCCAAGGCGATTAAATATGGGGCACTTCGACCTAAAAAAGATCTTTTGTGCCGTGTGGGCCAGAAAAGTTTAGACTAGTAGAGTTTCCACTTTCCGTGTAAAGCGGACAATTCTACTAGTCGAAGAATTCTTTATGTCCTCGGGGCACATTTGTTCCCTGAAAAAGATCTTCTTTCTAATTCCGTTTAGGGCCGGACATTCACATAAAATGTGTTCAGCTGACTCGACCTCTTCAAGACAGAGTCGGCACTCAGGAGAGTCTACTATTTTCAATTTGTGTAGATGATATCTTAAACCATGGTGACCAGTAAGGTAACCTACTAAGTTTTTGATATCATGCCTGCTTAGGTTTAGGCATTTGCTGGCATTTTTATTGAAAGGCCGAATGGCTTGTTTGGTCTGTCTTAAACCTGGGATGCTTTCCCAAAGATGGATACATTTTCTGTATTCCCAGCTTTTTATTGCTGCCGTTGCTGCTGATCTAGGAGTGCATCAGAAGGGTTCGGGACCTATGAAGGGTGTTTCCGAACCTTTTCTGGCCAGTTCGTCGGCCTTTTCGTTACCTTCCACCCCGACATGACCCGGAACCCACCATAGCTTGGTCTTGTTACTTGTTCCGAGTACCTGTAGGGTGTTGAAGCAGTACATGACTGATTTGGAGTCAATCGTATGCGAGCTAAGGGCGTTTATAGCTGCTTGACTATCCGTGAATATATGGATGGTTGCACCTTTTATACCAGATAAATTTATGTGGCTAGCGCATTCTTGAATGGCGTGGAGCTCTGCTTGAAATACGCTGGGACTTTTTCCCATGGGTATCGTAAAGCGTTTGTTTGGTCCGTATATTCCCGCTCCTACCCCCGCTTCCATTTTAGAACCATCCGTATACCACTTTATGCCGTTGTGGCTGTTAGATGGGTTATTACTAACCCATGCTTCTCTCTTGGGAATCTCCGTGGAGAACCGCTTATTGAAGCATAGTGTTTTATGGATGCGGTCTGTGACCGCGCAGTTCATGTTGAGTTCTGGCAGTTCATCGAGAAGGGTCTCAAGTTCCGGATGATCGTTAAGACTTATCTCGTTTAACTGTATTTGACTTATTGCACTGCGGATCGCCACTTTTTGAATGTATATGTGGAGAGTTGTAATACCTGTTATTGCCTCTATGGCAGCCGTTGGACAGGTTCGCATGGCTCCGGAGATACCTAGGCACGCAAGCCGTTGTACCTTTTTGAGCTTTTTTAAATATACATAGTCACCTATCTTAAAATTCGATTGATATATATTAGTTTGGTCTTTACTTATTTTATTCTTATTTTGTTCTAAACTGTCTTTAGCTTTATTATGTGCATACTTTAATTTTATCTTAAATTCATTAACATAAACATAGGGACGGGCTACAGTCCGCTTTGGCGAACTGTTGAATACCCTATTCTTATTCCTATCCCTCATAAGTTAAGAACGCTCTACATATTTTGTTATATAACATTTAAAAGATTTTATCTAAAAAAAACGAAGCTTTTGTAAGAAAAAACGCTCCCTAGCTCAAACTTGGGTTGTTCAATCAAATTGTTCTATTTCAATGTGGGCGTGTCAGTAGGCGGATTTAAAAAAAATACGCATGAGCATTAAGGGCCCCTAAAAAGTATATATTATAAATTTCAGCTCCCTAGCTCAAACTTTGTATTTTCAAAAAAAAAAAAAAAAAAATAATTGTGGGCATGTCAGTAGGCGGATTTTGAAAATATTTACACATGAGCATAAAGGGCCCCTAGAGAGTATATATTATAAATTTCAGCTCCCTAGCTCAATCTTTGGATTTTCAAAAAAAAAAAAAAATTAATTGTGGGCGTGTCAGTAGGCGGATTTTGAAAACATTTACACATCAGCATAAAGGGCCCCTAGAGAGTATATATTATAAATATCAGCTCCCTAGCTCAAACTTTGGATTTTCAAAAAAAATGTTTTATTTAATTGTGGGCGTTTTAGTAGGCGGATTTTGAAAATTTTATCTCCCGAGCAGTTTTAGGAGTCATAGATCATATATAAAAAATTTCAGCTTCCTAGCTCAAAATTCGATTTTTTTCAAAATTTTTTTTTTTTTTTTGAGTTTGTGTCTGTGTGGACGGATTTCAAAAATTCGTAAACTTGATTATTTCGGGACCCTAGAGAGTATATGGTTAAAATTTCAGCTCTCTAGGTCCAGTTAAAAGTTAAAAGGCCTAATTTTTGCCGACGGACGGACGGACGGACATGGCTAGATCGACATTACTATCGATGCTGATCATAAATATAGTAACTTTTAGGGGTCTACGGGCAATATTAAGGTATGTTACAAACTATGCGTCAAAATTAATATACCCTTAGAATAGGGTATAATTATCAGCGTTATTAATAACTTCATTATTCTTTATGATCTCACATGGTAGAGCACATAACTTTCCATATACTAATTCAAATGGTGAGTATAATTTGTAGTACTGTGTGGTGTAGTGTTGTACGTGTAAGTGTAGTATGGTAGTAGTTCTTCCCAATCGTATTTTCCATCTGTGGTCATCAAGTAGTCGTTTAGTACTCTATGATTTCTTTCTACGGAGCCTAAAGTTTCATGGTGAAAAGGTGTAGACGTTGTCTTTTCTATTCTTAGTAATTTACAGATGTTCACCAATAGTTCGTTTGTGAATTCTGTGCCTTTGTCTGTCTTTAATTACCTAAAACAACCATATTTCAATATAAATTTTTCTACAATCGTTTTTGCGACTGACATGGCATCTTTTGTGACCAGTGGAAATGATTCAATGAACTTTGTTAGCTCACATTGAATGGTGAGAATATACCTGTATCCATTCGATGGTCTGAGTGGTCCTACTGTATCGTTACTACTTCAAATGATGTATTTGGTGTCTCTGTCTTTGTGAATCGTTCTTTAGTGTATCTTGTAATTTTCACTTCATTACAAATCTTACAATTATTTATATATTTCCTAACCATCTTATTCATGTTCTTCCACACATATTTCTGCTTAAGCTTTGCTATACATCTTCGTATTCCAATGTGTCCTCCTCCTAATCATGATGCTCCATTATCAATTTCTCCATTTCTTCCACACACTTTATTCTTTTCGGTGGGTTGTATAATATAATGTCTAGACAATTTTCTTTCTTATTCTTTTGCAGTTCGTTAAATATCTCTTTAAATTTGTGCACTGATATTGTTTCAAAGATTTCACTATTCTTTGCTAACGCTAGTGTTTTTATCTTCACATGCTTTGTATAGGATAACAATTTCTTCAAGATCAATTTTAAATCTGATGGAGAATTATCATTGTATCCAACATGTATTATATCTTTTACTGCATATATTCTTTCTTTATGGGTCGCTTTTAAATTCTTTATTTTCTTTAGTTGCAACTTCTTAATGTTTCTAGTATCTGATATTGATATGCATTCCCATATGTGGAGGTGTACCGTCTCCAATGGGGTCATACTTTGCAGATTTTCTTCTTTTTCGCGCGTATCTTCACTATTTTTCAACTTCATAGCTTTGGTTAGGACATTGATACTTTGTTGAGGAGTCTTTTTTTTAACTCCTCTGAACTTAACTTTATTCTAGATAATGCATCAGCATTTGTATTCATCTTTCCTTGTTTGAAAATTATGTCAAAGTCATAATCCATTAAATCTACTCTAATTCTAGTTAATTTAGACGTGAATAATTTATGTGTGAATAAGCTCACTAAGGGTCTATGGTGTTGAGGTTCGAAATGCTATTCGGTTTCCTGTCAAGGTTACCTCTGGGGTTACTCCTATATCTCTGTACCCTATTCAAGTGCATGATCTGGTTTGATTGGCCTGGGTCTATTTCTAATGCTATTTGTACAGCATCTGCTAGCTTTGTTGGTCTTGCGGCTATCACTAATGATCTATATGGTTCAGTTAGACCATTCTTAAATGCTGTCATCCATATCTGATCATTTAACCTTACTATGACCTCTCTATGCTCTTCTCCTTGTTCAGAGATCTATAACTCATTTAAAGCAGCTAGTAGTGTTTCTATGTGTAAGAAAAAGCTTGTGACAGTCTGGTTACCTTGGTAACATTTCGCTATGTCATTATGCAACCTGGATGCAGTTTTGTTGGACTTGTATACTGATTTCAGAACTTTTCTTAAATCTTCGAAATTTGTCGGCGTTCTTTCAGTTTGGATCTTATTTTTGACTTTTTCTGATAGTTTAGTAGCTAAAACAAACTTTATTAATAGCCCTTTTTGTGGTTCGTCTTTAAGAGTGTTATTGTAGAATTCGATTAAGCCCAAGTAATTGTTTAAGTCTTTATAGTCACCTTGAAATTCAGGTATGATCTTCGTAGCCGTCACTAGTTCAAAATTTGCCATCTCGTCGGTATTGTTAATGTTTTTGTCCTCTTGGTTTTCTTCTACATTGGTTTTTGTGTCTGTGGGTGTCAAATGTACTCGGATCTGGGATGCTACCTTGTCAAATTTGTCTTTCAAGTCTTTTATGTCCTTAACGTCTGCTGTTTGTGCTATTCGTGCCCATGCTGTTTCTATTTCTCTATTTGTGTTTTGTATGTATTCTGTCGAGTATGTTCTGTTTGGTGCTTCCTTTAAGTTCTGTAATAATCTCTCTAAAATGTTGTAAAATCAGTTTTTTTTTATAAAATCTATAACGGAAAATGTCAAATTTAAATATGTATTTATGTACTTATATATAAACGTATGCAAAGCAGAATACATTGTAACGATTTTACAAACATTGAATACAAAAATAATAAGTTACAAAAGGTTCAGCGTTTGAATAATGATTCACAACACAGCGGCACATTACTTTAATTATTATTTTAATTTTTGTTAATCTTCTTCTCAGTTTTATACTTGTTCTGTCTATCTATTGTCCGCGTACTCCTCCGTAATTTCTTTCATTCCTACTGATCCCCCTTTTCGGCATCATTTTCACTGTTTGGGGATAGATTTAGGATTTCTGAATTTGTTCCACTCTGGCGGTGGCGGGTATGTCTTGTTGACCGTAACTCCCTTCTTTTTTCAGGGAGAGGTTTTGGTATTCTAATAGTTTTTCCTTCATCTTAGTACGGAAATAACGACTTTTCTCTTGATTTCTTGAGGTTTTCTTAGTTCATTCAAAAAAAAATCTGGTCGCAGGATTCCAAGTTACATCCGCACGATCGCCATGTTATGCGAGACTTAGTACCTGTGCCCTACGTTTGAGTATTGTACTAAGCTCTCCAGCTGCTTCAGTCCGAGTACCTTAAGTGCACGATTTTTAAGTATTTTCTTAGCTCTTCAGCCGATAATAAAAACTCGGGATTTAGTATTGAGACGTTGCTATGACTCTGAATTTCTGATTTCTGATTAATTTTATTAACAAAATGTTCCTCTTAAATATGTAGCAGAAATTGATTCAATCTGGTTCAATTTCTTTACAATCAGTGTTTCTTCATATTTTCTTATTCATCATTACCTACAAATGATGACCCGTGTGACAACATATAAGAATCAAATTGCAGCTTGAACTGAGTTAACCCATAGTTCACTCCACCCAAGTGCAATCTGATTCCATGTTCACCGCGACACATTCACCTGTGGTCATGATCAAAACAAAAATCAATTAATAATAATTTTATGAATCACTGTGTGCATAGTAATCCACAATGACGATGTGTAACATGATCAGTTAAAGCAAATTGCGGAAGTTAATGTACATTCATTAATGTCTACTGATCATGTTCCGTTCCGCAACTCTGTAAGAGACAGGTCGGCTAGTTAGTGACGCACGCAATATAAGCAAAGTGAAAACCAAATAGTTTCCAGCCAGAACAATCAAGTTTTAATTTTTTTAATTCATAAAAGTAAATTGTACTGATAAAGACAGTGAACAAATAGTAAACAAAAAAAAAAAAGTGCCGCAAGTGGTCAGGCGATGGACCCCGGAAAATCGGTGGTCCCGCGTACGGGTGTGGGTGTGCCGGTTCTTCGCGTGGTGAAAGCACGTGTTCCGGCAAAAATAGCAGCTAAAACAGCAACAACAACTGCCGTAGCAGCAGTAGCAACTATGGCAAAGACAGCGGTGCCGGTAAAGATGGCAACGGGTGTCTTGCCATTAAGAGCAATGCAGCAACATGCAGCAACAACAAAAACAACATCATTAAAAGCAACAACAGCAGCGAATAAAAAAGCATTGACGCCCGAAGAAGCGGCAAATTCGGCGGATATAGTCGAAAAAGCAGCTTCAACAGTAGCAGCCACAGAAAGTCCCATAACATTTGCGGCAGAGTTCCAAAGAGTGGAGAAAAGGAGAAAAAAAATAAACCCGAAGCCGAATCTGTCGGCCAAGAGGCCGGCAAAGTTAGAGGGTTTAAGTTTGGCGACACCAGTTTGTTATGACTACGACGCAGAAAGCTTCAGCTCATATGAACCTGACGTTGAAGCGGGCCGGTACGTTGGCGAAGGAAACTCCTTTCGCGATCTACCGGTCGATACTGAGGACGCCGTCCAAATGGATGAGGAAGAGGAAGAGGATAAGGAGGCGCAGCTCGATAAGCTAATTAAAGAGCTTTTGGAGAAGCGCGAGAAGCTGCGGCAGAAAAAACTGCAGCAACAAGAACAACAAAAAGTGCTCAAGCAGCAGGTGCAGCAGCAACTGCAAGAGAAGCAGCAACAGCGACAACAACAACAACAACAACAACAACAACAACAACAACAACAACAACAACAACAACAACAACAACAACAACAACAACAACAACAACAACAACAACAACAACAACAACAACAACAACAACAAAAACAACAACAACAACATCAGCAACAACAACAACAACAGCAGCGGCAGACGCAGGAGAAACATACAAGGAAAGAAAGAATTCCCCCCATAACTGTAAGTAATTTCGATATAAGCGATAGTATTAGGTTATGTAGATTAATTACAAAGAACTTTCATGTAAAGCGGCTTTCGGCCAATAAGCATATAGTTATGTGTGAAAATATAGAGGAGTACCAGAGAGTGCGTACCGCCTTGGGAGATGTAGAGGCCGAGTACTTCACATACACCCCAAGGGAGCAAAAGTTAAAAACCGTGGTGTTGAAGGGAATTGATCCCTCAATTAAAACGGAGGAGCTAGAAAGAGAGCTTAAGACCTTTGAAAGCGACGACCTGAACTTCGTGGGGGTCAAGCCGTTTTCCTCAGCTGTGGCAGGTGGTGGTAACCGTCACTTTCTTCCTGGTACAGCTTACGCCCGACAGCAAAGTTGACAGGCTGCGAAATATCCGCTTCCTGTACTACCATGCTGTGAGATAGGAAAAAATAAAACGGTCAGATCGCATACTTCAATGTATGCGCTACCAAAGGTTCGGACACGCCGCAGCTAACTGCAACATGCAGTTTAGATGCGTCAAGTGCGACAAGGACCACAAACATGGTGACTGTTCTCTTGGCAAGGAGAGAGTCGAAGACCGGAGTGTCCTCTCTTGTGTGCTCTGCAGGAACACTGGGCATCCCGCCAACTTCAGGGGTTGCCCAAAGTACCAGGAGCTGAAAAAGCGAGTCCAGGCCCGCAAACAGCAGTCGGAAGACGATAGGCGTCAAAAGAGTCGCTCGTTCTCGAATTTTGTGGCGCCAACGTGTCCTTTGCCCAAATGGCAGCTGGACCGGGTCAAGCCAAAATGTCATTAAACCAATCAAAGGTAGCCCAAAAAGCACCAGAGGTGGACCTGGACTTAAAATCGATCCTTCTGTCTCTGCACGGAAAGATCGATAAGTTCCAGAAACAGTTAAATGAACAAGCGGCCCGAATTGACTTTATCTATTCGGAGCTGTTTGTGGGGTCTGGTGTGCCATAAATCTAATGGCTGCGCTGGTTGAGGGAAACATAAAGATCCTTGCTGTGAATGTTAATTCACTAGTCAGGATCGAGAAAAGAACGTCACTTGCCAATTTGTTGAAAACCGAAAACCCGGATGTGCTTTTGGTTAGCGAAACTAAGCTAAATCAGAAGCACAAATTGGGGTACAGAGACTATCATGTAATAAGAAGAGACCGGCCTCACTCCACTCAAGGAGGTGGGGTTGGAATCTTAATTCGAAAAGGCCTGCGCCATAGGGTTATATATAGCGGGGACGTGCGTAGGTTCCAGTTGTTGGAAACATGCATCATATGCATTCCTCTCCATAGCCGGAGGAGAATGTATGTGGTGTCGCTTTACGCACCTGCAGCACCTCCACCCAACCAATTTATGACAGAGCTCGAGACACTTTTTCGTAGTCTGCAACTGAACTCGGAAGAAAATTATTACTTCTTGGCCGGAGATATTAATGCCAAACATGCGGCTTGGGGAAATGTTAATGCAAATCCCAGGGGCAATCAGTTTCACGACTGGTGGCGCCTCAATATGATTGAGTACAACCTCGAGTTGTACGCGACGGATATCCCTTCTTTCCCAAGAAGCGGTGCTTTCCTGGACTTGGCCTTAACGGACGCAAGACTTCAACTGACAAACATAGATCAAAACACGCGGAACTGTTTGCGTGCGTTTGAGTACGATAGTGACCACTACGGACTCGCCGCCGCAATACGGATCCCGAACGAGCAAACGCTGCTGGAGGAGTACGAAGCAGTGTGTTCATTCGATTATCGGAGGGCACAATGGTCGCGCTTCTCCAGATTTTTAAAGCGAGATATACGTTCGAGTGGGATCGACCCACCGACAAACAGTAACATGACAAATGATGAAATTGATCGGCATTTATTGCAAATGGACGACGCCATCAAACGAACTATGGAACGAACTATTCCTCGGGTAGGACGTTCCGACGACGACCAGACAGAAAAGTACAGAAACCCTACAATCGACGCACTATACCGACAGAAAAGTAGACTGCTCTCGAGGCTTAAACGGCTGTACAGACAATTTGCTGACCCCAACGACCCGGAGGTTAGGATGCTGAAGTCAGAGATCCGAATCCTGAAACAGCTGATTAAAGAAAATTACAGAAAATCTGTAAGTCTGTATTGGGGCAATAAAATTCGGGCTATTAAAACCTGTAGTCCGAATATGTTCCCACAGATAAATAAGTTGTTCAGGAGGAAAGATCACAATGATATTCCTTGTGTTCGAATCTCCCAGACAGCAGAGAACAGACAGACAGTACTGACTGCTGGAATAAGTCCAGAAAGTGTTGCTTCAAACGACGATTTTTTCGTGGTCGAGGACCCACAGGAGAAAGTGGATTTGCTGGGCGCTTGTTTCGAGGCCGTGTATACGTGTATGTAACCATGACATTGAGTGGCTCTGGTGAGCCACTTCTATCTGCGCACCGAACTTGAGAATTGGCGATCTGAGAATAACGGATTCACCGTGTTCACTGATGAAAACCATGCTAATGCAGTTGTCGCCAATGGCCGAGATGCATCGCACTTGTTCGTGTCGAAGGATGATCTTCTGTGCATCTTCGAGTCACTAAAGAATAAAAAGTCGGCGGGGATGGATGGTGTCCCAAACGTCGTATTGAGACACCTGCCTCTGGAGGCTGTAGATATTTTCACCACGCTGTTTAACAATGCGCTGAATAATGCACATTATCCGGCGCATTGGAAGGTGGCTGTGGTACACCCTATCCCGAAAAAAGGTAAAGATAGGACGAACCCTGCCAATCTCCGGTCAATTAGCTTGCTTCCGAATATTAGCAAGGTCTTTGAAAAGGTTGTCAATAGAGCCCTGTTAAAGTGGGTCGAGGACAATAACATAATCCCGGACAACCAGTTTGGTTTCAGGGCGAGGCATGACACTATTCATGCCGCGTCGAAACTGGTCTCCGACATTCAGTGGAATAAATGCAAGAACCAATGCAGGTGGCATACAGGTCAAGTCCTAAAATCGAGGTCATTAACATTCTTTTGCAGCGTGACTTCGATCAAATTAATCGATATTGCGCTGACTGGAAGTTAAAAATCAACTTTCAGAAGACGGAAACAATCTTGTTCAGAACTCCATTGGCTAGAGCCTCTAGGGATACCAGAAAAAACTGGAAGAAATTGGCCATTGTTGGACAAAATGGGCAGCCATTGGCGGTGAGAAGCGTAGTTAGATATCTAGGTATCTGGCTTGACCAGTATCTATATTTCGATAGACATATAGCTGCTTGTCTTGCTGGGGCCAAGAAGGCTTATGCTCTGACAAGGAGACTGTTTCATAGCAGTCAACTTGACTCTAGAGTGAAGGTCATTTGCTACGTGGCCCTTATAAGACCGATCATCGCTTATGGTTGTCCATTGTGGTTTAATATATCGCCTAGTTATATGGAAAAGATTCGGGTTTTGGAGAGACAATGTCTTAGGACCTGTCTCCGATTGTTCCGAACGCCTGAATCCAATTATATAAAATACTATCCCAACAAGGCCCTATACGATGGGGCTCAGTTGAATAGGATTGACAATTTCCTCATTAAGGTGACTCGAAGGCACGTTGCAAGGGCGATGGCCAGCGACAATAGTCTGATATTTGGGGCTTACTACCCCAATGAAATGTACATAGAGAGTACGCTCCGGTCTGGCTTTATCCCGCCAGAGGCATTTATCCATATTGACGAAAAAGGGCTGGTACAGACGAGGGATGGTATCCCGGTATTATACCACCGCTACCGCAGCGCGAGAGATAAGCGGCTCATCCGCGGCGAGGACATCGCCAATGCTCATGAGCTCCTCCGTTTTAGTACCGCAATATCGGAGAGGGATCAATTCGACACGGAAAAGCAATTCGCCGAATTTTGGTGGCTTGTTGAGGGGGGAGGGGTCAACATGCCCTCCCAGGACGGTGCGTTACTCTAGGTAACATCCTCTTAGCTTATAAGTTAGATTAAGTTAGCTAGGGCGTTTTTGGGAGAGGCCGGGCTCGCCAACGTGTGGTGGTGCTTCCGGGAGTTGACTGACGCTGTAAGGCTTCAGTCGGCTCACGGCGGCGCGTGTGCACGTTGACGACTGCCAGGCACCCGGAAAGCAATTAGGATTTTGACCACTTGTTGCGCAAGGCAACGAGTGTTCAGAATCCTAATTATAGTTAGAATATGTTAGGTAGTTTAAGTAAGTAGAATAGATAGTTGGTAATTTGTTTTATATAAAAATATAAAATTTAAATAATGATGCCGAGTTTTATTTAATTTTCTCGAGGAACACATATGTAAGATTAGTTCGTAAAATAGTTTTTAGGCCGAAAGGCAATAATTATAAGATATAGTTAAGTTTAGGGCGTCCGCATAAGGATCAATAATCTAGAATAAGTATCCTGTTAATTTTAAGTTAGATTTAATCATTTTTGTCTAGTATGTAAGTTGATATAAGCTAATAATTAATAAAAATGAATTTAAAAGTAAAAAGTACTGATCATGTTCAAATCAAAGTGTTTTACTGTGCACACGTGAATTGCTTTATTGGGTGCACACGCAACACTTATTTGAGGACTTGTTTCATACCATTTTGGGGACTTATTTCATCTTCGATTTGGGGAGTTATATCATTTTTCATTTGGGGTTATTTCCTGGAGCCAATTTCTCTTATGCGAACAAACCTTCATATTCAAAAAAATATCAAAATTCATTAGGTTTGTTTTTCGATAACATCTGGTCAACCAACTTAAAGACAGGCCAGTTCCACTTACGGAGCTCTCCGAGACAAAAATTAAATTTAAGAAAGTTTTAGTTGTAGGTACGAGTTTGTCGCAATAGAAAGAAATAAGTAATGATTTTTTCAATGAAGTATGCATTTTTTTAATAAATTCCTTAGGAACCTAAAAATCGGCAAATTTTAAACCGAAATTGGGATAAATCCCATATCCCAATTTCAAGAAGCGATTGAAAAGTTGGTGTAGCCTAACTGGTTTGGTAACGCTGAACTGCCACAATAAGGCTGTCAAACTACAACGGATATATTTCTTTGATATCCTAGTAAAAACGGTATTAAATTCAGCCGCCGTAAACTATAAATCAAAGCAGGTTCTTTTCTGCAAAATATGGAAAAGCTGCAAGCTGCTCGGCCGGACTCCTATATATCACAACTATCCATATGTCTAGTCTATCCCGTAAAGTGGGTGTTGGAGTTGGATTATCTTATCCATAAGGTAGGTACATAAACCTAGACTCTGTCGTAGATGAATCGTAGGTGCATAAACCTAGATTCGGGTAATTGTGATAGCGGACAGTTCGGCCAAGTAGACTCACTTCGTCAGTAAAAAAAGGTGTCTTTGATACTGTCTGGTGTAAACTACGATCGTTTATCAAATTTATCGTCTTTTAAATACACTATCAGCTCTGTGTCCTGGAGTGCTTAAAGCAAGCAACTATCACGAGCAGAAATTGCCGGCACTAAAAGTGCTCTCACAGGCTCATCATTTAGTGCAGGTGTTAGTAAGGACAAAACAATTAAAAATACAATAATTATGTACCTATAAAATACTAACACAAACACAAAATAATGCAAACAATTTAAGACATTAAAGCATTAATACGCAAAATATTTTTTAGCTTAATTCTACTAACATGCAAGTCAATCACATGATCATTTAGACTGTAGATTCTACTCAAGTGACTAATAGGCTCATGCCTCCCATAATTCGTTCTATGATGGGGGCTAAACAATAATTCAGCACTGCGTAAATTATGGGCACCACCACGAAAATTAAAGCCAATAGACGACAGCAAGTCAGGTGCATCTATTTGACCGGATATAAGCTGCTGTAAAAAAATGATATCGCTATTAAGCGTTCATTGAGAAAGGGGTAACATTTGAAGAAGCTTGATACGTTGACTGTAGGGAGGAAGGTTAAATGGATCATCCCATGGAAGTCCTCTAAGTGCAAATCGAATAAATTTACGTTGAATGGCCTCTACTCGATTTGAATGAATGTTGTAGAACGGCGTCCAAACTTGTGAAGCATACTCTAGAATCGGACGGACAAAACAATTGTACAATGACATAGTAACGTATGGGTCATTAAATTCTTTCGCCCACCTTTTTACGAAGCCCAGCATAGAATTAGATTTATTAACAATAAAATTGATATGCTTTGCAAAAACCAGTTTGGGATCGAAATAAACCCCAAGATCCTTAAAATTATCAACATTACAAAGAATATGTTGAGACAGAGAATATTGAAAGGTGGAAGGGATAGTCTTTCTAGAGAATGTCATATGTTGACATTTAGTTGGGTTCAGGCATAAACCATTTTTATCACACCAATTTGCGAAGCTATTAATGTCAGATTGAAGAAACATTCTGTCTTGCTGACTAGTGATAGATTTATATATTTTCATATCATCAGCGTAAATCAGGATATTACTGTGATTTATACATGCCTTAACATCATTAATGGCAAGTATAAATAAAATTGGTCCGAGGTGTATTCCTTGGGGAACTCCAGACTGAGCTGTGAAAGATACAGATAGCGATCCTCTAAATTTCACTTGATAAACCCTTGATCTAAGGTATGAATTAACCCATTTTATGAAACATGGTGGGAAGCCAAAAGCCCTAAGCTTAAATTCGATTATTTCATGGGACAGCTGGTCGAAAGCCTTAGGGAAGTCAGTGTATATGCAATCCATTTCGCCCTTATTCTCCAAGGCATTAGAACAAACATGCAAGAAACTTAATAGATTAGTGACAGTGGATCTGTTTCTTACAAATCCAGGCTGTTCATTACAAATTATATTGCGACAAAGAAATATTAGCTTTTCACAAACAATTTGTTCAAAAAGCTTAGGGATACACGAAAGCTTTGAAATGGGCCTATAATTAGTGATATCACCACGTTCGCCTTTTTTAAATACAGGTGTGATAAAAGAACTTTTCCATAGATTAGGGAATCTACCTGTACTAATGGACAATTCAAACATATACTTAAGATATGGAGCAATTACATGACTGCATTTTTTAAGAACAATCGGTGCAATGCCATCAGGACCTGATGAATAGTTATTCTTCAGAGAAGAAATACATTTTAAAATTGTTTCCAAATCGAATGAGATACTACTAAAACTTATTTGGGAACCGCTAGTTAGATAACTAAAATATTGATCATCAATGTGAAGAGGGGTCTCCCTAAATGACTTACTGAAATGATCTGCAAACATATTGCTTGCGTCTAGCGAATCAGCAGTTGTAGAACTATTGTAAGTAAGCTTCGATGGATAACCATCGGTTTTTTTCTTGGAATTGACGAAACCCCAGAAAAGTTTGGGGTTCAATTTTAAAGAGCATTCCATTTTACTTATATAGTCAATATATAAGTTGCAGGATAAAGATTTGAATTCATTGAATAATGTGAAATAGAGTTCAAGATCTGAGTGGCAGAGACTTTTTACATAGTTCTTCCAAGCCCTATTACGTCTGTTTCGTATCGATTTGAGCTCTTTAGTGTACCAGGGATGGGACGCTTTCAGATTCCTAGAGGATTTCACAGGAATCACTTTTTTCATGCAGTTATCCATCAAAGAATAAAAAGAACCTACTGCATTTTCAATATTAGATAACGCAGTAAGATTAAAATTAAGGCTATTAATTTCATCAGAAAGCCTTTGAAAAGTTGCTTTCCGAAAGTCAAAAGATTGCGAACGGTCATACGAATTACTATTTTCGTACAAATGTACGCCTAGTTCAATAAATACATCCAAGGGTGGATGATTGTTATCTATGTTAGTTATACTGAAGTGGGAACCACAGTACTAACAGAGTCAGAAGAGAAAACAAGATCGAGAGTTCGATTTCTGAAATTTTTTATACAGCTTGTTTGCTGTAAGTCAAAAGACAAAATGTTGTCAAGTAAAGCGAGTTCTTGTTGGGCAGAGTCAAAGGATGGAATGAAATGAGAATCATCCTCAGAAGGTACCAATCCAATATGTGGCAGATTGAAGTCGCCTATAAGTAAGACAGTGCTGTCACAACAAGAAATGTCAAAAATATGGTCTAGTGCCATAGAAAGTTCCGAATACAAAGAACATAGACGAGACGATGGAATGTACGCATTAACAACATATAAATGTTTGTTCTTAAGTGTAATTTTTACACAGATAACTTCGACATTAAGTTGAAATGGAAAGTCAATCTTTCGTGACTCAAGGTTGGAACGAACAGCGACCAGGACACCTCCTCCAAGCGCTTTCAAGTCATTGTTATGACGGTCGTTTCTGAATACGGAGAACTCATGATTGAAGAGTTCCGTGTCTAAAATTCCGGCATTAAGCCATGTTTCCGTCAAGGAGAAGATATCGTGAGAGAGGGCTTGGGAGTTTAAATATACTTCAGCGGTTTTTGTGCGGAGTCCCCTTACATTTTGATAGTAGAGGGACAGCCTACTAGGTTTTTATACAATAAAGTAGCTTAGCCTAGCAATTAAAGAACTTATAACTAAATATACAGAGAATGCTTAGGCTAGAATAATTGATTAATTTATAAATTAGCTGAGTGTAGCTTTTAAATGTATTTATTACACATACAAAAAATATAAAAACTTGATTGAGCAAAGAATCAAAGTGCATGCGTTTGCAAGATGCCATGCTCTTTTGTTTCGCATGCGTTGGTTTCTATGAAAATAATAAAGCATACTAGGTCATCCTGATACGCAAGTAATGTGTATCAGGTTACAAACAAATGAATGACCTGAGTATTAAATCAAAATAATGAAAGGTATACCAAACAGTGGGAGTGACCTTGGAATGGAAGTCTTTCTCCATTTTATATATTTTTTTTTTGATTTCAAGCAAATAGCATTTTTTTAGTTTTAGTCTATGACAAATATTAATGGTGAAAATTATAAATACATATATCAAAATTTATATAACCTTAGATTAGGTTTAAACGTGCGGCTACTTTAATTAGTGTTCGATCCTAGCGCTAAGATCAAACGGTGTTGGCAGTACTTCCTATTGTAGATATAGCCGAAGGCCGTGTGGTGTATAAGTCGAGCAACAATTTCCGTTTACCAGCTCTGCATTAGGATAGTGGTTGGTTATAGCCCAAACCCTTAAAACATTAAATGTTAAGTCCAAGTGAAACTGAGTCGTTAATAGAAGCCCTTACAAGAGGTGCGGAGAAAACAACAACAACACCAACAACAACAACAACACCAACAACAACAACAACAACAACAACAACAACAACAACAACAACAACAACAACAACAACAACAACACCACCACCATATGGAAAGGCTACAGCTCACATGGGAAACTGTTGGATGCCATTTCCATATTCCTATTTCCAAAAGTTGGTGTGGTATTTGGTTGAGAGTTTTTGCTTATTTTGGGACATCATTTTCTTGATTTTCTAACAAAATAACAACTAATTGAAAGTTTGGTCAAATCTCCCCAATGGTGGTCGTTGCAAAATCTATTGTATTTTTAAGAAATGCTTAATTTAAAAAAATCGCAGCTAACTGCTTACTTACTTTACGGGCCGACCGTGAATAGAATAATCTCTGCCTGGGACACTGCAGCCTTCTATCCTCGGAACGGCCGATGATGTGAAATCCGGCGAAAGTTTTTCCAGTGTCACGCAATATGGCTGGATCAGCTTTGCTGGTGGTTGGGTGTTGTAGAATTAGGGTAAGCATTGAAAGGCATCAACCTGCCGATGCACAATAGCCGTAACTGAGACTAAACATCAATTTTGCTTATTTTACCTCCAAATGGTAACCACCGGGTACTGGTAATGTCTATCAAGATGTGCCTTGCTAAACTTATAAGTGCCAGTATTGAACAAGAAAAAAATATCAACACAGTAAAGCTCTGTCTGAAAGACTTCCGGCAAGGAGATGAGCTCTCATGTGTCTTTGTATACCCTGTTCTAAGGGTATATTCATTTTGACTCATAGCTTGTCACATACCAAAACATTACTCGTAGACCACGAAAAGTTACAATGTTTGTGAGCAGCATCGAAAGTTATGTCAATTAAGCCATGTCCGTTCGTCAGCAATTTTGAGTCCCTAAAATTTGAGCTAGAAAACTGAATTTGAAACATATATTCTATAGGGGCCCATTATGATCAAGTATACACATTTTGAAAATCTGCCTACCCGAAGAAATAAATGGAAATGAAAGTCCCAATAAGAGGACAAAGTTGCTTGCCTTTTCAACTTTTTCGGAGTTTTTTTTTTTACAATTTTAATACAATCTTTGAAAATTCGCCAATACCTAGGTTATCCAAAGTTTTGCCCAAGCGAACTGCAGCATTTATTTATGTTTCAATCTTGTTGTAGAGCAGATAGTGTGCAGGGCAGGACGGCGTCAACGCAGAAGGCACTATCTCAAACTACTGTGATACGCGGACGTTATTGACATAACCGGCCGATCACAGCGTGGCGTGGTAGAGGCTTTCATGGCGATTGAAGAACATACTTTCAACAAATATGTTCCCACCGACTAGGACAAATGTCACTGTTGATAGCAACAACATCGAGGTATTAAGAGAGTTCACCTACCTTGGAGTAAACATGACATCTTAGTACAGATCTGGCAAAGAATTACCCTTGGAATCAGTTGCTGCTTCGGTTTGGCAAAAAAACCAGTTAAGGCCAGCTCCGCTTTATAGCACCGATTTCTGGACGATAAGAAAGAAAGGAGAGCTAATATTTCTTTCGAAAGAAAAATATTAAGTTTCGTCACAGACTACACCCGAACATACTACCAGATCATTCCCCACACCCCTCTTCGTCTAACGGCATATACACAAATCTCATATCGAGTTCCCACCATTTTTGCCGACAATTGCAAAACCTTCCGTTAAACCCTCTTTTCCCATTGACCCAAATACGTAAGCAAAATCGCAACTAAATACTCATATTTCATATTTCCAAACGAAATATTAATATTTCATAAACAAGTGCATTCCTTTCCCACAGGAAACACTTTATATAAATACCAGTGAGATAGTTCAAACAAATTAGTTCTAATTCGACTTTCAATGTTAGAAGTGCAGCCACATCTAGACAGCGGCATCTTTCAATTTTCAATTCAATTCAATTTCAATTTCAATTTATTTCAACATAACGTACAAGTAAGACATAGTCTTATAGTACATACATACGAATTCAGATAGTGTGAACAGAGTTACCTATTGAGTATAAAATAAAGGATATAATACATGTTACAAAATAGATACTTCAAGTACAATATAAGCTAAATTTACTTAGCAGCAAAAGGCAAAAAAGGATACAAAAAAGGGAAGGGGTAGGGTGGGGTAAAAATTAGAGAAAAGTAGATTAGATACATTGATACACAAAGATTGATCAATTTGCAAAATATTTGAAAGCAGCTTTTTTAAAAATCGTGACCTCAACAATCTGTTTAATTACAGTGGGGAGAGTATTCCAAAGTCTGATAGCATGGCCAAAGAAAAGGCGCGAGGAGTTCAAATTGTTTGAGTAGGGAGTTATTAAATTAAACGTTCTGTATGATTGAGCAAACTGAAGATTTATGCAAGAAAACATAACGCCTAAAGTCCATGAACTGCTGAGGTGTGCAGCCAAGGATCGCTTTGTGGTGGTTTTAAATGTGATCATATCTGCATAGTCCAAACACATACCTAACCATATCGTTGAAAGCAACGACTAATTTATATTGGGATAGGAATAGGGAATCTAGTTTGCAATAAACGACAAGAGCATAATCACTAACTGGCACGAGCAGAGTTTTAAGGAGTCTTAGTCGCGTGTGTATTGGCGTAAAACTTGAGAGCCAGAGTTTACGCAGTCCGGTATAAATTCGGTCAATAGTGTAAATGATATGATTGACGGCAGAGAGTGAGCAATTTAACTTATAGCCAAGGTTGGTAACCACGTCTGCAAATATAAGTTGGGAGTTATTCAGATTCATTTGATTTCATTGATATAATTTAAGTAACAGTTTAAAATCAACTCTCACGTTAGAAGTGCAGCCACGCCTAGACAGCGGCTTCTTCCGTAAATGTAAAAACCCAATACAGTAGATAATAATAAAGAAACAAACAAATAAAAAAAGAAAAAAACCCTTGTGTTTTTCGTTGTGTGTTTCAGAAGGCATCGTATGGACAACCGGAAGCAGCGTGCCCAGGATCGCTGGAGAAGGAAGGCTGTAGTGTCTCAGGCAACTCTCGCTCGGAAGAATGTTAAGAGAGATGTTTTAAATTTGTTTGGAAACTATTATACATTTTTGTTTGAAAATCAGAGTGTGCGTATTTATTCTAAATGGCCATACTACCATTCAGCTAGGCATAAAACTTCTTGAATCACATAAATGCTACAACGCTAGCATTTTATCGGCTTCCGTAACCAAGTATGTAATCTGAAGCTGATATTCTTTAGGTCGAAATGCTATAGGAGGACCTGCATGAAGTGAAGTAGAAGGATTATGGCCCCTCTAAATTACGCTATTGCACAGCCGACCTTTAATGAAGAAGAATAATCATTATGTTCTTGTAGAGCCAATAGTCTACGCAGCTAGGGTCTTGGATTTAATATTGCCATCTAATAAATTAGCTTGATAATAAAAGATAATAAAAATAAATATGTTCTTGTATACTACCTAGCTGCCTACTACGTAAGCCCCACAAGCGCACTTTCGTTTCTCCCAACATCGACGCCCTCATAATGAACTAGTACTCAACTTCCGCTCATCCACCGATTAATTCATTCATTTACTTATTCAACAAGCTATAAAGGACAACTTGCGTACCATTCAAGCATTAAAAAAAATTCTCTGCTAAATGATCTTCAATCTACAGAGCATCATACATATGAAATTTTACGAATTTATGCAGATAATGTTCAAGTCAAATTAATTGTAAACCTCTCTTGAGACAATAAAAGAATTTATGATAATTTTCCGCAACAGGTGTACAAACTTTCATGCGATCAAATATTTTTTTTATTTAAGTTCCCCTCACCATTCACTCTAGCTGGGTTAGTATCATTCGCTTGCTAACAACGAAGAAAGAAGCAGAACGAATGAACGACCCACATTTTGAGTATCAATTATTCACCTCCGGGGACTGGTTCCTTATAGGACAAATTGTCATTGTTGATGTTGTTGTCATCCGTAATGAAAAGGAAACAAAGAAAATGTCGGGGATAAAAAATAGAATCAATGTCACAGCGGCGCTATACGTCCCACTCTTACGCACATCAGCCAGTCCTTCGGCAAATCTAACAAGATGAAAAATTCAACAGGCACTAATTTTCCGTTTGCACCCGCTGCCCTTGCCATCCTTGGTACAATAATTATGTGAAGATGAAATACGCTTTTACCCTGTGTGACATACATTGTCATGGGGCGCGTATGTTTCTGATAATCCCCTACAGTATTATTTTGGTAGGTACTAATCCCAAGATTGTTACTTTAATATAGTTTAGTAGTTTCGTGGACTCAAGAATTTATGACATTTGGGAATATACTTTTATTCTCTTTGTCTTGATTTTGTTTTCTTGTTGTTGTGGTGTGAGTTTGTGACGTGGGCACGAATTTTGTTATCTTTTGGTATACTTTACGATATGTTCTCCTTTCTGCATGGATTCATACAAATTTCACATATTATCGTTCTATTTAACTGTTTGTTCGTAATAACATACTATATCTCAAAGAGAGAATTTGTTATTACTTTTATTTTCTTATCCTAACGTGTAAATTATTTGTCCTTGCTTGTTTATCGTCATCGTCGTTCTTTGCATTCCACTCCACTCAATGAAAACGGATAGAGCATTTTCGGCCCCGGTAGTAATAAAATTTCAAAGCAGCTACTTGCGAGAAACGAAAAACCATTCTATAACTTTATGCCATTACTGTCCTTTAATCATGTAATATGAATTAAAAAAAACATCTACGAGTATAAGAAATAAGCATTTGATTCCTGGGACTGCGTGCTTTTCATCCTAATTGCTATGGTTCGACTCAACGCTAATGTAGTTCTTGAAACGTGTAATCCCAGAGTGTTCTTCGTGTTGTTGTGCTTACTATATTCTTTAAACTTTATACTGCTGCGTCATTAAGACGAGTTAATTTCACCGTATACTGTGCTAAAAGAAGGATACACAACCATTAAGCTGCTTAACCCTAGGCAAAAATATTCGTTTTCTTTACACGAATGAGGCTCCAGTAATCCTGGTAAGCATGTTGATGTGTATGAATAAATTCCAACCTGACCCATCTGTGAAATATAATTCCATTTGCACTATACATAGGTAAGGTATGTATATCTAACTTCTTGCTTTGTCTAATTCTAAAGGTCTGTTTTACAATTTAAAAGGAAAGTCGTAGTTAAGCTACTTGCAACTTAATAAGCAGATAATAACATTGGACAGTTGCATTGCGCTTGTCACAAGAAAACATTATTTCCGTTTCGGTTTTTCGAGGCAGTGTTTATACCCTATTCTAACGGTATATTAATTTTGACTGATAGTTTGTACCATACCTGAATATTGCCCGTAGATCCCTAAAAGTTACTATATTCGTGTTCAGTATCGTCCGTCGGCAAAAATTAGGACCTACAACTTGAGCAAGAACGCTGAAATTTGAACCATATACTCTCAGCCCGAAATAATCAAGTCCACAATCTCAATCTCAAAAAGCAAATTTATCGAAAAAATCGAATTTTGAGCTTGAAAAAAAAAATATTGTCTTTAGGAGACCAAAATCCAAATTAAAATTTGCCCAGTGACTTGCCCACAATTAAAAAACTGTAAATATACTCTAGGGGCCCGTAATACTCATGTTTAAATATTTTTAAAATCCGACGTTGAGAAGCTCACTATTTAAACATAGGGACGGGCTACAGTCCGCTTGGACGAACTGTTGGATACCCTATTCGTATTCCTATCCCTAATAAGTGGGCGTGACAAAAGTCTAAGTGTGGTTGAATTGTTAAGAACGCTGTACATATTTTGTTATATAACATTTAAAGGATTTAATCGAAAAAAATTTAACGTGTCAGTAAGCGGATTTAAAAAAAATATTAACACATGAGCATAAAGGGCCCTTAGAGAGTATATATTATAAATTTCAGCTCCCTAGCTCAAACTTTGGTTTTCCAAAAAAAGTTTTTTTAAATTGTGGGCGTGTCAGTGGGCGGATTTCAAAAATATTTAAATATAAGTATAAGGGCACTTAGAGAGTCTATATTATAAATCTCAAAAACGCTCCCGATGAGCGGATTTTAGAAATTTTATCTCCCGAGCAGTTTTGGGAGTCAAAGATCATATACCAGTATAAAAAAATTCAGCTTTCTGGCTCAAAATTTGATTTTTTCGATAAATTTGTTTTTTTTTTTTTGAGTTTGTGGGCAACGAGCCCACCGGGCCACCCGCTACGTATAAACTCTGATTCGATTTTCTTTTAAAGAATAAAACACACAACTAAAAAAGTAGTACCAACAGAAAGTGCGTTATATGGTGAATAAAATGAATGGAAACTCATTGGGATTATTCAATTAAATAAGTGTTTATTTAGGGTTATACAAAAAAGAGTCGTTTTCCAGTTGTGTTAATTAATGCAATCATAAAATGAAAAAAAAATGTAATCCAATAACAGAGAAAAAATTTTAAAAAAAATGTTGGTCAATATATCTGCTATTGCCTCCTGTTACTTGGATAACTGCCAGCTTCCTTGCATTCATCGACCTGACGAGCCTGGTGAAATCTTGAGGAATAGCATTCCACTTCTCTTAAGGTGCGATTCGCAGCTCTGGAAGCCTTGTTGGAGAATATATCCGTTCTCGAACCCGAAGTTTCAGTTCATCCCATAAATGCCGACCGACGTCCCGTAGATTCTGGGTCGCCACATATGAAGCATGAGGCCGTGCGTTATCTTTCATTAACAGCATATCCTGCCCGATATATCCTGCGAAAGGTAACACATGGTCTGCGAAGATTTCAGAAATGTAGCGATGAGAAGTCAATCAATGTGTACGGCCCATTGGTTCGATGAAAACTAAAGCAGTATGTGCGGTTAAGGAGATGCCCCCAGACGATTACAGATCCTCCTCCATAAGCAACAGTTTCCTCGATGCAACATTGAGAATATCGTTCATCAATGCGACGATATACTCTCTGACTTCGATCGCTTACATGTAGACTCACCCTAGACTCATCAGTAAAGAGTACATTACCCCACTGCTCCAACGTCCAATCCCTATGCTCTCGAGCAAATTCAAGACGTGCTCGACGGTGGGCTACGGTTAATGCTGGGCCTGTTGCAGTTCTCTTTGGAGTCAGGTTATGCTCAAAAAGTCTCCTTCTGACGGTATCTGAACCTTTGAACGCTTGGTGTTCTTCCGCAGACTTTGTTGGACTTGAACTACATTTAGGAGGCGATTTCGCAGAACAGTAAGTTTAATAAACCGATCATCTGCTGCTGATGTAGCCCTAGGTCTGCCCATACCTGGACGTCGATCGAATGCTCCAGTCTCTAGGTGTCTTCTGTAAACTTGTTGCACCGAAGATCTGCTAATTTGAAGTCTTCGAGCTACCTCACGTTGCGCAGCGCCTGCTTGAAGTAGTGTGACAGCTTGAGCTGCTTCCTGAGGTGTCGTATCCATTATTAACAACGTAAAAAAAACGCAAAAATACACGCAGCTGAGCAAACACTGGACTAAATCTAAAAAAATTATAACAGACACTGATTAACCTCATTGTAGAAAAAAGGACGGTAATCGCGAAGTCTAGACAAAACAAAGTAAATCGTTAGCATTGTGTTTCTTGCTTGATTACAATGTGAGTTAAAGGTACTTAAGAATAAATTTAAAATCATTTTAATTGACATGAAAATCACCTTCTGTAGGCACCACTTTTTTAGTTGTATCCATGTGTTATACTTTTAGAGAAAATCGAATCAGAGCTTGAGCGTAGCGGGTGGTCCGGTTTATTTGCTGTCAAGTGTATATATGTTGATCGTTCCTTACGATTCAACAATACTTATTTTTTTTCCACGCGCACTTTACGAGGAATAGCCTTTCCCTCTGTTTTGTTTTGCCCTAGCACATGTGTGATGCTCAGATGAGTATTATTCAGAGGAGTTATGCAATTGTTTGGCAGAGACCGACGAATGTATTTAGCGAATAAGTTGATGCATGAATGCAACGTCCTCTGCCAAACGGTTTACAGCGATGATTTATATACATTTATATGTCTAGATTTTTATTTTAATTCTTTTTTGTTTTACGAATAAGCAAATATTTGGATTATTCCTCACCTGTGTTAGGGCAAAACAAAGAAGATCTCTTTATAAAAAATCACCTTTCTCTCTCCTTATTGAAACATTGTTAATTAAAACTTCATTTCAAATATTCTGTTCATTACAATGATCATAATTAGAAAGAAATAAAAGTTTTTTTTTAAATTTCTACTCATTGTAATTTTAACGACTGCAAAACTGAAATAACTGACCAAAAGTTACGTAAGACTTTAATTTATGAGAAGGATGGATGAGTAATGCACCATTCGCTAATGGAAGGATTTTACTGGAGAGTAATTTAAGTGTTGGGTAACTCCTCAGAACTTTACTTTTACGTTGTGAAACAGACCCTAAGGATAATGGTAGATATGTTTATTTTATTGGAAGGTAGGATGCTTTTAACGTTGATGAGACAGAAATGTGAGTAGGTTGTTCTGGAAAATTCAATTAGGGATTATCCGTGAATTTCATTCCTATTCCAAGCTTTCAGATATTGCAAAACTTTGCTTTTATTAAACAGATGTTTTTTTTATGAATTTTAATTATTGCGTTTGCTTAAGTTGAAGTGTATCGCATTTTTTTGGTGTAAAACTTAAGTACCTATTGGTGCCGGGCGAGCGGGCGTGTTAAAAACATATATAAACTCGTTCTGTCATGTATTGTACCTACCTATTTTAGATTTAAATCTTTTCAAATTCGCTATTCACACCGCACAAAAAACTGAGAATCATTGAAATCTAATCAAACTAGATATTATTTGAATGTTTAAACAGAATTGTTCTGAAATTTGTTTGTGGTATAAAGGCTTTAATTTGCATAATAAAGCGTTGCCTGTATTTAACTTTCATTTAGTCATTGCTTCGTTGCTAAAAATATACAAAACTTAAAACAAAATCATAAACAATTTTGTTTTGACATGTTTTCAATCAGATGTGTTGCTTTATGTGAAAACAGTGGCATACTGAGGGGCGCAAATAGGGGTTCAAACTTCATACAAAATATCACAAAAAATAGATTGGATTTAGTTAAAATACGTTTTTCACAACTAACTTCATTCTTCAATCTCAAGAAATCATAACCCTCCCACTTCGTTGTATCATTACTCATCGTCTGTAGAGTTGCCGGTTCGACCTAGAAAAAAACACAGTGAACCGTATGCGAGCGACGGACGCACAACTGCAGTGAAGAGCCTTCTTTTCAGCTTAGGGGGTATTTTTTGGTCACAAGAGATAACGGACCATACAGGGCTTAAAACCTAGCTCCTCCAACCACTTGCTTGTGCGAAGTGGAAGCGACCTACAATTTTAAAGCGACTCAAAAGGCAAATTGATACCCTTGCATGATTGACAGACTTTCGCAAGAGGTGGGTGTGCAAAGAGGCAGTGCAATGCCATTGAAAATCTGTCAACTTGAGCAGTAAGGGTCCCTAAGACGTATATATTATAAATTTCAGCTTCCTAGCTCGCACTTTGACTTTTCAGTCAGTCACATTTCGAAAAATGTATGTCCCGAGCTTTTTGAAGGCCTAGAAACAATAAATTAAAAATTTTAGCACTCTAGCATAAAATTCAATTTTTTCGATAACTTTTTTTTTTTTGAGATTGTGGGCGCCAGTTAGGGAGATTTTAAAAATTCTTACACTTGATTATATCGGGCCTCCAGTTTAAGTGACTAATTTTTGCCAGCGGACTAGATCGACATTACTATCGATGCTGATTACGAATATAGTCACTTTTAGGTGTCTACGAGCAATATTAAGGTATGTTACGAACTAGTAGTCAAAATTAATATACCCTTAGAATAGGGTATAAAAAACATAATTAAATGGAAATTGACGGAGCTCAGCAGTCTAACTGCACGTGTGCTAGGACTCAAAAACTGGAATAAACTAAACAGTTGTGTAAATTCCTAAATTAGTTATACAAAAAATTCCCAATTCCTATTAAACACACCGTAGTCCGCCATAATGTACAATTCAATAAATTGAAGTGGTATCATGCTATAACTTAAGTTAAAGAACAATAAGGCTGCCGGCTCTGATGGCTTACCAGCTGATCTTTTCTAGTGCGGAAGTGATGTTATCGTAGGGCGCATGCACCAAATCATCAGCCACGTATGGGTATACAAGAAAGCATGACCAATGACTTTACTACCAGCTCCATATCCATCTACCATCTACAAGAAAGACTTTCCTATGACTTGCAAGAACTATCGAGACATAACCCTGCAAAATGTCGCATATAAGATCCAATTCAACGAATTGTGTGAACGTCTCAAGCCGTTCTGCAACACAGAAATAGGTGCATACGAGAGTGGCTTCCGGACCGGCAGATCGACAATAGACCAAATCTTCACCTTAAGACTAATCCTGGAAAAGGCCAATGAATTTAAAGTCGAGACCAGCTACTGCATAGGGGAGGTGTCAACACGGAACGTACTATCTTCAACAGATCCGTCCAACTATTGGGATACGTGGACGACATCGACATCATCGACCGATCTCAGCGGGTGGCTTTCATGGCGATTGACGAATAGACAAAATTGATTGACCTTGAAGTGAACGAGGACAAAAGGAAGAACTTGCTTTCAACAAACAATAACACATCTGTAAATCCACTAGAATGTCACTCTTAAAAGCAGCAACTATGACGTATTAAGGGAGTTCACCTTCCTTGGAGTAAACATCTATTTACTCCACAAATGACACCTTTGTCGAGATCTGATGAAGAATTACCTTGGGAAACCGCTGCTCCTTCGGTTTAGCGAAACAACTGGGTTCAAAAGCGCTCACTCGAAGGAAAAAATTCATGCTCTACTGAATCTAAATTCTACCAGTCCTGCCTTATGCCGCCGAGTGCTGAACGATGAGTAGAAAAGGGGTGAAAAATACTCCGCCGGATATTTGGTCCTGTGTGAAAGGAGGGCGAATGGAGAAGAAGATATAACCGCGAGCTCTATGAGCTCTACCAAGATGTGGATGTAGTCCAAAAAGCTAGTAAACGTCGACTACATTGGCTCGCCCACAATGAGCGAATAATGCTCCAGCGAAGAAGATCTTCGCTTCCCAGCTCCCAGGTTTGAGAAGACAAGGAAGACCGAAACTCAGTTTTAAAGGCCAAGCCATCGCGGATGCCAGTGCACTTGGTCTGGACAACTGGTAGAAGCGTGCCCCGCTATCGCGGAGGACGGAAGGCTGCAGTGTCTCATGCAGAGATTTTCCACGGGTCGGGATCCCCTGAAGTAAGCAAGTTAGCCTACTATAAATGTAGTCATGAATTTTACAATTCTGGCGGTGAAGCAGAAAACAAATAAACAAAACTCAATCATTTCTCAATAAAAGAGATTATTCAATACCTACCAGTCTTACCATATCTATAAGTTCAATAAGACCCAGCAACCAAATGAAAGGACAGATCACTATTGCGCAGAGTCAAACAAGTTACGATAAACGGATGAGTAAATTTAAGAAGGAAGCAGGCAGCAAAAGGATTCATTATTCCGCAAAGCGTGAATGATTTAAAAAAAAAATATTTTGAATATATTAAACCAAAAGTGTATTCGCGTACTTAACATATATTTCTGTATATTGATTTACATCCGATACAATTGGACTTGTGCCGCCTACGTATGTAAACGTCAACTTTATATTCTTTTTGCATTAAGTAGCACTCGTAGTGTCGTCAACAATTCCCATTACTGTATCTGCGCGTTTATCATCCTTGCCTTTGTTATTTTCATGATGCATTTGCACAGCACATATCCCCAAGTAGAATAAGGCTACCAATATCCATTTGCTGCATTCATTTTAAGCATTTACAAAATTGCATTTAATTTAAATTTATAAAATATCCCTTGCGGGCAATTCTAGGATATGGATAAGGTCATGCGAACTTCCGCCAGAGTACGTAAAAAATTGTTAATTAATTTCACACCCTCACTTCATCAAAGGTAGGGCCTATCCTGAGTGAGGTAGATACATATATGTATTAGTAAACGAAGGAGTGTCAGGAGTGTCAGTTACGCAAGGATCAATATAACTATACAATTTAATTTAACTTCGATTTATCTCCGTGCAGGACTTGCTACGAATATTACTGCAGCGCTCACAAAAAAACAATGTTTTTCTTAAAATGCGAGTAAGGGAGAAATAACATTAAGGCAATTTTGGCATTCTAGTCAGAGAGGCTGAAGCAAATTGTTAAAGTTTTATTTTAGATGTAGAAAATGTTATATACTCGTAGGTATGTATAATTTAAAATAAATATGGAACATATTTCGTAATTTGGAAATAAAAAACTATCATAGTGAAATTATGGAATTATTTTAGTCTCATTTGGCGTCAATAGAATATTTTTGAATCTTAGATATGATACGTAGTTTCTTCAGATGAAGACGACTTGAACATTCTAGTGAGCGGTTGCGTACAAGGCTTAAATGCCGGCCGAGGCGAATTGTCAAAGTGCTGTATATATACACTGAGAGGAGCAACGAGGTTACGTTAGCTGGCTTAGCCATGCGGAACAAATTATGAAGATTTTGCGGGCCACCCAAAATACTGTTTGATTCGATAAAGTAACTTGATAAAGACGAAAGCTAGACAACTAGCACATTACTTTAAGTAGTCTTCTTTATAAATTAATAAATAATAATAAATGTGCGCTCGTTCTTATTAATTCGAGATTTTTCCATTCCAAATTTTTTATTTCGAGATTTTTACAGTCGAGTTTCTTGCTTTCGAGATTCTTTTGATCGAGATATCGTAGGCAACCCAGAAAAGGTCAAATATCATTGAAAATAAATATATGGAAAATATTTCGTAATTTGGATATTTGTATCTAATCTAATCGCGGGCGTTAAGGAAATTAGAAATAGGAGATAGGGAGATATGCCGATTCACGTCGGCTTAAATGTTTGTAGAACCTAACCGTCAGATATACGGTTTTATTTTATTTAATTTATTTATTCATTCCCTTGCTTTGCCTCCATTTATTCATTTATTTATTTATTTTTAAACTTAATATGTAGGTTTTAATAGTCTCCATCAAATAGTTTATTCATTCATTTATTTATTTTTAAACCTAATTTGTAAGTTTTAATAGTGTCCATCAAATAGTTGGTTCACTAAAGCTGAAAACACACCGTATAAAGCAAAACGTTTTTGATTCGATAGTCAAAAAAACATTTTTTATTTCAACACACACCAAGCGAAACAGAAAGTAACAAAACAAAACGTTTTGTTTTCTTGCTTCATTTGGTGTGTGTTGATATAAAACAAAATTGAATTCGCGACTTGCTTTTAGTGTTGTTCAACATGTGGTCAAACTCAGACTATTTCTATCCACAGCTTATCAATAGTCACTTTATTAGCATGTTCCTTATCTTTATAATTATAGATAGGGCTTCTTGCCTCAATTAAAAAAATCAATTTTTATCCATCTACGTCTACCATTTGAGTAAACCAGAGTATATCCATATAATGAGTAGGGACGCTCTCATATTTTTGACTGAAGGGTTATTGTAGAGGTTCATAATTAGGTGTAATCATTAACAAAAATAATCAGAAAAACCAGCCATAAACCATTTTAAAAATAAATCAGGTACCACTGCACGTAGTGAAAAGGATCAAATCATGCGTCTTTAAAAAAAGTATTAAGAAAAACCCCACAATGTTTTGCAGAAAACAACAGGTCAGCTATCGGCAACGAAGCACGTTTTATTTTGTATACCCTATTCTAAGGGTATATTAATTTTGACGCATAGTTTGTAACATACCTTAATATTGCCCGTAGACCCCTAAAAGTTACTATATTTATGATCAGCATCAATAGTAATGTCGATCTAGCCATGTCCGTCCGTCCGTCGGCAAAAATTAGGCCTTTAAACTGGACCTAGAGGGCTGAAATTTTAACCATATACTCTCTAGGGTCCCGAAATAATCAAGTTTACGAATTTTTGAAATCCGCCCACAGACACGCCCACAAACTCAAAAAAACAAAATTTTGGAAAAAATCGAATTTTGAGCTAGAAAGCTGAAATTTTTTATATATGATCTATGATTCCCTAACCAACGACCATACCACGTCGAGTTAATCGGTTCTCGTCAGATCACCGTAATTAAACGACGTTGGGCGCGGTTAGTACGTAGATGGGGACCGTTTGAGAACAACCGCGTGTCGTTGGCCAGTCCCATCTACAGAGTTGAGGTAGATAATATACGTGGTATCACAATGGACCTAAATTGGTCTAAGTGTTTCGGCTTCTGCCGACAGCCACATAAACCTAACCTAACCTAACCATCACTCCTAAAACTGCTCGGGATAAAAATTTTTCAAAATCCGCCCACTGACACGCCCACAACTAAATAAAACAATTTTTTTGAAAATTCAAAGTTTGAGCTAGGGAGCTGAAATTTATAATATATACTCTCTAGGGGCCCTTTAAGCTCATGTGTAAATATTTTCAAAATCCGCCTACTGACACGCCCACCGTTTAAAAAAAACTTTTGTTGAAAATCCAAAGTTTGAGCTAGGGAGCTGAAATTTATACTATATACTCTCTAGGGTTCCTCTATGCTCATGCGTTAATTTTTTTTAAATCCGCTTACTGACACGCCCACAATTAAATAAAATAATTTTATTGAAAAACCAAAGTTTGAGCTAGCGAACGTTTTTTTTGCAAAAGCTTCGTTTTTGTTTGATAAAATCTTTTAAATGTTATATAACAAAATATGAAGAGCGTTCTTAACAATTCAACCATACTTAGACTTTTGTCACGCCCACTTATGAGGGATAGGAATAAGAATAGGGTATCCAACAGTTGGCCCAAGCGGACTGTAGCCCGCCCCTATGTTTTTTTTTGCTTTTGTTTTTATGTTTCGTTTTATTTGGTGTGTGTTGCCCCATAAGAAAGTAGGCAATTATCGTCAGCGACGCTGTGTCGAACAGCGCCCAACGTGGGGCGCCAAATGTAGCGTCGCCTTTTAACTTGCTAGACGACTCTCGTTTTTATTCGTAGGACCTCACTCACCTGAGGAACTCTTGATCTTTCTTCGGACGCTTAGTTTAAACTTCGCGAAGCGAGATGCGAAACCTAAGTGATTTGAACTGATTCGTTCAGCTGCTTTTATACCCAATATGGAAGCTTTTTTAGAGCTTGTACAATGAAGCTTTTTGTTTAGCATAGTCAGTGATGGCGAAACTTTTCAGCGTTGCCGTGCTGTCTTACATTTGGTATTATTTTTATGGGAGTTAAATGATAAATGATTTCTTAAAACTAACAAAGTTGGTTACAATTCATTGCTTAAATCTAGGATAATCTGTGTTTTCTAAAATTAACAAAGTTAGTTACAATTCATTGCTTAAATAATATTATTGCTACAGTTTTGCTTTATCCGGTGTGTTTTCAGCCTGAACGTTCACTTTTATTTATTTATTTGTTGTGTACGAAATAAAGATTCCCCTGAGGAAGGTGGCAACCCTCTTTTCCAAATGCATGCTTTTTCGACATGAGAGCTTGGTGCCAAACTCTGTCAAATGCCTTTGAAATATCAAGCGCAACGATCTTACTTTCACCACCGTGGTGAACAGATTGGTTCCCTTTCTCGGTTAAGTAAGTCATCGAATCACCAATGGACCTGTTGCTACGAAACGACAGTTTTCATTTAATGCAATTGGTCGGTAGGAGGAGGGAGAAGAAGATTCGCCATTTTTACGAACGGGCTGCACAACTGTTGTTTTCTATCGTCTCGGGAAGAGCCCTGAAGCAAAGGACGGATAGAAAGGCTAATGCAATAGTTTTGCCAGCGAGGAAGAACACCTCTTCAGAACGATATGGCAAATAACATTTAGACCAGTTGATTTTTGAACGTCAAAATCTTGAAGTACTCTAGCCACTGTGCGAGTGCGGAAGTGGATTAATCCTATTTAGTATTCTGCGCGCTCGAGTACAGGGGAAGATAATATAGTCGGGGAAATAAAGTTGATTAGCTGGCCTTACATGAAAAGATAATATCGATTGACATTAAGTGTAGTTGAGTTCTAAGAATTTTCAGGCTCCAAATGAACCACTTTTAAAATAACATTTTTTGTGTAAGCATAATTTTTGGGGACTTAGTCCCAGGCTGGTTCACTGGATTTACACGTGCATTGTTAGGCCATACCTTATGTATGGTGCGATTGTATGGTGGGCTAGAGCTCACATCCTCAAACGTCAGCTGTCGAAGCTACAGCACCTTGCGTGCTTATGCATTACAGGTGCGATGAGAGGAACTCCCACTGCTGCTATGGAAGTGTTGCTCTGTTTACCTCCCTTGCAGTTCCTTGCTGAGAGTGAGGCCAGAAAATCGCTATACCGTATGTGTGTAGTACTTGGACGGCAGGTCAATCTAGGTGATGGGGCTAGAGGTGGTAGGTACAGAGCTCTCTATGACAGCCTACCTGGCCATCGGGGATGAGCACTTGACACTGTGTGCATGAAGCAAGTCTTTGAGCGCCGTTTTCAGGTCATCCTTCCTGAACGGCAGGAATGGAACAGTGAGGGGTGGAATGGCTTTAGGCCGGGTGATGTCATTGTATATACGGATGGCTCACTTATTGACGGTATCTCCGGAGCCGGGGTCTACTCTAGAGACTGTCGGATAAATCTATCTGCAGCCTTGAGTAGACAAACAACTGTTTTTCAGGCAGAAATCTTTGCGATTGCCACTGCCGCCATTATCCTGTTAAGGAGAAGGATTAAGGGTAAAACCTTATACATCTGCTCAGATAGCCAAGCCGCTATCAAAGCCTGTTCGGCTGACTCTCTCAACTCAAAAATAGTTGAGGCAACCATGGTTAAGCTTAACCGTCTGGGAAGATGTAACTCAGTATCACTTGCCTGGGTTCCTGGGCACACAGGTATCCAGGGTAATGAAAGAGCGGATGCTCTGGCCAGGAAGTGCTCTTCAACAGCCTTCATTGGCCCACAACCATCCATAGGATGCTGCTAATCCGTCCACAAACGTGAAATGGATTCGGCTCTGCGCCAACAACATTCCGAATACTGGCATGACCTGGTCTTATGCAGGTATTCGAAGAAGCTAGTGGACGGTCCTAAAATCAGCAGAGCTAAGTTTTTGCTTGGACTAAACAGGAAAGACTTGAGATCCTTGATTGGTCTCGTCTCCGGTTTCAGTCCTCTTAACGAGCACCTTAAAACCATCCACATTAGGAGCTCGGGCCTATGTGAGTGCTGCCTAGAGGTGGATGAAGCGGCATCTCACTTCATCTGTGAATGTCCTGCTTTCGCCAGAACCAGGCTCACCACTATAGGTAAACAATTCGTCAACGAAGAGGAGATGGGGGAAATTGAACTTGCAAATATTCTTCGCTTTGCCAAGGCTACTGGCAGGTTCTCCCTCACTGAATCTTACTAATCGCCAATAACCAGCGAGCGGGCAGCTATGCTGAAGTACAATGGACCAATAGGTCTAAGTGCTTGTCATCTACTGATGACCCCACTGCACATACAATACAATACAATACAATGGTTGTTATTATTATTTTGTTATATAACATTTAAAGGATTTTATCAAAAAAAAACGAAGCTTTTGTAAAAAAAAACGCTCCCTAGCTCAAACTTTGGTTTTTCAATAAAATTATTTTATTTACTTGTGGGCGGATAATAGTAAGCGGATTTTAAAAAAATTAACACATGAGCATAAAGGGCCCCTAGAGAGTATATGTTATAAATTTCAGCTCCCTAGCTCAAACTTTGGATTTTCAAAAAAAGTTTTTTTTGTAAAGTGTGGGCGTGTCAGTAGGCGGATTTTGAAAATATTTACACATGAGCATAAAGGGCCCCCTAGAGAGTATATACTATAAATTTCAGCTCCCTAGCTCAAACTTTGGATTTTCAAAAAAGTTTTTTTTAAATTGTGGGTGTGTCAGTAGGCGGATTTTGAAAATATTTACACATGAGCTTAAAGGGCCCCTAGAGAGTATATATTATAAATTTCAGCTCCCTAGCTCAAATTTTAGTTTTTCAATAAAATTATTTTATTTAATTGTGGGCATGTCAGTGGGCGGATTTTGAAAATTTTATCTCCCGAGCAGTTTTAGGGGTCGTAGATCATATACAGTATAATCCCGATAAATCGTAGTGTCAAGGGACCTAGAGTTTATTGCATATTATAGG
This sequence comes from Portevinia maculata, assembly GCA_949715645.1. NCBI lineage: Eukaryota > Metazoa > Arthropoda > Insecta > Diptera > Syrphidae > Portevinia > Portevinia maculata. The sequence goes on along the minus strand of OX454528.1, from coordinate 46,966,669 downwards.
GGTTTTCGAATTAGCGAGATTGCGAATTATTGAAGGTTTAAAAAATAAAAATACGATTTAATGGGATTTTATGTTTTAAATTCAAATTCTATATTTAACACAATATATTGGATATATTATGCACAAGAGCCAATTTGTCTACATAGGTACTTACATAATATGTATGTATGTATGTACAAAAAAAAAATCACAAATGGACAGACACTTATGTATACGGTAGAAGTCTGCAATGTCATAGGAAATTTACGTTAACCGTTTGTGCCAGAAAGTCTGTGAATGCACGTGCTAACATTGAAACAGAAACAGCTGCCAATACCTGCAGCTGCACGCATTTGCAAGTTTGAGAAAATCCCCTTTCGCCCAAAGTCCTCTCTTTGTGATTAAACATAAACATATTGTAACAAACTTGATTCAGAGTATAGAGGATGAGGAATCAGACTTTTTTTTCGAATAAAGGGGGTTATCAACGAGACTTACGAATTATAAGACGTTTTATATGACTTTGCATATGGAAATTATTGCGAATTACCGAGGGGACCGAAATGCACTGTTTTTTACGAATAACCGGGATTTTTTCAAGGGACCTGCAGTTTATTTCGAATAAGAGGGGTTTACGAATTAATGGGGTACGAATTATCGAGATTATACTGTATAAAAAATTTCAGCTTCCTAGCTCAAAATTCAATTTTTTCCAAAATTTAGTTTTTTTGAGTTTGTGGGCGTGTCTGTGGGCGGATTTCAAAAATTCGCAAACTTGATTATTTCGAGACCCTAGAGAGTATATGGTTAAAATTTCAGCTCTCTAGGCCCAGATTAAAGGCCTAACTTTTGCCGACAGACGGACGTACGGACATGGCTAGATCGGCATTACTATCGATGCTGATCCTAAATATAGCAACTTTTAGGGGTCTACGGGCAATATTAAGGTACGAGTATGTTACAAACTATGCGTCAAAATTAATATACCCTTAAAATACGGTATAAAAATAGTGATATGTTAAGTTTCATTTTTCTTTAATTTTCGAAAATTTTACCATAAACTGTTTTTTTTTTATATGTAAATTGAATTTTGAATTTTGTTTCCGTATTAATTATGTGTACTCAATTTCTTAATACTAAGCTAAAACATTATACCTAACCAAAAAAAAATATAATCACTAGTTTTTTTTTTCAAATGAAAGCCAAAAAACTTAGTGGGCCCTATTTTGTTTGAGTAGTTTACATGAAGACAGATCTTTAAAACATGTTTCAGAAGTTTGGATCCCATTTTAAAATATTTTTTTTCCGCCGCTCTGTGTACCGCCCTAGGCATTTGCCACGTAAGCCTGGTGCTTCGCACGATACCGCCCAGAGCCTAGCCATGAGTTTAAAGTCTTGAAGCTCTCCCGCAAGTGTGTATGCAAATTCGTGGGTTAACACGTCTGGGGATCACTGGTTTCATAAAAGAAAGATTGAATAATAATCAATAACAGGGATGTCTAAAAACAGGTTTCCAGGTTTACAAGTGCCAGAACACAAGAATTTGATTGACCTAAGTAAAGAAGTGATGCGAAACCCAAACTAACAGGTTGCCCAGATAGTGAATATACGAATGGAAGGGGCCTATCATTTTACGCTGACTCCGAACAGCAATTTTGAAGACCTTCTCATGAGGGGATGTTTCAGTAATCCAACGCACTTACCACTGTGACCGCAAATTTTGATCAAAAACGCTCACATTGTTGCTGATACCACGTTCTTTTGTTAAATGTAGAAATGTATACTTCTACTTTGTTCTAGCTTGGATATAAAGGCTTCAAGATTTGTGGCGGATCGACAAATCTTTCGATTCTTATTACAATTATGTATACTTTCAGGGGTCTACGACAAATACCTATATGCCATGTTACAAACTATGTATCAATATATATATGTATATGTGGTGTGCGTCGGTTGAAAATAAAGACGACACCAACTTTTGTTACTATACATTTTATTGTTCAAAAGCAAATGAAATTACAGCTACAGAGGTAGCACACGGCGATGCTGATGGCTGATGACTGCTGACCGATAACTAACTGGATGACGCTCGCGCGATGTGTTTTTCTAAAACGGCTTCGACAGTTATTTATTTGTTAGTGCGGTCATCCGATCTCTGTGACAGCTATTTTTATTTTTGCATGTGTGTGACACCACATTTCTCCCTTCTTAAGAGAAATGAAAATTTTATAATTTGAAAGAAAAAAAAATTGGATAAGTTAAATTTTAATTTAGTTTAGGTGCAAGAGACTGAAAAAAAATCTATGGAGGCAGGTTAAATCGGACTGTTCTGTGGTTCCTGGCTGCCGAGGTTGATGGCACTTCGGTTTCATTGCGCTGTGTTCGATCTCCTTCATTTAATTGAACGCCTTCGTGAAGCACGAATGCTGGTTTGAGGTTTGAGCCTATCGATTGAGATTGGTGTGCTTCTTCCTCTGACGAGAACCACAAAGTACTTTTCGTGTTTTTCCATTACTTTATATGGTCCATCGTATGGTGTAGCGAATGATTGGCGTATATGATCGTGGCGGACGAAGACATGTGAGGTGTTGCGGAGGTTTTGGAAAACAAATGTTGACCGCTGTCCATGACGTGACATTTCTTGCGGAGCTAAGTTCTTGAAATGTGTTCGTAGGATTTGCACTAAGACTGGAGCTGAAGTGTTTCCGGTCGATGGACGAAGGAATTCTCCTGGCAAACGAATAGGTTCACCGAGGACAAGCTCAGCAGGCGTTGCTTGAAGATCCTCTTTGAATGCCGCTCGAAGCCCGAGAAGAACAATAGGTAGGGCTGAAATCCAGGTATCACCATTGCATAGCAGTGCTGCTTTGAATTGTCGGTGAAAACGCTCGACCAATCCATTTCACTGCGGGTGGTAGGGCGTCGTTCGAAGATGTTTACAGCCAAGAAGTCTGGTTAGGCATCTAAACAGGTCGGATTCAAACTGTCTTATTAAGTTCGAAGTTATCCGCAGTGGAACACCGAAGCGTGCGATCCAGGATAAGAGCAGAGCTTCTGCTACAGCTTCAGCAGTTCCATTTGACAGTGGCACAGCTTCGGGGAAACGTGTAAATCGGTCGATAATCGTCAGGCATTGGTTAAATACTTTGGATGGTACAAGGCTGACGAGGTCAATATGAATGTGCTCAAAGCGCTTCGACGGTGGTTGAAAATTGGCGATTGGCGAAATTGTATGGCGCGTTGTTTTGTTCGCCTGGCACGGTATGCAGCATTTGACCCACTTTGAGCAATCTCTGTTCATAAACGGCCAGAAAAAACGCTGAGCGACAAGTTTCCTTGAGGCGCGTTGACCAGGGTGCGCCAAAGAATGCAAGGAATCGAAGATTCTTTTGCGCAGATGACGAGGCACATAAGGTCGTGTTTCACCGGTGGAAATGTCGCTGTAGATTTCGGCTTCGGAGTTGTCCACTTTTATACGGCAGAGTTGAACGCTGGAGGATGGATTATTGAGCACGTCTTGTAGCTCGGTGTCGTTAGCTTGTACTTGAGCTATTTCGTTCGATGATACTGCTGACTCGATGGCACCGACGCGTGACAGCATATCGGCGACTGTATTTTCGGAGCCGGAAATATGCCTGATGTCAGTGCTGAACTGTCCGATGTAGTCTAGCCTTGCCAGGGTGAAGCTCGCTCTGGTCGCTGTTTAAACGCATGAACGAGTGGTTTTTGGTCACTGTAAATCACAACATTTCTTCCTTCGAAAATGTGGCGAAAATGACGCACCGCTTCGTAAATTGCGTTGAGCTCCCTATCGTAGGTTGAGTGTTTCTGAGTTGGCGGCGACAGTTTCTGGCTGAAAAAGGCTAGTGGTTGCCATGCACCGTGACATCGTTGCTGGAGTACCTCTCCAATAGCATGCTCCGAGGCGTCTGTGAAGATGGACCACTCTGCGTTGACGTCTGGATGGGCGAGTAGAGCGACCGACGCTAGAGCGTTCTCGCTGTCCTCGAACGATTTTCTCAACGCCGGTGTCCAATTAATGAGTTGGGAATTTTTGATGTCGGTGCATTTAAGTTGGTCGTTGAGTGGCCCGAGGATCTCAGCTGCGTTTTTGATGAAATCCCTGTAGAAATTTATGGTACCGATAAACGCACGGAGTTTCTTTACGTTGGAAGGCGTAGGGAATTCCAAGATAGCTTGCACTTTTTCGGGGAGTGGGAAAATTCCTTTGGCCGATACGAGATGTCCCAAGAATTTCGCTTCACTTTTCCCGAAAACAGATTTGGCCACGTTAATCACCAGTCCAGCGTCCTGTAGTCGTTGAAATAAGAGTCGGATATGATCGAGATGCTCCCGCTTGTTTTTCGATGCTACGAGCAGGTCATCGATGTACGCGAAGACGAAAGGAAGATCCCGTGTCACCTCGTCGATGAACCTTTGAAACGTTTGTGCAGCGTTGCGCAAGCCAAACGTCATACAAGGAAACTCGAATAGCCCGAATGGTGTGATGATGGCGGTCTTTTCGATGTCCGATGGAGCGACAGGGATCTGGTTGAATTCTCGGACCAGGTCGATGGTAGAGAAAATTTCCTTCCCATTAAGGTCTGCTGTAAAATCCTGAAGGCATCGGACGGGGTACGCATCTGGAATCGTTCGGTCGTTGAGAGGCCTATAGTCGCCACAGGGACGCCATTCTCCGGACTTCTTTTTGGCTAGGTGCAGAGGCGAAGGCCACGGACTGTCAGAACGACGTGCAGTTCCAAGACGAATCATTTTGGCGAATTCGGATTTGGCAATGTATTGTGGCTACCGATGAAGACTGGATGTTTGAAAGAACGGCCGCCGTTGCAAATCCTGTGTGTTTGTCAATGATTTGTTGTTGTTTCACATCTACCAGCAACCCATAGTGCCCTAAAAAGTCGGCACCCATAATAGCGCGGCTGAGGTCAGCGACAATGAACTGCCATGTGAAGAGTTTGTGCGTTCCGAAGTCCAGATCGAGTTTGATCGTGCCATAGGTGTTAATGAGCGACCCGTTGGCGGCGAATAGCTGGTAGGTTGAAAGTGGAAGCGGTGGTTGGCTCTGCTGGAGCGGGTAGATCGAAACTTCAGATCCCGTATCGATCAAAAACTGTTGCTGAGATTTTTTGTCGGTTAGGAAGAGACGGAGGTGTGGGGGATGAGGATCGTGTACCGCCATTACTGACCCTCGGCCCCGTTTTCCTGAAATTGACAGCCGGGGCGAAACGTGCGTGCCTCAGCACCGTATTTATTATGGTACCAACAGAAATTTGAATGGATGGGTACTTGCCTGGATTTGGATCTATTTCTGGAACTGTACTGCTGTTGATGTTTAGCTCGTCCGCGTAATGGAAGTGATGCAGAAAGTGCCGCGACTTCTGCTGTCAGATCGGCGATCTGTCGGTGAAGGACATCTGTTGCCGTGCTAGTGCTGCATACCGTTGCTGGGGCAAAAACCTCGTGCAGCTTGTCGGCAATTTCGGCCAAATCTGTTACATCCACAGATTTTTAAGCGACTAAGCAGGCTTGCGTTTGTGATGGAAGATGTGAAAGCCAACGTGCTTTAAGCACCTCTTCGTCGATGTCGGGCACCTAACTGTGCGATCGCCTAAATTCTCTTTATCCAAAAGCTGAATGATTTTCGTTTCTTTGGATTTTGAGAAACGAGAAATCAGCGTGGATTAATAATTATATCTTCCACCTCTGCAGCGGAGCGCGTGTCAATTAGTGGTATGGTCCGATAGAATTTATCACGTTGTACGATTACGCCACAATTAGTAAATTGCGCCTCCAGTTGGGCAAACCACAGCGCTGGTCTTTCGGGGCTGAAAGGGGGCGCCTTTATGTCAAACGGTAAGCGGCGAGTGCCCATATCGGTGTTGGCACGTTGCATGTTATTGTCTTGTGCAGTCGTTGAGTCAGGCATCGAAACGAAATATTTGCCAACGCACGTGGGGAACAAATTTAACTTTTCGCAAACAAATTACATTTAGCAAACAAAAAATTAACTTTTGGCAAAACAAAAAAAAAAAAAAAAATCACGTCGGGGTCACCAATGTGGTGTGCGTCGGTTGAAAATAAAGACGACACCAACTTTTGTTACTATAAATTTTATTGTTCAAAAGCAAATGCAATTACAGCTACAGAGGTAGCACACGGCGGTGCTGATGACTGCTGACCGATAACTAACTGGATGACGCTCGCGCGATGTGTTTTTCTAAAACGGCTTCGACAGTTATTTATTTGTTAGTGCGGTCATCCGATCTCTGTGACAGCTATTTTTATTTTTGCATGTGTGTGGCACCACATATACATTAAGGATAGAATATAAAAAAAATATCAGTACGTGCTGGCGAGAATAAAAGCTCCTTTGCGCCCGTTGATGATAATTTTATCAAATACGAAACGGAAAAAAAATAAAGCAAATGGACTTCCCGTTGTTATCGTCAATCATACAACACGTGCTACAATTTCCGCAAGAGTTAATTAAAAATGAAACTTTTGCTTGAGATAGATTGCATGGGAGGTACTCAACTTGTTTTGATGGAGCAGAGGGATATTATGAGCTGACTAGCTGGCTCTGGTTGCTTGATAAAGGGATGGAGAAATGGTTGTCAAAAACACAAAGTTATGAAATATACCGAATAACTAAGAGGTAGGCAAAGATTCCACAGATTTAATAACGAGGTTCTTCTACAGTTTTGTTCTTAGCAGAAGAATGCTGAGACTAAAGAGGGTGCTGTGGTAGCTGTCAGATTATTTTCCTTTTGGAAGTTTAGGTGGTTTCTTAGTTTTAGGTAAATAGTCTCATGATGGTTGCGAAGAACAAACAGTGGTTATATAGAATATTTAATGGCTAAAAGTTTGTTCTACTTATCTATTAAACAGTATTTATTTTATTATTTGTGTAGACTGTTTTCACTCTATGCGTTTAAAGTCCAACGAAAAGTGCACATAACCCAAATAAAAATCACAAAACAAAGCACAAACAAAAATTAGAGCTTTAAGATGAAACCTCAAGGAATTGAGTTGGAATAAAGCTGTTCTGGATTTTTATTTATATGTAGTTGAATTAATAGCTGGTACATCAGCCATGGAAAAACCAAGGGAACCCTTCAGCTACGGGACGGCTAGCGTAATGGATCCACAAAACGGATGTATTATTCTACATCCGTGCTCCTAATTGATGAGCTATCCATAATGTGATTATGTTTTCAGTGCACAATGAAATTAATGTCGTCATGTTCCATTGCACACTTCATTTCATGCGTATTCCGAAAGTTGTGGGTGATATTCCCATAATTCGACATACTCAGCAGCTCAGAGTGCATTGTATAAAAAAAAATCAACAAAATTCATTCTCTGCTCTGTGTATCCAAATGTAATAAAAACATAGGAACGGGCTACAGTCCGCTTGGGCGAACTGTTGGATACCCTATTCTTATTCCTATCCCTCATAAGGCGGCGTGACAAAAGTCTAAGTATGGTTGAATTGTTAAGAACGCTCTACATATTTTGTTATATAACATTTAAAGGATTTTATCAAAAAAAACGCTCCCTAGCTCAAACTTGGGTGTTTCAATAAAATTGTTTTATTTAATTGTGGGCGTGTCAGTGGGCGGATTTTGAAATTTTTTTATGCCGAGGAGTTTTAGGAGTCATAGAGCTTTCTAGCTCAAAATTCGATTTATTTTTAAATTTTGTTTTTTTGAGTTTGTGGGCGTGTCTGTGGGCGGATTTCAAAAATTCGTAAACTTGATTATTTCGGGACCCTAGAGAGTATATGGTTAAAATTTCAGCTCTCTAGCTCCAGTTTAAAGGCCTAATTTTTGCCGACGGACGGACGGACGGACGGACATGGCTAGATCGACATTACTATCGATGCTGATCATAAATATAGTAACTTTTAGGGGTCTACGGGCAATATTAAGGTATGTTACAAACTATGCGTCAAAATTAATATACCCTTAGAATAGGGTATCAAAATGTAGTGTACTTATCTACTCGATTTAGATCTACTACTTCCTTGGTGTGATGTTTATGAAAATACGTGTTAAAAATCCAAAAACTTTGTAAAATCCAGCTAGTGCGTCGACTGCCTAACACTTGCTTTATACAAGGTGGCGCAAAAGTTGTCATCTGTTTACTTCACAAATGTCAAAGTAAAATTGACATTTGCCGCTATTTGCAAAAATTATAGCATCTTCCGATAGGGTTTTCAGCCCTTGGGTGTGCCTTAGGCAATTCTGTGTGCCAATGTTCTAAATGATCCACGACGTTTGACATCTATCCTATGTAGTTTTCAGTCGGATTGGTGAACGCCACTGGGTGATGACTTTTGCGCCACCTTGTAGTATACTTAGCAGATTATTATTATTACTCAACTAAAACTTCGTCAACATTTTATTTATACTAATTTAAATGATTTTTGTCGGGGCACTGGCTCAGTGGTTAGTGTGTCGGACTACCGGAGGCATTTGTCCATATTGATGCTAAAGGGCTGGTCCAGACGAGGGATGGTATCCCGGTATTATACCACCGCTACCGCAGCGCAACATATAAGCGGCTCATCCGCGACGCGGAAGTCGCCAATGCTCATGAGCTCCTCCGTTTTAGTACCGAAATAGCGGAGAGGGATAAATTCAAAGGGAGGGGTTTGAATTCAAATCAATACAATATATGCTGACTTTATTCTTTCAACTTAAATCCCGGATAATTTACAACGCATTTCATTTCATTTCGATAACGGAAGCAATGGGATAACTATTTTATGTAATTATTATATTATATAAATATTATTCCAATCTATACGTAGTATAAAAAAAGTCCTCGGTTTTTAGATATGTATATGATCTGCAAACCTCCGGAAGGCTTATGTGTATTAAGAACTACTGTAACACTTATATGAGCTGAGCACCAGGGATCAAGGTGGCAGAAATGGGATTGAAATCAAAATGGCTTATTGAATTTAAAATTAAAATAGAAAAAAATACGGCAATGACGGCACCTGCACTGGTAGAAGCACGGTAACACTATACTGCTTGACCGTTCACAACGACGTGGTATTATTATCGGTATTGGCATTATTTCACATTCATATGTCAACCATTCTTTCCGTATTGTTATGCGTCGGGTAAGGTCAACCAAACCATAATAAATGTTTTTTGCATATACATTTTGGTATGCGTCACGCGGTAACGGCGGCAAACTCTGCATACTGCGGTACAAAGTTGTATCGCTGAAATACCGCAATACGGAATGCGGTATACCGCCCCTGTGTGTGCGTTTGTATTTAGTACTGCTGGCTGTTGAAGGAGAGGGAAATAATATAGAAAATCAGTTAATGAATAATATTCAAATGTGTTGGTCAAAAGGAGTAGTTGTGCTGATTCCACGTAATATTAACCAATACACTGAATGTAATTAAGAAATCAAACTCATCGCGCCACCTACCGGGAAGGGCAGAACAATGTCATTCAAATGAAGGATAACAAACAATATTAGACTGCCATGATTCGATTTCAGCATGGCATAATAGCTTTCAATCCTTTTAGGACGGTTATAAAATAATAAGAGGCATTGACGGCACATACAGGTCCTAAGAACTTGAGTCTCTAACCAGTCCTTGTTCGAATCGTTTTTTTAAGAAGCCACTTCGAAATAATGTCCTATTATACTGGATATATCGTCTTCTTTATCTTACTAACAAAATCAATTTTTTATGAAAGTTGCAATAACCCGGAAGATCTCAACGCGAGATTTCATTGGGGAGAATTAGCTCTCAGCTATACGCGCTGACTGCTGGCATATAGAAAGTAGCGCAAAATTCAAATTCAATTTTGTACTTTGACACCCTTTAATATACATAACACTTGTTGGATGAACTTTTTTGCCAATAACGATAATCACATCGCCCTTAGCAATAAATAGAAAAGTGCTTTAAACCGCATCGCTAGCTATTTTGCTCAAATGGCACAACTGTGGGGATATGAATAGTATGGCATAGTTGAAAAGCACTTAAAATACTTCATCAAAGGGGAGGTTCAACTTTCACCAGTAAATAAAAAAGAAATCCGGTATGATTACTCTTTTATTAAAATGCTGGAACTGAAAGTAGACTATGGTTCAAAACTTTTAAACATGCCAACGACTGACTGCTTATGGAATCACAATGTTAATCATTTATAACAGGACCATTTGGTGCTGCACAAGGTTGCGAAACTGAATTTATGTAGATGTGGAGGAGCATTCAAAGTTTATAAAAAAAACTTCACTAACTAATTATTAAAGTAAATCCACAATTGAGGGAGAAATCCTGCAGAGTACAATATTCATCTCTATTTTACGATCCTTATTAGAGGATAAACAGTGCGAGTATTCGGAATCAATGACTTTTGCAACCACGTCATTGATTTTAGACGGATTGTATTCGTTAAACAACATCAGAACTTTATTCTTTGGCCTATGGAGTACGATTTAAAAATCCTACTTGGGGATCTCAATGTCCTATCGACCAAACATCTTCGGCAGATTAGTACTTAGCAGGCAAGACTCCCTGATATGAAAGCTCACATTAGGAATTGAAGCGTTAAGAATGAGAAGGGGTTAAGTGACATTTTTGAAAATTTTGATGTTTTTTATCCGATAAAGGTGTTATGTGACAACTTAAATTTTGGTCTATTCGCCGATACTCTATTGTACTTAATATAGGAGTTGGATATGGTTAAAGGTGGTAAATACAGAATTTATTTTAGGTTTTGTGGCGTAAAAAAGTGCTAAACGTTTTTTACTCGAAACTTTAAATTTGTCACTTAACACCTTCTCATTCTAAACGCTTCAATTAGTAAATTGAACAATGCAAGCTTACTAGCGAACACTTTTGATAATCCTTTCTTTTGGTTACCAGCCCAGTTCACAATCATATCTCTGACGATAACTAGTAATTTATGTGTGTTCGTCCGTGAGTCACCTTCTAAGCGGTTTCCATTGTTTCCGTTTCACGTGTTTGCCTTTTAAAATTTGTTCTTTAAAAAGAAACCTTAAAGTTAAAAAACATTCCATTTTTGTTATTTTTGTTCGTCTCCGGTTGTGTATGTTATTTTTGAATAAAAGATTAACTTTAATTGTTCTTAAAATTTTATTTGCTTTATAAATGTCACAACGTTTCAAAGCTCCTGCTTCATCTTCGGGCGAGTACTGTGTGCATGGGGCCATAGCCCCATACCAGAACAACAAGTGGCCCCACGCACATAGTACTCGCCCGAAGATGAAGCAGGAGCTTTTCATAAAAAAATCATTTTAGTTTTGAATTTCAATGAATACCAAAAAGTTGTAAAGTAAAAAAGTATTATTTTTTCTTTCTTCTTTCAAGTGGTATCTATATTTAAGTTACTACAAAAAGCCGTTTTTCAAAAAAAATTTTTGACTTATGTCGTTTTACATCCAAATTGCTACTAATTTAAGAAAAAAGTGTGAAAAAGTGTCGTTTTGTTTTGAAATAAAACCATTTGCATTTTTTGCGTATTTTGTAGAAACAACCCACTTTAAATAGTATTAAGTTATATAAAAAAAATATAGGAACTTTTAATGAAAAAATCGACTACAATAAAATTATATAAAATAAAACCTAGCTTAATGGTAAAACGACACTTCTTAAAGTAATCAAAATAACTTTGAAGTTCATCAACTAGTTTTGTTCCAAGGTAAAATGACACAACACGAAAAATGTCACTTTTCAAGAAACTTATTTATAACGAATTCATAATTTTTTTTGAAGTGTTACAAATGAAAAAAAGTCATTTAGCTGGGAAAACTACAGGGATTTTTCCTTGAATTCAAAACGACACTTGTGCCCTCATGCTGTCAGTTTAAGAGTTATAGTTATGACGGTTTGATACAAAAATTGTATTTTTTTTTTGCGATTCGTTCTGTATAGTTAACTCAAAATCGTAAAATTTTGACTTATGTCAGTTTGCTTTTCAAGCGACGTCTTGTCTAATAGATTCAGGGTCATAAGTCCGAAGGCCAACAGTCCACAAGTCCATTGTGAACTTATAACCCAACGAGGCCAAAAGTCCATACGAAATTCCTGTGAACCCTTATGACCATCGACTGTGGACTTATCTCTCAGTAATCTGGGTCACAAGTTGTAAGTTGTTGCGAGTTCACAATTATTTTCAAGTTATAAAAATTCACAAATCGGCACACGAATCGTGCTTCAAAAACAAAACGTAATAACTTTTCTGTTGTGTGAGTAATCGGCTGGGCTTATTTTTTTATTTGGTAGGTTACTATTGAGATTAATTAAATTGAATGCTTAAGATACCGAAAAGAGGATTTGGATAGTGCAGCGGTACCATGCTTTGCAGTTCTTTATTTAAGGCCAAAGTAAACTTAGGCGGGAGTCTGGCGGCAATCCCCCGAGTAGATGGACCATTATAAGGCTGGTAAACATGTTTGCCGAATATAGGATCATCACGAAGACCGTACCATCGAGATCCCAATGTTCGGGTTCAGGACACAATCGCGGCTGTAGCATCGTCAATTCAGGCAAATCCAAGCGTTTCCACTATAAACTTATCGGCGCAAATGGAGTTAGCGGATGGCCATTACAACGGATAATTCATGATGAATTCAACTTTTTTCCGTACAAAGTCCAATTTCCAAGCAAGTTGAACGTTCTGGGTTTGCCTATTCCCATGGAATTTTGCCAAACAAATAATTAAATGACCGCAGAAGACAAAAGCTTGATAAAGTGCTTGTTTATGTCTGATGAGGGCAATTTTGATATAATCGGCAATGCAAATAAGCAAAACTGCCGTATATCGAGTAAACCTAATCCAGAAATACTCCATGAGACGGTACTGCCCCCGTGACTCGTTCACTGTGTGGTGCGCAGTTTGATCAAGGTGCATTTAGGGGCCATACCTCTTTGAAGAAAACGGTGTAATAGTAATTGTCCATGGGGACCGTTTCATAAAGATGCTGAAGTAGTTTTTTTTATCAAGAACTGCGCCGAAGAAGTATCCGTTTCAACAGCATTTGGTTCCAGCAAGATGGAGCAACGGCACACATAGCCAGACCGGTTATGGCGGAGCTCTAACGAAAATTCCCAAACAAATTAATATCCAGAAACTCCACTTTCTGCTGGCCTCCAAGGTCACTTGACCTGACTTTTTTTTATGGGGTTGTGTCAAGCAAGAGGTGTACACAACGATACTAAAGAATTTGATTGAATTGGAGCAGTCCATTAAAACAATAATTAAGGCGATGCCGACGTCAACCCTTCAGGACATACCAGCCGCATATGCGTGGATGAGCATGCAAGTCATTTATGGTCTATCATCTTCAAAAACAATTAGTTAGGTATATAAAATAAAATAAAATTTTCTATGCACTTAAAAAAAATTAAATACATTGATTAAAAAAAAGTTATTTGAATTTCTTAATTTATCACAATTGGTGTGCCACAAACCTGCGCGAGCGGGCTAGAGCCTGCCGAGAAAAGGGTTAAATCCCTTTAACCCCCGAAAGGAAGTACCCAAGCACAGCTTGATTCCAACGCCAGCAAAATCAGATATGCAGTGGAAAGCCCAATTTTCCTAATGTCGCGTGATATAGTAATGTTAAATTATAGAGGTTTTGAAAGTTATATTTCACTCAAAAATAAAAAAGACGGACATACAGAATTCTGAAAACCAATTAATGTTATCAGGATTCAGATAATGAGAAACAGTAGATGTACAAAAGTACGTTTTATGGTGTGATGGCCGCCAAAAAAACCAACACTTATAAGAGTATCCGGAGATTTTTATGTGTTATAAAATTGCAAATTAGGCTAAATCTTTTAAGATGTTCTACTACGGAACAGAACAGAGTAGGAATGGTATCGGTGTCATTCTTGCGGCAGAGTTGCTTGGCAGCGTTGTGACCATTTCAAGGCCCAGTGATCGTTTGATATCTTTCAAACTGGTGATGCAAGGTGAGGTGTGAAATATTGTCAGTGAATATGCTCCCCAAGTTGGATGTTGCAGAGAGAAAAAGATGAAGACTGCCATGGAGGATTGGGATACGGCACCAGGAACTTTCCGGGTATATATATTTAAAGCATGTGCAAGTCATACGGTCTTTTCGTTCTAAATACAATGTTCGTAAAACAAAGCCGGCACCTGGTCACTTACAGCAGCGGCGGAAATGAAACCCAGATTGATTGATTCAGTGATTGATTATCACGTTTCATGGATCGTCGATCGTAAAAATTGCAAAGTGATGCTAGAAGAGGCAATCGCCCAGCAACACCGCCCAGCAACACCGCCCTTCTTCTGGAAGAAATTTTTATGGAAGCAAACAAACAAAATTTTGTCCGTCACATCATCAACGAAGTTGAGGATGAAGAGTACAGACCACAAAGACATATGGAATTCATCTTGCTGCACGGTTCTGGCTGCACAACTGTTTCAGCCGTTTTTTTTTTTTATAATTTGCTTACGCTAAAGGGATTTTTTTTTTCTGTTGTTACAGTACCCTTATAATGCTAAGAACACAGTGTAAGCTACTTGGTATTAGAAAGAATAGAGAGATAGGAAAGAAGTGTTTGGGTGCAGTTGTAGGGTTTTTCTCCACGGGTGGTGTCTAAGTTACTTAGGGAGATTACGATTTCATGTATTCGGTATAAAGTAATGGACTTGGCCGGGATTCGAACGCACGCCCTTCCATTCCGTAAGCGAATACACTACTACTGCACCATAGCCACCCGTTAAAGAGTTAGTTGTCATAGAGTATTTGCCAGATCCGCAAGTGCCTTGCTTCATTTGAATAAGTGTTCTTAAATAACATACCTAATGTAGAATACAGTAAAACTAAATAAAGGGTGTGTTTTTTTTTATTAAAAGGTTTAAATTAAATAGTGTGCTTTGATGCTGATCTAATTCTGAAATACCACACGTATTGAAGTCACTCACTCGTTCACTGATGCACTCAGCCCGTCTGAGTGCGATTCTTCACTGCTAGAGCAATATGAACTCTTCGCTTCATGATTCTATGATAAGCGGTATGATCTGTGCTTTGCTGAGTTAGTCCTTCGGGACACTGTCCAAGGTAAACAAATTATGTTTTCAATATTCGAAAGTTGATTGTCGAAGTTAACGATTAGAGGCCACGAAACACCCAGCAAAATAAGTGGAAGAGTTTAAGAATAAGATTTAAGAATATAATTCTGCAATCAAAACAACATAAGAATTTTTCATTACAAATCCAGGGAACTGCCAGAATCAAAACTAGTCGCTTGGCGATAGAAACTACGCGATCGCATGAACAATTTGAGAAACTGATACTCGGACTTCCGACATTTTTTAGATACGCCGCTGATTTAAGCAAAGTAATGTGCTATTATGTGAGCGAAGCGACTCAGTGGTAAGTGCGTTCGAATAATGAGCGAGATATTCCTGGTTCGAATTCCACCCAAGAACACCTATACTCTCGCGAGAAGTCTGACAAGTATCCATGAGCATGAGCATTGGCTGTCATGAGAAGCTTCCCGCTTTTGTCCTTTGGAATCTGGGATAAACGTTACTATATAAAGGCCGCATGTGCCTACCGTATACATGCTTACTAAATCAGATAGTGTTCAGTTTTCGGATTAAAAACATCCAGATACTAATGAAACCCTTTTAGGAAAGTCCGGTTTTTATCAACAAAATAATCCAGATAGGGTTGACCTCCAGTCTGTTTTTGTTTTATTCTAACGGCAAGATTATGACATGGATTTAAAGTAACACGGCACCCTCCCACTTTATCGCATCCGATTCGACTTTATAAAGCATCGGTTCGGTACTCCTACCCGTTTCGCATTACTTCAACACTGAGGCCAATCAAATGCTGTGCTATTGCTCTTGGTTGTGTTATCCAGGAGTTTTCAGGCTTGCCTCTTTGTAATACGATTTGGATACGTGACGTTACGTTTTATCTTACTTTTGCGGATTCGCTTGTTGCTGTTAGATGTATGTATATCTAGGCTCATCTGAATGTTAAAATTGCAAAATGCCTCCTCTTGCGGCAAGGGCTTTTTCAATAGATTTTTTATCCCGTCCTTAACTTCACTTTGAGTTTTAATTATTTCCAACAAACCTCACAGCAAAATTATGCAAGCTCCAATCAAAATAATTACTGAATACGGTCAAAGCAGAGCGGTCCGAGGTATCCTCGTAAATCACAAAAATAAAATGCTTAAATCATTCCACATTGAATATTTTTGCTCGAATTCACATAAGTCTAACATTCAACTAAAATTTATCACAATAAATACCAAATAACTTGGTAGAAGTTATTTGAAAAAGCACTATCGTCCAGTGGACATTTCATAATTTAATTATCTTTTGTATTCAAATGACAGCTACAGATGTGGAACAATGTCATCGCATTTAGATGCCGGCCGGCCGACATCAACATTGGTGTACGTAATTACGGGAAAATTGACTCCGTTGATCAAAATAACATTAAACCTACAGCAATCCAAAGTCGTAACTACAACTCTATAGTGGTTGCACTATTTTGTTTGTTGTGCTTATTAGCATGTAACCTGATGCTAGTGCTGATGCTAGGGTGTGCTTGGGAATAAAGATTGGATACTAAAGCTTGACACCTACAATAATGGAGATGCAATAAAACCCGTCCCACAACTGAAGTACTTTATTATTAATTCATTATGTTTGGATATTAGTTGGGTTGTGCGTATGTTTTGTCACCATTGCCGGTGCGGCAGCGATGTTTTGGAGGATGATGATGACGATGATGATGATGGATGATGGATGATGACGGTGATGATGATGCATGTCGAATGAGGCAAACACTTACATCATTGTAGGAACTGTAAGTTGGCTCAGTGGTTAGTGCATTGAACTATTAAGCGAGGAGTTTTAGGTTCGCATCACAACCTGGACACATAAATGTTTTTTCTATGCTCCACCTCTTGCGAATATCTGACACACATCCAAGAGTACAACTTGTCATGAGAGGTTTCTCAAACACGCAGTTCAGAATAGGCCTTAAACTGCGGGTCGATTTCATTCGTGTAAAACATTATGTAGCATCGCATTATAAGTTCCAGGAGAAGCAAATGCAGTATCTGCTGATAAAAAAAATAACTTAATACATTTTAAGTCGGATCCGATATGCGGCTTAAGAAGATTTTTCCCTTTTCTCGCAGGATTTATCTATCAAGGGTATGTGGTAGTTTTATCTCAGATAATGTAAATAATAATAAGAAAATCGCACTGCAACCTTTCGGTCTTGTTGCTTACTTTTACCTTTAAGAGGTTTGTTTATCTATATTCCACGATGAGGGAGACCTCCTATTCCAAATTATTGTCCGTAAAGGACAGGCTTTCTAGTACGCATTTTTTATGTGTGCCTATAGAAACTTGTTATCCATCTATTCATTTTAGCATCATTTGGAGACCCTCTCAACTGCACCAACTGCAGAGGAATACGTTTTGTCTGCCGTGGTATGTGAGCGCATATATATAAATCCGATCGTCAAACGCCTGACATGTAATAATCAGGGTCCGCCACTGACCAAATATTAAAGTTGGCTATTGCTTATTCTTATTTAATGGTGTCTATTGCTATCTCTTGTTAATAGTTTGTGCTAGAGCAATTCTGATAAGAACACCACTGGCTCGTTAGTTGTCAGAAAAGATCTGACGCGGACCTTGTGATTTTTTAACATCATACTTGCGGGCATTGTATGGAACTTGACTAACAACGCCAGAGGTGTAGTTTTTCAAAAGTCTATCCAACTTTCATACCTTAGATCAAGGGTTTATCAAGTGAAATTTAGAGGATCGCTATCTGTATCTTTCACAGCTCAGTCTGGAGTTCCCCAAGGAAGTCACCTCGGACCAATTTTATTTATACTTGCAATCACAGTAATATCCTGATCTACGCTGATGATATGAAAATATATAAATTTATCACTAGTCAGCAAGACAGAATTTTTCTTCAATCTGACATTAATAGCTTCGCCAATTGGTGTGATAAAAACGGTTTATCCCTGAACCCAACTAAATGTCAACATATGAAATTCTCTAGAAGGAATATCACTTCCACCTTTCAATATTCTCTGTCTCAACATATTCTTTGTAATGTTGATAATTTTTAGGATCTTGGGGTTTATTTCGACCCCAAACTGGTTTTTGCTAAGCATATTAATTCTATTATTAATAAATCTAATTCTATGCTGGGCTTCGTAAAAAGGTGGGCCAACGAATTTAATGACCCTTACGTTTCTATGTCATTGTACAATTGTTTTGTCCATCCGATTCTAGAGTATGCCTCTCAAGTTTGGACACCGTTCTACAACATTCATTCAAATCGAATAGAGGCCATTCAACGTAAACTTATTCGATTTGCACATAGAGGACTTCCATGGGATGGGATTAAATAGATCAACCTTCCTCCCTACAGTCAACGTATCAAGCTTCTTCAAATGTTACCCCTTTCTCAACGAAGGCTTAATAGCGATATAATATTTTTACAGCAGCTTATATCCGGTCAAATAGATGCACCTGACTTGCTGTCGTCTATTGGCTTTAATTTTCGTGGTGGTGCCCATAATTTACGCAGTGTTGAATTATTGTTTAGCCCCCATCATAGAACGAATTATGGGAGGCATGAGCCTATTAGTCGCATGAGTAGAATCTATAATCTAAATGATCATGTGATTGACTTGCATGTTAGTAAAATTAAGCTAAAAAATATTTTGCGTAATAATGCTTTAATGTCTTAAATTGTTTGCATTATTTTGTGTCTGTGTTAGTATTTTATAGGTACATAATTATTGTATTTTTAATTGTTTTGTCCTTACTAACACCTGCACTAAATGATGAGCCTGTGAGAGCACTTTTAGTGCCGGCAATTTCTGCTCGTGATAGTTGCTTGCTTTAAGCAGTCCACGACACAGAGCTGATAGTGTATAAAAAAAAAACTAATCGTATTATCCGACGACATTGACATAATCGGCAAAACTAGGTTTTAAGTCCTATATATGGGCCGCTAATGCCTAACCCATATATGCGTACTAGATCAGATAGTAGGTACTCAGTTTTTGGGATTAAAAAAGAAACATCCAGGTACTGATGAGGACCGTTAAAGAAAGTCAGGTTTTTATAAACATAATAATCCAGTTAGGATTAACCTCCAGTCTAATTTTCTTTTTTAACGGTGAGCTAACGATGATTGCAGAGTCGATGACATTGACATAATCGGATAAACTCAGCGGGCTTAAGGTTGTATATGTACACACATAGCGGGGCAACCTTTTCGACACGTCGATAAAAGAACACTCGATACATTATAGCAATTTGTTGTTAAAAGGATTTATTATAAGGATATTGTACCGAACATATAAATGTAAGGCGTAGATTTCATTTGGAGACGGATACACGGAAATAAACGATAGAGTTTCTCTTACCTGTGGCAGCATTTTTAGGAAGCCGAGCAAGAATATCACCATTATGCTGGACGTTGATGTACAAAATTGAATTTTCAAAAATGAAACGCAACACTTCCGATTATACCAGATTGGCAGTAGAACAGCGAGTGCAGTGCATGATTGCAGAAAACAGCATCCACAACTGATGATGACGAATATGGGACGTGTAGATGGTCGTATAATGGCTGTCTGTAAGTAAATCAGAAAAGTTTATGTTTCATTTTGTATTAAATAAGTTGGAGAAAAGCTAGAAATAGTTAAAAAAAATCATAGGAAAAGATTACTAGTACAGTCAGCTGGGCGAGCTGGTGGATACCCTATCCAAATTCCTATACCCCCTGGGTGTCGCATTAGGTTGAGAGTCCTTCTCCATTTTGGAGCATTTTTTTGGTTCCAACAAAATAAGCTGAATTTAAAAATTTGATCAAAACAAAGTGGTGGTGACATAAAACTTGTTTTAGGCGACTTTGTAAAAAGGACATTGTCTACATATTTTGCTTTTACTGTTATTTTTGTTCATGGAGCATTAATCGAAATAACAACTTTTGTCAAAAACTCCCCAAATAAGTGTGCGTGACTAAGAACTCTATGGGCGAATTGTTAAGGCGATAAAATTCACACATTTTGAAGGTATAGCTGTTATTTATGTTTTTAAACGGTTTTATCGAAAAAACAATGTTTATGTCAGAAACTCCACTACAGACTTTAAGAAGAACACGACCTTCATTTTCATTGACTGATTCGATAACTTTTTTTTTTTTTAAATAGTAGTAAAACCTTAGCTAGAATTATAGAGTCTGAATATTAGGAACTGAAGGACGGACGGACATGCCTAGATCGGCGTAACTTTCTATGCTGATCAAAAATATAATTACTTTTAGGGTTCTACGATCAATATTGATGCATGTTACAAACTACGAGTCAAAATTATAATATTGAAACTTCTATGTATAATACAAAAATGTAAAATGAATAACCAACAATAAGAAAATTACCTCAGTTAGGAATACTTATTCCGTGCAGGGATATGATAAGAATATTACCGAATTGCCCCAAAAAAAGAGAGCTTGTCGTAAAAG
This sequence comes from Portevinia maculata, assembly GCA_949715645.1. Lineage (NCBI taxonomy): Eukaryota > Metazoa > Arthropoda > Insecta > Diptera > Syrphidae > Portevinia > Portevinia maculata. Next base: position 46,946,101 of record OX454528.1, on the reverse strand, counting down.
GCGACAGTTGAGAAATCAAATTTAGGTAGTTTAAACATTAAGGTTACCCTAGCTACACATTCAACATCTTTTAATTTTCCCACATGTGTTCATGCAAATCCGTGGGTTTAAACGACTAGCTATCACGCGCGTCGTAAAAGAACGATCAAGCAATAATCAATAACAGGGGCGTACACATATCAATACTGTAAAAACGAGGCAGGCATAAGAACTCAAATGCCATAACACTAGTTCTGATTGGCCAGTGAAGTGATCCGAAACTGGGAGATCTGCCATTAGCCGTATTTATTATGACACATGATCCATGTAGATAACGCGATGATAATAAAACAGGCCGGATCCACGAAATTGTGGATTGAACTGATTGTGAACAGTTAACCATCGGTCCTGTCAGAAAATTACGTCTAAAAAAAACTTAACGCAAAAATGCAAGCAGCTGCAATCTCTTACTAATTTAATTCAGTCTGTTTTTCTTTATTATATAGTTCCTAGGACGAGTTAGCCAGAAAGGGTTCCGCACAGGAACTCTCGGACAACAGAGAGACACCAGCGGTACCTATTCAGACGCTGAAGTTTAAACTTCTAGACAACGCATTGATAGAAGCAAACAATAGGTGGATAAGCATCAGTTCATGTACGTCCTCAAAACAGATTTGGACGAAATACGATGCAAAAAGAATATCCAAACTTCTCTCCATCAGTAAGAAAAATATCAGCTCTGTAATCGGAGCAATCACTGGCGACTGCCTTTTAGGCAGACACGCCACCAGAGTGGGAGCACCCTCAAACGACTTCTGCACAAGCTGCAGAGACGTTGAGGAAGAAGAAACCACCGCACACCTACTGTGTAACTGCCCCGCACTAGCCAACTCTGGGAAACAAATTCTTGGCAACTATTTCCTCGAGGATCTAAACGATTTCAGTGAGACAGATATTTGCTGCATCACCAAATTCGTCACTAGGTCCAAATGGTTAAACTAATCCGAAAGACGGATCAGACGGTGGCTTAAGCCCCCTCCCGCCCCCCTCCGCAGACCACTCTAAGCCGATTCCCCTGCCACGGAAAAGAGATCTCACTGAGGTTAGATTGTATCAGTCACTTCAGTCGGCACTCCACTCAGATGGCTAGACAGGAAACCCGGGGGATCGACTGAAGCTTTGCCGCCTTCCCGCTGAGCAGACAAAAGGGGAACAGAGTCGAGGTTAGATTGCAACAGTCACCCCACTTTGCTCCCCTCCCCCGAACTCAGCCGCCAAACATCAACCTTAAATCCAAACGGTTTCCCGTTTTTCACCCAACTCGAATATCACGGCCGCCCTCACTGGTCCCCTTTCCACGGAATGGTGAAGCTTGTGGTTCGTACTGCAACAGTCACCGCAAGCTGCAATCCCCTCGAATTCCTCGCTTGATACTGAGAATTTTCAAATTTCAAACCATAAAAAATTAACAAGTCATTTCAAGCTGATGTCCATTTTGAAGTTTAGCGCAAAGTTGCCATGTGACTGAATATTTATTTTTTTTAATGAAAATCAAAGGCGCTGGTTTTTCAAAGGAAATTGTTAAATGATGTTGTCGCTGCACCGAATAAACTTTCCAAAACAATTGACCCCCATCCTGGCGATAAAATAAAACGCACGGAAATGATCCTTTGGAAGACAATTCAATTTTGTTTCCTTTGGAAATTTTAAAGATAAAATACTTAAGGAGATATCAAACACAAATTAATTTACATTCTCAATTGGTATTACATATTAATAAGCGCTGAACAACGAAATCAAATTAGTTCAAAATCACGATCGATATAATATTCTGAAATTTAAATTTTAACAATTTGCAAAACCCTAGACAAAGATAAATTTTACCTTCTTGTCTACGAAACTAAATAACAAAAAACGCGAAGAGTATCATTAGAGGCGTTTCGCTAATACTTAACGCATGTACCTACACTGAAATGAGACGAACAGATTTTAATCTAAGGAAATTTTTAAGAATGTTGCCACTTTATTGAATGAGTTAAATATTAAAAAAAAAACAGATTTGTTTCTAGAGGCCTAATGACACTCCGGGGCCGTCTGAAGATTAGGCTGAAGACTCGAGATCCAGCACAGCAAGCCTTCCAATAGATCTCTTTCACTTAGTGTCACCGTTTGATACTCGCATATAGCTCACAATATATCACGCTTCATATACCATGCTTGAAGTAATGGCGGGTGGCAACTGGTGCAGTAGTAGTGTATTCATTTACTGAATGGAAGGTCGTGCGTTTGAATCCCGGCCAAGTCCATTACTTGATATCGAATACATGAAATCGTAATCTCCCCAAGCAAGTTGGACACCACCCGTGGATAAAAACCCTACAACTGCACCCAAACACATCTTTCCTATCTCTCAATTCTGTTTAATAGTAAGTAGCACCGAAAAGCATGCAATGAAATACGATATTGCCAGGTGCTGCTTGCTGTTAGTGTTAAACACAAAATGCTTACGCTGTGTTCTTAGCACTATAAGGGTACTGTAACACCAGAAAAAAAACCTTTAGCGTAAGCAAATTAAAAAAATAAATTTCTCCTCTTTGAGCTCATTGTCCTCTCAAGAGCTGACAAATTGGTTCCAATCGTAACCATCCCGCCAAACATCTTGAAGGAGAATGCGGCCTCGAATAATTTAAAGAGAGATCAGCCCGAGTGGAATAGAAATATGCATTATTGTTCTAAGAATATTTCTTTTAAAAATCGGTCACTCTCAACTTAACATCTTCTCGAGTAAACTATCATCCGAAACCTTGTACATATGTAAGATAATCATAAGGCGGATGCCAATACATTCCCAAAACCATTGTTGCCTTTGTTGATTCATTTGACTGATTTGGGTTCACACTGATGATCGGGTGAAGTTGGAAACGTTAACTTAATGCGCATCGATGCCGCACCACTGCATAAATTACGATGCCGAGCCGCTACACAGCTGATGCTGATACATTGAAAACATCGACAACTTTCTTAATGCTTTTCTCGATGACATTATTTGGACATCACTTAACGAAACTTTACAAAATTGAACGTGTTGCAGAGCTGATTGAGCATCAACTATGTATGTAGTAACCCCAAAATGATACACTCGTTCTATATTATGATGGTAAGACCCATCATCACGTACACCGCCATCGTATGGTGGCCAAAAGTACTTGAACGAATAACGGCAAAGAAGCTCCAGAAGCTTCAACGCACTGCCTATCTCTGTATATCAGGGGCTGTGCTCGTCCTGTCCAACGGTAGCGTTTGAAACTATTATTGGGCTCTCAATTTATTTATTTATTTATTTATTTATAAATCAAATAACCTAGTGGGTCACCTGGAAATCAATCCCAAACTTGGACATGTTGTACATCATTCCTGAATTAATGGTTAGGGAATACCGTTTTTGGGAAATTATTTCGGGTAGAAATATTGGACCGTTCTATATGGGCGAAGGGTATTCAACCACAGGACCCAAGAGGTCTCGTATGGTACACAAACGGATCGAAAATGGAATCTGAAGTTGGAGCTGGTTTCTTTGTACCCAACACCAAAGTCTCGATACCTATGGGAATGTGTAACACAGTGTTCCAGGCAGAAGTCAGATCTGCGCTGTTTTGAACTCCAGTAAGGGAATCAAGAGAGCTAATATACACATCTTTTCAGATAGTCAAGCAGCACTACAGGCACTGTCGTCCGACACAATAGACTCTTTGACTGTTAAGAACAATGCCTTGCAAAAACTAGCCAAATACAACAAGGGCAAACTCACAAGGGTGCCTGGCCACCAGATTATAGCGGGCAATGAATCTGTAGACGAACTTGTCAGAACCTTATTGCAGAGTCAATTGGGCTGCTGCTTTAGGGCTAATCAAAGAATGGATAAAGACATTGGGACCTGGCTTAAGACAATCCAAACAGCCACAAAAGACGTATTGATTTTCAGTAGGGAGGTCACTCGTCTTTTAGGCTGAGGCAACCCTTTGACACAAAAGATCTTTTAGGTCGCAGCAAATAGTTAATAATAAAATCTTGCTCGGCTCCTTAAAAGTTTTTCATCCAACCTTTTCCACTTCTTTCTTACCAATTTTGTCTATTCAGAAGTTATTTTAGTGAAATTTTTCTTATAAAACATAGTTTCCTAGTTTTGAAAACTTAAAAATAAATTAATACTGAGCATCAGCGGCCCATTTATGGTGGCATAAAACCTAGCTTCTCCAAGCATTTGTGTTTGCGAAACGGAAAGTGCTTACAATCTTATGCCTATTTCAAATGTCAAATTTGAGAAGCAACAATGCTATAGGATGACAAAAAGGCATACGTCACGGGTAGCGTTTCCGCTCCCTAACATGGAATATTATTGTTATAACCTTCTCTTAACTAAAGTTAATCCAGTTATATCTAAAATAAAGTTTCGCTAACACCAATTGCTGGTTTAAGGTCCTACCAGTAGATATATGGCTCGTTACTGCCCAATATTAATTTTTATTTGGAAATACCTCTATTCAAATGTTTTGTTTAATGCAATTAACTGATGTATAATTGTATAATCCCTGAGAAACAGTGTACGTTACGCTGATTCACTCTGTACCACCCGAGGTAATCAATTAACAGAGAATTATTGGGTAGGTAAATTGTAGCTAAAATTTTGAAGAAGCATCATACAATTTTTTTTTTGAAAAAGTGGGCGGATTTAAAAAGATCTTTACACTGGCAACGAAATAAGGCCAAACGTAAATATTTGGGGTTGTAGGGGCATCATGCCCCCATACACATTGCACTGTTTATGGGATGAGTAGCGAAAGCACAAGTATATCCCAAAAAACAGTGCGATGTGAACTAAAGCCAATCATTAAAATTAGGCCTTATTTCGTTTGGCTTTATTACACTCCACCCCTAGAGAGTATATTTTCGGCATTTAAGTTTTCTAGATCGAATTAAGTGGGCCTCAAAATTTTCAACGGATTGACGGAGTGTAAGATCGACATAGCTGATCACAAATATAGTAACTTTTAGTAGACACTGATCAGTACTAAAGCAAGTTACAAACTATGAGTCAATATTTTGATACCTTTAGAAGAAGGTATGTATACAAATAGAATTACAAATAAAAGTTTCACACTTTCAAATTTTGTTATAAGTAAGTAAGTTTCAAGTGAGGTTAAAAATATACTTTTTGTTAATACGTACACTCCCAGTTCCATGTGTTTACGAACATATAGTTTCTTGATTTAATTTTACGAAATTTTTTAAATCCTTCGGTATGGGAAAAACCAAATACAATACGCTATATTATGTTTATGTTGTAGGAAAAAAATGATGTTTTTCGCAATAAGGTCATAAAATTTAATTCTTGCATTCCACCTGTTTACGAACAGTAATTAATTGTAGGGACTTTAGTTCAAAATATAATTTCATAGAAACGAGAACTATGGGTAAAAGAAATTCGTTAACTAGGAAGGAAATAGGAAAAATTTGAGCTTACAAGGGCGAGACAAATCTATCCGTTTTATAGCCGGTAACCATATAAGAAAAAAATTAAAAGAAACCACAATTGAACGCAGCACGCAAAAATTAGCCACTTGATTTTGCAATAAGTCACATCAGGTGGAGTCGAGAGTGGCATAGCCGTTGTCTTTTCAGATGAAAAAAGTTTAATTTGGATGGATATAATTATTATTTCCATGATTTGAGGAAGGATGAAATAACCTTGGATAGAAAATACAGCAAGGGAGGTGGAGTAATGGTGTGGGGAGCAGTAAACTTTTACTTGAGCTTGCAAAGCTACATTTCGAATTAATTTGGAATAACCAAAACTTGGATTCAAAATGTAGATCTACCATATTCGCCGCCATGTTCACCGCACCTGAACATCATGGAAAAAGTTTTTAGAATGGCTTTCAAAAAAGGTCTACGAAGGAGGAAAGCATTACTGCATCCCGGAAGAAATAATTGAAGCCATAAATCAAGCCTGGTCCGAAATTTCACAGAACTAGTTGGAAGAACTGTATAAATCTCTTCATCATTCTTCAGGCTTCTTGAAATGATACAGCGATCGGGAGGTAGTACCTACACATTATTAAAAACTATTGTTATAATCTTAATAAAACCCAAATGATTTTTTTACAAAAAAAAAATGTTTGTTTTTATTATGTTTTAAGCATCTATATCATGTAGATTTAGATACTGTTCGTTAACAGGTGAAATGAAAAAAAGACTAATTATATGACCTTATTGGGAAAGGCCTGAATTTATTTACCTAATCCCAATTTTGTTTTTTACAACATAAACAAACATAATATAGCCTTCTTTCATACTGCATTTGGCTTTTCTCATATTATCGAAGAATTTAAAAAAATAAAATCCAAACCCGAAAGCACTCAGACTCGGTTACGGTCCATTGTACCAGGCAGAAATTCTCTTTTTGGTGTAGAGGTTTGAGAAATCACGGTGTTTTTCGTTTCTATTCATTGATGGGTGGCGTATGTTGTTGTTCAACATTCGAATTGAACCTGCACCGCACGGCTCATAAGCCAACACACTAAATAGTTGAACTCAGGCGTTCGGAAGAATCGGAGACAGGCCCGAAGATATTGTCTCTCCAAAACCCAATGGACAACCATAAGCGATGATCGGCCTTATAAGGGCAACATAGCAAATAACCTTCGTCTGGAGAAAAGTTGACTGCTATGAAACAGTCTCATTCTCAGGCCCGGCCAAGTTGTAGAAAAGTCCCTCTAACTGTACGGTGTCGAAAGCCTTTTCAAAATCAATCAGACAAGCATCCGTGCATTGGTACTTGCATTTATTCCACTGAATGTCAAAAACCAATTTCGATGCGGCATGAATAGTGTCACGCCCGCCCTGTAATCAAACTGGTTGTTAGGAATTATGTTATTGTCCTCTATCAACTTCAACAGGGCTCTATTGACAACTTTTTCAAGTACGTTGCTAATATTCGGAAGCAAAATAATCGAAATACGATTGGCAGGGTTCGTCCTATCTTTATCCTTTTTCGGGATAGGCTGTACCGCAGCTAACATCCAATGCGCCGGATAATGTGCATTATTCAGCCTATTGTTAAACAGTGTGGTGAAGATATCTACAGCGTCCATAGGCAGGTGTCTTAATATGACGTTTGGGCCACCATCCGCCCCCGACGACTTTTTATTCTTTATAGTGACTCGAAGATCCACAGAAGATCATCCTTCGCCACGAACGAGTGCGATGCATCTTGGCCATTGGCGACAATTCCAGTAGCGTTTAGCTTTCATCATTGAATACGGTGAATCCGTTATTCTCAGATCGCCAATTCTCAATTTCGGTGCGCAGATAGAAGTGGTTCACCAGAGACCTATTCTCAATGGCGTGCTTACGGCGAACAGGATTGTTCACGACCATTGTTCACGACCATTGTGCTCTTCGATAATCGAATGAACACAATGCTTCGTACTCCTCCAGCAGCGTTTGCTCGTTCGGGACCCGTATTGCGGCGGTGAGTCCGTAGTGGTCACTATCGTCCTCAAACGGACGGAAACAGTTCCGCGTATTTTGATATATGTTACCAGTTGAAGTCTTGCGTCCGTTAAGGCCAAGTCCAGGAAAGCACGCTCCTTGGGAAAGAAGCGATATCCGTTGTGTACAACTCGAGTTTGTACTCAATCAAATTGAGGCGCCACCGATCATGAAACTGGTTGCCCCTAGGATTTGTAGTAAAATTCCCCCACTCCGTATGATATAATTATTGTCGTTAAGTTTTAATTATCCTTTTATTCTCAACAAGTTTTCTTCTGCAGCCCTAAAAAATGAATCGATAAGACCATACAAATTTATAATATAAAATTCAAACTAAAACTATAGACAAATATGAAAACTGTTAAAGAAACATTATTTTACCACTTCTCTTTTCAAATTCTAAATGCCAAAACTTTATATTTCAGATAATTGTATAATTATTCAATGTTCAAAAACTATCATTATACCGTTTGGTAGATATATACTATTAGTAAATAAAGGAGTGGCATATCCACCACCCATGTGGTTGGGCAGTCGAAACGAAAAATACCCCACTACGCAAATAAATCAAGAGGCTTTTATATTATTCTCCAATGGTTTTGGAAGTAAAAAAAAACACAAATTAAGGAAACGAAAAACTTCAACAGGAAGCCCGAACAAACACACCCAGGAATAACTTTGTCAGCATTAATGTCTGTGTACTTCCTTGCAAAGCACCATGAAAGAATAAGAGTAAAGTTTTCTAAACGAGAGCGGTTAAAATTCTTTTTTTCAACTTTTATATGACTGTGCTTTCTTTTTTGTAGCAGCATTACCACAACCACAACACCAACCATGGTGACTTAAAATTGTTTAGAGGAACTGTTCAAGTCACCAGTTTGCTCTTATTTAAGTCAGGGCCACCGAAAAAGTGAACCTCTGTCATGAAGGACCAAATAGAAATGGTATTATACCACCAAAAACCCAAGCTACAACGGTCGAAGAAAAAATAACGAAACAAAAAAGTTTCCCCAAAAGAATACAACAAATAATGTTCATGGAACATAAAGAAAATGGGAGTTTTAGTGCAGTTAAGTTGAATACTTACGTTGTAATTCTTTTTCGCCAACAGTACCACAAATGTTCCAGATAATGGGCATATACAGCGCGTTATATTCTCCATGAGATTTTTCGTAATGCAAAGGTCTGTACGCCAAGTTGACTCAAACGTTGCCTTATAATCGCGACTGAAAGTAATTTTTTGTCAAGATTATAATAGGTATTTCGTATGTGCATAATTAAGTTAGTTTTCAGACAAAAACTGCCAATTCCATCAGTAATCATCCCAATTTTAAAATGCAGGTAAATTGTAGTCGAACCATGATTATATGCAGAGTGGTACACTAGAGACTGTCTAAAAATCCAATTAAACGAACCAAAATGCATTTTATTTCAAAAGTTTTCCCCTTGGTTTACATTTTTTATCAAGCGTATTCTACCGATTATGAGTGCAATTCCTCATAGATTGTGTTGGTAGGCCTACCTTAAGATACAAATTTCGCCCCGCATTTAAGGTATTGTCGAATAAACTACTCGTACATAAACAGATACTTATACTTACAGCTGTGTGCGAATAGTTCATTAGTACGACAATGCATTGTTTTCCCAATTTATAAAAAGGAGGCACCAAACAACCGTGCTATTACGGAGGCATCTCATTCATGAATATGATCATTCTGGGTATTAAGATGGCTGTTCGATAAGTCAGTCACTCTGATGAAAGATGGCGCTCCGATCTCATGGAGAATTTTCTCTGACAAATTTGTTTTTTTAGGCATAGGCAAAAAAAATTAAATTAGATCTGCCAAACAGTGATTGACTGAAATTTTGTTTGTATTATTTTCTCAAAATGGAAAAAATTGATGTCGTTTTGATACAGCAGTACTTTTTTCGTGGTATAACCATTAAAGAGAGAGATGAAATGATTAAAAAATATTAGGCAGGCTCTACTCCTTCGCATAAGCATAAGTGGTTCACTAAATGTCGTTGTGGTCGTACGAGCACAAAAGTGAGTTAACACCTTATCGCCAGAGGTAAAAGAACAATCGAAACAGAAGACTTGTTCAGATAAAAGTGCTGCAAAAAAGGCAAAAACGGTTCCGTGCGTCGGCCGGAAAAGGCATGGCAACGGATTTCTGGGATTCCCACTATGTAATCTTCACAAAAATTAATTACACAAATTTAATGCAGAATTGATGGAAAAGCGGCTCCATTTGAGGAAGAAAAAAGAGCTGTTTCATTACGACAATGCAGCAGTAGCCAGATTTGGTTCCCCGTGATATTTTAATGTTTCCAAATATGAAGAAATGATTCCCAAAAAAATGGTGTTATCAACTAACGAAATTGTATATAAAGTTTATATACAAAGATGTAATGCATAACTATGTATACTCGTATGTACGTATGTTCCATGTCGTAGACTCTTAGGTTCTCAGAATAGACAAAGGTATCTAAGAAGTCTTCGATGAGGTTAAATATTGGATGTCAATTGTGGATCATCAATATGACGGGCTGCTCGATTCTGAAAGGTTTCGAGTATTTTTGAAAAAGGTTAATACTCGTAAGTCGAGCTTCAGAAGTGGAGTATACTTATTCCCTTCTCTAATTGGCGCCCCACCACTGTTATACTCGTACCAGAGAGCTCAAATCGAATAGGGCTGATTCGATAGCTGTATAGATGACCAATGTTTAAGGTATTTAAATAGATGCTCCCAAATATGTTTGAGTCATTTTTATTTATTTCTTCTCTGGAGACCATCTGTTCATCAGGTCACGACTGCGTTGCACCAATGGTTCTTAAACAATGAAGTCATCCCTATCTTAAATATGTATTTGAACTCTCCATTAGTGTTGCGAAATTCCCATCTTCTTCGCCATTCTTAACAGCAAATCAGGGACCATAACCCTGCCACTTAACTGGTCCACCTGTTGGATTCGTTGGTTTGACCTCAATAAACATCGGAGGGCGTCTCGATTTTGGATCACTTCTTTTATAAGGCCAATGAAATGCTGGTGTTATTGCATTTTTGAGATCCACTCACAATCAAAACAATGACCCCAAGCAGGGGGTTGCAGTAGGGCAGCATGCCCCCCATAGACATTGCACTGTTTATGGAATCTACTTGCGATTTCGCAACTAATCCCATAAACAGTGCAATGCGTATTGGGGGATGCTGCCCCCTGCAACCCCCTTGCTTTCGGTCACTGTTCGATTTGGAGTACGTACAATGGCAAATTGTTGAAAACACTACCAATCGAAAGTCCAATAACGCAAAATTGCGCAAGGCCTTATTTCACGGCGCCAATATAAATTGCTCATAATAAGTTTAGTTGGGGCAAGTGAGTGAAAGGTGCCAAATTTGAAAATTCAATTTGGACTGATGTCAACTGATTTATTTGTTTGTCATGGGTATCGTATTTCTTAATTTAATATTACAAATATTCGCATTTTTATAAATAAAAAAGCCGAAAGAATCATCTATTTGAAATTTCGCAGCTGAGAGGAGAACATATGACTCGAAGCTGTACTTTTCTGATCTGATTTGATCGGACAGTTTTCACTCACTTGTTTAATGCTTTGTTAATAAAAAAGATGAAATCGATTTTCAAATTGTAGCATTTAACTCTATGCTTTCTTGACTTTTAGATATTTATTTTGGAGGAGAATTGCTTTGTCCCTATATCAATTTTTTTGTGTTCCACGTGTATGAAAAAAAAATCTGTTTCAAAATATAGGAGGTGGCACACAAGTCAAAAAAGGAGACTTTTACGTTAATTAACGTAGCTTCTTAACGGTTTGTCAAAATACTTGAAAATTGGTAGGTGAACTCTTTAAAAGACTTACTTCAAGTTATAATAATAAAAAAAATCCTATCACACAGTTTGGGAGTACCAAATTTGCAAAACTTTAAATGCGGGCGACGAAATACTGACTTCTCTAAGCCTTCCAAGCAGCTGTCTCAAGAAATAATCGAACTTAAGCTCAGTGCTAATCTACGCTGTTGATATGGAAATACATTAACCTGTCACTTATCAAGACAGAATTGTTCTTCGAACCTACCCTTTAATCCTGAAACCTATTAAACGTCAACTGATGACATTTGATGATGATGATGATTATGATCCATTTACATCTTCTTCGACTACTTTCCTTGTCGTGGTGGAGATGCTTAGTAAGACCCCCTTGATACCGGAGAGCGATTGCAGTAGGGCTTCCCATGCTGTAAGGTCTCCGGAGAAGGGGTCCGAAGCTAAGGAGTAGCCAACCCAATTTAAGTAGTGGAGCGAGCGTAATGTAAACCGTGCGCAGGGAGGAAAGGTCGAGGGTATTATCAACCGATAACAAGCTCCTTCAGGTGCCCTGGCAGGGCCTGTCGTATTCAGCCTTACCCCAGTAGAACCGGCAATGCTGGGGTGGACCTTTTCTCCGGCTTACTCGTGGGACTCAAAATCAAACAATGAACAAAAATCAAACAAAAACAAAACAAAAAAACGAAAAAGCAGAACAACAAAGCCTAGCGATACCTTCAAAAGCTGGCTTACAAACAGAAGACCTAGCAAAACAGGACGGGACGGACGACCTTCTTAACTTTAAAGTCAAATACTGCTCGGAATCCGTGAATTACTCGGACTCCGAAACAGCATCCGTCAACACAATGCACTCTGATGCGGAGGGATCGACAAGCGCCGAAACGGCCAGCTGCAGTCGGAAGTCTGCACGTAAAAGAGGCGGACCCAGTTCCAACAAACACAGAATGACCCGCGATTCCTGAGCACGGGAGACTTACCCTCAAACACGGTGCACAAACTAATAGAACGGGGAAGGCCCTTTCTGTAACAGGAGGACCCCCAATCCGCACCAAACAACAATAACACCAACAACAACAACAACAACAACAACAACAACAACAACAACAACAACAACAACAACAACAACAACAACAACAACAACAACAACAACAACAAAAACAACAACAACAACAACAACAACAACAACAACAAACAGACCAGCTCATCTGCTAATAAAAAGGACTTTGCGTCTAAACGTCCTAGATCGCAGGACGATACCTCCAAAACCCCGAAGAAGGCAAAGAGCGCTGAATCAGCGCACAGACCCTACAACGAGATAGCGAAGGATAATCTGGTCTTCGGCACCTGCGACTGGAGCAATGATGAGGGGAGAGTGCCGAGAACTGGCGAAGGCTAAAGACGAGACTGACTATTGACATTCTCGCCTTTAGCGACAGAGACCCCTCGGCAATACTTCCCACCTTCACAGACAACGGCTGGTACCTCAACGGCGCCAAATTGGTGAGGTCCTCCGACCAGATGTCGGTAGACTATCTAAAGGTAGCGATCCCAAGACTATCGAGCCTCTGGGTCAATGTCAAGCTGAGTGTCGCTCACTGGATCGCCATTCCGGCCCGTCCAAGAGCTCGCACTTGGGTAACCCCTGGACCAAATAAGCCTGATAAGATTCTCCGGTTTATTAAACGACAAAACAGGGATCTTCCAACCGAGAATTGGAGGATAATAAAGGCCGATGAACCGGAAGAGAGGGGTAGACTCATTCTCCTTCCTCCTCAACCAAGAGTCAGTTGAAATCCTCAACAAAAAGGGGTTCAACATTTTTTACGGCATGGACACTCTGGTCCTAAAAATCCATGAGAAAGGACGAAAGACTACTCGCAGGCATGGCATCCTCGCTAAGTAGTCTCGGCTTAGAGGCCACGCCCGAAAGTTCTTCTCTGGAAACAGATACGGCTGATAACATAGTAGTCAAACAACCCTCAGTATCGAGGGTTGCTCCATGAAATGAACCGCTCCCTAAAAAGCATGACAGTGGAGAACGCACTTTTATAAATAGAATCAGTTTTATAAAGGAATCAGGAAGTCATTGACTTGACATTGGCTACCTGCTCACCTGAAATAGTAATAGAAAATTGGAAAGTATCTAGCGAAGTCTCATTCTCAGACCACCGCTACATACTCTTTAATCTCAAATTCGAGACACCGCCAACAAGAGTGTTCAAGAACCCAAAGAACACAGATTGGCAGGTCTATAACTCTTTACTCAAAAAGAAACTAGACAGACTCCAAATCAAACAGCCTAATTCTTCAGAAGAATTAGATAAAATGGTTAACGCGGTAACGGCTGCCATGAACAAGGTCTTTAATAAGGCCTGCCCCACCGGCAGCCGCAAAGAAGGAGGTAAACCCCCGTGGTGGACCTCCACTGTGGCTTCTCTGCGCAGAGATAGCAGGAGTAAGTTTAACAGGGCCAAGTCTTCAAGAAACCCAGCTGACTGGGACAGCTCCAAAGATAGTCTTAAAAACTACAAAAAGGAAGTAAAAAGAGCACAGCGAGAGTCGTGGAAATCTTTCTGTGAGAACATAGAAAAAAAAAACCGAAACCAGTCGGCTGCGTAAGATCCTCTCAAAATCTCCACAAATACCTAGCGTCATACAAAGCCAAGGAGGAGTGTGGACCACAACCACCGAGGAGACCCTGGGCCTACTGCTGGATACCCACTTCCCAGGCAACCAAGTAGAGGTAAATCAGCCTACACAGCACCATCACAGGGTCCAAATGGTTCCGGAGCATATTGCTGACAATCGTAAACTGGCCTGGGCGATAAACAGCTTCCTCCCAGATAAATCACCTGGACTAGATGGAATCACACCCATAGAGCTACAGAAGAGTATCGAGACTCTAACACCCTGGCTATTGGTGATTTTCAATAGCTGCCTAAAACTCAGCTTTACGCCCACAGTTTGGAAAACGGTAATAGTGGTCTTTATACCAAAATGCGGTAAAGCTTCATACTGTTCTCCAAAAGACTTCAGACCTATCAGTCTCCTGAAAACGTTGGAAAGACTTGTAGATTACTACATACGCTCAAACCTGGAAAACAAATCCCTTTCGAGGTATCAGGACGCCTACAGAAAAGGCTTTTCAGTAGAAACAGCACTTCATTCGCTAGTCAGGACTATCGAAAACTCGCCGTATCACAAAGAATGCACGATGGTATCCTTTCTGGATATAGAAGGGGCTTTCAACAATGTCAATACAGAAGCCGTCATGAACGCACTCCTCAGACTAAACGTGGACAACTGCCTCTGCACCTAGATAAAGAACATGCTGGACAGCAGGCTGATCCAGGCGGAGCTCGGCAACTGTCTGACCAGGAGTTCAGTGTGCAGGGGCACACCACAAGGAGGGGTGCTCTCACCGCTACTATGGATCTTAGTAGTCAACGAGATCATCTCCAACCTAGAGGAGGATGGATGCAAAGTGACGGCCTACGCGGACGACATTGCCATTGCCACAACGGGGAAATTCGGGCTCAATGTTAACCCATCCAAAACCGAACTGGTTTTATTTACAAGGAAAATTAAGATTCAGGAGATAACGCCACCTACGCTCAACAACCAACCACTCAAATTTTCCAGCCAAGCTAAATATCTGGGAACGATCCTAGATATTGAGTAAAAGATGTTTAATGTTACTTTATTAATCTTAGTTTTTTATTTTTTAAAATATTTTCTTTATAATTTTAACAACTTGGTGTTTTTTAAAATTATGGTTCGCGACGCATTTCGAAGCTACTGCTTCATCTTCAGGCGCTTTGAGTTTGTTACTGAGGCTGTTTATTGTTCTGGTGTGGGGCTATTGGTGTTATTTATGTTTGTCTCTTTTTGTCTTGTGCTGTTGATTGCAGTGTCGAATAGTTGGTTTGTTTTTATTGTTAGTTTGTCGTTTAGCAGGTTATCTCGTTCTAGTTTGTAGGCTTTATGTATTTCAAATTCTTCTGTGGCGTCAAGTTATTTACCTTTTTGTTTTATATGTAATGGTATTAAATTAGATTCGAAGTTATTGTAATTGTGGTTATTGTCAATTAGGTGTTGTGCATATGCTGATTTTGTGTTATTTATGGGTATATGTTCTTTGAATCTGTCTTTGAAGGTTCTCCCTGTTTGTCCTATGTAGTATTTTTCGGTCGTTACATTTTATTTTATATACCCCGGATAAATTTTCTTTGTTTGTTTTGGTTGTTGTCTTTAATATTTTTTGTATACTGTTGTTTGTCCTGAATGATAAGTTATGGTTATCCTTGAGGAGGATGCCAAAAAAAACGCGAACACGTGCCCGAAGGCACATCCACTTGTTCGACTTACAACTCACTTAGAAACACCACCGTTTTATCATATAAACTTTTATTATCAATTAATATATAACAAGGACAATTCAACCCGCACACTCTAGATCCAGAATAGAACTAACTTCCAAAGTATTCGTCTTCGGTTGGGAAACCGCTGGTCCCACGATGAGAATCGCTGATTAATCAAGTATCCCTCGGTGTCATATCCGTCAGTTGCACTGCGCGTGCATGCAATATGATTCCATCGCCCTGGTACTGTGGGAACATGTTCATTCATGAAAGTGATGACGCAGCCATTCCCTGGTGACTGGCTGCTCTAATCTTGGAGTGTTGGATTAGATGTCTCTCGTTAACTGATATGTTAATGTTTTGTTTTTTGCATTGTTGTTGTATTATTTGTGGTAGTATATTAGTATATGTTATGGCTGTATATTTATTTTCTGTTGTGTTGCTGTTGTTGTTGTTGTTGTTGGTGGTGTTGTTGTTGGTGTTGGTGGTGTTGTTGTTGTTGTTGGTGTTGTTTGATTTGTTGATGGTTTATATCCGTTTTCTTGTCCTATGCATTTTATTGTGTTGAGTTCTATTTGGTAATCTTTTCTGTTCTTTGGTATTGTGATAAGTCTATATAGTAATGAGTTATAATGCTGAGATTTGTTGGTTGTATGGGTGGTGTGATTTATTGTTTATAGTAATGTCTTTATGTCGTGGTTACGGTCTCGAAACCAGCGCCCAGCAAATCCACTTTCTCCTGTAAGTCGTCGACCACGAAATAATCGTCGTTTTGAAGGGACACTTTCTGGACTTATTCCAGCAGTCAGAACTGTATGTCTGTTCTCTGCTGTCTGGGAGATTCGAACACAAGGAATATCATTGTGATCCTTCCTCCTGAACGACTTATTTATCTGTGGGAACATATTCGAACTACGGATTTTAATAGCCCAAATTGCATTGCCCGAATACAGGCTTACAGATTTTCTGTAATTTTCTTTAATCGCCTGCTTCTGGATTCGGATTGAAAACAAAAATTTAGTGAGTTATTTGTAACAGTATGTATTTTAGCTTTTTAATGTGGTGGTTTTCATCAAAAACTACTCACTTACTTTCTATAGAGGTTTAGTTAATTTTAACCTATTTTTTTAACAGAGCAAAAATTCTTTATTCACGGACACTCAAGTAGCCATAATTGCCCCTAGCTCAAAAGTCATTGACTCCAATTCAGTTATGCACTGTTTTAATACGCTCGAAACACTCTGCCTAAGGAACAAAACCAAACTATGGTGAATTTCGAGTCATATAAATCGTAGCTTTGGACAACATCTGCAGAACTCCAGTTTTCTATGTTTATCTATAGCCTTGGAAGCCTGGTGCGGTTAATCAGCTTATGACGAGCTGCTACAAAATCCTTTAGTTGGTAGCCGTTATCTGTTGTCGTGTCGTGGAGGATGTGCTTACCAACGAATCCGCCGAAGATGTTTTGCTTACCAATTTTGACATTAAAATCCCCGAGCCCAACTTTGCCATCGTACTCCAAACAGGCTCCGCGAAGGTTATAAAACTCCTGCTTGATGGAATCTCCAGCTTCATCGGTGGGGGTGTGTGCACATATTAGGCTTATGTTTTGAAATATAGCTTTTAGGCGGATCACAGCCAGGCGATCACTTATGGGCTTGAAGTCTATGACTTTTATCCTAAGCCGATTTTCCAGTACGAATTAGCACCATTAAATATGCAATTTTGTATTGCAGCTGTAATAAATGTCGTAATTTTTCCTCTTCATCATACCTAGTTCTATCCATCGTATCTCCTGGATAGCGGTAATATCTGCCTTGTACCCTCGAGGACAGACTCAAGTTGTTTAGATGTTTGGGTGTACGGCGTCCCCACGTTCCAGGTGCACACTCTCATATCGTAGTCCGTTGAAGTTCCTGGTCTGGTGGACATATGAGGGTATTCGTTATCCGAGGCTTCTCTTTTCTCTCTTATAACTAAAGTTTTTTGACGTTGTAGAGAACTTAACCCGAGGCAAACCCCAAACCTAGAGGGATGGTCCCTTGTCTTCACCCTAGGATAGCGGACCGTATATTTTGGTGCCAGTAACCCACTTCGGGGATGTGAGGAGCTTACGTTGGTCCATAGAGGGTCTATCCGCCATCATCTCTTTTTTAACACCCTGATCGTAAATTGCCAGTACAGCCATTTAAGCCTGGAGAGCAGTCTAATTTTCTGTCCGTATAGTGCGTCGATTGTAAGGTTTCTGTACCTTTCTCTCTGATCTGTACCCGAGGAATAGTCGTTTCATCGTTCGTTTGATGGCGTCGTTCATTTGCAATAAATGCCGATCAATGTCATAATTTGTCATATTACTGTTTGTCGGTGGGTCGATCCCACTCGAACGTATATCTCGCTTTAACAATCTGGAGAAGCGCGACCATTGCGCCCTTCGATAATCGAATATACACACAGCTTCGTACTCCTCCAGCAGCGTTTGCTCGTTCGAGATCCGTATTGCGGCAGCGAGTCCGTAGTGGTCACTGTCGTACTCAAACACATGCAAACAGTTCCGCGTGTTTTGATCTATGTTCGTCAGTTGAAGTCTTGCATCCAATAAGGCCAAGTCCAGGAAAGCACCGCTTCTTGGGATATCCGTCGCGTAGAACTCGAGTTTGTACTCAATCATATTGAGGTGCCACCATCCGTGAATTTTAATTTTGGTGGGGGCGTACGCCCTCATTTATTCGGCTTAATACAAGCTAAATAACTTAAAACTATACAAAAAACTAAGACTTATAGCTAGGACTTAAAAACTAAAACTGATTAAGTGGTGGTTGGGGGTGATGGAGGAGGTCTGATTTGACGCAAGAGGTACAGGGATTAATATAAAAGAGGAGGGGGGTTACTTAAGGAGATCGATTTTTAGAGAGGAAGTGCTGCGCTTGAATTCTCCCGCCGCCACCACAACAAATGTTAAGATCATATCTCTTCGCTTAACTCGTCATATGGTTAAAGAAAAAATCATGGAAATGAAATATAAGAAAAAAATAACAACAAATGTACTAAGCGACGAGCAGGATGGTTCGGAAATCTTCATCAACGATAGCTTAACATCGTTCTCGAGAGCACTCTTCAATGCAGCCAAACAGATTAAAATCGAAAGGAAATTTAAGTTTATATGGATGAGGAATGGCATAATTTTTTTGCGTAGAAAGGAGGGTGATAATGCCATCAAAGTGAGGTGTTTTGAAGACCTCAATAATATCTAAATCAAATATATTATAAAATGAACAAATATCCCTTAAAATATGAAAAAGATTATGCTATTCCCATCCGTTCTACACTATTGATTCACCAGAATATACGTAGTATGAGAGCAAACTTTAACTCTCTATTAGCTCATTTAAATGCTTGTAATTTTGATGCACATTTCATTGTGTTAACTGAAATATGGTTGTACGACTATGAACTATCTAACTATACTATTCCTGGCTATGTACCTTATGCCAACTGCAACAATTCCTATAGCGCAGGCGGTGTCGTTGTTTATATCAAAAAGAGTATGAATGTGTTTTTGTAAAATTTAGTTTGAGTACTGCCGACGTTTTGAGAATTGATTGTCATATTTGCGATGAACAATTTACTATTTTTTGTAGGTATATATCGTTTACATCAACGTAACCTTAATAAGAACATTTTTATAGATCAATTGAATAACTTACTTAAAGATGTAAAGACAAAAAATGTATTGGTCCTGGGAGACATGAACGTTGATGCTTTGAAAAAAAAACTCTGACGCGGATAATTATCTGCTCTTAATGTCGTCATATGGGTTGAAGTCTCTGATTTCCGTACCCACTCGTTTCACAGATAGCTCGACTACATGCATTGATCATATTTTTGTAAGGCTTAGCTCGTGCTTCTCACTTAAGTTGTATGCAGAAGTCCTAGATTACTAAATAACAGATCACTGCATGACTAGTCTGAGCATAGAAAAATCACCTTATGTAAATATAGATAAATATATACCCTTAACAGTCACATTTAAGACAGACTACAAAAAACTTGTTGAGTGCCTAAAGTATGAGTTCTGGGAGCCAGTGTATGCCGAAAATAACCCTTCTCAGGCATATGATATCTTTGTAAAAAGTCTAAGTATGCACATTCAAAGCTGTACTCTTATTGAGTCCCTTAAAAATTATAAATTAAAACATCTAAGGCCATGAATAAGTAAAAATCCAAGAAAAATTTGATCAGGAAAAAATGTTTACGCCATCCTGATAACTTAAATCTTAAAAACTACTATAGCAAATTAAGTGAAGAAGTTAAAGCGAAAGCAAAATCTAGTAAGGATAATTATTATTCTAAAAAAAATCAGAATTGTAGAGGAAACATAAGGGATGAATGGAGGGTGGTAAATAATATTCTTAACAAACAAAACGAAAAAGAACAAATTCTTAAAATTGAATTAGATAATAGCGTAATATCGAATCCTGTAGAAATTGCCAATCATTTGAATAAATATTTTGTGTCCGTTGCTTCTAAATCGAAGACACCCCCTACCGATGCTAACTGTGATTGTAATCTATATGCAGATCTAATTGACGACTCCTTTCAAACAAATAGTTGTTTTCGAACAGTTTACACCAATTGAAATATATAAACAGATAATGTCCTTGGACAACAAGCTATCGTGCACCTTTGATAACATCACTAATTGTCTCCTAAAACGGATTTCATTTACTGTCATCGAACCTCCACTGTAGCTTCTCTGCGCAGAGATAGCAGGAAAAAGTTTAACAAGGCCAAGTCTTCAAGAAACCCAGACGACTGGGATAATTATAAAGACAGTCTTAAAATCTACAAAAAGGAAGTAAAGAGAGCACAGCGAGAGTCGTGGAAATCATTCTGTGAGAATATAGAAAGAACAAGCGACTCCAGTCGGCTGCGTAAGATCCTCTCAAAATCTCCACAAATACCTAGCGTCATACAAAGCCAAGGAGTGTAGCGTATGGCCACAATTATTAATTGAAGAGAGTGATTTTGATTTTAATGAAACTTAGTTCTTGTTTGGTACTCTCTTTTATTTTTTTCTTCCGGCTTGCTCAGGGCTTGGGGGTGGGAAGAACTAAGTTCCAATGAGAGCTGTGAGGGTTACTGCTGCTGTGGATACGGACGAAGAATTGACCCGAAACAAAATATTTAACAATTCATGATTATGTATTTTCGAAGTAAATAATGATTCAAGTACATAATTCTTAGCTTAGGACGACAGAGTACAACTTTCTACACACTAAACCTTACGCATGTGTAATATAATGCGCCAGTATGTATCTTAAAACAGGAACTTGATGTGTGGAAGAGAGGCTTCCGTGGAACTACACTGAACTGTGATATTGACTGTGATACTAGATTAAGGATTAGTTAGTAGCTAGACGTAGTATGTAATTTTATAGTATATAGTTAGGCAAATATACACAATTATACATAAAAGATCGTGATATTCATAGACTGTGCTGTGATAACATGTGATTTTTGTGTGTTTCGAAGATGCGTGTTTATAGCTTTGAGTGTTGTGGATGGTTTAAGCTTGTTGGTGTGTTGCTTTTTATGTTTTATGTTCAATGCTGTAGTTGCATGCTTCGTTTTTTTTTAATGTTGTATGTTTCTTCGTGCACGTGATGAGTTGTCTTGCATGTATTTAGGTGTATAAGTGCAGATAAACTAAGTTTGATTTAAACTAGATTTCCTAAGAAAACACTCCCATTAATCCCTAGGAATCACCTTTTAACTATATTTGGCTTACCTTAGACTAAAATCCTTATGGGTATGCGTCTTAATATACGGTCACTCAAAAAGAGTACTTTAACTATGACACTTTAAAAGAAACTTAGTACCGATGTACTGTACATGGTTGTGCTTACAGAATTGAAGCTGAAATGGCCGAATCCTCAGAAAGGAAATGGTCAGATAGCACACTAGGCTAAAAAATAACTGCTGGAATTCAAGTCAGTGCCACCAACATTTCAAAGTAAATCGTACCAGATTGCACAGACACTTTCCTGCTTAGGTATGTGCAAATGAATATTGGCATAGATTAGCTAGATGTTTCAGGAGGAGTGTGGACTTCAACCAGCGAGGTGACCTTAGGCCTACTACTGGATACCCACTTCCCAGGCAACAAAGTAGAGGTAAATCACCCTACACAATACCATCACAGGGTCCAAATGGTTCCGGAGCATATTGCTGACAATCGCAAACTGGCGTGGGCGATTAACAGCTTCCTCCCATATAAATCACCTGGACTAGATGGAATCACACCCATAGAGCTACAGAAGAGTATCGAGACTCTCACACCCTGGCTACGGGAGATTTTCAATAGCTGCCTAAAACTCAGCTTTACGCCCACAGTTTGGAAAACGGTAAAAGTGGTCTTTATACCAAAATGCGGTAAAGCTTCACACTGTTCTCCAAAAGACTTTAGACCCATCAGTCTAACTTCATTCCTCCTGAAAACGTTGGAAAGAGTTGTAGATTACTATATACGCTCAAACCTGGAAAACAATTCCCTTTCGAGGTGTCAACACGCCTACCGAAAAGGTTTTTCAGTAGAAACAGCACTCCATTCGCTAGTCAGCACTATCGAAAAATCGTTGTATCACAAAGAATACACGATGGTATCCTTTCTGGATATAGAAGGGGCTTTCAACAATGTCAATACAGAAGCCGTCACGAATGCACTCATCAGACTAAACGTGGATAACTGCCTCTGCACCTGGATAAAAAATATGCTAGAAAGCAGGCTGATCCAGGCGGAGCTTGGCAGCTGTCTGACCAGGAGGTCAGTGTACAGGGGCACACCACAAGGAGGAGTGCTCTCACCGCTACTATGGATCTTAGTAGTCAACGAGATCATCTCCAACCTAGAGGAGGACGGATGCAAAGTGACGGCCTACGCGGACGACATTGCCATTGCCATAACGGGGAAATTCCCCAACACGATCAGAGACCTAATGGAATCAGCTCTCAGGAAACTATCCTCCTGGTCCATTAAGGTCGGACTCAATGTTAACCCATCCAAAACCGAACTGGTTTTATTTACAAGGAAAATCAAGGTTCAGGAGATAACGCCACCTACGCTCAACAACGAACCACTCATTTTTTCCAGCCAAGCTAAATATCTGGGAACGATCCTAGATAGCAAACTCAGTTGGAAACCACAAACATCCAAGACCGCAGAAGGAAGGCTACGATTGCCATTTACACCTGTAAAAAGGCCTTAGGCTCCAGATGGGGTCTACAGCCTAAGATAACTCACTGGCTGTAGACGGCGGTCGTTAGGCCTATCCTCACTTACGGTATCATAGCATGCTGGCCTGCAATATCGAAGCAATGCCACGCAAGCGCCCTGGAACGCATCCAGAGGGCAGCCTGCATATGCATCACAGGAGCCTTAAGATCCACACCAACGGCAGCCTTAACGACTTTTCTAAACCTCCTCCCCATTGATATCTATGGGAAGATGGCGGCCACTAAGGCGGCCCTGAGATTAAGAGAATCCAATTCGTGGCAAAGTTCACACTTTGGGCACAGCAGCATCCTAACTGCCCACAAGATCCCCAACAACACGGATTATCTAATCCCAACACTAGATTTCAGTAATAAATACAAGACGGCCATCCCAGACCGAGCCAGCTGGGAAGAAGGTCGCATTGTAAACAATGACGCCATTGAAATATACACCGACGGGTCAAAGACAGCCGACGGCACAGGGGCGGGCGTGTTTTCAGACAACCCTGCGCTCAATGTCGTACTACGACTGCCTGACCACTGCAGTGTATTTCAGGCAGAAGTCACGGCTATCCGCGAAGCAGCACGCAGACTCTCTTTGAGCCCGATAGATGGAGAAACTATCGTGATTTACATAGATAGTCAGGCAGCGATTAAAGCCTTAGAATCACCAACAACAAGATCCAAGTTGGTAAAACAATGCCGCGAATCTCTTAACGAGATCGCGGTCAGATGTAACACTTCACTGTGTTGGGTACCCGGTCACAGTGATATTCCAGGCAACTGTAAGGCGGACGAGTTAGCCAGACGGGGTTCCGCACAAGAACTCTCTGACAACAGAGAGACACCGGCGGTACCCATTCAGACACTGAAACTCAAACTTCTAGATAACGCGTTAATAGAAGCAGATAACAGATGGAATAGCATCAGTACATGTGTGTCCTCAAAGCAAATTTGGACCAAATACGATGCGAAGAGAACATCCAAACTTCTCTCCATCAGCAGGAAAAATATCAGCTCTGTAATCGGAGCAATCACCGGGCACTGCCTTTTAGGCAGACATGCCATCAGATTGGGAGCTCCCTCAAACGACTTCTGCAGAAGCTGTAGAGACGTCGAAGAGGAAGAAACCACCACTCATCTCCTGTGCAACTGCCCCGCACTAGCCAATTCAAGGAAACAAATCCTCGGCAACTATTTCCACGATGATCTAAGTGATCTCAGTGAGACAGATATTGGCTGTATCAGCAAATTCGTCACTAGGTCCAAATGGTTAAACTGAACTAGAGGACGGATTGGACGATGACTTGAGCCCCTCCCACTCCCCTCCCGCAGACCACCCCAAACCTATTCCCCTGCAAAGGAAAAGAGTTCTCACTGAAGTCAGATTGTATCAGTCACTTCAGTCAGAACTCCACTCCGAGGGCGAGACAGTAACCCGGCGGATCGACTGAAACGGTCTCCACCGGCCTTGCTGCCTCCCCGCTATGCAGACAAAACGGGAACAGAGTTGAGGTTAGATTGTAACAGTCACCACACTCTGTTTCTCTCCCACACCTCAAAACCTGCACCACAAATCCCCGAACTCAGTCATCATAATTCCAAATCGACTATCAAGGCCGCCCCTCCCTGCTCCTTTCCGCGGAATGGTGTAACTTGAGGCTCGTACTGCAACAGTCGCCACAAGCCGCACCCCCCCCCCCCCCCCCCCACGATGCGTGTAGCAGGGTTGGACCACGTTCAGTCACGCCCTCTGGCACAGTTTTGTAACCAACTACTTGACTGTGCAGCCGGTACACGGAGAGTCACGGAGAGTGAAGAGCAGTTTGAGGTTCGATTGTAACAGTCATCTCAAAAGACTCTTCCCTCCCCCGGTGATCAGGAGGCAATAGCTTCCCTCCGCGGCGCAGAATTTGAGATCGACCTGGGATTTGATTGCATCAATCGCCGCATCTCGATCGCAACCCTTGGTTCGGATGTAGGGCGAAAGTCGCCTCTGCACTAGTCACCCAACACATCGCAACCCATGCGAAACACAGCCAGGCTGCACACCCTGACCCCTTCAGGAGTATCTTCCCCCCTAATACCACTACCTCACAAGAGGCAATCACAGAGAACCAAGTAGGCCGAGCGACGACCGGCAGAACACCCCTCGCCCTCGCAGCCACCTTACCTAACCTAACCTACTGTCATCGATGTACTTAGTCATTTGTTAAATGAAAGCGTAAACTGTGGTATTATGCCTTCATCTTTAAAAAGTGCTGAAGTTATTCCACTCTTTAAAAAGGGAAATAGAAGTTTAATGACGCAATATAGGCCTATTTCATTACTTCCGACGTTTTGCAAATTATTTGAAAAACTAATAAAAAAGCGTGTGATATCTTTTTTAAACAAAAATAAATTTTTTAATGATGAGCAGTTTGGCTTTCGCGAAAATAGGTCAACTGAAGATGCAATTTTGAAATTCTGTAGCGAAATCTATGACAGTTTTAATAACAATAATACCAATTGCTTAACTCTGTTTATAGATATGACTAAAGCTTTTGATATGGTCAATCACAGTATACTTTTGGATAAATTATACAAAGCTGGATTAAGAGGTGTTATTTATAATTGGTTTTCATCTTACTTGTCAGGCAAAAGTAAACGTGTAAGACTCGATGATGGCACATACAGTGATTTCGAATCAATTAATATTGGTGTACCTCAAGGTTCAGTCTTAGGGCCGGTTTTGTTCTTGATCTACTTAAATTCAGTATTTAAACTAAACTTTAACAGTCAGGTAACAGCTTTTGCTGATGATATGGCATTTTCTTATGCCAATAATAGCTTATTTGAATCTGTGGTTAACCTCCAAAATGACTTGCAAATACTTAGACAATAGTTCGCAAAACATGAGTTAATAATAAGCGAGAAAACTAAACTGATGATATGTAATCTAAGAGGTCCCTGTCCGCTGAACTGTGATGTTGTTTTTCATTCATCTACTTGTGAGAAATTGTCCTTATGTGCTCACACTTGTGGCAAACAAAATTATTATGATGATTTAGCATGCAATTCTAGCTGTTTTACAATAGATGGTGTCGAAAGCTTTAAATATCTAGGAGTTTTAATAGATAGAAACCTAAATTGGAAGGCTCATGTGGATGAACTTAAAAAATATATGTTGGCTGTTACTCGTAAATTATATTTATTAAAACCTCATTGTTCTAGAAAAATACTTTCTATGATCTATTATGGTCTTGCTCACTCGAAATTACAGTACGGTATTGCAACCTGGGGTGGGACTTATAGTAGTACAATTGATGTTTTGAAGATAGCACAAAAGCACATTATTAGAATCATCTGTGGAGCAAATAGATTGACCCCTAGTTGGCCCCTCTTTTCTAGTCTTCGTGTTTTACCAATAAACTATCTATATATCTTTAAGGTTCTAAAAGTGTTTTTTTTACGCAGCGGGTACAGTACCACTCTCAGGAACTCCAATCTGTATAGGTTGAGAGTAAATACTTTGGGACTGGTTAATATTCCGATTTCCAAAAATACTCACTTCTCGAAATTTTATACAACGACCGCGCCCAAGCTTTTTAATAAATTGCCACAATCAATAAGGAACATACGAGTTTCCACCTTATTCCTAAATAGCTTAAAAAGTTGGCTCTTCAGTTTGGATAGTTCTGCAGTCAAATTATTACTAAATTCAGCTTAGTTCAATATTTAACGATATATTATATATATATTGTATCTTATTTTGTATTTCTTTATTCTGTTTTTATATTTTTTCACATTATAGAAATGTTAATGTTAACCCCACGCACGCAGATAACATTTTATTATTTTTAATTGAAGGATCATTCGCCTCTAGTCACGGAGGTGCTACAGAATGATACCGATTTATTCTTTTCTATCAGAATTATAGAAACTTTGTAAATTATATAAGCGAACATTTTTGGATTATAATGAAAAAATAAATTTAAAAAAAAAAAAAAAAAAAAAAAACAGGTTTCAATTAACCTTCCGCAGCATACGTGAGATGGGTTCGTTGGAGCCATACAAGGTACTGTGGGTTGGAAGATAGAAAAGTCGTGGGGAATGTAGACTACGAGGATCAGTGTTAAGGCAGATAGAGTTATAAGGAGACGCGCAGTCGACGGATGGAGCCTGAAAGGAGTCGGTGAATGAAGAGAATGTCTGCTGCGTCCCTGCGTTCTTCAAGGGTATATAAGTTAATAAGTTTAAGACGGTCGCGATAAGGAGGTAAGATGAGAGGATAGTTTCAAGAGAAATAACGAAGAGCAAATCGAAGAAAACGACGTTGAATGCTTTCGTTTCTGGATACATGAACTCGTTGAAAGGGACACCACGCTTCGCTAGCGTACTCTAGGAGGAGCCGAACAAAAGTTATGTAGTAATTATCTTATCAATATGCGAACGGAAGCTTAGTTCCCTGTAGCATAATATGCCAAAGTCGCGAATTGATTGAACACGAGATATAGGTTGTTCGTGGAGTTGGTAAATTCGGAGAGGAGACTTGTTGCTCTTGCGTGAGAAGGTAATAGACTGACATTTGGATACATTAAGTTCTAGGCTCCAGTTGGAAAAACTATTTAGATCTATTTGAAGGAGGCTGGAGTCATTTTGTGAATAAATGGTTTTGAAAAATTTGGTGTCGTCAGCATAGAGAGAGAGCGCTGAGTGTTGAATGATCCTTTCAAGATCGTTAATTGTTAGAATAAATAAAAGGGGACCTAGATGACTGCCTTGTGGAAGACCAGAGCTGGCTAAGAAAGGTGCCGAAAGAACGGACCTGAAGCGAACACTGTACAAACAGTTTCCCAGGTATGACTCTATCCATTTTAGCAAAATGGGTTCAAAGCCAGGGGCAGACAATTTATGGGAAATCTTGTCAAAAGCCTTACTGAAAACAGTTGTAACAACATCGACTTCTTTACCACTTTCTATGGCAGAGAGTGTAGAGGATATACCTTTTAAAAAGCCGTGCTGGTTAGGGGAATTAAAAGACCTGCTCTGAAAGCTTAAGGCTTCATACAAGATACTTTCAAAAAGTTTGTGTATATGTGAAAGGTTGGCTATGGGGCGGTAGTTTGTCACCTAGCTCTTTAATCCCTTTTTGTGTATTGGTTTTATAAAGGAGAATTTCCATATCTGAGGAATTAAAAGACCTGCACTGAAAGCTTAAGGCTTCATACAAGATACTTTCAAAAAGTTTGGGTATATGTGAAAGGTTGGCTATGGGGCGGTAGTTTGTCACCTAGCTCTTTAATCCCTTTTTGTGTATTGGTGTTATAAAGGAGAATTTCCATATCTGAGGAAATTCACATTGAGAAAGTGATAGCCGAAAGAGATATGAGAGGGGTAAGCAAATATTTGAGGAACACTTTTTAAGAAATATGGCTGGAAGACCATCTGGGCCGGGTGAGTATTCATCATTAAGTTAAACAACTTTTTTTCTATTATTGTATGATCAAAACCTTAATATATAGATGGACCAATGGAGAAGTTTTGAAGATATTCGAAGTAGGTACGAAGAAGTTGTCGGCGAAAGACTGCTTAAAGAAAGAAGCAAAAAAGTTGGCAATGGTAAGCGGATGATATAGATGATATATTTTCATATGAAAGGGATGGGCGTGAAGTGCTTTTCTCGATACTGACCAGTGAATTTACATTCACAGCAAGGATCCTTAAGTCCCCCTCATCCAGCGCAGCCATTTGATTTATGGCACACCAGACCCTACAAACAACTCCGAATAGATAAAGTCAATTCGGGCCGCTTGTTCATTTAACTGTTTCTGGAACTTATCGATCTTTCCGTGCAGAGACAGAAGGATCGATTTCAAGTCCAGATCCACCTCTGGTGCCTTTTGGGCTATCTTTGGCGCGTTTAATGTTATTTGGGCAAAGGACACCTTGGGTGCCACAAAATTTGAGAACGAGCGACTCTTCTGACGGCTATCGTCTTCAGACTGATGTTTGCGGGCCTGGACTCGTTTTTTCAGTTCTTGGTACTTTGGGCAACCCCTGAAGTTGGCGGGCGAGCAGACAAGACAGGACCCTGCGGTCTTCGACTATTTCCTTACCAAGAGAACATCTGAACAGCATGTTACAGTTAGCTGCGGCGTGACCGAACCTTTGGCAGCGCATACATTGAAGTATGCGATCTGATCTTTAAGGTAAGGTTCTCCAAAGCGAACAACAAATCATCGAGAATAATAACCATCAGTACAAGATAAATGACGCAGTGCTCAAAGGCATGGAAGAAGTCACCCAAAAAGTCAACTGGGTCATCGAAAGAGCCAACAGTGGAATAAAGGACACTCTCGAAGGAAGATTCGAACAAGACATATTAAACGAAGTCCTGATCTTTAAGGAAAGAGTCAACGAAATAATATGGGCATGTCAGATGGCAAAAGGCGGTATAATCAACCGAACCTGTTAGACAAAGGGGAGATAGCCGAAATCATCAACGAATTCGAGACACTTCCATATGGGAACGAGGTTGAAGCTATCGAACATGGGACACCCTCCATATATACGAATGGTTCGGTCCTTTTGTACATCCTATCGATGCCAAAGGTAAAAAACGAGGACTTCAACATACTGCTTACAAGGTCATCGATACGTGATGGAAAGCAGATCGACTTACGACTCAATAAGGTTCTGATCAATCACAGCGAGGCTTATGGTATTCTCGGCGAATGCCTTTCTATAGGGAATACAACGGTTTGCAAGGAGTCGGCACTAGAGAAGCTAGCGGAAGACGGCTGTGTTGCTCGATTGCTGAGGGGAGGACCTGCAGTGTGTACTTACCGTTCAAACAGTAATAAAACCGTGGACCTCATCAAAGAGGATACCGTTTTTCTGAGCAATTTTAAGGGACAACTTACGTGCGCCAACGAATCAAGAAATTTAGAGGGAACATACGTCATCCGACTTATCAACGAGACGATCTAGTTAAGGAACAGCACATTCTCCAGCTTTGTTTCCACGCACCTCCAGGCACTTCCGCCGGTTATGGCGAACGTTTCATCCAAGGGACACCTAATTGACGTTGTATACAAAAGTTTAACTTTTCAACCATATCCGACGTAGGACTTTTCCTGATGATCATTTTCCTTGCCTGGAACATTATGGCGCAAGACAAAGGGTAAGCTCAACATTCCATCCCTCAACCTGCATCTGCAGGGAAGTCCGGCTGATAGTACATCCGGCCATCACCAGATATCCGCTTAGCAACCACCCTTTCTTTTTTGAACGGATCTACGGAATGTAGACTTTCGAACGGGGAGGAGTTAACACCATCCAGCGTAGGCGAGGCATACATACCTACATAGGTACATACTGAGCATAATGCCGGATACATGATACGTGAATAAACACGTTAGCATTATGCCGGATACATGATCCATGGTATTGCCTTGGTTGCAGCTTTCCCACCGGTCGTCGTCTGGCTCGGGCATTTGAGCTGACTCAAATGCACGCGCATCCGTTGCATTTGCTGACCAAGGAGAAATGTCGTCGCCATGGAGCCAGCGTCGTGGGAATAGAATTTAGATTAAGTTAGTTCTAAGTTAGACATCATACGGAACGGATTATAATATGTCTACCTGTATTAATCGCGAATAAAATATTTGGTCCATCAAGTATAACTGTGTTTTGATCGGGCAGTGGTCGCCCGAAAAATTAAATTTGTATTATCCGCAGAACAGGAGTCTTTAATTTTGATGTTGTTGTTGTTGTTGTTGTTTTTGTTGTTGTTGTTGTTGTTGTTGTTGTTGTTGTTGTTGTTGTTGTTGTTGTTGGTGGTGGTGGTGGTGGTGGTGGTGGTGGTGGTGGTGGTGGTGGTGGTAGAGGTGGTGTTGATGCTTTTGTTACTGCTGTTGTTGCTACTGTAGTTTTTGCCGGCACACGTGTTTGAACCAATCAACGGTCGCAACGGCACACCACTACCGATTTTCCGGGGTCCATCGCCTGATCGTTGCGCTACTTTTGTGTTGTTTTTTTTTTATTTACACTAAGCCAACTGTGCACTTAAAATTACTTGGCTAAATCACTAGTATACACTTTTTACACTTTGATTTTGTTTTCTTCCGATTACCACTAACTAGCCGCCCTCTCTTAATGACAGTTGACGAGAACCGATGGTTTCGACGTGGCAAGGTCGTTGGTATATGTAACATTAACTTTATTAGGGTTATTAAATGGATACCGAAAAGGGTATTTTTCCTTAAACGTATTTTTCCTTAAACCATGTGTGATCCAAAGCTCAAAATAATGGACATAGGTGCATGGTGGCCTGGATCAGGTCTTTATTCCACAATTTTCAACAATTGAAGAATCGGTTTGAAAATGGAGAATTTGGAAATCATACCATAGTGGCGGACAGTGGCTACCAATGCAGACGCTATATGATGGACTCCTTTACGTAGTTGCAACGATCCACAAGAAACATTGTACAATGAATCTCAAATTCGATCACGAAATTGTGTTGAACGCTCTTATTGGCGTATGGAAGAGAAGGTTTCCTATATTATCAATAGGAATGAAAGTTAAAATAACTACAGAATAGAGCATTGATGTTGCAATAGCTGTCAAACTGTCTCCAGCAGAGGAACATTTAATGAACGAAGCAACAAGTAATGAAAATAAGAGTCAAAGAACTTTAAACTCTCAAAACGAAAATACATCTGTGCGAAATGCACTTGTAAATGATAATTTCAGAAGTCTTTTAGGAAAAAAAATATAGGATTTTTTCGTGTTAACAAAAATATTATAATATTAAATATCATTCTTGCAATTTTTTTGTTGATTTTATGCAATTCGGCATTCAAATTAAGCATTTTTTTCATGCTCTTCTTTCATGTGTTGCGTACACCTTAAACGCAAGACCAGATATTTCGTTAGGTTTTGAATTTAACTGCCGCTCCCCAAAGCATTGAGTCAAACCGGAAGGTCGTTGTAACACACCCAACGATCTCCATCCAATCAGCTGCGATTGACACTGAACTGTAGCGCTCACCCGCAGGAAACATCCATGTTTTTTTTTGTCTCCAACTCAAGCTACACGCTTGCTCGACTCATTCTTTTTGCATCCAAGCACAGAACGCGACAGGGCATAGAGTCAAGACCAGTAAGGTGAAATTGCCTTTAAACTAATTGTTCATAAACGGAACAACAAAATATCCATTGGTAAGCGATCTAATTTCCAACTCCGATATATTTGATAATCAATAAAAATGTGCACTGTTGCCTATAGGTCTGCTCTTATGTTCGAGAAACTGTCTCAATCATCTGCCATAATTGTGACGCAGTCAAAAATCTCTGATATCTGACTATCCAAACACGTGCGAGGCCGAAATACTGAGAAACGAAATCTAAGGTACGTACAAATTATTCGGGAGAAGTGCAAAGAATGATCGTGTGTTTCTGTTGTCCACAGAAATTGCGGACGTCCTAAGTAATAGTTCGGGAGTTATCCATCATGAAAACATGATACATTAACCGAACTGGAGCGTCCGCAATTCATTTTATTTTACTGCAATTCTCAACGCTCCTACCTCAATCGGGATTTATCATACCGATCAACAACAACAAGGGAACAAGGGAACAACGAGAAGAAGCATTTTTCCGAGTCCTATCGCTGGATGTGAGTCGTGTTTCACTTTTATGCGGGGATCTTCAGCGAGCGTGAAAACATCCAAAAAGTAGACAACTACACGTGGATACATCATGCTTCCTTGCGATTCGCATACATCACTCTTCTTCAAAATATACCAGCTCTTAACCTAAAGAAAACCTGAAATAAAAGTGCTTAAATTAGTTCTACAGTTTAAATAACTTATCAATTAATGGTGACCTAACTCTAAATTACTTAAAACTAGTTAACGATAAAATCAAAAAAAAAAAAAAAAAACTCCTTGCTATTCACATTCATATAACTTGAATTCTCATTGAAATTACCTACTCTCATAGCTATACATTTTGTGTTTTCCTTTCATTACAAAAGGAATATCAAATATTAACAGTACCTAAATTTAAATTGCCTTAGAAATATTCTAACAAAAAAAAAAACAGATCAAATAAATAATACATAAATGTGAAAAACAATAATTCAAAACAAAAATCCATAAACCTCATGGTATCAACGACAACGGAACATGTGGCCACATCTTTCATCGTCAGGAAAAATGTAAGTACAAAGAAACAAATACATAAATATGTTATTTAAAACTTAAATATTTCTTCGGCAACATTTAAACACATAACGTAACCGTGAAAAAATATTGAATAGTTCAAATCTTACAAAATAACTAGTTCCTAATTAAATAAAAAAAAAAACTTACTAACAGGAAAACACAATATTAATTTCATGAATTACATATTTACTGAGTTGTACACTTAAAATGTTCTTTCCTAATTGATCTTACCTTAATATCCACTAAACAGTATGTACTCCTATAAAACACATACATTATTGCTAATAATTGATTTTGTCTGAAACGTATCGTCTGTTTATTTATCCTTTGAATAAAACATAAATCCTGTTCATAAATTCTTAGTGTATCTTATTAAAATGATTGTGATTCACGTTTAAACATCGGTATCTAAGGCTGTGATTATGTAGATACGTGTGGGGGGTATCTATTGGGACTATCCTCGAAAGATATGGATGCAGGATAGTCATGGTGCACCTTGAATTCGCACAGGTGCATAGGGGCAGGGCAAGTCCAAAATGTTTCGCAACACCTGAAACATCGTCAGCTTGGTTCGCTCTTATTCGCTATTTTTTCAGATTTTAACTTGATTCTCTCTTGAATCACTTCCTATTCTTTTCTCTTTCCTCAACTTTACAGCCCCCTTTTGCATATACAGGCACGAAAATTCATGTGTATATAGGAAGGCAGCAAGACCCCACCCCACCGTCGAGCTAACGCCGCGCATCCGCAAGCGTGCCTATTGCTGCCATGGGACTAAGGTCAATCACCACCAACTACAACCCCACCTACCTGTACATCACATTGGCGCCCAACGTGGGGCCGGTAGCATAGATTGCGATCAACATCCCCTATGTCATAACACGGGTATATACCAAGTTGAACCGCGACATACATTGCACCCCCTCACTTCGACCAATGATTACAAGCTAATCATATTCATGTCAACAATGCTAAGTACAAACAATGTACCACCTCCATCTAAGTACATCAGCATAAGTCATACTTTGCACTCAAGCTTTCTTGCGTAGGCTTTCACCTTTTTCTCTATCCCCTTCTCAAGTAAACAATTTTAATTTAAAGAAAAATCAATCAAGGAGTCCGATGGCTGACTTAAAAGTAATTTAAGCATCGTTGCACTTGACAATTTTCTTTTGACTTTTGTGTAGGAAGTACACCTATGAGTCCATATATCGTGATCGTGTCAATTGATGCGATTAATATAGATTATGATGCCATAGGATGTCACCCACAATATATGTTTGTCTGAGTCGTTGAGCGTTTTGCTTATCAAAGAAAAATAAGAATTTGATAACAGGTCTGATTGTCCAGAAAAACATATTAAGTCAAGTTTGTTTACCCACCTTTCTCTCTTTTCTCAACACTTTTCCATTAACAAGAACGAATACAGCTGACTGACACTCACATGTAGAAGCCGATCACAGCCTTACAACGAATCATATCAATAATTTCTCAATTAATTTCTAATTCCTAATATCCATCTCTTTTCGTCATAAACACCGGTACAAATTCCTGTCGTTTATCGTTTCTCTCAAATTTCAGCGATGAGTAATCCTAGGAATACCTCCATTAACGGAGCAATACCAAAACAAAAGAAAGTAAATCAAAATAAAAATATTGTTACCCGCTCTCAGAATACATATGACTTAAGTCACATGAATACCCAAGGCCAACGGAATTCGGATATAGGCAACAACACTCATCCCGTTCGACATTCTCCTATATCGATTGTTGACAATTCAGTAAAAACTCCAAACATGTCTCTTAACAGAAGACAGAGCGAGCATTTTGATAGTGCCCAAATGAACCTCTCTCAGCACACAATGAATTCAGTGCTTACAAACACTACAGTTAGGCCAATGACTACGACAACAGTAGCAAGTGTCACGATCACTAGCCCAAACATGTCAACATCAATCGCAAGAGGAGATTCCGCAAATCAGTCTGTTAGTAATGAGTTTGTTCTTGGTGACATTATTCCAAATGTTGCAGGCGCAAATATCAGAAAAGCCGATAGCAACATTTTAACAGCTGAACCAATAACAAATCTAGGTCACTCAACTCAGTTCGTCTCAAGTAATTCAGCGAGGATGAAACAACTCGACGACCATATTAAAGACGTGGTATCCTCAGCATTGGGTCAGCTAATACCCGATTTAATCAAAGGCAGTGTGCAGAAGGCAATGTCAGATTTTAACAATAATACTCGAAGAACAGCAGATGAAAACGATATTCACAATTTTTTCAATCCTTTGAATGACGAAGCCTTTTCAAATTTCAATTCTAACCAAAGCGGTATGTTCGATAGGACGCATTCCAACAACAGAACTATTCATCCAAACGAAGCTCAGTCTCTTCAACTAGATCGATGGGGAGTTAAGTTCGATGGTACATCAAAAGGGATGTCCATCGAGGACTTTGTATTTAGGGTTGAAGTGTTGAAAAATAACAACGACTGTTCTTGGAATGCTGTCATCAAACAATTTCACCATCTTTTAACTGGTAGTGCTCAGGACTGGTATTGGCAGTATCTTAGAAGCAATCCACGAGGAGATTGGTCGACACTAAGGCAAGCTTTGTTTAAACAGTTTCGGAGTCATGAAAATGATTTCGAAATTATCAAGCAACTCATGGACAGGAAGCAGATGCCACATGAAAGCTTCGAAGAGTACTACAACTCCGTAATCCAGTTGAAAAGCCAACTCAAAATACCTATGAGGGAAAGTGATTTGATAACAATCGTGCGAACAAACATCAACACTAAGCTGATGAATTTTATTTATCCAATGCGGATTCACAGTTTAGATCATTTCCGTGATAAATGTAGAAAGGTAGAGCGGATGTTGCAATCGAGATTTCCCCCTCAAAATCGCCAAAACTTTCAATATAGGGCAGTCCATGAAATCGATACCATGACAAATAACGTCAACTTAAGTGATGAGGAATATGACATTTCAGCCGTTTCAGGTGCTCATTCATCACAGTTGGTAAATAAGTCTTCTTCATCTTCTAAGATACTTATGTGCTTCAATTGCAAAAAGTTAGGGCACCTGTTTATTAACTGTCGCTCACCCATTAATAAGTTGTTCTGTTACCGGTGTGGTACCGATGGAGTGACTGTCGTATCCTGTACGAAGTGCAACCCCAGTCGGGAAAACTTCAAACCGAACTTGACCATACCCGGGGAGTCTCATTCTCAAACGCTCCCGGAGTTACAAAAGTAGATGCTTCTACAAATACAATATCTGACGTACCAAACCCTAATTGCGACTTTAAAATTATTTCTAACCCAGCTAATTCCTTACATTTCCATATGTCCAAACAAGCTGATTTTCGAAACCAACCTTATGAGGAAAGACTGAGGAGATATACGGCACTGCGATCAAAAATTTTTAATTTAAGTAAAATTAATTTCTCTGATAATTCGCGTAAATTGAAAAAGCTTCGTTCACGACACAAGAAGCGAACATTTTATAAATCAATGATCAGCAGCTGCGTGTTAAATTCGAAATCTGATCCAAGACCGTACGCTACCATCGAAATAAATGGCATAGAAACCTCAGGCCTCTTAGACAGTGGAGCAACTGTTTCCTGTCTAGGAAGCGATTGTATGTCGTTTGTTCAAAAGTTAAACGCACCTGTCATTAACTTCACGTCCGCCATCAAAACAGCTGATGGCAAACCACAGTCAATCGTGGGTCGTATAAAAACAGAGGTAGTGTATGGTGGGAAAAGAGAACTTTTGGATTTTTATCTCATTCCTTCGCTGGCTCAGCCACTGTATCTCGGTATAGATTTTTGGCAGAAATTTCAAATCGCGCCTAACATCATTAGCGAAATTACTGAGTTACCAAATACCGAAAGCACTTCAAGCCAACAAGAAATACCAATACATTGCCTAAATAAGGCCGAACAGTCAATGCTACAGAATGCGATAAGCAGGTTTCCTTCATTCTCTCAACTTGGGTTGGGTAAAACATCCGTTGAAATGCACATCATCGACACCAATGATGCCGAGCCTGTGAAACAGAGGCATTACCCTGTTTCTCCGCCAATACAGGAACTAATTTACAAGGAATTGGATCGCATGATTTCTTTGGGGGTAATTGAAGAGAGTTCTAGTTCATGGAGTTCGCCCATTGTTTTAATCCGGAAACGGTTATGTCTAGACTCTCGGAAAGTCAACGCACTCACAAAGAGGGATGCGTATCCTCTCCCTCATATCGAAGGATTGCTAAGCCGTCTTCAGGACACGCACTACATTAGTAGTGTCGACCTTAAAGATGCGTTTTGGCAAATTCCTTTGGAGGAAAAATCCAGAGAGAAAACAGCCTTCACTGTGCCAGGGCGACCACTCTATCAATTCACCGTCATGCCTTTTGGACTGTGTAATGCGGCCCAAAGGATGTGTCGGTTAATGGACAGAGTGATCCCAAATGCACTTAGAGAACAAGTTTTCGTCTATCTGGATGACCTCTTGATTATTTCGAAGGATTTTGAAACGCACATTACCATCCTGAATAAAGTTGCGGATTGCTTAAAAGAAGCAAATCTAACTATTAATGTAGAGAAGTCGCATTTCTGTTTTAAGGAGCTTAGGTATCTAGGTTATATCGTTGGCCAAGGTCACATAAAACCTGATCCTAATAAGGTTGCCTCTATCAAAGACTTTCCTCTGCCATCTTCGCAAAAACACGTCCGACGATTTTTAGGATTGTGTGGATGGTACAGGAGGTTTATCAGGAACTTTGCTGCGATAGCAAGCCCTTTGACGGACACCCTAAAAAAAGGTATAGCTTTTGTTATGACTCCAGATGCGATTACCTCATTTCAATCTTTAAAAACAGCCCTTGTCTCTGCTCCATTGTTAAGCAATCCCGATTTTAAAAAGCCCTTCACTATTCAGTGTGATGCTTCTAGTTACGGAATAGGCGGCGTGCTTTATCAACTTGATGAAGAAGAAAACGAGAAGCCAATTGCGTTCTTCTCAGAAAAGTTAAACGCCTGTCAACGTAATTATAGCGTCACTGAGCAGGAATGCTACGCGGCGGTGCAAGCGGTGAAAAAATTTAGACCATACATCGAAGGATCACTTTTCACAATTGTGACAGACCACGCGAGCCTAAAATGGCTCATGGGTTTGAAAGACCTCAGTGGTAGATTAGCTCGTTGGTCGCTTAAGCTCCAAGCGTTTACCTTCGAAATAAAACACACGAAAGGGTCACAGAACATCGTCCCCGATACACTGTCACGAGCATTTGCTGACGAAATTGCCATGGACGCTCCAGCTCAATCATTTGTGGATTTGAGTTCTACTGAATTCTGCTCACCCGACTATCTGACTTTGATTTCGACTATTGCGAGTAATCCCAATAACTTCCCGGATATAAAAGTGGTTGACAACAAGTATGTCTACAAACGGAACTTTGCGAACTGTGATTCGCTGAGTACAGAATTCGAATGGAAGCTGTGGATACCCACAGGGTTGACGCAGCTTCTCATAGAAAATTCTCACACACCGCCTTGTTGTGCCCACGGAGGGATGATGAAAACTTTAGATCGAATCAAACGATGGTATTATTGGCCGAATATGACACACCAAGTACGCTCCTTTGTTAAAAACTGTCCCGTTTGCAAGAAAACTAAAGCACCCAACAACATTTTGAGACCTCCAATGGGAACTCAACAACAGTTGGATAAACCCTTCCAAAAACTCTACATTGATTTCATGGGTCCTTATCCAAGAATCAAGAATGGTAACGCTTTCATTTTTGTGGTGTTGGATGGGTTCTCAAAATGTGTTTTTCTGCAGGCGATGCACAAAGCAAACGTACGGTTGGTTATAGAGTTTTTGGAAAAAAAGGTTTTCAGTCAATACGGAGTTCCAGAGTTTGTGCATAGTGACAACGGGAAGCAGTTCGTTGCCAAGGAGTTCCAGTGCTTTCTTTCAAAATATGGTTGTAAACACATTCGAAATGCTGTGTACTCCCCACAAGCAAATGCTTCTGAACGCGTAAACCAGTCGATCCTATCGGCAATTCGGAGCTACATAAAACAAGACCAGCGAGAGTGGGATCAGCACCTCTTTGAAATTCAGCAAGCACTGTGGACTTCTGTGCATCAATCGACAGGAATGACGCCATATTTCATTATATGATTACGCATGCCAGTTCATATGAACTGCTCAGAAAGATACATGCATTAAACGAAAGTGAGATCCGTTGCATACCAAACCACAACAGACTAGAACTAATAAGGCAACAAGTCAAAGAAAACCTGAAACTAGCTTTTACCAGAAACGAGAAGTCGTATAATCTTCGAAGTTCCAACCGCACATTTCAGACAGGCGAAGAAGTATATCGTAGAAATTTCATCCTGAGCGATGCGTCGAAGAATCTTAATGCGAAACTGTCGGACAAGTTTGTTAAGTGCAGAATTACAAAACAAATTGGTAACTCGCTTTTCGAAGTTGAAAATTAAGATGGAAAAAAGATAGGGGTTTATCATGCACAAGACTTAAGAAAGTAACATCTGCTTATTATCGGTAAATATAGAGAAATCCAGGGTCATGGGTCGAGGCAGCTTGAAAGAGTTTAAGTCGTCCGATTCTCATGTCTTTTGGTACCAAGAGTTGAGACCAAGAGACATGACTTTGTGGCGTACACCTTAAACGCAACACCAGATATTTCGTTAGGTTTTGAATTTAACTGCCGCTCCCCAAAGCATTGAGTCAAACCGGAAGGTCGTTGTAACACACCCAACGATCTCCATCCAATCAGCTGCGATTGACACTGAACTGTAGCGCTCACCCGCAGGAAACATCCATGTTTTTTTTTGTCTCCAACTCAAGCTACACGCTTGCTCGACTCATTCTTTTTGCATCCAAGCACAGAACGCGACAGGGCATAGAGTCAAGACCAGTAAGGTGAAATTGCCTTTAAACTAATTGTTCATAAACGGAACAACAAATTATCCATTGGTAAGCGATCTAATTTCCAACTCCGATATATTTGATCCTCAATAAAAATGTGCACTGTTGCCTATAGGTCTGCTCTTATGTTCGAGAAACTGTCTCAATCATCTGCCATAATTGTGACGCAGCCAAAAATCTCTGATATCTGACTATCCAAACACGTGCGAGGCCGAAATACTGAGAAACGAAATCTAAGGTACGTACAAATTATTCGGGAGAAGTGCAAAGAATGATCGTGTGTTTCTGTTGTCCACAGAAATTGCGGACGTCCTAAGTAATAGTTCGGGAGTTATCCATCATGAAAACATGATACATTAACCGAACTGCAGCGTCCGCAATTCATTTTATTTTACTGCAATTCTCAACGCTCCTACCTCAATCGGGATTTATCATACCGATCAACAACAACAAGGGAACAAGAGAACAACGAGAAGAAGCATTTTTCCGAGTCCTATCGCTGGATGTGAGTCGTGTTTCACTTTTATGCGGGGATCTTCAGCGAGCGTGAAAACATCCAAAAAGTAGACAACTACACGTGGATACATCATGCTTCCTTGCGATTCGCATACATCACTCTTCTTCAAAATATACCAGCTCTTAACCTAAAGAAAACCTGAAATAAAAGTGCTTAAATTAGTTCTACAGTTTAAATAACTTATCAATTAATGGTGACCTAACTCTAAATTACTTAAAACTAGTTAACGATAAAATCAAAAAAAAAAAAAAAAAACTCCTTGCTATTCACATTCATATAACTTGAATTCTCATTGAAATTACCTACTCTCATAGCTATACATTTTGTGTTTTCCTTTCATTACAAAAGGAATATCAAATATTAACAGTACCTAAATTTAAATTGCCTTAGAAATATTCTAACAAAAAAAAAACAGATCAAATAAATAATACATAAATGTGAAAAACAATAATTCAAAACAAAAATCCATAAACCTCATGGTATCAACGACAACGGAACATGTGGCCACATCTTTCATCGTCAGGAAAAATGTAAGTACAAAGAAACAAATACATAAATATGTTATTTAAAACTTAAATATTTCTTCGGCAACATTTAAACACATAACGTAACCGTGAAAAAATATTGAATAGTTCAAATCTTACAAAATAACTAGTTCCTAATTAAATAAAAAAAAAAACTTACTAACAGGAAAACACAATATTAATTTCATGAATTACATATTTACTGAGTTGTACACTTAAAATGTTCTTTCGTAATTGATCTTACCTTAATATCCACTAAACAGTATGTACTCCTATAAAACACATACATTATTGCTAATAATTGATTTTGTCTGAAACGTATCGTCTGTTTATTTATCCTTTGAATAAAACATAAATCCTGTTCATAAATTCTTAGTGTATCTTATTAAAATGATTGTGATTCACGTTTAAACATCGGTATC
Organism: Portevinia maculata; assembly: GCA_949715645.1. Lineage (NCBI taxonomy): Eukaryota > Metazoa > Arthropoda > Insecta > Diptera > Syrphidae > Portevinia > Portevinia maculata. Next base: position 46,904,442 of record OX454528.1, on the reverse strand, counting down.
TAAGGCTGTGATTATGTAGATACGTGTGGGGGGTATCTATTGGGACTATCCTCGAAAGATATGGATGCAGGATAGTCATGGTGCACCTTGAATTCGCACAGGTGCATAGGGGCAGGGCAAGTCCAAAATGTTTCGCAACACCTGAAACATCGTCAGCTTGGTTCGCTCTTATTCGCTATTTTTTCAGATTTTAACTTGATTCTCTCTTGAATCACTTCCTATTCTTTTCTCTTTCCTCAACTTTACAGCCCCCTTTTGCATATACAGGCACGAAAATTCATGTGTATATAGGAAGGCAGCAAGACCCCACCCCACCGTCGAGCTAACGCCGCGCATCCGCAAGCGTGCCTATTGCTGCCATGGGACTAAGGTCAATCACCACCAACTACAACCCCACCTACCTGTACATCACACATGTTTTCAATTTGCAGAGCTTCTTTGTCTTGTTGTAGCCTCGCTAATTTACACTTTTCTTCAGCAAGCTTCTGCCACCTGTCGGCAGTTAAATTTCTTTTCCTCGTTTTGAGAACTGCGGACTTTCTAGTAATTAGCATAAATGTTCTTAGTAGTTGTAGGTTCATTCAAGCAACATTTAAAACCTTGGCTGTTATTTTCTCTTTCCTGGGGCAGCGGACTTGTTCATCATTAACGATCGCATCTAGATTAAATGTAATTTATGGAATCAACACAACTTTTAAAAGATGGCTCTAATGTATTACTTACTTTAGAGTCCCAATAATTTCCAAAATTGTCTTATCTAAAGCATCCGTTTTGTTTTCTTGGGGACCACCACCACTTTCGTAAAGTTTTTGCTTTTCTAAAGCTGCATTTTGTTTCGCCTTTTTTTAAGTTTTCGTATTTGGTTTCAATACATCTGTTGTTCGGAAATGGGATCCACTCTTTGCATTGATACTCGTATCATTTGCGATGGACTCCCATACAACTGGTTTTTCCTTCAATTGAACTTTATCATTTTTTTTTTATTTTCGAAGATGTTTTTATTTTTCAATACCCAACATCTCCTTGTTTTTGCACAGCCACTGAATTTGGATCCATTTGAATATTTTTTTACTTTTTTGTACTTCATCGGTTCTTTGCCTCAGAGAGACAATGAAAGATAGTTGAAAAAATACATTAAAGTTACTTACTGGATACATTACGTCACATTACGTAGCAACAAGGAAAAATGCTGCCAGCCTCCATTCATAAAATCAACTTAAGCGAAGTTCAACTGAACTGAAGTTCAGATTTCACTGTGAAACCGGACGAGTTAAACCAAAAAATTAAACTCAGTTTAAGGTTCAGCTGAACTTAAGATAAACCTTCACAGTGACTGGGGGGTAAGGGACGGACTCAAAACCGGCAAACCCCAGAAATCCCAGAAAAAGTGGAGGGGTTACCTACAATCTAGATCATAACAAAGCCATTAAAACAGAGAAATCAGAAGAAGTTATTCGTCTATCGTACATTTTCCGATCGCGCGATGTCACGCAATTAGGACATAGCTTAAGTCAAGTCGCTCAGGGGTGGAAAATTCTTTTAATACGAGAAGCCCATATACGATATACGATATATACTACTTTCGGATATATACGGTACTTTCGTTAGCAAGTTAACGAAGATCGAATTGCCATCATAAGATGCGTTATCCTAATCACTTAAGTAGGAATATACTAACTCCTTACAGACTTTAAATATTCACTTTCCTGCTAAGTGATACACAGCATGCTTGGTATTTTGTATTAATAAAATTCAGCTTTCTTTTTTCGGACTGCCTGTCAAACAAGAAAAAAGGCTATATTTCTATATACCAACTGACGACCATATCCTTGCCTTTGTGAAACAGAAATGCTTTTAACATTCCATAAACTCACCCACAAACTGGTATCCAATCACTGTCCATGCGCGATTCGTGCTGGAAAATTATTTCAACGTGACCTGCATCAAATGGTAAATCAAGCGGCTCCCTTATGTTGTCGTTGGATCGATTTGATTGAAACAGCCATGTCTGAACTACTCTCGATGCCAAAATATAATCCATGTCCTTAGAATCGCTAAAAGCCAAACAAAAAAAAATCGAGTTAACAGATAATATTATGCAAGTACGTACATGCACACATGTATGTATGAGATGTATAGTAAAATTGTGTTAACATGCGCGCAGATTAATTTATCCAATCAAATCTATCACAACGATGTCAAAATGCATTCAATAGATACTTGCATCATGTCATCACTAGCAGTGCGCGAAACTAAATAAATTTAATTGCATACATCAGGTTGTCATTGCTATTTACAATTTGCAGTGACGCAGATAGGGAATTAAGCCTTGCTGTTTTACTGAACTGAATTGCTGGCGTAATCGCGTCGTGAAATAACGTGCTTCACGCTATGGTGGGTAGGTACTTTAATCATTTCTATTGGGATTGAGACTTTCGGACAGACAAAGAGTTTTTAATTGGATTTGCGGGGGAATGTTACTAAAGAGTGTTCCTAAAGTTTGACGGTTGCAATTTTAATGTTGATAATCGCATCATAGTTGTATAACTATTACCGTGCAACGTTGGTTTACAATCCAACCCACCTACATATATATCCCACAGAAATGTCCGATGCAGAACATTTTAATTTAAAGAGATTCTCATCTCCTGGGTGTCAGAGTGTGTTGTCATTGTCATCAGAGAAATGTGCAAGAGTGGTTTGCGATTAGTTTCACACAAAAATGACTCCTGAAAATTGCAGCGACAGGACTATGTTGGAGCAGGGGTATTTGAGACTTACCTCCCACGCGAATAGTAGGTTTTTGGAAGAAAACTTTTTAAGTTTTTGTACGATATCACGGATGCGAATATTGTCGAGTTGCCCATAATGTGGAGTAGCCGCTTCGAGAGGGCAATGTCCATGTAGAGTTGGTCAGAAAAAAGGTCATCACTGTAAAGAAAAAGAGAATTTAATTGGTACATACTAGTAAAAAGCAGAGAAAATTTAATTTATTTAAAAGATTATTTTTCAAGTGAATTACAGAGTGTTAGAGTGTGCAACAGGTAATAAAGCGTAACATGTACTGATAAACAAGAGTTTTAATTATGTAAAGAATAAGTAACAGGTTAAATAAAATTTGTCAGGATCTTTTCGGAATTTGAGAACTGAAATGAGAAGTTGGGTAACAGTCAACGATTTGAATGGTATTGAAATATATCAGAAAAATAACACTCATTGTTCTTCTTTTTTGCCTTACGGCGAGATTATGACCTATATTAGACGGATCATACACTTAACCTCCCTACCGGTCCGCCAGTGGCTTTCGCTGATTCGACCTAAACAACATCTGCAGACCTTCCGCCATCGGATAACTCCGTTACTGAGGTTGTCGAACCAGCGAACCCCACAGGCAGCCCAGAAGTGATGCCATAAAATGCGAGCCTTGCCCCGTAACCTTGCCATAAAGAAAAAGAGGAAAGAATAATTGGAGTGAGAGTGGAACATATAGACGTGTGGCTTTCCGGCCTCTATATGGACGGGACATGGCGTGAAGCTTCACCACGGAAATAGCATCGCGGGAATTAACTTCGCCGCAAGTGAGAAATAAATCCATTTTATTAAAGTGCATACCACAATAACATTACTTTTTTGTGGAAACAAATTCGTTCTTCCAGTGGGGAAGATGCTGCGCTCCCCACACAATAAAAAAAGAAATTTTGGACAGACCGCGGCGTCACGATGTGTAGGGAGTACCCCGGCCTTACTTGAATATCTCTCCAATCCGTTTAATTTGAATAATATGTAATTTATGCAAACCAGTTGAAGAAATAGTTCCTCGGGTTCCTGCTAATCATTCTAGGTTTTTTTTCGAACGTCGAAAACCTGTCCAATGTTTTTTTCTGGAATTCGCGCACAGTGAGTCAGCTGATCGAACTTATTATTGCTCGGAGATAATTTCACAAAATTTAAGGCGAAATTATTTACCATTATGTCTTTTTGGATGAAAATAAGTTTTATCTTGATAGGGATATATTATAGGTAATTCATAAATGTAGATGTAAAATATGTATTTATCTACAAGAGTTGGTTCAATGTCAAACCAAACATACGAGTATAGGTTAGGTTAGATTAGGTTGACGTGGCTGTCAGCTAAGGCCGACACACTTAGACCAAGATTAGGTCCATTGTGGTACCACACAGATCTGGGGATTCCTTCACTGCTCGTTGAACCAATGGGAGCTTCTTATGAAGCGCAAAAAACTTCTGACGCCAGTGCTGGCTAAGTCGTTTGTGTCGTTAAACAAGAAGTCCCCTAGATGGAGATTTCTTTTGTGGGAGAGCGCAGGGCATGTGCAGAGAAGGTGAAGTACAGTCTCCTCCTCCTCCTCGTCCATGCAGCTTCTGCAGAAGTCGCTTTGGCCAGATTCGCTTAGTCGCTAGACAAGTATTGCTACATGTCCACCTAAGGTTTGTTCTCTCGATTGCTGTAGCGATTGGTATTCCTAAAGAACCTTTATCAGGTAAAAGAGGTAAAGTGGTTCCTTTTTTGGCGAGATCGTCTGCCCTACAGTTACCTGGAATGTCTCTATGTCCCGGCACCCAACAGAGGTGAATGTTGAACTGCTCTGCCATCTCCGAAAGAGATGAGCGGCAATCTTGGGCTACGATGGAATTTGAAGAGACTGAGTCCAGGGACTTAATCGCTGCGTGACTATCCGAGAAGATACGGATATCCTTTGAGGATATCACATTCCTCTTTAGCCACGACAGGGCTTCTTTTATCGCTAAAATTTCCGCCTGGAACACGCTACAATAATCTGGAAGACGGAAGGAGAGGCTAAGATTTTGTGGCAGACTCAACAAATAAAAATAAAAATAATAAAAGGAAAATATTCAAATTAATAACTGCAAACAACACATTTCCGGACACAAACCGGATACTTTCGACGAACACTGCTTTTCGAACACTCTGACCAGCTGTGCAATATGCATTTCAGAAAACCAGTATTTTTTTTTATTCTTCGCCATCCACACAAGACTTATACTTTTGCTTAATACAAAGAAGAGTGCTTAGTACTTATACTAGTGGCAAAAGCATAGCGCGCCCTTTTTCTTGGCTGCACTTTATACTGATCGCTTCGTGCGAAAAACATATCAGTTGGATATTTTTTTTTTAACAACCACTGAACAGTGAAGATTTTGCCTACAATATCCAAGAAAAAAAAAAGCGCACTAAAATTTTCTTGGTTATTGGAATTTTGGGTTGAATACTCGTGCTTTCACAAGGCACGTGGCATAGTAAATGTACTTTGCTTTTAATTGAGGTAAGGCTGTGCAAACCAATTATTGTCCCTTGAACTCATTTAGTCTTCTTAATAGCGCGGACATTTTTTTGGGCAGTTGAAGAGCGTTCCAGCGTGCTTAGTGTGCATAACGGATATATAAATAATATATATATATAATCACTGAAAGGCACATCCTTGGGCAAAACTCGACCAACCAACTAGCGCCAAAAGCGTCCGCAACCTGCATTATACTGACGCCTACAAAAACTCCCAAACTGTAGAGCTATTTTCGCTCCAGACCAAGAGGAATCTGTAAAACCTGCGACGCCAAGCTATCCAAACGTGGTCCCTAACCCCGAAAAGCATGTGCAGAGCTGTAACCTGAAAAAAAAAACGTGCCAAGCCATCAAACATAACCACCCATCAATCAAGAAATCATCAATCAAAGCTATCCCTTCATCAAAATACTTTTCAAGCCATCTTTGTGTGCATCATCGCCAAACCAAAAACAAAATTATCAAGGAATACCTGCATAATATATATAAAAAAGTGATATCTCGCTACATGCATATATGCATAATACTAAACGTGGTGTAACATTTTCTAATTAAATACTTAAAGATCTACCTAACCCTTAATTCTAACATCTTAATTTGCTACCTTAATCTTAGTCTAACAAAAAAAAAAATGTTTGTTTATCATTTAATTTTCTTTTGCATGATACATACATGCTTAATGCTTATACCTTAATACTAGAAAGCCACAGAAAAGTTTTTTTTTCATAACATAAATTGTACCTAAACATCCAGTCATTCAGCGGGAACTTTGTGCACAAATTTCGGCGCGGCATGGAGATCAAAGTGAGTACATACTATATACACAAACATACCTATATATACATAACTTTTCATTGGCTTGCATTTTTATTTATATTTTTTTCTTAACTATTTTAACGTAATCTTTTGCTTATACCTACCACCTTCCTTTTCTGAATATTTCTCTTACTTGATATATCTTAATATTACCTTAAATAAACATTATATATATGCATCTTACCTTACCTTTTTAAATACTTTTGCTATTAAGTACAACAAATATGTCTTTGAAACCCTGAATTTCCAAAAATAAATATGTGCTAGTTTAACTTAAAGTTGTTGAGATGTGTTAGTTCATAGTGATGTGCATGTGATCGTGAAAAAGGGATTATTCTCAAAATATCGACGAGAGAATAGTCACGGAGCAATTGCACTTGCCAGTTGCAAGGGGAGGGTCCGTCCAGGCGTCCAACCACCCACGACGCAACCGCTGATAAAGTTCATATACCCCTTTTTCTTTATTTCTTACCAAACTTTTTTTGCAATAGCACCAATGGTCAATGATCATTGATATCCTCTGATGCGCGAGGTGATAAGTCCCCTTACCCATTCCATTTCTCCTGTTTTTTTTTATTATTTTGGCACGATATTTTGTGCGCAAGGGAAAAGCAGCAACAACCCACCCCTCCGACGAGCTGATGCCGTGCACCGCAAGCGTGCCAACCGCTGCTATAGCAAGGACTCCAATCATCATGTCCTGTATCCTATCTGACCCATGCTCACGCATAGGTCGTAGAATGCCCTTCCTAGCCACAAATGGCGCCCGCAACGTGGTACCGATGAAGACTAGCTTGAATTTCAAACTTCGTTTGCCAAGCTACCTTTATAACACAAGTGTTTATCGTACTTTACCACTCCAAGTTTTCTTGCGGAAGCTTGAGAATAAATTTTAATTTTCAGATGTCTTAGAAGTCAGAAGATGCTGCAAATGCTTCGTAGCACTAAGGAAGGCATCCGAAAATTTATTTCGTTTTGGTTGGAGCCAATTGATTTAAGTAAGGAGTGACATCTAAGAGTCCAAGCTTAGTTTAGTTTGTTTTAGTTTAAGTTACTGCGCTTGAGTTACCTTAGATAGTTGCCTTCTAATCAATAGTTATCTTTTGTTCTGAGTCGTCAATGAATTTGCTTGATTGTCCAGAACATTGAAAATAACAATTTCCAACCAATCAAATACGCATCATTTTGATTAAATCCATCCTTTTCAAATTACATGAACCTCTTATTAGCACGTAAATTCCATGCACACAAACTGCGATTTAACACACATATCTCAACAATAAATTTATGAATTTTGTTTACAAACAAACTTATACCGTAACCTCTTAATACCAATATCATATATATATTCAGTTGGTTTCCAATAAGAATTCTCTTTCATATAATCCAAAACCTAGAAACAATAACCAAAATAAAACATGAACAAAAACAAACCAAATAGTGGAACTGTCCCCAAACCACAAAAGGGCATACCAACAAGTTCTCTTAACTTACGGGATGATGACACACCCACCTATTCTTTGCGAAATAAATTTCGTCCGATAAGACATTCTCCTAACAGAACATCATTGACCCCCAATGTTTCTCTCAGCGATGCCAATATCAATTTTGATAACGACACGCTCAATTGTTCTGTCACCCTTCCTCTTTATCTACCCACCGCTGTCTGTACAACAAGTGCAGTAACACAAACACAAACATCCACAACAACTACCACGTGCGTTTCTGGTCCAGTTGTCACTTCTCTAATTGGAGAAAGAGAAAAACAAAGCAATATGACGCAAAAAGTGCCAACGGGTAATCAGCAGGTTGACAATTTCCTCAATGCTGCACACGCAAATATAACAAATTCCGCTAGCAACATCTTGCAAGCTGATCATTGCACTTACCTACCTCAACAGCAGTTCATTTCAAGCAGTGCTCCGAAGATGAAGCAGCTTGATGAGCACATAAGGCAGGTAGTGAACGATGCCTTAGGTACTTTAATTCCTAATCTAATAAAAGACAATATGGAAAACATTTTAAAGCCTATTGTTAATATGCAGTATCAACAAAACACAATACCTACTTTGGGTTCAAGGAACGTCCAACAAGACTATTTTCATAATGTTGATGATGAATTCAATTTTGATTCTAGATTTAGTTCTGAGTTCAACAGACCACCAGTTGACAGATACAGCCACCCTCGATCAATCGATGTGCAATCTTTCCGATTAGATCGTTGGGGTTTGAAATTCGATGGCACTTCAAAAGGAATGTCGGTTGAAGATTTCGTTTTCCGAGTAGAAATGCTCAAGTCCAATTACAATTGTACTTGGAACGACGTACTCGTAGACTTCCATCACCTGTTGTCTGGAGCTGCTCAGGACTGGTACTGGCAGTTTTTGAGAAGTAATCCTCGAGGTGATTGGCTAAATTTGCGACGCGCTTTAGTTAAGCAGTTTAGAAGTCACGAAAATGACTTCGAAATCATAAAGCAATTAATGGACAGAAAGCAGTCACCTCAGGAAAACTTCGAAGAGTTTTTCAATACTGTCATGCATTTGAAAAGTCAAATGAGACAGCCTATCAGGGAGCAAGACCTGATCCAAATACTTCGGACAAACATCAGCCCGAAATTATTAACTTTCATTTACCCAATGAAGATTCACTCACTTGACCATTTTAAAGACGAATGCAAAAGAACCGAGCGAATGCTGCAAGCAAGATTTCTGCAAAACAGAAATATGCAGTATCGTTCGATTCATGAGCTTGATGGTATACATGAAGGCAATGCATTTGAACACGAAGATATTAATATCTCAGCCTTTTCAAACTTTCAAAGATTACATCCAAATACACACGGCAAGCAACATAAAGTGCCTACATGCTTTAATTGCAAAGCTCAAGGTCACATTTTTATTAACTGTCCTTCACCAATTAATAGACTTTTCTGTTACCGTTGTGGTTTGGATGGAGTCACTGTGGTAAGTTGTGGAAAATGCAATCCTGAAATGGAAAACGGGAAATCGAGCGGGATGGAAAACGGGGAATCTCGTTCGACACAGACACTCCCCGAATAAATAAATCAGACATATCAACACAAACAGTGGTAGACTATGAGGGTGACAACTCTACGAACACCACAAACAATAGTCTCTACGCAAACAAAATTAAAAGACTTGAATTCCGGATGAAACCTTACGAAGAAAGACTGAAATGTTATAACGAGCTTAGATCTAAAATATTCCATCTTAATGAAGTGAAGTTAAGTCACAACACCAATTCTTTTTTTAAAACGCGCCTGCGATACAAAAAGCGGAAAACCTATAAACAATTGTTAAGCAGCAGTATCTTGAATTCCAACATAGATTCTCGGCCATATGCCAAAATTCAAATTCATGGTAAAGAGATGGTTGGCTTGTTGGATAGTGGTGCCAGTATTTCTTGTCTTGGTAAAGATTGCTTGAAAACACTAATGGACTTAAATATCCCAGTAGTTGAATTTTCATCATTCGTTAAAACGGCGGATGGAAGACCTCAATCTATCGTCGGTCGAATAAATGTCGAAGTAACTTTCAAAGACCAGCGAGAATGCTTGGACTTCTATCTGATACCATCCTTATCCCAGTCTCTCTATCTTGGTATTGATTTCTGGCAGAAATTTAATATTGCCCCAAATGTTGTGACCGAGATTTCTGCTGATAACATCTGTGACACAGAAATGCATAAGAGTGAGCGATTAAAATCCGAATTAAATATTTTACAAAACAGAAAATTGCAGGATGTCATTAAGTTGTTTCCCTCGTTTTCTGAACGTGGTTTAGGTAAGACGACTATAGAAATGCACGTTATTGACACGGGTAGTGCAGAACCGGTCAAACAGCGGCATTATCCTGTCTCACCAGCTATTCAGGAGATGATTTTCAGCGAATTAGATCGCATGCTTTCTTTGGGAGTGATTGAAGAGAGTACAAGTTCATGGAGTTCACCCATCGTTCTTATCAGGAAGCCTGGCAAGAATCGGCTTTGCTTAGACTCTCGGAAAGTGAACTCACTTACAAAGAAAGATGCGTATCCTCTTCCTCACATAGAGGGACTGCTGAGCCGTCTGCAAGATACACATTACATTAGTAGTGTGGATCTTAAAGATGCGTTCTGGCAAATTCCGCTAGAGAAAGAGTCCAGGGAAAAAACTGCCTTCACTGTGCCAGGACGACCACTCTATCAATTCACCGTCATGCCTTTTGGGTTGTGCAATGCTGCCCAAAGGATGTGTCGGTTAATGGATAGAGTGATCCCCAGTGCACTTAGGGAACATGTTTTTGTTTACCTGGATGATTTGCTGGTCATCTCCAAGGATTTCAAAAGTCATCTCGAGACATTACGAAAAGTCGCAGAATGTTTGACGAAGGCAAACCTAACTATCAATGTTGAAAAATCCCATTTTTGCTTTAGAGAATTGAAGTACCTAGGCTACATTGTCGGAGAAGGTCATATTAAGCCTGATCCCAGCAAAGTATCTGCAATCAAGGATTTTCCAGTACCTAATTCACAGAAGCAGGTGAGGAGATTCCTTGGCTTATGCGGTTGGTATCGGAGATTTATCCGAAACTTTGCATCGATTGCCACGCCTTTGACAGATACACTCAAAAAGAACAAACAATTCACCATTACTAGAGAGGCATTAATATCTTTTGAATCTTTGAAAACAGCACTTGTTTCTGCCCCACTTCTTTCCAACCCAGATTTTTCAAAACCTTTCACCATTCAGTGTGATGCGTCCAGCTATGGTATTGGTGGTGTCCTCTACCAATACGATGAAAATAAGAACGAGAAACCAATAGCATTCTTCTCTGAAAAGCTAAACGCATGTCAGCGCAATTACAGTGTGACAGAGCAAGAATGCTATGCGGCCATACAAGCCGTGAAGAAGTTTCGTCCCTATGTTGAAGGTTCAGAATTCACCATCGTGACCGATCATGCCAGTTTAAAATGGCTTATGAGCCTTAAAGACTTGAGCGGCAGATTGGCACGATGGTCGCTTAAACTTCAAGCCTTTACCTTTAATATAGAACATAAGAAAGGTTCACAGAACACGGTGCCAGATGCCCTTTCTCGTGCATTCAATGACGAACTTAGTGCTGACGTGACCCCTCATCCTTGTATAGATCTCTCTTCATCGCATTTCCAATCAACTGAGTATAAAAACCTGATGATGACAATTTTAAAAACACCAGAACGTTTTCCTGACTTAAAAGTCGTAAATAATTTCGTATACAAGAAATTGTGTATGAGAGATGACAATGACACCAATTCAATTGGAAACTATGGATCCCTTCAGAACTCACCAATTCTGTCATTGAAGATTTCCATAAACCACCGAACTGTGCGCATGGCGGTATGTTGAAGACGCTGAATAAAATAAGAGAATTGTTTTATTGGCCAAACATGACAATTGAAGTCCGTGACTTTGTTAGAGATTGCTCCACATGTAAGGAGAATAAACCTTCCAATACGACCCTTAGACCTCCAATGGGATCGCATCATGAAATTGACCGTCCATTTCAAAAGATGTATATCGATTTCATGGGACCGTATCCGAGAAATAAGAGAGGCAATGCATTCATTTTTGTCGTATTGGATGGCTTCTCCAGGTATGTATGGCTGAAAGCAATGCGCAAAGCCAACACCAGCGCAGTAATAGAATATCTCGAACAAAGCATATTTCACCAATTCGGCGTGCCTGAATTCATCCACAGCGACAACGGCAAACAGTTTGTGTCAAAAGAATTTCAGTGTTTCTTACAAAAGTACAGCTGTACTCATATCAGAAACGCGGTCTACTCACCGCAGGCAAATGCTTCTGAAAGAGTGAATCAGAGCATCCTGTCAGCAATAAGGAGCTACATAAAGAACGAGCAAAGAGATTGGGAAAAACATCTCTGTGAAATCCAACAAGCTTTGTGTACTTCGGTGCACCAATCCACTGGCATCTCGCCTTACTTTTGCTTGTTCGGTCAGCACATGACTACACATGGAAGCATATATAAATTACTTCGTAGTTTAAAAGCTCTGGATGACAGCGAAATAAATTGCTTGCCGGCAAACAATAAGCTCGACCTCATACGTAAACAGGTCAAGGAAAATATAAAATTAGCGTTCAGCAAGTATGAGAAATCCTATAACTTGAGAAGTTCAGCAAGATCCTTTTGTCCAGGTCAGATCGTTTTCAGACGAAATTTTGTTTTGAGTGATGCATCCAAAAACTTTAACTCGAAGCTCAGTGCGAAATTTGTGAAATGCCGGATAACTAAAGCGATTGGGAAGTCAATGTATGAAGTTGAAAACTTCGATGGAAAGAAAGTCGGTGTGTATCACGCCAAAGATCTTCGTACATAAATAAACACCATTATGTACTATTATGTTATTTTCAGGGTCATGGGTCGAAAATGAAGAGCGAACATTTTCCTTGTGTGTTTGATTCCGTTCTTCATGTCTTAACAAAACATTCAATATTTTGCTAGTTCATGATTTTGTGGCAGACTCAACAAATAAAAATAAAAATAATAAAAGGAAAATATTCAAATTAATAACTGCAAACAACACATTTCCGGACACAAACCGGATACTTTCGACGAACACTGCTTTTCGAACACTCTGACCAGCTGTGCAATATGCATTTCAGAAAACCAGTATTTTTTTTTATTCTTCGCCATCCACACAAGACTTATACTTTTGCTTAATACAAAGAAGAGTGCTTAGTACTTATACTAGTGGCAAAAGCATAGCGCGCCCTTTTTCTTGGCTGCACTTTATACTGATCGCTTCGTGCGAAAAACATATCAGTTGGATATTTTTTTTTTAACAACCACTGAACAGTGAAGATTTTGCCTACAATATCCAAGAAAAAAAAAAGCGCACTAAAATTTTCTTGGTTATTGGAATTTTGGGTTGAATACTCGTGCTTTCACAAGGCACGTGGCATAGTAAATGTACTTTGCTTTTAATTGAGGTAAGGCTGTGCAAACCAATTATTGTCCCTTGAACTCATTTAGTCTTCTTAATAGCGCGGACATTTTTTTGGGCAGTTGAAGAGCGTTCCAGCGTGCTTAGTGTGCATAACGGATATATAAATAATATATATATATAATCACTGAAAGGCACATCCTTGGGCAAAACTCGACCAACCAACTAGCGCCAAAAGCGTCCGCAACCTGCATTATACTGACGCCTACAAAAACTCCCAAACTGTAGAGCTATTTTCGCTCCAGACCAAGAGGAATCTGTAAAACCTGCGACGCCAAGCTATCCAAACGTGGTCCCTAACCCCGAAAAGCATGTGCAGAGCTGTAACCTGAAAAAAAAAACGTGCCAAGCCATCAAACATAACCACCCATCAATCAAGAAATCATCAATCAAAGCTATCCCTTCATCAAAATACTTTTCAAGCCATCTTTGTGTGCATCATCGCCAAACCAAAAACAAAATTATCAAGGAATACCTGCATAATATATATAAAAAAGTGATATCTCGCTACATGCATATATGCATAATACTAAACGTGGTGTAACATTTTCTAATTAAATACTTAAAGATCTACCTAACCCTTAATTCTAACATCTTAATTTGCTACCTTAATCTTAGTCTAACAAAAAAAAAAATGTTTGTTTATCATTTAATTTTCTTTTGCATGATACATACATGCTTAATGCTTATACCTTAATACTAGAAAGCCACAGAAAAGTTTTTTTTTCATAACATAAATTGTACCTAAACATCCAGTCATTCAGCGGGAACTTTGTGCACAAATTTCGGCGCGGCATGGAGATCAAAGTGAGTACATACTATATACACAAACATACCTATATATACATAACTTTTCATTGGCTTGCATTTTTATTTATATTTTTTTCTTAACTATTTTAACGTAATCTTTTGCTTATACCTACCACCTTCCTTTTCTGAATATTTCTCTTACTTGATATATCTTAATATTACCTTAAATAAACATTATATATATGCATCTTACCTTACCTTTTTAAATACTTTTGCTATTAAGTACAACAAATATGTCTTTGAAACCCTGAATTTCCAAAAATAAATATGTGCTAGTTTAACTTAAAGTTGTTGAGATGTGTTAGTTCATAGTGATGTGCATGTGATCGTGAAAAAGGGATTATTCTCAAAATATCGACGAGAGAATAGTCACGGAGCAATTGCACTTGCCAGTTGCAAGGGGAGGGTCCGTCCAGGCGTCCAACCACCCACGACGCAACCGCTGATAAAGTTCATATACCCCTTTTTCTTTATTTCTTACCAAACTTTTTTTGCAATAGCACCAATGGTCAATGATCATTGATATCCTCTGATGCGCGAGGTGATAAGTCCCCTTACCCATTCCATTTCTCCTGTTTTTTTTTTATTATTTTGGCACGATATTTTGTGCGCAAGGGAAAAGCAGCAACAACCCACCCCTCCGACGAGCTGATGCCGTGCACCGCAAGCGTGCCAACCGCTGCTATAGCAAGGACTCCAATCATCATGTCCTGTATCCTATCTGACCCATGCTCACGCATAGGTCGTAGAATGCCCTTCCTAGCCACAATTTAGCTTTTCTGAGAAAACGCCCCCACCTACCCCATCGCTGGTTTTAGATCCGTCGGTGTAGAAGTGGATCGATTTATCTTCCGCAAATGCATCATCATCCCAGAATGATCTGGAAGGAATGGTGATTTGGAAGTTTTTTCCGAACAGCAGATGGGGTATGGTGTAGTCTATATTTCTGTGGAGAGACTTGAAGGAGTCGAAAATGATGGAGTGGCCGATCTTCTTGTTGGTCCACTGTGAGGTAGCTTTTAAGCGGACAGCGGAACAAGCCGGGAGGGAGGGTCAATATGTGGGATTTTATATTTCCTGGAAAAGAGGACCAACTCGGTTTTGTGGGGGTAAAAGCCCAGTCCGCACCGATTAGCCCATCTCGTTAGCTTGTTAAGAGCGTTTTGCAAGAGTTCGTTTAAGGTGTTGAGGTGTTTTCCAGAGACGGCAATAGCAACATCATCCGCATAGGCAATCACCCTGCAGCCCTCCCCTTCCAGGTTTCTCAGTAGTTTATTCACCACCAAAATTCAGAGATGGGGAGAAAGAACAAAGCCTTGTGGCGTGCCTCTACTGACAGACCTCCTAGCAGATGTAACGCCCAGTTTTGAATTAATGATCCGACTTTCAAGCAGTAGATTAATCAATTCACCAAGCGAGCTATCCACCTTCAGTTCTGTCAGTGCATTTGCGATTGCAGATGTGTTAACGTTGTTAAAGGCACCTTCTATGTCAAGGAAAGCCACCATGGTATACGCTTTGTGATGAAGAGAGTATTCGATAGTGCGTACTATGGAGTGAACATACGAGTATACTTAGATACAAAAACAATCAATCGTGATTTTTTGACATCGTCTGGTAACTTACCAATCAGTTAACTTCACCATTCCCTGAAATAGGAATTTTTGGGGACTCCTGTGTCAGATCAGTCTGACAATGGACATAGATGGGTGTCGCAGTAATGGTTCTAACAATACTCACTATCCATTTTGACTACATTCTTCTTCTTTTTCCTTAAACTCGAAGTTATGGTCAGGACTAAATGGATCATAAGCCTCACAGTTTACTGCATTCCTATTGGTCCGCGCCTGTTGGGTTCGCCGCCTATTTTTACCAAGGAAATATTAAAAACCTATTTAAGGAAAAATGCTGTCTAAGAGTCTACTGCTCATTTGGATTCCGCTTTGTTTCACTTATCATATTTTTTTTTAATTTGCAAGCGAGAGAGGGAATTTTGTGTGCTGTTAAAACCTTAATAGTTACAAAAGGGAAACAGCTAAGAAACGATTCTTTGCATTTCACTGTACGGCCGAATACAGGCTTAAGGGTGAACTGATGTGCGTTCCTAGCATGACAGGTATGTTGAAACGTTCTAAGGGATGAATATAACCGGCAAAGATAGCACTTCGGCGAGTTTTTTTAGTCGTTTTGCTTGTGGCCCTTTTCTCCACAGTTAAAGCACAGCACTTGCCTTCCCATCTGTTCCGCTACAGGCAGACTGTCGGTGTCCATACCAAAGGTATTTGAAGCATCGTGAGACCTCCACCCTTTGCCTAATTCTGCACTGGACCCACCAAATTTTGATTCGAGGGGTCTTAGGCATCTTCTTGGCTGCTTTTAACTAGTAAATTGATTTTTTTATTGATTATTAGATATCAACTTACACACTAGACGAAAATGATTTAATCTAATTTAAAATTAACAGGATAAGTATTCCATATTATTTGTCTTTATGCGGCCGCTCTAAATTATTATATCTGGTAATTATTGCCTTTCGGCCTAAAAACTATTTTACGAACTAATCTAACATATATTTTTATCGAGAAAATTGTTAAAAAAACTCGGCATCTTTATCAAATTTTATATTTTTATATAAGAACAAATAACAAGCTACCTACTCTACTTACTTAAAGTACTTAACGTATGCGAACTATAAAAGGTGGCGCAAAAGTAGTCCTCCTATCAGAAAATGCTATAAATTTTGCGATTGGCCCCTAATCTCAGTTCTGTTTTGACATTTGTGTAGTAAGCACATGCGAAATACACGTTAATAAACAATGTTACGCTACACTGCTCCAGAACGCGACTATTTATTTGAGCAATAATCGGTCGGTGACTTTGGCACAACGTGAATTTCGTCGCAGATTTCCTACCCGTCCAACGCCTACTGGTGAAACACTGCGACGTTTAGCCGCTCGCCTCGAAGAGACTGGCACAACACGAGATGCTGCCAGGCGTGGCAGACCCCGGAGTAGCCGTTCTACAGAGAATATTGCTGCTGTAGCCGAAGATGTCATGGAAGCGCCGTCGACATCGACCAGACGACGTGCCACGCAAATGGGTATCAGTCGACGGTCTTTACAGCGAATTTTGATACAAGATTTGAAGATGTTTCCGTACAAAGTCCAGACGGTGCATCAGCTGTTAGCTGCTGACCGCCAATCGCGTCTAACATACGCTCAAGCCATCCTTAATCACCACCAAGAGGAAGATGATTTTTCATCAAAAATAATCATGAGTGATGAGGCCCATTTCCATCTTAGCGGGTACGTAAATAAGCAAAATTTTCGCTTCTGGGGCACTGAAAATCCGCGTGTAACCCACGAAGAGCCATTACACCCGCTCAAAGTCACTGTATGGTGTGCTGTTTTCGCTGGAGGAGTCATCGGACCTTTTTTCTTCGAAGACGTCGCGGGCCAAACGGTTAGTGTGAATGGTGAGCTCTACAGAGCAATGATCAACGAGTTCTTTTTGCCGCAACTTGATGAATTAGGATTGGAAAACATGTTGTTCCAACAGGACGGTGCAACGGCACACACTGCACGTGCCACAACCGATATGCTGAAGGATGCATTTCCCGGGCGCCTAATCTCCCGTTTTGTCGATTTGCACTGGCCAGCAAGATCGCCTGATTTGACCGCTCCAGACTTCTTTTTGTGGGGCTTTTTGAAGTCGCGGGTTTATGTCAACAAACCTCAGACTCTTGCAGCTCTTAAAGACAATATCCGTCAACAATGTGAGGACCTATCGCCGGAAGTTTTGGCCAAAGTGATGGAAAATGCCATAAAAAGGGCTCAAATGACAATCAACTGTGGCGGCGGCCATTTACATGATATCATATTCTCGACTTGATGTAAAAAAAATTAAAAGACCAAATAAAAATAATCCACAAGAAGAATCAAAGTTTTTCATTTTTTTTAAATTACAGCCAAAAAACATTGGAAGGTTATTTTTGCGTCACCTTGTATTTAGAGTTCTGAGCACGCGTTGCCTTGCGCAACAAGTGGTCACAATCCCAATCACTTTCCGAGCGCCTTGCAATCGTCAACATCATCTTCAGTCATCCCCCGGAAGCACCACCACAAGTTGACGAGCCCGGCCTCTCCCAGAAACGCCCTAGCTAACTAAGTCTGCCTTATAAACTGAGAGGAGGTTACCTGGAGTAACGCAACGTCTTGGGAGGGCATGTTGACCACTCCCTCCTCAACAAGCCACCAAAATTTGGCGAACTGCTTTTCCGTATCGAAACGTGTTTTGTATAGCCTTGTGTTAGTGGCGACCAGTATCCCAATCAAATGAACACAACAAAGAAAAATAAAGAGGGCGCAAACACATTGTCTGCGTTGTCTATCTCGATCTTTCAATTCACGTTTACATGCTGATTTGCAATGCAATCACAGAAAATTTTGTGATCGGATTGAGTGAATACTTCAATCCTTCAATCTGAGTTTACATGCGACTCGGATCAGGATAATAGAATACTATACGCATTCTCTATTAAGGTTGCACATAACTAACGGATCAGTGAGCGTCGACGGATAAAGTAGGTTTAATTTATGCTTTTCTGTCCGTCCACATATGCACACATTCAAAAATTGAAGTTCACACATTGTAGAATTGTTCACGTATTACAAAATTTAAAAGAGACAGACACATTGGTCGACACGTTGGTCAATTAGAGAAAAGAAAACATTGGTCAATAGCAGACAACTTTGGAAAACGAGAGACAACTACTGTACTTTCTGGCAGTACCGATTCACAGACATTTCAACAAAACTTCAGCTCGATCGCTGATTGCTTTGAAATGGCAGGAGCGAGGGTACATGAACACTGAATGACAATTACATCGAAGTAGTTAACGAATTTGAATACCTTGGCTTTCTGCTTACTTATAATCTGAACATCATTCCACATATTAGCGGAAATCTGAAAATTCCAATTTATACCCTTTGGTCTTAGATCTTTTTCAAGAAGTAATAGTGATCCTACGTCCAAGTAATAAGTGTCCGATACATCCATTAACAGCTGTTTTTGCTATGCTATGAGGTGATAGAAGCAATCCAACGATACTTTCTTAAACGTGTATTTAAACTGCCTGTTAATACATCGAGTTATGCCCTATTTATGGGGTCTTATATTAACATAAAAAATGAGTGTGATTAAGACCACACGACTGAAGTAAAACTTCTTTCGCTCCATCTAATTTAAATTGTGGGCGTGTCAATGGACGAATTTAGAAAATATTTACACATGAGCATCAAGGGCCCCTGGAGAGTCTATATTATAAATTTCAGCTCCCTAACTCAAATTTTGGTTTTTTGCCGTATGACCTGAAAATCTGACGATAACGGTGACACTCTATATTTCCAACTAATGTTCTGCGATTCATGGACACAATAACTTTACTCACTTCCAGTAAATTCCATCTGTCGGCAACTGTTTTAGATATAGCTTTCTCCTTTGGATCAGTTTGGATAGATGATGAGCTTAGTATTGCCTTCTATTGAGGAGATTCAAGGGTGTTTACCCATTCCACGAACCTTTCCGCCGACTAAATTGTATGGGTTGTAACAAAAGAGGGTACGTTTGTGTACACTTCCGTTACGCGGGAAGTCTACGTTTGTCTACACTTCCGTTACGCCGGAAATCTACATTGGTCTACACTTCCGTGTCGCAATCACCAGCTTACTCCCCAAGTCAAGCGTGCGTAAAGAAGTTTTACTTCAAAAACTTGAAAGCAAGTGCAGACTATATCTGTAAAGTGTTCGACATCCAATCTCCAAAAACAAATTTTGCAAGTGTCCCTCTCGCGTGCTCAATCACCTTTTAGAGAATGGCATGACATAGCTGCTGCATATAACCCTCCATTAAATCTGCACAGAAGCAATGCATATGAATGGAAGCACCTATTTTACGACTGTGTGTCTGCTATTGATACGGGGTTGTATCGAGACAGAGAATCCTCGGCTAGGTTAATTTTCAAGCAACTCGATTATTCCCTAGGCTCGGATAATTACTTCAAAAGATTCACAATTGCGGAAATGCGTCTGGTCTTTAAAATGTGCACCAAAATACTAGAGCTGAACTATTATATGCCGCAAAGGACTGACATAAACACTATCTGCCCTCTTTGTAATCTAAACAAACCTTCGCTGGAAAAGCAAACTGACATAAGTCAAAATTTGACGATTTTGAGTTAGCTATACAGAACGAATCGCAAAAATAATACAATTTTTCTATTAAACCGCCATAATATAACTCTTAAACTGACAGCATGGAGGACACAAGTGTCGTTTTGAATTTAAGGAAACATCCCTCTTGTTTTCCCAGCTAAATGACTTTTTTTTCATTTGTAACACTTTGCTTCTAAAAAAAATTTGAAATCGTGATAAATAAGTTTCTTGAAAAGTGACACTTTTCGTGTGTGTCATTTCACCTTGGAACAAAACTATTTGATGAACTTCAAAGTTCTTTTGATTACTTTAAGAAGTGTCGTTTTACCAATAAGCTAGGTTTTATTTTATATAATATTATTATAATCGATCAAAACAAAACGACACTTTTTCACACTTTTTTTTAATTAGTAGCAATTTGGATGTAAAATGACATAAGTCAACATTTTTATTTTTTATTTAATTTTTGTGGTATTTAATATACCACTTGAAAGAAGAAAAAAAATAATACTTTTTTACTTTACAACTTTTTGGTGTTCATTGAAATTCAAAACTAAAATGATTTTTTTAAGTTATGAAAAAATGGCTTTTCTGAAAATGTATGTTTTTTGACTTATATCAGTTTGCTTTTCAAGCGACGAAAAGTGAAGATGTTCTGCACTTCTTGGCGGTGTACCTGATACTCCAAGAAATCCGAAGACTGTATTTTGCCAGGAGCTTTCTAACATCTGACGAGTGTCTGCGTTTATTCAATGGAGGTGGAAGTTGGCCACTCGTTTTGTCACACATGCCATACACTATCGCAATATTGCTGTTTCTACCACCATTATTAAAGCGCTGTTCCTTCTTTTTTTTTAAGCTCAACTAAAAGCCCTTAATATAAATATTGCATCTCAGCTTATTGAAGCACTTTCAATTTTTTTTCTTTTCACTAAGTCATTCTGATTATTATTTTTATTTTTGATTTAACTGATCTAAGATTAGTTCGGCTAACTAATCTAAACGTCCATAAATGAATGTAAATAAAGAAGGAACTAATCTAATCTATCTAATCTGAATGAACAATTGTACTGTACTGGCGTCTTAGGTAGTGGGATCATTCAGTGGTATGTAGGTAATTATAGGTTACGCAAAAGGCATATTAAATGCGGCCAATGCGTTTTCATCTGATAAAACTAAACGGATTCTATGGAACGGTTCCTACCGTTAAGTGCGTTAACGCCGATGGATGCTTCAAAATAACGGATGCGATAGATTGTATGGGTTGGGCAGCATTATATTTTTATTTTATGCCCTTTTCATCCTCTGCGAAGCCCCGAAAATACATACAGTTACAATTTTATGTACCTGGTCTGTTCTCGATAACTAAAATTATACGGAGTTATCTTCAGAAAGTTGATAGCTTAGTATACTTAATTGAAAAAAATTATGTAAGATACAAATAAATGTGACCGATTAATTTCATAAGTTTGGAAAATAAAACACATTCATTTCACTCAATTGAATATCGAAAACTCGAAGCCAAAAAAGCAATGCATTGCATAAAACTTGGAAAGCAATGCGAGTTCTTTGTTAAGGTACGCGAACAGAAATCTTTCACCACATTAATAAAACTTACTGCAACAGCGCGAGAATAGCCACTACAATGTCATTTCCTTTCGACAAAATAGCCTGCTATTGTATGAGTAGATCGAACACATTTTTATTCAGTATGTTCCAAGGACCTTGTCGATCTTGATAATGCTTACCTAGTAAGAACATGCTTTACTTCAACTAATGGGTGGGAGTTCGAAGCCAGAAAATAAATTTTTTCATAATTTTTTTTAATAAACTACTTATAATTCACTCACATTTTGTAAATATATGTGACTTGACAACTTCAAACTTTCAGTGTGAACGTACCGAAATTTCAAGTCGGTGGTCGCAACTTTAAGAGCGTGAACGCCAATTTTCGGCCGTAATACTCGTCCCAGTAGACAAGCAAGTCATAGTCTAGTGAAAAAATTTCAGAATATTCGCTGCTTGATGTTGCCGTGCCAGGAAGACTACATTTTGTCCGAAGTGTGGAGAATTGCTGCCGTAGATGCGTCCGTCGCCTCGAATTGGGCTCTGGACATGATGGAAGAATATTAAGATGTTGAAATCGTGTTATTTAACGCTTTTTAGACTTTTTGTATGGGGCTACATTAAATTACATTAAATCATTGGTCTATGCCAACTAGCCGGCGACGTTAGAGGAGCTCAAAGCCAATATTGAACAAGAAATAGCGGCAGTATCGGTCGAAATGTGCGGCCCAGTCATCGAAAATTGTGTTCAACGTATCGACCGCTGCATACGATCCCGTGGTGGACGAATTAAATTGATAAATGTTCTGATAGTAATTCCAGCCAACAAAATTTCTTTTCAGATATCTCAAGTAGTTTGCATTTTATTTAAAAATGAAGTTGTCAAGTCCTTAATAAAAGACCCTTTATATAAAAATCAATGTACTTGTGCATGTATGTATGTTTGTATCTATGCTATGCCGGTTGAGGCAATCTTCGGTATTGACCAGATAGTTTCTGTGATGCTTGGCCAACATTTGTCCCACAGTTGGCCAACGTAAAGCATTTGCAGGATCTTTTGCGTGGTCTTTCAGTTTGTGTCGAACTTTCAAAGTGAGGAGATGGAAACATGTTACAAGTAGAGCAGTCAGTTTTAGTGGAGGACAAAATCAGTATTTGCGATAAAAAGAAAGGGAGTAAAGGTGAGTTATTCACTGAGTCCATTGTGTTTTGTTGATTAAGTGTAATCGTGTATCTGCCCATTTATATTATTTGCTTGAACAAGCACAATGTATTAAAGTAGAAAATAGAATTGGCAATAATTTATGCTCGATGTGCGATCGAATGGCGGTGTGAGAGGCTTTTGGATAGTCTGCCTTTCCTAGCCAATTAAGTTAGTGTAATCAGAGCACTGAATCATCTAATCGAGGAAAGGAGTGCGTTTTTCTACCTATCCGACGCCGCACGGTGATATGAGTGGTGCCCTTCCGCTAACCGTATGTTTTGTCGGCTCGGTGGGGGTTTATAATTGTCTGACAATTGATTCTTACAAAGAGATGTGCGTTTTCCTGCTTGGTGTGCTGGGTATCTAGTGAGTGAGAGAACCCAATCATCTGAGCGAGGTTTAAGTTGCGTATTCCGTGCGTATTTCGCCGGCAGACAACTAGCAGCTTACAGATCAATAAGTTGTTTAGGAGGAAGGATCACAATGATATTCCTTGTGGTCGAATCTCCCAGACAACAGAGAACCGACATACAGTACTGACTGCTGGAATAAGTAAAGAAAGTGTCGCTTCAAACGACGGTTTTTTCGGGTCGAGGACCCACAGCAGAAAGTGGATTTGCTGGGCTCTTGTTTCGAGGCCGTGTATTCGGTGAACAATCCTGTTCACTGTTTATGATCTGCATAAAGATCTAAATGTTGAAATGGTTGAAGATGAAGTTAAGAAAGTTGCTCAAAGGCATAGAAGTAGAACTATTAAATAATGACACTGCAATCAGGAGATTGAGACGGATAAAACCTCTTGATCTATAAGAGTAAACAAGAAAAAAGTTTAGAAATCCGACAAACGGCGGATTTTTCTGGTAAATTCAACAAATATGTAGTTCAAAAACAAATTGCCGATTAGTCGTCGACTAGGTGCAATCTCATTCGGGATGGCGAATGTCAGTCCCCCGGGAGTTTTTTTAGATGAGGTAAAGTCTATCACTATTGCAGAAGCATCCCTCGCGTACTAGCTCTGCAATGTCTTTCGATGATTTTTTACTTCCAGCAAATTCCAAAAAAAAAAAAAAATCCTGTTCGTCGTAGCCACAACATTGAGAATAGGGCTCTAGTGACCCACTTCTATCTATCGCACCGAACTTGAAAATTGGCAATCTGAGAATAATGGATTCACCGTATACAATGATGAAAACCATGCTTATGCAGTTGTCTCCAATAGCCGAGATGCATCGCACTTGTTCATGTGGAAGGATGTGTATCTTCGAGCCACTAAAGAATAAAATTCGGCGGGGTGGATGGTGTCCCAAACGTCGTATTAAGAGACCCGTTTCTGGAGGTAGCTGTGGTACACCGAATCCCGAAAAAGGGTAAAGATAGGGCGAATCCTGCCATTCTCCGACTGATTAGTCTACTTCCGAATATTAGCAAGGTCTTTGAAAAGATTGTCAATACAGCAGTGTTGAAGTGGGTCAAGGACAATAACATAATTCCGGAGAACAAGTTTGGTTTTAGGGCGGGGCATGATACAATTCATGCCGCGTAGAAATTGGTTTCCGACATTCAGTGAAATAAATGCAAGAACCAATGCACGGGTGGTTGTCTGGTTGATTTTGAAAAGGCTTTCGACACCGTATGGTAGGATGGACTTTTCTACAAGTTGACCAGGCGGGGGATATACAAACCTTTGGTATATGTAATTTATAATATGCTTATGGGAAAGAAGTTCGTTGTCAAATGTCGCAATGACCTAAGGGAAGCCGCTAGTTGCTACCCAATGAAATGTACATAGAGAGTACGGTCCGGTCTTGCTCTATCCCCCTGGAGGAATTTATCCATATTGATACGAAACGGCTGGTCCAAACGAGGGATGGTATCCCGGTATTATACAACCGCTACCACAGCGCGAGAGATAAGCCGCTCACCCGCCGTAGTACCGCAATAGCGGAGAGTGATAAATTCGAAGGGTCAAGTTGCTCTCCCAATACGGTGCGTCTTCTAGATAACACCCGCTTAGGTTATAAGGTAGACTAAGTAAGTTAGAGCGTTTCTGCGAGAGGCCGGACTCGTCAACTTGTGGTGGTGCTTCCGGGAGGTGACTGACGGTGTAAGGCTTCAGTCGAATTACGGCTGCGCGTGTGCATCTTGAGGACTAACGGGCGCTAGGAAAGCAATTGGGATTTTGACCACTTGTTGCTTAAGGCCGAGTTTGAAATTTTTTTTCCATGAATATAATATGTAAAATTAGTTCGTAAAATAGTTTTTAGGCCGACAGGCCATAATTATAAGGTTATCTTTGTCTTGTATTTAAGTTTACATTTAAAAACCAATAAAAAATTAATTTAATAGTCAAAAGTCAAAAAACCAGCGGCTTTCCTTACGTGAGCAACGAAGTTGCGGGAGCGTTCTTAATCAAGCCCAAAAAAGGATCTTGTCTATTTAGCCACAGAAAAAATTGAGCCCAAATGACCAGGGAATCTTTGGTGTTGGCTCGAGAGTTTCTGTAAAGTTTGGTAAAAATTGAACAGCTTGCCTTGCAATTTTGTTTGTTACTAAACAAAACATTTTTGTAAGGCGCAGCAATACAAACCGAGCACCCGCTCAAATGTTGTATTTCAGATTTGAAGATAACAAAAAAAAACTATTTATTGACCAATATAGGTTAAGGTGAAACAACGTTACGAAACAACGTTCGCAGGGCTTCGCTAGTAGTCGATAAAATACCATTCAACCTAGGTTTTGAGAAAAAAATCTCCCATACACAAATCAAAAATTCTACACAAAGGACATCCTTGCTAAAGATGCCTCTATACATTTGAAGTTCCCAAAATGAAAATCTCTAAGAAATATAAAATAACTTCCAAAAGTGCCTAAAATCACTTTATTTATAGAATTTATCTGGGCCCAGTATGAAAATTTCAAAAGTAGTTCTGTAAATGCAAATGGAATTACACAAAACTGAAAAGAAAAGGTCAAGGGTACAAGTGCTCGTTCAAGAAAGGCATAACAATTTTGCACCCAATTGCAAAATATGTAGGTACTATGTATATGTAGGTACAGCGGGGATATGCAATATATGTAGATACAATTTTATATACGTTATTGCCGCATATTTCCATTTTGTGCTACCCTCCGACTTCGGCAAAAATAAATGGAATATATACAATAGAGTTATTTATAGAAGGACATCATCCCGGAATGCATGTATGCTATGCTCCCCAAGTTATTCGAGGATTGTATGTGCTAAGGTAACGCTCCCTCTCTTGTATCGAACAAAATGTTTCAGTAAACGCAAATGCGACTCGAGTACTTTCCAAGCAGTCTGACAGAATACAATACAATTACGTATCGTACGTACGTAGATGAAGAGAAAGGCGGAACAAGTATAATTTTTGGGAGCTAACAGAAAGAGTTTCTTGCGAATTATATATTTAGAGTGGAAATGGATTTAAATGCAACTAAGTGGAATGATATATTGCAGCAGATTCGAATCTCAGTAAGAAGGATGTATCGATGTGAATTTTTTTTTATTGTAGATCAGCGGTGAAACGGATGCACAATTTCATTTTGTAAAAATTCGTTTTATTCAGAAAATAAAGAATGTATTTATTGCATGAAAGATGAAACTGACTTTTGTAGGATTACTAGAAAGGGGTATGATTGGAAAGGGCGAAATAAAATCAACATGTGGAATCTGCTGAACAGTTGAGCGGCAACTATTTAATTTCGTGACAGGGAAGAGATGGATTAAGCCATGTAGAAAGGTTACAAGAATGTGTGCATTTACAAATGGTAACGAGGGCAAGGATTCAATATCGAAAACAAAAGCTCAAAGTGGAAGGAGATTTCAGTAATAATTTCCATATGCAACTAAAATTTAGTGTTTAACTAGGTCGTACCATTGTATGTAGACTCTACAGTGTATATACAAAGGTCGTACCAACAAAACTTTCTCGCTTTTATAAATATGTACCTATTGGTTTCGAATCAAATTTTCTCATAAGCCATTTTTACACTCTGTTTTCTTGTTCGGCTTGTTAAATGCAGCCAAACAAGTTTCTGAAATGAAAATGCTATTTTTTATATTCGATTACAGTAGGGGTATATACACGGTGGCGCACCAATTGTGCTACAATAAGAAATTCAAATAACATTTTTTTATTCAATATATATATGTATTTTTTTTTTTTTTAAATGTACATATAGAAAATTCAATTTTATTTTATTTAACTAATTGTTTTTGAAGATGATAGACCGTAAAAGACTTCCATGCTCATCCACGAATATGCGACACTTTTATGCATTTATGCATTCCGGCCTGAAGGGTTGAAGTCGGGATTGCCTCACTCAGTGGCGAAGCTTCATATTGTTCAAGTCGTTCATGAACGACTAACTTTCACAAGAAGTAATCTCAATTTTTGCATTCTTTAAACTACGCGGTCCATGTAATCGCTTATGCGGGTTTGTGAAATGGATTGGATAAAAACGAATATGTATAATATCCCAACAAAAATATCCCTCCAGTTTAAAGTAGGATATTTCATACTTATCGTTGCTGTCGTTACGCTTCGATTGTTTTTATTTCGTTTTTACTTTTGGAATTTTTTTTAGAGTTTTATTGTAGTATTTTTTTTTTTATTTGCTACTGGTTTTACTGATAAATGATATTTTGACAAGAATTACTTCTGATTGCAATACTATTGCGCTACCTAGGTATCCGATTTGAAAATGTTGTTTTCATCTTCATTGCGATCATAAAAATCAAATACATAGCTATCATATGATTGCAGATATGAATAATTATAGCTAGATATTATTTTGTTTTTCAAAGTATGTAATGTAGGTGCATAGGTAGGGAAGATATGTATGTTTATAAATTACATACCTAATACCCATGTAGGTGCATGCATCATTGTGCAATTTCTTTTTACTCTGCCATTAATAATCACACACGATCAGATAAAATTGAAATGTATAGGAAATCAGTATAATATACCTAGTACATACCTAGGTACGATTACCTGATTTCAAATTATTATTTTGAAGTTAAACATGGCCAAATAAATGCAAATTGAGCTGAGAACCTTTTCTGATAATTGTGCTTATATTTTTATATAACAAAGGTACAATTTTTAATTTTATTTTGATAGGTAAGTATTTAAAAAATAAATAAAATAATAAATACAAAGTTCAAATTCATTTATATAATTCTAAGAAACGCATAAAAATTAAACAACACTATTAACAAAAATGTATGCACGGTACTAATAACACTGTTATGATTAAGTATGACAAATATGAGGGGACAGGAAGCGGACATCGCTTTATTGAGAGCCGAGGTGAGCTCGTTGACCTTGCCGTCAAGCTCGGAAAAGTTACAGGGTGGACTAGTTCAGAGGTAACTAGTCCGCGAAGAGTTTCTCTGTATTTGTGCCAATTGGTTTTCCGAGGATTGCGGAAAATAAGTTGGCAGGGAGGATCAACATTGAGGTTGAATTGAAGATAACGGTGATCAGAGAAGGAGTGTTCAGCCGAGACCTTCCAACCCGTTATCATGTCGTTGATGGTATCGGAGACAAGAGTAATGTCAAGGACTTCTTGTCGATTTTTGGTAATGAAAGTGGGTTCATTGCCTATGTTACATACAATGAGGTTGGTGCTTAAGATATAATCAAAAAGTGACTCATCCCTGTTGTTGATATCCGAGCTGCCCCATACGGTGTGATGTGCGTTAGCATCACAGCCGATTATGAGTTCAGCCTTCTGCCTCCTTGCTTCTTCGATCAGTCTCTCCAGGTATAGTATCATTGCCACCTGAAATATTTGCGACTAATAAATTATTTCGCACACTTTTCATTAGATGGACAGCGTCATAGAGGCAAAAGATTTTTCTGTCCATTACTGTAATATAGGGGCCTCAATTGTGAACCCTAATTTATAGTACGCACTTCTGTTTGGAGCTCCTTGATCACATGCGATTGAAATGACATCAATACCTTCTTGAAGTAGTATATGAACTGTTGATTCAATAATCTTCACCAATATATCCCCCTTCACATTTCCGCAATAGTAGCCAATAATCTAACAACGTATGTATGTAAGCGTATTTTGTATACACGATCTTCGGGACAACACCGAAACTTTTTTTGTTTACCATGAAGGGATCGCTGGAAAGGGTCCAAATGAAGTCTGCTCTTTTTTAAATCAATTTTTTGAAAGTAAAATGAAGGTCGTCCAGGAGTTGCATATTTTTTCCGATGGCTGTGGTGGTCAAAATAAAAACCACACAATGATAAGGTTTTTGTCATCTTTAGTATCCTTAAAAAAGTTCAAGAATATCGAACAGTATTTTCCTATACGATACCATGTGATAGAGACTTTGCAGTCTTAAAACGTAAAATTAAAAAGAGGGATAGAATTTACACTGTTCAAGAATATGCCGATTTGATACTATGTATCTTCTTCAGTATCGAAAAAATTCACGGCCATTTTACCAAAAAAGATAGACATTATCGACTACAAAAGCTGGTGGCCACGCTTTTATAGAAGAAACATGCTTTCAATGGAGTCTGTTAGAAGACAGGTGGCCAGAGAAAATAAGTATACGTTTACTATAAGTAAATTTTCTCATTTTTTCCATTCGGATTGCTCTGATAAAACTGTTGTTGCGAGAGATTTTATTAATGATTTTACAAGTCATACATTTAACCTTGGAAACCTCCAAAGAGATGAACTGGAAGCTCTGCCGCAAACCCTTGCTTATCCCTCTGAAAAGGTGACTATCAATATTAAGAAGATGAATGACATAAAAAAAACAAAATCGTATCTACTAGGAGACATTAACATTCAAGAATATTATGATGAAATCTTTGCTTTGCCAACTTGTGAAAAAGATTCTAATCCAATTAATACAGATCAACAGTAGGTATTTGTTTATATATTTTTTTAAATGTTTTCTTATTTAAAGCTTATAATAAATAATAAAAAAAATATAAAAAAAAAATTTCTAAAGTTTCAAAAGTTTCTAATCCAATCCAGATCAATTCTATTTTCTCTATTTTTTGTAAACCTTTTTTCTTGTTTAAAGCTTATAATAAATAAAAATTAAAGTTTCAATAGATTCTTATCCAATCGATACAAATCAATATTATTTTCTTTATATTTTTGTAAACATTTTTTCTTGCTTAAAGCGTATAATAAATAATAAAAACAAATAAAAGCAAAAGCTTTTATCGAAAAAAGTTCGTTTATTTCAGAAACGACATAAGTCAAGCGACTTTAAAGGCTTAAAAACCGGTTAAGACCTTAAAAAATCTAAACATTTTTGCGGTTTTTAAGAGCCTCTTCAGCCAAATTATAACTTGGCATACTCAAAACTTGTAGTGTTTTGGAATTTTTTCACATAAAACAGTTTTTTTGTTGCCCCTGAAAATTTAATGCTCATTGGCTTATGTTGTTTCTGAAATTAATGATTCAATTGTAGTTGTCATCGCTACCTATTCACAAGAAAAATAAACATGGGAATATTTTGGGAAATTAATTTTACCTAATGCACGAATCTAGAAAAGATGGTATATGCATATACTAACTTAATACAAATTTTCGCCGCAATGAAGGTCCCTTTGTCGCTTCAAAATGAGCGGTGTGGGTGTCCACTTCTATTTGTAGTTATTCAATTCCCATTGCTGTAATTTTTCATATTCCAACTCGTGCATTTCCTATTTGAACATTTCCACACAGAAGTGAATCAACTACTAACCAACCTTAGCTTTTTTCCAACTCTTCTTTCCAACTCGTTCAAACGATTCGGCAACGAAATGATACAATGGGAAGTATAGGCACAAAGACAAAAAGAAATTCACGTGTTGTGCGGACCATTTCGTTCAAGTCACTTTTGAACGAGAAGAGTTTCTTTTAGCTTGAAGCTTGGTATGATGTGATAAACGAATACAGAAACAAGACAAAACATAAATCAAGTTTCGTTCAAATCTGATCTTGTGCTTGTGTATGTATTGGATATGTACTCGTGCAAACGATTCTGCAACGAAATGATACAATTGAAAGTTTTTTTTTGCTTCTGCGTTCCTAGAAGCAAAAAAAAACCCCTGTTTTGTATCGACCATTTCGTTCAAATCCCTTTTGAACGAGAAAGGTTTTTTTTGTGCTTGAAGTTTGTCACGTGCATCCATATTATGAGTAGGGACATTCTCGATGTTTCCTTTATCAGTTCTTATCACAGAATTTAAGTAAAATAATGAAGGTAGCTATATATATGAAGTAGCTATATATAATATATATATTATCAAAGTGATGAAGAATTGGTTTTTGTTTTATAAATAAAATCTAAATGTAAAAACAAATTTTGTTCCTTTAGAAAAATTCGAATTGTTAAATAAACTTGCTTCAAACGATGTAAACGTTATTTTTTTATTTAATTTCAAAATTTATTTTTACTGGTAAATATGATCTCAACAGCCATAGCAATTAAAACTTCACTGAACGACTACACATTTTTGACACACGTCGCTACTGGCCTCACTTATTGTTTTAATGGACTGCTTCAATTCATTCAAATTCCTTGGGTTCGTTTTGTACACTTCTTGTTTGATATAACCCAATAAAAAAAGTCTGGTGCAGTCAGGTCAGGTGACCTTGGGTAGCGGAAAGTATAGTTTGGGGATATTAATTTGTTTGGGAATTTTCGTTAGAGCTCCGCCATAACCGTTCTGGTTATGTGTGCAGTTGCTCACATCTTTCTGGAACCAAATGCAGTTGAAACGGATACTTCTTCGGCACAGTTCTGGGAAAAAACAACTCCTTCAAAATTTTTAAATAACAGTCCCCGCATTGACAGTTACTATTTGTAATGTATGTATTTTTCCATTCAACACTGCGAACCGAATAATTCTTTTATTCGGGCAAACGACTCACCACCTAAAACACTCGGTTGAACTTCAACCACCACATCTCATTCAATTTCCACCAATTGCGAACACATCCTTTTGTAATACGTGCAAACCCGATAAATCTGACAGTTAGTGCCAACCTAGTCTCGCAAAAGTCAACGAACCTAAGCGGAAAGCAAACGACCACCATGCAATAAAAAACCACCCGGCATCGACGTTCTTTCTTTTTTCGCGATGGCCGTCGTCTTGGCTGGACGTTCATTATCATATTAGAAATAACTTTTGCAGAGCATCAATTTCATCAGCTAATTACACAGGCAACACCGTGAATTTATATTCACACAGGTAAGCACAATTTTGTGTAATCTTCTTTTATTTGCACCACCGCGTTTCATTTATTTCATTGTCGCATGTGCTAATCTCGCGTAACTTATTCTCAGGTGTCTGTTAGGACGTCCATCGAATCCCAAAACGCAGATCCAACGGCAGATCCGTAGCATTGACGAGTTAAACATCCTTTTCAAGCGCATGTACGGCTGCGAGCGCAAACTTATTGGCATTCGACGACGGCCATCGCCTTGTGCTACAGTGCTTCAGCGACATTTCACATCGCCCTGTGCTTTCCATATTTGTGCTACGTATACGAGTGCTATAGCTACATCTCATCGTGCGTGCCACATTTCACCATTGTCGTGGCATCATTTTGCACCGTAATACCATAGCATCGCATCGGCACACAAGAGGACGCTCGCACAGCACCATCGTTACGAGGCCCTAACAAATTAGCATCCGAAGCGCTCGAAAAAGCATCACCCCAATGCAGAAAACACCATCTATGTCATCGCATCACACCCGGCGATGAGCGTCAAACAATTATAATCACCGTGAGAATGCAGAAAACACCATCTACGCATCACATTGCGCATAACCTAAAGATACCCAGGAAAACGCTACAAACCAGAACAGCAGGCGAACGCATCATCAGACCACGGGCAGTCTGTACGGAAGACGTACTCACCGTGTCGTCGCACTCATCGAGTCAAACAACACCCGTACTCACGGACAGCACCCGTTAGTTCGGACAGCGCCCATCCACAAGCGGATGCCGGCACACATCAAACTAGAACAGCAGGCGTGGCAGATAACCATATCGAGATCGGGACACTAAACCTCGACAAGAGAGAGTGATTCCGCAACGATCATCTTAAACCAGCTGCAGCTGATGTATTACCCGTAAGCTATCGTATTAAGCAATCGTAAAACATCTTTATACATGTAGACTATATAATTAGTATTATCATTGTATATACACTTTATAGTAGTGCCATCATGTCGAATTTTTTGTTTTAGCAGACTAAATGCAGATGGCGTTATGAATTGAGCTAGAATGTTTGTGTCTAAACTTTTGCTGTCATCTTCATTTTAAATACACACTTTGAAAACGAAGAAAGCAAGACCAAATAAACCGGTTTGTCTCTTTCGAATCTTTCCGCCGAACGAATTTCATTCCATTGTGTATGCTACGTTCATGTACGTATGCTTTGCAAGTAGCAGAGGTTGATGATGGAAACCAAGTAAGTTATTATTTGTATGGATAATGGATTTCGCATTATCGTCTCTCTGGATGGAAGGGGCGATTCGTTTGAAACGAAAAATTTAATAAATTTTGATTTGGGTATTTGTCTTTCAAATGAGAAATTATGAATTTATCGCATTTTAGATTCTCGCTATTTTGGCTATATCTTGTCGAAAAATTTACCGATTTATATCATTCTTTTTGTAATTGATTTAGAAATATTCAGTCTAATTTATAAAGCAATGAGATAATTTATTTTGTGTCGGTATTGTGCCATGCTGCACCACTACACGATGAATATTTATATGGATAATACGAATTTTCGTTGTTTAAAGTCGCTGCACCTTTGCAATAAAGCATTGAGGAAGGTCACTTGTTTGTGTTTTTCGCTTCTAATGAAGGTTGCTTGATTGGTTCTCTTTCGCATTACCCATGTTGTAACATTAGATATACGTGTTTTTAATCACCGAGCTTTAATCAGACGGCCTACTCCTCGTTTCGTTCTATTATTAGTTGTCATGCCCTGTGGTAAATGGTTCTGCTGAAATTTGCAATATATTTTTTTTTTAGCTTCTGGTTCGCCAAGACGAAGAAAAAGGTACTGCGACCTATGAGGTCGTTTGTACCGTCTGGGCCAGAAATATGTTAAGCTAGTAGTATTTCTTCTTTCCGTATAAAGCGCATAATGATACCAGCAGACCACTTCTTTATATCTTCGGAACTCAGTTGTTCTCTGAGGCCGGACATTCACCTAGAATGTGTTCAGCTGTTTCGTCTTCCTCAAGACATAGCCGGCATTCTGCAGAGTCAACTATTTTCATTATGTTTAGGTGATATTTAATTTAATTTAATTTAATTTAATTTATTTATAAATTATTAAGTACATGTAAGACTTTGTCTTTAAAGAGTACTAACAAAATTAACATTTAGAGTTCCCTTACTATAGAAATTATATAATAAAACAGTTAATGAGATTACATGTATATTTAATATAAAATAAAGATAAAAAAAAAGATAATAGAAAAAATAAATAAATGTGGTATAGATGAAGTAAAAGTTAAAGGCAGGAAGATAAAAAGAAGAAAAATAGGAAAAAGACAATCTACTGCTGTTGAGAAAAGTATTCAAAAATAGCTGTCCTGAATTCAGAGGCTCTCGATGCTCGTTTTAAGACTTCGGGTAAAGAGTTCCATAGCCGAATGGCGTGAGTAAAGAACAGGCGCGATGAGTTAGTGTAATTAAAAGGCTGTACTATTACATTGAATACTCTTGACGACTGTGTGAATTGCAGTTTTTCGAATAGATACAATGGTGATTTTAAATATATAATTTTAGGCAAAAAAATACAATTTCTGGCTTTCAAATACTGTGTGAGAGAGCAACCAAGAATGTTATTCCGGTAAGCCGAAACATGATCATATCTTCGCAGCCCATGAACATAACGAATCATATCATTGAATGCAACGTTTAATTTATTTTGTGAAATGGAATCAAGCTTACAGTAAACAACATCAGTGTAGGTTATTATGGGAAGTATCAGAGTTTTCATTAGTTTTGACTTTATATCACGGGGAACAAAACTGGCACACGTCCATAGTTTCCGAAGGCAACCATAAATTCGACCAATGGTGTAATTTATGTGATCATTACCAGAGAGATCCCGATTTATTATAAATCCTAAGCTCATGACTTTTTCAGCACACTTAATTTCAATACCAGACAACATGATAGGAGGCAGATTTCTAGTTTCTTTAAAGTTTTTGGAAATTAAGATAGCTTGTGTCTTAGCTGGATTTAGTGTTAGTCCATTATTAACGGTCCACAAATACATAGCTGCGATATCTTCATTTATACGATGGAAAAGATCTTCGATTAATCCGACAGGCCTAGATAAATAAATCTGAACATCATCAGCATAGAGATGGAACGATACACTTTTACAATTACGAACTAAGTCATTAATAAAAATAGAAAAAAGAATAGGCCCTAAAATTGAACCCTGCGGTACGCCCTCATGCAAGAATTTATCATTCGAATAATTTTCCCCAACTAATACTCTCTGTGACCTATTACTTAAGTAACTTTTAATAAGCCTGACTGCCCTATCACTGAAACCGAAATAGTGGCGCAATTTACTACATAATATTGTATGATTTACTCTGTCAAAAGCCTTGGAGAAGTCAAGTAAGCACAAAACTGTCAAATAATTGCGGTCATATTGTTGTCTTATATCATCCAATACCTTGACCATTGCTGTGGTACAGCTATGTTGAGGCCTAAAGCCAGATTGAAAGGGAGAAAGCAGACTGTTTGCATTAACATGCCGAACTATTTGATTCGCTAGTAACTTCTCAAAGACTTTTGACAGAGTCGGTAATATACTTATCGGTCTATAATCCGAAGGAACCGAAGCGTGTTGTTTTTTGGCCACATGGATTATGCGTGCAACTTTCCAGCTATCAGGGAAAATAGAGCAAGTAATGCAATGGTTAATTGTATGTGTCAGTGGGCTTAAGATGTAAGGTAAGATAATTTTAATAAAACGAAGAGGTATACCATCCTCTCCCGTTGCATTTGACTTAAGCCCCATTACTGTCTCAAGCACATCGCTTTCATTGACAGCTACAAAGTCGCAGTTAAGGTCACAAAGAAGGTCGGGTTGCAAAGAAAATTGAGGGCTAGTGTCAGAACTTGTTAAAAATGAGCTGTTAAGAACATTCGGATCCAACCCGCACACACTCTCCCCTTTTTTTCCAACTCCAATTTTACGCAAATTTTCCCACAGTTGTTTGGAGGGGAGTGAACTCTTTAGCTTAGTTGAAAAGTAATTACACTTTGCTCGACGTGTTACAAAGGTGGAGTGATTACGAGCCTGACAGAAGACCTCCCAATTCCTTGGGGTAGGGCTACGTTTAAATTTGCAGTACAATTTTTTTCGGGTATTTATTGCGTCTAGGACATGGCGCGTGAACCAAGGACATTTAGTGTTTATCATTTGCATGATCCGCAACGGCACATGTCTATCAAAAAGTTCAACAATCTGTGATTGAAGAAAGTTGAGCTTATCATTCACATGTCCTAGATACCAGCAATACTGCCATGGTTTTGCATTTGCTTCTCTATGCAAAAACTCTAAATTAATGTTCTTGAAATCCCTGTAACGATAGGTGTATGGAAGAGATACATGGGAAAAATCTATGTTATACGTACAAAACATTAAATCATGATCCGATATTCCATCAAGAGAGAGCTGGTCAAACAGAAGAACATTCGAAACATCAGAGACTATCAGAAGATCAAGCAAACTAGGGTTAGTGTTTGGTCCATAACGAGTTGGATAGGAATTACTGATTACAAGCCCATAGGATAAAACTAAGTCATTAAGTTTCTGCGATAGAGAATCACGTTTGCAAAGATCAATATTGAAATCACCACATACAATCAGATGTTCATAAAGAGGGGCAAAATTTGCAACCGCACAGAAAAACGGATCTGGTGAAAAGCATCTGCTTGGATTATAAACACATGACACACTGCACTTAACGCAACCATCTGATATCTCCAACATTAGGTATTCAATTCCGTAGCCCACCGATTTACCAATTACCTTGCATTTTAAAGTTGATTTGCAATAGATCGCAACCCCACCACCAGTAGTGTTAGTTAATCTATCATTGCGATACAGAACATAACCGAACATATCAAAAATATGATCATCAATTTCAGGCTTAAACCAAGTCTCACTCACACAGATAACATCTACTTGAGAGCCCTCAAAAATAAATTTTAAATAATCTAATTTAGACAAGTTAAGACTACGTGCGTTCAAGTGACATACTGAGAAACCAGACTGAATACTAGATAAAACTCGTATCATAGCGCGCATAGAATTATTACTCACACCATTGGCCATGGTAGAGTTTCTACCAGACATAATAACAAAACGAGCATCGTAAGAGCGGATTGCTATATCTTAAAACACTATAATTCAAGAAATACTCAAAACAGCAGTATGATCTTAACAGGCAGAGAAAAGAAGGAAAAGAATAGAATAAATAAGAATAAGATAGAAATAAAGAGGAATAGAATAAATGAAAACGAAACATGAAACAATTTCTAATAAAAGAGTAAAAATAACATATAGATAATTTTAACAATACTTTCATTTTTAATTACAGATAATGTCAGCACTTCTAAATTCCTACGTCCGCAGCAGCAGTCAGATCCTTCAGATGTTGTTGGCTTCTCACGTTGGCATTAGCATCCACGAAGTCATTCAGTTCCTCTATACTGTCAATGGCTTTAATTTTCCCACGCATACTAGCTTTCACAAAAACATTGCCGAATTTTGTGTATACAACAGACAACTGATTTTTTCTCTTATGGGCAAGTGCATGTTGAAGAATAACGCGATTTTTCATCGTCAAACTGTCGTTTATGTAAACAAACCCCACACCTTCCATACCAACATCACGGAGGCAGAGCTGTTTCGTGTGTAGTTTGCGGTAAGCAGCAGCTGAGGCAAGAACAGTATTTCTCTCTTGTGGGCTGTTGAATTTGATGATGATAGGTGAAATAGTTTTGTTACGCTGGCGTGGACGAAAAATGTTCTTCAATGCAGGTGGTTCGCATTTGATTGTTTGACATAGACGATTAAAAATATCAGTCAGATTTTCTTCTGGTAGTTCGGCAATTCCAAATAAAACAGCATCAGCAGCAATGTCTCGTTGTTCCATGGCATCATGTTGTTTATGCAAAGCAACGAGCTCTTTGCGAATTGTTGAAATGGTTGTTGTTTGCATTTTTTCTGCTTCAGTAATTTCTTCAACTCTCTTTACACGTTCGACAATGCTATCGATTCTCTTAGTGAGGAAGTCGAAGCGATTTGACCAGTTTTGTTGAATGGTTTCAATTTTGGAGATGAAGTCGTTGCGAATGTTGTCGATTTCGCCTGATATGTGAGCAGTGACCAAAAGCCGATGTTTTTCTAGGCGTTCATCAAGCATTTGCAGTGTAAGAGATGCATTTCCGCCACTGGGCGTTGTCAGCTTAGGCGAACTTCGTTGAGATGGTGTCAATGATTTTGATTGAAGAGTTTTGGCCCTTGTTTCAATTCCAGCTGCGCTTGACATAATTGAGTGATAATTTAAGCGAACGGTATAAATAAAAGCCAGAGAGTGGTAAGGAGAAACGGCAAAACGATGGAACAACAAAAATAAAATGAAGATGAATAACGATTTATCAAATTTCACTAATTTATGCACCGCACTTGTAGTGATTGTATATTTTAGGATGTAGACAAAGTTGACAGGTTTAATTGTTACGTTTGCTATAAACACTTTAAAGTTCAAGTGGATACAATACTCGAGAATCAGAAAACTATTACGGACGAGGTAAAAAAGTCGACCTACTCAAGAGAACACATCACACAACCCGTCGTCGGCCTTTTCGTTGCCTTCAAAACCTTCGTGGCCCGGAATCCACCACAGTTTGGTCTTGTTCCTTTACTTTACCTACTGAACATGTAAGAAGTAAAGAAATTATGAGTTTATGTTTTTTTAGACTCTTGATATTTTGGGTATATCTCGTCCAAAAATTCACCGATTTCTATCATTTCTTTTGTAATTGATTCAGAAATATTCGATTTGTTTTTTATCAGATATTTATAAGCGAACACGTTGTTGGATACGTATATCTGTAAGAGGCAGCTCACCTGTCGATTTACATTTTTTTTTTATTATTTGAATGAATGTCAAACAAACTACCTACCTATTTAGACATGCAAAAATATATGTTTTCATTGCTTTCTTAAAAGAAAAAAAAACAAATACTGAGAATATTATGTATGTAGTTTAAAGATAAAGAAATGTTCATTTAACCAATTTGGATATTCGAGGCATAGGTACCAATCACAGCATTGAATATTTTATTTAAATTTTTTTTAATGCTGTGGTTGGTACTAAAAAAAACACAAGTCTGTTCTCTTCCGCATCACCTAGGAGGTGGAACATTTGATGCGGTTTTTTTTTCACCGAGGTATCCCCATTAGGCCTACTCCTCGCGCATAGTTCATAAATAAATAAATAAAATATTACGTAACATAACAACGCATAGGGTCCTTTAACCAAAAGCGCATACCTAAAGTATATATAAAAAATAAATAAACTATATATTAATATTACCATAACTAAAAACAAATAAAAATAAATATGAGTACATATAAATATTTATATATGAAAATCAGAAAAACACACCCATTCATTTATTAAAATATAACTTTATTTATAGATATTTATTTACATGATGCTTATCCTTAAAGTTTGGCAGCCTTAAATCCTTGTTGTTTTTTTTTTATTGTAAATTTAATCAGTCCGATTAAAATAAATTTAACGATGTCTTCGTTGTGTCCATAATTGCTACACGTCATGGTTTCTGTCACTTCCAACTGGTTTATCATCTGAGACATGAGGTTTTCAACCAAGTTTGCTTGTTTGCGGTCCTCCGGAAAAACTGTTTCGAATATCTCCTTTATTCTTTTCGCAGTATTTTCGAAGCTTATAGTAGGCACCGTAAGCTTCCCAAACTCTGACACAGTTTGTGTGGTCTCATAAGCCTTGAGACGTATTAACAAGGCTTGTTCTCGATAAGAATTTGTCTCATCGATAATAAATTGTGTGCAGGCTTCGCAATTAATCTTGTTCCGTAACTTAAACGCTGCAAATCATGCGTAGAACGTCAAAGCTCCTTCCTGTAGCTTCTCTGAACATCCTTTCGTTAGTACTGTTTCTATAGTGTTGTTCCTTGCGTAGTATTCATCTGCATCATCGTACTCGATATTGTTTAAAATATCGGTCTCCATGATGTGGTCTTCTAATGGGACTTCAACTGAAAATTCTTCATTCGCTGCCCGCTCAATATCCAGTTCTTCGCGATCTGCTTCATCCAGCAATAGCTCTGCTCCAGAATCTTCATAGCCCGAACTGTATGTATATACATACATATGAAACTTATATTTTTTCTGGCTGGAAAAATGTGGGTTTCTATAACATGCGATACGTCTAACCATGCGTTTGATGGAGTTCAATATTTTAATGCATTTGGGTACCTACCTATAAAATTTCATAATTGTACCTACCTACTTCAAAAGATAAATTTAAACTATACTTCATTTCTTCAGTACCTACTGGGACATCCTGAAACCGAAATTTGCATTAAGTATATCGGCCGCTAGTGGTCGGTATGACGGTATCAAAAGAAGTAGGTATCAAAAAGAATACCTAAATCAATTATATTTAGCTGCCCAAACTGAGGCACTCAGGTGCTTGTGCAAAACCAAATAAAAAATTCTGTTTATATTCGGAGATTCGATTGTGTAACTTAATGCAAACGAAATATGAACCTAATATGATTTTGAATACCGATTATGAATGAATGCCCTTTTTATTTGATGAACCAATAAATAAACCAATTTGAGTTGTTCATGAATAACCTACGGCAGCTATTATTACAAGCAGGGCACGCGCTCGTACACACACTCTAACTTGTCTTATCTTATCTCTGCCTCAATTAATTTTTTTCACATGCAAATCTGATATGCCTCACTGCTGAAATGCGAATCTCCTTCGCCGATCTTAACATATACACACCAATTGTATAAAATACAACAAAATAAGTTCTAGGTGACGGTTTTGTTCTAATTGCAATATGCCATAACCTACCCCAATAACTTTGATCAGAGCAAACAAATAATATACCATCAATCTACCCAACTACAATTATCCCACCTCTCTTCATCCACCATCGCCCCTACCATTAAATATGAATATCTGCTTTTCACTTGCAAATACTCGTATGAATTGTAAAAAAAAAACATTTGAGAATCTTCACTGCTGAAATGCGACTCTCCTTCAATGACCATACACACACATACC
This sequence comes from Portevinia maculata, assembly GCA_949715645.1. NCBI lineage: Eukaryota > Metazoa > Arthropoda > Insecta > Diptera > Syrphidae > Portevinia > Portevinia maculata. The sequence continues at coordinate 46,863,093 of OX454528.1, read as the reverse complement.
AATTGTGTTAAAATCCAGAAAACATAACATACCCCTTCCATCAAAGCAAACAAAAAATATACCATAAATCTACACGAAACCTGCTTTGCCAACCACCACCACTACCTGCATCATCCTCATACTCATATTCCCAGCACGAGAATGGTGTAGAACTAGAACAACACCGTGGTGGAGGTATCTCTGCCTGATTGTAGCGAAAATGCTGCAGTTAGTACAGATAAACCTCCAATACTCCATTAAGGCTTCGGCCGCACTCATTCTTCGTCTAGCCAAAGGCGCGGAAGACATCGTCTTGATCCAAGAACCCTGGATTGTACACAACCAGATTCGAGGACTCAGGACTCCCGGATACTACCCACTGTATGTGACTGATAAAGGTAAACCCAGATCGTGCATACTAGTGAAAAGTAATATTAATGCTTATTTACTCCCTAATTTCAGCGATCGAGATATGACTGTGGCAAGACTGGAGACTGCAGGCAGATCATTCTGGTTGGCATCAGCTTATCTCGCCCACGATCACGTGTGGCCTCTCCCTGGTGATAACCTAGAGAGGCTGGTCGATGAAGCAAGGAGGCAGAAAGCTGAACTCATAATCGTTTGTGATGCTAACGCTCATCACACCGTATGGGGCAGCTCAGATATTAACAACAGAGGTGAGTCACTTTTTGAATATCTTTTAAGTACTAACCTCATTGTCTGTAACCTAGGTAATGAACCCACATTCATTACCAAAAACCGACAAGAAGTCCTTGATATTACTCTTGTCTCCGATACCATCAACGACATGATAACGGGGTGGAAAGTATCGGCTGATCATTCGTTCTCTGATCATCGATATCTTTTATTCAACCTTAACATTGATCCTCCATGCCAACCTTCCTTCCGCAATCCTCGGAAATCAACTGGCCATTATACAGAGAAACTCTACACAAACGTGTTAACTCTGAACTCTTAAGTCCCCCCTGTAACTCCAACGAGCTCGACCATAAAGTCGATGAGCTTACTCTGGCCCTTAACGAAGCAATGTCTGCATCGTGTCCCCTCGTACAACCTAGGGGGAAAAAGAAGCCTCAGTGGTGGTCCACTGAGCTGGGACCACTTAGAAAGGAGTGCAGGAGACTCTTCAATCTTGCTAAAACCTCAAAAGCTATAAACGATTGGGACTCCTACAAGGAATCCCTCAAATTATACAAAAAAGAATTAAGGAAAGTCAAAAGAACGTCATGGAGACTCTTCTGTGGAAAAATAGAAGAATCCTCTGAGGCATCTAGGCTAAGAAAAATCCTTGCTTCAAATCCTACTATGCCTAGCTGCCTTAAGAAGGCAGACGGCTCTTGGACGACATTTAGCGAAGAATCGCTCAATCTGCTACTTGATACTCACTTTCCAGGTAGCTCTAATATTACCGGCAATTATAGCCTTAACAGTTCACATGCACAGGTAACTTACCCTCATGGTCTGATAACTAGGGACAAGCTGACTTGGGCGCTACAAAGCTTCAAACCCTTCAAGTCTGCAAGACCAGACGGCATAATACCTGCCGAACTACAAATGTCAGCGGATATCATCCTGCCTGTGCTGGAGATGATCATGATAAGCTGTCTAAATCTGGTACATATCCCCCGGGCTTGGAGAGAAGTAAAAGTGGTTTTTATACCCAAGGCTGGCAAATATTCCCATGTCAGTCCAAAGGGCCTCAGACCTATTAGTCTATCTTCATTCCTCCTCAAAACGCTGGAGCGATTGATTGATATCCACCTCCGTATGCACATAAACCCGCAATTGCTGTCTACAGCTCAGCATGCGTACCGTAAGGGAAAGTCGGTGGAAACCGCTCTTCATTCCTTAGTACGCACAATCGAATACTCCCTAAATCACAAGGAGTATACCATGGTTGCTTTCCTTGACATAGAAGGCGCCTTTAACAACGTTAACACATCTGCAATCGCAAACGCACTGGCAGAACTGAATGTGGATAGCTCGCTTGGTGAATTGATCAATCTACTGCCAAATAGTCGGATTATCAATTCAAAACTGGGCGTTACATCTGCTAGGAGGTCTGTCAGTCGAGGGACGCCGCAAGGCGGTGTTCTTTCTCCCCTTCTCTGGAACTTGGTGGTGAACAAACTACTGATAAACCTGGAAGGGGAGGGCTGCAGAGTGATTGCCTATGCGGATGATGTTGCTATTGCCGTCTCTGGAAAACACCTCAACACCATAAAGGAACTCCTGCAAAACGCTCTTAACAAGCTAACGAGATGGGCTAATCGGTGCGGACTGGGCGTTAACCCCCACAAAACCGAGCTTGTCCTCTTTTCCAGGAAATATAAAATCCCATATATTGACCCTCCCTCTATTAGCGGTACAAGCTTAACTTTCTCTGACGAAGCAAAATTTTTGGGTCTAATCTTCGATAGGAAGTTAAGCTGGAAACCCAATATACAAGAAAGAGTCAAGAAAGCTACAGTAGCACTTTTCTCTTGTAAAAAAGCCATTGGCAACAAGTGGGGTTTACAACCCCGCATTACGCACTGGCTATATACATCGGTGGTAAGACCAATTCTTACTTACGGGGTGGTTGTCTGGTGGACTGCTCTAGAAAAAGCTATTAACCGCGACAAGCTGGGCAAAGTCCAGCGTTCAGCGTGTCTATGCATTAGCGGAGCACTCCGAACTACTCCCTCCGCTGCTCTGGACATTCTGCTACATCTGATACCCCTTGATATATTTAGCATGCAAACAGCGGCATGTTCCGCTGTCCGCTTAAATGCTACCTCGCAGTGGACAAATAACAATATTGGCCACTCCATTATTCCAGACTACTTTAAGTACCCCGTTTGCAGTTCGGAAAAAACTTCCAAATCACCATTCCTTCCAGATCATTCTGGGATGATGATGCATTTGCGAATGATAAATCGATCCACTTTTACACCGATGGATCAAAAACTAGCGATGGGGTAGGTGGTGGAGTCTTCTCAGAAAAGCTAAATCTTAGCCTCTCTTTCCGTCTTCCTGATTACTGTAGCGTGTTCCAGGCGGAAATTTTGGCGATAAAAGAAGCCCTGACGTGGCTGAAGAGGAATGTGATATCCTCAAAGGATATCCGTATCTTCTCGGATAGTCAGGCCGCGATTAAGTCCCTGGACTCAGTCTCTTCAAATTCCATCATAGCCCAAGACTGCCGATCATCTCTTTCGGAGATGGCAGAGCAGTTCAATATTCACCTCTGTTGGGTGCCGGGCATAGGGACATTCCAGGTAACTGCAGGGCTGATGATCTCGCCAAAAAAGGAACCACATTACCTCCTTTACCTGATAAAGGTTCCCTAGGTATACCAATCGCTACTTGTAAACTCTTGTTTAAGCTATCCGCAATCGAGAGAACAAACCTTAGGTGGACGAGTAGCAATACATGTCTAGCGACTAAGCGGATCTGGCCAAAGCTGGATCTGCGACGCTCTAAGTGTCTAATCTCATTAAACCGACTGCATATTAGCTCCACTATAGGTGTTATCACAGGTCACTGCTTAATAGGCAGGCACGCATCTAGACTCGGTGTGTGCTCAAATGACTTCTGCAGAAGCTGTATGGACGAGGAGGAGGAGGAGACTGTACTTCACCTTCTCTGCACGTGTCCTGCGCTCTCCCATAGAAGAAATCTCCATCTAGGGGACTTCTTGTTCAATGACACAAGCGACTTAGCCAGCACTGGCGCTAGAAGTTTTTCGCGCTTCATAAGAAGCTCCTATTGGTTCAACGAGCAGTGAGGGTAATCCCCAGATCTGTGTGGTACCACAATGGACCTATCATTGGTCTAAGTGTGTTGGCTTTGGCTGACAGCCACGTCTACCTAACCTAACCTAACCTAGACTATCATGATTTGTTGCGGGCGAATGCGCACTGATGGCGTATCGTCGTTTACGCACGGTTGCACTACTATAAGGTTTGTATACAATGGTATTATCTCGATATATATATAAACATACGTAGACGTACCGCAAGCATTCTTGTTTCAGTACTAGTGGTAGGATATCTTTATCTTTTGGTCAAATCAAGTGCAGTACATTTGAGATAACGAAATTCTTGGTGTACAGATCGTTCGAGCGCTACCCCCAATCTTCGCGCATTTCTACGTGTCAGTGTTTATATTCCAAGTTATTTTATCTAGCATTTAGCAGTAGCCGCCGACACCTGAAGCAGTGCACTCCTTCGGTCCTTCGCGTATTCGTATTCGTACCAGCAACAACATCGTCTGTATATATACAGGTCAAGAGACAACCAACAAAAGGCTACAACACCAGGGGCTAGTATTAGTACTGCCACTGATGCTTCAGAAAAGCCTTCCATAAGCGCCAACAGTAGCGCCACACCACCAGTGGCTGGCATTAGTGCTGCCACGGGTAACTCAGTTGCTAAAACAACTGTGGTGCTGGATGCTAAAGCAAAGGCTAATAAAACGGACAGCACAAACGCGCACCGTAACCGCTTTAGGCCAAAACTGGCGGCCGAACAGGCACATATAAGCGGGAAAGATGGACAGAACACCAGAACTCCAAGGGGGAGACAAAGTGGTCTCTCTCAATAGGGTTACGTACGACGCAGGGGTGATAACAAACCTCATAGATTGCGTAATCCCGAGTACGTGAAGAAGAAATGACGTCTATAACTGTGCTGCAGGCAAACCTGCACCGCGCTATGGGTGCATCGGACACCTATAGCCAAAGATGTGCCGAAAGGAACGTCGCTCTTGGTTTAATCCAGGAACCATGGGCAACTACAGGTAAGATCTTTGGTCTTAACAGCAGAAATAGAGAGCTAATTTTTGCCAAAGGTAATTTCAGACCTAGGGCAGCTCTTTCCATTGCGAAAGATATAAAATTCTCTCTCATTCCAGGTTTCAATACTAGGGACCTGGTGGCCGTTTTAATTGAACGCCACAATGGCCATGTGATACACAAGTTTGTATGCGCATCGGCATATTTTGCTAGGGACATAGAGGAGGTACCACCTACACCAGTACAGGAACTTGTCCAGTACTGCCAAACTCAGCAAGTACATCTTGTTATCGGCTGCGACGCGAATGCACATCACCAGATTTGGGGCAGCCGAGACACAAACAAAAGAGGTGAGTTACTTTTAGATTACCTATATAGTAAAGACCTAGTTATTCTTAATAAGGGTGATAAGCCCACTTTTAGGAACAGTATACGAGAAGAAGTTTTAGACCTTACTCTCTCGTCTCCTTTTATACAAAACATTGTAGAGGACTGGCACGTGTCTAATGAAGCTTCTCTGTCTGATCATATGCATATTATGTTCAGGCTGCGATGCAACACCGAGTGCGCGCCGGTCAAATACAATAATAAATTAACTAACTGGAGAACCTATAGTGAAAATCTGGCAATCAGAACTGATCTGCTACCAGATTCACCACTAACACCGAGTGATGCGGACGCTGCACAATGTCAGCTTAACGACATCCTTATCTCATCCTTTAGGAATAGTTGTAAGGTAAAGCGCACCGTGGTAAAAAGAAGCGTACCATGGTGGAATGAAAACCTGGAAACTATCCGCAAGAAGGTGAGAAAACAATTCAATAAATCGAAACGCACCGGCGTATGGGATCAATATCGATCCATGTTAAGGCGCCCTGTTAAAACTAACAAATCACATAAACAACGCCTACCGTTGCAAAGAAATTGCACTTTTCTTGACATATAGGGTGCTTTTGATAACACCGGTTATGATTCAATATCAAATGCTTTAATTCACCGAAAGGTAGACTTTCCCACCATAAACTGGATAAAAGCGATGCTCGAAAGTCGGAAAATCACTGCTTCGTCAGGACAGACTTCAGTATCAGTTTCAGCTATAAAAGGCTGTCCACAAGAAGGAGTTTTATCACCCCTCCTGTGGTCTTTGGTCATAGATGACCTACTTCAAAAATTAAGTAATTTAGGCTACGACATAATAGGGTATGCCGATGACTTGGTCATCATTATTAAGGGCAACGAATCAAACGTAGTTACTTCACGTATGCAAAACGCCCTTAAGATAGCTATAGACTGGTGCGTCAAGGAAAATCTCTCCATAAACCCCAGTAAAGCTATTTAGTTCCTTTCACAAAAAGAAGAAGTTTAGCTCAGATTTCACTAAATGGCACGACCATTGAGTATTCCGACGAAGTCAAATATCTTGGAGTAATCCTGGACAAAAGACTAAACTGGAACTCTCACATCAACAACAAAATCACTAAAGCTAACAGAGCTTTATGGGCCTGTCGACGCACATATGGCAGAACCTGGGGAATCTCTCCAAAGATTGTCCACTGGATCTACACAGTTATGATAAGACCCATTATAACATACGCCTCCATTGTATGGTGGACAAAATCCACACAAAAGGTCGCAAAAGAGAAGCTCAAAAAGGTACAACGGCTTGCGTGCCTTGGTATCTCCGGAGCCATGCGAACCTGTCCAACGGCTGCCATAGAGGCAATAACAGGTATTACACCTCTCCACATATACATTCAAAAAGTGGCGATCCGCAGTGCAATAAGTCAAATACAGTTAAACGAGATAAGTCTTAACGATCATCCGGAACTTAAGACCCTTCTTGATGAACTGCCAGAACTCAACATGAACTGCGCGGTCACAGACCGCATCCATAAAACACTATACTTCAATAAGCGGTTCTCCACGGAGATTCCCAAGAGAGAAGCATGGGTTAGTAATAACCCACCTAACAGCCACAACGGCATAAAATGGTATACGGATGGTTCTAAAATGGAAGCGGGGGTAGGAGCGGGAATATACGGACCAAACAAACGCTTTACGATACCCATGGGAAAAAGTCCCAGCGTATTTCAAGCAGAGCTCCACGCCATTCAAGAATGCGCTAGCCACATAAATTTATCTGGTATAAAAGGTGCAACCATCCATATATTCACGGATAGTCAAGCAGCTATAAACGCCCTTAGCTCGCATACGATTGACTCCAAATCAGTCATGTACTGCTTCAACACCCTACAGGCACTCGGAACAAGTAACAAGGCCAAGCTATGGTGGGTTCCGGATCATGTCGGGGTGGAAGGTAACGAAAAGGCCGACGAACTGGCCAGAAAATGTTCGGAAACATCCTTCATAGGTCCCGAACCCTTCTGCTGCACTCCTAGATCAGCAGCAACGGCAGCAATAAAAAGCTGGGAATACAGAAAATGTATTCATCTATGGGAAAGCATCCCAGGTTTAAGACAGACCAAACAAGCCGTTCGGCTTCAATAAAACTGCCAGCAAATGCCTAAACCTAAGCAGGCATGATATCAAAAACTTAGTAGGTTACCTTACTGGCCACCATGGTTTAAGATATCATCTACACAAAATGAAAATAGTAGACTCTCCTGAGTGCCGACTCTGTCTTGAAGAGGACGAGTCAGCTGAACACATTTTATGTGAATGTCCGGCCCTAAACGGAATTAGAAAGAAGATCTATTTCAGGGAACAAATGTGCCCCGAGGACATAAAAAATTCTTCTACTAGTAGAATTGTCCGCTTTACACGGAAAGTGGAAACTCTACTAGTCTAAATTTTTCTGACCCACACGGCACAAAAGATCTTTTTAGGTCGAAGTGCCCCATATTTAATCGCCTTGGCGAGCCAGAACTTAAAAAAAAAAAAAAAATATATACAGGTAGTGATTCATTAGTGCTCGAACTCTCTAATATTCTATTAGTGATAGGCTTAGTGATTTGTGAATTTGTGCAATTTTGGGCCGATGCGGCCCTAGCGAGGTATCCGACGGAACGGAAAATTCTCCGATCTGATTAGAATCGGAGGATCTTCAAAGCAAAAATCCTTCGATTCTTATCAGATCGGAGAATTTTCCGTTCCGACGGTTACCTCGGTAGGGCCGAATAATTCGTAAAGCAAAACCAATCGAATCAGCAATCCTATTGGGACTTCTTACATCCCGCCAAGGTCTTAACCATATATTATTTTAAGTTCATAACTATATTATCATTTTTAAGATTGAAACCTAAAAATGATATAATCACCCTTATATATATATATTTTTAAGATCTAGATTTCTAATAAAATGTATTATAATCACATCCACATATCTTCTGTTGGAACTCAAAACGAGATACCCCCGATAACGATGGTTTAGATATTTCAGTGGCCACAAGCCATAACCGCTTAAGTCGATTTTTCATACTTTTCAGGAGAGCACTTTGAAATTTCAAATGCGCTCTAGGAATCAGGTAGATATTGCCTTTTTCAAAGTTGTTGGTATGCACAATTCAAGAAAAAGTTTTGTTTTCTAACATATTAAATCTACCAAAGCTCAAACTATATTAATTAAGTAGTAATTAAAGAAAAAGACACTTAGGCTGTTATGGTTTGCGAATTGTTAAACATTTAACAAGCTTAAATCTAAGTAGGCTGTTATTCCCTATCACGAGGGAACATTTTCATTTTCGTATTTCCACTTAAGTCGTTATACCTTGTTTAAAAATATGCGATAAGACTTCGCATGTTGAGTTAGGTTGTTTTTCCTTACCAATGACCGTTGAACTTTATCGACTTAAGCAAGTTTTCTTCAGTATCCATTGGTTTGGTTGTGTCAAATGTTTTTTTTTTTTTAATTTTCAAACAATATTTATCTTTTATTTAATACAAAAACAAGAGATTAACAAATAAATACATTTTTTTATTATTATATATAATTAATCTTTATTTTTGCATGCAAATTTATTAATATAGAATGTAATATAATACATAACATATAAACATAAATCAATGAAATAAAAATTTATTTATTTCTATGTAATATAAGTAGGTAAAGATTTTTCAAAACAAGATCTTCGTTTAAATATGTTCTTCTTTGTCATGTTCCGTTAAATCGGGATGAGTATTTGCCTCATCCATATTGGATGCAAGATTGTCATAGAAAGGATGAAAATCGGGACTAATAAACTGTTTTAAATCCATAAGATCTTTTTTTTTCTCTTGAGAGATTTTTGGTAGTTCGGTTATTTGAGTTAAATCGTTTATATTCACACCAGATCCTCTTTTTCCCACTTTAATAGTTTTAAAATACTCATTTGTATCTAACGAATGTTTGTAGGATACTTGATAACAGTTTTTTGTATAACGAAAGCATCGAACTTCGTTCCAAGTAAATTTGACACCATCTTCATTAAAACGTTTCCATGCAAATTTTGTTTTCGAAAGTTTGGAAAAATCATAAAAATCAGTGTTCTTCATTTCAACGGCCTCAATTTTGGCTCCAACAGTGTTGACAAATTGGTACCAATCCCTTGGGGTTTCAATACGAACATTTGTATTGTAACGAAGTAATCTTCGCCACAGGTGCTGTCGCACAAATACACCTGCCCACCACCACCAATACGTTAGCAAGCATATTGCAGCACCAACAAAACACTAACAAAACTCACCACACCAATACCAACCCACCACAGCACACACACTAGCACACTCCCACCACTACCAACACGCGCGCCCAAACTTACCACACTCCAGCTCTAAAAGTCACCACTGATTGGATGCGCATGACTCGCACGAAATTCCAAGTCAGTCGAGTGGTGGCCGCCGGACCAGACACATGACAGCTGGATCCAGCCAACATGTGTGGAGCAGAAGCGCTCTGGCGGACACTACGGGCTCACGTAGTAAGAGCGGGCAGTGAGGACAGAGGGTCCGCAGCTTATTGCGGCTCAGGTACTCGCCCCTCATAGAACGTAGTTGGTAAAAGGGAGTTGGTAGGCAGTAGTTGGTAGTGTAGTGTAGTGTAGATATAGAACAACGATAACAACAATAACAACAATAACAACAACAACAACAGCAGCAGGGACCACAACAGCAGCAGACACCACAACAGTAGCAGGCACCACAACAGCAGCAGACACCACAACAGCAGCAGACACCACCACAGCAGCAGACACCATCACAGCAGCAGACACCATAACAGCACAGAAGCAGCACCACACCGAAAGAGGAGAAACTCACTCCATAGGCGCCTATAAAAGAGGACCGCGCCTAGGATTCGAGGAGTTCACCGCCGGAGCTTAGCCACGCCGCATCGACGCCAGGAGTTATTTTATTACAAGTTAAATAAAGTGAATTAAAGTTAAAATTAAGATTTGCAGTTTTTTTACTCTCGCACAATTCCTGGGTGCTTATTCGCGGGTCGATTTTCCCCCCCTTTCTATTTTCAGGACCCAGGCATTCCCGCTTAGTCTACCCCGGCTGGGAAACCACGTTATAAATGGCGCCCGAGCAGGGACAACAACAAAGATAAAGCGAAAGACGACCAGAACGAGAACAGTGCACATGGGGAAATCGTGGATCTACGAACTCACCAAAGAGGAAATCAAAGCGGTACTACAATAACTGCAGGGAAACACCACGGGCAAATTGGACGAGCTACGGAAGACACTGGCAACATTCATCGACAGTGAAGAGGGGAATAAAGCACAGCTTGGAGAACTAGAGGCCCGTTACAGCAAATCAACGCGGCAGACATCGATAGGAATTCCATCAAGCGACAACAACACAGAAGAGGAAACCACCGGTACTTCCTGGAAGCCACCACAGCTAACGGGGCAGGCATTCGGCACCAATACAACCACTTGGAAGACTATCGCAACAGGGAAGAATACGATCAAACCAGCAGAAACACAACCGTTAGGAAAAACGGTACTAATATCAGGCGACGAATTAGTGGGACAACGTCACAATACAACAAGTACAGGAGAACAAAGGATGCTAGATTCAGAAGAGGAAACCTGCTCCGGAAATCAAACGGGACCAGCGAACGAGAAGATGCCAGAGTCCGACATCAGCGATGCAGAAGTCTGCGATAAGGTCCGCAAATGGGGAATCCGCTATGATGGAGGAAGGGACCCACTCGGATTTATAGAACAAGTGGAGGAGCTGGCTAAGTGCTACTGTCTTCCTCTTGACCGAATGACCAGAACTTTGCCGGAGTTATTTAAGGACAGAGCGTTGTCCTGGTACCGCAACAACCAGTGCGACTGGACAAGCTGGGGCGAGTTTAAGCAGGACTTCCAGCTCTATTTCCTGCCACCACGGTTTTTCGAACGACTGGAAGACGACATCCGCCGGCGAGTCCAAGGCCCGCGGGAAAAATTCACGGAGTACGTCACTGCAATTCAATCCCTTATGCGGTGGGCCGTCGACATGAGCCGAAAGCAGCAACTGGAGAGAATATATAATAATTGCCGGCCCGAATACAAGATGTACATCCGGCGTAAGGATTTTGTAACCCTACGGGACCTTATCCTCCTTGCGCAAGACTACGAGGGCATCCAGGCTGAGCAACGTCCAAGCCGAGTAAACACCATGGAATCGCCTGGCAGTGGACCACGTCACCCAATACCCACGACGCATGACACTCCGAACATCGGGCAACGCAACCAGAGACCTCCAGACCAGAGACCATCAGGGTCACACAATCGTTGCTGGCATTGTGGCCAGGAAGGCCACGTACGGCAGAACTGCCAAAACCCACAAGTCCTCTTTTGTTGGGACTGCGGCAGACCAGATGTTCGTACGAGAGATTGTTGCCGTCGTAGAGGGGGAAACGAAAGGAGAGTTCCTGTCAATTGGAGCGACCAGGAACTCGCATAAGTCATGCCTCCACCAACCCACCTCAACTATTTTTAAAAGACGACACACGCATATACGCCCGCATCACCATTGAACACGAAGATTTCGACGCACTCATCGATACCGGAGCAACACGATCCTTTATCGACTCCGAGACAGCGAGAAAAATAACCAACGACATCACACCCAGACCCAACGAAAACCAATATACCAGACTTGCCGATGGCACCATCGTGCTAGTTGAGAGTAAGACGTTACTCGACGTCAACTATAACGACAGCACCTATACCCAAGAGCTATTGGTCATGCCACGCATGATTCACCCCATCATACTCGGCATGGACTTCCTGGCCCGAGTGGGGCTACTTCTACGTCTCGCCGCCGACGTTATCGAGATCCCGGAACAACAAACATCAGCCATGACCGACCGAGACACGACAGCTACAGCCGATACGTTTACCGACGGAAGCAGCCCAAATCACTCCCGAATGAATCCAGCACGGAGTAAGAGAGTAAGTGAAGAACAAACAATCGACGGATTTCTCGCTAACGAATTACCTAGGTTCGATCGTATACAAGGGGTTACTCACATCGCCGAACACAGCATCAAGATGAAGGACAGCCGACCAATCAAACAGCGATACTTCCCGCGAAACCCAGCAATGCAGGCCATCATTGATCAAGAGATCAACGCCCTTCTGCAAGAGGACCGAATTGAGCCATCCAATAGCCCCCACAGTGCCCCATAGTGCTAGTTAAAAAGAAGCAAGGTGAGTGGAGGCTGTGCGTGGACTATCGGCAACTTAATGCACATTCTATTCGAGATGCATACCCACTACCACAAATACAGCCAATTCTCGATAAACTCCGACAGGGCAAGTTCTTCAGCACCATCGATCTGCGCAACGGGTACTGGCAAATACCAATGAACCCCGACAGTCGACAGTACACCGCGTTCACGGTACCAGGGAGAGGACTCTTCCAGTGGGAAGTAATGCCCTTCGGACTACACTCGGCACCGGCGACCTTCCAGCGGGCTCTCGACCAAGTCATAGGTCCAGAGCTAGAACCCTTCGCCTTCGCATATCTCGACGACATCGTAGTGATCGGACGAACACTCGACGAACACTTGATCAATTTGAAGAGAGTGTTCGATAGACTGATTCAAGCCAACCTAAGAATCAACCCTGAGAAGTGTCACTTTTGCAAGACGGAGCTCCGATACCTAGGACACGTGATCGGTCGCGAAGGCATTCAAACCGACCCGGACAAAATCGACGCCATAGCCCAACTGTCCCCACCGAAGAACATCAAGGAGTTACGCAGATTCCTGGGAATCTGTTCATGGTACCGACGCTTCGTGGATGGGTTCTCGACACTAGTGGGACCCCTGACCCAACTTCTAAGGAAAGGCAGAAAGTGGACATGGCAGAATGAACAGCAGGCAGCGTACTATAAACTCAAGGCAAGACTAACTCAGGCTCCAATCCTTGCTTGTCCGGACTTCGAAGTACCGTTCATGCTGCAGACCGACGCCAGTGACTGTGGACTAGGCGTGGTCCTCCTACAGGAACAAGAGGGAAAAGAACGCGTCATAGCGTATGCTAGCCGGACTCTAAACGGTGCTGAAGTGAACTACTCGGTTACGGAAAAGGAGTGCCTTGCGGTCGTCTGGGGTGTTCGTAAAATGAAACACTACCTGGAAGGCTACCATTTCACCATCATCACCGACCACCAATCCCTACGTTGGCTCAACTCCATAGAATCACCATCAGGCCGAATCGCGCGGTGGGCTCTGGAACTGATGCAGTACGATTACGAGGTCAAATATCGACGAGGCAAGCTCAATGTCCTAGCAGATGCTCTTTCGAGGCAGCCCCTCCAAGTGTGCGAGGAACTCCATGCCATTGAACTGCCACGCCAACGAGAAGACTGGTACGTCAAGAAGAAAACGGCCGTCCTAAAAGAACCATCGAACTTCCCGGATTACCGCGTTGAAGGAGAACAATTATACCGACACATCCATGATAGCACCGCCTACCTTGACGAAGAGTACATCCCTTGGAAGCTCTGTATTGCCGAAGACCAACGCAAACGTGTGCTGGAAGAGTGCCACGACGAGCCAACCGCCGGACATCTAGGGATAAATAAAACCATCGCCAGGATAGCCAAGTTATACTACTGGCCGGGCATGTTCAGGGACGTGGCGAAGTACGTGCGCCGCTGCCTGTCCTGCCAGCGGTATAAACCACAGCAACGGGCAGAGGCCGGTAAAATGTTCTCGACACCCGCACTAGAACCCTGGGCAGTGGTATGCTCCGATTTTGTAGGACCACTACCACGATCCAAGCATGGAAATTCGTTCCTGATCGTTTTCCACGACAAGTTTACCAAATGGACTGAATTCGCCCCAGCGCGCAGCGCGACCAGCAAATCCCTCATCAAGGCTTTCAGGGAGAGGATAATTGCCAGGTTTGGAGTACCAAACATACTCATATCAGACAACGGAGCTCAGTACACAAGCCGAGAGTTCAACAAGTTCCTAGCCGACAACGGAGTTCATCACCAGTTTACTGCGCCGTATACACCACAGGAGAACCCCACGGAAAGGGCCAACCGGACGATAAAAACAATGATGGCGCAGTTTACGAAAGAAAACCACCAACGATGGGACGAACTTTTGCCAGAACTCACATTGGCGATCAACTCCAGCAAGCAAGACTCGACTGGATACAGCCCCGCCTTTCTGGTACAAGGAAGAGAACTGCGACTGCCAAAGACACTCTATGCCGAGGTGACTGTGGGAGAAGGAATCACACCGCAGTCTGCGGAACAGCGCGCATCAAAAATACGCGGCATATTTGAGATCGTGCGTAGTAACACCAACCAAGCCTTTGCCAAACAAGCAAGACACTACAATCTGAGACGGCGCGCCTGGTCACCCAAAATTGGCGATCTCGTGCTATTACGCCAACATCCACTGTCAAAGGCTACGGATCACTTCGCAGCGAAATTAGCACCGAAATTCAACGGACCATATCGAGTTTGTACGTTTACCTCTCCAGTTCTGGTAAAACTCAAACACACACAAGGCGATAAGACGCAAATCACAGCGCATGTGAAAAATTTAAAACCATTGGTAGAGTGAAGCCACGGAAATCCGAGACCATTCATCACAAAGACACGGACAATGGAAGATGCTGAACTAACGAGTAGCTGCCGACATCCCACCCACCGGATGTTGATTGCTGAAGTAGGAGGGGGATGTAACGAAGTAATCTTCGCCACAGGTGCTGTCGCACAAATACACCTGCCCACCACCACCAATACGTTAGCAAGCATATTGCAGCACCAACAAAACACTAACAAAACTCACCACACCAATACCAACCCACCACAGCACACACACTAGCACACTCCCACCACTACCAACACGCGCGCCCAAACTTACCACACTCCAGCTCTAAAAGTCACCACTGATTGGATGCGCATGACTCGCACGAAATTCCAAGTCAGTCGAGTGGTGGCCGCCGGACCAGACACATGACAGCTGGATCCAGCCAACATGTGTGGAGCAGAAGCGCTCTGGCGGACACTACGGGCTCACGTAGTAAGAGCGGGCAGTGAGGACAGAGGGTCCGCAGCTTATTGCGGCTCAGGTACTCGCCCCTCATAGAACGTAGTTGGTAAAAGGGAGTTGGTAGGCAGTAGTTGGTAGTGTAGTGTAGTGTAGATATAGAACAACGATAACAACAATAACAACAATAACAACAACAACAACAGCAGCAGGGACCACAACAGCAGCAGACACCACAACAGTAGCAGGCACCACAACAGCAGCAGACACCACAACAGCAGCAGACACCACCACAGCAGCAGACACCACCACAGCAGCAGACACCATAACAGCACAGAAGCAGCACCACACCGAAAGAGGAGAAACTCACTCCATAGGCGCCTATAAAAGAGGACCGCGCCTAGGATTCGAGGAGTTCACCGCCGGAGCTTAGCCACGCCGCATCGACGCCAGGAGTTATTTTATTACAAGTTAAATAAAGTGAATTAAAGTTAAAATTAAGATTTGCAGTTTTTTTACTCTCGCACAATTCCTGGGTGCTTATTCGCGGGTCGATTTTCCCCCCCCCCCCCTTTCTATTTTCAGGACCCAGGCATTCCCGCTTAGTCTACCCCGGCTGGGAAACCACGTTATAGTATTTCTTTTCATTCGTTCAATAAGAGCGTGATCGCAGTCACATTCCATGTGTGTATGTCCTGGCTCGAGAAATTTGTGATCGATGTGTTCAATATGTTTGGAATTTGATACAAATGCAATAAACATTGCAGCAACAAACGAGTTTTTGTTCTGTCCAGAACAAGAATCGCTGTAGAACGTAACGCTTTTTGTTTTTTTTCTGTTCAACCAATGTCTTCTTTTCTTCATCAGATTCTGCCACCTTGATTTTTGAAACGAATGTGTCGCAGGAAGAACACGTATCTACTTTTGGGGCTTTAAATTTTAGGCCCAAAGTTTTGAAAATTTGTGAATATTTAGAAAGGCTTACCGGATGTGAAGATTCTGACGTATAGAGCCGGTGCATTAATGAAAGATTTAGGCTGGCTGGCAAATACTTTTTGCTTGTATCTCTTCGGCTGTAGTGGCTCTCATATGCAGGAAACTTGGATATGTGTCTCTTTACTTCATCTTCTACCATTAAGTCAGTCTTATTCGCAGGAGTATGTTTTCCTCTCAAGTTTTTAAATGGTGTCCAGGGACAACCAATTTTTTTGTGGATAACTGTTTTTATGAAGCTGTCAGTTTCATTAAAGCACTGTTGAAAATGTTTCTTGCATACATTCAAAACGGTTCCGTCGACTTCAAGAGAATATTTCATTGTATGTTCACGTTTACGCACTCTATTGGCTGAATTAAATAAGGCATCACACCTTTTATCTTCTATAACTATTAGAGAAGCAATATATAAAATTCGTTGGTCATAGCTTCCTAAGGACCAGTAATGGTTGAACAGCATCTTAATTTTTTCAATTCCTATCCTTTCGTTACATTTGTTTCTACAATTATCAAACGGCTTGTAAGTTCTAGCCCTGACAATCTTTCCGCTCAACGATTGATATGATTTACCGCTATTTCTAAGTTTAGTACGAAGCTTTTTCATATTCTTGCACTTTGGTGAAGCAAGTGCATTCTCTATTTGAGCAGCCATTTTAACTACTTCCTCATCATTCTCGGAACAAGAGTTACTAGACTGGCGAGATAAATTAAAATCCGGATCTTTTTGTGAATCGTCAGAGTCCATCCAATCGGGTTTATCCTGTAAAATATTCTCAAAATCGTCATCATTTCCAGGATTTTGAGTAACTTGCTGTGCACCTAAATAAAAATATTTTGTAAGTTCATAAATACAATATCTTTGTCAGGGCCTCATAACTTTATTATAAAATATTAATTTACTGAAACTTTTCTTACTTTTAAGCAATTCAATATCGATATTGTGCCCATTCATTGATGACAGTGTTTCGTTTATTACACTTGGTTCAAAAGTTGGCAAAATTACATCGATTGATTTATTTTGCTTGTTTAAATTGCTTGTACCATTAGCTTCCGTTTCGTGGGTTTTTCCTAAGTGTTAGTAATGTTTTTTTAATTTTTGTCGGACTTTTTAACGATTTTCTTACCTTCTTCAACATTTTCACAATGAAATCTTCCATTTTCAAATCCCCGAACATTTTCTAAAACAAATCCATTATAATTATAAAGCATAAAACATAGGACTGAAAATGAAAAATAAATACATTTGGCCTACACGCTTCAAGTTTGTTAAGAATATTAGTATAAGAGAGAAAGGTGACCGTAAGGTTACACATTACATTGCAGTTGATGGCAAATTGTATCAATCGATAAATTTTATTGTAAACTCTTACAAAAGAATTGGTCGGTCAAGTCTTTAAGCTTGATTTGTTTAGAAAGTGCACTGTAGTGAAAGCGTAGCCTTCACCCCTAACGAAAACAGTGTTTAGACAGGTTTTTGTTGGTGTCAATGGAGGTTTTGTTTTTTAAATAATATTTTACGTGCGGTAAAATTTGACTCGTGGAAAAAACCAACATAAAATGAACCCTTCTGACGTCTGACCATTTCTTTCATAAGGATCACAGTCTTCTCTTTCACTGTTAGACACACTAAAAATGCAGCAAAAAAAGTAGACCAACGGTCGGTCTACATATTAAACCAAATTTTATATTACCTTCTTTACCTATGTAAAAAATCATGAACTGTGAAGCAAATAAAATCTTGATGAATTATTGTCGTGTTTACCAAAACAGCTTTTAACTATGTTATGTTTGCTTTCAAAGAAAATGTTAAGAGTACCTACTGAGCAATACAACATGGTCATTTATTTAAATATGTTTTTTTCCATTTTTTCTTATGTATAAGGATTTTTCTTTTAATTCATATCTGGTTTTTATAATATTGTATGTTAAATTTATTCATTAAGCAACAATAATAAATGGAGGAATCGAAACTTAATTTTTTGGTTCAATTTCGAACCAATGCACGTAAATATTGGTTATGCAAAACCAAATTGTACCCTACATCTAATTTAATAAAACAAAAATGTTCATACCTTTGGCCTTAGCACGTTCCGACAGCATCTTAGCCAATTTCACCATATTTAGTCCTCTATCAGACATTGAAATAATTAATACTTGAAAATCACTTAAAATTCACTTCATATTCACAACGGCGTAAATCAACTTATGAATCACTTTTTCCCGAAATTTCAAATACGCATGTTTTGGAAAAACAACCAAAGTCTACTTAGATTCAAAATATTTTAAATTCAAATATGGATTAATAGCTTAACTAGATACATGATTTTAGAAGAACTATACCCTCGTTTGGAAAAAGAACTTAAGTGGAGATAAGTTTATGCAAAACCAAAACTGTAATTTGCAATAACAGCTTAACTCAAGTTAAGAAAATGAAATATTTTTTCTATAATTCGCGGTTATTCCGAAGTTGACTTAGGAAAAATAAAAAATTACAGTTTTAAATAATTTTCGGGTAAACATTTGGTTATTTGGACTTAGGCTTTTATTCCAAATTATTATTTTCCCATAACGAACAATGATTTTAGCCCAACTAAAGAAAGGTCATTATGAAAAAACAAACAATGGGCAGCTAAAAGACTTAACTTAAGTTATGAAACCGACGTTAAAAAATATGTATTTTTTCCGAGTTAGGTTGTTCTGCCAAGTAATTTTTTTAAAAAACTGACTTAAGCTACTGGGTTTTTTGGCTAAAACTTCTGTTGTATGAAAGGTATATTCCTAAAAAAATGAGTGGGGTAGAATTCGATATTCCGAACACGAATATCATTATAACTCAATTTCGTCATAACTCGAATTAAGCGGTTATGGCTTGCGGACACTGATTTAGGTACATCCGGTGGAGGAGGCTGACGCTGATACCTGTGAACTCGGGCGAACGACGGTAAGGGAAGGCATTTAAGTTAGGGGCTTTTCATAAATAATAGAGTGACATGATTAGCCATGGATTTCGTGAGGCTGTAAAGCTTCATGATGAGGGAGGGCACACACACACACTCAGGTGACTAATCTACACCTTAAGCACCACCACTGGGATAACAACGAGGAAAGAACACCGTAAGATCAAGTCTTAGCAAAGTATATTCGTGCCGCATTTATCAAAAATTCACAGATAACCACACCTGTTCTGAGGCATGTATAAAAAAACGTAACAGCGTTCAGAGCTGAAGTCGCAAGATCCCCCCCGTCCGACGAGCTAGGATGAGCAACGACTAGCATGCCTACGCTTCAACGGCCTGAACACCCGACCGTTCCCATCTGCCCAGACTGGCTCCGGATTCTGTACCTAACGTCATAAGGGTAGTAGGCGATAGGTAATTTTTGTGGATCTCGCTCGCATTTACAGCTACGCATTTCGGTGCGTATATCCGGTTACGGTCCAACAAGTGAGACGCAGTGATGATCGGGTATTGTTAGGAATAGGATGTCTTAGCAAAGCTACACATTTCTCTTGCATATCCGGCTCCACGAC
Organism: Portevinia maculata; assembly: GCA_949715645.1. Classification (NCBI taxonomy): domain Eukaryota; kingdom Metazoa; phylum Arthropoda; class Insecta; order Diptera; family Syrphidae; genus Portevinia; species Portevinia maculata. The sequence continues at coordinate 46,843,341 of OX454528.1, read as the reverse complement.
TTTCCCTTCGACATTTACGAATTCGGTGACGAGTATAAATCGTTACAGAATGGCGAGCGGAGTTTCCTCATCACAGCTCCTCACATGCATCCCTTATTCCAACCCAATTACGAGTAATTGTGAGGGAATACTAAAACATCTTTCGTTACATATTACACCTTTTTCTTCCCATCATGAATTATCCGTTGTAATGACCGTCTGCTAACTCCAATTTGAGCCGATAAATTTCGAGTCGAAAAGCTTGGATTTGCCTGAATTGACGATGCTACAGCCGACATTGTGTCTTGAACCCAAACATAGGGATCTGGAAGGTACGGTCTTCGTGCGATGCTTCCAGTTTCGGCAAACATGTTTACCAGCCTCTTTATGGTCCATCTACTTGGGAGAGTGCCGCCAGACTTGCGCCTAAGTTCCCTTTGGACGGAAATGAAGAACTACAAAGCATGGTACCGCTGCACTATCCAAATTCTCTTTTCGGTATCCCAAGCATATATTTTAAAAAATATAAATAGTAACCTGCCAAATATAAAAATATAAGCCGATTACTCACACAGAAAGAAAGTTGTTACGTTTTGCTTTTGTATTTGTATTTCCACCTGTGCACTATAAAGACAATTTTCTTGAAGGTGTACATGAAGGAAGCATCGGGCTGCAAATAGGAGTGGCTGAGTAAATACTGATATATTTGTACAATATTAAAACATATCCAAAAGTACACACTGGTCTCTAAAGATCATTATTGTGTGATAATCATGAAAGCCATTAGCTTACAAGCTATAACGTATGCTCGAGATAATGGAATAATTTTTGTGTCTTGCAACCGTTAGATCTTGGAGTTTTTGGGCCATTTAAGTCAAAGTTGAAAACAGCGTTTAACAATTGGTATATGACGAATCCAAGGAAAACAGTCAGCATTTACAATATTCCCAAACTGGTTAAACTTGCATATTTAGAATCGTTTACAGCGAAGAATATAACAAGTGGATTTAACAACCAAATGTTTAATTTTAAAGTATAAATTGTCAAAGACTAATTACAAAGACCTCATATAGTTTGTTAAGGTTAGAATTACGAATAAATAAACTAAGAGTGATGTCAAATATTATTAGGTCAGTTTCAAGATTAATATTTGTTTGCTTTTTTGTTAAAATGAGCAAGTTAAATAAACTTTTAAAATACCCTGTATCAGTCTTGCCCATGTTGTGCGAAAGTACCCCATCTGCTGTTCGAAAGTACCTCACAGGTGCGGTGCATTCGTACAAATAACCTATCCTAGACAAATTTCAATAAGTCTTTAACCAATTGCGGGTGGCAATGGTGCAGTAGTAGTGTATTCGCTTACGGAATGGAAGGTCGTGCGTTCGAATCCCGGCCAAGTCCATTACTTTATACCGAATACATGAAATCGTAATCTCCCTAAGTAACTTAGACACCACCCGTGGAGAAAAACCCTACAACTGCACCCAAACACTTCTTTCCTATCTCTCTATTCTTTCCAATACCAAGTAGCTTACACTGTGTTCTTAGCATTATAAGGGTACTGTAACAACAGAAAAAAAAATCCCTTTAGCGTAAGCAAATTATAAAAAAAAAAAAAAAAAAAAATTACATAATAATTTCAGACTTTTTTGTAATATTTATGCACATAAGTACATTAATTACATACTGAAGTTAATCACTAACTAAATAACAGAAAAAAGTGTAAGAAGGGTAACCACTTTCCCCTATGTATACGCTGTTGAAATTCAATTTTGCACACGGAAGGCTTTCTTTAAAAGTTCCCACAAAAAACGAGAAATCCTACGACGTTTTAACACTGATTTGACCTGATGAAGCTGAACACAAACACAACATATTAATGGCGTTTTTCATTGAAGAAAATATTTGCAAATTGAACCAAAACATGTATAATTGAAAGGAGCAATTTTTTCGATTTTCAATGACTATAAGAGAGAAATCAGTATGGCTATCATAAACATAATAAATAAAGTCGAGGAAAAGCGTGTTATTTTTATAACCCTATTCTAAGGGAATATTAATTTTGACGCATAGTTTGTAACATACCTTAATATTGCCCGTAGACCCCTAAAAGTTACTATATTTACGAGTATGATCAGCATCGATAGTAATGTCGATCTAGCCATGTCCGTCCGTCCGTCTGTCGGCAAAAATTAGGCCTTTAAACTGGACCTAGAGAGCTGAAATTTTAATCATATACTCTCTAGGGTCCCGAAATAATCAAGTTTACGAATTTTTGAAATCCGCCCACAGACTCGCCCACAAACTCAAAAAATCAAAATGGAAAAAATCGAATTTTAAACTAGAGAGCTGAAATTTTGTATATATAATCTATGACTCCTAAAACTGATCGGGATACAAAATTTTCAAAATCCGCCCACTGACACGCCCACAAATAAATAAAACAATTTTTTTGAAAATCCAAAGTTTGAGCAAGGGAGCTGAAATTTATAATATATACTCTCTAGGGGCCCTTTATGCTCATGTGTTAATTTTTTTTAAATCCGCCTACTGACCCGCCCACAATTAAATAAAACAATTTTATTGAAACACCCAAGTTTGAGCTAAGGAGCGTTTTTTTTTGATAAAATCCTTTAAATGTTATATAACAAAATATGTAGAGCGTTCTTAACAATTCAACCATACTTAGACTTTTGTCACGCCCACTTATGAGGGATAGGAATAAGAATAGGGTATCCAACAGTTCGCCCAAGCGGACTGTAGTCCGTCCCTATGTTTTTCAGAAGAAAGCGAGTACTGAACAAGGAGGAATCTCCCAAGGGGAAAAAGGGATACACATGAAATTTCTTAACAATTGTAACTATTCACTGAGAGATTTTGTAACCCGACATAGATAGGGTCGCCTTTGCCTTTGCTTTCTGACGATGAGTACGAGTAAGATAGACATATGGATACACACAATGGCAATAAATAAATATTCAATGACATAGTGGGCGTGCGCAGTTTATATGCGATTGCGAATATCAAGTTCATTTTTGGAAGTGTTTCATGTGTATTTTGTAGAAAGTGTTGACCTTTTTAAGACCTCTTGTAGCTCATCGACTTCCGATTGAAACCGACGAACCGAACTTCGCTCGACCTCTGACTTTGTAATACAAGTGAAAAATGTGGGGTAGATATATGCGATTTCTGGTGATACCGAAGAATTTATGGAGGAGGAAGGCGTTTGGTTTTGCAATGGGAAGTGGAAATCTGTACAATTTTTTAATTATGAATCACCAACGGCGTGACGAGAAATTTTGATATTTCATACAAATATGTGGTCCAAATATGTTTGTTTAAAATATAAATAAATATTTTTCAAATAACTCCCATCACTCACCCGTAAATCCGCAAATTAAATGGCAATGTTTTAACTGCTGTCATATAAATTCGTAGCGAATTAAGTCGATCCAGAGAAAATGTGTCCTCATCAAGAGATACTGATGCACCATTTCCCTTAGCAAAGACTGACGCTGTTTTCCCAACGCCAGGAGACGCTGAAGATAAAGTAGACATACTGCTAGTTCCTGTTGTTGTTGAAAATCCGCCAACGCTACTATTATTCGAAGAAGATGATGATAATGAAGGTAACGACGACGATGACGCTGACATTAATACTGAAACTGATGAAGGCAATGATGATGTAGAAGATGTGTGTGAGGAAGACGCTGAAGAGGATGAAACTATTCTACTCATACCACCAGCTGTGCCGAACGCAGATGAAGATAAAGATGATGACGACGACGATGTTGATGTAGCTAATTGTGATGCTGCAATGGTTTCGCGACTGAACGCTGCCGACTGTGTTAAGAGCTGCAATTTTTTAATTTGCTGTAATGATAAATGAAAAGTGCAAGGAATAAATTGTAATTGTTTAAATATAGACAGAAAGTCGTCCGATTGTAAATATTTTATTTAAATGTCTGCTCAGAGCCAGCTGATCCTTATGCGATGCACTAGTAGTATTTTTTTTTGCGTAAGTAAAGTCTTTCAAGTATATCTGCTGACATAAGAAGAAATACAATATGTTGAAGTCAAACGTTTGGTAGGTAACACCATAACAGATTACAGATCCCTTGGTATTCTATCGAAAGCTTTTTCAAAATCAAACAACACCATATGCAAATCCTTTTTGAAATCACGATGTTTTTCCATCATGATCATACTTTGGATTGCATCTATGGTCGATTCACCTGCGACAAACCCGCATTGGTTTTCAGATAACTGTATTATTTTCAGCATTCGGCTATCTAATACCCGCTCAACGATCTTCAGCGTATGTGACACCAGCTTGATTGAACGGTAACTATCGCAGTATAATTATATGATTGAATAGGTAAATAAAAAAAAAGTGATTTATTTTAATATTTTCAATACAGGACGATGTTGCAGTCACGTGCCTGCAATAGTATTGTTGATATATTGAACCGACCTGCTTTAAGCTCAAGGATCAAAATGAAAGCCATATTATCGGAGAATCAACGTATAGTTCGAGTGGTATTTGATGTTGAATAATTTCAGGACAGTTTTTGAAGTTTTATCCAAACTGAAGTTATTGTTTTTACGCCAAACCAAAGCTATAATGAAGCATTTCATATAATTCCGTTGAACATTATTCTAAAACAAGATTTATCACTTCCATTTTCAATGTCGTACCCCCAACAATACTATTCTAGGCGCGGGACTGCAACAATCTAACATTGCCCTGTATTGAAAAGGTTAACATAAATGACTTTTTTATTTGATATATTCATTCAATCCAGCCATAAATACTTACACCATCCTCGCGAATATATCGCTTGGTATCATTAGAGCTTAGGGTTAATTTATTTAAATATTGAGTAAAAATATTGTATAACTTACTTCTAATTACAAACACTGACCTATGAATATTTTGCTTCTTAAGTGAGCACTAATATATCTAAGCTGTTTGTTACCGTTTTTTTTTGTTGGCTGGCAAAATCCTAATCCAAACCCTCCCCGTGGGTGCCGGCTGGTAATGGTCAATACAATTATCTTGTGGGATGTCAAGACGGTGATCAGCTAAGGTCAGGGGGCCACAGTGATGCCCCTTTATGCCTTTATTCATCAATAGTTTAATACCCAGTGATGCTCCTTTACCATAGGACGGAAGGTGCCTAATTTCAGTGGTCATGCGAGCGTACATAGTACATAAACCCGTGCCGAAGAATGTAAGGCTGAGGGCCAATTCAGTCGATAGCGAGCTCCTTCAGACGCCCAGGCAAGGTCTGTCGTACCCCTGTTGCCTTATCCCGGTATATCGGCTCTGCCGGGATGGACCTCTATTTCCGACCTACTCGAGGGAACAAAATTCAATTTTAATAAACATGCCAAACAATGAAGACAATAACAACGAAAACCGACCAAGACTGACCAGACAAGACGAACCCAGCCAACTAACCCAGGACAAACGCGACGACAACCAACTCTGCACCAGCAATTCGGACCTCACGACAACCCTCCCCATTTTCAAAAGCTTAAATATTGAGGAGGGCTCCCAATCCTCATTCAAAACCGCCAATATTGGATCTGAGACCGAAGACGAATTGCTGGATGACAAGGAATCTGAGGACAACACCCTGAAACCACACGTGGTCTCCAAAGAGACAAGCGAGCGGAGTAACTACAGGGCCTCAAAACGATTCCTTAAAAAATGACTGAGAAAGACCCAACCTTTATCAATGATAGAGACAGGGCCTTGATCAGGAAGCATAAGAGGGCAATAAAGAGCTTCGAAAATCAGGGGGCTCACAAACCCAATGAACCATCAGGAACAACAGTAGTGGTGGTAGACAAATCCAAAGGTCCTAATAAGGCTAACAAGGAACAGTCTGAAACCACCAGACCCTCAGAAATAAAGAACAAGATACAGGCTTCAAGCAGGGTCTCTACAGGCACTAAGGCCGGAACCTTTGGCACCTCTTCGAAGAGGCAACGGTCAGAGGAAGAGAAAAAAGAAAGCCGACCGAAAAGACTCAAGGCTTCAACAAGCCTAGACAGCACTGCGACGAGCCTAATAGCAGCAGTCATTGACGAGCAAGATCCCGAAGGAAAGATCACAGCTGAGCACTGGCTGCTAACAGAAAACGTCAACATCCGTAATGGGGGACCAGATTATGAGTTTGACGGGGCCTGATGGCACAAAGGTGTGAAGATAGTGGGGTGTGGAGACGGGCATACCCTTGAGTTTCTCTCCAAAACCATCGCCAGCATTGGCGAACTGTGGGAGGGAGCCAAACTGAAGGTCATACCAAGATCCGCACTGCCACTTAGACAGAAAGTCAAAGTCTGGATACCACCAACCTTCGATAAAGAAGACGACAAGAACATCGTGGTCCTCCTCGCTGGGCAGAACAAAACATCCCGATCAAGGATTCGGTCAAGGTATACTCCAGAAGAAGTGGTGACGGCAAGGAGCTCTGCCTTGCAATAAACCAATCTTCTGCAGCCAGCATAAGACAGACCCCAGGCAACACGGCTGGATGAAGATGAAGAGCCAAAGGTTGCAAAAGCTGCTAGTGGTGCAAATTAATTTGCATCACTGTAAAGCAGCAACACACGACCTACTGCTGTTCATGTCTGAGGTAAGCGTGGACGTGGCATTAATTCAAGAACCTTATCCTCGCTTCAGTTTACATGGCACACGACGACGAAAACCCATCATCCGATACAGTACGTGAACTAGTGGAGCACGCTAATACACGGAACACATCAGTGGTAGGGTGCGACGCAAATGCACAGCACACGCTGTGGGGCAGCACAGGAATTAATAAAAGAGGTGAGGCGTTGTTTGAATATATCATTTCCACAAATCTAGTTTTGTGTAACAGGGGAAACCAGCCCACTTTCCAAAACAGAAACAGGGCAGACATTTTAGACATAACTCTCAAAAGCAACAATGATCAGATCAGGATAGAAGACTGTAGAGTTTGTGGAGAGAACTCTTTCTCAGACCATAATAGAATACTCTTTACAGTCAATCTACAATATATGACACAACGAATCTTTAGGAATCCTAGGAAAACGAATTGGACAGACTATGCGAAAACGGTCAGTGAGTACACACAACATCCAAAAGAGGACAAGTTTGTCGATACTCACTCACAGTCAACGACATCGCAGTCGAGTATATTACCAGAACTATGCACAAAGCCTTTATTAAACACTGTCCCATCTCTCGCAATCGCAAACCCAAAAAGGCAACTTGGTGGACCAGCGATCTTCAAAAGCGGCGAACATTGGTAAGACAACTTTTTAACAAAGCAAGACAGAGTAAAACAGATGAAGACTGGACTAAGTATAGGTCCGAACTTAATCTATATACTAAAAAAATAAGGAGAGCAAAACTCGAATCCTGGAGCACGTTATGTGAATCCATAGAGAGTACAAACGAGGCTGCCAGTCTACGTAAAGTACTATCCAAAGACCCCACGGTCCCAGGGTATAATAAACGTGCTGATGACTCTTGGACAGAGTCTAGCCCAGAAACTCTTCAAATTTTCATGGATACTCTCTTTCCGGAGTCTATTGAGAACACTGGATGTGAGGTCACCCACACCCCGGTTCCGCAAGACACACAACCGGACATGGCAATTGAAAGTATCATAACAGAGCACAAAATTGCTTGGGCAGACAAATTTTTGCCAGCCCTACAAATCGGCGGGACCAGATAATGTCATACCAGCAATGATACAACAGGCTCTTAACGCAATACTGCCATGTCTAAAAGCTATATTCAAAAGCTGTATAAGACTCTGCTACATACCGCAAAGCTGGAAAGAAGTAAAAGTGATATTCATTCCCAAAGCAGGGAGACATATACACTGCACAGCAAAATATTATAGGCCGATAAGTCTCTCATCTTTCAACAATGTCAAAACAGCGGCCATAAAAACAGCGCTCATAGACTTAGGAGCGAAAATAGAAATAACGAACTGGGTTTACGAAATTCTTAACAGCAGAGTAATTGACTCAGAGGTCGGAGAGAGTAGCATAAGGAAAACAGTGACCAGGGGCACCCCACAGGGAGGCGTCATATCTCCCCTCCTGTGGCTTCTAGTGGTCAACAAAATCCTCACGACTCTAAAGGTCAAAAATAAGTGGAAAGTATCTCCCCACTATTAGTGAACTCATGGAATCTGCCCTAAAAGAATTATCCTCGTGGGCAAGACCGAACGGCCTTGGAGTTAATCCAATCAAAACCGAATGTGTTCTGTTCACTAGGAAAAGAAAAATCGAGAATTTCGATATGCCGAAGCTAAACGGAATTCGTCTGAAACTTTCCCTGGAAGCAAAGTATCTTTGCATCATCCTAGACTCTCAGCTTACTTGGATACGTAACACAGAGGAACGATCAAAAAAATCACTATGTGCCTTCTACGCATGCAAAAAGACCTTTGGCAAACGTTGGGGTATGCGCCCTTACATAACCCATTGGACGTATACAGCGATCATACGACCCATACTTACATACGGGTCAATTGTTTGATGGAAGGCAACAGAAAGGACTACCTATCTCCATAACCTCTCTAAGGTACAGAGATTAGCATGTATCGGCACACCAGGAGCAATGAGATCAACACCCCAACCCGGGCTGGAAGTCATTTTAAACCTACCCTCCTTGGTGAATACATTCGTAGCATGGCAGCCAAAGGAGCCCTCCGCCTCTAGGAGGCAAACATGTGGAGACACAGCTCCTATGGGCACGGCTTCATAATTCACAATTACTTGGATATCGATCTATCCAGGAAAACGGACTACATAATCCCCAATCGAAACTCTACATACATACCCCAAAGAGAGAACTGGAACACGCACTCCAGCGCACAAGAAATCCATATCTATACGGACGGGTCAAAAATGGATGTAGGTACAAGAGCAGGAGTTTTCTGCGACATAAAGGACTCGTACAGACTCCCCAATGTATGCAGCGTCTTTCAAGCCGAAATAGTCGCCATAGACAAGGCAGCAAAAACAATCTCCGCGAAGAATCTGGATCCTTGCAAGATTACAATCTTCGTAGACAGTCAGGCGGCGATCAAAGCAGTAGACAGCGAAACCATAAAGTTAAAGTTACCATAAAGTCGGTCACAGCGACATCGTGGGGAATGAAAAGGCAGACGAGCTAGCAAGAACAGGGTCAGAACTTGACGCAATGGAAGCCATTACGTCAATAGACATACCAATCAGTGCAGGAAAAATAAACATTGACCAAAAACTGAGGGAACAAATTAACACTACCTGGTCCCAAAGGAACGACTGTGTGATATCTCGCAGCCTATGACCAAGAATCGACGAGAAAAGAACAAAACACATTCTGGGAATGAACAAACAAGAAATACGCATCCTAATCGGCGCACTGACAGGACACTGCACCATAGGTGTAATGGCAAACAGACTGGGTATTAGCTCACCAGACTATTGCAGGAGCTGTCAGGATACAGAAGAAACCGAGACCTTCAAACACCTGCTCTGCGAGTGTCCAAACCTCCAGACATCTCGACTTTGCTATCTGGGCAACAGATTTTTCGAAGACTTAGAGGACGTAGCGCAGGTACCACTGACGGACACAATCAGGTTTGTCAAGAAGGCAGGTTGGTTCCAATAGGCCAACCAACAAGAATAATTTAAGCGGAGTATGGTACGTGTTTTTATTGTAAGTGAAGTTTTTTACCACGATAAACAAAAAAGGGATCACAATGGACCAATAGACCCCCGTGCAAGCACGGCGAATGCTGTGCACTTCCCTTCCAACCTAACCTAACCTACCGTTTTTTTTAAACAAAGTGTATCAAACAATACAGTAAATAGATTATATAATTTCAACACCCCCTCTTAATCGTTTAATCCCAAATTTGGACTTAGCTTCTTAAAACGGGTGGCATCTAGACTCTTTGTGAAAATATCAGCCAATTGTTCTGTAGTTCCTATGTGTTGAATTTGTACAGCGCCGCTTGCAATTGTGTCTCTTATAAAATGGTGTTTTATGTCGATGTGTTTAGCTCTTTTACTTTCTAAATTATTTGCCATACAGATGCATCCACGGTTGTCCTCATAAATTATAACAGGCTCTTCTTTCAACTCGTCCAGGTCTTGCATTATGCCTTTTAACCATAGCGCTTCTGTAACAGCTGAGCTCAACGCAATATATTCTGCTTCACTAGATGATGTAGCGACAGTAGTTTGCTTTTTGCTGCACCAAGAAACAGTGCATCCATATATTTTGAAAATATATCCAGTAACTAATTTTCGATCAACTTGGTCAGATCCCCAGTCAGCATCAGTATATCCAATAACTGACAAATCTTCATTTATTTTGAATTCAAGTTTCCGGTCTTTTGTGTATTTCAGATACCGAACGATTCTTTTTAGGTGCTGCCAATGTACATCGGATGGAGATTGCTGATATCGGCCCATATATGCAACAGGATAGCATATGTCTGGTCTTGAGCACAACATGATATACATCAGGCTTCCCAGAAGTTCACGGTATGTTTTCTCCGTTTTTGTTTGGGCATCACTTGGTTGTAACTGTAACCCCTTTTCCATTGGACTTTTAACTGAGTTGCAATCTGACATTCCGAATTTTTGAAGTAGTTTTTCAATACTTGCTGCTTGCGAAAACTTTATACTTCCTTCATCGTTGTCCACTTTAACTCCAAGAAAACATTTAAGTTTTCCACAATCATACAAATAGTAATACAAAACATCATCATTCTTCTTATCCTTCTTGGTATACAAACAATAATCATGTTTAGATCTGATGAATCCCAGGAATAAAAGGAATTCATTAAATTTATCATTCCAGCAACGCGGTGACTGCTTAAGACCATACAGTGACTTAACAAGTTTACACGCCATGCCTTTTTTAGCTTCTAATCCATCGGGTACATCCATGTATATATCCTCTTTAAGGTCTCCATATAAAAAAGCTGTCTTGACGTCCATATGATGAAAAATGTACTTTCGACGAACACCTACAGCCAACACGATACGTATTGTAGTTAGCTTCGCCACTGGCGCATATGTATCATGATAATCTATGCCATATTTTTGAAGATACCCTTTGGCAACAAGCCTTGCCTTGTATTTCAGAGGATTTCCATTTTCATCTTCTTTTATTTTGAATACCCACTTGGACTTCAATAGTTTTACATCAGGTGGAGGTTTGACAATTTGCCAAACATTGTTTCTTTTCATTGAATCGATTTCATCTTGAATCGCCTCTTTCCAACATTGGCTATTATTGATTTTTAAAATTTCTTCATATGTCTCGGGAACACTGGTAGAAATGTGAAGAGCGGCAGAATTTGCTCTACTAGTAGTAAAATAATCAAGGAACTTACTTGGCATTCGGCGCTCCCTGTCACTGCGTCTTACAGTTACCTCCTCAAGGTTGCTGTTATTTGGTTGCGAAGGGAGCGCAATATCAGTAGCTTCCTCGTATCCAAATTCAGCGTCCTCAAACATAGCTCCTTCTTCATCAACCTCAGGTTCAGTAACACGAGCATTTTCTTTTTCATTTAAAGCTTCTTGTTCTTCATAGACATGTTCCACAATCACGGGGTTGGTCACAAATTCTTTTTGAGTATGACCCACAGCATCATCACTATATAAATATTCCCCCAATGCGCCAATTGTTACTGTTGCTCCAGGAGCTAACGCAGATATAACAAGATTTTCATTTCTTTTAAAATGTTGTTGGTCAACCTACACCACCACACCTGTGTCACAGAAACAAATTTTTGCATCTTTGGCATTTACATCTTTTATTATTCCGTTTTTGATCAGTTTTTCAAACCCTTGGTCGCCAATATGACCTAACCTTTTATGCCATAAAGAATCTATACTTATCTTACATAAGTTAACAGTCGGCTTCCCAATTTCTATTTTTAACTCGTACAAATTTCCACGCAAGTAGGCTAAAAATTTAAATTTTTTTTAATTTCCTTCCTAATAACCTTGTTACTGCTTTCCAGAAAGTTTTTGTCTGCATTAAAACACACACTTGTACTCTCAACGCTTCTGGCTTCCACTTTTTTACATTCTCGTGCTTGGTGGCCAAATTTTCCACATTTAAAACATTTTCCGTTGAACTTTTTCGTCAAATTTTTCTTATTGAAATGCTTCTTTCCAGAAAATGCAGTTTTTGACAAACTCAGCATTATCTACGCTAAATAAGTACTTGTTTGCTCTTTTAACCTAAAAATTCAAGTATTTGTCGGGAATTGATTTCATCCTCAAAAAGAGATCAAGCACTTTAGCATATTTTTTAGGAAAATTTAGGGGGTTAATTGAGGGATATTCTGGTGTATTAAATCGAGGATTGTAAGTGTCAATGACCTTCGTTATGCGTAAAAAGCCTAAGTCTTGATACAATATATAAACGAGTCCGTCTGTAAAGTTTAACCCTATTGAAGCTTTAAATTTTGTTTTCTTATAGTCATGATGAAAGCCATACATTAACCATTTGGATAGTTCTAGAACTGTAAAACCCAAATAAATAATGTTTATCAACCTCCCTTTTTTCATTTTAATAGCGCACAGAGTTGGAGAAAATATAGAAATGCTATGCAAATTTGGATGTGCAACTAAAGGGTCTTTCATTAAAGACTTGACAACTTCCTTTTTAAATAAAATGCAAACTAGTTGTTATATCTCATTTGTTGAATTATTATCAAAAATTTACGAATGGAATTCGACTTCGTTCATATGTCCACCACGGGATCGTATGCAGCGGTCGATACGTTGAACACGATTTTCGATGACTCGGCCGCACATTTCGACCGATACGGGAGCTATTTCTAGTTCAATATTAGCCGTGTTTCTTTGCACGCGGATATAGGCATGGCATTAAAAAACGACCATCGCCGCTTAAGAATTCATCAAAAAAAACTTGGCAGCACACATGCACCTATGACATGCACCGTGACACAGCTGTAAGTTGTAGTTAAGAAATTTGTATTGAAAATCCTGAAATTGAAAAATATTTACTTCCGCCAATTGAAATTGAAGCCAAGCATATTCTAAAATTATGAAAAACAATTTCACATTAACAGATTTGCTAAATTCAATTACCCTTATAATGAAGTTTGAAAAATAATAATAATAAAATCACGAATAAATTCATCGCAAAAATTCATCAGAAACGAAGAAAATGGGTTTTCGGTTTATCCCCGCTAAAGGACTTAGCGGCGAGAGCTATTTCATTTCATTTATTGAACATCATGTACAAGTAAGACTTAGTCTTTTATAGTACTTAACAATAGAGGATAACATTTCATGGTTAGACCTACACTATACCTAACAATAAGAAAATAAGAAAAAAAAATAAATAAAAATTATAAAGAAAACACTATTGCAGGAAGGAAGAAAGGGGAAAAGGAGTAGAAGAAAAAGAGTAGAAGAAATTTGAAGAAATTTGAGAGTTGTTGCTTTTTTTTTTTTCAAGAAAAGTACTCCAACGCAGATTTTTTGAATTCAGTTGCTCCAGTTATTTGTTTTGTTGCATTGGGCAAAGAGTTCCAAAGTCTAGTGGCATGAACGAAGAAATGGCGAGACGTGGTTAAATAATTGGATGGGGGTGTAATTATATTAAAAGTTCTGGAAGAGCGGGCAAATTGAAGCTTTTCAAATAGATATGGTGGCGATTTATTGTGAATTACTTTGTGCAGAAAGACACAACATCTAACATCTAGAAACTGCTGAAGTGTACAACCGAGCACTCTTTTGTTATAGTTTGATATGTGATCATATCGTCGAAGGCCATAAACATACCTAACCATATCGTTGAAAGCAACGGTAAGTTTATGCAACGATAAAGAATCAAGCTTGCAATAAACAGCGGAAGCATACTCAATATAAGGCACAAGAAGGGATTTTATAAGCCTGAGCTTCGTTTCAACTGGAGTAAAGCTCGCAAATAACCATAGTTTACGCAAACCACCGTAAATTCGCCCTACTGTGCAGTTAATATGGTCAACTGGGGATAACGAACGATTGATGCGAAAACCTATATTAGTTACAACTTCCATGAATTTCAAATGTACACTGTTAAGAACAATTGGAGGTAGTTCTTGAGTGTCATGAGGTTTTTTGGATATTAAGATTACTTGCGATTTTGATGGATTAAGCTGAAGACCATTACACCGCGACCATTCATCGATTTTTGATAGATCTTCATTCATCCTACAAACAAGGTCGTCTACTAGTCCTATTGGTCTGGACAAGTAAATTTGAGCATCATCTGCATAAAAATGAACGTTAGTGTTCAAACATACACCGGGCAAGTCATTAACAAAAATGCAAAACAAAATAGGGCCTAGGATTGAACCTTGTGGTACTCCGGCAAGTATCTCTTTACTGTGAGAAGATTTGTCGCCAACCTCAACCCTTTGAAAACGATCACTCAAATAACTTGCTATAAAACGCACAGATCTGTGACTAAATCCAAAATAATCACTTAATTTTCTCGAAAGGATGACATGATTAACACTATCAAAGGCCTTAGAAAAATCAAGCATGCAAAGCACAGTAACATTGTCCATGTCATAACAAACCCGAATATCATCAAGAATCTTAATCATACCCGTGGAAAAACTGTGTTTTGCTCTAAAGCCAGACTGAACCGGAGATAGCAAACTGTACTGATCAAGGTGCCTAGAAATCTGCTTAGCAAGAATTTTTTCCAGGACCTTTGATAGGCATGGCAAAATGCTGACTGGTCGAAAATCTGTTAGAAAATGGATTTGGTTTCTTGGGAATGGGAATGACTTTGGCACACTTCCAACTGAGAGGAAACGAGGATGACGTGATACAAAAATTCAAAACATGCGTAAGACATTTCAAAATATGGATCAAAATCATTTTTACAAAACGAATGGGAACACCATCATCTCCAATCGCATTTGACTTCATAGAACGTATGTAATTAACAACATCAATTTCAGATACAACCTCAAAGTCGAAATCTGATAACGGTTCAAAACAGAGCTGATCGTTAGGAGTAAATGATGTACCACTTACTGGGTTAGTCAGGAAAGCGTTATTTAATTCATCTGCATCAGGCATGGTGATTAAAACATCTTTTTTACCAACTCCAACCGAACGCAAGTTACTCCAAAGTTTTTTTCCACTTTGTTCTGTTCCCAGCTTGGACAGAAAATATCTTTTTTTAGCTCTCCTCGTAATGAAAGTTGACTGGTTACGTGCACGACAAAAAAATTCCCAATTATCAATTGTTGGACTTTGCTTCCACCTTGAATACATTTTCCTGCGAACTTTCATAGCTCTATGAACATCGGATGTAAACCATGGACAGCTGCTGTTACGGACATGAACCGTCTTTAAAGGAACGTGTTTGTCAAATAAATAGAGTAACAGCGATTGCAGCTGATGCACTTTCTCATTAACATTTGATGCATAGTAACAACTGTGCCAAGGAAGTATACTCGCATCATAATGCAAGGCAATGATATCCACCGAAGAAAAATCCCTAAACTGAAAAGTTGATGGTGTGGCAGAACGAGTCAAATCAATATTATATGTGCAATAAATTAAATCATGGTCAGTCACACCTTCTAACGATAACTGGTCTTGTAGCAGTACATTAGACCGATCAGATACCAGAAAAAGATCCAGGAGACTAGGGGAGGCATTAGGAGCGTAACGAGTCGGATATGAATTTACTGCAGCTAACCCTGCAGATGCAACAAGTTCCAAAAGTTCTTTAGATCTGCAGTCATTTTTGAGAAGATCAGCATTAAAATCACCACACACAAGTATGTGTTCATAAAGAGGGGTGAATTCCTGGATTGCGGAAATAATGGTTTTGGAGGACAACTTCGGTTGGGGATGTAAACTACGCCTATAACACACTTACTATTACCATCAGATACTTCCAGAAACAAGTACTCATTGGTACTCCCATCCGATTTAACAATAACTTTGCAGTTTAAAGAACTATTACAGTACACGGCTACTCCACCACCAGTTGTGTTCGTGACCCTATCATTCCGAAAAAGTTTATATCCATTAATATTGAACAAACTATCCCCAATGTCAGCCTTAAGCCAGGTCTCAGTGATACATATTATATCAACGCTCGATTGTTCGAAGACGTGACGTAAATAATCTACTTTTGATATATTTAAGCTACGAGCATTGATACAGCATACCTTAAACCCTTCACACGCATTGGACAGTATTCTTATCATTGATCGCACATTGACTTCGTCGATGCCAGCTGACGTGTGCTATCCCCGCTAAAGTTAGCGTATATAGGATAAGTTGTTGTTGTATTTTACATGCAAATTTCAAATTATCACTATATCCGCGTGCAAAGAAACACGACTATTGGTTTTGAGATCTTCGCCGGCTTGTTGGCGTAGACCAATGATTTAATAATTTTATCTCAAAAAAAAGTCTAGAGGCGTTAAATTACACGATTTCGACGGTCGATAAACGGTTAATTTTCTCGAGATAACCCGTTCACCGAACTGAGACTTCAATAACTCGATTGTTTCTCCCGCTGTGTGGCTTGTGGGCTTGTGGCACCGTCTTGTTGAAACCAGATATCACTGATGTCCAATTCATGCAATTTTTCAAAGAAATAACATTCCAACATGTCTCTGTGGCGAATACCATTTAACGTAACGTGACGGTCATTTTCATATGACCCAGTGGCTTTAGTTATTGAGTCAGCTTGATCTCGTAAGTATGTTGGCCAGGATCCTTACGCGAAAATCGCCATAATGTGGTCTGCGAGAGGCCCAATTCTTGAGAACGCTGTGAAATTGAATGATTTGGCTGGTTTGGGACGGACGCCTCTACGGCAGTAATATTCACCACACTTCGGGCAAAACGGGAAAACAAAAATTAAAACCAGGAAAAATTGTGTGGTATCACATAAAAAACCATTAATCATAAAATTCTCGACAAAAAAAAAAAAAAAAAAACAATGTCAAAAGTCTTTCACCCTCTCTATCACCCATTTCAGTCCAACTATGCTTGTCGAAATGGAATAGAATTAGAGAAAACACAGAAAGAAACAACCTGAATGAATAACATAGTATACTTACAGGAGCAAAAGTTTGTCCAAGAAATTGCAAATAAAAACTGGATAAACTCGTGGCTTCAATGGCACAGTGCAAGAGTGCTTGCCTGAGAAGACGCTGGTCTAGGTTCGAATCCCAGTGGAAGAAAATGGAATTTCGGGATAAATGAAGGAAAAAGACAGACCAGCACCACATAAGGAGTCTGATGATCGGTTGTGGCTGACCGTGAAACAGCGCTGTAACTCCAGCCGTCCACTTTACGTGGTAAGGAATGTAAGGCTATTCATTCAAAACAAATAAACGGTGTTGTTCTGGCACTTCAACATCAAGCAGCGAATATTCTGACTCAAATTTGTTCACTAGACTATGAATTGCTTGTCTACTGACGCTCTTAAAGTTGCGACCACCGACTCAGAATTTCGGTAGTAAATTTTAATTATTTGTAAACGTTGGTCCTTCGTGTAGTTCACTATGATGAGAATGTTGATTTTACTGAATATTTTGACATTGGCAGTTTGGTAATCGATTTAAGGGTGCGTTCACAAAGTTTGAAGTGTCAAGGATCTAATGAAATCCCCTTTAGTTGTGCAGCCCCAATACTTTGGTTATATTATCGCAATAGCGAACTAATCGCAAATCTCTTTTTATACCCTATTCTAAGGGCATATTAATTTTGACGCATAGTTTGTAACATACCTTAATATTGCCCGTAGACCCCTAAAAGTTACTATATTTATGATCAGCATCGATAGTAATGTCGATCTGGCCATGTCCGTCCGTCCGTCCGTCCGTCCGTCGGCAGAAATTAGGCCTTTAAACTGGTCCTAGAGAGCTGAAATTTTAACCATCATATACTCTCTAGGGTCCCGAAATAATCAAGTTTACGAATTTTTTAAATCCGCCCACAAACTCAAAAAAACAAAATTTTGGAAAAAATCGAATTTTGAGCTAGAAAGCTGAAATTGTTTTTATATGATCTATGACTCATAAAACTGCTCGGGATATAAAATTTTCAAAATCCGCCTACTGACACGCCCACAAATAAATAAAACAATTTTATTGAAAAACCAAAATTTAAGCTAGGGAGCTGAAATTTATAATATATACTATCTAGGGGCTCTTTAAGATCATGTGTAAATATTTTCAAAATCCGCCTACTGAGACGCCCACAATTTAAAAAAAAAAAACTTTTTTTGAAAATTCAAAGTTTGAGCTAGGGAGCGAAAATTTATAATATATACTCTCTACGCGCCCTTTATGCTCATGTGTTAATTTTTTTTAAATCCGCCTACCGCCGAATTTCGATAAAGAGTTTATTTTGCGAACAGATGCCTCAGGCTTCGCCTTAGGTGCTATTCTTTCCAATTTCGATGATACACCCATTGCCTATGCGAGCAAGACCTTAAACAGTGCCGAGAAAAATTACAGTACGATTGAAAAGGAGCTACTCGCCATAGTATGGGCAATAAAGCATTACAGACCATACCTTTTCGGAAGAAAATTCAAAATCATAACCGACCATAGACCACTAGTGTACCTTTTCTCACTCAAGGAACCCTCTAGTAGACTAACTAAATGCAGACTACTTTTAGAAGAATACAATTTTTACATCGAATACACTCCGGGAAGAGACAATTGCACAGCTGACGCTCTTAGTCGCATCAGGATAGACACAGATCAGCTAAAGCAATTACAAATATGTGTCATGACCAGGTCGCAATCCAAGGCAAACAACAAGGTACAAAAGGAACCAACGGAAGCAAAGGATGAGGAAATAACGGAGAACAATCGCAGAATAACAGAGCTGTTAAAACCCCCAGAACATGCGCAGCAAATAGTCGAGCTAAGAATATGCAACAGTTTAGAGGACGATGAGTATCTGATAAGGGATACGACTATAATCCTGGGACCCAACGATTTGTTGGCATACCTCCCAGAAAAGAATTTAATACTCCTAAATAAGTCCAAGGTAAGCACTATAGACCAATCGACATCATTTGTCAAAATGTTGTTGAGGGACGTGCAGGAACCTTGCGGACTGCTGGATACCTCCAAGGATGGCACTACAGCCCGTTCGGCATCAATTGTCAAATTGTTGTCGAGGGACGTGCAAAGCATTTTCGGACCTCTAGCCATTAATAAATTATATATTACGAAAGAAGAAATAAAGAAACTCGCAGACGGCCGTCGAGAATATAAAATTCCCGAGTTACAAAAGAAATTAGGAGACATGTTTAAAGAAAGTAATATAAAGGTGCACCTCATAGATAAATGCATAGAAATTACCGATCCTCACAAAAAGAAACTCTTGCTCAACGACTACCACTTATTACCTACAAGTGGACATGCCGGAATAAACCGCATGCTGAGAACACTCAGAAGAAAATATTTCTGGACGGGAATGCAAAACGATGTGACGACATTCGTGAAGCATTGCCCGATATGCCAAAAGAATAAGCATATCACACCAAGAAAACAGCCAATGGAAATAACGTCAACAGCCGAAACCAGCTTTGATAAAATTTACCTCGACTTAGTTGGTCCTCTAGACGAATCAGTAAATGGACACAGGTATATACTAACCCTACAAGATGAACTCACAAAATTCACAGAGGCTATACCTCTGGTGAACAAAGAAGCTAGTACCGTAGCTAAGGGACTAGTAGAATGTTTTATTCTAAAATATGGAGTTCCCAAGACAATAGCTTCAGATCAGGGAACAGAGTTTATAAACAGGATCTTCAAAGATATGTGTAAGCTCTTAAAGATAGAACAACTACAGTCCACAGCTTACCATCATGAGAGCATAGGAGCATTAGAGAATTCGCACAAGGTTCTCGGAGCATACCTCAGGTGCTATGTGTCTGAAAAACATACAGACTGGTGCACTTGGTTACCATACTATGTCTTCTGTTATAATACTTCTATACATTCAGAAACAGGGTATACACCGTTTGAATTAGTATTTGGAAGACAATGCAAATTGCCGTCCAATCTAACAAAACAAGTTGACCCTAGGTATAACTACGAAGACTATGTAATTGATCTAAAACAAAAACTACAGGTAGCCCATCGGGATGCGAGAGATCAGTTGAATGAAAAGAAAAACAATAGGAAGAGTGCGTATGACGCTAAAGCTAAGAGTAAAACAGCTAGTTTCGAAGTAGGTAGTTTAGTCCTATTAAGAAATGAAAATCGTAGGAAGTTAGACCCAATTTACACCGGACCGTACGAGGTATTATCAGAAGAAGGCGTGAACTGCGAGATAAAGTATGATGGAAAGAGAACTAAAGTACATAAAAACCGACTAAAGAAATTTTATATATATATATTACGACAATTTTTAGAAACGTTTAATGATGAATTGTAAAATATTCTTTAATTCTTTAAATGAAAAAAAAAACATAGGGACGGGCTACAGTCCGCTTGGGCGAACTGTTGGATACCCTATTCGTATTCCTATCCCTCATAAGTGGGCGTGACAAAAGTCTAAGTTAAATAGTACTTCATTTATTCCTTATTATTATATTATTATCTTAACATAATTTAATGGGTCCTTGGCCAAGGATAGAAAAAAATTTTTTTTTATAACTTGCGGAGGTCTTTCCCCCCTTTTTCTTATGTTTTTATACCCTATTCTAAGGGTATATTAATTTTGACGCATAGTTTGTAACATACCTTAATATTGCCCGTAGACCCCTAAAAGTTACTATATTTATCAGCATCGATAGTAATGTCGATCTAGCCATGTCCGTCCGTCCGTCCGTCCGTCCGTCCGTCCGTCCGTCTGTAGCCAAAAATTAGGCCTTTAAACTGAACCTAGAGAGCTGAAATTTTAACCATATACTCTCTAGGGTCCCGAAATAATCAAGTTTACGAATTTTTGAAATCCGCCCACAGACACGCCCACAAACTCAAAAAAACCAAATTTTGGAAAAAATCGAATTTTGAGCTAGAAAGCTGAAATTTTTTATATATGATCTATGACTCCTAAAACTGCTCGGGATAAAAAATTTTCAAAATCCGCCCACTGACACGCCCACAAATAAATAAAATAATTTTTTTATACCCTATTCTAAGGGTATATTAATTTTTGAAAATCCAAAGTTTCAGCTAGGGAGCTGAAATTTATAGTATATACTCTCTATGGGCCCTTTATGCTCATGTGTAAATATTTTCAAAATCCGCCCACTGACACGCCCACAATTAATTTTTTTTTTTTTTTGAAAATTCAAAGTTTGAGTTAGGGAGCTGAAATTTATAATATATACTCTCTAGGGGCTCTTTATTCTCATGTGTTAATTTTTTTTAAATCCGCCTACTGACACGCCCACAATTAAATAAAACAATTTTATTGAAACACCCAAGTTTGAGCTAGGGAGCGTTTTTTTTTTGATAAAATCCTTTAAATGTTATATAGCAAAATATGTAGAGCGTTCTTAACAATTCAACCATACTTAGACTTTTGTCACGCCCACTTATGAGGGATAGGAATAAGAATAGGGTATCCAACAGTTCGCCCAAGCGGACTGTAGCCCGTCCCTATGTTTTTTTTTCATTTAAAGAATTAAAGAATATTTTACAATTCATCATTAAACGTTTCTAAAAATTGTCGTAATATATATATATAAAATTTCTTTAGTCGGTTTTTATGTACTTTAGTTCTCTTTCCATCATACTTTATCTCGCAGTTCACGCCTTCTTCTGATAATACCTCGTACGGTCCGGTGTAAATTGGGTCTAACTTCCTACGATTTTCATTTCTTAATAGGACTAAACTACCTACTTCGAAACTAGCTGTTTTACTCTTAGCTTTAGCGTCATACGCACTCTTCCTATTGTTTTTCTTTTCATTCAACTGATCTCTCGCATCCCGATGGGCTACCTGTAGTTTTTGTTTTAGATCAATTACATAGTCTTCGTAGTTATACCTAGGGTCAACTTGTTTTGTTAGATTGGACGGCAATTTGCATTGTCTTCCAAATACTAATTCAAACGGTGTATACCCTGTTTCTGAATGTATAGAAGTATTATAACAGAAGACATAGTATGGTAACCAAGTGCACCAGTCTGTATGTTTTTCAGACACATAGCACCTGAGGTATGCTCCGAGAACCTTGTGCGAATTCTCTAATGCTCCTATGCTCTCATGATGGTAAGCTGTGGACTGTAGTTGTTCTATCTTTAAGAGCTTACACATATCTTTGAAGATCCTGTTTATAAACTCTGTTCCCTGATCTGAAGCTATTGTCTTGGGAACTCCATATTTTAGAATAAAACATTCTACTAGTCCCTTAGCTACGGTACTAGCTTCTTTGTTCACCAGAGGTATAGCCTCTGTGAATTTTGTGAGTTCATCTTGTAGGGTTAGTATATACCTGTGTCCATTTACTGATTCGTCTAGAGGACCAACTAAGTCGAGGTAAATTTTATCAAAGCTGGTTTCGGCTGTTGACGTTATTTCCATTGGCTGTTTTCTTGGTGTGATATGCTTATTCTTTTGGCATATCGGGCAATGCTTCACGAATGTCGTCACATCGTTTTGCATTCCCGTCCAGAAATATTTTCTTCTGAGTGTTCTCAGCATGCGGTTTATTCCGGCATGTCCACTTGTAGGTAATAAGTGGTAGTCGTTGAGCAAGAGTTTCTTTTTGTGAGGATCGGTAATTTCTATGCATTTATCTATGAGGTGCACCTTTATATTACTTTCTTTAAACATGTCTCCTAATTTCTTTTGTAACTCGGGAATTTTATATTCTCGACGGCCGTCTGCGAGTTTCTTTATTTCTTCTTTCGTAATATATAATTTATTAATGGCTAGAGGTCCGAAAATGCTTTGCACGTCCCTCGACAACAATTTGACAATTGATGCCGAACGGGCTGTAGTGCCATCCTTGGAGGTATCCAGCAGTCCGCAAGGTTCCTGCACGTCCCTCAACAACATTTTGACAAATGATGTCGATTGGTCTATAGTGCTTACCTTGGACTTATTTAGGAGTATTAAATTCTTTTCTGGGAGGTATGCCAACAAATCGTTGGGTCCCAGGATTATAGTCGTATCCCTTATCAGATACTCATCGTCCTCTAAACTGTTGCATATTCTTAGCTCGACTATTTGCTGCGCATGTTCTGGGGGTTTTAACAGCTCTGTTATTCTGCGATTGTTCTCCGTTATTTCCTCATCCTTTGCTTCCGTTGGTTCCTTTTGTACCTTGTTGTTTGCCTTGGATTGCGACCTGGTCATGACACATATTTGTAATTGCTTTAGCTGATCTGTGTCTATCCTGATGCGACTAAGAGCGTCAGCTGTGCAATTGTCTCTTCCCGGAGTGTATTCGATGTAAAAATTGTATTCTTCTAAAAGTAGTCTGCATTTAGTTAGTCTACTAGAGGGTTCCTTGAGTGAGAAAAGGTACACTAGTGGTCTATGGTCGGTTATGATTTTGAATTTTCTTCCGAAAAGGTATGGTCTGTAATGCTTTATTGCCCATACTATGGCGAGTAGCTCCTTTTCAATCGTACTGTAATTTTTCTCGGCACTGTTTAAGGTCTTGCTCGCATAGGCAATGGGTGTATCATCGAAATTGGAAAGAATAGCACCTAAGGCGAAGCCTGAGGCATCTGTTCGCAAAATAAACTCTTTATCGAAATTCGGGAATTGTAAAACTTGATCACTTGAAAGAATTACTGTTAGTAGTCTAAAGGATTTCTCGCAATTTTCACAGAAATTGAACTCTACATTCTTACGGAATAATCTGTTCAATGGGATTGCAATTGTAGCGAAGTTCTTTATGAACTTGCGATAATAGTTTGCAAATGCTACAATTCTTCTAACTATAGTAATAAAATAAGTAGGTACTAAGTAAAATTAAGAAATGACGTAAACAGTTAGACTCAAATATAATATATGTAAATTAGGTAATATAATATGAAGGTGCATTCATCCTTAGTTGCTAAGTATTTAACATAAAAAAAAAATGGTTATACAATAGAATGCCAATTATTTTTATCATGGTTTTTAATTAAATTTTTGAAAACTATTTATAAGTTAGCAGTAGGTGCATGTTGCATAAGTCATATTTAATTAAACATTAACCAACTATTAGGGAGTAAATACATATTTGGGACTAAAATAAAAGAGTTTATTTAAAAATTGAAGAAAAAAAAAATTGTCTAAAAATTGTTTATTGCAGCTGAACTGCTACTGCCTGTGGTGATCTTAAAAACTGTTCATTTGAGCTTCTAGCTCCCTGTTGTTCCGCGTCCATAGCATCCATAGATGGAAAGGGAGATTTTAGTCCACTCCCAATTGGCGGCAGTGCCCGATAATACAGGCAACTAAGTTGATGTCCATCACTGCCATCAAGCGTTGAACGAGGCCCAGTCCCATATTCGACCTGAGCCAAACGAAAAGCATACGTTTCTAGCTTGGAATGCATATTATTTTGAAGTGTGTGGGTAGTATTGAAACTGAATTCGTCTGTCATCTTGTAAGTGTCGGTTGCGTCTGGGTCGGTTGAATTTTCTTCCCTTATGCTAGCTTTGACTTTATTGAGGGATTCGGTTCGAAAATGCTCTATACGTTCGTAAATAGTCTTCAAATCGTCTACCTGTTCTAGAGTTAGGGGTTTAGTTTCTATCGTGCTAGCTATGTTACCTGCCCTTTCGGCAATTGCTTCTATTTCATGTATCTTTTTATTTCCTGCTTCTTTAGTGCGCGTCCTGTTAGGACCGTCTTTCTTTAGATTCCTGAGAATTGTCTGAAGTTTTTCCAATTCTACAAGTAAGTCGTCCATAAAGGATTGATTAGGTAACTAACCTGGAACCTGCTGTATTACGAATCCCGTACCTAGACTGAGATGCGTCTTTCTAGAACCTGACTTCTACGTATCTGTTGACGCACGTGCTTTTGAAATTTTCTCCGGACAAACTCATACGTATATTTGAGTATGAAAAGTATCAGCAGAGTAGCTAGAACTATCGAGAAATCGACACCAAAATGCGTCGTCTTGATGGATGAGTTCTGTTGAGGACCGTTGTTATTGATAATAACTTCCTCTTGCTTAGATTGTGTTTTACCCATACTAAAGAAATTATCTATCTATATATTCGGCAAAGAGAAAATATATCTCACAGAAATACAAGGGATTGGAGGCAAGTGAAATTCATAAGTAAAATTAAATATATATATTAAAAAAAAAATAATTTTTTTTTTGTAGGGATACAATCAAAATATCTCTTTTCTTTTCTTTTTAGTAGAACTCGGGGTTTTTTTTTTTTTATATGTGGCTGCTTTGTTGGGCCAACCTCTGGGCCATCGTGTCGAATAGGGCGTGAAACTGTAACTGTTGCTCTTCTTGGCGGTTCTTCCGCCTCTTCTGGGTTTGTTCTGGCAGTAGTTTTCCACTGGTCTTGAGCAAAGCCTTAGCTTCCTCTACGTGGGCTGCGGCCAATGCGATAATATTGGCTGCGGTTGGTATCGGTACGGTTGCTGCCGCGATGTCTTCCTTTTGTTCGGTGGGACGTCTCTGCTGTCCTGTCACGGTCGCCATGTAATGGTTCGCGGTCTAGCAAGGGTGTACCTGAAATCTGGTCTTTAGCTTATTACGTCGAATTACCCATCCTTAGACTCGGTTAGTGCCAACGTCTATACTCACCAGCAGCAGAGCTGCTAAACTAGGTAAGTGGATGTGGTCGAATACGAGAGATAACTTTCTACTTGTCCTTGAAGCCAATGCTCCGTCAGTGGACTAAATTGAAAAGATGTTACTCGTGGTCGGTCTGGTAGCAAAAAGACAATTTATTCATAAATTTCATACTATTTATACACAAATATTTGTATCGATCCCCATTCGATAATTCCGTTCCCTCCCTTTGAATATTGGATAACCGCAGCGTCATCATATACTACGCACGATCTACATAACTTTATAACCCTAGTATATTCCCGAGGGGCAATGTCCCCATTAATTCATAACTCAGAATTAAGCTTGGTCAGCGCACTTGTACTTTGAACTGTACTTCGCTCCCCTTTGTGCTGTACATGCATTCATGCATCCACAACATTTCGGGTCTCGGTAATCCGATCTCCAACTCATTGGTAAATGCCCAGTGCACTTGAAATACACTGTGCAAGGTTGCTAGCTGGCTGCACCGTGCTTGGGTGCTATATGATATACATCCCATAGCAGTGCATGCGGGGTTTGTGTGCATAGCAAGCAGTGCATGTGTTGGCTATTGTTTGATTTATAAAGAGTTGATCGTCCGAAGCGTGGTGGCTTGTGCCAGGCTACTCGAGTTACGATATTTCAATGGGTCATGTTATTTTTAATGGGTTGTTAAACGTTTGGAGTTATGTAGGATCGTTAATGCGGTGATCGAATATTTAGGAAGTAAACGATTAACAATAAAAATTGGAATGGGGGAGTAAAACGGACACTGGCATTCCTCACACTACCTACCTTTAAATTGTCCATTCCGTTGAATATTACTTATATTTATTATTATTATTAACATTACTATGAATAGGCTTAACATGTCTTAATAAAGGCTTTTTCACAGAAAATAATTGGCGCACAATTTGCAGGAAACATTTTTATTTTTACTACCGACTTCAATCAAACGGAAAAGACGTTTTTTTAATTAAGAAGCTTAGCTTAGATACCTTGCCACTGGTGGGGAGAAATCTTCAGGTGTAGGAATGAACAACAGTTGGTTGTATACTGTCTAGTGACCCAGTTTATAAAGGCGAATATTTCAAACATGTGAACGCGAACTGATAACATTTCCCCTTCACTTTCAAACTCATATTATAAAACTATCTCCCTTCTCGTTCAAATGTCTGATAGACAGTCAAGCAGCCATAAGGGTACTTTACGCCTTTGCCATAAAGTCAAAACGCGTGTGGGAACACCTACACAAGCTAAACACAGACTAGGCAGAAATAACAGAGGAACCATCTGCTGGGTACCTGGCCAAGTTGGCATTATAACTAACGAGGCAGCAGATTCCCTGGCAACAAAAGTGGCAGCGGAACCCTTCATAGGACCTGAACCATTCTGCTGAATTCGAGAGCAAACTCCACGCGAAGATTTCAGGAAATGGTTGAAAGAAACAAGGGCCAGAACCTTTTTTAACCTTCAAGGTCTGAGGCAACTTGCATCAGCCTAAACAAGAATAACCTACGAATTCTAACAGGCCCCATTATGGGGCACTGCAGACTCAAGGAGTACCTGCAGAAAATGGATATAAGAAGACGGACTCTGCAGATTCTGCTGTGAAACCGCTGTGGCTTTGACCCACAAGGGTGTAAGATATTTGGGCAAACACCAAATAATAGACAGGGACCTACAAACCATGGATCCACAGCGTATTCTCAGATTCATCAAAGAAACGGGACTAGATGCTGTGCTCTAAGGTGTGTAACCTGCCAGACCAAGTCAGAGAATTGTATTAATAGGGGGGGATTTTAAAGGGGGACACAAAAGATCATAAGTTCGTAGTGTTCTATACCCTAACCATTATTATTATAATTATTATTGACTGCTGTCTTAAGCCAGGCCATCTTGGTTAAATTGAAGAGAGGAGGAGACTAAAACATAGGGACGGGCTACAGTCCGCTTGGGCGAACTGTTGGATACCCTATTCTTATTCCTATCGCTCATAAGTGGGCGTGACAAAAGTCTAAGTATGGTTGAATTGTTAAGAACGCTCTACATATTTTGTTATATAACATTTAAAGGATTTTATCGAAAAAAAAACGCTCCCTAGCTCAAATTTGGGTGTTTCAATAAAATTGTTTTATTTAATTGTGGGCGTGTCAGTAGGCGGATTTAAAAAAAATTAACACATGAGAATAAAGGGCCCCTAGAGAGTATATATTATAAATTTCATCTCCCTAGCTCAAACTTTGAATTTTCAAAAAAAAAAAAAAATAATTGTGGGCGTGTCAGTGGGCGGATTTTGAAAATATTTACACATGAGCATAAAGGGACCATAGAGAGTATATACTATAAATTTCAGCTCTCTAGCTGAAACTTTGGATTTTCAAAAATTAATATACCCTTAGAATAGGGTATAAAAAAATTATTTTATTTATTTGTGGGCGTGTCAGTGGGCGAATTTTGAAAATTTTTTATCCCGAGCAGTTTTAGGAGTCATAGATCATATATAAAAAATTTCAGCTTTCTAGCTCAAAATTCGATTTTTTCCAAAATTTTGTTTTTTTGAGTTTGTGGGCGTGTCTGTGGGCGGATTTCAAAAATTCGTAAACTTGATTATTTCGGGACCCTAGAGAGTATATGGTTAAAATTTTAGCTCTCTAGGTCCAGTTTAAAGGCCTAATTTTTGGCTACAGACGGACGGACGGACGGACATGGCTAGATCGACATTACTATCGATGCTGATCATAAATATAGTAACTTTTAGGGGTCTACGGGCAATATTAAGGTATGTTACAAACTATGCGTCAAAATTAATATACCCTTAGAATAGGGTATAAAAAGTAAATATAGTTACTTTTGCATAACGGAAACATTTGCTTAAATTATAATTCGGGAGCCCTAGTCTGTCATATCAGCATATAGTATGGCATATTAGCCAAAGCACTATCCAGTGTGAAGTTATTGCGCCAACCAAGACACTAAAGTGTGTGATTTCTCTTTGCACTGAACGCATCCGCCCAGATTTGGGATGCATACATCATTGATGAGCTTACAACTATATGCTTCTATTAGTTAAATAATAGTTTCTGTTACATCTTAGCTGCTTTCCAACATCTGGACACATTCATGAAAGCGCGAAAATACTTTAGACTTTTTATGAAATTTATTCTTAAAGTGACTTCTAAGAAAATTCCAAGTGACTCCATTTGTTTAGTCGCTCGTTTATAATTACGCCGAGATATTTGATAATACTTCTAGGCAATTAAAGACTCAACTGACCCTGTTCACCAAAGTTTAGTATTTGGAACTTGTATTGTATATAAAATATGTACTATGTTTGATCTTCAGCAGAACCTGAGAGGAAAACGTACTTCCAGACTCGTGAAATCAAATTGAAGTGTATGCATTTTCTTTGAACTCCTTTTCTATAAAAGCAGGAGTAACGCAATTATACTTTCTCCGAAATTGTTTGAACTCCATATAAATACAAGGTATAGTTTTGCTGATGACAGAACGCTGGTTTATCAAAAGTTCTGTTCCGTTATATCAAATAACATTTTCAGAGCGAAGAATAACTTTTCCGCAAAGGAGCAGGTCTCCTTTATTCAGCAGAAGTTAGGCCAGGGATGGAAAGAATCGGATTAAACCGCAAGGATATTCGCGTACTGACTTGATCTGCTGGGCTTAGTGACCCGTCACAGACACTCACAAGAGTAACCATTAACTTACCTACCTACCTAGACCAGGGATTGAGTAGTAGGTACTTCTACATCTGGAGCTCGTCTTCCAACAGAAATCGTATACCTATAAGTGTAAGAAGCTTGGTCCTGTATGATGTAATGATCCCTGGAGATAGATAGGAAACGCGAAAATTCCTTTTTTGCTTTGCTAAGGTTTTTGTGTCCTTGGCTCAAGCCATAATTGCTAAAAATTGACGAACGCAATACAACAGTATCTAAGCAGGTATATGAATATGCCTAAAATATTTTAAAATGCTATTTTTAGAAATACATGCAAGTTGTTGTGCTATGGCTAGATCGTAAAAATGAATAGCTTCGCCTAATACTGCTTATGGTAAGCACTTTAAATTGCTGTGAAATATAGCCAAATTATAATTCCATAGCGACTGAGTTTACTTTAATAAAAGGAAACCGTACCTACCATAAGAAGATATTTACTCGCGCTAATATAATTTCATTTGTTACATACACCGTTCGTTCAATGACCGCATGTTTTCCTTTCGCTGTTGAGTGGCCTCTTATTAAATGCATAGCTATGAGTCGAAGGTAGCTGTCCTCAGTAAATAAGAAATTGTATTTCACAGATGCGAAGAGAACTGCCTTTTCAGGACATACTTTTCCAAATTCTCCCCCATGTTCGTGTTCTTGTAGAAAAGCCTTGCTATTGATTCTCCTTTTATAAGAAACTGTGTTCGAGTAAATCATTTTACGTACAACTGCCCTTCCATTCTCGGTATTTGTTTAATGTCGCGTGGTGTCGCCTCGCGTTAACTGATTTAGTAATTCCAATAAAAATAAATTTACGTCTACATTTAGGTATTTCGATTAAGGTTCTCAGATTTTATTTCCTTTCCGTTTTCGTATTTTCTATTTCTTAGGACAATCAACATGAATTTTGTATCACCATCCTATTGTATGATGTGGGTTCCCATATATAATTTTCAATTGTATACCTCTTGGGAGCTTTCAAAATATATTTTAACACTCCAGCTCTTGTTTTGTTGAAAACTCATATCAAAAGAACGAAACGAAAAGAAATAAAGGGAATAAAAGTGACTATCATGTTTCCAATCCCCCGGCACACCTGCTGATTTCAAAGTTTGTGGGCGTGAAACAAATTGCTATGGGAGGGGGAGGTTCGTATGATGACATGCCTTGAGATCTGCGGAGTCATACTGAAATTGCAATGGAAGATTCTTCAACCACTTACTATGTCGGCAGCGGCGGAAATAAAATAAAATTATTAAATTGTTATCGTATGGTTGTTACATGATAATGAAGAAGGAAGTACTGGAGATTGCCACTCCTTGGCAACCAATACACTTTGCAAATTTTGTTCATTGTCATTTATTGTTGAACGTAGAAAAACGAAAAAAAAAGACTTTTAACTGGATGATTTGGTGCCTCATAACACCATGAATACATAACAAAGCAAACATTTCGGAACGCCGAAAAATTAAAATTAAAATTTAATTGACAATTTATAAAACGGCACGTCGCATTGAGATACCCTCATCCAGAGGCTGTTGATATATTCACCATGCTGTTTCATGCAAATTTTCCGGTGGAAAGCAGCGTAGCTATAGTGCCTACACCCTATCTTGAAAAAGGGTTAAAATACGACGAACCCGGCCAATGTTCGATTCATTAGTTTGCTTCCGAATATTAGCAAGGTCTTCGAGAAGGTCGTCAATATAGCCCGGTTGAATAACCAGTTTGGTTTGCAACTGCGTCGAAACTGATTTGCAACTTTCAGTGGAAAAATGCGAGAACCAACGCACGGGTGCTTGACTGGTTGACATTGAGAAGGCCTTCGAGACATCGGCAAAACCTACTGTTTCTTGTTAGTCTCGAATAATTTATAAACCCGTACAATTTATCTAATCTTGACTAATATGGATGGTTGCGGGGTATTACATTTATTTAATAACTGAAAGTTTTCAATGTCTTAAAGTAAGATTAGATTGTATGCCAAGTCAACAAAAAATGACGACTTCTGGCAGTTCATGTAGTGAAACAAGGGTCATGCAGTGTAACGGGCATATCTCAAATAATTAATAACCCGACGACCACGCGTGACCATGCTCATTTTGACAGATAAGTTTGATCAACTTACACAATCACCATGAATGCCAGCATACTGACCCAAAGACCTATGCAATTTGTTGAAATTATATAAAATAATTTGACAATAATTTTCTGTCATTTTACAAACCTATTCTAAGTTTGCTATAATTTTGATTCATTGTTAGTAACATACCTTAATATTGCTCGTAGATCACATAAAATTACTATACACATTTGTTATTAGCATCGAGAGTTATGTCGATCCAGCCATG
Source organism: Portevinia maculata (assembly GCA_949715645.1). Taxonomy (NCBI): domain Eukaryota; kingdom Metazoa; phylum Arthropoda; class Insecta; order Diptera; family Syrphidae; genus Portevinia; species Portevinia maculata. The sequence goes on along the minus strand of OX454528.1, from coordinate 46,811,503 downwards.
TCCGTCCATCCGTCCGTTGCCAATTTTAGGCCCTATAATTCGAGGTAGAAAGCTAAAATTTGGATCTAAGGGCGCACAATGATAGGTGTTAAGTCAATGGAAATAAAGTCCTATTCTTCGTAAATTATGTATTATAGATAACGTCGCTCTTGACAATTCTTTCATTCAAAGTTTTTTGCCATGCCCATCAGATTGCGCAAACTCTGAATACCTGGATACCTGGAGATCTTCAGTTTTAAATTAATTGCTCTTACCTGCATACAGGGGGTTAGTGCAGGCGGACATCTTCTTCCCCCTTACTCGTGGGACCCAAAATCAAAATGTCAAAACAAAACAAAAACAATAACCTTCAAAAAGCGAGGGGCGCGGACCAGCCAGACTTTGGAAAGACTGATAGACATACACATTCGTAGCGGAAAAAGTGTGGAAACCGCGCTACACTGTGTTGTCGGCACAATTGAGAAAACACTAATGGACAAAGAGTACACTCTAGCATCCTTCTCAGAAATAGAAGGAGCGTTCAACAATGCCAATATTGGCGCCGTACGCAGAACTCTAAGTAAGCTTATGATTGATAATTCTATTATCAACTGGATTATCAGCATACTCGAAGAAAGACACATTATAGCGGAACTTGGGAGCTCTAGGCTAGAAGCTTACGCCTCTAGAGGGACTCCTCAGGGAGGAGCTATTTCCCAGCTGCTATGGGTCATTGTTCTGAATGAGGCGCTTATGCAGCTCAAAAATAGTGGCGTTAGAACAACGGCTTATGCCGATGACGTCGTGCTGTTAGCAACAGGTTATTTCCTACCAACACTTACCGAACAAATCAAAGGGGCTCTCAAAACCCTCGACAACTGGGCCAGGCACTGCGGCCTAGCGGTGAATCCCCTGAAAACCGAACTGGTAATTTTCACAAATAAAAGGAAAATACCACCGTTTGTCACACCCTCTGTTGGCGGTACACCCCTAAGAATATCTGACAGTGCGAAGTACCTGGGACTCATCCTAGACAAAAAACTAAATTGGAAAATGAATACCAATGAAAGAATCAAAAAAGCCACAATAGCCTTTTTCTCCTGCAGCTAAATCTTTGGGAAAACCTGGGGACCATCTCCCAAAATTAAACTGTGGATGTACATGGCAATAGTAAGACCTATACTGACATATGGCAGTCTCGTATGGTGGCAGGCAACCAATAAAGCCACCTACCAAATGGCTCTTACAAAAGTTCAGAGACTAGCGTGAGTCGGCACAACCAGTGCGATGTGGACAACTCCAAGAGCAGGACTATAGGCTATCCTCAACCTGCCTCCGCTCGACATCTTTGTTCAATCAACAGCCGCCATTAGAATTTGCCATGAGAATTTGCCAAACAGTGAACTGGAAACCAAACGTAACGGGACTTTCGATGATCCTGCAGAAATACTGGAAGAAGCCGAAGATGTCCCACTAGTAAAAGGAGTGCAGCCCAATCCGGACCAGGAGATGTGCAAAATCAGCGACGATCCAACCAAATGGACACTCGACGAGTTCACGCTTGATTACATTAAATGTAAAATGTACAAATTTTGTAAGAACGGAGCCAATCAAACCACCAAAAATAATTTTGCTAAAAGTGAGCGAATTTACAAAGATAATGTGCGACAGTTGCCAAGACATTTATTCGAACGTCAGCTTCTAAAGGGCGAAAAAGTTCCGCGAAAGTGGCTTATTTATTCCGAAAGTATTGGATGTGTTTTTTTGTGGACTTTTTCGTCTTCCTTTTAATGGCGGGGAGAGTCAGTTCGATAAAAAAGAAGGTTTCAATGATTGGACAAATGCCTATTATCGAGTATGCTGTTATCGAGTATCATGATAGATGGATAGGTAGATGTTTTATTTCGTATATAAATGTTTTTACAGAATTGTTATTGCACATTTTACAGAGATTTGATAATAAATTTTATCTTTCTACTGAAACATTATTTTCAATTACATACAGGAAACATTAGATTAACTAGAAGGAAAATACGAAAAAAACCTTCAATATAAAAAAAAGGAAAAAAGCTTTATATGAATAGTTCTTACATATTAATAATAAAATAGTTATCTTAAAACAAAAACAATATAGCAAATGAATTAATAAATAATGCATAAATAAATAATAAATAAATAAGTAAACAAATAAAATTAATTAATAAATAAATAAATAGGTAAATAGATAAATAAATAAATAAATAGGTAAACAAATAAAAATATAGTTAATAAATAGGTAAATAAATAAATAAACAATTAATGAAATAAATAAATAAATAGGTGAATATATAAAAAGGAATGTAAACAAATAAATAAATAAGTTAAATAAGTTAATAAATAGGTAAGAATTTTTTTTTTTTTTTATAATTTGCTTACGCTAAAGGGATTTTTTCTGTTGTTACAGTACCCTTATAATGCTAAGAACACAGTGTAAGCTACTTGGTATTAGAAAGAATAGAGAGATAGGAAAGAAGTATTTGGGTGCAGTTGTAGGGTTTTTCTCCACGGGTGGTGTCTAAGTTACTTAGGGAGTTTACGATTTCATGTATTCGGTATAAAGTAATGGACTTGGCCGGGATTCGAACGCACGACCTTCCATTCCGTAAGCGAATACACTACTACTGCACAATTGCCACCGGCAAGAATATAAATAAACAAATAATGAAATAATTAAATCAATAAAAAAACAAATTAACGAATAGACAAATAAATAACAAATAAAAATGAGATGAATACAAATTGGTACATCATTAATATATATACATATAAGCTATGCTCAAGAGCAACCATAAATTAAATGGGTGGCGACGTTGTAGAGGTTAGTGTGTTGGCTTGTGACCCGTGCGGTGCAGGTTTAATCCCCATGGGGAACAAAAACATACGCCACCCATTCACATGCCTCTACACCAAAAGGAGGATTTCTGCCTGGTAGTACAATGAACCGTTACCGAGTCTGAGTGCTCTGGGATTTGGATTTCTTTTAAAAAAAAAAAAAAAAACATAAATTAAGAAAAAACAACCATGCGGAGAAATATTTTAACAATATTATGTATTTAGTTGGTTTACAAGCGGATTATCAGTGAAACTGCACCTTGTTTTGAACGTGTTAGTGAGTTTTAGAATTCTGTTTGCTATCAATTTAATTCAATTTGCTCTTTCGTGAATGTCAAGAGTTGACTGGTGCCAAGGTAAATCTAGCATCATTTTCAAAAGTTTGTTTTGATATTTGATATTTTAATTAGGTTTAGAACATTTACAAAGATTACAATAAGTATCTATAATGACGTAAATGTGATCATTAACATATTAATTATTACAAAAAAAAAAAAAACAGTATCTAATAAAAGAACTGTACCTAAAAGAACATAATGGCTAAAAACATACAAATCTTATTATGGAATGCCAATGGCATCGAGAATCGATCGTAAAGACGAATTGCAAGTGAATCTCGACATAAACAAAATTGACATACATATGTCTAGTCTCCGAGACACATTTTAAAATTGGAACAAAATACAAACTTCGCAGATACAAGACATACCAAACCCCACATCCTTCAAGATGAAGAATATCAGTCGTGTGAAATACAAGCGAAATCCGTAAACATAAAAACAAGCAGCGGCCAGATAACGGTAGCAGCGGCATATTGTTCTCCTAGCTACGGGCTGAAAGAAAACAATTTTGAAAGCCTCTTCCGTAAATTCGGAAATAAATTCATAATAGGCGGAGATTTCAACGCTAAGAACATATCTTGGGGATCAAGATTAACAAATACAAGAGGAAGAGAACTCCTTGAATATATTAAAAACCAATGTTGACTACCATTCAACGGGAAATCCTACTTACTGGCCCACAGATAGGAACAAAATCCCGGATGTTGTCGACTTCTTATTAACTAAGAATATTTCCCAATTAAGGAAGGGCCAGATCTTGACTCAGATCACTCATCTGTGCTGCTAACACTTGGTACTAAAATTATAATGGAGGAACGCAACCTACGTCTAGTAAACAAACAAACTGACTGGACATATTTCAGATATTTAATAGATGAACGCATCGAACTATCCACAACAATTAATACAATAGAGCAACTAGAAAGTGAAGTACAGTCCTTCACCATAGCTATATAAAAGGCTGCATGGGCTGCAACGTCTGAATTAAATAGAAAAGTAAAAAGAAACGTGTATCCCAAAGAAATTTGCGACATTATATCAGAAAAGAGACGAGCTCGCAAACGATGGCAACTGTCACGATCTCCAAGTGATAAAAGTAGACTTAATAGCTTAAACAATAAGCTCAGAAAAAGGATAGCAGAATTTTAAAATGCATCGGTGGAAAGATACCTTACAAATCTGACAAACGATGCTAGTACAGAATACTCACTGTGGAAGGCTACAAAAAAAATTAAAAGACCAACGGCATACATTACGCCAGTGAAAAACAGCAGTGATAACTGGGCCAAATCAAACAAACAAAAGGCGTATCTATTTGCGAAACATCTTGAAAACGTTTTCAAGCCATACGACGATAATGATATTTCCCAACAAACGGAAGAAATGTGCGAAGGCGAGAGATCGATTCCAGCAGTAACCTCTAGGGAAATATCCAAAGAAATAAAAGAAAAGATCAACCCGAAAAAACCCCCGGGATTTGATCTAATAACGGGTGAAATTCTGAAAAAACTGCCTAAGAAAGGTATGAAAAAAATAGCACAGATAATAAATGATGCGTTCAGACTAAGGTATGTTCCGCGCATGTGGTAGGTTGCGGACGTTATCATGGTACCTAAGCTGGGAAAATTGCCCAGTGAAGTAACGTCATATGAAAAGGAGAATTTCTGCCTGGTAGTACAATGGACCGTTACCGAGTCTGAGTGCTCTGGGATTTGGATTTATTTTTCATAAAATAAAAAAAACAAACGTCATATCGGCCGATATCATTGCTGCCAATCCTGTCTAAGCTATTCGAAAAAATGCTCCTAAAACGACTCCATCCGATTCTAGAAGAAAAGACACTGATCCCAGACCATCAGTTTGGATTCAGAAATAAATGCTCAACAATAGATCAGATCCACAGAATAACAGATATAATAGAAAAAGCTTTAGAAGAGAAACAAATATGCTCTACCATCTTCCTTGATGTAACACAGGCTTTTGATAAAGTCTGGCACAAAGGGTTAATCCGTAAGCTACAAAAATATCTTCCAAAAGAGTACCATGAAATACTAGAGTCGTATATAATGCAACGATTATTTAGAATCAAGCAAGAGAATGAGTACTCCGAATTGAAACACATCAAAGCTGGAGTACCGCTAGGTAGTGTGTTGGGACCAGTACTGCTACTCCCATACACTAACGACCTACCACAAAATGACGAAACTACTGTTGCCACTTTTGCAGACGATTCTGCTGTACATGCAGTAGGAAAAACTGCACAGGAAGTTGCAGAAAAACTGCAAAGGACAGTAAATGATATATCCAAATGGACCAAAAAATGGCAAATAAAATTAAATGAACTGAAGTCGGTTCATATTAACTTTACGAATAAAAACGTACAACACATACCTGCGTACATAAATAATAAAGCAGTTCGGCATTATAACTCAGCTAAGTATTTAGGCTGGACTTTGGACGCAAAGTTGCGTTGGAAAACACATGTCAAAAAAAACGAGATGAACTAAATATACGATACAATCAAATGTATTGGCTCATAGGGAGGAATTCATGCCTCTCAATCTACAACAAACTGCTTCACTACAAGCAAATATTTAGACAAATTTGGACATATGGCCTCCAGTTATGGGAGTGCACAAGAAAGACAAATCTTCAAAGCATACAATGCTTTCAAAACAAAGTATTACCCAATATTGTTAATGCCCCGTGGTACATACGTAATGCTGATCTACATAGGGATCTAAAAATTGAAATGGTAGAGGACGAGGTTCGGAAGGTCGCAAGAAGACATGAAGTTAGGCTTCGCAACTATGCTAATTTAGAAGTAGTTCAACTACTTAATAACAACAATTTAGTTAGAAGATTACGTAGAGTTAAACCTTTTGAACTAGTTAACTAGGTAAAAAGGTAGGAAAAATATGTGTTACAACATAATCACACGAACAAGATGATAATGAATTAAAAAACAAAAGGTAACAAACCAAAGTTAGTTCCTAAAAACAGTACATAAGTACATAAGCAAATATTAAAACAAAATTGCTGATTAGTCTGTAGACCAGGTGCGATTATTGGAAGGATGGTAAAATCATGCCTTCCCTGGGTGTTTTTAGTGGGTGTTTTAAGTCCCACACTTTCGCAAAGCTCGCAAGCGATGTCTTTCAACGATTTTCACCTAGCTAGACGCAAAAAACAAAAACAATTTAATTCAATTAATTTAATTTAATATAATTTAAGTTTTTTAATTTAATATAATTTAATAATTTGGGTACAAAATGCTTACATTAAAAAGGACAAATGAGAAAAAGGGAAAAATAGAATAAAATGGTTAGCAGGATAAGCAAAAAGGTTTACAAAATTATAGTATTGATATGTATTAAAAATAAAAGTTATAAAATAAAATAATTAACATTAAAGACCCTTAAACCTTCATTAAATTACCAGCCAAGTAAGAAAAAAGATACACTAAAACGGTCTACAAAACAAAGTCTTCTTACGCCAAGAGAGAGAGAGTTCCATAAGCGAATAGCATGAACATAAAATTGTCGCTCGGTTGAAATGCATGTTGCCCGCGGAGGGATTATAGTTAGAGTGTTTTCAGATAGGTATTCTGGACTTCGCGATATTATGGATATTATCCAGCGATAGGCCCAGAATTTTAGTTTTATATACGGATATTCGATCCTGGCGCTTTAAACCAAATACATAACGAGTAACATTGTTAAAGACGACATTAAGCTTTCTTCTGGATTCAGCATTGTAGTACATTGCAACTTCAGACCCAAAAGATAAAATTGGAACAATAAGAGATCTAACTAACACTAATCTTGTTTTGACGGGGATATAATACTATGACATATATAGGTTACGCAGACATCCATATATTTTTCCTACAACAATACGAACATGAAGATCCCATCTTAAGTTGCTATCAAACCAAATGCCCAAATTTTTAGCCTTATCAACTATTTCTATGCATTCATTCCCTAGACATAAACTAGAAAAAACAAGGGAATCCATACCAGTTTTGGATATTAGCATGCATTTAGACTTTTTAGGGTTTGAACATAAATTGTTTCTTTGTGACCATTGAAAGATGCTTTCAAGGTCACAATTGAACTTGAGTGTGCCGTCTTGAGTATGACCTTTTTTAAAGCTGCTTGCAATTTGTTTATATGACACACTGCAGAGTTGCCCCATACCTGACACACATATAATAGAATAACCTGGAAAATTACTTTGTGCAGAATAATTTTGTTCTCAGTAGAAAGTAATGATTTTCTAGTAATGAACGGGTAAAGCATCTTAATCGCTATATAATGTTTCATACGGGCCAATATCATATTTCGAAAAACTGCTCCTTAGAAGACTAGATAGAATCATAGACCAAATAAGGCTTATTCCCAACCATAGATTTGGATTTAAAAATAAACATTCGACAATAGACCAAGTGCATCGTATGACTAATGTTATAGGAAAAGCACTAGAAGAAAAAGAAGTTTGTTCTTCATTAGTCTTAGACGTTGCACAGGCTTTTGATAAAGGTTGGCATACGGGTTCAGAGTATAAACTTCATAGGGATCTACCTAGACATTACTATGAGATACTTAAATCTTATATTGCAAATATGTAGATTCTTTATAGCTCGCTATGGCACAGCGTATTCTGAACTCAATGAATTACATGCAGGCGATCCACAGTGAAGTGCTCTAGGATAGGACCCACCCTATATATTTACATTTAGTATATGCCAGTGATATACCACATGCGAGTGATACGATGATAGGGCAACAGAAAAGCTTCAAAATGCAGTTAACGAGATATGTGATTGGACGCAACGACGGCGAAATAAACTTATTGAGTCAAAGTCCACCAATAAACTTTACAAATAAAAAATAATGAATGTGCCTGTGGTTATTAATAATCAAGCAGTTCCTTATTCTAATACAGCTAAGTGTCTGGGTATGAATCTGGATGCTAAACTGAAATGAAGGGTCTTTGCCCTAAATATGACCTACATTCTTTCTTCCACAGACCGCTGACGCAATCATCATCGTGCCATCCAACCCACCACCAGTCCGTCATCCACTACTCCGTTTACGGCACATGTTTGCACATTCCATTTCTCGCAACGGATGTATACATTGTCGCCTATCACCGAAGTCAGCCACATTCCTCACGATCATATCAACACAAGAGTTGATGTGTTTATTCTTTTTATTTCCACACAGCATTGTAACCCGATACTGCACGTCGTCGATGGGGCGACCGGTGGCAGTGGGCAATCTGTTGGATACATAAAACACCACACTGCCCTGCCGGCACACAGATATTGAATTCTTAGAATATCTACGACATGCCAGAGCCACGAGTGTTGATGGTGATTGCGGCGATCGGCACCCTTATCGTGTTGGGCAGATGGGTAGCCAAGGCGTGGACGTGGGCGCAGTTGCTGGACACAATACACCTCTGGGACTTGATGTGAGTTCTGATCACGCGGCGCTTGTGGACGAGCAACTTGGTGGTTGGATGGAAATATTCTGAGGGAGAATATTTACAGTCATCTTTTCATCGTCACGCGCAGCGGTCTCCTCCGAACCAACTCTCTCGTGGAGCTCATTCCAAACAAACACAAAATAAAGTAACGATTAAGTTGTAAAGATATACTTTGTCTTTTCTTTTGGTTCTTATTGCTTCTTTTCTTGGTTAAAATCCCCTCGGCACATTTCTTCCAGATATACAGATTCACGCTCACACCTCTGGACGTTCGGAAGAATAATGTGAAAAAGAAACTAGAAGAGCTAATCATTAAATATAGAAAACTTAATTGGTGCTTAGGACATAATTTGGAAATGTCCACTGATAATAAAATATTATTATATAATAAGATACTAAAACCTGTTTGGACATTGGTGTCCACTTATGGGGTTGTTCAATGAAATTAATGTACAAATAATACAAGTATTTCAAAACAAAGTCCTTCGAGGAATAGTAAATGCCCCATTGTACGAGGGCGGGTCAATAAGTCCATGACTTTTGGAATAAAACACAGATTTTTTGATAAAAAAAAAAAATTATTTTTAACGTAGTCTCCCTTGAGCTCTATACACTTTGTCCAACGCTTCTCCAATTTTTTTATCCCTTCCAAAAAAAATGATTTGTCGAGGTCCTCAAAATAGGCCTTTATTTGCGAGATGACTTCATCATTGGAGTCAAATCTTTTTCCACCAAGCCATTTCTTCAGGTTTGGGAACAAGAAGTAGTCGCTCGGAGCGAAATCTGGAGAATAGGGTGGATGAGGGAGCAATTCATAGCCCAATTCATGGTTTTTTGCCATGGCAACTGCACATGTGTGCACCCTTGCAGTGTCTTGGTGGAAAAGAACTTTTTTCTTGGCCAAATGAGGTCGGTTTTTTTTCAAATCGTCATTGAATCGGTCCAATAAGTTGGCATAATATTGATTGTTCTTCCCTTTTGAAGGTAGTCAATGTGGATTATCCCGCGTGCATCCCAAAAAACAGTCGCCATAACTTTATTGGCTGACAAACCCACATTGGCCTTCTTTGGCGCCGATTCACCCTTAGAAACCCACTGTTTTGACTGTTGTTTGGTCTCTGGTGTGTTGTGATGGATCCATGTTTCGTCCACGGTTACAAAACGGGGCAAAAACTCCTCCATATTGCGATTAAACAACGCCAAACCTTCCTGTGAAGTTGTTACACGATTGCGTTTGTGGTCGACTGTGAGCAAACGCGGCACCAATCTTGCGGAAAGCTTTCTCATGCCCAAGTGATCATTCAAAATTGAAACCACTGAGCCATGCGAGATCCCTACGGCTTCCACAATCTCTCGCACTTTCAATCTTCGGTCGGCCAACACCATATCGTGAATTTTTTCGATTGTTTCGGGTGTAGAGACCTCAACTGGGCGTCCAGGACGTTCGGCATCTTCAGTGCTTGTACGGCCACAACGAAATTCAGTAAACAACTTTTTTACCATTGAAATCGATGGTGCAGAGTCCCCATAGTATTTTTCAAGCTTAGCCTTGGTCTCGGTAATGGTTTTTTTTCGCAAGAAATAATGCTTAATAAGCACACGAAATTCACTTTTTTCCATTTTCTCCTCAAATTAGTGAGTAGTCTGATAAAAATAGCTGTCAAACACAAACTAACTGACGCAGCAAGTTTAAATTTTGACAGGAGTCAACTGACAGATGCCTGTTGACAGGAGCAGTGTTGCCGTGTCAGTAAAGAGGTCAGAAATTCAAAAAGTCACGGACTTATTGACCCGCCCTCGTATATTAGAAATAACGACTTGCATCGTGATTTGCAGATTGATCTTGTAGCGGAAGTAATTAAAAAGTACACAATTCCTCACAACGATCGTCTGCGGATGCATATTAATCCTGAAATAGAAGCCGCCTTAAATATACGATACAATGCTCGCAGATTAAGAAGAACTTAACCTCACGAACTCATATTTTGAAAATATATGAGAACCCGTATTTAAATTAGAATACCATCTCAAACGCAAGTGAACGAATTATTTGTCGGTCTTTTTAGATTGATCATGATTAGGAGGTTGTATTAGTGCGGTTAGAGTCCCACACTACTCTGGGTTTCTAACCCCATTGTGTCTTTCGAGATTTATACCTTCACTTAAAAAAAAATTTAAACAAGAGCAGTGAAATTTTGAAAGTGGGCGTTATTGCATTGGCGTTATTTCAGGGCATCAGGCACAATGCCAACTACGCAGGAGGGTTTCCGAAAGAAAACAAATTATTAAACAACTGAAACCCTCTTCAAGCTCAGCGCGCCGAAAATCGTGCAAACTGGAGACGCTTATTGTTATGGGTTGAGGAGGTTCATTTCCGGCCGGACGCGTATTATAAACTCTTTTTACATCTCCGCAATTCCATTGTGTTGACATCGAGGTAGGTTTTTAGTGCGCTATCACAAAAATCTACTCATAAACCCTATTGCATTTCTGCGCTAAGCCCGAGTAGGGTTTGAAAAATAAAGTCATAAAAAATAATAATATCCCCGATGTCATTAAATGGGTGCGCTGAATCGCAATAGGAATTCATAATAAGCAGCCCGTACTGTAGCACCATCTGAATTAAGTTGGGGACTATCGATTTTCAATTTAGAAATTTTTCTTTAAATTGGGCGTAATGCAAGGATGTAGTCTATACTACCCATTCCCGGTTTAAATGTGGATAGAATGATGTCAGTAATTGTAACGATATGAACCGCAATTTTGTGCCCACTATTCCATTAAAGTAATCTTTTGTTAGATTACCTCAAAATAAACGTTTTAATGCCACTAATAAAGAAATAAATGAACAAAATTAAAATTGTTATTTTACCATGTACTGTAGCTTGCTCTAGCATAAAATAATACACAGCCACATAAACAATGCAACTGTAAAATTTTATTGCAAAAATATGAAATTGCAACAGATGGTCATAATGCCACTTTACTCGTTTTATTACCTACTAACCATCGCAATTTCCACATTATCCTTCCCCCTCAATGTGCATAGATAATTTGCATCGTCACCACTAGGACTAGTGCTAATGCAACAAATTAAACTCAACTCTTCTTCTGTCGGCTATTTTACATAAGAATCATACTTAATCATCATAAATTTCACTTTAAATTAATTCCAAATGAAAAAGGTTTCTATATCTCTCAACGAAGGGAACAAGAATGATTTATGCATAATTAAATGTTGAACCATGTAGATATGAAATGCAGCCATCAACAGCACTACCCGATTCCAGAGCACATCGTCGCTTAAGGATAATGGTCATTCTTTTTCATCTGTGTAACGGAACGATGTAGTAACTGTGAAACGTTTCCGCCTGATAAATGTGACATTGAAAACGAACAAAGGGAATACTACCGATGCAGAGATGTGGACTCACACAAGCACATTTAATGAAATATTGTTCATGTACCCACTCAGTGAACTCACCTGTTGACTGTTTAAGGAGACAACATTTTGCATCACTTTGTCTAGTACATGCAAAACAATTTCCGCAGCCATTTCTCTTTCCAATTGGGTACCTTTGACTTCCAAATACGATTCAACCTTTAAATAGAAAAATACAAACTTAAATTAATTTACAAGAATTGTGAAGGAGTCAAAGGGATACCATACAATAGTATGCATAATGTTGTTGTTTACAAATAATGCTGAATGCCACATCGGTGGCGTATGAGTAATTTAATTTACTAGATAGGAACTTCAAACAAAAACTATTCCATCGCTTAAGGGATACTCGATTGGATTTCATTAACCTAACCAAGCAAGCTATTGAGGGTTAAAAGGGTGGGGTACACTTGCCTTGATTTGAAACAAAGTTTTGAAATCGAATAACAAGAACTGGTTTTCATATCTGAAAAGGACAGGAAAAAAAACAATTTGGTAGCACAAGATGGAGTTCGGTTTAATATATGCCTTGAGAAGGAATATTATCGGGTTTCAATAAGGATATTCCAATTTTGTATTTACATGCAACAGAATAATTTAGAGAAATGAAATGATTTTTTGTGTGATAACACACTTGGAGTAAGGCTGTCAAGCTCAAGTCGATTTTCTTCGAATTGTGGAATGAACAACGTATATTGTAGTGGTTACCACTTAAAGTGAACGTTTGCAGTTACAGGGCTATTTTACGATTCGCCATAACCAATCATCAGACTCCTTATTGCTGTGGTGCTACTCTGTTTTTTATTCATTATTTCCCAAAAACCCCTTTCTTCCACTGGGATTCGATAGAGAAATGTATTCCAGGTGAAGTACACGCGTTAAATTTAAATATGGAATTCGATCTCGTTCGTATGACCACAGCACGCACGTTTTCAGCGATCGATTCTTTTGAGTCAATTTCGCACCACGTGGCAACTGCGCTTCGGATATTGTTGCCATGAGCGAGGTGGTCATTAGATCGGAAAATTTCTGTATATTACACGATTACCAACTTCGCATTCAATAGATCAATTGTTTGAGCAGCTGTGTAGCATGTGGCACCATCTTGTTGCAACCACTTATAACTGATGTCAAGGCCATGCAATTCTGGCCAAAAATAGTCTTGCAATATGACACGATAGCGAACTCCATTCACCGTGACATAGCCACCACATCCGGCATGAGAGCCACACCACACGTATCGTTATCGTATGCGGAGATACTCCGTAGCATTAAAGCTGATAGAAAGTTGGAGGCCGTTGAAGAGGCTGTATCCAGAATCCGGAGGACACAAAAAGGTGACCTACTAATCCAGCTCAAAGAAGCAGGACTAGCAGACAAAACGGACGAATTCAAAAGCGCAATGAGTGCTGCCTTAGGTGAAAATGCAAACATAAGGACCCTCACCCACCGTACGGCCATTGTGATAAAGGATATGCACGAGATTACCACAAAGGAAGACATTTGCAAAGCAATAAAAAGGCAATTCAAGTTTGAAGGTATATCGCCCTCAGACGTTTTATCTCTGAGGAAAGCGTACGGCGGAACCCAAACAGCAAATATCAGTCTTCCCGCAGAACACGCGAAGCAAAATTAAAATCGACTGGGTGATTTGTCGAACTCGCGAAAAGTCGCTGCTGAGAAAGTGTTTCAAGTGCCAAGAGTTCGGTCATCCAGCTAAGCAATGCAAAAGCGAAGAAGACCGCTACAAGCTATGTCGGAGGTGTGGAGTTGAAGGCCACATAGCCAAGACTGCGACAGGGAGCCATCCTGCATGTTCTGCAAGAGAGAAAACGCAGATAACGCGAAGCATATAGCCGGCAGTAACAGATGCCCAGTTTTTAGGAGGGCTATCACAAACAAAAGATCATGAAGATACTACAAATAAATCTAAATCAGTGCAGAAGAGCCCAGGACATCCTAGCACAAACGGCCAAAGACGAAAAAGCGGATGTCATCATGATCAGTGAGCCCTATAAATGTCCCGAAAAGAACAACAAATGTATCTGTGATAAGAAAAAACAGGCGGCAATATGGATATGCGGACGTTATGCCTACCAAGATATGAATGACCAAGCAAAAGGCTTCGTCCGGGCGAAAATAAACCGGATCAATTTCTATAGCTGCTATGCAACCCCCAGCTTGACGGCCAGCGAATACCAGTTAATGCTGGAAAATTTAACGGCGGACGCGCTCCAGAGAGCCCCAGTGGTTATAGGAGGCGATTTTAATGCATGGGCCACAGAATGGGGCAGCAGACTCACACTAGAGGACAGGCCTTACTAGAAACATTTGCACCCCTAGCGATAAGCGTGGCTAATAAGGGCCGGGCAAATACTTATCGGAATGCTGGAGTTGGCTCATTCATCGACATCAGCGAATACCAGTTAATGCTGGACAATTTAACGACGGACGCGCTCCAGAGAGCCCCAGTGGTTATAGGAGGCGATAGACGGAAATTCCTAAATGCCCGCCGGAAAGTCCAACGATCAGTAGGAAGAGCAGACTTCCAGCAACAATTGGACATCTTCAGACTGGCGAGACGCAGCTTAAGTCTATCCAGCGGATATCCCACGAATTACCCTGGAGGAGCTGCTAAGTGCGTGCAACAAGATAGGCGACAACAAGGCGCCTGGTCCGGACGGCATCCCGAACAAAGCAGTAATTGCTTTAAAAAAGAGGCCAGACCTCTTCATGTCGACTATGCAGAAAAGCCTCGAAGAAGGGACCTTTCCTAAAAAATGGAAAACACAACACCTGGTCCTGTTACCAAAAGGAAAGAAACCTCCAGAAGAACCATCGTCCTATCGCCCTATATGCCTGTTGGACACTATGGGAAAAATACTCGAGAAAATAATATATAATAGATTACTAATAGATTACTCGCTGTAGGAGAAGAGAAAGGAGAAGAGAAAAGAGATAGATAGCTATATAGCACAAAAGAGTACTGTGCCGTAGTAACATTGGATGTAAAAAAATGCCTTTAATTCGGCAAACTGGTCGTTCATCAGAAGATCACTCGCCTGAATGGAAATACCGTACTATTTGCCGCGAATAGTGACGAATTATTTCAATAATAGAAAGGTTAGGTACAACACTGATGAAGGAGTCAAGTACTACAAAGTCACCACGGGAGTCCCACAGGGGTCAGTCTTAGGTCCACTGCTGTCGAACATTATGTACGACGAAGTCCTTCGATTGTCGCTACCTCGCGGAGTAACGATAATTGGATTCGCCGATGAAATTGCCGTCGTGACAGTGGCTAAACATATCCGTGCTGTAGAATCAGCTACAAACGAATCCATTTCCCAGATAAAGGATTGGCTTTTATCCACCGGGCTAGAATTGGCCGACCATAAACAGAAGCCGTACTTATGTCAAGTAGAAAGATCGTAAAGTTCGCTAATTTTCAGGTGGGTAGCCAAACCATCAGGTCAAAAGAGGCGGTTAAATATCTTGAAGTAATGCTGGACAACAAGCTGCAGTTTAAAACTCATGTTGACTACCTAGCCAAAAAGGCCAACTACAGGGAGCTCTTTCGCGCATGCTGCCTAACATCGGTGGACCTGGTTACGCTAAAAGGTTGCTCCTCTCCAGAATAATCACCTCCGTTTTGTTATATGCCGCCCCAGTCTGGGCGCAGGCACTAAGGACAAAGGTGACTAAAAAAAGATTGTCATCCATATATCGACTCTGCACGCTAAGGACAATTAGCGGTTTTCGTACCATCCCAGACGAGGCTACATTTGTTATAGCTGGAATGGTCCCCATCGACATTCTCATGGATGAAATATCTAGGATATATAGGAGAATATCCCTGAACCAACGCGATGCTACTACCATCCAGAGGATAAAGGTCGAAGAAAAAGCAGCGTCAGCAGCTACTTGGCAAACTCGTTGGACCAATACCGCAAAAGGGAGATGGACGTACAGACTTATACCTTGTATAAAAGATTGGATATGTCGCAAACACGGAGACTGTAATTACCATCTTACACAGTTCCTATCCTAGAAACAACGGAGCACGCAATATTCCACTGCGGGCGGTTTGCACACGGGAGAATATAATTACATAGCCCATCGTCTATAATCGACTATATGCTGTCATCACAAGTGACTTGGGAAGAGATTGGCGCATATGTAACGAATATGCAAAGTGAGCTGAGAAGAATTGAGAAAATTCGCAAAGCAGCAGAAGCATTGGAAACAGATCAAGCTGTAACAGGAGTAACAACAATAGCTCCACAAGACGAATAGGATGATATGCTTACCAGCCCCGCGAATTAATACCTAACGGCAGTCCGGCGGGGAGAGTGGTAGAAGTCTGTTGGGTGTGGATTAGTACGTAGGCGCATTCCCGGCATCGATTATTCGGGTTTGCGAATCGTGCATGCCATCTTTCGAAGATTACCACATCCATTGGTACAGCCCAAAAAAAAGCCACACCACACGGTCACTTTTTGTGGATGCAATGAAATCTCTTGAAGCACATGTAGGTTTGTTGCTGTCCAATAACGAATATTAAGCTTAATCTGTTGAACTATTTCATACCTTATGAGCTTTGGAGCACACCTCGTAGTGACGCACTGTGTACCTACATGTGAGGCCAAAGGACGGCCGGTGTATGAGTCGAAGAGGTGTCCAGAGTTTTAAACCCGCGAAGTGTCACATGAAAAAGTAAACATAATCTTCTGCCAAAGTTAAATAAGGCCGAATGAAAAAGCATCGGCGTTATTTCGCTTTCGTAATTGAAATAAGGCGCATTTTAAAAGTCGGTTGTATTTCACGGCACCTTGTCTCTATAGTGAATATGATGACTCGAATTTATCCACGATTAGCTCGAAGTCTATATTAATCAAAACAAAAACCTTAATAAATATTCAGGTGAGCCTAGCGACACATTAAACACCTTAAAGCTGTCCCGCAAGTGTGCATGCAAATCCGTGGGGTGACACGACTGGAAAGCACCGGTGTCGTAAAAGCAAGATCAAACACGACATAATAGAACCACGTTCATGTCGAACTCGTTTAAACTAAAGTACTATGATTGGAAATGTTCTTTGCCAGAGGTGAGAAGGATCGGACAACTGACAGAAGACAGCATTACGGCAAAAAGTTCGTTGAGCTTACGAGGCGAATCAGAGACAGCTTCTTCTCCAAATCTCATATTAGTGAATGCCATTTGTGTGAAATATAGAAATGGCATTACCTATGACTTTAATTTGCAATAGTAAAGGTTTTTTCTGCAACTCAGTTGCAATACACTTTTTGAGATCAGAAGAAACGAACTCACTTCCTTCTCATTCTGACCAACGAATGGTTGGCAAATGTGGAATAAAATTGGAGAAAAAAAGAAAGAAACAGATTTAATTGCCTATATACTTACAGGCGCTTAGAAAAATATAGATAAGCGTCCAAAACCCAATGTTGAGGATGAATTGAAATCAGGATAACTTGTGTTCATGTTACGAGTAGTAAGACTACGGTCATCTAAGCAGGGAGCTGTAGCACAAAACTACAACACAACAACTCTTGTTAAACAAGCAAAATTGAAGTGAATTTCACTTGTTTAACCAAGTCTTGCCATGTCTGCATTTTGTTAAAGTACTCGTACACTAATAAAATCATCGTTATGTTCGAATAAGTCGTTCATATAGCTTAGCAAGTTATAGGCATCTTTGAGTAGCCAAAGGAACAAAATTGGAAATTGTCACAAAAATTGCAACTGACATGGACTAACAAAACGGGGCAGAGGGTGTCCAAAGTCTTACAGCCAGCTTTACCAGAAGGAAAACTAAGCATTTTCGGGAGATAGCGGGTCATGTACTCGTATATAAAAGGTCTCCTCCGTCTCCTAGTTTTTGCAAGTTCCTCAAAAATGGTTTTAATATACACATAGGTTTGTTGCATGCTTGCCTTTGAGACAAAGAAATTAAGCTCCTTAAGCATCACAGGTACGGCTTTGATTTACGAGCTGTTGTTTTGATTGCATCAAGCTTAAACATAAGTTGGCATTTAGCGATTAGTATACTCGTAGCTATGACCCTTCCTAATGTACGAGTATTATACAAAAACGCCTCACTTATTTGTAACCAACGCCCAGCTCGATAATACCATTACCTGAAATACCCATTAATGAGGTTCCTTTACTCTTCGTTTTTACGTTCATAGTAACCGTATGTTATGTACCGGCAAAAAGAGATAAGCTACTCGTCTCCCAATTAGATACAATAGAATGTATGCTTGATATGATATAATTTTGGCAACCTTTTTGTAAAGCAATATTCTGAATTTATTTCCTTAACCCGTTGTCATACAAAAACATACACACATTCATACTAACATTTAACATTGGTACTACACTAAAGACGATGATCATCTTACCTCTTGCAGCAAGTTCATTAAAAATCCAGCTTCGCCAGGAAAAAAATTCTGATGACGTTTTGTTGTGTATTCTAGACACGATTTTAAAATTGCTGAGAAATTCGTTTTCTGATATCCTGATTTAAGAGCCTGAAACTGAAATAAGAGAAAATATTTGTCAAGAAGTTACAAAAATGTATTAGTAAAAACAAACTGAATTTTGTTTTCTATTGGCATTATACTGGAAAAGATAAATTGTATTCTTTATTCTTTTATTATGATGATGTGGTTAACACGGAAGTAATGTAAAGACTTAAGTTGAATATGCGGTAGAAGTTTTCATTTCTTTTTAAGAAGGGTGGACAATTTTTTTTAAGGTTTTAATATTATCCTAATAATACAAAACTGCGACACACAGAATATGAATTTTGCTTTTAAAAACGTGTTGTAGATTTTATCTTTGTTCAATTCTGCTTGCAGAGATTTCGATTTAAAAAATAAGCCGCATCAATACACAATAAGCTGACTTATAATATATGGATGCGGTTTAATTTTTCTAGCAAAAGTATACAAAACTTGTCATTTGATGTTATCAATGCCAAAAAATGAATAAACTTGATCAATGTGCATGTGACAGAATTTTTTTTAATTTTTATTTTATTTTTTCTTAGAAAAGGCAAACACACTGATAACACCAACTAACGCCCGCGGTGCTTTCAGATAAGGTGTTGCAGCACTTCTAAAGTTGCTGTTCAAAAGTTCACATGTTCCTGGGCCCTTGGGTTGATTTGAACCTGAGACATCTCGGTCAGTTTTATAGTTGCACTATGTTGGGAAGGGGCATTCTACGACCTATGCGTAAGCATGGGTCAGATAGGATACAGGACATGATGATGGGAGTCCTTGCTATAGCAGCGGTAGGCACGCTTGCGGTGCACGGCATCAGCTCGTCGGAGGGGTGGGATCTTGCTGCTTTTCCCTTGCGCACAAAATATCGTGCCAAAATTATAAAAAAAAATTAGAAATGAGAGGGGTAAGGGGACTTATCACCTCGCGCATCAGAGGATATCAATGATCATTGACCATTGGTGCTATTGCAAAAAAAAGTTTGGTAAGAAATAAAGAAAAAGGGGTATATGAACTTTATCAGCGGTTGCGTCGTGGGTGGTTGGACGCCTGGACGGACCCTCCCCTTGCAACTGGCAAGTGCAATTGCTCCGTGACTATTCTCTCGTCGATATTTTGAGAATAATCCCTTATTCACGATCACATGCACATCACTATGAACTAACACATCTCAACAACTTTAAGTTAAACTAGCACATATTTATTTTTGGAAATTCAGGGTTTCAAAGACATATTTGTTGTACTTAATAGCAAAAGTATTTAAAAAGGTAAGGTCAGATGCATATATATATATAATGTTTATTTAAGGTAATATTAAGATATATTAAGTAAGAGAAATATTCAAAAAAAAAGGTGGTAGGTATAAGCAAAAGATTACGTTAAAATAGTTAAGAAAAATTATAAATAAAAATGCAAGCCAATGAAAAGTTATGTATATATAGGTATGTTTGTGTATATAGTATGTACTCACTTTGATCTCCATGCCGCGCCGAAATTTGTGCACAAAGTTCCCGCTGAATGACTGGATGTTTAGGTACACTTTATGTTATGAAAAAAAAACTTTTCTGTGGCTTTCTAGTATTAAGGTATAAGCATTAAGCATGTATGTATCATGCAAAAGAAAACTAAATGATAAACAAACATTTTTTTGTTTTGTTAGACTAAGATTAAGGTAGCAAATTAAGATGTTAGATATAAGGGTTAGGTAGATCTTTAAGTATTTAATTAGAAAATGTTACACCACGTTTAGTATTATGCATATATGCATGTAGCGAGATATCACTTTTATATATATATTATGCGGGTATTCCTTGATAATTTTGTTTTTGGTTTGGCGATGATGCACACAAAGATGGCTTGAAAAGCATTTTGATGACGGGATAACTTTGATTGATGCTTTCTTGATTGATGGGTGGTTATGTTTGATGGCTTGGCACGTTTTTTTCTTCAGGTTACAGCTCTGCACATGCTTTTCGGGGTTAATGGACCACGTTTAGATAGCTTGGCGTCGCAGGTTTTACAGATTCCTCTTGGTCTGGAGCGAAAATAGCTCTACAGATTGGGAGTTTTTGTAGGCGTCAGTAAAATGCAGGTTGCGGACGCTTTTGGCGCTAGTTGGTTGGTCGAGTTTTGCCCAAGGATGTGCTTTTCAGTGATTATATATATATATTATTTATATATCCGTTATGCACACTAAGCACGCTGGAACGCTCTTCAACTGCCCAAAAAAATGTCCGCGCTCAATTAAAAGCAAAGTACATTTACTATGCCACGTGCCTTGTGAAAGCACGAGTATTCAACCCAAAATTCCAATAACCAAGAAAATTTTAGTGCGCTTTTTTTTTTTTCTTGGATATTGTAGGCAAAATCTTCACTGTTCAGTGGTTGTTAAAAAAAAATTATCCAACTGATATGTTTTTCGCACGAAGCGATCAGTATAAAATGCAGCCAAGAAAAAGGGCGCGCTATGCTTTTGCCACTAGTATAAGTACTAAGCACTCTTCTTTGTATTAAGCAAAAGTATAAGTCTTGTGTGGATGGCGAAGAATAAAAAAAAATACTGGTTTTCTGAAATGCATATTGCACAGCTGGTCAGAGTGTTCGAAAAGCAGTGTTCGTCGAAAGTATCCGGTTTGTGTCCGGAAATGTGTTGTTTGCAGTTATTAATTTGAATATTTTCCTTTTATTATTTTTATTTTTATTTGTTGAGTCTGCCACAAAATCATGAACTAGCAAAATATTGAATGTTTTGTTAAGACATGAAGAACGGAATCAAACACACAAGGAAAATGTTCGCTCTTCATTTTCGACCCATGACCCTGAAAATAACATAATAGTACATAATGGTGTTTATTTATGTACGAAGATCTTTGGCGTGATACACACCGACTTTCTTTCCATCGAAGTTTTCAACTTCATACATTGACTTCCCAATCGCTTTAGTTATCCGGCATTTCACAAATTTCGCACTGAGCTTCGAGTTAAAGTTTTTGGATGCATCACTCAAAACAAAATTTCGTCTGAAAACGATCTGACCTGGACAAAAGGATCTTGCTGAACTTCTCAAGTTATAGGATTTCTCATACTTGCTGAACGCTAATTTTATATTTTCCTTGACCTGTTTACGTATGAGGTCGAGCTTATTGTTTGCCGGCAAGCAATTTATTTCGCTGTCATCCAGAGCTTTTAAACTACGAAGTAATTTATATATGCTTCCATGTGTAGTCATGTGCTGACCGAACAAGCAAAAGTAAGGCGAGATGCCAGTGGATTGGTGCACCGAAGTACACAAAGCCTGTTGGATTTCACAGAGATGTTTTTCCCAATCTCTTTGCTCGTTCTTTATGTAGCTCCTTATTGCTGACAGGATGCTCTGATTCACTCTTTCAGAAGCATTTGCCTGCGGTGAGTAGACCGCGTTTCTGATATGAGTACAGCTGTACTTTTGTAAGAAACACTGAAATTCTTTTGACACAAACTGTTTGCCGTTGTCGCTGTGGATGAATTCAGGCACGCCGAATTGGTGAAATATGCTTTGTTCGAGATATTCTATTACTGCGCTGGTGTTGGCTTTGCGCATTGCTTTCAGCCATACATACCTGGAGAAGCCATCCAATACGACAAAAATGAATGCATTGCCTCTCTTATTTCTCGGATACGGTCCCATGAAATCGATATACATCTTTTGAAATGGACGGTCAATTTCATGATGCGATCCCATTGGAGGTCTAAGGGTCGTATTGGAAGGTTTATTCTCCTTACATGTGGAGCAACCTCTAACAAAGTCACGGACTTCAATTGTCATGTTTGGCCAATAAAACAATTCTCTTATTTTATTCAGCGTCTTCAACATACCGCCATGCGCACAGTTCGGTGGTTTATGGAAATCTTCAATGACAGAATTGGTGAGTTCTGAAGGGATCTATAGTTTCCAATTGAATTCCGAATTGGTGTCATTGTCATCTCTCATACACAATTTCTTGTATACGAAATTATTTACGACTTTTAAGTCAGGAAAACGTTCTGGTGTTTTTAAAATTGTCATCATCAGGTTTTTATACTCAGTTGATTGGAAATGCGATGAAGAGAGATCTATACAAGGATGAGGGGTCACGTCAGCACTAAGTTCGTCATTGAATGCACGAGAAAAGGCATCTGGCACCGTGTTCTGTGAACCTTTCTTATGTTCTATATTGAAGGTAAAGGCTTGAAGTTTAAGCGACCATCGTGCCAATCTGCCGCTCAAGTCTTTAAGGCTCATAAGCCATTTTAAACTGGCATGATCGGTCACGATGGTGAATTCTGAACCTTCAACATAGGGACGAAACTTCTTCACGGCTTGTATGGCCGCATAGCATTCTTGCTCTGTCACACTGTAATTGCGCTGACATGCGTTTAGCTTTTCAGAGAAGAATGCTATTGGTTTCTCGTTCTTATTTTCATCGTATTGGTAGAGGACACCACCAATACCATAGCTGGACGCATCACACTGAATGGTGAAAGGTTTTGAAAAATCTGGGTTGGAAAGAAGTGGGGCAGAAACAAGTGCTGTTTTCAAAGATTCAAAAGATATTAATGCCTCTCTAGTAATGGTGAATGGTTTGTTCTTTTTGAGTGTATCTGTCAAAGGTGTGGCAATCGATGCAAAGTTTCGGATAAATCTCCGATACCAACCGCATAAGCCAAGGAATCTCCTCACCTGCTTCTGTGAATTAGGTACTGGAAAATCCTTGATTGCAGATACTTTGCTGGGATCAGGCTTAATATGACCTTCTCCGACAATGTAGCCTAGGTACTTCAATTCTCTAAAGCAAAAATGGGATTTTTCAACATTGATAGTTAGGTTTGCCTTCGTCAAACATTCTGCGACTTTTCGTAATGTCTCGAGATGACTTTTGAAATCCTTGGAGATGACCAGCAAATCATCCAGGTAAACAAAAACATGTTCCCTAAGTGCACTGGGGATCACTCTATCCATTAACCGACACATCCTTTGGGCAGCATTGCACAACCCAAAAGGCATGACGGTGAATTGATAGAGTGGTCGTCCTGGCACAGTGAAGGCAGTTTTTTCCCTGGACTCTTTCTCTAGCGGAATTTGCCAGAACGCATCTTTAAGATCCACACTACTAATGTAATGTGTATCTTGCAGACGGCTCAGCAGTCCCTCTATGTGAGGAAGAGGATACGCATCTTTCTTTGTAAGTGAGTTCACTTTCCGAGAGTCTAAGCAAAGCCGATTCTTGCCAGGCTTCCTGATAAGAACGATGGGTGAACTCCATGAACTTGTACTCTCTTCAATCACTCCCAAAGAAAGCATGCGATCTAATTCGCTGAAAATCATCTCCTGAATAGCTGGTGAGACAGGATAATGCCGCTGTTTGACCGGTTCTGCAATACCCGTGTCAATAACATGCATTTCTATAGTCGTCTTACCTAAACCACGTTCAGAAAACGAGGGAAACAACTTAATGACATCCTGCAATTTTCTGTTTTGTAAAATATTTAATTCGGATTTTAATCGCTCACTCTTATGCATTTCTGTGTCACAGATGTTATCAGCAGAAATCTCGGTCACAACATTTGGGGCAATATTAAATTTCTGCCAGAAATCAATACCAAGATAGAGAGACTGGGATAAGGATGGTATCAGATAGAAGTCCAAGCATTCTCGCTGGTCTTTGAAAGTTACTTCGACATTTATTCGACCGACGATAGATTGAGGTCTTCCATCCGCCGTTTTAACGAATGATGAAAATTCAACTACTGGGATATTTAAGTCCATTAGTGTTTTCAAGCAATCTTTACCAAGACAAGAAATACTGGCACCACTATCCAACAAGCCAACCATCTCTTTACCATGAATTTGAATTTTGGCATATGGCCGAGAATCTATGTTGGAATTCAAGATACTGCTGCTTAACAATTGTTTATAGGTTTTCCGCTTTTTGTATCGCAGGCGCGTTTTAAAAAAAGAATTGGTGTTGTGACTTAACTTCACTTCATTAAGATGGAATATTTTAGATCTAAGCTCGTTATAACATTTCAGTCTTTCTTCGTAAGGTTTCATCCGGAATTCAAGTCTTTTAATTTTGTTTGCGTAGAGACTATTGTTTGTGGTGTTCGTAGAGTTGTCACCCTCATAGTCTACCACTGTTTGTGTTGATATGTCTGATTTATTTATTCGGGGAGTGTCTGTGTCGAACGAGATTCCCCGTTTTTCATCCCGCTCGATTTCCCGTTTTCCATTTCAGGATTGCATTTTCCACAACTTACCACAGTGACTCCATCCAAACCACAACGGTAACAGAAAAGTCTATTAATTGGTGAAGGACAGTTAATAAAAATGTGACCTTGAGCTTTGCAATTAAAGCATGTAGGCACTTTATGTTGCTTGCCGTGTGTATTTGGATGTAATCTTTGAAAGTTTGAAAAGGCTGAGATATTAATATCTTCGTGTTCAAATGCATTGCCTTCATGTATACCATCGAGCTCATGAATCGAACGATACTGCATATTTCTGTTTTGCAGAAATCTTGCTTGCAGCATTCGCTCGGTTCTTTTGCATTCGTCTTTAAAATGGTCAAGTGAGTGAATCTTCATTGGGTAAATGAAAGTTAATAATTTCGGGCTGATGTTTGTCCGAAGTATTTGGATCAGGTCTTGCTCCCTGATAGGCTGTCTCATTTGACTTTTCAAATGCATGACAGTATTGAAAAACTCTTCGAAGTTTTCCTGAGGTGACTGCTTTCTGTCCATTAATTGCTTTATGATTTCGAAGTCATTTTCGTGACTTCTAAACTGCTTAACTAAAGCGCGTCGCAAATTTAGCCAATCACCTCGAGGATTACTTCTCAAAAACTGCCAGTACCAGTCCTGAGCAGCTCCAGACAACAGGTGATGGAAGTCTACGAGTACGTCGTTCCAAGTACAATTGTAATTGGACTTGAGCATTTCTACTCGGAAAACGAAATCTTCAACCGACATTCCTTTTGAAGTGCCATCGAATTTCAAACCCCAACGATCTAATCGGAAAGATTGCACATCGATTGATCGAGGGTGGCTGTATCTGTCAACTGGTGGTCTGTTGAACTCAGAACTAAATCTAGAATCAAAATTGAATTCATCATCAACATTATGAAAATAGTCTTGTTGGACGTTCCTTGAACCCAAAGTAGGTATTGTGTTTTGTTGATACTGCATATTAACAATAGGCTTTAAAATGTTTTCCATATTGTCTTTTATTAGATTAGGAATTAAAGTACCTAAGGCATCGTTCACTACCTGCCTTATGTGCTCATCAAGCTGCTTCATCTTCGGAGCACTGCTTGAAATGAACTGCTGTTGAGGTAGGTAAGTGCAATGATCAGCTTGCAAGATGTTGCTAGCGGAATTTGTTATATTTGCGTGTGCAGCATTGAGGAAATTGTCAACCTGCTGATTACCCGTTGGCACTTTTTGCGTCATATTGCTTTGTTTTTCTCTTTCTCCAATTAGAGAAGTGACAACTGGACCAGAAACGCACGTGGTAGTTGTTGTGGATGTTTGTGTTTGTGTTACTGCACTTGTTGTACAGACAGCGGTGGGTAGATAAAGAGGAAGGGTGACAGAACAATTGAGCGTGTCGTTATCAAAATTGATATTGGCATCGCTGAGAGAAACATTGGGGGTCAATGATGTTCTGTTAGGAGAATGTCTTATCGGACGAAATTTATTTCGCAAAGAATAGGTGGGTGTGTCATCATCCCGTAAGTTAAGAGAACTTGTTGGTATGCCCTTTTGTGGTTTGGGGACAGTTCCACTATTTGGTTTGTTTTTGTTCATGTTTTATTTTGGTTATTGTTTCTAGGTTTTGGATTATATGAAAGAGAATTCTTATTGGAAACCAACTGAATATATATATGATATTGGTATTAAGAGGTTACGGTATAAGTTTGTTTGTAAACAAAATTCATAATTTTATTGTTGAGATATGTGTGTTAAATCGCAGTTTGTGTGCATGGAATTTACGTGCTAATAAGAGGTTCATGTAATTTGAAAAGGATGGATTTAATCAAAATGATGCGTATTTGATTGGTTGGAAATTGTTATGTTCAATGTTCTGGACAATCAAGCGAATTCATTGACGACTCAGAACAAAAGATAACTATTGATTAGAAGGCAACTATCTAAGGTAACTCAAGCGCATTAACTTAAACTAAAACAAACTAAACTAAGCTTGGACTCTTAGATGTCACTCCTTACTTAAATCAATTGGCTCCAACCAAAACGAAATAAATTTTCGGATGCCTTCCTTAGTGCTACGAGCATTTGCAGCATCTTCTGACTTCTAAGACATCTGAAAATTAAAATTTATTCTCAAGCTTCCGCAAGAAAACTTGGAGTGGTAAAGTACGATAAACACTTGTGTTATAAAGGTAGCTTGGCAAACGAAGTTTGAAATTCAAGCTAGTCTTCATCGGTACCACGTTGCGGGCGCCATTGTGGGTAGGAAGGGGCATTCTACGACCTATGCGTAAGCATGGGTCAGATAGGATACAGGACATGATGATGGGAGTCCTTGCTATAGCAGCGGTAGGCACGCTTGCGGTGCACGGCATCAGCTCGTCGGAGGGGTGGGATCTTGCTGCTTTTCCCTTGCGCACAAAATATCGTGCCAAAATTATAAAAAAAAATTAGAAATGAGAGGGGTAAGGGGACTTATCACCTCGCGCATCAGAGGATATCAATGATCATTGACCATTGGTGCTATTGCAAAAAAAAGTTTGGTAAGAAATAAAGAAAAAGGGGTATATGAACTTTATCAGCGGTTGCGTCGTGGGTGGTTGGACGCCTGGACGGACCCTCCCCTTGCAACTGGCAAGTGCAATTGCTCCGTGACTATTCTCTCGTCGATATTTTGAGAATAATCCCTTATTCACGATCACATGCACATCACTATGAACTAACACATCTCAACAACTTTAAGTTAAACTAGCACATATTTATTTTTGGAAATTCAGGGTTTCAAAGACATATTTGTTGTACTTAATAGCAAAAGTATTTAAAAAGGTAAGGTCAGATGCATATATATATATAATGTTTATTTAAGGTAATATTAAGATATATTAAGTAAGAGAAATATTCAAAAAAAAAGGTGGTAGGTATAAGCAAAAGATTACGTTAAAATAGTTAAGAAAAATTATAAATAAAAATGCAAGCCAATGAAAAGTTATGTATATATAGGTATGTTTGTGTATATAGTATGTACTCACTTTGATCTCCATGCCGCGCCGAAATTTGTGCACAAAGTTCCCGCTGAATGACTGGATGTTTAGGTACACTTTATGTTATGAAAAAAAAACTTTTCTGTGGCTTTCTAGTATTAAGGTATAAGCATTAAGCATGTATGTATCATGCAAAAGAAAACTAAATGATAAACAAACATTTTTTTGTTTTGTTAGACTAAGATTAAGGTAGCAAATTAAGATGTTAGATATAAGGGTTAGGTAGATCTTTAAGTATTTAATTAGAAAATGTTACACCACGTTTAGTATTATGCATATATGCATGTAGCGAGATATCACTTTTATATATATATTATGCGGGTATTCCTTGATAATTTTGTTTTTGGTTTGGCGATGATGCACACAAAGATGGCTTGAAAAGCATTTTGATGACGGGATAACTTTGATTGATGCTTTCTTGATTGATGGGTGGTTATGTTTGATGGCTTGGCACGTTTTTTTCTTCAGGTTACAGCTCTGCACATGCTTTTCGGGGTTAATGGACCACGTTTAGATAGCTTGGCGTCGCAGGTTTTACAGATTCCTCTTGGTCTGGAGCGAAAATAGCTCTACAGATTGGGAGTTTTTGTAGGCGTCAGTAAAATGCAGGTTGCGGACGCTTTTGGCGCTAGTTGGTTGGTCGAGTTTTGCCCAAGGATGTGCTTTTCAGTGATTATATATATATATTATTTATATATCCGTTATGCACACTAAGCACGCTGGAACGCTCTTCAACTGCCCAAAAAAATGTCCGCGCTCAATTAAAAGCAAAGTACATTTACTATGCCACGTGCCTTGTGAAAGCACGAGTATTCAACCCAAAATTCCAATAACCAAGAAAATTTTAGTGCGCTTTTTTTTTTTTTCTTGGATATTGTAGGCAAAATCTTCACTGTTCAGTGGTTGTTAAAAAAAAATTATCCAACTGATATGTTTTTCGCACGAAGCGATCAGTATAAAATGCAGCCAAGAAAAAGGGCGCGCTATGCTTTTGCCACTAGTATAAGTACTAAGCACTCTTCTTTGTATTAAGCAAAAGTATAAGTCTTGTGTGGATGGCGAAGAATAAAAAAAAATACTGGTTTTCTGAAATGCATATTGCACAGCTGGTCAGAGTGTTCGAAAAGCAGTGTTCGTCGAAAGTATCCGGTTTGTGTCCGGAAATGTGTTGTTTGCAGTTATTAATTTGAATATTTTCCTTTTATTATTTTTATTTTTATTTGTTGAGTCTGCCACAACTAACCCATGAGCCATTGCTACCACTAATAGGAATAAATATGTATCACCGAAAAGTCTTTGAGGCCAGTGGTTGAAGGATGGATTACAATTCTGGATAATCATTTAGAGTTAGACAGACTGCTCTGAATCTTCTTCTTCTTCTTCTTCTTCTTCTTCTACTTCTTCTTCTTCTTCTACTTCTTCTTCTTCTTCTTCTTCTTCTTCTTCTTCTTCTTCTTCTTCTTCTTCTTCTTCTTCTTCTTCTTCTTCTTATGCTTCTTCTTCTTCTTCTACTTCTTCTTTGTATGCTTCTTATTCTTCTTCTTCTTCTTATGCTTCTTATTCTACTTCTTCTTCTTCAAGCAGCACCTAGAAATGAAGTATTGCATTGCATGATTTTAGGTGGTACTTACTAGAATACAAAGGATAGCTTTTGTAGGATGTTTTCTCCACGAATGGCCCCTAAATTGCTTAGGGAGATCTGTATTATGTTAGCATTCAATTGAAAATCATGCGAACGCTCGACCTGCCAATCAGTTAGTGAATACTTATCATCGCACCAATGCCACCCGCACCGTGGATGGATCGGTGAACTCTACCTATAACATCAACAACATACTGGAGGAATATGTGGTGGAAAATGAAAAAAGAAAAATAATATATAATTTTTTTTATATAATGCATGTCTCAGGCAGAGACCCTTCACGGATCGGGAGCCCGTTAAGTAAGTAAGTACGCAGGATCACTAAAGGGATTTGTTAGTACCCTTATAATGTAACAGCTACACAGCGCGGCCGTTAAGGAAATAAGGATTAGAAAATGTTGATTCATGAAGTTTTTGTACATTTTCCTTTTTTATGTTTTATTATATGAAATAAAATGCCAGATCTTGTCGACTTCTTTCTATCCAAAAATATATATGAAAATAATAATGAAATACTATAGCCCAAAACTAGTAAATAGACTGACTGATTGGAACTACTTCAGACAGAAGTTCGAAGAAAGTACCCAACTATCACCAGCTATTCAAACAGAAGATCAACTAGAAGAAGCAGTCCAAATATTGACGCTCAGAATACAAAAAGCTGCGTGGGCTGCCACTCCCAAAACAACAAAAAAGATCAAAAAAAATTCTTATCCTCCCGAAATATGTGAAATTATTACAGAAAAGAGGAAAGCTAGAAAACGCTGGCAACAGACAAGGGCGCCAAGCGACAAGACCACACTGAACAACTTATATTATAAGCTCAGAAAATCTGTTATAGAATTCAATAATGAGTCTTTGAAAACTTACCTCACAAGTCTTATAAATGATGCTAGTACCGACTACGCGCTCTGGAAGGCAACGAAGAAAATGAACAGGCCAATAGCTCACATTCCGCCAGTAAAAGCCAGAGAAGGCGAAAAGCAACCAAGAGAAAGGAAACACTTTCGCTGAGTATCTTGAAGACCTATTCAAACCTTATGAAGCTAAAGGTTATCAAGGACTCGAAATAAGGTGCGAAGAAGATAGACCTATTCGGCCGGTAACAGCTAAAGAACTTGCTAAAGAAATTAAAGAAAGCATAAATATAAAAAGGGCCCCAGGGTTTGATTTAATTACAGGAGAAATTTTGAAGCAATTTCCACGAAAATGTTTTAAAAAAAACTAGCGCAGATTATTAATGCTGCATTTAAATTAAGATATGTGCCAAGCATGTGGAAGGTCGCGGAGGTAATAATTATACCTAAACCAGGCAAACCACCTAACGAAGTTACCTCATATCGCCCAATATCTATTCTACCAATGTTGTCCAAGTTATTCGAAAAAGTGCTGGTAAAACGTCTACAAAAAATAATAGATGAAAAATCGCTAGTCCCAATTCACCAATTTGGATTTAGAAATAAGCACATTACCATTGATCAAGTGCATAGAATCACAGATAGAATCGAAAAAGCATTTGAAGAGAAAAATGTGTGCTCTACAGTATTTCTTGATATAGCACAAGCGTTCGATAAAGTCTGGCACAACGGACTGATACACAAACTACAAAAGCAACTGCCGAAGCAGTATGCGACCATTCTGGAGTCTTATATATCGGATAGATTCTTCAGAATTAAACAAGATGCAGAGTACTCGACATTAAGAGAGATTAAAGCTGGTGTACCGCAAAGCAGTGTGCTGGGTCCAGTTCTATACCTACTTTTCACTAGTGATCTGCCTGAAAGTAAAGAAACCACCATAGCTACTTTTGCAGATGACACAGCTGTCCTTGCTGTGGGAGCAACTGTCGAAATAGCAACAAAAAAGCTTCAAACAGCAATAAACAATATTTCAGAATGGACTAAGAAATGGCAGATTAGATTAAATGACCTTAAGTCGGTCCATATTAATTTTACGTATAAAAACGTACCACACATTCCAGTCTGCATTAACAACAATGTAGTGGAATATTCAAACACAGCCAAATATCTAGGCATGACTCTGGACGCTAAACTGCGTTGGAAAGCGCACGTAAAGAAAAAGAAGGATGAGTTGAACATGAGATACAGTAAAATGTATTGGCTTATTGGGAGATACTCATCCCTGTCTAACTACAACAAGTTATTGCTATACACGCAAGTTCTGAAACCAGTATGAACCTACGGGCTCCAGTTGTAGGCATGCAGATGCTAAACAAATTTAAAAACAATTCAGGTTTTCCAAAATAAAGTACTAAGGAACATATTTAATGCACTTTGGTACATACGCAATGCCGTTCTGCATAAAGATCTAAATGTTGAATTGGTTGAAGATAAAGTTAAGAAAGTTGCTCAAAGGCATAGAAGTAGGCTTCTCAACCACGTAAACACAGAAATAACAGAACTATTAAATAATGGCAATGCAATCAGGAGATTGAGACGGGTAAAACCTCTTGTTCTATAAGATTTAGCTAGGGCTAAGAAATCAGGTATTGATTTCAAACAAAAAAAAGTTTAGAAATCCGACAAACGGCGGATTTATCTGTTAAATTCAACAAATATGTAGTCCAAAAACAAATTGCCGATTAGTCGTCGACTAGGTGCAATCTCATTCGGGGTGGCGAATGTCAGTCCCCCGGGAGTTTTTTAGATGAGTTTAGCTCTGCAATGTCTTTCGATGATTTTTTACTTCCAGCGAATTCCCAACACAAAAAAAAAAACAAAAAAAAAATGTTTTATTCCCAAATCCTTTCTTTTTTCCTTTTTTGACATGAATTATGAATACTTATTTTAATTTAAAGGATGTTTCCAAGTTTAATGTCGAAACTTTGAAAAATAATTCTTGTTTATAATCTAAGAAAAAAATCGTTTTACGGCAAGGAGGTACAATCTAATATGGACATCATTTACCTACCGACCATTTAAGAAAATACTTACTTTTGTCTACCTCCTCCCATTCTAACACAAATATCTCTGCTCAAACTTACTGCAGAAACTTTAAAAACAATATTGACGTCGTTTTTGACTTTCCAGATATTTATTTTTAAGTCAGTCTCATTTTTCTTGCCCAGGCAAATTGTTGACTTTCTACAGAAAATGCGTAACAAACATTCTCTTGTGCCTAAACCCCAGTCGCGCTTTGGCACTTGTGTTGCTTTCGTAACGTCCAAAGGATTTGCGTTTTGTCATATTTTTCTTTTGTACGTAGTGCAGCTGGTTACAGAGATATTTGTGTTAGCATTTGTCTAGGTACACCAAAATAAATCTTTTCTCAAATTCTCGGTATTCATATTGGAGTAAGACTCTTGCTATGGAACATTTTTTTAGGTTCAACAGAAGAATCATTAACAAAGTATTGACATTGAAGTCGACAACAGCCTATATATAAACAAAAACGTATTAAAAAAAAGGTTTTTTTAAAAAAAGGTAGATTTTTCGATAAAATCCTTAAAAACATACAAAAGAACAGTTATGTATAAAAAAATATGTAGGCAGTATCCTATTTAACAACTCAAGACACTGAATCAAGGATAATTCTACAAATATTTTTGAGCTGAGTGGGCTGTTGTCACAAATTTAAATGTTTTAAAATTTATTGCATGCTTTTATTTTTTAGTTAAATTATAATTCAATTATTTCTATCCAATACCTCAGTAGGAAATTGCCCCGTATTGCAATATACCCATGCCTATTTTAAAAAAATCTATTAGTAAATTGAATGAAAAACATTTGTTTCGTTTTTATATTCTTTATGCTCTTTTTGAAAAAAAATTATCATTACGAATCTTGTGATATTGTAACAGTTGCTGCTGTATATTTGACTGGTCATTTGGCCAACCAAATTTGCAGTAGGGAATACCTTTGATTAAGTTTGCATCCTTTTAGCAATGTTGATTTATAAGAGTTTCTGCTAATATTTATGGAACGAACTATGTACTTCATTGAAGAAGTAACAGCTTCATCTGTTGTCCCAGCCAAACGTGATCGGGAACAGGCGTATAGAGGAGACACGCGGATAAGGAGAAAAAAAGGAGTACAAAGATATGTATACCTAGTCTGATTTAAAATAGGATTAAAAGATAAAATAAAGTGGAATTTTATAGCGTTGTTGGAATCTCTTTCATTGTGATACTACAAAGTGCTCGCATAAATTGCACAGAGTATCTTTGTCAAATGACCATGAAAGTTAATCGGCAAAGGTGCCAGGTAAAAATACGAAGTTTACATTATTTTTCTAATAATATACACGCACTAAATGTATTTATTAGGACCCTTATAATATAAAAGCTATACAGCGCGGGCGTTGTTCTTAGCAATTTAATTTATTTTATTTATTTATTTTATTTATTTCAATCTTTGTTTCAAAAAAATCTTAAAGCTAACATCTATTACAATGCAAAAATAGAAATGAAAGATATTTAATAAGAAACTTTAAAGTAAAATTGAAACAGCTAGGACCATTCTTTTGCCGGAAGACAAGTGGCGAATGGACCATTAAATAACTAAAGATTATTTTTAAAATAATTGATGGGGGTTAATTTATAATAAGTGTATTGAAAAAAAGATAAAGAGAAAAGGAAAGCAATTGTTAAAATATTGTGATTAATGCAATTCAACGTTTATGATAAATCAAACTACGACATTTAATAAGAGTCTATTTCCACATGATTAAACAAAAAGAGAAAGGATATTAATTTTTTTAAGAAGACTGATTTGCGTCTCTCACACCTCAGACTTGCAGGTAAAATATTGAATAAACGTGGAGCGGTGACATGGTAAAAGAGTGAAAAGTGTGCTTTTAATATGGTGGGCACTATAACTAAAGTCTGGTTATTAACACGTAAGTTATAAGAACCATACAAAATAGAAGTGGAATACCCTGAACTTTCAAAAAATGTTTTTAAAACTTTAACAAAATATAAATGCTTGAGTGGAAGAATCTTAAAGCCTCTGAATAGTTCAAAGCTAGGGGTTCTGCGGTTAACTTTGCATAAGATACGAATTGCATGCCACCCCAACAAGTTAATCCATACTGAAGCTTACATTTAAACATACCATTAAAGACCAATTTTAGAATATTATGACTGCAATAAAGACTGAGGTGATATAACTACCTTAGAACACTATTGAAGTATTGCGTCAGACTGGCAGTGTGCGATTTTCAGCTTAATCTACTGTCCAAAATGATACCTAAGTCTTTGAAGTGACGCTCAATATTAAAACAACCGTCAGAGCAAGTTTCATATGGTTTGTAAGTGGAATCGCAAGACTGATGACTGCAATTACCCAAACTGTATTTAGGGCAGCTTGGTGAGTGATACCACAACATTATATCTTCACAGACCGAACCGCTAGAACTAAATATCATGAATTTAGTTTTATCACTAATGATTAGATTATGCACGAAAAACCATTTACGAAGAATATCTAAGTCACTATTGAAAGCAATAAATAAATTAAAATAATTCTTTTCCGAATACGCTAAAGCAGTATCATCTGCAAATGCTGTTAATTTGCCTTTAAACTGCTGAACGAAAAGAGAATTTATAAAAATTAAGAAAAGGATCGGACCTAAAACGGAACCTTTAGGAACGCCTACATTGATGACTATTTCCGAGCTTAATTTATCCCTAAATTTAACTTTTTGTTTGCGGTCCTTAGATACGATGCAAACCAATTATAAACAAAACCACGGAAGCCTGCCCTAGACAATTTTTGGAGTAGCAACATATGATCGACCGTATCGAAGGCCTTAGTTATGTCAATAAACAAGGAAGCGGCGATATCCGATACATTCATGCTGTGATATAAAACGCTACACAGACTTAAAACTGCTTGTTCAGTCGATTTATGATTTCTAAAACCAAATTGAGCATCACTAAAGAAATTATATCTACTCAAAAAAGTTAACATCCTGGATTTTATACCTTTTTCAAAAACTTTAGAAAAAACGGATAAAAGTGATATGGGACGATAATTGTTAGGGTTAGTAGTTTCACCTTTTTTGCATAGCGGAATAACAATTCCTACCTTGAGGCCATCTGGAAAAACGCCTGTTTGTATACTAAGGTTGAAAATATACATCAAAACATCAGAGACATAGTGTGAAATTATTTTCAAAATTTTACTACAAATCATGTCATAAGATGAAGAATTAGAGTTTTTTAGTGACATTATAATATTATAGATTTCTAGGGAGGTAAAACTTTCAAAGAAGAAGCTATCGGTGTTAGAGCACTCTTGAATAATGCCAACAGAACATTGACATGACCTCAACTGAGAAGATATACTAATATTATTGGTTATGCTGGAAAAATGCTCGTTAAATAGATTTGCCACATCTGTTGGGTCATTCACTAAAGACAAACCATTTTTTAAAGAAACAGTAGGGTAAGATACCCAGTGACCGACACCATTAAGGCATATATAAAGTTTAAAAATTCATAATTTTTTTTCACCGCATCCATTCTAGTGACTTTTATTTTAAATTCATTTTTGCTTTATATCCTTTAATAAAACTAAAAAATATCTATCGTGACAATGAGGAAAATTAAGATAATCAGTAAATTGTGAAACATTAACCGTTTTTTAGTAATGGACACACTTTTTTTAGTTACTGACACCTTTAAATTTTAGTGATGGACACCCGCCTTTATTATATATATATTATATATTATATTTGATTCAAGATATGCAAACAACTGTTAAAGTTAATGAAACATTTATTTATTTTTTATTTAAAATGTACCTACATGTTTTTATTAAATAGTGAGCACACAAATTAAATTTGGTATTCATTCATAGAAAAACTTAAACATGCGATGCACTTCAAACATACAAAAAACAAAGCACTTAAATAAGACATTTTTTTCTTAATATTTAAAAACAAAAACAAAAGAAATATAATAAAAAATCCCTTTCATGAGGGTATAAAACTGAGCCTGAGTCCGCTTGGGCGAACTGTTGGATACCCTATTCTTATTCCTTTCCCTCATCAGTGGGCGTGACATAAGTCTAAGTATGGTTGAATTGTTAAGAACGTTCCACATATTTTATTATATAACATTTAAAGGATTTTATCGAAAAAACGAAGCTTTTGTAAAAAAACCGCTCCCTAGCTTAAACTTTGGTTTTTCAATAATATTGTTTTATTTAATTGTGGGCGTGTCAGTAGGCGGATTTAAAAAATTCTTAAACTTGATTATGTCGGGATCCTAGAGAGTATATGGTTAAAATTTCAGCTCTCTAGTTCCAGTTTAAAGGCCTAATTTTTGCTGACAGACCGAAGGACGGACATGGCTAGATCGACATTACTTTCGATGCTGATCATAAATATAGTGACTTTTAGGGGTCTACGGGCAATATTAAGGTATGTTACAAACTATGCGTCAAAATTAATATACCCTTAGAATAGAGTATAAAAACTAAGAAATACAAGTTACATAAATATTGTTTCAGTATTTGACTATGTGTTAATTAGGTGTTAAAACAAACGAAATATATAATATTTATTATAAAATAAATACATAAAAATGTCTCCTGTCATCCAACCACTTTTCTTACGTAAGGATATATAATCATCGGGGGGGTTACCATTCCTGAAGCCGAAAACGTAAACATAACGGTAAGGTTCTCCTTTGCAGTTCCCTTATCTGTTTCGTATACATTTCGCGCTCCTTTTGGAGCCAAAACCTTATAGTGCGTACCAAAACAGTTGGCCATTCTACTGCGCAGGTCTCTTAAAATGTGTTTTACAATCTCTTAAATTGCAAAAACAAGCATAAAGAGACGAAAATGGGCGGAGCCATAATAAAAAACGACGTATACCCTGCCTTGTGTTCAAGATCGCTGTCGCGATCTCACTGAGGGTGGTTTCTTCATTTTCCTTCTTTTATACTGAAATTAGGAGCGGAGGAAAAATATAGACCATTATATGTCAACTTTACTTGGAGGCAAATATATTGTTTCGTTTTTTGTCTTGTCGGTTCTTTGTAGGAGTATGATGTGATCACGGTCGGATAGATTAAGCAAAACATTGCACATGAATTGATTGTGTGACTGTGTCTGTATGAAGGTGTACGGTTTTAGATTTAAACCCTATTTGCTCATTATGCTTTCGTTGATCATTATTAATTGTGTCGTGCATATTGATCATGTAGGTACTGATATTGGCACGCAAAGTAAAGTAAATTGCAGTGTCACACCAAATTTTTTTTGTTTATATCATTGAATTTGGGCGAGGTAGGTAAATTTAATAAAAAATTTACAATTTGGGAATTTTTTGGAAACGTAAACGATTTTATGCGCCCAATAACAATAGGCACGATTTTCTGTCACAAAAAAGAGGATGGGGTATTAAACGGTTCGTTAAAGACAAAATGGTGAACGTTCTTGATTCTTCAATAATTTTTTTTAAGAAATGCAGTTTTTAAAACTTATTGAACTACCCACCACTTTTAAATTTGTAACCTTGATTAAAAGTGTAAATTATAGCGAGATAAAATTGACGATGAATTGCAAATATAAAACAGATTTACAGCGAGCAGCAAAACAAAACACCAGTATACCAAATGGGTGGTTCGGTTTGGTTTGAATTAAGAAGTAAAAACACACACGTTTTAGTACTAAGATAAAAATATTTATTGATTTTGCTACCTATATATGAAATAGTTAATATTAATGTATATTAAATTGAACTCGAAGAACTGTCAGTTTCATAATCGGTTGAAGAATCATCTCCTGGATTGATAATTATTGCATCCGACATTGTGTCCCACATCTGCTCGTGTGAAAAGTATTCCTCCTCTGTCCTTATAATTTTTTCTTTTGCGCCAATCTTCAACTGTTATTTTTGAAAATTCTTCTTCAGCTAGTTTCTGAACATCCGATAATCTAAACGTTGTATTTCGGCTTCCGACTCTTCCCTTGACTGTTGCCCAGATCTTTTCAATAGGGTTGAGATCTGGATGATAGGGTGGCAATCGTAGTACTTCGTGTCCCGCGCCGTGAATCATATCGTCAATCTTATGCTTGGGGTGGTGATTAGTCCGATGTCGCTTTATAAGGTCATAAAGTTCGACTTTGAGCATTTTTGAAGAATGCGGTATATTGTTGACGGAAAGCCATTCTAACATCTCCGATTTAACGGAAGCAGAAGTGATTTGCTTGTGTTCCCATTTGTTGTGATATGATGCGTTGTCCATTACAATAACCGATGGTTCCTCTAGGTTATTTAAAACTTGATCCTTCATCCATTTGGAGAAATTTTCAAAATTCATCTCATCGTGATAATCTCCTGTTTTCGACCCAGATTTAAATAAAAGCAAGGCATTATTCACGAAGCCCTTCGCTCCACCTGCATGCGCCATTATCAGCCTTTGGCCTTTTGAAATTGGCGCCTTTAAACCTTGACTGGTGCCGTCAGTCCATGCCCTTGGCCTTGTGTGAGAGCTGTGAATATAGCTCTCGTCCAAATAAATAATCTCATATCCTTCTGACCTGTACTCCCGCACCTTCCTCAGATATTTCACTCGTAAAAGTTTGATTTCATTTCTTTCGCAAAGAAATTTACGGTTGTTCTCCGTTTTCCTATAAGAAAATTCATTTCTTTTTAAAATCCTATGTAGCGACATATTGCTTAGGTTCAGCTCCAAATCTTCCTGCACCCGTAGTCTTAACATTTTTAATGTTATCACTATTTTTTCTTCAATGTGGAAGTTGTATATAATTCGCCGAACAGCTGTGATACCAAATTCGTCCAATCCAGTTTTCCATTTTGTATGTGGTACTCTTTTAGTTGGAGATTCAATAGCGCCTTTCTTCTCATATTCTTTAATTATCCTTCTTATTGTTCGGGCCGAAATTCCCGTAAACTCCTCTGTCTGTGAATTTGCGTATGTGATGGGATTATCTATACATAAATTCCTAGCTTCTTCAATTTTTTTGTAATATATCCTAACAACGATCTTACGTCCTAGACTTCCTATTGGTTTTCCTTTTCTTGAAAGATCCATGACAATTTATTTTATTTTAATAAACTTATGTCCTAGCAATGCTTTTGTTTTCGTGAAAGTGAATTCTAAATAGGAAATCCATAATATATATGCGTTATCTTAAAATAAAAAACTCTAAAAACCAAGCAACAAATTTATTCCTTGCCCCTACAGGTAACCAAATGCAAACACTAATCATGTCGTAAAACTTTTACACTTAAGTCAAACAGGTAAAATCAAACATCATAAAATTAATGCTAACCAAGCACACCACCCATACAGGTACCTAGCGCTAAACCACGAAATGTTCAACCATAAAAAGGGTTGGGAACCCTTTCAAATACAATCGGACTTCTAGGTAGAAATGTATAAAAGTCGACCTCATAATAAAAAATTAAGTTTATTTAGATATTCAACAGCATTTTAGTTCTAAGCACTGTAAAGTTGGATTACGCATTGTAAATTACAGGCAAAAACGCTTAGTGATTAAATCTCTTTCGCGTCATTTTTGTTCTCTTAAATCCTCTCTCTGCGCAATCGACCGTTGGCCAACTGTTTTGGTACGGACTATACCTGTTTTTGGGCAGAGAAGGAAGTTAATCGCAATACCATTAAAAATCCGACTTGGATCTTCTAAAATGTCTTCGTTGCCAGTTTTTGAGAGGTAATGAATTTGCTTAAAGCAGCCCCGAATATCGTTTTCCGAAACAGTGGCAGATGCAATGGTAACTGCTTTTATCGTAAAACTCCTGTACCTACCATGTTTCTCCAGGAGCATTATTTTTAAAGGGGGTTTTTCTAGGTGCATTTTTTAAAAATTCATGCACACTGTTTTGAATGTCTTCCTTTCGCCTTGGAAATCCTCTTTCATGATTTTGTTTTATCCAATTAACTATTTCCTGCTCTTCCTCAGCGGTCAGTATCGTGTCTGGTCGATAATTTGGTTTCTGTACTTTTCCTGTGGACCAGTTTATTAAAGTGCGAGGAACATTAAATTTACTGAAGGCGATCTTTCTTGACATTCCTGCTTTTACCGCAGTCAACGCCCTCTGCAAATCTTCTTGCTTGCACTGCCGTTGCTTAGGCATTATAATTTAAAGCCTGAAATAATGACGAGCAGCGAAAATTTTGAAAATAACGGTAGCAATCAAGGTACAGCAACAGTTTGAGATCAATTGTAGAGACAACATAATAAAAAGACTCTTATGGTGTTCGTAACTAACAACCCCAACGGTGTCCAATTAGGTCAGTAATGGACACCTGTGTCGGTAACTGAACTCATAGGACATTCCTTTTCAGTTATGGACACCCATCGATAGATAAACTATTAGTTAATTTATTGTATTAAG
Source organism: Portevinia maculata (assembly GCA_949715645.1). Taxonomy (NCBI): domain Eukaryota; kingdom Metazoa; phylum Arthropoda; class Insecta; order Diptera; family Syrphidae; genus Portevinia; species Portevinia maculata. Next base: position 46,770,583 of record OX454528.1, on the reverse strand, counting down.
CTAATAACAAAAAGCCCGACTTCTCAATACTTGAAAACAACATTCAATTTTCACTTTTATAAATATGGTAATGTAATTTAAAAAAATATATATATACTCTCGTATTTCTTAAGGAAATCAGAAGATTTGAAGACTCTTCTGCATAGGCGCACTTACCTCCTTGATTAAAACGAAACGAATGACTTCTAAATGTCAAACAAAGTCTTTTCATATCACATTTGCATGCCTAAATACGTCAAAAATAGTTTTATTAGCATTCAGCCACTGAAAACCTTACGAAACTTCAAAAACGGTGAAAGGTGACCATAACTGGAAAGGTGTCGGTCACTAGGCTGTTTACCCCAGCTTCTGTTCCTTTTTTTTTATTAAGGATTTCGTTAACAACTTCACACTCTTTTTTAAAATTCTCTACATTAGCAACAAGTCTGTTTGTGTAATAGTTATCTCTGCAACGAGGAATCTCAATTTTAAGTTCACTGCAAAGCTTATCGTAACATCTTTTAATCCTAGTGTTTTGAGGATGCCTATTAACCTTTGCACGAAGCTTATTTTTTAAATTAACTTTTTTGAGCAGTGAAAAATGCAGGTTTTAGTTTTTTTACTTTCATATCATTTGTATACCCTATTCTAGGGGTATATTAATTTTGACGCATAGTTTGTAACATACCTTAATATTGCCCGTAGACCCCTAAAAGTTACTATATTTATGATCAGCATCGATAGTAATGTCGATCTAGCCATGTCCGTCCGTCCGTCCGTCCGTCCGTCGGCAAAAATTAGGCCTTTAAACTGGACCTAGAGAGCTGAAATTTTAACCATATACTCCCTAGGGTCCCGAAATAATCAAGTTTAAGAATTTTTGAAATCCGCCCACAGACACGCCCACAAACTCAAAAAAACAAAATTTTGGAAAAAATCGAATTTTGAGCTAGAGAGCTGAAATTTTTTATATATGATCTATGGCCCATAAAACTGATTGGGACATAAAATTTTCAAAATCCGCCCACTGACACGCCCACAATTAAATAAAACAAATTTTGGGAAAAATTGAATTTTGAGCTAGAAAGCTGAAATTTTTTATATATGATCTTTGGCCCATAAAACTGCTTGGGACATAAAATTTTCAAAATCCGCCTACAGAAACGCCCACAATTAAATAAAATATTTTTTTTTTAAAACCAAAATTTGAGCTAGGGAGCTGAAATTTTTAATATATACTCTCTATGGGACCTTTATGCTCATGTGTAAATATTTTCAAAATCCGCCTACTGACACGCCCACAATTATTTTATTTTTATTTTTGAAAGTCCAAAGTTTGAGCTAGGGAGCTGAAATTTATAGTGCCCTTTATGCTCATACTTAAATTTTTTTTAAATCCGCCTACTGACACGCCCACAATTAAATAAAACAATTTTATTGAAAAACCAAAGTTTGAGCTAGGGAGCGTTTTTATTTACAAAAGCTTAGTTTTTTCGATAAAATCCTTTAAATTTTTGTCACGCCCACTTATGAGATATAGGAATAAGAATAGGGTATCCAACAGTTCGCCCAAGCGGACTGTAGCCCGCCCCTATGTTTGTTCATATATTTAGAACATTTTGAAATGTAATATTGAAGCTTTGTTAAAAACAAATCAAAAGCAAATGATGGATCACTTGCGCGGTAAACGTCGTCCCAAAACTCAAAGTTTAAGTCAGATTTAAGAGCAGCAAAATCAATTTTGAAGTAATTAAACGTGTGGGACTCCTTAAACCTCGAAACACAATTATCCATTTGGAAAGCGGTTAGGCTATGATCAGTTATCCTAAGATCGATGACTTCAGTGTTAAATATAACTTCATTGTATCTATGCAGCCGTATAAATATATGAGCCAAGCAAGACGGACCTCTAGTAGGTTTGTTAATTAAAGAGCTAAATCCAAAGGAAGACATGACAGCCAGGAAATTTTCAGCGTCAGGAGAATTGGACAGAATGTCAATGTTAAAATCTCCTAAAAGTATTAAATTTTTGGAACTTTGAGAACCCAAAAAAACAGAAAATTCCGCCACAAAAGCATTTATTGTATGTGAGTGCAATCGGTACATACGAACAAAACTGTAGTGACCACCTGACAATTCAAAATTAATACAAATTACATCAGCACATTTAAGATCAGGTTTTGACACAGCACACACAATATCACACCTATAAAAGACCGCCACTCCACCAGCTGAATACGAATCATTGCAATTAGCCGCGAATATAAAATTGGGAATAGAAAAATTAGGAATTTCAGAATCATAGATCCACATTTCGGACAAAAAAATTAAATCTGGTAAATGATCTAGGGATGAGAGATTTAAGTTGCATTCGTTGAAATCTAGTGCTTTATACCTTTGATAAATTATTTACAAATATTGAAATAAGTGACGTATGGTCTGTATGAACTAAAACCTAATGGGCATATATATAATATTGAAACTTATTTACAGCGAATATTATTCCAAAAATATTTTTCCCAATTTAAGAATAATAATTTATTTCGGCTGCACTGCCAGGCAAAGACAATGTTGCCGTGGTTTTGTTAGAAACATGCTCCTAAACTAAACTGTGATGCATCCGTTTGTATTGTCACTTTTTCATGTTCATTGAACAGTTTCAGGGATGGTACAGTACCAATCAATGTTTTGATTTTTTTTCAAATTCCCTATCATTCATCAGTAACAATTGGGGTTCGGCATTTTTAACAGCCCTCCCATATGTTTGCATTGATCCTGTTAAGCAATTAACATTGCACCAAATTGGCCCACTCAGCGTAAACCACAATCGTCAGCAGACTGGGAACAACGATCGCGATTGACCCACTGAGAAATCGACGCAGCACCAACGACATCAATTGCGAAACTTTGCTGATTCACCGTTGTAATAAACAGTCCTATTATTATACATTTCATTTTAGCTTAAGTCTAGGTTAGCATTTCTTGTAATTGATTTTAAGTATAAAACATAGGGACGGGCGACAGTCCGCTTGGGCGAACTGTTGTATACCCTATTCTTATTCCTATCCCTAATAAGTAGGCGTGACAAAAGTCTAAGTATGGTTGAATTGTTAAGAATGCTCTACATATTTTGTTATATAACATTTAAAGGATTTTGCCGAAAAAAACGAAGCTTTTGTAAAAAAAAACGCTCCCTAGCTCAAACTTTGGTTTTTCAATAAAATTGTTTTATTTAATTGTTGCGAAGCAACATGGTCCAAACCATGGATTTTTCTGAATTCAAATAAATTCACTGGAATTGCAAATTGCCGTCGGCAAAACACAAGAGTCATGAGCTATGCGAATAGACAAATAAAGGAGAGAACAAAAAACAGTGGAGAAATTTCCATATTTTGTGTCGCCAAGTACTCTACACTCTTCTCCACAACCAAAATCAAATGACTATCACAATAAGTCTTCAAGACCTAGAAGAAGAAAGGGAGAATGAAGAAATCGATGTTTCTCCACGGTCATCAGGGTGATGGAGCAACTTTGGCGACTTGGCAGAATAGAAGCAACGCATCCTGGAACGGATGGAAAGATCCGTGTCGTCACTGTCAAGACGGCAACTACAACTCTAAAGCGCCCTATAGCCAAACTGTGCCTTCTGCCAATGGCCTACGAATAAATATCATTGACCGCACACATACCCACAGACATAAATGAAATACACTTTACAATTTTTTATAATAATAATTAACCTATAATGAATTAATCAACCTAATTTAATCACTATCTCTAATCTTCGTTGCCACACACCATTCACCGAACCTTCCTCTTTCTTTTTTTTCATGTACATACGTCGAGTATCACCAGAAGAAGTCATCACGCAACATACATCTAAATCCGAATGATGCAGTTTACCACATGGATCAAATTCATATCCCAAGAACAATAATTACTACCGATGAATCCTGAGGACAATTCTTGATGATGGATATCCCTTCCTGGGCCCGGCAGGATGTTGCGAAGCAACATGGTCCAAACCATGGATTTTTCTTCAAATTCAAATAAATTCACTGGAATTGCAAATTGCCGTCGGCAAAACACAAAATTCGCGAGCTATTCGAATAGACAAATAAAGGAGAGAACAAAAAACAGTGGAGAAATTTCCATATTTTGTGTCGCCCAGTACTCTACACTCTTCTCCACAACCAAAATCAAACGACTATCACAACAAGTCTCCAAGACCTAGAACAAGAAAGGGAGAATGAAGAAATCGATGTTTCTCCTCTTATCGCACCCCCCTGTCACGCTCATCAAGGTGATGGAGCTGCGTACACAACGAGTGCGTACGGTGCTAACATTGTTGGGACATTTTATGTGGAATAAAGGGATTATGAGAAATCGTCACTAGCTGCGGTGCATACCACCGGTTGCAAAAATGACCGCAAGGTGCAATGACCAAGCTGACCATGGCCTTGACCAAATAGCAAAGCAGACGAAAAGGTTTCTTCCACAGTCTGCGAGGAAACGGAGATTCAATTCCCATCTATCCATTGTGTACAATCGAATAAAGAAAGTCGTTACAATTTGAATTTGCCTTGTCTTCTTTTTTCTATTGTTGCGCATGATCAGTCGACGTTGGTTTTTTTGTTTTTGAGTTTTTAAAGGATCCGATTTATTTATTTCAAATTTAGCTGTTGTCCTTGCGGCAAACATTGGTCCTTCGAACCGGACATTAAACATAAAGTTCTATTGTGTGACAATTGATTAAAGTAGAAGCAAGTGTTCATTTAATCCATCATCCTAAAGTCGTCGCGTTTCGTTCGTCTTCTTGATCCTGGGGAAAGCTGACGTTGGAGAATCTGGTGCAGCGAAGAAGCAACGCTTTCAACAGGTGTGTGGCATTTTTTTAACATTCAATTTAATTTATTGAGCAGTTAACTCAATTACAAATAATTTATTTATCGTGTGTTGTGTGGTGTGCATATAAAATTCAATATGAGCAAGAGCAAAATATGCAATCTCATAGATTCTATTCAGAATGTGTGTATGGAATTACGTGCCGATTATAAGGCTTATTTAGAGCTAGGCGACGAGCGTAAATCGGTGCACATGAATGAAGCTAAGTCTTTTGAGGAAGCTCGAGGACTGCATCAAAAAATTGTTGCGGCTCCTACGGAAGATGCAAAAGTTAAATACATGGAAGTCTTGACTTTCCACCATCTTAAGGAATTGTATTACAATTACTCTTCCGAGTTGAAGGCACAATTGCAGATTACAGGCAATAATCAATCACAAGGGTCTTTGAACGCTTCCTTAACAGGATCAACGGTTTCATCCATGGAACTTAAGCTTCCACCAATCAAGATTCCCACATTTTCTGGGTCTTTTCAAATATGGCCTGAATTTCGAAGCCTATTTGAAAGTCTTGTCAACAAAAATTCATCGATCTCGGATGTGCAAAAGCTTAATTATTTGAAGGCCAATTTAAGTGGTGAAGCAGAACGATTACTGCGAAACACCACAATTGCCGAGGATAATTTTGGTTCGTCTTGGGCAATATTGGTTAAACGATACCAAAATCTACGATTTCTTAAGGAAAATCAATTTAAATTGCTTTTCGACCAACCAAAATTATCTCAGGAGTCGGCAGAGGATCTAAAGCAGCTCCTAGATCCTACAAACGAAGCAAAAAATTCGCTAAAGAACCTTGGAGTTTCGGTTGCATCCTGGGAGGATGTGCTAATCTTCCACACCGTCCAAAAACTACCACTAGTCACTAGAGGTCTATGGGAATCCAACATTTCAGCTTATGTCGATTATCCGACATACAGTATCCTTGGGGACGCAACGCATGCTATGCAACCAAATCCGACAGGAGCCAGTCAGCAACCTGCTCAACAACCCTCCTCTTCCGTTCAAACTTCACAGTCAGAACAATCAGAGAATGCAACCTCCTCCCACAGAGTAGCTTCTGCACATAACACGTACATAGCCGAAAACAGTCGATTACAAACTGTTCTTCTGGCTAATGCGCTCGTTAGGGTGGTCACCTCCGTTGGCCAACCATTGCTGCTGCGAGCACTCCTTGATCCTGGATCGGAGGCTTCCTTCATATCAAAGTCTGCTGCGCAACGTTTAAATCTCTCCAAAGAAAGGAGCCATGTAAATATACTAGGCGTTGGGGAAACCTACACCGGCGTCGCGAAACACAAGGTATCCCTGACGATATTTTCGAAGGTCAACGACCATTTCAGCTTGCAGCTTAATGCGTTAGTTTTACCTAAGCTTACAGCTGTTCTCCCAATGCAAAATATACGCAGTGTTAACTGGAGTCACCTCCAAAATATTCAGCTGGCTGATCCGACGTTCAATAAGCCAGGCAAAATAGACGTTCTACTCGGCTGCGACGTACGAGTGGCGTTCAATATATTCTCGGTATCGGGGTGAAGCTGTGGTTGTATATATAAATTGACTTATTTATCAAGTAATACTATTATTTTAGTGCATTCATGTAAAATTTCATAAAAATGTGATTATTAATTCGCGTTTTATCTCTAGTTAAACAGAATCATAATACTCGTAGCAACTGAGACGATGATGGTGAAAATTGAGCATCGCGCTGTAATTAAATTTCTCACTAAGCAAGGAAAAAGTCAAAATTTTATCCGATATAGCACGTCTTTATGACCCAATGGGTTGGATTTCTCCTTGCGTCATTGTCGCGAAAATCCTAATGCAAGATATTTGGAAACAGGATCAGACGTGGGACAGTGACCTCTCACCTACAATTACTTCCGCGTGGCATAATTTAAAAATGGAACTCAACTCGGTTAGTAATATCGAGCACTGGAGCGTCTGATTGATATCCATCTTCGTATGAACATAAACCCGCAACTGCTGTCTGCGGCCCAACACGCGTACAATAAGGGTAAATCGGTGGAAACCGCCCTTCACTCCTTGGTACGCACTATTGAATACTCCCTCTACCACAAGGAATACACTATGGTTGCTTTCCTAGACATAGAAGGCGCTTTCAACAACGTAAACACATCTGCAATCGCAAATGCACTGACAGAACTGAATGTGAATGGCTCGCTTGGGGAACTGATCAATCTTTTGCTCTCAAGCAGGATTATCAATTCGAAACTGGGCGATTCATCCGCTAGGAGGTCTGTCAGTAGGGGTACGCCACAAGGTGGTGTCCTTTCCCCCCTTCTGTGGAACTTGGTGGTGAATAAACTACTGACATGCCTGGAGGGGGAGGGTTGCAGGGCGATTGCCTATGCGGATGACGTTGCTATTGCCGTCTCAGGGAAATACCTCAACACCCTAAAAGAGCTACTTCAAAATGCTCTCAATAAGCTGACAAGTTGGGCAAGAAGATGTGGGTTGGGGGTTAACCCTCATAAAACCGAACTTGTCCTCTTCTCCAGGAAATATAAAATCCCTCACATCGATCCTCCTTCCATTAACGGTACGAGCTTAACATTTTCCGATGAAGCCAAATTCCTGGGTCTTATCCTCGATAGGAAGTTAAGCTGGAAACCCAACTTACAAGAAAGAGTAAAAAAAGCGACAGTAGCACTTTTCTCTTGCAAAAAAGCCATCGGTAATAAGTGGGGCCTTCAACCCCGCATATCTCACTGGCTATACGTTTCGGTAGTGAGACCGATTCTGACATACGGGGCGGTTGTCTGGTGGACTGCTCTTGATAAAGCGGTAAACCGAGATAAGCTAAGCAAGGTGCAACGTACAGCTTGTCTGTGTATCAGCGGAGCACTCCGTACGACCCCCTCCGCCGCACTAGACATCTTACTGCATCTGACACCCCTGGATATTTTTAGCAGGCAGATGGCTGCCTGCTCCGCTGTCCGCCTAAAAGCCACCTCACAGTGGATCAATTCGAACATTGGCCACTCTATCATTTTGGACTCACTTGGGTCCGTACCTAGAAACATCGACTACACCACACCCCAACTACAGTTCGAAAAGAAGTTCCAAATCACTATCCCCACCAGATCATTCTGGGAGGATGCTGGTTGCACGGAAGTTAAATCGATCCACTTTTACACCGACGGATCAAAAACTAGCGAGGGGGTAGGTGGGGGTGTTTACTCAGAAAGACTAAATATCAGTCTCTCCTTCCGTCTTCCTGATCATTGTAGCGTGTTCCAGGCGGAAATCATGGCGATTAAGGAAGTCCTGTCGTGGCTGAAGAGAAATGTGATATCCGCTAAGGATATCTGCATTTTCTCGGATAGTCAAGCCGCGCTAAAATCCCTGGACTCAGTCTCTCACAATTCCATCGTAGCCTTAGACTGCCGTTCATCTCTGCAAGAGATGGCAGAGCAGTTCAATATTCACCTTTGTTGGGTGCCGGGGCATAGAGACATCCCAGGGAATTGTAGGGCAGACGAACTCGCCAAAAACGGAACCACATTACCTCTTCTACCTGAGAAAGGTTTTTTAGGTATGCCTATTGCTACTTGCAAACTTATGTTCAAGCTATCCGCAGTCGAGAGTACAAACCTCAGGTGGACAGGTAGTGATACATGTCTAGCGACTAAGGAGATCTGGCCAAAGCTGGATCTGCGACGCTCTTTGAGTTTGATCTCACTCAACAGACTGCACATTGGCTCTGTCATAGGTGTCATCACAGGACACTGTCTAATAGGCAGGCACGCATCAAGGCTCGGCGTTTACTCAAACGACTTCTGCAGAAGCTGCAGGGATGAGGAGGAGGAGGAGACTACGTCTCATCTCCTCTGCACATGTCCTGCACTCTCCCATAAAAGAAATCTCTACCTAGGAGCCTTCTTCGTCAACGAACTCAGTGACTTAGCTAATACAGATGTTAGAAGTCTATCGCGCTTCATTAGAAGCTCCAAATGGTTTTAGCGAGTAGGGGTCGAAAAACCCGATCCATGTGGCATCACAACGGACCTCATTGGTCTAAGTGGGTTGGCTTTTTGCTAACAGCCACTTCAACCTAACCTAACCTAGTAATATCGAGATCCCTCGCTGGATAAATACTACTAACAGCTCTCTACTGGAAATCCATGGATTCTGCGATGCCTCCGAAAAGGCATATGCCGCAGCTGTGTATGTACGAGCCATCAATGGAAGTACAACCAAAACAACACCTCTTTTCTCGAAAACTAGGGTCGCACCCCTCAAAAATAAGTCGTTGGCACGCCTGGAGTTATGCGGAGCACTGCTGCTAGCGCAATTACTAGTGCACACTATTCAAACGATGGAACTCCAGAATGCCAAAATCTATGCGTGGTGTGATTCTGAAATAACACTCGCATGGATCAAAACAGCTTCATACATACGCACCACATTCGTCGCAAACCGAGTCGCAGAAATCCAAGAGCTGACAGATCCGAATTGCTGGAATCACATCCCCTCTAAAGACAACCCAGCAGATATAGCATCAATGGGGCTTGCGGCAAGGGATCTTCTAAACAACCAGAAATGGTGGCATGGTCCTGAATTTCTGCAAGTCTTTGACGAAGAAAGGCATCCGCCGTATACAATTCAAGCCACTACGCTCGAAATGAAGGCTTCAGAGGTTGCAAGGGTGAGAAATAAGCTACTTGCATCTGCGTACCCCATACAAACTATCTTTCAGCTCTGCACTCATTTCACCACTCTTGTACACAACGAACTTTTTACACGGTACTGTACCGTACAGCGTTTAGTGCGATCAACAGCGTATTGTCTACGTTTTACTAATAACTCTCGAAAAAACTCCAAGCGTTTATCAGGTTCGCTTTCAGCCGACGAAATTTTATCAGCTCGAATGCGATTAATCATCATCGTTCAAAAGGAACTTTTTCCTGAAGAGATTTCTAAGCTATGCAAAAACGAAACCGTGCACAAAGGAAGTAAAGTGGCAAAACTTTCGCCAATCATCGATGAGATGGGGATATTACGAGTTGGAGGCCGATTAGACAACGCGGATTTACCATATGCCCAACGCCATCCAATAATATTACCCTCACAGAATATTCTCACTAATCTCATAATTCATGATGCCCATATCAAATCGCTACATGGCGGTCAACAGTTCATGATGGCTACACTCCGAGCCGAGTATTGGATACTGCAGCTTAAAGTGAACGTTAAATATTGCATTCACAAATGCATTAATTGTTTCAGGTACAAAGCCACAGTCATGCAACAAAAAATGGGTGATTTACCCGCGCCGAGAGTCAACCATGCTCGTCCGTTTGAAACGTGTGGAGTGGATTATGCCGGCCCGGTTCAACTTAAGCCATGGAAGGGCCGTTGCAGCAAAATCACCAAAGCGTACATGTGCTTCTCCACAAAAGCGGTTCATTTAGAGCTTGTGAGCGATTACACCACCTCAGCCTTTCTCGCAGCATTTAAACGCTTCACCGCGCGCCATGGGATCTGCAGGAACATCTGCAGCGACTGCGGAACCAACTTCCAAGGAGCAGCGAGAAGCCTTGACACAGTAAAGTCGCAGCTGTCGAAGCAATGGTCTGATGAAATCGTGATGCAATTGCAAGCAAATGGTACTACCTGGCACTTCAAGCCTCCGGCTGCCCCGCACTTTGGTGGTCTTTGAGAAGCGGGCGTGAAGTCCATGAAATATCATTTAAAGCGAATCATTGGTCACTATACCCTTACATTTGAGGAATATACAACCGTATTAACGCAGGTCGAGGCTTGTCTCAATTCAAGACCTCTCTATCCAATAAGCGAAGATCCTGAGGATTTATCTATTCTGACACCAGGACACTTTCTCATATGCACATCCTTAAATACAGTTTCCGAAAAGGACCTAGCTAGCACCCCGTCCAATTACATGGATCGATGGCAGCTCATGCAGAAAATTAAGCAGGATTTTTGGAACAAATGAAAGTCTGAATACCTTGCGCGGCTCCAGCAGAGGCCAAAATGGCTTACTTCAAACCTGAAAATCAAAGTGGGTTGTTTGGTTCTCTTGCCAGATGAACAGTCGCCTCCTACACTTTGGCGACTTGGCAGAATAGAAGCAACGCATCCAGGAACGGATGGAAAGATCCGTGTCGTCACTGTCAAGACGGCAACTACAACTCTAAAGCGCCCTATAGCCAAACTGTGCCTTCTGCCAATGGCCTACGAATAAATATCATTGACCGCACACATACCCACAGACATAAATGAAATACACTTTACAATTTTTTATAATAATAATTAACCTATAATGAATTAATCAACCTAATTTAATCACTATCTCTAATCTTCGTTGCCACACACCATTCACCGAACCTTCCTCTTTCTTTTTTTTCATGTACATACGTCGAGTATCACCAGAAGAAGTCATCACGCAACATACATCTAAATCCGAATGATGCAGTTTACCCCATGGATCAAATTCATATCCCAAGAACAATTACTACCGATGAATCCTGAGGACAATTCTTGATGATGGATATCCCTTCCTGGGCCCGGCAGGATGTTGCGAAGCAACATGGTCCAAACCATGGATTTTTCTTCAAATTCAAATAAATTCACTGGAATTGCAAATTGCCGTCGGCAAAACACAAAATTCGCGAGCTATGCGAATAGACAAATAAAGGAGAGAACAAAAAACAGTGGAGAAATTTCCATATTTTGTGTCGCCCAGTACTCTACACTCTTCTCCACAACCAAAATCGAACGACTATCACAACAAGTCTCCAAGACCTAGAAGAAGAAAGGGAGAATGAAGAAATCGATGTTTCTCCTCTTATCGCACCCCCCTGTCACGCTCATCAAGGTGATGGAGCTGCGTACACAACGAGTGCGTACGGTGCTAACATTGTTGGGACATTTTATGTGGAATAAAGGGATTATGAGAAATCGTCACTAGCTGCGGTGCATACCACCGGTTGCAAAAATGACCGCAAGGTGCAATGACCAAGCTGACCATGGCCTTGACCAAATAGCAAAGCAGACGAAAAGGTTTCTTCCACAGTCTGCGAGGAAACGGAGATTCAATTCCCATCTAACCATTGTGTACACCGGACATTCAATCGAATAAAGAAAGTCGTTACAATTTGAATTTGCCTTGTCTTGTTTTTTCTATTGATGCGCATGATCAGTCGACGTTGGTTTTTTTGTTTTTGAGTTTTTAAAGGATCCGATTTATTTCTTTCAAATTTAGCTGTTGTCCTTGCGGCAAACATTAATTGTGGGCGTGTCAGTAGACGGATTTAAAAAAAAATTACGCATGAGCATAAAGGGCCCCTAGAGAGTATATTTTATAAATTTCAGCTCCCTAGCTCAAATTTTGGTTTTTCAATAAAATTATTTTATTTAATTGTGGGCGTGTCAGTGGGCGGATTTTGAAAATTTTAGTTCCCGAGCAGTTTTAGGAGTCATAGATCATAAAAAAAAAAAAATTCAGCTTTCCAGCTCAAAATTCGATTTTTTCCAAAACTTTGTTTTTTGAGTTTGTGGGCGTGTCTCTGGGTGGATTTCAAAAATTCGTATACTTGATTATTTCGGGACCCTAGAGAGTATATGGTTTAAATTTTAGCTCTCTATGCCCAGTTTAAAGGCCTAATTTTTGCCGACGAACGGATGGACGGACATGGCTAGATCGACATTACTATCGATGCTGATCATAAATATAGTAACTTTTAGGGGTCTACGGGCAATATTAAGGTATGTTACAAACTATGCGTCAAAACTAATATACCCTTAGAATAGGGTATAAAAAATAAGCCGATTACTGACATAGAAAAAAAGTTATTACGTTTTGTTTTTGTAGCACGATTCGTGCGCCACCAGGTACATGAAGTCTAAGTGTAGAGTGCTTAAAGTAGTTTCATTACCTGTTTCTAAGTCTATTGCATGCGTCATCATCAACAGCGGCACTGAACTCATTTACCTTCTATAGGTACGTCTTTTACAAAAAACTGCATACTTTGTTGCACCTATGAAGGACTTCAAAATTAAGAACGCACGGTTGTTAAACAATTGTTGCAACTAACATTTTCGTAAGAGTAGGCCTAGGTACCTATTTTCTTTTCAAAAGAAGGTTAAGCATGGTTTATTGATTGATTGTTGTAACTATTTGTTTTCACTCTTGGGTGGAGAACTGCCTTGCAAGGCAGCTGCTTGATGTTAATTTCCTAATGTAGTCCCATGAACCTCACTTGCTCTTGACAGCTCCAATTCCCGTACTCTGCATATGTTATTTGCTTGCTCCAGGTCTAAGTCTGGTTTGTTCATTAACTTGTTACTGAGTTCGATGCTGTTTAATCCCAGACTAATGAAATCTCGTTTCATGCTGTCCTTTGGATCTCCAACTTCGCATCCATTGGCTAAATGTCGTAGGTCACTTAGGAATGAATCAAAAGCTTCACCTTCCTTCTGTCGACTTTTGTAGAACTTCATCCTCTCATTATAATGCATTTCTCTTAGGATTGCAATACTCCGCAAATGCCTTAATCACCTCGTCTATGATGAGGTTACATCTGACGAATATCTTGCCCAATGAAATTAAGAAAAACTGCAATTTTAATTGACTCTGGCTTTTTCTCTTTCTCAGTGGCAGCCAAATAGTTTTTGAAGTCCCTCAAGAATATTTGAAAATGTACGGACATGTTTCCTTCCAGAATTAGGATTCGTTAAAATCCATCTGATTTATCCATCCGTCTGATTTATTTCTGTGTTATCTTCGACTGTTAGCTGCGTGATTTTCTTCTACTTTTGTTTTGGTCTCGCATTTTTCTAAATTCTCTTCCTGTTGGTTTTTTAGGTATCCCAGGTTCTCGCAGCATGAAGTGTTTACTCTATTAACAAATTATACATATATATATGTATATAAATATATATTTTCTTACAGTAGGTTTTTTTCAACTGCGCCATGTTTTGATTTAAGGAAAATAGACTTAATTCATGTTGAACTTTATTTCACGAGAGCTCAATTACAACTTACTTACAAACTTTAGAAGTGAGAATGGTAGCCGTTATTGGTATCAGATTAGAATACATAATTATACATTGGTGGTTTACCAAGCTGACACCAAACATGCTTGTATATATTATTAATGTTTTTTCTTTAGCTGATTTTGAATCAGTACCCATCTGCAGACGGCATATAGCCACGCCATATATATATATATATTTTGTTTATTTAAATTGTGATTTTAAAACTAACTGATTTTTATTTACTTCGTCGCTGAGGCCAATCAAAAGCTGGTGTTTTCTGCATTTGTGCGTTGCAGGAGTTTTGAGGAATGCCTCTCATTCGGCGTTTGTATAGGATAGCTGTTTGATATTAGCGCCATAAAAATGTATGTCGGAGGATGCGGTGCAGGGATGGGACTTTTTGAAAAAATGCCCGCAGTAGATTTGAAAAAAAAACGCAGTAGATTCAGCTGTTTCGCAGTAGATTTTTATATTTTCAAAGTATAAGTAAGACATAACATATATATACCTACACATAAATAATTTAAAATAATAAAATAAATTCTATTAATTTTTCTTTAAAACATAACAAAAACAGAACAAAACAAAAATTCATATAAATATTCATATCAGTCATAAATGTTTTAAAAAGAGAAAAAATAGGATACCCTATTCTAATTCCTATCCCTCATAAGTGGGCGTGACAAAAGCCTAAGTATGGTTGAATTGTTAAGAACGCTGTACATATTCTGTTATATAACATTTAAAAGATTTTATCAATTAAAAACGAAGCTTTTGTAAAAAGAACGTTCCCTAGCTCAAACTTTGGTTTTTCAATAAAATTATTTTATTTAATTGTGGGCGTGTCAGTACGCGGATTTAAAAAAAATTAACACATAAGCATAGAGGACCCCTAGGTTAGGTTAGGTTAGGTAGACGTGGCTGTCAGCCAAAGCCAACACACTTAGACCAATGATAGGTCCATTGTGGTACCACACAGATCTGGGGATTTCCCTCACTGCTCGTTGAACCAGTAGGAGCTTCTTATGAAGCGCGAAAGACTTCTAGCGCCAGTGCTGGCTAAGTCGCTTGTGACATTGAACAAGAAGTCCCCTAGATGGAGATTTCTTCTATGGGAGAGCGCAGGACACGTGCAGAGAAGGTAAAGTACAATCTCCTCCTCCTCCTCGTCCATGCAGCTTCTGCAGAAGTCATTTGAGCACACACCGAGTCTGGATGCGTGCCTAACTATTAAGCAGTGACCTGTGATAACACCTATAGTGGAGCTAATATGCAGTCGGTTTAATGAGATTAGACACTTAGAGCGTCGCAGATCCAGCTTTGGTCAGATACGCTTAGTCGCTAGACATGTATTGCTACTCGTCCACCTAAGGTTTGTTCTCTCGATTGCGGATAGCTTAAACAAGAGTTTGCAAGTAGCGATTGGTATACCTAGGGAACCTTTATCAGGTAAAGGAGGTAATGTGGTTCCTTTTTCGGCGAGATCAACTGCCCTGCAGTTACCTGGAATGTCCCTATGCCCCGGCACCCAACAGAGGTGAATATTGAACTGCTCTGCCATCTCCGAAAGAGATGATCGGCAGTCTTGGGCTATGATGGAATTTGAAGAGACTGAGTCCAGGGACTTAATCGCTGCGTGACTATCCGAGAAGATACGGATATCCTTTGAGGACATCACATTCCTCTTTAGCCACGACAGGGCTTCTTTTATCGCTAAAATTTCCGCCGGGAACACGCTACAATAATCTGGAAGACGGAAGGAGAGGCTAAGATTTAGCTTTTCTGAGAAAACGCCCCCACCTACCCCATCGCTGGTTTTAGATCCGTCGGTGTAGAAGTGGATCGATTTATCTTCCGCAAATGCATCATCATCCCAGAATGATCTGGAAGGAATGGTGATTTGGAAGTTTTTTCCGAACAGCAGATGGGGTATGGTGTAGTCTATGTTTCTGGGTAGAGACTTAAAGGAGTCCAAAATGATGGAGTGGCCGATCTTCTTGTTGGTCCACTGTGAGGTAGCTTTTAAGCGGACAGCGGAACAAGCCGGGAGGGAGGGTCAATATGTGGGATTTTATATTTCCTGGAAAAGAGGACCAACTCGGTTTTGTGGGGGTTAACGCCCAGTCCGCACCGATTAGCCCATCTCGTTAGCTTGTTAAGAGCGTTTTGCAAGAGTTCCTTTAAGGTGTTGAGGTGTTTTCCAGAGACGGCAATAGCATCATCATCCGCATAGGCAATCACCCTGCAGCCCTCCCCTTCCAGGTTTCTCAGTAGTTTATTCACCACCAAATTCCAGAGAAGGGGAGAAAGAACACCGCCTTGTGGCGTGCCTCTACTGACAGACCTCCTAGCAGATGTAACGCCCAGTTTTGAATTAATGATCCGACTTTCAAGCAGTAGATTAATCAATTCACCAAGCTAGCTATCCACCTTCAGTTCTGTCAGTGCATTTGCGATTGCAGATGTGTTAACGTTGTTAAAGGCGCCTTCTATGTCAAGGAAAGCCACCATGGTATACTCTTTGTGATGAAGAGAGTATTCGATAGTGCGTACTAAGGAGTGAACATACGAGTATACTTAGATACAAAAACAATCAATCGTGATTTTTTGACATCGTCTGGTAACTTACCAATCAGTTAACTTCACCATTCCCTGAAATAGGAATTTTTGGGGACTCCTGTGTCAGATCAGTCTGACAATGGACATAGATGGGTGTCGCAGTAATTGTTCTAACAACACTCACTATCAGCAGTTTGTCCATTTGTCCATTTTGACTACATTCTTCTTCTTTTTCCTTAAACTCGAAGTTATGGTCAGGACTAAATGGATCATAAGCCTCCCAGTTTACTGCATTCCTATTGGTCCGCGCCTGTTGGGTTCGCCGCCTATTTTTACCAATTAAATATTAAAAACCTATTTAAGGAAAAATGCTGTCTAAGAGTCTACTGCTCATTTGGATTCCGCTTTGTTTCACTTATCATATTTTTTTTTAATTTGCAAGCGAGAGAGGGAATTTTGTGTGCTGTTAAAACCTTAATAGTTACAAAAGGGAAACAGCTAAGGAACGATTCTTTGCATTTCACTGTACGGCCGAACACAGGCTTAAGGGTGAACTGATGTGCGTTCCTAGCATGACAGGTATGTTGAAACGTTCTAATGGATGAATATAACCTGCAAAGATAGCACTTCGGCGAGTTTTTGTAGTCGTTTTGCTTGTGGCCCTTTTCTCCACAGTTAAAGCACAGCACTTGCCCTCCCATCTGTTCCGCTACAGGCAGACTGTCGGTGTCCATACCAAAGGTATTTGAAGCATCGTGAGACCTCCACCCTTTGCCTAATTCTGCACTGGACCCACCAAATTTTGATTCGAGGGGTCTTAGGCATCTTCTTGGCTGCTTTTAACTATTAAATTGATTTTTTTATTAATTATTAGATATCAACTTACACACTAGACGAAAATGATTTAATCTAATTTAAAATTAACAGGATAAGTATTCCATATTATTTGTCTTTATGCGGCCGCTCTAAATTACTATATCTGATAATTATTGCCTTTCGGCCTAAAAACTATTTTACGAACTAATCTAACATATATTTTTATCGAGAAAATTGTTAAAAAAACTCCGCATCTTTATGAAATTTTATATTTTTATATAAGAACAAATAACAAGCTACCTACTCTACTTAGTTAAAGTACTTAACGTATGCTAACTATACAAGGTGGCACAAAAGTAATCCTCCTATCAGAAAATGCTATAAATTTTGCGATTGGCCCCTAATGTCAGTTCTGTTTTGACATTTGTGTAGTAAACACATGCGAAATACACGTAAATAAACAATGTTACGCTACACTGCTCCCGAACGCGACTATTTATTTGAGCAATAATCGGTCGGTGACTTTGGCACAACGTGAATTTCGTCGCAGATTTCCTACCCGTCCAACGCCTACTGGTGAAACACTGCGACGTTTAGCCGCTCGCCTCGAAGAGACTGGCACAACACGAGATGCTGCCAGGCGTGGCAGACCCCGGAGTAGCCGTTCTGCAGAGAATATTGCTGCTGTAGCCGAAGATGTCATGGAAGCGCCGTCGACATCGACCAGACGACGTGCCACGCAAATGGGTATCAGTCGACGGTCTTTACAGCGAATTTTGGTACAAGATTTGAAGATGTTTCCGTACAAAGTCCAGACGGTGCATCAGCTGTTAGCTGCTGACCGCCAATCGCGTCTAACATACGCTCAAGCCATCCTTAATCACCACCAAGAGGAAGATGATTTTTCATCAAAAATAATCATGAGTGATGAGGCCCATTTCCATCTTAGCGGGTACGTAAATAAGCAAAATTTACGCTTCTGTGGCACTGAAAATCCGCGTGTAACCCACGAAGAGCCATTACACCCGCTCAAAGTCACTGTATGGTGTGCTATTTTCGCTGGAGGAGTCATCGGACCTTTTTTCTTCGAAGACGTCGCGGGCCAAACGGTTACTGTGAATGGTGAGCGCAATGATCAACGAGTTCTTTTTGCCGCAACTTGATGATTGGGATTGGAAAACATGTGGTTCCAACAGGACGGTGCAACGGCGCACACTGCACGTGCCACAATCGATATGCTGAAGGATGCATTTCCCGGGCGCCTAATCTCCCGTTTTGGCGATTTGCACTGGCCAGCAAGATCGCCTGATTTGACCGCTCCAGACTTCTTTTTGTGGGGCTTTTTGAAGTCGCGGGTTTATGTCAACAAGCCTCAGACTCTTGCAGCTCTTAAAGACAATATCCGTCAACAATGTGAGGACCTATCGCCGGAAGTTTTGGCCAAAGTGATGGAAAATGCCATAAAAAGGGCTCAAATGACAATCAACTTTATCTTTTCTGAGAAGACTCCACACCTACCCCATCGCTAGTTTTTGATCCATCGGTGTAAAAGTGGATCGATTTATCATTCGCAAATGCATTATCATCCCAGAATGATCTGGAAGGAATGGTGATTTGGAAGTTTTTTCCGAACTGCAAACGGGGTATGGTGTAGTCTATGTTTCTGGGTAGAGACTTAAAGGAGTCTAGAATAATGGAGTGGCCAAAAAAATTAACACATGAGCATAGAGGACCCCTAGGTTAGGTAAGGTTAGGTAGACGTGGCTGTCAGACAAAGCCAATGCACAGACACGCTGAACGCTGGACTTTGCACAGCTTGTAGCGGTTTATAGCTTTTTCTAGAGCAGTCCACCAGACAACCACCCCTTAAGTAAGAATTGGTCTTACCACCGATGTATATAGCCAGTGCGTAATGCGGGGTTGTAAACCCCACTTGTTGCCAATGGCTTTTTTACAAGAGAAAAGTGCTACTGTAGCTTTCTTGACTCTTTCTTGTATATTGGGTTTCCAGCTTAACTTCCTATCGAAGATTAGACCCAAAAATTTTGCTTCGTCAGAGAAAGTTAAGCTTGTACCGCTAATAGAGGGAGGGTCAATATATGGGATTTTATATTTCCTGGAAAAGAGGACAAGCTCGGTTTTGTGGGGGTTAACGCCCAGTCCGCACTGATTAGACCATCTCGCTTGTTAAGAGCGTTTTACAGGAGTTCCTTTATGGTGTTGAGGTGTTTTCCAGAGACGGCAATAGCAACATCATCCGCATAGGCAATCACTCTGCAGCCCTCCCCTTCCAGGTTTATCAGTAGTTTATTCACCACCAAGTTCCAGAGAAGGGGAGAAAGAACATCGCCTTGCGGCGTCCTTCGACTGACAGACCTCCTAGCAGATGTTACGCCCAGTATTGAATTGATAACCCGACTATTTAGCAGTAGATTGATCAATTCACCAAGCGAGCTATCCACATTCAGTTCTGCCAGTGCGTTTGCGATTGCAGATGTGTTAACGTTGTTAAAGGCGCCTTCTATGTCAAGGAAAGCAACCATGGTATACTCCTTGTGATGGAGAGAGTATTCGATTGTGCGTACTAAGGAATGAAGAGCGGTTTCCACCGACTTTCCCTTACAGTAAAAAAAGGACCCCTAGGGAGTATATATTATAAATTTCAGCTCCCTACCTCAAACTTTGGATTTTCACAAAAAGTTTTTTTTTTGTAAATTGTGGGCTGTCAGTAGGCGAATTTTGAAAATATTTACACATGAGCATAAAGGGCCCCCTAGAGAGTATATATTATAAATTTCAGCTCCCTAGCTCAAACTTTGGATTTTCAAAAAAAAGTTTTTTTAAATTGTGGGCGTGTCAGTAGGCGGATTTTTAAAATATTTACACATGAGCTTAAAGGGCCTCTAGAAAGTATATATTATAAATTTCAGCTCCCTAGCTCAAATTTTGTTTTTTCAATAAAATTGTTTTATTGACACAGTGGGCGGATTTTGAAAATTTTATATTCCGAGCAGTTTTAGGAGTCATAGATCACATATAAAAAATTTCAGCTTTCTAGCTCAAAATTCGATTTTTTCCAAAATTTTGTTTTTTTGAGTTTGTGGGCGTGTCTGTGGGCCGATTTCAAAAATCCGTAAACTTGATTATTTCGGGAACCTAGAGAGTATATGGTTAAAATTTCAGCTCTCTGGGCCCAGTTTAAAGCCCTAATTTTTGCCGACGGACGGACGGACATGGCTAGATCGACATTACTTTCGATGCTGATCATAAATATAGTAACCTTTAGGGGTCTACGGGCAATAAGGTATGTTACAAACTATGCGTCAAAATTAATATACTCTTAGAATAGGGTATAAATATATCGTATCAATAGCTAGCTATTCATTGTTTTTTTTTTAAATTGTCCGTCGACGAATGGAAACTGATTAAAATAGTCTATAAGACCCGCGGAATCTGAATGTTCCCAAAGTCCCCCATTTCCTTACACAAAATAACATTTTGTAAAGTGGTTGTATTTAATTTGTTTCAAAGTTTATCCTTCACTAAACATACTGTCAAACATTTTTGTTCTGCTGCGGCACTACTATGTGGCAGAGAACACAAAGTTAACATATATGTACAATGTACATAAATTATTAAATGTTTTTTCCCCAAAAGCGTTTTCTTCGTTTTTTAGTTTTACCCAAAAAGCTGTTATGTCAACAGCATCATAGTACTTCTGTAAAGGATATTGGTTTCCCAACAAAGACCTCCAAACAATATTAGATTTTTCAAGATTTTCATAATAGAATGCAAAAGATGTTACAATGGTCAGAATTGAGGTCATTGTACCACCACCTTTGCATCTATGTAAGTACTTAAGAAATTTCCTGCGGGTTGGTTACCTACCAGGTGCTTCTCCGGGTGGTGGATAGGGGGACCTCGGTACGATACGTTCGTGATCCGAGGTTTTAGAGTTATAGCGGCGTTTTATACACCGTCAAAGCTCCATCGCGAACCAAACCCAAAACAAGTATGCAGGAACAACTAAAAGATATAACTACTCCAGGTGGTACTCGCATGGGCGAAAATCCACCCGTGGTCTTTTCGACCACTTTCGGGGCACGGATTCTGGAGGCCCCAACCGACATACTTATACCCCCCGCCTGTACAGGCGTTGACCTTCGAGTTGCGAAAAGGTTTGCTTCCGAAGATTCCTGCAGCTCTATCTCCGACACGTTCGGTAGACTGGGCTGGAAAAATGGAGAAAGTGGCGGAGAGGTTCAACCTGATACGCTTAATCTTCAGACCAATAGACAGACAGCCGATAGGTGCGATGCTGCCGACGAGGCCTGTGAAACCGAACAGGTGAAACGGGCCACAGAGGCGGCGTCCACTGGTCAGCGTCCATCTAGGAGCCAGCGAAAGAGGAAAAGGAGAAAGGCGGCTATCGTGCGGCGCAAAGAAACTGCATCGCCAGTTGAAGGCGCAAGCGCTGAGAACGGCCCTTCCCCGGCGGCGACGGCAAAGAGATGCAGGTCGGCAGAGGTTACCCCAACCGAAACCAGCCAGCTGACTGAAACCAACGCTGCCTCCCCTTCCAATAGCTCGAACAGGAAAAAAACGGAGGAAGAAGGCCTCGAGCACTCCTGTCGGTGGAACTACGCGCGCACCTTCTGCGTGCCCTTCCACCAGAACACATCCAGCTGATGTTTGGATTTACTCAGATTAACCTTCAACACTCCAAGGCTGCTACTGCACTCATCAGTAAGAAGCTTTCTGTGTTGAATACAAAAGCCATTTTTTTTTTTTTTTTTTTTTTTTTTTTTTTTTTTTTTTCTAAAAAAGGAAATCCAAATCCCAGAGCACTCAGACTCGGTAACGTTCCATTGTACTACCAGGCAGAAATCCTGCTTTTGGTGTAGAGGCATGTGATTGGTTGGCGTATGTTGTTGTTCCCCATGGGGATTGAACCTGCACCGCACGGGTCACAAGCCAACACACTAACCTCTACACCGTCGCCACCCTATATATATAACATCCATACAGGAGCCATGGGTGTGGAAAAATCGCATCTGTGGCCTTGGAGGTGTCCGTGGCACTACGATACTCTGTGACGAGCGGTCCGAGAGACCAAGGGCTTGTCTTGCTGTGTCGAACCTTCTCTCAACGACTAAGTTTGGACAATTTTGTGGCCAAGATTTGGTTGCTGCAGCCATTAGCTACTAAGCGAATGGAGATTGGAAGACCTTCGTCGTGGCATCAGCTTAACTCCCCTATGATTCGGTAGTGCCTCCACCACCGAGGGCAATTGCTGAACTCATTGACTATTGCGACACCAGGAAGATGGGCCTAGTTATATGCTGTGATGCCAATGCTCAAAACACTGTTTGAGGCAGCAGCAAATGCAACATGCGAGGAAACCATCTCCTGGATTTCATTCTATCATCTGATCTTACTATCAACAATGTTGGCTCGCAACCAACTTTTGTGACGTCAAGAAGACAGGAAGTTATCGACCTAACTTTATCAAATAGGTACTTTAAGGCGGTTACTAACTGGAGGGTCTCTTCGTAGGTATCCCTCTCAAACCATAGATATATCGAATTCCAAATCGGATGCGAAGCCATAACTTTGCAGGAGAGGAGGAATCCGAGAAAAACCAACTGGATACGCTTCAGGGAGGAATTAGGGAAAACTCTCAAAACTCCAACCAAACTCAGGACGAGACAAAAGGTAGAGGAAGCTGTTCAAGACCTGAATAGTGCCATTACTAGCTGTTTTGAACTGACGTGCCCAGTAAGCAAACCCCTGGCAGAACGCCGGTTCCCTGGTGGAACTCGGAACTGCAAAGAATTCATAGAGAAGCTAGAAAGCTTCTAAATAGGTCACTCAAGACTGATTTGGAGACAGACTGGAATCTCTACCGATCGAAGCAGAAGGAATATAGGAGGCTAATATCGGGTATCGAAAAGTGCGAAAAGATTGAAACGCTGGGTGAAACTAGTAGGTTTTTTAAAGTTCTGAAAAAGGGCAAACCAGCCAAACTGGACTCACTTAGAAAACTTGATGGCACCTTCACTGAGACGAAAGCGGAAACTCTTAGTTATCTGCTGGAGTCTCCCTTTCCGGGTAACCAGATTACAATTGGTTCACAATCAGCCCCGATTACCGAGACTATGAGTGAGCCAAGACAAACAACTCGGCGTAGCTGGTATATTGCGAAGGCCGTGGTGACGGACGAAGCCATTAAATATGCTTTTGCGTCTTTTGACGGCTTCAAGTCACCTGGTACGGACGGAATATACCCAGCCATGCTGCAGCAATGTACAAACCAGTTGCTACCGACTATGAAGAAAATCTTCATCGCTGTCCTAGCACTGGCATACATTCCAACACCCTGGCGTACAGTTAGAGTGGCATTTATACCTAAAATTGGCGGAAGTGACTACTCGCTCGCCAAGAGCTTCAGACCAATCAGTCTGACTTCCTTCTTGCTGAAAAGCATGGAAAGGCTGGTCGAGCTTCACGTGCGCAAAACTGCTTTGCGTTTGCACCCACTATCTCAGATACAACATGCCTATCAACGCGGAAAATCCTGCGAGACTGCGCTCCAAAATCTAGTTGGTAGAATTGAGGGCGCGCTTGACAGAAAAGAATACGCGATGGGCATTTTCATCGATATTGAGGGTGCTTTTGACAATGCGACTTTTGATAGCATGTGCAGCTCCGCCATACAACACGGCGTAGACGAACCATTGGTGTTGTGGATTAAAGCAATGCTAATGAATAGAACGTTGGTTGCGGATGCGGATTGTGGCTGCTATGTTATGGCGGGGGTAAACAGAGGCTGCCCCCAAGGCGGCGTCCTGTCTCCACTGCTGTGGTGTATGCTGGTCGACTCTCTGTTGAACGCACTCAACAGTTCTAATATTTACGCTCAGGCGTACGCGGATGATGTTGCCGTGCTTTCTGCTGGATCATGCCTAGCGACTGTATGCGCCAAGGCGCAGGAGGCCCTTGACGTGATCGACGAATGGTGCACTAGGAATGGGCTCTCGGTCAATCCTCTTAAAACTGAGGTTGTTCTCTTTACGAGAAGGAAGAAGCTGGTCGGGTTGACTCAGCCAGTGCTAAAAGGCGTCACAATCCAACTCCCCAATGAATTAAAGTATCTGAGAGTCATCCTGTATAGCAAACTTCTTTGGTCCAAACATGTTGAGCTGAAGACTGCCAAGGCGCTGTCTGTTTTCTGGCAGTGCAAAGGCATTTTCGGCAAGACATGGGGCTTATCACCGAAAAGAGTCCTATGGATTTATACGGCTATGATAAGACCATTTATAGCATACGTATCGGTTGTTTGGTGGAATAAGCTTTCACGTAAATACGTCACTGCTGCTTTTGCCAAACTCCAAAGGCAGGTATGTCTCGGCTGCACGGGGGCCTTCCCCAGCACGCCTGGCTCCGGCCTAGATGCACTATTGAACCTTCCGCCCCTTGATGTTTACATCATGGTCGTATAATCAAGGCTGTCTTACGTCTCACAAGGTGGCTTTTGGTATAACTCGCACTGGAGTTTTGATAAACTTGCGCAACGGTTGTCCTTCAACTCCTGTCTTATGGATATGCCGTCTAATGCGATGACACCGGAACTTCGGCTAAAGCGCAAATACGAGGTCGACTTTCCTCGCGTCCAGGACTGGCTCTGGCCGGACTCTGAACCTGGAAGGGAATGCAGTCGAATCTTCACGGATGGCTCCAAAACCGATCAAGGATCTGGTGCTGGTGTCTTCGTGGAGAGCGATAACTTTAGACTTTTCTTTCCTTAGGCAAATATGCGTCAGTCTTCCAAACAGAGACTTATGCTATCCTAATGGCCATGGACTATGTTACGAGGAACAGGTGGAGGGGGCGAAGTATCTGCGTCTGTAGCGACAGTCAGGCTGCGCTTAAGGCCTTACTCAAACCCTTAACTACCTCCAAAATAGTACGTGAATGCAAGATATCTCTGATTTCGGTCGGAAGGCTGAATTCACTTAAACTTGTCTGGGTCCCGGGTCATAGCGGGATCACGGGAAATGAGATCTCCGATGAACTTGCTAGACAAGGCTCAGAGGGGGACTTCTCAGGACCTGAACCAGCGTTCTGTCTGCCTGAGTCCTCGGTCAGAGCTTCCATTGACGGTTGGGTTTAATATGAACACAATCGCCGTTAGCATGACTCTCCAGGGTGCAGACAGACTAAGCAAATGCTCCCCGACGTCTGTGGGAAATCCGCGGCATTCTTGTTGTCTCTCAACAGAAAAGACTGCAGACAGACTACTGGCGTTCGTACGGTGCACTACGCTTTTGCCAAACACCTTAAGGTGCTAGGCCTAAGCGACACCACCAACTGCGAAGCCTGTGGAGAAAGCGACGACACTGCGGAACATTTCCTCTGTGATTGTCCTGCTTTTGCTCGTATCAGGTGGCAGGTATTTGGTGCGGATATGGTGAGTGCTGTAAACCTAAGCTTCTTATCATTGAAGCGCCTTCTCGTTTTTCTTAGAAAACCCTGGTAGTACAATGGACCAGTATTGAGTCTGAGTGCTCCAGTGCAGAAAGTCTCACACACCCCGACAAAAAAAAAAAAAAACTTAAGAAATTATAATTTTGTATCATATAAATTGAAACGCTTTTTTATTTGACCACAAACTTCTACATAAAATTGGACCAAATAGTTTTTTATTTTATTAATTTAGCTTTCTTCAAAATCGTGAGAAGCAATATATCTTTGGAACTCGATCCCAAAGTTCATGTTTGAATAGGAAAGACAATGTGAAGTATTTTCTAAATCTATATTGGTGCTGATTGCATCCATACTAATATCAACAGTTTTATAGTCAGATTCGGTTTTGAAAATGTTTTTCACATTGTCCTTCTTTTTGGGTGATTGTAACTGCATTTCAACGTCGGGAAGCTGTAAATTCACAGTTGGCTCGCAGTTTCCATTGGTTATATCCTCCATGTACTTTGCTAAAAATGATCTTTTAATTGAACAATTGAAATGGAGTCAGTAACTTGTTATTTCCTCCTCGGTTGCGTGAAACCGCGAAGTTATTTTCCAGACAATTTGTTTTTCCTCTCGACCGCAAGCCAAACACATCAAAGTATGTTTTCCCATTTCGTCTTACAATATTTTTAAATAAAAAAACCGGTGGAACTTTAGCTTTTAAAAAACACGTACACTCTTAAGTGTTTGTTCTGAGAACTAACACGTGTCACTCCGTATTGTGTTTCTTCACTTGTCTCGCACGACTAACAAGAGTCTTTGCCTGAGACACAGCAGCCTTCCATTCTCTACGATCCCGGGCACGCTGCTTCCAGTTGTCCAGACCAAGCGCTCTGGCATCCGCGATGACTTGGTTTTTGAAACGGATGTTCGGTCTTCCTTGCCTTCTCGAACCTGGGGCTGGGATTCGAAGATCCTCTAAGCTGGAGCATTATTGTCAATTCGCTCGATGTGGCCGAGCCAATGTAGTCGACGTATTTTGGCTTTTTGGACTACATCCACATCTTGGTACAGCTCATAGAGTTCGCGGTTGTATCTTCTCCTCCATTCGCCCTCCTCGCACACAGGACCACAAATCCGCCGAAGAATTTTTCTTTCGAAGGAGCCCAGTATCAGCTCTCTCTTACTGCTTATCGTCCAGCACTCGGCGTAATAAAGCAGAACTGACAGGATAAGGGTTTTATAAAACATACATTTCGTCCTCCGAGTTAGGAGTTTTGAACACACTTGTTTTGCCAAACCGAAGTAGCAGCGGTTTCCTAGGGTAATTCTTCGACGGATCTCCCGTAAGGTGGCATTCGTGGAGTTCATGTTTACTCCGAGGTAGATGAACGCCGTAACTATCTCAAAATTGTTGCTATCAATAGTAAAGTGTTGTCCTAGGCGGCGGACAGATGTTTGTTTGTTTGTTGATAGCTTGTACTTATTCTTGTCCTCATTTACTACAAGGCCAACAGATTTCGCCTGATCTTCAATCGCCGTGAAAGCTTATATCACGGAGCGCTGTGATCGGCCGATGATGTCAATATCATCCGCATAAAAAACGTAACTACCCAAAAAAGGTTATGAGAAGCTAACCAGAATGCATCTTTTTCTCCCTGATCGCATCCAACTTGGGGAGAATATGCACTGAAAATATTCAACACCTCACTATGCTTCACAAGTTTGAGATACGTCAAACTATCACTGGACTTTGAAATGATCAAGATGCGCGCTGTCAAGTAGCTCTGCCACAAGAATGATACCGCTTCCGTTCCTATCCTGCTCCGTCCCATAGTAGAACATCTTGAAAGCTTTTGTCCTAACGTCTCAGAAACACGCCGGTTTTCGGTGCTTCGCCATTTCGTTTCTTGAACACATAAGATATCAAATCATCATCTCTTCGAGCTCCAACGTTCTAACTCGTGACCCTTAGGTTTCTCCTAAGCTGAAGCATTACTTTGCTATCCCCCGGAAACCGAATAGCTCTGACCCAAGCATTTCTGCCCGCCCCAGGATTAGTGCCATGATGAGTACTGCCTGGCGGGGTAGTGCGTTATCTATGAGTGTACATTTAGTGCCTTACTTTAAATGAGTTCAACATGTTATTACAAAACTAGCCGTGTTTCTTTGCTCGCGGATATAGGCATGGAATTAAGAAACGACCATCGCCCCTTAAGAATTCATCCAAAAAAACTTGGCAGCACAAGTGCACCTATGCCTTGCACCGTGGCACAGCTGTAAATTGTAGTTAAGAAATTTGTATTGAAAATCCTAAAATTGAAAAATATTTACTTCCGCCAATTAAAATTGATGCCAAGCATATTCTAAAATTATGAAAAACAATTTCACATTAACAGATTTGCTAAATTCAATTACCCTTTTAATGAGGTTTCAAAAATATTAATAATAAAATCACGAATAAAATATTCGGCGGGATGTGTCAGTGGTCGGCGGGATGTCAAACCTTGACTTTTCCTGAAAAATTCATCGCAAAAATTCACCAGAAACGAAGAAAATGGATTTTGGAAGCACTGTTTATCCTCGCTAAGGTTAGCGTAGGTATATAGGATAAGTTGTTGTTGTATTTTACATGCAAATTTCAAATTATCCCTATATCCGCGTGCATATATGATGGTATCTTTCCTATCTAATTTTAATCTACTGAGGCTAACATTTCCTAGTATGCTAAGATTAAAATACTGGTAAAAAAATGGAATTTAGCACAGATAAAAAAATCATCATACCTCGCCATAAGATTTTCAATAGGATTAAGATGAGGACGGGCGAATATATTTTCATTAGTATTGAGATAAGAACATTTAGTAGGCCACTCCATCACCTCAATATAATCGCCCTGATATTATTGCTTAGCAATTTTTCTAGTTTGTTTGGGGTCGCTTTAATGCTATCGATTTTAGTGGCATCTTCGGCATATGGAAGGATACGATCTTGCATCTCTTCTACGTATGAGCTGGTTTATTGATTATTTTATTCCAATATATTGGACCAACACAATGGTAGAAAAGGCACCGCCAAGCCATGATGTAGTGTTTTCGCCTCACATGCTGTCGGGATACATTACAATATGATCGAGCAATGTATTACGGTAAAAGTCACAAAAATATGTAGGTTATGTATACACAAAAAACAATTTTTCTTTGCTGTTTTACCCACAACTACATTATTTGTGATCAAAACATTTAGAAATTATCTAGCCTCATCGTCACCAGTTTTGGTATCTTAACGTTTGAGATACATTGCTGAAATTTGGAACATAATAGTGTCTAGTCTAGACCCCCGAAAAGTATACTTACTCAAATTTGCTCTGTTTATAGATAATCTCCTTCTCAATAATTTGTTCATACAAAGTGTTGCCTTACACGCCCACTTTTATGATGCCATTTTGATACAACTATTAAAATGATAGTTATTATACCCTAATATTGCCCGTAGACCCCTAAAAGATACTACAAGGTGGCGCAAAAGTAATCCTCCTATCAGAAAATGCTATAAATTTTGCGATTGGCCCCTAATGTCAGTTCTGTTTTGACATTTGTGTAGTAAACACATGCGAAATACACGTTAATAAACAATGTTACGCTGCACTGCTCCAGAACGCGGAATATTGGTGACTATTTATTTGAGCAATAATCGGTCGGTGACTTTGGCACATCGGAAGGTTCTTTTTGCGCCACCTTGTATATTTATGATCAGCATCGATAGTAATGTCGATCTAGCCGTGTCCGTCCGTCCGTCGGCAAAAATTAGGCCTTTAAACTGGGCCTAGAGAGCTGAAATTTTAACCAAATACTCTCTAGGGTCCCGAAATAATCAAGTTTACGAATTTTTGAAATCCTCCCACAGACACGCCCACAAACTCAAAAAAACAAAATTTTGGAAAAAATCGAATTTTGAGCTAGAAAGCTGATTTTTTTATATGATCTATGACTCCTAAAACTGCTCGGGATATAAAATTTTCAAAATCCGCCCACTGACACGCCCACAAATAAATAAAACAATTTTATTGAAAAACCAAAATTTGAACTAGGGAGCTGCAATTTATAATATATACTCTCTAGGGGCCCTTTATGGTCATGTGTTAATTTTTTTCAAATCCGCCTACTGACACGCCCACTGTTAAGAAGCTCTAACACCCTAACTTTTACACCCAAGTGTACCCATTCCAGTCGAGTGTCTTTCTTGCCCTACTGTAAACGTACTCCCATTTCGCCATCCGAATCCATCCCATATGACACCAGCATAAATGCAACGAACGATACCCACGTATCGTAATCAGGAATGTGCAGGTGCAACCAGAATACTTCATTCGCGGATCTGCATGAATGCAACAAGCTGACGATACACAAGTGTCATAATCAGGAATGTGCATGTGTAACCAGAGTACCTCACTCGTGGATCTTCATGAAGACAACGATCAGACGATAAACAAGTGTCACAGTCAGGAATGTGCATGCGCAACAAAAACCCTCAACCACAGATACAACGATCTGTGGCATCCGATTTTATACCACCTCCCAGTCCCATTCGTGAAATTGTAAATTAGTATATAAGATAGAATTATTTAGATTAATAAATCACTTGTTAAGAACTAAGCACAAGAGACGGTGTTCATCATTTTCTATACTACCTTGATGTACTGGTTTGTGTGCCTTTATATCGCCATCCACTTCGGCAAGTTTATGTGCTTGACGAATTCTCTTTGAGGACCAAAATAGGTACTCCCGAACATTTGGTGACCCCGACGTGATACACCTCTCTTGTGTGCTTAAGATAAAAAAAAAAAAAAATTATCTTTGTTTTTTTTTCTTTGTTCGCTGCCCCCTACCAAAGGTAAGGAGCTAACAAATTCAAGTCATAAAAACGGCATACATACGTTGTTGTTGCTATCCCACCAGTGGCTAGATAGTAAAACAAATACGAGTAGTATACGCCTGACAAAAGCGTTATCAGGGCTTAACAACACTGATAAGAAGAATAAAAGCCTAATCCAGATTTGCGTCTAAAATGTCTACTATGGATGAGGTAGAAATGTACAAGCTCATCAGCAGGCAGCGAGCTCTGTCTGATGAGTTAGCAAAAATTAAAATCAACATCGGTAAGGATGGCCCACGGCGATGGACCACTAAGTACCGAGATGAGAAACTGAAGAAAATAAATTCACTATGGTCGGAGATGAAGGCCAACCACGAGAAACTTAAGGGCACCATGAAGCCAGATACACCCTATATAGAGGGCAATACAATTGGAAAGGTCGAGCAGTTGTACCTCAGTATAAGGACTAGCCTTGAAGCGATTGCTTCTGACGAGGAGCAGGAAGGAGAAGAAGGCGAAGTCCCTGGAGCAGAGGGTCCAACAACGACAAGGCCAACGGGCACCAAGCCCAAACCTCTTAGACGTGCCATACAAGAAACGACCGCCGAAGGTCAAGCTGAAGAAACGACCACCGAAGGTCACGCTGATGCAACAAAGCTGGTAAGAAGACAGAAATTGGTAGCGGATACGTTAAAGCGGCTTATCAACAGTCTCGAGGAAAAAGATGCAGCCATACAGTCAAAATCTTTCTACGAGCTGAGATTCAAGGACTGAACAAATATTGAATCCAATTAGAGGAGCTTCACCAAAACCTAGGTGAACTCACTCACGATCCCACCATATAGGTAAAATTACGATTCCAATATTTGATGAGGACTATGCAAAGTGGCGACAATTTTCCGATCTCTATGTCCAGATGATCCACAGGCAATCGATGAGTAACTGCCAAAAAATGTGGTACCTTAAAACAAATTTGGTAGGAGAGGCAGAAAAACTTTTGAGGCATTTCACGTTGTCAGACGACAACTATAATGCAGCATGGAAGATGCTACAAGAGAGGTACGAGAACCCAAGACTACTTGTTGCCTCTCTGGTTAACAAATTGCTCAACCAGCCGGGGAATGCGTCTGAACAACCATCTGCCACCTGCATCAAGGCCTGGCACGACACTACAAAGGAATGCCTTCTAGGGCTAGAAAACCTGAAGGTTTCAACCACAACATGGGACCCACTGCTTCTCCATATTTTGTACAAGAAATTGGATCGAAACACTCACGCCCTGTATGAGCAAGGTTTGACCACCCCAAAGGAGTTGCAGTCTATTAAATCATTTTTGACATTCCTTGAAATACGCTTCCAGTCGCTCGAAGCTCTAGGAAATAAAGGAAAACGGACTGATGAAGTTAGGACCCAAACAAGATCCTCAGCACCAGCAACATCAGCTATAACAAAGCAAAACCACCAACCACTGTCGGGATGCATTCTATGTAAACAAAATCATCCATTGTACCAATGCATAATATTCGCACAAATGAATCCAACAAATCGTAACCAGCTAGTAGCCCAAGCAAAACTCTGCAAGAATTGTCTCAGGAGAGGACACTACGCATCAAACTGTGCACTTAGAGGATGCAAAAGATGTACTGAAAAACACAATACTCTACTACATAGTGACGATATTCAACCACATTGTTCATCGCACAATACAATCAAAACCCAGCACACAACAGCACAATCCAATTCAGTAGCGGTCAGTTCACAGAAACCTGCTAAGCCTACGTCAGCACTCACCACAACATCGAATTGTAAAAAGGAAAGGTTCATCATTCTCGGCACTGCCAGGGTAAATCTAGCAAATCAAAATGGAATAGCAATTGAATGCCGTGCTCTCTTGGACTCTGGATCACAAATTAATCTTATCAGCGATCGGGCTGTTAAAAGGCTGGGCTTGACATCATCATCTACTAACATACGCATACAGGGCATTGGTCAAGGTCAGCAGAAGTCCCAAAGAAGGGTGAATGCACTATTAAGTTCTACAAGGAACGCCTTCTCAACCACATTAGAAGCGTTCAGACTAGGTAGTATTATATCACCACAACCAAGTAAACAATTGGAAATATCTTCTTGGAATATACCGCATAATGTTCAGTTAGCAGATCCTACGTTCCACAACTCAGATCATATTGATGTTCTTTTGGGAGCTGAACTATTCTTCCAACTCCTGTCTATTGGTCAAATTAATTTGGGAGCAAATTTACCAACATTGCAAAACACCGTCTTTGGTTGGATTGTAGCAGGAGGAGTTGAGCAACCCTTCACAAACCGGGTTACCTGCGGAATGTGCTCAGGAGAAGAAGAAGATATCAACACAGCAATCAGCCGATTCTGGGACATCGAACAACTAGATGAAGTTCAAGACAAGGGGCTAACAACAGGAGATCGACGTTGTGAAACCTACTTTGAACAAACATGCAAAAGAGAAGGTAATGGCCGGTTTGTGGTAAGTCTCCCATTCTCAGATGATCCAAAAATCCTAGGCCAATCGAAGGATAGCTCTACAGCGATTTCTATCAATCGAACGACGTCTGGTAAGAAATTCGGAGCTGCGGCAGCAATATACCGCCTTTATGGAAGAATATCAAAAATTGGGACACATGAAAGAAATCAAAAGTGAGTCCATACCTTCTTCCCACTGCTTTCTTCCACATCATTGCGTGATGATGCCGGACAGCAGTTCTACGAAGCTGAGAGTGGTGTTCGATGCCTCGTCAAAAACCACTACTAATATCTCATTGAACAACATTCTTCATACCGGGCCAGTACTTCAAGAAGAACTATTCAACATACTTCTAAGATTTCGGCTACCCCGTTTCGTTTTTACTGCCAATATTGAAAAGATGTACAGGCAAATTCAAGTTAATGAGCAAGATAAAAACTACCAACTTATCTGGTGGCGAAATGACCAAGGCCAACAATTGAAGTGTTATCAATTAAACGCTGTCACATATGGAACCTCGGCTCCCCCATATTTGGCAATAAAATGTTTGCTGCGTTTGGCACAAGATGGAGGTGCAAGATACCCCTTAGGCGCTGATATTCTGCGGGAAAATTTCTACGTTGATGATGTCATGACAGGATCAGATAGCATGACAACAGCACGCAACATGCAATCACAAATTGTCGCATTGCTCAATACTGCAGGTTTTAAGCTACGAAAATGGTTTGTCAACCATCCTCAGCTACTCAACGGTATCGCACCAGAGGACCAAGAAGTGCAATTGAACTTCTCCGATGAAAAGGATTCATCAAATAAAACACTTGGTTTAATATGGCTACCAAAATCGGACCATTTCTGCTTAAAAATTAACACTCCAAAAATTGAAAAAAATCACCAAAAGAACAGTGGCATCGGATATAGCTCGACTTTTTGACCCGCTTGGATTATTCGCTCCAGTAATTGTTACCGCAAAAATCTACTTACAGGAGTTATGGGGACTAAAACAGGACTGGGATGCCTCACTGCCACTCGACTTGCATACAAGATGGACAAGATTTCGCAACAGTCTTCTATGCCTTGAAGGACTCCAGATTCCTCGACACGCCTTCGGCAACAGTATTCCACATTCCTCTCAGTTACATGCATTTGCTGACGCTTCCGTGAAGGCTTATGGTGCTGCCATATACATACGTTCGACTGACACTCATGGAAAGATAATCGTCCGACTACTGTGCTCCAAATCTAGAGTAGCTCCACCGCCACCAAGGAAAATCACACTCCCAAGATTAGAATTATGTGCCGCGGAATTAGCAGCCAAGCTTCTTGACAGGGTAAAGCGCTGCCTTAAAATTAAAAACCAGCCAACTTACCTCTGGACTGACTCGGAAATAGTGTTAGCATGGATAAATTCGAGTTCAACCGACTTCCAGGTATTCGTTGGGAATCGAATAGCCTCCATTCATAAGCTCTCCATACCACAGCAATGGAGACACGTCAGGTCAAAGGAAAATCCGGCAGACCCATTATCCAGAGGCAATTGAGCACCTGCAATCTATGGTTCTATGGACCACCATTCCTACATGGCAGTAGCACAATTTGGCCTCCTCCTTATACAAAGAATACTCAATGCAATTTGGAGCGTAAGCAGTCTGCAGCAGCCGCTACCACCGAACAAAAAACCGGCACAAGCAGTTATCTTGACACCATCCATCATCAAAATTCATTTAAAAGGCTTCAAGGCATTATGGCATACGTGCTACGGTTTATCAACAATAGACGGAAGACAAACTATCAATCACTGGAACTTCAAGCTGCTGAATTAGAGAACGCCCGATATGTAATAGTGAAGATTATGCAAAAGGAAGGGTTTGAAGCAGATTTGACACACTTAAGGAGGTTCCACGAATGTCCAAGGAACAGCTTTTTAGCCGGACTCACACCCTTCATTGACCAGTCAGGTATTATAAGAGTTGGTGGGAGGTTGGAAGCATCGAGTTTGCCTTACGCCTCAAAACATCCAATGCTTCTGCCTTACGGACATCCAGTCACTAAGATAATACTCAATGAAATACACATAAACAACTACCATATTGCGCCACAAGCATTACTTGGAATTACCAGACAAACTTATTGGCCTATTAAAGGAAAAATAATTGCGAGATCTGTAGTTCAAAATTGTGTATTTTGCGCGAAAGCAAAACCTAAAATTATCAATCAGTTAATGGGAAATCTTCCATCGACAAGAGTTCAGCCTGCAAGACCGTTTATAAATTCTGGAGTGGATTTCTGCGGACCAGAATGGACTCATTTTAAGATAAGAGGAAAGCGACCTCAGAAGTCATACATCGCAGTGTTTTGCTGCTTTTCGACGAAGGCGGCTCACTTAGAGTTAGTAACTGACCTCTCCACTGAAGCTTTTATTGGAGCCCTAAAGCGATTTACCGCAAGACGTGGAAATTGCCGAAACCTTTATTGTGACAATGGAACTAACTTCATCGGCGCAAGGAATCAGTTCCATGAAATCAAGGAAATTGTGGACTCTCAGTACGCTGTCAACAAAGTAACGAGAGCATGTAGTTCAAAGGGAACAGATTTTCATTTAATACCACCACGAGCACCACATTTCGGCGGCCTTTGGGAAGCCGCCGTCAAGTCCGCCAAACATCTTCTACTTTCAACACTAGAATCTGCGTCATTAACGTACGAGGAAATGGAAACGGTCGTTACTGAAGTTGAAGCTATATTGAATTCGAGACCTACAACACCAATGTCTACCGATCCCAACGACTTAATGGCCTTAACTCCCGGTCACTTTCTCATTGGCGAACCACTTAATTCGTTAGTTGACTCTCACGCAGAGCCACTAAACATAAACTGTGCTAAACGATGGAAACTTGTAACATACTCGTACATAAAGAATGAATTTTGGAGGCGATGGCAACTAGAATACCTAAACCAGTTGCAATTTCGTTCAAAGTGGAAACAGCGTGCTCAGAATATAAAGTTGGGCATAATGGTTATCATGAAGGAAGACAACATTCCACCACTACGATGGAAGCTGGGTCGGATCATCAAGGCTTATCCTGGAGACGACGGATTTATTCGAGTTGTTGACGTTCGAACTTCTAATGGAATTCTGCGTCGCCCTATACATAAGTTGGCGCCACTCCCAATTGAAGCCACAGAGATACCACATGAATCCTCAGAGTCCGTGCCGCAAGATCAATACGGGTTGGAAGACTCAACAGTACAACCCGGTAGAGAATCCATCGGAAATAAAAAGGAAAATTCGTCAGGCAATTTGTCCCCTAACAAGAAAATGAAGGGATCTAGTCTTGTTACATTGTTTATTACCTGCTTAATAATGACTACAACAAAAGCGGTACACATTGAAACCACACCATTCGACAACCAACCAGGAATATTCTTTGAAAATCTAGGACCAGCGGGTATAATTAGCAGTGAGTGGACCTTGGTCATCTACTATAATATGGACTTATATTGGAAGGAAGTCCAACTTCTTAAAACTCATTATGGAAGATTGGAAGAGGTGTGCGAGCTTCTGCATCACAACCGGGAGTGTCAGCCTATTATTAACCAATTTCAACACCTGATCAATGAATTGACGCAAAATAATGAGCTTTTAAAAAACCGAGTTAATAGTAGAGCCAAAAGAGGAGCAGTCAACATCATCGGCAATGTAGCAAATGCACTGTTTGGGATACTTGATTCTGAATATGCCAACTAAGTGGAAGACACTATCCAAAAGGTCGAACAAAATGAATCATATCTCAATGAATTATTAAAAAATCAAACTTCACTAATAGATGCAACACTCAACATCATGCGGAAGGACCAGCAGGCAGTAAGCCACAAATTTCAACAACTAGAAGACCACATTAACCGAATAATACTAGATGTACATCAAACTCATAAAGAACTCCATCAAACACAACTCTCACAATCATTTGTTTCAATAGCTATCCAGTCAATATTGCTCGCCACAAATTTTCATCGTATACAAGGCGCAATTCTGGATATCATGATGGATACACAGCACGGAAAAATGAGTACGCAGGTATTACCACCAAATCAGCTCATAGGGGAGATTAACAAAATACAATCCAATCTACCCACGTCACTGAAACTTCCATCCACAGTGGACACCATTCTAGATTTCTACAGTCTCATGCATATTCAGGGGACAGCAAGTGCGAACTATGTCATATTTAAAATCACTATCCCAATTTTGGCATCAGAAAATTTTGAACTATTTCATGTGATACCAGTTCCAGTAAAGGCTAACAATACATTCGTGGCGATTCAACCATCATTTCCTTACCTGTTAGTTAACTTATTTCGTGACCAATATTATCCACTAACCCATCATGAGTTAAGCTCCTGCACCTCAATAAAGGAAGAAAAAACCATATGCGAGCAACAGCGACCCATGTACAAAAATGGATCCTCAATTAGCGCATGTGAAATAAACTTCATGAATCAAGCAAAACAATCACCTTCATGTCGTATAGCAAGGATAGAAGGAGTATCTCATTGGATTCAACTGCATGCGCCAAATCAATGGATATATTCCTTGGATGAACGAACAACGCTGAACGTGGTGTGTGATAAAACTGTTACATAGTTTAGTCTTCAGCAATCAGGAATACTAAAAATGCAACCAGGATGTGTCATTAAACAAGATCTATTCACAATTCAGGCGCACAATTTGCTCACATCACAAGGAAGGATATCATATACCCCACCTACCAATATTACTGAAGCACTTGTTCCGAATCTCACCATATTCAACAATACACTTGACGCCTCATTACCAAATACATCTTGACGAATTAGAAGACATTAAGAGAAAACTGCTACAAATGGAAAATGGGTTGCCCACAGCTTTAAACCATCATGACATTCATCACTACAGCATAACCAGTTTTAGTCTCCTCACTATAACTGCCATCATCATCCTTGTGTGGAACAGATGGCGGTCAATTACCAAGAACGCCGAAAATAATCACTCAATTCACAAGACGAGTCATCGTATCAACATGCCTAAGGACTTGGCTCAAGGTGATCATTTGACAGACGCAGACTTTATGATCACAATCGACTCTAACTCTAGTTGAATGTACCATCCAACGGGGGGAGAATGTTAAGAAGCTCTAACACCCTAACTTTTACACCCAAGTGTACCCATTCCAGTCGAGTGTCTTTCTTGCCCTACTGTAAACGTACTCCCATTTCGCCATCCGAATCCATCCCATATGACACCAGCATAAATGCAACGAACGATACCCACGTATCGTAATCAGGAATGTGCAGGTGCAACCAGAATACTTCACTCGCGGATCTGCATGAATGCAACAAGCTGACGATACACAAGTGTCATAATCAGGAATGTGCATGTGTAACCAGAGTACCTCACTCGTGGATCTTCATGAAGACAACGATCAGACGATACACAAGTGTCACAGTCAGGAATGTGCATGCGCAACAAAAACCCTCAACCACAGATACAACGATCTGTGGCATCCGATTTTATACCACCTCCCAGTCCCATTCGTGAAATTGTAAATTAGTATATAAGATAGAATTATTTAGATTAATAAATCACTTGTTAAGAACTAAGCACAAGAGACGGTGTTCATCATTTTCTATACTACCTTGATGTACTGGTTTATGTGCCTTTATATCGCCATCCACTTCGGCAAGTTTATTTGCTTGACGAATTCTCTTTGAGGACCAAAATAGGTACTCCCGAACACCCACAATTAAATAAAACAATTTTATTGAAACACCCAAGTTTGAGCTACGGATCATTTTTTTCGATAAAATCCTTTAAATGTTATATAACAAAATATGCAGAGCGTTCTTAACAATTCAACCATACTTAGACTTTTGTCACGCCCACTTATGAGGGATAGGAATAAGAATAGGGTATCCAACAGTTCGCCTAAGCGGACTGTAGCCCGTCCCTATGTTTTTTTTAGAAAATCGAAGCAGATATTTTACACAACCATGCCTTCAGAGGGCAATAAATGCTACCGCACAAAAAATTTATACCTAACTATTCATACGTATCATAACTACTCGTATGCGCCTATAGGTATGTATCAATTTTCAGCCCGCAATGTCTTTCAGTATAATAGTCGACAAAATAGCGCCTTTAGCAAACACAAGGTTCAAGCTAAATAAATTAGTCGCTGTAGATTAAACAACAAAGTTTTCAAAAAAAAAAAAATTTGATTTAAAGCTTACCATATTGTAGGTCTCCAGAAGTTGATCGGCAACACAATGTGAAAAGTCTGGCTGAAGCCATGTCGAGTTGCCAATGTCGCGCTTCTCACATTCTCTTCTCGAATATCCTTGATATCTTTTGGGACAATCGGTAAGGATAGCTGCTCCTGGGGCACTTGTTGGCCATAGGACTCCATAACTCTTCTCCCCATGACAAAGCTCGACGATATTTCGGTCGATCACCGTTACGTAAACACTTCTTGAAACAGGTGACACGCTGTTTGATACCACACACGAATACTCCGCCGATTTCTGAAAATGAAAATTTATTTAAAATTGTATAAAAATACGTGACACTGTTTGACGCGCACATTCTAAAATAAGGAACAATTGAATCATCCGCTTGAATAAAGGCGCAACAGATTAACCCGAAACCAACAAAACCAAATGCCCAAAACCTAGCGCTCAGCGAAAATACTTTTGAATCCGATTTACGTTCTATTTTTCGTTTTAATAAATCGTGTTATCTCCTTTTTATTATAACGGGACCTGTACTGACTGTAGTGAACGGCGGGTACGATACATCACCCGCGTCGGACGCGTACAAGCACTTAATTAATTATCCACAGAAATAAATTCTCGGTTGTGTCAACCCTTTAGGCCTCGTACTAGAACTCACCTGGATGTTATTGATTTTCAAAATGCTTCCGTCCGGATATAAATCTTCCCACATCACCGTTTGTGGATTCGATTGAAAGAGTACACCATTACGCGTCCAGCTGTATCCTAATTGTCCGTAGCGTTTAATATCGTTGCCTGGCGATAGGCATCGCACACGCAATGAATCACCTCGATGCAAAGTCACGCTGGCAGGATCGACACGAAGACGGGGTGGGGTTTGAATATGCACATGGATCGAACGGCATTGTTCCACGCTCCAATCGACCACCTATAGATGAACGAGAAAAGGGACAGAATGAAAATTCAAGAAGCAGTAAGTGATGTGTTGCGAATATGTGTGGGTGGAGGTAACGAATTGAGCTGTGTGGTATCAAACACTCATCGAACGCGTGACAGCAAAAAGAGTTTCAGATTGTCCCAGTTTCTTTTTCCTCTAATTAATTGGGTTAATTCTGTTTGTTTGCAGTGACAAGGCACAGCATCGTCAACCATATGGTATAAAAAACTCAATTTGAAAATTAATTTTGCACTTTTAATGAGGGTAGAGGGATTTGAAGCACGTTCCACGATTTTCAAAGGAGCACGCTCATATTTATAATGCAGTGAAGTACGAGTAGATTATGTCTTAGGGAGCCACCTATAATCTGAAGTTGAATGAAAAATTATTCTCCTTAATCACAAACACAGACACGGTATGTAAGAAACGTTTTGATTCTATGGTGCTCTATTTCATGCATTTATGTTTAATAAAAACTTATAAATGTATAAAAAGCACAAGAGAACCTGATAAAAACACATAACGTTTTGAATAATCGCTTGCCCTTTTTTAAAACCTGGGGTTAACAACGTACAAATGTATACTGCTCAAAACAATTTATGGATATTTAAAGCTTAAGTACCTACCTATGTCTATAAATTGAAGATTGAAATGTAGTGGCGAATATAAAATATCGCGTTAGCGTATGATTGGAAACAAATTATTGGAAAATTATACAGCAGTCTTTTTTGTTTTTGGGAACATTTTATTTTTTGGATAATTTTGTTCCAACAACCCATGATTTGCAGACTCGTTACATTTTTAAATATTTTAAGAATAAAGAATTCAATATAGGTCAAAGTGATCCCGAATAATAGAGAAAAAAATTTCGAATAGAATTGGAATACAGACTTTGTAAGTGACCAGCGAAAAGAAAATGCGCCCGAATCCAACCAAAATGTATGGGGGGAATGTATCAGCAGTTCTTGTTCTTCTTCTCTCTTAATGACGATGAGGCTAATATCAGGATTAATGGGACCACAACCCTCCCACTTACCTGCATCCCTATACTGGTCCGCCTGTGGGGTTCGCCGGTTTGACCTCGGAAAATAACGGCATGCCTTCCGATTTTGAATCATTTCGTCGCTGAGGCCAATCAAATGCTGGTGTTGCTGCATTTGTGTGATCCAGGAGTTTTTAGGCCTGCATCTCCATCGCCTTTGTAGTGGAACGTTTAGGGGTTCGCAGGATCTATCTTTTGAATATGACAGTACCAACTGAGCCGGTCGCGCTCAATTTTCTTCGAGATAGGCTCTTTGAATTGAAGGCTTCCTCAGGTCTTGGAACTACTTATTCGATCAATCTTGTTGCTGCTGTCATGCAAAGCATCTTCATCTCAGCTGCCGTTAATTTGCCCTCATACTTTTCATACGCCGTCCAACATTGTGTACCATAGGTGAGTGCCGGGTGCACAACTGCGGTGTAGAGCCTTCCTTTCAGGTTACCGGCGTTTTTCGATCACAGAAGATGGCTGAGTTTTCCCGCCACTTCATCCACACTACGGTTACGCCATCTTTAATGTCGCTTTTGATCGTAGATCCCAGAAATTTGAACTTTTCGCACTTGGGAATCCCTCTTTTCATTTCATATAAATGTCTGGAATAGGTCTGAATGGATCAGAGAATGGGCAGCACAAGTATTTTGTTTTTTCGGACTAATACGATAACCATTCCCTGCAAAACTTCTTTCCATACATTAAGTGCTCGTTGCAGGGACGTTTGATCATCGCTAATGATGGCTTCACCGTTAGCAAAGAATAGCTGATGCACTTTGGGTTCCGTCACTTTTCTGTATTATTTTCCGCATTCGTCTATCTATTACCCGCTCACCGTTCTCAAGGTGTGTGGCATCAGCTTGATTGAACGGTAATTGTCAGAGTCTCATGTATCGCCTTTTCCTTTGTACAAAGGAAGAAGAAGACGACTTTCGTCGTCAGAAGGGTCACCCATGGCAGACAGGCCGTTGATTGAGCATCTACTAAGAACTGCCCATACGACATTCCGTCCTGATCCAACTCTCTTTTCATCCTCTCTCCCCTCACTTCCTTTCTCCACGGCTTCCTCTCATTCTCCCTTTTCATTATCCCCTGCGTAAGGTGTCAAACGACCCGTGCCGATATTCAACCTGGCTGAGGGCAAAGTTTAAGAAATAGCTCAGTCGCGAACGGATTATCCGGATACCTGGCGACTTACGGATCAGCTAGCATTTTCTGCACAATGTGGATCTCTGCGCAGATGGACCTTCCTTTATCCGATTCTCGAGGGAACAAAGCATGAATAAACAAAAACAAAACAAACAAACTAATAAGGCAGGTATCCCTTTTAAATCGGATGTTAGTACGGCGGTAAAGCTGTCTACCGGTAATACTCTTGAGGCACCATGGCGGCGGAACTGTGAATACTCGTGGTTCCACTCTCAGTGGTAGCGAGCATACATATAACAAAAATATTCCCAGTAAAGGTGAGACTGTGCAACATGGTCCCAAAGATCACGGAATTTCTATAAGCTTGCGATAACCAAGCCTGGTGGGATATGGCCAGGTGCTAAGCTCAACACCACTTCCCCGCATAATGGAAGTCATAAGACTCAGGCACCCTCTCCCTTCAGACTCACAACTGGAAGGTCGCAAAACTAGAAGAATAAAAGTGTTCCCACCGATGCGCTGTCATTGTCCTCAACCATTAATCCCTTGCTCCTCTGGCACCGACCGCAGGTGTGATTTGGTTTGGTTGGAACGATATCAGCTGAGAGTCTAGATGAAGGGCGAGTTGGACACTGATAAGCGACCTCATCATCACTCCGATACAGCTGTGTCTGGTGCCAGTGCACCAGTCACCTTCCCCTACTTAGATGACGACAACCCTGAGCCCTCTGAGCCACTCACTACGTCTTCAATTCCTGTGATCGACTCTCAGTCGGTCATGAAGACTGACGACATCTCAGACGAGGCTCTTCTTAGGGAAGACGGCCTCCTCAGTTCGTCCTCTGTATTGGAAGCCTTGTCAAATAAGGTTCTTCTGAGAATACAGTGGTGTAGATTTCTCTACAGGATTGTAGCAAACTAGAGACTACTGGTTGTACATATCTACTGGTTTGCATCAGCGTATCTTGGCTAAAACAACCTGGGACCTCTCCCTGGTGATAA
The DNA here is from genome assembly GCA_949715645.1 of Portevinia maculata. Classification (NCBI taxonomy): domain Eukaryota; kingdom Metazoa; phylum Arthropoda; class Insecta; order Diptera; family Syrphidae; genus Portevinia; species Portevinia maculata. The sequence goes on along the minus strand of OX454528.1, from coordinate 46,727,071 downwards.
CCTGGAGAGTTTGATCGCGAAAGCAGAGAGACGGACGCTAATGCGCATCATACCGTATGGGGCAGCACTGACATCAACAGCAGAGGTGAGTCGGTTATTGAATACATTTTAAGTAGGTACTAACCTCATTGTGTGCAATATATGTAACGAACCCACCTTCATTTTCAGAAACCGACAAGAAGTCTTAGACATTACTCTTGTCTCCGATACCATCCACAAAAAGATATCGAGTTGGAGAGTTTCGACGAAGCCACACTGGTGGATCCCAGAATTAAAACCACTGAGAAATGATTGCAGGAGACTTTTCAATCATGCTAAAATCTCAAGATCTAAGACTAAATGGGACTCCTATAAGAAATCACTCAATTCATATAAGAAAGAACTAAGGAAGGACAAAATATCACCTTGGAGACTCTTCTTTGTCAAAATAGAAGAGTCCTCCGAGACATCAAGGCTAAGAAAAATCCTTGCATCAAATCCAACTTTGCCAAAGGAAGCAGATGGCTCGTTGACTACATTCCGCGAGGAATCACTCACTCTGCTACTTGATACAACCTTTTCTAGGTATCTCTAACATTACCGGTCATAGCAACTTGAACAGGTCAAATATACAGGTAAAAGATCCTTTGGGCGCTACAAAGCTTCAAGCCCTTCAAGTCTGCAGGACCAGACGGCATAATACCTGCCAAAATACAGATGACTTCGGATATCATCCTACCCGCACTTGAGATGATTCTGAAGAGCTGCTTAAATCTGACTTATATTCCTCAGGTTTGGAGAGAAGTGAAATTGGTTTTCATACCCAAAGCTGGCAAATACTCCCATATAAGTCCAAAATACCTCAGACCCATTAGCCTATCATCATTCCTCCTTAAAACGCTGGAGCGTCTGATTGATATCCATTTTCGTACGAATATAAAACCGCACTCCTGTCTGCGGCCCACAATGCGTACTGCAAGGGTAAAACGGTGGAAACCGCCCTTCACTCCATGGTACGCACCATCGCATACTCCCTTCATCATAAGCAATACACGATGGTTGCTTTCCTAGGCATAGGAGGCGCCTTCAACAACGTAAAAACACCTGCAATCGCAAATGCACTAACAGAACTGAATGTGGATGGCTCGTTTGGTGATTTGATCAATCTTTTGCTCTCAAGCAGGATTATTAACTCAAAACTGGGCGTTACATCCGCTAGAAGGTCAGTCAGTAGAGGCACTCCGCAAGGTGTCCTTTCGCCTTTGGTGGTGAATAAACTACTGATATGCCTGGAGGGGGAGGGCTGCATGGTGATTGCCTATGCGGATGACGCATACTTAAAAGGAACTATAAAGGAACGCCTAGCAAACGCTCTCAACAAGCTAACAAGATGGGCAAATCGCGGTGGGTTGGGTGTTAACCCTCACAAAACCGAACTTATAAATAAACACAGGTCGGAGGTAAAAAAAAACGGTCACCGTACCCATAACCAACAGATAAATGAACGTCGACGGATAAAGTAGGTTTACTTTCTAGTTTTCTTTCCGTGGATGTCTTACCACATTCGCACATTGAAGTTTACACATCATCGCATTAAAGTTCACGAATTACAAAATTTAGATGAGGCACATTGGTTGAAACATTGAAAAACTGAGGAAACTGTCATGGCCGTTTGACAGATAGTTTATGCAGGCAACTAGTGCTCAGAATCCTAATTATAGTTAGAATATGTAGTTTCAGTAAGTAGACCATTTTGCTAGAATAAGTACCTACGCTGTTAATTTTAAGTCAGATTTAAATATTTTTATTGTAAGTTGATATTTAATAATCAATAAAAATGTGTTTAAAAGTAAACAAAAAAACAGTTCAGTATGCAACAGCCTAACTGCAGCTCGAGCGCTGATTGGTTGAAATCTTGAAATGGCTAAAATTGTAAGGCTTAATTTGACAATTCAGTTAGTTTCGATGAGAAATATTTAAAAAAAATTATTTTTAACTGAAGTCACAAATCGGTTACTGACTTAAGGCGCGCCGCTCCGAACATGAGGCTACTACAATAAAAAACTGAAATTAGTACCTACTTTCATATGAGTAACCACTGATAAAATATTACATTGAGCCTGAATACACCTTCATTTCCATGATTGTTGTGTCCAGCGGCACAGCACAGGTAGTAAATAATAATAATTCGAAATAATTCTCGGTGTGGGCATGAACATTTGTTTTCAAATCATTTCACCATTGAGAGAATTCTTCATCTGGTATTTGCACTCAGAGAGTGAAGGCGTGAATATAGCTAGCTGGGCCACGCAAATTTGAAGGGTTCGATTCAAATCACTTAGGACAGCATTTCTGTTGAAAGAGTAAATAGTAGATACTGATAGTAGATACAGAACAAAATTTAAACCGTACATTTTACGCACTTCCTCTGTCAGTCAAAATTCTTTCATTCTAATGACGACGCCTTCCTTTTGAGTGTACCCACAATGTTCATTGGATTGATAGTCATGTGAAAGGCCTCGTATTCAGGCTTACAAATTGAGAAAGTTGAACATGAAAATCAAAAATAAATTAAGCAAACGACCATATAAAAAACTGAACTGGAAAACTTAATATATGAAATGAGTTGACACCCGAGTCATTATAAAAGTGATTACAGACGAGTTCACTTTCTAACTTTCAACATGCGTATTAACTACCTGATAGTGAGTAAGCTATTTTGTTTTGGTATTTGAAACAAAACTAATAAATATAAAAGTAACATCTCGTAGGTACTTTTGTTTTTACTGACTAATTTTATTTAATATTATTTTGCCATTCAACGTACTCTTCTCATTCCGTAGAAACTGCGGAACAGTTCTAAAATCATTCTCATAAGTAATTCACCGGTCTTCAAACTTTTCGCTCAATAATAGTTGATAACTTCTCAGGTAGGTACTCAAAAAAAAAAGAAATGATAAACCTTTTCTTTTCTTCCAAAAATTTATTTGAAATCTATTAAAAATTGAAAATGAGTTTCCAACAAGACATGCTGAGAACACTAACAAATACCACATATTTGTTACGTTAACTTTTCTCATACGAGTTTAAACAACGTTTCATCTGAGTATTTTCCGGATGAATCTCCGCATTTGCTGCAACCATGCATAATATATTTACATAGCCATATGTTACGTACGTCTGTACAATGTTCAGATATATGCTTATGAACATACGTGCGTGGGAATTCATTTTGTGAAGATAGCTACATAGATAAAATTGTTAACAAGCAAATTTGAGACAATTTCGTGTTGAACAACATGTAACATGAATGTTAAGCAAAAACCTCAAGAAATAATAATAAAAACTTTCAATCGCATATCACTCCTGGCAACAGGCATTACGTCTGATTATCCCGCCTTACCTTCTAGAGTTTTATACTATTTTCCCACGAAGATGAGTATCTGGCTGGCAGCTGCAAAATAATAATATTATGTTGATACATAAATTCCAATACATATGTAGGTAGGTTTATACCAAGTCTGCTATTCAAGATTCAATTGTACTTCTTCCAAGATGTTTGCACGTCCGTTCGCAGTTTTTCGTAGAATTTAGACGGTATCGACATGTCCTTGAAAGGTGTGAATACTTTTGGCGTTATGTTTCTGTTGGTACTTTACTTACTGCTGTAATTGAAGCATTGTTTATATTAGCGTATAAGTCTTATAGGTAGTTCCAGTAATGTAGCTGGAAACCGACTTAAATTAGCTCGAAAGAAGCAGTAACATTAGGTTGAGGCAATTTAATTCAGCTCATTAGATTGTCAGTGCGCTCCAGCCGTCATTCAAACATTAAAGCAATTCAATGTTCTTTTTTCATTTTCAACAAAGCTCTGCAATTAACTTGCCCTAATTACTCATTTAGCAATTTCATGCTCAACACATATGTGCAAATTCCACTGCACGTAAAACACACGTGCAGATTGATTTTGCGGGCACTGCATAGGTTGCTGTCATATCTTTTGCACCAGTAGATACACAAGTGAGCACAAAATAAAGCAAACAGAAACTCGCTACGAAAACTTTTGTAAAATTTGGTTGCGAATCACATTTTCTCATTAGTCATTTTCAATTAGGAAAAAATGAATCGAATAATAATGTAGTATAATCCCGATAAATCGTAGTGTCAAGGGACCTAGAGTTTATTGCGAATTATAGGGGTTTTCGAATTAGCGAGATTACGAATTATTGAAGGTTTAAAAAATAAAAATACGATTTAAAGGGATTTTATGTTTTAAATTTAAATTCAATATTTAACACAATATATTGGATATATTATGCACAAAAACCAATTTTTCTACATAGGTAGGTACTTACATACATAATATCGCACCCTCAGAACAATAGAGCGATAACTCAAAAAATATCATTTTGTGATACGTGTACTATCAAATTTCGAAAACATACTTTACCTTGTAGATTTTTCAAACAGGTTGCTATTAATAATAACCAAATTGAATCAAAAAGAAAATACAAATAGCTTTTGGATTTCAGCAAACGTTTTTATTAAAGAATTTTAGTTAATATAAATAAATTAGTATTTTTAGTTAGTCTTGCAAATTTTAAGAAAAATTTAAATGCAATAGAGCGACAAGTCGAAATATCGCTTTTTTGCACTAGCAAATAGAAATATTTTGCCATTTATCGCTGTTTTGCACTGAAATAATCGAAGGGACATAAGCAAATATTTCGGTTTAATTCTCTGTTGCACTAACAGAATTGAACAATTTTAGTTTTTATCTCTGTTGCACTGGAACGAAATTAAATTCAAAATGACACATTTGGAAATGTTTCTCTATTGCACGGACATTTTTGAGTTAACATCAAAATAAAATTGGATTTTTAGAATGATTTTGAGTTGAATTTTTATTGCACTTGAATAATTCTAGAATTTGGATGAAAAATAAGGAAACATTTTGTGTTAGCTATGTTTAGTATTGGCAAACGGGAAAAAAGTAAAAACGTATTTAATTATATTTTTTTATAAATTGCCCTACCACACGTATTTTGTTGAGTATGGCAACGACAAGCCCTTTCAAATAAAGGAAATTTTGACTGCGAAATTTCCTCATCATTAACTCAAAAATGACATTTTTTGACTTAGCGCTCTATTGTTCTGAGGGTGCGATATGTATGTATGTAAACAAAAAATCACAAATGGACAGACACTTATGTATACGGTTAGAAGTCTGCAATGTCATAGGAAATTTACGTTAGCATAACGGTAACCGTTTTTGCCAGAAAGTCTGTGAATGCACGTGCTTACATTGAAACAGAAACAGCTGCTATTGCCTGCAGCTGCACGCATTTGCAAGGGTGAGCAAATCCCCTTTCGCTCCCGGATGTTACTCCAAGTCCTTTCTTTGTGATTAAACATAAACATATTGTAACAAACGTGATTCAGAGTAGGAATAGAGGATGAGGAATGAGACTTTTTTTTCGAATGAACGGGGTTAGCAGAGACTTACGAATTATAAGACGTTTTATATGACTTTACATTATGGAAATTATTGCAAATTACCGAGGGGACCGAAATGCACTGTTTTTTTTAAGAATAACCGGGATTTTTTCAAGGGACCTGCAGTTTATTTCGAATAAGAGGGGTTTACGAATTACCGGGGTACGAATTATCGAGATTATACTGTATTATGGATTGTAATGGGTGTTCAAATTTGACGTATCATTTCAAATTGGCCGCCACTTTTTTTTACAGTGTTGGATACAAAATAAAATGCCAGACTACAATCCAATTCGGTAATTCATTTATTGTAAATTAGTTTCAATAATACTTAATACTAATTACCAGATAAGTTAAAGGGACGTCTGTTGACTTTATTGACTGTGCTGAGATCGTATTTACAGTGTTGCCGAGGTATGTCGGCAATTGTGGCTTTAGTAGACCTAACACCTTTCTCCTCCCGCTCGAATGCATGCTTGTACTGTAAGCGGTCGGGCTGTCTTTTCGTCCGAGTGCTTCTCCGCAGTGGTTCTGGTTCCCCGATTACCGGAGATGTCGATGATGATGGCGTCTGCTGCGATGATCTTGCTTCTTCCTTGCCGTCCTGGAGTGCTTCTGACGATTTTTCTCTGATATCGGCTGACGGACACTCTTTGTTGTCTTTGCGTTCGTCTGGCGTCTTTTCGTTTTCGTTTAACTAAATCGATTCTGGTGCGGATTGTCCTCTTAAACATTAATTCACTTGGACTTAGTCCGGTTGTACTGTTTGGTGTTTTTCTATACTGCATGAGTAATCGACACAATTTGACATTTAAGTCGCATGGTTCATTTGACATTGCACGCAATCCTTGTTTTACTATTTGCATGTAACGCTCGGCCAGTCCATTAGTAGAGGGATGGTATGGTGCACAGCACTTGTGATTGATTCCATTCGATTTTAAAAATGCCTCAAATTCCTCTGAGCGGAACTGGGGACCATTGTCTGACACCACTGTAAGCGGTAAGCCAAATCTAGAAAAGATATCCCTAAGTATGTTAATTGTCTTACTCGAATTGGTGTATTTAGTGGGTACGGCTTCAACCCACTTACTAAAAGCATCAACCACGATTAGATAATTTGTTTCCATAAATGGTCCAGCATAGTCGATGTGAATGCGTTGCCATGCATGCTTCGGATAATCTCAAGGATGAGCTGTCGATTTTGGAGCATTATTTTTAATGCAACTGCAGCTGTAGCATTGTCGGCAGACTCTATCTCCTGATCAATTCCTCTCCACCAAACATATCCCCTTGCTAACGACTTCATTTTGACGATGCCTATATGACCCTCATGCTGCTCTTTTAATACCCGCGTTCTTAGCGTCTTAGGAATAACGACACGAATACCTCGAAAAATGCATCCGTTTTGAAGAGAAAAATGAGTAGGCTCTTCTCCATTTGGCATTGGCGATCCCTGTTGAAGTGCTGTGTAGAGTCGCACACAATCTGCATCCTTCAATGTTTCGCACTTGATCTCTTCACTGGTTACTGGTAAAATCTCGATCCTGGATAGGTAATTGGAACGTGGCATAAACGTCTTGCTTTTCTGATTCGGTTTTATCTATAGGGAATCTCGATAGATAAACAGCGTTGGCATGACTAGTTGTCTTCCTGTATATTATGTCGTAGTTGAATCCTGATAAAAAATTTGCATAATTTAGCAATCTCAGTGCTGAAGTTGCGGGCAGATCCTTGTTTGGATGCAAGATACTTGTCAGTGGCTTGTGGTCTGTTATTAAAGTTATTTTTCTACCGTAACAGTACTGAAAAAAGTTTTTAAGACCCCAAACAATAGCTGTAGCTTCCTTATCAATCTGGGAGTAGTTCGCTTCTGCTTTGCTGAGTGAACGCGATGCGAATACGATTGGACACTCCAAATTATCTTGCATGTTATGCGATATTACCGCTTCGAATCCGTATGGTGATGCGTCAGTAGCAAGAAAAAGTGGTAACTCTGGATTATATGATGCGAGTGTATCCGTTTTCGTTATTTCTTGTTTTAAAATTTGGTAAGATCTTTCACAATTTCTCGTCCATTCAAATTTGGTTCCTTTCCGTAATAAATTGTTTAGTGGCCTTAACATCGCCGATAAGTGCGGTATAAATTTGTGATAATAGTTCGTCAATCCAAGAAAAGTTCGTCAATACAAGAAAAGTTCGTAGTTGGTTAATATTCTTCGGTCGTTTGCTCATTGTTATAGCTTCAACTTTATCTTGCGTGGGACGAATGCCATTTACGTCGATTATATGTCCTAAATACGTTATAGAGCGCAATAAGAATTCACACTTTGCTTTGTTGAGATGTAGATCATGTTCTCTCAAGTGTTGCAGTACTGCTGTCAGGTTGTTAATCAGTTCTTCATATGTTTTTCCTTTCACCACAATGTCATCAATGAAACATGCCACTCCATGATGATCTTGAAGAATAGAGTCCATTAATCGCTGCCATGCGTTGGGTGCAACTTTGACGCCGAACATTAAGCGTTTCACCTTGTAATTTCCCTTATGGGTGCTAATCGCTAACATTGACGAGCTGTTCTCATCCAGTTTCATGTGTAGATATTCTTGGTGAACATCCAACTTACAGAAGAATTTTCCGTCACTCAGTTTTGCAAAGATTTCCTCGACCTTTGGGATTGGATAATTATCGTCTTCTAATACTTTATACATAGTCGAATACTGCCATTTTTCTTGATGATCGGTACTATTGGAGTTCCCCAAGCCGTGTAAATTGTCTTTTTGATGATTCCCTCTATTTCAAGGCGATCAATTTCCTTCTCTATCGAGTCCTTTAGCGCGAATGGAACTGATCTTGGGCGAAAGAAAATTGGTTTAATACTCGACTACTTTAAACGTAGAGATCAGATGGCTGACGGTATAGCTCCAATTTTTTCTGCGAACGTAGTTGCGTATTCGTCTACAAGTTTATTTATTTTAATTTTGCATGCACTTTCCGTTAACTTATTTGTGTGTAGCAAATTTACCTGTAGAATATTTATCTTCATTTGTCGTAACCAATCCCTACCAAAAATCGGATCAACGTTTTTGTCCAACACGTACATCTGACCTTTAATTGATTTCTCTTTGTAACCCACTGTCACGGTTGCCTTTCCTATGGGGTGTAAGATTTCGCCTGAGTACGTTTGTACTTGAGAGATGACTTTTCAAGACGTTTGTACGGCCACAATTTCTGTAGCGTTTTTAGAGAGATTGTTGAAACAGCAGCACCTGAGTCTAATTCCATGCATAATGCGATATTATCTATTTTAACTGTGATCATGAATTTCTCGCTTACCTGCATATTATTTAAACTTCCGCAAACTTGAGTTGTTTATGTATGAGGCGTCCTCTGACTCGTCTTGGTTGGAGTCGCTAGATTTGGTGTCCGCATACAACGCTCTGTGATTCGCAGTTCTTCGCTTATTTTTGCTAAATTGATTCGTGCCCATGCAAACGTCTCCCACGTGGCCGTCTTTGTGACATTTGCTGCACTTTAAATTTGTTCGATTACACTTATTTGCTTTATGTGATGGATCACCACACTTGAAGCATTTGCCCTTCCGCGGATCGCACTCGAACTCGTTGGTACTTTCCTGTTATTGACGTGTAGCTTATCTCGTTGCTGTCGTATTTCTGCGCTCTCCGCTTTTGCGGCTTCGATGTATATTGCCTATTTGACTATTTCGTCGAAGGTTACTTTTGATTCCTGCTGGAGTAGCTTTTCTCGAATGTCGCTATCACGCACGCCACGTATAAACTGCGTACGGAGATGTGCATTGACTGTTCATTTCTTGCATTCGTCACATATCAAATTACATGTTATCGACAATCTTCGCAACTCGGCTTGAAAAGTAGAATTACACTCACCTTCTTTTTGGGATTTGGTCGCAAATTTATGTTGCTCTGCCACTTCACTTGGTTTCGGCGATACATGCGTCAGAAGTAATTCCTTTAGTTCCTTAAATGTTCTACTTTTCGGAGTTTCTGGAGCTGTTAAGCATGTTAAAATTTGGAATAGTTTTGGACGCAAACAATTTAGGAAAATATGCACGCACTTTTTATCACTCTCTGTGCTTAAATCATTCAAGTTTCGCAATTCCAGGTAATTATCCAGACGAGCGATATAACTGTCAAAAGTTTCATTTGACTAATCAAATGGCATCAGCTGCATTCCCCTGAAGTCGTTGACAGTGTTAGTGCTTGTAGCTTGTGTTGATTGTTCTTGTAGTCTTTGCAGTTCTTTTCAGCCATTCTGTACATTGCCGCTTCCATTAGGCAACAGAGTGAATTGAAGTTTTCTGAAAATCTCTGTGTGGCAGAAGTAACACGGTTGGCTATGTGCCGATGAGTATATATGGCTATATGTGCGTATAGCGGCTGTATTCCGAAACCCGTTTGTAATTTTGCCAATTAATGTATGTATGGGCGAATGTATTTAAGCCATGTACATGAATGCGTATGAAGTGGTGTTTTTTTTTTTGAAGAATATGAATGTATGATGATCGTTTGGAGCAGACTCGCCTTTTATTTAATTATTATCGATGCGTTGATTCGAATCCCATCCTCGTTGCCAATTTGTTGGATACAAAATAAAATGCCAGACTACAATCCAATTCGGTAATTCATTTATTGTAGATTAGTTTCAATAATACTAATTACCAGACAAGTTAAAGGGACGTCAGTTTGCTGTAGAGAGCTGATGCGGAAGAGGCTGCGAGTTGTGCCTTAGGTGGACTTATTGAGTGTGCTGAGATCGCATTTACAGAGTTGCCGAGGTATGTCGGCAATTGTAGCTTTAGTAGACCTAACAATTAGCCCTGGAAAGATAATAATATTTTGCAATACACTAAAGATAATCATGCGTCAAATTGACGCATAAACTTTTAACAGCTTTATTTTCTAAGCTACGAGTATAATAATTTAAAAAAAGGTAAATGAATTTTAAATGAGCCTTCTAATTAAAGGAAATAAAGTATATACATTTTATGGCGTTGCTGCTATTTATTTTATTTTAAAAAAAACTGTAAAAGTAACAAAAACAGACAAATTCACAAGAAAAGAAATTAAATTAACACCGCTTCATTTCTCATCACATTAAATAATACTTTCAGTACAAATCAATCCATTTAAATGTACATACATACGAGTAGTTATAAGATAAAAAAAAATATTATTAAAAACCAAACTTAAAAAATTATCACCAACATTTTTGGTACAGTTGGTAAAGTTATAACTCTGCGAAAAGCCGATGATGTAGAGGGTGCTGTTGACCTTTCTTCTCCACTATGTGTTAACTCTTCCAAATCATCTACAAAGCCGTCCTCAATATCACTTTGTCGTCTTCACTATCGTGGTGTTCCACTTCACTGTCGGTGTCTTGCCCTTCAATCTCGTCTTCAATCTCTAAAAGAGCGGATAAAATACCGTGTTCATCCAAGTTTTGACGCTCGAATATACCGTGATGTGTTTAAAATTAAAGCTTAATGTCAATAAGAAAAGCAAAAATTCAGTACCAAGAAACAACAATTTATAGCCATACAAAAACACAAATTGAATGAGAAATAAAAGTAAACTTATAAGAAAGATCAGAATCTTAAAAGTCACAATAATGATAATCATGCGTAAATTTGACCCACAGCGTGGTTATAAATAAAAATGGGTGACACCTTCCTCAACTACACGTCCCTTTACCGATAGATACTCGCACTGACTGGGATGTTGCGAACGCGCAATGTTTTATTCGGAATATTTAAGAAGAGGCAGCTATATTTTGTTTTCGGATGAGTCAATTTGACGCAGATTATCTTTCCAGGGTTAGATTACACCGAAGTTTTTTTTCAGGTATGAAGTAAATACCGTTAGCTAAAATGGATCGGTACACTACCAACGTGTTTTTATTATTAAAACTTATTTTAAATATTGTGAAAGTTTTGCAGAAGTTAAAGGAAAATTTCGCTCAAAATACGGTAGAGAAAATGCTCCGTCAAATAGTGCTATTAAACTTATCGTTCATAAATATGAAGAAACTGGTTCGGTTCAAGAGCAGAGAAGTAAAGCCTATCTTCGTAGTGGTCGTTCGAGTGGAAATATTGCAGCTGTTAGCAGAAGTTTTGCTGACGTCAATTTGGCGTCGTTTACAGAAATTAAACCTCAAACCAACAACTTTGTTTAACATTTAGCAAAAAGATATGCATGTAAAGGCTTACAAAATACAATTAACACAAGAATTAAAGCCACGCAGTGTGTTGAAATTGGAGGTTATGTCAATAAATAAAACTGTCGCATTCTGGCTGAAGAAAATCCTAGAGGATTGTTTGAAAGGCCAATGAAACCAAAAAAAGTTACTCTATGGTGTGGATTTTGGTGTGGTGCGTAATTGATCCATTTTTTTCGAAGATGAAAATAGCAATGCAGTTACTGTGGATGGAGCTCGATATCAAGTGATGATTAGAAACTTCTTGTGGAGTCAATTGAAAAATTTTGATGTGCAGAATATGTGGTTTCAACAGGATGGTGCAACATCCCACACAGCAACGAACTCAATCGATCTTTCGAAAGAGAAGTTTAACAATCGCATATTTTCCCGAAGAACAGACGTGAATCGGCCACCAAGATCATGCGATTTAACACCACTGGATTTTTTCTTATGGGTTTTCTTGAAGAGTGAAGTTTATGTCGAAAGTCCTTAAACTGTTTAACACCTCAAAGATAGCCGAGCTAGCAGAGGAGATCACTTGGACAATGTAGATTAATTTCCAATAAAAATAAATAGGTACAGATTTCACACAATTTATGTCTTTTATTCAAAATTTAAAATGATACCTCAAATTTGAACACCCATTATTATTATGTAAATAGCTATATATGATTTATTTTCATTGCATTAGCAAATGCAGTTTGAATAAAAAACATTTTTATTTTCACTTTCGCTATCAAAGGCACCTGGTATCTGTGTTTTCTTAAAAAAAACTCAAAGGAACTCAATAGGTAGTAAACATTTTTTTCGGAAAAGTGAAATTTTTGAAAATCGAAGCCGTTTTTGAGAAAAAATTATGTTTTTCAAAATGTTAGCAACTGTGATGAGAAAAAATTATAAAAACAATATTTCGGAAATTTGAGCATGCAAATTTTTTCTAAATAATTTATATTTATCACTTCACTCGTTTTTGAGTTATTGTTGGTTTTTTTAACGCAATCTTTTCAAACTTACCCCAAGTATTCAAAAAGTAAAATTTGATCGGAAGAGCGGTTTTTGAGAAAAGTGAAATTTTCAAAAAATCAAAAAACTGTTTTGTGAATAAAATCGTCAAAGCATAATATTTTCGAAATGTTTTATTTTTTTAAATTTTAAGGCAAATAACTTGACTCGTTTTTAAGATCTGAGCATTTGTGTTAAGTACCGTTATTCAACAATTTTTATGAAAACGGAGTACGCTATTTTCTTACCTCACCTATATTCTTTTATACTTCAAAAACGACCTAGATCGTTGGGGCCGTTTTAAAGAAAATCGGTGTTGTAAAATCCTAACAACAAAAAAAATTGCCGCGAGATATGAACAACAAACCAAACGTAAATCCGAGGACTTATTGTGGCTAGTACGAGTACCACCGTTGTCAGCTTTTCTATTTCGGGACCCTAGAGAGTATATGGTTAAAATTTCAGCTCTCTAGGCCAATATTAAAGGCGTAATTTTTGCCGACGGACGGACATGGCTATATCGACATTACTATCGATGTTTTTTTTTTTTTTTTTTTTTTTTTATAATAAGCGCGCACTAAAGGGATTTGTTGGGACCCTTATAATGTATTAGCTACACAGCGCGGGCGTTAAGGAAATTTTAGGGTGAGAGGAAAAGGAGAGATGTCGATGCACGTTGGTTTTGAATGTCTGTAGGTTATAATGTGTAGGAAAAATGGAGCGCGGAAGAGCATTCCACATTCGTGTTGTACGGCTGAGGAAAGATTCTTTGAACTTCACTGTACGTCCGAACACAGGCTTGAGGGTGAACTGATGAGCATTCCCTGCATGGCGGGTATTGCGGTTGAAATGTTCAAGGGGAGGAATGCAACTGGCTATTTCGTTTGAGCACTTATGGTGCAAATAACGATAAAATAACGACAGGCAGGTGACATTACGACGATGACTAAGAGAGTCAATCGATCTCGCGATGTCTCGGTCGTCAATGAGTTTTATCGCGCGTTTTTGGATCCTGTCAAGTAGCTCCAAATAAGTTTTTGGTGCACCTGACCAGATATGAGCGTTGTACTCGAGTTTCGGGCGAATAAACGCCTTATAAATTGTAGCCAGATCAGAAGGGGTGAAATATTTCTTACAACGCTTAAGGAAGCCTAGACATTTCGGGGCGTTCTTGGCGACATCGAATATGTGGTCATTCCAATGCTGATCATAAATATAGTAACTTTTAGGGGTCTACGGGCAATACTAAGGTATGTTACAAACTATGCGTCAAAATTATTATACCCTTAGAATAGGGTATAAAAACAGCCAGTTTTATCGCCAAATTTTTAGATTTCCTTGAGTGAGATTAGCTGGAACTGATTTCTTTTATGCGAAGAAATCTTAATATTCAATTCACTTGTTGATTGAAAAAAAAACACAACAGTAAGATGCCCTGTTGGCGTCATCAATGAGTTCGCAATAAAAGTGGATGTACACCAGGGAAGGCACTATGAAGTGGCGAGCGAACTCAGCTATCTTCTGTTATCGATAAGTGTCCCCTAAGCTGAGAGGAAGGTTCTACACCGCAGTTGTTCCCCCGGCGCTCACATACGGTTCACAATGTTGGGCAGCGTACGAAAAGTATGAGGGTTAATTTATGGCAGCTGAGATGACAGTAGGAGTAACAAAGATGCGAATTAGAAGTTGCAAGATCCGAGGAAGCGTCAAACAACCTATCTCGAAGAAAATGGAGCACGACCGGATCGGTTTGTACTATAACGTTGAGAGGAGAGATCCTACAAACCCTGTCAAAAAGGCAATATCAATCAACATTTCAATCCAACCGAAAGCAAGGCAGTCTTAAAACCTCCTGAATCAGACAATTGCAGCAACAACAGCATTTGATTGCCCTCAGCGACGAAGTGATTCAAAGTCGGGAGGCCTGGCGTTATTTCCTGAGGTCGAACCGGTCGCCCTACAGGCGGACCAGTAGGGATGCAGTTAAGTGGAAGGGTTATGATCCCATTGATCCTGATCACGATTAAGGGAGAAAAGAAGATGATTTGAAAAAATCTTACCAAAATTCAATAAAGATTTTGATTGGTTTTTTTACAATTCCTCTATTTCAAAATTTCGATGTTGTTTGAATATTTTTGTATGCTGTATTAGTCATTTTAATGTGGCCATAGTTTATCCTTAAATATTTTGCAAAACGCAAATCCTTGGACTTCGGCACATCGGTCAACAAACTCTAAGACAATAGGCCAGTTACGAGCTCTCCGAGCCAAAAACTTGTTTTTTTTTAAAGTAAAAAAAAATATGTAGACCATATCCTTCTTAACAATTCACCAATACTTAGATTTTTGCACGCCCACTTTATGGAGATATGAATAGAAATCCACCGCCCAAGCGGACTGTAGCGTTTCCCTGTTTTAATTTTGTTTACCGGCGTGAAGTTCTTTATCCAAAATGTCAAACTTGGATAAATAATGGGTTCTCGTATTCATGCATAGGCCTTGTGATCTGATTTAACATTCAAAATTAGATATTTAGAAAGTTTTAGTTGTACTAATATGTCGCAAAAAAGGGTTATAATTATTTTTATGAGGTATGCATTTTTAAAAAAAAATCTAAGGAGCAATTTCAAGTAGTGTGTGTGAGTGAAAAATTTTAGTAGCCTAATTGGCGATAAATATCCAGTGCTGACAACACTGTCTGGGGCCTCGGCTACAGACGTACAAACACAGCCGGACCGACGAACGAAAACTCTGGACACAATTTTTTGGACTACTCTATAGTCGTTATTTCGTATCTCATACTCAGTTTGAGTTCGAAATGTCAGCACGATTGCAATATCTATCTCTTTGGTATATGTGCTAAAAAAGTGCGTGTGTAGGTACTCATGTACACGCGTGTTAGAAGTTCTACTTTCTTGGCGGGATGTTAATGTAAATGTAGGCGTTAGGTCTTATCGCCCAAAACCATAACGCCCAGATTGGAAATGTCATAAAGCCCAAAAACCACGACATTACCCAAAATTTAAATGAATAAAAAGTCGTTAGGCCCAAGTGGGGTCAATATTTCAAAATATTAATATTTTGCACCTCGAAATGGACCTTTACGAATATAAACAAATTTAATAATTTTTCGATTACACTATATTTAAGAATAATTATTGAACATTTTAAGCCAATTTAACCCAATTTAGTTATTTTTAACTGATTTTATTTTCCACGGGAATGACAGAACTAACATGGAAATGACAAATTCCTATCATGGTAATGACGACACAGCATGGAAATGACCTTAACCTTATTAAAGCAAATTAAAACACATCTGAAGTCAGTTTTTTAAATAAACGTTTAAATTACAAATAAGCTAAAAAAAAGGAACGTTAGGAATTTCAGTCTTGTATTATTAAAATAAAAATAAAAACGTAGGTATTTAAATTAAATTTCATACTTTGTTACTTCAGTACAGATTAGGAAACATTAATTTTGTGGGGGAATTTATAAAATACACGCTTTCCTCGCAGAACCATGATTGGTTTCGGTAAAATGGCCAAAATTTGTATAGAGCTTATGTATGATACATCATCATGGTTTAGTATGAAATATTGTTTTTTCGACGTTCACGTTCCTTTTTCGCGCGTAGTTTTTTTTATCATTTTCAGCGTTTTTCTTTACTTTTAAATTTTGGTCGTTTGTCAAAAACATCAAGAATTCGGCCTCGTTATCAATTCCGACACTCATTTACAACGACATTCCAGCCGTCGGCTCTTTGGATAAAGTAAATCTGCTTGCTGCTCACTTTGCAGCTAGCTTAACGCTCCCAGATTGTGCTTTATCTCCCCCTGTATTCAAGCGCGTAGAATACTCCATGGGACCAATCCACTTTCGCACTCGTACAGTGGCTAGAGTCCGCTGGTCCAGATGATATTTCCCCCATCGTTCTGAAGAGGTGTTCTTCTACGCTGACAAAACCACTGCGTAAGCTTTTCCATCTGTCCTATTCTTCAGGGCTCTTTCCGGGAAGATGGAAAACAGTATTTGTCCAGCCTGTCCCAAAAAAGGCGAGTCTTCTTCCTTTTCCTCCTACCGACCAATTGCACTTACTTCCCTTCTTTCTAAGGTCATGGAAACGCTGATCAACCGTCAGCTAATGAAATATCTTGAATCTCGAAAACTTCTCAATGACCGGCAGTACGGTTTCCGGGGCAACAGGTCCACCGGTGATTTGATGACATATCTAACCGAAAAGTGGAACCAATCTCTTAATCAAGGTAGTGAAAGTAAGATCGTTGCGCTTGATATTTTAAAGGCATTTGACAGAGTTTGGCATCAAGCTCTCTTGTCGAAACTGCGTGCATTTGGAATCGATGATACTCTTCTTCAATGGATTAGAAATTACCTTTCGGACCGTTCAATTCAAGTTGTCTTGAACGGTTTCAAGTCTGCAACTCACCAAATAAATGCTGGTGTCCCCCAAGGCTCTGTTCTGTCCCCGACTCTCTTTCTGATTTTTATAAATGATCTACTGTCTGTTACTTCTAATCCAATCCATTCCTTTGCTGATGACAGTACCCTCAGCTTTTCATATTCGTTTCTTGGGTCACGCCCCTCTTCTTCGGGAGTGGAACTGGAACGGCAACGTATGTTAAGCTCATAAAATTCCGATCTTAACAGCATAACTCAGTGGGGTACACCGATAGAGTGGAATTTAATGCTTCCAAAACACAATGCTGTCTCCTGTCATTAAAGCAAAACCCACACACACTGCCATTATCCATGAATGGCACTTGCATCGCTGAAACCGAAACACTTTCCATACTCGGTATGTGCGTCAATGGCAACCTTCGTTGGAATGACCACATATTCGATGTCGCCAAGAATGCTGCGAAATGTCTAGGCTTCCTTAAGCGATGTAAGAAATATTTCACCCCTTCTGGTCTGGTGCACCTATAACTTATTTGGAGCTACTAGACAGGATCCAAAAACGCGCTATAAAACTCATTGACGACCGAGACATAGCGAGATCGATTGACTCTCTTAGTCATCGTCGCAATGTCTCCTGTCTTTCGTTATTTTATCGTTATTTCCATCATAAGTGCTCTAACGAAATAGCCAGTTGCATTCCACCCCTTGAACATTTCAACCGCAATACCCGCCATGCAATGAATGCCCATCAATTCACCATCAAGACTGTATTTGGACGTACAGTGAAGTACACGAATGTGGAATACTCTTCCACGCTCTATTTTCCATCTACATTATAACCTACAAACATGTAAAACCAACGTGCATCGGCAACTCTCCCTTTTTTCTAATCCTAATTTCCCTAACACCCGCGCTGTGTAGCCAATACATTATAAGGGTACCTAAAATCCCTTTAGTGCGCGCAAATTATAAAAAAAGGTGCCATGATAAATGCAGATGAGCTTATATATAAACTTAAAATAAAAGTGAAAATATTTGATTTTTTTTTTGTAATTTGCTTTACTATGTTATTTCCGTGTCCGATCTGTCATTACCATGTATGCCACGGGAAACATGGAAATGACGACATGGAAATGACATCGAAAGGTATTTTTCTACAATAAAACTGAACTTTATTGAATATTTTTTTTTAAACTCATCTTATTAATTAACTTCATAATCAAGTCATGCATTGCATAAAAAATAGATTTAATTATTAACATATTATAATCAAAAAGACTTACCACGGTGATGACAAATTCGGGTAATGAAAACCTAAAACACCTTCACAACATGAAGGAAAGTTCACTACTGATGTATAATGGGATTATTGCAAAATGTGCCGAAAACAACCACCAGGTCCCGTTATTAATGTGAAATCAGCAGCTTACTCTGCGGCCGTTAAATTCAAAATTTATAAAGAATTATTTCTTGTCACGGAAATGACAATTTTGATGGGAACACTCACTAAATAATTTTCAAATAACTTTGAATATTCACTAAAACTAAATTGACTGGGCCACAGTCCTCATTGTTCTTTCTTCTTCAATGCTTTCTCAATAAAATTTGCAAACCGGTTTATATTTTACAAATAAAATGCATTTGTTGGATGAAGGTACAGCTGGGGACATGCCATGGTAATGACATTTTTTAGGTTTAAGTTAAAATTTCGGCGTTACTAAAAATGAATATTTGTTTTTTATATGTGCATATGTTAAAAGAGTATCTATAGAATTGTATCTCAGTCAAATATTTAAAAATATATATGTTTTAAACCTATAAACCTATATATTAGCCTATAAACGCCGAACCACAGAATATTAATATTTTGAAATATTCACCCATCACCCAAAATAACACATTCGAACCTCACACCTACTCCAAATCAAACAGTGATCCCAAGCAGAGGGGTTGCAGGGGGGCAGCATGCCACCCATAGGCATTTCACTGTTTATGGAATCTACTTGCGATTTCGCAACTAATCCAATAAACAGTGCAATGCATATGGGGGGCATGCTGCCCCCCTGCAACTCCCCCGCTTGGGGCACTGATTGATTTGGAGTAGGTGCAAGGGAAAATTGTTGCATCAGGTTACTTATATTTAAAAATTGTTCATTAACTATAAAATGAGAACTAATTTGGGCCATAAGACCTAACGCCATTTTGAGCAAAAATAATGCAATTACGCCCAAAATCAATGTCACATTGCCCAAATTTGTGTAAATTTTATAGCAGCAAATTACATTGCAATGTTTTGGGGTTTCTGACATTTTTCAATTTGGGCGTTATGGTTTTTGGCGATAAGACCTAATGCCGTAAATTTACCCTTTATCTTTTGTGGAGGGGCTGCGCTTTCGGAGGCTGATACAAGAATTGGCACCACGATATAATTTTAGAGGTAGCAATATTTTCACTGATTTTGTGTGCAATCATCTATATGGTAAGTTGCTGGAAAAGTTAAAGAAATGATCCAAAAATTTGAACAATATCGCTTATCTCTGACACTTGGTGGGACCTAAGCTCAAATACTTCTTAGCTTAGCCTGACTTGCCATGGAATTGCAGAAAATTTTGATAGATCATCGATTATATTGAAATGCGAGACATTCGACGGCCGCCACACTGGTGACATAATTTCCGAAAAATTTAACACTGCTTTCTGAATGGAATATAAAAAAAGAACAAGTGCATTGCCTAATTCGAGACGAAGGATTAAATATGAAAAGAGCTTTGCGATTAGCAGCGTTGAATAACATAGATTATATAGTTGACAAGATACAACCTGCTTTTGGCTGTTGTATAGATTTGCAAGAAAACATTTTTTTTTTAATAAAAAAGAAATCAAAATCACAGCGCACTCAGTTTCGGTGACGGTATATTGTACTACCAGGCAGAAATCCTCCTTTTGGTGTAGAGGCTGGAGAACGGGTGGCGTATGTTGTTGTTCCCGATGGGTATTAAACCTGCACCGCACGGGTCACAAGCCAACACACGCAAGAAAACATAAAAATAGTCAAACAAAAATGTAAGAAAATTTCGACTCATTTCAATCATTCTATTATCGTTCAGAAGCAACTGGAAGCAATTTAGGGCAGACTAAATCAACCTCATCTCAAAGTGTTGCAAAGTGTTTTCTAATGGTAAAGACATCCTTTAGGATGCTCTAAGTCTTTACATCAATAAAAGTGAGGTTAATTCTAATTTGCAAGAAGAGTGAAGAATCATCGAAAGTTGTCTTGAGTCATTGAAAACGTTTGAGGAAGCCACCTTGATGACTATTTAACAAGATCACACGATTTTGATCCAATTCGGAGGTCGTGACGACTCTGTGAACTTTAAACAAAGTTTTCCAACTTGCTACAGAACCATTTATATATTATTATCGCTACCTACTTAGACCCTCGCTATAAGCACAATACACCAGTGACCGAGGAAAAGATAAAAAGAAGACATTTTGATGATGAGAAATACTGAGAAAAGCGTTTCCGGTTCTGTTAATTCCGAAGGGGCTAAAAGAATGAGAATGACAGATTCATCGGAAAATGATACGAATACTAAACGTCCAGTTTGGTCGGAAAGCCATGCTTAAAGAAAGATCTTACTATGGTGTTAAACTCGTAAAGTGAAGCACCAGAAAATAATAGCGCTGAATCTGTACTCAAAAGGGAATTGCTTTCTTACCGCATTAAAAAAAGGTCAATGTAGTTGAAAATCCTCTTAAATGGTGGAGCGTTCATCGAGAAGAATTCATACTATTATCACCAATAGCACGCAGGTTGTTATCAACAACGCCAGCCAGTATTCCTAGCGAACCATTGTTCAGTAGCGCGGTCTCAATTTGCGAACCTCTGCGTAGTAGACTTGAACCTGAGAAGGCGGCAATATTACTTTTTATTAAATATAACTAGGGGTCGCCCCATGGTCGAAATTCGACCAATTTATTCTATAAGTTGAAAAAAAACAAAGTCGACTGTTATACATATTAAACGGAGAATGGAATTTTTCGACATTGCATTCTCTGATTTCACATGATATACAATTTTCCCGGCATTTTCAAGTAACTTCAAGCATTTTCAAGTAACTTCAAGCATGTCCAAGTAATTTCAAGTATGTTCAAGCATTATCAAGAAACTTCAAGTTTTCAAGCATTTTCAAGTAACTTAAAGTAACTTCAAGCATTTTCAGGTAACTTCAAGTAACTTCAAGCATTTTCAAGTAACTTCAAGTATTTCCAAGCATTTTCAAGTAAAGTATGTGGCGTATAATAGCAAAATGGGTGTAAACACGTTATAGGCAACTCCGTATTAATATATAGTTCAAGTAACTTCAAGCAATTTCAAGTAACTTCAAGCATTTTCTAGTAACTTCAAGCATTTTCAAGTAACTTCAAGCATTTTCAAGCATTTTCAAGTAACTTCATGATATAAAATTTTTCCGTTCCGATTGGCAGATTATTGCCTCACACAGCAATGTTGTTGTTGTTGTAATTTCAAATAATTTGCTTCATTTCACCTGCTGTAATTAATAATGTGTGTTATATATGTATGCGGATAATTTTTGTGATGTGCACTTCTGTGTATTGTACCCTACCCAAATATATATAGTGTTGGCATATCTATGTGACGTATAATAGCAAAAATGGGTGGAAACACGATATAGCCAACTCCGTATTAATCAGAGGAAGACATTTTTTTTTAAAGAAAAAACACACCTTATTGATCACAACAATTAAATAACAAAAACAAATGAATTGCTTCGTCAATTTTTAAATTATTTTTTATTTGAATGCATTTCGGGTCATATTCGACTCATCATCAGCAATACACTAATAAGTATAACAAAGGAAGTACATAATCAAAACAGAATAAAACAATGTATGAAAGAGAGACAAAGAAGAGAAACAAAGAAAAGAAACGAATATTACACAAAAAATACGGAATTAGCGTGAAAGAGACAAAACCTAAATTAAATTGAACAGCGGTGATATGATATGGCCACTATCTCCGTTCATCAGCTGGTCGTTCATATGTATGAAAATGCTTTCATATGCATCGAGCCGCCTTGCATTCGTTACATGTTTTAGCATTCGAACGTTCTCGAATTTAATGTCAAAGTGGTTGCGGCTTAGAGCGTGTAGAGCTACTGATGATTTATTTGCTCTGTTGTGTTTAATGTGGCTGCTATGTTCAATAAAGCGAGCCCCAATACTTCGTTTGGTCTGCCCGATGTACTTCTCATCGCAATTACCACATCTCACCTCATAAATGCCGGATTTATCTTAAGTTGTGATTTGTCTTTTGTAGTCCCTAGTAAGTTTTTTTATTTTTCCATTGCTGGAGAAAACTGCCTCGATGTTTTGTTGTTTTAGTTTTGGTTTAAGTTTGTCCATTACGTATGGGGTATAAGTCATAGCTGCTCGCTCGGAATTGTTGTTGTCCACTAGTTGTTTCTGTTGTTTGAATAGTGTTGACAGAATTGATTTTTTGATTTTTCGTGTGTGTTTTTCTATTAAATTATCAACCATGGACTCCTTGTAGCCGTTGATAATGGCGACCTTTTTAATGTGATTATACTCCTTTAAGTAATTGTTGATAGACAACGGCAATTTACATAAACGATGAACCATCGAGTGGAAAGCGGCTAGTTTGTGTTGTATAGGGGAAAAAGAATCGCTAGTGATGTATCTATTTGTAGAGGTGGATTTCCTATAAACAGAGAAATCGAATTTGTTTCCGACTTTTGTGACGAGGAGGTCCAAGAAAGGTAACTTGTTGCTTTCTTCACATTCGAAGGTCAAGTTGATGCTATCAAACTGTGAGTTTATTGTTGTCAAGACTTTGTCGATTTGATTTGTTTTAATGAATGCAAATACGTCATCTACATACCGTAACCAAATCCGTGGCAAAAATCCTTCTTGTTTTAACTTCATTTCAAAGCTGGCCATAAAAACTTCCGCTATCAATGGGGAAAGTGGGTTTCCCATGCTTGTGCCGAATTCAATGAGGTAGAAACTTCCTTTATATTGGAAGAAATTGTGGGAAATACAAACTTTTGCTGCTTCCAAATATGTCCGTTTCTTGTCATCGTCTAGTCCGCACGCTTCTAGGTGAGACTTCAAAGCCTCAATGGCTTCAGGTATAGGGATGCTAGGAAAAAGGGCTTCTACGTCGAAGGAAATCATTGTTTCGTCATCCTCAATTATCGTATCCTTGGTTTTTTCCACGAAGTCAAATGCATTTTTCACGGAGAGGCTTTCGAATGGGAACTTTTTTAATTCGTTTACTAACCATTTTGCAATATTGACTGATGGTGAATTGATGTTGGATACAATGTTTCTCATTTTTTCCCCTGGTTTGTGTACTTTTGGTAAGGAGTAAAGTTTTGGTACCTCTGGATTTGAAAGATTGAGTTTCCATTTTGGTACAGAGAAAATGGTCTGAATATTTTTAATGAGAGCTTTTGACTCTCGGATCATCCGTGGTAATGGTGTTTTGGTAAGGGCTTTGAAATTGCCGTCGTTAATGGTTTTTTGAACTCTTTGGTCGTAGTCATATTTATCCATAATAACCATCTTATTACCTTTATCAGCTTTCATATAGTACACATCTTTTTCTCGCAACTCACGAATGACCTTGTGAGTTTTGAGCATTCAAAGCTTCAAGCATTTTCAAGTAACTTCAAGTATTTTCAAGTAACTTCATGATATACAATTTTTCTGTTCCGATTGGCAGATTATTGCCTCACACAGTAATGTTATTGTTGTTGTATTGTATTGTATTTATTGCAGCAGAATATTTATACATTATTTTCTTAAACTATATTGCACAATTTACAGAGTTATGGTATAAAACTACCTTACTACTGATAATCTTTTAGACATTTTAATAAAGAAGAAGAACTAATTAACAAATTATTTGAAGGAAAAGCTACAGGAAAAAACCTTCATTAGAGAAAAAAAACAGAAAAATAATTAAACAATGATAATAATATACAACGTAGATTGAAGAGAAGAAGGGTGGGCGGTGCGGGACCTTTTTCAAACCAAGCTTTAAGTTTTACATATAAAAAACAAACTGAAAATGATTATTATTTACATCAATGTGAATAAATAAATGAATAACTAAATATCAAAGGGAAATCTAATAAATTAACATGAAAGCAAAATTAACGATAAACGAAATAAATAAAATAAATAAGTACAATGAACAGGTAAGAAAATAAATATAATATATTGAATAAATAAATATAATAAATAAATAAATATAATAAGTTAATTGATACAATAAATAAATAAATTAAAATTATAAAATAATAATAAGTAAATAAAGTACATAATAATAAAAAACAACAAGTAAGTAAATATAATAAACAAAATAAATAATTACAAAAAATCATATAATAAATAAATAAATAATTACAAAAAATCATACAAATAGTGAATAAAGGAAATAAATAATTAAGTTTAATATCACATAATAAGTTATATTTTAAATAAAAGAACTATAACTATAAAGCTAGGTTTGAAATTAGAGGTTTATCTGAAGATAAACAAGATGTAAGATAACGTTCATTAAGCTTGGCAATTCTAGTTGATACCATTTCCGTATTTGAAATATCGTGAAGTTCAGCTGTTGAAAATGACCATGGAAGCTTAAGGATCATTTTCAAAAGCTTATTTTGAGCTACTTGGAGTCTGCTAATATGACTAGCTGCACATTTACCCCATGCTGGTGAACCATAAAACATAATTGCTTGGAACACGACTTTAAAAATCAGCAGCTTGTTTTCATTGCTTAGTCTGGACTTCCGATTTATAAAGGGATAAAGAGTTTTAGTGGTTATATTGATCCTTTTAATTACTTCTTGTACATGCAAGCCAAAGGTTAAAGTTTTATCAAGATGGACCCCAAGATACTTAGCACTTGAACGCCATTCAGTGTTTACACCATTTACTTGAAGATTGCTGCTCGGAAGGAAATAGGCTTTTCTTTTTCGTGTGAAAAAGATAACCTGTGTCTTTGAGGCATTTATTCTAATCTTCCAGTCGAAAAAGTAATTTTGAATGACATTTAGTGCAGATTGCAAATTTGTTTCAATGTTGAAACCAACTGAATCTGACGAGAATATACAGGTGTCATCGGCAAATATTGCTTTTTCGCAGTTGTTTAAACATGGGAAATCGTAAGTGAAAATAGTATACAAGATTGAACCAAGCACCGATCCTTGAGGTACACCTGCTGAAATGTTATAAATATCGGAGTACCAATTATTTATCGAAACCTTGAATTTCCTTTCAAACAGAAATGATTGAATTGTTTTGATTAAGTACATATGAAACTGAAGTCTAAGAAGTTTATGTAATAAAGCATCATGCCAAACTGTATCGAATGCTTTCTCGACATCAAGAAGTACCATTCCTGTACTTTTTCCTGTGCTAAAATTTGTTTTTACATATTTTGTTATTCGATGAACTTGGTGGACTGTACTATGATGAGCCCTAAAACCAAATTGTTCAAGTGGTAAAGTGTTATGACTTGTTATTTGAGAAACAATTCTACTTTTAATAATTTGCTCAAAACATTTACTTAGCGAGCTTAACAAACTTATTGGTCTATAGTTGCTTGGTATGTTTGCGCTTTTACCAGGCTTTAAAATTGGTACAATCTTAGCTGTTTTCCATGCATTAGGAAAGTAACTTGACTTCAGACAACAGTTAAATAGTAGTTGCAAATATTTGATTCCCGATTTCGGCAAGTTCTTAAGATATACATTTTTAATGCAATCAAAACCTGCAGATTTTCTTGATTTCAGATTCAAAATTACATGGCTGACATCTTCAAAAGTAGCATCTACGTGAGTGCCATTTGAAGAACTTACATTTATGGTATTCATTGAGTCACTGACAACTGATTCGACAGCGGTATTACAAGGAGTACTGCCAGTTAGCAAATGGTTATAGTAGAAAGTTTCTGCTAAGATATTTGCCTTTTCAGTACTAGAGACCATTACTTGGCTTCCTACTTTAAGAGCTGGAATTTGAGTGTTCTTTTTTTTAATTATTTTTATTATGTTCCAAAATGGTTTGCTTCCTTCATCTAAACTCTGTAGTTTATGATTCCAAGATCGATTCCTGAAAGTTGAGATTGAATCTTTTATTAAGACATTAAGAATCTTAACTTCAGATTTATAGAAAGGATCTCTTGTTCTAATCCATTTTCTCCGATTACTATTACGGATTTTTATTAGTTGAAGGATGTTAATCGGTAATTTGTTTGCAATATGAGAATGAATTTCGTTTTTAGGAACTGCCTTTTCAATACTTTCTTCTAGAGCTTTCGTAAAACAAGAAATACTAAGGTCTATTTGTTGTTGATTGACTACTTCAGCCAAAGGTGCATGGACATTTGGTAACCTGGATCGGATTTCTCTTTTATAAGTTTTCCAGTTTGCATTTTTAATGTCTAGAATTTCATTGGTTATTTGCAAAGGCGATGTTAAAGAACTAATTAGGACTGGAAAATGATCTGAGCTTAGCTCTTTTATCACTAAAGGTTGGTTGAAAAGGCTGGGCATGTTGCTCAAGAAAAAATCCAAAGTTGATGGATTTGACCTATTATTGGCAGGGTAATAGGTCGGATGGGGTGGATACAAGATATTAAATGGATGCCTACTGTTAAGGTTAGCTAGAATATTACCCCATGCATTCGCTCTTAAGCATCCCCAACTTCTGTGCCTGCAGTTAAAATCACCCCCAATTAGGTATGTATCATTTATACTGATAAGCTTCCTCAAATCGTTATTTAAATGAAAGCGTTTCTCCGCATTAGCTGAACCTCCAGAAAAATAAACAGAAAATATTTTTAAAGCTGTACCATTTGCAAAAGGTATTGTGATTCCTAAGTTTTGAATTACTTTAGTATTAACAATTGGGATTACTACGTGTCGTATGGTTTTCTTCACTAACACGGCAACACCGCCCCCCCTTCTCTCCTCTCTATCAAGACGATAGCAACTATACTCTACATTTGTTAATTTGTCTTCAGAGCTCAACCAAGTTTCAGAAACTAAACCTACATCTACATTATGCTTATTAAGAAAAACAAAAAATTCTGTGGATTTGCATCGAATGCTTTTAGCATTCCAACATATTATATTCATGGATGTTCTATTCATTATTTATTATTGTTATTATAAAGATACTTAATTGCTAATTGTGCAATAGTGTTAAATTGATCTGCTTTGGTATTGCATTTACCTAATAAAGTTATCATCTCCGCTGTAAGCTTGTTGATTTCATCCATTGAAAAGAGAACGACAGCGTTATCATCAGCAGCAATATTGTTGTTGTTCGACCAAGCACCGCAGTCGGTGGTTGCAGAAATAGGCGTAGGAACCGGTTTTACAAAATTGGGTGCTCTCCGATGAGTTGAAAGAGGTAAGAAGTCAGAGGTGCTTGGTTTGTATGACTGGTGCGCTTTTTCAGCAACTTGAGTTTGGCGTTTGTTTTTATTGTAGGTAGAAAGCTTTTCTCTCATATCGAAAAAGTTTTTGCGGCTTATGCATGATAGATCAGTGGACTTGTGTGTAGCAT
Source organism: Portevinia maculata (assembly GCA_949715645.1). Classification (NCBI taxonomy): domain Eukaryota; kingdom Metazoa; phylum Arthropoda; class Insecta; order Diptera; family Syrphidae; genus Portevinia; species Portevinia maculata. The sequence continues at coordinate 46,699,312 of OX454528.1, read as the reverse complement.
TGCAGTTTGCACATTTGATGTTAGTAGATTTGCATTTACTTGTTTCATGATTTTCAGAACAGATCGCGCAGTGGGTCTTGATATGACAATTTTTTTCTCCGTGTCCGAACATCTGACAATTAAAGCACTGTGTGAATTTTTGATTTTGACGACGTTGTAATTTCATCCAATTCGCTTCATTTTACCTGCTGTAATTCATAATGTGTGTTATATATTTGGATAATTTTTGTATTGTGCACTTCTATGTATTGCCCCCGACCCAAACATATGGTGTTGGCATATCTATGTGACGTATAATAGCAAAAAAGGGCGGAAACACGTTATAGGCAAATCCGTATTAATATATAGATGCTTCAATTTGTATCTTTACTTATATACTATCCCCCGTAATAATAAACAACGGATAGCGGCACACGTGTTAACTCTTAATTTTGATTAATAAACGTGTGTTAGCTTTCACTGACATGTGATAACGAGTGGATAACTTAACTCACCGAATTCGGCGTATAAGGAGCGGATAACTTCACACATTCTCAGATTGTAGTTCATGCATTCACAAATTGAGAGGATGCGCATGTATGTGTAGAAACATTGAGAGGAAGAGAGAGAACACTGTCACCCATTTGGGCATATTACTCTTTCATAATGCGTTGACTCCATAGTAGTCCCATCGTATTGGAATGGAATACACTGAAATGAGTGTCAACTGATGAAATATGACAGATACACTCGATTTTTGAATATAATTTGCTTAAGTGCTGCCGTATTGTAGGTGAAGTGCTGCCGTATTGTAGGTGAAGTGCTGCCGTATTGTAGGTGATAAAGAGCAAACAGCTAACACAGGGGACAACTATTTTTATTAAAAGTTATCCTATGGACAAGTTCGCTATCTGTGTGCCAGCTAACTCGTGTGTTAAGGAGCGGATAGTGTTTTTCTATTAATATGGCTGTATGGATATATATTAAGAATTACTTTCTTATTATTATATTTCTGCAGCCATACAGTCACTTATAAAAGATCTCAAGATCTGTATCCGGATGTTAACCTTCAAAAATCGAAAATCCGCGTCGGCGGATGTAAACAAAATCTGCATCCCTAATTTGTAACAATCAACGAAAAGCGTTTAGAGGTTATTGCAACTTCCGACAGTACATTCTATCAAAACCTAATACCTAAATAAACAACGGTATCAAAATGGTTAAAGCGTTCAACTTAGAACTTTACGTTCGAAAACAGCCTCAAAGTACCTACATAATTGATAGCATGGTTTTTGCGTTTTAGTAAAATATGAGCTCCAAACTCAACTGGAAGGAAACCATAGGAGATCGGGTGAAGAAAGCATACATGCCACTATATGCCTGTAGAAGGACATTTGGCAATACATGGGGACTCAAACTACATGTGGTACACTCGCTGTAAATAGCGGTGGTAAGACCGATTTTACCATATGGCACAGCTGTCTGGTATAGGGCTACCGAGAAGAAGTCATCTCTTAAGCCTTAACAAAATTCAAAGGCCGGCTTGCATTGGGATAACAGGGTCAATAAGAACCTTAAACACTTAGCCATGGAGGAAATACTCAACCTCACACCCCTGGACATATACTGCAGTAGCAAAGCGGTCAAAACGGCCGTTAAACTAAGAGAGTCGGAACTGTGTTCTTTCAGCCCCTACGGACACGCATCCGTCGAGTTACGATGGAGTGCTTCGAAAGAAACAACAGCCGCTGACTATCAGTGGTAATGGTGCGATGGTAGTGTATTCACTAAGTGATTGGCGGGTCGTGCGTTCGAATCCTGACCAGGGCCATGATTTTTATAAATTGAATACACACAATAAAAACAGATCTCCCTAAAGCAATTTAGGCGCCACCTGTGGAGGTAAAATCCCATTGCACCAAAACTTCTTTCCTATCCTTCTATTCTTTCAGACAGTAAGTAGCACCCAAAAATAGACAGTGAATCATTTGCTGGGAGCTACTTACAGCAACAATACAAAATGCCTGCGCTGTGATTTCCACTATAAGGGTACTGTCTCACTACAGAAAAAAGAAATCCTTTTAGCGCACGCACATTATAAAAAAAAATCTACCACACACCTTCGCTGACACCTTCACTGACACGAAAAATCGATGTTGAATCCATGAGTAGAAAGAAGCTACGATGGATCAGCCTCGAAACATGAATACACTGGAGGGAGCTTTGGCCAGCTGTAAACAGAAGATAATCGAAGGTTATGAGCATAATGCACAACGATTACTGCAGGAGCTGTAGAGACATCGAAGAGATAGAATCTATTCGTCACCTACTACGTGAATGACATGCCCTTAGAACCAACAGATTGTGGAGGATCTGACCGATATCGAGCTGAGGAAATTCCTGAAATTTACATATAGATCCGGGTGGTTCTAAAACAGCGGATCACTGAGCTGTGAAACAGCGGAATACTTTTTGTTTCTTTGCAGGTTCTCAAAATTTTGAAAAATCCCAACAATGGACACAATGGACCCAAACTGATGGTCTAAGTGAGCTGTGACACCAGTCACAAGGGCCTGGCTAATAAACTAGAAAAGGAAAACAGATTGACACTTTTGATAGCCATGGGCGCGATACCTACGAAAAAGTAAAAAAGAAATCCTAAAAAAATTCATCGACGAAAAACATCGTGAGGAAAAATCTAGCTTTTTTTGGTCATATTCCTACTAATAAAAAAAGGAAATTGAAAAATGCCTACCGTATCCAAAATAATGAATTTCATATATGTATGTAGTTATTTTCACAATAAGCTATTTAGTTCAACCTTAAGTCAATACAGTCCAAAATCTTTCTTTAGTCGTAGCACACGAATATGGAATACTCTTCCCTGTTTTATTCTGTCTTATAATTATTTTAATTAACAACAAATTAAAACCAACGAGCACCATCCGTTCCACTTCATCATTTTCTTAATACCCGCAGTGTAATTATAATCATCTACCTACTTTATAAGGCTGTTAAGCATCCCTATTGCACGCGCAAACTCTAGAAAAGAAACATAGGGAAATGCTACAGTCCGCTTGGGCGAACTGCTGGATAAAGTAACAGAATTAGTTGGGAAAAAAAAGTTTTTGTATAAAAACGAAACTTAATTTTGCATGGCAGAAATCTTTAAATAAAGAAAAATTTCAAAACGACTTTAACAATAGAATGGTTATTTTTAAAAAGTGGGCGTTTCATTTGGCGGATTTTTTTATAATTATTTACACATAACCATTAGGGGCCTTTAGAGAGTACATTATTATAAATTTCAGCTTCTTATAGCTCAAACTATAATTTTTCGAAAAAAAAAGTTATTTTTATAAAGTGGGCTGAATTTTTATTCAAAATCCGGACCATATATTCAAATTTTCAACTTTCTAGCTCAAAATTCGGTTTTTTGATCATTTTTTTATATTGTCTGTGGGCGGATTTTAAAAATTCTCAAACTTATTTTTTCGGGCCCCTAGAGAGTTATGTGGTTAGAATTTCAGCTTTCTAGCTTCAGTTTAAAGGCCTAATTTTTGCCGACGGACGGACGGACGGACATGGTTAGATCGAATTTGCTTTCGATGCTTAGTCAAATTTAATATACCCTAAGATTAGAGTATAAAAATCAATGAGAATCACCACACTCATACACCCTTGTACTTGTAAGAATGTTGTGAATTTTTCAAGTAGGCACCTACATATTCACAACAAAATAGAAATGGTTAATTTACTTGGAATCAAATATCACCTTAACATAGCAAAATTGTCTAATTGGATTTCTTAGAAATACAGCAAAATGTTATATTCTTAGCATAAAATTCTTCTCCTCTTAGAGTTGAAAAAAAAATACGCCTGCATGTTTCTAATTCCATCTCATATCTATAACTTCAAAGTAATACTACATTATCTCTATTACATGCAATACACGAAGCAGGAGACAATTTTTGTATACACTGAACTAAGAAAAAAACAGTCCTGCATTTTCCCCTAGAAGTTGACTGGCTTTATTCATTAATGTACAATGTTTTTATTTTTTGTCGAATTTTCTACAACAGCCGGTTTATTTCTTTCCCAATAATCGAGTTCTTTGCTTACACTCAATTTGTCACACAAAGAAACTTGTAAATCCCTTTAAAAAACCCATAGCAACACTATATACATATATCGTCGGCTTACAAGCAAAACTGACCAACTACCAACAATTTTATTTCGTAGTATTGATGGCAAGTACATATAATAAAAAAGCAAGTAGAAAATTCTGTAAAAACTGCCTATCTGATATTTTGCCTAGAAATATGCAATCCAGTTAGAATGACTTGACTAGTTGACTATATGCGTTCGTGTACAAAAAATTCAGGAAGAACTGACCAGCTTCAGATAGTCAATTTTGCCAGAAAAAAAAATCCGCTTTTTCTTAGTTCCATATTTATGCAGGAATAAACTTATACAAGTTTGCATCCAAATTGACAGTTATTTTGTGGTCTACTGGAAACGTAATATAAATAAAGAAAAGAAAAGTCGTGGATTGCCAAATAAAACATCCGGCAAAGACAAAGCGCCGAAAATGCCAAAGCCAATTAATTGCAGTAAATGCAAGTTTCAATGTACTGAAAGTTTTACTGAAGTTATGCGGAATGAAATGTGTAGGGAGTACCTACTGCAATCTAAACCGCCAAAAAGATTTCATTATAAATATGCTATTGAAAAGTGCCGTAAAACGTCGAACTACCAACACTGAAGTAAAGAAGAAAGAATACAGCAGAACTTATTTTTTTTTAAACTCAAGTGAAAAAAAGCTGGTATGTAAAAATTTCTTTTTGAAAACTTCTTTGCATCAACCATGGGCCAGTTGACTCTGCCATGTCTGGGAGAAGTGAGTTTGGGACTTTTACAAAACCTGACCAACGTGGTAATATAACTCCATCAAATAAAACACCAAAAAAAAGTTATTGATGAAATAAAAGTCCACATAGAAAGCTTTCCAATTACCGAGTCACACTACTGTAGAAAATCTTCTAAGAGGAAATATTTAGATGAAAAGTTGTCTATAGTCAAAATGCACAGCTTGTTTTTAAAAAAGTATCAAGCGGAATCCATTGCTCCTGTATCGGAAATCACATATCGGCGGTATTTCTGTCAAAATTACAATTTGTCATTTTTTAAGCCGAAAAAAGACAACTGCTTAACATGTTCCACTTACAATAAGACAAAGGTAAAAAAATATTTTCAAAGTAGCACGTTTAAAGAAAGGGAAAAAATAATAAATGTTGAAAAATTCAAGACAATGAAAATAACTGCTTCCAGACAATTAAGGGAGACCAATACGCCAGACACTCCTAACACTTTTTATACAGAAGAAATTGTACAACTGGAGCCATTCCTGAAATAAACCATTCTTGGAACAATTGTTTACCATCCTCTGCAAAGATAGATCACCACCAAAAAGCAGCAGAAGGTTCTGAGACAGAATCCGACTTCGATGAGTAACACTTTTTTCTTTCACCATCTTTTTTTATAAGTATTATCAACATTGTTCTCAACAAAGTATTTTTTAATTGCATAATTATAACACAAATTTGGCTTTTTTACATGTTTTAATTGTAAATTTTACATAGAAAGCAACTGTCTATATTATTCTTAACGCAAACTTATTTTCAGGAAAAATTGACTATCTGTTGTTTTTAACAAAACAAAAGCCCTTAATTATTTTTATTGATGTTTCAGCTTTTAAATCATACTGTCTATATTAAAGTATAATTATTAATTAAGTATAAAACAAAAATTTAAAAGAATCGCAGTTATCATCATAAGGTTAGAAGGATTTAAAAAAAAAAAAAAAAAACTTGTTTTGCGTTTTCTGACTAACTACGTTTTTGCAGTTAGTCAGTTTTGCTTGTAAGCCGACGATATGCATATACATACTGTTGGAGATTGAGAAGTAGAGGAAAAAACACCACGAATTTGATAGTTCAGCGTATAATTCCAGATAGCTAGAGTTAAATTTGTATGTAACATAGTAGCAGTAAGTTAGAATATCAGCAATATAAGAGTTTTAAGTGTTACCATTAAGTTAAGTAGAGTAAAGTAGTAAGAATTTATAGTAGTAATTTAATTTGTACTTTTAACAATGTAGATTTCAATACACCTCCTCAAATTACATTTTACTATTAAATCCTAACATGTTAACAAAATGCGAATGTTTAATTCTATTAAAATTTTTCGTTAATATATCAGCAACCATATTATTAGTTGAAACGTACTTTAAGTTAAAAAAACCCTTTTCATATATATCTCTTACAAAATTAACTTTAATATCTATGTGTTCACTTCTCGCATGGTAAACAGGATTCTGCACCAGCTGTTGTGCGCTTAAGTTGTCTTTATATAACACAATCGGATTCGAAGCGAGATAACCAAATCCCATGTCATCTAGCAGGTTGCGTAGGTACAGAAGCTCTTTAGATGCAGATGAGAGGGCCATGTACTCTGCCTCAGTACTGCTGAGTGCCACTGTAGGTTGTTTTCTGGACTCCCATGAAACCGCACATCCAGGAAGCATAAATACGAAGCCCGTAAAAGATCGTTTATCATTAGAAACTCCACCCCAATCAGCATCAGCATATCCAACCAATTTAGCAGAAGAACGTCTGAAAACAAGTTTAAAGTTTATTGTTTTATTTAAATATCTAAGCAGGTGTTTTGGTGCATTAAGATGCTCCTTATGAGGGTTCATATTGAATTTTGATAACTTTATCACAGAGTGTGATATATCAGGCCGTGTTGTCAGACTAATAAAGTTCAACGACCCAACGAGTGATTGAAACACTTTTGTGTCCACCTACGCACATTTTGGACATTTTGTGCATTTTTCCAATTTCGATCCCGGATCTACTCGTAAAGGAGTACTTAAAGGTTTACATTCCAGCATTCGAAAATTAGCTAAAATGTCTGCAATCATTTTGTGTTGTTCCAATTTGATTGAACCTCTCTCCCCGTTTCTCTCAAACTCCATCCCCAAAAAGTAATTGATAGGTCATTTGTCCTCTAGTTTAAACACCGCAGAGAGTTTTATTTTGACATAATTTAGTCGTTCCTATCTTTGAAAGCAAGGATTATGTCATCTACATAGACAACCAAAATATTAACAGTACCCATTTGATTTAAAATGTAAACGCAATTTTCGTAAGATGACCGCACGAATTCAGTTTTCAGCAGAACACTATTTAGTTTCTGGTTCCACTGTCTACCGGATTGCTTGAGAGAGAGAGACTAAGGCTTTTTTCAGCTTACACACTTTTCCTGGGTGTGTTTTACTCACAAAATTTTCAGGTTGTTCCACATATATATATTCTGATCCAGATCACTATGGAGATATGCAGAGGTGACATCCATTTGATGTAACAGCAGCCCCAACTCCACGGATAAAGCAACTACTAGCCTTATTGTAGAATAACTAGTGACAGGAGAGAAAGTTTCAGTAAAATCCTGGCCATACTTTTGACTGCAGCCCTTTGCTACAAGCCTTGCCTTGTATCTTTCAATTTTACCAGTTTTATTTTTCTTTATATTAAAAACCCACTTGGCTTTTATAGCTTTGCGATCAGCTGGTAAATCAACAAGATCCCATGTTCTATTCTCCAGAAGCGAACGCTTCTTTTTGGGAATCTTGACTTTGAAGTGCTTCCTTTACGGAATTTGGTATATTCTGGCAGCTTTTGCCATTATTTACCATGAAACTTAATGAGTTCGATTTTTTTCTATTCAAATTAACTCTGTTTCTTATTTTACCACTTCTTAAAATGCTAACACTAGCCTGGTTATTATTTCCATTGAATATATCATCGTCCTTTTCATTCGAATTTTCCTCTAATTCTGTATCTTCACAAACTTTGTAGTGATCATCACCTTCAAAAGCGTTGACATCTTCCGATTCAGTACATTTTTCCTCTTCATTATCTGTCACTTCTTCATCAGCTTCAATATCAAAATTATCAGTAGCTCCAATTGAAGCACCAGCATCATCTTCTGCGCCCACAATAACTTCATATGCAGCAGCCTCAACATCAGGTTTTTCAATTTTCCACAGATGAACAGCAACTTTGTTTTCTTCCGGCCCTAGATCATCTTTGAATTCAGCCTTTTCACCTTCGTCTTCCTTTAATGATTCGATTAGTATGAAATCGGAATCTGTAAGACACCCGTCTTACGCTCATACAATCTGTAGGCTTTGGCCTCATCAGAGTACCCCACCATTAAACATTCTATGCCTCTGCGGCTAAACTTTGAATTACCTGGTTTCTTGATCAGCATAAACGCCTTGCACCCAAAAATCCGAAGATGGGAAACATTTGGCTTATATCCAAACCAGGCCTCAAATGGTGTTTGATGATCTAATAATTTCGTTGGCGACCGGTTTCTAAGATAAACAGAAGTGTTTATTTCTTCTGCCCAAAAACCTTGCTTGAGTCCAGATGTAATCAGCATACAACGAGCCATTACCACCAGCGTCCTGTTTGCCCTCTCTGCACCCATTCTGCTGTGGAGTATAGGGGGAGGTTAGGTGGTGTTTTATACCATTACATTCTAAATAGTTTATTTAAATCTTTATTAACGTATTCTTCTCCGTTGTCACTCCTTAAAATTTTAATTTTGTTACTAGTCTGTTTCTCTGCCATTACCTTAAACGTCTTAAAATAGTTTGGGGCCCCACTTTTCTGACGCAAAAAATACACGAAGATCATACGGGAGTGATCATCTATGAATGTCAGAAAGTATTTCGCACCTCCATTCGAAACATTCCTTATTGGGCCACAAATATCAGTATGAATAATTAAAAGCACACACTTACTTCGATTCTCCGACGACCCAAATGGTAAACGTGATATTTTTCCTTTCATACAGATTTCGCATTTGATTGCAGTTTTATTGATTTTTTGGGAGCTCACCCCACGAACCATATTTTTATTGAACAAATTATGCAAGCACTGTCCATTCAGATGGCCATACCTTTGGTGCCATAGTGCAAACACTATGTCCCATCCGCCATCTCCAACAGAATTTTCAGCACCTCCAGCATCTACCTCGTTTCTAGCAGCCCCCGCATCACCATCATCTCTAGCACCAGCAGCAAGTGCATTAAACTGCGCTTCTTTAAAAACGTAAACGTTATTTATTTTGGTCGCATACAGCAGCTTATTAGATGAGGTATGAATAACTTCTGCACGCTTGTCTGAAAAGACTACTTTATTTCCAGCACTAGTTGCTTTACTTACTGAAATAAAATTCATTTGTAGGTCAGGCACAAACAAGACATCTTTTAATGTCTTATTGTTGTTATGATCTTATTGTTCGCAGTAAGATTTATATTACCGATCCCCGCTGAATTGATATACTTCCCACCATCCAGTTCGATTTTCTCCACGTGGACCTTATAGCAAGCATTTTTTTTTTCTGTTGCAGCATAAATGACTCGTTGACCCACTGTCTAAGAAAAGATCCATGTGCTCTCATAAAATTCTTTTACACATAATGAATTTAACAATGCAAACCCTGATGTACCTACCCGCACTTGAAGAACGTTGTTGCTTTTCGTGACAATTTGAACTTGAAGCCATATGGCCCTGGCTCTTGCATCGAAAGCACCTGCCTTTGAAGAATCCCCTCTCCGATGAACCTGTTCTATTAAGTTGAGCATGTTGTTGGTGCGCAGAAATTTTCTGTTCACACTTATTTTTTTTTGTTTTGTAAAAATAATGCTCGTTGTACGGAACTCTCATTTAATTCATTCTCTCCGCCGCGATGACCTTCCTCGAGCAGTATAACCTTCAAATTTTCGACCGATGGTAGCTGGTCGCGCGACTCTATTGGAATGATGAAATTTTCGTATGCGCTGGGCAAACTAGACAATAAAATTATCGCTAAGAGTTCATCCTGAAGCTCGATGTGCAGTTCCTTGATTTTTTTTTTCTGCTAAATCGAAGAAACAATTAATATGATGCTTAACATTGTTACCTTCCATTTTTAATTGAAGAAGCTGCTGGAACACAGTCGTTCCGCAACTCTTTTAGAGACAGGTCGGCTAGTTAGTGAAGATCGTAAGCGGAAAAGTGTTTAATTACTGGTGATTAGCCTAATATTTTTATTTGTGTAATTGGCTTGGTAGTCTGAGCCTCTGCCTCTGACGCCAGAAGCGTGGGTTCAATTCCCAGCAGAATTTTATTTTTTATAATTTATTAAGAAACGGTGATAGAAACATTTAATTAAAGTGCAAAGAAAAAGTGTGAAAAGTTCCGTACGGTGTAGGATGGACCCCCGGAAAACGGTGGTCCCGCGTACGGGTGTGGGCGTGCCGTTGCGACATGTGGTGCAAACACGTGAGCCGGCAAAAAAATCATCGCCTGTAATAACACCAACAACATCAAGAGCATCATCAACACCAAAAACAGCAGCAACCGTAGCAGCAGCAGGAACAACAACAGCAGCAGCAGCAACAATATCAGCAGCGTGTATGCCAAATGCATCAGCTGCAAGTATATTCAAAACTGCAACAACAACACCAACAACAACAGCAACAACAACGGGCCGGTCGTTGCCCAGACGAGTTTTTTCGCAGGCAATACCAGAACCAACAAAATCAGAAGTAGCAGCTGAAAAACCTGCTACAGAAGTAGCGAATGACGAGTTTCGTAAGGTGGAGAAGAGGCGACGGAAGGTAAATCCGAAGCCGAATCTTTCTGCCAAGAGAAGGGCGAACCTGGCAGGCCCTAGCGTAGCATCATCGGTGGCTGGTACCGAAGATGATACGGATAATACCAGTTCTTCCGAAGCTGAAGGGGGAGCGGGCCGGTACGTCGGAGAGGGAAACTCCTTCAGGGACCTACCGGTCGACGACGATGGAAGCAATGCCATCCAAATGGAGGATGGAGATGTAGAGGATGAGGTAGCTGAGCTAGACAAGCTCATAAAAGAGCTCTTGGAGAAGCGTGAGCAGCTGAGGCTGAAAAAAGTGCAGCAACATCAACAACAAACAGTGCTGAGGGAGCAAATCCAGCAACAATATCAACAGAAGCAACAACAACGACAACAGCAACGAAACCAACAAAAACAGCAACAACAGCAGCCAAAGCAGCAACTGCAGTCAAATCAGCAACAGCAGTCAAAGCAGCAGACGCAGAAGAAGCCAGCAAGGAAGGAAAAAATTCCCCCGATTAATGTAAGTAGCTTCGATATTAGTGATAGTATTAGGTTATGTAGGTTAATTACTAAGAATTTTTATGTTAAGAGGCTTTCTGCCAGTAAACATGTAATTATGTGTGATGATATTGAGGAGTACCAGAGAGTGCGCACCGCCTTGGGAGAGGTAAAGACCGAGTACTTTACGTACACCCTAAGGGAGAAAAAGCTTAAAACCGTGGTCGTTAAAGTCGTCAGAAGAGTCGCTCGTTCACAAATTTTGTGGCACCCAACGTGTCCTTTGCCCAAATGGCAGCTGGACCGGGTCAAGCTCAAATAACATTAAACCAGCCAAAGGTAGCCCAAAAGGCACCAGATGTGGATCTAAACTTAAAATCGATCCTTCTGTCTCTGCACGGAAAGATCGATAAGTTCCAGAAACAGTTAAATGAACAAGCGGCCCGAATTGACTTTATCTATTCGGAGTTGTTTGTGGGGTCTGGTGTGCCATAAATCTAATGGCTACGCTGGATGAGGGAAACTTAAAGATCCTTGCTGTGAATGTTAATTCACTAGTCAGGATCGAGAAAAGAACGTCACTTGCCAATTTGTTGAAAACCGAAAACCCGGATGTGCTTTTGGTTAGCGAAACTAAGCTAAATCAGAAGCACAAATTGGGATACAAAGACTATCATGTAATAAGAAGAGACCGGCCTCACTCCACTCAAGGAGGTGGGGTTGGAATCTTAATTCGAAAAGGCCTGCGCCATAGGGTTATATATAGCGGGGACGTGCGTAGGTTCCAGTTGTTGGAGGCATGCATCATATGCATTCCTCTCCATAGCCGGAGGAGAATGTATGTGGTGTCGCTTTACGCACCTGCTGCACCTCCACCAAACCAATTTATGACAGAGCTCGAGACACTTTTTCGTGGTCTGCAGCTGAACTCGGAGGAGAATTATTACTTCTTGGCCGGAGATATTAATGCCAAACATGCGGCATGGGGAAATGTTACTGCAAATCCCAGGGGCAACCAGTTTCACGACTGGTGGCGCCTCAATATGATTGAGTACAACCTCGAGTTATACGCGACGGATATCCCTTCTTTCCCAAGAAGCGGTGCTTTCCTGGACTTGGCCTTAACGGACGCAAGACTTCAACTGACGAACATAGATCAAAACACGCGGAACTGTTTGCGTGCGTTTGAGTACGATAGTGACCACTACGGACTCGCCGCCGCAATACGGATCCCGAACGAGCAAACGCTGCTGGAGGAGTACGAAGCAGTGTGTTCATTCGATTATCGGAGGGCACAATGGTCGCGCTTCTCCAGATTTTTAAAGCGAGATATACGTTCGAGTGGGATCGACCCACCGACAAACAGTAACATGACAAATGATGACATTGATCGGCATTTATTGCAAATGAACGACGCCATCAAACGAACTATGGAACGAACTATTCCTCGGGTAGGACGTTCCGACGACGACCAGACAGAAAAGTACAGAAACCCTACAATCGACGCACTATACCGACAGAAAAGTAGACTGCTCTCGAGGCTTAAACGGCTGTACAGGCAATTTACTGATCGCAACGACCCGGAGGTAAGGATAAAAGAAAATTACAGAAAATCTGTAAGTCTGTATTGGGGCAATAAAATTCGGGCTATTAAAACCTGTAGTCCGAATATGTTCCCACAGATAAATAAGTTGTTCAGGAGGAAAGATCACAATGATATTCCTTGTGTTCGAATCTCCCAGACAGCAGAGAACAGACAGACAGTACTGACTGCTGGAATAAGTCCAGAAAGTGTCGCTTCAAACGACGATTTTTTCGTGGTCGAGGACCCACAGGAGAAAGTGGATTTGCTGGGCGCTTGTTTCGAGGCCGTGTGAATAATCCTGTTCGCCGCAACCACGACATTGAGAATAGGGCTCTGGTGAGCCACTTCGATCTGCGCACCGAACTTGAGAATTGGCGATCTGAGAATAACGGATTCACCGTGTTCACTGATGAAAACCATGCTAATGCAGTTGTCGCCAATGCCCGAGATGTATCGCACTTGTTCGTGTCGAAGGATGATCTTCTGTGCATCTTCGAGTCACTAAAGAATAAAAAGTCGGCGGGGATGGATGGTGTCCCAAACGTCGTATTGAGACACCTGCCTCTGGAGGCTGTAGATATTTTCACCACGCTGTTTAACAATGCGCTGAATAATGCACATTATCCGGCCCATTGGAAGGTAGCTGTGGTCCACCCTATCCCGAAAAAAGGTAAAGATAGGACGAACCCTGCCAATCTCCGGTCAATTAGCTTGCTTCCGAATATTAGCAAGGTCTTTGAAAAGGTTGTCAATAGAGTCCTGTTAAAGTGGGTCGTGGACAATAACATAATTCCGGACAACCAGTTTGGTTTCAGGGCGAGGCATGACACTATTCATGCCGCGTCGAAACTGGTTTCCGACATTCAGTGGAATAAATGCAAGAACCAATGCACGGGTGCTTGTCTGGTTGATTTTGAGAAGGCTTTCGACACAGTATGGTTAGAGGGACTTTTCTACAAGTTGATCAGGCGGGGGATGCACAAACCTTTGCTATATGTAATTTATAATATGCTTATGGGAAAGAAGTTCGTTGTCAAATGTGGCAACGTGACTTCGAGCAGAGTCTTTGAAATTAAAAACGGTTTACAGCAGGGGGCGGTCAATTCTCCGATCCTGTTTAACATTTACACGAGTGATCTGGTGGGTTCACTCAGACATGCTATAGCGTATGCCGACGATTTGGTGGCATACAGGTCAGGTCCTAAAATCGAGGTCATTAACATTCTTTTGCAGCGTGACTTCGATCAAATTAAGCGATATTGCGACGACTGGAAGTTGAAAATCAACTTTCAGAAGACGGAAACAATCTTGTTCAGAACTCCATTGGCTGGGGCCTCTAGGGATACCAGAAAAAACTGGAAAAAATTGGCCATTATTGGACAAAATGGGCAGCCATTGGCGGTGAGAAGCGCAGTTAGATATCTAGGTATCTGGCTTGACCAGTATCTATATTTCGATAGACATATAGTTGCTTGTCTTGCTGGGGCCAAGAAGGCTTATGCTCTGACAAGGAGACTGTTTCATAGCAGTCAACTTGACTCCAGAGTGAAGGTCATTTGCTACGTGGCCCTTATAAGGCCGATAATCGCTTATGGATGTCCATTATGGTTTAATATAGCGCCTAGCTATATGGAAAAGATTCGGGTTTTGGAGAGACAATGTCTTAGGACCTGTCTCCGGTTGTTCCGAACGCCTGAATCCAACTATATAAAATACTATCCCAACAAGGTCCTATACGATGGGGCTCAGTTGAATAGGATTGACAATTTCCTCATTAAGGTGACTCGAAGGCACGTTGCAAGGGCGATGGCCAGCGACAATAGTCTGATCTTTGGGGCTTACTACCCCAATGAAATGTACATAGAGAGTACGCTCCGGTCTGGCTTTATCCCGCCAGAGGCATTTATCCATATTGATGCAAAAGGGCTGGTACAGACGAGGGATGGTATCCCGGTATTATACCACCGCTACCGCAGTGCGAGAGATAAGCGGCTCATCCGCGGCGAGGACGTCGCCAATGCTCATGAGTTCCTCCGTTTTAGTACCGCAATAGCGGAGAGGGATAAATTCGATACAGAAAAGCAATTTGCCGAATTTTGGTGGCTTTTTGAGGGTGGAGGGTTCAACATGCCCTCCCAAGACGGTGCGTTACTCTAGGTAACATCCTCTTAGTTTGTAAGATAGATTAAGTTAGCTAGGGCGTTTCTGGGAGGGGCCGGGCTCGCCAACTTGTGGTGGTGCTTCCGGGAGGTGATTGATTCTGTAAGGCATCAGTCAGCTCACGGCGGCGCATGTGCACGTTGACGACTGCCAGGCGCTCGGAAAGCAATTGGGATTTTGACCACTTGTTTCGTAATGCAACGAGTGCTCAGAATCCTAATTATAGTTAGAATATGTTAAGTAGTTTAAGTAAGTAGAGTAGGTAGTTTGTAATTTGTTTTTTTATATAAAAATATAAAATTTGATAAAGATGCCGAGTTTTCTTAAAAATTTTCTCGATGAAAACATAATATGTAAGATTAGTTCGTAAAATAGTTTTTAGGCCGAAAGGCAATAATTATAAGATAGAGTTAAGTTTAGGGCGTCCGCATAAGGATCAATAATCTAGAATAAGTATCCTGTTAATTTTAAGTTAGATTTACTCATTTTTGTCTAGTATATAAGTTGATTATAAGCTAATAATTAATAAAAATGAATTTAAAAGTAAAGTAAGCTGCTGGAACAGCGTTACTTTCCTCGCCGGTCGTTTGGGTTGATGAATTTTTTCTAAAATTGTCCAAGCTTCTGACGAGGTCTTATGCTATTTATCTGCGAAGGTTTTACGCACAAAAAAATGGTAGCTAAAGCCTTTTCATCTTTTGTGCCCCATAGTGTGGATTCCGCTTTTTTATCTGGTTCTGGCTTCACAGAACCACCGGAGACATAGCTCCATAAATCGTTGTGTGTTAGAACACTTTTAACTAATACTTTCCACGAATCATAATTATGTTAGCTTAATTTCTCAATTTGATATATTGAATTCGACATTTTTATTTTAATAAAACGCATGAAAACCTAGGAATGTAGAGGAAAAAACACCACGAGTTTGATAGTTCAGCGTTTAATTCCAGATAGAGTTAAATTTGTATGTACATATTTAGTAGCAGTAAGTTAGCATATCAGCAATATAAGAGTTTTAAGTGTTACCATTAAGTTACGAGTAATTAGAGTAAAGTAGTAAGAATTTATAGTAGTAATTTAATTTGTACTTTTAACAACGTAGATTTCAATACATATATGCATATACAATTACACATACACTTTAAGCTGGATCAGACAAAATAGAAATTGGAATGCGAAGGAGATAGTGAGCCTTAACCGCTGTATGGTGATGACCTGAAACAAAACAGCTAAGTACCTTGTCATTCCGATTGAATGATAAAAAACAAATGAAAATTGAATAGTTCTTGAAATAGGTATTTATTAGTGTTGAACAAATCTAAAAGCTTTTTCTTATCGCTCCATTTAGTTTATGGTCTTTTCTTTGTCTTTCACGAAAAATATCCTTCCAAAAAAAAAAAACACATCGATGTCCGAGGAAAAACATTTTTTTTGTGTGCAAACCTCGTTTACTTGAATCGCGTTTGTATTGAAAGGCTCGTCTCCGAGAGATAAGAGAAAGGAGAAGGGTCAATTGGCGCGCTACCTCGCGCCGGTCGGTCGGACGTCAACTGTTGGAATGCGAGGATCGCTCACTCAGAGTACCTACGTATGTGTCGGTTTAAATTAATTGAAGATGACCATGTTTTTTTTTTGGTTTTTTGTTCCTTTTTCTAACTATTCGGTATTCGGCCGAATAGTAACTCAATATTCGGTATTCGGCCGAATAGAAAATATAGGCCGAATAGGCCGAATACTGAATAGTAACCGAATATTCGTTTCAACACTAGTAGGTACTTATTTATTGCTGAGCATGTTGGTATAATTAAGAAGAGATTAAGGGCTGAAAATCTGTGAAATCATATTGACCTTATGGAGCAATAATTGTTTTTGTAATTAATCAAACTGATTTAATTTTAAGAGATAGTCTATGGATTAACCTCAGTATAATAACTAAAAGGTATGCAAACAACATATTGTTGAAGTATACATACACTCCGTTTCACGTGATTACGAACAGGTAGTTTCTTGATTTATTTTATAAATTTTTAATGTGTAAACATTTTTGCTCTCGGTAGGGGCTAGTTGGAAATATCTAGCGTCAGATTTCGTCATCGTCAGATTTTCATTACCACGTGAGTTAATCGCTGCTCGACAGATCACCGCAATTAAACGACGTATGGCGCGGTTAGTACGTAGATGGGTGACCGTTTGAGAACAACCGCGTGTCGTTGCTTTTTTTTATTTTATATACATATTTCTTTATATATTTTCCAGTTTTAATTATGTTCAATTTTAGAGATTATTATGTAATTACGAAACACAGGAAAGTTGTGTGAAAGTAGATTTGTTTTGAATAATATTGAGGTTGTATAGCTTGAAATTTGTTGTACATCAGTTGAAGGTAAGAGGAAAAATATCGATTTGTACTTCGGAAACCGATGGCCGATTTAAGAATGTCACTTTTAGTTGTATGTAATAAGGTTATTTACCAAGTGGTCCTTGGAGAACCAAATAAGGTCCTTAGTATTTAGTATTTAGTATTTAGTATTTATTCAAGAATGTAGTTGTACATTAAGATAACAGGAATCTTATAAGTTTGTACAATGTTTTAAAAGTGGTAATAATAACTAAAAATTGAACTTAAAATTAAAAGAAATTGACTATAAAAATAATATAAAAAAGAAAGAGTGTTTTTATCAAAAGGTAATCTAAGTTGAAACTACATGTAGATAAGAGAGTGAAAAAGAGAGAAAAAACTTAAATTTAAAAGAATGTAAGTTAATTGTGATCAATGGCCAAATGTGTAAGAAGATGTTTTTTGAAGAGCTTTGCGTTTCTTATCCTTCTTAGTTCCATCGGAAGGGAGTTCCACAAACGAGTGGCATGAACTAGGAACTGGCGTTCTGATGTTAAGCAGGAGTACGTTGGTTGAATTAGCACGAAGGTTCTCTGCGATGTTGGGAACCTAAGCTTATTGTAGAGGTAGTCTGGTTCTTGTGTTCGAATAATGTCATAAAGGCACGTTAATGAAAAATATTGTAGTACATTTTCGAAAGAACACCCGAAAATTGTTTTGGCATAGGTTGAAATATGATCATATCTACGCAGGTTATATGTGTATCGTGCAATATTGTTGTAAACTACAATTAGTTTTCTTTTACACCTGTAGTCAAGTTTGCCGAATAATTCACAACAGTTTAATAAAATTGGCAGCAGTATGGTTTTTGCAAGAAGCATTTTCGTTTTTGTTGGTGTATAAGTGTGTGAAGCCCAGAGAAGACGGAGACAGCCATAAACTTTTCCAATTGTTGTAGTGATATGAGCATCCCACGATAACAAACGATTAAAGGTAATGCCAAGATTTCGAACAGACTCAACATATTCGATGTTTGAGTCGCCTAGTTGCAACAAAGGAAAGGAGGTCAGATCTACGTTATTCCGATAGATGACAATGGCTTTTGATTTGCTCGGGTTTAGGCAAAGTTTATTAGACTGCGCCCAGTTTAGTATATAATGGAGATCTTCATTAATTTTTAGTGCCGCAGGTTGCAACGAACTAAGAGCACATTGTATAAAGAGTTGCACGTCATCTGCGTACATATGAACGCTGCAGTGTTGCACAACATTAGGTAGCTCGTTCACGTAAATTGAGAAAAGAATGGGCCCGAGTATAGAACCTTGCGGTACACCAGTTGTCATTGACAGCATTTCAGATGCTCGATCTCCAATGACTACGGATTGTTGTCTACCAGTTAGGTATGAATATATCAGTTTTGCCGATTGGGTTGAAAAATTAAAATGGTTTATCAGTTTAGAACATAAGAGTGTGTGGTTTACCGTATCGAAAGCTTTTGAAAAATCGAGAAGGGTTAAAAGGGTAAGTTCTTTTTTGCCAATACCATTTCGAATCTCATCCGTAATAAATAGGAGAGCCGTTTTGCAGCTCCGCTTTCTTCGAAACCCCGATTGACATGAGCTTAGCTGATGTTCTGCCAGGTGCTGACGTAATTGTGCAAGCAGAGCTTTTTCAAATACCTTAGAGAGATAGGGCAGCATTGCAATTGGTCTGTATTCAGATAAGCTACTATTTACTTTTTTAGGTATGGGTACTATCTTAGCTTTTTTCCATTCGATCGGGTACTCAGAGGTAGTCACAATGGTATTGAAAATGTGAGTGATATAAGGCAAAATAATTGGCAACAATAGCTTAATAAATTTAGGGTTTATCCCATCTAACCCAGTTGCCTTTGACTTCACTGATAACAACGCCTCTACTACATCAAGATCTGAGAATCTCACAAAGGAAAAGCTTCCTGAATTGTTGGTGCTACCAGGGGATTCCTCAAAGGCCAGATTTGCACGGGAGGGGTTGGGCGACGGACATGATGTAAATATGTTATTAAGTGCATTGCAATCCAAGTCATCGGGGAGCATGGGCTCTTGCTGGCCAACTCCTATTTCTCGCAGATTCTTCCAGAGGTTTTTCCCCGCTACAGATGGATCAAGTTTGTCCTTATAAAATCGTGCGTTTGCTTTCTTTACCTCGCAGACCACCTTATTTCGAAGTTGTCGATACATATCGTAAAGTCTCACCAATTTGTATCGCTTCCAACGATAATAGGCGAAATCTCTATCCTTCATTATCTTTAAAATATTGTTGGTCATCCAAGATGGAGAGTTAAGTTTAGTCTTTTTCGTTTTGAGTTGGACGTGTCGAAGAGCCTATTTAGAACTCCTTGAAACAACTGTACTTGGTCATTCACGGAAGATGTATAGAAGATTTCGTTCCAGTTTGAGCTCTGCAGATCTTGTAAGAGATGAACATAATCGATATTCTTAAAATCTCTAAACTGGTAGGTATCAGCATGAGGCCTTTTAGCGAAATCTAGAGTTAGATATAGCAGTTCATGTTTGGAAAAACCTGGGGCAAGAAGTTGGTTATAAAGGAGTATTTTGTCTAAGTCGCTAGTGAAAAACAGATCAAGCAGCGTACTGGCATAGTTGGAATGATGAGTGGGTGAGGTCTTATTTACTGTGAAGAGATTTAGTGATGTCATAAAGTCAGATAGGTCAGCAGACTTGGAAGCGTCAAGTAAGTTAGAGTTAAAATCACCACAGATAACAATATGGGGCGTGTAACATGACAACTGTTCGAGTGTGTCGAACAGATAGGTAAAGGGTATATTGCTGTTTGGTCTATAAACAGTGCCTAAGAGAATATTCGCCGTGTCGCACACAACATTAAGGAACAAATAATCAATCGGGGAATCAGCTTCGGACTTGCACAGAAATTTAAATTTAATACCAAAACGAGTGTATATTGCTACGCCACCACCCACACGAGAGTATCGCCCCGGTGAAGCCTGAAACCATCAAGGTCGTACATTTTGTCACGAATGTTGGGAAAAAACAAGATTCTGTTACACAAATAATATCAACATTCGAACCCACGAACAAGTACCGAAACTCATCAATTTTTGGATATAGACTTTGTGCATTGATATGGACAATATGCAAACCATTGTGTTGTGCATTCAGTACCCGTATCATATTGCGTAGAGTTCCATTCCTGCCACTATCCGTGCAACCCCTTTGTCTGTCAGACCCGCAAGGGTTTATCATATTTATTTGGTAACATGTTTAACCTTCCTATACCCGCGTCAAAAAAAATAACACGTATACCCGCGCACGGTCTCTGGGACCGAAACTCATGAGCCCGTAGTTTCTCTTCTACTTCGAATATTTTTGTAAAATTTGTTCAACATCAGTAGTGATATATTGTTAACAAAATAATACAAGTTTTTTTTAGTTATTGCATTTAATAAATAAATGGCAGTCTTTTTATTAAGCCTCTTAAAAAATGCACTTTTTCATATAGGGTATACAAAAACTTGAACAAACAATTTTTTTCTAAAAAAACAAAAAACAAAAACTTCATAAACTTAAAGCTAAAATGTAAAGGAACAATAAAAAATTAACGTTCACCACCAGGGGTTTTTTCGTGGCAGTCGGGACAAACCATTATTGCATGTTCCAAACATCATTATCAACAAAAATAAGTCTTGCAAGAAACACAATTGTATCGTGTCTTTCGATTTTTTTTGGACGAACAATAACTGCAGCGACCAATTTTAGTATTATTAGCCGTTACCGAAGATTCTGGTCCATCTAACTTACATATATCAGTAATCCTTTGTCTTAGCGATCGCGGCAGACACGTGTTATTAGCCCGTTTCCTCAAATGTACATTTATGAGATCATATGATAAAGCTTCCAAAAATGCTCTGCGGTTGATTTTTTTATTCTGATTTTTGCAACCATATATGACGTATGAATTTATACCCGCTACGTTCATCAGGCTATAAAAAATCACCATCGGCCATCTGTTGGTACCCCTTGCAACATTGTAAGTTGCACACATTTTGTCAACCGTATCTACGCCTCCTTTTGTCGCATTATAATCCATTATCATCTCAGGCTTCCCGGTCTCTTCATTGATTTCTTGATTATCATACATACTTGATACAAGTAGAACATTCTTGTTCTTTTTTGGCACATAGGAAACAAGGGTACGAATGCCTCTATGTCCGAATAAGCTGGAAGTTTCTTCTCGGCGTTTTACGTCGGTGAAGTTTTTAGGCAGTTCTCTCTTATTTTTTCGAATCGTGCCTAGCACTGTCAGCCTGTAGTCCTTTTCTAGCTTATCAATAAGGGGAAGACTTGTAAAAAAGTTGTCAATTGTTATGTTGTGGCCACTATTATGAATAACATTACTCAGACGCAAAACCAACGCCATCGCCGAGTTATCCACAAAATAGGGACCTTCAGGTTGTTTTCCCAAATAAACTTCCATGTCGGACGTATAAAACATTTTGGCATCTGTCAATGCATATATTTTGATGCCATATCTATTTGGTTTTGATGGAATGTACTGTCTAAAATTGCAACGACCTCTGAACGCTTCTAGCTTTTCGTCGATTGTTACAAACTGAGACGGACTGAAGTATTTTTTGAATGACGCTATGATTTCTTCAAACAAATCTCTAATAGGAGCCAATTTGTCAACAGAAGAGCGTACAGCTCGTGTACTTTTGTCATCAAACCTGAGACACCGCAATAGTAAATAGAACCGATTCCAACTCATAGTCAAACGAAAGATATCTGGGGACGAACCATCAGTTTTGAATAAATCTTTACCATTCAGACGACTATTTCTCCGAACAACAGCAAAGAGTAAGAGACCAAATAGTGCCTGAATTTCAACCTCATCAGTTTCCGAGCAATCCCTTTCTCTTTCAAATTTAGGTGTTACCAGTTTTATTTGTTGGTTCGTGTAGGCCGTGATCTGGCTCATTACATTTTCAGTAAAAAACAACTTCCATATCTCACCTGGTTCTTTCATGTTCTTTGCTTCGCCATTTACACCAGGTAGCTGAGTCACAGAGTTTTCTGCAACTTCTGCATCGCTATCAGAATCATCATCTTGCTCAGTGTCAATGTCTGCCTCCAAGTCCTCCACATCGCTGTCATTTTCATCTTCGTAATTGGAATCCATATTTTCTTCCTCAAACATCAACCTTATCCTTTCGGAATCCATATCCAATATTTAATATAATATACAGCTATATAAAACAATAATTATAATCCATACAAACGCATAAATACATGCATAGAAAAAAAATGACCTGCTCAAATTTGTTATGTCTATACCTACCCGCGCCGGTCTCACAGACCGAATAATGTTTGAAACCACTACATGTGCTCACCGCACAAAAACTTAAACCACAATAAAATAACGGATGAAACAAATCACGAAGCTACTATAAAGCACACTGCGCTAAATTACACCGTTACTAAAATATTTGCGGTAAAGTAATTTGACGGTCTCACAGGCCAATGCGCGGGTATAGGAAGGTTAAAGGGAAATAAGAGGAAGTAGAAATGCGAGCAGTTATATAAAAATTGAGTGAACTACATTTAGGAAAATTTGATTTGGCCATTTTCACTCACAAAGTAAAGAAACAAACAAATAAACAAACAAAAAAAAAAAAAGAAGAAAAGAAAAAGAAAAAGTTAGAAAAATAAAACGATAATAAAAAGAAAAATGATTCCTAAAAAAGAACTAAGTGGCAACACTTTAATTTGCTGGTATAGATGTCATCGTGGCAGTGGCAGCACTCAAACAATCGGAGCTTTCAACAAGAATACTTTTGTCTTTAGCAGCAAACTTAACGAACACAGATCCAAATTTTACATACACGGAGGACAGCTGATTTTGACGTTTCATACGTACTGCTTGCTGTAAGAGAGCACGATTTCTTTTTGTTAGACTCTCGTGAACGTAAATTTTGCATTGACATTTTGTCGTTCTAATGCATCTATCTGTAGTTGCAGTGATCGAAACTCTTCTTTCACCTCAGGCGAATTATCAGCTTCCTCAGCTTCAATTTTTCCAATACGGTCAACTATGTCAGTCACAGTATTTTTCAGACTTTCGAACTTTGCGGACCAGGTGGCGTTGAAAGAGCACCTTTTGATTGTAGTGCCTTCGATCTTGTGGATGACATGGTATGTGTGTGTGAGTTTGAGGTATTTGCGGGAAAAATGGCGAAGTATTGGCAAAAAGTTGAATGATTAAATTCAGGGTAGTTTTAAACTTAGACCGTGATTTAGCTCAGTAGATTGTTATTGTTTAAATGAGCAAATTTCAATACAAATTTCGCGCACTTTTGCTTAAAAATTCGGTTGGAAAACACACTTAATTCAATAATTCTGCCGGACGAATTTAAAGAGCAGCCTACTCAGACGTATACATACTCTACAGCCTTAAGCCCGAAAAAAACATTTTTTCAAAAACTCCTAAAAAACCGCGCAGTATATGTATTGTGTTCAATGTTATTTGACTAACAGATCCTTGGAAAACTAAAAGGTCCTTAAAAGTAGAAAAAAGTATATTTTTCCAAAATGTCATTAGAAACCACACGGTATATCTGTGTTCAATGCTATTTGACTAAGAGGTCCTTGAAACAACAAAAAAGGTCCTTAAAAGTCGAAGAAAGGATATTTTTCCAAAATGCCGTTAGAATGCACACGGTATATCTGTGTTCAATGTTATTTGACTAAGAGGTCCTTCCAACAACAAAAAAGGTCCTTAAAAGTCGAAGAAAGAATATTTTTCCAAAATGCCGTTAGAATCCACACGGTATATCTGTGTTCAATGTTATTTGACTAAGAGGTCCTTGCAACAACAAAAAAAGGTCCTTAAAAGTCGAAGAAAGGATATTTTTCCAAAATGCCGTTAGAATCCACACGGTATATCTGTGTTCAATGTTATTTGACTAAGAGGTCCTTGCAACAATAAAAAAGGTCCTTAAAAGTCGAAGAAAGGATATTTTTCCAAAATGCCGTTAGAATCCACACGGTATATCTGTGTTCAATGTTATTTGACTAAGAGGTCCTTGCAACAACAAAAAAGGTCCTTAAAAGTCGAAGAAAGGATATTTTTCCAAAAGGCCGTTAGAATCCACACGGTATATCTGTGTTCAATGTTATTTGACTAAGAGGTCCTTGCAACAACAAAAAAGGTCCTTAAAAGTCGAAGAAAGTATATTTTTCCAAAATGCCGTTAGAATCCACACGGTATATCTGTGTTCAATGTTATTTGACTAAGAGGTCCTTGCAACAACAAAAAAGGTCCTTAAAAGTCCAAGAGAGGATATTTTTCCAAAATGCCGTTAGAATCCACACGGTATATCTGTGTTCAATGTTATTTGACTAAGAGGTCCTTGCAACAGCAAAAAAGGTCCTTAAAAGTCGAAGAAAGAATATTTTTCCCAAATGCCATTAGAATCCACATGGTATATATGAGTTCAATGTTATTTGAATGAGGGGTGCTAGGAACAACAAACATTTTGGTAAAATATCCGTGCCGTTTCTAAAGACATTTTGGGAAAATATTCTTTTTTGGGTTTAATTATTGTGGCTCCAAGGACCTCTTTGTAAAATAACAGGATTTAAAATAAAAGGGACATTCAATCAATTTTTATTTTAAACGCAATATGCATATCAAATCCCAATAAATTATCACCATTATAGTAAAACAATAAATTTTGATTCAGTTATTAGTTATTACCTAGGCAGCTAAAAAGCTACAGCTAAAAACTAACCAACTTTTAGTTGTCATCCGCAACTAACTTTGGCAACCTAACGACCTTAGTTACAGAACCTGCAACTAATAGCTAATAGCAAAAATTAGTTGTCATGATGATAGCTAACCACCAAATCGATTGCATTTTTAGCGCAGCTAATTTAACTACGTTAGCTACTTAGTTATGGCGTTAGCTAGATAACAAATTAGGTAGCTAACGCGCAACTGTGCCTACATGTTTACACATCAACTATACCGTGAGTGCAGCATGGCTCACACCTTTTTTTTTTAGATCATTCGATAATATGGGAAAATCCAAATGCAATATGAAAGAATGCTATATAAATGTTTATGCTGTCTTCTAAGTCATTTAGTGAAATTTCGGAGCAGGCTTGTTTTATGGCTTCAATTATTTCTTCCGGGTTGGAGTATTGCTTTCCTAATTCGTAGACCTTTTTTGAAAGCCATCCTTACACGTTTTCCATGATGTTCAGTGAATATAGAGGCCATGCCAGTAGGTCTACATTTTTACTGTGAATCCAAGTTTTGGTTATTCTTGCGGTATGTATGCGGTGCATTGTCCTGTTGTAAAATTCATTGTTGTCCATCAAACAATTCGGAAAAATGAGGGAAACCTCCTTTAGTTTTGTAGGTGATTGCGGTCATCCTTGAGCTTTAGAAAATCAAGGTTTGCAGTTCCGTAAAAGCTTCCTGCTCCCCATACCATTACTCCACCTCCCTTCCTCAAATCATTGAAATAAACGTTATATCCATCAGGTCCCTCCAAATTAAACTTTTTTCGTCTGAAAAGACAACGGTATGCCACTCTCGACGCCACCTGATGTGACTTATTGCAAAATCAAGTCACTGACTTTTGCGTGCTGCGTTCAATGGTTTATATTTGATTTAAAATATGATAACATATAGATTTAGTTACTGTTCGTAAACAGGTGGAACAATAAAAGGACTAATTTTATGACCTTATTGGGAAAAGCATTATCAAAATTGAATTTATCAACCTAATAAGATTTTTTTTTCTACAACATAAACATAATAAAGCCTAGCTGTTTTCGTACGTGGAACGAAGTGTATATGGTAGCCCTACGTCATACCCCACACGTTTTAATACATTCACGCTACTAGTTAGCGCAATACATGTACTCGTTTGATATACATCATGTTCGTACAAAACCTACATATATAGGTATATATATTAATTGACAATAACCACAATTACAATAATTTTGAAACCAATCTAATACCATTACATATAAAACAAAAAGGTAAAGAACTTGACGCCACAGAAGAATTCGAAATACACAAAGGCTACAAGTTGGAACGAGACAACGATAAAACTACACAACGATAAACTAACATCGATAAACTAACAATAAAAACAAACCAATTATTCGATACCGCAATCAACAGCACAAGACAAAAAGAGAGAAACATAAATAACCCCAATAGCCCCACACCAGAACAATAAACAAACTCAGTCACGAAACTCAAGCCGCCCGATCCCGATGATGGAGTAATAGCGCATTTACACCATCACGCACGCGCATTTTTGCAACAAAGCCGAAAAGAGAGATCCGTTTATCCGCAGTCAATGCTAATAAGGTGTAAGAGTGAGATCACTTACCTAGCAGTTGAATTTAACTTGCTATAACATTATTATGGAGATTTGACAGATCACATGTAAACAAAAAATTTATTTTCATCGGTTTTGTTGTGGTAGAATTAAAAAATAAATAAAAACATGGAAATAGATACCATCAATCGTGTTTTCCATCTTGAGTAGGTACAATCGGCGATGTGAAGCAGAGAAATGTCAAAAATGTATTATGGCGATTAAAACATATGATAGCAGCGCCCATTTTGTTTTATAGGAAATTGGAATTTCGTAAGCCATCGCTATAAAAATATCAACATGCATAGCTTTCCCATAATTCCTACCACGTAAACAAGATGGCCGACCTGAATACGTGTCACGTTTTTTTGCATGTTAGGTAATGCTGTCCCTTTCAGTCACACGGATATTTAGTATTTAGCATCCCTTTAATCTTACATGTTAGGAATGTGTGACCGCGTAAATGGCCCATAAATCTCCGAAACGCGTCGCGACAACAAAAACTAACAAATAAAAAGTTATAAAAACCAAAAAAGAACAACATAATAAAGCAAATTTCAACAAAAAATTGAATATCTTTTCTTTCATTAATGTATATTATACATTGTGTTATGTACATTGTATAACCTTGCACCAGGGACATTTTCCCAACAAATGGCTATAGGCCCAAGAAAAATTTATTAAATGTATTAATCGAATTAAAAATTTGAAATTGTTGAGTTTTTCAAGATGAGTTCTTCCTTCTTTCAAAGAGAGTACCTGAACAACGATAAATATGAGGGATGGAGGGTCCAGATAAAATTCGTTTTAATTCACAGCAAATTATGGGAGTGTATCAGTGAAATTCGACCACCGGTTGCGAGTTAAGCTTCCACTTGGATTGCAAATGATGAAAAGGCTTTGGCCTCAATAAAATAAAATAAAGTGTCAAACTTTCAAAATTGATCCACATACAAAATTGCAAATCCTCAAAAGAAGCTTCTGAAAAATTAGAGGTAGTGCAGCGCCCAGGCGGACGACAATAAAGGTCACTCTTTTCAAGCAAGTGCTTGGTTTGAAAAGGCCAGAAAATTTATCCATGGCAAATCACTTAAGAATTCTATTTGCGTTCGTCGATAAGTTAATCAAAAAATGATAATAATAATACCTCCCGGATGAATGTGAAAGCTTTGTAATTGCTATAGAATTTCGTGATAAATTGCCTGATATGAGTTCACTGAAAATCGAATAAATAGAGGAAGGGCAAAGGCGAGAAAATGATTCATATAAATTCGAACACAACGAAACTGTACTCGTCAACAAACAGGGATTTGGTAAACTGCAGTCACATACGAATAATGTGTTTGAAGGTGAATGCTCTGTGTGTAAGAAATGGGGCACATGACAACGTATGTCGACATAGAAAAAAAAAAAAAAACATTATCGATGTCCAAAAGGCCGACAAACTCATTTGCAATGCATCGAACGCAAGTCATAAAAAGGGTTCGGTATAAAGCGTTAATACAGTCCTTATAGTCAGTTGATATAGTCTGTCCAATATCAAGAGACACAAAGCTCCATAAGAAAATCAGTTTTTTACATGGAAAGCTGTGTCTCTTGATATTCGACATACTAGAACATGTTCAGTAGTTGGGAAGTACACATGGAAAAATTGAACTAGCTATAGAAAAATGTCTGTGGTCAACGGGACTGGGAAAAATGTTTTCTATGTATACCTGAGTTCCAATCAAATTTCCAGTCTATATCCAATGCAGAAGAAATTATACAGTGCAAAATAATTGTATTACCATTCTTTTATCCCTCTATATTTACGAACTGGCTTCAATAATTTCATGTTTAATATTTTCGACGTTAAATTGTTTAAAAGCTGTTGCTTTGGACTCATTGAAGATTGTGCTAATACCATTAACATCAACCTGGAAAAGATCTCGCTGTGGCCAAACAGCAATGGTCTGTTTTTGAAAAAGACCGTTATAAATAGGTGGAAACAGCAAGAAATCCAAGAATATAATTTAATAGAACTTTAACATGGAGGCACATCAACGAGGCTGTGGGCAAAGTTATTGGTGTGCTTCGAATTTCTATGGGCCTCGCAGTATTTTACCCCCTTTAAAACCCGTCTTATGCTTGCTAAAACATTGGTAATTCCGAAGTTAACATTTGGATGTGAAGTTTTTTGCGACTGTAATGCGGTCAGTAGGAAAATGTTTAATGAGGCATTCAACAACACTGCCCGCTAAATTTATGCTTCAAAATTGAGGTTGTTCTCCTTACGAGAAATGGGAAGCTGATCGGGTTTACACAGTAAGTGCTAAATGGCGTCACAATCCAACTCTCCAATGAATCCAAAAATTTACCAGTCATCCTGGATAGCAAACTTCTTTGGTCCAAGCACGTCCAGCTGAAGACTGCCAAGCCAATGTGCTGTTAGTTGTCTGGCAGGGATTTTCGGTAAGGCATAGGCTTATCACCGAAAGGGTCCAATGGATCTATCTAGCTATATAGCGTTTAAGAAGAGAGGATTTTGGTATAACTCGTTTTGGACTTTGATGACCATGCGCGACGGTTATCCTTCGACTCCTGTCTTATGGATATGCCGCCCGATGTAATCACACCGCAACGTCGGCTGATGCGCATCAGTTACGAAATCGATTTTCCTCGTGTTCAGGACTGGCTCTGACTTTGAATCTGGAAATGAATTGTGTACTTACGCTACATACCATCCCTCAATTACACTTTGTACCTATACCGACACTTTTCATGTCTTTCCTCTACGCATTCAATTCCTCAATTACATTCTACAATCATAAGCGCACAGAAAGCGCAAGATGCGATATCCCGAAGTAAGTCACCATTCGTTCAATGTCAGTACTTGTTGACCGATCATAATTATTTCCTATGCACTGCCGACCCGTAAAATATATGAGTAATGGATTATGTATTACAAGCGCAGTGACGTAGAGTAAACAAAAGGGAATTCCATGCACACGCTGAGATTGCATATCTGCGACGAATGACATGGAAACGCTTTAATATTATATGCTGATAAATGCAATATTCGTGGCTATGGCAAGTGTGAATGATATGACATGACAAGACATGGAACTATATTTCGGAATACATTACTGATTGGAAAACCTGATTGGGAAATGCGTGGATCTGGGTTACTGAAGAATGTGTGTATTGAAGGGGCATGAAAACGAACCAAAATGAACACTAGGAACTAGTATAAAATAACCAGAAATTATCCCCAAGGCAGAAGAAAAATCAAAGTCATTTAATATACAAGGTCGCAGCCACGCAAAGACAGCGGGCCAATAGTAATAATAAATAACATACAGCATAACAAACGACTTTTTTCTATGGGAAAGTGCTCTCCTCTTCAAAAGAGGAATGCACGGCAATTTTACGATACAACAGAATGCCGTCGAATCTTCACGGATGGCTCCAAAACCAATTACATATCTGGTGCAGGTGTTTTAGTGGAAACCGGTTATTACATTAGGCTTTACTTTGCGTTAGGCAAACACGAGTCAGTCTTCCAAACGGAGACTTCTTATATCCTAATGGCTATAAATTATGTTATGAGATGACTATAGTCATGCTGCGCTTAAGGGCTTGCTATGTTCAACCCTTTAACCACCTACAAAATAGTTTGTTAATGCAAAATTTCTCTGAATTCGGTCGGAAGGCTGCAGCATTCAACAGAAAAGACTGCAGGCAACTTGCTGGTGCATCTTAAGGCGGTAGGTTTAAGCGAAACTACCAGCTGCGAAGCCTGTTGATAAAGCGACGACACTGCGGAACATTTTCTCTGTTATTGTCCTGCTTTGCTTGAATTAGGTGGCAGGTATTTGGTGCTGATCTTGTGAGTGCCAAAAAAAATCGTAGCTCCTCAAAACAGAAGCGCCTGTAGGAAATTTCAGTAAAAGTGTTGTGTCTCCCTGGCAGTACAATGGACCAGTATTGAGTCTGAGTGCTCCAGTATAGAAACGCTGCCGATGAGAGTTGCCTGTTTGCTGCTGGAGATACTCGAGATAAATCCGGAATAGCGCAACCAGGGATGAGAGCATTTCTACTGATGCCCAATTTAAGGAAACTGTTCCTGCTCGTACTGTTATGGACCAGCAACTGATGAGCACAACGATCTGAGTAGCGCTTATGCTGGAGACAATGCCCAACATAATAATGTAAGTTTATATGACTTTTTTACATGAATAATGACGATGAGAACGCTAGTAAAAACTTACCGACCATCAAAGAGCCTATGCAAATGAAAGATGCAGATCAAAACTGTTATCATCAATACAATCCGAGTGTAAATCCTTTAAGTCAAAAAATATATGGGATCTGTTTGATTTGACTCAGAATCGTAGTGACATAAAGTCAAAATGAATTTTAAGTTTACAGCGGGACATAAATGTAATGTAATGTGGAGCATTACAAAACGAGTCTCGTTGCAAAAGGATGAGGACAAAAACTTGGAATATACTACAGTCAGTGAATCATTCTTACCAGTTGCTCGATGTTCCACTATTTGCACCATACTGGCACTAGCGTCCGGATACAAGCTTTTCCTTCATCAGATAGATGTCACAACAGCTTATCTTAATGGCAAACTGTGAGAAGGGTATTGCACGGAATA
The DNA here is from genome assembly GCA_949715645.1 of Portevinia maculata. Taxonomy (NCBI): domain Eukaryota; kingdom Metazoa; phylum Arthropoda; class Insecta; order Diptera; family Syrphidae; genus Portevinia; species Portevinia maculata. The sequence continues at coordinate 46,667,967 of OX454528.1, read as the reverse complement.
GCCTGAAGGTAGATCCTGACTGCCCGCAGAAAGTTTGTAAGTTACAAAGGCAATATTCGAACGGAAAGTTACATACAGTTTTAACAAAAATTGGATTCATTTCATTGGATTCATGCACGAATATTTTAATGAGAGAAGAGGAAGACAACTTATTATCAGTGTACGTTGACCATATTTAACTGTTGTGCTCCAGCACAACATTCCAACGTTGATATGCATAAAAGAACAAATCGAATTTGATGTTGATATGCATAAAAGAACAAATCGAATTTGATGTTGTTGACAAGAGAGAGAGATTGATTACTTTCTGGGACTTGAAATTAACCCAAAATGCAGTCGCTAAAACCGTCACTGTTTCTAAAAACAATTTATCATCGATCTGCTGCAGAAATAAAATATGATGGCGAAAATGTTGTACCCCGATTTATACAAGCATTAAGCTACAAAAAATGCCACGGTTCTAATTGCGCAAAGGTAGATGCTTAGCTATTCCAATCCCTTATTGGATCATCGATGAACATTGGACTATCTTCAAGACCGGATATAGTACACAGCGTTTGCAAGTTGGCACAATTCAACATTGACCCCCCCATAAAACACATAACGGCAGCGAAAAAGTTCTCAGATACCTAAACCAAACAATAAAATTAAAGCTTGTTTACAGAAAACGGATGAACCTTTGTCTGGGTATGCGGACGATGACTGGGCTGGCAGTTGTGACGACAGGCGATCGTACACGTTAGCTGCTATAATATAAATCAATATAAATCTGATTAATATGTTAGATTTGTCGTAATTATAAATTATCGTGTGTGGCATTATGATTGAAAGGTAGTGTTGAAGTATATATTGCAACCCTACGCCATACTCCACATGGTTTAATACATTCACGATACTAAAAAAAAACATAGGGGCGGGCTACAGTCCGCTTGGGCGAACTGTTGGATACCCTATTCTTATTCCTATATCTCATAAGTGGGCGTGACAAAAATTTTAAGGATTTTATCGAAAAAACTAAGCTTTTGTAAATAAAAACGCTCCCTAGCTCAAACTTTGGTTTTTCAATAAAATTGTTTTATTTAATTGTGGGCGTGTCAGTAGGCGGATTTAAAAAAAATTTAAGTATGAGCATAAAGGGCACCTAGAGAGTATATACTATAAATTTCAGCTTCCTAGCTCAAACTTTGGACTTTCAAAAATAAAAAAAAATAATTGTGGGCGTGTCAGTAGGCGGATTTTGAAAATATTTACACATGAGCATAATATATATAATAATATATATATATATATATATATAGAGAGTATATATTAAAAATTTCAGCTCCCTAGCTCAAATTTTGGTTTTTCAAAAAAAATATTTTATTTAATTGTGGGCGTGTCAGTGGGCGGATTTTGAAAATTTTATGTCCCAACCAGTTTTATGGGCCAAAGATCATATATAAAAAATTTCAGCTTTCTAGCTCAAAATTCAATTTTTCCCAAAATTTGTTTTATATAATTGTGGGCGTGTCAGTGGGCGGATTTTGAAAATTTTATGTCCCAATCAGTTTTATGGGCCATAGATCATATATAAAAAATTTCAGCTCTCTAGCTCAAAATTCGATTTTTTCCAAAATTTTGTTTTTTTGAGTTTGTGGACGTGTCTGTGGGCGGATTTCAAAAATTCTTAAACTTGATTATTTCGGGACCCTAGAGAGTATATGGTTAAAATTTCAGCTCTCTAGGTCCAGTTTAAAGGCCTAATTTTTGCCGACGGACGGACGGACGGACGGACAGACGGACATGGCTAGATCGACATTACTATCGATGCTGATCATAAATATAGTAACTTTTAGGGGTCTACGGGCAATATTAAGGTATGTTACAAACTATGCGTCAAAATTAATATACCCCTAGAATAGGGTATAAACATATAATATTGCACCATTTTGTCCAGTGTTCCGTCTTGTTCCGTTCATAAATCAAGTGAATTAGAAAACGGTTTAGTACATATTTGTTTTTTTCCCTTTCCCAAATCATTTTTTTTAAATTCCTTGTAAACAAAAAACCATTTAAACAACAAATAAAAAAAGGTCATTTTGTGAAAATAAGTAATATTATAAAATTAGAGATTACCGTGGACAAAAACATTGTCTTTCTTCTCCCTTAATGACGGTGAGGCTATGATCAGGATTAATGGAATCATAACACTTCCACTTTTTATACCCTATACAAAGGGTATATTAATTTTGACTCATAGTTTGTAACATACCTTAATATTGCCCGTAGACCCCTAAAAGTTACTATATTTATGATCAGCATTGATAGTAACGGCCCGTCCGTCCGTGTGTCGGCGAAAATTAGGCCTTTAAACTGGACCTGAGCTGAAACCATATACTCTCTAGGGTCCCCAAATAATCAAGTTTAAAAATTTTTGAAATCCGCCCACAAACTCAAAAAAACAAATTTATCGAAAAAATCGAATTTTGAGGTAGGAAGCTGAATTTTTTTAAAACTGATCGGGAGATAACGTTTTTAAAATCTGCCCACTACACGCCCACAATTAAATAAATCAATTTTATTTAAAAACCAAAGTTTGAGCGAGGGAGCTGAAATTTATAATATAGACCCTCTAGGTGCCCTTTATACTTATACTAGGGGTCGTCCCATGGTCGAAATTCGACCAATTTATTCTATAAGTTGAAAAAAAAACAAAGTCGACTGTTATACATATTAATCGGAAAATGAAATTTTCGACATTGCATTCTCTGATTTCATATGATATAAATTTTTTCCGGCATTTTCGAGTAGATAACTTCAAGCATGTCCAAGTAACTTCAAGTATGTTCAAGCATTATCAAGTAACTTCAAGTTTTCAAGCATTTTCAAGTAACTTCAAGCATTTTCAAGTAACTTAAAGTAACTTCAAGCATTTTCAGGTATCTTCAAGTAACTTCAAGCATTTTCAAGTAACTTCAAGTATTTTCAAGCATTTTCAAGTAACTTCATGTAACTTCTTGCATTTTTAAGTACCTTCAAGCATTTTCAAGTAACTTCAAGCATGTCCAAGTAACTTCAGGTATGTTCAAGCATTATCAAATGCATAACATGCACAGCAATGTTGTTGTTGGTAACTTCAAGTAACTTCAAGTATTTTCAAGCATTTTCTAGTAACTTCAAGCATTTCCAAGTAACTTCAAGCATTTTCAAGTAAATTCAATCATGTCCAAGTAACTTCAAGTATGTCCAAGCATTATCAAGTAACCACACATCAATGTTGTTGTTGTAATTTCATCCAATTCGCTTCATTTTACCTGCTGTAATTCATAATGTGTGTTATATAATGTGGATAATTTTTGTATTGTGCACTTCTATGTATTGTCCCCTACCCAAATATTAGTTAGTTAGTTAGTTATTAAGTTTAGTTCTTATTGTTTTAAAATTAAAACAGTGTTCAAATGACAAGTTACAATATTTAGTATATACATAATAAGAAAGTTGAAGTCATTTTATATTTTTGCATAAAAAGTATGAACAAATAGTATTAAATGCCACAGCAGATGCTTTAACGGTATAAAATTAAATTAAATTATTTGGGTGGGTGACCCTACACCATAGAAACAAAAACAAAATAAAAATGAAAAAAAATTGTAAACAAAAAATAAAATCAAACAAAAATTTGTAAACAAGATGGATTGAACAAAGTTTAAGAAATTTACATTTAAAAGCAATAAGTAAAGAACCAAACGTACATCAAGACGAATAGGGCAAAAATAAAATTAAACAGAATGGACATAAAATTAGAGTTAAACCAGAATATCAGTAGATTGAGATAAACCCCAAAATCAAAACCTAAAAAAAGATTCAAAACTAACATTATCAAAATTAAAGAGCCAACGTTTTACGTTTTTAATGAACATTACTAGTCACAGATATTGCCCTGATCGACTGTGGAATTTTATTAAATAAGCGATACGATGAAACGGAAAAAAAATTACGGTAATCAGTGGTACGAGCAATGGGTACAGATAACAAGTTAGAAAAATGTCCACGTAAATTATGAGTAGAGATTAAACGAAAATGACGATTGCCAGACCTCATAAAGAAAGTCTTCAACACCTTAAAACAATATAAATGACGAACAGGTAGAATACTCAAGTCACAAAACAGAGGAAAACTAGGATATCTACACGGCTTTTGACATATTTTCCTTAGAACATACTTCTGCATAGTTAACAGAGGCTGTATTTTATTAAAATACGCACCTCCCCAGCAAACAAGTCCGTATTGCAACTTGGAATGAAAGATTCCATAGTAAATTGTTTTAAGAAGTTTTCTCATCTTCATCTGCGTGATTCATAAAACTCATTCTTGAAACAATAATTAGACCCAGATATTTAAATTCAACGACCTTTTCAATTAAAAAACAATTATTACTACAGATTAGACTGCTACAAAAGGAGGGAGAAGAACAACTAAACACACAATTATTACAAACTGACATTTTATATCGTTGACATTCGGGAGCATGGAAAAAAACATTTGCGTCCAAATTGTTCGAGCTTATCACTAAACTATGTTCACCGAACTTCTTAATAAGTTAAGATCCCAGTTAATGTCTGAAATCAGATCCAAAGGACTGTCACAGCTATATGAAAAACCAATATCATCTGCAAAGCCGTAGGTCTACCCCTGAAATTGAGTGAAAGCAGTGAGTTAACATAGATTAAAAATAAAATTGGTCCCAAAACAGAGCCTTGCGGTACACCCATTTTGATGAACTGAACTGCACTCCTAACGTCGTCTAACTTCACCCTTTGCGACCTGTTTTCAAGATAAGACCTAAACCATTTAAGCATAAATCCACGTAAACCAGCACTTTCTAATTTCTTTAACAATAAAGTATGGTTAACCATATCGAAGGCTTTGGTGATGTCAATAAATAAACCTGCAGTACAATTTTGCTTATCGAGGCTTGACATTATTTGACTACAAAACTGTAGTAGTGCATCTTCAGTCGATTTTCCTTTTTGAAATCCGAATTGAGATGGATTAAAATACTCAGTTGCATTTAAAAAACTCACTACTCTATTTTTTATAAGTTTCTCAAAGATTTTACTAAAAACAGGAAGAAGTGATATGGGCCTATAATTTGAGACTTCAACAGAAGAACCTTTTTTAAACAGTGGTACAACATCGGCACATTTGAGCTCATCCGGGAATACCCCAGCAAATATGCAGTTATTAAAAATATTAACTAATACTTCCAGTATGTAACATCCAATTTTTTTGACCAGTATATTCGAAATACCATCATGAATTCGAATTTTTTAGGGTTCCTATAACTTTTAAATCCTCAAAGAGGAGTTATAGGCATATAAACAAAACTGTTTGTTTGAAAATGTACAGCACTTCTACGAGAGGACGAACATGTACAACAAATCCTTTGGTCATTACATGATTGAAAGCTGCTAGATATATTAGTAAAGTAGCTGTGAATTCATTAGCAATAACAAGTTTGTCAGAAATTTCGCAGTCGTTAATCTGAATAATAGTAGGTTTTTTAGAGAACGATGATTTGTTCAAAATATTATTGACTACACGCCATTCATTTTTTAAATTTCACTTAACAGAATTCAACTGAAAACGGTAATAATTATCCCGACAGAGAGGAATCTCCTTTTTGAGTTCAGCGCACAGTTTCTTGTATTTTCTTTGAAGACTCATATTCCTAGGGTACTTGTTACACTTGATTCTAAGTTTGTTTTTGCCTTTAACTTTATTCAATAAATACCTTGAGATCCAAGGTTTAAGACTTTTTTAGATGACAAAAAGGAGGAACAATTTGCAATATGATTCTTCAGGGTATCAATAAATAATGCAACAGAAGTTGAAGGATCCCTGCAGAAATATACATCTTCCCAAAACTCGTAAAAAAGATAGTTTTTGAGCTGTGTGTAGTTAATTTTCATAAGCTTACTCGAGGCTTTAGTTTTGTTTTCATTGGGTCTACTCGAAACATATACTATGACAGGGCTCATAGAATGATCGGTAATCATCAAATCAAAGACGCATTTTTCACAATTATTTACGCAAATATTACTAAAACGGCCATAAATATGATCTAAACATCTACCAGATGCAGTTGTAGTAGGCTGATTAATAAAGCACGCCAGACCATAAGATGCTAGCATTGCTAAATAACTCGAAATTATCTCACTACTTTCCAAAATATTCAGATTAAAATCTCCCAAAATGATTAAGTTTTTTGATTTTTCTTTCTCCAAGAGATCCGAAAATTCTTTTATAAACATTGACATATATATTGTATTGTATTGTATTGTATGTGCAGTGGGGTCATCAGTAGATGACAAGCACTTAGACCTATTGGTCCATTGTACTTCAGCATAGCTGCCCGCTCGCTGCTTATTGGCGATTAGTAAGATTCAGTGAGGGAGAACCTGCATCGATAGTAATGCCGATCTAGCCATGCCCGTCCGTCCGTGTGTCGGCGAAAATTAGGCCTTTAAACTGGACCTGAGCTGAAACCATATACTCTCTAGGGTCCCCAAATAATCAAGTTTAAAAATTTTTGAAATCCGCCCACAAACTCAAAAAAACAAATTTATCGAAAAAATCGAATTTTGAGGTAGGAAGCTGAATTTTTTTAAAACTGATCGGGAGATAACGTTTTTAAAATCTGCCCACTACACGCCCACAATTAAATAAATCAATTTTATTTAAAAAAAGAAGAAGAGAAGAATATTAGCAAGTTCAATGTCCCCCTCTCATCTTCGTTGACGAATTGTTTACCTATAGTGGTGAGCCTTGTTCTGGCGAAAGCAGGGCATTCACAGATGAAGTGAGATGCCGTTTCATCCGCCTCTAGGCAGCATTCACATAGGCCCGAGCTCCTAATGTGGATGGTTTTAAGGTGCTCGTTAAGAGGACTGAAACCGGTGACAAAAACATTGTCTTTCTTCGCCCTTAATGACGGTGAGGCTATGATCAGGATTAATGGAATCATAACACTCCCACTTTTTATACCCTATACAAAGGGTATATTAATTTTGACTCATAGTTTGTAACATACCTTAATATTGCCCGTAGACCCCTAAAAGTTACTATATTTATGATCAGCATCGATAGTAATGCCGATATAGCCATGCCCGTCCGTCCGTGTGTCGGCGAAAATTAGGCCTTTAAACTGAACCTGAGCTGAAACCATATACTCTCTAGGGTCCCCAAATATTCAAGTTTAAGAATTTTTGAAATCCGCCCACAAACTCAAAAAAACAAATTTATCGAAAAAATCGAATTTTGAGGTAGGAAGCTGATTTTTTTTAAAACTGATCGGGAGATAACGTTTTTAAAATCTGCCCATTACACGCCCACAATTAAATAAATCAATTTTATTTAAAAACCAAAGTTTGAGCGAGGGAGCTCAAGCTTTAGCATTGCTAAATAACACGAAATTATCTCACTACTTTCCAAAATATTCTGTTGAAACAACAATATTAAAACTATCAACTTATCATTGTGAATTATACTAATAACTTACTACACATAAAGCTAATTAGTAAGAACTTTTTTCTTTCTCACTCACTTCCTTCTAACCATTATTATTATCTTCCATTCTGTTGAATAAAGAACTCTTTTGTACATTTGACTGATCTGTTTTTTCCTCTGGAATCCTCACGTTTATTAAGAGGTTATGGGCCCAGATCTAATATAATAAAAGTTAATTTTGGAATAAAGTATTATTTTTATAAAAAATGACATCATTGTCGGGAAAAATTCCATTATTTAATGGGAACAATTTTTGCACTTGGAAGCACCAAATGGAGGCAATTCTCCATAAAAATCGTTTGCTGAAATATGTCAAGGGAGATGAGCCCAAGCCAGAAGATCCAGCACAATTGGAAGAATGGACAAATAAGGACCTGGATGCCAGAAGTGAGATCATCATCTCAATGAATCCGGAGCAGGTATCACTTGTGCAGGGAATACAATCATCGAAAGGAGTCTGGGAGTTCTTGGAGAAAACGTATAACCGTAAGGGAACAAGAACTAAATTGGAAGAATTTCGTAAGTTGCTTAATTTTAAAATGCATGAAAGCCAAAATATGGAACAGCACCTAATAAATTTTAATTTGATTGTAACGCGGTTGCGCGAAATGGACGCCAAATTGGATGACGACCTGCTCGTGGTTATGCTACTGGATAGTCTGCCAGAGTCTTTTAAATATTTGCAAGCAGCATTTGACGCATCGAATGAATCTCCCACAATGGAAGTCCTACGAGCCCGTTTATTGGAAGCAAGTGATAAAAAGAAGGGTGTTGACGAGGTAGGAGACGAAGTTTTCAAAGTAAGATTTCACTCAAATTTCCACCCAAAGAAGTTTGAAAACAGGAAACAAACAGGTACGTCACGTTTTCAATTTAATTGTCATCGATGTGGTCTGAAGGGACATAAAAAAAGAGACTGCCACGTTGAGTTGAATAGAGTGAGAGACAGATCAAACTTTGCGAAGACTAGTTTAAGTGAAGAATATAGTACAGAGGAAATTGGTTTCATTGCATTAGAATTAAACAAAAATGATGCAACAATAAAAGAAGTCTCGCAAAATGTTAAAGAAGAGTTTACTGAACGTTTTTATTGGTATGTAGATAGTGGCGCTACATCCCATATGTGCTGTTTGGAAGATTTTTTTGTTAGTATAGATAGAAATTACACTGGAATAGTTCAAGTTGCAAACAATAAATTTGCGAACATTAAGGGGATTGGAACAGTTAAATTGAATATACTAGTATGTGGAAAGCCTAAAGCTATTTGTCTTTATGATACACTTTTTATACCTGACCTTAGAAGTAACCTTGTATCAGCAAGTAAAGCCACAGATAATGGTTGTAAAGTCATCATAGAAGGAGAGCGTGCGCTGATAGTTAAAAATGATATAGTTCTGCTTGACGCTAAGAAATACAAAAGCTTGTACTTGGTAAATATGTTCAGTCCTAAAGAAAATACAAAGATTTGCAGAGTAGCAGAAACTAAATATGATAATTCGTTAGAAATTTGGCACCGTCGATACGGACATCTTAATATGGCATCTCTTCGAAGGCTAAAAGATAAGGATATGGTCCAAGGTCTTCCAAGATTTAATTCTTTCGTATCCAGTTGCGTAACTTGCCTTAGGGGAAAGCAAACTCGGCTCCCATTTCCAATTAAAAATGAAAAATCTACCAAAATGCTATTAGAGCTAGTTCACACTGATCTTTGGGGTCCATTCAAAACAGAATCTTTGCGAAAATGCATATATTTCGCTACATTTATTGACGACTGGTCAAGGAAGATTTTTGTTTATTTTTTGCAAAGGAAGAGTGATTATCTGGATGTATTTAAAATTTTTAAAAGTCAAGTAGAAAATGAAACGAACAAAAGGATTAAAGTTTTGCGAAGCGATAATGCACGTGAACTTGTTGGTATTGATTTTTCGAAATATTTAAGTTCAAATGGAATCAAACATAAACTGACTGCGGAATATACCCCACAACAGAACGGAGTTGCCGAGCGAATGAATCGCACTCTTGTTGAGATGACTCGGTGTTTTCTACTTGATGGAAATTTTCCAAAATTTTTGTGGGCAGAGCTAATTCACACAGCAGCCTATATTCGGAATCGTTGTCCAACTAATCTTAATGTTGACCGAACTCCAGAACAGATTTGGACCGGAAGGATACCAAAAGTTAGCCATTTACGTCAGATAGGATGCAGAGCATTTGTTTTGAATAAATCTCCAAGCAGATCAAAGTTAGATCCTAAAAGTGAAGAATATGTCCTAGTAGGTTATTCAGACGAATCGAAATCTTATCGCTTGTGGCAAAGGGACTCTCGAACAGTAATTAAAAGTAGAGATGTTCGCTTTATAGAAGAAGTATCAAATGATATAGAGAATTACAAAGAGTTTATATTAAATGATGGAATAAAAGAAGGTCAAGTTTTTTCGGACAAGAGTAAAATGAAAAATTGTGATGATGAGTTACTAGAAGCTGAAAAGAAAGACGAGTATGAAGATGCATTTTTGGAGGCCGAGGGAACTTTTAATGAAGAGAGAAATGCAAAAATAGAAAATGAAAAAAATGAATTAAATTTTGAAAACATTAAAGGAACTAATGGAAATAAAAATGAAAAGTTAACGGAAGAGTTGATGACTAAAAAAACAACAACAAAAACATTCACAAATGAGAAAGACTCGATAAGTAGTCGAACAAGGGCGAAACATCATTCAAATTATGCTATGGAAAGGGCCTTTAATGCATGTCAGTATGATGATCCAGCCAACTATCAAGACTTAAAAACATCACCGCATGCAGAAGAATGGTATGTTGCTATGAATGATGAGTACAATTGCTTAATGAAGCATAATACCTGGACACTTTGTGATTTGCCCTCCGCCAGAAATACAATCGGATGTCGATGGGTTTTTAAAACCAAATATTTGCCTGATGGGAGTGTTGATCGTCGGAAAGCAAGACTTGTTGCGCAGGGGTACAATCAAAAGTATGGAATCGACTATATGGATACTTATTCACCGGTCATTCGCCAAAGTTCGTTGCGGCTGATTTATGCACTGTCTGCAGAGCACGATTTACAACTTCATCACCTCGATGTATCAACGGCGTTTTTGAACGGCCATTTGAAGGAGGAACTTTTTATGAAACAACCAGAGGGTTTTGTTGATGCTGATCATCCGAATAAAGTTTGTCGTCTTCATAAAGCGTTATATGGATTGAAACAAGCCAGTAGACAGTGGCACAAAACTCTAGATGATAAACTTAAAATTCTCCAACTAACGCAATCTAAATATGATAGCTGTATTTACTTTCGAATCAAGAACAGTAATCTAAAAACTATATTAGGTATATATGTTGATGACATTGTCATCGCATCAAATGAAAACAACTTTGTCATGGAAATAAAACAAAGCCTTTCGCAAAGTTTTGAAATACGAGATCTAGGACATCCGTCGTTGTGTATTGGATTAGAAATCTCAAAGGAGCAGGGCATGCTCTCAATATGCCAAACAAATTATATTAACAAACTTATTTTAAAATACAATTTGCAAAATTCAAAACCGGTTAACATACCGATGCAGGCCAAGTTGAAACTTGAGAAAGAACCAAAAATTAGTGGAGAAAACGAGCCAATAGAATGTTTGAAATATCAAGAACTTATAGGATCTTTAATGCATCTCTCGGTATTTAGCCGTCCTGATATTGCTTATAGTATTAGTACACTTTCTCAGTTCAGTCAAAATCCGAAAAAACAACATTGGACTACTGCGATTAATTTACTACGTTATATTAATGCTACAAAACACGCGAGGCTTGAATTCCGAAAAATGGGGTTACCCTTAGTTGGCTATGTTGACGCAAGTTGGGCAGAGGATCGAAACGATTCAAAATCTCAAAGTGGTTATTGTTTTATATTTGCAGGTGCTGCCATAAGTTGGGAATCCAGAAAACAACACACCGTTGCCACCTCAAGCGCTGAAGCAGAGTACATCGCCTTAACTGAAGGAGCAAGGGAAGCATACTCAATTCGCTACTTACTCGAAGAGCTAAACGGTGCGAACTCCGAAGCGACGACTATTTTTTGCGACAACCAGAGTGCTCAACACATAGCCGAATATGGTGGAAAATATTCAAGGACGAAGCATATTAATTACAAGTACCACTTTATACGACAGGCGATTGAAGAAGGTGCTGTCCGTGTGAAATATCTACAGACGAATGAGATGGTTGCAGATGGCCTCACAAAAGCATTACCAAAAATCAAACATTATTTTTGCTTTACAAACTTTGGAATCAATTTTGATGTTAATTAATCGTTTTACTATTGAGGGGGAGTGTTGAAACAACAATATTAAAACTATCAACTTATCATTGTGAATTATACTAATAACTTACTACACATAAAGCTAATTAGTAAGAACTTTTTTCTTTCTCACTCACTTCCTTCTAACCATTATTATTATCTTCCATTCTGTTGAATAAAGAACTCTTTTGTACATTTGACTGATCTGTTTTTTCCTCTGGAATCCTCACGTTTATTAAGATATTCAAATTAAAATCTCCCAAAATGATTAAGTTTTTTGATTTTTCTTTCTCCAAAAGTCCCGAAATTCTTTTATGAACATTGACATATATATTGTATTGTATTGTATTGTATGTGCAGTGGGGTCATCAGTAGATGACAAGCACTTAGACCTATTGGTCCATTGTACTTCAGCATAGCTGCCCGCTCGCTGCTTATTGGCGATTAGTAAGATTCAGTGAGGGAGAACCTGCCAGTAGCCTTGGCAAAGCGAAGAATATTAGCAAGTTCAATGTCCCCCATCTCATCTTCGTTGACGAATTGTTTACATATAGTGGTGAGCCTGGTTCTGGCGAAAGCAGGACATTCACAGATGAAGTGAGATGCCGCTTCATCCACCTCTAGGCAGCACTCACATAGGCCCGAGCTCCTAATGTGGATGGTTTTAAGGTGCTCGTTAAGAGGACTGAAACCGGAGACGAGACCAATCAAGGATCTCAAGTCTTTCCTGTTTAGTCCAAGCAAAAACTTAGCTCTGCTGATTTTAGGACCGTCCACTAGCTTCTTCGAATACCTGCATAAGACCAGGTCATGCCAGTATTCGGAATGTTGTTGGCACAGAGCCGAATCCATTTCACGTTTGTGGACGGATTAGCAGCATCCTATGGATGGTTGTGGGCCAATGAAGGCTGTTGAAGAGCCCTTCCTGGCCAGAGCATCCGCTCTTTCATTACCCTGGATACCTGTGTGCCCAGGAACCCAGGCAAGTGATACTGAGTTACATCTTCCCAGACGGTTAAGCTTAACCATGGTTGCCTCAACTATTTTTGAGTTGAGAGAGTCAGCCGAACAGGCTTTGATAGCGGCTTGGCTATCTGATCAGATGTATAAGGTTTTACCCTTAATCCTTCTCCTTAACAGGATAATGGCGGCAGTGGCAATCGCAAAGATTTCTGCCTGAAAAACAGTTGTTTGTCTACTCAAGGCTGCAGATAGATTTATCCGACAGTCTCTAGAGTAGACCCCGGCTCCGGAGATACCGTCAATAAGTGAGCCATCCGTACATGAAATGACATCACCCGGCCTAAAGCCATTCCACCCCTCACTGTTCCATTCCTGCCGTTCAGGAAGGATGACCTGAAAACGGCGCTCAAAGACTTGCTTCATGCACACAGTGTCAAGTGCTCATCCCCGATGGCCAGGTAGGCTGTCATAGAGAGCTCTGTACCTACCACCTCTAGCCCCATCACCTAGATTGACCTGCCGTCCAAGTACTACACACATACGGTATAGCGATTTTCTGGCCTCACTCTCAGCAAGGAACTGCAAGGGAGGTAAACAGAGCAACACTTCCATAGCAGCAGTGGGAGTTCCTCTCATCGCACCTGTAATGCATAAGCACGCAAGGTGTTGTAGCTTCACCATACAATCGCACCATACATAAGGTATGGCCTAACGATGCAGTGAACCAGCCTGGGACTAAGTCCCCAGGTTCTGCTGAACATCCTACGGCACTGCCAGAGAATGTTAGTTAACTCCGCCATAGATTTATATGCCATAGATTTCTATGCTGGTCCCAAGCCCGGATAAAGGAGGAGGGTTTAGGTTAACGGGGGGAACTCCACCCTATCCCTAGCAAAATCCTGACCCCTACATGAAAGACTAGGCTAGAAAAGCAAAAACAACAAACATGAACGACACAACAAATAACAAACAAATTCGAGTGGGGATATCCGCTCAAATGTCGGTAGAGACCGCGGCTACCGGCGCGGCCTTGGCGCCCCAGCTAATGGGGGTGATGAAGCGCCAGCGGTTTATACAGCTAACATGAGAAACACGACAAACACGACATCACGAACGAAACGTAACAAGAAACAGAACAAGCAACGGGTACTGAACATACTGACGCAACATGCCACAAGACAGGACGAGACGACTGCTACTCCGGCGCTAAGCGCTGTCACGAGGTTAAGCTGGGAGCTCAAGCTGGCGGATGCACCCAGCGTACTGGCCGATCCTGGCCGGCACAAAGATACGACTGCTGGTAAGAGCGAAGAGCCTGACGAAGCGAGCACGGGATTTTCTGTCCAGCACGTCCACCGATGCTCCCCTCTGCGGCCCTTCCAGGAAGAAGGCGACCCTCAGGAAAAAGCTGAAGAAGCTCTCTCTTGAGGAATGTGAGAAGGCTCCTTCCGGCTGCTCCTCATAGGATTCCGCGTCTGATGAGCTCTGCGAATCGGCTAGCGTTGAAACCACCAAGAAATCAGGAGGAAGAAGCGAGGAGGAATGGTGGACGCGAAGAGTAGGGTTGCTGGCCCGTACCTACTGTGATACACACATCGTCAGCGTACCCAATAACAAGGTGACCTTCCAAATCAAGTATTCTCAACAAGGAGTCGACCAACAGGTTCCACAATGTAGTACACCGCCCTGCGCAAAGCCTTTAACAGCGCGCACAGTTCTTACGCAGCCGCCAACAGCAGCTGTAACTTATCTGCTCTTAAGCATTTCCAGGATCCATTCCACAGTTGTAGAATCGACGCCCTTCAGTGTTAAGGCAGACTCAATTCTGCAAAAGGTGGGATTGTCAAAGGCACCCTCAATATCCATGAAGACAGCAAGAGCATAGTTCTTACGGTCGAGCGCCCTACGCACTCTGGCCGTCAGATCCGTTAATGCCGTCTCAGTGGACTTGCCTTTTTGATAGGCGTGTTGGCTATCATGAATACCCAGCGAAGCTGGAATGCTCTTAAGCCGTACGTCAATCAATTTTTTAAGGCCCTTTAACAGAAATGATGAAAGGCTAATATTCCTGAAGCTTTTGGGAAGATCATAGGCGGCCTTTCCCGGTTTGGGAATGAAAACCGCCCTAGCTCTTCTCCAGGCCAAAGGAATATGTCGCAGAGCCATGCTAGCTCTGTAGATTCTAGTTAGCAGTGTGAACAAAATCTCTATACCCTTTTGCAAGAGTATGGGATAGATGCCATCAGGTCCAGGAGCTTTGATAGAAGAAAAGGACAGGATAATAGCTCTCGCCCTCTCTCTCGTAACAATACTCGCCGCGACCCGCCACTGCTCAGTGGTAGCTCTGCTTTTGTTTGGCCAAACGCAACTATCCACGGCTTTGCAGCCAGGAAAGTGGGAGTCCATTAGCAGTTGAATTGCCTCCTCATTGAAGTTGGTCGAGGTGCCAACAGGCTTCCGAAGGACGTCAAGCCTGGCTCCCGGATCAGCTGAGAGGACTCTCTGCGATCTCGAAACCGCGCTAACGTCCTTCAGTTCTCCGCAGAACATCTGCCAAGATACCTTCTTAGCGCTCTTAATTTGCCTCTTGTACTCCTTCTGCGCATCCGCATGAGAAGACCAATCGGCTACCAGGTTAGACTTCCTGGCCCTGTTAAACAGCCTCCCCTCTCTTTTGCTGAGAAGGGATAACTTAGCGTTCCACCATCGGGTTGGTTTCGCACCGCCAACCTCCTTCTCCGGGCAAGCAGTATGGAAGGACGTAATAATACCGCTGTGTAGCGTGTCGGTCGCCTTATCCAAGTCATCGCTACTAAGGATCCTGATAGGCAGGGAACCTATCTGACCCCGCAATTCCGTGGAATAGACGTCCCAGTCAGTGCGTCGCACATTCCTGATTTTGCTTCTGATCGGTCGATCTGCACTTAACTTATAAATAACATACCGATGATCAGATGCAGTTTCCTCCCTTGAAACCCTCCAGCCTGAAACGATGCCAGATGCAGCAGCGGTTGCTACTGTCACTTCAATAACTTGCCGCCTCACCCGAGTGACAAAGGTTGGCTTATTACCAGTGTTCGGTATATCGAACTGGCTGGCAGCAAAGAAATTTAAAAGGGATTCACCCCTGCTATTTGAGTCAGTACTACCCCAAACGCGATTATGTGCGTTCGCGTCCATACCAACGATCAAATGCTTGTTACCTCGTCGAGCATGCTCGACAAGCCCTACCAGTTTCACCGTTGGAGGTGGGGCCAGTGAGTCGAATGGGAGGTACACTGAGGCTAAAAAAATCTCAGTAACCAACCCTCATCGCTTAAGACACATTTTAATAGCTGTACAGTCTCGAAAACTGAACTCAGGCATAAGACTAGCATCTAAGCCCTTTGCTACAAAGATGCACGTGCGAGTATTAATAATCCCAGGCTTTACAAAAATTGCTCCTGGTACACCCGAGATGCCACTTACCGCCCCCTTATACAAATAAGGTTCCTGTATGAGGCACATCTCTGTATGAAGTTTTCCAAGACCACGACACAATGTAGGTGAAGCCGCCTTGGAATCGTGCAAATTGATTTGAAGGACCTCCAGTGATGAGCTAGCCATAGAGCTAATTACCACTGGAAGTTCCAGCCTTCTCTCCCCTCTTTTCTGGCCTGAAGAACAGGCGACCAGTGAGGAAAAAAGGCGGATAAGAGCACTTCCCAAGCATCTTCGCCGAATCGTCATCAACACCAAAAGTATACAGACGGCCATCCTTCATTTTGTTGAAGTGATAGACCTTCCCAAATATATATAGTGTTGGCATATCTATATGACGTATAATAGCAAAAATGGGTGGAAACACGTTATAGGCAACTCCGTATTAATATATAGATTTAAATATTTTTTTAAATCCGTCTACTGACACGCCCACAGTTAAATAAAACAATTTCATTGAAAGACCAAAGTTTGAGCTAGGGAGCGTTTTTTTACGAAAGCTTCGTTTTTCGATTAAATCCTTTAAATGTTGTATAACAAAATATATAGAGCGTGCTTAACAATTCAACCATACTTGAACTTTTGTCACCCCCACTTATGAGGGATAGGAATAAGAATAGGGTACCCAACAGTTTTTTTTCATTTTTGAAGGAAGTCCAAATCCCAGAGCACTCAGACTCGGTAACGGTCCATTGTACTTCCAGCATAAGTTGTATGTTGTTGTTCCCTATGGGGATTGAACCTGCACCGCAAGGGTCAAAATCCAACACACTACCATCTACACCATCGCCACCACTTAACTACATCCCAATAGTCATCTTTATAATATAAAAATAGTATTGATGTGCCAAAATTGAAAAAGAACGTTCTACTTGTTTCTAGTATGCGCGATAATTAGAAAATTAGTGAAGTGACTGCAAACTGGAAGACCGGGGTTGATAATGGACGAAGATGACCTATGGTTGCTTTTAATAGTCTGATGAATGTAGCGGGAAAAAATTTATGGTTTTTACAATCCCAATAAAAAAAATCCAACACAGAGCCTTCTTGAAAGCTCCATACTATGATCCCATAAACGCGCATTTCAGAAGACCAGCAGTGTACACATCTTGCCTACAAATTATAGGACGAATACTTGCGAAAATATGTAAATTAGATGGGCTTTTGTAATGGCTTAAAACAACAAAATATGTCTTTGTAGCTTTTGATCCTAAAAAGAACGGTAAGACGCGATACAATTATTGTACTTCATGCAAGATATATTTTTGTTTGGATCATGCAATTATAATTTGACCCGACTGCTATGGTGCGACTTCTGGTGGTGATTGATTTATTTTAATTTTAATCCTTATTATTTTACATTTTACTTTCCTTAATTTTTTTTTACAATTTTCTCAGTACGTGAAAGGGTATAATGTACTTTTGCACGAAATCTTATATAAATTTATGTTTGTATATCAGCACGCGAATGGAGTTTTTATTTTTAAGATTACGAAGTTTTTTTTCAAAGCAAAAAATATTTTGTTAAAATTTTTGTAACATGCTGAAAAAGTAAATTTTTTTAGACGAATAAATAATTAAAAGATTGTTATTTGTTAATTAAACAAATTATTCGATACAAACTTGCTATATTTCTTTTAACTGATCTTATTCTGCCGATACGCATCTACAAGTTTTATAAATATTTTTGAAACATAAAATAAAAAAAAACGGGCTCTTAAAAAATCGGTTCCAGAGACCGTGCGTGGGTATGTGATATTTGTGTTGTATGTATTGGCGTGGGTATATCAAGCTTAAAAGAAGACTAAATCCATCAGTTCTTTGAATTGAAAAATGACTCTTAAAGCAATGTGTGGGTAAATGTCATTCAAAAGCAAAAGCAAGGAAAAATTCGCACAAAGGGTAGTTGAGCGAAATGAAAGGAAATTTGAGGTGAGCACCATTACTGACCAATAGTCAGATAACACTGTTAATCTTATATAATGAACTGTCGCTGACAAGCATTATTATTCAAGTTGGTACATTTTTGGAACACCTCCGATGCAAGTAGGTGTCCATCCATACAAAGTGTAGATTTTTGTTCTAGTTAACTAACAATTCAAAGCGCATTACCAGTTAATTCTGATTTACCGAACCCCACCCACTCAATTTTCAGTTGAGGGAAGGAGAAGTCAAGATTTTAACTCGAAACAAATGCATTTGAAAGGATTCCGATTTAAAGTCAAGACAAGTCCTTTTGTAAACTACATGAAAGGAAAAATGTATTTCACATTTGCGTTGTTGCTTGGTTTGCCTCATATTTTTGGACGGTGGTGAGTATAATATATTTCTAGACACGATTCGAAACACATTTGCTGGGTATGCGCTGGTATTCATACTTATTCAATGCATTGTTTTGTTAACACATTTTCATGCAGGATCACGGAGAATATTTTTATTCTCCCATTTCTTTGCCTTTGTACAATAGTTTCACAAAAGAATAAGGGCGAATGAATATGGCAAATATGTATATTATTCTTCACAACAAGAATTCGCTTATAAAATGTGTGATTGATAGACTTGCGAACGTGGAAAATACTCTAATTTTTTTTTACGTACAAAAGCTAATATATACAATACATATTAGCATCATTTTGATGATACAGTTAATCGGCGCTTCCATTGGGAAGAAATATGACTATCATATTTTTGAGCCTGTTCCAAATGTTGGGGACAATAATAAGGTACACTGACTTACGGAGAGAAAAAGAATAAAGAAATAGGATAGAAGTTTTGGTTGCAATTATAGAGTTTTTCTTCACGGTGGTGTCTTTTTGTGTATATCCAGCTAAAAATGCCTTTTCTCCAATAAAATAAAATATACTTCAATACTTTTCCTAACTAGAGATCTATTTATTCTTTAGTGGAAGCTTACAATGGTTACAAGTTGGGTCGGAAGTCGAGATGAGAAAGAAAGACAAACCACGTTGGCTATTTGACATAAAGTAGGGATGTTGTTTCTTCGATATCTACGTCATGTTGGCAGCTACTTTCGTTCAATACCACGGCAGCGTTTGGAAATACGTAACAGTCCTCAACACTAATATTAAGTATACCCTAAGCGATCCACGGGATTCTTGTTTCGGGTACTCCGTCTTACTGTCGGCTGACTATATACATTCGGCTTGCTATCAGTGTGTGGTTCTTGAACAGCTTGAACTGTACACTCAGGTCTCTCTACATTTGACTCACTCTTTAATGGTTCCCTTATCGTTGCTTCAAGGTCTTGATCTGAAAGAATAGATGGAATTTTGCAACGCGTAATCAATTGTGTTACCTCCAAATCAGAATCCTTCGATATTTTTGATGGATCGATTTTGCACTTCATTATTTGATCTACGTGTCTTCGCCAAAGTTTTCCATTCACATTTATAAAGTAGTGTAGTAATCCATCTCTGCGTACTATCTTGCCAAATTCCCACTTCTTATCCTTGGATGTGTAATTGCTCACCTACACCGTATCACCCGAATAATACGGTGTTCCATTTGGGTACGACGCCCCTCCAGTTTCTGTTGAAGGGACTCGATATATCCAGAACGAACCAAATCCAACCGTACTCGAATATCTCGCTGCAGGAACAAAACGCATGGAGCAACTCCCGTTGTAGAATTTGGTGTTTTCTTGTATTGCATAAGGTAATTGGAGAGCTTCAAGTTTAAGTCTCCTGAGTCCTTCGCCATCTTACGAGGGACCACCTTCATATTCTGCACGAATCTTTCTGCCTGGCCGTTAGTCGCTGGATGATAGGGGGCGGAGAACTTATGAAGTATTCCATTTGCTCTCGTAAAATCCTTGAACTCCCCCGACGTAAAAGGAGAACCGTTGTCGC
The DNA here is from genome assembly GCA_949715645.1 of Portevinia maculata. Classification (NCBI taxonomy): domain Eukaryota; kingdom Metazoa; phylum Arthropoda; class Insecta; order Diptera; family Syrphidae; genus Portevinia; species Portevinia maculata. Next base: position 46,647,798 of record OX454528.1, on the reverse strand, counting down.
TGACTAATGTTACTGGTAGTCCAAAACGAGCAAAAATTTCCCGCAAGACGGCTATAGTCTTCGAGGCTGTCATACATGTTACTGGAACGATTTCTGGCCACTTTGAATGCGCGTCAACCACGATCAGAAAATATTTGTCCATAAACGGTCCAGCGAAGTCTATATGGACTCTCTGCCATGCAATAGTGGGGTACTCCCACGGGTGTTGAACCTTCCTTGTAGTTTGCTTCCTAACACTCCTGCATGCAAAAACATTCCCGTGCCATGTTCTCTATATCTGAATCGATGCGCGGCCACCAAACGTAACTCCTGGCAAGTGCCTTCATCTTTACTATTGCAACGTGTGCCACATGCAATTCAGATAGGATGAGCTTTCTCAAACTTGCAGGTATTACCACTCGATTATTTCTGAGGATTATTCCATTACACAAAGAAAATTGTTCATCTTTACCTTCAAAATCCGGTTGCTGGAGTTTTTTTTCCCGTCAAGAAATGCAAATGCACCTGCTTCAACACCTCATCTTTTGCTGTCTCCTTTACAATTTGCTTTTGCGTAACCGGAACCGTGTCAAATTGCTGCATTTGGTAGTAGGTTATGTCATCGTCTTCAGTGGAACTTTTCGATTGCAGTGGCAGACGCGATAGTGCATCTGCATTGCAATGCGCCTCCGTCGACCTGTACACGATGTCATAGTTGAATCCTTGAACAAATTGGGCATAATGCAGCATGCGAGTTGCCACCATGCTTGGCAGATTTTTATCTGGGCTGAAAATAGCAACCAAAGGTTTATTGTCAGTGATCAAAATAAACTTACGTCCATAGCAATATTGAAAAAATCTCTTCAGGGCCCAGAATATCGCGGTAGCTTCTTTGTCTATATGACTATAATTTCTCTCCGATGCTGACGGAGATCTAGAGGCGTACGCTATGGGATGTTCCTGTCCGCTAGGAAATGTGTGTGACAGCAATGCTCCAAGTCCGTATGGACTTACGTCTGTGGCCAAAGACAAAGGTAGAGTAGGATCATACGCCACAAGCACCACATCTGAAGCAACCTCGTCTTTAATGAGATTAAATGCCTCCTCGCATTCCTTGCTCCAGCTGAAAACAACGTCCTTTTGCAGCAGATGGTAGAGTGGCTGCATTTTGGCCGATAGATGTTTTAGAAACATACCGTAATAATTTACTAACCCTAACCAGCTTCGCACCTCTGTGATGTTCCTTGGTGCGGGCGCATCCATTATTGCTTGAGTCTTATCTTTTTTTTTCTCCAGTCCTCTTGCCGAAATCAATATGACCTAGGTAAGTGATGGATTTTTCAAAAAACTTACATTTGTTAAAGTTAACCCGCAGTCCCACAGCGTTAAGTCGGCCCAGCACTTCCTCTAAGCGAGCTATATGCTCTTAAATATTTTTATCTTGGACTTTGATGTCATCAAGAAACACACACACTTCTTTGATGCCTTTCAACTTCTGTTGGATATATCGGTGCAGGGAAATAACTTCACGGGCAATAACTTCACATGGGCAATAACTTCACCTCGAGTGGGCAATAACATCACTTTTTTTTGTGAACTTATTTCCCACCTATAATTTGAGAATTTCTCTGTTATAACTAAAGACACTTGCATCCACTCCAAATCAAACAGTGACCCCAAGCAGGGGGGATATGCATTGGGGGGATATGCATTGCACTGTTTATTTGATTAGTTGGGAAATCCCAAGTAGATTCCATAAACAGTGCAATGCCTTTGGGGGGGGGGACATGCTGCCCCCCTGCAACCTCCCTGCTTGGGGTCACTGTTTGATTTGGAGTAGTTGCGAGGTAAGGTTCTTGAATTATCATAAAATGTTAAGAGAAATTATTTCCCACAAAAAAGTGGAGTTATTGCTCACCTATGGTGGGCAATAAGTTCACAAAAAAAAGTGAAATTATTGCCCACTCGAGGTGAAGTTATTGCCCGTGAAATTATTTCTCTTCACCGGATATATCTCTGCTAAATCGCCGGGGCCACCTTGGATTTTATGGGGTTTGTTTTTCTCTTCTGGGAGAAAAAATTCGCTCAGATGATTTATATAAAATAGATCATGATGCCTGTAGATCTATTGACTGAAGTTGTTTTTGACCAGCCGTTCCACCTCTATTTCTTTGCTGCGGGTGCTGCGGGGGCAGCGTGCCACTCATGCACACGCGTGCCAGATGTCCAATTTTTTACATTTTGAACAAATTGTGTGAATGTGACGACATACATTACCAAGGTGTTGCTTATCCCCGCAACGAAAACAACTTGTTTGTACCGTGTGCAACTGTTTACCCAATGTTTGCTGCCGTTGCTTACCAAATCTTTGTTTTTATAAGGATTATATTTCGTCATTTGATTTTGATAATTCATTGAAGTGGTGGATTGCAGATTTTGGATTTCTTTTGAATCCTTTTGTGCCGATTCAATTGCAAGCGTGGCCGTGACGCAATCAATGAATTTGTTGTTAGGTTCCTGGAGTTGAATGAGTTTCACTAGCCAGTGAGAATTTCGTAAACCCCTTATAAACTGTTGTCTCAAATGTGCATCGGCTGTTGATGCTTGGCAAGAAGCACATTTAAAAATGCAATTTTTGCACATTTTCTTTAAATCTGCCACAAAATTTGCTATGCTTTCTCCTTCGTGTTGGATACGTTTGGTGAACCGATTTTGTTCAGCAATTACGCTGGGTGCTGGGTGTAAATGATCCTTTACCAATTTGACCAGCTCATCGTAAGATTTAGACTGTGGTTCGTCCGGGCTTGTTAAATTGCAAAGAGGTTGTAAGGTTTTTGCACCAATTGCACGAACTAACCAATCGTTTTTGCTCTTACGCACGTCCTCCGTAGACCCAGTCAATTTTTTCAACCTGAAAAAAATTTCTAGTCTTTTAATAAAGATTTCCCAACTTTCGTTATCCTCGTTGAAGTTCTCATGTTGAATGATTTCCTGCTGTGATTGACCGGTAGTATTACCCTGAGTCGCAGTTTCGACCGCCGATAAAAGCGTCTTTAATTGATCAGCATTCATCTTAATGGGAATTCGTGGGATTCTTGCTCCTCCTCGTCGCCACTGTTGTGTATATCCAGCTAAAAATGCATTTTCTACAACAAAATAAAATATACTCCAATACTTTTCCTAACTAGTGATTTATTTATTCTTTAGTGGAAGCTTACGATGGTTACCAGTTGGGTCGGAAGTCGAGATGAGAAAGAAAGACAAACTACGTTGGCTATTTGACATAAAGTAGGGATGTTACTCGTAGTTTCTTCGATATCTCCGTCATGTTGGCAGCTACTTTCGTTCAATACCACGGCAGCGTTTGGAAATACTTAACGTGTCTAAATTGCTTTTTTTATTAAATCCAAATCGCAGAGCCCTCAGACTCGGTAACGGTCCATTGCAATACTAGGCAGAAATCCGCTTTTTGGTGTGGAAAGAAGAAAACAAGGTGTCATTCCTCATGGGAATTGAACCTGCACCGCAAGAGTCAGAAACCAACACACACTAGCGTCGCCACCCTTCTAAATTGCTTAGAGGAGAACAAGTTTTCTTGCATTCATTTCAAATCTCGGACTTGGCTGATATTTGAACGAGCGACCTCCCAATCAGTTTGCCACTCGTATTTATGTTGTTTAAAATTGAAAACAAAAGTCCTTCGTATGATAGTAATTGGTTTTCATTTCTAATGTATAGCGAATTTCAACCAAAATTAAAATTACGAAATGTTCGGCATGGTCAATATTGAATTTGGTAATCACATATAATAGTCTGCGAACATTGACATTAAAGATTTTTACTTGTGCTACCATTTACTTTGAGTAATTCGGTTGCTGAACAGGATTCCGTAGAGGGGCCAGCCATGGTCGACATGTTATAGTAAAGTAGCAAATGGCAAATCGGGAACGTTTCCCCAAGGTATTTCCCAGATGGCAGTGGAGAACTCTTAACATTTCATCCTCCCACTGGGGTTTGCCACAATCCACGAACATTTCTATATAACAGCGTTGTACCATTACTTCTCATTTTCAACTACTTGCAGGCTAACGACAATTTAGTCGTCCTTAACCTGCAGTGGTAACAAGCCGATTTAACTGTAGTAAATACGTTTGTCGTTACTAATTGCTTTGTGAGTGTTTTTGGCAGTCGTGAAAAACTGTTTTTGATTTTTAGTATCTGTTAGTACCTACATATTCTCGCTTACTGGCCCTTAAACGGCTGCTTTAATCTTAACTATTTCCGCTTTAACCTTAACGCATTTTGGGCACCTGGCAGTCGTCAACAGGAACCGCCGGGAGCCAACGGAGGCATTAAAATATCATTTACCACTCCTGGCCCCATTTAATGATGAAGATCGCGGCCTTGGAAAACCCGCCTTAGCTCCAGCAAGACAAGCATTTATGTATATGTTTACCAAAATACAGAAACTGCTCGACCGGTTACCGATATTGGGGCATCTTGCTACGCTTCTCATCGCCAATAATGGCTACTTTTTCCAGTTTTCTTGGTTTCAGAGGCAACGTTGTTCTTTACAGGATTGTTTCCGTCTTCTGAAAGTTGATTTATAACTTCCAGTCCTGGCAATATAGCTAAATTTGATCGAAGACGCTCTATATCAGTACATTGATGACCTAAATTAAAGGACCTGATCTGTGAGCCAAAAACCATCGGAATACGCTATAGCATATTTAATTGAAGCTATCAGATCACTCATGTAGATGTTAAACAGGATCCTGGAATCCACTACCCCTGGGCAAAGTTTACAAACCCACCTCCGCGGTGGTTCAGACAAAGTCTACTTATCCAACTCCGTAGCGCTTCAGACAGAGTCAAACAAACCCAACGTTTCCTGGTACTTAGGCGGGGATTCGGACAAAGTTTACAAATCCAATTCTGTTGCGGTGCAGACAGAGTCAAATAAAACCAACCCCTCCTGTAACTCATGCGGCGGTTCGGACAAAGTCAACAAATTCAACTCCATAAGAGTAGGGTCGGTGGATCGGGCTAAAAAAATCAAAGTCTTCCTATTCCTTCCGTATTATTAGCGACGGTTCGGACAGAGTCAACAAAGCCAAACCCTCCCGGTATTCAGGCGGCGGTGCGGACGAAGTCGACAAATGCAACTTCGTTTGGCCCCTAGAGATTATATATTCCAAATTTCAGCTTCCTAGTTTGTAGCATTGTTAGGTGGGAAGGTGAATTTAGGTGTTGGTTGACCTGAATCCCTTGGCAGCAGTAGGCACGCTTGCGATCGCACGGCGTTAGCTCGACGGTGGGATGGGATCTTGCTGCCTCCCAATGCGCACATAAGATTTCGTGCCTGGTTACTATTATTCCTTTATGTGGGGAAGTATTAAAAGGACGGGATGTGAAGAGTAAAGAGAATAGAGAGTGATCAAGAAAGAACTATTTGAAATCTAGGGGAAAGAATTATTTGAACGAAGGAAGCTTATTTTGTTTCAGATGTTGTGAAACTTTATGACGTGCCCTCCCACATGCAGACGGTGGTTACCGGGTGCACCTTGACTACCCCTAGTCATTTTATATTGGGGATAGTCCCTTAAGATGCCCTTGCAGACGATTAACCTATCACGACCTTAATAGCTGCGGAACTTAAGCGATATTGGAAAACATGTTTTATTCAGCTAATCACACAATACTATGGTTAGATAATAGTTTATTATTCTTAATATGTAATTCATCTAGATATGGGATCATATTAGGACATTTAATAGATAAATGGGAGACTTCAGTATAAGTTCTAAACGTAATTGCATGTTACTAAGATAACTTATAATATGTAGATCAAAGTAGGTACTCGTATATATTGAATTAAATGAATTTTACTGAGCGTTATATTTTATTTGACAATATGCAGATTGTATAGTTATTTATGGATAGAAAAGTATTTGGTATGCTATATTTAAATTTGCCAAAGAAATTACGAATTGGTACAACTTGTACTTACAGTTCGTCCCGTATCGATGAAAAGTTGTGGCCACAAGTTTCCTTCTGTGATGACGGATGATGTTTCGTAGAGTTGATGACTGATTAGAATTATACTCAGTTTTCGTTTCGTGTTAATCACCTTTGTACGAGTACTATATAAGTAAATATAATTTCTAAGGCAACGTTTTTTTTTTGTATGATTTAACACTAGGATAGGAAATTTTAAATAGTTAAGTTATGTAAGATAGGATTCATGTATAGGTACTTTAAGCAAAATCAAAAAAAAAAATTAGGTTAAGTAACAAAACCATGCAATCACACACAAAAAAAATTACTAGGCTATCACTTGTGTGGAATTTAATTTAAATGTATTAATTTAAATGAATTTTGTTTCTTTATTCACTGAAATGCTTTTGGAAAGATGTTGTAATGTGGGACGAGATGAATTCAGGGATCTCGATGTGTTGTTTTTGTTTTCTTTTTGCTTGGTGTAACCTCGTGCTCTTGCTGACTGTGTGCTTCCTCTTCTTGTTGGAGCTGAAGCATTCAAAAGCTCAAATGCACAAACAAAATGCTCGTAATGATCAGCGATGATCATTTACGAAGTGAATACCAGAAAATGTTTTTTTTTTGTTGCGGACGCTCCAGCTCAAATTCTCTATACTTTTGTAGAGAAGTTAGCGAGCTTTGTTTGGAGGGCGTCCGCTATTTCTGTGGACAGAAATAAAACAAATTTATTACTGTCAAATAGGTTTAGATTTTGACACTAACGTACCTTATAGCGTTTTGCTGATAATCTCTGGGATGAACTATCCCCGTTCAGGGATAGATGGCTTTATTGTGCTGATGGTGAGCAGGCAGTCTGTCGGTTGGAGTTTCAGCGTGGGGCGTTTGACTTTAGTTGGAAAGTCTTTTGTTCCAGTGACTCTTCCCAAAACTAACCCTATTAAACCATGTACATACATATAGTACGCAAATTCGCTAACAAATATTATTTTGACCACGATCTTACCTTCGAAAAATGGTTCAATTCCAAGTATCTATATACTTTCGAGGGTAATTGGTATTTGGTAAAGCGGTTTCCGATGAGAACACGTTACTACCACACTGCCTGTACACAAAAAGAAAGATCGTGGCGATCGTGGCTTAGAAGATACCTTTTTCCTGACTGTGTGGACCATAGTTCACTGGCAAAAAAAAGGATGCATTCACAATAATTGCAGGGGTGCGTTTGGTTTTGTGTCCGGTTTGATTAATGGGTGTGGGGAGTCAGACGTTACGTTTAAAACCTAACGAAAATTCAAGGTAGATTAATATTCGTGGCTTAAGGTGTTCGCCACAAGTTTAAACTTTGATTTTTCGATTAAACGTTTTTTTTTAAATAGTGGGCGTGTTAGTAGGCGGATTGTAAAAATCTTTTAAAATTATCATTAACTCTTAATTCACTAGGTGAGTCCCTGGGACTCACCCATCTTTTACTTTCGCACGCAGATCGTGCATTTCTACGAGTACATACAGACATATAAGATCCACAGTACCTTCATGCAGTGTGGTGACAAACGCGATACTGGTTGGATATGTATTTACAATACTCAGGGACTCAGGTAGGTATTTATGTTACAATTTGCATATGTGCTTGCTTTTTTATTTTTTGTTTTTTTTTGCAAGGAATTTAGTGTTAAGTATGGATTTAAGTAAACCAGGCCAAGCAGGTGAAGAGGTTAACAGAAGTAACCTGATTTCGCGTTTATACAAAACTATTTTGCCATTTGAACTATTTCTATCAATTTCATCGATTACTAAAAGAGAAATACCTGACGCGCCCGAGGCTGCAGAAGAAAATCTTCCCAGAGGTGAGCGAAAATACTGCCATGTTTGCAGCTCCAAAAAGAGGACTGAAGACTGCATACCTTTGTTGCGCATGCAAGAAGTCAGTTTGCCTGGGATGCTCCCGCAAAATATGCAAAAAGTGCAAGAACTTCTAAAATCAAGTCTGCATTTGAGTACCTGCACGTTTTTTTCTGACAGTTACTTTTTGCATCAAATATGAATTAAGCGCTATTTTTTGGTTTTGAAAAGTGAATTGCTAGTTTTTTATTATTTTTTTCTATATATTTTTTTTAATTCTAAAATTCAAAAAAAAAAAAAAAAAAAAAAGACTTCGAAACTGAATAAATAAAATGAATAAATCTAAATTATAGAGCATTTTTATAAATATTTTTGTTTTATTTTATCAGGAAGAAGTTGAAGTTCAAAGAACAAGTCTTTTTTTCACCTAGTGAATTAAGGGTTAAGGGCCCCTAGAGAGTGAACACCATAAATTCCATGCTACCTAGCTCAAACTTTGACTTTTTGTTAAAACTGTTTTATTTTATTGCGGGTGTATTAGTGGGCGGATTTTAAAAATTTGAACTCTCAAGCATTGTAGGTAACTTAAAACAATACTCGTATATTAAGAATTTTAGCTTTCTAGCTCGAATTTCTATTTTTTCGATAATTTTTTTTTTGAGATTGTGGGCGTCAGTGGGCGGATTTACATGGTTAAAATTTCAGCTTTCTAGCTCGAGCTTTACTGACTGACATTACTATCGATGCTAATCACAAAATTATTAAATTTTATGGGTCTACGGGCAATATGTATGAAGGTATATTACTAACTATGTGTCAAAATCAATATGCCATTAGAATAGGGTATAAACAGAAGTGGGATCTCGGTCGAGATGTCAACAGAAACCTCTGTGGACTCTGCTATAAAGACGTAACGCAAACGATTTTAGCTAAGGCGACAATCTCTAAGTGGTTAAAACAAAGAAAAACAAAAGGACTCTCGGACCTGACGGAATACCAACGGAAGTGTTGAAGGCGATTTCTCATACATGTCCCAGCTACTGCTGAACATGTAGAACAACTGCTTCCGGGAAGGAGCTCCTAATTTAACACTTCGCGCTTGGTGCTTATTAGAAAAGTAAAAGGGGACTCTGACTCCGAGCGCGTAGCGGCAGGTAAGCTCGTTAAAAAGATGCTGAAACCGCGGCTCACGGTGGCAATACAAATGGCAGGAGACTCCGCAACATGGCTTCAGAAAGGGTCACTCTACAATTGGAGGTATTGAGAAATTAGTGAAGGCCGCCCATACTGCCCAAAAGGAAAACCACTACTCAGGTATTGCTGGCAACGGTGGACATGCAAAACGCGTTTAATTCAGCCAGTGATATACTAAAAGCGCTTGAAATCACTTTCAAAGTCACAACTTATAGGATCGGTCTTGGGGCCTAATCTCTGGAACATATGCTTCGATGGCATACTTCAAATGTAAATGCCAGGGAATACCTTCCCAGTAGGGTATGCAGAAAAAATGAATACACAAAACAATACAGATCTCTCTAAAGCAATTTAGGTGCGACCCATTGAGAAAAAACCTTACAACAGCAACAAACTTCAATCATATCCTTCTATTCTTTCATATAGTAAGAACCACCAAAAACAGGCAGTAAAACATTTGCTGGGTACAGCTTCCGGCAACAAACACAATTCCTTGCTGAGTTTACATTTACGGGTACTGTATTCATCACAGAATAAAAGGAATCCCCTTAGCGCACGCTAGTTATGCATTTCTTTTGACAGAAAGCTTTCTTGTTTATTGTGAGCTATTATATTTTTTACTGCAACTCTTGCATTTAAAAAAAAAATCAAAATCTTACAATAAACTTTTTCTTCTTGCTTAAGATTACTTCTTTTCCCTTAGCCATTACAAAACTTAAAATTAAAAATCAATTAACTGAAATTTTCCGGCGCAGGGACATAAGTCCCGAATTAATTTTTCGGGACTTATAACCCACTTAAGTGGGAAATAAGTTGCGAATTTTTATCATTGAAAATGGGACACAAGTCCCGAATGAAACAAACAGTTGGAAATATTTTATATTTTATTAACGTTCATAAATTGATAGGTAAATCATAACAAACGAGAAAAAATTGAAAAACCGTACCTCGCACCTACTCCAAATCAAACAGTGACCCCAAGCAGGGGGGTTGCAGGGGGGCAGCATGGTCCCCCGTATGCATTGCACTTTTATGGGATTAGTTGCGAAATCGCAAGTAGATTCTGTAAACAGTGCAATGCAACCCCCCTGCTTGGGATCACCGTTTGATTTGGAGTAAGCGCAAGGGCAAATTGTTGAAAACAACACCAATGGAAAGAGAAATAACGCCAAATTGCCCTTATTGCGTAAGGCCTTATTTCACGGCACCGGTATAGTGGGACAAAAGTCCCGAATTCATTTTTCGGGACATAAGTCTCGAATTCATTTTCATTTTCATTTTTCGGGACTTATGTCTTCGGGACTTATGTCCCTGCGCCAAATTTTCCATTATACACACCATGACCCACTTTGCACTTGGAGCCAAACTTCAGAATGAAAAACGCGAAAATTCATTTTTTCCAACTTCATACCAATGGATATTACTTATCAATATGTAAAGGGTAAAAATATGGTTTTGTTATTGTCAATATCAACAGGTACAATAATATTTTAAAATATAACCCTATGACGCAAACAAATATTGCTTTATTACACTTGTGCAATGCGATATAAAGTCTAATAGTCTTAGTACCTATGTAACTCAGTTTTTGATAAACCGATCCATTCTCAATTCTTTGAATAATACGACATGAAATGACAACAAGTCATATCACAATTTGAAAATAAAGGCATACATAAACTAAGAAAAAAACATAGGGGCGGGCTACAGTCCGCTTGGGCGAACTGTTGGATACCCTATTCTTATTCCTATATCTCATAAGTGGGCGTGACAAAAATTTAAAGGATTTTATCGAAAAAACTAAGCTTTTGTAAATAAAAACGTTCCCTAGCTCAAACTTTGGTTTTTCAATAAAATTGTTTTATTTAATTGTGGGCGTGTCAGTAGGCGGATTTAAAAAAAATTTAAGTATGAGCATAAAGGGCACCTAGAGAGTATATACTATAAATTTCAGCTCCCTAGCTCAAACTTTGGACTTTCAAAAATAGAAAAAAAATAATTGTGGGCGTGTCAGTAGGCGGATTTTGAAAATATTTACACATGAGCATAAAGGTCCCCTAGAGAGTATATATTAAAAATTTCAGCTAACTAGCTCAAATTTTGGTTTTTCAAAAAAAATATTTTATTTAATTGTGGGCGTGTCAGTGGGCGGATTTTGAAAATTTTATGTCCCAAGCAGTTTTATGGGCCAAAGATCATATATAAAAAATTTCAGCTTTCTAGCCCAAAATTCAAATTTTCCCAAAATTTGTTTTATTTAATTGTGGGCGTGTCAGTGGGCGGATTTTGAAAATTTTATGTCCCAATCAGTTTTATGGGCCATAGATCATATATAAAAAATTTCAGTTCTCTAGCTCAAAATTCGATTTTTTCCAAAATTTTGTTTTTTTTGAGTTTGTGGGCGTGTCTGTGGGCGGATTTCAAAAATTCTTAAACTTGATTATTTCGGGACCCTAGAGAGTATATGGTTAAAATTTCAGCTCTCTAGGTCCAGTTTAAAGGCCTAATTTTTGCCGACGGACGAACGGACGGACGGACGGACATGGCTAGATCGACATTACTATCGATGCTGATCATAAATATAGTAACTTTTAGGGGTCTACGGGCAATATTAAGGTATGTTACAAACTATGCGTCAAAATTAATATACCCCTAGAATAGGGTATAAATAGGTACGAACAGAAAAATCGAACCCCTGCGTAGAAAAAGGCTGTTACTGTACTTCGGCTATGATCAATAGGAAAGCAACCTGTGATGACAACGATAATCTTTGAGAAAGCGTAAGTGGCGGGAAAACTCACCCATCTACTGCTACCGAAAAATGTCCATAAGTTATGCCTCCAGCGCTTTCATACGGTTAACCATGTTGAACAGCGTACAAAAAGTATCGGTAGCTGAGATGAAGATCTTTCGCATGACAGCAGGATCGAATAATAACAAAGCTTGATCGAATAACAAGTTCCAAAATCCAAAGAAGCATTTACGTCTAAGAACCTATCTTAAAGAAATGGAGCGCTTCCGGCTCAGTTGGTACTGCCATGTTCAAAGAAGAGATCCTGCGGACCCCGTCAAAAAGACAATATCAATCAATGTTTCTATACAATCGCGAATAAGAGGCAGGACTTATAACTCCTGGAGCACACACATTAAACAACGACAGCATTTGATTGGCCTCAGTGAGGAAGAGATCCAAAATCGGGGGGCCTGGCGATACTGTTTTTTTTTGTCAAATCGCCGCGCCCAGCAGTAGGAAGGCAGTGTAGTGGGAGCGTCATGAATGATCCCTTTCGTCAAGATCATGACCTGGTCGTTAAAAAAAAACCAAAAGGACCTTATTTTGTTTGCTGAGACACTTAAACCTTATCGATTATAATTAAAAACTCGTAGTTTGAAAAGCAACTACTCGTATCATCAGGCGGAATGCCTATTTTTCAGAAAATATTGAAATATCCTTGAAGCAATCATTTTTAAATCCATATCCTTTTTGATAACATGTCAACAACCATAAAACTTCGGTACTCTCAGCACAATTTTTAAATTTTTTTTAGTATCAAAAATTGCAGTATATTTTACATGCATGCTCGAGTACATTACTCGTATATTATTGAAATATAATCAAAATAAGCCTTACGGTAACTAAGCATTATAATGAGTTTTGCAATCTTGTCAGATTTTCTGCGGAAAAATTCATATTTCTTTCTGGAAAATGCTTGTAAGTAGAACGAAGCGTAAAATTAATGACAACAGGATTTAGCTGCGGGTAAAATGTTTTACAGACGAACGAGACTTCTCAATAAAATTGAATAAATTTTCCAGAACTCCTACATCAGTGTTCATCACGTCCTACACAGTCACATAAAACCAAATTGTTTTGGATTACAATGAGAATATATTGCAGATATGGGAATTCCTTTCGTTTTAAAAATGCCCACGGATGTCTTGATATTCAATAGAGGATACAGCTGCATACAGATGGGGCAAAAAAATAATTCACCTTATTATTCGGGATATTCATGAGAATCCTGTACTTTTTTTTGAACATTCTACCCTTCCTTGGCCAAAGCTTGAACATCCCCTTGTTTCCCCTAAAGGTGATACTAGAAGCTACTAAAAAAACCCGCCTCGTGCATTAGAATTCACATTCTCACTGCTTGCCAGCTGCGTATTAAAGTAACCCTCCCAATCACCAGTCGATTATATTTTCCGAATGGACCAGTCGTAGGAACGGCTGTGGACGCATCTGGAGTACAGTTGTTGCACATGTACCTCACAGGAAATGAAATAAAAAAATACGAATGGAGTGTACCTATCCAGAATTTTGGATTAAGTGAAACTTGTAACAAATGGGGGTAGATGTTCTACTGCAACGATTGTGTGCGAAGTAGTATAAAACCGTTGCGACTCCGGTGTGGATTTTATTTTCAAATTTCTTATTTAGAGTATTTTAAGTCTACTAAAGAGAAAGATTTTGCAATCGTGCTGAAATTAGGAACGCAAACTAGGAATATGTGTGTCCTTCAATTCCGTCCGTCTGGTTGTGTGCTTTTTTTGTTTTTTATGATAATAACGGTACCTACTATACAACTGATTTATAAAACACAGAATTTCTCAATAACGAATCAAACTACTTTGATTTGTTTTAAAGTACTGGTCATATTTTTGGAAACCAATTTCCTAAATAGGAGCAAGAGGCGCAGTAACATAAGTTCCGAAGACATAAGTAACGAATTCATTTTTCGAGACTTATGTCCCACTTATGTCCCTGCGTCGGAGCACGCACTGCTAATGGACTATTGTTTTTTAGGTAGAAAAAGGCCTAACAACAAGGTTTGCACAAGTTATCGCTTTAGGAAACGTGTAAAAATCCGAAAAAAAGTGTTTCAAAAATTCGTTACCTCACTCTGCTAACAAATTCCATTGAGATTTCACAAGTAGATTTTTTTTAATTTTTTTTTATAATTGGCGTGCGCTAAAGGGATTTCTTTTTTCTGTAGAACACAGTACCCTTATAATAGTGGAAACCACAGCGCAGGCATTTTGTTTGTTGCTGTAAGTAGCTCCCAGCAAATGATTCATTGCCTATTTCTGGGTGCTACTTACTGTATGGAAGAATAGAAGGATAGCAAAGAAGTTTGGTGCGATGGGATATTTTTTTTTCAACAGGTGGCGCCTAAGTTGCTTTATGGAGATCTGTTTTTGTTGTGTGTATTCAATTTATAAAAACCATGGCCCTGATCGGGATTCGAACGCAAGACCTGCCAATCACTTTAGTGAATACACTACCATCGCATCATTGCCACCTGAGATCCCATAAACACTATGCAGTGCAATGTGTATAAGGGAAGCAACTCCCGTGCTTTTGTTCAATGTTCGATTTAGAGTAGGTGCGAAGATTTGCAGTAGGTGCGAGCTTAGGTATATCAATTTCACCTAATATAATGCACAAACCCATTCAGTCATTTTGACATTTGACGGCCAACAATTACATAAAAAAAAATAACGCAGAACATATTCTTAACCTATAATAAACAATTCCACATCAACAGTTTTGCCAAGTTCGTGCTTCTAGTTGGGAAATCATAGCCAAGAATATCACTGTAGCGCCCCAAAAAACAGCGCTTGTATTAAAAGGCGACTAAGGGGAGAGACCACATCTATGCAATTTTACACATTTACATGACAACGATACGACTGGAGACCGGTGTTGTAAAGAAAGATCAAACAATATCGTAAAATCGTAAAAAGAAATTGGCGGGCCTAAACACCTCTGGATCACATGGATGCAACAACACCAGCATGTGATTGGCCTTATTAATAAATCGGACCAGAAACCAGAAAGCATCGCAGGTTTACTGAGTTCGAACCGGTGAACCCCACAGGCGTACCGGTAGATACAGTAAAGTGAGAGGGTTATGATCTCTTATCATTTTTATAGAAGAAGAACAACAATTTTGAAAAATCTCGATCAACGGTTATTTAGAAAAACGGCAACTTATAACTAATTCTCATTACCTATGTATCTACACGTTACCGGTAATCAATGATATGTTCGAATTCTATAGAATACATTTTAAAAGAATTGAAAAATCGGCTTTATTTATTAATATGAAAACAATACAAACCCCAATATAAGTGATTTGAAATTAAGTCCAATGCAATTAAGTCCTAACGAAAATTTTTTACTTTAAGAGGTTAACCATGCGGAGAAAATGTGAAATTAACCCGCAGAGCAATGTTATATCAGGCTTCGTCCCTATTGGTCATATCTACTAATATTTAAAGCTGAAATATTGAACTTCATTGCATTTCTTTCCTCTGTTACAGGCAATATAGGAAATGGCGGTATTCTATGTTCATGAATCCTTGGTGCGTGACGTTGCTTTTCAAATGTCTTATTTTACACATTGCCGGGTACCAGTCAGGCATTCCATAAAAAGCAGGAATTGTATAGAATACAAAATTATTTCATACATTGAACGATCGTTTTAGGCATTCTACAGAATGCTGGATTTCATACATTAGCCGTGTTTCTTTGCACGCGGATATAGGGATGGCATCAGAAAACGACCATCGCCGCTTAAGAATTCATCAAAAAAAAACTTGGCAGCACACATGCACCTATGACATGCACCGTGACACAGCTGTAAGTTGTAGTTAAGAAATTTGTATTGAAAATCCTGAAATTGAAAAATATTTACTTCCGCCAATTGAAATTGATGCCAAGCATATTCAAAAATTACGAAAAATAACTTCACATTAACAGATTTGCTAAATTCAATTACCTTTATAATAAAGTTTGAAAAAATAATAACAATAAAATCACGAACAAAATATTCGGCGGGATGTGTTAGTGGTCGGAGGGATGTCAAAGTTTGACATTTCCTGAAAAATTCATCGCATCGGTTCATCAGAAACAAAGAAAATGGGTTTTGGAAGCACTGTTTATCTCCGCTAACTGACTTAGCGGCGATAGCTATCCCCGCTAAAGTTAGCGTATATAGGATAAGTTGTTGTTGTATTTTACATACAAATTTCAAATTATCGCTATATCCGCGTGCAAAGAAACACGGCTATTGGCGGTAACATAAATAAAAAAAAAATATTTTTTTTTGTAATGCGATTCGAAAATGCTTTTAATAAAAGCGATAACGTTCCGTACAACCTAGTCCTGCGCTTTACTTTTGTTTTACTTGTTTTATATCTATAGTACAACTGCGAACGAGTTTGTTCGAAATCACTCATGTGCAACTGAAAACTGAAATACTTGGGGGATTTTCACTATGGCTTTAGTAAAGGTGTCTAGTATTCTTTAAGGATGCTTATAGTATTCTTTATCGAGTACAAATAACACTGATGAAATAATGCAAGTTTGAGGTGTGATACTGCAAAATCAATGCACGTCATATTGTGGTACCGGGAGAAGGATGTGGGTAAGTAAAAACAATACCCACTTCTGCACCGAGTGGTTTAATAATTGTTTATGAGTTCATCATTGCTCAAATAAGATTGCCTGCATTTAACTATCGGAAAAAGTTTGAGAAAAATCTTGGTTTTTTCCATATCCGGACTGTTCTTTGTGATAAACAAATTAACATAAGAAAAGGCTACAGTCCGTTGGGCGAACCATCATACCTTATTCCTATTCACATAAAAAGTTAATAAACGCATTTAAAAAGTGGGCATTGTAGAAAACTTTGTATGGAGGAATTGCTAAAAACGACTTATCTACATACTTTGCGAAGAAAATGATTTTCATTTTTATTATATTTATTTAATATTTTATTTAATATAACGTTACGATTGAATGTTGTTGTATTACCTGCGAAGCTAAAGGCTTATCTGCAGGTAGTTAAATTTCGCAATTAAACTAGTAAACTTTTATAATTTTTTGTATTATTTTTTTAAAGAATAAATTCTGTATATTCGAGTATTCGAAATTAAGCAAAGAAACTTTAGGTGAAGTTTTAGATAGTATAATTTAGAAAGTACAATTTCAGTTTTTTTACGTTTTTTAAAGTTAAGGATATTCTTTAAGTCACTTGGCAGTGCATTCATTATGATTGGGATAATATAGTCAAGTTGTTTTCTTCCATAATTGTTGTAGATTTCCGGAATTTCCAAGAATCTTTGAGCTCGTCTTCTAGTATTTAAATTCTGACTTATTGGTTGCTGAAATTGGGGGTCATCATAGTACTCCAGGACTGTTGTCATCTTAAATATAGAATGCACATCTAAAACTTTGAAATGATTATTATTAGTGTTAATAATTTTTAATAAACGTCTTTGAAGACTCAGAATTGTATCCGTGTGTGTTTTGGATGCATTTCCCCATGCGAGTACGCCATATCACAAACGGGATTCAGCAAGCGAGTAGTAGACCTGTTTCTGAATATCTGCGTTGGTATATCTTTTTAGGTACGCCATAGCAAAAACAGCACTCTTCAATTGTAATCTCAATCGATGAATTTGCTCTTTCCAAATGAAGTGTTCGTCAATTATAATTCCCAGATATTTTATGCTTTTAACGATTTGGATAGCTCCGTTTCCGCTGGTGGTTGGGCAGTCTTCATTTCTGTGGTATATTTTTATATCAGTGGTTGGCTTATGTGGCGTTCTTATGTGCATAATTTTAGTCTTTTCAGCGTTGATTACCAAACTGTTATCGTGACACCATCGTGAAGCCTTGTCAAACTCCTCTTGCAGTATTGTTATCGCGGTATGCAAACTTTTATGCTTCACAACAATAGCAATATCATCTAGGAGGCCAATGCCGTACTTTTACTGAACACGCGTAGAAGCTCATTGGTAAACAAAATTAATAATATTGGGCCTTACTTAGATCCTTGTTATGTTAGATACTTTTACTTTAACGCTTAATTCTGACAGGCAGTTTTCCATCCAATTTGCTGCATTACCTCTTACTCCAATACCATATAAGCTATCTAAGAGCTTTTCATGCGACAGTGTGTCAAATGCTTTGCTGAAATCCACGAACATGACCAGTATGTGATGGCTTCTATTAAGCCCAGTAGCCACTAAGTTCGACAGTTCTCCCAACAGTCTTCCAGTACTCTTTCCTTTTTGAAACCCATATTGGTTGGGTTGTAAAACGTTGTTTTTTAATGAAATTGGTCAAACGTCTAACAACGATCTCTTCCATACACTTTTCAACAACAGATAATGTCGCTATTGGCCTGTAATTCCCCATATAGTTTTTAACTCCTCCTTTGTAAATCGGCGGTATTATTGATGTTTTCAGGATTCTAGGAATATAACACTGCTCAAAACTTCTATTTATTATGGCTTTAATAATTGGTGTTAAACTTAACGAGTTGAGCTTTAGGTCGATAGGTCGTATATTGTCTGCTCCTGGACTTTGATTTGTCTGCAGATTACAAATAATTCTAAGGACTTCTATCTCACTGGCTTCTTCTAAAAACAAAGACTGAACGAGATTCCTATTAATATGATTCGATGTTTTTTTATTACAACTATGTACAATTTTAGATGCTTGGTTTGCTAACTGTTGGGCAAATTCCTCCACAACAATCGTCATTTTTTTACTAACGTCGAAGTTGTTCATAATTACTTCATCTATTGACTTCTTTTTGCGTCCCAAAACTTCATTTAAAATATTCCACGTTTTTCTGGGGTCATTCTTCGCATTGTAAAATTGGATCTTTTAATAGTTCGATTTCATTGTTTGAATGTTTTTATTTACAGTGTTTCAGTAGCGCGTGTATTCATTCCTGTAGCTTTGGCATAGTGGGTTGTTTTCCCATCTTCTATACATTTCGTCTCTTTTCTTACACATTTGGATTGTATCATGCGTTATCCATGGCTTATTATTTCGTTTGTTTCTATTCGTTGATACGGTTTTGGATCGAGTATATATTTCATTAATTTGTGCAGCAAAGTTGTTATAAAGCTGCTCCATATCAGTTTCATCACAAAGACTTTGCCAGTTGGTATGTTCAATCATTTAGTTGACTTTACTTTGATTAATTCGATCACATACTTGACCGACAATTTTATTATTTTTATACTTATTTGTAGTGTGGCATAATGGTCGGATATATCAGTTTCAATCACTGCCGATATAATATCGCGATGTGTTATACTAACAAATATATGATCTATCAGAGTGGCACTATTTGGCATCAGATTTATCCGTGTACTTTGTCTTATAACATTTGTCAGTCCTTTAGCCGCCATCATTTCCAAATATGTTATTGCTTGTGAGTCACATACATTTTGTATATTAATGTTCATGTCACCCAGAACTATTATTTCTTTTCTGTTCTTAATATGCACATCTAATTCTTTAATAAATTCTGCAATATTTAGCTTTGGGGGCCTATATATTGCATGAATGTATTTTGTTTCCGTTCCCTCTTCAATTTCTATGTCTATACTCTCATAGAACATAGTATCTATAAAAATTCTTTTATATCGAATCTCTTTTTTTAAAAATATTGCTATCCCTCCTCCTCTAGAGTCTTTTCTATTGTAAAACTCCATATTAAATCCATTCATATTATAAAATTCATTTTCTTCTTTTTTTATGTTAATGTCATTTAACACAATTACGTCGCTAAAACTTAACGCATTTTCAATTTCTGTTAGAAAAATATTCCAGTTCTTCCTCATTGATCGAATATTGAAACATATACAACAAAAGTTAATATTTTCAAAAACTATTTTATTTTTTATGTCGATAAATCCATGTATCACCTTAAACTCAACACCAGCTTCATTATTATGTTTTCTCCATCATATTGTTTTCTCTTTTTTTTGTATTTCTTGTTCTTAAAGATTTAAGAGAGTTTTTATATTGTTATTTTATTAACATCGTTAAGAGTTTATTTGAATTGGTACGTCATGCTCTGTCTTTCTTGCAAGAATTTTTCCCGAAGCCTCCCACACAAATCTCCAGCCATACTCCTTGGCTTTGTTTTTAGCGAGCCAAAGCATCTGTTTGTTAATTGGAGTCAGGTTGGTTGTTGATAAACAATAATTTGCCTCTTTCTTCTTCTCTGTTTGCATTGTTGTTGGCTGTGTTTTCTCTTACTTTATCGAGTTCAACTTTGCGCATTGTTTTTGCAATTTTGATCACATTGGCCTTTCGTGCATAATTATTTCGCAGTCAATTGTTTTTCCCACAGCTTTCATAATTTCTATTAAATTTTCGTTTGGAGTTGGGCGAATGGTCTTTACTTCAATATTGTTTTTGAGAAGTTATTGCTCTAATGTGTTGATTTTGGTTTCCATATTCATGACTTGTTGGTCCTTTTGGATGTTGTTCTCTTTTAGTTCTTTTATTTCATCAGAGAGTTTCTTAAGGAGATCAGTATTCATATGTTGATTTATCTGATCATACTTGTTTGCGACAAATTCACAGCTGGACTTTATTTCCATCATCATCCTTCCAAAAAGAGGATAAAAGAAATATTTATATATTGGCAAAAGAAACTAATATAATATATTAAAAAATAAAACACACAGGTTGAAGTCTCTGTCTTTCACAATCACAAACTGAAATACTATTATTGTATTTAATTGTCTTTATATTGTACTTTCTCAATATTATTTATGGTGCTAAAACTCAAACACAACTGATCACTTCCAAACACTTTGATGAGTCTGCCAAGGATTTCGGAAAAAAAAGTTTTTTGGAAATAGTGGCCATTTGTGCTCCTAGAAATTATATAATCCAAATGGCATCAGTGGAAAAGTTGCGTACGACAACGGCTTTGTAAGTGACAGATCGCCAACTAAAGGGTCTTTCATAAGCTACTTGGCAACCTGAAACTTTCAGTGTGAACGCACCCGTAGACCAATTACCCAACTATCAATGTAAAAATATTCAGCATTTTCATCATGGTGAAGTATAAGATAAGAAGGAACAACGTATAAAAAAAATTAAAATTTACTGCCGAAATTCCGAGTCGATGGTCGAAACTTTAATACCAATTTAACGCCTCGACCGTTATTCTCGTCCCAGTAGACAAGCAATTTATAGTGTAGTGAACAAATTTCAGCCAAAATATTCGCTGCTTGATGTTGCCGTGCCGGTGAGACTACGTTTTGCCCGAAGTGTCGGGAATATTGCTGCCGTAGAGGCATCCGTCGCAAACCAGCCAAATCAGTCAATTTCACGGCGTTCTCAAGAATTGGGACTCTCCCAGACCTGCACCCTTACAAGATCAAGCTGACTCAAGAACTAAAGCCACTTGATTACATGAAGCGAGGTACGTTCTCGAATTGGGCTCTGGACATGATGGAAGAAATTGAAGAAATTCATAGCAAAATCATTTTCAGCGATGAAGCGCATTTTTGGTTTCGTCAATAAGCAAAATATGCATTACTGGACACTCGACAGCTGAGAACCCTCATGTGCTTCATGAAACAGCACTTCATCTGCAAAAGGTCACTGTTTGATGCGGCTTTCATGCCGGTGGCGTCATTGGGCCGTTTTTTTTTAGATATCTGAAGTAGTTTACATTTTATTTAAAAAAGAGGGTAATGAAAGAACCTTAATAAACGTATTGATAGACTATTGTTGAACTTTGAACGATTTTTTTTTCTCCATTCCAAGTGTTTACGAATAGGTAGTTTCTTGATATATTTTACGAATTTTTTTAAATCTTTCGATAATATGGGAAAAATTAAATGTAATATGAAAAAAGGCTTTATTATGTTTATGTTGTAGAAACAAATTTTGATTAGGTAGATTAACTAAATTTTTATGATGCTTTTCCCATTAAGGTGAAAAAATTATTAAATTTAAAAAGAACCTTGCATGAGAGATATTACCAGGGTTTCTACTCGCCAACTCTGGGGAGCATTCACCTTTTTTTATAGCATGACATATATCCCACAGGTACTTTTGATCAGTGCTCAAGTCTTTACTATCAACCTCTGGAAAGGTGCCATCTATTTTGTCATAATTAACAATTGGTAAGTCTTGGCAGTGAGTTAAAGTTTTACCTATAGGCCCACTGAAAGAAGTTGGTCCTGAAGTAGGACCATCCAGGGTAACAAACATTTTTCTAAGGGGTAATTCGTTCAAGTGTAATAAACAGATAACAACTTGAACAGGGTGCTTTAATGCACGTTCAAAGATCGCAATCGCTCCGTTAGATATTCCAGTATTCGTTGCCGTACCATCACATCCAAGAGCTTTAATAGTTGTTTTATCAATACAGGCTTCATTCATGTAGTGCAGTATTGACGATACTATATCTTTACCTGAACCACTTTCAGGAGTTACGTGAAAAAAGAACGGTGATCCTGGTTCTTCAACCAAAGATATATGATCTTCTCTAATTGTTTTACGAACAGATTTACCTCGAACTATTTCTTTTGTTATAGTTTCATCTTTTCGACCATCAAAATAGAGAGCAATTACTTCAGTTGTTCGAGTTGGGGTTATGCTTTGACGATACTTCACCCTTTCACGAAAAACTTTTGATTTATCAATTGCTGCTGTTTCATTGTCCGATGTTATAACATTTAAGTCTTGTAAAATGGCACTTGCTAGTTGAGCTGCTGCTCTATTGGAAATAGCTCTGCGGTCACGTGCTCGAGAAAACGATGGCAGATGTTCTGGTAGGCCTTGTTTCACAATCACGGTTGGACTTTCCATTTTTATCTTTTTTGGAACAATTTTTGGAGCTACGAAACTTTCGTCACTTGAATCCTGGTGCAATGATTCACTGGTGGAGTCACTGTTTAGAGCATTTTCATTACACAAATCTGAATTAGATGTTGTTTGGCCAATTCCCTTTAAATAGCAATTTCTGGATTTCCAAATTATTACATTTACATGAACAAATATCAAACAGACTATTTACAATGTCGATCTTAAACTTTTCAACCGACTCTTTGAAACTCTTAGCATTTTTCGTGTTATATCCCGATGATTTTTTTATCTTTTCACATCTCTCATGCAATTTTAAAATCATAAAAATAATATTATTTGTAGATGAAACAGGAATGGAGGCTTTTTTCCAAATTTGTTTTAGCTTATGGCACACTTGCATTGCTATAGCTTTTTTTTCTGGTTGGTGGCATCCCTCAGATTTCAACAGATTTCTCTTCCATTCAAAACATTTAAGTACGTCACTTTTAGTGGGTAAAACATTGCTAGAACTTATATCCAAAGGTTGTCCGACAATGGGTACTTCACTGCTCTTCCTTGTCAATGTCACTGTAGTGTTTGAACTTTTACTCATGATGACAAAACAACACAATAACTCTAAATACACAAGCAAGACACAAAACACCTTAATACAAATCAAACTTTACACTAAATAGCAAAATACTTGACTTATAAAAGGAGAAGAATTAACGCGGCTTACTTAAGTTAAAAAAATCGTTGACTGAAATTATTTTTAAATTATGCATACATTTTGGGAGTATGTATATGAAAATTTGAATTCAATTCCGGGAGAACTAGATGTTTGTTTTCAGGAGCTAAATATTTCTTTCATGATTTTGCATTTAGATACACGTTTTTGCACTTGAAAATTAAAAATATACTATGTGAATTTCGCGAAAAAAAAAAAAAAAATTATTTTGAACGAAATTTAAAATTTTTAGGAACATTCCGGGAGGCCTAAATATATTTTAATCTTAAAAATATTTTTTTGTGTGAATATATGTTAGTAATTACAACTTTTTATCAACTTGAAACTTTACATTTCTCGAAAAAAAAAATTGTGATACACCCTATAGGGTGTATAGGAGCATTGATTAATATTGCCTTTTTGACGAGATTCGTAAGATCTGTCCTTTGAACATGGTATGAGAGCACCACCCAAGCCAGTCCCTTCCAATTTTCTGTATGATCACAATAACAGCTGAAAATGATTAATTCTGAATAATTTTTAGAAACGAAAATACCTTAAAAATAAATAAAATGCAGTAACAGCCCATACTTTGGGTATCATAATGGCACAACAAGGACCCGCTTACCTAATACCCACCGTCTCCTATTTCCTCCAAACAATTGCTTGTACAAAGTGAAACAGACCTTTAAGTTTAAGCCGAATCTGTAAGGCAAATTTGAGAAGTTTCTCGTGACAATGTATACTATTGCATGTTTGTCAGACTTTTGCAAGAGTTTGGGAGGTGGATCACTGCAGTCAAAGGACTTTAACAATAAGAAATTTCGAGTGTTTTGTGTGTGATAACACATAATTTAATTAAATTATATAATTTATTAAATTTACATCGGAATAGCTTCCGTCAATCAATATTAAATGCCTGAATTAACATAAACAACTTGTGATTGCTAATGTGATCAAACCCCTTTTTTTGATGACCGGCTGTGGAAAACTGTGAAATTGCGTATTAAATCCAGCGACCACGTTATGTGGTAGCAATCACAGCCCATACGTTGTTTTTGTTCATTTAACTATTCATTTGAATTAACTTTTATGAAGGAGTGAAAGGGACTACAAAATGTAGCTTCACCACGCATTTGTTATAGGTAGTACCTACGGTCTTATATTTTTAAAACTGTACGTATAGCTTTACGCTTTTCTTCTATCGCTATTAAAAAGACACAATCGACACGAAATATGTATTACCGTTCAGCAACAAACAGAACAGACAGATATTTTCCGCAGGGCTCCTCCTTAATCCAAACTTTTCTCTTGCTAATAAAACAGCAACACAATTTGTTTTTGTTCAATTTACAGTTTACATGGGTAACCTTTTATATCGATCAAACCCTTTTTCGTTTCTGAACTTCCTCTTTCTAACAGGCTTCCGTGTTCTTATATGCTTTCCATCCACATCACATATTCATTGAAATTTGCGGCAGGATATTCGTTGGAAAAAATTAAACTTGTTTCATTATTTTCAACGCTGCCAATATGTATGCATTCACTCACATAATGCCTGAAACAGATGTGCAGTAAGGACGCACGCACAATTCCTGTTGTTCAACCTGCAAGTCGTTGCAATGAGTTGCAACAATATTGCTGTGCACTGATTTATTACTGTTTCAATAAGGCCAATGCACGTGCACTGTTATTGCTCACTGTAATAACATTGCGCGCGTTCAATTTACAAGGCAACTGCAAGTTCCCTAGTAGTTAAACTTCTATCACCTGCCAAACGATGGTCACGTGAGTTATTAGATCAATGACGAAGGGTAAAACAAAAGGGAATTCCAGTTGAATTGCATTGTTTCGTTTTTTTTTTAATGTATAAGGAAATCCAATTCCCAGAGCAATCAGACTCGGTAACGGTCCATTGTACTACCAGGCAGAAATGACTCGGTAACGGTCCATTGTACTACCAGGCAGAAATCCTCTTTTTTATGTAGAGGTTGGAGAAACTAGGTGTTATTCGTTTCTCTCTGTAAAGGGTGGCGTATGTTGTTGTTCCCCATGGTAATTGAACCTGCACCGCACGGATCACAAGCCAACACACTACACTCTACACCATTCGTTCGCTTACCTAGCATTATCGTTCATCACAACGGCAGGCAACCAACGCGGAATCGCTGATTAAGCTTCCTGAATCCTGACCCACCTGAAGTTGCGACTAGAACGAGAGGTCAACGGCGAGTCGTAATTTGAACACGGAACGGTACTGTTGTATTATTATATTCTTTCGATCTGTAAGTTGTACGCGATTGTTTTCCATTCAGTATGGTTTTTGCCTGCCCTAAATATCACTGAACGACCAAACAGACTATGATGTTAGGAAATGTCATAAAATTGCAATGCACTAAACGTCAAACCGGAAAAATTGTGTTGTTATAAGATACAAAAATACTATTGGTGCAGTAAAATAAGAAATATAGACAATGTGCAGCAAGAATTGAATAATAATAAGCAATGTGTTATTTTACATACTGAATCATCTTACTGCACGGATCTTGCTGCACATCTGTTTCAGCCAATATGGTTTCACATGTAAGCAAAAATAGTGAAAATAGCCGGTTCTGGAACACTGCAATTCGGAACATATACTTTCTTAAAGTTCAGAAAGAACAAGTGCTAAGATTTTTAAAATCCGACGACACCGGTCCAGTTATTCTATTCTAACGGTATAATAATTTCGACTCATAGCTTGTTACATACCTTAATATTACCCGTAGACCCCTAAAAGTATCTATACTCGTGATCAGCATAGATGCGTCCTACGTATACGTAACCGCGCCCAACGTCGTTTCATTGCGGTGATCTGACGAGAACCGATTACCTCGACGTGGTATGGTCGTTGGTCTCAGTTCTAGGAGCCCATTAAATAAGTTACTGAGTGTATGTTGATAATATCCTCCTTAATCCCTTCAGATCCGATTTATTTCCAGCTGCTTATTTGAACCAAGAATTACCCCAAAGGGCGGACAAATATTTTATCTCCAGCTGCGTATTTGAACCTAGAATTGCCCCAAAGGGCGGACAAATATTTTGGGTCGTGGCTTTTTCAAATTGTTCATTGTAGTTGTAGTTGTAGTTCCTTTCAAAAATAAGTAAAAAACATGTTTCGGCAATTGCGAAATAACATTCATTATTGAAAGATTTGGCAACATAAGTACCTATAGATGCGTTGAAACTTTTAATTTCAATTCAATATCATTATGTATAAGATTATAGCAAAATGAAATTTTAAAGAAAAAAAGCAATGTTTTTGACTTTCATTGCCATTGGCTTCTTCCATGAAACTTTCTTTTCCAATGTAGGGCGTGTTAGTGTGCGACTTTTAAAAATCTTAACACTTGATTATTTTGGGCCCCTAACTAGAATTTAAGCGCCTCAAAATTGGTGGCCTGACTTTAACTCGATTACGCTTACTGCAAGATGGTCATGGTGAAGCGTCGATGTTCTCTCGTCCTACTGGTCTCCCACGGTTTTTAGGGAAATCTCTATGGTTATTAAGTGCTCTATTTTATGGAGTATGAATTACAAAAGATATATATTTTCCATTTGATTCCCAAGGCCTTCCATTTTTTTTTTTATAATCGAGCTTTCTTGAATTTTTTGGAATTAAATTCTATTCCTCTACTACTACTTCATATCTCTATAAAAGAGATATCTGTAGACTCGATCTCTTCTTTTGAATTTTTACTTTATAATAGCATTTTCAAATAAAATCTTCCACTTCTCCGTAAAACATCTGCGATTAAATAAAGTATAAAATAAGTAACTTAACTTTTCATAAATTTAAATTTCCTTATTATTTAATCAAAAAAGGTTGTCTGCCTATTGGGGCTCATAGCTCATTGGATTAAAAATTTGTGTATTACTAGAAATTATACAGTAGGTATGTAGTACAATCTACTGTCATGTATTATTATTGCAATATAATCGTTGCTTGTTATTGAATAAAAACATTAAACAAGAAAAGAATTCTGATTTCTTTTATTACTTTGCGGTGAATTGTCCACAGTGATGGACAAGTTATTTATGCACATCATAATGGACAGAACCGTTGGTCGGATTTGTCTTCGTTAATTGCATTTTTTTTTTAAAGTTTATAACTGATAGATTGAAAGAACTGCTTAAGGTTGCAGATAATGTCGGTTATTTGAGAAATAAAATTATATAAGGCAGACAAGTTAGAATGTATTTTAGTTAGTTGTAGTTATTATAAAACGGATCGTCATTTAATACAGTGTTTGTTATAGTTTGTGTCTTTTGTTTCCAATTCCAAGTACGCGAAGTTGTTGCCTCAAAAAAGTACGTGAAGATGGCGCGGATTGCATGTAATCCATTTTAAAATAAGAATAAAACCAGGATAGATCTTCCTTTATTTTGCTTCAAAATGCAATTAATTAAGTGTTGATTAATATTAAAATGAAAGCGTCCAGCCGTAAGCCTTGGTAGCTAGCGATGTATTTTAAGTTTTTTTTTATACTCTACATTTGTGTAAGTGTAATTAATATTAATAATAATAAAATTAAAGCAAAAAAACATAGGAAAGGGCTTCATACCGCTTGGGCGAACTGTTGAATACCCTATTCCTACTCCGATTTCTCAATAAGTGGGCGTGGCAAAAGTCTTAGTATGGGCGAATTGTAAGGAACGCACTACATGCTTTGTTATAAGTAGATACAACATTAAAGGATTTTTTAGAAACAATATTTTTTCTAAAAAAACGCCCCTTATGGCAGAAAACTTCACATATTAGGCCTTAACGGCCCACACATGGCCTGAACCTAGCTTCTCCATCCACTTTCATGCGAAGTGGAGGGGACCTAAAGTTTTACGCCGAATCCGAACGGCAAATTTGGGAAGCTTTCTCATGACAGTTTGATACTCTTGGATGTTTGTCAGACGTTCGCAGATTCAAAAAAATACACTGTGCGAAAAATAGCGCTTTCATTTACTATGATTTCTTCAGTAAAATTGTTTTTTTGTTTTTTTTTTAATAGTAGCTAGTAGGCAGTGGGCGGATCTTAAAAGTATTTGAACATGAGCATTAAGGGCTTCTAGAGAAAATATATTTAAAATTTTCAACATCAGTAATAACTAATAAGGGTCCCTAAAGAGTATAATATGTATGTTAATTATAAATTTCAGTTTCAGTGGCTGTAAAGACATACTGGTGCTGTCGGATTAGGAGGACAGTCTTAAGGGACTGACCATTGGAATCCTTTGCAGATCCATGGAAGACGACTCGCAGTTTATAGCAATTAAGCCTTAAAACCGTGTGATGAGGTAAATAGAATTGTCTGCATGGTGCTGAATTTATCTTATCTTGGGGAATCCGCTTCATGTGACCGAGTTCTAAGTATTCCTTCATGAAGGAATACAACCGATGCAGTGAAGGATTGTAACAAGCAGACACGCAAATACAAGCGTGACCGAGGATGACCGAGGCTTTGAGCTGCAGATTAAACAACGAAAGACGATTGAGACCCAGAATCCAGCAATACTCGGCGGGGAATGAAATTCCCTTGAATGTCTTTAACGGTTGTCAGAGTCGTTGTCGGAATGGTTTGTCGGCGAAAATTTAATTGAGCGAATGGTTATTACGAGCGAAAGAGTAGAGGAAATCGATTGAAGCGAGGACGACGAAGATTGATGTTGGTTGGTTAACGAAGGAGGATTAGATCCAACATTTGCAGATGAGATTGATGACGACGATTAATGTGTGTTAAAGTCTTCCGGATGGACTTCTGGCATCCAAAAGCAGATCAACATTTGTTCGACGAATGTCCAACCCGAAGGCAATTCAAGCAAAGCGAATTCACAAAACTGTGACGAGAATTATTGTCTACTACCACGATTATGGCGCACTGAAACAATGCATACTCCTTTTTGCACTAAGTATACAACGATTTAGTTTCCGAAGCTGCAACAACATGCGAACGTATTGAAGCGGACAGGTTTTTAAAGTAGCTCTAATGATCGGCTGACAAGACTCGAGCGCATCACACCTGGATTGTAGAAATTGTAGAAGTTCGTTTACAGTGCAATCATCCCGACAAGCGGCGTCTTCTGTCCAAGCTTGGTTAGTGTCCGAATCTAGCTTGTTTAGCGGCAAATATACGAGCCATGGATCATGATCTGACTTTTGTAACGCATTTAGGCCACGCAAATTAACTAAATTTCCAATAGTAATAAAAAAACTCTTTGGTTTTATGTTTTCTTTATTTCATTAATTAATGATTTTAAAATGTTTAACAAGTCTCGTAAAGTACGACTAAATCCGAATGTGTACCGAATACAACTTCCCGAAATCTTCCATGATAATATAAAATGTTCACTTGTATTAGGTGCAATGCCAGCAAAACAAAACAGTCTGCTCCCTAAGGGAATGTGCAACCATAAACAATTGGGTGTGGGAAATTTTGTATTGGGAACCGTTTAGGTAAACCAATAACTTCCTATACGGATGGCAAATTATTTCAGCTGAGAATGTGACGTGGTATACATAATTCGCAGAACCTCATCTGCCCCGTCAGTTATTTATCTTAGGGAATGAACGTTACACTGATTGCAGGAATCAAATATTCTCAAACATGCACTATGCAGAGTGATGCTTTTACACGGCTTTGCAATTTTTGTCATCAAATAAAAGAACTATGTTACAGTGTAACCCCAACGTTATATAGATAGATAATTTAATATCAGCTTTAATCTCATTGTAACAGTTTTTTTTTCGTAATGTATTGATAATAAAAATATTTAAAATATTTTCCCTTTCCTTATTTTAAAAAAAAAATCCAATGTATAACTAAAACTTACAGTTATTATTATTCAAAGACCACTATCCATAAAAACAACCGATGAAGGAGAAAATGTAAATGATTTATTTGGAATTGAAGATCTTAAAAAACAACCTCATTGACATGTTAAAAAGACGAAACTTTATTTATGGTAATAAAACAAAAAAAGTTTTCCTTCAAAAGGTCTATGGGAATTGATAAAGAGAAATTGGGATCAGAGTGTCCTTGGGGAATTTGAAGCAAAAAGCCACTTTGAATCCACTTTTCGCTTGGAATCCCTATTTTGTCGCCGTTTTCACTTTGGGACGAACAATTCAAAGGAAGAGAATGTATACGAGTATGTACTCGTAGGTTATCGTTTTTATGTATGGATATAAAAGGATTGCACTGGCATTGTGTCTCTAAAGATGGGCATAACTTTGCAAACAAATTCGAAATTGTATTCTTTGCCTCATTTCAGTTTTGCTTTCTTTTGGAGGTATGTACGAGTATATGTCATATCCCAAAGGATATATTCAAGTGGACATAAACTTTGTAATGAAGGTACAAATGTATAATGTTGAAGAATAGGGTATATGCAATGATATCATCGGCACAAGAAACACCAACTTAACCAAATTCACTGACTCGCGTGTTGCGTGTTTCTGCGCTTAAAAGCAACACTAGCGTAATCATATTCACTTACTAGGGCGTTTATGCGCTTAAAAGTATTTGTTGTCGGATGTCAAAGGAATATTATTTGGGTTGAATTTAATCAGAACGTCAAATGGAGGAGATCCACGTATGAAAGAAATGTTGGTTGAAGAAATTATTCGCTGAAGAGGTCATTCAACTGTTGTACCCCAGGAAATATACAGCATTGTCCAATAAAAGATTTAATTTTAAAATTCAGCTTTATTTAACTTTGCTAAAGTTAAATGAGACTGAATTTCAATATTCGGTCTTATTTCGCTTATTTTAGCCTTCATGTTAGTCTAGCGACACATTCAGCATCTAGAAACTGATATCCTTTAAGGAAGACCAAAAACTTTTTAATGATGGGAGCAAATCGGCAGGCCACAGAACTCCTGAATCACACATATGCACCAACGCCAGCATTTGATTCTTTCAGTTATGAAGTGATTCGAAACCGGTCAAGCTATTTTTTACAATTTACTTGTGCTTAACGGGTTTTTCTGTAGATGTTACTATACCCTTATTGTGCTAAGAACACAGCACAGGCATTAGTTGTTAAACAGCAAGCAGCACCTAGCAATGACGAGGTTAGACGTGTTTTGGTGCAGTTGTAGTGTTTTTCTCCACAGGTGATTTACATCTTCATATTTACTCATTAACATTAAAAAAAACAATATATCAAGTTCAAGCATCAGTCTTTTTTCTCCTTAAGGGTATAGCCATGATCAGTATTAAAGGGATCATAACCAGTGTGACCATTAGCTTCTCTCAAAAATATTCCACTGTTGGATCATTAAGCAAGAAGACATAAAGATTTATTTTATGGGAGGAGCAGGACAGGAAGTCGTTTGAATAAACGCCAAGCCTTGATGCGTGCCTGCCTATTAGACCTGTGCCCTGTAACGACACCTATAATTGAGCTAGTGTGCAGTCGCTTTAGTGAGATTGGACACTTAGAGCATTGCAGAGCACCAGCTTTGGCCAGATATGCTTCTTCGCTAGACATATATTACTACTTGTCCACCTAAGGTTTGTTCTCTCCATTTGAATAAAAGTTTGCATATAGCGATTGGTATACCTGGAGAACCCTTATCAGGTAAAAGAGTTAATGTTATTCCTTTTTAGGCGAGATCATCTGCCCTACAGTTTCCTGGAATGTCTCTATTAATTTAGGGCTGCGATGGATTTTGAAGGGAATGAGTCCAGGGACTTAATCGCGGCTTGACTATATGAGAAGATACTGATGTCTCCATGTCTGTGATATCCACGAAATATCACAATTCTCTTGAGCAACGTCAAAGCAGAATGATCGGGTAGGAATAGTGATTTGGAAGCTCTTTTCGAACTGTAATTGAGGTATGGTGTAGTCTTTGTTTCTTGGTAGAGACTCGAATGAGTCCAGAATGATGAAGTGGCCAAAATTTGTATTGACCTACTGCGATGAAGCTATTAAGCGAGCAGCGGAGTAGGCCGCTGTTTGCCTGCTAAATATGTCGAGGGGTATCCACCCGTATGTAAGAATTGGTCTTACGACCGATACATATAGTCAATGAGTGATGTGAGGCTGTAAACCCTACTTGTTGCCAATGTTTTTTTTGACTCTCTCTTGTATATAAGGTTTCCAGTTTAACTTCCTATCTTAGATTAGAAATTTAAGCTATCTTTAAATTAAGCTTGTACCAAGAAGGTTCCATTGCACAGTTTCGGTTGGTTCAGTTTGCGTAGCATTATGATGACAGAGCCGAATTTGAGTTGCAAATTGTGCGGTGGTAGACCGGGCACGTCAACGAATTTAAAAGTTCAATTAGATAGTTTGTTGCTTCGATATCATTTGTTAAGCGATCAACCTATTTAATCGAATAATGAAACATCGACGTCCTTATTCTTCGCAGCTAATTTTGCTTTTTAACTTAGCCAGTCGTGGTTAAAATAATTGCGACAGATGTTCGGGAACACTTTGCTGATTTGTTCTTCCTTCGATGAGCCAGTTGCAGCATCAACCGGAATACGGCCATTTACAAATGCCAAAACTTGTTCAGAGAAATCATAGGCTGATGCATCGTTCTGCAACGCAACTCGTTCGTCGTCAACTGCAGCTTCTTTCTATACGAACATTTAAGGCAAATCTTGAATAAAATTTGAAGGAAATCGCCCACAAGCCGTATTATTGGGCCTTCAAAGCGTTTTGCATTGTTCTGCGAATCTTTCATCGTTCGATCAAGCTCGCTTGCGAGCCATTGTGCATTTATCTCAGTGATAATTTTGAGAGTTTTCAACTCCTGTGCCATCGCAGAGTTTCATGAAATGTATCATGTTGGTTTGCCCTTCATCTGAAGAGTCAGTGGCAATTAAACACTGAACGAGTCGTCCGACCACCTTTCAATAAAGCGACCGCAGGCCCGATGCCGGTTCTTGCCGACTTTTTTTTTTTTTTTTTTTTTTTATAGAGTTTCTAATATTACTCCCAAGCCATAGTAATATTATCGTTACTCTCAGCAAGCTGAGAGTTACCTATCCTGGTTAAAAGCACGAGACTTGGAACCAGAACTAGGCTCGGACGAATAATAGGGGTAGGTGGAAAATCGTACATGCGACTCTTTCTCACTTAAGATAAGAAAACAAAAACCACCTCCCTTCGAAACCTGCATACTACAACTAGGTTATTCCTATCTAGTAGTTTTATTTAAACTGTAAATTACGCGTTTGGCAGGCAGCTTCCCAGTGGAGGCACCTGCTAATACCGCCATAAGCACGCGGTTACATCTTATTGCGCTAATTCAAATGGTTTTATCCTTTGTAATCGGCACACTAGGTTAGTATCGTCTCGAATTTGTAGCATGGTGATATTGCAATGACCGTGAAGGCGTGTCTGTTGTTTGCAGGCAAAATGTTTTATTTCATCTTCGACGGTAGCCATAGTTAGGTCTCTGTGGATATCAGTGTTTCTGATAAACCATGGTGCATTTACTATTTTTCTTAGCACTTTGTTTTGAAAAGTTTGTAAAATTTTGATATTACTGGATTTGGTACAACCCCAAAGTTGTATACCGTATGTCCAAACCGGTTTTAGTACTTGCTTGTATAAAAGCAGCTTGTTCTGCATGCTGAGTTGGGAAAATCTACCAAGCAGCCAGTGCATTTGTTTACATCGAATGGCGAGCTCTTCGCGTTTCTTCTTGACGTGCGGTTTCCATTTTAATTTCGCATCGAGTGTCATACCCAAATATTTTGCCTTGTTTGCGTACGGAATTCGTACCGAATCAATGAAAATGGGTAAGTTATCTACCTTTTTATAAGTAAAATTCACGTGCGTTGATTTGGCCTCGTTGAGAGCAATACGCCAAGTCTTTGTCCAATCACAAATTTTGTCAATAGAACGTTGGAGTTCATTAGTTGCTGATTCAACGGTATTACTGACCGCTAATATAGCTGTATCGTCTGCAAATGTGGCTACTGTTGTGCCTTCTTCTTGAGGAATATCACTAGTGTATATTAGAAACAGGATCGGTCCAAGAACGCTTCCTTGGGGAACTCCTGCCGCTATTTCTTTAAATTCAGAGTAATCATTTCCGTGTTTTACACGAAAGAGTCTGTCTGATAAGTAACAACTAAGGATATCAGATAACTGTTTCGGAAAAGCTTGTCTTAGCTTATGTTTCAACCCTGTATGCCATACTTTATCAAAGGCCTGAGAGACGTCGAGAAAAACACTAGAACATATTTTTTTCTCCTCTAGGGCTTTTTCAATTACATTGGTTATTCTGTAAACCTGGTCGATTGTAGAGTGCTTAATCCTGAATTCGAATTGGTGGTCAGGTATTAATCGACGTTCTTCGATAATCGGATGTAGGCGCTTTAACAAAAGTTTTTCGAATACCTTCGACATTATCGGTAAGAGAGATATTGGCCTATATGATTTTTTGTCATTCAGTGGTTTACCGGGCTTTGGAACCATTATAACTTCAGCTACCTTCCATTGTCGTGGAACGTACAATAACCTGAACGATGCATTTATAAGATATGCAAACTTTATTAAAGCTTTCCTAGGTAACTCTTTAAGGACCTGTCCTGTGATTAAGTCATATCCAGGAGCTTTGTTTAATTTTAGTTTCTCTATTTCGAAGCGTAGTTCGGCTAGCGATACACTTTTTATTCTATAATTGTCAGGTGCCACGGTTAGGACAGGAAATTCGAGCAACGCTTGACCATCAAATGGTTTAAATGTTTCTTCCAAATGTTCTGCAAATATTTCGGCTTTTTCCTTGTCACTCTTCGCCCATTCTCCATTGATTTTCCTGATGGGTGGCTTGCGTTTTTGGTTTTTTAATGCCTTTCATGGCTTTCCAGAGCGAGTAATTTGTACTTTTATCCGCAGTTAGGCTTCCAAGATATGTAGAAATTTGACGATTTTTAAAGTCTCGAATTTCTCTCTTAAGTTTACTACAAAGGTAGTTAAGAGTGGTTTTATCCTGTGGAGCGCGAGATTGTTGCCATCTTTTGCGCGCTCCCCTTTTCTTCTTTAACAATTGCGTGATTTCCAAGGGATATGTTATTTCGCAATTTGTGGTTATTTTCCGTTTATGGGGAGTATTTTTCCAGGCTGAGCATTGTATGACGTTAATAAATTGATCGACTTCGTCTTCAAGTTCGTGGGGTGTTCGAAGAGACACTTTGAGATCGATTTTACTTTCACAGTATTTTTTAAAGGATTCCCAGTTTGTTTTCATGTTAGTTAGTCTGGGCGGACCTTCTTTTTTTCGTAGACAGCCGTTAATTGTCAAAATGACCGGTGAATGATCAGAAGAAAGATCGAAGCATTCCTCAACTACAATAGAGTTTCCCGACAAACCTTTCGTGATGAAGAAATCGATGAGGTCTGGTGTTTTTGCCGTATCCGAGGGCCAGTATGTCGGTTTACCTGAGGAATGAAAGTCTACCCCCAATTCCATACCGGCTTCGTAAAGAACTCTACCTTTTACTGAAATGCATCTCGATCCCCAGAAGGTATGTTTTGCGTTAAAGTCACCTCCGATGACGAAATTTCGTCCAAGTGAGTCAAAGATACTTATAAAATCGCTTCTTTCCATCGTTGCACGTGGGGGGCAATAGATAGCTGCAAAATCATATTTTATGTGTTTAATTTTTACGCTCACCGTGCATAATTGCAGTTTGTCAAGCTCGATTGTTCCACTGACTGAGTGTTCAATGGTATTTTTGATCAACAAGGATGCCCCGCCTCTCGCCCTTTCCGAAGGGTGATATGCGTGATAGGCAATGTATCCTCGAAAGTTTGTGCTGGTTTCTTTCGTCAGATGAGTTTCCGAAATCAAACAAATATCAATTTCATATTTATGAATGAATATCTCGAGCTCGTCCATCTTATGCAGAAGGCCGTTCGCATTCTATTTGATAAAGATGCCGAGTTTTCTTAAAAATTTTCTCGATGAAAACATAATATGTAAGATTAGTTCGTAAAATAGTTTTTAGGCCGAAAGGCAATAATTATAAGATAGAGTTAAGTTTAGGGCGTCCGCATAAGGATCAATAATCTAGAATAAGTATCCTGTTAATTTTAAGTTAGATTTACTCATTTTTGTCTAGTATATAAGTTGATATAAGCTAATAATTAATAAAAATGAATTTAAAAGTCAAAGTAAAGCCGTTCGCATTCCATGTCACTAATTTAACTAAATCCGTCATATTTATATTATTGCACGTGTACTTCGAAATTGATTTTCGAGCTTGTCGAGTTTTTCAAACATACGTTTATTAATTTGGCTCTGTTCTTCTAGCCTGGCAAGAATTGCAGAGAAAACTTGGGAGACTGGATCAGATATTTTATTTGTTTGTTCGCGTCCTTGCAACGCAGCTTCAGCGTATGTTTGTGGAACAGCTTTCGGTGACTTTTTTCTAAACAATTTTCCTTCTCTTGGGTGTTGTGTTTTGACCATTTCTTTAGCCTTTTTTCGTCCTTCATTGGTTTTATTGTTGCCCCTTTCAGGTTTGTTATTGGTTTTATTTGCGATTGGTAGCGTAGTTTTCTTTATTTTGTCGCGCCTATTTTGAAGTTCCTTAGCCACTTCGCATCCGCGATAATTTGCCGGATGTTTTCCATTGCAATTTATGCATGTTGGTAGGTCTTGTCTACTTAGAGCGCATTCCTTCGATAAATGTTCACCGGCACATTTTACGCAACGCGGCTCTTTTTGGCAATACGTGTGCGTGTGATTGTAGCCTTGGCAACGCTTACACTGAGGAATCTGACGAGTCCTTTGGCGCATCGGTTCAATTTTAACCACTATGTTTAGGATAGTTTTAATGTTGTATATTTTTTCCATGTTTTCAGACTTTTCGAAACTAAGCATGAATAGCGGAAGTCCGCGTTTGACAACAATTTCCTCGTCTTGTTCCGTTTTTTGCTTTTCTTTTCTAAGTATATTAACCGCGTCGATAATTTTGAAACCTTTAGTTTTAAGATCTTGCAAAACATCTTCTTTGCGGCACGAAGAGTGGAGCCCTCTGGCTACAACTCGGTGTGGCCTTTCAGACTTGTTTTCATAAGTGTACCATTGTACCTTCTCAGTATTCAGTTTTTGAGAAACTGCGCGATAGCTCTCAGGATCGCTTACATTTATTTTCCACACATTATTATTCAGAGATGTTACTTTGAATGTGGACTTTGCTATTTCCTTAAGAAGGCTACTTAGCTTGCTGTAGTCTGAAACTCCGACAACGTTAATTGGAGGTGGAAGGTATACCTTATTTTGAGGTTTTTTCCTTAGCGTTTCTATTTCGTTGGCATTTGCCTTTTTGGGTTGTCTATCTTTTAGCACAACGACTTCTGGTGAGGAGCCGGCTTTCCGTTTTTTGTTCGGTCTCCTCTTAGTGATCCAATCCGTTTCGCGCCCTAGCTCTTCTTCGTCTGTATGATAATCGCGGCTAGCTGAGCGGTATGATTTGGCTTCTGGCTGTTTTTTAGGTTGAGATTCAACAAGTGCTTTGTTCTCAGCTTTCAGCTGATCTAGCTCTTTTTTTAGCTCTTGGTAAAGCTGTTCAATTTGGTTAAGCTTAGTGCGGAGTTCCTTGTTTTCGTCCTCGAAGCTTTTGCATTTCGTTGAGTCCCTCGAAAGGCGTCCAAAATCTTTTGTCGTCGTAGGACTTCGATTAGTTTTTGCTTCTGGCACAGATCCCGTTGGTGGTGATCTAGTTACCCATTTACTATTTTTAAAAGGGTCGGATGATTGCAATAAATGGCTCTCCCCAGAATCCGTAGAGCCTGCCTCCGAAGAGTGTGGATTTTCCAGTAGAACTGGGCTGCCACCTGGGGTATTATATCTTTTTGTTTTAATCATTGCATTTTTTGTATACTCTATGCACTCGGTATACTGAGGGTGGATTTTGGTCGCCTCTTACGACCGGCATGCCTACCTCGGGTAGATTATGATCCCTATCCCGAAGGGTGGATTTTAGTCGCCTCTTACGACCGGTATGCCTACCTCGGGTAAATTCTGACCCCTATCCCGAAGGGGGTTCTTGCCGACTTGAAGACAAAGTCAACAAAATGAGAAACGCTTTGCCAGTTCCGCGAGGCGCATCCAGGAGGAATATGCCACTGTTTCCTTCGTCAACGGCCTTCACCAATGTGTTGTACACGTCCTTTTGCCGGGGATTCAGCAGTTGGACATTTGTGGGAACTGTTTCTGTCAAAGCGCCTCAATCGAAATCTCATTCGCGAACTGTAGCATAAGTGAGAGTTGCATCCTCGAAATGTGGCAAACAGCTCACCATTAACAGTCCGCAGGTTCTCGAAGGGACTACGTTCATAGCCCAAATCAATCGCAGATAGAACTAGTCGTTATTGTTCGGACGAACAGTATAGATGCCAAAACATATCCACGTGTCCGGCAACAGCTTGTCCTTGTCCTTGTATGCCTCTTCTGCCATTGCCATCTGGTGATCACCGCTGATACCATGGGTACCCACCGTTACCAGTGATTGTCTCTGCCAGGAGTGAATCCACATCTATCCACATCGGATAGAACATTTCGTTCCGACCTTGCATGGCGAATCTGGATAGTGAATTCCGTAAGGGACCATGAATCATCTGCGTAGGTACGACTTTATACAATTCCGGGTCGGCTTCGTGATTGGGTATTTCGCCACTAATAATTGAATCTACTTGGTCTGGTCGGATTTTCTCAATCCAATCAACCAAAGCAGATTGAGGGCATGCGGCAATCCTCGCTTCTGCCACATTCAGCAACGCGGTTGTCCAACAACATTGTGCTTCAATATTAAGTCCATGATCTTTTGTCTTAGAAAACTGGTGCGATTATTTCGGGGCGATCGCTCGACGTTTGCCTGGGAACTGCTGCGCAAATCCTGCCTGTTCAGGATTGCTGGTGAACGTGATGAATAAGTCGGCCTCCCGTAATACCGCATATATGACATTGCGTCCTGTTACTCAGAGAATTGTCTGAGTCCGGCCGATGTTTGCTGCTGCTGTATCTCCATCCAAATTGATGACATCTATCACATTGATGTACTCTTCCAAACGCAATTTATTTTGATTGAATCGGACGTTCTGTTTCTATCTTGACTTATATGTCGACACAACACTGTTGAAACAATCGGCGATATGATTATCGATATCCTGGAGAATCATCAAGGAATATGCATAGAAGTTCATGCTGCTGACCTTCTTATTTGCTTCGTGGCCTTCAGCAACTAACCGGTGAATGATGTTACCATTTTTATTCGAAAATTATAGTCATCATTGCCTTCCCAGAACATTAGCGCATATTGTAATGCGTCTTATGACCGCTGGGTCTCCATGACCCGTTGAAACTGTCCATTATCACGTCGCTCGAGGACTACGTCGCGTGCTTCCACATTTTCGCCAATTTTTAAGAACTATAATACCTTTTTAAGATACCGACGTTTCGTACAACAGGCAACAATTGCTTTGAAATATCTTTTCTTGTATGTATAGTAAGCGACTTTTCATGCATTAAAACTATCCTGAACACTTTATTCTTTATTGGCACACGATTTGTTTGAAATGTATAAGTTTTCGATTTAGTAATTGCGAATTCAGATTATTTGTAAAGCCCTATCACTTTTGTCGGAAGCCGATTTCCTACGACAAATCCTTAATGGAAGCTGTAATGAATGTCGCAGTTTTTCCGTACCATCGGTTCTCGCTCTTGGGGAATACCGCGTGTTGTTGGCACCACTTGCGAACGTCTGACAAACATCCAAGAGTATCAAATTGTCATAAGAAGCTTCTCTAATGCTCAGTTCGGACTCGGCAAAAAACTGTAGGTCCCCTCCACTTCGCGTGAAAGTGGTTGGAGAAGCTAGGTTCTAGGCGCTATATGGGCCGTTAAGGCTTAATTTATCTTGTCCGTACCTGATCCTATCCATCGCCTTGTACTGCGCGAGAACACCCTTAAGTTTTGAAGTAGCACTTGCGGGTTAAGCGTTCGCACGTTTCCATTGCATCTCACATTGTATCTAGTGGTATGCTTGCCATTTGAGGGTATTCATTATCCGAGGCTACTGGTGTCTCTGCCATAACTATGTTTTTTACGCGGTATAGAAGTAACAAGTATTTGTTGTTTCATTCAACCATTCGATATTAATTGTAGGAGCAAATAATAGACCAAGAGCCAACAGTATATTTTGGGAGTGGAGGTATAACCAAAATTCATTTACTTGTTTCTAAAGGTACTAGCATCGTAATATCAAATGCAGTCGTCTGGCAGGGTTTTTTTTTTCGCCGGGGCTGAGGGCGGGGGTTTGAAAACGCTGATTTTTCGGATTTTTGTGTCAAGGGTATAACCGTTTTTAAATATACACAAATTATGGAGAACTATGCACTAATTAAGAATTTTTGGGTCTCAGACGTTTTAAGTGTCGCATTCGCCTTGCCAGACGCCCCCCAAAAGGGGCAAAAAATCACTTTTTGGTGTCAGAGGTATAACCAAAAAAAAATTACATCAAAAAATCAGGAAAAAATCCCCTCATTACAAAAAAGTAGGTGCCAGACGTTTTAAGTGTCGCATTCGCCCCGCCAGACGCCCCCCAAAATAGGGCAAAAAATATTTTTTTGCTGTCGAGGTATAACCAATATTATTATTTTTTTAAATATAAAGTAAACAAATTTGACACGCCATTGCATTGTTTCAAAATTGTGTGTTCCCAACAAATCAATTATGGTTTACCTCACAAAATACGTCTTTGAGGTATCGTGAATTATGAAAGTAAAGCTACAAATTGTGTTTTTTTAATAATTTGAACAATCTGATGTGCCAAAAATATTTTTTGTCCTATTTTGGGGTGCGTCTGGCGGGGCGAATGCGACACTTAAAACGTCTGCCACCTACTTTTTTGTAATGAGGGGATTTTTCCCGATTTTTTGATGTAATTTTTTTTGGGTTATACCTCGACAGCAAAAAATATTTTTTGCCCTATTTTGGGGGGCGTCTGGCGGGGCGAATGCGATACTTAAAACGTCTGGCACCTACTTTTTTGTAATGAGGGAATTTTTCCCGATTTTTTGATGTAATTTTTTTTTGGTTATACCTCGACACCAAAAAATGATTTTTTGCCCCTTTTGGGGGGCGTCTGGCGGGGCGAATGCGACACTTAAAACATCTGGCACCTACTTTTTTGTAATGAGGGAATTTTTCCCGATTTTTTTATGTAATTTTTTTTTGGTTATACCTCGACACCAAAAAATGATTTTTTGCCCCTTTTGGGGGGCGTCTGGCGGGGCGAATGCGACACTTAAAACGTCTGGCACCTACTTTTTTGTAATGAGGGGATTTTTCCCGATTTTTTGATGTAATTTTTTTTGGGTTATACCTCGACAGCAAAAAAATATTTTTTGCCCTATTTTGGGGGGCGTCTGGCGGGGCGAATGCGACACTTAAAACGTCTGTCACCTACTTTTTTGTAATGAGGGGATTTTTCCCGATTTTTTGATGTAATTTTTTTTTGGTTATACCTCTGACACCAAAAAGTGATTTTTTGCCCCTTTTGGGGGGCGTCTGGCAAGGCGAATGCGACACTTAAAACGTCTGGCACCTACTTTTTTGTAATGAGGGGATTTTTCCCGATTTTTTGATGTAATTTTTTTTTGGTTATACCTCGACACCAAAAAATGATTTTTTGCCACTTTTGGGGGGCGCCTGGCGGGGCGAATGCGACACTTAAAACGTCTGGCACCTACTTTTTTGTAATGAGGGGATTTTTCCTGATTTTTTGATGTAATTTTTTTTTGGTTATACCTCTGACACCAAAAAGTGATTTTTTGCCCCTTTTGGGGGGCGTCTGGCAAGGCGAATGCGACACTTAAAACGTCTGAGACCCAAAAATTCTTAATTAGTGCATAGTTCTCCATAATTTGTGTATATTTAAAAATGGTTATACCCTTGACACAAAAATCCGAAAAATCAGCGTTTTCAAACCCCCGCACTCAGCCCCGGCGAAAAAAAAACCCTGCCAGACGACTGCATTTGATATCACGATGCTAGTACCTTTAGAAACAAGTAAATGAATTTTGGTTATACCGCCACTCCAAAAATATGCTGTCGGCTCTTAGACTATAAGGATAGCGGTCTAACTGCACGTGTGCTATCAACGCACAAAAAAAGCAATTTATTTATTATCTAAATATTGTTCTTGGAATAGGTTGGTATAACGTTATTGCCAACAATGCCCAACCTATAAGAGCTATGCCAACAATAAAATGGAATTGTCATCCTAATTAATGTTTGTTTCGCACACAATGCGTACTAACTTTTTATTATTCTACAAATTGCCAAATTGTGCTGCCAATGCTTTTTGTGTAGCTGAGTCCCCCAGTAAACTAATCTTGGGCACATTAAATAAAAGAAAGTGTCACTCGCCTTTATTGCAACAGACAACTATATTTTTCTTCATCAAGTGTTACAAAAATTAAATGGCTGTTTCACCGTTCCGTGAAATATAAATTGGTTACTTCTGCACTATCCAGTGAATATGTTTTTTCAATTGCTCAAAATGCACGATCATAAGAACTCATAAAATGCTGCCACTTCGTGTAACGCGGCGGCCACGGAAACAAATCTTGGCTGGCATTAATCGTTGGTTTCTCAATTGAGTAAATATGTGTATGCGTTTATGAATTTCTGCTTGTGGTTGATGAAGTTGGTGTCGGAACTTTTTAATGTTCGCTAGAGATTTTCGCAGAGCTTTTCTTCCGTTGACACATTTTAGCTTATAAAATAGGTGCAGGGAAATAAATTCACGGGCAATAACTTCATATGGGCAATAACTTCACCTCAAGTGGGCAATAATTTCACTTTTTTTTTGTGAACTTAGCAGGGGGGTTGCATTGCACTGTTTATGAGTTTAGTTACGAAATCGCAAGTAGATTCCATAAATAGTGTAGTGCATGTTGCCCCCCCCCCCCCCCCGAAAAAACCCCCTTTGCTTGGCGTCACTGTTTTATTTGGAGTAGGTGCGAGGTACGGTGTTGAAACTTTGGCTTTATGTCACCATGATAAGCTTAAGACTTTGCTTAAATAGTGTGATAACTAACTGCACTTTACAGTTTTTTGTTTAATTCTAAATATTGGATGTTAGTTCCCTTTTCTTATATTTGAATGTGGACTAAGTTCCCACTTAACATGGGAACTAAGTCAACTTCGCGAAAGTCCCTCAGTGGACTTAGTTCCCGTGGACTTATTACTTATTTCGCTGCACCGCCTAGTACGTCATCTTGGCAGTAAAATAAGTCTCGAATGTGGTTGCTTCTGGTCCTTCAGTGGGGTTCAGGTTTGGCCTCAATAAACATCAGCAGGTCTCCTTTTTTCGGATCACTCATTTACTGCGGCAAATCAAATGCTGATGTTATGTATGGCATTTGTGTGATCCAGGAGTTTTGTAGCATGACTCTTTTTTTACTTTTTCGACACGTGATCTCCAGTCGTGTCAGGATTGCAAAAAGTAATAATGATAGTTATTTATGTACGCACATACGTACACACAACAGAACATAGCGTGCATATTGAACAGAGGTTTCACAAAAAACGAAGATAAAGATAAAGAAGACCTAACGCACATCACTTGATTAGTAAATACCGTTGCCCGCCCTTCCTGACGATCGTAGTTCCCATTTCTGCGGATTATCCCACTAAAAACAAAGAACACCTACAATTATCTTTCAAGCTACCATTATGATTCTTTGTTTATACATAATAGTATAGGATATTTACTAACATTATCCCTCTGGGGTCAACTCCCAGTATGGCATTAAAAAACAAAAAAAACAACCGTTCTACTTCTATTGCAGTATTTCCTTGTGGTGATCTTAACCGTAATTATACTATGGTCAGAGCGATTCCCCCGATTTATCGCCTACCTTGTCGTGGTGGTGGGGCTTAAGTACTCCCCTCTCTGTTGTTAATCGACAAAGAGGGGGTGGAAAACTAAAAGGCATCAAATCCAAGGTAAGGTTCGACGCGCCGAGAGCTGCATGGCTGAGGGAGTGCTCAGTCGCTAGTGCAAACTCTGGATACCTGGGGACCTCCAGTTTTAACCCTAATTCCCCTTATTTGCATACAGGTGCAGATGGGCCTTCCTTCCCCCTTACTCGTGGGACCTAAAATGAACAATTTAAACAAAACAAA
The DNA here is from genome assembly GCA_949715645.1 of Portevinia maculata. Classification (NCBI taxonomy): domain Eukaryota; kingdom Metazoa; phylum Arthropoda; class Insecta; order Diptera; family Syrphidae; genus Portevinia; species Portevinia maculata. Next base: position 46,603,236 of record OX454528.1, on the reverse strand, counting down.
CAAACAAAACAAAACAAAAGAGACTAAGGTGCAAGGATCGGGCACCACTGACTCTATAAATACCGATCCCCAAACAGAACAACTGACGGAGGAAGAAGAAAACCTTCTTCTGAATCCATTTGCCAATCTTGGAGTATGGGATGGAGAAAGCATTGGAACAGATGCTGCCATTGAGGGCATGAATCTTGATGTCAGCGACAGCTGTTCCGTCGCTAGCTCTAACCTCTCTTTATTGTCCAAATCCTCCAGACGGAAAAAACTAACAAACTGCAGGACAACAGTAAAGAGACTAGGGACGAAAAGATGGGACGAACTGACTGAGACTGACCGCAAACGGCTTCATAACGCACGTGCGTATCTGCAGGAACTGCGTCCAATGGAGAATGAGCCTACTGCTCGTACACCGGCGGAAGCTAATCCTGGGGATAACACCAGCGATAGAAAATTTATGGGGCCACCCTCCTCCCAGATTGGCAAAGTCCATCCAGGGGAAAGGTCAACCACACCAATCACTCTGCCAAAGGATGCCACCGAGGAGCCACCACACCCTTCGATTGGACGTTGCATCGAGTCTCTTGCTCGTACGGGTCTAGAGAAGGGGGATGTGCTCCCTGTTCCTAACATCTACACAGAAACTGACACGGAGACTGATCGGGTACAGGAACCGACCCCAGGACCACCAGACTCACCGGCCAGGCGTTGCATCGAGCCTTTTGCTCGTAGGGGCCTGGAAGGAGCGAAGATGGTCAGTGAGGAGGTAGGGGAGAGGAAACTGCATCTGGAGAACATCCAAAGCCTCAGCTCCACTTGCAATCTGGATGCAGGTTCCCCTCACCAACCAGGCAACTGCAGCCGTGACGTCTCGGGAAATAACTCGACAATGGACATTTGCCAAACAGTCGTGGAGGCACAGCCCTTCAATGGCGGACGGGCCACCCAAGGAGCCTTAGACCCTAAAGTCCCCGGCAAACCCAAGCCTAAGAAGCCTCTAGGGGAGCATGAGATCCTGCGCAGGCAAAGACGTAATGCGCTCAAGATCGTCCGAAGGATGGGTAGCAAAACTCCGGAAGCCTTAACCGAGAAGGAAAAGCTATCCCTTGACAAGGCTAAAGAACATCTTAAGACCATACCCGGCAACCCAACGGAAGAGCAAACGTTTGCCCAGCTCTTGGATAATTACCTAAAGACCGGTTGTGAAGGGGAAAGAAAGCTCTTTGCTCTACACCCCAATCGCAGCCAGACTTAGAAAATCTGTAATTGGCACGAGAGAGGACACTCAATCCAATCTCGACCCGATTGTGAGCACATCCAAAAGAGCTAGGCAGAACGACACGCTTTCCCCAATCTCGCAAACGAATGTTAGGAAGAAAGCCAAGGTCTCTATACCAACCGCAGTTGGGCAATAAGTATCCGTAGTAGACTACGGCAATCCTGCACGGAAGTTGACAGAGGACCAATGGCGACTCATCGAACTTCGAATCCTGGATGAGGTGAAGGAGGCCATCCTTAAAAACAAGGAACCCCTCCTGCTTTTTGGCACCCTCAATACCATCCAAGGGTTCAAACTCATGACCTGTGAGGAAGAGCACACCCTCACATGGCTCAAGGAGTTTATTGCCAGGACGAAAGCTCCATGGCCAAACGCCGACCTTCGTCTGATCGACAAAAAAGAGATCGTACGGTTAACAAAACCTAAAGCCAAACTTGTTGTACGACGTCCATATACCCCAAAGGATCGTATTGAGAGATACTTACGATCCCTAAATACCGATCAGCTGAGCCTTGCTTGGGAAGTGATCGAGATGGGAGAATACCATGAATCAGGCACGGAAGTGATAGTGTTGCTTAGTCACAAATCCATTCCGTTGCTGAAAAAGATCGACTTTAAAGTTCGCGTGGGCATGATGCAAGCTTAAGCTTATCACGAACAAAGTCAACAAAACCAACAAGGGTGGGACGCCAAAAAACCGTGATGAAAGTAATACAAATAAACCTTCATCAGAGTAAGGCGGCCAGCGCCAACCTGATCTACCTCATGGAGGATAGAAAAATAGACCTGGCCCTTATTCAAGAACCCTGATAGCCACGCGACGGTAAAACTTGAGCGCAACGGGCTCCCTCCGCTTGATTCTAACATCATGCTATATGCCCAATGATGCAACGGAAGGACCACCGTCAGACCTGACCCACCTTCTTGTTGAACGTGCTACACGGGAAAAATGGGACCTGGTGATGGGATGTGATGTCAACTCCCACCATGCCCTATGGGGTAGCTCAAACAAATACAAGGGATGAATTTTGAATTTCTTATAGATCATAACTTTTTTTTTTTTTTTTTTTTTATAATAACATATAACCCCACATCTGAGGAACCTTTTCCTAAAATGGGGATATTGACCCAAAGTTTAGCGAGAAGTTAAAGTGGTTTTCATACCCAAAGCTGGGAAACCCAGTCACACTACGGACAAAGACTTTAGACCAATCAGCCTAACCTCTTTTGTTTTAAAAACTTTTGAGAGACTGATTGACATTTATATTCGTAGTAAACTGAGTCCAAAGGTCTTATCCCCAGCTCAGCATGTGTATACGAAAGGCAAAGGTGTAGATACAGCACTTCACAGTGTCGTCAGCACCATAGAAAAGACACTAAGGGAAAAGGAATATACTGTAGCCACCTTCTTGGACATTGAAGGCGCCTTCAACAACGTCCAAGGGGAAGCGGTAGAAAGAGCCCTTGTAAATCTAAATGTGGAGAATACCATTATTAAATGAATAATGTGCATGCTTAAAAGAAGTTGCATCTACTCAGAGTTAGGTGGTGAAATAATTAAGGTGTCAGCAGCTGGAGGAACCCCTCAAGGCGGAGTCCTATCACCCCTTCTTTGGGTATTCGTTTTAAACGAGATTCTGATTGAACTTAGACTTAGTGGAGTCAAGGCAGTAGCATATGCTCACGACTTAGCACTGCTAGCGACAGGAAAATTCCCATCCACTCTAAGTGAACAAATACAGAACGCCTTATCTATGGTTGGTAACTGGACCAGAAGCTGCGGTCTTGCGGTTAACCCACAAAAGACAGAACTGCTCCTCTTCACCAATAAAAGGATTATACCGCAATTTAATCAGCCAACTATTGAGGGTACTCCACTACAAACATCAGAATACGCAAAGCATCTTGGCGTGATTCTAGACAGAAAATTAAACTGGAGCCTCAACATAAAAGAACGAGCAAAGAAGGCAATGATAGCCTAGGGTGGAGTGATATTATATGGGAAAAAAATTAAACGGGAATATGAAAAACATACCCCCGCAAAAGATGTATACCGTTGTTTTAATAATTTTAAGATTTATTTTTGGTTTTTAAAGTGACCGCTAGGGGTCGCGCATCGTAATTTAAAACGAAATTAAAATAGATGAAATATCTGAAAAACTTACCCCCCAAAAAAATTCGGTGGGTCATGCTATGAATTAAAAAAAATATGTTTATTTTTTAAAATGACCGCTAGGGGTCGCGCTTCGCAATTTAAAACTAAAAAGCAGGACAAAAAATGTTTCCTTGGATAGTTTTAGTAATATTTTTGGATTGTTTTAGTTTTTAAAAAGACCACAAGGGGGCAACCATTTAAGAACTAAAGAAAAATGAATATGAAAAACATGTCCAAAAGATGCATGTACTACTGGGTCCTTTTTCTTGAATTTTTTTTAAATTTAGAACGTTCGGAAAGGTATCGATCCTACAAGTTTGTTTAAGTTTAGTTTCCTTAACACATTCATCTGATTCAATAAGAAAACATGATAATATTTATATTTCATTTTTGCAACTTTTATTTATATGTATATTATATATAATTTTTTTTTAACCAACGACTATACCACGTCGAGTTAATCGGTTCTCGTCAGATCACCGTAATTAAACGACGTTGGGCGCAGTTAGTACGTAGATGGGGGACCGTTTGAGAACAGCCGCGTGTCGTTGGCCAGTCCCATCTACAGAGTTGAGGTAGATAATATACGTGGTATCACAATGGACCTAAATTGGTCTAAGTGTGTCGGCTTCTGCCGACAGCCACATAAACCTAACCTAACCTAACCTATATATAATTTTGTTTTGTATTTTGGCAGTTCTTTTCGAGAAATTAAAGTATTTTTAATCAGCCCATCTCTGTTTTCAAACCCACAAGCAGTATGGGAAGCCTCGGTCACCAACTTAACTGCTCTTTCAACTGCTTGGCTGTGGCATGGTAGCTGTTTTAAATGGTTTGACTTCATGGTTTCGTTTTGTTTTACAAAGTCCCAGAGGTGTTCTTGAGTAAAATCCACTAGTAAAGGAGGTTCAGTCAAACAGCTCCTTTCAACTTGCCACCAATCTATTAACTCGAAATATTCATTCGCTTCAAAACGAAAGTTTGGAAGCTGAAATTGCCGTACGACTTCGTCATTAATGCTTAATACGGCGAAAAGCCAGCTCTCGAATATTTCGGCGATCATCAAACAACATGGCTACCAAAATCTTTTCGCAATGTCCAAAATATCCGTTCCGAGCGAATACAGCATGTACTACCTTTTTCAAATCGTCTGGCAAATACCTTGCCAGCTTGATGGTCTTAAAAAAATGCTTTGCGCCATAAACGAAAGAAGGCTGAGATTTTATGTCAAACCACATTACAGCACAAACTTTAGCAATGTACTCGACTATGTGCTTTAATGCCTCTTCTGGGGATTCTTTTGACACGTAAACGCGAAGAATGCGGTTAGCTGTCGTAAGCCATCTTGAATGCACCATTGTTTCACGATTCTTTTCAAAAATTGACCCTTCACGATCACCATTGCTAATAGCTTTGCATATTTCATAAAAATATTTCTGATCTGAGTTCAGACAAGGCAATGGGAGATCGGGTAAGTTTATTTGAACTGGCTGATAATGAGCAACGCATACAATTTGACAATTCTTTAGATATTTTTCAATATCGCCGGCGTAAGCCTTTGGTCCAGATGTCTTTCCATAAAGCTTCTCAAATAGATGCCTTTAAGGTAGTTCATTTGCATGGAGCATGCAAATAGACCATTGCAATGGTTGTTGAATTTTTAATTCAATTTGCCGAATAATTCCACCTCTTAGCCCGGTATTAACATTGGTTCCGTCGCACCCAATAAGTTTAATATTATGCATTGAGATACCAGTTTGTTCAAAAAACTCAATTATTCTATTTGTAACAGTTTCGGCTTTTCCATTTTGTGGGGAAATATGACCAAGGTACTGGGAGTCTGGTTCTGCAATCAATACGATATGCTCTTCAATAACATTACCACTGGCCGTTTTTGTTAAGTCCATGCGACCGTCGAAATATAGCCCTAACGGCTCCCGGATAGTTACATTTGCCATTTGCTTCCTTGATTTGCATCGTTCTCTCCTTACCTTGCTTCTATCAGCAATATTTGATTGATCCATTTCATGGATAATACCGTAATCTTTTAAAACTGCTGTTATAACTGTTGCTGTTGCTCTATCAGACATCCTAAATCTGTCGGCCACCTTTGCAACGCTAAGGAGATGTTTTCGATTTGCGTTGCAAAGAACCTCATTGCCTAGCAGCGTTTTTTTTTCTGGTGACTTTGAAATCACTGATTCGTCATCTGAAGAGTTGATATCGTCTGTATCGTCTGTTTCAGTGATGAATTGTGTCCGCTTTGTGGAAGTGCCTGAAGATGAAGAACTAGCCAACTTTCTTGCAATGCATTTTTGAAGCTTGCACGTTGCAGAAACATCGACTGTGCCAATGCCCATTTTCCTTTTAGTCCTTTGATCTTCAAGAAAGGGACGCTCCTTTGGTGGAACTTTATTTTCTTTTGGACATGAGCAGAATTTCAAATCAATGCACTTACAAGCAGATATGTCAAAGAGTTTTTCACCATAGTTTTTAAATTCACGTAACTGCAGCTCAAATGCACCCGACCTTCTGTTTTTTTGGTGTTTTAATAAGGGCATTCCTTCTCTCGTTCAATTTTGTAATTTTTTTTTCAACACTAAACTTATTGACCGTTGGAATTGAAGAAATGACGTAAATTTGAATGATTTTCGTAGCTGTGTATTGTATTCTCTTCTTCAAGTAGTTTTCTTCTTCTTCGATGAAGGTAAGGTGGCGACACACATCTTCATTAGTTGGCAGCAGACAACATTTTCCCTGTTCCAAATAATTGGCAAACTTTTTTTTGCGAACGAGTATCTGTTAAGAAAATCTATCATCCTTATTATCTATTAATTTGCTTTTTAAAATCATTTCTTAAAGTAACTTCTCTAGCAATGAATCTAACTTTGTGAAAGTCATGCATAGACAGTAGACGTGTTTTTTCTTTCTCCGACTATTTCCCAATTTCTCTAAAGTCAACCGCAGTTGTAAATGGTTAAATCCTAACCAATCTATCAAGAGTTGTTGTACTTTCTATTAATCTGTCAAGTGATCCATCCTCATAATTTGCATCTGAATTTTTGGTGTGTGATATCTCCAAATTAAAATGTCTTACGATTTCCGCAAGAATCGTCCGGAAAAAAAGCAAAATGTTGGCTCTCCGGTCATACATGGAAACAGCAATACTGAGAACATAGCAGACAAACTGTGGAGCCGAATTGAGGGGAAACTCGAGAAATGGGCTGAAAATTTCTCTCTCCAGCTGGATGCTAAGCTGTTGGCGCTTGAAGATCGATTCAAAGCACAGGTCAGTGAAACGAAAAATGCTATCGAACATCAAATTCACCAAATCGACGAAGACATTAAGCGGCTACAGCTTATAACGGATGAAATTGATAGAGAAAGAGTATGCTCTGATGTGGTTATCTTCGGTATACCTGAATCCCCTGATGAAAGCTTAGAGAGCATTTTCACAACATTTGCTGCACCGTTGATATTCGGCCGCCCCATCTCAATAAAATCTTTCGTGCAAAGCCCCGCTCCCCTACTGAAGACCGTACTTCTGACTCCAGCATCATACTCAAACTGGCTGACAAGCGAGAAAAGCAGACCTTGATGCGAGCGGTAGCTCGCCATCGCAAAAACAAGAAATGCCCTCTCAAACTTAGCGACGTGGGACTCTCCTCTTCGAACGCCTTCTTCATCAACGAAAGCTTAACAAAGAGGAACTACCAACTACAGAGGGAAGCTTTGAAACTTAAGCGAAAATCTCTTTTGTCATCCGTGTATACATCCAATGGACAAATATACATACGCCTTTCGTCGGGTCCATCCATTTTAATAAATAACCTTGGAGATCTTAAGAATGCCGTCGGACTGAACACACACATAAACGATCAAAATGGACATGCTAACTAAATCAACCAACATCAAATGTAACTTTTTTTCTCTCTTATTATTATTATTTATCTCTTTTATTATAATTTATTTTTCTTTTTCTATCTGTTTTTCTACTTCTCTTTTTCTTTTTTCTCTACACCAAATTTGTCATAGGTATTTCTGGTTTGTAAGAGTAATTTCAGTTTTCTTATTTCTCTTTTTATTCTTCGCTTTGGTGAGGCGTCTATGTTCGATATTTGATTATTTTATTTGTAATCATAATGAATAACATTAATGGTGATAGGCTTAGCAGCATGAACAAAAGGACAAGTATCCTATTAAATACTCTGTGTAAAAGTCATGATGGCTTGCACATTTGTCATATTAACCCACAAAGTCTTGTGAATAAGATTGATGAGTTTCGATTGATCTTTGAGAACAGTCTGATCGACGTAATATGTGTCTCTGAAACGTGGTTTGACGATAAAGTAAATAGTAATGTTTTCTTGCTAAAGGGATTTAAATTGTACCGAGCAGATCGTCATGGTAGAATAGGGGGCGGTGCTGCTATATATGTAAGAAACTCAATTAAATTGAAACATCTCCTCTCTTCCAACAGCACACATAATTTCCAATTTTATTTTATAGAAATTTTAAATGGAGAAAATAAGTGTGTTATTGGCACGATTTATATTGCACCGGATGTTTCTCATTCCAGTATTGTATGTGATACTATTGAAGAAATGTTTTGCTTGACGCCTAAAATCATCATATGCGGTGATTTTAACATGAACCTACTTAATAGGTCTACTAATTCCTCATTTATTAACACTATGAGTGCTCTTAATTTGTTTTTCCTTAATTCTACTAACGCAACCCATTTTAAACCGAACTGTTTACCGTCATTGTTAGATGTTTTCCTGACAAGTGATGAAAGTCTTGTGAAATGTTACAGTCAACTATCTGTACCTGTTTTTTTATATCATGACCTTATTTTCGCTACCTTCAATGTAAATGTAAATAGAAGTTCCCCACAACCCATCCAGTATCGTGATTTTCGTAGTATTAATGTTGAAAGTCTGTTCTCTGAATGCCTTAGTCTTGAATGGTGCAATATCTATCTGTCGTCGAATGTTAATAAACAAGTAGAGTTCCTAAATGTAAGTCTGGAGTACCTGTTCACCAGACATGTCCCATGCAAAACGCGGGTTCCTAAAACAAAATCCTGTCCGTGGTTTTCAAATGCAATATTTGATGCTATGAAGAGAAGGGACATATTGTACCGACGTTGGAAGAGGTTTCGCTGTACTGAAATGCATGCAGACTATAAATTCAGCAGAAATCATGTCACAAGCATGATAAAAACTGCAAAATTGAGGTACTATAGTGCCAAATTTAATTCTGACCGATCCTCAAAATTTCTTTGGAACCGAATTCGCGAAATTGGTCTATGTAAAAAAAAATATTTCCGGTAATAACGACGACATTGACAATGAAGAGTTAAATGACCGTCTCGCTACTTCAGGTCCTTCCAATACATTCAATTCTTCGGCTTTCTTGACTTTATTTGATAATAGTAGAATGGATGGCTTCGCATTCAACAGAGTAGATTTATACGCGGTTGGAATGACGATATTATCTATGAAGTGTAAATCTGTTGGTTTGGACAACGTCCATCCAGATTTCATTAAAATACTTCTTCCTCTCATTTTACCCCATGTTACGCATATATACAACACTATTCTTATGACTTCTACATACCCAACCGCTTGGAAAAAAGCTAAAATTGTACCTATTCCGAAGAAAGGTAATGCTCCGGAATACAGACCAATTGCAATACTTCCGTTTCTTTCCAAAGTATTGGAATCAATCATAAGTCGCCAAATAAAGGAATACGTCGAGAGCAATAAGCTATTGACAACAATGCAATCTGGTTTCCGTTCAGGACACAGTTGCATAACAGCTTTACTCAAAGTATCTGATGACATTCGGCAGGCTATCGATGAGGATAAAACTACTCTCTTGGCCTTGCTCGACTTCTCTAAAGCTTTCGATTGTGTAAATCCGTCAATTCTGTGTAACAAACTCTCCACAATATTCAATTTTTCTGTTCCCTCTAATAAGCTTATATATTCATATCTCACTAACCGTATCCAAGCTGTATCTTACAACTCCAAAATGTCAACCCTCCGTGCTGTTAGTAGTGGTGTCCCACAAGGATCTATACTGGGTCCTTTACTGTTTACCATATTTATTAATGACCTCCCTACTGTACTGCCCCATTGTAAATTTCATGTCTACGCAGACGACGTCCAGCTTTACCTAATCATTCCAATTGGTATGGTGGAAGATTCTGTTGTAAAAATTAACGAGGATCTACGTTCTATTACGAATTGGTCCACACAAAATGCTCTCAAGCTTAATCCTGAAAAAACCAAAATCATCCCCATCTCTAAGCATCCACCTTGTCTTTCTATCTTTCCTCCTATAGAACTATACTCCACCCATGTAGAATATGTCACCCATGTACGAAATCTCGGAATTATTTTTAACAGTGAGCTTACATGGAGCAACCATATTTGTTCCATAGTATCCAAAATATATGCATCGCTCAGAGGTTTATCTGTCAGCAAAGCAATACTTCCAGTTGAAGTTAAATTAAAACTTGTTAAAGCACTTATTGTGCCTATTATCTCATACGGTTGTGAAATCTTTGCTGACTCAGACTACATCTCTCTTCTTAAGCTAACAAAGGCACTTAATTCGACTGCTCGGTATGTCTTCAATCTACGGAGATATGACCACGTCTCAACAGAACGTCGCAAACTTCTTGGTTGCGACCTTGATGCCTTTTTAAAATATCGGTCCTGTATCTTGCTTTTCAAGATTATTCACAGACAACAACCAGAGTATTTGTTCAACAAACTTTCCTTCTCCCGGTCTAACCGCTGTTTAACTATTAAACCATCGACTCATACCTGCTTGACATCTCGCAGACAGTTTTTTGTTCATGCTGTTCGGCTTTGGAACCAGCTGCCTCACCAGGTGAGGAATAAAATCGAATATAGACAATTTTCATCGGCGTGTTATTCTCATTTTGTTCCAAACTGAAATCACTCACACTTATTTTCGTTATCTTAGTTCTTGGTGTATATTTATTCTCTTCAGTATCTTTCTTCTGTATCTTCATCTTTCTTTTCTTTATTAAATCTCTTTCTTCTTCTAAATACATTTAAAAATTATTTTTAATATATTTAATACTTGTACCTGTACTATTTATAAGTGCTTTGCTCTCTATGTACAGCGATTCTTATTATAACTAATAAATCTAATCTAATAAACTAATAAATCTATTACATTCTTCTTCTGCATTAACTTGACGTTTCTCTTCATGCGAATAAATCTTTATACCCTATTCTAGGGGTACCTATATTAATTTTGACGCATAGTTTGTAACATACCTTAATATTGCCCGTAGACCCCTAAAAGTTACTATATTTATGATCAGCATCGATAGTAATGTCGATCTAGCCATGTCCGTCCGTCCGTCCGTCCGTCCGTCCGTCCGTCCGTCCGTCCGTCCGTCCGTCGGCAAAAATTAGGCCTTTAAACTGGACCTAGAGAGCTGAAATTTTAACCATATACTCTCTAGGGTCCCGAAATAATCAAGTTTAAGAATTTTTGAAATCCGCCCACAGACACGCCCACAAACTCAAAAAAACAAAATTTTGGAAAAAATCGAATTTTGAGCTAGAGAGCTGAAATTTTTTATATATGATCTATGGCCCATAAAACTGATTGGGACATAAAATTTTCAAAATCCGCCCACTGACACGCCCACAATTAAATAAAACAAATTTTGGGAAAAATTGAATTTTGAGCTAGAAAGCTGAAATTTTTTATATATGATCTTTGGCTCATAAAACTGCTTGGGACATAAAATTTTCAAAATCCGCCCACTGACACGCCCACAATTAAATAAAATATTTTTTTTGAAAAACCAAAATTTGAGCTAGGGAGCTGAAATTTTTAATATATACTCTCTAGGGGCCCTTTATGCTCATGTGGAAATATTTTCAAAATCCGCCTACTGACACGCCCACAATTATTTTTTTTTTATTTCTGAAAGTCCAAAGTTTGAGCTAGGGAGCTGAAATTTATAGTATATACTCTCTAGGTGCCCTTTATGCTCATACTTAAATTTTTTTTTAAATCCGCCTACTGACACGCCCACAATTAAATAAAACAATTTTATTGAAAAACCAAAGTTTGAGCTAGGGAGCGTTTTTATTTACAAAAGCTTAGTTTTTTCGATAAAATCCTTTAAATTTTTGTCACGCCCACTTATGAGATATAGGAATAAGAATAGGGTATCCAACAGTTCGCCCAAGCGGACTGTAGCCCGCCCCTATGTTTTTCTTTTGCCTTTAAACCAAAGCGATCGGTCGTATCTCTTTTTGTTCAATCTTCTATTTCAGAGTTCGCCGGAAAATAATCAAAAAATCTAACATTCTGGTCCTTCTTGAGCCGGATTGTTCTCCTAAATAATAAAGTTCGTATCAAATCGTGTTTATCACATATCGTACATACATCACGCGAATCGCCTTTACAAGAACAGCTCTGCAATCGTGTATGCTCGTATACAGTATGTATATATTCTTGTGTATATATATATATATATGCCGCTAAGCGAAATCGTGTGAGGAAAACTGTCGCAGTGGCGTTTTCTTGTTGCAGTGGTCGTTTTTACCGCTGAATGCATTCTGTTCAAACGGAAAATCAGTGAAAAAAAAACTGAATTGAATTCAATCAATCACGTGGTTTTGTATTTAATATCGATTTTGATCAATTTCCATCTAAAAATACAGTGTTAAATATGTCGAAGCGCGATCAATTGGAATTTTATTTGGAACAACAATACGAAATATTTAATATTATTGAGAAATGTGCGCAGAGACTCAAATCATCTTCGGCAGTTACAGTGCAAAGAGTGGAAGCAAGGAAAACCGCGCTAATCGAAAACTGGGGTAAATTTAAAGAAAAACTTGACGCTGTCTCAATCAAAGAGTGGGAGAAAACCCTAGGTTCTTGTCAAGATTCACCATCGTGGACATCATTAAAGGACTTTCTCATCACTCGTATTCGCTCACTTCAAGCTTACGAACGTGCTTCGCCCAATTTGCCAAGTAAGTCTCTTGTTACATCAAATAAAATCGCAGGTAATAAGGCCAAAACTCATCATATATCAACTAAACGAACGTCATCACACCTCAATTCATCAAATTCAGCAATCCAGTTCCACATCCACATCAAGAGTATCAACAGAGACTGCTACAGCATCGTCATCGTCCAGCAACACCGCATCATCTCACGTGACCCGTATCACCAAATCTGGTACACAACCAGTACTTTTAGCAACTGCTTTAGTGAAAATTCAATCAAGTAGAGGAGAATTTTGCACAGTACGAGCATTTTTGGATCAAGGCTCCGAAATCAATTTAATGTCAGAACATCTAACTCAGGCTCTTCATCTTACGAGACGTCATTCAGCACTTTCAATCACTGGCATCGGAGCAAATTCTTCTTCAACTCATCAATCTAAAGGTACAGTTTTACTAAATCTATCGTCGTGCAATTTTAGATCGTGGAATCTATTATTAAAAAAAAATATTTGTTCGTTCTCTTTGTAGAGAACGCTACCACTTTTATTAAATGAAACACAACACAAGTTTTACTTTTTCATTAATTAATTTATTATGAGCATCGGATCCATTACCCTGGGTGGGGGGAAATCTTCAGCTATACGAAGAACAAGAACGGTGGACAAGAACTAAATCTAACATGAGAAAGAAACCCTTTATATAGTGATTTATCTGCTTAGGTTGGCAGTTCGATTGAAGATCGTTATTTTATCTTTATTACTTCTGATTCAAGACATAGTGTTTTAATTAGCTTATGCAAGAAAGATCTTGCCATTATGATACATTGTAGTTGCTTAGTTTTCTATGTAAGAAAGATCTTGCTCTTATGATACATTGAGGATGTACACTTGTGTCAACAAATGAAGTTGGCACTGCCATTATTTATGTCTTGTATCAGATTACATTTTATAGCTTTGTTTACGAAGACTTTGTCTTCAGTGGATTAATGTGATTCTATACAATACAATGTTTATGAAGACTTTGTCTTCAGTGGATTTACAATTCAATATGTGGGATTTGTGGGAATGTAACCGTGTGTTACTGACTTCAGTTGCAATATCGAGGAACACATTCTACCGAAACTAACCAGCCATCTTCCAACAACCAAAGTTTCTCCGAAAATTTGGTCGCATCTACACGGAATCAAGCTGACAGGTCCACAATATTATCAACTGGGACGTGTGGATCTTATACTAGGAGTACAGTTATATGGCCAAATTTTGCTGGAGGGTCTACGAAAGGGTGAAGCGGGTGCTCCAATAGCACAACATACTTCACTGGGCTGGATCGTATCAGGCGCTGTGTCATCAATCTCATCATCAATCGGAGCGCATAGTTATCATTGTCATCTGGATCTTAAGCTCGACGAATTGTTAACACGATTTTGGATGCAGGAAGAACCCTATCAATCCTCTTCAAATCAAATGACATCCGACGAAGCAGAGTGCGAACAAATCTTCAAATCAACCCATTCCAGAAATTCAGAAGGACGTTACATTGTGCGACTGCCATTTAAATCGCATCCATCAACATTAGGTGATTCTCGGTCTCCAGCACTCAAAATACTTCTACGTATGCAGAATCGTTTTAAGCAAAACAAATCATTCTTCAGTCAGTGAATCATCAGCCAATCAATCACCAGACGTCTTCTATCTTCCTCATCATGGTGTTGTTCGTGAATCGAGTACAACTACAAAACTTAGAGTTGTATTCAATGGATCACTGAAGACTGATCAAGGGACTTCTCTAAATAATCATCTACACGAAGGCGCAAAGTTACAAGTGGATCTACCAGATGTGCTCACTCGTTGGCGGCAATACAAATTTGCCTTTTCGTCGGATGTGGTGAGGATGTTTCGTCAAATCGAAATTCATCCTGACGATTGGAGTTATCAACACATATTATGGTTTGAAGGTACGGATCTTGTCGAGTTCGTTCTAACAACAGTAACCTATGGAACCTCACCTGCTCCTTACCTGGCCAATCGTGTCATACGGCAACTTGCTGCTGACGAGGGGTATCGCTTTCCGTTTTCCAAGGAATTGGTCGAGGAAAATATCTATGTGGATGACATCTATTCCGGTGCTTCAACCATTGAAGAAGGTAAGAACAAAATTAAACAAATTATCAATTTCTTCAAAACAGGATGCTTTCCGCTACAAAAATGGGCTGCCAACCACGAAGCATTGCTAGAAGAAATTCATACAAGCGAAAAATCACCTACGTCAACATCGCTTACAATAGATGGTCATCCTATTCATCGAACTCTTGGTCTTAATTGGCAGCCAAATTCAGACAGATTTGTTTTCATTCCTGCCCAGTTCAAAGAAGTTACCACATATACGAAGAGAATGGTTTTATCTCGCACAGCTCAGCTCTTCGATCCACTCGGTTGGATATCGCCTGTTATCTTCAAGAGCTGTGGCAATCCGACTTAGGCTGGAATCAACCTATTCCTTCTAATATGGAGACTCGTTGGAGGAAATATATCAACCAGCTCGCGGATCTTTCATCCATCTCAGTTCCCCGATGGATCGGGCTATCTCCGTCGTCCCTATCAATCGAGATACACGGCTTTGCAGACGCGTCGCAAGCTGCAATTGCAGCTGTCGTTTATCTTCGAGTAGTACAGCCACCAAATATCACTCAAGTTACTATCATAGCGTCGAAATCAAAAGTTACACCAATAAGAAAAGAATCTGTATTACCAAAAAACTGCTCGAATCACTATTCCTCGCTTAGAACTATCGGCTGCATTACTTCTAACAAGGCTAGTCAATCATGTTAGGAATGTGTTAAAACTTGAACCAACCCCGATTCATTTGTGGACGGACTCTAGTACGACGCTCTATTGGATTCAAGGTCAACCATCAAGATGGAAGGATTTCATCAGTAATCGAGTTTCTCAAATACAAGAGATTCTTCCGGAAGCTCAATGGCAACATCTACCTGGCGAAGACAATCCAGCAGATTATGCCTCTCGAGGACTCTCACCACGTCAGCTATCTGAGAGCGAAATTTTGTCTAATGGACCGCCTTGGCTTCGTCTTGCTTCTTCCCATTGGCCTCAACTAACGCCTAAACTCAATGAAAATGTTGATCTTGAAGAACGTACTCATATCGTTGCATCGACAACTAGTGTGAATCAATCTTACACCTGGAATCTCATCCATAAGTACTCATCGCTTCTGAATCTTTTACGTATTACCGCCTGTTGTATTAGAGCAGTATCAAATTTCAAGCATATCAAGGGAGAATCAGTAATCAAGTCCAAATCGTTATCACCTGAGGAGCTAGATCAAGCTAGAATCTATTGGATTAAGTCAACGCAATCACTTTACTTTTCAACAGAAATCAATCAACTCTCGGCCTCATTATGGCTAAAGTCAAGCAGTCGGCTGCTTCGCTTAACACCATTCATCGATTCGCAGGGAATACTGCGAGTTGGCGGGCGGCTTCGCCTTGCAAAAATCGATCCAGATATGAAGCACCCAATAATCCTGCATAGGAACTCACCGTTTACTACATTGGTTCTAGACAACATTCATCAATCCACATTACATGGGTGAATTCAACTTATGCTGAATACATTAAGACGACAATACTGGATCATGGGCGGCCGTAAACCAGTAAGGTGCTTCATACATCGTTGCGTAGTCTGCATACGTCATCGGGCAACCAATGCCAAACAAATCATGGGTCAACTACCCCATCTTCGAACACAATCATTTCGGCCATTTCTACATTCAGGAGCTGACTATGCAGGGCCGTTTACTATCAGCACTTGGAGAGGACGGGGAGCAAAAAAGTATAAGAGTTACCTTATAGTCTTTGTTTTCTTCTCTACATCAGCTGTTCACCTGGAGTTATCTACCGACTACACGACTGAGGGATTCATAGCTGCCTACAAACGTTTCACGAGGCGCCGTGGTATTTGCGAGTAGGTATTGGGACCCTTGGGACTGGGAATTCTGAGCTAGAGCGAGAGGGAAGATATGAGGTTGGAGCTAGAGCGAGAGGTAAGATCTGACCTTGGAGTGACGCGCCGGCCGCCGGTGGTGGTTGTTAGTTTTTGTTATCAGTTTTGTGTGTTTAGAGTGAATAGCTTGGAGATATTGACTTCCATAGTAATTAAACGGTTGATGCGATAAAGAAACCCCATGGATATTGGAAGCAACGGTGAATAGTGAGTTCAAGATCGTCTTTGTTTATACGACTAAATTGTGTATTGTAGCGATCTTGGACTAAATTGTGTATTGTAGCGATCTTGAGCTCATTTGTTTGTTTAGGACATTGCATTGTATATGGTTTCTTAGTTTGATTAATGTTAGACATTACATTGTGTATGGTTTCTTAGTTTGATTATTTAATGTTTTATTTGTTCAGGACATTACATTGTGGGGCGAAATAATATAATATTATCGGCGTCAGATATGGCTCGCTCCCCCTTAAGATTCGCTGACCATATTGCTCTGTGTTACTTTTATCTTACTGACCACATTGTTTGAGAAGAAATTGTGATATTTTCGGAGGTATTTTCATGTATAAAAGGCGAGTGTTGAAGGTACTAAGTAACAGTTTATTTCAAATTAGACATGCAAAGAACATGAATTTCCTTAACCAACTGGGTAAAGTAAAGCCCCTAGAGGGTCTGAAAATGGTAGAATTGGGGAAACGGAGTCGTATCTTGAAGGCGATGCGGTGTCAGACCAAGTATGGACCAAAGATCCTGGTAGAGCTGGAGGCGAAAAAGGTATTTTTGCCTCTCAGATTCAACGCAATGGAGGAGGACACCATTACCCAACTCCCCTTATATGAGATGGAAGTCATCAAAGCGGTTGGAAATTCCTTTGAGTTGGCGTTCCATCCTGTTGCAGAGGAAGACGATGAGGTGCAAGTTCCCTACTCACAACCATTTTTATAAAATAAAAAATAAATTAAAAAAAAAAAAAAAAAAGTGAAACAAAGAAATTAACTGTTCTTTTTCTTTTTTATTGGTTTATTCGACTTTTAAGTGCTTTGAGGTGGTTAAAGATTACCCAACCTTTGTGAAAAGATTCAATTTGCGTGGTCGTAAAATTGAATTCCGGATTAGGGATGTAGCAGACAACTTTGAACCATCTAGCTGGATTCAGAATGCAGTGAAAGGGATATTTAAAAAAGTGACTAACGATTTGGATCCTTCTGATATGGTGGGTATAACATTTACAGGGAAGAATTTCGAACACCATGGTCCTGGTTGGATGAGCTATAGAAAGGCATCCGATTTAAAGTGGAGCGAGGTATGGGATTTAATCACTAAAATTTTCCAAAGCAATTCCGAGGGCTTAAGCACGGATACTTTCCGTATAAATCTTACATCGATAAGGCCTCCTAAAGGACAAGGAAATGATCGAAATAAGAAATACAATTCTTTCGATGAAGAATGCAAAAAGCGGAGGGGAATCATTGTAATAAGAAGCAAAGCCAACCTATGTTTACCTCGTGCGTTAGTTGTTGCAATTGCCTTTATTGATAAAGACGCAGAATATGCAAAAATTCGGCGCAATATTGGTAAATCTCAAGATCTTCGAACGACTAATCTAATAATTTTGACCGGTGTTAGTATACCTTCCGAAGGTTGTGGTATTCCAGAGCTTCGCACTTTTCAAAGTTATTTGAAGAATTATAAGATCACAGTCTACGAATATGAGCAAAAAGGACGAAGTATTATATTCGAAGACGATACATATAACAGTGATAAGAGAATAAATTTACTGTTTTACAAAGGTCACTTCAATGTTATAACATCTTTGACAGCGGCATTTGGTTGTGCTTATTTTTGCGAAATTTGTAGTGTACCATTCAATAATAAAACCGATCATAGATGTGTAAAGTCATGCCCTCAATGTCAGCAATCACCTATATGTCCTCAAAATCTATCCGAAATTGTATGTAAAGATTGCAATAGAAGTTTTAGAGGACAGGAATGTTTTGATAACCATAAGGCTTCGGGGTCAACAGGAAACCGAGCAATTTGTGAAACAGTTAAAAAATGTGTTGATTGTCTGAAAACATATAGAAGAGATAGAGAACATACTTGTAATGAATACTATTGTAAAAATTGTAATAAACACGTTTCCCAAGAACACTTGTGTTATATTCGATGCGACACTAGAAGACCAAAATTAGGCAATGTTCTCTATGTGTTTTATGATTTGGAGAGTCGTCAAGAAACGATTATTGCTGAAAAAGTGATAAAAGACTATGCTGTTCCAGTAAAACTTCATGAACCGAATTTATGTGTTTTCCAGCAAAGATGTGACCTTTGTTTGGATAAGAATAATCTACACTTCTGTCAGAAATGTAAATTCAGACTTAATATAAAAAAGGGTCAGAATGTTATATCCGAGTTCTTAGAGCACCTTTTGAACGCCCGAAAAAGTTTCACAAAAGTTATTGTTTTGGCTCATAATGGGCAGGCATATGATCACCAATTTATTTTAAACTATATCTTGCAAAATACAAAATTTCACCCCGAATTGATTATGAGAGGAACTAAAATAATACTCATGGGATTGGGGAATGTGAAATTCATAGACTCATTGAACTATTTTCCCATGGCTCTATCAGTTCTTCCAAAAGCTTTCGATTTACCGCAAGAGTTAAAAAAGGGGTATTTTCCGCATTTCTTTAATACCATCGAAAATGAAAACTATATTGGTCCACTGCCGCCTGCAGAATATTACAATCCGGATGCCATGAAGATAAATGATCGGGATGTATTCTTTAAATGGTATGAAGAAAATAAACAAAGTGAATTTAATATGCAGCGTGACCTTGTTGCATACTGTGAAAGCGATGTACAGATCTTATCTGAAGCATGTATAAAATTCAGAAAATTTTTCCTTGAGCAGTGTAATGTGGAACCGTTTTTGGAAGCTGTGACTATAGCATCAGCATGCAACTTGGTGTACCGTCGTAATTTTCTTAAACCAAACACTATTGGCTTAATACCTAGAAATGGATACAGACAAACTGATAATCAGTCGATCCAGGCAATTAAATGGCTTATTTTGGAAGAAAGGAGACGGAATTGTTACATTCAACATGCAGCTAAGCAGCGAGAAGCGGTAGTATGTGGTGTGAAAGTTGACGGTTTTTGCAAGGAAACCAAAGAGGTGTTTGAGTTCCACGGTTGTTATAATCATGGCCACTCATGTTTGAAAACGTTTCGCGACATGCCTTTAAGCAAAGATCCGTGCGACACGTTAAATCTACGCTATGAAAAAACCATGGCTAAATCTACACGGTTAAGGCAGTTCGGGTACAAGGCAATTGAAATGTGGGCTTGTGAATTCGAGAAACAATTGAGTACTGATGATGTCAAATATTTAAAAACACATCCTTTAATACAACAAAGCCCATTAAATCATCGCGACGCATTTTATGGGGGCCGTACGGGGAACACATATAATTATTATAAATGTAAGGAAGGTGAAAAAATCAAGTACATAGATGTATGCTCCCTATACCCATGGGTTTGCAAATACGGGAAATATCCAGTGGATCACCCTAAAGTTCACACCACCGATTGTTCTCAAATCGACTTAAAAAACACGAATGGGATTATAAAATGTAAAATAATACCTCCAGAGCAATTGTTACATCCGGTATTGCCTATTAAACAAAATAATAAGCTTATGTTTACATTGTGTAGAACATGCAGCAAACAAATGTCTCAAGACGAACGCTGCGCCCATACTGATGATGAAAGAGCTATACACGGAACCTGGATTATTGATGAGGTCTTAAAAGCAAAGGATAAAGGGTATAAGATAGTAGATATTTTCGAAATATGGGAATATTCTATGATTCAATATAATAAAATGGAAAAATCAGATGGCCTTTTCAGTCAAATGATGAATAAATTCATTAAAATGAAACAGGAAGCATCAGGGTGGCCAGATAAATGTGCTACAATGGAAGAGAAAAAGAAATATGTAGCTGACTTTTTGGGTAATGAAGATGTTAAACTCGATTTTGCACAAATTTGTGATAACCCTGGGAAGAGATCTTTTGCTAAGCTCATACTTAATTAGTAGGTATTGGGACCCTTGGGACTGGGAATTCTGAGCTAGAGCGAGAGGGAAGATATGAGGTTGGAGCTAGAGCGAGAGGTAAGATCTGACCTTGGAGTGACGCGCCGGCCGCCGGTGGTGGTTGTTAGTTTTTGTTATCAGTTTTGTGTGTTTAGAGTGAATAGCTTGGAGATATTGACTTCCATAGTAATTAAACGGTTGATGCGATAAAGAAACCCCATGGATATTGGAAGCAACGGTGAATAGTGAGTTCAAGATCGTCTTTGTTTATACGACTAAATTGTGTATTGTAGCGATCTTGAGCTCATTTGTTTGTTTAGGACATTGCATTGTATATGGTTTCTTAGTTTGATTAATGTTAGACATTACATGTGTATGGTTTCTTAGTTTGATTATTTAATGTTTTATTTGTTCAGGACAATACATTGTGGGGCGAGATAATATAATATTATCGGCGTCAGATATGGCTCGCTCCCCCTTAAGATTCGCTGACCATATTGCTCTGTGTTACTTTTATCTTACTGACCACATTGTTTGAGAAGAAATTGTGATATTTTCGGAGGTATTTTCATGTATAAAAGGCGAGTGTTGAAGGTACTAAGTAACAGTTTATTTCAAATTAGACATGCAAAGAACATGAATTTCCTTAACCAACTGGGTAAAGTAAAGCCCCTAGAGGGTCTGAAAATGGTAGAATTGGGGAAACGGAGTCGTATCTTGAAGGCGATGCGGTGTCAGACCAAGTATGGACCAAGGATCCTGGTAGAGCTGGAGGCGAAAAAGGTATTTTTGCCTCTCAGATTCAACGCAATGGAGGAGGACACCATTACCCAACTCCCCTTATATGAGATGGAAGTCATCAAAGCGGTTGGAAATTCCTTTGAGTTGGCGTTCCATCCTGTTGCAGAGGAAGACGATGAGGTGCAAGTTCCCTACTCACAACCATTTTTATAAAATAAAAAATAAATTAAAAAAAAAAAAAAAAATGAAACAAAGAAATTAACTGTTCTTTTTCTTTTTTATTGGTTTATTCGACTTTTAAGTGCTTTGAGGTGGTTAAAGATTACCCAACCTTTGTGAAAAGATTCAATTTGCGTGGTCGTAAAATTGAATTCCGGATTAGGGATGTAGCAGACAACTTTGAACCATCTAGCTGGATTCAGAATGCAGTGAAAGGGATATTTAAAAAAGTGACTAACGATTTGGATCCTTCTGATATGGTGGGTATAACATTTACAGGGAAGAATTTCGAACACCATGGTCCTGGTTGGATGAGCTATAGAAAGGCATCCGATTTAAAGTGGAGCGAGGTATGGGATTTAATCACTAAAATTTTCCAAAGCAATTCCGAGGGCTTAAGCACGGATACTTTCCGTATAAATCTTACATCGATAAGGCCTCCTAAAGGACAAGGAAATGATCGAAATAAGAAATACTCGATGACAACAAGGAATTAGCTATTCGCTGCACATATGATAGCAATTATAAGCTACGATCTTTGAGTATTTCATGCTTCGAGTATCGAGAATATGAACAGGAAAGGATTTTAAGTAATGGTGAAATCGAGTTCTTTACAAATCAGGAATTGAGGCATGAGCCCAACATGGAACTAGTGAATCTCAAATCGATGAAACAAGCATATATAATGACCATTTCATAAAATAAAAAAAAAAAAAAAAAAAAAACCATTAAATTAATTGTTTTTTATTAATCCATGAATTGTTAGTGGATGGGAAACCCAACCATTTGACATATACTTTTTCGTCTTTTGTTGCAAGAATCTTTTCCACGAGAAATATGTTGGGAAAATTCGTCTTTTGTAATTCGTGTGCATAGAAACTCCCTCTAATAGGCTGACCTTGAAAATCTTCAATTAGATATGTAATAGGGTTTGTTATCTGAACTTTTCTTATTTTGAATATTTCAGTTGTCCAGTTTGGTGTGTATCCTTTTTCGAAAGCATGTTTAAACTTGCTTATTCGAACGTTATTGCCAACTTCGTATTTTCCCTTCTCAGCAATTTTTATTCGTTTATAAACTCCTGATAGTAATTCTTTGACATTGTTTTTATTTATATCAACGGGACGTTTTTTTATTGTTCTATGTACCGAGTGATTATATGCATGCAGCAAATCCTTATAAATGGGTAGCCATTTGTAGTTCCCATTGAAACTGAATTCTTTCCACATTTTCTCCTTAAGGGTGCGGTTAAAGCGTTCAACAATTGATGCTTTTAATGTACTGTACGTTGAGTAGTGATTAATTTTGTAGGTATTCATCAAATTTTGGAAGGCCTTGTTGAAGAATTCTTTACCATCGTCGGTTTGCAAATTTTTAGGTGCTCGATTTGAATTGGTAAAAATTGTTCTCATAGCTTGTGTTGTAGCTGATGCAGTCTTATGTTTCAAAGGAACGACCCAAGCATACTTTGAAAAAGTATCAATTACGGTTAGTAAATAGTTGAACCCCTCATTCTCATCACTGTATGGTATCATTTCAACCAAGTCTGCTTGCCATAGATCATCAAAACCCTTAATAATAACTCTTCGTCTGGTGAAATTCCTTCGGGCTGGCTTGTGCAGCTCACCAACAACTTTTCTTTTACTCATCCTAAAAACGAGTGAATAGAAACAAGGAGAGGTTTTGTATTTTATTAGATATTTTATTTGACCAATCGTCGATAAAGTAACATCAATTTCTTAATTCTAATCAATCTGCTTTCAACCATATAGCATGCGCAAGTATCTGGTCCTTCTTGACAGAGATTTGCAGACCAGGGGCAATTTATAAAATGACACCCATGAACAGAGGTGGTGGAAGATACGTTTTCAAAGTTCCTCAGAAAACTAATGCAATCAATAATTTCATTGAAATGTTCCTCAAGAAGAGTTTGGTTATTTGTTTTTAGAAATGTTAACATCTCATCGAAGATCGTAGACGTATTTACTGCAGACATGATTTCAAATCGAATTCCGAATGCGTACTAAATTGGTGAAAAACTAGTTGTTGCCTCTCTAATAGGTTCACCACTATTTTTATACTTCTCGAAAATATCCAACATATACTTTCTAATTTTGTTTAATAATTCAAGAGTCTTCAAATTTTGCTCATCGGTGTATGACCGCAAATCCGCACCCATTTTTCCCAGTTTATCTTCGATGATTTGTAGCTTCAGTGCCTCATCATTTATAGTCCCCATGAGTGCGTTGAAATTGTTGTCTACATACCGTCGATGATTTAGCATGTTTTTATCTTGAACATCTATGTTGCTATCTACGTATTCCTTATTTGCCGCCTGTGTTGGGTTTACAGGTTTTCCAACATTGTTTAGACATTTTCCCTGAATATCGAAATCACCATTAGGTAGTAGTCTAAATCCTACGCCAGCAGGTCCTCGCGAACTCTCGGATGTTCTATGAAATTGGTTGGAGCTTCGTCCGAACTTGTCAACACTCATTTTATTAATAATGAAGATTATTCTCTAAACGATGTCTAATATATAGATAATGTTCGTTTCCAACGCGAATTGATTTTATATAGGCCAATTCCTGAACCAAGTGTTGAGGTTAAATCCATGCAGGGCGATTTCTATCCGGTCGGTTCCTATCCGGTCGGTTCAGGTGTGAGGCCATACTGATTTGCTTGCTTTTAATGGATTGAATTGATTATTAGTGTATGATATCTGATTCACGTAATTCTTCTACAATTGAGTTAACCTCATTTTGAAGATTATTATTGCCGGCTCTTTGAGATGCAATTAAAAGCCTTAATCTATTGACGAGTTCATTGGGGTTATCCCAATACACATATTCGACGGGTTTATTTGAATAACTCATATCAGTTGAATTACTATTGTATGCTTTTCCAATTTTCTTTATGACTCTCTGCGTTAGGTGCTGAAGTAAAGGTTGGATTATATGTTTATACTTATAACCTCTGTTGCCTTTAACCTGTAAGTTACTATCATAGTTTTTCAAGTGTGCTTTTGTTTTTTGTAATATCTTTAGATATTGATCCAAGTCTTCATTGGTATATCGATCTTTTCTAGGGTTTTTTCGAAATATTAATTCATAAAGGCCATTCGTTCCATGGAAGATTTCATCATCAATGACGAAATTCTTGTGTTCGTTAATTACAAAACTTGATCTACCTAATTTCGTTGAATTTGATTCCACGTCGAAATGTGGACCATAGATTTTGTCACGATTCGAATCTGATGGGGATGATCGATTAACTGGAGTGCTTTGATCAAAGCTATTGTCGTAGGGTGTCCTAAATGAATTATCATTGTTCGTTGTCTGATTTGATTCTGGAGATGAGAAGTCAAAACTTGCATTAGAAATGGATTTTTTTTCTTCTTCTGGGTATTGTAAACGTCGTCGTAGTAGTTGTTGATTCTTTATTTTCATATCTATATTATTGTAAGCAATATCTGCAGCAGCAGTATCATTTTGAGTATGAGCACTTTTGACATTTTTCACGATTTCTTTTAAGGGTTCAACTATTGGTTTAAAAGTAGTCTCAAGTTCCGCATCCTTCGTAGTTTTTCCATACTGAAGAAACATATATTTTCTCTTTAAAGCTTTTTTAGTTTTTACTAAATCTTTAAGTAAATTTTCATCAACATCCATAATTGTCGAATACAGGGACGAATGCTCTAATCGTATGTAATCATTTAAACCGCTGATTTATGACTGAATAGATTTATATAGATACAGTTTCTTTAAATGAATTATTATATCGGCCTTTATTCAATCTAAAATCTTTATTAATAACCAAAAACCCATATGTATCTTTACAGCATTTTTTACACAATTCCTTGAATTGATTGAATGTCATGTCAGAGTTGACATGATCGTTGTATATATGCTTCAGGTTAAGTTCGTCTTGCTTAAAAATAACTAAATAGTTTGCATTGTCTCGAATCAAGTGTTTTGGTATATGTGTATAAGATTGACACAAGTAGAAACTATCCACGTCATTATGTCGACCCATGCAGAAATATTCTCGAATATTGTTTTGCTTATCACAAGCCACATCATCGAATATAAAAACTGAGTTTCGATTTGCTTCAGAAGGCGTAATAATTTCACAATTATTTGAAAACTCATTATATCCCATACCCGTGATGGACTCTATTAGCTTTCTCAGGTATGCATACTTTGGTTGATGCAGAGACTTTGAGTATATGTAGAGATTTTCAAATTTTAAACCATTTGGATCGAGGAGAATGCTCAACATGACATTGGTTTTTCCACAATTTGATGGACCCACAATTATTCCTCTAATACTATTAGGAAATATTGCTCCATGTTTCCTGCGTACTTTAATTTTACTATCAAAGTTCTTAACTTTAATAAAATCTCGTTGTTGTTGTTTTATGAACCTCATTCTGCTATTGAATGAAACTAATCAATATAAAAGATCATGTTTTATAGTTGAGAAATTCATAATTGTTCAACATATACAACAAGAAAGTCGTATAAAATGATAAATTATAGTGTGAAAGCCAACAGTTGGAAAGATACATTCAAAGGGTACGGATTAGTGAATTCCTTAATCGAAAAATTACCAATTGAATTACATCTTCCCTCATATAACTTCTGTGGGCCAGGGACTAAATTGAAAGAACGCCTTGCTAGAGGAGATAGGGGAGTTAATCAGTTGGATGAAGCCTGTCGCGAACACGATATTGCATATGCTAACAATAAAAATCTACCTGAACGACATATTGCAGACAAAATTTTAACTGAAAAGGCCTGGCAGAGAGTAAAGGCAAAAGACTCATCGATAGCAGAGAAAATAAATAGTATATTAGTAACGAATATGATGAAAGCTAAAACGAAACTTGGTATGGGTTGCAGCAAAGCCAAGAGAAGGAAAAGAAACCCACGCAAAAAGTATAATTTATTTAAAAAAGCCATTATGGAGGCTAGAAATGCTATTCGAGACACTAGAAACGAAGATCCTAACATAATTGCAACAACTGCTCTACAAGCAGCTAAAAAGATCATTAAAAATAAACGAAAGAGCATTACAATTCCTCGAGTAATACCTCTACCGAAAATTGGTGGTTTCTTACCATTGTTACCTATTTTAGCTGGGCTATCGGCTATTGGATCAGTAGTTGGAGGAGCTGCGGGCGTAGTTAAAGCTATAAATGAATCAAAGGTAGCCAAGAAACAATTGGAAGAGAATAAACGTCACAATCAGACTATGGAAGGAATTAAAATTAAGCATGGTAGCGGACTTTATCTACAGCCATATAAAAAAGGATTTGGACTTTTCCTTAAACCATACGATTCAAAAAACTTTTAAATTCGCTACCTAATCGTCCACTCACCAATATTGATATTATGAAATTTGGAAAATTGAATATACCATGCTTCAGGGGTGTTTACATGAGTGATAAATTACCAGTAAGATCTGATAACAAGGAATGTGGTGTAATTAATTTGGACAATGAGAGTGGGCCAGGGACACATTGGGTAGCATACATTAAGAATAAAAATATTGTCAAATATTTCGATAGTTTTGGTAACTTAAGACCACCCATAGAGGTTGTACGATATTTAGGTGAAAATATTCACTATAATTATAACAGCTGTCAAAATTTCAATACATTTATATGTGGTCATCTATGTTTAAAGTTTCTAATTGAGCAAAATATAAATAAATAGAGTAAAATCAATATATTGTGTTTCATTTCTATTCCAATAGTTATGTCGTTAACACTCACTTTAAGCGGAAACCAATCTACTCTCACTGCAGAGTACTTTCCTCCAATTGTCCTAAATTCTGATTATGTATGTGGCTTAGTTGATCTGCAGACCTATAATTCTATACCTAATGTGGATAAATTAAATAATTTATTTCATTGTGGTGATGGTGGTGGTGGTGGTGGTAATGGAGAAATCAATACTGAATTTACAGAGGGCTCTTATGAAATTGAGGATATTAATAAAATAATTCAAAAGGTTCTGAACACACACAATGAGAATAGCGTTGAAAAAGTTATAATCAAATTAAAAGCCAATAATAATACTTTGAAATGTGAACTGTACAGCAATGTGGAAATCGATTTTACACAAGACCGATCTATTGGTTCTCTTTTAGGATTCAGTAAGAAGAAACTAGCTCCTAATATTCTGCATGTATCTGACCAGTATGTTAATATCAATAGAGTGAATATTGTACGAGTTGAATGTAATTTAATTGACGAAACATATATCAATAGTCAACCTGCTCATATACTACATGAATTTTCAGTCAACGTTAGTCCAGGATATAAAATAGTTGAAGTTCCACACAATGCCATCTATTTGCCAGTGAACGCTAAGAGGATAAGTTCTATAACATTGAATCTCTTGGATCAGGACGGAAATCGTATAAACTTTCGAAACGAAATCATAACAATTCGCTTGCATTTGAAACCACAATAATGATAGTATATAATTACCCCTCAAGTTATAAAAGAGCAGGTAACACTACTAACTCTAGCAATATACTATCATCTTCTGATAAGAGAACATCAAAACTTACTATAGAAAATCAACAATTTCTATTGTCACTGGGATATAAATTAAAACATTAAATCAATCCTAACAACATGCTGAATATTTTCGAAGAACCAAAGTTTGAGGAGAGTATCTCAAAACTGAATTATCACACCTATTCACCATATCTGAATAACTTTGAGAAAAATGACATTATACAAATTTGTGTCCAACATCAAAATCTTAATATTTTGCCTTCAGAAAGTTACATTTATATTGAAGGTACTGTATCGAAATCTGATGGATCGGCAGTTACGAAAACAAAACTTGTAAACAACGGAATAGCTTTCTTATTTGACGAAATACGTTATGAATTAAATGGCGTGGAAATTGATAGCAATCGTAATGTTGGCATAACATCAACTATTAAAAACTACATTTCTTTAAACAAAAACGAAAGCGATATGCTATTGAATGCATCTTGGTCGCCCAACTCTTCAATTAATCTGGATTGTTTCTACTTTAATTTTTGTATACCTCTAAATAAATTACTGGGTTTTGCTGAAGACTATAAGAGAGTAATACCCAATGGACGCCATGATTTGATTCTAACACGGTCACGCACAGATGATAATTCATTAATTGCTGACGATGATGAAAAAGCAAAGATAAAATTACTTAAAATACAATGGAAAATTCCTCATATTACACTGTCTGATTCTTACAAATTAAAACTTTACAAACCTATTAATAATGGTCAAACTATGAAGCTTGCCTTTCGTAACTGGGATCTGTATGAATATCCTACTTTGCCCAGCACCAATCATCATATTTGGAATGTGAAGACAACCTCACAAATGGAGAAGCCACGCTACATTCTCCTTGCATTGCAAACTAACAAACGTAATCTACTAAAAGGAAATCCAACCTATTTTGATCATTGTGATATTACAAACGTGAAGGCATACTTAAATTCTGACGCTTACCCCTGTGAAGATTTAAATTTATCCTTTGATAAAAATAATTACAGTTTACTATACAATATGTACTGCGACTTTCAAAAAACCTACTACAACCGACTAGTTGCTGAACCACTCTTATCAAGAGATACATTTAAATCTCAAGCGACAATTTTCGTTATAGATTGCAGACATCAGAGTGAAATAATCAAAAATGGTCCAGTTGATATTCGCATTGAATTCAAAACAACAGGAACAAAACCAATCCCAGCAAATACGTCAGCCTACTGTTTAATGTTACACGATCGCCTCGTAAATTATAATCCACTCAGTCAAATAGTTTCGCGAGAAATCTAATTTCTTAGTTCAAAGTTAACTCTTGTGGGGAAAAGACACTCATGCATAAACCATGTATTTTATACTTGACGTACAAGGTTTCAAAGGACCTAATAATAAGTTTATCGCTAAAGAAATAGCAATACTACACAATGGCCATCATCATCATTTCATCATCAAACCACCATTCAACTCTGACCAATTATCATCTGCATTAAGAAGACAAGTTCAATGGCTTTACCAAAATCATCATGGCCTAGTTTGGGATGGAGGTTTCACCGAATTTAAGAAAGTTCGGAAATACCTTCGCGTGAAAATAAAAAATACAATTTTGTACGTCAAAGGAGTTGAAAAAGTTCAATGGATAAAGGAGTTACTTTGCGATGAAAATGTTGAAGTGATGAATATCGAAGAAGTTGGCTGTCCTAATTTCAACGAATTGAAGCGACTCTATCCTTGTGAAATAAAATGTTCGCTCCATAGCAAATGCTGTGCCCTACAAAATGTATACCTATTGGACAAATTCTTATCTGGAAATTAAATAAAAACCAATTTCTTCTTTTTTAAATACAAATGTTTTTTCTTTATTTACGTCTTTTATAACCATATGGAAGGGAACTATTGTCTTCGAGAAATCTACGTTTTTCTGACCTGGGTTTGTATGTTTTTGTTTCAGCAATTGTTATGACCTCGTGCTCTCGTGTCCGGCGAATATTATTTGATAAAATTTGGATATCATCGGCATTCGCAGCATTAAGTACAGCTTCTTTGATTGTCTCAAAATTTACTTTCTTCGATGCTGAATAATTCAAATTGATTCCTTTTACTTTACACACGATTTTTTCAGTGCCATCTTTTGTACTAAAGACTTTGTAGGAATAATTTTTGGGGCCTCCACTTACGAATTCAGTAATATAACTTCCATACCCATAGCATTGTAACTCGTCAGTCATATCCCCTATAAATTCACCAGTCTGTGGATCAGGTTCTCCTTCACGACTTACATAGATTACAGAATCGGTGTCGTAGTACAAGACTCTAGCTCCTAATATTTCCAGGTAACTATACAATTTCAGACGAGCTTGTGTGGTAGTATAAGCTGCAATACACACATTAACAGTTGATAAGGTCTCCGCTTCTTCTTCTTTATACAACCAACTTACTATAACATTTTCCTCATTTATAGGTAGAATGTGACAGACTTCAATAGTTGGATTTGTAAGCATTTGGAATAATTCTGATGGACTATTAATTATACATGTTTTCGATTGATTTTCTCTTTGTCCAAATTTACCCCAAAATGAATTAAGTATGAGCTTAGCAAAAGATCTCTTCCCAGGGTTATCACAAATTTGTGCAAAATCGAGTTTAACATCTTCATTACTCAAAAAGTCAGCTACATATTTCTTTTTCTCTTCCATTGTAGCACATTTATCTGGCCACCCTGATGCTTCCTGTTTCATTTTAATGAATTTATTCATCATTTGACTGAAAAGGCCATCTGATTTTTCCATTTTATTATATTGAATCATAGAATATTCCCATATTTCGAAAATATCTACTATCTTATACCCTTTATCCTTTGCTTTTAAGACCTCATCAATAATCCAGGTTCCGTGTATAGCTCTTTCATCATCAGTATGGGCGCAGCGTTCGTCTTGAGACATTTGTTTGCTGCATGTTCTACACAATGTAAACATAAGCTTATTATTTTGTTTAATAGGCAATACCGGATGTAACAATTGCTCTGGAGGTATTATTTTACATTTTATAATCCCATTCGTGTTTTTTAAGTCGATTTGAGAACAATCGGTGGTGTGAACTTTAGGGTGATCCACTGGATATTTCCCGTATTTGCAAACCCATGGGTATAGGGAGCATACATCTATGTACTTGATTTTTTCACCTTCCTTACATTTATAATAATTATATGTGTTCCCCGTACGGCCCCCATAAAATGCGTCGCGATGATTTAATGGGCTTTGTTGTATTAAAGGATGTGTTTTTAAATATTTGACATCATCAGTACTCAATTGTTTCTCGAATTCACAAGCCCACATTTCAATTGCCTTGTACCCGAACTGCCTTAGCCGTGTAGATTTAGCCATGGTTTTTTCATAGCGTAGATTTAACGTGTCGCACGGATCTTTGCTTAAAGGCATGTCGCGAAACGTTTTCAAACATGAGTGGCCATGATAATAACAACCGTGGAACTCAAACACCTCTTTGGTTTCCTTGCAAAAACCGTCAACTTTCACACCACATACTACCGCTTCTCGCTGCTTAGCTGCATGTTGAATGCAACAATTCCGTCTCCTTTCTTCCAAAATAAGCCATTTAATTGCCTGGATCGACTGATTATCAGTTTGTCTGTATCCATTTCTAGGTATTAAGCCTATAGTGTTTGGTTTAAGAAAATTACGACGGTACACCAAGTTGCATGCTGATGCTATAGTCACAGCTTCCAAAAACGGTTCCACATTACACTGCTCAAGGAAAAATTTTCTGAATTTTATACATGCTTCAGATAAGATCTGTACATCGCTTTCACAGTATGCAACAAGGTCTCGCTGCATATTAAATTCACTTTGTTTATTTTCTTCATACCATTTAAAGAATACATCCCGATCATTTATCTTCATGGCATCCGGATTGTAATATTCTGCAGGCGGCAGTGGACCAATATAGTTTTCATTTTCGATGGTATTAAAGAAATGCGGAAAATACCCCTTTTTTAACTCTTGCGGTAAATCGAAAGCTTTTGGAAGAACTGATAGAGCCATGGGAAAATAGTTCAATGAGTCTATGAATTTCACATTCCCCAATCCCATGAGTATTATTTTAGTTCCCCTCATAATCAATTCGGGGTGAAATTTTGTATTTTGCAAGATATAGTTTAAAATAAATTGGTGATCATATGCCTGCCCATTATGAGCCAAAACAATAACTTTTGTGAAACTTTTTCGGGCGTTCAAAAGGTGCTCTAAGAACTCGGATATAACATTCTGACCCTTTTTTATATTAAGTCTGAATTTACATTTCTGACAGAAGTGTAGATTATTCTCATCCAAACAAAGGTCACATCTTTGCTGGAAAACACATAAATTCGGTTCATGAAGTTTTACTGGAACAGCATAGTCTTTTATCACTTTTTCAGCAATAATCGTTTCTTGACGACTCTCCAAATCATAAAACACATAGAGAACATTGCCTAATTTTGGTCTTCTAGTGTCGCATCGAATATAACACAAGTGTTCTTGGGAAACGTGTTTATTACAATTTTTACAATAGTATTCATTACAAGTATGTTCTCTATCTCTTCTATATGTTTTCAGACAATCAACACATTTTTTAACTGTTTCACAAATTGCTCGGTTTCCTGTTGACCCCGAAGCCTTATGGTTATCAAAACATTCCTGTCCTCTAAAACTTCTATTGCAATCTTTACATACAATTTCGGATAGATTTTGAGGACATATAGGTGATTGCTGACATTGAGGGCATGACTTTACACATCTATGATCGGTTTTATTATTGAATGGTACACTACAAATTTCGCAAAAATAAGCACAACCAAATGCCGCTGTCAAAGATGTTATAACATTGAAGTGACCTTTGTAAAACAGTAAATTTATTCTCTTATCACTGTTATATGTATCGTCTTCGAATATAATACTTCGTCCTTTTTGCTCATATTCGTAGACTGTGATCTTATAATTCTTCAAATAACTTTGAAAAGTGCGAAGCTCTGGAATACCACAACCTTCGGAAGGTATACTAACACCGGTCAAAATTATTAGATTAGCCGTTCGAAGATCTTGAGATTTACCAATATTGCGCCGAATTTTTGCATATTCTGAGTCTTTATCAATAAAGGCAATTGCAACAACTAACGCACGAGGTAAACATAGGTTGTCTTTGTTTCTTATTACAATGATTCCCCTCCGCTTTTTGCATTCTTCATCGAAAGAATTGTATTTCTTATTTCGATCATTTCCTTGTCCTTTAGGAGGCCTTATCGATGTAAGATTTATACGGAAAGTATCCGTGCTTAAGCCCTCGGAATTGCTTTGGAAAATTTTAGTGATTAAATCCCATACCTCGCTCCACTTTAAATCGGATGCCTTTCTATAGCTCATCCAACCAGGACCATGTGAAAATACCTCCGAAAATATCACAATTTCTTCTCAAACAATGTGGTCAGTAAGATAAAAGTAACACAGAGCAATATGGTCAGCGAATCTTAAGGGGGAGCGAGCCATATCTGACGCCGATAATATTATATTATCTCGCCCCACAATGTATTGTCCTGAACAAATAAAACATTAAATAATCAAACTAAGAAACCATACACATGTAATGTCTAACATTAATCAAACTAAGAAACCATATACAATGCAATGTCCTAAACAAACAAATGAGCTCAAGATCGCTACAATACACAATTTAGTCGTATAAACAAAGACGATCTTGAACTCACTATTCACCGTTGCTTCCAATATCCATGGGGTTTCTTTATCGCATCAACCGTTTAATTACTATGGAAGTCAATATCTCCAAGCTATTCACTCTAAACACACAAAACTGATAACAAAAACTAACAACCACCACCGGCGGCCGGCGCGTCACTCCAAGGTCAGATCTTACCTCTCGCTCTAGCTCCAACCTCATATCTTCCCTCTCGCTCTAGCTCAGAATTCCCAGTCCCAAGGGTCCCAATACCTACTTTAATTCATTTTGGGGTAAATTTGGACAAAGAGAAAATCAATCGAAAACATGTATAATTAATAGTCCATCAGAATTATTCCAAATGCTTACAAATCCAACTATTGAAGTCTGTCACATTCTACCTATAAATGAGGAAAATGTTATAGTAAGTTGGTTGTATAAAGAAGAAGAAGCGGAGACCTTATCAACTGTTAATGTGTGTATTGCAGCTTATACTACCACACAAGCTCGTCTGAAATTGTATAGTTACCTGGAAATATTAGGAGCTAGAGTCTTGTACTACGACACCGATTCTGTAATCTATGTAAGTCGTGAAGGAGAACCTGATCCACAGACTGGTGAATTTATAGGGGATATGACTGACGAGTTACAATGCTATGGGTATGGAAGTTATATTACTGAATTCGTAAGTGGAGGCCCCAAAAATTATTCCTACAAAGTCTTTAGTACAAAAGATGGCACTGAAAAAATCGTGTGTAAAGTAAAAGGAATCAATTTGAATTATTCAGCATCGAAGAAAGTAAATTTTGAGACAATCAAAGAAGCTGTACTTAATGCTGCGAATGCCGATGATATCCAAATTTTATCAAATAATATTCGCCGGACACGAGAGCACGAGGTCATAACAATTGCTGAAACAAAAACATACAAACCCAGGTCAGAAAAACGTAGATTTCTCGAAGACAATAGTTCTCTTCCATATGGTTATAAAAGACGTAAATAAAGAAAAAACATTTGTATTTAAAAAAGAAGAAATTGGTTTTTATTTAATTTCCAGATAAGAATTTGTCCAATAGGTATACATTTTGTAGGGCACAGCATTTGCTATGGAGCGAACATTTTATTTCACAAGGATAGAGTCGCTTCAATTCGTTGAAATTAGGACAGCCAACTTCTTCGATATTCATCACTTCAACATTTTCATCGCAAAGTAACTCCTTTATCCATTGAACTTTTTCAACTCCTTTGACGTACAAAATTGTATTTTTTATTTTCACGCGAAGGTATTTCCGAACTTTCTTAAATTCGGTGAAACCTCCATCCCAAACTAGGCCATGATGATTTTGGTAAAGCCATTGAACTTGTCTTCTTAATGCATATGATAATTGGTCAGAGTTGAATGGTGGTTTGATGATGAAATGATGATGATGGCCATTGTGTAGTATTGCTATTTCTTTAGCGATAAACTTATTATTAGGTCCTTTGAAACCTTGTACGTCAAGTATAAAATACATGGTTTATGCATGAGTGTCTTTTCCCCACAAGAGTTAACTTTGAACTAAGAAATTAGATTTCTCGCGAAACTATTTGACTGAGTGGATTATAATTTACGATGCGATCGTGTAACATTAAACAGTAGGCTGACGTATTTGCTGGGATTGGTTTTGTTCCTGTTGTTTTGAATTCAATGCGAATATCAACTGGACCATTTTTGATTATTTCACTCTGATGTCTGCAATCTATAACGAAAATTGTCGCTTGAGATTTAAATGTATCTCTTGATAAGAGTGGTTCAGCAACTAGTCGGTTGTAGTAGGTTTTTTGAAAGTCGCAGTACATATTGTATAGTAAACTGTAATTATTTTTATCAAAGGATAAATTTAAATCTTCACAGGGGTAAGCGTCAGAATTTAAGTATGCCTTCACGTTTGTAATATCACAATGATCAAAATAAGTTGGATTTCCTTTTAGTAGATTACGTTTGTTAGTTTGCAATGCAAGGAGAATGTAGCGTGGCTTCTCCATTTGTGAGGTTGTCTTCACATTCCAAATATGATGATTGGTGCTGGGCAAAGTAGGATATTCATACAGATCCCAGTTACGAAAGGCAAGCTTCATAGTTTGACCATTATTAATAGGTTTGTAAAGTTTTAATTTGTAAGAATCAGACAGTGTAATATGAGGAATTTTCCATTGTATTTTAAGTAATTTTATCTTTGCTTTTTCATCATCGTCAGCAATTAATGAATTATCATCTGTGCGTGACCGTGTTAGATTCAAATCATGGCGTCCATTGGGTATTACTCTCTTATAGTCTTCAGCAAAACCCAGTAATTTATTTAGAGGTATACAAAAATTAAAGTAGAAACTATCCAGATTAATTGAAGAGTTGGGCGACCAAGATGCATTCAATAGCATATCGCTTTCGTTTTTGTTTAAAGAAATGTAGTTTTTAATAGTTGATGTTATGCCAACATTACGATTGCTATCAATTTCCACGCCATTTAATTCATAACGTATTTCGTCAAATAAGAAAGCTATTCCGTTGTTTACAAGTTTTGTTTTCGTAACTGCCGATCCATCAGATTTCGATACAGTACCTTCAATATAAATGTAACTTTCTGAAGGCAAAATATTAAGATTTTGATGTTGGACACAAATTTGTATAATGTCATTTTTCTCAAAGTTATTCAGATATGGTGAATAGGTGTGATAATTCAGTTTTGAGATACTCTCCTCAAACTTTGGTTCTTCGAAAATATTCAGCATGTTGTTAGGATTGATTTAATGTTTTAATTTATATCCCAGTGACAATAGAAATTGTTGATTTTCTATAGTAAGTTTTGATGTTCTCTTATCAGAAGATGATAGTATATTGCTAGAGTTAGTAGTGTTACCTGCTCTTTTATAACTTGAGGGGTAATTATATACTATCATTATTGTGGTTTCAAATGCAAGCGAATTGTTATGATTTCGTTTCGAAAGTTTATACGATTTCCGTCCTGATCCAAGAGATTCAATGTTATAGAACTTATCCTCTTAGCGTTCACTGGCAAATAGATGGCATTGTGTGGAACTTCAACTATTTTATATCCTGGACTAACGTTGACTGAAAATTCATGTAGTATATGAGCAGGTTGACTATTGATATATGTTTCGTCAATTAAATTACATTCAACTCGTACAATATTCACTCTATTGATATTAACATACTGGTCAGATACATGCAGAATATTAGGAGCTAGTTTCTTCTTACTGAATCCTAAAAGAGAACCAATAGATCGGTCTTGTGTAAAATCGATTTCCACATTGCTGTACAGTTCACATTTCAAAGTATTATTATTGGCTTTTAATTTGATTATAACTTTTTCAACGCTATTCTCATTGTGTGTGTTCAGAACCTTTTGAATTATTTTATTAATATCCTCAATTTCATAAGAGCCCTCTGTAAATTCAGTCTTGATTTCTCCATTACCACCACCACCACCACCACCATCACCACAATGAAATAAATTATTTAATTTATCCACATTAGGTATAGAATTATAGGTCTGCAGATCAACTAAGCCACATACATAATCAGAATTTAGGACAATTGGAGGAAAGTACTCTGCAGTGAGAGTAGATTGGTTTCCGCTTAAAGTGAGTGTTAACGACATAACTATTGGAATAGAAATGAAACACAATATATTGATTTTACTCTATTTATTTATATTTTGCTCAATTAGAAACTTTAAACATAGATGACCACATATAAATGTATTGAAATTTTGACAGCTGTTATAATTATAGTGAATATTTTCACCTAAATATCGTACAACCTCTATGGGTGGTCTTAAGTTACCAAAACTATCGAAATATTTGACAATATTTTTATTCTTAATGTATGCTACCCAATGTGTCCCTGGCCCACTCTCATTGTCCAAATTAATTACACCACATTCCTTGTTATCAGATCTTACTGGTAATTTATCACTCATGTAAACACCCCTGAAGCATGGTATATTCAATTTTCCAAATTTCATAATATCAATATTGGTGAGTGGACGATTAGGTAGCGAATTTAAAAGTTTTTTGAATCGTATGGTTTAAGGAAAAGTCCAAATCCTTTTTTATATGGCTGTAGATAAAGTCCGCTACCATGCTTAATTTTAATTCCTTCCATAGTCTGATTGTGACGTTTATTCTCTTCCAATTGTTTCTTGGCTACCTTTGATTCATTTATAGCTTTAACTACGCCCGCAGCTCCTCCAACTACTGATCCAATAGCCGATAGCAAAGCTAAAATAGGTAACAATGGTAAGAAACCACCAATTTTCGGTAGAGGTATTACTCGAGGAATTGTAATGCTCTTTCGTTTATTTTTAATGATCTTTTTAGCTGCTTGTAGAGCAGTTGTTGCAATTATGTTAGGATCTTCGTTTCTAGTGTCTCGAATAGCATTTCTAGCCTCCATAATGGCTTTTTTAAATAAATTATACTTTTTGCGTGGGTTTCTTTTCCTTCTCTTGGCTTTGCTGCAACCCATACCAAGTTTCGTTTTAGCTTTTATCATATTCGTTACTAATATACTATTTATTTTCTCTGCTATCGATGAGTCTTTTGCCTTTACTCTCTGCCAGGCCTTTTCAGTTAAAATTTTGTCTGCAATATGTCGTTCAGGTAGATTTATATTGTTAGCATATGCAATATCGTGTTCGCGACAGGCTTCATCCAACTGATTAACTCCCCTATCTCCTTTAGCAAGGCGTTCTTTCAATTTAGTCCCTGGCCCACAGAAGTTATATGAGGGAAGATGTAATTCAATTGGTAATTTTTCGATTAAGGAATTCACTAATCCGTACCCTTTGAATGTATCTTTCCAACTGTTGGCTTTCACACTATAATTTATCATTTTATACGACTTTCTTGTTGTATATGTTGAACAATTATGAATTTCTCAACTATAAAACATGATCTTTTATATTGATTAGTTTCATTCAATAGCAGAATGAGGTTCATAAAACAACAACAACGAGATTTTATTAAAGTTAAGAACTTTGATAGTAAAATTAAAGTACGCAGGAAACATGGAGCAATATTTCCTAATAGTATTAGAGGAATAATTGTGGGTCCATCAAATTGTGGAAAAACCAATGTCATGTTGAGCATTCTCCTCGATCCAAATGGTATAAAATTTGAAAATCTCTACATATACTCAAAGTCTCTGCATCAACCAAAGTATACATACCTGAGAAAGCTAATAGAGTCCATCACGGGTATGGAATATAATGAGTTTTCAAATAATTGTGAAATTATTACGCCTTCTGAAGCAAATCGAAACTCAGTTTTTATATTCGATGATGTGGCTTGTGATAAGCAAAACAATATTCGAGAATATTTCTGCATGGGTCGACATAATGACGTGGATAGTTTCTACTTGTGTCAATCTTATACACATATACCAAAACACTTGATTCGAGACAATGCAAACTATTTAGTTATTTTTAAGCAAGACGAACTTAACCTGAAGCATATATACAACGATCATGTCAACTCTGACATGACATTCAATCAATTCAAGGAATTGTGTAAAAAATGCTGTAAAGATACATATGGGTTTTTGGTTATTAATAAAGATTTTAGATTGAATAAAGGCCGATATAATAATTCATTTAAAGAAACTGTATCTATATAAATCTATTCAGTCATAAATCAGCGGTTTAAATGATTACATACGATTAGAGCATTCGTCCCTGTATTCGACAATTATGGACGTTGATGAAAATTTACTTAAAGATTTAGTATAAACTAAAAAAGCTTTAAAGAGAAAATATATGTTTCTTCAGTATGGAAAAACTACGAAGGATGCGGAACTTGAGACTACTTTTAAACCAATAGTTGAACCCTTAAAAGAAATCGTGAAAAATGTCAAAAGTGCTCATACTCAAAATGATACTGCTGCTGCAAATGTTGCTTACAATAATATAGATATGAAAATAAAGAATCAACAACTACTACGACGACGTTTACAATACCCAGAAGAAGAAAAAAAATCCATTTCTAATGCAAGTTTTGACTTCTCATCTCCAGAATCAAATCAGACAACGAACAATGATAATTCATTTAGGACACCCTACGACAATAGCTTTGATCAAAGCACTCCAGTTAATCGATCATCCCCATCAGATTCGAATCGTGACAAAATCTATGGTCCACATTTCGACGTGGAATCAAATTCAACGAAATTAGGTAGATCAAGTTTTGTAATTAACGAACACAAGAATTTCGTCATTGATGATGAAATCTTCCATGGAACGAATGGCCTTTATGAATTAATATTTCGAAAAAACCCTAGAAAAGATCGATATACCAGTGAAGACTTGGATCAATATCTAAAGATATTACAAAAAACAAAAGCACACTTGAAAAACTATGATAGTAACTTACAGGTTAAAGGCAACAGAGGTTATAAGTATAAACATATAATCCAACCTTTACTTCAGCACCTAACGCAGAGAGTCATAAAGAAAATTGGAAAAGCATACAATAGTAATTCATCTGATATGAGTTATTCAAATAAACCCGTCGAATATGTGTATTGGGATAACCCCAATGAACTCGTCAATAGATTAAGGCTTTTAATTGCATCTCAAAGAGCCGGCAATAATAATCTTCAAAATGAGGTTAACTCAATTGTAGAAGAATTACGTGAATCAGATATCATACACTAATAATCAATTCAATCCATTAAAAGCAAGCAAATCAGTATGGCCTCACACCTGAACCGACCGGATAGGAACCGACCGGATAGAAATCGCCCTGCATGGATTTGACCTCAACACTTGGTTCAGGAATTGGCCTATATAAAATCAATTCGCATTGGAAACGAACATTATCTATATATTAGACATCGTTTAGAGAATAATCTTCATTATTAATAAAATGAGTGTTGACAAGTTCGGACGAAGCTCCAACCAATTTCATAGAACAACCGAGAGTTCGCGAGGACCTGCTGGCGTAGGATTTAGACTACTACCTAATGGTTATTTCGATATTCAGGGAAAATGTCTAAACAATGTTGGAAAACCGGTAAACCCAACACAGGCGGCAAATAAGGAATACGTAGATAGCAACATAGATGTTCAAGATAAAAACATGCTAAATCATCGACGGTATGTAGACAACAATTTCAACGCACTCATGGGGACTATAAATGATGAGGCACTGAAGCTACAAATCATCGAAGATAAACTGGGAAAAATGGGTACGGATTTGCGGTCATACACCGATGAGCAAAATTTGAAGACTCTTGAATTATTAAACAAAATTAGAAAGTATATGTTGGATATTTTCGAGAAGTATAAAAATAGTGGTGAACCTATTAGAGAGGCAACAACTAGTTTTTCACCAATTTAGTACGCATTCGGAATTCGATTTGAAATCATGTCTGCAGTAAATACGTCTACGATCTTCGATGAGATGTTAAAATTTCTAAAAACAAATAACCAAACTCTTCTTGAGGAACATTTCAATGAATTTATTGATTGCATTAGTTTTCTGAGGAACTTTGAAAACGTATCTTCCACCACCTCTGTTCATGGGTGTCATTTTATAAATTGCCCCTGGTCTGCAAATCTCTGTCAAGAAGGACCAGATACTTGCGCATGCTATATGGTTGAAAGCAGATTGATTAGAATTAAGAAATTGATGTTACTTTATCGACGATTGGTCAAATAAAATATCTAATAAAATACAAAACCTCTCCTTGTTTCTATTCACTCGTTTTTAGGATGAGTAAAAGAAAAGTTGTTGGTGAGCTGCACAAGCCAGCCCGAAGTAATTTCACCAGACGAAGAGTTATTATTAAGGGCTTTGATGATCTATGGCAAGCAGACTTGGTTGAAATGATACCATACAGTGATGAGAATGAGGGGTTCAACTATTTACTAACCGTAATTGATACTTTTTCAAAGTATGCTTGGATCGTTCCTTTGAAACATAAGACTGCATCAGCTACAACACAAGCTATGAGAACAATTTTTACCAATTCAAATCGAGCACCTAAAAATTTGCAAACCGACGATGGTAAAGAATTCTTCAACAAGGCCTTCCAAAATTTGATGAATACCTACAAAATTAATCACTACTCAACGTACAGTACATTAAAAGCATCAATTGTTGAACGCTTTAACCGCACCCTTAAGGAGAAAATGTGGAAAGAATTCAGTTTCAATGGGAACTACAAATGGCTACCCATTTATAAGGATTTGCTGCATGCATATAATCACTCGGTACATAGAACAATAAAAAAACGTCCCGTTGATATAAATAAAAACAATGTCAAAGAATTACTATCAGGAGTTTATAAACGAATAAAAATTGCTGAGAAGGGAAAATACGAAGTTGGCAATAACGTTCGAATAAGCAAGTTTAAACATGCTTTCGAAAAAGGATACACACCAAACTGGACAACTGAAATATTCAAAATAAGAAAAGTTCAGATAACAAACCCTATTACATATCTAATTGAAGATTTTCAAGGTCAGCCTATTAGAGGGAGTTTCTATGCACACGAATTACAAAAGACGAATTTTCCCAACATATTTCTCGTGGAAAAGATTCTTGCAACAAAAGACGAAAAAGTATATGTCAAATGGTTGGGTTTCCCATCCACTAGCAATTCATGGATTAATAAAAAACAATTAATTTAATGTTTTTTTTTTTTTTTTTTTTTTTTTAAGCCCTCGGAATTGCTTTGGAAAATTTTAGTGATTAAATCCCATACCTCGCTCCACTTTAAATCGGATGCCTTTCTATAGCTCATCCAACCAGGACCATGGTGTTCGAAATTCTTCCCTGTAAATGTTATACCCACCATATCAGAAGGATCCAAATCGTTAGTCACTTTTTTAAATATCCCTTTCACTGCATTCTGAATCCAGCTAGATGGTTCAAAGTTGTCTGCTACATCCCTAATCCGGAATTCAATTTTACGACCACGCAAATTGAATCTTTTCACAAAGGTTGGGTAATCTTTAACCACCTCAAAGCACTTAAAAGTCGAATAAACCAATAAAAAAGAAAAAGAACAGTTAATTTCTTTGTTTCACTTTTTTTTTTTTTTTTTTAATTTATTTTTTATTTTATAAAAATGGTTGTGAGTAGGGAACTTGCACCTCATCGTCTTCCTCTGCAACAGGATGGAACGCCAACTCAAAGGAATTTCCAACCGCTTTGATGACTTCCATCTCATATAAGGGGAGTTGGGTAATGGTGTCCTCCTCCATTGCGTTGAATCTGAGAGGCAAAAATACCTTTTTCGCCTCCAGCTCTACCAGGATCTTTGGTCCATACTTGGTCTGACACCGCATCGCCTTCAAGATACGACTCCGTTTCCCCAATTCTACCATTTTCAGACCCTCTAGGGGCTTTACTTTACCCAGTTGGTTAAGGAAATTCATGTTCTTTGCATGTCTAATTTGAAATAGACTGTTACTTAGTACCTTCAACACTCGCCTTTTATACATG
This sequence comes from Portevinia maculata, assembly GCA_949715645.1. Classification (NCBI taxonomy): domain Eukaryota; kingdom Metazoa; phylum Arthropoda; class Insecta; order Diptera; family Syrphidae; genus Portevinia; species Portevinia maculata. The sequence goes on along the minus strand of OX454528.1, from coordinate 46,559,917 downwards.
AAAATACCTCCGAAAATATAACAATTTCTTCTCAAACAATGTGGTCAGTAAGATAAAAGTAACACAGAGCAATATGGTCAGCGAATCTTAAGGGGGAGCGAGCCATATCTGACGCCGATAATATTATATTATTTCGCCCCACAATGTAATGTCCTGAACAAATAAAACATTAAATAATCAAACTAAGAAACCATACACAATGTAATTTCTAACATTAACCAAACTAAGAAACCATATACAATGCAATGTCCTAAACAAACAAATGAGCTCAAGATCGCTACAATACACAATTTAGTCCAAGATCGCTACAATACACAATTTAGTCGTATAAACAAAGACGATCTTGAACTCACTATTCACCGTTGCTTCCAATATCCATGGGGTTTCTTTATCGCATCAACCGTTTAATTACTATGGAAGTCAATATCTCCAAGCTATTCACTCTAAACACACAAAACTGATAACAAAAACTAACAACCACCACCGGCGGCCGGCGCGTCACTCCAAGGTCAGATCTTACCTCTCGCTCTAGCTCCAACCTCATATCTTCCCTCTCGCTCTAGCTCAGAATTCCCAGTCCCAAGGGTCCCAATACCTACTTTTGCGCCACATTATCAAGTGGTTGTGGATCGAATTTTATAGGTGCTGATGCTGAGTTGAGAAAACTATTCGACGCTGCCTCAAAGGATCTTCAAACACTAAGTGACCTGCTCGCAAACAATGGGACAAAATGGAAGTTTAACCCACCAGCAGCGCCTCACTTTGGTGGTAAGTGGGAGGCAGCCGTTAAATCTGTTAAGTTTCATATTAAGAGAGTTCTTGGTGAAGCTATTCTAACTTATGAAGAATTCTCCACACTCTTGGCTCAAATTGAAGCTGTGCTGAATTCTCGACCAATCTGTCCGTTATCTGAAGACCCGACCGATCTAGAAGCCCTCACTCCCGGTTATTTTATCATCGGAGAAGCTCTCAATACATTCCCTGAACCATCTCTAACGCATCTACCACAATCAAGGCTATCACGGTATCAACTAATACGTCAAATGCTGGAAGGATTCTGGAAATGATGGTCAATCGAATATATTCAACGACTGCAAGCAATGGTAAAATGGCATCATCCATCACCTAATATCAAGGTAGGCTCACTTGTTCTTCTTAAGGACGAATGTTATCCTCCATCGAAGTGGCCTCTTGCTCGTGTCATCGAAACCCATCCTGGGTCGGATGGTTTCATACGCGTAGTTAAAATCAAAACGAGACTAACATTTTTAAACGTCCAATATCAAAGCTGTGTCTACTTCCAGTATCTTCAACCACTGACGAGAATCGCATCAGACATCCCGATCCAGAAGTTTCGACGCCCTGAAACAGTCGTCGAGGTTAAGAAAATCTATCATCCTTATTATCTATTAATTTGCTTTTTAAAATCATTTCTTAAAGTAACTTCTCTAGCAATGAATCTATTACATTCTTCTTTTGTATTAACTTGACGTTTCTCTTCATGCGAATAAATCTTTTTCTTTTGTCTTTAAACCAAAGCGATCGGTCGTATCTCTTTTTGTTCAATCTTCTATTTCAGAGTTCGCCGGAAAATAATCAAAAAATCTAACATATCCATTCTAAATACAATTTCTGGAAAAAAATCCTGTATATTTATCAAGTTGATTTAAGGCATAGTTTTCGTTTGAAGGCAATCCTACATCTTAACAAACTTACCTTTTGTTAAACAATAAGTAATAGAAAGTAATTTAAAGGAACACTTTAATAATCAAATTTGCTCTTATTAGACACGACACACAAGTGAAAGGCAATTAGATTTGTTTTCAACTGACATGACTCGTAATTCCGGGCAACTATGTTTTTGGTCTTGAATTTAATTTAAAAAAAACGTTACTATACTAATTCTTTTTCAGGTGTTTGAATTTTGTAATTCTACTGAAATCAAATTGATAAATATTTGTTTACTAACGAAAACGATAGACATCTTTCAGAAACATTTACTCGTATAATGAAAAAAAAATCATCGAAATAAAAAAATGTAGGTATGAATTTAAATATTTTCAAAAACTTGGAAATGTTAGTAAGAAGAAAATGTTGGTAAAATAACACCGTACACTAAGATACAAAATATCAGTATTATATAAAAAGAGCCTTCTTCAACTTGTTGATACATTTCAAAGTTTTAAGACGTCTGAAAAAAAAAAATGATTTTTCCCCTGCGTTGCGCGAGCCCTAGCGGTGAAAATAAAAAAAAATAAAAAATCATAAAATGTATTTTTCAACTATATGCATCTTTTGCGGGGGGTATGTTTTTGAATTTCAAAGAAAACATTTTTCACTCCACATTAAGCCTTATACACCTGGAATAGAATCTTCGGCAAATCCTGGGGACCAGTCCCAAAATTATCAGTTGGTTGTATACGGCAGTGGTTAGACCTATACTCACATATGGTAATTTAGTCTGGTGGCAGGGGTTGTGCAAGGTCACCAACCTTAAGACTATGACTAGAGTCCAAAGAATTGCCTGTATTGGCACTACTGGGGCTATGAGAACCACCCCTACAGCGGGGCTGGAGGTAATTCTCAATCTTAAACCCCTCGACCTTTTTGTACAAGAATCTGCAGCAAACAGTGCCTTGCGGCTTAGCCAAACAGAAAATTGGAAACCCAGTACAACAGGGCATGCACAGATTCTAGAGAAATTTACGGGTGGAAATGTATGCACAGACTACATTACTCCCCAACTAGATTTTATAAGACCATTTGTTGTTTCGTTTCCCTGCAGGGAAGAATGGCATGAGAATCAAGTACCAATCCATGCAACAACGATCCCCATCTATACAGATGGCTCCAAGATGGATACCGGCGTTGGCGCGGGTTTCTACTCAGAAACTCTCGGAATATCTGGCTCGATCAGTGGCTTCATCTGAAGTGGATTTGTCTGAGTTTCGCTAGCGGTTTCGGTGCTAGTATCTGACATGTGATTAACTTCTGTTTTAAGCCTTGAGAGAGCGTCGGCCACAAAGTTTAATTTACCAGGAGTGTTAATCAACTCGTAGTTATACTCCTCAATCCTTGGCTTCCAGCGCTTGAGCTTTGCGTTGTGATTTCTATTGCTCAGCGCAAATGTTAGAGGCTGGTGGTCGGTGAAAATTTTTATTCTTGGCTCCATACAGATAATTTCTCAAATTATCGAGAGCCCATACTATGGCAAGCATCTCTTTCTCGTTGGTGGAGTAGTTCTCCTTTGTTCGGTTGAGGGAGCGAGAGATGTGTGCGATAGGTTTTTCCTTGCCATGCTCTCCTTGAGATAGGACAGCCCCAATGGCATAGTCAGAAGCATCAGTCGTCAGATTGAAGCCTTTCTCGAAGTCAGGGAATGCTAAAACATCAGCGGAAGTAAGAAGTTCCTTCAGGTTTTCGAAGGACTTCAATGCCTCTTCGTCAAGGGATATAAGTACGCGTAATGTTAGTAAGAGGCTTTGCTATTTTGGCATAGTCCCGAATGAACTTCCGGTAGTAGGAAGTTAATCCGAGGAAGCTTTTCAGTTCCTTCAGGTTTCTTGGAGGAAGAATGTTCTCAATAGCTTTAACCTTTTTTTGGTCTGGGAGAATACCTTCCGGGGTAACCAAATACCCAAGGAATTCGACGCTAGTGGCCATGAAGATGGTTTTCTCCAGGTTTACCTATAGTCCTGCCTCATTGAGTTTGGAGAAAACGGTCTCGATGTCTCTCAAGTGATCTTCTGATTTGCTAAAAACGATTATGTTATCGATATATACATAGCAGATCTTGCCGATTATCTCCTTGAGCACGTTATCTATCATCCGCTGGAAGATAGCAGGAGCATTCTTGAGGCCGAAGGGAAGTCTCAAATATTCATACTTCCCATTCATTGTTGAGAAGGCTGTTTTCGGAATATCGCTGTCGTTCATCATGATCTGATGGAATCCTGAAGTCAGGTCGAGCGTTGTGAATAGTTTCGCTTCTCCCAGACTAGCTAGCGTACTGTTGATATCCGGAATGGGATACGTATCCGGAATCGTTACAGCGTTTAGACGATTATAATCGATCACCATTTTATACTGCTTTTCACCGTTAGGCTTCAGTTTTTTTGGGACAACCCATATGGGTGAATTATATGGACTTTTCGAGCGACGGATGGTATTTTCCGATAGGAGTTCCTTAATCTGTCGCTCGACTTCAACCCTCATACAAGCCGGGTAAGGATAGCTTTTAGCGTATATTGGTTCATCTGTGGTTGTGTGGATCCCTGCCCTACGATTGGTTTTTATTCGTTCATTCCCTACTGGACCAAACAGATTATTGAACCTGCCAAAGATAGCTTCCAACCTAGGTCTCACAGATATTGAAATATCTTCATTTAAGGTAAGCATCTGATTGACCGAATTTGAAGGACAACTTTTTAGAGTTATGACTATATTTGATTCGATGGTAAGCTTATTTTTATCCCTATCGATGACTGCCATTAGCTGCTTAGGCGTGTCATCGCCGATTATACCATCAAATGATGTAAGGCTCGGGAGAACGAAGAACGTTATATTTAAATTGCAGCCTAGATAGTGAAAGAACTTCCCACAAATTTTTTTGGAAATGCGAATCTTCCCAGCGGGACTATTCACATAAAATGGTTTTTGGACGGGGTCAGGATGAGGAACTAGATTAGGTGCAATAAAGTTTTTATTGGCACCGGTGTCCACTAAGAATTTCACAATGTCCCCATCCCGCGTAACATACTCTATATATATGGTACGCTGGAAACGAGGCCCCTATCGTAAATTTTTCTGGTGCTGATTCCTCATTGGAAAGATCAGCGGCTTCAGCCTCGACTGGTGTCTCATTTTCTGCAGATGTTACGTGGTACAACCGCTGCTGCTTCCGAGGGTTATGATTGTCCAATCCTGGTTCTCGTTTAAACGGATTAGGTCGATTCATATAATCCACTTTTCTGGTTTGGACTGAGTCCACCTCCATTTTAATTGGGGGTTTTGGGGCCCATGGCCTTTGTGGTGGAGACTTCTGCTGAAAACCAGAGTTCCAACGCGGGTATGGCCTTTGGGCAAGGTTATTTCTTGCAACGAATGGCCTACCAGTGTTTCTTGAGGGTCCTGCAATTTCTCTGAAATTGTGGTTTACGGGAGATTGTATTGTATTAGGTGCCTTTACGTGCACCGAGTTGTTCCGGAAATTTAGGAATATGCTTCAGGCAAGGTTTTTGGCTTTTTAATAATTAAAAGTCTTGCAAGGTCCCCACTAAGTCCTCGTACGAACACGTCTAATGCGCGATTTCGATACGTTTCAACCAAGGCATTCATTGTCTCAGTGGAGTAAACTTCGGCCCTGATCTTGCTGATGATCAGAGAGAAATTGATGGTTTACGGTTGCGTAAAAATCGTCAACCTTTGAATTACCTTGAGTTAGCTAGTTTAATTGATGTTCGAGTATCCTGATATCCCTCTTATCAGCTTAATGAAGTGAGAGAATTCTCTTCATCTCGAACCAATCATTGTCAAACATATTATAAGAGACGAGGGCAGAATCTGCCTTGCCCCTAACCTTCTGACGGATATGCTGCAGTATTGCCCTGTAAATGGGCTTATTGCGAACTATTTCATAGTCCTTCAGTACCGTCTCGACACTATGGACCCAGGAGACATAATGTATTGAATCCCCATCGAAGGTCTGAAGTTCCTTAACGGAATCAGGAATTTTGGAGATATCCTTCAGGTCTTGTTCACAGGTCGGTCCGCGCAGTTGCTCTACCTGTTCCTCCTGTTCATTCGGACCACCTAAGGTAGATTGTTCTAAAACTAAGATGCGATTTGCTATGGCTACTAACCGATTATTATCTGATTGGATTGCCTCCTGTGGAGTGGACTGCTCCATCCTACCCATTCGGCTCTCCAATCCCCTGAGTTGATCAATGACCGTATTAACTGCACCTGTGAGTTGCGTTACTGAATTTCGGAGTTCGTCCATCTTAATAAAGGGTGCTATGGTTCAATTATTATTTAAAAAAAATCTTTAAATTAGGTATAGCGTCTAGCGACAGAGGTGGATGCCAATACAGATCCTTCACTTAATTTTTCTCTTTTTGTTTCTACTCTTTAAATTTGTATACTTTTTTTAACTTTTGTTAATTTATTAGAAGGCTTTACTTCTTGTGTGCTCAGGATTCGATTTTTTCTTTTTAATTTCCCTAGATGCCCGCTAAGCGCTCTTCTTTAAAATTTTGGGGTACTCACTTCGGTTTGGAAGGCTCGCATACATCCGTTTTGGGCGTTAATGCAATTAATAATATCTGCAGCTACCTACTAAGGTACGAGGATCTTCACTACGGATAATAAGGTTTAACTTATTTCTTGTGAACCGGCCCCTTTGTTCGTAAGAGTCAGCCCCTAGGTATCTAATTTTGTCCTGAGCACTTGTTCTTTCAAATTATTTATTCAATCATGTAGTCCTTAGACTAATAGTTAATATTTAAAATATAAAATTTTAGAATAATATTTTTGAATTTAATATACAAGTTATTCTTGCAGATACAAATTGTAATAATTCCTCATTAGATATATATATATTTCTTACTACAATCCAAAAAGCATAGCCCTCATTCTTGTTCGTTGATTTGGTTGATTTTCCTTTGTCCTCTGAATGTCCTTTTAGGTATTCGCCTTTAACGCTTTAATTTGTCCTTTATTTTATATCACTTGGTTCATGGGACCTGTGTCTTAGCACATTCACTTTGAGTTTTTTTCTCTTTTTTTTTATATTTTATTTCACTATTTTCCGGGGTGTCCGTGTTTTAACACATTCACTTTGGGTTTTTCTTTTATTTTATTCACTCCCGTTAGGATATCCTTTCACTTTTGTTTTAAGTAATTTACTATGTTTGGGTTTTACACTGCTCGGGCGCCAGTTAAGGATCTCATAGGTCCTTTTGTCAAAAAAAAAAACTATGCACAATTCTACAAGGATATATTCAAGTATATTAATTTACTAACTACTTTATACTATGCGATAATTAAGCGATGATGAGAGTTGACATCCAGATGCTGCTGGATCACCTCCTGCGATAACTATAGTTTATATTATATTGTGAGAGCCTTTTTTATTTTTTCAGATACCTACTTACATTTTAATATTTTTTTGTTTGTTTTTTCGTCACTGTATAATGTAATAATTTTCTTTTATTTCAGTCAATTTCAATAATTTTCTTTTAATTTTTTTCAGACACTTAAATTTCAACAATTTTCTTTTGCTTTTCTGACGCTGCATATTTTATAATTATCTTTAATTTTTCAGTAAATTTCAAATATTTTCTTTTGTTTTTGTCACAGTATACCTATATGTAATAATTTTCATTTATTTTTCAGTCAATTTAAATAATTTTTTTCTCCAGTCACTGTAGACAGAAGAATATTTTCTATTCGGACGAAACACGACAATAAATGACAATTCGCCAAATTCATACACAAGCTGTGTGTTCACATCACAGTTGGTTGGTAGCAAACAAAATTGCCTGGGTCACCGTCGACTTCTAATTGGAATTGGAATTAATTTCTGAACAAATGTAAGTAAAGAGGAATGTTTGTATTTTTTCCAATGGACAAGGGGCAAAGTACAGTGTGGCAAAAAGTGGGAGTGCATGCAAGGAGATCATTTAATTACATCGGAATTTTTCTTTAAAATAAATTCTGCACAGTACAAAAGTTTCGATAAACTTTAATGGTATAAAGTGTTAATAAGCGATAATCTTTATTCAAAGCTTTTATTTTTTTTTTTTTAATTTTTTAGATAAAACACTGAATCCCAGTTTCACATTTGCAGTTTAAACTCAGTTTGCTGCTTAAATTAAAGTTTATTTTCTTTTTCAATTTCAAATTTTGCGTATAAACCTCAACATGAGTTCAATGAACAGTTCCAGCCAAAGGATCCTATCCTTCGTTCAAACTTCGTTTGTCAAAAACAACAAAAATAAATAAAATAGTTACTTGTGACCGCATTTATTATTTTTCTTTTTGTTAATTCTAAACATATTTTTTCTGCGATAGCTTGGAGGTATAGGTATAACAGCTTATATCTAAATATTCCGTCTTATCACTATTGGCACAAAATCCTTTTACATTTCGATAAAAATCATTTTTTTAATAGCTGTGTTTAAAGAACATCTTTGACAAGTAAATGCTGTCAGAACAGTAACCAACCAACAGCTTTGAGTTCTATGTTGTCCTCTCAGCAGTGAAATTACAAGTAGATGGTCCTCATTAATTTGAGTGAGCAATGTGCCGCCAATGTATTTGCCTGATATCGGTTTTATCCCAATTTAAATTTTGTCCATGTTAATCTCCTTATTGTTTTATATGGATGCGTATATGTGAAACATTAAACTAAGAACAAAACAAACAGACATCATTACAATTTGAATTTTCAAATTTGACACTTTTCACTAACTTGATCTAGGCCAAAACTATGTGCCAAAAACCGTATGTTTAACTGATCTGAACAGAAAGGGATGGAACAGAAAGTTACAGAATGTAGAACACTTCGGGACAGGATCACTCATGGAACACAAAATCCTGTAATTTTCTGATCTTTTCTGTACTTTTCTGTGCAGCTCAGGTTCATTGAACACACCGCCTTTTTATTCCAAAACAAAACAGTTTTGAATTTGACAATCAAAAAACGGAGTCCTGTCAAAGTACAATGTGCTACAATAAGAAATTCAAATAACTTTTTTTTATCAATGTATTTCATTTATTTTCAATTAATTTTATTTTATATAACTAATTGTTTTTGTAGATGACAGACCGTAAATGACTTCCATGCTTATCCACGCATATGCGACACCTGATCAGAATATTATTCATTGCAGGCCTAAAGGTTTAAAGTAGGGATCGCCTCAATAATTGTTTTAATAGGCTGCTTCATTCAGTCCCTATGTGTGCAGTTGCTCCATCTTGCTGGAACCAAATGCTGTTGAAACGGATACTTCTTCGGCGCAGTTCTGAGTCCCTGTACATTAAACTACCTTCAACGACTAGCCTTCTGAAACCAAATGAACGTTTATAGTCAATTTAAGCTTCGATATCGGGTTAGCTAAACTTAATTTTTTATGAATACATACTATGAAACTGGGCATTATAGTAAGACTAGCGGTCGCCCCATGGTCGAAATTCGACCAATTTATTATACATATAAGTTGAAAAAAAAACAAACAAAGTCGACTAGTATACATATTAATCGTAAAATAAAATTTTTCGACATTGCATTCTCTGATTTCACATGATATAAAAATTTTCCGGCATTTTCAAGTAACTTCAAGCATTTCCAAGTAACTTCAAGCATGTCCAAGTATCTTCAAGTATGTTTAAGTATTATCAAGTAACTTCTAGTTTTCAAGCATTTTCAAGTAACTTCAAGCATTTTAAAGTTACTTCAAGTAACTTCAATGACTGTAATGCCCTTATTAATCGTGTAAAATTCTCCCACGACCAAAAGCTGAGGCAAAAAATACTACAAAGTCCCACGGGTAGTAAAAACTTCGGCCTCGTCATCTATCCCGACACTCATTTACAATGACATTCCAGCCGTCAGCTCTCTGGCTAAAGCCAATCTGCTTGCTGCTCACTTTGCAGCTAGTTCAACGCTCCCAGATTGTGCTTTATCTCCCCCTCTACTCGAGCGCGTAGAATACTCCATGGGACCAATCCACTTTCGCACTCGTGCAGTGGCTACAGTACTTCGAGAACTTGACATACACAAATCCGCTGGTGCAGATGGTATTTCCCCCATCGTTCTGAAGAGGTGTTCTTCTACGCTGGCAAAACCACTGCGTAAGCTTTACTAACTGTCCTATTCTTCAGAGCTCTTCCCGGGAAGATGGAAAACAGCATTTGTCCAGCCTGTACCAAAAAAATGAGTGTGCTTAAGACCACACGATTGAAGTAAAACTTCTTTCGCTCCATCTATATGTACATATGTATATACATATATATCAATATATATGAATCAATAAATAAAATATCCTTTTTTCGACTTTTAATGACCTTTTTTGTTGTTGCAAGGACCTCTTAGTCAAATAACATTGAGCAGGGATATACCGTGCGGATTCTAATGACATTTTGGAAAAATATTCTGTTTTCGACTATTAAGGACCTTTTTTGTTGTTGGAAGGACCATAAAGTCAAATAACATTGAACACAGATATACCATGTGACTGATATGAATGTACAGTACCTTGCCATATTATTAGACCCAGCATAAAAAAAAATTTTTTTTTTGTCTTCAATGGTTGCTGTGAATAAATTTGTAATAAATATGTTCTAGATTGAATTTGTTTACTATAATATATAATATCAGGAATAAAAAAAAGACGGAAAGGTTTAGCTAGTTCGTTAATATTGATTTATTTTTTTTTATTTAAGAGTTGTGGATGCATGCTTTTCCTAAAAATCAATATTTGGTGTGCTCTCCTTTTGCAGCTATAAGTGCCGTAATTCGCCGTGGCATGCTTTCTATGCAAGATTGCACGGTTACTTGGATATGTGGGTTGTGATTCCACTCGAAAATGATCTTCTCCATCAGCTGCCTTTTCGTGGTTATGGCACTTTTAGCCACCGCCCGCTTCAAGGGCTCCCAAACATTCTTAATCGGATTCATGTCCGGGGAATTTCCTGGCCATTCCAAAACGTTGATGCTCCTTTCTTAGAGAAAGGCAGTTATGCTCTTGGCTTTGTGGCAGGGAGCCCCATCATGCATAAAAATGGGTTGCTCGCCCACAGAAAACCATTCTTGAATCTGCGGTAGCAGCCTTGTTTCCAGGACCTTCTTGTATTGATCCTGCCGCATAGTCTTTTCAACCAGATAGATTATGGATGGGGGATGTTTAATTGTGGGCACAATGCACTCTGGTTTATTTTGTTCGCCCGGTCTCCTTCTGATAAACTTCGTTTTTTCCGTCATTACTTGGAAAACAGATTCGTCAGAGAAACAAACCTGCGAAGTTAGAGAAATAGCGATTTTAAGGTTAAAAATTAGTTGTACTTTTATGACCTTATTGGCTTTAAGTTTGTCTTATTTTATTACCTTTTTCCAATCTTCAACAGTGAATTTTTTGTATTTATGAGCCCAGTCGAAACGCTTTCTAATCATGGTGGCAGTCAGCTTTGGTTTTCGAGCTGGTTTTCTGGCAACAAGACCGATTTCAGCCAATCTACGCTGCACTGTTCGCTGGGAAATTCCAATTCCTGTCATCGGAATCCTTTTTCGCCAACAGGGAAACTGGTAATTTTCGATTTGCCGTGCAAATATCCCGAATTTTGCGGTCTGTTCTGGGGGTTGTGTTGCGAGGCCTACCGCAATTACCCTTCCTCTTCGGGCTTAAAGACACCACAAGATCCATTTTTGTTTTAATATTCTTAACAGAACTTCGCGACACACCAACTACACCCGCAATATCATATTGGGATAGGTTGGATGCCTTTAATAGGCCTACAACTTGGCCGACTTTCTTCGGGGAGAGGTCTGACCCTTTTCCTTTTAATGACTATCTGTATGCATAGTTTTACCCATAAACAAAAGTAAAACATCAGAACTTACCGAAAAACACGAGCTTTATTTGACAGAAATAACTTTTATATGCAAATAATTTTAAGGCACTTTTTGAACTTTTTAGTCACACAACCATTCACTACTTAATAGAAACTTCAAATGTCTCAAATAAAGCCTAATAATTACCTAGGTAACGCAAAATATAAATGAAAAATAAAATAAGCCTACTAAATTTGAATTTTTTTACTTGGGTCTAATAATATGGCAAGGTACTGTATATGAATTTTTGTTTTTATTAATTTAAATTTTTTCAAATCCACTTCGGACATTTTTTCACAAAGTCCCATCACTGATTAGTAGAATAAAGTCCCATCACTGAAGTCTATGTTTGTCTACACTTCGCCGGAAGTGTACATTGGTCTACACTTCCGTGTTGCATTCACCAGCTTACTCCCCAAGTCAAGCGTGCGTAAAGAAGTTTTACTTCAAAATGCGAGTCTTCTTCTCCCTCCTCCTACCGACCAATTGCACTTACGTCCCTTCTTTCTAAGGTCATGGAAACGGTGATCAACCGTCAGCTAATGACATATCTTGATTCTTGAATCTTGAAAACTTTTCAATGACCGGCAGTACGGTTTTCGGGGCAACAGGTCCACCGGTGATTTGATGACATATCTAACTGAAAAGTGGAACCAATCTCTTCACCAAGGTGGTGAAAGTAAGATCGTTGCGCTTGATATTTCAAAGGCATTTGACAGAGTTTGGCATCAAGCTCTCTTGTCGAAAATGCCTGCATTTAGAATCGATGCCAATCTTCTTCAATGGATTAGAAATTACCTTTCGGACCGTTCAATTCAATTTGTCTTGGACGGTTTCAAGTCTGCAACTCACCAAATAAATGCTGGTGTTCCCCAAGGCTCCGTCCTGTCCCCGTCTCTCTTTCTCATTTTTATATATAGTGGAATTTAATGCTTCCAAAACACAATGCTATCTCCTGTCATTAAAGCAAAACCCACACACACTGCCATTATCCATGAATGGCACTTGCATCGCTGAAACCGAAAGACTTTCCATTCTCGGTATGTGTGTCAATGACAACCTTCGTTGAAATGACCACATATTCGATGTCGTCAAGAACGCAGCGGAATGTCTAGGCTTCCTTAAGCGATGTAAGAAATATTTCACCCATTCTGATCTGGCTACAATTTATAAGGCGTTTATTCGCCCAAAACTCGAGTACAACGCTCATATCTGGTCTGGTGCGCCAATGACTTATTTGGAGCTGCTTGACAGGATCAAAACATAGGGACGGGCTACAGTCCGCTTGGGCGAACTGTTGGATACCCTATTCTTATTCCTATCCCTCATAAGTGGGCGTGACAAAAGTCTAAGTATGGTTAAATTGTTAAGAACGCTCTACATATTTTGTTATATAACATTTAAAGGATTTTATCAAAAAAAACGCTCCCTAGCTCAAACTTGGGTGCTTCAATAAAATTGTTTTATTTAATTGTGGGCGTGTCAGTAGGCGGATTTAAAAAAAAACTAACACATGAGCATAAAGGGCCCCTAGAGAGTATATATTATAAATTTCAGCTCCCTAGCTCAAACTTTGGATTTTCAAAAAAATTGATTTATTTATTTGTGGGCGTGTCAGTGGGCGGATTTTGAAAATATTTATACATGAGCTTAAAGGGCCCCTAGAGAGTATATATTATAAATTTCAGCTACCTAGCTCAAACTTTGGATTTTCAAAAAAATTGTTTTATTTATTTGTGGGCGTGTCAGTGGGCGGATTTTGAAAATATATATACATGAGCTTAAAGGGCCCCTAGAGAGTATATATTATAAATTTCAGCTCCCTAGCTCAAACTTTGGATTTTCAAAAAAATTGTTTTATTTATTTGTGGGCGTGTCAGTGGGCGGATTTTGAAAATATTTATACATGAGCTTAAAGGGCCCCTAGAGAGTATATATTAAAAATTTCAGCTCCCTAGCTCAAATTTTGGTTTTTCAATAAAATTGTTTTATTTTTTTGTGGGCGTGGCAGTGGGCGGATTTTGAAAATTTTATATCCCGAGCAGTTTTAGGAGTCATAGATCATATATAAAAAATTTCAGCTTCCTAGCTCAAAATTCGATTTTTTCCAAAATTTTGTTTTTTTGAGTTTGTGGGCGTGTCTGTGGGCGGATTTCAAAAATTCGTAAACTTGATTATTTCGGGACCCTAGAGAGTATATGGTTAAAATTTCAGCTCTCTAGGTCCAGTTTAAAGGCCTAATTTTTGCCGACGGACGGACGGACATGGCTAGATCGACATTACTATCGATGCTGATCATAAATATAGTAACTTTTAGGGGTCTACGGGCAATATTAAGGTATGTTACAAACTATGCGTCAAAATTAATATACCCCTAGAATAGGGTATAAAAACGCGCGATAAAACTCATAGGTGACCGAGACATCGCGAGATCGATTGACTCTCTTAGTCGTCGTCGCAATGTCTTCTGTCTTTCGTTATTTTATCGGTATTTCCACCGTAAGTGCTCTAACGAAATAGCCAGTTGCATTCCACCCCTTGAACATTTCAGCCGCAATACCCGCCATGCAATGAATGTCCATCAGTTTACCCTCAAGTGAAGTACAAAGAATCTTTCCTCAGCCGTACAACACGAACGTGGAATACTCTTCCACGCTGATTTTTTCCTTTACATTATAACCTACAAACATTGAAAACCAACGTCTTAATCCAATACATAATAAGGGTACCAAAAAAATCAGTTAGTGCGCGTAAATTAAAAAAAAAAATTGTTCAAGTATTATTGCCTCACATAGCAATGTTGTTGTTGTTCTAAATGTAATTTCATCCAATTCGCTTCATTTTACCTGCTGTAATTCATAATGTGTGTTATATATGTGGATAATTTTTTTTTTGTGCACTTCTATGTATTGTCCCCTACCCAAATATATATAGTGTTGGCGTATTTATTTGAAGTTTAATAGCAAAAAAGGGGGGAAACACGTTAAAGGCAACTCCGTATTAATATATAGATGCCAGCTTTAATTATTTATCCTTTATATGCATTTTTTTCTGGATTTATTTGGGATTTCGTTTTACACTTTCGAGGATTATGTTTTATTTCTTCACGATTCCAAGGTTGGTACAAGAGGGTTTTTCCTCGATCTCGATGGAAAATTTGATACTTCCGCATGCCCCAAAAATGATATGATGGTTCCTTTTCTGGGTACACTAAACTATTTCAAATTCTGAATTCTTTGCTTTCCGTGCATGGACCGGCTGAGCGTCCAAAATAAAGCGTTTTGTTGTTAAATGTAACAAACAAATGTGCATGCAAATCCGTGGGTTTACACGTCTGGGGATCACCGTTGTGGTAAAAGCACAGTGAAACATTTATCAATAATGAGCATGCACTCGCGTGAAGCCCTTAAAACTCCTGGATGATATTATACATGCAAAACCAACAGCATTAATTGGCTTCAGTAAAAAAGTGATCCTAATCCGAGAGGACAGCTGATGTTAATTGGCGCAGGAACATTAGTCCCCGGGACATAAGTCCCAACTTTTTATTTTGGGACTTATGTCCCACACCATCGGGACATAAGTCCCAAAATATTTTGTCGAAGATGGGACATAAGTCCAAATTTTCAAAGAGATATAGCAAAACGGTGCCGCGAAACAACGCCAAACGAAATAAGGCCATATTTGAAAATATTGCCTTATTTCAGTTTGCAATAGTGAAATAAAGTCATATTTCAATATATGACGTCTTTTCGCTTTCTGAAAGTGAAATAAAGTCATACGAATTCACTTACCCAAAGTGCAATAAGGCCAAGTGATAAAATAAAACCTCGCACCTACTCCAAATCAAACAGTGACACCAAGCAGGGGGCAGCATGGCCCCTCATATGCATTGCACTGGTTATGGGGTGAGTTGCGAAATGGTCAAACACCACTATTGGAGCAGTAGGAAGGCTTTAAAGTGGTTGCGTTATGGTCCCTTTAATCCTGATCCAAAGTTATGATCAGGATCCCCGCGAAGGTCAGTCACCTTGACGTGTGTACCATCATTGCCTTCGATGGTGCCGGTGCGGCGGCTTACGGCGCAAAGATTCAACGGGCTATGCTGTCGACGACTTCTGTCGTCAGAAGGGTCACCCATGGCAGACAGACCGACTGATGAGCGCTAACCAAGAGCTGGCCAGGACATTCCGTCCGATCCCATGCCCCCCCTCGCCATTCCCAATATCCTTACTCCCCCCCAATGCCCCCCTACCCCTGTTCCTATCCCTACCCAAACCTAACTCCAGTGGTGGTGTGAGCGAATTAGTAAACCGTGCCCAGGGATGAAAGGTTGGGGGTTAAACCAACCGTTAACTGAGCTCCCTCAGGCGCCTTGGCGCGGGCCTGTTGTATATAGCCTTACCCAGGTATGGCGGCGCTGCCTGGGCTGACCTTGTTTTTTCCGGCCTTACTCGTGGGAATCTAAACTAAAAACTAAAAATGGAACAAACAAAACAAAATCAAAATCAAAAAAAACAAAAAAAAATTATAAAAAAACAAAATGCAATTCCTGTCAAGGGGGAGAAGGAGATATGTGAGGACGATTTATCATCTTCATCTATCTCTCTTCTAGCACAGGAATTGGATGAAACGGCGCTTTTGGCTAGCGACAGTGAGGAGTCGGTTAAAACCCTCACTAGCGACAGCGAAGTCACCGGTGAGCAGGCTGGAACTCTCATCGGTGACATAGACACACAGGGCAAGAAGGCAGCCGAAGAGATGCCCGGGACAGCAGGATCATCCGCTGTTCCTGGGACCATCTTGGAAGCAGCGTCAACAAAGACAGGAAGAATAGAGGGAAAAGTAGACACAGCTGGCTCAGCCGCTGCGTCTGCAGTTTCCTCTAATATAACAACGAAGAGTGCGAAACAGAGCGCACAAAAAAGGGCTAAGGCTTTGCTACGTAATGCAAATCGCAAGGTAGCCAAGTATGGGAGCTGTGAACCCAGCACCCTCAGTGACTGGGAAAAGGCAGCTTTTGCGAGGGCCAAGACTTTTCTGGCCGACCTGAAAAAAGCAAAGGAGGGGAAAAAGCTGGCCAATGAGGAGGTGGAGGTTGAACTGACTGCACCCTCCACCTCCTACGCAGCAAAAGCTAAGGAAGGGAAAAATGACTCGGGAAGGAAGACGAGTTTCAACAGCAAGAGAGGCAGATCCGACGATGCCGCCGAGTCCAACGCAGCGAAAAAGGTGAAGGCTGCGACCACACCGGCAATGCGTCGCGGACACAGCGACCCGAAGGACGAGCATCTCGTTGCTGTGATAAACGAGCTGGAGCCTTGCGGTCGTCTCACAATCGACCAGTGGAAAAACGTCGAGGAGAGGTTCCAAGACGCCCTGTGGAAGGAACTATCCGCCGCAGGAAACGGGGAGCTTCAATTTGATGGCGCTGGTTGGGAAGGCGGGCGCAAAGTTGTTGCTTGTGGAAACAAGCTTTCGGTAGTTTTCCTCAGACACTTCGTCACGGAGGTATCCGATGCATGGGAAGGTATTAAGCTAAAATGCTTAACGGTTGCCGAGTTGGCAAAGTACAATCCGCCAACAGCCTGGGTTTGGGTACCTAGTCCCTACACATACCCGGAGAAGCTCCTAGGGCTCCTACATGTTCAAAATCGGGAACTTAAAGCCGATACATGGAGGGTCCTAAAGACGGGGCCTAGACGGCAATACGGCCAACACTTCCTACTGGCCCTAAATAAGGAATGTCTTCCATACCTGGAGAAATCCAATGGGATGGTAAGATACAGCATGGGGAGGTTGATGGTCAAAACATCGACCAAGGGCAGAGATGAGGAGGAGCCCCCCCATGATGATGATGGAAGTGCTGCAGATAAACCTGCACCACAGTAGGGCTGCGACGGCCTGTCTGATGGAGTACGTCATTAGGCAGGACATTGCAGCCGTAGTCATACAGGAGCCCTGGATCAATAAGAACGTGATTCAGGGGCTCCGGCAAAAGAACTATACATTGTTCTACAAGGCGGAAGGTAAAATCAGGACTTGTATCCTTATTAAAAACCACATAAAGGCATTTCTTTTGAATAATTACAGCTCTGGCGACTTGACGGCGGTCATCTGCGAGAGGGAAGATGGAAAATCTCTGTGTCTGACCTCGGCCTATCTTCCCTACGACTCTGCGGTCGTAATAGCGGAAGATCTAAAGGACTTGGCTGGTCAAAACTGGATGCACGTACTGGGCTGTGATGCAAACGCCCATCATACCCAATGGGGTAGTGGAGACACAAATTCAAGGGGTGAGTGTCTTTATGATTTTATTATATTGTCCAACCTTACGGTATGTAATAGAGGGAATTCACCTACTTTTGTTACACGTAACAGACAGGAGGTTTTAGACGTTACACTTGTCTCCAACACAGACAAAATGGAAATCAGGGAGTGGAGGGTAGTTGATGAGGCATCTCTGTCTGACCACAGATGGATACGCTTCAAAATTAATTTTCAGCATAGGGCGTGTAATTTCTATAGAAACCCAAGAAAGGCAGACTGGGATAAATACATAGATTTCATTAATCTACGTTTAGATACCCAGCCGATCACCGGCGAAAATATGGTGGACTTAGATAGGGCAGTAGAAGCCGTGAGCAGAACCCTAAACACAGCGTTCGAAAAGGCATGCCCGGCAAACAAAAAGCCAAAAAGGGCTCAACCGAAGTGGTGGAATAAGGAAATCGGCCTTAAAAGAAGGGAGGTAAGAAAACTTTATAATAGGGCAAAACTCATTAAAAACGATACCACATGGGACGAGTATAGCGAAAGCAAGAGGGAATTTAAATACTTAGTGAGGAAATCCAAGAGATCTTCATGGAAAAAGTTCTGTGAATCTATTGAGTCAACTGAAGAGGCGTCGAGACTGCGTAAAATGCTCTCAAAGGAGGCTAGCGTACCTAGCTACCTAAAAAATAGCAACGGGACATGGGCCGTGAGTAGTCAGGAGGTTCTGGCTACCCTGGTGGAAACCCATTTCCCCGGTTCCACAACCACAACGGACCTAGGCCTACAGGGGCAGGAGGAAGTCGACTGTCCCTCTTTCGAGTGGGAAGAAATTGACAATATCATCAACCGAAAAAAGTTACGGTGGGCCATGCATACATTCAAACCGTATAAATCTCCAGGGCCGGATGGTATTCTACCGATCATGCTCCAAAAAGCGCCAGAGCATGCAAAACAAAAGATTTTGGATATACTGAGATTCAGCCTAAGAACAGGGCATATTCCAACAGCCTGGAGAGAAGTCCGGGTTGTTTTTATACCCAAAGCCGGCAAGCAGGGTCACACGACGGCTAAGGACTTCAGACCAATCAGTTTGTCGTCCTTTTTGCTCAAAACCCTTGAGCGTCTGGTGGAAGCTCACATTAGAAATAAATGTAGCAATGGTTTCTTATGCGAGTCACAGCACGCATACTTAAAGGGTAGATCAGTAGAAACTGCTCTACACAACGTAGTGGGTAAAATTGAAAATAGTCTACACTGCGGCGAATTTGCTTTGGCCTCTTTTCTCGATATAGAAGGAGCCTTCAATAACGTTGAGTGTAGAGCTATAAAAAGCGCATTAACAGGCGCTAACATAGAACAGGGAATCATAAATTGGGTATGCAACATGCTCGCCAACAGGAACATAAACTGCTCCCTTGGTCAAAGCTCCATAAGGATGTCTGCAACCAGAGGAACCCCGCAGGGGGGAGTCATATCGCCACTGCTGTGGGTACTGGTCATTGACAACGTCCTAAAGGAAATTAAGTCAATGGGTATAAGTGCCACAGCGTATGCGGACGACGTGGTCATAGTAGTGCAGGGAAAATATTTGAATACCTTAAGTGAGATCACAGAGACCGCCTTAAGGAAAATTAGTAATTGGGCCAAGGGCTGCGGACTAAATGTCAATCCCTCGAAAACAGAGTTAGTCCTGTTCACGAGACGACACAAATTACCGCACTTCAATCTCCCGAAACTTGACGGAGAGGAACTGCTCCTCAAGGACAGTGCGAAGTATCTGGGCGTAATCCTAGATAGAAAATTAAATTGGAATCTTAACATAAGGGAACGAATGAAGAAAGCGTATAATGCCCTCTTTATTTGTAAGAGAACAATAGGCAAAACATGGGGCCTGAAACCCGCCATGGTACACTGGATATATACAGTAGTGGTGATACCCATACTTACATATGGCTCACTTGTGTGGTGGAGGGCAACAAATAAAAGAACCATAATTGGAAAACTAGCAACGGTGCAGAGAACGGCAAGCATAGCCATCACTGGTGCAATCCGTACCACTCCTACGGCAGCACTGGATGCCTTCCTGCACTTTATCCCGCTAGATTTAAAAATAAAGCAACTTGCTGGCAACAGCGCTTTGCGCCTAAAAAATTTAGGCCAGTTTAAGGACTGTAGTTTTGGGCATTGCACGATCTTAGCTGATGTGCTACCCGGAAATCCTATACGGACTGATGAGATTTGCCCCTTGGTGGACCATGACATCCCCTATGAGGTGTCATACCCGCGAAGGGAGGAGTGGCAAAGAGATGCAGTCATAATAGCAAACGAGGTTGCTATCTACACTGACGGCTCTAAGACGGGGGAGAGAACGGGTTCTGGCATTTTTTCTGCTGATCCAGACCTGAGAGAGTCTATACGACTCCCGGACACAAGCAGTGTCTTCCAATCGGAAGTTCTTGCTGTTCTAAGGGCGGCAGAGATAGTGCAGATGAGATCATTGTCGGGAAGAGACATTGCCATCTATATTGACAGTCAGGCGACACTTATGGCACTTGAATCTGCTAACATTAACTCTGAGATAGTCAGAAACTGTCGCACAATGCTTAAAGCAGCATGTAGACGGAATCGGGTAAGACTGTGCTGGGTACCGGGACACTGCGGTATAGAGGGAAATGAGCAAGCCGATGAGCTAGCAAGAAAGGGAGGGGAGCTGGAAAACAGCGGAGGTGTGAACATTAAACCACCCCTGGGCGTCTTTAAGGGAAAAATCAATGAAAATATCTTAAAAATGGCTGACCTCAGATGGCAGAACATAGTGGGACATAGGGTGTCTAGAGCCCTTTGGCCCCATTTGGATAAGAACAGATCTAAGGAAATTCTAAAATTGAGCAGGGAACAGCTTAGAACAGTAATTGGGATTATGTCTGGGCACTGTCTTCTAAGAAAGCATGCTAGGCGACTTGGTCTGGTGGATGTGGACACGTGCAGGTTCTGTGGTGATCTACAAGCCGAGGAAGACATAACACACATATTGTGTGAGTGCGAGGGTATAGCACGGAATCGTAGGAGGATTCTAGGGGAATACTTCTTCGAGGAACTAGGGGAGCTGAGCGGCATAGACCATAGGAAGCTGGTTAAGTTCTGCAGGAGGATTGGGCTCTGTCTAGGAAAAGTTTTTTAGGTTTTTAGGTTTTTCTCCAATTGAAGTTTTTTCAAGTGGTTCCCTAGGGATCGCGATGGGCCCTTCTGGTGCCTAGTGCTGTGTGCAAATTGCATACCCCTTTTTAACCTAACCTAACCTATGATCAGGATTAAAGAAAAAGAAGAATTCGGAGTTCTATGCGGAATTTCATGGTTTTTAGTTGTGATAGATGTGATCTAGTTGCAAATTTGTTAAGTGAATTATGTTTAACTAGGGGTCGCCCCATGGTCGAAATTCTACCATTTTATCCTATAAGTTGAAAAAAAACAAAGTGGACTGTTATACATATTAATCGAGAAATTAAATTTTTCAACATTGCATTCTCTGATTTCACATGATATATTTACAATTTTTCCGGCATTTTCAAGTAACTTCAAGTATTTTCAAGTAACTTCAAGCATTTTCAAGTAACTTCAAGCATGTCCAAGTAACTTCTAGTATGTTGAAGCATTATCAAGTAACTTGTTACGGATGTTGCCTACACCGATGTTAATCGGTAACTCCAATACTTTTTAAATAATTTCGAACGATGTGTTCGCATACACTGCAATAAAAACATCGCCAAACCATCCCTGCTCATTACACTGAACTGATATTCGCTAAAGACTACTTTTCAACAGGAAGTGGAGTGAACACGCTCCCTGATAAGCGTTGTGAGGGAAATCGTAGATTTTTTTTTTTGACGGATGGTCTCTTCTCGAGTGGCAGTCGTGGCATGCACAAGTGCGTTCTTGGATACTCCAATGTACTTTTGCCATTAATATAAATAAGTGACCAACCGCGATAAAAAAAGTTTTTATCTAAATCGTTATCCCAAAACGATCACCAAATTAAAATTGCATAATTGATCACCCATTAATCCAAAAGGTGATCGCCAGTAACCAGCAGTACGGCAATTTAATTAAATCCTACCACCAACATTGGATTAATCGGCAAATAATGCTCTCAACGCCAAACGATATTCGTATGTACCTACATCAGTGGATTGCATGAATTGTCAATCTGCAACAAGAAAACAGAGGCGATTTTGGAAATCCCCCCCCTGGAGTTTCGTATCACAAATAGTGGTCCGCTTGATTAAACTACAGCGTCTTCATCATAGACGAGAGAGCCCCCCCCCAAAACCCGAAAAAAAAAAATTTTGCGGAAAGAGACTGATTCCATAACCGATCTCGTACCAACGAACCACACAACGCGGCAGTCGAGAAAGCCGCCACGATCAGCAAGTACCAGAAACCAGCGAGTGCAAGTGCAGTAGTAACACACATGCTTTTTTTTTATCTGATTATTTCTTTTATTTATTTATTCCTAACTTTTGTTTTTTTTTCCGTTTATGCTTCGAATTGCACGATAAATTGTTGAAAAGAGTAATAACTTAAGGAAGAAGGTTATTGTAACTCGAATTGGGGAACAAATTATACGGTAACTTAAAAAGTTAAGTAAATCAATACGTAAACAAAAAAAAAAAAAAAGGGTATGGATCGTACTACAGAATAAATATCACAGGTAATATTGCACAGAATAAACACATGAATTTATAAATCGCCAACATCTAGTATCAATGCCTAATTATATGTTTGTTCCTAAAGTGAGAAATACATATATTGCGATCGGACCGTGTAAGGAGCTTGTGATCACAACTTCGACGAACGGCGTTTAATCAACCAACAAATGCACCTAAGCAACATACCAACGAAGTTGCCAATCTCATAAGCGCTGCTAAGATCGGTAGTTGGCAATATAAGAGGATTAATTTAACTTTTTTTTTTTTGATAAACCCTTGACATGAAGTAGGTTATCTTTGGTTGTTGTTTTTGGGTTTGAAGGGCAAAGAACCACCCCATCCGGCGAGCTTAGCTGAGCCATGCCGCAAGCATGTCAAGGTATGCCCTAATACATCCCGAAGGTGATGCAAGCAGCAACAAAGATATGGCGCCCGAACGTATCGGCCTTGTTTTACACAAGATTAATACTGATTTAATTTTCATCATACCACTGTAAGTCCCGAAAATACTGATATTGTTCAAAGTGTTCTCGCGTTGCGACAGTGTTGTATTCAAATCAGACGTTTTTTTTAAAGCTTACTTTTAATATACAATTTTAAATAACACCTTTTTAAATTGATTTCGTTCTTGATCAGTATCAATAAGTCCCAATAAATCATTTTCTTATTTTTGGTTATTGCGTTGCGATTGATATAGTGTTCGAGATCAAGATTATGCGGATATGCATTTCGATCTGTACGCAGTAAAGTCATATAAGATTCAATATATTAATTGGTGCTTACATTTGCGACTGCGAGATAGATCAAGTTGCTTTAATAAATTAATTCTTTTAGTTACCATCGTGAAATAGGTATAGTCCATTGATTGGTTTTACTAACCGACCAAATGTAGCTACTTTTCTAATTACAATAAACCAAATACGATCAAATGATGTTTTATATAGAAGCGCTTATGTGGTAAATAGATACACAGAGAGTAAGGAAGTTCGACCATATCAACCCCAACTATTAATGACAGTTTTTTTTAATCAAAACAAATTTTTATTCATTTTTTGTAATAGGGAATTTTGG
This sequence comes from Portevinia maculata, assembly GCA_949715645.1. Taxonomy (NCBI): domain Eukaryota; kingdom Metazoa; phylum Arthropoda; class Insecta; order Diptera; family Syrphidae; genus Portevinia; species Portevinia maculata. The sequence goes on along the minus strand of OX454528.1, from coordinate 46,536,253 downwards.
CACAGAGTTAGATATTTGTTTTTAGCCTTAACATAGATTCCAAAATGGAATCAAATTCCAATATGAACAGTACTCGACCCAGAACTTCGCGTCGTTTGAACCCAAATCAATCTAGGAACTCCCAGCAGAGTATTAACAACTCTCAACGAATTGAGCCTAGACCTAGAGTTACCAGAACACCCCCAGCAAGCAATTCGATTTCAGTTAATCAGGCACGAAATCAATCTCTTAGAGAAATAGAAACATTGCCTGTCAGTGGAATAGCAAATCAATCTGCTAGTAGCGCAGTTACTAGAAACCTTAGTCATCAAATTACAAACTCAAATCCTCAACAGAATTCTGTCCCAAACATTGAGAATCAGCCTTCCAATAGTATGGCATATTTAGAGAATGCACAAAGATCCAATCGGAGAGTAGATGAACCATCTCCTGGAGTCACTGAACCTTCAAATGGGAATAACATTCAACCACCCGTAGTTCAGAACTCAAATGGCAATCGTGAGGTTGAATCCATTGCGTCCGCATTTCAAAGGATCCTTGAAGCAAACCAACGAGTTTATCTATCCGAACTAAGGTCTATTCGTGACACTATGGTTGAACGGTTTGAAAACTTAAACCTGAATGCACATCATCCACTGCCAAATGAAGAACATAATCGTACCCAAGTCAACCCGAACTTTCCCGCCGATTTTGATCGATTCCTGAACGGTTCCTTTTCCACCAATAATCGTCACTCTCAGATAAGTCATGTCTCGAATTCGAACGCGGTTTCAACAAATTCTTTCTGCAAGATTGAAAAATGGAAAATCGTGTTTGATGGTAGTGACAATGTAAACGATTTTTTGTTCAAGATAGAGACTTTAAGGGAGAGGTCACAGTGCACCTGGGACCATCTTCTAGCTAACTTCCATGTTCTGCTAAAAGGGAGGGCTGACTCATGGTTCTGGCTGTTCTCCAAAAAGAATCCCAATGCTACGTATAGTCAACTCAAATACGCCCTCATCAAAGAGTTTGGAAAGTTAGAAGACGATCAAGACCAAATTATTAGGATGTTAGGAAGACGTCAGGGATTCAAAGAGTCCTTTGACGAATTCTATACTGACCTTACAACGATGAACGAAAGACTCCGTGAACCAATGAGTGACCTGAAGATGATTGACCTTATTAAGAAGAATGCTAAGGAAAACGTAGGAGCACTTTTGTTTCCTTACCAAATTAGTTCCTTAGAGCATTTAAGAGATGTTGCTCGTCGAGCTGAGAAGTTCCTTCAGCACCAAAGTGCTCACAGGCAACACTACTTCAAGAGGAGTGTTAATGAGATAGATTCCAATGCAGTGGATAAGTGTGAAGTCGAAGAGTGCGTCGATCAAACAGAAGTTGCTGCATTTTCTACCAATCGTTATGCAACCAAAAGCTCCTTGGACACATCACGAATTAAGTGCTGGAACTGTGATGAAGTCGGACATTCGTTTTATGACTGCTCGTCAGAAAAACGAAATTTGTTTTGTTACCGTTGTGGTGAGAAAAATGTAATCACACCTAACTGCAAAAATCACCCGGTAAACAAAACAAGGAGCGAGATGGCCACCGGGGACTCTCGTTCCAACTGCAGATCCCCGAATTACTAAATTCAACCATAGAAACATCAGAGAGGCATAGTCAATCTGATGGTAAAACCGTACCTGACATGACCAATAACCCTCAGCCTGGAAAATCTAACAAATTAGTTCTAGCGAAGCCTCTACCAAGATTTGCGGATGCTCTCACTCAAACAGAAAACCATAATCTTTCCTTACACCAAAGAAAAATTAACTATGAGCTTGCTAAGTCCAGAATCTTCAATACACCAGTCAAACAGAAAGCATCTGAAAAAATTCTTAAGTGTAGATGCAGATACAAGTGCAGAAATATGTACAAACGCATAGTAGAGTCAACGTTTATCAATGAGAGCACGGATTTAAGGCCTTTTATCAATGTTAAAATTGGCTCTGAAAACGTATATGCCTTGCTTGACTCTGGCGCTTCTGTATGTGTTCTTGGGAAGGATTCCTTTGAGTTCCTGAAAAGAAACTCAATTAAAATCAAGAGTATGGCTTCCACTCTCAGCACTGCGGACGGAACCAAGCAGAAGATACATGGTTTCTGTACTTTACCTGTTTTCTTTAATAACAGAACCCATAACATTGTCTTTTATATCGTTCCCACACTTCAACAGAAAGCGTATCTGGGAATAAGCTTCTGGAAAGTGTTTAACGTTGCTCCACAGATTGTCTCAGAGCTTTCTGTGTCTGAGAACAAAACTTCTGACTGTAACCTTCATGACTTAGCTCCGATTCAGCGTTATGAGCTGGAGAAAGTTATTTCTCTTTTCCCATCGTTTTCGAAGCTTGGTTTAGGACGAACCAATCTGGAGATGCATTTTATTGATACTGGCGATGCCGTTCCAATAAAATCAAAACACTTCCCTCTCTCTCCACCTCGTCAAGCGGAAGCATACAAGGAATTGGACAGAATGCTTTCCTGCGGCGTAATTGAGGAAAGTAATAGCCCATGGTCTTCTCCAGTCGTGTTAGTCCAAAAACCAGGCAAAGTCAGGCTCTGCTTAGATTCACGTAAGCTTAACAGTGTTACGAAGAAGGATGCTTATCCTTTGCCACATATTGGTGGATTACTCAGTAGGTTAAAAGACACTCACTTCATATCGGGGATTGACCTCAAGGATGCCTTCTGGCAAATCCCTCTTGAAGAAGGGTCAAAAGAAAAGACGGCATTTGCTGTACCGGGACGGCCACTGTACCATTTTACAGTAATGCCGTTCGGGTTATGCAACGCCCCACAGAGAATGAGTCGTCTCATGGATCGGGTCATGCCAGCGCGAATCCGTGAGAACGTCTTCATTTATTTAGACGATCTACTAGTATGTTCGGCAACCTTCGATGAACATCTTTCTTTGTTGGCTGAAGTAGCGAAGTGTCTAGGGGAAGCAAAACTTACAATCAATGTGGGAAAGAGCAAGTTCTGCCAGCGAGAAATCAAGTACCTTGGCTACATAGTTGGCCAAGGTTGCTTGAAAACCGACCAGTCTAAAGTAAATGCCATTACGGAATTTCCTTTGCCAAAAACACCTCGGCAAATTCGACGTTTCCTTGGAATGACTGGTTGGTATCGGCAGTTTATCTCAAACTTCTCTGAACTTGCTGCTCCGTTAACCAATTGTCTTCGCAAATCAAAAGCATTCACTCTGACAAACGATGCGGTTACCGCTTTCCAGAATCTGAAAGCCGCTCTGACTTCCGCCCCAGTCCTAGCGCAACCGGATTTTTCGAAACCCTTTGTAATCCAGTGCGATGCTTCCAGCACAGGAGTTGGCGGAGTCCTATGCCAGGTCAATGAGGATGGAAATGAGCGTCCCATAGCTTATGTCTCCCAAAAGCTGAACAGAGCCCAGCAGAACTATACCGTGTCCGAGTTAGAATGCCTGGCGGCGATCGTGTGTGTAAAAAAGTTCCGACCCTACATCGAAGGTCTACCCTTCAAAATTATAACGGACCATTCAAGCCTGAAATGGCTAATGTCCCAAAAGGACTTAAATGGCCGTCTTGCGCGATGGAGCCTTAAGCTTCAAGGTTATAATTTTGATATCGAGCACCGCAAGGGATCGCTAAACATCGTGCCAGATACACTATCTCGGGCAAACATGGATGAATTAGTAACTGGTGAGAGCAGTGTTAGTTCAGATATTGACTTGAAATCTCAATATTTCCAGTCTGAATCCTATAAAAAAATTAAAACTGAAATTGCTGAAAAGGAAGATCAGTTACCGGACCTTTGCATATCGGAGGGATTTGTTTATAAGAGAGTTCGATTTCGAAAGGGAGTAGAGAACGAAGAGGATGAACTTTGGCGGTTATGGTTGCCTCAAGAGTTAACACCCCATCCGGCGAGCTTAGCTGAGCCATGCCGCAAGCATGTCAAGGTATGCCCTAATACATCCCGAAGGTGATGCAAGCAGCAACAAACTTAAAGTAATTTCAAGCATTTTCAGGTAACTTCAAGTAACTTCAAGCATTTTCAAGTAACTTAAAGTAACTTCAAAAACTGAAAATAAAAACAATCAGGAATTGCTATGAAATAAATCCGTTTCGGACCCAAATCTGTATTTCACAAGAAGCATGTCTGGCTAGGTACCTACTCGTTATGCAAGTAAAACTAAGCTTGATCATATATGAAAACAATACTGTTGACCAGCGTTGCTATTTTTTTTTTTTGCCAAGTCGGGATTTTTTTAACTTTTTGAGTGAAAACAGCGGGATTCCTTCGTCGAAAGCGGGACATAGTAAAAAATCGTACATAATCAGAAGTTTTCAAATATTTATCTTTTTATTTGAATTAAAATTATGTTTACGTGACAATAGATAGCAAAAATAGCTATAGAAACTGTATCTTAATAAAAATATAATATTTGAAATCAGATTTGCCCTATTGTAAAATAGATAAGTCTTATTCGTCTTCAGAATAAAAAAAAAAAAACATAAATCAAAATCAAAAAAGTTTTATCCACTAGGAAATATGACGTTTTAAACAATAGTCTGTGGAGTGAGTGTTACAAATTGCAACTTACAATAAGAGAATAATTATTTATAAGAATTATCTACTTATTCATGATATTTATGTGAAGATTTAACTTCTTTTAAAGTTTCCTTTTTCTCTTTAATAAAGGTGAAGAACTCTTCACAGGATAACTGTAGATTAAACTGGATGAGTAATTCTGCTTTCATTAAATTTACGGAGCAGTTTTTTCTGGCATCCGACCATTTTAAGTTCATCTGTAAAAAAAACGCGTTCAGGAAAGCAGTTTGCTGTGGGACTTATGTAATATGAAAGACACTAGTTTAAATATATACCTGATATCTTTTTTTGGAAACTGTTGAAAAAGTATAGAAAAAATATTTTCATCTGAAAAATTATAACGTTTGTCTATGTATATATTGTTGGCAATTTGTGTTTAAAATTTTGAATTCTTTGATGGCTTTGGTCCGTTCAGATTCAAGCAATTTATTTAAAATCTGTTTCGTCTGGTAGCCGAAAAACTCAGCCTTTAGCCTTTGATTCGACTTTGAGCGGAAGAGACAATTACTCATGCATTTCTGTTATGGCAATATCATTTCCCTGAGACTCTTTTATTAATGTACCAAAAGCACTCATCATATTATGAACAAAATGCAAGTCGGCTAGAGTTTTTGTTTCCTCTGCTTCAGAGTAAACAATCTTTTCAATGGCTTTCGCACATGATTTCAAAGCAGGACAAACCTTGATTACGTCTGCCATCCTTACTCTCTCTCCCGCGCTCTTATCTGCATTACGCGCCGGGCGGGCGGCAGGTACACACTTGTCTGTGCCACATACCCTACCCACGCCTCCTCAGCACGCTGCGCGCACGGTCGAATTATCCACGAAAAGCGGGATAAATATGATATGTATGGAAATTGGGAATATAATGTTCGTACCTTGCAAGTGTAAACCCCTTCATCCATTTTATTTGCCTTAGTAATTCCCAGTATGGCAGTGTATATGTCTTTACTCTCAGGCGGGAGCACGGTTGTCCAAATTTCTCTGGAAAAAAACATAAAATTTTAATTTATATAAAACTGTTTTCTAACCCGGATTATCTCAGAGAAATTTTTTGCTGAATTTTTCAATGAAATTTGGAAGTAAGGACTGGTTCTATTTGTATTGTAAAAAAAAATTCAACAAAAAATTTAACTTACAATTTGCTGGGGATAAGGTGTACCCCATATGGTACAGTGGGACAACGCACAATCATAATCTAATATTGAAATATTACGCAGATTTAAATTTATATTGAATATTGTGTGTTTTATTGATTATTTTTATACATAAATTACTGTGACATTGTGTGATAGCCTTTAAAACAGCAATGCCACATTTCTCACAAACAGTAGCCGCTTGACTGTGGCAAATTCGACATCTGGCTCGCTTGTCTTCGACAATCAAGTGGTTTATTTCATCATATCTAATGTCTTGGTTCTCTGTATTTGCTGGCTTCAAATTTCGTGGTCTGGTGCTTTTTCCTTATGTTCTCAGCAAACTCCTAGCTAGTCTACGACGGAATTCAAAATTGTCCAGTGTACCTTAATTGTACTTACATATGAAGCTACCATGACATGTTGTTGTCATTCCATTTGCATACAACCGCATTGAGTTCTAAACAGAGTTCCTAGCTATAAGCACCTCCGCGTTTTCGTTTCAGAATTTCATCCGATCTCTAATAGTCCCAGTACCTCTGATTTTTAATACGTTTAATTCATGAAATAATTGAAGAGAATAAAAAAAAATGTCAAAAAATAAATGATAGCTTAGATTTAAGCCTTGTCCAATAAGCGCATGACAAAATATTAGAACAACTTGTGTTCCAAGATAGAATTCTCTATTCTTGGGCGTTGAAGGTAATTTTGATCCAAGATAGGGATCAAACCAAACAATATATCCGCTTGGAGTTGTTCCAACCCAAAATTTATAGCCCCATCTAATTAGTTCTACTCTTATAAATTGTTTAGTCGGATGACGTCCAAAAAAGGGTATAATACCCTCAAGCACACTATAATTTTGTACTACTGGAGCAAACAATAAGAAATTTTGAAGCAGGTGTTGAAACAAAAGTTGTACTTTTGAATACGGATTTCAAAGTGCATCAGTTATTCTTTACTCACTGACGCAGTTGTGCTCTCAGCGCTTTCATACGGTTCACAATTTTGAATAGCGTTCAAAAAGTATGATTGCAAATTAACGGCAATTGAGATATTATATACTTCGCATGACACAGTATAAAACAAAGTCGCTTCCCGCTGTCTGTCTGTCCTTATACATGCTTAAATCTTTAAAACTACGCAACGGATTTTGATGCGAATTTTGATAAATAGAGTGATTTAAGATGAAGGTTTGTATGTATAATGCATTCATAATATAGTAGGGAAAGTCTAGTAATGTTAGAGGTTTCTAACGTGATGTCGTAAAAAAACACATTTTTCTGAGCTTACATAGCAAACGCTGGCTCAACCCCCTACGAGATAGTTCCAAATAATGTACCACAGTATTGTACATCGTAAAAACATCTACAAAAAAATCCGGGATGGTATATGTCTATCTCTTAGGGATAAAACACAACAACCATTTTTTATACTTTACTTTTTATGAGAAATAATGCCTTACTTACGAAGCGATTTTAAGCAATACAGCATTTATTCTTATGCAATTAAGTACCTTAAATACATTCTGCATTTAATATAGATCAATATGGCCCTTTACAGCATGTAATTTAAATGAATATTTTCGAAGATATTACAGATTTAAAATGCAGGGATATAGCGGTTGCTGTGGTACCGGTCGGGGGGTCGGCGGCTCGTGTCTATAAATAGCGCATCAAACACCGCGCTTCGTCCTATAGCACTTTATGATTAGCATAGATCGCACGCCAAGGGCAATTGCTGAAATCATAGACTATTGCGACACAAGGAAGATGGGCCTAGTTATATGTTGCGATGCCAATGCTCAGAACATTGTTTGGGGCAGCAGCAAATGCAACGTGCGAGGAAACCATCTCCTGGATTTCATTCTATCATCTGATCTTACTATCAACAATGTTGGTTCATAGCCAACTTTTGTGACGTCAAGAAGACAGGAGGTGATCGACCTAACTCTATCAAATAGATACTTTAAGGCGGTTACCAACTGGAGGGTCTCTTCGGAGGCATCCCTCTCAGATTATAGATATATCGAATTCCAAATCGAATGTGAAGCCATAACTTTGCAGGAGAGGAGGAATCCAAGAAAAACCAACTGGATACGCTTCAGGGAGGAAATGGGAATAACTCTCAAAACTCCAACCAAACTCAGGACGAGACAAAAGGTAGAGGATGCTGTTCAAACCCTGAATAGTGCCATTATTAGCTGTTTCGAACTGACGTGCCCAGTAAGTAAACCCCCTGGCAGAACGCCGGTTCCCTGGTGGAGCTCGGAACTGCTAACAATCCGAAGATAAGCTAGAAAACTTCTAAATAGGTCACTCAAGACTGATTTGGAGACATACTGGAATCTCTACCGATCGAAGCAGAGGTAATATAAGAGGCTAATTCGGGTATCGAAAAGTGCTTCTTATAGGAATTTCTGCGAAAAGATTGAGACACTGGGTGAAACTAGTAGGTTGGTTAAAGTTCTGAAAAAGGGCAAACCAGCCAAACTGAACTCACTTAGAAAACTTGATGGCACCTATACTGAGAAGAAAGCGGAAACTCTTAGTTATCTGCTGGAGTCTCACTTTCCGGGTAACCAGATTACAATTGGTTCACAACCAGCCCCGATTACCGAGACTATGAGTGAGCCAAGACAAACAACTCGGCGTAGCTGGTATATTACGAAGGCCATGCTAACGGACGAGGCCATTGAATACGCCTTTGCGTCTTTTGACGGCTTCAAGCCACCTGGTACGGACGGAATATACCCAGCCATGCTGTCCTAGCACTGGCATACATTCCAACACCCTGGAGTACAGTTAGAATGGCATTTATACCAAAAATTGGCAGAAGTACTCGCCAAGAGCTTCAGACCAATCAGTCTGACTTCCTTCTTGCTGAAAAGCATGGAAAGGCTGGTCGAGTTTCACGTGCGCGAAACTGCTTTGCGATTGCATCCACTATCTCAGATGCAAGATGCCTATCAACGCGGAAAATCCTGCGAGACTGCGCTCCAAAATCTAGTTGGTAGAATTGAGGTTGCGCTTGAGAGAAAAGAATACGCGATGGGCATTTTCATCGATATTGAGGGCGCTTTTGACAATCCGACTTTTGATAGTATGTGCAGCTCCGCTAGACAACACGGCGTAGACGAACCATTGGTGTTGTGGATTAAAGCAATGCTAATGAATAGAACGTGTGGCGTATGGCCACAATTATTAATTGAAGAGAGTGATTTTGATTTTAATGAAACTTAGTTCTTGTTTGGTACTCTCTTTTATTTTTTTCTTCCGGCTTGCTCAGGGCTTGGGGGTGGGAAGAACTAAGTTCCAATGAGAGCTGTGAGGGTTACTGCTGCTGTGGATACGGACGAAGAATTGACCCGAAACAAAATATTTAACAATTCATGATTATGTATTTTCGAAGTAAATAATGATTCAAGTACATAATTCTTAGCCTAAGACGACAGAGTACAACTTTCTACACACTAAACCTTACGCATGTGTAATATAATGCGCCAGTATGTATCTTAAAACAGGAACTTGATGTGTGGAAGAGAGGCTTCCCTGGAACTACACTGAACTGTGATATTGACTGTGATACTAGATTAAGGATTAGTTAGTAGCTAGACGTAGTATGTAATTTTATAGTATATAGCTAGACAAATATACACAATTATACATAAAAGATCGTGATATTCATAAACTGTGCTGTGATAACATGTGATTTTTGTGTGTTTCGAAGATGCGTGTTGGTAGCTTTGTGTGTTGTGGATGGTTTAAGCTTGTTGGTGTGTTGCTTTTTATGTTTTATGTTCAATGCTGTAGTTGCATGCTTCGTTTTTTTTTTAATTTTGTATGTTTCTTCGTGCACGTGATGAGTTGTCTTGCATGTATTTAGGTGTATAAGTGCAGATAAAATAAGTTTGATATAAACTAGATTTCCTAAGAAAACACTCGCATTAATCCCTAGGAATCACATTTTAATGATATTTGGCTTACCTTAGACTAAAATCCTTATGGGTATGCGTCTTAATATACGGTCACTTAAGAAGAGTACTTTAACTATGACACTTTAAAAGAAACTTAGTACCGATGTACTGTACATGGTTAAGCACAACCATGTACAGTACATCGAATTGAAGCTGAAATGGCCGAATCCTAAGAAAGGAAATGGTCAGATAGCACACTAGGCTAAAAAATAACAGCTGGAATTCAAGTCAGTGCCACCAACATTTCAAAGTAAATCGTACCAGATTGCACAGACACTTTCCTGCTTAGGTATGTGCAAATGAATATTGGCATAGATTAGCTAGATGTTTCAAAAGGAGTGCAAGGACTGCAGCCTGCGAAGTGTTGCATTGGGAAGCTAGCTAATGTTTGGTTTGATGCTCAACGCGGGACAGGCCCACACCCTGAGATCATGCTCTATGTAGCCGGGCAATTCAAACAGTGATGTCTTTGGCGTGTGTAGGTCATAGGTCATAGGTTAAAAAGGGGTATGCAATTCGCATACAGCACTAGGCACCAGAAGGGCCCATAGCGATCCCTATAGGGAACCACTTGAAAAAACTTCAATTGGAGAAAAACCTAAAAACCTAAAAAACTTTTCCTAGACAGAGCCCAATCCTCCTGCAGAACTTAACCAGCTTCCTATGGTCTATGCCGCTCAGCTCCCCTAGTTCCTCGAAGAAGTATTCCCCTAGAATCCTCCTACGATTCCGTGCTATACCCTCGCACTCACACAATATGTGTGTTATGTCTTCCTCGGCTTGTAGATCACCACAGAACCTGCACGTGTCCACATCCACCAGACCAAGTCGCCTAGCATGCTTTCTTAGAAGACAGTGCCCTGACATAATCCCAATTACTGTTCTAAGCTGTTCCCTGCTCAATTTTAGAATTTCCTTAGATCTTTTCTTATCCAAATGGGGCCAAAGGGCTCTAGACACCCTATGTCCCACTATGTTCTGCCATCTGAGGTCAGGCATTTTTAAGATCTTTTCATTGATTTTTTCCTTAAAGACGCCCAGGGGTGGTTTAATGTTCACACCTCCGCTGTTTTCCAGCTCCCCTCCCTTTCTTGCTAGCTCATCGGCTTGCTCATTTCCCTCTATACCGCTGTGTCCCGGTACCCAGCACAGTCTTACTCGATTCCGTCTACATACTGCTTTAAGCATTGTGCGACAGTTTCTGACTATCTCAGAGTTAATGTTAGCAGATTCAAGTGCCATAAGTGTCGCCTGACTGTCAATATAGATGGCAATGTCTCTTCCCGACAATGATCTCATCTGCACTATCTCTGCCGCCCTTAGAACAGCCAGAACTTCCGATTGGAAGACACTGCTTGTGTCCGGGAGTCGTATAGACTCTCTCAGGTCTGGATCAGCAGAAAAAATGCCAGAACCCGTTCTCTCCCCCGTCTTAGAGCCGTCAGTGTAGATAGCAACCTCGTTTGCTATTATGACTGTATCTCTTTGCCACTCCTCCCTTCGCGGGTATGACACCTCATAGGGGATGTCATGGTCGACCAAGGGGCAAATCTCATCAGTCCGTATAGGATTTCCGGGTAGCACATCAGCTAAGATCGTGCAATGCCCAAAACTACAGTCCTTAAACTGGCCTAAATTTTTTAGGCGCAAAGCGCTGTTGCCAGCAAGTTGCTTTATTTTTAAATCTAGCGGGATAAAGTGCAGGAAGGCGTCCAGTGCTGCCGTAGGAGTGGTACGGATTGCACCAGTGATGGCTATGCTTGCCGTTCTCTGCACCGTTGCGTGTGTAACACCCAAAGGCTTGCCGTCAAAATCTTCCAAAATATACCTGCAATCACTGATCTTTTTCTTGACACGGCACTTGACGAACTTTGGAGCTAGTTTCGCACTGAAATATTTCCCTGCATTACTTTGAATGAAATTACGCTTGTAAACAGTTTGACCTACAGAAAATGTAACATTTCGAGTTCTCAGGTTGTATCCCTGAGCGTGTTTTTGCTGAGCACGTCTTAGAGCGTCGAACACCTTCTCCATTATTTTCACCAAGCGATCCTCCGTAGGTGAAATTTCTTCGGAATAGCCAGAAAGACCTTCAAGCCTTCTAAGCACGTCATATTGGGAACCATCTGTGACCATATGAAAGCCAAAGAGTACATAAAACGGACTGAATCCCGTGGAGTCATGTGAAACGTTTCTCAATGCTGCTGCTATCTGCCCCAGATGCTTATCCCACTCCCGATGGTTATTGTCGATGTACAGCCTAACTGCAGTGAATATGGTTTTGTTCGCTCGCTCAGCAGCATTAGCTTGAGGTGAGTAAAAGGCAGTGAGCAATTGTCTAATCCCATTTTCAGCTAAGAAATGCTTGAACTCCTTAGACACGAATTGGCTAGCGTTATCAGAAAGAATTTTCTCTGGCACACCAAATAGATCGAACACATTCTCCTGCAACGTTTGGATGACATGCTGAGTTGTTGCTTTTCGTAGTGGCCTAATAATAAGGTACTTGGAAAAGTTATCCAGTATAACCAAAGCATGAATGTTTCCTCTTTTCGACATTGGAAAAGGCCCTACAAAGTCAATATGTAGCTCCTGCCAGGGTCGTAGAGACGGAGTTCTTATCTGCATAGGTGGCTTTAAAATATTGTTCGCAGTCTTCGAAACCTTGCACGTCTCACATCCACTTACGTAAGTACTCACATCCGTAACCATACTTGGCCAGTAATAGAGACGCTTTAATTTCTCTACCAACTTGTTCACCCCAGGATGCGCTGAATTTGGTGGACAGTGAAGCTTCTCAATTAACCCAGAGTCTCCAACATTCAGCCTCCGCTTCAATATCAACATTACGGAAGTGAACGCGTTTGAACAGTTTTGACTCGGAAATCTATAAGTCTGGAAATTTTGACGGTGATTTACCCACTAACTTAAACAAGTCTACATACTCTGCATCGGCAAATGCGTTGGACTGAAAATCTATCTCAGCGGAACAATTCTTCACTAGCTCAACCTCTTCCATCTCGACGCGAGACAAAGCGTCTGGAACAACATTTAACTTTCCACTTCGGTGAACAATTTCAATATCATATGGCTGTAATTTTAGATCCCAACGAGCTAGTCTGCCATGAAGATCCTTTTGGGACATTAACCATTTGAGGCTAGCGTGATCGGTCACCACCACGAAATGAGTGCCGTCCACGTAAGGCCTGAACTTTCGGATACTGAGCACTGCAGCTAGACACTCCAGTTCAGTAACCGAATACTTTTTTTGTGCCGAATTTAATTTTTTTGACATGAATGCGACTGGTTTTTCGTTTCCCTCACCATCAAGCTGAACAAGCGCGCCTCCGACTCCTTGTGAGGACGCATCGCATTGGATGTAAAAAGTCTTATCAAAGTCTGGAGCAGAAAGAACAGGCGCCGCAGTAAGCATTTGCTTCAACTTTTCAAAAGAGTTAAGGGCCTCATCTGTCCAGTTCGGTGTGAATTTTTTTCCGGTCAAGTCTGTCAGAGGAGCTGCGACCATTTTCATATACCATTGACACATGCCTAAAAACCGTCGCAGTTGCTTCAATGTCTTTGGTCGCGGAAATTCCGAAATAGCTCTAATCTTATCTAGATCAGTTCGCAAACCATCCTCCCCGACAATGTATCCCAGATAACTAATCTCCTTTTGGCAAAACTTACTTTTTTCTAAGTTTACGGTGAGATTGGCCTCTCTCAAACAACTCGCAACTTTAGATAGCAGATCTATGTGCGCCTGAAAACTATCTGATATTATAAGGAGATCATCCACATATGTGAACACGTCTTCATGAAATTCATAGGGAATCACACGATCTATCAGTTTGCACATAGTTTGAGTTGCGTTTTTGAGCCCAAAGTGCATTACTTTAAATTGGTACAACCCACTACCAGGTACTGGGAAAGCAGTTTTGTCGCGAGAGGTCTCAGCAAGAGGAATTTGCCAAAAACTTTCCTTAAGATCAAGGGATGAAATAAATTTGGCCTTCTTCAGACGAGCGAGAATTCCATCTATTATTGGAAGAGGGTAAGCGTCTTTAAGGGTGTGTTGGTTGATCACTCGGGCATCCAAGCAAAATCTGGGCTTACCATTCGACCTCATTGTAATCACGGCAGGAGATGACCAACAGCTTGAGCTCTTCTCGATGACGCCCAGCTCTAACATTCGGTCAATCTCACTATCCATGACCTTTTGCTTAGCGGGAGAGATCGGGAAATGGCGTTGCTTGACTGGCTTTGCGTTACCAACATCAATCTCGTGTTCAACAAGGGATGTTTTACCCAGGCCCAAGGCACTGAATGATGGAATCGAGCTTACAACATCTTCCAACAAACACTTTTGCTCCACAGTTAGTACTTGTATGTTCATGTCGGTGTCAGTGCCACTATTAATCTCGCTTATCACTGCAGGAAAAAGACTAAACTCGTTCCAAAAGTTTATTCCTAATGTTATTTGTCGTTTAAGTGAAGGACTGATAAAAAATTTGATTGCTTTGGAGGTAGATTGAAAACTGACATTTAATTAAACAAAACCTATTATCTGCTGAGCGACTCCATCAGCAGTATGAAGCTTAGAGTCTATTCTCGAATAAGGAACTTTGAGTTCACTCAACAGATCCAGAGCACCTTCTCCCAAAACGGAAACAGATGCTCCACTATCCAAAAGAGCCCTAAATTGGTTTCTTCCATCGAACCTGTCTGAGAGGACTAAAGATCTTAATAACATGCAATCATGTTTCCTTTTCTTGAAATAGTCGACGCACCTAGGAGAAAGAGGTTGAATGTTTTTTCTTAAAAGTCGGTTTGGCAACACTGGACTTTTGACGTGTGAGTAGGTGATGACTGGGTTGGGCTGGGGGACTTTGATATGGATGCCGGTAGCCCTTTTGTCTGACATCCGACTTTGAGTTTAAACTATTGCAGTTAGGTTTTTTTACATTCTTTGCCCCACAACTGTAGCAAAATAGGTTACGTTGATCAGATGGACACTGTACGAATCCATGACCTATGTCATCGCAGTTCCAACAAATGATGAAATTGTTCTCCTCCACGTTGTATCCTTCATCACCACCAAATTGATGCGGAAGGTAGGCTAGTGGATCAACTGGAGCTTGAATTTCATTCATTACTCTTATTCTAAAATGAACCTGGTCATCCAATGATTCTCCAATATCTGATAGACCCTTCTCAATTCTCATGCACATAAGCCTTAATTGGTCGACTGTTACTGGCTGCTCCAAAATCAAATGTTTGCGAAGTGTGGGATGCATATTTGTTCTGAGAAGACTAATCTTTTCAGCCTCAGAGTATGGCACTCTTACCAATGAGTCCATTGACTCAATTGCTAATTTAAATTCGCAAAACGATTCTCGAGGCTTTTGTTTTCGAGCTTCGATTTGTCGCCGCAACTCATGATCGGTATTAAGAGACTGAAATTCATTTATAAGTGAAGCTCGGAAAAGAACCCAGGTTGGCGAATGATGTTTCTGGATGAAAATCCAAAACCACGTCTTAGCATGTCCCTCCAGCAACTGATGCATTGCCAAAACTAAGTTATCACCCAAAATGCCTTCGCTCCTAGCCAACATCTCGACCCTAAACATAAATTGCTCAACGCTTAGTTTGATGCCCCAATTCGAAATGTTACGGATTTGCCGGCTGAAGTCAAAGTTTGGATTTCGATTAAAAGCAGGTGCTTCATAGAACGCGTTCAATTGTTGCTTTGAACTAGCAGCTTCATTTCTATCACCCGTGTGGTGAAGTGGATCTGCACCCTGGAAAGATTGGTTATCTAGGCGAATATGTCCATTAAGAGGAGGAAATACGCTTTGCTGAGCAGCAAAGGATGGAATGTTGGAAGAATGATAGCCACTTGTAGTGCCATAATTATGTGCCAAAGGTCTGCTAAGGTTCATCTCACAGAACTGCGAAGCAAGTGATCGTGGGACCAGCTTTGGAATGGCCCCAGTACATGTGGTGGGAGGATTTTCCCGTGCATTTGTCTCGTTTGTATTAATTTCTACTCTACGTAAAGCTTCAAGGGAATGAAACTGATTATCAGTTGCGATAATTCGGTCTTCACTCGTCATCTGTTGACCGCCGTTTGCACCTTTACTTCCACCAATGATTACTGGTACGGAAATATTTTCGGTGGCTGTGACTATCGCACCTGCTCCCTCAGATGCATCAACTACTTTAGACTGAATCCTACTCTGACAATACCTCTCTTCTACCGCTTTCAACTCCTTCAAAAGCCTGAGAATGGTCACTTCGAATGCAGGATTTCTTTGAAGTAAAATCCGCAACCTGCTCTCGATGTGCCTCACCTTAACTTTGATGCGCTCGGTTGCACGTGCATCTCCTGTTTTAGACACTGCCTTTGCAAAATTACCAAGCACGTATACCTTCTCCTGACATAACTCTAACTCTTTTGCTGAATTGTATACAACCTTAGGTGTGAACACCACTTTTTAGAGATGAGCAAAAAATAGCAACCTGCTAATTTTTCACTGCTAATGAAAATTCGCATTCGCAACCTGCTATCAACTTATAAATAAACTGCTATTGCTAAATGATATTGTCTCGCTTCTATCTCTAAGTCACATCACATTCACAAGTCACAACATAATTTGCTCATGCATTCCCGTTTCCCGCATTACACACACAAACGAAAAAGTATGTTTGGCTAATACGAAAAACGTAAAGAAGAATGAAGCAGAGGTGTATCGATCGCCCGTTTCAAGTCACTCTCTTACTCAACCCCATGCAAATGCAACCTAGCTTACCTACCCTTTTTGTAGGTAATGTGCGAAGTGCGGAACCTGCGAACGTCTCATAGCAATAGCATTTTGCATATCGAAATCGCAATCGCAGTCGCAGCTGGTAAGAAAGTTAAAGTTGGTTCGTTGGATGGTATTAGCAGTATAATATCTATAAGCATAAGGTGTTTACTTGCTATGTTGCTACTGCGGGAGAAATGGAGGCTATCGCATTCGCAATCGCAACAATGTGATATACCAACAGTAGGTAACCTACTCTACTGCACAAAGCCTATAATAATGACTCCATTTCGAAATCGCATTAGCAGTTTACATTAGCAGTTTACATTCACTGTGAATAAGAAATCGTATTCACAGTTATAACTGCGAATACAAAATAGCAACTTAGCTCATCTCTACCACTTTTCCCTCACATTCTGCCTCATACTTTTCGACTAATTGCACTGTTAAATTCCTGACACTACCTTCTGCCGACATACCTCTGACCTGACACTCATACCTGATCTCGTCACTATCCAATAATGAGAAATCCATGCTGTCAAACTTTTAACGTGCAGGAAGTTCACCAACAAAAATTATGAATAATTTCACGATAAAAATAGAATTGCTCAAATAAGAAAATTGTAGGGTAGCAATGTAGCATTAAAAACAACAAAACAAAAGCTAAGATGAAGATGTTAACATAATATCAAAAGGAAAATGTTACCGTTTGAATGTGAATCCGTATTCCGTAATATCTGCAATCACGCTCTTGATTTGCTGAACCGGTACACAAATATATAACATATATCACTGCACTTATAATAGGTATTACTACCGTAACTGATTAATGATTTTTTTTTTTTTTTTTTTTTTTTTTTACAATTTCTTTTATCTTTAATATTTTTTTACAAGATTTCGACAATATATTTTTAATTTTATATATTCATAGAATATTTTTTCGGGTCAACTCTCCACAAAAACACAACAGAAGCTTAGCGCGAGATGACGATAGCGACTTACTACTCGTATATCGGTACGAACAAAAGCGAATTTGGCCAATAACTTATATTAAACCTAATGCGGGATGATCACTTGGTAACTCATTGGATTACCATTTGCGAACTTCCTAACCGCCTAACTAACTAACGAAGGAAATTTCAAGTTCATATAAAGAACACTGACAAAAAATCAAACTTCGCGAGTTAAAAAAAACCGAACTTAGCATATTTGGGGATTTGTGTGGAGCATCGCGCTCCCCACATGTCTAACCCACGCGCACTAAATAACTAACTAAATTACATATTTGCCAAATCGGACTTGCACAATGCACCGTATGTTATGGGTACTCTCACAATTCTCTTTGCAATTGTTGTTTCCGTTGTTCCATGATCTTGGAAGATCTAGGGATTGTGTCAACGATTTTTTTTTCTTCTTTTTTTTTTGCTGTACCTAGGTTTGGGCGCCATAATAATGTGGCGTATGGCCACAATTATTAATTGAAGAGAGTGATTTTGATTTTAATGAAACTTAGTTCTTGTTTGGTACTCTCTTTTATTTTTTTCTTCCGGCTTGCTCAGGGCTTGGGGGTGGGAAGAACTAAATTCCAATGAGAGCTGTGAGGGTTGCTGCTGCTGTGGATACGGACGAAGAATTGACCCGAAACAAAATATTTAACAATTCATGATTATGTATTTTCGAAGTAAATAATGATTCAAGTACATAATTCTTAGCTTAAGACGACAGAGTACAACTTTCTACACACTAAACCTTACGCATGTGTAATATAATGCGCCAGTATGTATCTTAAAACAGGAACTTGATGTGTGGAAGAGAGGCTTCCCTGGAACTACACTGAACTGTGATATTGACTGTGATACTATTTAGATTAAGGATTAGTTAGTAGCTAGACGTAGTATGTAATTTTATAGTATATAGTTAGACAAATATACACAATTATACATAAAAGATCGTGATATTCATAAACTGTGCTGTGATAACATGTGATTTTTGTGTGTTTCGAAGATGCGTGTTGGTAGCTTTGTGTGTTGTGGATGGTTTAAGCTTGTTGGTGTGTTGCTTTTTATGTTTTATGTTCAATGCTGTAGTTGCATGCTTCGTTTTTTTTAATGTTGTATGTTTCTTCGTGCACGTGATGAGTTGTCTTGCATGTATTTAGGTGTATAAGTGCAGATAAACTAAGTTTGATATAAACTAGATTTCCTAAGAAAACACTCGCATTAATCCCTAGGAATCACATTTTAACTATATTTGGCTTACCTTAGACTAAAATCCTTATGGGTATGCGTCTTAATATACGGTCACTTAAGAAGAGTACTTTAACTATGACACTTTAAAAGAAACTTAGTACCGATGTACTGTACATGGTTGTGCTTACAGAATTGAAGCTGAAATGGCCGAATCCTAAGAAAGGAAATGGTCAGATAGCACACTAGGCTAAAAAATAACTGCTGGAATTCAAGTCAGTGCCACCAACATTTCAAAGTAAATCGTACCAGATTGCACAGACACTTTCCTGCTTAGGTATGTGCAAATGAATATTGGCATAGATTAGCTAGATGTTTCAAACGTTGGTCGCGGATGCGGATTGTGCCCGCTATGTTATGGCGGGGGTAAACAGAGGATGCCCGCAAGGCGGCGTTTTGTCTCCGCTGCTGTGGTGTATGCTGGTTGACTCTCTGTTGAACGCACTCAACAGCTCTAATGTATACGCTCAGGCGTACGCGGATGATGTTGCCCTGCTTTCTGTTGGATCATGCCTAGCGACTGTATGCGCCAAGGCGCAGGCGGCCCTTGACGTGATCGACGAATGGTGCACTAGGAATGGGATCTCGGTCAATCCTCTTAACACTCAGGTTTTTCTCTTTACGAGAAGGAGGAAGCCGGTCGGGTTGACTCAGCCAGTGCTAAAAGGCGTCACAATCCAACTCCCCAATGAAGCAAAGTATCTGGGAGTCATCCTGGATAGCAAACTTCTCTGGTCCAAGCATGTTGCCCTGAAGACTGCCAATGCGCTGTCTGTTTTCTGGCGGTGCAAAGGCACTTTCGGCAAGACATGGGGCTTATCACCGAAAAGAGTCCTATGGATTTATACGGCTATGATATGTAAGACCATTTATAGCATACGCATAGGTTGTTTGGTGGAATAAGCTTTCATGTAAATACGTAACTGCTGCTTTTGCCAAACTCCAAAGGCAGGTATGTCTCGGCTGCACGGGGGCCTTCCCCAGCACGCCTGGCTCCGGCCTAGATGCACTATTGAACCTTCCGCCCCTTGATGTTTACATCATGGGCTGTACAATCAAGGCTATCTCACGTCTTAGAAGAGGTGGCTTTTGGTATAATTCGCACTGGAATTTTGATGAACTTGCTCAACGGTTGTCCTTTGACTCCTGTCTTATGGATATGCCGTCTGATGCGATGACACCGGAACTTCGGCTAAAGCGCAAGTGAATGCAGTCGAATCTTCACGGATGGTTCCAAAACCGATCAAGGATCTGGTGCTGGTGTCTTCGTGGAGAGCGAAAACGTTAGACTTTTCTTTCCGTAAGGCAAATATGCGTCAGTCTTCCAAACAGAGACTTATGCTATCCTAATGGCCATGGACTATGTTACGAGGAACAGGTGGAGGGGGCGAAGTATCTGCATCTGTAGCGACAGTCAGGCTGCGCTTAGGGCCTTACTCAAACCCTTAACTACCTCCAAAATAGTACGTGAATGCAAGATATCCCTGAATTCGGTCGGAAGGCTGAATTCACTTAAACTTGTCTGGGTCCCGGGTCATAACGGGATCACGGGAAATGAGATCTCCAATGAACTTGCTAGACAAGGCTCAGAGGGGGACTTCTCAGGACCTGAACCAGCGATCTGTCTGTCTGCGTCGTCGGTCAGGGCTTCCATTCACTGGCGTTCTTATGGGGCACTACGTTTTTGCCAAGCACCTTAAGGTGCTAGGCCTAAGCGATACCACCAACTTCGAAGCCTGTGGAGAAAGCGACGACACTGCGGAACATTTCCTCTGTGATTGTCCTGCTTTTGCTCGTATCAGGTGGCAGGTATTTGGTGCGGATATGGTGAGTGCTGTAAACCTAAGCTCCTTATCATTGCAGCGCCTTCTCGTTTTTCTTAGAAAAACGAGTAAATTCCCACAGTAAAATGTGGTGTGTCTGCCTGGTAGTACAATGGACCAGTATTGAGTCTGAGTGCTCCAGTGCAGAAAGTCTCACACACAACGACAAAAAAAAAAAAAAAACAGATCGCACGCGTTTATCGGAGCTCTCTAGCGAGGAAAATAACAATACTTAATAAAAACGTGCTTTTCAGCCCGACAACGTAATCCGTACTTATAAGTACGTTACGATTAATGTATCATAGTATTTAAATACAAAAGTGAATTCTTTTTTAAGACAAAACGTGCTTTTCAGCGCGACAAGTTTTTCGAAATTGTATGTTGGTACTTTAGTCAGTATTAATGTTAATTTTTAAACCGCACTTATAGGAAGTATACATTAGGTATGACAGGAATAGATTAAAACCATAACTTATCAATTGTATTTTTTCTATTAAGATCTTGTTTGAATTTAGAGTTAAGGCAATTTAGTATTAGGGCAATTATTTTGTAAGTATTTTTAATTATCGAAAATCGTAGTTTAAGGTAAGGTATTTAAGTCCAAAAAACAACTGAATAGAATAGGTATCTTTTGTTGTTGATGATTGTTGACTATATTTTGTCGAACGAATAGTAGGTGTTTATACATAACACTGGCCTACCTATGTAGGTCATCACCCCACAGAACAACATAACACAAAATAACGTAAATTTCATTACACATTTTTTGCTTCCTCATATTCTCTCTGCAGCTATGCATTTTTATTTTCCAATTCATTCACCCTACACACACTTGTTTGTTCTTTTGTCATATCAGCACTTTTTGCACACAATTGTTTTTTCTGCACGTCACACGTAATTATTAAGCAGCGTGGTAGTATGTAAGTTGTCATATCAGCACTCTTAGCAATTAAGTATATTTTCTGCACCTTCGGCGATCTCAGCAATTAATTGTATTTACTCGCACTTTCAGCACTTTATACTTAATTATTCTTTTAGTCAAGTAAACAATATGTTAGTATATAAGCCACAAAATCAATAAAATGATTACAGTCTTTTAGCAATAATCAATCAGTGCTTTTATTTGCAACCACTTCAACACGACTTCCCCCACCCGAGGTAAGGAGGCGTGTACAAGCAATAATAATAGCAAGTGAGCTACAACGAGACGATCCTATCCATCATAAATAGTTTCTGGTTCATGTACAAGAAGCTCTACAGTTGTCAAGGTTTATGTGCTTTGGTCAACACGAATATAAAAACATAGGGACGGGCTACAGTCCGCTTGGGCGAACTGTTGGATACCCTATTCTTATTCCTATCCCTCATAAGTGGGCGTGACAAAAGTCTAAGTATGGTTGAATTGTTAAGAACGCTCTACATATTTTGTTATATAACATTTAAAGGATTTTATCAAAAAAAAAAACGCTCCCTAGCTCAAACTTGGGTGTTTCAATAAAATTGTTTTATTTAATTGTGGGCGTGTCAGTAGGCGGATTTAAAAAAAATTAACGCATGAGAATAAAGGGCCCCTAGAGAGTATATATTATAAATTTCAGCTCCCTAGCTCAAACTTTGAACTTTCAAAAAAAAAAAAATTAATTGTGGGCGTGTCAGTGGGCGGATTTTGAAAATATTTACACATGAGCATAAATGGCCCATAGAGAGTATATACTATAAATTTCAGCTCCCTAGCTGAAACTTTGGATTTTCAAAAATTAATATAGCCTTAGAATAGGGTATAAAAAAAATTATTTTATTTATTTGTGGGCGTGTCAGTTGGCGGATTTTGAAAATTTTTCATCCCGAGCAGTTTTAGGAGTCATAGATCATATATAAAAAATTTCAGCTTTCTAGCTCAAAATTCGATTTTTTCCAAAATTTGTTTTTTTTGATTTTGTGGGCGTGTCTGTGGGCGGATTTTAAAAATTCGTAAACTTGATTATTTCGGGACCCTAGAGAGTATATGGTTAAAATTTCAGCTCTCTAGGTCCAGTTTAAAGGCCTAATTTTTGGCTACAGACGGACGGACGGACGGACGGACGGACGGACATGGCTAGATCGACATTACTATCGATGCTGATCATAAATATAGTAACTTTTAGGGGTCTACGGGCAATATTAAGGTATGTTACAAACTATGCATCAAAATTAATATACCCTTAGAATAGGGTATAAAGATCGTACAGTAGGTAAAATATTTTTTACTGTAGCACATATTAATAATATGGCAATTTGTTCATAATCATACGTATAGTTTTAACGTACGTAGTTTGAACGTTTTATATAAAGACATTCTGTAGTATATTAAGTTAGTATCAGCATTGCACCCGTGCGAAGCCTTGGTGGGTTGCTAGTGTGGAATAAACAAATGTGAGTTCCTGTTGTACGAACAACTAAAATGCAAAATTAAAGTATCGAAATAACAAAAAAAAAAACAGATGAAAAAGGTGAGTTGTAACATACTCCATGCAATGAATGGACTTCAAAGTTAGTGTAATAATTTCAGATCAGTAAAAAAGAATGCACTCTTTTCAACTTAAATATTCCGATTACTGAAAATGATTTCTTCGGTCGTAACTTCAATATGATTTGCAATCTGAAGTCATTGAATAGAATCATAACCAACACAAATTCGGGAATGACTTCAATGAATGCAATTTTTGATAGGTCTGCTAGAGAAGTCCAAAATGCAGTTAATTTGTCTTCAATGAATAGGTTTTCTATGCTTGTAACAACATTGCTGTAGTTTCCTTAAAACTAATTCATACCCTTAAATAACATTTCATCGCAGACGTCTTCAGAGTACCTTATAACACAAGAGCTGTAGAAATACATAATATGTTTGTATGCATAATCACAATTAATGCTCGTACGTTTTGAATTCTCAAGGAAGAATGTCATTTTGGAGCAGCAACCCAAATAAATGGGTATTTTATTCTATTACAGAAATAATTATGGAAGTAAAAGACCACAAATATCCTCCTTTTAATCATTTCCACAGAGCCGCACACAGAATACAACTTCAATTCGATTTAAATTCAAATAAATCAGATGAATCGGATGAATCTTAATTTGATTAGTCCTTTTGCTCGGCTATGGGAATGATGAAGATAAGGGTAATGTAACGTGCAAGCCAGAAGCATTTTATATATTGTCCTCATCTCCTGCTGTAACATGTAAATGCAAACCGTACAATCAGAAACAGGAATAAAACTTGTAAGGAAAATGAAATACCTTTCAGAATGCAATGAAGATATTTCTGAGTATTGAAAGTAATTGCTACCAGAAGGCATGGCAGATAATAAGCTCAGCGGGCGCATTCAAATCACCGATTCCCATTAAGGACTCAAAGAAGTATTTTGCAATTTTTGAAGGGCCTTCCAGCAGTGTCTTTCGTAATCCTTCTCCGTCTTGCAATCAACAAAAGGATATGTATCTTAAATAGCTATCACTAGTCCTATTTATTTAAGTGTGTAGTGGTATTTTTGTCCTCGAGTCTCTGCCGCCGATAGTAAAATACGAATAATATAAATTGACTTCGTTTCCTTTTGCCTGTTACATTTTGTTGTGCTTCATAAAATCCTTCTGATTAATATTTGCCCATCTTATCAAACATTTGCTTTCATCACAACTGTATCCTCCTCGTGACCATAATCGGTGGCCACTCGCATTTTCATCTCTTGCCAAATCTCCACTTCGTATAGCTACCCTTCTGCAATGAGTTCTTTTTTTTAAGTGAAACTCCAAGCCCACTCAGCAGAATTGCTTTACTTTTTCTTATCAAGATTTCTTTTGCATTTTATTAGTGAACGAACAGAAAAGGCCCTTAAATTAGTCAATAAGTAAAGCTGGAGGCACCTAGCACATACATATTAAACTCAAGGAAGTAAGTCGGCACTTGTAGAAGATGAGGGTACGTACGAGACCGTAATATCAGTGAGACAACTTATTTGTTCATTTGCTTAAGGTCCAGGACCAAAGGCCTATTGAAGTGTATAAAATTGGCATATTATTCCTGCCGCTTTAGCAATGATGAAGTTGACATTCTCATAACATCGGAATTCATTGTGATGTGATGTTTTCCGGTCAATCATTCATCCTTTTTTTGCTCCTTTATCCTTTCACCCTCTATATAATATATATGCCAATCTATTTTCCTCAAGAAGGACGAACAATCATCAACGATAATCTCATTCCTGCAAATTCGATTCTCCTGAATATTTCAAGAAGGATATTTGCATTCATTTGCATGTGAATTTGATGCAATAACGTATTCAAAATGCGAATATAGACTCAGAGATAGTGAACTAATGAAAATGCATATGCAAACAATACCAATAATCAGGAATATGTACAACCGGGTTGTTGCTTTGGTGTCACTTAACGCAACACTAAAGTTGCCCGTGTTATATGCAAATGAGGTCATACCTTAATAATCCTTCGATATCCGTTAGTGCGCTTCTAACACGGGGAGGGTACATCTGTTGAATGTGTATTGTGATTGATATAAATGTATTGCGTGATTTTAATAAGCCTATTGTCAATGCGTTGATAGATTAAGGTCTGAACGGAATACAAACTTTTTGTATTGCATAATCGCCAGTTGATATAATATATACCACTTGTTTAAGGGAACGTGCATTCTTTGTAAATGTTACAATATTTTCAAATCTGTTTACTAATCTCGGAAAACCCTTTCGCGGAAGGAAAAAAGGCTGTACTATAGTGATCATGTTGTAAAAAGATATTCACGGTCCCGTTGAAAATGTTTAATTTAATAAACTTTTTGCCAATAAGGTAATAAAATGTACTCTTTTTTTGTATCAGTTGTTAAAGAACCCATGCAAAATCGACCACATAGACATTTAAAAGAATATAAGTCTAAAGATTTGTTAAAAAATAGCTTGAAGTTTTAATTTTAGACTTCAACAGTTATTAGTAATTTGTACCTACTGCCTTCAGATTGTTTGACATAAAGTGTCTCTGACTTTCCTTGAAAGCTATCGCAACACGTTTTCCATGATTTGAAGGTCAGTGGTCAGATTGCTTAAATGAAAGCGATCCAACGAAATCGTTTCGAACATACCAGTCGCTGTATATCTTGGTACCTACATATGATAGAGACTGCTATCAAAATTCAATTTATGACAGAGCTCGAGATACTTTTCGTAGCACTGCAGTTCGAATATGTTTCCACAGGAAGGATTACAATTCCTTGTATCTGAAACTCCCGGACAGCAGAGAACAGACAGGCAGTACTGACTGCTGGAATAAGTCCAGAAAGTGTCACGACGATTTTGTCGCGGTCGAGGACCCACTGGAGAAAGTTGATTTGCTGGGCGCTTGTGTCGAGGCTGGTTATATGGTAAACAATTCTGTTCGCCGTAACCACAACATTGAGAATATTTCACTGGTAGTCACTTTTATCTGCGCACCGAACTTGAGAATTGCCGATCTGAGAATAAGGGATTCGTCGTTTTCAATGATGAAAACAATGCTTATGCAGTTGCCACCGAGATGACCGAGATGCATCGCATTTGTTCGTGTCGAAAGATATCTTCTGTGCATCTTCGAGTCACTAAAGAATGAAAAGTCGGTGGGGTGGACGGTGTCCCAAACGTCGTATTGAGACACCTGCCTGTGCAGGCTGTAGATATTTTCACCACGCTGTTTAACAATGCCCTGAATAATGCACATTATCGGGTGCATTGGAGTATATCTGTTCGACACCCTATCCCGAAATGAACATATGATGCAAATTTCCGGTCGATTAGTTTGCTTCCGAATATTAGCAAGGTCTTTGAAAAAGTTGTCAATAAAGCCCTGTTGAAGTGGGTCGAGGACAATAGCATCATTCCGGACAACCAGTTTGGTTTAAGGGCTGGGAATGATACTATTCATGCCGCGTCGAAGTTGCTTTCCGACATTCAGCGGAATAAATGCAAAAACCAATGAACGGGTGCTTGTCGGTTAAATTTTTAGAAGGCTATGGTTAGAGGGACTTATCTACAGATTTACCAGGCGGGGGATGCACAAACCTAATATGCTTATGTGTAAAAAGTTCATTGTCAGCGTCACTTTGAGCAGAGTTGTTAGAGACACAACGCGAAAAAATCGAGGAAAAATAATAACAACACTATTTCTTGTGGCAACTTGCCTATCGACTGCCTTCTCATCGTCGCCATTCCTCATTTCCTCTTTGTGCGCTTTAGAGGTATTCTTCGTATTCTTGCACAGGTTTGTTTATACAAGTGGTCGCAAGAATACGTAACACTTGCTATCGGATACCTTCTGACCTTTTTGTTTGGTGATTGCAATATTCATGTGTTTGCACATGTTCGATACTTGCTATCGGATACCTTCTGACCTTTTGTTTGGTGATTGTTTGTGATTGCAATATTTATGCACATGTTTAATCGGGGCACTTAAGTGGGTCGACACTTGAGTGGGTCAGTGTTATGTGGTACGATGTGTTTAACTGGGTTATTCGGCTTGGGTGGTCGGCTTGGGTGACATAACCGTATGTGGCACAACAGGTGGCGTAACCGTGTGTGTGGCACAACAGAGTCTTTGAAATTTAAAAACGGTTTACAGCAGCGGGCAGTGAACTCTCCGATCCTGTTCAACAGTTATACCAGTGATCTGGTAGGCTAAGTCAGACATTCTATAGCGCATGCCGATGAATTGGTGCCATAGGTATATCAGGTCCTAAAATCGAGGACATTAACATTCTTTTGCAGCGTGACTGCGACCAAATTAAGGGATATTGCGACGACTGGAAGTTGAAAATCTACTTTTAGAAGACGGAAACAGTCTTATTCAGGACAACATTGGCTGGGCCCTCTAGATATACGAGGGCGGGTCAATAAGTCCGTGACTTTTGGAATAAAACACAGATTTTTTGATAAAATTTTTTTTTATTTTTAACGTAGTCTCCCTTGAGCTCTATACACTTTGTCCAACGCTTCTCCAATTTTTTTATCCCTTCCAAAAAAAATGATTTGTCGAGGTCCTCAAAATAGGCCTTTGTTTGCGAGATGACTTCATCATTGGAGTCAAATCTTTTTCCACCAAGCCATTTCTTCAGGTTTGGGAACAAGAAGTAGTCACTCGGAGCCAAATCTGGAGAATAGGGTGGATGAGGGAGCAATTCATAGCCCAATTCATGGATTTTTGCCATGGCGACTGCACATGTGTGCACCCTTGCATTGTCTTGGTGGAAAAGAACTTTTTTCTTGGCCAAATGAGGTCGGTTTTTTTTCAAATCGTCATTGAATCGGTCAAATAAGTTGGCATAATATTCCCCATTGATTGTTCTTCCCTTTTGAAGGCAGTCAATGTGGATTATCCCGCGTGCATCCCAAAAAACAGTCGCCATAACTTTATTGGCTGACAAACCCACCTTGGCCTTCTTTGTCCCCGATTCACCCTTAGAAACCCACTGTTTTGACTGTTGTTTGGTCTCTGGTGTATTGTGATGGATCCATGTTTCGTCCACGGTTACAAAACGGCGCAAAAACTCTTCCATATTGCGATTAAACAACGCCAAACCTTCCTGTGAAGTTGTTACACGATTGCGTTTGTGGTCGACTGTGAGCAAACGCGGCACCCATCTTGCGGAAAGCTTTCTCATGCCCAAGTGATCATTCAAAATTGAAACCACTGAGCCATTCGACATCCCTACGGCTTCCACAATCTCTCGCACTTTCAATCTTCGGTCGGCCAACACCATATCGTGAATTTTTGCGATTGTTTCGGGTGTAGAGACCTCAACTGGGCGTCCAGGACGTTGTACGGCCACAACGAAATTCAGTAAACCACTTTTTTACCATTGAAATCGATGGTGCAGAGTCCCCATAGTATTTTTCAAGCTTAGCCTTGGTCTCGGTAATGGTTTTTTTTCGCAAGAAATAATGCTTAATAAGCACACGAAATTCACTTTTTTCCATTTTCTCCTCAAATTAGTGAGTAGTCTGATAAAAATAGCTGTCAAACACAAACTAACTGACGCAGCAAGTTTAAATTTTGACAGGAGTCAACTGACAGATGCCTGTTGACAGGAGCAGTGTTGCCGTTTCAGTAAAGAGGTCAGAAATTCAAAAAGTCACGGACTTATTGACCCGCCCTCGTACCAGAAAAAACTGGAAGAAGTTGGGCATTATAACATAACGGGCAGCCATTGGCGGTTAGAAGCGTAATTATGTAGATATCTGGGTATCTTGCTAGACCAGTATCTATTTTTCAATAGACGCCTATGATTGTCCATTGTGGTTCAATCTAGCGCCTATTTATATGGAAAAGATTCGGGTTTTGGAGAGGAGAGACAATGTCTTAGGGTCCGTCTTCTTTTGTTTGGAACGAGTGAATCTAACTGATAGGTACGTCACAGAATTTTGTTGGCATCATGAATGATGTTGCAGATTCAATTCTGACAAGCTCGCCTGCTCTTGCATTGCAGTCAAAGTCGCTTTAACTAGGCACCCAGATCAGATGGACTCTATTTGTGCTGGCTAATATCTTGAGTAGCATGAGGCAGTTTCAGACTAGTTTTGATGTGATTTCAAAGACGTTAATAGCAAGAAGTGCCGCTCTGCTGTCAAAAAGGATGTAAATCAACTTGTTGGTGATATTTCTGTTTATATTCTCCCTGATGCAGAATTATTTTGCGTTCATATCAGATAGAAATACGGAGTTGCTATTCCCAGTAATTCATTGCTATCGAGTTCGTGAACCAGATCTGACTAAATTAGTTTGGATTTGCTTTCATAGATGAAGAGGGGGCAGGTTCAGTAGAAGCTTAAGCGCAGCGGTTGGTGCTGTTTTCATTGCCCAGCAAACAACGTAAGGCTTATATAATCCTTATTTTTCCTTAGACGATAAGGCTTGTTATTTGTAAGGAATGTTGCTTAGCATTCAAGATTTCTTATTTTGCCCCTTATTAAAGCACAGGCCATGTCCTACGGAATAAGGTATCGTCTGTAAACCTTATATTTCGTTGAAATAAGCATTAAAAAAGGGGCCTGGCCTTTAAGGCTTATATAACTACTGAAACTAAGGATTATATAAGACATTATTTATGGCTTATTATCAGTTACACTGAAGGTACATAAAAGACATTGCTTAACCGTATTAGCAGTTTACCATAAGTATTAGATAAGACCTTACTTAACTCTTATTATCAGTTTAACTTAAGCATTATATAGTGTCTTGGTTCAGACTTATTATAAGTTTAACAAGTTTTTCCTAATAAAGCGTTTTTATTTTTAATGAACCTAAAACTAGAAACTTAAATATTCACAATGTTTTAATTAAAGAAAAAAATAAATAAAGTAAAGTTAAATTCAGACATTCATAAAAAATATACACACTGTTGGTTTGTAATCCTGTTTTTTCCTTTTTTGATGGCATCTTTTACATCTCTTTCGTATTCTTCGAAAGACGAATAGAAACGATTTACGCAGCCTGAATTGAAAAGAAAATAATTGAAAGCTTTGTAATTAAATCAAATATTAATATAATGTAATGTTTTACTTACTCGTATTATTAAACTTTTACTTTTTCACAATTATCAGTTTTACTTTACTAACCTTTGCTTCCGATCTTGTTGGTTATTAGCACAATAATGACGCGTCAGCACAAATATTCCTTATGAACGCCTTAGAATAAGGCATTCATCTGGATTATCGAGAAATATAGTACCGTTACATAATCTCATGTTTTTCTATGGTTCTGTCTGAGTTGTTTACCTTATATAAAAGGCTTAGCTCAGAATTACTGCGGGTATTTAATAAGATTTGCCATTATGTCGATGCCTTATTTAACCCTTAGCCTGATATACCTTATAACATTTTCTGCTGGGTGCGCCCGATGTACACATACAGGCTAGTCGTTACAATTTGTTGAGCTTGACCTGTGTAGACTTTTCCATTGTTTTCTCTAACCAGAAGGGTGCTGCATATGTAAAAATGGGTCAACCAATAGCTGTGTACAATTGTACATCCACATTACCTATCATACAAGGGTTCAGATCTCACTTTTCTTAGCAGATTTTTGCAGTTCCATAGCGAAATCTACTTTTAGTGAAGGCTACTATGGTGCTTTTATTGAGGTTAACCTTTAGGTCAACTTTTTTGCACTGAGGTGACTCAAAAGCACGTTGCGCGGGTGATGGCCAGCGATAATAGTCTGATATTTGGGCTTACTACTTCAATGAGAAGTACATAAATGATGTAGAGTAATTGGCTTTTACACTTACCACAATACGTCCAGGAATTTTATTACTTCCAGCGGCGGAACCTCGATGTTCATTAAATAGCATTTATGTGGTTGGTCAAATTTCTTTTTTTATGCCTGATTTCAGAAACATTCAGTCTCACTAAAGAATTGGTTGAGACACTTATGACATAAATGAATCTTAGCTTTTCTATAGTTGACGAAGTACCTGATGTGATGCTGTGATGATTTCGGGGATAAGTTTCGCTTTTATTCATTATCTGCGATTTCTTATCTTCTATTTCTATCAAAGCTCAGATGAAAAGAATTCTTTGTTTGAATGACCCCAAAGCTCAATAGGCATTAAATATTTCCATTTGTAATTGAAAAGGTATCTTGTCCTTACAATTTCTCCGAAAACTGTAAATAGGCTCACATATA
This sequence comes from Portevinia maculata, assembly GCA_949715645.1. NCBI lineage: Eukaryota > Metazoa > Arthropoda > Insecta > Diptera > Syrphidae > Portevinia > Portevinia maculata. The sequence goes on along the minus strand of OX454528.1, from coordinate 46,504,945 downwards.
CTTGCCTTAACCACTCCAGTTTTTCGAGTGTAAGATTCTACTTTGTTTCTTTTTTAGCAATTACTTTTCTGAATTCATACCCTTATTTTTACTCATACGAAATATTTGGGGAGAATCAAATAACTTTTATTCAAGCTGCTTTCCATCTGCCCCATTAATAATTTTTCGACAAGTGAATGTGAACAGATATCAATGCCTGATAGCACAAAATTTGAATCACGTACAGAATCATCTGAACCCATTTCATATTGATCCGGTTTCGGGTTTTTATTTTTACCGAAAGCATTTCCCTATTGTCAATATAAACCCCATCTACAAATAATTGTGTGTCGTTGATCACAGATTCTTAAAACAGCGGCTTGTTTTCGCATTCTTGCGATAGTACTCATACTTATGCATACCTATCTTTACTAATTATACAAATATGTATTATAAAACATAGAAAAGTGCATGGCTTGATTTGAACATACGGTTAAGAAAAACCGTTTCTTGATTACTAGTTCTACTAATAGGCTTTTCAAGCAAGGTTTAACATTTATAAAGCCCGAAAACTCGTTAGCTATATAATATTTATATCACTTTTGTCTAAACTGATTATTAATATCCGCAGTAGTTGACTTCACTTCACATCACGCATAAGTTATAAGTGAACTGAAGTTTCTGTCATGCATTCGGAACAACATCTCAACTGCAGATGCAGTTAATTCTGTAATTCTTAGAATTTTTGTTTCACCACAATTGCCTAACTGACTTAGGTACGCTTCCCAGAATTACCCAACGGAAATTTGGAAAAACGACCTATCTCAGTTTGGCGATAATGCGAATCAAAATAAGCTATTAATAATAACAGCATTGTGCGTTGCTTCAATTCTTTTGCGAGTCCATGTTGTTTTATATGAGAATGACTTTGTTTTATTGACATCGTTAAAAAAAAAAAACATAGTAAATTCGCAGGGGTTTTGTTTCAATAACATAAGCCGTGTTTCTTTGGATATAGGGATAATTTGAAATTTGCATGTAAAATACAACAACAACTTATCCTATATACGCTAACTTTAGCGGGGATAGCTATCGCCGCTAAGTCAGTTAGCGGGGATAAACAGTTGAAATGTCAAAATTTGACATCCCTCCGACCACTATCACATCCCGCCGAATATTTTGTTCGTGATTTTATTATTATTTTTTTTCAAACTTCATTATAAAGGTAATTGAATTTAGCAAATCTGTTAATGTGAAATTGTTTTTCATAATTTTAGAATATGCTTGGCATCAATTTCAATTGGCGGAAGTAAATATTTTTCAATTTCAGGTTTTTCAATACAAATTTCTTAACTACAACTTACAGCTGTGTCACGGTGCATGTCATAGGTGTGCTGCCAAGTTTTTTTTGATGAATTCTTAAGCGCCGATGGTCATTTTCTGATGCCATCCCTATATCCGCGTGCAAAGAAACACGGCTATGATAAGTCATGGGGAGTATGATGGAGCAAAAACTATTTTGTTCTTGAGTCGACTAAAGCGGTTATCGCTTGTGGCCACAGATATTAACCCTGCAGTACACAGGTGACAAGCCCCAACGAATAATTAAATATGAATCAAACTGGTTAAACAAATTTTCTATTTACCTTACTTAAACACCAAAATGTGTGTTGTACAGAAACCTGCAATAAGTTCAAAAGATGATGGCTGGATGGACCTTCGTGTGCCTAAGTAAAACATCATGTTGCAGTTTGGTCCGTTACCAAAAAGTTCGGTTTTGAAATAACGCCGTAATCAGTACGACAAAAAAAAACGTGTATATCGGCTACCAAAGATAAATATCTCGTATGAGCATTTTTTCCGAAAATGACTTTTTAATTGAACTCTGTGTGAAATTGAATTCTGCATTACTTAGGAAAAGTTATTATGTTTCCATGTTAGTAAGTCAATTTGCGGGAAACGTCAAATTTAAGCCTCTTAAGGTATTACATAATGAATTTCCTCGTTTACATAATTAAGTACCACATATCACCATTTTTGTCTTAGAAGCTGTTGAAAACTTCAAGCGATAATTCATTACGATGAATGGACGATTAAAACGAAAACAAAAAAAAATATATTTTTGTCTTGTCAAAGGCTAATTTTGGCTCAAACCATTGTTCACAGCAATGTTTAATAGCTTGAATACCCGGTTTATATTGAAAATTGTCGAGTTCCTCAAAAATACCATCAACCGCAGACATCACCTCTTCATTGTTGGCAACCTTTTTACCACCGAGCCATTTTTTCACAGGTGGAGTCAACAAATAACACCAAGAGTTATGGATTTAATGAAATCCCGTCAGTAGCCGAACACTGAGCTATGTACACAAATGAAATAAAAACGTCGCTTTCTATTTTATGGTTCTTTATTGTATGAACGCTAAGATCAGAATGAATATCAATTATACAATGTCTACTTAATATAAGCTTAACAATAGAATAGATAACAGTAATCACAGCAAGAGCGATGAAAGACCTGTACAGTGTCTAGTAAATAGCAACCCGTTAATAGCCGGTCATGTACTCATATGTGTTATGATTTTGATCATCTATGGCGATTTTCCCAAGGTCAACGGAACTTGTGAGAAAGAAAATGTATACTCTCGTTGCTTCCATGCAGGCTGTACGGTATGGTTCAGTATACATGACTCCTCCCGCCGTTGTATGAACTTAACGTATTGATAAATCGTGAATGTTAATATATAAATAGTGTTGCAGCTGGAAGTGAACTATGTTGCTGTACATAAGGTTCTACGGGCTGCTTTTTACATTTGTTTATTATCTTTCTTATTATTATTTTTATCCTCTTTTCTTTACATATATATATGAGTAAATTATAATGGAGCAAATTATTAAGAATTTCATTATTGTACAACTAAATCTAAGCTTGTTGATTAATCTAATATTATATAACAACAGTATTTTATTTAATTCAATTTCTTATGATCATGTTTTAAATCACCTAATATTTTGTGTTTATTCAAAATGGAGAAGTAATAATACTATAATACTTAAATACTACGTCATTTAAATTTTTTTTTTATTTATTTTTATTTTTATAACATGTATATAATATACGAGTACGTATATGTCATTTGTTCGCTTAAGAGAAAATACTTAATAGAAAAAGTTTAGAATATAACCAAATACATTCATTCAATTATCAATCTTTTTGTTTTGTTATTATTTTTTTTACGTTATAGAAAAGTTACTCTTGTTTTGATTATTTCATTGCATGGTACTTCTTTTTTTTTTTAGAGTAGTCCCTACCTGTATATTTTCTATCAAATTCAAATTCTTTTATTGGATTTTGGTACCTATACTTTCTTTTGATTATTTGCCTATCACGTTTTAATCCCGCTTTATCCGTAAAATAAGTTTTGCCTTTTCCCTTTACGTCTTTAATCATATATCTTGGCAAATGTTTAATATTTTGGAAACCTAAGTTTTTAACAAGTTCTCTCTCTCTGTACTTAGAAGGTTCTGCTCGAGTTTCATTTACTTTATTTATATGTTTTTCTTTATTTTTGTGGATTCTATGCTTAAAGTTTTCCCATTCTAATTTGTTAAATGTAGCATGTAAGAAGTCATTGGGTTTATATTTTGTGGTGGAATGAATGGTATCGTTATAAAGTTCAACTGCTTTGAAAACCAACATCCTGTCGTCAGTATCTATATTATCCTTATTGAGCTTTAACAATCGTATGTGTTCATTAAGTGTTAAATGAAAACGCTCTATAACAGAATTACCGGTATGGGTATTGGGAGATGTGAAGTGATAGAATATATTTTCTTGATTTAGGAATTGTTTAATATACGCGGTATTGAATTCATTATCAGCCACTATTTTAACTGGCTTTCCTAATATTGCGAACCTTTGTTTTAGTACATCAACTATTGTTATTGAATTCCTATCTTTTTTTATTTTTTTTATTCATTGATAAATATCTACTTACATACTAGACAAAAATGATTAAACCTAACTTAAAATTAACAGGATACTTATTCTTATTTATTGGCCCTTATGCGAACGCTCTAAACTTAACTATATCTTAGAATTATTGCCTTTCGGCCTACGAACTATTTTACGAACTAATCTTACATATACTGAATTATATCTCTAATCTCAGATTTGGAAAGTAACATAACTCTTTTAGAACTAAATACGTTTCCTCAATCCCCCTATGATTTCTGTCTAAATGGGTCTTTTCTTTTAGATCTAGTAGTTTTTCTTTGCATGTTATGTCCTTTACAAACTTTGTGCACCTTAGCATTTTCATAGTTGGTAAATTTGAAAAATATTTTATTATGGTTTTTTGAAACTCTTTGAAAATGTTATCGTGTTTGCAAAAGATTCCTATAGTCCCCTTAATAGGTAATAGTTCATTAAGGAGTTTTAAAACATATGCCTCATCATACTCTTTAAGGCTAATAAGTGATCTTCTCTTTTTCTTGAACAAAAACTTGGTTGTGTATGAATTATTTATACCATTTTCTAATATTAATTGATTTTTATAAATGTTTAATGGTGTTTCGGTTATATAAATATGATCGTTTAAATTTTCTTCGCCGCTGTGTATTGTAGCTGCGTCCGATTTAATGTCGTTTTCAACCACACAATTAATTTCTAGGCGACTTAAAAAATCAGCAACAAAATTTTCTTTTCCTTTGATATACTCAATATCAAAGTCGAACTCGTTGAGTTTTATTTTCCATTTCTGAAGCTTTGAGTTGGGTTCTTTCAGAGAATTTAACCACACTAGAGGTCGGTGGTCTGTCTGGACTTTGAACTTACGGCCAAATAAATATGGCCTAAAATATTTAGTTGCCCATACTATAGATAACAGTTCTTTTTCTACCGTACTATAATTTATTTCATGGCTGTTTAAAGTTCTGGATGCATAAGCTATTGGGTGATGATTTTGTGACAATACTGCCCCCAATGCTGCATTGCTAGCGTCGGTAGTTAAAATGAAGGGCTTTCCAAAGTCAGGGTATGCTAGGACTGGACAAGTACATATAAGTTCTTTAAGTTTATTAAAGGACTCAATGTATTGTCTGTCTTTGATGTTAATTTTATTACCCTTTTTGAGACACTTTGTCATTGGGAGGCTTACTCTAGAATAGTCCTTGATAAACTTTCTGTAAAACCCTGTAATGCCTAAAAACGATTTAATTTGCTTTACTGAGTGAGGTAATTTGATTTCCTTGGTAATTTTTATTTTATTTGGATTGGGCCTAATACCTTCATCTGATATAATATGTCCTAAATACTCAGTTTCTCGTTTCATAAAATTGCATTTGTCAATTTGCAGTTTTAGGTTGTAGTCAGCAAGTCTTTTTAAAATTTTATTAAGTGAAACGATATGCTCTTGTAGCGACGTGGAAAAGATAAGTATGTCGTCTAGGTATACTGCGCAAATTTTATTTAGATAACCAACCAGGACTTCATTCATCATTCTTTGGAAAGATGCCGGCGCATTTTTCAACCCAAATGGCATACGTTTGAACTCGTAGTGTCCATTTGTAGTTGAAAAAGGTGTTTTATGCATATCTTCCTTATTAATAGGGATTTGATTAAATCCTTTTGCTAAGTCCAGTGATGAAAAATATTGCGCATTTCCCAATTTTGAAAATATATCCTCTATATTAGGGATTGGAAACTTATCTTCCATGGTTGCATCGTTAAGTTTCCGATAGTCCACTACAACGCGCCATTTTTCCTGACCGGAATTATCAACCCTCTTCGGTACAATCCATATAGGAGCATTGTACGGACTAGTGGAATTAACGATAATTCCTGGACTGAGCATTTCGGAAATTTGTATATCAACCTCATTTTTGTGTGCCTCAGGATATCTATATGGTTTTGAAAGTATTGGGATATCATTTTTGGTCGGTATTTTGTGGGTGTATTTTACCACTGATGTTAGTTTATCACCGTCAAAATAAAACACTTTCTCAAACGTATGAATTGTAGCGATTAATGATTTTATTTCTTCCTTATTCAAATGATCTAACTGCAATCTATTTAAAATTGAGTCCATATTTGGTTTTTGAAAAGAAATATCTTCTATATTATTACTTAAGCTATGCATTTCTGCATCAGTTAATTGGGATTGAGAACTGGAAAATATTAAAGGTAAAGAGGTTTCTTTGGTTATTAATTGTAAACTATCAAGGTCAATTTTTGCTTGCAACGGTTTTAAAATGTTACAGCCAATTATACCATCAAAGTCGCCGTTCATTTCTACTTCAAGCATTTCAATGTTTGTTACTTGTCTACTAAATTCCTTAAAAAGTGGGATTGTTATTTTGGAGCCAACAACTATGTCTGAGTTAATTGATTTGAGTAACAATGGTTTACTAAGTTCTGTTTTGAAAGAACTATGAAACAATCCTTTTTGAATGAGCGAAGTACCTGATCCAGAATCTATCAACAGTTTAATAGGAATTGAACTTGTTTTTACTATTATGCAGGGAAGAGCTCGGGACTGGTCGATTGAAAATTTAGTGACTGAAATGTACTTGCATTTTGCATTTCTGCACTGGATGGTGAATTTCCATCCTGTATGTGTTCCACTTCCATTATTTCATCATAACTATTTCTTAATCCTGTATTATGCTGTCTAAAATTTCGTGAGTTATTTTGCTGGATTTGTCCTGAATTACGCGGGTTCAAATTTCGAAAGTTGCCTGATCTAGTAATTACATTTTGAAAATTACCTGAGTTATTGTGTTGAGAATGTCCTGAATTTTGTGCATTCGAATTTGGAAAATAGCCTGTTCTTGTACGTACATTTTGAAAATTACTTGGACTATTTTGCTGAAAATGTCCTGAATCGCGCGTATTAGAATTTGGAAAATTGCTAGGGTCAAATTCTCTTAAATTATAACTTGTATTTGTAAATGTACGATAAAAGTTATCAGTATCAACTAAAATTGATTTTGTTTCCAAAAAAGTAGATGGGTTTCTTGCGTTTAAAATAATCTTAGGCTCACTAGGTAGCTTGCCAACAAATAATTTTAATGCCGTTTCTTCATTGAGCCTACTATTGTACCAAGCTGGAATATCTTCACTAAGATTTGTTTTTATGTTTAATTTTGTCAAAAGATGTTGTACTTGGTTATACAGCTTTTCGACAGAGTTGTTAAATTTTATCATTTTTATTTCATTAATTATATTTTCAATGGTTTCCTTTATGTTACAATTTGCTTATAATACAGCTTTTATCTCCGGCCATTGCGACGGATTATTATTATTAATTAACATTAAATTTGCATCACCTAATATTTTTTGCCTTATGCGCAAATCCAAAATTTGTTTCAAATGTTCATTTATATTATTTGCAAATACATATATATAATCAATATGCTTAATAAATAAATCTAAATGTTCCGGTAGCCCGGTGAAATCAGTGACTCCAGCCACTAATGCGATAAGATCTAGATTGGCCATACCTGTTGTTCTCGGCAACTGCTTTTTCTTTATTTTATTTTTTCCAAACGGTTTTTCGTCGACTGCTCACACTGCAAACCCACAAGTTAGAGTTCTGTTTTTAATTTTCACTTTTTTATAACTGTTTTTTTTTTATATATTTGTTTGTTGTTCTTGTCTGTTGTTCTCGGCAACTGCTTTTTCTTTATTTTATTTTTTCCAAACGGTTTTTCGTCGACTGCTCACACTGCAAGCCCACAAGTTAGAGTTCTGTTTTTAATTTTCGCTTTTTTATAACTGTTTTTTTTTTTATATATTTGCTTGTTGTTCTTGTCTTTAAATAGTTAAATATTAAGGTAACATTGTTCACTGAAACTATTTTTCATATTTCAAATATATTTTAACTTAGTTCGCGGCATTTATGTATCTAATATATTTATTTTATATTTTTTTCCGACTGCGCCAGTTATGGATTTAATGAAATCCCATCAGTAGCCGAACACTGAGCTATGTACACAAATGAAATAAAAACGTCGCTTTCTATTTTATGGTTCTCTATTGTATGAACGCTAAGATCAGAATGAATATCAATTATACAATGTCTACTTAATATAAGCTTAACAATAGAATAGATAACAGTAATCACAGCAAGAGCGATGAAAGACCTGTACAGTGTCTAGTAAATAGCAAACCGTTAATAGCCGGTCATGTACTCATATGTGTTATGATTTTGATCATCTCTGGCGATTTTCCCAAGGCCAACGGAACTTGTGAGAAAGAAAATGTATACTCTCGTTGTTTCCATGCAGGCTGTACGGTATGGTTCAGTATACATGACTCAAGGGGCTAAATCTTACGAATAGGGTGCATGAGAAAGCAATTCGAACTTTTAATCATTGATTTTGGCCCTCGTGATGCCGCTGTTTTGACTGTTCCTTCGTCCGCATGATTATGAATCGATGCAAAAACTCCTGTGAAAATTCGCGAAAAAAACGATTTAAAAATCCTCACCATACTTTGTAAGTGATAGGGCAAGAAGAGAACCCAGTCTAGTCAATAAAGAACCGGTTCCACCACCCAGTATTGAAGAGGTTAGCACAGCTGTAAAAAAAGCTAAAGAACAACAAGGCTGCCGGTCCTGATGGTTTACCAGCGGAGCTTTCAAAGTGAGGTGATGTTTTTCTAGGGCCCGTACATCAAATCATCAACCAGGAATGTGTGGATCGTGGCAGATCGGCAATAGACCAAACCTGGAAAAGACCAATACTTTGAAGTCGAGACCCACTATCTTTTCATCGACTTGAAAGCCGAATATAAAATCATTAATCGGCAGGAGCTCTACGTGACAGTGACCAAATTCGGGATCCGGCCAAACTGATCCAATTATGTCTTGTGATGCTGGAAAACACGCGGTGCAATGTGTAATATGGAACCAGCTCTTCCGAAATATTGCAAAACTCCACCGGACTCCGGTAGTGACTTCTTCAATCTTGTTCTGGAGCAGATAGTGCGAAGGACAGGTGTCTATCCAACTGTTGGGATACGCGGACGATATCGACTTATCGGCCGATCTCAGCATGCCGGATCCGATTGAAGAACAGGCTAAATTGTTTAAACTTGAAGTCAACGAGTCAAAACGAAGTAATTGCTTTCAACAAACAAACATCTGTCCACCGACCAGGACAAAACGTCACTTTGAAAGCAGCAACTTCAAGGTAATAAGTGAGTTCACCTATATCGGAGTAAACATCAACTCCAAAAAGAACCCCTTAGTGGAGACCCGACGAAGAATTATCCTAGGAAACAGTGTAAGTAATTGGAAGATCAAGTGTAAGCTCTGTAAAACACTGATAATTCCAGTTCTGCTTTAGAGCGCCGAGTGGTCGATTTATTTCTGTGTGCAAAGAGGGCGATGTGGATGCAGTCCAAAAAGCTAATGCAAGTCGAGTGAATGGAAAATAATGCACCAGTAAAGAGGATCTTCGACTTCCAGTCCCCAGGTTTGAGACGACAAGAAATACCGAACTTTCTTAAATGAGCATTCGCAGATGACAGAGCGCTTGGTCTGGATATCTAGAACCAGCGTGCCCGGGATCGCGGACGCTGCAAGGCTGCAGTGCGACAGGCAAAGACTATCCACGGATCGGGAGCCTGTTAAGTAAGAATGTAAGATCAACAAAAACTTGCCATACGATTGAATTTATGTAATATTATATTTAGTTTGACTGATATTCTATCTCTGAAAATAAATATTTAACCCTTTTCGAAACAAAGACTTTGAAAACTCGTTTAATTTAGTAATTTTGCAACAGTTGTGCATCCTTAATATCTATTATCAGCAATTTTCTATAAAAATAAAAACTTGTATCTGTTGATATTAATGCACTACAAAAACAAATTAAAAATCACAATTATTGGATTCTGTGTCAAAAACATTTTTTTAGTTGAAAAACTTTTTTTATGTTTACAAATGTTAGATACATACAAACAGTTTTTTACGTCTCCTCAACATTTTTAATTTTGCTGATTGGAGATATCGATCTTTGGTAGTATAATGATATCGATTGATGTGAAACGGTAAGTCAGTAAATTTTGCTGTAGTTCCGATTTGTTTTTTTTTGCAAGACAAACAAACAAGAGAATACACCAGCAGTCGGAAATATGATAGGAAGGGCTGTATTTAAAGTAGTCGTGCTGACAGCTAACTATGAACGTGAACTTGTTTTTGGTGAGTAATTTGCGTTTTATTGTTGGTCTATTTGCACAGTGTCCTTGGGGAAGGGTTGAAGTTATTGTGTTTCCGTTCATGAACTTGATGTGTATGAAATTTGGATTGTGCTTTTTTTTATAATTTGCGTGCGCTAAAGGGATTTCTTTTTTCTGTAGTGACACAGTACCCTTATAATAGTAAAACCACAGCGCAGGCATTTAGTTTGTTGCGCAAGTATCGCCCAGCAATTCATTGCCTACTTTTGGGTGCTACTTACTGAAATAATAGAAGGATAGGAAAGAAGTTTGGTGCGATGGGATTTTTTTTTTCTCAACAGGTGGCGCCTAAATTGCTTTAGGGAGATCAGTTTTTGTTGTGTGTATTCAATTTATAAAAATCATGGCGCTGGTCGGGATTCGAACGCACGACCTGCCAATCACTTAGTGAATACACTACCATCTCACCATTGCCACCTGCAATGCTTTAAACATAAATAACACAAAGATACAACTTGAATTTTCTAGTGTAACACGCAAAGCTTGAGGCTTATGTGCAGAAAGTTAGTTTTGTCAACTAAACCTTTTTTTGCAGTAATTTTCTATATGATTTCTTTATTTTTGGTTGTTGTTTATTTTTAAGAACACCTGCTGCTGGTTGTCTGTGCTAATATCTTTTCAAATACGCCATCACAAAAACGGCACTTTTAAACTCTGGTCTCAATCGATGTACATAAAGCGTCTTTTATTACCGACTTGACTTCAAACTTTCAGTGTGAACGCACCCTTAAACTGATTACCGAACTGCCAATATCAAAATATTCAGTAAAACAACTTTTACAAATAATTAAAATTCCGAGTCGATGAACGCAACTTTAAGAGCGTGAACGCCGATTTTCGGCCATAATTTTCGTCCCAGTAGACAAGCAATTCATAGTCTAGTGAAACAATTTGAGTCAGAATATTCGCTGCTTTATGTGTGGCCAGTGAGACTACGATCTGCCCGAAGTGTGGAGAATATTGCTGCGTTCTCAACAATTGGACAACTCGCAGACCACATTATAGTGAATTTTGCGTAATGATCATCACCCTAACAAGATCAAGCTGACTCAAGAACTAAAGCCACTTGATCAATGAAGAATTTCATCGCAAAATCATCTTCAGCGTTGAAGCCTATTTCTGGTTAAACGGCTTCGTCAATAAAAATATATAGCTAAATATCCCTTACTGGACAGTTGAGAAATGACCGTCACTTTATGGTAAATGGTATTCGCTACAGAGACATGTTGGAACGTTATTTCTTTGAGCCATTGCATGAATTAGACACCAGTGATATGTGGTTCCAACAAGACGGTGCCACAAGCCACACAGCGGGTTCAACAATCGAGTTATTGAAATCTCAGTTCGCTGAACGTGTTATCTCGAGAAACGGAACCGTCTATTAGTCGCCGAGATCGTGTGATATAACGCGTCTAGACTTTTTTTTATGGGGCTAAATTAAATCATACCAACAAGCCGGCGACATTAGAGGAGTTCAGAGCCAATATTGAACGAGAAATAGCGTCCGTATCGGTCGTAATGTGCGGCTAAGTCATCGCAAATTGGGTTCAACGTATCGACCGCTGCATACGTTCCCGTGGTGGACATATGAACGAAGTCGAATTGCATTCATAAATGTTTTGATATTAATTCAAGCTGAGATATCTGAAGTAGTTTGCATTTTATTTTTTATTTAAATGAAAGACCCTTTATTTGCTCCTTCCAAATAAAGCGTTCATCGGTGATGATTCTCAAATATTTTATGTTTCTTTTCGGTTGTAGAATTTTACATCAGCAGAGGGTTTATTATTCTGAGTCGATAACCAAGCTAAGATTGTGCCAACATACTGAGGATATTTTATGCTTTTAACGATTCTGATAGCATTGTTTCTTCTTGCTATTGTTCACATGTGCAGTTTCTTTTCGGTTGTAGAATTTTACATCAGCAGAGGGTTTATTATTCTGAGTCGATAACCAAGCTAAGATTGTGCCAACATACTGAGGACTTGTCAAGCGTCTGCTGCATTTTTGTTATCGCTATGCAGAAATTTGCGCTTCACAACAGTAACAATGTAATCTAATGCGATGCGAGAGTCGAGGAGAGTTGCGAAGTCAAACATGGGCCGTTTCCAAAAACGTCATCTGCCTCAAAAATGCGTATGCAGAACGTTCTTAAACGCAAACTTCTAAAGTAAGGTGTTCAAAAAAGGAAACACTAATTGAACTGCATTAGCTATATGTTTGAAAATGCAGTTTGCGCAAGTCATTGTTCGAAAACGTCATCTGCGTTGCAGATATGCAGTGATGATAGGACTTTTTGATGGCGGAAAATATTTAATGACTGATGTCGAGAAGCATTAATGATTAAGTGTATTCATTTATTGTATGAAATTAAAGAAATTTACTTTATTTTCACATCGTTAGATTTCCATAGTGTAGTCGAATTGATACAGCAGTAGTGAGTAGTGAAGTAGTGAATACGAATACGAAAAATAAGCTTATTTATATTATGGTGTTTTAAGTTGTTCAATATTTGAATTGTTTTGAGTACTCCGTTGCAGAAAAAAAAGTTATTTTACGCTTGCAGCTTCTGCGTCATAAAATGACGATCATTCGACGATCAAATTGAAGTTTTCGAAACGGTCATGTTTTTTTTTTTATTAGATATCGTGGTTTAACCGCTCTTATCGAGATAAAAAAAAACTCGTAAGGAAACAGAAGAACTAATACTTTTTGTTTGGAGTTAACATCGTGTTTCGTATTAAGGGAAATATTTTCATCGTTGCGGAAGTTGTACGACCGGAAGTTACAAACGGAAAAGGCCGATCGGTTACCGGAAATTCGATACCGGCAATGCAACACCATGAAAATTGTCTTGTTCGTTCTTCGTTAATGGCCAATTTGAGACTGCCGCGTTTATTTGACATTAGAATATTTCAAGAGGTTCTTTGAACCCGAAAAATAATTTAAATCCGCAAAAAGGGTATATTTTTATAATGTCTTTGACACCTTTTATACTTTTCGAAAATGTCCTTAGAATCCTAGCAGTATTTCTGTGTTCAAAGATATTTCATCAAAAAGTCCTTGGAACAACAAAAAATTCAGGTTCAGATCCGTCAATGTTAATGAATAAATTATGCAAAATACAAATGCTTTTAATTGCTGATGCTGTTCTGTCATTTGTGGCTTTATACTGCTCTCTATCAAATGCGAACCTTTATAGTTACCAAAAGCACATTCGATTACACATCTTGCTCGTGAAATGTATCCCTAACAAATTATAGGTACCTACTTAATTTGAGTCACCATCCGCACAGAAACCAAATTTAAAAAGAAAAATGTACAGACCCATGTTAACATCTTTCAACCTGATAGCTCTTCACTATATGCTACCAACTCTTTGATCAACGCACTCCTTCTTCGACACTCTTCTTGACTCTCGAAACACCACTCTCCGTGCAGCTCCATTATGTTTGAAGCCATAGACTGTTTTCTGGGTCTGTTATCCACAGCTAAGGGCTTTATTTCGGATGTTGCGTGTTTTTCTATGGTCGTTATTAACCCCGCAAAACAAGATCTTATTATAATTGGATTTCATTTTTTGAATTTCATCGTTACGTTTACAAAGTCTCGCAAATACCAGCTTTGACCGGTATCAATCTGGTAATGCCCAGAGTTTAAATTTTGACTAGCTACGTCAATTTGTACATATTTTACATACAGATTAAATATACAAGTCTTACGTGTGGGCGAAATAGGGAAAGTTGTATGTAGGATGTTTCGGAATATATTCAGTAGATATGTTTCTTTATTGTAAAAAATGCATTGGTACACTATTCAAATTCATAAAATTCGAAATTTCAAGAAGTTAAATTATTTACCTAAGATTTAAGAATGAAACAGAGTTGAACTATTTATTAGAATGTTTATTGATTTTATTTTGTGAAAATATGAATTAATATAATTATATCTTATCTATTATCAGACTCAATTTGCGTCGAAATTAATAAAACGAATTTAAAAATTACTTCAATGGCCTGATGTTGGCTACAGGCAACATTTCATATCGGTATTTGCTTTAAATGAGCATAATATAAATATTATAAATAGGTATTTCGGAAACATAATATTTTACCTTCTTTTATTTTTTAAAATGCACTATCAGCTCTGTGTCGTGGAGTGCTTAAAGCAAGCAACTATCACGAGCAGAAATTGCCGGCACAAAAAGTGCTCTCACAGGCTCATCATTTAATGCAGGTGTTAGTAAGGACAAAACAATTAAAAATACAATAATTATGTACCTATAAAATACTAACACAGACACAAAATAATGCAAACAATTTAAGACATAAAAGCATTATTACGCAAAATATTTTTTAGCTTAATTTTACTAACATGCAAGTCAATCACATGATCATTTAGATTATAGATTCTACTCATGCGACTAATAGGCTCATGCTTCCCATAATTCGTTCTATGATGGGGGCTAAACAATAATTCAACACTGCGTAAATTATGGGCACCACCACGAAAATCAAAGCCAATAGACGACAGCAAGTCAGGTGCATCTACTTGACCGGATATAAGCTGCTGTAAAAAAATGATATCGCTATTAAGCCTTCGTTGAGAAAGGGGTAACATTTGAAGAAGCTTGATACGTTGACTGTAGGGAGGAAGGTTAAATGGATCATCCCATGGAAGTCCTCTAAGTGCAAATCGAATAAATTTACGTTGAATGGCCTCTAGCTTATACGGATTTGTCTCATCTCGTGCAATAATCGATTTCTGTAGCAAACATTCAAAAAGTGCACATTTTCACTAGCGGAAAATTTTAATCAAAATGAAAAAACTTGTTCCTTGAGTTAGAAATTCGATTTTGTATACCCTATTCTATGGATATATTAATTTTGACTCATACACTCCGTTCCAACTGAATAGGTACAAACTTTTTCAAATCTATATGGCTCATTATTTCCACATAATGTACATGAATCTATAATTTGATGCTGCTAACAAAAGGCAAAAGAAATGAGAAAGAATAATTCAAAAAGCACCGTTACTTTTTCTCTGGCTCTCTTGCAAAGCATTTCATACGGAAAAATTCAGTTTTTTTTGCGTCAACTGAATAGGTACATAGTCATTATCTTCATTGTTCATGTGCGTTCCGAGAAGATTAACCCGTTTAAACAATTTTTAAAGTTTCCTGAGTGAATTAATTGATTTAATTGTCATTTGTTTGTAAATTTGGAGAACGATGGGTAGAAAAAAATCACTTAGCAGTGTTGAGAAGGCTAAGATCGATTTACTTAAGGAACAAGGACTAACCGGGCGTGCTATAGCTACCAAAATTGGACGAAGATTTAACTTGACTTATTCGTACTTGAGAAATAAAGAGTCGTACGGGAAAAATATGAAAGGAGGTTATAAAACGGCCACAACAGCGGCCGATAGAAGAGCAATTTTGCGATGTGCGTCCAATTCCTGCGAATCCGAATATAAAGCAAAAAGCGGGTGTTAGTGCTAGGGTTTCGACGGTAAGAAAAGTGACCAACAGTGCCAATCTTCTCGGAACACACATGAACAATGAAGATAATGACTATGTACCTATTCAGTTGACGCAAAAAAAAACTGAATTTTTCCGTATGAAATGCTTTGCGAGAGAGCTAGAGAAAAAGTAACGGTGCTTTTTGAATTATTCTTTCTCATTTCTTTTGACAACATTATAGACAAATAGTTAGCAGCATCAAATTATAGATTCATGTACATTATGTGGAAAGAATGAGCAATATGGATTTGAAAAAGTTTGTACCTATTCAGTTGGAACGGAGTGTATATATAAAATACTTTAATATTGCCCGTAGACCAATAGAATACTATATTCTTACTATATTCTTGATCAGCATCGATTGTCATGTCGAACTGGTCATGCCCTACCGTCCACCGGCAAAAATTAGGCCTTTTAACTGGATCTACAAAGTTGAAATTCTAAAAATATTTTTTTAATTTTTTTTATAATGTACACGCACTAAAGGGATTTTTTTAGTACCCTTATCATGTATTAGCCACACAGCCCGTTCGTAAATACTCTATATGGCCCGAAATTATGAAGTTTAAGAATTTTTAAAATCCACCCACTGTGTCAGTGAGCGTGTCGCCCACAATCTCAAAAAACAAATTTTTCGAAAAATGTTTGAGCTGGGACGCTGACATTTGGAATTTTTATTTATTCTTTATGGGTATGGAGTTAAATTCGATTTGAACAATTTCTTTATATAAAGTTTTCTACCATGCCCACTTTTAAGTTGCGTTTTTTTTTAATAAATTCAGTTTAATGTTGTTAAACAAAATATGTTTATCCGTCTTAACAATTCTGCCACACTAAGATTTTTGACGCGCCCACTTAACGAGGAATAGGAATAGGGATAGGGTATAGAAAAAGAATTGTATACGGACCAATTATTGTACTTTTGTTTGCTTGATAATATAGGGATATATCAGGAAAATAATTGCAACAATATTTGCCTTAGAGAGTTTTTTTTATTTAGGTTAGGTTAAAAATGGGTATGCAGCCGCGTACAGGACTAGGCACCCAAACGGGCCCATCGTGATCCCTGGGCGATCAATTGAATCTTAACTTCAAAAGGAAGAACCTTAACACTTTCCCTCGAAAAAATCCAATTTCCCTGCAGAATTCGATTAATTCCCTGTAGTTTGTGCAACCCAATTGCTCCTTTTCCTCCAAGTATTCTCATAGAAATATCCAAATTTAAAAGAACTGGTACTCTAACAGAAGTTTTTTTTTGTTTTTTGTAGTTTTGTTCTAGAAATATCTTAATTTAAAAGAACTGGTCAACTTACAAAGGCTTTTTAATTTTTATGTTTATAATTAATTCCCGTTTTCATACAAAGAACATTTCTCATGGAATATATGAAACACCAATCAGATGCAAAGATCACAGTCTATTTGGGCAAACTTTTGGATATCCAATCCATATTTCTATCCTCCAAAATGGGCGTGGCATTTGGTTGGAAGTATTTGCTAATTTTGGAACTTTTTTCTGTTTAATTTGGAACTGACCAAAAATTAAAAAGTTGATTAAGCGAGGTGAATGACATTCACTCCTATCATAGACACTCTTGAACACAAGGGAAGACACTGTAACCATTCGCTAATACTTATCTAGAGCATTATTATTTTTCAAAGTAGATCTGTTGCTTTGTTAATATCTTTTAGCAAGTCCTCTCTAATCATTGCAAATCATGTGCTTCAAACTAGCTTCACTAAAAGCGCATATTTTCACGTGATCCCTCCCCACTAATCACATGAAAATAAACACAAACACGATGTGTTTAGCAACAATTTCACCAGGTATTACATTATCGCATTAACAGTGCGCACTTGCAGAACTACACAACTGCAATAGGTACCTTACTCTACTAATTGATAGCGTATTATCAAGATCATTTTAAACAGCAATCTGCTAATTAGTTTCTGAATCCACCACCCGAAACACAAAATAAATCAATTTCACAATACGAAGAACCATCCACATATTTTAAGCCATGACCGCAGGTTGCAAATAACAAGGCTGCACGAATGTTCGCTTCTTAATGGGATATAGGTATGGATTGAATATTTCACGAACCCACTTATGGCATCTGTCCAAGTCCACCCACAACTGCCTCCTCCCGAACCAAGCGAAAAGGATTCTCACCGACATCCGATCCACCTTCCCCTATAACAATGCATCCTGTCCGATGCAGCCGCCGCCTTTTCAAATGTAATTTTGCCCATTTTAGGACGAATTTTACTTCATCAATAGCCGCAATCAAATTCAATCCAAAACCAGCAAAACATCACAAGACGTAGGGCGTCGAGGAGCGGCGCAATGGATAGACATTGTAATGCCTGCCAGTAGGATGTACACTAGGTTAAAAGGTCTATTAATTGCAAAAAGGACACAATTGGACATAACACAATGGAGAAAGATACGAGCTATTGTTGTGGCTGGTGCGGCGGGGGCGGGTGGTTTGTTTGTAACAATGACACAGAGGTGTATTTCTATGTAGGTATCCTTTGGCCACGCCATTACCAGCCCATGGCCAGTTGCTAAAGCAATTTCCGGTAGTGCCATAAAGAGCTTCCAGTAATAAAAAAAAAACCTAACGCGCAACCGAAGTCGCTTTGCACCTTTGATTTTGTGCCCAATGGACAGCATTTCGCTCATAATATAGAGTAGTCCTTATCTAATATTCACTCCTGCCAGACAGACGACTAAAATGTACGCCACTACAGGGTCATTTGGTTGATGCAGGCATTTTGCGCCACCGGATGCTGAGTGTTTTATTGCAACGAAGCAAGGGTGGAATAATGAGCACCGAAAAATCCTTAAAAAATAGCAGCACTAACTTTGGCAGCTGACAACGGCACAATCTTATTAACTTAACTGCTTGGACTAGGATAGGACTCGTTCGTTTTTACGATGAACATTTAATTTTGATGGTTTGTCGGATCGTGTATGGTGGCCAAGATACACAAAAGTTTATAGCCTATCGAATATATTTGGAAGGCGTGTTTTGAGCTGTGACAATAAAAACCCAAACGACAATGGAGTGGCTTGAAGTGTGGTTATGTGCTTGTGTAATTCACACTTCAATGGAATCGCCCACCGAAAAGCGAATGTTCACTTCCTTCTTCATCATTATTTTGTTGTTTGGTAACGACAAAGTTAGAAATAACTCAAAGCTTCATTACATAAATAATTTGAGTAAGGTCACGACATTAATTTGTAGGGGATTTTGATGAAAATAGATGGGCGATGGTTATCGATCAAACAAACAGGGTTGGGAAACTTTGTTTCTTCGGGCGATCTGCTGACTTTTGCTACTCTTAAAAGCTACCTCATCTTTAAACTTAAATTCGATTAATTGTTGAATTCAAAGTTTCATAGAATCAATTGCCACCGGTTTTATCATCCGGTTCGCTCGCATTTTCCAAGCGATCTTTTGCTAATAAACGTCAAACCAAAGGCCCAACCGTAATACACCGACGAATCATTTTCTTCCAATCTTTCAATTACTTGTAACCTATAATGAAACTGCGAGTATGTGAATGGAAATGGAAATCTAACAACTTAAATTGCGAATGAGATGGTTTTTTTCGGCCGTCCGCTAGCAGAAGTGAACTATACTAGACGAAGCAGAACAATTCGCTTTACGGGGAAAAAACGAATTCTTTATGGTTGGTTTCGGAAGGCGCCGCCCACATTGCATTGTGTTTCCTGTTTCCTGACCCTACATGGTCAATACAAATGTCATTGTTAAATAGTATAGGTGTGACGAAACTATGATTGCAACTAATGAGAGAGCAAGTAATGATGAAAATCAATTTTTTTTAATTTCACCCGTTATTACTGGAGAAAAATGCTCTGAGCAGCCTCCGTGTGGTGTCAGCTCACGGAAGGTCAGACCGGACGCAGAATGGTGTCGAAACTCCTTTTGCAACTTCTGCATCCAGACTTAGGAAATTACTTGCCAAAGAACTGGCGATGCAAGGTTATCTTGAGCTTCGGAATGGAAGCAATACACAATCCAGTC
Source organism: Portevinia maculata (assembly GCA_949715645.1). Taxonomy (NCBI): domain Eukaryota; kingdom Metazoa; phylum Arthropoda; class Insecta; order Diptera; family Syrphidae; genus Portevinia; species Portevinia maculata. The sequence goes on along the minus strand of OX454528.1, from coordinate 46,485,144 downwards.
ATGACTCCTGCAATTTTACTGGAAATCACTTTTTAGGCTGTGGTTTGCATTCCAATAGAGATCTTTAAACAACAAGTTCACAAAGAATAACAGCAGTACCGGAAGAATTAATTAGCGAGGAAAGAATCAATTGAGTAATTGACTCCTTCTCTCCATATAAATCCCCCGTTTGGGTGCGCCAAATACTTAAGTGTCATACTCGACAGGAAACTTAATTGAAAATTAAATGTGTGTAAACGCATAAAAAAGGCCAGAATCGCTTTCTACATCTAAAGTCCAATGATCGTGAAAAACTGGTGTCCTAACCCCACAAAATATTTTTGACATGTGCACGGCGATAGTTAGACCTCACGGAGGACTAATTTGTTAGAAATCCACAAATAAAGTTGCAGATCTGGAAAACACGACAAAGGTACAAAGGATAGCGTGTGTGGGCACAACCAGTGCATTGAGAACCACCATAACAGGCAGAATGCATCCTCTACCTGCTTCCTTCGGACCTATATATGCAAGAATCTGCGAGGAAAAGCGCCATACGGATCAGCCAGCTAAACTACTGGAAGACGAATTCAACTGGGCACGCACAAATTCTGAACAAATACTTGGGCTAAGCTGTATCCTGTGACTGCCTACATGTTGCGTACATTGACTTCCATAGACCATTCCCCTACATTCTTCCTAGTAGAGAGGAATGGGAGAGAATCGACCACTTAGCCAAATTCATATCCATTTACACTGATGGCTTAAACATGCAAGTATGCATTGGAGCTGAAGTGTTTTCCGAAACATTAAAGCTAAAAATCACATTTCGACTCGCTTATCACAGTAGTGTCTTCCAGGTGGAAATATTGTCATTTGAGCACCCAAGTCTACCTCAATGGCGGTGATACCACGTTGCGATATTACAATTTTCATTGATGCCCAAGCGGCTTTAAAGTGATCTGCGCTGTCGCACGCTCAAAGCACGGGTGGGCCAGAAAATCTGGGAAGTCACCAAAAACAGATGGAATACCCTTCCTACCAGCGAAACATCTACGAAAATGGATTCACGAGGACACCCTACACGTTCTGTGCCACTGCACAGGTGTAAGTCAATTAAGAAAAAAAAACTTGGGAAATTATTTTTCCACGACCTGACGGAACTATCCGAAATCGCTCTTTCCAATCTTTTCAGGTTCTCAGCAAAATTCGGATGGCTGGAGAGGATTTAAGCGGACATCACCAACGAGACAAAGGACTACTCCACAACCCAACAAACGTGGACCTCCTATGGGCATCCAATTGTCCAACACTGACCTGAGTGCGATGACGCAGCATCAACACCGCCGCCTGCTGAGTAAGCTCAGCAGAATCAGAGCGCTCCGATTAATTTATGAATCACACTTGCGCACTTCACTGTCATATGAAAACCAATCATGTTCGCTTTTTAATTAAAAAAAAACATTTTATTAAACATTTAACGCCAGATAAACAACCCCTGGAAACAATTTTAATTGCTTTCCCTTTGTTTTCCCTCCTTTCAGTCTGTCTCTGGCCGCGCTCAAGTTTCAGGCGCTTTAAGTGTTAAGTAAGGCAAATGGTGCGGGTTACAGTAGATCAGCTGGCGTTGACATTAGCTTTCTCTCTAATTTTAGGTGCCGATAAAGCTGAATTTAATGCTATTCTAAGGATACTTCGCGTTTCGCGAAGTGTTAAGGCAGAAGAAGTGTTTCCTTTATAATTTTTTGTTTAATAAGAAGGGTTTTTAAATAATTGCTGACACAATGATCACTTCGCTCTATTTTTCGGGCTATAGTACGGCATGAAAGACCTTCAGAGCAATATCCATCTATTCTTGGCCTTTCCTCCACCGTTAAACATTTTTTCTTTTCCATTTTTATTAACACTCAATCAAGACTAATTGCTTTATATATATAATATAAATGAATATAATTTTTTTCGGTTTAAAAGGTTACATATTACCTTTTAAACCGAAAAAATTATATTCACTTCACAAAAAACGTTGATTTGTTCACTGCTTCTAATCTAATGACCCGATTTATTTCCGCATAATTATTCTTTACTCAATTTACAATTCGTCTTCAAAGTTCCGTTAGCTAAATCTCTCAAATATTTACACATGAGCATAAAGGGCCCCTAGAGAGTATATATTAAAAATTTCAGCTCCCTAGCTCAAATTTTGGTTTTTCAAAAAAAATATTTTATTTAATTGTGGGCGTGTCAGTGGGCGGATTTTGAAAATTTTATGTCCCAAGCAGTTTTATGGGCCGAAGATCATATATAAAAAATTTCAGCTTTCTAGCTCAAAATTAAATTTTTCCCAAAATTTGTTTTATTTAATTGTGGGCGTGTCAGTGGGCGGATTTTGAAAATTTTATGTCCCAATCAGTTTTATGGGCCATAGATCATATATAAAAAATTTCAGCTCTCTAGCTCAAAATTCGATTTTTTCCAAAATTTTGTTTTTTTGAGTTTGTGGGCGTGTCTGTGGGCGGATTTCAAAAATTCTTAAACTTGATTATTTCGGGACCCTAGAGAGTATATGGTTAAAATTTCAGCTCTCTAGGTCCAGTTTAAAGGCCTAATTTTTGCCGACGGACGGACGGACGGACGGACGGACATGGCTAGATCGACATTACTATCGATGCTGATCATAAATATAGTAACTTTTAGGGGTCTACGGGCAATATTAAGGTATGTTACAAACTATGCGTCAAAATTAATATACCCCTAGAATAGGGTATAAAAAGGCCGAGAAGAAAGAATATACAGCTTAAACTAAAATTCGCTAAACTACTAAACGCAGTAAAGTGCTTCAGCACATGCTTTCAGTGGACAAAACAAAATGACTTGACCATTAAGAAATAATTCAACTGCAAAAAATGCGTGATAAAGCTATTGCCAAGCCATCTTTTGCAAAACAACTAGAAGCCAAATTTCTAAATTTTTATTTAAATAAATATTTCTTGTCTCGTCTTTGGGATTGCTCGTATAAATTACGTTATTTTTGTTAAAATCGGTTTTTTGAATTCCTTATTTCCTTAAAATCTCTTTACCCATTTTTAAGATATTGCCTTGTTTCGAAAGTTCCGTTGTTTTAGTCTTTTGGTTAAAACTGAGTAAGCCCTTTTCTTACCTTCACTCCAAGTATTAAAAAGACCAACACAGTTTTGAAATACATATTATGTCAATTTTTCTAATGCGCAGTTATTCGAGTTTTTGGCAAAAATATAAATATGCCATGTTCTTATATTTACTCCGAGTATTAAAAACCCTGAAAAATCACCAAAATCATTTCAGCCCTTTTTAAGAAAAGTGATATTTTTTTAGAATTTATTTCTTCCTAGTATTTGTATCTTGTGATATATCAAAATTCATTGATATAACGTCACCCATTTTTGATATATTGTTGGTTTCCTAATGTATCGTTAAATGAGTCTTTTGTGAAAAACGGATTGAGCCATCTTTTGACGCTCAGCCCAAGTATTCAGGACATCAAAATAAATCAAAATCGTAAGAGCCATTTTTCAGAAAAGTGAGACTTTCAAAAAGGCAAAAAACTGTTATATAAATAATAAATATTTCAAAATTTTTAATAAACAAATTCGTACCTAACTACCAAATAGTAGTGGTATTGAAATTTTCTTAGAAATAACTGGACCCGTTTATGAGATATAAGCATTTAAGTAAAGTATCCGACTATTTTCGCAAAACTTAGTACCTACGCCATTTTTTTACGCTCACACAAATTATTTCCCATTTCAAAAACTATCAAAATCGTTGGAGCCGTTTTTGAGAAAACCGGTGTTTTATAATCCATTTGAATGGTAAGTACCTACCGTTATTTGAAATGATAGACTTACAAAAAAATGGCCTATATCTCACGGCCTGCAAACCCAAAATACCAACTTTGAAGTAACTCCGTCTTCGTGTGACTGGAGCCTGGGCTACAAACGGATGGAAAGACAGATAGATCGACGGACGGAAATTCGGGACACACTTTTTTGAACTTCTCTATGGTCGTACCATCATACCTCAGACTAAGTTTTAGTTCAAAATGTCAGCACAATTGTAATAAATCGTTCTCTTTAGTATAATTTAGTATAGGTACAAGAAAATTAAAACTACAATTTGTTTGTAACTCGTTTGAAACAGCTGTCGAGTCACTTTTCAGTTTAGTTTCGCAGTTAATTACTTTTATGATTGTCATGGTTGCATTTCTTATTGACTTTTTGTTCTGGACTTGCACGCGGATATATGATGAAATGTTAAGATTGTTAAGGATATGGTTTGCTGCAAACATCTTTATCAACAAGTCAAACTCAGAAGTTACTAGCTGACAAAGGAGCCGCAGTCGCTCCCATTCTAGCTGCTAAAAGCAGAGATGACAAGTTATTTACGTCAAGTATTCATGATTAACTGCGCGTAGTTAACAGGCTCATATTTTTTTCGGCGTAGCCAACCGATTGTGTTTATGAAACGCCAAAAGGCCGCATACCACACGTTTAAATTATGTCACCATTTGTAGCTTGGGCTATGCTATCATTCTTATCTGTAGGTAGCTTCCCTCACAAGACTGTTTCTTTTCATTTTGCAGAGGTCCTTAGATTTTCGAATAAAGATATTCAGTGGGATTTATCCTAAATCTCTGAAAGAAAGTCAAGCAAAATAAAAAGTCACGGACGCAATCAGAAAATTTTAAATTCACCTTGACCGCAATATTAAGTTAAGGAAAATTGCCTGTCTCAAGATCATCTCCTTTGTAATTTCGGAAAATTAAAATAAACTATACCTTTCGGCAGGTAGGCAGGTGTAGCAGTTTGTTAAAAACCCACAATCTCATGAAACCTCAGTTTTACCGTTTTTTGATGAGGAGCATCTACATAGATCTAACCTGTGGAGATAAAAAATGTTAGTTTCCTAGTACTTTTCTCAGAGACTTCCAGAGGTGTGTCGAAGAAAGGTTTTCCTAATGCTCTTTGTTTGGTCCTAGCTACTGCCGGACAGGCGTATGGATAGTGGATTAGCGTTTCTTTTTCAGTTGCAATATTGCAACCGCGGTAGTGGGGTCTTTACGGGGATGCCTAGTTTAACTGCATGGTCTCCTATAAGTCAATTTCGCTTTTGTGACGATCGCTTTTGTTCATTCGATATCTTTGGCCACATCATTTTTGATATGACGCATGTTGTCAGCCTTCTCCATCTGATGTTTGCTTTCAAGAGGTATTCTGAGGTGATATTTGCCCTTACTGCTCCGAGCGGATTGGCAACAGTGCGATGGTAACTCATTCATTTGCTGGTCGGATGGCTGCGCGTTCAAATCCCAACCATGTCCAAAAAGCTAAAATCCGCAGCGTATGCTTTCTCATATGAGCCATTAAATTATTTTATAAGTTTCTACGTATAAAACTTGAGTACAAAACTTTAACATGATGTTCCTTAAGGTATTTAGACGTGGAGAAAAAAAAAACACTATTCAATGCACAAACCAACCCGTCCTATCGTTCTTGCATCTAATAGTAGGCAATGAAATACGTACACAATGGCATTGCATTAAAAAGAAACCCCGTTTGCGCACGCTAATTATAACAAAAAATAGTGTTGCCTGAATGGTTCTCCCGATGAGCATAAAGACAATCCAATGATATAGACGATTTACTATTCCCAGCTCCAACAGGACTCTAGAATTGCTTCACAGTGTGCGCGTTGTTATACCTCTCGGACATACCGGACCCTTTCACATCACAAAACTTCGTCTTTTTCTTTTACGACGAAAAAAAATTCGAATAACAATGAATTGTAAAATTACATAGACGTCATATGCCAATTGTTGGACTTCAAACTCTAGCTCTGTTACACTATACTCCACTCATATTTGTAATAACAAAAATTGACCAAAGATTAAAAATGTTTTCCAGCCCTGCATTTTCCAATTTAACTGGGCTAAAGACAGTGACAACGGCACCATCTCAACCATGGCACACGTAAGCAACGTACGACATTACAATTCAGTGTGCAAAAACTTCTAACAAAAAAAACCTGGGTGAAAATGTTAAAATCTCTTCATGTATGCAGTGCAGCGCTAGCACGTGCAGTGAATACAACCATCTTTCCATTTCCTGAGGATAGCACAATACTCGTTTTAAAAAATAATGTCACTCATACCCGCTTGCTGGAACGATTGGTATCACCACGACTGGGACCGGGATTGGGACAAGAACTTCTTTCATTACCACTGCAGTTTCAATAGCGGCATATGTGATTTATTTCATCGTCATCATTCGAAATGGGACCCATGGTGCCATCGAAGCTGCTTAACCAGCAATGTAACAGTCGACCAGAAGGACGGATTCAAGGTTGTTATGGATGTGCATCATTTCAAATCAGAGGAAATTACGATCAAAACTCTTAACGAGACTATTATTCTCGAAGGTAAGCAGAAGCGAGATCATGCCCGAGATACAGGACCATTTGGTATAAGTCGTGAGTTTATTAAAAAGTACCGATTGCCTCGGGGCTATGATCCTACGACTGTGGTATCGACTTTGTCTTCGGATGGTATTCTCACCATAAGTGCCCCAGCTCCACCCAAACAGGAGGCAACAGAGAGATTGGTTTCAATTGAACCAACGGGCTCTTATTTCACGTCGTCATCTGGCAAGGAAGTTGTTGGTGATAGTCAGGACGGAGAGATGAAGTAAACCGGTGAGGCGCATTATGTGAGCGCTAGCATCAAACGATATACGGAAAATTGTGTTTGGCATTTGATTGCTGCTGTTGTTGGTTTTCCAGATTCGGGCTGGGATGTGTCTATTATATATGTGGCGCTACCGAGAAACAATAAATTTCATCTAAATCCTTGTTTTTGTGTTTAAACTTAGTGCGGCATTGGGATAGGGTTTTCCACTTCTCCTGTACGAAGTGAAGACTATGTGGAACGGGTTACGGGTTGCAGGTTGCTCGTAGTATGCTTCTGAAAGAAGGGTGAATTGGTGTCCATTATTTCGTTTTTATTTCCATCGGCTAAAGACCATAACACACAGCATTTTATCGACATTCTAATTAGTGGTTAATGTTTATAACTTAAGCTAACGTTTTTTTCTTATCGGCCCGAACTCATGCAACAGCTGACATACAATACATCAAACAAATACTGAAACATCAAAAGCGATGTCTCAAACATCAAACGTTTAATATTTTTTATGTTATTTAGTTTTATAATGAACATTCAACAAAAAATTTTAAATTGGCGACAAATTAAGGAATAAGATGATGGATTTGTCAAGAAAGTCGGACTAAAAATCTTGAGATATGTTGTATCAAATTCAAAATCAGACAGACAAACAAAACAACGATTTAATAACGGGTTTTTCAATAAGGACATACGAGTAGCAATCCTGTATTTAAATAAAACAGAGAGTAACTGAGATATCAGGATATTTATTTCAGGTATAGTATAGTACAATTATGTAAAATTTAAGTAAGGAATTCGATTTCGTTTTTATAAATACCGCGAGCACGTTTGCAGTCAAAACGTTGGAGATTTCGCGTTCGATAGTTTTCCTGAGGTCATATAACGTTATTTGCTTGTTAGCATAATTCAACGACTTAACGTTACCCCATAAAAAGAAATCCAAGGACGTTAAATAGCGAGGTAGCCATTTCTCGAGATTACACGATAACCAAACTTCAACTTCAATAGAATACATATTACCGATGCCAAGTCCACCCAATTTTGGGCAAAAATAGTCTTCCAACAATAGCGAACTCCATTGACCTGATCATACCTCTGGGCATGGAATTCACAACGCACGGTCATTTTTTGTGGGTATAATGGAGTCTCTTTAATCACATGTTTATGTTTGTTGCTGTCCAATAACGCATATTATGCGTATTGACAAAGACCCAGAAATGAGCTTCATAGCCGAAGATGATTTTTCGATTAAATTCAGGATTTTCTTCAAACTTTTGTAGAGCCCAATACGAGAAATTTTGGTGCTTCAAATGATTAAGAGGCTGTAGTTCTTGAGTTAATTTGATCCAGTAAGGGTGTAAGACAAAATCTTTACGCAAAATTCGTCAAAGTAATGAGTGAGAGATTTCCCATTCCTGTGAACGGCGTGGAATCGACTGATTTGGCTCCTTTTGAACTGAAGCACTTACGGCTGCGATATTTTCGGTCTTCGACCCTTGCGTTGTCTCAGTGACACAGGAACATTCAATAGTGAAAACTCCATTTTATCCACTATATTACGTGGTGGGACGATTATTACGACCGATAATTAGAGTAAGCTCTTCTGAAGTTGCGACCACCTACCCAGAATTTTGGTAGTGATTTTTAATAATTTCCCAACGTTGCTTGTTCGTTAACTTCACCATAATGAAATGTAAGCCTTGGCTGACGTTGTGACATAAGCAGAACAGAAAAGCAATATAAGGGTGCGTTTGTATTAGCATACACAATTGTGATGCCCCTATTGAAATCCCATACAGTGTTTTATAGTTTAGATTACAATTTTTTTTTGTGATTCGAAAAGTTAGTATTCGGTGTTTTATATAATTCCTAGGCAAAGCGTAAAGTTATCAATCCTGATTTGATTTTAAATGTGATGTGTTTGGCTTAGCTTTCCGGCCTATATTGTGCTAAGTCAATTAATCTGCGTGCGGTACAACAATTGTGGTTTCGAATTTCCGTATACAATTTATTTCACTGTAATCATATCATAGCAGCTGATATAATCCCCCACTTTTGCAAAAAACCAACAAATTCACCACAGTCATTCACCCAATAATAGCACATTCGTGATAAATAAAGAGAATGTAATTCACATTTCAATTACAGATATCGGTGTTGTTATTTGCGCTATTACATGGATATTCCTTTCCTGGTTTAATATTTAATATTTTATTTAAGCCTTAAAGCCACTCACCTAATAGCTCTGGATGCGTTAACAACAGCTCCATCCTTGTACCACTGGAACTCAATTCGGGGCGATCCTTGTGCAACGCATGAGATTATAAATTCACTATCTTCACGTATCGGTGATTTTTGATTTAAAATTGTATCCTGCAATTGAGTGACAGATATGAGTAATGGAAATTATGTTTTATTGACAGACAATAAAAGAAAGCGGGGAAAATTAAAATGATATCAGATGGTACATACAAAAAAATACAGAATTCGCGGTGGGATGGTACGTGCAAATATGACAATGGTATGTGTCTGCATGTAAAATAGAAGTTCCAATACTTGGGTATAGAGTGGTTTAACGTTTGTTGATATCTGTTGTTACAGACCCATTGATTTGCTTAATAAATATATTCGGACATGAGACAATACTGCTATAACAATTTTGACGTTAATTGCTAATACAGTGATTTAAGCCGTCCTAGCATGTTTGTCTTGCTTTTCGCAAGAGGTGGAGCAGTGGTTTGAAATCGAACATAGAATACGTCGCTCAGTAGTCAAACTCACCTTACCACATATTTATATCTATATTTTTTTCTAATCTATACTTATTACTTATTATTATTATTATTATTATTATTATTATTATTATTATTATTATTATTACTATTTATTTCCTATATATTTATATATTTTTATTTTATATTATAAAGCTGACAAAATATTCCTTTTTCAGAGCTTCTTAGCGCACGCAACCGCTGTTTAAGTTACTCAAAAATCATGTATGATGAAATTATTCCTCTTTTATTTTTATGGTAATCAAATTTGTTTGAAATTAATGCATTTGCATTGCGAAGTTTTATCAACATAAAATTAATCCCTTATAAATATGTTATTAATCACAAGTATTCAATTGTGAACAAAATTGTCCTTGACATAAGTTAAGTTGATTTCAATCAACTGATCTTATCGAAGACATGTGCATTGTGCGTGCTCATGTGCGGCAGCCTGCTGTCCACATTGCGAATGGCTGTTGCATCCTCTGGCATTGCTGCCACATTGTTCGAAGGCGGTCGAACTGCACATTCCGCTTTGAAGCTGCCGATGAATCTTCTCACGGTTGACAAGCCAACGTGAACAATGACCAAGAATTCAGTGAGAATGCAAAATCATCATTTGGGATAAATGCACGATGTCGCATAAACGAGCTTTGTAGCCAGTTGACCGAACGACGAAGGATTAACGAGGTGATTCAAGTTGATTTGGTGGGGCTACGATATTGCTCTCCGGAGATTTTCGTCAAACGATTCGCGACATCCCGAAATCTACTGCTGAAGATGAACTTGATGCATGCCTGAAATCGTCATCTTTGTGGCGGCATGTCAAGAAGTCAACTGCTGGCGCTTGGCAATGGCCAAATTCCTGCGGATGTTTCGACTGGATTGTTATCGTTCCCGGCAAATTTTTGCGAGTTCACATCGTCGAAGGAGGAACTCACCACAAAAGTGTTCCCCGGCATTGCACAAAATTATAAAAATCTCGATTGGATTAGTGAACGGGCAATACTAGCAGCGAAGAATAAGGACGTCGATAGCTTAAATTTCATTTTTCAAAGTCAAATCGCTGGAGAACTGCATTCGTACAAATCCGTTGACAGCGTGACCGACGAGGATGGAGCGACCGACTATCTGACGAAATTTTTTTAACTCGCTTGACGTGCCAGAAATTCTGCCGCATAATTTACAGCTGAAGGTGGGATCGATCATAATCATATTACGGAATCTGAATCATCCGAAATTGCGCAACGGTACGCGGTTGACCGTCAAGAAACTGATGAACAACGTAATTCAAGTGACGATCATCAAGAGAAATTTCAAAGGAGAAGAAGTTCTTAACTACCTGCGGGTTGGTTACCTACCAGGCGGGTCCCCGGGTGGTGGATAGGGGCACCTCGGTACGATACGTTCGTGATCCGAGGTTTTAGAGTTATAGCGGCGTTTTATGCACAACAAAAAGATATTAATACTCCAGGTGGTACTCGCATGGGCGAAAATCCACCCGTGGTCTTTTCGACAACGGTCGGGGCATGGATTCTGGAGGCCCCAACCGACATACTCATACCCCCGCCTGTACAGGCGTTGACCTTCGAGTTGCGACAAGGCTTGCTTCCGAAGATTCCTGCAGCTCTATCTCCGACACGTTCGGTAGACTGGGCTGGAAAAATGGAGAAAGTGGCGGAGATGTTCAACCTGATACGCTTAATCTTCAGACCAATAGACAGACAGCCGATAGGTGCGATGCTGCCGACGAGGCCTATGAAACCGAACAGGTGAAACGGGCCACAGAAGCGGCGTCCACCGGTCAGCGTCCATCTAAGAGCCAGCGAAAGAGGAAAAGGAGAAAGGCGGCTATCGTGCGGCGCAAAGAAACTGCACCGCCAGTTGAAGGCGCAAGCGCTGAGAACTGCCCTTCCCCGGTGGCGACGGCAAAGAGATGCAGGTCGGCAGAGGTTACCACAACCGAAACCAGCCAGCTGACTGAAACCAACGCTGCCTCCTCTTGCAATAGCTCGAACAGGAAAAAACGGAGGAAGAAGGCCTCAAGCACTCCTGTCGGTGGAACTGTGCGCGCACTTTCAGCGTGCCCTTCCACTAGAACACTTCCAGCTGATGGAGGTCCCCGCGCCCAAAATCTGAGTGAAACAGCTGCTGCAAGCAGAAATGCTCGCGGCGGCAGTAGGCAGAAATTGGCTGTCGCGGGAACATCTATCAGCAAGAAAAAGACGGTATCCTATAAGAAAGCCGTTACCTCTTCTCTGGTGTTAATCATCAGAAAGGCTGGCGAAGACCGACGCTGAGTGCAAACCGACGCAGAGTGCAAACACTGTGAAGATCATCTGTGGGAGCTGGCAAAAGCATCCAATGAATGCATTCAAATGGAGGGCAGTGAACTGAAGAACAGAACCTTTACGGTGAAGTGCTCAACACAGCAAACCTTTGAATGGCTTAGCAAAACGGTGCCGAAAATTCCCCCTCTGGGAACCACAACTTTTGAGACCCCACCAAAAAAAGCGCGCCATCTGCTGGATCCCAGGGAAACTTAGGAAGACGGCGGATGTGCTAGCGCGCCTACACACCCAGAATCCTGGGTTTGATACTAGCGACTGGACTGTTCATTCCCACAGGGAGAGTAGAAACAAGGATAATAAGGAAGGATCTACTCTCGTTGTTGGTTTAGACAAAAGTTCTGTCGAGACTATCAGGTCCGGGTATGGGATGCGTCTTTATTTGCACCTTGGAAGGATTCAATTCCGCTTTATTTCCAAGTGAGTGCGAGTAACGGACGAAAACCCCTAGTTTATACCAATGATTGTATTAACTCAGATCAACCTTCAACATTCCAAGGCTGCTACTGCTCTCATCAGTAAGAAGCTCTCCGTGCTGAATACAGAAGCCCACATAACATCCATACAGGAGCCATGGGTGTGGAAAAATCGCATCTGTGGCCTTGGAGGTGTCCGTGGCACCACGATACTCTGTGACGAGCGGTCCGAGAGACCAACGGCTTGTCTTGCTGTGTCGAACCTTCTCTCAGTGACTAAGCTTGGACAATTCTGTGGCCAAGATTTGGTTGCTGCAGCCATTAGCTACGAAACGAATGGAGACTGGAAGACCTTCGTCGTAGCGTCAGCTTATCTCCCCTATGATTCAGTAGTGCCTCCACCACCAAGGGCAATTGCTGAACTCATAGACTATTGCGACACCAGGAAGATGGGCTTAGTTATATGCTGCGATGCCAACGCTCAAAACACTGTTTGGGGCAGTAGCAAATGCAACATGCAAGGAAACCATCTCCTGGATTTCATTCTATCATCTGATCTTACTCTCAACAATGTTGGCTCGCAGCCAACTTTTGTGACGTCAAGAAGACAGGAGGTGATCGACCTGACTTTATCAAATAGATACTTTAAGGCGGTTACCAACTGGAGGATCTCTCGGAGGCATCCCTCTCAGATCATAGGTATATCGAATTCCAAATCGAATGCGAAGCCAAAACTTTGCAGGAGAGGAGGAATCCAAGAAAAACCAACTGGATGCGCTTCAGGGAGGAAATGGGAAAAATTCTCAAAACTCCAACCAAACTCAGGACGAGACAAAAGGTAGAGGATGCTGTTCAAACCCTGAATAGTGCCATTACGAGCTGTTTCGAACTGACGTGCCCATTAAGTAAAACTGCAAAGAATCCGAAGAGAAGCTAGAAAACTTCAAGACTGATTTGGAGACAGACTGGATTCTCTACCGATCGAAGCAGAAGGAATATAAGAGGCTAATTCGGGTATCGAAAAGTGGTTCTTATAGGAATTTCATTTCATTCCTGCTAAAAGATTGAAACACTGGGTGAAACTAGTAGGTTGGTTAAAGTTCTGAAAAAGGGCAAACCAGCCAAACTGAACTCACTTAGAAAACTTGATGGCACCTTCACTGAGACGAAAGCGGAAACTCTTAGTTATCTGCTGGAGTCTCACTTTCCGGGTAACCAGATTACAATTGGTTCACAACCAGCCCCGATTACCGAGACTATGAGTGAGCCAAGACAAACAACTCGGCGTAGCTGGTATATTGCGAAGGCCGTGGTGACGGACGAGGCCATTAAATACGCCTTTGCGTCTTTTGACGGCTTCAAGTCGCCTGGTACGGACGGAATATACCCAGCCATGCTGCAAAAATGTACAAACCAATTGCTACCGACTATGAAGAAAATCTTCACCGCTGTCCTAGCACTGGCATACATTCCAACACCCTGGCGTACAGTCAGAGTGGCATTTATACCAAAAATTGGCAGAAGTGACTACTCGCTCGCCAAGAGCTTCAGACCAATCAGTCTTACTTAATTCTTGCTGAAAAGCCTGGAAAGGCTGGCCGAGCTTCACGTGCGCAAAACTGCTTTGCGATTGCACCCACTATCTCAGATGCAACATGCCTATCAACGCGGAAAATCCTGCGAGACTGCGCTCCAAAATCTAGTTGGTAGAATTGAGGGCGCGCTTGACAGAAAAGAATACGCGATGGGCATTTTCATCGATATTGAGGGTGCTTTTGACATTTCGACTTTTGATAGCATATGCAGCTCCGCCAGACAACACGGCGTAGACGAACCATCGGTGTTGCGGATTAAAGCAATGCTAATGAATAGAACGTTGGTTGCGGATGCGGATTGTGCCCGCTATGTTATGGCGGGGGTAAACAGAGGCTTCCCTCAAGGCCTCCTGTCTCCACTGCTGTGGTGTATACTGGTCGACTCTCTGTTCTAATATTCGCACTCAACAGTTCTAATATTTACGCTCAGGCGTACGCGGATGATGTTGCCGTGCTTTCTGTTGGATCATGCCTAGCGACTGTATGCGCCAAGGCGCAGGCGGCCCTTGACGTGATCGACGAATGGTGCACTAGGAATGGGCTCTCGGTCAATCCTCTTAAAACTGAGGTTGTTCTCTTTACGAGAAGGAGGAAGCTGGTCGGGTTGACTGAGCCAGTGCTAAAAGGCATCACAATCCAACTCTCCAATGAAGCAAAGTATCTGGGAGTCATCCTGGATAGCAAACCTCTTTGGTCCAAACATGTTGAGCTGAAGACTGCCAAGGCGCTGTCTGTTTTCTGGCAGTGCAAAGGCATTTTCGGCACGACATGGGGCTTATCACCGAAAAGAGTCCTGTGGATTTATACGGCTATGATAAGACCATTTATAGCATACGCATCGGTTGTTTGGTGGAATAAGCTTTCACGTAAAGACGTTACTGCTGTCTAAGCGATACCACCAACTGCGAAGCCTGTGGAGAAAGCGACGACACTGCGGAACATTTCCTCTGCGACTATCCTGCTTTTGCTCGTATCAGGTGGCAGGTATTTGGTGCGGACATGTTGAGTGCTGTAAAACTAAGCTCCTTATCATTGAAGCGCCTTCTCGTTTTTCTTAGAAAAACGAGTAAATTCCCACAGTAAAATGTGGTGTGTCTGCCTGGTAGTACAATGGACCGGTATTGAGTCTGAGTGCTCCAGTGCAGAAAGTCTCACACACCCCGACAAAAAGAAAAAAAAAAACAAAAGTTCTTAACCAATTCAAACGGATTCAGTTGCCCGTTCGATTGGCTTTTGCGATGAAAATCAATAAATCGCAAGGCCAATCGTTGGAAGTCTGTTGCCTGCTCGAGTGTTGGCAAACCGTCTTCGTTGTTCGTTTTTGCGCCGGAAAACAAATCGAAAAATATTGTTTATCATATCGCTCTCTACTGATTTTGATTCCATTCCAATAAATCACATTAAAGTTGGAACTATCTGTGTTTTTTATCACTCTGGATTTTATCTGAAGGGGGCGAGACGAAGTTCTTCGGATCCGCTAGTATGAATAATAAGCTATTGATCAATAAAATAATAAGCTTGTATGATATTGGTAGGTACTATGAAAATAAAATACAATCAGGGCTGCCTTGACCGAAATTCCGTTTAAATGTTTTCAATTTTCGATTATAGGTATCTCCCGGACAAAATTGATGTCGTGAATAAAACGTCCACTTTCATAGCAACAGATTATTGCAATACTTCACTATATTTGCCATAAGATGGCTGTTAGGTTGCACCACCGGTCGAGACAATATCGAAAGATATTGGTTACTTTATAATCTCTTTACCAAATATCCAGCAATGCACAACATTTTTTTCTCTGTTATATTTATCAGCCCAAAACGCGACGCCTACCTCTCTCTCCAGACTTGCTGTGTCATTGGGTTCATTGTCCAGTTATAGAGTAAGCATAAGAGAACATTGTCAGCATACAGTCAAGACGTCGAGTCTATTCCATTGAATACTTACATTTCCTGTCGACAAAGATACACAGGGAATGAATGCCAAATTTCCTTACCCCACTGCGGATCTCGAAACTTCTCAGACAGCTTTCCATTATACAAAACATAACATTATATAGCCATAGCCATCGTAGGAAGTCTCGATAATAGCTGTTTTAGGGGATAGTTCGCCTATGTCAGCAATTCAAATGAATTCTCTGTTGGCACTGTCGAACGCTTTGTGAAAATAAATGAACAGTAGTTGAAGTGGTTATCGGTATTCATACTGCTCAAAGCTGACCAACTCGGTGTTGAATATGTTATCTACGTTAGGTTGATAAAGGCGACCACCTTAGCAACTTCAGGTAACACGCAATGAGCTAGCATTGATTATCTGCTATAAGATAGGTCTTGTTTTGAAACCACATTTAAAATGGTTGATTTAAAAATAAAAACAAATCGAGCTTATAGCTAAATGCTAATAATTTGTTTAAATAAAGGCACAGTGAACAAACTCAATATTTTTGTATTTGAGATGAGGCTATTTTAACATCTTCTTATTAGATCTTACACACCTAATGGTAGCGAATTTCTCAATGACACTTTCAGCACTTTCGGTTGGTAGGGTTCCAAAGCAAAAAAAGAAAAAAAGGAAATGCTTTCATTCATTCATTCATTCATCTTCATTCATATTCAAAAACGAAATACTCTCCCTTCGATGGCAAACTTTCAGCCATTTGTGTGGCCATGTGTTAAACTTAATCGTAGTGTTGGATAAAATCGTGGTGGGTGGGGGGGGGGGGGGGGGGGGGATAATTTAGATACTGAAATCTTATCTCAAACGGACGTGTAGGACGTATTTCATAACAAGAATGTCCTTCTCTACGATGAGGCAATAGCCCTACTCCGATGTGAGGAGTGACAAAAGAAAGTTCAAAAAATACATACTACAGCTCCGAAGACGTCAAAGTCACAAACTTGTACTATCGATAGTTGTACAAAAGATAGTTGAAAAAATACATATTCCAGTTCCGAAGATGTCAAAGTCACAAACTTGTACTGTTTTTATACTTCAACAGTACAAGTCCTATCCTAAACATAGTGGTTAAAATTGAACCGATGCGCCAAAGGACTCGTCAGATTCCCCAGTGCAAGCGCGGCCAAGGCTACAATCACACGCACACATATTGCCAAAAAGAGCCGCGTTGCGTAAAATGTGCCAGTAAACATTTATCGAAGGAATGCGCTCTAAGTAGACAAGACCTACCAACATGCATAAATTGCAATGGAAAACATCCGACAAATTATCGCGGATGCGAAGTAGCTAAAAAACTTCAAAATAGGCGCGACAAAATAAAGAAAACTACGCTACCAATCGCAAATAAAACCAAAAACAAACCTGAAAAGGGCAACAATAAAACCAATGAAGGACGAAAAATGGCTAAAGAAATGGTCAAAATACAACAACCAAGAGAAGGAAAATTTTTAGAAAAAAGTCGCCGAACGCTGTTCCACAAACATACGAAGAAGCTGCGTTGCAAGGACGCGAACAAACAAATAAAACATCTGATCCAATCTCCCAAGTTTTCTCTGCAATTCTTGCCAGGCTAGAAGAACAGAGCCAAATTAATAAACGTATGTTTGAAAAACTCGACAGCTCGAAAATCAATTTCGAAGTACACGTGCAATAATATAAATATGACGGAATTAGTTAAATTAGTGACATGGAATGCGAACGGCCTTCTGCATAAGATGGACGAGCTCGAGATATTCATTCATAAATATGATATTGATATTTGTTTGATTTCGGAAACCCATCTGACGAAAGACTCCAGCACAAACCTTCGAGGATACATTGCCTATCACGCATATCACCCTTCGGAAAGGGCGAGAGGCGGGGCTTCCGTGTTGATCAAAAATACCATTGAACACTCAATCAGTGCAACAATTGAGCTTGACTAACTAACATGACAAACTGCAATTATGCACGGTGAGCGTAAAAATTAAACACATAAAATATGTTTTTGCAGCTATCTATTGCCCCCCACGTGCAACGATGGAAAGAAGCGATTTTATAAGTATCTTTGACTCACTTGGACGAAATTTCGTCATCGGAGGTGACTTTAACGCAAAACAAACCTTCTGGGCCTCGAGATGCTTTTCAGTAAAAGGTAGAGTTCTTTACGAAGCCGGTATGGAATTGGGGGTAGACTTTCATTCCTCAGGTAAACCGACGTACTGGCGCTCGGATACGGCAAAAATACCAGACCTCATCGATTTCTTCATCTCGAAAGGGTTGACGGGAAATTCTATTGTAGTTGAGGAATGCTTCGATCTTTCTTCTGATCATTCACCGGTCATTTTGACAATTAACGGCTGTCTACGAAAAAAAGAAGGTCCGCCCAGATTAACTAACATGAAAACAAACTGGGAATCCTTTAAAAAATACTGTGAAAGTAAAATCGATCTCAAAGTGTCTCTTCGAACACCCCACGAACTTGAAGACGAAGTCGATCAATTTATTAACGTCATAAAATGCTCAGCCTGGAAAATTACTCCCCATAAACGGAAAATAACCACAAATTGCGAAATAAAATATCCGTTGGAAATCACTCAATTGTTGAAGAAGAAAAGGAGAGCGCGCAAAAGATGGCAACAATCTCGCGCTCCACAGGATAAAACCACTCTTAACTACCTTTGTAGTAAACTTAAGAGAGAAATTCGAGACTTTAAAAATCGTGAAATTTCTACATATCTTGGAAGCCTAACTGCGGATAAAAGTACAAATTACTCGCTCTGGAAAGCCATGAAAGGCATTAAAAAACCAAAAACGCAAGCGCCACCCATCAGGAAAATCAATGGAGAATGGGCGAAGAGTGGCAAGGAAAAAGCCGAAATATTTGCCCAACATCTGGAAGAAACATTTAATACATTTGATGGTCAAGCGTTGCTCGAATTTCCTGTCCTAACCGTGGTACCTGATAATTATAGAATAAAAAGTGTATCGCTACCCGAACTGCGCTTCGAAATAGAGAAACTAAAATTAAGCAAATCTCCTGGAAATGACTTAATCACAGGACAGGTTCTTAAAGAGTTACCTAGGAAAGCTTTAATCAAGTCTGCCTATCTTATCAATGCATCGTTCAGGTTATTGTACGTTCCACGACAATGGAAGGTAGCTGAAACTATAATCGTTCCAAAGCCCGGTAAAAAAAATCTTATAGGCCAATATCGCTCTTACCGATAATGTCGAAGGTATTCGAAAAACGCCTACATCCGATTATCGAAGAACGTCGATTAATACCTGATCACCAATTCCGATTCAGGACTAAGCATTCTACAATCGACCAGGTTTACAGAATAACCAATGTAATTGAAAAAGCCCTAGAGGAGAAAAAAATATGTTCTAGTGTTTTTCTCGACGTCTCTCAGGACTTTGATAAAGTATGGCATACAGGGTTGAAACATAAGCTAAGACAAGCTTTTCCGAAACAGTTATCTGATATAATTAGTTGTTACTTATCAGACAGGCTCTTTCGTGTAAAACTCGGAAAGGATTACTCTGAATTTAAAGAAATCGCGGCAGGAGTTCCCCAAGGAAGCGTTCTTGGACCGATCCTGTTTTTAATATACCCTACTGATATTCCTCAAGAAGAAGGCACAACAGTAGTCACATTTGCAGACGATACAACTATATTAGCGGTCAGTAATACCATTGAATCAGCAACTAATAAACTCCAACGTTCTATTGACAAAATTTGTGATTGGACAAAGACTTGGCGTATTGGTCTCAACGAGGCCAAATCAACGCACGTGAATTTTACTTACAAAAATGTAGACAACTTATCCATTTTCATTGATTCGGTACGAATTCCATACGCAAACGAGGCAAAATATTTGGGAATGACACTCGATGCGAAACTAAAATGGAAACCGCACGTCAAGTAGAAACGCGAAGAGCTCGCCATTAGATGTAAACAAATACACTGACTGCTTGGTAGACTCAGCATACAGAACAAGCTGCTTTTATACAAGCAAGTACTAAAACCGGTTTGGACATACGGTATACAACTTTGGGGTTTTACCAAATCCAGTAATATCAAAATTTTACAAACTTTTCAAAACAAAGTGCTAAGAAAAATAGTAAATGCACCATGGTGTATCAGAAACACTGATATCCAAAGAGACCTAAGTATGGCTACCGTCGAAGATGAAATAAAACATTTTGCCCGCAAACAGCAGACACGCCTTCACGTCATTGCAATAAAACCATGCTTCAAATTCGAGACGATACTAACCTAGTGCGCCGATTACAAAGGATAAAACCATTTGAATTAGCGCAATAAGATGTAACCGCGTGCTTATGGCGGTATTAGAAGGTGCCTCCACTGGGAAGCTGTCTGCCAAACGCGCATTTAACAGTTTAAATAAAACTACTGGATAGGAATAACCTAGTTGTAGTATGAAGGCTTCGAAGGGAGTGGTTTTTGTTTTCTTATCTTAAGTGAGAAAGAGTCGCATGTACGATTTTCCACCTACCCCTATTATTCGTCCGAGCCTAGTTCTGGTTGCAAGTCTCGTGCTTTCAACCAGGATAGGTAATTCTCAGCTTGCTGAGAGTAACGTTAATATTACTATGGCTTGGGAGTAATATTAGAAACTCTATACAAAAAAAAAAAAAAAAAAAAAACAGTACAAGTTTGTGACTTTGACATCTTCGGAACTGTAGAAAACTTATCTGCCAGCGTAACTTTTGGCCAACATTAAAAAAAGAATGGCAATCATTGGGTAATATTGTGCCGGTCTGTCCGAAATCTATGCTGCACTGACTTGACACTCAAAATCCGCTAACAGTTAATTGGATTTCGACACCAAGCGTTTTGAGCATAACCACTCACTTCTTGATCTTTGCAGTTAGCCTGTTGTTTATCCAAAATCGCATTAATAATTCGTATACAAATAACTACGGACAATAATTTCTTAAATCATTCAGCTCTAAAGAGTTATCGGCTGCCAAAGTATCAGCACTCGATTGGAATGGTTTAACGTTTTTCCTGAATATATCATATAAGGCAGGTAATTGAAATTCTGACGTGCAACTGTACTTTTCTAAATCCAGCCGCATTAATACATACTCGTAATGTAAAAAGATCGCTGGTTGATTCAAAGCTGTTCGGTGTCACATTCCGAAAAAAACATTTCTTGTGGGAAATCAGACGATTTCAGTTTCGAATTGTAGAAGATTCAAAAGACCCGCTATTGGCTTTGAAAACACCTAGACGAGATATCAATCGCCAATTTAATGACCCTATACAGGGTACCAGGGCACAATCACATCTCGGGCAACGAAGAAGCAGACGAGCTGTGGTGTAAAATTGGTGTTGGAAAAAAGGAGGTAGTGTGCGCGGGTTGGATCCGAATGTTCTTAACAGCTCATTTTTAACCAGTTCTGACAGTAGCCCTCAATTTTCTTTACAACCTGAGCTTCTTTGTAACCTTAACTGGACTTTGAAGCTGTCAATGACAGCGATGTGCTTGAGACAGTAATGGGGCTTAAGTCAAATGCAACAAGAGAAGACGGTATACCTCTTCGCTTTATTAAAATTATTTTACCTTGCATCTTAAGCACACTGACATATACTATTAACCATTGCATTACTTGCTCTGTTCTCCCTGATAGCTGGAAAGTTGCACGGATAATCCATGTTGCCAAAAAACAACACGCGAATTACTAGCGAATCAAATAGTTCATCATGTTAATGAAAACAGTTTGCTTTCCCCCTTTCAATCAGGCTTTAGGCCTCAACATAGTTGTACCACAGCAATGGTCAAGATATTAGACGATATAAGACAACAATATTACCGAAATTATTTGACAGTTTTGTACTTACTTGACTTCTCCAAGGCTTTTGACAAAGTAAATCATACTATCTTATATATAAATTGCGCCACTATTTCGTTTTCAGTGATAGGGCAGTCAGGCTTATTAAAAGTTATGTAAGTAATATATCTGTACTGTGGACCTAAATGAAAATAAAAGGTTAAAAGAAAAAAAAATATCAAGCTTAAATATTTTCTTGCTTGCCATACTGTAGGCAGACATGCTTATATACCTGGTACACCCATATACCACAGATTATCGCTGATCATCCGAAAGCGGTACCCATGGTACGATTCTGCTTACCGTTCTATCGGGCGATGGTGTCATCTTCGAAAAACACATAAGCGAACCGTTCACTTAGCAAGCGTCACCGAACCAACTTGTATGGAAACGAGAAATTGTCAACTGAGTGTGGCTATCACAAAGTGCAAGGAAGGTGGCGAAGCAAAAGTGCGACACTGTTGACCATACACGAAATCAATAGTTTTTTTTGTTTTTATTTAAACTACTAAAGTACTTTTTTTTAAGTGCCCGTTACAAGTAACTTGCGCGAGCTGCTATTCTTAGAGGACCGTCGGAGGCTGTAGAATTTGATCCCTGGAGATCGTAATTATCCTGTCCGTGGGGGAAAAAAAGAGAAGTAAAACTTAAACCTCCCCCAGATCCTGGGGGACAACCGTGGGAATAAGATCGATCCAAGAACAGAGCAACCAGGAAGGAATACCTGGGCTTGGGCGTGGTCCCAGATTTCCCCAGAAATCAACCAGAGAAAATCGGAAGGCTGCTGGCGGATTTTCTACCGGAGTCCCGATTACCTCTCAGCAAGAAGGATACCAGTGCTTCGGGCAATATAAAAAAAAACAATCCTAGAAAAAAAAATTAAATTAAAATGAGAAAAGAAAAAGCAAAAGAAATTGGTTCTCGCGAATATTAACGTAATCGTAACCGTTTGAATTTTTTTTGTACATTGGAAACGGATGACTTAGTTGTGTGTCCGATTCTTGCTTTCAATGGAATCATCAATTTACGTATTTTAAATTAGCTCATAGTGTAAATAGTTAAATAGTTTGTCAATACATAGTTCATAAATCCGGGCGAAAAAGGAAAAGGTGGCTTAAGGTATCGCGGTGAATCTGTGTAAAAGGGAATCGGGCCGTGGTATATACCGATATATTTTAGTATATTCCTTCCTATCCGTAGTATGTCTTATCGTTACCTAGTGAAGAGGAGTGTGTTTTTTTAGGTAATTAACTCAGGATAATTCACCTCTCGGCGGAGGGCCCTTCTTCGAGATATCTTCGTGGTAAGTTCGAATCCAATTTTTGCTTATTCTACAGATGTATATAAAAGAAAAAAAAAACATATTCCAAACCGCGAATAGTAACATATCGGGTTGACGGTTACGCGTTAAATCCTAAGTAAATACCTTTTTTTTTGTGTAGATATTGTGAATAAAGCACATCGTATTATAAAAATACCTTGTGTTATACGTTAGTTGGGGAAAAAATATACATTTCATTGTCTTTCTAAACCCTAGATTATAAAGTAAGAATAAGGATTTAAGGGTACCTATGTATTGGGGATAGACGCTTGAAGGCATAGGGCAAATGGTTTATCCTGGAAGGGAGGGCTAACTAAGTCATTACAGCTACGCTTAGATTTATAACCCGGTTAAAACAGCATATCTATTTTTTTTGTCCTTGCACGTTACAGAAATATCGTAGAAAGAGGGGAATATGTGAATGGTTCGGACATGCCCAGAACCCCCCCCCCCCCCCAGCCACTGACGCAGCTGGATTTCATGACGTCCCGCATGCATCCGCCCATCTACCATTTTATTTTATTTTCTATTTTGATTAACTTTTCCTTTTCGTACGTCTATAGTACGTATACACCTTGGAACTATTTAGCTTCTGTTGGAGCACACAACAACAATATTATCATTCAATCATATAAATATCTACACAAATGTAAAGCCAATTTTGTATACATTTATTGATGCTAAATAGTAAGACATCTCATTTGAATTTATACCAATTACTTTAATATTTGAATTCGGCGCCAATAAAAACAAGTTTCGCCATTTTTATTTGAATTAATTTTGTTCTAAATTATGATTGAATGTACTAAAAAATGTTTCTTGTAAAATTCCAATTCAATAAAAGGGCAGTTGGCTTTGTACTCTTATTTCGACCACATCGTTTCAATATTTGTAGTCATCGTCTATTCGCTAATTCGCTTCAACTATAGCAACTCGAACTCGGCATTGAATCGCTTAGTCGCGTACAAAAACATTTCCTACGAAATTTTCCTACACAAAGTAAATTTTTCAAAGGAGCAGTCAAAAAAAGCTTTGACTGTACAGCTTCCTAATTTCGTATAGGTTTAATTTATTTTTACATTTTCTATATATCAACGAAACTAAATCTGTTCACGTGAATTTCACGTATAAGAAAACTAATGACTCGCCAATTTTCCTAAACATGTCCCGAATACCCTTTGCAAACGAGGCCAAATACCTGGGAATGACTCTCGACGCAAAGCTAAAATGGAGTTCGCACGTGAAAATGAAACGTAAAGAACTCGATATCAAATATAGAGAAATGTACTCGTTACTCGGAAAACATTCCCAGCTCAGTACCGAGAACAAACTGCTTTTATACAAGCAAGTGCTAAAGCCGGTGTGGACCTACGGTATACAACTTTGGGGTTGTACCAAGAAAACAAATGCCAATATTTTACAAACTTTTCAAAATAAAGTGCTTAGAGAAATTGTACAAGCACCATGGTATATTAGAAACGACGATATCCACAGGGATCTCGGAATTCCAACAATCGAAGCTGAAACTAGAAGCTTCGCGAGAAAGCATAGAAACCGACTATTCGGACATACCAACAATACAGTCCGACAAATCGTGGATGAGAGCAATTTATTGCGCCGACTACAAAGAACGAAACCGTTCGACTTGGCAAGATAAGATTAACCGCGCCTAAATTGCGGAACATGCAGGATCTTTCATTGGAAAGTAACCTGTCAAAAGTTATTATTTCGTGATAGAAAAATTGCTTGATAAGTTATATCTTAGTTGCAGTATCCATCAATCTATCGAAGGGAGGTGTTTTTAGTCAGTAAAAATCTGACACTACTATGAGCACGCGCTTGCTATTCTCATAGTGTCTTTGGAAGATCTTCACCTACCCTCTTACAAAAAAAAAAAAAAAAAAAAAAAATTCTATCTCCCACCCCACTCCTCTTCTCTACAGATTGGCGCCCAACGTGGGGCCTCAGAGGGACGACTTCTAAGGTCGATTCTGAAGCCCTTGACTAGATAAACATGGTTTAAATTGTGAGTTACGCTCATCTTTACCTTGACGCAAATTTATCAATAAAGCGACCAATATATGCCGGTTTTTTCTATAAATTCTTCTACCGCGAGCACTTTTGAAATACAGGATTTCGCTTTGGGTTGCTCGAGTTTCGAAGTATATATTTTTATTGTATATTTCGACAGCATTAACAAAATCAAATTCTTTGTTTAATCGCGTTGTTATTGCTAGCTTAGTACACGGTTGGGAGCAGCAACCATTTCTAATTTGCGTAACAGGTTGACCAAGGACTGTACTAAGAGAACAGAAATAACATTTTTTTTGGCATTATCTGAATGCTCTTCACCAAATTTTTCTATTTCCAACATGCTGTTTTAGTCAGGTTTTACTAAATTATAGAATACCCTGAAAATGAATCGTGCAGTGATTTCTGATTTTTTTCTTTTTTTTTTTTCTTTTCTATCGCGTCATACGTAATTTAAAACATCGTTCTATAAACAACCAACATGTCATTAAGACATAGTGGGGATAATCTCCCGACGTCGGTTTCAGAACAAAACGAGCAGTGCTCTATCTGCCAAGAAACACTCCACTGTAGATCTGCGGGGATTACAAAGTGTAAGCATGCTTTTCATAAAGATTGTCTAGGGAATTGGCTTACTAAAGGCTCCAATTGTCCACAATGCCGCGCTAAGCTTTACGCGCATGACCTTACGAAATACACGGGTGCAGCTAGGGCTAATAATCGGCCCGGTGTTTCTACAGGCACCATAAAAAAAACCCGGTAGCGACTACCGACATTTCAAATCAGATCCTTACTCGATCACAAGCTAAGTCAAACCCTCACCAACTGCGACAAGATCCTTTGGATTGGTCGATGGCGGCTTCTCCTATCACGTTGCCTCCGGATGCACATGATAGTAATGCTACGCATAATGTCATGGGGTTAACGGGTCCTGGTGGTACGCTAACGGATTCTAGGGCTGCTTCGTTAGTCACAATTTCAAATCCGGAAAACAGCAAGCAATCAAGTTCCTTCCGTGGGGGCCATTGAGCGCTTAATATCGTCGGCGATGTCAGTAAGAGATAATCAACTCGCTCAGACGATTACACAACTTCAAGCTGGTATTAACTTGCTTTCGGAACGGATGGAGCATAGTTTAAACATTAGTGCTACTCAAAGCTCATCTCGTATAGCTGCGAATATTGAAAGGCAACGATTCTATGAACCGGACTGGCCATCAGACATGGCGTTTGAAACGATATCTAACCAACCAAACCAAAATTTTGAACGATCCGAAAGAAGTTATAACGAGTAAGGTGAGCAGTTCATCCCTGTTCGTAACTCCCAGCGATATAACTCCCAGCATAATGATTTTCATAGAAATTCTAGGCAACATCAGAACCCGGGGTACCCAAACAGCAAGCAATAACATTGACAGTTCTCGAATCGCAAGTTTACTGCAAACTTGGAACATCAGATTCGATGGACTGAGAACCGGAGTGCCGGTAGAAAACTTTATTTGGCCTTGACCAAGGATTGTTTGCAAGGAAATTTTCAGCTGGTGTGCGATAGTATTCACATCTTGCTGGTAGACCGAGCAATAGATTGGTACTGGAGATACAGGCGGACGGTGTCGCGAGTGCATTGGCCTTCCTTTTATAACGCCTTGCGCCAGAATTTCCAAGATTTCCGATCAGATACGGATATCCGAGAAAGTATACGTGAGAGGAAACAAAGAGATAGAGAATCCTTTGAAGAATTTTATCACTCCATCCTGAAACTCTCGGATCGTCTCAGTATTCCCCTACGTGAACACGAGTTGGTCGAAATACTCAAAAGAAATCTCAAAACCGAAATCCGTCAACAATTATTTTGTTTTAATTTTCATTCTGTCTCTCAGTTAAGGAATTTTTGTCACAAAAGAGAAGCGCTTTTTCCATCTGCACCCCCTCGGCAAAGGTCCTCGGGTAGAGCAGTGCATGAGCTAGAGACAGACTCTGATAACCCATCTTTCCGCGAAGAATCAGAACAGTTCTCCGAGTTAGAGAGATCCAAAGTGGTTTGCTGTAACTGCAAAGTTGAAGGCCATAGATAGAGACTGCTTAGAAGAACGTAGCGTTTTCTGTTACGGTTGTGGAGCTGAAAACATCTATAATCCCAATTGTGAAAAATGCAAGAAGTCGGGAAACTCCAGACGGAGCGTGGGTACCAACAGCCTCTCACGCTCGAGACCACAAAATCAGACCATCCCTCAAACCAAGAAAGTCATAAATACGAGCCTTGTTACAGCGTTGATAGTACTTCAACTGACAAGACTAAGCAAATTACATGTCTTCAAAGTCCCAGTCCCTTGTACCATCAAAAATTCACGATAACTTCCAATCTGAGTTGTACAAAAACCAGTCCACTATCTCCAATTGCTCGGAAGAAAACACCCAAATCCTCCACTAAGCGATTGCGAACCTTTTGGGAAAAAGTAATTGCTGACCGAAGGAAAATAAGCCATACCATATCCTCTTTCTGCTTTAAGGAAAACGATATTCGACCGTACGCCAAAGTCGAAATCCTAGGTCAAACGTATCTTGGGCTGCTTGACAGTGGAGCTTCCATATCCTGCTTAGGAGGAACTGTCGCTAATGAATTCTTAAAAACCAAGCGTGCTTTCAGAAAATTCAAATCTTATATAAAGACTGCGGATGGGACGGCTCAGTATGTGGTAGGATCACTTGAGACCGAATTTCATTTTCGGGGCAAGGCTCATAATATGACACTTTATATAATTCCCAGTCTAAACCAGGATGTTTACCTTGGAGTGGACTTTTGGGTTGCCTTCGAAATTGCCCCGGATATAATAAGTGAAGTGACGCCATATTCTGCTTCCGATCCAGATTCAAACATGCATAGTCTGAACCGTATTCAAAAAGAACGTCTTCAGGAAGTCATTGACAGCTTTCCTTCTTTTTCGAAGGAAGGATTGGGAAAAATCCCTCTCCTTGAGCATGTAATTGAAATAGAGAACGGCGCTAAACCAGTCAAGCAGAGATACTACCCCATATCTCCGGCGGTAGAGAAAGTTTTACATGGAGAAATCGATCGTATGATATCGCAGAATGTTATTGAGGAGTCCCAGAGTCCCTGGAGTAGTCCTGTGGCTTTGTTGCAGAAACCCGGAAAGTTGAGGTTATGTCTCGATGCGCGAAAGGTAAATAGCGTTACTGTCAAAGACGCTTATCCTTTGCCGCTCATTGAGGGAATTATCAGTCGGCTGCCAAAAGCGGAATTTTTATCAAGCCTTGATTTAAAGGAAGCTCTCTGGCAGATACCTCTCGAAATAAGATCACGCGAAAAGACTGCCTTTACAGTACCGAATCGGCCTCTTTACCAATTTAAAGTAATGCCTTTTGGTCTCTGCAACGCGCCGCAGACTCTGTGCAGACTCATGGACCAAATTATTCCACCCTCTCTCCAGGGCAGAGTATTCGTATACTTAGACGATCTCCTCCTTATCTCTGAGGATTTCGTTAGTCACCTGACTCTTCTAAAGGAGTTATCGACGCGGATTCGGGTTGACCCTAAATATAGAAAAAAGCAAATTCTGCCTGAGGGAGGTGAAATACCTTGGGTACATAGTCGGAAATGGGAAGCTTCGGACTGATCCGGACAAAGTCTCAGCGATTACCAACTACCCAAAGCCAACGACCGTTCGACAGTTGCGTCGTTTTCTCGGCATGTCCGGATGGTACCGACGTTTTATCGAAAACTACGCTTCAATCACGGTACCACTTTCAGACCTACTCAAGAAATCGAAGAGCTTTAACTGGACACCATCCGCAGAAGTGGCATTCGAAATGCTAAAGGCAAAACTTTCCACGGCACCGGTATTGGCAACAGCCAATTTTGATAAGCCCTTCGTGATTCAGTGTGACGCAAGTCAGTATGGTGTAGGCGGCGTCTTGATGCAAGTTAATGACGATGGCTTTGAAGCTCCAATAGCATATATGTCACAAAAATTAAATAGAGCTCAACAAAACTACTGTGTAACGGAGCAAGAATGTTTGGCGGCTTTGTTGAGTTTAAAAAAATTCAGACCATACGTAGAGGGTACTGCTTTCAAAATCATTACCGATCACTCCAGCCTCAAGTGGCTTATGAGCCAGTCGGACTTGGCTGGTCGTCTAGCTCGGTGGGCATTAAAGTTACAGGGGTACAACTTCATCATAGAACATCGCAAGAGTAGTCTGAATGTCGTACCTGATGCACTGTCAAGGGTAAGGGAGGAAGGAGTTGCTTCCTTGGATTGTGCCACACCCGGTATTGATCTGAACTCTGCCCACTTTTTAAGTGAAGAATATCAAAAACTTAAGGCGGCGGTTATATGTAATTCCACCAAGCTAAACGATGTAAGGGTATCAGACATGTATATTTATAAACGCACCCATTCATACGACGGCAATCCCGAACAAGAAGCTAATTGTTGGAAACTTTGGATTCCAACTGGGTTAATAACTTCAACAATCGAAAAGGCCCATTGCCCTCCTACTTCTTCTCATGGTGGTATAGGAAAAACATTGGAGCATATAAGACGTCATTTTTATTGGCCGCATATGGCTAAGGATGTAAGAGACTTTATTAATAAATGTGACATCTGTAAAGAATGTAAAGCTCCGAACGTGGTACTGCGACCACCCATGGGAGAACAAAATAAGGCTAATCGTCCCTTTCAAAAGGTTTTCATTGATCTATTAGGGCCATACGCTCGAAGCAAATCGGGAAATATTGGCATCTTTATAATGCTAGATTGCTTAACAAGATTTCCGATCTTAAAACCAATAAAAAAATTCTCGACTTCAATTGTTTGTAGTATACTAGAAGACGCATTTTGCACCTTCGGGGTACCGGAGGACCTCCGCAGCGACAACGGGTCGCAATTTAAGTCACATGAATTTAAGCGGTTCGTAGAAAAATTTGGAATACATCACACTTTTACAGCGATCTATTCCCCACAGGGAAATCACTCAGAAAGGGTGAATAGGTCAATTATCTCTGCTATTCGATCATATCTGGGAGAAGATCAGACTCGATGGGATGGGCAACTTAATGTGATTGCTGCAGCAATCCGTTCTTCATTTCAAAAATCCATAGCCTGCTCGCCCTACTATGCGCTAATGGGACAGCAAATGATTACTCATGCAAGTACGTATGCTCTTATGCGGAATTTGCAAACACTAGATGAAGGAGTAGATACCCTTTCGAATGCAGACAAGCTCTTCTTTATTCGTACCAAAATACACTCTCACCTATTAAACGCGTACCAAAATAGTAAGAAAAGATATGACACCAGAAGCAAACCCACAAACTTCAAACCAGAGTTGCCCGCAAAATTGGCAATTGCTACTACGAACTCGAAAATCTCAAAGGGAAACCTCTGGGAAAGTACCATGCAAAGGATATCCGTGCCTAGATAGGTATCATCCATAGAGACAACAAACCCAAAAGTAGACTCAGCTTATGTTGCTTCATAGCACTCTCAACATAACCTGTTTTTTACTGTGAACCTAAATGAAAATAAAAGGTTAAAAGAAAAAAAAAATTATCAAGCTTAAATATTTTCTTGCATGCCACACTGTAGGCAGACATGCTTATATACCTGGTACACCCATATACCACAGATTATCGCTGATCATCCGAAAGCGGTACCCATGGTACGATTCTGCTTACCGTTCTATCGGGCGATGGTGTCATCTTCGAAAAACACATAAGCGAACCGTTCACTTAGCAAGCGTCACCGAACCAACTTGTATGGAAACGAGAAATTGTCAACTGAGTGTGGCTATCACAAAGTGCAAGGAAGGTGGCGAAGCAAAAGTGCGACACTGTTGACCATACACGAAATCAATAGTTTTTTTTGTTTTTATTTAAACTACTAAAGTACTTTTTTTTAAGTGCCCGTTACAAGTAACTTGCGCGAGCTGCTATTCTTAGAGGACCGTCGGAGGCTGTAGAATTTGATCCCTGGAGATCGTAATTATCCTGTCCGTGGGGGAAAAAAAGAGAAGTAAAACTTAAACCTCCCCCAGATCCTGGGGGACAACCGTGGGAATAAGATCGATCCAAGAACAGAGCAACCAGGAAGGAATACCTGGGCTTGGGCGTGGTCCCAGATTTCCCCAGAAATCAACCAGAGAAAATCGGAAGGCTGCTGGCGGATTTTCTACCGGAGTCCCGATTACCTCTCAGCAAGAAGGATACCAGTGCTTCGGGCAATATAAAAAAAAACAATCCTAGAAAAAAAAATTAAATTAAAATGAGAAAAGAAAAAGCAAAAGAAATTGGTTCTCGCGAATATTAACGTAATCGTAACCGTTTGAATTTTTTTTGTACATTGGAAACGGATGACTTAGTTGTGTGTCCGATTCTTGCTTTCAATGGAATCATCAATTTACGTATTTTAAATTAGCTCATAGTGTAAATAGTTAAATAGTTTGTCAATACATAGTTCATAAATCCGGGCGAAAAAGGAAAAGGTGGCTTAAGGTATCGCGGTGAATCTGTGTAAAAGGGAATCGGGCCGTGGTCTATACCGATATATTTTAGTATATTCCTTCCTATCCATAGTATGTCTTATCGTTACCTAGTGGAGAGGAGTATGTTTTATTTAGGTAATTAACTCAGGATAATTCACCTCTCGGCGGAACGCCCTTCTTCGAGATATCTTCGTGGTAAGTTCGAATCCAATTTTTGCTTATTCTACAGATGTATATAAAAGAAAAAAAAACATATTCCAAACCGCGAATAGTAACATATCGGGTTGACGGTTACGCGTTAAATCCTAAGTAAATACCTTTTTTTTGTGTGGATATTGTGAATAAAGCACATCGTATTATGAAAATACCTTGTGTTATACGTTAGTTGGGGAAAAAATATACATTTCATAGCCTTTCTAAACCATAGATTATAAAGTAAGAATAAGGATTTATGAACTTTTGGTATATTGAAATAAAGTATAACAATGTATGAAACGTCGTTAACTAGTTTGTTATTGAAGTTGCAATGATGACTTAAGTGCGATACTAGGCCTGCGTAGACTTTTGACGGTTCAGAGTCGCGAGTAAGGGTACCTATGTATTGGGGATAGACGCTTGAAGGCATCGGGCAAATGGTTTATCCTGGAAGGGAGGGCTAACTAAGTCATTACAGCTACGCTTAGATTTATAACCCGGTTAAAACAGCATATCTATTTTTTTTTGTCCATGCACGTTACAGAAATATCGTAGAAAGAGGGGAATATGTGAATGGTTCGGACATGCCCAGAACCCCCCCCAGCCACTGACGCAGCTGGATTTCATGACGTCCCGCATGCATCCGCCCATCTACCATTTTATTTTATTTTCTATTTTGATTAACTATTTAGCTTCCTAATTTCGTATAGGTTTAATTTATTTTTACATTTTCTATCTCCCACCCCACTCCTCTTCTCTACATATCACAAAAAGTTTTAGTTGGAGAACATTATTCGAATGTTAAATTCTTGCATGAGGGCGTACCGCAGGGTTCAATTTTAGGGCCGATTCTTTTTTAAAAAAATTGTAATAATTACTTAGTTCGTAATTGTAAAAGTGTATCATCTCATCCCTTTGCTGATGATATTCAGATTTATTTATCTAGGCCTGTCGGA
Source organism: Portevinia maculata (assembly GCA_949715645.1). NCBI lineage: Eukaryota > Metazoa > Arthropoda > Insecta > Diptera > Syrphidae > Portevinia > Portevinia maculata. Next base: position 46,452,511 of record OX454528.1, on the reverse strand, counting down.
TTAATGGAAGATCTTTTCCATCGTATAATGGAAAATGGAATATGTATTTGCGGACAATTGATAATGGACTAACACTAAATCCAGCTAAGACACAGGCTATCTTAATTTCCAAAAACTTTACAGAAGCTGAAAATAAAATTATCTAATTAAAATCAGCATTATATCTATCCGAAAAACCGCAATTCACGCAGTCGTCAAGAATAATCAATGTAATAACACAGCCTTCACACGGCATCCATTTAACTACCTACCTTGGCTTTGATTTGAGATTCAATAGAGGAGATGTAGCTACAATAAATTAACCTATTCAAAATTCCTTCAATAACCGAAGAAAGTAATCATTGTCAGCAGAATAGTAAGACCGTTTCATCTTTTTATAGAGAATTTAATAATCCTGTGAAAATTTTAATTTTCCTTGAGTCAAGGTTGATTAATTTTTGATTATTTCGGGGCCCTAGAGAGTATACTCGTATGTTCCGAATTTCAGCTTTTTTTATAATAAGCGTGCGCTAAAGCGATTTTTTTTTACTTTTATGTAATTAATACAGTACCCCTATAATAGAGTGGAGCGAAATTTTTTTTTTCAATATTTTTTTTTTCCTGTGTTAAAAATTGTTGACCCATGTTCTTAAATGTTTAAATTACAAATTTCAGTCTTCTACGGCAACATCTTCAGGTGGCGCACTAGACTTGAACTTTGAAGTATAGGCGAAAAAATGTATCTCAAAACGGTCGAAATAAAATGCATTCAAATATTTGTTTTTTGTTTTTATTAAATATATATTGTAAGTATAAATAGATAACAGAACAGTAAATAGAATCTGAAATAAGTTTAATTGTTTCCATTAGAAGTTGTTGGACTTTCGGTACGGTTGAAATATTGCGATTTTGTTTCAAAAAAAGGTAATTCTTGCCTGGATTTGATCTTTGCTCTAATGTAGCCATCTCTTGCCTCTTGTCCACAAACAGATAATCAAGCCTCGGTTACAAGCTTAACGCATCGGTCTACTGCTTGTGTGTGGCAGGGGAACTTCTGCAAAAACATTAAATTGTCCTTTGAAGAAATCATGTTCGATATTTCTGTATCGCTGTATTTCACTGTCATCGGTGGTTCGGTTACTTTTTCCTTCGACCAGTCTATTAAGTCGTAGTAATTAGATGCATCTATTTGTAGTTTAGGTAGTTGAAACTCACGAACTTGACCGCCTTTTTTCAGATGTCTTACCTTTATTAATCTTCGGATAGCTAGTTCTCTTATGTGTGATTGGTCGTCTTGCAACATAGCTAGCAACAAATTTTCTGGGTGTACGAAGAATGAATTTCTTTGGATAGTTCTTATAACGATATTCTTAAGGTCATCCCGCAAGTACAATGATCTTTTAAGCATGTTGAAAATGTGAATCGGACCATATTTACATGATGGCTTGATTTTTATGTCAAACCAGGTTGGTGATGCGTAGACTTTCACAATGAATATGACAAGTTCTTTGAGGTTTTCGAAGGATTTTCTGTGCCAACATATAACCGAAGAATCCTGTTTGCACAAGTTAACCATCGCGAATGTGCCAGCTTACCTGGATCCTTGCTACCTAAAGCGGACAAAATTAAACCTCTAGAAATTGCTGAGCACATTTGATGCAAATATTTCTGATCTGTGCTTAAAGAGTCAGCATCCACATCCGGAAGTTCTGCATATACTGCTTCAAACCTCACCACTTTGAAGTTCAGGCACTTTTAAAGCATTTTCACAATGCTTCCGGAAAAACTATTGGGGCCGGTTGTGGTTCCATCGAGACTTGCAAACAGATGACGAAGCGGTAGCTCATTTTTTGTTTTTATGTCCTGTATTTACAGCAGTGCCATCACATCCAATTGCTACCAAAGACGTATGAAATTCAAAGTGTTTTTCCAGAAGGTCAACTATACTTCTTTCGATAGTAACTGCTTTTCCCGAATCAATTGAAACATGTCCCATATACTCTGAAGCTGGATCCGATATAAGTGAGATATGTTCTTCAGTAACAGTCTTTCGATGTGATATGTTGTCAGTCTAAGTGATGAATAGTGTTTTATCATTACGGCCGTCAAAATCATGTGAGGATATAGGTTTTCTAAAACCCGCAGTTTCACATTGTAAACCTAGACGGACTTTTTGACGCTCTCGTCGTAATTTACTGCGATCTATTACTTTCGATGAATTTTCACTACTTATGACGTTTAAATCCAATAAAGCAGCATTTACTATGAAAGCTGCCGATCTATCATAAACCCCGGTTCTATCACAAGCTGTAGCCAAATTCTGTAGTTTGTTTCTCATTTGAGGGAGTTTTTTTCTTTTTTTTACAGGGTTTTAACTGGCAAAATTCATGGACTTCAGTATCAGTAGAAGCACTGTCAGACAAACATTCCACAGCTGCAACAGCAGTAGAAGTGCTTGGAGTATCAGCCGTAGTTTTCAAAAAATGTTGGTATTTTCGTTTCCTAAGATCCTTACGATGCAACGCTTTGGTTGAAACCTGATCAACAGATCCAATATACATTTTACGAGAATTTCGTTGATCTTTTAAAAAGGGGTTCTTCTGCAATGCGTACTTTGGTCTCACATTTACACAATTCTCTTGAAATACATTTACAAGTTGCAATATCACACAGCTTTTGCAGAGAATCTTGATAAAACTCCTACTTTTATGTTTCATTGCGTAATTTCTTCGTACTCTTATACTTATTATAGTACGAAATCAACCTTGCAACAACTTGTTGATGACTGATGGTAGGAAATGAAACTTTATTCCACATATTTTCGACGTCATTAGATACTATTTCACTTATCTCCTTGATTGAGGGGTATTTTCCATTATTTGATGCAATTAAATCATTTCTTATCCACAAATAATGTTTAATTATATCAAAATAAGCTGGCAACATACTCGTATTATCATTCAGCTTTTGTGGGTCACCAAAAACAGGGCAATGCAAATTTTTACGAGATTTAGGCATTTTAATAAGGCAATGGCAAAGGAATTTATTACTTTAAGAAATGTTTATGAAAGTGGTGAAACGAGTAACTTAGCTAAAGGTATAAATATTAAAATAGTTTAATACGCACAACTAGACTTCTAACTTCTAACACATTACTTGAAAAAATATTAAATATTACTCTGAATTGAAGGAAGAATTAAATTGTAGGCCTTGAATTTGTTTTTAATTCAAAAAATTTGCGGCAACTGAAAGTAAAATCATAAGTTTCTGATTTAAAATTACTCTGATTTGAGGGCAGAATTTTTAAATATTAGGTATTAATTTTTTAAAATTCAAGACGTCTGCGCCACCTGAAGATAAAATCATAGGTTCTTAATTTTTAAAGGAGGCTTTGTCATTTTCAAATATAAGGCCACACTTAACGCGAAGGAGAGCAAAAATCCGAATTTGCGGTGACTGCTATGTTATGAGTTGCACAAATGAAAACATCACTTGTACCTCCGACTTACAGCCCAACGCACGTGGTTTTGTTTTTGGTCGACTATTATTTGTAATTTTGTATATTTTCTTTGTTGGGAAACTACGTGTAAATACCAATTTTTGTTTTTTAAACTTTAGTGATTGTGACTATTAAAACATACATTTTAAATATAACAACAGTGTTTATTGAAAATACTGCAAAATTTTGGTAAGTTGAAATATAAAGTTAAAGTGCGATCAAAGGAGGATTTAACAACTTAGAATACGGAGGATTTGACAATTTGTCAAATCCACCTAATCGTTTCTTTTAAAGACCATTATTTATTTTTTAATCAATGTTTATTAAATAATTACTTTATGTAGCCAAATATGCCAAATATTTATAAAAGGAAACACCCTGAAAGGGTCCTAGATGAGGAAGCCCTCAAACAAGCATTGAACGATATAAGCCGCAAAATTGAAACTCCAACAACTGCTGCGCGGAAATATAACGTTAATAGAACGACATTTTTATATCGCTTAAAGCTTATATCGGAAAATCGAAGCGCTATCAATCTACAAAGCAGGGCTAGCACCAAATATTCTATAGGGCAAGTCCTCACCACGTCACAAGAAGAAGAAATGTTCAAATCTGCACCATGGCCTGACGTTTGATATGACTCAGCGATTTGTTTACGACTATGCTATAAAAAATAATATAAAATGTCCTTCTTCCTGGGTTAGGGAGCAAGCAGCTGGAAAAGTTTGGCTTTCGGGGTTCATGCGGCGAAATCCAACTATTAGTCTGCGAAAACCCGAGAACATAAGCTTGGCCCGTCTAATAACTTATTACAACTTAATTTATGAACTATTCTGTATATTTTGTTAATTTGTTCAAAATAAAACTATCTTTGTGTTACGTTTTTAAATGAAAGTTCGCAGACTGTCAAATTCTCCTACCTATTGTCAAAATCTCCTAAGGCAATGTCAAGTCCTCCTATAAAGTGGGAGGATTTGACACTTTTACTACGAGTATATTTCTTTTTCGCTCCACATCATGAGAACCCTTTAGATTACACAATTGGAATATACACCACTTTAAAGTCAAATATATAAGGAAAGTTTTATACCCCGACATTTTTAAAGGTGCGCTAAATTTTGGTTCACAATGACGTATCATCATTTTTGTGTCAAACCCTCCTCGCCTTACCCTAATAACACAGGAACAAACAAATTTTGAAATTTTTTTTTTTTTACATTTTCACTCCAGCCTACCCTATAATGTTGCCAGAGCGAATGCATTTTCGTTGCTACGAGCAGCACCCACCCAATGATTCCTTGCCTGTTTTTGGGTGCTACTTACTATTGAAGGAATAGGAGGATAGGAAAGAAGTTTCTGGTGCGATATGGTGTTTTTCTTCACGATGTACAAACTATGAGTGAAAATTATAATACCCTTGCAATAGGGTAGAAAAACTGTATTTATTCTTGTTAAATAAAAAATAAAAAAACATATTTTTAATACAAACATATATCTTTTCAAAAGATGTTTTTTAAGCCAGTATTTAAAAATAAACACAACTTTGGGGATATGCTAACCACGGCTGAATCTGATGACTGCCATCGGAGGACAAAGTTGTCGACCACTTTACACGCATTTGTAGCCGTATGTCCTAATTAAGACCAAAAATTTAGCTTCCAATGCTTCCATTGATATTGGATTATCAGCGTAGACTAGCGACTTTACGTATCTCTACAGAAAATAATCAAGAGGCTACAAATCGCAAGAATTTGAGGTAAATTAACTTTAATAAGTTGATTGTTTCGTTTACTGTATAACACATTCGCGCCATTTTCCTGAAATCACATCTCTTCCACATTCAGACCAATCAATCGGGGAACGAACAAGTCATTAATCAGGGCTCTATAGTGAATATCGTTGACCGATTTTTGAAAAATATGGTCCGATGACTCCATCCGCCCACCACACCGCACCAAACTGTCCATTTTTCGGAATGTAACGGCGTTTCGATAATCTCATGTGTATTTTCTTTAAAACGAGGTTCATTCAACGCTGAACACAATTTTTCGATGAAACAGCCACTTGATTTTGGGCCCATTCAGCGAAATTTCGACGCCAACGATGGTCAATCGGATTCAATTACTACTTGAGCTATATCTTAAAAGCCTTCAAACCAACATCAATACATACAATAAAGTGGACGAAAAAAGACCCAGCTTTTGTAATCGACGTCGAATCGATAAGTTTGGATCTTCTTCAACACTCTCTTAAACGGATACTCTCCACTTATGCATCTTGGCACAAATTTGTGTGAAAACGATCAATAATACGCTGACTCAGATGATCGAATATGTCGGGTGTAATATAAAGCAAGTGCTCAATAAATTTGGCGTAAAGAAATATAATTTTCAAATAATTTTTTTTTTAATTTAGTAACGTTGTTGAAGCGTATACGTTATAACTGTAAAGTTGCAAAGACTAGTCAATAAAACTGTCGCTGACAGTTTGCAATCTGACAATTGGTTGTACAAATATAACTTCCTGAAGTTAGTACTTGGTAAAACAAACACCATTTATGTAAGACAACGAAAACTTAATTAATTAATTAATAAGGCATCGATTTCGGAAAAAAACAATTGATTCAATAATGTAATACATACCAGCAACTTAAGTGGCGGGTTCTCATCGAATAGGTGAAAATTAGATACAAGCGTAATATTTCCAATTCTTCCACGTTCTACCATTCGGGTGATGGCTTCACGTATTCTCAACGAATCGCTTTTCACACCAAAGAAATGAAATGTTATGTCCAATCGATCCGTCCTACAAACATAAATCCATACCAATGCACAAATTGAATCCTTTTTCGCATGAAAACCTATTTCGTATACTTACGAGTTGCTAATCAATTCCAAGTCGCTGATTTTTGTGATGTTGAAATTTCGTAAGACTCTGCTCATCTGAAAGGACAAAGAGAAATAATAAGATACCATCGAAGAAAACAAAATATAATAACATAAGACAAAAGGATAACTACTAAACTTATCTAAGTTTTTTCCAACTATAAAATGTAGGTCTATTTGTGTGCACGTAGCGACGAGATAAGGTACCCTTGTCGCAACCGCTTGCAGAACAATAATCAAGAAAGAGAATTACTCGTAAGTAAACGCGATGCTGTCTTTTCTTCTGGAAGAAGAAACCAATGCTCCTTGTTTATTTATAGTGTAAAACTTTGGCAGAAAACTTAAAGGCACCACGGCCTCCACTTTTCTGATTTATAAATATATGAACGCGGTGATTAATAATTAGCGTTGGGTGGTCTATCTTGCGAGAAGAACGGTGCGGTCTTAACAAAAGTCGCATTTACTCGTATATCCACAGGATGTGGAATGAGAAGTGGTTGCGAAATTGGTTTGAAGTGGGTATATCGCCTTCTAAATTCATGATACTCGTAGTTAGAAAATGTAAGTTTATGCATGAATTTGCATGTAATGAAGCCTACCATATTTTAATATATCGAAAGCATCGCACGTTATGTTCACATGTTATGTATTTCTCAAGGGTAAGGTACTAAAAATCGACAACAAAATGTCGATTTATATCGATTTTTTTGCAATTTACAATGTCGCCAAAAATTTTAAGTGCACAATAGAGTTGATTTAGGCGCCTGCCAGACAACGAGCACCTACCCTTAGCGGAGCAACGAAGTTGCGTAGGCGGGCTGAACCATACGGATGAAAGGGTGAAAATACTTTAACTCGCGAAGCAGGCCATCGAAACACTTTTCATTCAAGAAAGTAATCTATTCTTTGTAGGACGAAATATCAAAAGTGTTTTATTCTGTTTTAACTTTATGGTTGAGAGTTTGAGTTTGTGAAAAGGAAAAGTCAAAATGTTGACGGTTAGAATGTCGAATTTGGAATACAGTCGACATAGTAAAAATCGATATTTTGAAAAATCGACTTTTTAAAAAAATACATTTCTTTTCTATATTTTTTGGTCTTTTGATCAAACGAGAATATTAAAGTCGATATATCGGACCCAATCAAAAAAAATTAATGAAACGAACGCGATCGTTAGAACAAATTAGATTTTTTTTATTTCCACTCAAAAATGGCACGTCTGTTCTAATTCGTGCCGGTCCTTTAAGAAAATGTTTTTTTTTTCCTTTTTTCGTTCAATATTGCCAGGCTACAATTACATTCTTATAAAGAAACTCCAGGAGTTGTTCGCGCTTGATCGGTCTTAACCAACACTATGAACTAAAACAATTTGGATATAAGTAATTTATTCCTCTGACGTTTCCTTAGTTTCGGCTTCGGGTGGTTCATCTTAGAGCTTGAAGATTCACTTAGTGTAAGCTACTTCCTAATTTGTATATCTCTTACAACTCCGTAGTACCGTAGCTGACTTAACTGACAATTTTCGTCGTCCACAAAACGTGACAACCATATGTATGACTTAAATCATATAAATCCACAGTGCCACATGGCATAATACCGACAGAGCTACAAAACACCTCAGATATCATGTTTCCTCTACTCGAGATAATCCTGAAAAGCTGCGTAGAGCTGGTCTACATTCTGCTGTTATGGAGAGAAGTAAAAGTAGTTCTCATACCTAAAGCTGGTAAAAGCTCCCATGTAAATCCAAACGATCTCAGACCCATAAGCCTATCTTCAAAAATAAAATACTGGGCATTAACGGCCCATATAGGGCTTAAGCCTACAGATAAATAAGTTGTTCAGGAGGAAAGATCACATTGATATTCCTTGTGTTCGAATCTCCCAGACAGCAGAGAACAGACAGACGGTACTGACTGCTGGAATAAGTCCAGAAAGTGTCGCTTCAAACGACGATTTTTTCGTGGTCGAGGACCCACAGGAGAAGGTGGATTTGCTGGGCGCTTGTTTCGAGGCCGTGTATACGGTGAACAATCCAGTTCGCCGTAACCACGACATTGAGAATAGGGTTCTGGTGAGCCACTTCGATCTGCGCACCGAAGTTGAGAATTGGCGATCTGAGAATAACGGATTCACCGTGTTCACTGATGAAAACCATGCTAATGCAGTTGTCGCCAATGGCCGAGATGCATCGCACTTGTTCGTGTCGAAGGATGATCTTCTGTGCATCTTCGAGTCACTAAAGAATAAAAAGTCGGCGGGGATGGATGGTGTCCCAAACGTCGTATTGAGACACCTGCCTCTGGAGGCTGTAGATATTTTCACCACGCTGTTTAACAATGCGCTGAATAATGCATATTATCCGGCGCATTGGAAGGTAGCTGTGGTACACCCTATCCCGAAAAAATGTAAAGATAGGACGAACCCTGCCAATCTCCGGTCAATTAGCTTGCTTCCGAATATTAGCAAGGTCTTTGAAAAGGTTGTCAATAGAGCCCTGTTAAAGTGGGTCGAGGACAAAAACATAATTCCGGACAACCAGTTTGGTTTCAGGGCGAGGCATGACACTATTCATGCCGCGTCGAAACTGGTTTCCGACATTCAGTGGAATAAATGCAAGAGCCAATGCACGGGTGCTTGTCTGGTTGATTTTGAGAAGGCTTTCGACACCGTATGGTTAGAGGGACTTTTCTACAAGTTGACCAGGCGGGGGATGCACAAACCTTTGCTATATGTAATTTATAATATGCTTATGGGAAAGAAGTTCGTTGTCAAATGTGGCAACGTGACTTCGAGCAGAGTCTTTGAAATTAAAAACGGTTTACAGCAGGGGGCGGTCAATTCTCCGATCCTGTTTAACATTTACACGAGTGATCTGGTGGGTTCACTCAGCCATGCTATAGCGTATGCCGACGATTTGGTGGCATACAGATCAGGTCCTAAAATCGAGGTCATTAATATCCTTTTGCAGCGTGACTTCGATCAAATTAAGCGATATTGCGACGACTGGAAGTTGAAAATCAACTTTCAGAAGACGGAAACAATCTTGTTCAGAACTCCATTGGCTGGGGCCTCTAGAGATACCAGAAAAAACTGGAAAAAATTGGCCATTATTGGACAAAATGGGCAGCCATTTGCGGTGAGAAGCGCAGTTAGATATCTAGGTATCTGGCTTGACCAGTATTTATATTTCGATAGACATATAGTTGCTTGTCTTGCTGGGGCCAAGAAGGCTTATGCTCTAACAAGGAGACTGTTTCATAGCAGTCAACTTGACTCCAGAGTGAAGGTCATTTGCTACGTGGCCCTTATAAGGCCGATCATCGCTTATGGTTGTCCATTATGGTTTAATATAGCGCCTAGCTATATGGAAAAGATTCGGGTTTTGGAGAGACAATGTCTTAGGACCTGTCTCCGGTTGTTCCGAACGCCTGAATCCAACTATATAAAATACTATCCCAACAAGGTCCTATACGATGGGGCTCAGTTGAATAGAATTGACAATTTTCTCATTAAGGTGACTCGAAGGCACGTTGCAAGGGCGATGGCCAGCGACAATAGTCTGATCTTTGGGGCTTACTACCCCAATGAAATGTACATAGAGAGTACACTCCGGTCTGGCTTTATCCCGCCAGAGGCATTTATCCGTATTGATGCAAAAGGGCTGGTACAGACGAGGGATGGTATCCCGGTATTATACCACCGCTACCGCAGTGCGAGAGATAAGCGGCTCATCCGCGGCGAGGACGTCGCCAATGCTCATGAGTTCCTCCGTTTTAGTACCGCAATAGCGGAGAGGGATAAATTCGATACAGAAAAGCAATTTGCCGAATTTTGGTGGCTTTTTGAGGGTGGAGGGTTCAACATGCCTCTTAGTTTGTAAGATAGACTAAGTTAGCTAGGGCGTTTCTGGGAGGGGCCGGGCTCGCCAACTTGTGGTGGTGCTTCCGGGAGGTGATTGATTCTGTAAGGCATCAGTCAGCTCACGACGGCGCGTGTGCACGTTGACGACTGCCAGGCGCTCGGAAAGTAATTGGGATTTTGACCACTTGTTTCGTAATGCAACGAGTGCTCAGAATTCTAATTATAGTTAGAATATGTTAATTAGTTTAAGTAAGTAGAGTAGGTAGTTTGTAATTTGTTTTTTTATATAAAAATATAAAATTTGATAAAGATCCCGAGTTTTCTTAAAAATTTTCTCGATGAAAACATAATATGTAAGATTAGTTCGTAAAATAGTTTTTAGGCCGAAAGGTAATAATTATAAGATAGAGTTAAGTTTAGGGCGTCCGCATAAGGATCAATATTCTAGAATAAGTATCCTGTTAATTTTAAGTTAGATTTAATCATTTTTGTCTAGTATGTAAGTTGATATAAGCTAATCATTAATAAAAATGAATTTAAAAGTAAAAAGTAGGGCTTAAGCCTGGCTTCATCAATCATTTGCTGGATGCGAAGTGGGAGGGACCTACAATTTCAATCCGATTCCGAGCGGCAAGTATTGAGCTTCTCATGGCAAGTGATACTCTTGGATGTTTGTCAGACGTTCGCAAGAGGTGGGGTAGTGGAGAAACTCTAGATGTAACTTGTCCCGGCGAGATTTGTTCCGGAACCTTTTGATTAGTAGTTCAATACACTAAGCTCTGGGATACTGCGTCCAAATCATTCCTTTAAAAACGGTAGAAAGACTGATCGATATCCATTCACGTACTAATTTTGAGACAATACTACTGTCTACGGCTCAAAATGCAAATTGCCAAATCCAATCTGTTGAAACAGCTCTACATACGTTAGTACGTACAATCGAATTTTCCCGTCATCATAAAGAATACACTATGGTTGCGTTCCTGGAAATTGAAGACAGTTTTAACAACGTCCACACATCTGCAATCGCAAATGGACTGTCAACTCTAAGGGTAGATGACTCACTTGGTAAGCTAACTAATCTACTGCTCACAAGCTGGATTAGTAATTCAGAACTGGGTGTGACATCTGGCAGAAGATATGTCAGCAGAGGAACCCCGCCAGGCATAGTCCTCTCCCCGCTAATGTGCCTGGTAGGAAATACCAAATTGCACACATTGACCCTCACTCAATCAAGGGTTAAAGCTTAGTCTTTACTGATGAAGCTTAATACTTGAATCTCATATTGGATAAAAAAACTAAGCTTGAAACCTTAGGTACAAGAAAGAGTTTGGAAAGCTACGATATCACTTTTCTCTGTGTAGTTACTTAAACAAACTGACAAATCGCGAAAAGCTTAGTAAAGTAAAACGATCAGCGTGTTTTTGCATGAGTGGAGCACTGCGCACTACTACCTGCGCTGCAATGGACACTATGTTTCAACTGACAACCCTTGACATCTTTAGTCAGCAAACAGCTGGTAGTGCTGCTGTCTGTCTCAAAGCAACTTTCCAGTGGTCCGAGAAGGAAATCGGACACTCCTCTATTCTAAAAAAAAACATTTAAGAAATCCTCCCAAGTAACATAGAGTACACCACCCTTTCCTTTAGCTACTTGGCTGAGTCTCAGCCTCTCTTTTCGTCTACTTAATTATTTTAGTGTGTTCCAGGCGAAAATTAAGGCGATTAAAAGAGTCCTATCGTGGCATCCGTGAAGGACAACCGAATCTTCTCGCAGACAGTCAACCAGCGATAAAATCCCTGTATGCTGTATCTACAAACTCCATTGTACTGCTAGACTGCCGATCATCTCTCGCGGAGGTAGCGCAGCAGTCAAACATTTGTTAGGTGTCGGGGCATAGAGACATTCCAGGGAATTGTAAGGCTGATAAATACGCCAATCATGGAACTTTACTGCCCCTTCTACACGATAAAGATCCCTAAGGCATTCCAATTGCTACAAGCAAACTCATGCCAAAGCAGGGTCTTAAACGTTCTAAATATTTGATCTCTCTGAACACACTGCGCATTGATGCTAAAGTTGAAGTCATCACCGGACACTGTCTCTGCCTCATAGGCAAAAAGGCTTGACGGCTACACAAATGACTTCTCCAGAAGCTGATTGGGCGAGAAGGAGAAGGAACTATTCTCCACCATCTCTGCACCTGCCCTGCTCTCTCTCAGAGACGAAAACTCCATCTGGGAGCTTTCTTCTATAATCATCTTATTAACACTGACATTAAACGTTTTTCAATCTTTATTAAAAGCGCCAACTGGTTCAACGAGTAGGACAGTCGATCAGAAAAAATTAAACGACAACAAGCGATTGCCAATCGACAAATGTCAATCACAATTACCATTCACAATACCAAAATCTACAATCGACGATTGACAATCGCTAAATGTCGTTCATCGATCAGTAATCGCCACTCGCAATAGGGGCCTAAGTGAATTCAGTTTTCGAACCGAATTCAGGGAGATCTTGCATTTAAAAACTATTTTGGAGGTGGTTAAAGGGTTGAGCAAAGTCTTAAGCGCAGCCTGACTGTCGCTAGACGCAGATACTACGCGCCCTCCACCTGTTTCTTACGGCATAGACCATATCCATCAGTATAGCATAAATCTCCGTTTGGAAGACTGACGCATGTTTACCTATTGAGAAGAAAAAATTAATATTGTCGCTTTCTATGAAAAAAGAGAGGACACGTTTTAATATGCTAAAAGGATATGCTTAAACATAGGGAAAGGCTAGAGCCCGCTTGGGCGAACTGTTGGATACCCTATTCTTATTCCTATCCCTCATAAGTGGGCGTGACAAAAGTCTAAGTATGGTTGAATTGTTAAGAACGCTCTACATATTTTGTTATACATATAACATTTAAAGGATTTTATAAAAAAACGAAGCTTTTGTAAAAAAAACGCTCCCTAGCTCAAACTTTGATTTTTCAATAAAATTGTTTTATTTAATTCTGGGCGTGCCAGTAGGCGGATTTAAGAGTTGTTAACGTGCACACGCGCCGCCGTGAGCTGATTGAAGCCTTACAGCCTCAGTCACGCCCCGGAAGCACCACAACAAGAAGTTGGCGAGCCCCGCTTCTCACAGAAACAGCCTAGCTAACTCAACCTCGCTTTCAAACTAAGAGGATGTTATCTTGAGTAACGCACAGCCCTGGGAGGGCATATTGACCCCTCCCCCCTCAACAAGCCAACAAATTTGGCAAGTTGTTTTTCCGTATCGAATTCATCTCTCTCCGCTATTGCGGTATTAATACGGAGGAGCTCATAAGCATTGGCGATGTCCCTGCCGCGGATGAGCCTTTTATCTCTCGCGCTGCGGTAGCGGTGGTATAATACCGGGATACCATCCCTCGTCTGTACCAGCACTTTTGCATCAATATGGATAAATGCCTCCGGCGGTATAAAGCCAGACCGGAGCGTACTCTCCGGACTGGCTTTATCCCAGATTTACTAATATTATGACCTTGTTGGAAAGGATCAAACAAATTGAATTTATCTACCTAATCCCAGTTTTTCTTCGACAACATAAACATAATAAATTTAACACGAATGAAAGGGTCTTATGCCGACAAATAACGGCAATTTTGACAAACTCCTCTTGACAATCAATAATGTTTGTCTGACATTCGCAAGAGTGGGCAGCGGACCCACCCATCGTGATTTGAACCTGGGTTGCCTCGTCCAGTAGTCCAACACACTAACCACTGTGTCCACATCACTAGTGACGAATTTCAGAATACCGTAAATGCATGTAAATAAAAGTTTGATTGCCTTTCAACAACGGCCTTCTGTGTAAGCCAATACAAAGCTGCAAATTCGTTCACATTCATAAACAATTTAAAGAAGTTTTCATCTCGTTCTTATTCTTCTTTTGAAACGTGTAAATAATAGCATTTCGTCAAGTTTTACAATTCGAGCACAACAATGGAAATAACAAATAAAAGTGGCAGCTGAAGGCAAAATAACGCTACCAGAAGACTGAAATGATAAAGAAAATCGTAAGGCAAATGCTGGAAAAGAAAGCCTTAAGAAATCATCCCAGAGAGGTCGCATTCAAATATTTAAGGCAATTCCTAGTAGAACAAATCATTCTCATCCGTTATTCGTCTTATATAAATATTTTCTTCCTTTCTTCCTTTTTCTGTATATTTCAGTCAGAGAGAAACGGAAATTTGAAAATGGATAAAGAAACACGTTAAATCCGAAAACAAGCGAAGACAGCATTCCTCCGAGTGAGAGAAAACCACCATCATCATCATCATCATCATCATCATCATCATCATCATCATCATCATCATCATCATCATCATCATCATCATCATCATCATCATCATCATCATCATCATCATCATCATCATCATCATCATCATCATCATCATCATCATCATCATCATCATCATCATCATCATCATCATCATCATCATCATCATCATCATCATCATCATCATCATCATCATCATCATCATCATCATCATCATCATCATCATCATCATCATCATCATCATCATCATCATCATCATCTTCATCATCATCATCATCATCATCATCATCATCATCATCATCATCATCATCTGAATAAAGGTCATTACTCATACGCTCACAGAGTTATGCGACAAAGTTATAAGCAAATGCATTGTATGTGTGTTTGCACACATTGATGTTAGTAAAGGATGAAGTGAAATTCAATCTTCATTCGGATAGTTTGTTTGTTGGGATTTTATACATTTATTTATATTTTGGCACGAAGAATTTGTTCATATTTATTGAATGAAAGTCATTTTTCCTCTGGAACTTTTGCATTAGATTATGACCCTCTGGGACAGATGCTTATATTATGGTGAATACCTATATACATGTGTCTAAATGTATATGTACAATGTACATATTTTTACTTGTGATTGCGAGTTTTTTTCCTTCCACAAACATCAAATGGAATTGAATGTACGTAATTCATTGCTACAGTGAAAAAGTTTGATGATTGCCAAATTTCGGGGAATTTTGACACCAATATCATATTTCCTGTACAAATCTTCCTTTTTATAACGCTGTCACATTTGATTGAATCTATTATTATTGAATGAAATATGAGTTTTGCATGCAACATACGTGTAAAACCAGAGAGTGCGCGATTGGCTTATATTCTTTGTTTGGGGAATTAGGCCGACAGGCATCTCATACATGGGGTACGAAATAGGATGGTGGTCACATTGCAACTCCCAGGGGATACTCCATAGGATTGCACCCGATTTATTTAGCCTTATACCTACTTATTTGTTCACAATATATACTTAAAGAAGTTCTAAGATGTGGTAAATAACTGAAATAAAATTATAGGCAAGAAATTCACGGGATTAAAAAGCAATGCATTTGTATTAAAATCGAATTACTTGGAATCTTGTCAAAAGTCTATACCTATCTGTTTCTGATTAAAAACTAAAATGAGAATTATAAGGATTTAACTTCCTGTTATATAATATTTTAATACCTGCCTAGAATCGACAAGATGTACGAGTACATTCAAAATCGGTTATAACGACTTTCAAGGGACTGACGAATTTGGTCGTTATAAGCGATAGGTCGCTATAACCGATATCAAACTATTTATATACTTTCTTTTTTTCCCTAATTTTTCTTTGATCTTTAGCCATAAAATAATAAGAATACACATTTACAAATATACATTTACTGTTTATCAAAAAAAGTGGTAATATCTAATTGCTTAGTACAGAATTTTCTTCTTTGACTCATTTTCCGATAAGAAGGTACAACTTTTCGCCTCACAAACTTCTACAACCACTTGTCACACTAAAAAATTAGCCCTGAGTAAAACTTCCCCAACGTAGAACAAACTTCTACAAACGGTAACTGTAACATATCCCAGATTCTACGAACTTAGATACATCGCATCTATAGAGAATCAGTTTACCGTTCTAGAAAAAAAATCAGTTGCGCCAACAGCTACGTCGATTTTAGTCGTTATAACCGATATTAAATTTAAAAAAGGGTAAAATAGGTCGTTGTAAGCGATATGTCGTTATAAGCGATGTCGTTATAAGCGATTGTCGTTCAATGGAATTACAATTACGCTGATTCGGGACCTAAGAATTTGGTCGTTGTAACCGATACGTCGTTATAACCGATGTCATTATAAGCGATTTTGACTGTACTTGTACACGCATCGATAGCAGAGAGAGCAACACAAAAAGAAAACATAGCAGGGCATATTACACCAACCCACAACCGGTTAATTTGGTAGCAATAGCAATATACCATCCAATCACTGGTATTATATTGTAATACGAGTGAATAGACCATTTCTTCAAGCTATCTCTTTCTGAAGTGACGAATCCCTGTCACGTCAGAAAGAAATTGAATGATAAAATTGCAGAAATTTGCACAAATCGTATGGAATAATCATTGTGATTCTTAATGAAGTGAATATTGAAGTGAAAACAGAAGTTACTGAAGGGTAAAAACTAACAAATTATAGAGAAAAAACGTAAGAAAGTATGTTAAAGCAAAACAAACAATAAAAACTGTTAATATATTAGCCAAAAACGCTGTTCAATTGTATTTAGATGTGTAAAATGTATGTTTAGAAAATTGTTCAACTTATTTCCTTATAAACAAATATATTTTTTTGTCACAACGCGATTTCACTTATTTTTTTTCACTTTTATTTTTGGTACGGAATCTTTATATTGTTAACTTTTTAGTATTCCAAAATAGTGTCTGGATACTCCTTCTTAGTTCTGGAAATATGTTTTTGTTATAATTCGCTTTATTATAAACTTATTACGAGTTATTCGCAACAAAAACATTTTTTGCCAAAACTACGCGATTCTCACTTTTTCAGTTTTATTTTTTGTACACAATCATAATTATAATGTTAACTTTTAAGTATTCCAAAACGTGGTTTAGATACTCCTTCTTAGTTGCGGAACTTTTTGTTAAAATTGGATTGGTTTAAAACTTTTTTGGAAATATTCGCCAAGAACGTATTTTCTGCCATGCAAATTCGCCATTGTTTTCCTTCATTTCATTCACCTGTTGGTTTTTTTTTGTGTTCATTTGACACTGACGTTGTCGTGAGGTACTCTATTATAATAAAACCCAACTTTATAGAAAAAAAAGACACAAACATTAAATTAAAATTCTGTATCAAACAAAGCAAGAAATATTTCCCCCATTACAAAGGTTCAACTTCTACAATTCCATTCGGTTCTGATATTAAACTGGGAGATTTGTATATAAAATTGATACATTTTGTATCAGTGCGAAATTAAAGTGGTAACAGTGAAAATATTTTCGAAGCCAGTTCAACAGCAAACCTGATTTTTTCATTCATAAAAGTGTTGAAGAATTTTTGTAAATTGAAAACAGTTTTTGTATCAAAAATAAACCAAACCTATTTCTTTTGCACGCAATACAAATTTGTAGAATTTGTGGATTTTTTGAAATTGTTATGTGTTGAAAGTAAAAACACTTCTATATTGACATTATTTTAAGAAACCATGTGAGTGGTACTACAATAACAGTATTTGTTGTATGTAAATATGTAGAAATAAATACATAAATTGTTAACAGAAAATTGAAAAAGTATATGTTCATTGAATAACGCACCTGTCTAGGTTAGGTTAAGGTGGCTGTCAGCTAATAGCCAAAAGACTAAGACCACAGTGAGGTCCGTGGATCACGGGAGTATCTCCATCTACTCGCTAAAACATTTGTAGCTTCTAATGAAGCGCGATAGACTTCTAACATCTGTGTTAGCTAAGTCACTGAGTTCATTAAGGAAGAAGTCGCCTTGATAGAGATTTCTTTCATTAGAGAATGCAGGACATTTACAGAGAAGGTGAAGTGTAGTCCCCTCCTACTACTCGTCCCTGCACCTTCTACAGAAGTTATTTGAATAGACGCCAAGACTTGATGCGTGCTTGCCTACTAGACAGTGTTCTGTAATGAAACCTATAGCAGATCATAGAGCGTAGCAGATGGCCCTTACGTGGCCAAATCGCCAATGTGTAGGAGGCAAGTTCTCCTGCCGGATGATGACAATGTCACCCACCTGAAGGTTCGGTTCGCGTTTCTCCCATTTGCTTCGCGTTTGGAGTGTCACCAGGTATTCGTCGCTCCATCTCTGCCAAAAGTCTTGATGGATCTTTCGTATCCACTGATACTGCTTGAGCCGATTGAGTGGTACATCGGCGACCTGGGGTTCTGGAACCGCGATGAGTGGGTCTCCGATCAGGAAATCCCCTGAAGTCAGAGCCAGTTTGTCATCTGGGTCGTCGTGGAGTGGGACCAGCGGACGAGAGTTGAGACACGCCTCACTGCGTGCCGCCAGAGTGTGGAGCTCGTGATACCAAAGGGACTGGGTACCCACCAGTCGTTTCAAATGATGTTTGCCGGACTTCACTGCGGCTTCCCATAAACCACCTTGATGAGGAGCAGGCGGAGTTATGAAGTGTCATCTTGTCCCCGCGTGAGCCAGGGCTTGCTGATTATGTTCAGATTGAAATGCAGCCAAGTCTGCCTGCATGTAACAGTTAGCGCCCACAAATGCCGTGCCGTTGTCGCTGTAGAGGTCAGGGCAGGGTCCACGCCTGCTGGTGAATCGAGTGAAGGCATCCATGAATGCCTGGGATGATAGGTCCTCGATGACTTCAAGGTGCACTGCCTTCGTGGCCATGCAAACGAAGATCGCCAAATAGCTCTCGGCCGTGGTGCGGGAGCGCTTGGTACCAACTCGAAGTGTGAAAGGACCACAGTAATTAACGCCTGATGCCAAGAAAGGTCGTGCTGCGTTGACTCGCCGACTGGGGAGGGGGGCCATCTGCTGCCGAATTACCGCGCCGCGGTGTCTTCGACATATCACGCAATGGTGTAGTACAGTCCGTACCACCTGTCGACCTTGGAGGATCCAATATTTCATCTGCAGCATCAATTGCACCCCGCCATGTAGTGTCACCTGGTGCGCGTGACGGACCAGTAGGGTGACCAAAGCTCTGGCCTTTGGTAGCACGATTGGGAATCGTTGCTCGTCGGGGAGTGAGGCATTCGTGAGTCGCCCTCCGACTCGAAGAATACCCCGGGCGTCTAAGAATGGGTTCAGTGAGAGTACCGAACTGTTGCTGGGTAGTGGAGATCTATTCCGCAGCTGCTGGATCTCGGAGGGGAATGTCTATGCCTGTTCCAAGATAATCAGGCGTTCGAGCGCGTGGTTGAGCTCATCCGCTCCAACCACTGGTTTCCTTAGAAGGTGGTGAGACGTCTTTCGCCACCGGTAGAGATAGGTCACCGTGTGTATTAGCCGTTGGAGAGTGCTGAAGCGTTCAGCCAATGGTATAATAGCCCCGTCGTGACGCCTGGTTGTCAACTGGGGTATTGGGACGGCAACAACAGTGAAGACTGATGTCTTGAGCTCCGTCTGGATCTGGAACAAGTCATCGGCCTGGAGCTGCCCGGTTGGGCGTAGAGGTAGCGGTCCGGTAGCCAACCATGTCGGACCCTGCCACCACAAAGTATGTTGCAGCAGATCGGAAGCCCCAAGTCCTCTGCTCGCGCAATCAGCTGGATTCTGGGCGGCTCGAACATGATGCCAACGCTCTGGCGGTGTCAGTTCCTGGATCTGCCGCACTCGGTTAGCGTCATACGGCTTAGGAGTGCTGGATACTTTCCTCAACCAGCACAGCACGATGCTGGAATCGGAAAAAAGGTAATATGGTGTGGCTCGGATTCCGAGGGCATCTCGGACGTTCTCCAATGTGAGAGCAAGTAAGTGTGCGGCACAGAGTTCGAGACGTGGGATGTTAGCCCCCTTGATCGGGGCGACCTTGGTCCGGGCGGTCAGCAAGGAGACCTGCACCCGGTCGTCATCATATGCGGTCCTTAGGTAAATGACCGCTGCGTATGCTCTGGAGCTGGCATCGCAGAAACCATGGAGGATGGTGACATGCTGAAGTACCTGGGGACTCAGACTCGGTTGAGTGCCAAGAGCCCGTCTCGAAATGTGGTCCAAGTAGTGTGGAGTTCTGACGAGAGTGGGGCATCCCATGTGATGCCTGCAGTCCACAGCGTCTGGATGAACATCTGGCCAATGATGACCACTGGAGCCAAGAGACCAGTAGGTTCAAAGAGTTTCGCCACTTCGCTCAGGACCCGCTGTTTAGTGGGAGGGGGCCCTGAAGGTTCTAATTCCATCAGGAGGAAGAGCTCGTATGCTGCTGGATCCCAGCGTAGGCCAAGGACTGTTGCCGTTGGACACTCAAAGACAAGCTCTGTGGAAGAAGAAGAGGAAGGAGAGTTACTGACCAATTCAATTACCTGTGCGCTGTTGGAGTTCCATTTGCGCAACTGAAAGTGTCCAGCCAGGAGGACAGTGTTGATGTCGGAAGCCAGACCGACCGCCTCGGCAACGCTGTTGCAGCTCGTGAGGAGATCGTCCACGCAGAAAGCCCTCTCGATTGTGTCTTTGGCTGCTCGGGCGCGCTCCGGGTCCGGGTGCGCCTGATGGTTGTCTTGTGCGCACTGCACCATGGAACGCACTGAGGTGTATGGGCTGCCATACCGTAGGTAACCGTCGTCAGGCGGTAAACGTTCAGACGGTGATTCTCGCCAGAGAATACGCTGGTAGTTGCGATGTTCAGGAGCCTCCAATACTTGGCGCAACATCTTCTCCACGTCGGCGGTAAGAGCGACACTGTAGCATCGGAACCGGAAGATCACATTGACAAGTGAGTCTTGGATGGTGGGACCGACTAGCTGGACGTCGTTGAGTGAGACTCCAGATGTGGTCTTTGCAGAAGCGTTGAACACCACACGGAATTTGCTGATAACCGCGTGGTGTGGGATGTAGTAGCACCGGGGTGGTCGCCATGTTGACCGCCCCGCTCCATGCGCCCAAGTGACTCGTACTCCCTCACGAAGGCGAGGTACCTGTCTCGCAGCTCGGTGTTACCTTGGCGGCGCCGCTCCAAGCTGTAGAATTGTTGTAAGGCGGCTCGGTAGGAGTCGCCTAGTGCTGGGGCGTCGTGCCGGAAAGGGATTTGGACCATGTATCGCCCCTCCGGCGTGCGAGTGTGAGTGGCAGCGTAGTGGCGGCTGCACTCGTCCTCGCGTGTCTCGTCCAGTGAAACTTCTTCCAGTTTCCAGAAGTTCCTGCCTAGTTCTTCTAACGTAAAGTCAGGAGTGGCCTCCGATGAAAGCTGCGTGTGAAGTGTTCGGATTGGGCCTCGATGCTGCGCCAGTGCAGCTGGACCAAATACGAACCACCCTAAGTGAGTCGGCTGTGCGTGCGGTTCGTTGTGTCGTCCGTGGATGACCTCGTCTTGCACGAGGAGGCCCCATACATTAGCGCCAAGTAAGATGTGGATGGGTCCGGGGGTGCCCAGACGCCTGTCTGCCAGTGGCAGTCCCGCTAAGTGTGACCATACCGACACATTCACATGTGCCTCAGGTAGTATGGACGTGAGGTTGGGAAGGACCAAGGCCTTCACATTGATCGTATAGGAAGATTGGGTGGACCGAAGTGACAGCGTCACTTGGCCTTTCGCCATAGCGTGTTTGGAAGCGCCGATACCAAGCACGGCTACTTGCACCTTAGTTCTGCGGAGATGGAGTCTAGTGGTTAGTTGGTTTGTTATAAAACTTACCTGCGACCCAGGATCGCAGAGGGCTCGCACGAGGTGTTGCTCCGAGGTTGGACCGTATGCATAGCCGAGCGCCGTCGCTAGCAAAACGGTTGTGCCAGGATGGCTGAGTCACTCGAAGTCTTCGGGGTAGAAATCCGAAGGTGGCGGATTCCGGTTCTGGTGGTACTGCCAGTTCGATGGTCCAGGGTTGGATGACTGATCGTCAGATTCCCTACGCTGAGGACTTCCACTTACAGAAGCGGGTATGGTGTGGACGCCTACAATGCCGGCATAACGCGGTCGAGGGGCAGCGTGCAGCACTGTGTCCGGGCCGCAGGTAGTTGAAACACACCTCCGTAACCCGTGTAGCGCGGAGGCGTTGGTTGAGGTCCATGCGTTCAAATTATGGGCATTGATACAGCCGGTGCTGTCCTTGACAGTGTGCGCACTTATTCTCATTGGGGGTTGCGACGTGAGTCCTGGTCTGCCGCTGTCCCTGCGGCTCTGCCCGGGATGAGGTCGACCGGAAGAACTATCTCGGTCGACAAACTGTGAGCCCGCTGCGTCAGGAATGCCAAGAGGCTCGCCAGGGTCGGGATCTCCTTGGATGGGCAATGCATGCGCCATCCCTGCTGTGTTACCTTAGAGAGTCTGGCCACCACCAGAGGAACCGTGAGCGCATCCCAGTGTTCGACGGGCTGGTTCATGACGCGTAGCGCGCGTAACGACACCTGGACCGTGTCTGCTATGCGAAGTAGAGCTGCAGAAGTCTCCTCAGGTGCGGCTCGCATGTTGTAGAGGCGATAGACATGTGTTTCCGCTAGATTGCGCGGATTATCGTAGCGCTCCTTCAACTCCGCCCAGAGCTCCTCGTATCCACCAGAGTAAATATTGCCTACCACCCCCACATTCCCCGGGAGGACGGATGCGCGTAGCTTTTGCAGCTTGTACGCGGGTGGCAAGTCGGCTCGGTGTACCAGTGTTTCAAACGCGTCCTTGAACGCGAGCCAGTTGTGGAGATGTCCATCGTACGTCGGAATCTGGATAGATTCGAGTCTCATCTCGACTCTCGGTGGACCGGTCTCCTGATGTGTTTTGGGGTTCTCCCCATGGGACCCAACAAGTCGTCGTGCGTCTTCATGTCGCCGTTGAGAGTCTCTCCGATCAGAGCGTCATGCGCGACGTTGACCCGGTGGTATTGGGCGTCGAGAGCTCATCTCTCTTGGACGATCTGGAATTCGTCCAGATTGTGTACGTCCGATGCCGCGAGTCGTAAATCCTCTTGATCGCGGTGCACGCAGCGGAGCGACGGTTGATATCTGCCATTGTTCGTTCAGTTAGGGGTAGATGCAGTTAGTGAGGGGTGGCGCAAGGGTCCACTTATAGGGGTACACTTTGTAAGGGGTGACGCAAGGGTCCACTTATGGATTGCCGTAGGAGGCCACTTAGTTCAGGAGGTACACTTGAGGACACAAAGGATCACAAGGCTTCAATCACGAGGAAGCCAATCGCACCAAGAGCGATTCCAAGTGCCACGACAGCCACACACACGCACAGGGTCAAAAACTGGAGGAACGGGCAACGGTTGCCACACAACAACATTGACTACGTTACAGAGAATTCACTTCCTCACAGGAGGCACCAAAATGTCGCGGATTTAGACTTCCGAACTCTCCAGGATTGTGAGCGTGAATCTGTAATGAATCCCGAGGGCAGTTGCACCAAGAGGAATTGGAACGAAACTGTACCAACGAAACTGAACCAAGAGGAAAAAGACAAGTTAGTTCTTTTCACTACTTTTATTCTTTATTTGTTAATTGATAATGCACTACTTTATTGAATTTACTTGAACCGTTCCGTTGGACGAGACCGCTGCGCGTGAAGATGCAAGTTGACTGTGAATATTCTCCCTCAGAATATTTCCATCCAACCACCAAGTTGTTTGTCCACAAGCGCCGCGTCATCAGAACTCTCATCAAGTCCCAGAGGTGTAATGTGTCCAGCAACTGCGCCCACGTCCATGCCTTGGCTACCCATCTGCCCAACACGATAAGGGTGCCGATCGCCGCAATCACCATCAACACTCGTGGCTCTGGCATGTCGTAGATATTCTAAGAAATGTATATCTTTGTGCCAGCACTGTGGTGTTTATTTATCCAACCGATTGCCCACTGTCCACAGTCGCCCCATCGACGACGTGCAGTATCGGGCCACAATGCTGTGTGGGAAAAAAAATAATAAACACATCGACTCTTGTGTCGATATGTGATCGTGAGGAATGTGGCTGACGTTGGTGATAGGCGACAATGTATACATCCATTGCGAGAAATGGAATGTGCAGTGCATACATGTACCGTAAACGGAGTATTGGATGACGGACTGGTGGTGGGTTGGATGGCACGATGATGATTGCGTCAGCGGTCTGTGGAAGAAAGAATGTAGGTCATATTTAGGGCAACGACCCTACCATGCTCCTGGTTCGTGCCCGAACAGTCTCTATGCCCCGAAACCCAACAGAGGTGAATGTTGAACTACTCTCCCCAAGATATGAACGCCAGTCTAGGGCATGAAGTTTGAAGAGACTGAGTCCAGGGACTTTATCGCGGCTAGACTGTCGGAGACTATACGGATGTCCTTCGTGAATATCACTTTTCTCTTCAGCAACGACAAGACTTCCTCAATCGCCATGATTTTCGACTTGAATATGCTACATTGATCAGGAAGACGGAAAGAGAGACTAAAATTTAGTCTTTCTGAGAAAACACCCCCACCTACCCCATCACTAGTTTTTGATCCATTGCCGTAGAAGTGGGTCGATTTATCCTCCGTGAATGCATCATCCTCCCAGAATGATCTGGTGGGGATTGTGATTTGGAAGTTCTTTCCGAACTGTAATTGGGGTATGGTGTAGTCTATGTTTCTTGGTCGAGGCGTGTCAGATGAAGTAAAATGTCCAGTGCAGCGGAGGAGCATGAACATGTGGTAAAAAAGGGCAGGCTCTCAGTAGGAAAGGACAAGCTGTGTGTTTAAGCAGCTTTTCTAGCTGCATTTAAAAGGGCATCGTTTAGAGAGTATGTATAGGCAAAACGATAACCCACGTCCAGTGAACGAAGAACCGGTTCCACCAACCAGTATAAAATAGGGTTAAGTTCTCAAGCCGCCATGCAAGAAGGCAATCGTCATGTAGCAGTATGGCTTCTACCCCAGCAGATCGAACAATAGGCCACATTTTCTCACTTAGGCAAACCCTGGAAAAGGCCAACTGAGACTGACCACCTTCTCGCAACGAATTCAAGTCTATATAATATAGAATTCATTGTCATGAACTCTTCATAGTAAGCACATCCAACACAACGCAACACATCCATCTACGACGGTAGACGGATGACATCGACACTATTGTTAGCTCTAACATGCCGTTGTATAGACTTTCATGGCGTTCGAAGAACAAATGAAATTGTTTGGTTTTGAACATTACGGAGACAAAATGCCGTCAACAAACGAAAGGGCATCTGGTCATCAAATATAGGGCAAAACGTTGAAGTTTATAGCAATAACTTTGACGAAGTCAATTCCAAGAATGAAGATTCGAAAAGGAATTATTCTAGGAAACCGCTTCGAACTCGGTTTGGTAAGACTATTGAGTTTAAAACTCTTAACCCGGATGACCAAGTTAAAGCTCTGCAAAACAGGGCAAATGTAGCAGAAAATGTGGATATAGCCCAAACAGATAAAACGCGGCGACTAAATTGTCTCGGCCTTATCGAGCAAATTATGCCCCAGACATTCAATTGATAAGCCACAGGTCTTTAAAGGTAAGGAAGATTGAACCTCCATTTGTAATACTAAGTCATCACTGACGCCGCTGAACGATTGTAAGCAGAGCGTCCCGGATCAAGAGAATGAAATCCAATGAAAAGCTAACAAATGAAAGGCAAGCCTGTGACCAGCCAGAGTCTCTTTATGGTTCGGAAACACGTAACGTAAAAACAAGTAACTTAAAGGCATTACGAAAGCTATTTTATTCCTTTTGAATGCGAGTTCGCTTTACAATAACTGCAAAACAATTCCAAGTTTGTAAGTAATCCTCCTTTTTAAAACTTATTTAACTGAACCACCACTCAAGACGAAATACTTATTTTTTGGAATTCATATTGTTGTAAAAATATACAATTCAAAAAAATATAGAGTCAGCTGCTTCATGTTTAGGTTTACATAATGTAGCCACGCTTCCAAACAGCAGATGCCCGATGTCATATTGCGTTCCCAAAGGAGAATGCTAAAATGAGTGCCAAATACCATTGGTTGATATTATTTTAAAAACGTTATTTGATTCGTTATTCATTCCCCTCTCCAATAGCTGAACATTTTTAAAATGTTGTCATTCTATTAAATCAAAGTACCAACCAAATGTTTCTTCCAAGTTTTCAATTTATTCGCGGCCGAAAAAACTCATTCAAGGGATCTCTTATTTTTCTGAAATTTATGATAAATTACACGGTTCTGAGATTATGTGCTTGTGTATGGTCCCTTAAACAAACTTCTGGGCAAGAGAAGTGGATCACATTCCGTTTGTACGTAATCTAGGAAGCATTGGTTTACGAGCAATCCTTCCAACCTGATGCCTCTAAATCCAACTGGATGACAGCATAGGTGTCTTCCAAAATTTTTATAGGTTACAACGATTTTGTATTGGTCTTTGTTTATTTAAGATGATATATCTCTATATGCGTGTAGGTTCATGGGGTCTACACCGTTGTATGCTTCTTGATAAATCACGTCAATTATCTTATAGCAAATTAGGCCATTTTCCGATATTCTGGGATAAAGAAGGTGTTGCATTCACGAAAAAGTGATAAATATTATTGGCGTGAATTATTTTAACTTTGTTGTTGTTGCATTAGCTTTTACATGAGGATACTACTTCTTAAAGCCTAAACATTTTTGAAGAGAATACCCGCGTGACATAAAATATAAAAGGCACAATATTATACTGAGTAGAAATCACTCATAAAAAGATGTTGGAAGAATCATGATATTGGAAACGAATAAATTCTAAGCGGCATAGTAAGTGACAGTCTCGCAAGTCCCAACTAAATG
This sequence comes from Portevinia maculata, assembly GCA_949715645.1. Taxonomy (NCBI): domain Eukaryota; kingdom Metazoa; phylum Arthropoda; class Insecta; order Diptera; family Syrphidae; genus Portevinia; species Portevinia maculata. Next base: position 46,425,495 of record OX454528.1, on the reverse strand, counting down.
GTTAAATCGATTAATTTTTATATGGGCAGCTTGTGCTGCTTTTGTGCGGAAAGAAATCGAAATCATTGTGATATTCATCATTAATTCCTCATTCCCTACATACATAAGTGATATATTTGCAAGCTTCTTGCCACCCACTTATTACACAAACGTATACATCATAGGTTGTATAGTATGTTCGGTTTTTTGTAGTAGATATTGTGGGTGCAAGCTTATTCTTTTGCATTGAATAAAAGAATTTTACAGCAAGAAGAAAACCAAGTTCATGCTGTCAACAAACAAACGATACTCTCTTAAAACCGTAGAAACCTGACAAAGCAAAATCCGAACCCAGATGAGCAAATGCAAGCTCTTAGAAACAATGATTCTGCCAAACTCCTCATCCGATCCTGTGTTTGGGGAGGACGAATGAAGGAGAAAATACAACCATGAACTCTATGACCTCTATCAAAACGTGGATTTAGTCCAAAAACCTAAAACTTACCGGCCACACCGAATGAATGTACAGTCACACTTATGTAGACTCCCAGCACGCAAGTTCGAAGTACCGAGGAAGACAAAAGTTCCGATTTGAATACCAAACTCTCACTTCCAAATAACGAACTCTCCAGAGCGAAACTCTAAGAACTTGGAAAAAAAGCTCATAAGACTCTCACAATACTCTTTAACACTCTCACAACATAAATTACATCTCGTAGTACTCAGATTATTGCACCACAATACGATACAATACAATATTATTTTTTTATTTTTTTATTATTTATTTGAAATTGATTGTTGACATTTTGTATTTCTTATACTATACGTATTGAAATAGTGTCAAATGCCAATTCAAAGGACTTCATTACAAAGAGTTAAAATATTGGTGGGGTGACCCTTAAGACATTAACAAAAAGATATAGGATTATATAAAATGCATTTAAAAAATTACAATTCAAATTAAATTTAAATATTCATTTTAAAATAAAAAGAGAAAATAGAGAAAAAAAGACTAGCCACACCAAAATGTCAGAAAGAATAGCTTTCATATTACAGTAATTGAATTGGAAGAGCCAATGTTTTACACATTTCTTAAACTGTCCAGGAACGGTTAATGACCTGATTTGAAGGGGTAGTTTGTTGAAAAGGCGGCAGGATGAAACCAATTAAAAGTTACGAAAAGCAGTGGTACGGGAAAACGGTACGGTAACAACGTTTAATAAATTACGGCGTAAATTATAATCAGATATTAATCTAAAATTCATATTTCCCGATCTAATAAAAAAAGTTTTTAATACCTTGAAACAATACAAATGACGGACTGGAAGAATTTTCATAGCACTGAACAATGGAAAATTAGGATGTCGACGGTATTTATGGCTAATTTTTCTCAAAACATTTTTTTGTAAAACTAAAAGAGGCTGTATCTTATTCCGATATGTCCCGCCCCAACAGGCTATACCATATTGGAGTTTCGAGTGAAAAATGCCATAATAAATAATTTGTAATAGTTTCTCAGAGCAAATATTTTTTAAGTAAAAAAAAATGTCGGAGTGTGCAACGAAAATATTTTTTCAAAGACTGCGTGTGGTTTACAAAGTTCATTTTATAGTCAATAATGAGTCCCAAGTATTTGAACTCTTCTACCCTCTCCACTAAAAAAACACTCATCACTACAATGTAGCATGTTACTAAACGTGGGACAAGATGAAGCAGCCAATTAGTTTGAACTTTTTGCAACCCGTAGAGTGAAAGTAAAACTCCGCAAAAGGGTCAGTTGTGGTCGATAGGTTAAACAACATTATTTAAGTTTTAGAACTAATTCTCAGTCTATGTTCCGCGAACCAGATCATGATCCTTTAAGTCCCAGTTGATATCAGAAACAAAATTTTAAGCACTATCTTCACCGTAGGAACAGCAAACATCATCCGCGAAGGCAGTAAGTGTACCCTTAAAATCAGGTTCAAAAAGAGAACTAATGTATTTTGTCATCAATTTTAACTCTTTGCGATCTAATTGAAAGATAGGATCTGAACCACTCGAGCATAAAACCACGAATTCCTGTTTTTTCTAGTTTATTCAACAAGATGATGTGATTAACCATATCGAAGGCTTTGGTAATGTCCACAAATAAACCTGCAGTGAACTCTTTTGCATCAAGGTTGGAGAAAACAATGGAGCAAACATTTATTAGGGAATCTTCAGTACAGAAGGGCTGAAGAACTTGTTTTTGTTTAAAAAACATAACAGTCTTATTTTAACAATTTTTTCGAAAGCTTTACTAAAAATGGAAAGGAGTAAAATTGGCCTGTAATAATCGATAAAAAAAATAATAATAATAATACCTACTGTGGTGTTATTTCTGCAGTGTAGGTGCCACTTCACCTTGGAGCCTACCGCCCTAAGCCGTATAAAGCGCGGCCCGCTCTGTCGTGCTAGTTAAAGCGCAGCTCGCTGAAAAGAAGGCAAATTACTGCCACAATAGTAAAGAGTCAAGAAGTGTGTTCAAGACTGACTTTTATTCATGCAAATCCACTCTATTTATACTACAATTCTTAATACTAAATTATGCTATCCTAAGCAATACTTATTCTAACGTTTGATTCATAACATGTGAATCTGATTCAGTTGACCCATATATAATGTGTGGTGGGTGCAATGAATAAAAATGTAAACAATAGCAAACACATGAACTTACGCGAACCCATTTGTACATAAAAAAAAAACAATATTATTAACTTATAGATATTATATTTTATAATTATATTAATATTAGCTTTAAGATTGAAGTATTGTTATCATTATCCGTATTCTTAAGTACTACAAAAGACTGAGTCTTATTTGTACATTGGTTCCAAATACAGTGAACATTAGAAAACGTGAACCACCCAAAACGTGAACTACCCCAAAACGTGAACACTATATTTTTTACATTGACTGCTCTAAAACTTGAATAAATCGAAAAGCTCTAAAACGTGAACAGAAATTTTTTCAAACATATGTAAGCGGACTAATGCTGAAAGAAAAAGCTAAGGATTTACATTCAAAAATAAAGGAAAATTAGGGTGTTTTTTTGGCAAGTGATGGATGGTTAAGTGGTTTTAAAAAACGATATATCGTTCGACTTCTAAAAATAACTGGTGAGAAGCTATCATCGCAGCCTCACTTAGTTGATCCGTTTAAATTTAAACTAAAAAAAAATTGAAGAAATGGGACTGTGTAAAGATCAATTATCTAATGCGGATGAGTCTGGCTTGTTCTGGAAACTTTTGCCACAGAAAACCTACGTTTCAACATAGAAGCAGGGATTTACTTTCTTGTGTTGCGCAATGCTTCAGGCACACACAGGCTTAAGTTGTTAGTTAGAGGAAAGGCGAAAAATCCCCGCTGCTTCAAAAACTTTGCTTGTCCGACCGAATACAAAAGCTCCAAATCGTCTTGGAAGACTACTTCAATTTTCATGCAGTGGTTCCACCACTCCTTTGTACCACAGGTAAACATTTTACTTATCCAATTGAAACATAAATGTTTTTAAAATTTGGACTTTAGGTTAAAGCTTTTCTGTGTCAAAAAAACTTGCCACATAAGGTTCTTCTATTATTAGATAACGCACCAACTCATCCTAGTGAGAGTGAGCTGAAATCGGAAGATGGGATTATAATCGCCATGTTCATGCCGCCTAATGTAACTCCGCTCATCCAACCTATGGATCAGAATGCCAGAAACAGTTTGCTAGCATCGATTGCAGCAAAGGACTCTAATCTTATTGAGTGCATGCAACGCTTGACCTTGAAAGAAGCTGTTATTCTCTTAGAAGACTCATGGAATAGAGTCAGCACAGAGACTTTAACTAAATGCAGGGCCAATATTTTAAGTTTTTTTAGAAAATGAGTAGAATGATGAGGACAATATTCCGTTGAGTATTTTGAAGGAAAATGGGACTCTGAGCTTAAGCCGTTGATAACATCTACAATACTACTTCTTCAAAGTTTGAATCCTCAGGCTTGTTATAGATTTGATTAAATTTTAATCAAATTACCAGCTTCAAATTTAACTGCAGGTTGACTATCCGTTATTAGTTGTTGTTGAGGAGTGGAATGAAGAATTGAAATGAAATGAAATGAAATTTTGAATTTGAACCGTCTCAGAACCATGAACACGAACAGGAGGAAGACGACGATGCTTATGTTGAGAACGGATATGTTCAAAAAGTTAGCGCAACTGAATCAGTTGAAATTTTTAACAAGGCTTTGAAATTGTGTGCTGATTCAAAAGTTGACCAAAGCGACATAAACGTACTTAGACGCCTAAGAGAAAATGCAGTGTTTCAAATGTTGGGGAAAATACAACAGAAAAAAATTACAGATTTTTTTTTGATAAATAAACCTACTACAAGCAAAAAGTAGATAAAATGTAAGAAAATGTGTTTTTTTTTAAGAGCACCGGTAAGACAATATGGTAGGAATATAATTTTAATCATAAAATGTTACATTGCAAAACATGAACAATCTCAAAAACATGAACACCCTTGGTTTTAATTAGTTCACGTTTTCCAATGTTCAATGTAAATTGAAATTGAAATTGAAATTGAATTGCTCATGTCCTCTGCTGGACCTTTTTTAAAGAGAGGCACTACGTCCACACATTTGAGAGCACAAGGAAAAACTCCAGAAAATATGCTTCGGTTAAAAATAACTGCTAGTACATCTACAAATTTTGGTGGGGGCGATAGCCCCCATTTATTAGGCTTAATACAAGCTAAAACTAACATAATGACTTAAAGCTAAAAACATACTTAAAATTAAGACATGGAAAACCTTAAAAATAAGACTTAGAGGCTAAGGAAGATTAAGGAGATCGGTTTTTAGGGAGGTAGAGCTGCGGTTAAAGTCGAAAATAGTGAGGTTTAAGTTAACCTTTCTCAGCATGCGAGAGATTGGTTCGTTAGAGCCATAGGAGGTGTGGTGGGATGGAAGATAGAAGAGGCGGGGGCAACGTAGACTACGAGGGTTAGTATTAAAGCAGATAGAGTTATAAAGAGACGCGCAATCTACCAAACCTGAGAGTAGTCGGTGAATGAAAAGAATGTCTGCTGCGTCCCTGCGTTCCTGAAGTGTATTGAGGTTAATGAGTTTGAGACGGTCACGATAAGGAGGTAAGATTAGGTGATCATTCCAAGGAAGGCCACGAAGAGCAAATCGAAGAAATCGACGTTGGATGCTCTCGATTCTTGAAACATGAACTTGTTGAAAGGGACACCACGCTTGGCTAGCGTACTCGAGGAGGGGGCGAACGAAGGTGATGTATAACGATCTGGTCACATACGGGTCGCAGAATTCTTTGGACCATCTTTTAACGAAGCCAAGTGATGAGTTTGCTTTGGTAATTATCTCATCTATATGTGAGCGGAAATTAAGCTCCCTGTCGCATAAAATGCCAAGGTCACGAATGGATTGCACGAGGGAAATAGGTTGGCCGAGAAGAAGGTAAATTCGAGCAGCAGACTTATTGCTTTTACGTGAGAAGGTAATAGATTGACATTTGGAGACATTAAGTTCTAAACAGTTTTTAAGGCACCAGGTGGAAAAACAGTTCAAGTCTTCTTGAAGGAGACCGGAGTCAAGGTGTGAGGAAATGGGTTTGAAAAATTTGGTGTCGTCAGCATAGAGAGAGAGAGGAGTTTCGAATGACCCTTTCAAGATCGTTAATTGTTAGAATGAAAAGAAGGGGACCTAGGTGACTACCTTGAGGAACACCCGAGCTGGCTAAGATAGGGGCCGAGAGAACGCACCTAAACCGAACACTATAAAAACGGTTTTCCAGGTATGAAGAAATCCATTTTAACAATATGGGTTCGAAGCCGAGGGCAGACAATTTGAAAAGTATTAATTTATGGGAAATCTTATCAAAAGCCTTACTGAAGTCGGTTGTAATAACGTCGACTTCTTTGCCGCTTTCTAGAGCAGAGAGTGTAGAGGATATGAATTCGATAAGATTAGTTGTTGTTGATCTACCTTTCAGAAAACCGTGCTGGTTTGGGGAAATAATGGACTTGCACTTGAAGCTTAAGACTTCATACAACAAACTTTCGAAGAGTTTGGGAATATGAGAAAGTTTTGCTATGGGGCGGTAATTAGTTACTTCTTTCTTGGATCCCTTTTTGTGTGTCGGTGTTAAGAAAGAGGACTTCCATATCTGAGGGAATTCCCCTTGAGAGAGTGATAGTTGAAAGAGATATGAAAGGGGGAGGGAAAGACTAGAGGAGCATTTTTTAAGAAATATTGCAGGGAGGCCATCTGGGCCTGGAGAGTATTCATCGTTAAGATTTTGCAGCTTATTTTCTATTTCTGTATGATCAAAACTTTGAGATAGAGAAGGACCAAAGGAGAAGTTTTGAAGATATTCGAAATAAGAGGGATCCGGAACAAAGGTGTTGTCGGCGAAAGACTGCTTAAAAAAAGAAGCAAACATGTTGGCAATGGTGGAAGGGTCGGAGGATGATATGTTTTCATATGAGAGGGATGGAGGAAAACCGTCCGACTTTTTTTTATAGTTAACAAATTGGAAAAATGACTTTGGGTCGTTTATAAGCTTGGTTTGTGCACTATTAAGATGGTGTTGGTATAGGGAGTCGTATAGCTGAGTGAATTGAAGGTATACACCGAGATAGTTGGAATAGTCCGAGTAAGAATTTGTTCGAAGGAAGACTGCCCATAATTTGTTTCTCTTGTTACGTAGAGACCGAAGTCTTCGATTGTACCAAGGGGGACTTGTAGAAGGGGTTTTGTTGCGGGAAAACAGCACATAAAGGGAAATTGAATTAAATAGTTCTCTGTAGAAAATGGAGAGAGCATCATTAATAGATAGATTTGCGAACTCAAAAGTACACTTGCTAAGATATTCGTTAATTTTGGGGAAACTGGCTTTATGAAAGTCGTAAGAGTGTCCGGCTGCCGGAGAAATGGGCTTGATAGGAGAGTCGAGGAAAAGAGAAAGAAGAAGAGGTGGGTGAAATCTATCTATGGTCGATAGGGCTAAGGGACACTGCGAGACAGAGGAGTTTATAGGGTCAGTAGAGAAGATAAGATCTAATTGCCTACCCATAAAGTTGGAGATCCCACTGATTTGACATAAACCTGAGTCTGTCATCCCATCCAAGAAAATACATTCCTTACTTGAGTTGGGGTTTGAGGCGCTGAAAAAAGATTCGTCATCTGATAGGGTCCAGTGCAGCCGGGGTAGATTAAAGTCGCCAAATATAATAATATCATCAAGGGAATCCGATATGTTAATTATATGATCGATTGCAACGATAGCGAGTTGGTAGGATTCGATAGGTTGAGCCGGGAGTATGTAAAAACACAGAACGTATAAAGCCTTGCTGGGGAGTTCTATTCGTAATGAAACGAAGTCAAGCTTGGAAGAAGTAGACGTAGCGATTAAGGAGGCGTCAAGGTCGTTTTTGATGGCCAGTAGGACGCCACGGCAAGGAGAGTCGTTTATTGGACGAGTATGGTCATCGTCACGAAAAACATTAAAAGTAGGAGGGAATAGCTCATGGTTCTTTATATCGGGAATTAGATTGGTTTCAGTCAGAGCGTATATATCGAAGGGGAGAGTATGAGATTGGCGTAGGACATCGCGGGTCTTAGATCGAAGTCCTCTAACATTCTGATAATAAAAAGTAAGAGGAAGTGTAGGGGTGGGTAGGTTATGGCTCATACCAACTGTGTTGAGAGGTTCACATGTTAAGTTAGGGACGAAAATAATTTTTAAAATCGATGCGAGTTTTTTGTAAGTGCGAAATGCGTCTGGAGTTAATATGAGATGCATAAGCCTCTAAGTTATTGGTCACGGTTGTCGGGGAAATATTGAAACTATCATGAAAGCGAAAATAAATTTCTTTCAAAGCTTGAGAATTTGTGGGGAGACCTTCCTTTTGAATCGAAATTTGTACGTTGGTTTTGGTCTTACCGTCGATACATACTGATTCAGGCTTATCATGTAAATATGCAAGGAATAACCGAACGTTTTCAAATAGCCTGTGATCTCTTAGACGTGCCATTACATATCGGCTATCTAGGTCTTTGATCAAGGAAGTGGGATCAACAAATTTAGAGGTTAGTTTAACTTTAGGTGGATGAAGCGGGTCGAAAGTCACGGGGGTATCGGTAAGAGCAGGTGAAACATTTTGGGGTGTATCACTAGTAGTGGAAGTCGATGGGAGGTGATTTGTGGGTGTGGATGGAGAGGTTTGGTTGATGATGTGGGATAGAACGAAGTTTGGATAATTTGTCCCGGATGAAGTATTTAAGGGAGAGGGCTTTAGAGGCGAACTTAATTCTGGCAGTAAGTTGAAACATACACGCTTAGGTAACGAATTACCGGGGCAGCTTTTTAAAATAGGTTGGGAGAAATTGGGAAAGATTCCTGTTTTAAAAGACCAGTTGGGATCGGAGGAGATCAAAGAGGGAGGCTTATTACTAACATTGGGAGAAGAGGAAGATGGCTTTTTATTAGAGGGAGGATTTTTAGAATTATTCGTCTTAGGGCTGGTTTTAATCTTACGCTTATATAATTTGTTGCTCCACTTCATCAGCTTCATCTCGTTTAATTTAAAAAAATCCTGGTCGGGGTTCCAAAATAGCCAGGTATATTTAGTGGGAATGCTGAGTTTGAAATAGCTGTCCCATTTAGAATTTGCTGGGACGATTTTATTGCAATTCTCAATGTTTACACCAAATTTCTTTTGGAACAGGTTCTGAATCCAGGAAACGTCAGCATGATGAGGAGCGCCTTTGATAACAAAAGTTGTACAGTCAACGTTGCGCTCGTTGCTTCTGGTTAATTTTTTGATCCTATATTCCCATTCGGAAACAGTCCAGGTAGTCCCGAGACGATTTATAAGGGCGCTGGAATCAGTAGTCGGTAGGTCGGTTATCGGTATAGTTGGCGAAGGAGGTGATGTTGGTAATAGGATGGCAGCTGTTTGAGTTTCAGGTGGTGCTGTAGCGGAGGTGGGCACATCATCGGTATGAAGATCAGCGCCAGAATCACGAAGCTCAGACAAAATTGAAGCATTGTAAACTAACGGAATATGGTCTTGGTTAATGTCAGAAAAAGTGTCAATTTTGCTAGCTACTGACTTCAGTTCATCGACTATGCCTCCTATTGTTCGGCGGGTTGCAGACAGGTTGTCACTAATAACATCGATTTTATCAAGCACTATATTGATAACTGGCGAAAAGTCAGGAACGGAGTAATTAAGTGGTGTGACCGATTTAGATGAGCTTAGGCAGAAGAGATCAATGTTAGTTCGTAGAGAGTTTATCGATGTAGTAATTTCCTTGATTGTGCTTGAATTCCGAAGGGCCTCAAGTAGGTCGTTTTTGAGCTCTATATTGTTGTTAGGGGACGTATCTTTACAATACATTGAGACCTTCAGCTGCTTTTCGATGCTTAGGAACTTTGATTTGTAGAACGCGTCTGATGAGTCAATCGCATTACTGAGTTCATCAACACTTTTAATGACTAGATCGAACTTCGACACTTGATCTATCATTTTTTTTGTTTGCAAGGCAATGTCATGGAATGTCGAATTCATGGACTCATTCAAGCATTTGATGGCAATCATAATATGCGGGAGCGTTATTTGTTTACACTCATCACACAAATAATGGAAAATACCCGTGTATTCTTTAAGGTAGGTAACAGATCGCTTTTTTAATCCAATGCAAGTTGGGTGAAAAGAATTGGAACAAATTCCGCTACAGGTGACCCATTCGGTTTCATCAGAAACACAATTTGCGTAACACTTAAACATTGTTAGTAGGTCGGGAAAACCGTAAACAAAAACGTTCGCAAGAATTGATTTAGCGGAAAAGGAGGTCAGCAAAAAAGTGCATGTATAAGAAAAAATTCGCGAAGGTACACACCGGCGAATAACTGATTAAGCGGAAAAGTTGATAAAAAGAATACGGAGAAAATAAAAGCACGACTTGACTGGTTGGCGGTTGAATACGGAAAGAAACATCCGATGCGTTTTATAACCGTATTCGAGATGCCATTATAGCCGCAAGCATTAGAACCGTTAAGGGACCCAATGACTTTTAAAATTTCAAATGCAGATATAGGCTTAAAGGAGAAACTATTACAATTCAAATACTCCCCACTGTAATAGTAACACGAACAACTCAGTTGACCTGTTTGTAAAGACAAATTGTTGGCTATTGACGAAAAGTAATTATTGAAAGCGTTAGCAACATCGAATTCGTCAGACACATTACAGCCATTAGTTAGAATTGTTGTAGGCTTGGAAGAACACGAAGACATTTTTAAAATACTATTAACAACTTGCCATTCACTCTTAAGATTACCTTTAGCAAAAAAGAAACGATTTTTATAGTAGTCGTCACGGCTCTAACGAATTTCTTTTTTAAGCCTAGAACATAATTGTTTATATTGATCACTCAATCTATAGTTGTTAGGGTTTCTTAAACATTTGATTCTTAATTTGTTTTTTCTCTTAACTTTTTTAACCAGAAGGTTTGAAATCCAGGGCTTAAGTCTTTTGCCTGAATTTTTTAGAGACACAACAGAAGTACAGTCGTCAATGGGTTTACTAAGTGCATTAAGAAATAGTGAATACGAAACAGAGCTATATCTTTCCGCGTAAACCTCATCCCAAAACTCAAAAAAAAAAAAACAGATTTCTTTTAAGTTTAACAAAATCAATTTTGTTCACTCTTTTAGGGACACTTTCCCCAACACTAGCTTTTTTAAATGAACCAATGTTAACCAAATACGCTGTCATAGAGTTGGTGCCGTGACATAACCCCAAGCGTCATAAGCCCAAATTTTGAAATTTGGCCTTATGTCGCATTGTGAAAGTGACATAAGGCTAAATATTAGCATTTGGTATTATGACACATTGGAAAAGCGTCATAAGGCCAATTTGGCTTTATGACACTTTGGCTTGGTGCTGTTTTCAACAATTTGACCTCGCACCTACGCCAAAGCAAACAGTGACCCTAAGCAGGGGGGTTGCAGGGGGGCAGCATGGCCCCCCATACGCATTGCACTGTTTATGGGATTAGTTACGGAATCGCTAGTAGATTCCATAAGCAGTGTAATCCGTTTGGGGGGCATGCTGCCACTTTCAAAAAGCGACATAAGGCCAAATTTCGAGATTTGGGCTTATGACGATTGGGGTTATGTCACGGCACCCATAGAGTTATCAGTTGTATTTAGATCGAAAAGGCCACTTTCGAAGGAGCTCAATGAGATATTGGTCAATCGTCCATAAATGTGATCCAAACATCTTCCAGAGACCATCCTAGTGGGTTCATTGATAAAACTGGCAAGTTAAAAACCATATCGTTTTTATCCAGTAAATTGAGGTTGAAATTCCCTAAGACAATTAAGTTACTTGCTTTTTGCTTATCTAACAGAAGAGAAAATTCTTCAATGAGCGCCACAACATTAAACATATTATGCAACCTATAAACACATAAAAAAACGTACTCAACATCATTAATTTGGATTGAAACTTTAAGAATATCAGTACTAAGGAAATCTATACTTTTTACGTCCTCAATCACGTACTCATCTTTTAGAAAACAACCGACACCGCCAGCAGCATAACTTTCCATTGTGTTCGCAAGGAACTTAAAGCCCGGTAAATGATAATCATTTTTCTCAAAACTATGATCCAAATTTCAGAAACAATAACCACATCTGGAATGCTAGCGAATGAATCACGGTGTGTAATAAGTGATGAAAAATTTTCTCGCATGGTTCTGACATTTTGATGGACAACAAAAAGCTTTTTTTACAATATGTACTATCAGTGAACACATTATTACAGCAGTTATTTAGTTCGAGGATTGAGAAGTCATCTATTATAGCATCATCATTAAGATTCATTAAATCAATTTGAAATAAAAAACATAGGGGCGGGCTACAGTCCGCTTGGGCGAACTGTTGGATACCCTATTCTTATTCCTATATCTCATAAGTGGGCGTGAAATTTAAAGGATTTTATCGAAAAAACTAAGCTTTTGTAAATAAAAACGCTCCCTAGCTCAAACTTTGGTTTTTCAATAAAATTGTTTTATTTAATTGTGGGCGTGTCAGTAGGCGGATTTAAAAAAAATTTAAGTATGAGCATAAAGGGCACCTAGAGAGTATATACTATAAATTTCAGCTCCCTAGCTCAAACTTTGGACTTTAAAAAATAAAAAAAAAATAATTGTGGGCGTGTCAGTAGGCGGATTTTGAAAATATTTACACATGAGCATAAAGGGCCCCTAGAGAGTATATATTAAAAATTTCAGCTCCCTAGCTCAAATTTTGGTTTTTCAAAAAAAATATTTTATTTAATTGTGGGCGGATTTTGAAAATTTTATGTCCCAAGCAGTTTTATGGGCCAAAGATCATATATAAAAAATTTCAGCTTTCTAGCTCAAAATTCAATTTTTCCCAAAATTTGTTTTATTTAATTGTGGGCGTGTCAGTGGGCGGATTTTGAAAATTTTATGTCCCAATCAGTTTTATGGGCCATAGATCATATATAAAAAAATTCAGCTCTCTAGCACAAAATTCGATTTTTTCCAAAATTTTGTTTTTTTGAGTTTGTGGGCGTGTCTGTGGGCGGATTTCAAAAATTCTTAAACTTGATTATTTCGGGACCCTAGAGAGTATATGGTTAAAATTTCAGCTCTCTAGGTCCAGTTTAAAGGCCTAATTTTTGCCGACGGACGGACGGACGGACGGACATGGCTAGATCGACATTACTATCGATGCTGATCATAAATATAGTAACTTTTAGGGGTCTACGGGCAATATTAAGGTATGTTACAAACTATGCGTCAAAATTAATATACCCCTAGAATAGGGTATAAACATAGGGACGGGCTACAGTCCGCTTGTGCGAACTGTTGGATACCCTATTCTTATTCCTATCGCTCAGAGAGTATATATTATAAATTTCAGCTCCCTAGCTCACTTTGATTTTTGAAAAAAAAAAAAATTAAATTGTGGGCGTGTCAGTGGGCGGATTTCGAAAATATTTACACATGAGCATAAAGAGCCCCCTAGAGAGTATATATTATAAATTGCAGCCCTAGCTCAAACTTTTCATTTTCAAAAAAGATTTTTTTTTAAAATGTGGGCGTGTCAGTAGGCGGATTTTGAAAATATTTACACATGAGCTTAAAGGGCCCCTAAAGAGTATATATTATAAATTTCAGCTCCCTAGCTCAAATTTTGGTTTTTCAATAAAATTGCTTTATTTATTTGTGGGCGTGTCATTGGGCGGATTTTAAAAATTGTATATCCCGAGCAGTTTTAGGAGTCATAGATCATGTATAAAAAATTTCAGCTTTCTAGCTCAAAATTCGATTTTTTCCAAAATTTTGTTTTTTTGAGTTTGTGGGCGTGTCTGTGGGCGGATTTCAAAAATTCGTAAACTTGATTATTTCGGGACCCTAGAGAGTATATGGTTAAAATTTCAGCTCTCTAGGCCCAGTTTAAAGGCCTAATTTTTGCCGACAGACGGACGGACGGACGGACATGGCTATATCGACATTACTATCGATGCTGATCATAAATATAGTAACTTTTAGGGGTCTACGGGCAATATTAAGGTATGTTACAAACTATGCGTCAAAATTAATATACCCCTAGAATAGGGTATAATAATACGCACTAAATAAGTGCAAGATCGTTGAATGATCTAACAAAAATAACTTTTCCATCCTCGACCTTCCTAACAAGAATCTGGTTGTCTTTGAACCATGCAAATTTATAATTTTTCCGCTTTCTTACTTCTTTTGTTTGCATAAAGAGAGCGCGTGTGTAGTTTGTAAGTGCATCATTTATGAAAAAGCTGGTTCCTTTGCCTCTGCCGCTGCTGCTGCCTTCGCTACTGTTGTTTGTTACTGTTCCCGCTCACAAAAATGTTTATGTTTGTTTTTGTTCTTCGTTTTCGTTCTTCGTAGTTTAGTTTGTTTTTGTTCTTCGTTTTTTCGCTTATTATCCGCTTCTTGGTAGCTACCAGAGAGACGTACACAGATGATGTTGTTGTGCGAAGAGCCGCTTTTTATACCCTATTCTAGGGGTATATTAATTTTGACGCATAGTTTGTAACATACCTTAATATTGCCCGTAGACCCCTAAAAGTTACTATATTTATGATCAGCATCGATAGTAATGTCGATCTAGCCATGTCCGTCCGTCGCCAAAAATTATGCCTTTAAACTGGACCTAGAGAGCTGAAATTTTATCCATATACTCTCTAGGGTCCCGAAATAATCAAGTTTACGAATTTTTGAAATCCGCCCACAAACACGCCCACAAACTCAAAAAAAAAAACAAAATTTTGGAAAAAATCGAATTTTGAGCTAGAAAGCTGAAATTTTTTATATATGATCTATGACTCCTAAAACTGCTCGGGATAAAATTTTTTCAAAATCCGCCCACTGACACGCCCACAAATAAATAAAACATTTTTTTTGAAAATCCAAGGTTTGAGCTAGGGAGCTGAAATTTATAATATATACTCTCTAGGCCCTTTATGCTCATGTGTAAATATTTTCAAAATCCGCCCACTGGCACGCCCACAATTATTTTTATTTTATTTTTTGAAAATTCAAAGTGCGCTAGGGAGCTGAAATTTATAATATATACTCTCTAGGGGCCCGTTATGCTCACGTGTTAATTTTTTTTAAATCCGCCTTCTGACACGCCCACAATTAAATAAAACAATTTTATTGAAACACCCAAGTTTGAGCTAGGGAGCTTTTTTTCATAAAATCCTTTAAATGTTATATAACAAAATATGTAGAGCGTTCTTAACAATTCAACCATACTTAGACTTTTGTCACGCCCACTTATGAGGGATAGGAATAAGAATAGGGTATCCAACAGTTCGCCCAAGCGGACTGTAGCCCGTCCCTATGTTTTCTCCTTTGTTTCTCACTTTCGTAACTAAGCATTTTTCAATTTTACCGTCGGGAATATCAATTTTCCGTTTTCGTCCGTGACATTTGACACTCCCACAATTTCAATGCAGTTGCTCAGAAGGTTTTGTTGTTGCAGTTGCTGGGAAGGTTTTGTTGTTGCCTGTTCTCTAATAATTCCACTTATGCCTTCAACTCTGTGTTTTGAGTCCTTAGCTCGTTTAATGAGGCTAGAAAACACTTATTTGTTTCTTCCAGTTGAGAAAGCTTCAGGTAAATCATTTGCAGAGTGTATACGCCGTCATCATGATGTGCGTCCAATGCAATTGCTGCCGATGGGCCGTTGTTACATGGGCTATGCATTTTTGTACCATTCGAAGAAGATGACGCACTTTTCTGACTTGATTCACACTGCTTGTTGTTGTTGTCCAGGCGAGTGCTCAACGGATCCTTTTACAACCGTGTTCAAACAGTTCTTCACTGACCAAACAAATTTTCTCAAATCAGGAAAACTTTCATTTCACCAGTTTACAAAAAAGGTCAAACTATCGACCAATTGCTAGGCTTTCGCTAACACCCAAGGTTTTTGAAAGTATGTATGATGTAAGATTCATTATCCTTCCACCATCAGCATGGATTCCTCAATGGTAGATCTTCAACAACCAACCTGGTTAATTTCCGGTCCATCACTCTTTCTGCATTAGAAAGTGGCAATGAGGTGGATTTAATCGCTACTGACTTCAGTAAGGCATTTGACAAATTTGACAATCTCATCGTTTGGTTCTTTTCAAACTCTCTTTACTTTGCTTCAATTCCTTACTATTGTTTTTGTTTTTTTTTATAGTTTTGCGTACGCTACCGGGGCTTTTCTGTAATTGTTACAGTACCCTTACAGTGTAAGCACAGCGCATGCATTTTTTTATTTTTGGTGCTGCAAACAAATTGTTCATTGCCTGTTTTTAGGTGCTGCTTATTACATTTTTGAAAGAGTAGGAATTAAGTATAGAAGTTTTGGTGCTTTTGTAGCATTTTTTCTCGACGGGTGGCACCTATATTTATTTAGGGAGATCTGTATTTTTAAAATTATGTCCCTGGTCGGAGTTCGAACGCGCCACCTGCCAACAAGTGAATACACTACCATCGCACAATTGCCATCCCCTGAATTCTTTTTCATCCTACCTCGAGAACCGATTTTATAATGTTCGCCTTCGCTCTCTTCTCTCTTTGCCTTTCACAGCAACCTCTGGTGTTCCCAAGGTAGCCACCTTGGCCCTCTGATTTTTATGAATAATTCCAGCAAAAAATGTTCCTGACAACATCGTTAAATTTTTACTCCATCTTCCTCTATGCCGACGAGGCTAAATTATTTAAAATAATTTCTTGTTCACACGACTCTGATCTTCTTCAAGAAGACCTGAATAGTTTTTCGGTTTGGTGCCTACAAAAACTGTATAGAAGCTACCTTCACACAGGCCGATGTTGTGTGTTGCCTCTGGCTCGTTGCTCGTGCGAATACATTCTCAGGTACTGATGATCGGTTTATTTGATTATAGCTGAACATGCTCGCCTTGCTTCGCCAGTCTGCAATACTTGCTGATAAGAACTGATAAAGAAAACGTCGAAAGTGTCCCTTCCCATTATATGGATACTAGGGGTCGCCCCATGGTCGAAATTCGACCAATTTAATCTATAAGTTGAAAAAAAGTCGACTGCTATACATATTAATCGGAGAATGAAATTTGAGACGTATAATAGCAAAAAATGGGTGGAAACACGTTATAGGCAACCCCGTATTAATATATCGTTCAAGTAACTTCAAGCATTTTCAAGTAACTTCAAGCATTTTCAAGTAACTTCAAGCATTTTCAAGTAACTTCAAGCATTTTCAAGTAACTTCATGATATAAAATTGTTCCGTTCCGATTGGCAGATTATTGCCTCACACAGCAATGTTGTTGTTGTTGTAAATTCATCCAATTCGCTTCATTTTACCTGCTGTAATTCATAATGTCTGTTATATATGTGGATAATTTTTGTATTGTGCACTTCTATGTATTGCCCCCTACCCAAATATATATGGTGTTGGCATATCTATGTGACGTATAATAGCAAAAAAGGGGGGGAAACACGTTATAGGCAACTCCGTATTAATATACAGATACTCTCAGTGTGACTCCCTCTTAATCTCAATTACATTTCATACCCTATCTTTCTCAATCCCATGCGCCACAAATAAAAACATAGGGACGGGCTACAGTCCGCTTGGGCGAACTGTTGGATACCCTATTCTTATTCATATCCCTCATAAGTGGGCGTGACAAAAGTCTAAGTATGGTTGAATTGTTAAGAACGCTCTACATATTTTGTTATATAACATTTAAAGGATTTTATCAAAAAAAAAACGCTCCCTAGCTCAAACTTGGTTGTTTCAATAAAATTGTTTTATTTAATTGTGGGCGTGTCAGTAGGCGGATTTAAAAAAAATAACACATGAGCATAAATGGCCCCTAGAGAGTATATATTATAAATTTCAGCTCCCTAGCTCAAACTTTGAATTTAAAAAAAAAAAAATTAATTGTGGGCGTGTCAGTGGGCAGATTTTGAAAATATTTACACATGAACATAAAGGGCCCATAGAGAGTATATATTATAAATTTCAGCTCCCTAGCTCAAACTTTGGATTTTCAAAAAAATTGTTTTATTCATTTGTGGGAGTGTCAGTGGGCGGATTTTGAAATTTGTTTATCCCGAGCAGTTCTAGAAGTCATAGATCATATATAAAACATAGGGGCGGGCTACAGTCCGCTTGGGCGAACTGTTGGATACCCTATTCTTATTCCTATATCTCATAAGTGGGCGTGACAAAAATTTAAAGGATTTTATCGAAAAAACTAAGCTTTTGAAAATAAAAACGCTCCCTAGCTCAAACTTTGGTTTTTCAATAAAATTGTTTTATTTAATTGTGGGCGTGTCAGTAGGCGGATTTAAAAAAAATTTAAGTATGAGCATAAAGGGCACCTAGAGAGTATATACTATAAATTTCAGCTCACTAGCTCAAACTTTGGACTTTCAAAAATAAAAATAAATAATTGTGGGCGTGTCAGTAGGGGGATTTTGAAAATATTTACACATGAGCATAAAGGGCCCCTAGAGAGTATATATTAAAAATTTCAGCTCCCTAGCTCAAATTTTGGTTTTTCAAAAAAAATATTTTATTTAATTGTGGGCGTGTCAGTGGGCGGATTTTGAAAATTTTATGTCCCAAGCAGTTTTATGGGCCAAAGATCATATATTAAAAATTTCAGCTTTCTAGCTCAAAATTCAATTTTTCCCAAAATTTGTTTTATTTAATTGTGGGCGTGTCAGTTGGCGGATTTTGAAAATTTTATGTCCCAATCAGTTTTATGGGCCATAGATCATATATAAAAAATTTCAGCTCTCTAGCTCAAAATTCGATTTTTTCCAAAATTTTGTTTTTTTGAGTTTGTGGGCGTGTCTGTGGGCGGATTTCAAAAATTCTTAAACTTGATTATTTCGGGACCCTAGAGAGTATATGGTAAAAATTTCAGCTCTCTAGGTCCAGTTTAAAGGCCTAATTTTTGCCGACGGACGGACGGACGGACGGACGGACATGGCTAGATCGACATTACTATCGATGCTGATCATAAATATAGTAACTTTTAGGGGTCTACGGGCAATATTAAGGTATGTTACAAACTATGCGTCAAAATTAATATACCCCTAGAATAGGGTATACAAATTTCAGCTTTCTAGCTCAAAATTCGATTTTTTCTAAAATTTTGTTTTTTTGAGTTTGTGGGCGTGTCTGTGGGCGGACTTCAAAAATTCGTAAACTTGATTATTTCGGGACCCTAGAGAGTATATGGTTAAAATTTCAGCTCTCTAGGTCCAGTTTAAAGGCCTAATTTTTGCCGACGGACGGACAGACATGGCTAGATCGACATTAATATCGATGCTGATCATAAATATAGTAACTTTTAGGGGTCTACGGGCAATATTAAGGTTTGTTACAAACTATGCGTCAAAATTAATATACGCTTAGAATAGGGTATAAACACAAACTACAAAACTACCACTCAACGCTGGGAAAATCTAGCTTCAATCGAACATTTTACTTTTATTTGATTGTATAAAATGTATAGTTTAATGCTTATTGTTCAACTTCAGGATAACCTACAAAGATAATTTATATCTTAAGATCTTTGTAGATAATTGAACTTTATATTAAAAAAAAATCCTATTTCCTTTGGATGAGTCATTCCAAAGCTAGGAGCTAGAAAGTATTCGAGAGTTACAACTTTTCTTAGATATCAGTTTAGATCTCCGCTTCCGGACAGCGGATGAAGCATTTTCCCGCCTTAAAAAGTAGCCTATGTTCATCAGGGATAATGTCGGCTTCACATGGTAATGGTAAAACAATTTTTCAAATCGGTCCAGTAGTTTCGGAGCCTATTCAAAACAAACAAACAAACAAACAAACTATCAAATCTTTCGTCTTTATAATATTTATTATTATTATATAGATATATTTTACAACCAACGACCATATCACGTCGGTTCTCGTCAGATCACCGTAATTAAACGACGTTGGGCGCGGTTAGTACGTAGATGGGGGACCGTTTGAGAACAACCGCGTGTCGTTGGCCAGTCTCATCTACAGAGTTGAGGTAGATAATTATACGTGGTATCACAATGGACCTAAATTGGTCTAAGTGTGTCGGCTTATGCCGACAACCATATAAACCTAACCTAACCTTTACACTGTTGACATAGTTTTTGAACCGTGTTTTGATGTTCCTTTTTCTTTGGCAAATTTATTTTTTACTGCAGTCTTTATCGCTGGTTCCGCAAACACCACCGAAATAATTATTTAGCTTACCGTTGTTGTTGTAATTGATTCGAGACTACCGGTTTTTAAGAAAGTGGAACACGACATTTTATGTTTTCCTCTTCCGTTTGGCTAAAAAGTGTGGAGATATAATGAAATGAAAATTCAACGAAAAAAGTCTATAAAAAGTGTAGTTAAAATCTTTTTTTCGATAATTTTTTCAGATGTTATGCTATTGAAGATGTATCTCTACAATTATGTAAAAGAACAATACCATAACTTCGATAAACACCTTAACTCAACAAGGCTGTAGCCAAGAGGGTGATTGAGCGATTGGAGCCCCCCCCCCCCCCCCCCACACACACACACCACAATGTTTGGGATGGTTAAACAAGGATGCAGGTTACCAAACAAAGGCGGTACCATGAACTAAGCCCATATGAATTAACGCCATAATGGCGGCAGTCCTCAGCTCAACATGCTTGGACCATAGAAGTTTGCTATCCAGGATGACTCCCAGATACTTTGCTTCATTGGGGAGTTGGATTGTGATGCCTTTTAGCAGTGACTGAGTCAACCCGATCAGCTTCCTCCTTCTCGTTAAGAGAACAACCTCAGTTTTAAGAGGATTGACCGAGAGCCCATTCCTAGTGCACCATTCGTCGATCACGTCAAGGCCGGCCTGCGCCTTGGCGCATACAGTCGCTAAGCATGATCCAACAGAAAGCACGGCAATATCATCCGCGTACGCCTGAGCGTATACATTAGAACTGTTGAGTGCGTTAAACAGAGAGTCGACCAGCATACACCACAGCAGTGGAGACAGAACGCCGCCTTGCGGGCAGGCTCGGTTTACCCCCGCCATAACATAGCGGCCACAATCCGCATCCGCAACCAACGTTCTATTCATTACAATTGCTTGAATCCACAACACCAATGGTTCGTCTACGCCATGTTGTCTGGCAGAGCTGCACATACTGTCAAAAGTCGCATTGTCAAATGCGCCCTTAATATCGATGAAAATGCCTATCGCGTGCAACTTAACGAAACGGGGCAATCTGATTTTATTAGAACACAATCCAAATTCTTTGTACTGCTCCGGCTATTATAGGTGGGCCTTAAGTCTTACAACATTTTTTGCCAAATTCACCCGTTATTTGGATAAACGAACATTACAATCTGAACAATAATTAGTATTTGTTTAAATGTGATAAGAAAATAATCTGAATCATATTATTAGCACGAGGAAGAATTGCACGTAATTTTATTAAGAGCGAGTTAATACATCTTTTGCCTTTACATAAACTTCATTGATGAAGCTTCGGTGACAATCTCCACAATGCTGAAAATTTGTCCTTATCCTAGTTCTCTTATGTGAGGCCACTCGTGATTGCACCCAACAATGAGCCGGTGCTGACAGCTTCACAAATTGTATTTAGATATTTTTGGTCTTCACTGAGGCCATCCACCGTATCCTCCGACAAAAGAGGCATATTTTCAGAAATTGTTGCAGATCTAACAACGGGAAGGCTAGTACATTTTTCAAGTGCTTTTCAAATAGCTCCCGAATAAATGGAAGGGGCTGACATTATTGCATGCAGTTTCATAAATAAATGCCGAAGAAGAAGTTCATTGGCGGCGCAGTTGTATTTCAATACAACGGATCACTCTTTTTTTCGTTCGGTATTTGTAACAGTTCCGTCATAACTCATTTGTACCAAGTTGCTTAAACCAATATCACTTGGAGCAAGGCATGAGCAAATAGAATCAGTTATGTGAAGACCTTATGATAGCGATCTCCTTGCTTATAAAAGACTAGTATTCTGTCTTTCCAACCATTCATGACGTATTCTTTTTCGTGTTCCATCTACATTGCTTCTACTTCTATCAACGATATTTTCGGCGTTTTCAGGAAATGATACATCTTGCAAGACCGCGCTCGCACCTGCAGCTGCTAATTGGATGTAAATGCCATATTGAACCCTGCCAAAAGTCGGAAGGTGAAGAATATTCCATTTACTTCTTGTTGGGACGGGATTTGTTGGCGAGCTTGGCTCTGGGCATCGAGTTCGGTATAGATTAGATTAGATTTTTGGGGGGAGGTGGTATACTGTATCCAGATCACTGCGGCCGCTTGTGGGCCTATTGTGATGTCCTCTATTTAGAGCTCGTCCATGATGCCGCAATTTTTTAGAAAGGCGGTTAATTCTTTGGGAGAGCTGGCAGCTTTGTCTGCTGCTTCAAGGTAGAACTTACCTAGATAACGTTAACGCGTTTTGATTAAACAGTTGCATTCACATATATGTTCTGCTATTTCCACGTCCTAGTTGCACAATCTGCAGGTATTATCTAGTGCTATGCCCATAGTCATCAGGTGTTTTTTAACACGGCAGTACCCTGTGAGGAAGCCTGTGACAAGTCAAATCTGACTCTTACTTAGTTGTAGTAGTTGTTTCGTTTTGTTGTGGGAACTATTTGGCGTAAAGTTTTTTGCTTCCCTGTTTCCTTCGGTTTCCATCCAGAAATGAAGCTTATTTCTCTCGAGCCAAGTTTTAACACAACTTTTAATAGTATTAGTTAGTTATTAGTGAAGTGTTTATTGATAGAACGCATCAAGAATGCGGATGCGGATCCTATTCTCGCTAGTTCGTCTGCTTTTTCATCAGCTATCAGCTCCCTAGCTCAAATTTTGGTTTTTCAAAAAAAATATTTTATTTAATTGTGGGCGTGTCAGTGGGCGGATTTTGAAAATTTTATGTCCCAAGCAGTTTTATGGACCAAAGATCATATATAAAAAATTTCAGCTTTCTAGCTCAAAATTCAATTTTTCCCAAAATTTGTTTTATTTAATTGTGGGCGTGTCAGTTGGCGGATTTTGAAAATTTTATGTCCCAATCAGTTTTATGGGCCATAGATCATATATAAAAAATTTCAGCTCTCTAGCTCAAAATTCGATTTTTTCCAAAATTTTGTTTTTTTGAGTTTGTGGGCGTGTCTGTGGGCGGATTTCAAAAATTCTTAAACTTGATTATTTCGGGACCCTAGAGAGTATATGGTAAAAATTTCAGCTCTCTAGGTCCAGTTTAAAGGCCTAATTTTTGCCGACGGACGGACGGACGGACGGACGGACATGGCTAGATCGACATTACTATCGATGCTGATCATAAATATAGTAACTTTTAGGGGTCTACGGGCAATATTAAGGTATGTTACAAACTATGCGTCAAAATTAATATACCCCTAGAATAGGGTATACAAATTTCAGCTTTCTAGCTCAAAATTCGATTTTTTCTAAAATTTTGTTTTTTTGAGTTTGTGGGCGTGTCTGTGGGCGGACTTCAAAAATTCGTAAACTTGATTATTTCGGGACCCTAGAGAGTATATGGTTAAAATTTCAGCTCTCTAGGTCCAGTTTAAAGGCCTAATTTTTGCCGACGGACGGACAGACATGGCTAGATCGACATTAATATCGATGCTGATCATAAATATAGTAACTTTTAGGGGTCTACGGGCAATATTAAGGTTTGTTACAAACTATGCGTCAAAATTAATATACGCTTAGAATAGGGTATAAACACAAACTACAAAACTACCACTCAACGCTGGGAAAATCTAGCTTCAATCGAACATTTTACTTTTATTTGATTGTATAAAATGTATAGTTTAATGCTTATTGTTCAACTTCAGGATAACCTACAAAGATAATTTATATCTTAAGATCTTTGTAGATAATTGAACTTTATATTAAAAAAAATCCTATTTCCTTTGGATGAGTCATTCCAAAGCTAGGAGCTAGAAAGTATTCGAGAGTTACAACTTTTCTTAGATATCAGTTTAGATCTCCGCTTCCGGACAGCGGATGAAGCATTTTCCCGCCTTAAAAAGTAGCCTATGTTCATCAGGGATAATGTCGGCTTCACATGGTAATGGTAAAACAATTTTTCAAATCGGTCCAGTAGTTTCGGAGCCTATTCAAAACAAACAAACAAACAAACAAACTATCAAATCTTTCGTCTTTATAATATTTATTATTATTATATAGATATATTTTACAACCAACGACCATATCACGTCGGTTCTCGTCAGATCACCGTAATTAAACGACGTTGGGCGCGGTTAGTACGTAGATGGGGGACCGTTTGAGAACAACCGCGTGTCGTTGGCCAGTCTCATCTACAGAGTTGAGGTAGATAATTATACGTGGTATCACAATGGACCTAAATTGGTCTAAGTGTGTCGGCTTATGCCGACAACCATATAAACCTAACCTAACCTTTACACTGTTGACATAGTTTTTGAACCGTGTTTTGATGTTCCTTTTTCTTTGGCAAATTTATTTTTTACTGCAGTCTTTATCGCTGGTTCCGCAAACACCACCGAAATAATTATTTAGCTTACCGTTGTTGTTGTAATTGATTCGAGACTACCGGTTTTTAAGAAAGTGGAACACGACATTTTATGTTTTCCTCTTCCGTTTGGCTAAAAAGTGTGGAGATATAATGAAATGAAAATTCAACGAAAAAAGTCTATAAAAAGTGTAGTTAAAATCTTTTTTTCGATAATATTTTCAGATGTTATGCTATTGAAGATGTATCTCTACAATTATGTAAAAGAACAATACCATAACTTCGATAAACACCTTAACTCAACAAGGCTGTAGCCAAGAGGGTGATTGAGCGATTGGACCCCCCCCCCCCCCACACACACACCACAATGTTTGGGATGGTTAAACAAGGATGCAGGTTACCAAACAAAGGCGGTACCATGAACTAAGCCCATATGAATTAACGCCATAATGGCGGCAGTCCTCAGCTCAACATGCTTGGACCATAGAAGTTTGCTATCCAGGATGACTCCCAGATACTTTGCTTCATTGGGGAGTTGGATTGGGATGCCTTTTAGCAGTGACTGAGTCAACCCGATCAGCTTCCTCCTTCTCGTTAAGAGAACAACCTCAGTTTTAAGAGGATTGACCGAGAGCCCATTCCTAGTGCACCATTCGTCGATCACGTCAAGGCCGGCCTGCGCCTTGGCGCATACAGTCGCTAAGCATGATCCAACAGAAAGCACGGCAATATCATCCGCGTACGCCTGAGCGTATACATTAGAACTGTTGAGTGCGTTCAACAGAGAGTCGACCAGCATACACCACAGCAGTGGAGACAGAACGCCGCCTTGCGGGCAGGCTCGGTTTACCCCCGCCATAACATAGCGGCCACAATCCGCATCCGCAACCAACGTTCTATTCATTACAATTGCTTGAATCCACAACACCAATGGTTCGTCTACGCCATGTTGTCTGGCAGAGCTGCACATACTGTCAAAAGTCGCATTGTCAAATGCGCCCTTAATATCGATGAAAATGCCTATCGCGTGCAACTTAACGAAACGGGGCAATCTGATTTTATTAGAACACAATCCAAATTCTTTGTACTGCTCCGGCTATTATAGGTGGGCCTTAAGTCTTACAACATTTTTTGCCAAATTCACCCGTTATTTGGATAAACGAACATTACAATCTGAACAATAATTAGTATTTGTTTAAATGTGATAAGAAAATAATCTGAATCATATTATTAGCACGAGGAAGAATTGCACGTAATTTTATTAAGAGCGAGTTAATACATCTTTTGCCTTTACATAAACTTCATTGATGAAGCTTCGGTGACAATCTCCACAATGCTGAAAATTTGTCCTTATCCTAGTTCTCTTATGTGAGGCCACTCGTGATTGCACCCAACAATGAGCCGGTGCTGACAGCTTCACAAATTGTATTTAGATATTTTTGGTCTTCACTGAGGCCATCCACCGTATCCTCCGACAAAAGAGGCATATTTTCAGAAATTGTTGCAGATCTAACAACGGGAAGGCTAGTACATTTTTCAAGTGCTTTTCAAATAGCTCCCGAATAAATGGAAGGGGCTGACATTATTGCATGCAGTTTCATAAATAAATGCCGAAGAAGAAGTTCATTGGCGGCGCAGTTGTATTTCAATACAACGGATCACTCTTTTTTTCGTTCGGTATTTGTAACAGTTCCGTCATAACTCATTTGTACCAAGTTGCTTAAACCAATATCACTTGGAGCAAGGCATGAGCAAATAGAATCAGTTACAACGGATATGTGAAGACCTTATGATAGCGATCTCCTTGCTTATAAAAGACTAGTATTCTGTCTTTCCAACCATTCATGACGTATTCTTTTTCGTGTTCCATCTACATTGCTTCTACTTCTATCAACGATATTTTCGGCGTTTTCAGGAAATGATACATCTTGCAAGACCGCGCTCGCACCTGCAGCTGCTAATTGGATGTAAATGCCATATTGAACCCTGCCAAAAGTCGGAAGGTGAAGAATATTCCATTTACTTCTTGTTGGGACGGGATTTGTTGGCGAGCTTGGCTCTGGGCATCGAGTTCGGTATAGATTAGATTAGATTTTTGGGGGGAGGTGGTATACTGTATCCAGATCACTGCGGCCGCTTGTGGGCCTATTGTGATGTCCTCTATTTAGAGCTCGTCCATGATGCCGCAATTTTTTAGAAAGGCGGTTAATTCTTTGGGAGAGCTGGCAGCTTTGTCTGCTGCTTCAAGGTAGAACTTACCTAGATAGCGTTAACGCGTTTTGATTAAACAGTTGCATTCACATATATGTTCTGCTATTTCCACGTCCTAGTTGCACAATCTGCAGGTATTATCTAGTGCTATGCCCATAGTCATCAGGTGTTTTTTAACACGGCAGTACCCTGTGAGGAAGCCTGTGACAAGTCAAATCTGACTCTAACTTAGTTGTAGTAGTTGTTTCGTTTTGTTGTGGGAACTATTTGGCGTAAAGTTTTTTGCTTCCCTGTTTCCTTCGGTTTCCATCCAGAAATGAAGCTTATTTCTCTCGAGCCAAGTTTTAACACAACTTTTAATAGTATTAGTTAGTTATTAGTGAAGTGTTTATTGATAGAACGCATCAAGAATGCGGATGCGGATCCTATTCTCGCTAGTTCGTCTGCTTTTTCATTGCCTTCGTATCCAGTGTGTCCAGGCACCCAAATAAATTGAACTTTATTTGTGGTGCCCAGTAGTTGTAGAAGTTGGAGGCAATCCCAGACAAGTTTTGATGTTATTTCAAAGGCATTGATTGCGCGTAGGGCCGCCCTGCTATCGGAGAAAATGTAAATGTTTTTGTTTTTTAAAAGGTTGTTTAGATTCTCTCGAATGCATAGCTCTATCGCGTGGATTTCCGCCTGAAATACGGTGCTGCTTGTGTCCATACTAGCGTATAGGCACGTTTTACCCCTTCATTTTATTTCGATTCGCCTGTGTACCATACAAGTGAATCTTTGGCAAGGTTAGGTTTAGGTTTGGCAAATGTATTTCGTTCCCAGTTTAGACGGTCTGGGGATGTAACCTTGAAGTTGTGTCGGAAGTTATATCTTGGTATGTTCTGTATAAGTTGAAGTGGGACTAGAACGGTTGTTGAGAAAGCTTGAACCTCAAATTTGGATTCGACTTGTTGCCATTATGTTTAGTTTCAACAATTTTTGTATAGCAATATTCTCATAGTTTCACATGTTTTAACTCTACAGAAATGAGCTTAGAAATATAAAATTGCTAACATATTTTTTTTGTTAAAGGTATATGAAAGTAGAATATTTAAAAAACATATCTGATTGTAAAAATTCTTATTGAGCTATGAATCTTTTTTTTTTAATCAACATTTTCACTAATTTTAAAACTCTTAACAGCGTTGTGGCTAAAGTGTGACCCCTCTATTTTTTTTAAATTTTTTTCCCATAGCCTGTACATATGTATATACGCAACTTTTCAGAAGTAACCAGTTCCTGAAATCTAAGTAAAAATGTATGTTCCACCCCAATATCCCCGTTATAACAGAAATAAGTGAAGGAAAAACTTATAGTTCTGATTCCATATCATCCAGTCAAAAAAGAAACAAAAGCTACATACATTCATATATAATCTTAGTTCATTATATCACCTCCGAAATATTTTTCTGGCTTCGGCCTTGCTTGGAAGGGCGGCGTGGCCAATTTTCTTTTGAAAATGAATGTCGAGCGGTGTGAGATGAAACAAATTGTCTAGTGATGTGAAAAGAGTGTTACGATAACCATAGCAGAAGTTATTGAATTGTTGATGACTCAGTTCAACGACAAACGATTTATTGGCAATAATTGACATAAGTCGATAAGAAGAAAAGCTGTCAAACTTTGTCAATTCAATAATATGTGGAAACTCAGCTTTACCATCTCATTTATTTGGGTTATTAGGAACATAAGTTCGACCAAAATAAAAATATTACAAATATATATCATATAAGTTTTGATTTATGATTATGAGACATTTCTATTTACTCTCCCTTAGTAGCAGCACTGTATATGTTGGTACTGGTCTAAATACCTACCAATAAAACAATTAATATCGTTAAAAACAAATTTATGATAGGTAACTGGAGTTAATAAAAATTTACCATCATCGGGTATATGTCATAATCGGACAAATTTCTTTTTCGTATAGCGCTTCATCCTGCCATGATACATAATTCCCTTCGTTAAGTTTGAGAACCGTATATTTTTATTAAATGGGTTTTTTTTTACAACACCCGAACTTATAGCCCGATGGTTATTGTTACATTCTGTTACGGAGCAGTACACTGACCCTGTAAATAAACAAAAATGTTGTAGCACAACTGATCGATTTGCACTGACCCACTTTTGTTACCTTCCCCCTCATTGTCAGATTCCATCCATCATCCTTCACACTCCAGTACCTTAAAAAAAAAAGTAAACAAATGTTTCACTGGAGATTATTTACGTGATTCGACGTACAATCCGTATTTTTAGTGAGCGAACTTCAGTGAGACAATATTTCCCTTCACCTTTTTAATTACCCACTCCATTTCCTGCAATTAATAGGAATTAATAATTTAAATAACAACTTCCTCACCTGCAATCCTTCCATTCGTCCGACAAGCAATATGTTTTGACAGTTTGTGTATCGTTGCTAGTTTGTCTTCGCGTTTTCTTTTCTTCCACTTTCTTCCATTCTCTTCCTTTCCTTTCACTTAAATATATTTATTATATTTTCGCTTTTAAATTTCCCTAATTGGAAATCAATGTCCCAATTCCAATCCATCTCCGATTTCGTGCAAGGTCAGTGCTGATCTTGTACGTACATATATGTTTTTATTTTATTTTATTTTATTTTGTTTTAGGATTAGAATATGTATTTTAGTACCAGGATTATGTATTTTATTGACTAGACAAGACGAAACAACGAATCTTGACGACTGGAAGGTGAACTATTTCTGTCTCCTTCCAGAATTAGCTGAACAGAAAGGGAAATTAGAAAGGTATGGATAGAAGAAAAAGAGAAGGAATAGGGTATAGACGGAGGGCAAAGAAAGAAAGAACAGAAATAGGCGGACAAGTGACTCAGAAAACAAAGAGAGGGATAACAAGAATGAAATAATATGTACATACAATATTATACATATATACAAACTTTCACGGTCAACTAGTCACAGCTGTGCACTTTGGTAATTTCTGAGCGGCCGATGCCCTCGTAGTTAATTGGATTTTTTTGTGCAAGGTTTTGTTGTGCTTATACCATAATACACTGCGAGAAAAAGGTTGAATATAAATCTTGGATATAAAGCCGAACTTTTATCTGGTCTTTTTTTGAAGGGCGGAAAGGTCATTTCATACCGGAAAAGTCGCTGCAGAGGTAGGTGGAATTTCTACATTAATGTGAAAAGCTAACTAAGAGCATTCTCAAGGTTTGGGTCTTATTTGGGCCACCACTTTTGGCCTGGTGCTCGGACCTCTGCCCCCCGTTAACCTTGGGCCTTAGCGTCTTGGTGCCGTGCTGGGACAGTCCCCCGTGGAGACCAGCAAAACCGCTTCAACGGGTTTAGGTTGTACGGCCACAGAGCCGCAACCAACCAACAGACAAAACAACAACAACAGTGAACAAAGACAATTTGAATTAAAATAACTACGAGTAAAATACAAAAGTGACAACATTGAACTGTGAAACATATAATATACAAAAGGACAATAATATACAAAAATAATATACAAAAAGAACATAAAGTGCAGTGCGTAGTGCTCCCCTCCGCCCCCTGGTTTGTGGCAACAACAACCACACGCACCACCAAGTGCTGAAACCTACCCCCATTAAACGCAGTGGCGTAAAGTTTAAACACTGGATTTTAGTTTAATTTTCATTTTTAATTTGTTTTGAAGCCTTATTTTTTTTTTCTTTGATTTTTCTTGAATTCTTTTATTTGCTTTTTGGACTTTTTTTTTATCATAGTGTTAGTTTTGGTTTAATTTTAATATTAGTTTTATCCGAGATTAAGTAAGGTTAGGATACGTCTTTATTTGTGAATTCTGCCCTTGAAATAGTGCGCGTCTCCGAGGCCATATTGGCCAACATCAACTCACCGTTCTTCGTCGTGCTGGTACCAGGACAACGGGGGACCGTATAGAACCGTAAGTAGTTTTAAGTCTTTTACATATTTTTGGATTCTTAGTTTTTAAATTTTATAGCTTTAAGTGCAGAATTTTAGATTAAGTTTTTTTTTAATTTCTTTTGCGGTAGTTTTAAGTTTTTTTATATTGATTAAATATTTGAAATAGCCTTTCATGGCATTGAATTTTGGTTTTTTTTTTGTGCATTTGAATATGCGCGGCTAGAGTTTTGCTTTTGGTGTGTGAACGGCTGTGAAGGCCGCCCTTCTATGGATCGACAATGACATAACAGGACAACACGAACTTTGACGACATGACGCGACGACATACGAACTTTTCTCTACGGACATATTGACCTGAATTGTGACTGGAGGGTTCGCCGAGGGGCTATCACTCACAACATCGGCCAGAGTGATAGCTAAGGTTGTGTCGATAGACACAAGGGTGGGCTGGCCAACCCTTGCCAATAACATCTGGCATGTTTCGGGTTCATGACGAACCCGGTATCAAAGAGAGATTTAGGGAAAGCGAGTTGCGGTTAGGGTAAGATAGTTTTAGTGTAGTTTTAAGTTAGCTTAGTTATATTTTAGGGCTTAGCTTTTAATGTTAGATTA
The DNA here is from genome assembly GCA_949715645.1 of Portevinia maculata. Lineage (NCBI taxonomy): Eukaryota > Metazoa > Arthropoda > Insecta > Diptera > Syrphidae > Portevinia > Portevinia maculata. The sequence continues at coordinate 46,394,610 of OX454528.1, read as the reverse complement.
GTTAGCTTAAGCTTAGGCTAGTTAGGTTAGTTTGCGTGCTCCTTCCCTTCTCTCTCTTGGGTATCGGCCCAGGTCCTTGGACATTTTCTTTTTCTTCATTTTTGCTTTTCTATCTTTTTTGGTCCGTCCGTGGTCTACGTAGAGTAACTTCCTTCCTTTTTTTCTCTCTTTTCACAACTTTTTGGCATGGACAAAACGTTTGTTGAGCAGGTGGTATATGGTGAGGGGACAAGAACTACCCCCGTCCGACGAGCTGAGCCGAGCAACCACAAGCATGCCGCGTCCTCCTCACCTGTATCGAAGTTGCCCCTGTGGCTCGACCCTGGTTCCCAACATAACAATTCCGAAACCACCAACGGTATTGTTTTGAAATATGAATTCGAGTTTCCTTCTGCCAAAGGATACACATCCAAAGCAAGCACAGGAATACCAGCAATCGTGAACTGAATAAAAAAAATTCTAACGATAAGTATTCCAAATGTGTCCGCACAATCAGGAAAAATCAAGTCCAATACGAACCGACTCAGCATGATATCAATAAAAATAGAACAAATTAAAGGTCGTAGTCGTATAGCCCTGAGTTTCTGAAAATAATGTTAATTTCAAGTCTTTCAAAGCTCGCTCCTAATGAGTACTATCATTGTGTATTGTCTTACGAGTTGGTTTTATATCATATTTGCGAGCCCTTTTCTTTTGTTCCTTTATGGGACATCAAAGGCGTAAGTAAATAGGGCAGTGGACGCGATGGCAACAACGTCCATGGTATTCAAATGGCATGTTATGAACATTACGCCACCTCCTTTGAACATGATCTCTTGCCCCGCACTGTCTATTATTTTCCATAATTTAGCTCGCACTTTGTGTTTTAAGCATAGCGGGAGTATAATAATTCATCCATTTTCAGTATATTTTTGCTTTGCTTCAGCGAGTGCTTGGAGCTAAGGGATCGAAAGGTCGAATAGCAGAAGCAGCTACAATTTGTTTGGGTAATTATGATGGGGAACAGGGTGTTGCTACGCTCATTATTCATTGGCCTAATGAACGATGAAATGTGAGCTTATAAAAAATGCCTTCTTATGAGGGTAATTGGATGAGCAAAGATAAAAATTCATCAGATCGACTATTTGAGGATTAATTTGGATTCCTTGGGTAGATGAAACCTTTTCCAATTTCCGACGATTCCAGTTTCTTTTAGTTCTCTTTTTATCTTTCTTTTTGATAATTTAACAGTTAGTTTTTCGCAAAAAAGTGGAAATAATATTCTTTAAGTGGCCCTTACACGGTCAATCGGTTGACATCATGCATCGTGTATGTGTGGATTGACGCTACCCCTTACACAGTTCAATCGATTGACGTGAAATTTTTAGTTTTTGTGGGTTTTCGTGGTGTACGGATGTGCGATGACTGAAACGGACGATTGTATTGCATATATTGCTCTTGCACAATGCACATTGCATAAAGAGGAAAAAGAAAAAAAAGTCGAGAGGAAAGAGAATTTGAATGAAGGAGTGGTTAAAAAAAGGAATCAGTTCACACATGGAAATCTTTTGAATGAATTGAAAATATCTGCACAGGACGAATATAAAAATTTTATGAGAATGAATAACTCCACTTACGAGGGATTCCCTAAAATAATTTCTCCTTTGATTATGAAAAAATACATGCATGCGTGAAGCGATTTCCGTAAACCAGACGCGTTCTACAACATTGCGATATCTTGCTACAGAGAATTCATTTGAGGATTTAAAATTTACAGCTGCAATATCTGCAATATCAATCAGCAAAATAGTGATGGAAACTTGTGAAGCAATAATACGTGGCTTTAAAGAGTACATTCGCTGTCTTTAATGAAACTAATTTCATTAAAATACGAAAGACTTTTTTTGTTTAATTCATTTAAACGTTTTAGATCGCGCCGAAATTCGTTCTTAACGTATTTATTTTTCTGGTGACATCCGCTTTTTATGCATCAGGATACTTTTCTTTATATTTTTGCAGTAAAACTTCATATTGTTGAATTTTTTGTTTCGGTCGCTATAATCTTTCCCTTTGACATCCCATAAGCTCGGTAATGACCGATGCGTTTCAATTAATTCCGATACAAATACTCGGTCTTCATCGTCCTTCAATTTTCCGCTGGCGCCAGACATGTTTTCGCTTCCGTGACACAAAACACAGTGAAATGAAGTAATTACGTCAATTCAACCCTTACACATATCAATCAGCATTACGTTCATCATGCAAAATCAAACTTTCTTTGATTTTCGTCAATCAGACTACACCAAATGTGTGTGACTCATACAGATACATTTTCACAAACACATGATAGTGATTGATGTCATTCGATTGACCGTGTAAGGGCCGCTTTACAAACATGCCAATGATTTAAAAAACATAAGGAAAGGCTACAGTCCGCTTGAGATAACTGTTGTAATACCTAATTTCTATTTACACCCCCCAAAAAGTTAGTGTGGAGAGAATGGAAGTATGGAATTGTTAAGTAGGATATGGTGTACGTTTTGTCCTTTTTTAAAGAATTTTATCGCAAGAACTTATTGTAAATAAACGCCCCTAAAAAGTGGACATGGCAGAAAACTTTGTATGGTGAAATTGCTAAAAACCACGGCGAAAAGTAGGACTTTTATTTTCAATGATTTATTAATTAAACGATTTTTTTTAATTTTAGAAATCTTTGAACTTAAGCATTTCGGGCGCCTAGAGAGAGATTCCCAGCTCAACTTGAGATTTTTGAATAAAACTGTTTTCGTTAGATTGTAAGCGGATTTTAAAAATTCTTGCACTTGATTATTTCGGGCCCCCAGAGAGTATATGTTTTATAGCTCGAGTTTTAAGGCCTTTAAATTGATATAAAAATATACATCCTTGCTCACACTCTGATTTTGAGCAAATTTGAATACTCAGAGATGGAGTCGGCTAAAGTGATAATAGGTATGTAGTTAACTGTCGTTTATTGCGATCGATATCATGTCACAGCTATTTGTTGTCGTTTTCAAACAAGAGTTATGTTTACATTTTTTGGAATTATCTTTGAAGAATTAAAAAAAAGGCTACAGTCCGCTTGGGCGAACTGTTGGATACCCTATTCCTATTCCAATCATCATTTAGTGTCGGTGACAAAAATCGAATATGTGAGATTTGTTAAGAAGAATCCACATATTTTGTTATACAACATTTAAAGGCATTTATTGAAAAAAAAGGTGTGAGCCACGCTCCACTCACGGTATAATTGATGTGTAAACATGTAGGCGTGTCAGTGGGCGAATTTTGAAAATATTTACACATGAGCATCAAGGGCCCCTGGAGAGTTTATAATATAAATTTCAGCTCCTTAGCTCAAACTTTGATTTTTTTAAATTGTGGGCGAATTTTTAAAATATTTACACATGAGCATCAAGGACCCCCGGAGAGTCTATATTATAAATTTCAGCTCCCTAGATGAAACATTGTTTTTTTTTTTTTAAATTGTGGGCGTGTCAGTGGGCGAATTTTGAAAATATTTACACATGAGCATCAAGGGCCCCTGCAGAGTCTATTTATTATAAATTTCAGCTCCCTACTTCAAACTAGCTTCGTTTTTTGCCGTCCGACCTGAAAATTTGACGAGAACGGTGACGCTCGATATTTCCAACTAGCCCCTACCGAGAGCTAAGACGTTTACACATCAAAACAAGCTTTTGTAAAAAACCGTCCCTTAAAAGTGGGCATGGCAGAAAACTTCATATAACGGATTGTTCAAAATGGCTTTAACTACATATTTTGCGAATGTTTTTTTTTTTTTAAATTGTTGGTGTGTCAGGGGCGGATTTTAAAAATATTTTTAAATTAGCATAATGGGCCTCTAGAGAGTATAAAGGGTCTTTCTTAGCGACTTGACAAGTTCAAACTTTCGGTGTACTTCCGATTACCGAACTATCAATGTCAAAATATTCCGAGTCGGTGGTCGCAACTTTAAGAGCGGTAACGCCGATTTTCGGCCGTAATTCTCGACCCAGTAGACAAAAGTAGTAGCACAAAGGAAGCCGGACAATCAAATAATCGAAATTTGCGTTATGGATGTTAATTTTATAGGGAGAATGATTAGAACAGTACAGAAATGCTTAAGACGGCGTTACAAGATAAAATTATCAACAGGTCTGACATTTGTTTGTTTATTACTCATCGACTTTTCTCTCCCGTTGCATCTTCGCAAATCGAATATCGGATCGTTGTTTTTCTCATCGCGGAATCGGTAATTTAGCTAAATGGTATGGTATGCAAGTGAAGGAAAAGTGATCCGGATACGGGTGTCTGAAACTCGAGAACCGCTGGACCGATTGACACCAAACTTGGAAAATATGTGGAAAATTTATGCAGAGAGTCGGATCCCCAGTACCGGCATCTGTCAGAGGCGAGCTGGCGGGACCCGACCCGAGAGGTCGTTATCCTATGACCGCAATAACAAGAAAAAACACCAACGATGCCAGTATGTGTTCAGAAGGATACCAGGAGGATTGCGTTCAACACCAAGCCCAAAGCAAGTTCAAACTGAGTCTGGACAAATATATAACCCGAAGGTACTCCGGATAACACTATTCCCAATTGTTAGTCATTCGAACGCTCAATGGATCCGACCACGAGCGTAGGACGCTGTAAGCAACCTTTATTTACCGCAGATAAAGTCGAAGAGGCAAGACCATATAAAAGAGCTACAGATATGGGCGAAGATAGGCAAACAAAAAACATAAGCATGGATGTGAAAAAATGCCTTGAGGAACTTCACGAACCTATGGACGTCATCGAATCGCTCAGAAAAATATCGTTCAGTGATTTGCGATATGCACAGGAATGATCAAATGCTGAACAACCAAGTAGTACAGCAAGATGCAACTTGTCAGTAAAAACAACTCACCGATAGCCAACACTGAGCATAGGAAAATACCAGCATCCATGCCGCTTCTGAAAGAGGTAGAGAAAAAGAAGAAACAAACCTCGAGAAATACGACCTCCATATCGTGACCGCCAACACCCACGGGAAAAAATACGCACAAAAAGCTGCAGCGCAAGGAACTTGAAAGTGGTATGGCGCAAAACAGGAAAGCGAGGGCTTGGCAGAGAACCTACCCAAATCTCGCATTTCGGACCCCGTCAATAAAAGCAGCACGCACAGGGCAATGGCATCGACCCAATGAAAGAAAAGGATCCGACTGTCATCGATTTTCAAGTTGGCTGTTAGGGATGACCCTTAACGCTCACTTCTGGCAGCAGATTAGGTAGGCCTTTAATGTCGATCACAAATGCCGTACTTTTTTGGGTGCGAGATATGGGCCGACGCACTGCAGCAAGAGAATTACAGAAGGCAAAGGGCTACAGTACAGAGCCGCGGAACTCCACTCTTTGCGAGGTCATACCGAGCGGTGTCGGAACCAGCCGTCCTAGTTGTCACGGAAGTGACCCCTTTTAACCAACGACCATACCACGTCGAGTTAATCGGTTCTCGTCAGATCACCGTAATTAAATGACGTTGGGCGCGGTTAGTACGTAGATGGGGGACCGTTTGAGAACAACCGCGTGTCGTTGGCCAGTCCCATCTACAGAGTTGAGGTAGATAATACATACGTGGTATCACAATGGACCTAAATTGGCCTAAGTGTGTCGGCTTCTGCCGACAGCCACATAAACCTAACCTAACCTAACCTGACCCCTTTTAAACTCCGAGCCGGAGGCAGAGGAGCTCAACAAGCAGCAATGGCTATACAGGTGGAGAGATCGAGAGAGCCTGATTCAAAAAGTCGCAGAGTTAAATGGACGGGAACACGGAAAAGTAAACTACTTCGTCATCCACTTCCTAACTGGGCACGGGAACTTCAACGCCCACCTCCACAAAATAGGCAAAAATATTAGTTCAGCATACCAGTACGGAGAATCTGAATTGTACAGCGCTAACCGTACATCCTTTGAATGAAGCAGGTGGGAAGCGGAGAGAAGAGTGTTGGAACCTTTGATTGGAGTCATCACTCCTGACAACATAGCCGCAAAAATGTCAATGAGTCACCAGAACAGAAATCGAATATCCCCCTTCATAGAAAATGTACTCACAACAAAGAAAATCAAGAGGAAGAAAAAAGACACCTTCGTAAAGCATAAACGTCTTAGGCCACAGAAAACTTACAAGACGGCGTCCTTTTAAGGACTTTAACATCAACACCCTGATTTTATGCAAAGAGCGGTTCAAGGGTGGTATTCACGGCCATTCTTATGGAGAGTTTAGTCCTTGAAAAGGGTACATAACGTATTCTCTCATCTAAAAAAGAGCCATTTTATGCTACATATTTATGAAAACAAAAAAATATGCAGCAACAACAGAGAAATACAGATCTAAGCCCTGAAGATTTAAGATGGCAAGTCAAAGATTTATTATAATTCATATCGTGAATTTGGGGCGCCTTTGAATCAAAATAGATTTTCGTATGGGATTATAATTGATAAGGGTAAGAACCAAACACATATATGTATATTGTTTACTGATGTATGTAGGTGTACGTATGTATGTAGGTATAAGTCGAAAGGGATATTAATACCTATAATATAAAATAGCAAACAAGTCATCACCTGACAATGATTATGACAAAGATAGTGTGAAGATAGAGACAGAATAAGTTGTACGATTTAAGTTTGAAATTCTTTTTAAGGTACACAATATTCAATTCCGTTTCATCAAATTTGTGAAATTGTTTTATTGGAACTGGGAGTGACAAGTCGTTGTTTTCCCGCAGAGAAATTACTTTGAATAGTCGGTGCAGCAAATAGACTTTTGCATATATAAATGTGGAGATCCTTAGCCATAACTGAATTATCGATATTTATTGCAATAAATTATGAGGAAAATTAAATTGCCTAGATTAGGTTTAGCAGGGTTATAACAGCTGCTGTCATTAAAACGCTATGCATCATAATGGAGCCATCGCGATCCATGTGCGAAGTAATTTTAAGGCCGTCAACATTCATAAACCCTTTCTCAAAACATTTAATTTCCCTTTAAAATCCCAATAGTTTATTGTCTACAGGTGATATTTCCTAAGGAAGTGTCCAGACACTATAGTCGTTCTTATTTGAGATCTTCTAAGACAAAGAATCCAACTAGTTTTTTATGCTCAAGCAAGGCCATACCCCGTGTCCCGTTATGAAAGTTCATTTTTGGAAGAGTGGCGATGGTGTACAGGTTAGTGAGTTGGCTTCATGGGGAATGTCATCTTGTTTTCATCAACTTTTACACCAAAAAGACGCACTGAGGTTAGTTAAATTGAACTGCTCTATCAAAAGCTAACAAAAAAGCTAGATCAGCTAAAAGTTGAGAGGTGAGAGCAATTATAGAATCTCAACTTAAAAAAACAGTATGAAGCTAAATCATTCCACTGAGCTAGCCGCAATTACCATACGAACTAAGAGGTCAAACAAAAAACGGAAAGCCGGCTCCTCACCAGAAATCGTGGTGCTTACAAAGAAAACTTAAAAGGGCACATGCCAACGAAATAGAAACGCAAGAGAAAAAATTCTAAAATAAGGTAAAGGGTTTTTCAATAAGAGCGCTACAAAAGTTTTTTTTTAAATAAAACAAAAACGGTTTTGGATATCAATGAAATTCTTTATTCCTGTGAAAGTACGTTTGATGCCATTATGTATGGAACTCGATTTCTTTTGCATGGCCACCACGGGCACGCTTGCAGAAGTCCAGACGCTGAACCCAATTTTCGACGGTTTTCAAGCATAAATCGGACGATACTGCTGCAATTTCACGTTCGATATTCGTACGAAGTTCATCAATCGTCGCTGGCTTGTTGGCATAGACCATAGACTTGACGTAGCCCCACGAGTAACTCGGTTTCCAAACTTAGTTTCCAATAAATTGATTGTGGCATTCGCTGTGTGGCTTGTGGCGCCGTCCTGTTGGAACCACATGTCCTTCAAGTCCATATCATTCAATTGGGGCCACAACGACGTCACAGAGATGCCCAACGCTTGAGAACGACGTGTGAGAGACACATTTGGGCTTTCTTCAACTGAAGCCTCAGCGGCAGCAATATTCTCGACACTACGGGCACTTCTTTGTCTCACTGGCACGGGAACATTTTGTACTGTGCTTGTGGATTCAAATTTGTCCACTAGAAGCTCAATTGTTGATCTGCTAGGACGATTATGACGACCATAAATTGGACGTAGCGCTCTTAACGTTGAGGCCACTGACTCCGAATTTCGGTAATAAATTTTAATAATTTCGACTCGTTGTTGGCTCGTATATCTTTCAATCATGAAATGGCAAACCTTACTGAAGAGAAATGTCAAAAGAGTGGCAAGAAATTCGGCGTTGTTTGCTGTCCCTGTCGCTCTACTTTTGTAGCGTCCCTGTTGAAAAACCCTTTATATCTTCCACCTTCAATTAACGTTGTCGGAGTCAGGGTTACGTCTGAGAAATTTTGTATGGTGCCCCAGAAAGTTGTCCTAACAGCAAAAAAGTGTCCCATTCAAAATACTCCGATTGTCCAATCCAATATGCTCAAACATTTCACACACACACAACAGCATATAGATTCGGGGAAAAACACTTTTACACACAAACGCAATCACAAAACACACACGATGTTTATGTCGCACATCGTTGATATGGATTTGAGAGCTATGATGTGTACAAATTGAACGAACGAATTGAATAAATTCAAGGAAAACTGGCTACAATTTGTTGGTTTGAGTGAAAGGAATGTATTCAAGGAGGCATAACAGTACAGTTGGCGGATGATACAGCTATATAGGCGGTCGGTAATTTATTTGAATCAGCAGGTGCTAATACTGGAAAGTTACCTGCCAAACGCGTTTTAAAAAAATTTGGGTTGCCCATAGAAAATAAAAAAATATAAACTGGATGAACTGAAACTCGTGGCTTCAATGGCACAGTGGATGAGTGCTTGTCTGAGAAGCAGCTGGTCTAGGTTCGAATCCCAGTGGAAGTAAATGGATTTTCGGGATACAAGGAAAAAACACAGACCAGTACCATAGGAAAAAGGAGTCTGATGATCGGTTGTGGCGAACCGTGAAACAGCGCTGTAACTTCAGCCGTCCACTTCACGTGGTAGCAATTGTAAGAAATATGGTTGTTCATTCAATAGAACGCAAAGGAAATTGATATAAACAAAACCAAAAACGGGAAAATTGTGAGATACCACATACAAAACCAAGTTAAAAAATTCAGTTTTCCATCGACTCCAAAAGTCCTGAAGAATAGGATCGATAGAAGAACTTACGCAGTGGTTTTGCAAGCGTGGAAGGAGTTTTACTTTAAGAAAGCAGTGTAGGTTACCTTTATAAGAAATGGATTGACCAACCAAAATTCGCAATATTTAAAAACATCAAAATCAAGTAGCTATGTTTTTTTTTTCTTGGGTATATGCTAGTATGTAAACATCAGCAGCTGTAGTTGTATACTTTTCTTTCCCAATGGGTTAACCATTTTTCATCCCATATTCAAACCAGACATTAGTATGTATTCAGTTACCATCATCGAATGGAATCCAATTTCCCTTCCAAGTGAATGCAGAAGTATTGCTCAGTAACCAAATATCACTTTTGCACCACAAAATTCATTTTGCGATGATTAACAAGTTCGAAAAGTACAAAGAAAATAAATTATTTCAAACTCAATCACGACACTTACAATTTTGCCACTACCAGTGAATATTCCTTTCTCATCGCATCAATTAGCATCGCTAATTAACTGAATATCGTGAGGCACGTAAGATGTAACGAGACCTGAAGCATTGACAAAATTATTATAGGTACTCCAGTTGCCGCCATCATCGCAGTAGATTGTTTCTGTCGTCATACCAATTGAAGTATTCCAGTTGGCTGTTAAAAAGGCTTCTTTGTGTATCATTTTGAATTGGGGTTTTGCTTTAAATAATCCATAAATGGAAACCCATTAGCCTGACCAAATGACAAGCCTGTCCAAATGACAAGCCTGTTAAGAGTACTTATACGTTGCCCTTAAAACATTAATGTGCCAAAAAGAAACACCCGAAACGTAGTAGGTACAAGGCGTTTTAGCTTTTCGTTTAAAACTGAAAATTTTATCCTGACAAGGGAACAGTAAAGAGAAAATAAGCATAAACGCGAAAACGCGCGAAATAAACGTAGTTCAACCCGAATGAGGCAAGCAAGTGAGTTCTTCCCATTGTAATTTCAGCAAAGATCCGCGTATCCATTACATTCTTCGCCATCCAAACAAAACCAACTTCAAAATTTATATAATTTACCTCCTCGAGCAAAGTGAAAAGAGCAACAAACGGGGATAGACATAGCAAACAGTGAGTTTTGTTGCCAACTATAGTATGTGTATGGTGTGATGGACATATTAAAATACACACACCCGGATATCCATGGGTGGCAACTTCCACTGTGTAAAATTATACAATTCTGTATGTACATAATTCTTTCGTACGATTTTGTTTCGGCATTTCTATTTTGGAGCAATCAAGTGACTCCATCTACGAACTAACTATCATCTTCATCTCTGCTGCACTGTGAATTGTGGTTGTATTGTTGTAGTCCTAGGTGCTAAAGTTACAGAACACTGAGATACTGAGTGTAAATTTGCGAACATTTTGTGCAAAAGTGGCTGAGTGAAAACGTTAAGCAAACTTTTTGGTCTATTTTCCTATTTTTTAGTTTAGCCTTGTAAGCATTCATAGATGAGGAACATCTACGATCAGTTCACTTTACTGTAGGTTCATAGTTTTGATTTGTTTTTTTTTCCTTTTTGTTGTCCCTTGGGTTGAAAGACATTAACGAGAAAGGCCCGAGAGAATAAACAAGCGGAAGGAAAAATGCCAGGAGGCGTTGTGTTTTTAGTTGTCGTGCCGACAGCTAACTATGAACGTGAACTTGTTTTTGGTGAGTAATTTGCATTTTATTATTGGAGTTTTTTCACAATGTCCTTGGGGAAGGATTTGGCTTATTGTGTTTGTGTTCATGAATTTGAAGTGCATAAAATTTGGATTTTTAATTTTTTTGATTTAACACAAATAATACGACGATACAATCGTTTTTTTTTGTGTTACGTGCAAAGTTCGTCTCTTATGTGCAGGAAGTTATTTGTCGCAAATAAACATTATTGTTAGTCATTTTTTAATTTTTTTTTATTTATTTAATATTTTTCATTTACGAGTTTCAAGCTCAACAGATTACAATGCAAAAAAATAAAGCTGAACAAATTAAATTCTAAAAATATGTAGGTACCTAATACAATTCATTTTTGAATTAATCTCTGGAGGGTTTCATGTTAATAAAACAATTAACGACCTAAATAGGTTCGTTATCGCCGTAATTAGTTCTGTGCCTAGGGTGAAGAAGAAGGTGTTAAGTAAGCAGAGCAAGGTAGAATACTAAATGTTTTAACGTAAAATATCTCGCACAAAAACAATGTCATGAATAGTTCTACGGGATTTAAGAAACTGAACACTCAGAAACTGTTGTCGGGCTAGGGAATAAGGACAACAATTCCAACGCATTATATAAAACACATACCTTGTAAAACGATTCTGAACTTTCTAAATTATATCCGAAAACAGTTGTTGACGAGGGCTCCAGATGATATCTGCATTTTCAAGGTTTGATCTTACCAAGGTAGTATATTAGGAAACAAGGGTGTAGGGGTTAGAAAACTCAGTTTAATTTCTTTTCATAAAACCTAACACAGAGTAAGCTTTAGCAACAATAGCATCAATATGTGAAGCAAGTCAAAACTTGGAGTCAAAGGTGACGCCCAGATAATTCATTTTACAGCTCTCAGAACTGGTACTGAAAATGTTTCCAAGAGAGAAGCATTTTTTAACGTCAAGATTTAAGCAGTTCAACCTAGGTTATTATAATTTTGACTCCAAGGTTGTTAAAAAACTTTACTGCTCATAGACCCCTAGTACACATACAGTCCCTGGCCAAATTATTAGAGGCACTGTAGTTTTTTAATATTTCTATGTTAATAAATATATAGTTTTTCTATTACTATGATGTTTTATTTGTGTCAAGATTTAGATAATAAGGTAAATAATGAAAAAATATACGTTGTATCTAGTAAAAAAATTAAAGCTGAATAAGATCACCTTATAATTGTACAGGGACTGTATTTATGATCAGCATTGTTATGACATCTAAAATATGACTCGTCATGATCAATGTCAATAAGATGTTTTATATAGATATAAAAGAAACTCATTCTACTGTAATCTTTAGCCAGGTGGTGTGTTTCATTTCATGGTGGTAGAAGTGGGATATACATTTTAAATTACTAATAATATGGCATTAAATCAAACATTTCAAGGTCACATTAAGATAACTAAAGAAAACACCAAACTCTTCAAACCACAGTGGAAAAATTACATACTAATAAAATCACTATCTGATAAACCTCATGATGTTAAACGTGCACATGTGGAATCTGCATTGGTTCATCTCTACAATCAAGTCATGGAGTGATTAACCACGAACGAAAAAGATTTGGTTACAACAATAGAGGGTGGGGCTGTGCAAAACAAATTTACTCCTACCACATCATCACGGTACAACTGTTTTGTTTTTGCCCAGATGTGCCAGGAAGAATACGATTGCCTTCATTCTTATGTTATTAGTTTATTGATTGCAGTTAAGACATGTAAATTTGGAGATTTGGAAAACAAAACTATTTGAAATCAATTTGTCTTTGGATTACGTGACGAACAAATTTGAGATGACCTTGTGAGGCACGACGATGAAGAATTGCTGCTATCAAAGGCAATTGAACAAACGATATTAAGCACATGCCTTACAAATGAAAGGATTGAATAACAATGTTGCTACTGCTGCTAGTATAGAAGAAGATTTAAAGAAAATATGGGTATGGGAGGCGAGGAAAAAATATCAAAAGCTGTGAAGACGAATGTTCTGAATCAAGTAAGAGTGAATGTGATGTCATAAGATCTGTTGAAATTATAGGTAGTAGTTTGAGTAGATCCGAATGTGAACAGAAGATAAATATTTGCATCAGAAATAGTGGTGGTCCATATGGTGCTGGCTTATTGGGATACTGGAGCTTCCTGCTGTCTTATTGGAGAAATTAACATAAACAAAATCATTAAAGCTCCGAAATGTATGGAATCCAATGTGAAGCTCAAACCCTTTTCTGAAAATTCAATTCGACCCATTGCTGAAACCATCAAAACATGTAGAAAGAACCACAAATAAAGGGAGACTTGAACCAATTCTATCAGCAAATGTATATCAAGGTCTGCATCTAGTCGCTGTTACTGCAGAACTAAACAAAATTACACTACCGCAGTCTTTAAACATCATATAACGCAGTATATTCTCTGAATTCAAAAGCATTTTAAGGTGACGGCAAAATGCCCTCATCAATTCGATTCGAAATTGACGATTCTGCAATGACAGTCCAAGAAAAGTCTAAAACAATTCCTTCGGCATTTAGGCAAACACTTAAAACAGAGCTAGATCAGATACAGGCAAGGGGGATAATTGAAGAAGTGACTCATCTTACTAATTGGATTTCGAATATAGTTATCCAAAAAAATAAAGATAAGAGTACCTATACGTGTTTGCTTAGATCTACAGTTTTCCAACCAAGCCTTTAAGCATCAAAAGTATCAAATGCCTACGATAGATCAGATCCTACCTGAAGTAGCTGATGCAAAACTCTTTGGTATTTTACAGGCAAATACCATTGCATGAAGATAGCATAGACATAACAACATTCTGGACTCCTTTTAATTGCTATAGATTTAGGGTGTTATCGTTTGGTCTAAATTCATCCGCTGAAATTAACCAACAAAAACAAAATGAAATTCTCCGACAGCTAGAGGATGTAGATACCTGGCGATGTACAGGTTTATGGTAAAGGCTGAAGAAACAGCGCTAAAAGATCACAACAAAAAACTAGGAAAACTATTTGAGAAACTAAAATCTGAAAATGTAAAACCAAACAGAAATAAAATAAAGTTTAGAATCAAAGAAGCAAAGTTTTATGGACATGTTTTTACCACAATACAAATGAAGTCAAACCAGATGAAATTAAAATCGTTGCTATCGTGAATATGCGCAGACCATCGGATGTGCAAGAAACACAAAATTCTTTATGCATCTCTCCGAATCTAACGAAAAACATAGGGATGGGCTACATTCCGCTTGGGCGAACTGTTGGATACCCTATTCTTATTCCAATCCCTCATAAGTGCACATGACAAAAGTCCAAGTATGTGTGGCGTACACCTTAAACATATAGTTTTTTCACATACGTTTCGTCAAGTTTTAAATTTAACGCCTGACTCCCCATGACACGACTTGAACCGGACGTTAAATCAACACACCCCTACGTCTGTCGTGAATCCATAATTTTCGCCACTGAACTATGTTTTACACGGGCATGAAAGAGCTATTTTCCGATCCACGATCGCCTCGTTTCTTCTTTTGCATACAGACCGTGGTCGAGGTAAGGTGTTCTCGGCAAAGACAATTCAACCAAAGAAACCTCGAGAATTGTAATTGGAATAATCCACCTCCAGGAGGTAAGAAAACTATTGAATTATTTTAATTCATGATAATATTATCCAAATATACGTTAAGATTTCTGAAAAGTCGGTTGAGTCTAGAAGCAAAGAGAAACAAAAATCACCTGAATTTACGCCATCCGCCTGCCTGTATGCGATCAATCTAAACCCTTCAACAGACAAGCTGCTACATCTGTAAATTTTATCATTCATCTCCAAAACTTCTCACCCACAACCAAAAAGGTAAAGTACAAAAAAATTATCGATATCTTTAATCCAACCGGTAGTAATTTGCTGCTTTTGTGTCCACAGAAATTGCGGGCGCACTCTATACACGCACTCGTTAACTTCTCTATGACAGCTTTGAGAGGTCGAGTTGCAGCGTCCGCAATGCTTTTAAATCCGCGATCAAGCATTTAATCATACATGCTTTTCTAAGATCGTCAAGAGCGTCATCTAATATACTATCTTTACTACGCAAATTGACGAAGACACACGTGTTTGACTACACGGCTCAGTCGCCGAGAACACGCGGCTGTGATTGCTGCAGCTATTTCCCTGCTGCACACAAAACGATACCCATCGTCCCAATCTTCATCTTCAAACAAAAACAAACAAACCAAAAAAAAAATATCATAAAATTAAAAGTGCAAGTGCGAGTGCTCTTTAACTATCCTTTTGTTACGCGAAGTCACGCTTAGATTACTTCGATCTAACCTATACTTACATACCTACCTATTTCATATAATTAAATTTACCATACCTACTTTTTGTTGTAGCGTAATACTTTTGTCTAAATTGCCTTAGAAATTGTATATATAAATTTTATAGTTTACAAAATAAATAGTCGCAGCAAAGTGCAAAAAGAAACGTAAAACACATAAAACAATAAAAAAATCAACATCATCCGTCATCAACAGCAAACTTGTGGCCACAAATTTCGTCGATACGGGAAAACAGTGAGTACTTTTACTACAACAACTAAATAATTTCCTTGGCAAAATTCTTTGTTCCTTTCTTTTCATTATATTTTATACATATATTAGAGAAGTAAAAATAAATTTAAAAAAATAAAATAATAATTGAACTACTTAATTATCTAATTAAAATACTAATTTAAAGTTGCATCTTAGTAAACAAAACATACTGTACCTATACATACGAAAATAAGTACTCGCGTCGGCATAATGCCTTTACTAAGAAAACAACAACAAATATTTTAAGATTTTTTGTATGTAATATCCTTTTAATAAAAGAAAAATGAATTTTCTCTTCATATACCTTTAAGGCTTAGATTAATCATGTATTTCATTCGCGTTTAAGTTCAGCGGAGTTAAGGTTGTGATCGGTTAACTAAGTGCAAGGAGATCGTAAGGGACTATCTCAGATACATATTTGGACACTGGGTAGTCACGGTGCAAGCGGTTTCGACCAATTGCAAAGGGGAGGGCAAGTCCTTATGTTTCTCAACATCAGAAACGATATCAGCAATGTATTGTTCATATAATTCTTTTCTTCAGCTTTTAAAAGTTCTCTCTTGAACAATTTAATAATTCCTCTTTCAACCCTTTGTTTTATGTGTTTATAAAACAAACTCATTACATCAGGCACGTTAATTATGTATGCATAGGGAGGCAGCAAGATCCCACCCCACCGTCGAGCTAATGCCGTGCGATCGCAAGCGTGCCTACTGCTGCCACGGGATCCAGGTCAACCACCACCCAAGTTCACCCACCCACCTAGCTATGCTATACATTGGCGCCCAACAACGTGGGACAGATAGTGACCTTAGTATACTGCGTCCAAGTCCAAGGGACAGCGACATACAGCGTCACGCCCCCACTAAATCAAGTTTGGTTTATTATCTTGTCCACACATTGATCAAACAAAAAGTTCAAAATGATTTAACCGAATACCATTGCCATCTAAGTACTGATAGGTAACCGAATAACATTTTGCTTCTCAAGCTTTATTGCTTCAGTTTGATTCCAATTTTACCTTTCTACATTCTACCCGGAAGAAACGTATCTATAAAATTTTCAAGGAGTCCGATAGCTGACCCATAAATTAAACTAAGCATCGTTGCACTTGGTAAATTTATTTTCATTGACTTAGTGCAGGCAGAACTTCTATGAGTACATACATCATAATCGCGTAATTAAAGCAATTGAAAAGATTATGTTGCCATTGAAGTCGCTTGCAACATATGATTCTCTTAGTCATCAACTTCGGAGCTCATCATTCAATTGATAAGAAGTTGCATAGTCCAGTGATTCATATAAGGTCAATTAAGTTAAACCGCCTTCTTCTTTTCTATCCTTCTTTAAATTTTCTCAAAACATGAACGAACAGCTGATTTTCCCTTGCAACTAATAAAACCGATCACACCTTATCGCGAAATATATGCATATAAATTTCATAAACAACTTACCATACAGATTTTCTCTTAAAGTCCTAATACCCATCATTATTTTGATATCTCTACAATGAGTAAACAAAACAATAACAGCTTCAAAGGAACTATCCCGAAGAAGAAAGCAAACCTAAGCAAAATCCACAGTTCTCGCTCCCATAATATATACGATTTACGTCATCGCAACTCTGACTTTGGCAACAGCTCTCAGCCAGTGCGGCACTCACCCACACAGATGTTACCAATGGATAACGTATCAATAAACCCTGACAATTCTCTTAATTTTTCAAATAGCAAATTAGGTGAAAATTACCATGCAGCAACTAAAAATGTAGTGACGCTTACACAAGAGCAGAATGTTGTGTCTACAACTACTGTGAGTAGGCCAACTACAGTAAATACAGTAACAAGTGTAACCGATCCAAATGTTTCCACCTTGATCGGGAGAGCAACCGAAACCGCAAGTAGAAATGTTGTACATGATCTTCCGTTTCTAAATTCTGATGGTGAAGTTATCACCAGCAACAAGCTGAGTAAACAAAATTGTATAGAGTCATAAAATCCCTTTTAGAAACCAGATGTAAACATTCATTGAATGTAAATAATAATTGAACACCCTTCGGGATTTGAAGTGCAAACCATAAATTATATCACATTCATGATGACATTCATTTCATATGCTTTGTAACAGATTCCTCTGGACAATGGTATAAATACTGGATCAAATTAAATTGTAAAATTAGACTGTAAGAGATTATCAATAAAGTGGGACCTCGCTCCTAAAAAATATATTTTTTTCGTCTCCGACTATAAGAAGTCGTTAACTGGCGCCCGAGCAGCAGGGACAAGTTTTAAATAATTAAAAGTGTTAAGGTGAAAAGTGATCTAAAAATAATTAGCACTAAAAGTACAGTGAAAGTGTACCCTCAACGGTCAGTAATTGGAAAAACACCAAGTGTAGTAGCAACCGAACCATTAGTAGGAAGTGGCAATATTTAACACCATTCTCCAAAAAGGATACATCGGACTACTCCAGCACTGCTTGTCCAAGTGTGTAACCACTCACCCGGACACGCGCACTATAAAAATCCTCTGAAGATCATCAGACTGTAGAAGGATCCAGAGAAGGGTTTTGATCATCTGCGTTGCCCCGCAGTCCATCCGGCTCCATTGGATGAAAGATGGAGATCATTATTTTAGTGTAAGTAAAATGAAAAATAAATATGAAATACATACAAATTAAATATTAAAGGTGAAAAGCCAAAAGAGAAATAAATACAAATTAAATATTAAAGGTGAAAAGCCAAAAGAGAAATAAATACAAATTAAATATTAAAGGTGAAAAACCAAAAGAGAAATAAATACAAATTAAATATAAAAGGTGAAAAACCAAGAAAGAAATACATACAAACTAAATATTAAAGGTAAAAAACCAAGAAAGAAATTAAATATTAAAGGTGAAAAACCAATGCAAAAAGTGTTTTAACAAGTTAAAGAAAACAACTAGAATTAAACAGTTTTACGCAAAACTCTTAAAACATAAAGAGAGATTAAAAGCTAAGCAAATTAATTATTTTGTCAAAAGCTTAGAAATTAGAACAAAAAAGGAAAAATATATTTTTTTTTATTTTTTGTTGAATTAAATATTTACAAAATTGAACATTCTAAGTATATTTTATATATAATATACTATATATTCCATCTTTAATTTTATATTTTCTAATCATTTATCTACGATCCCTCCTCCTCTAATCTTATTTTTGTGTTATAAAAAAGAAAATGGAAGAACTTAAAGACACAGTAACCAGACTTACTGGAGCAGTAAATGCCCAGATCGACTTTATGAAGAAAATTGATCATAGATTAAGTGCTTTAGAAGTTAGGACAACATCTCCAACAAATAATGAGAGTATTCCACCGGGTCCTAAAAATGAGCAAGAATTGAAAGAAATTTCCAAATTACCGGATTGCATAAAAGAATTGCAGGTTTTCGACGGTAATCCCGTCCAATATATATCGTGGATACACACGGTTGAAACAATACTAAGGGATTATGAGGTAGTAAGAAATAAGCCGATCTATAGATCAATCCTCCAAAGCATTAGGCAAAAGATTCGCGGACATGCGGATACCGCACTAATTTCCTATAATATATTTAATGAAGATTGGAGCTCAATAAAAAAATGCCTCTCATTGCATTACGCAGATAAAAGAGACATTCGAACATTGGAACACCAATTAAATTCGATGTCACAGAGAACTTCCACTCTTGACGAATTTTATGCAAGTGTTAACCACCAGTTTTCACTTATAATAAATAAAATCAAAACTGAGGATTATTCTTCAGAAACGATTACGGCACTGATTGAGAGCTATCGAAATAGAGCACTTGACGTGTTCATTAGGGGATTAAATGGAGAACTCTCCAGGATTCTAATAATTCAAAAACCCCAAACTCTCCCAGAGGCATATGCGACATGCCTTGAAATACAAAACCTAAATTATAGGAACATTTCCCTTCACAAAAGAGATTTTAGTAATAGCATTTCAACCCCTGTCAACCAAATCTTCGCTCCTAGACAATGGCAACATAAGCCATCAAATCCATCAAAGCCACTCCCCGTACAACAAAGAAACGCGGCTTATAATATTCAACACAATCAACAGCAGAGAAATTATTTCAATAATCAGAAGCAACAATCAAACTATCCTCCACCGCAAAGACCAACACAGCCAAAACCACCAACTCCAATGGAAACAGACCAATCCGCCCAAACTAGACAAGTTAATTACATGAATAGACCCAGCTACAATCAACAACATTATCAACAAGATTACAGGTACAACCAACCAGCTAATAATCAAAACTTCCAACATGGTTCAGGAAATATTCCACAAAAGCGTCAAAGAGTGTTTAATATAGACACACAAGAAAAAGAACAATATTTGGATGAGTACGCTGACGAATACGAAGACAACAATTATGCAAACGAAGAAAATACGGACCAGGAAGAAGAACAATCAGAGGTAAATTTTACGACAAGTGCCTCTCTAGCATACCATACATAGAATATGTGATGTGTGATGGGACACAATTAAAATTCCTTATCGATACCGGAGCTAATAAGAACTTCATTACGCATAAATTAGCACCAAATGCCAAACCAGCTCAAAAACCTTTTGAAATTCAGTCAGCCGGAGGAAAAATTCAAATTAACAAAAAAATAAGTGCAAAATTCTTTGAGTGCATAGGAAATAATACTCCTATAACATTTTTCGTTTTACCAGGATTAGCATCCTTCGATGGAATAATCGGAGATGACACTCTCAAAGAATTAGAAGCTATCATAGATAGGAAGAACAATATCCTTGTAATAAAATCAGGTATAAAAATACCCCTAAAAGAAAAACAATCCACACAAGTAAATAATATAGAAATTAGAGATACCCATTTAAAAAACACAACTAAAGAAAAAATCCAAACCATATTAAGTAAATATAAACATATTTTTGGACAAGTAAATGATAAAGAGATGATAGATACGAAAGTGAAAGCTGAGATTAGGACAACAACTGATGAACCAATTTATACGAAGTCTTATCCATACCCTTTTAATATGAGGGAAGAGGTGCAAACTCAAATAAAAAAATTACTGGACGATGGAATTATACGCCCATCCCAAAGTCCCTACAATTCACCTACGTGGATTGTACCGAAAAAATTAGATGCTTCAGGTACAAAGAAATATAGACTAGTAATTGATTTTAGGAAACTTAATGCAATAACTATTCCAGATACATATCCAATACCAGATATATCTAGCACATTAGCCAGCTTAGGTAATTCTAAATATTTTACAACAATTGACTTAACGTCAGGGTTTCATCAAATAAAAATGAAAGAGACCGATATACCTAAAACAGCATTTTCCACTATGAATGGAAAATACGAATATACACGACTACCATTTGGATTAAAGAATGCTCCTGCAATCTTTCAAAGAATGATAGACGATGTGTTACAGGAATACATAGGCAGAATTTGTTACACATATATAGATGACATTATCGTGTTTGGAAAAACTGAAGATGAACATCTGAGGAATGTTGACACTATATTTAATAAATTGGAAAAAGCTAATCTAAAAGTTAATCTAGACAAAACAGAATTTATGAAACAAGAAACTGAATTTTTAGGATACTTAATATCAAGCAACGGCATTAAACCAGACCCAAAAAAAATTCAGGCAATAGAAAGAATTAAACCCCCAGAGAATCTCAAAGAATTAAAGAGTTTTCTTGGACTGACGTCCTACTATAGGAAATTCATTAGGGATTTCGCAAAAGTCGCAAAACCTTTGACGACTCTTACAAGGGGAGAGAATGCTCAAATAAAAGCCAATCAATCGCGAAAAATTAAAATTACATTAGGCAGTAAAGAACTTGAGGCGTTCAATAACTTAAAGAAATTACTCATATCCTCCGAAATATTAATATTCCCAGATTTCAATAAACCATTTGTTCTCACAACAGATGCATCGAATCAAGCAATAGGTGCAGTACTATCCCAAGGCGAGATAGGAAGAGACAAGCCAATAACTTATATTTCAAGATCCTTAAATAAAACTGAGGAAAATTACGCTACCAATGAAAAGGAAATGCTAGCAATAGTGTGGGCCTTAGACAACCTTAGGAATTATTTGTATGGAGCTAGGAAGATAAAGATTTTAACAGACCATCAACCTTTAACATTTGCTTTAAGTAATAGAAACACTAACGCAAAGTTGAAAAGATGGAAAGCCCGAATTGAAGAATATAATTGCGAAATAATATATAAACCTGGAAAAACAAATTTAGTAGCAGATGCGCTGTCAAGATTAAAAACCGAAACGAACATTTTGACTTCCAGCTCATCCGCAACTATGCACAGTGCAGAAGAGGACAGTACAGACCTCATCCCACATGTTGAAGTTCCTATTAATGTTTTCAAAAATCAAATTATCTTCAGTAACAATGAAATGAGTATTTATGAAGAACCACATCTAAACTACAGAAGACACTACATAGGAATACAAGAGCTAAACAAAGACACTCTCATTCGAATTTTAAAGGAAAAATTAAATCCAAATATAATTAACGGAATTAAAATTCCCGAACAACATATACAGATACTTCAAGATAGTTTCAAGGAACATTTCAGCAAGTTTAAAATCAGGTTAACACAAAGAATTGTTCAAGATATCTCAAATGAAGAAAATAAATTTAGCATTATACAAACAGAACACACAAGAGCGCATAGAAATCACAGAGAAAACAAAGAGCAAATTTTAGAGAAATACTATTTCCCGCAGATGACTAAACTAATCAAGAAATATACAAAAACTTGCGAGATCTGTAATAGTAATAAATACGATAGACATCCCCTGAAACCAGAATTACAAGAAACTCCTATCCCTAAATATCCATCCGAGATACTTCATGTAGATATCATGGAAATAAACCATGAAAAATTCATTACATGCATCGATAAGTTTTCCAAATTCACCAAATTCTTCCACATTAAGGAAAAATCGGCAATATACCTCAGAAATAAGATGATGAAAGTATTACACTATTTTACAGTACCAAAAATACTAGTTTCAGATAATGAATCAGCATTCATAAGCCCAATAATTTCAAATTATATTAGAACTATAGGAGTAGAACTTTACCTTACTCCACCACAAAAAAGCGAAGTAAATGCAACAGTCGAAAGAGTCCATTCCACTATTATAGAAATAATGCGATGCCTTCAAAAAGAATACACGGACTTCCCGACAAAGGAATTGATTAACATTGCAGTAGATCGTTACAATAATAGTGTGCATTCAGTAATAAAAAAAAGACCAAGCGACGTTTTCTTTGGTAGAACACAAAAAATAAATTATCAAAACTTAGTCGATTTTCAAGCCAAAGTAAATGAAGACTTAGTAGAATTAATTAAAAGAAATCAAAAGAATAAAATTAGCATAGCCAACTACAAAAAAAATAAACCAAAAACTTATGAGGTAGGACAAATTATCTTTGCAGCAAATAAAAGAAGAGACGGAAAACAAAAGCCTCCCTTTAATAAAGAAATAGTTGCAAAAGACAACAAGGTCACTATTACCACTGAAAGCGGAAAAAGAATTCACAAATCCCATATTAAAAATATTCAGGAATAAAAGCCAATGTATCTTTTATTGTAGGTCGATCCTGAGTTGTATACTCGCTACACTTAACGTATATGAATACAATAGTCCTATAATAACCATCAAACAAGGAGAAGGAAGAATGCTAAACGGAAATTTTAAAATAGTTCACGTTATAAATTTAACACAGTATGAAGTTATCATTAACGACATAACACCATTCGTACATTATCCAACCAATTCAACCAGTATCTTGAGACCACAGATTATACACCTTGTGAACCGAGTAGAAAATCTATTGCAACAATTAAAAGAAAGGATTCCAAGACCAAAAAGATCAATCAACTGGATCGGATCCGCCTGGAAATGGATTGCTGGAAATCCTGATGCAACAGACTGGGATAACATTTTAGCAAGTCAAAATGAAGTTATTATAAATAATAATGAACAATACAAAATCAATAATAAACTAATGGACACGGCAAATACTCTTATCACAAATTACAACAATATCTTAACAACAATAAATATACAAAACAATGATAAATTCGAGCAGATGCTTTTTAACAAATTAACCATCATAAAAGATGAAGTGAATGAGATCGTGTTGGCATCTCAATTAGCAAAAAGGGGAATAGTAAACACTAATCTTCTAGATAAAACAGAAATTAATCTCGCAATATCCCAGATAGAAACTCTGCCATACCACAATGATATTGAAGCATTGGAATATGCTGAACCATCAGTTATTTGTAAAAATTCCATGATACTTTACGTTATATCCATACCAAAAACTAGCAATCAAGAATATAATCATATTCTTATTCGCTCAACAATATCTAGATCAAAACAAGTTCATTTAGAATTCAAGGAACTATTGATCAATCAACATGAAATATTTGGTGTATTAAATAAATGCAATTCAATAAATAATGTATTAGTCTGCCGAAATTATCAATTAAAGCAATTACCAGAAACTCATTGCATCTCTCAACTTGTGAAAGGATATGATGCAAGGTGTGATTTTGAGTATAATAATGGCGCAGTTCTAGAAAATATAGATGACAACACAATATTTGTCACAAATTTCAATGGTAGTCTTATTCACGAAAAGAAAACCCAACATTTAGAAGGTAACTTCTTGATACAGTATACTAACGAAACAATTCAAATTAACGACCAGGAATTTTCCAGTAAGGAAATAGAAACCTTCCAACCCTTGCCCCAAATCCTACAATCCAATGTTAGTGAAAACAATGTAAGATTAGATTTGGAATATTTGCTTAGTCTCCATAGAGATAATATAAAGAAGTTAAATGAGATTCATACGAATAATAAAATATCAACTTCAACAATTGTTTGTACATTAGCAATAATTATTGTAATAATCAGTATTTTGTATTATTGTCAGAGAAAAAGAAATAATTTAGATTCCAACAATACAATTGTAATACCATTGAACACACAATCAGAAAATCATCAAGAAAAATTGAGTGATATAAATCCAATACATGTAAATTTTTAATAGATCTACGAGACGTAGATTTCAAAGAAGGGAAGAGTTATCACCAGCAACAAGCTGAGTAAACAAAATTGTATAGAGTCATAAAATCCCTTTTAGAAACCAGATGTAAACATTCATTGAATGTAAATAATAATTGAACACCCTTCGGGATTTGAAGTGCAAACCATAAATTATATCACATTCATGATGACATTCATTTCATATGCTTTGTAACAGATTCCTCTGGACAATGGTATAAATACTGGATCAAATTAAATTGTAAAATTAGACTGTAAGAGATTATCAATAAAGTGGGACCTCGCTCCTAAAAAATATATTTTTTTCGTCTCCGACTATAAGAAGTCGTTAACTGTGACAATATAATTAATAATGTTGCTGAAAGAGCGAACGTAACAAATGCGGCTAGCAATATACCAGTTAATCCTATCATTCAACACGGTCAGTCAGCCCAATTCATTCATAGCAGCTCGTCGAGGATGAAACAACTCGACGAGCATATTAAAGATGTTGTCACTAATACCTTGGGTGATCTGATCCCGGACATGATCAAAGTGAATGTGCAAAAGGCCATGTCTGATGTTTTTGGCCAGAATAACCCACTGAATGATGGCGATGCAAATATGTACCTCCCTTTTTAGAAATAATCAGCAGGATTATTTTAACATACCAAATGGTAC
Source organism: Portevinia maculata (assembly GCA_949715645.1). Classification (NCBI taxonomy): domain Eukaryota; kingdom Metazoa; phylum Arthropoda; class Insecta; order Diptera; family Syrphidae; genus Portevinia; species Portevinia maculata. The sequence continues at coordinate 46,369,246 of OX454528.1, read as the reverse complement.
ACAATCCCATTTTTACGATAATCGTCATCAAGATAACGGGGCTCATTCTATTTATAGTTTCGACGATAGAAGAGTGAACATAAATGAGAACAGAAATAGTCGTACTGTTGAAAGTCAATCAGTCCAACTTGATCGATGGGGAGTCAAATTTGATGGCACATCAAAAGGGATGTCTATCGAAGACTTCGTATTTCGTGTAGGAGTGCTGAAGGCTAATCATGACTGTACTTGGAGGGATGTTATGAAAAACTTCCATCATCTTTTGTCTGGTGCTGCACAAGACTGGTACTGGAAATACCTTCGAAGCAATCCCAGAGGCGATTGGTCGATGCTCCGTCAAGCGTTATTTAAACAATTTCGAAGCCATGAGAATGACTTCGAGATTATCAAACAATTAATGGACCGCAAACAGATGCCTCAGGAATGTTTCGAAGAATATTTTAATTCAGTACTAGATCTAAAAAGCCAGTTAAGACAACCCATGACTGATAAAGACATGATTACCATTCTTAGAACCAACATAAATAGAAAGTTAATGAATTTCATTTACCCAATGAGAATTTCTACTTTAGATCAGTTTAGGGATGAATGCAGACGAGTAGAACGAATGCTAATTTCAAGATGTTCCCCTTAAAATCGTAGTCTCCCATATAGAGCCGTGCACGAAATAGATGCAGGGAGTGAAACATATTATGATGTGGAAACAGATGGGTACAACAATGAAGCTATTGCTGCTGTTCAAGCTCCTCAAGTGATGAGCAACACCTCTGCCAAAGCACTTACATGTTTCAACTGCAAGAAATTAGGGCACTTATTCATTAATTGCCGTTCGCCGATAAATAAACTTTTTTGTTATCGCTGTGGCACAGATGACGTTACTGTGCTGAACTGCAAGAAGTGTAATCCTAGGCGGGAAAACTTGAGATCGAACGTGACTGCACCCGGGGAGTCTCGTTCGACGCAGACGTTCCCGGAATTACCAAAGTAGATGCATCTACAATTACTTACCTTGACGTTCCATTACCATTTAAGCCTGATACTGACACTAAAATAAATAAAAACCAAATTTACCTGCAACAACTTAAAACAAATAAAGCCAACGAATTTCAAAAGCTTCCATACGAAGAGAGATTAAGACAGTACACTAAGCTGCGATCTAAGATTTTTGGTCTCAGCGAAATAAATTTCGCCGATACTTTAAGGAAGTTAAAGAAACTTCGCGAGCGAAACAAAAAGGGCAGATTTTTTAAATCAATGATCAGCAGCTGTGTACTTAACTCCAATAGTGATCCTCGCCCGTATGCTACCATCGAAGTCAAGGGGAAGAAAATCACTGGTCTCCTAGATAGTGGTGCTACCATTTCCTGTCTGGGAAGCAATTATTTGGATTTTATCCAGAGCTTAAACATGCCAGTGATTGACTTTTCTTCATACATCACAACAGCTGATGGTAAACCTCAACAGATCGTGGGTCGAATAAGAGCTGATGTAACTTTTGACGGTAAACGAGAATGCCTAGATTTGTACCTAATTCCCACTCTTTCACAGCCATTATATTATCTTGGGATTGATTTCTGGCAGAAATTTAAAATCACACCCAATATCGTTAGCGAACTGTCGGAGACGATAGATACCCAGAGGGCTAAAAATAAGCCAGAAATGCATGTCTTGAGTAGCGACGAAAAGGCCAAATTGCAAAGTGTATTAGGCAAATTCCCATCATTCTCTCAACTTGGTCTAGGCAAGACAAGTTTGGAGATGCACATAATTGATACCAATGAAGCGGAGCCTGTGACGCAAAGGCATTATCCTGTTTCTCCACCCGTTCAGGACTTAATATACCAGGAACTGGATCGCATGCTTTCTTTGGGAGTCATTGAAGAGAGTTTAAGTTCGTGGAGTTCACCGATTGTTTTAATTAGAAAACCTGGTAAAAACAGATTATGCTTAGACTCTCGGAAAGTGAACTCACTCACAAAGAAGGATGCGTATCCTCTTCCGCATATTGAGGGGATGCTGAGCGGTTTGCAAGAGACACACTACATTAGTAGTGTGGATCTTAAAGATGCGTTCTGGCAAATACCCTTGCAGGAGAAGTCTAGGGAGAAGACGGCCTTCACTGTGCCAGGACGACCACTTTATCAATTCACCGTCATGCCTTTTGGACTGTGTAATGCAGCGCAAAGGATGTGCCGGTTAATGGATAAAGTGATCCCCAGCGCATTAAGGGAAGTAGTTTTCGTGTACCTAGATGATCTCCTAATAATATCAAAAGACTTCGATTCACACATAAAAATTTTAGATAAAGTTGCAGAGTGCCTGAGAGGAGCAAATTTAACGATCAACGTTGAAAAGTCGCACTTCTGCTTCAAAGAGTTGAGATATTTGGGATATATCGTGGGCCAGGGACATTTAAATCCGGATCCAGCAAAAGTTGCTTCTATTAAGGATTTTTCTGTGCCATCTTCGCAGAAACATGTCCGGCGTTTTCTGGGACTATGCGGATGGTACAGGAGATTTATAAGAAACTTCGCTTCAATAGCAAGCCCCTTAACGGATACCCTAAAAAAAGGCAAGCCATTTGTAATGACTCCTAATGCCCTCTCCTCTTTTGAAGCACTAAAGACAGCACTGATCTCCGCACCTCTCTTGAGCAACCCTGATTTTAAAAAGCCCTTTACCATACAATGCGATGCCTCTAGTTATGGCATAGGTGGTGTACTATACCAGTATGATGAAGATGACAATGAGAAACCCATCGCTTTTTTTCCGAAAAATTGAATTCGTGTCAGCGGAACTACAGCGTCACGGAGCAGGAGTGTTATGCGGCAGTGCAAGCGGTGAAGAAATTTCGGCCTTATATCGAAGGATTAGCTTTCACTATAGTAACGGACCATGCAAGCTTAAAGTGGCTCATGGGCCTAAAAGATCTGAGCGGTAGGTTGGCACGGTGGTCGCTAAAGCTTCAAGCTTTTACTTTCGATATAAAGCATAAAAAATGTTTGCAAAATATAGTAGCCGATGCATTGTCGCGATCATTCGCTGATGAAGTTTGCTGTTTCAGTCCATCTCATCTTTCACTGGACTTGAGTTCCCCGGAATTTACTACTGAGGAGTACCTGAATTTAATTTCAACCATCTCGAGTCATCCATCTAATTTTCCCAATTTAAAGGTGTTGGAAGACAAGTTTGTTTACAAGCGCCAATTTTCCAAGGGAGATTCGCTAACATCGGAATACGAATGGAAACTGTGTATACCCACAGGGTTGACACAGTTTCTCATTGAAAATTCCCACAATCCTCCAAATTGCTCGCACGGCGGTATAATGAAAACACTGGATCGAATTAAAAGGTATTTTTACTGGCCGAACATGACTTCCCAGGTACGTTCCTTTGTGCAGAATTGTCCGGTTTGCAAGGAAACCAAAGCTGTGAATAAGACATTGAGACCTCCAATGATCGCGCACCAAGAACTTAATAGGCCTTTTCAAAAAATCTATATAGATTTTATGGGTCCTTATCCGAGGACAAAACGCGGTAAAGCATTTATTTTTGTTGTCTTGGATGGGTTTTCGAAATGCGTCTTTTTGCAAGCAATGCACAAAGCGAACGTGAGGTTAGTCACCGATTTCCTCGAACAAACTGTTTTTAAACAGTATGGAGTACCTGAGTGGATACATAGCGACAACGGAAAACAATTTATTTCCAAGGAATTTCAGAAATTCCTGGCAAAATATGGGTGCAAACACATTAGAAATGCTATCTACTCTCCGCAAGCAAATGCTTCGGAGAGGGTAAATCAGTCAATCCTGTCAGCAATTCGAAGCTATATTAAGGAAGATCACAGAGAATGGGATCAACATCTGTTTGAAATACAACAGGCACTTTGGACTTCGGTACACCAGTCAACAGGGATGACTCCTTACTTCTCTCTCTTCGGTCGTCATATGGTGACTCATGCTAGTATATATGATCTGCTTCGAAATTTAAACGCATAAAACGACAGTGAAATAAGTTGCTTGCCAAACCATAGCAAGCTGGAAATGATAAGGGAACGGGTACAAAGCAAACTTAAAGTAGCATTTTCGAAACATGAAAAGTCCTACAATCTTAGGAGCTCTAAGCGATCTTTTCAACCAGGAGACGAGGTTTATCGAAGAAATTTCATCCAAAGCGATGCATCAAAGAGTCTGAACGCCAAACTCTGTGACAAATTTGTCAAGTGCAGAATTGTAAAACGAATCGGAAATGTCATGTACGAGGTTGAAGGCTTGGACGGAAAAATAATCGGTGTGTATCACGCCAAGGATCTGCGAACGTAACACCTGGGGCTGTACAGTCCGGTAGAGCGGGGATCATGGGTCGAGGCGCTTTAGTTATGAAAGTTTAAGGCAATCGTTTTCATGTCTTTTCGAAACACAAACAGAAATGTTGCGCCGAAAATGCACGACTTTGTGGCGTACACCTTAAACATATAGTTTTTTCACATATGTTTCGTCAAGTTTTAAATTTAACGCCTGACTCCCCATGACACGACTTGAACCGGACGTTAAATCAACACACCCCTACATCTGTCGTGAATCCATAATTTTCGCCACTGAACTATGTTTTACACGGGCATGAAAGAGCTATTTTCCGATCCATGATCGCCTCGTTTCTTCTTTTGCATACAGACCGTGGTCGAGGTAAAGTGTTCTCGGCAAAGACAATTCAACCAAAGAAACCTCGAGAATTGTAATTGGAATAATCCACCTCCAGGAGGTAAGAAAACTATTAAATTATTTTAATTCATGATGATATTATCCAAATATACGTTAAGATTTCTGAAAAGTCGGTTGAGTCTAGAAGCAAAGAGAAACAAAAATCACCTGAATTTACGCCATCCGCCTGCCTGTATGCGATCAATCTAAACCCTTCAACAGACATGCTGCTACATCTGTAAATTTTATCATTCATCTCCAAAACTTCTCACCCAAAACCAAAAAGGTAAAGTACAAAAAAATTATCGATATCTTTAATCCAACCGGTAGTAATTTGCTGCTTTTGTGTCCACACAAATTGCGGGCGCACTCTATACACGCACTCGTTATCTTCTCTATGACAGCTTTGAGAGGTCGAGTTGCAGCGTCCGCAATGCTTTTAAATCCGCGATCAAGCATTTAATCATACATGCTTTTCTAAGATCGTCAAGAGCGTCATCTAATATACTATCTTTACTACGCAAATTGACGAAGACACACGTGTTTGACTACACGGCTCAGTCGCCGAGAACACGCGGCTGTGATTGCTGCAGCTATTTCCCTGCTGCACACAAAACGATACCCATCGTCCCAATCTTCATCTTCAAACAAAAACAAACAAACCAAAAAAAAAATATCATAAAATTAAAAGTGCAAGTGCGAGTGCTCTTTAACTATCCTTTTGTTACGCGAAGTCACGCTTAGATTACTTCGATCTAACCTATACTTACATACCTACCTATTTCATATAATTAAATTTACCATACTTACTTTTTGTTGTAGCGTAATACTTTTGTCTAAATTGCCTTAGAAATTGTATATATAAATTTTATAGTTTACAAAATAAATAGTCGCAGCAAAGTGCAAAAAGAAACGTAAAACACATAAAACAATAAAAACATCAACATCATCCGTCATCAACAGCAAACTTGTGGCCACAAATTTCGTCGATACGGGAAAACAGTGAGTACTTTTACTACAACAACTAAATAATTTCCTTGGCAAAATTCTTTGTTCCTTTCTTTTCATTATATTTTATACATATATTAGAGAAGTAAAAATAAATTTAAAAAAATAAAATAATAATTGAACTACTTAATTATCTAATTAAAATACTAATTTAAAGTTGCATCTTAGTAAACAAAACATACTGTACCTATACATACGAAAATAAGTACTCGCGTCGGCATAATGCCTTTACTAAGAAAACAACAACAAATATGGCATCAGAAAACGACTATCGCCGCTTAAGAATTCATCAAAAAAAACTTGGCAGCACACATGCACCTATGACATGCACCGTGACACAGCTGCAAGTTGTAGTTAAGAAATTTGTATTGAAAATCCTGAAATTGAAAAATATTTACTTCCGCCAATTCAAATTGATGGCAAGCATATTCTAAAATTATGAAAAACAATTTCACATTAACAGATTTGCTAAATTCAATTACCTTTATAATGAAGTTTGAAAAATAATAATAATAAAATCACGAACAAAATATTCGGCGGGATGTGTTGGTGGTCGGAGGGATGTCAAACTTTGACATTTCCTGAAAAATTCATCGCATCGGTTCATTAGAAACGAAGAAAATGGGTTTTGGAAGCACTGCTTATCCTCGCTAACTGACTTAGCGGCGATAGCTATCCCCGCTAAAGTTAGCGTATATAGGATAAGTTGTTGTATTTTACATGCAAATTTCAAATTATCCCTATATCCGCGTGCAAAGAAACACAGCTTATATTATATATTTTAGTTTCCTAGTTCAAACTTTGACTTTTCAAGAAAATTGTTTTATTTAATTGTGGAAATTTTATCTCCCGAGCAGTTTTAGGAGTCAAAGATCTTAGATATAAAAAATTTCAGCTTTCTTGCTCAAAATTCGATTTTGTCTGTAGGCGGATTTCAAAAATTCTTAAACTTGATTATTTCGGGCCCCTAGAGAGTATACGGTTAAAAGTTCAGCTCTCTAGGTCCAGTTTAAAGGACTAACTTTTGCCGACAGACGGTCGGACGGACATGGACATAGATCGACATTACTATTGATGATGATCACAGATATAGTAACTTTTAGGGGTCTACGGGAAATACTTAAGTACTCGTAAGTTACAAACTATGAGTTAAAATTAATATACCCTTAGAATAGGGTATACCTAATGACAGAAAAGTTTCAGTGGAACCAAAAACATGGTCATGATTTTAAGAACATCCGAACGTTAATTTGCAAGCATTTATTAATTGCTGACCTACTGTAGCGTGGACCGACTCAAACGAACACTCAGATTATTAACGAAGATGAAAAATCTTGAAAATCAACAACTTTTTAAGACATACAATCTGATTTTACAAATCGCCGGAAAGTTTGTGATGATAAACAAATGGATAAATTGTTAAAGGAAACGTTTAGGGATGTGTCTCTGCAGAAGGTGATGAAGGAAATATCAAATATGTAATGGCTGGATGTCTAAAACGATGGATGAAGAAAAGAACCAACACCAATCAGTACGAAATGAATTCTCAATGCAAGCTGGTATTTTAATGAAAGGGGCCCGATTCGTCATTCCTTATGCTCTTCGAAAAAAATTCACACTGGAATTTAGTCATGTATTGAGAAGTCCAAACAAACTGTTTTTTGGCAAGGCATAACAAAAAAACATAAAAAGTGCTAGAAGTGTCAAGAAGTACACGATACGAAAGTTAAGCAACGACTGAGCATAAGTATTTATTGATGTTGGTATTGTTAGTTACTAATACATTGCACTTATTGTTAGTTACTAATACATTATACGTATAATAATATATAATAATATATAAGTACCAACTGGGGTAGTCAACCTATCTGACATCCTCTTTTCTTTCGAATGAATGATCGATGTTGCTGTTTACTATTACTCTTAGATTCAAAGCTAATGATGGCGTTTAATTCAGGAAAGATAATTGTACTTCTTTGGCAATTAAAGAACAATTCAAAAGATGACTTACATACTTACTTCAGTTTAATAATTTTAAAAAGGATTAAGCAATTAAGTTACAATTCGTGATACGGAATATGTTTTCCGATTTGATAATCTTAAGGATTTGATATGGCAAATCGGAAGAATTAATCAATTAAAATACAATTCATGGAAAGGGGTTTTTTTTTTTTTTTTGGTGTCTATGATGCGTACCGTTGGGGTTGTTTCAATACGCGGCCGTATCTTGATGTCTTCGCTGTTGAGTGTGTTATGTCCGGTGCATTTTTTGTCGGAGGTTCTATTTCGGTTGTCGTATCCAGTGTTGTTTTGATCGCTTCGTTTGTGCTGTTGGTGTTTGAGCCTGAAGTGAAATCCGCATTGATTGGTTGAGTATTAGACGCTACTGATTTTGGGGTTCTAATAATTGCTTTTGTGGGTTGGATGTGAATGGTGTTACGTCGGAGAAGTTTACCGTCATCTGTCCTAATCGCGAGTGACCTTGGTGCGGTTTTGGGTACTTCTTCGACTGTTCCAGTTATCCAGTCTCTATGGTTCCTTTGTATGCGAACTCTCTCTCCGTGTTGAAATGATTTTGATTGGGTTGTGTTTTTGTCATAGCTAGTTTTGTACTTTTCTCGAATTTTGGTAATATTTGTGTGTACGTCCGGGATGACTTTTGGTTTGAGGGTGTCACTGGATGTTGGTAATGTTGTTCTTGTCACTCTGCTCATAAGGCGCTGGTTTGGTGACTGGAGACTTTCATTCCGGGGTGTATTTCGGTAGTTGAGTAGCGCTAAGTAGGGATCCGCTTTGTCTCTGTAACATTTTTTTAGGATTGCTTTTGCTGTTTGAACATAACGCTCCGCTAATCCGTTGGATCTCGGATAACGGGGGCTCGACTTTTGATGCTGGATGTCCCATAGCTTAGTGAAAGCGGCAAACTCATGTGAAGCGAATTGGGGTCCGTTGTCTGATTCCAATACGGATGGGATGCCGTGTGTTGCGAACCAGACTTTAAGTGTCCTGATGACTTCTGCTGATGTTGATTGTTTGAGTTCTGTATAGTCAAAGAAGCCGGAGTAACTATCTGCAATAAGTAAATATTCATTATTGTGGAAGTGAAATATATCTATTGCTACTATTTCCCATGGTAAGGTGGGGATGGATTTGATGATAAGTGGTTCTTTGGGTTTTGCTGGCTGGTATGATTGGCAAATGCTGCACTTTTCTACTAACTGTTGTATATCGTGGTGCATGCCTATCCAAAATACTGTTGCACGCGCCCGGTGCAAGCATTTTTGGACTCCGAAGTATCCTTCGTGGATTTTGTTCATGATTTCCGTTCGTAAGGGTTTGGGGATAACTATTTTTGACGCTTTGTAAATGATGCCATCCTTGGTGGTTAATTCGTCGCGGAAATTCCAATAACATCGTATCGTTGGCGGTAAGTCAGAGATTTTTTCTGGCCAGCCGTCTAAAATGAAATTTTTTACCTGTCGGAGGTCTGGATCGAGTGATGTTTTTCGTTCTAATTTTGTTGTTGCGTTTTCGTTTAGTTCTGTAATTGTATGAATTTCTAAGTCATCGTCTGGCGAGTCATATCTTTCATTTTCGCAATTTCTGCTGAGAGTATCGGCCAATTTGATCTCAGTTCCTTTCCTATAGATGACGTTTGGCGAGTACGGGATAACGTAAAGCATGATTTTTTGTAACCGAGGAGACGCTGAACAGAGGGACTTTTTAAAAATTGTTTCCAGTGGTTTATGGTCGGTCTCAATGGTGAGTTTTTTTCCGTAAACGTATTCATGGAATTTCTCGCAAGCAAACTGTATAGCGGTGGCCTCCTTCTCTATTTGGGCGTAATTTTGTTGAGTGCTCGTCAGCGCTCGAGAAGCATATGCTATAGGCTGATCGTTTTGGAGAAGCGCAGCACCCAAGCTATGTTTGCTTGCGTCCACTTGCAGTTTTACGTCTAGTTTCGGGTCGTAGTATCGTAGTAATGGCGTAGAGGAAAACGCTTTTTTCAGAGCTTCAAACGACTGTTGTTGATGTTGAGACCAATGCCAGGGTGTGTCTTTTTTTAGTAGTAATCGCAATGGATGTGTGATTTCTGACAGATTTGTAATAAATTTAGAGAGGTAGGTTGCCATTCCCAATATTCTTTGTAGTCCTACTCTATTACTAGGTGTTTGTAGTTTGTTAATCGCGATTGTTTTTTCAGGGTCGGCGCGCACTCCTTCTGAGGTTAAAATGTGCCCTAGGTATTTTATTGTTGTGGCGTTAAATATGCACTTATCTCTGTTAAGTTTAAGCCCAGCGTGTGTCAGTACCTGAAGAACTTTATCTGTATATTTTTTGAGTTCCTCTTTTGTCTTCGCGTGAATGAGGATGTCGTCTATGGCGACCTCGGTGTTTTTGCATTGGCTGAGGATTTTTTGCATCAGACTTTGGTAAACCTCAGGCGCGCAGGCAAGTCCAAAGGGTATCCGTGTGAAAGAAAAGAGTCCCCAGGGCGTTGCCATTGTGAGGTACTTTTGTGTTCGTTCTGACACTTCTATTTGCCAGAAACCTCTCGTGCAGTCTAATGTAGTAAAGAAATGAGAATTTTTAATATTTGATGTTATCTCTTCTATTGTTTTTAAGGGATGATAACACCTACACAGGTTTTTATTGACGTCTGTAGGGTCGATACATACCCGTATTTTGTTTTTCTTCCTTACCACTACCATTGGTGACACAGCTGGTGGAAATCCTTCAGTTTCGATCAGTACGCCGAGTTTGATCATGTGTTCGATTTCTTTCTTTACGTCGCTTCGTATTGCGTGCGGTATTTTCCTTGGTGCGTAGTACTGGAATTTGGCATTTTCGATTAGATCGATATCATAGACAAAGTCTTTTATTTTTCCTAGACCTTCGAATATTTCTTGGTTAAGGTTAAGTTCTTGGACACGCATCACTAAGGAACATTTTTCACTGTCGTCTTTCCCCAGTATCGGTTCACAATCCGCGAATCGTTGCACTAACAAAAATTTAATTTTGCGAGGGATGTTTCGAACGACGCAGTCCAAGTTTACCTCGCCACGCACTTCGATTTTGCTACCGCCATACGCAATCAGGTTATGTTTGACAGGTATGATTTTGCACTGCTTTTCTATTCCTAGTTTTTTAAGGAGACCTGCTGGGAGCACGTTGCATTGCGCGGCGGTGTCGAGTTTAAAATTTATTCTTTTTCCGTTTATCTCTATCTCCTCGTACCAATTATTGTTGTTGTCTTTATTAGTTTCCGACTGTTTAATTGATAGCACAAACAAGCCACTCGAACTGTCACTCGCGCTGTCGCTTTCGTTTGGAGGTTGAGCGGTTTCTTGTAGTCTATATACCCTTTTCTTTTTTTCTGTCCTTTGTCTTTGTTGAAAGCAACACTTCGCAAAGTGACCATACTTGTAACAGTTTTGGCATTTTTGCTTGTAAGCTGGGCATTTATATTTTTCGTGTTCTGTACCACACCGCTTACATTTGTATGTGGTTTCATGTCTGTTATTTTTCATTGCCTTTTTGTGATAGTGTGGGGCATATTTTTTTATGGCGTCAACTGTGACACTCTCCGGTTTATGTAGTTCGCGCAATTGCTTTGTTGCTATTTCGCTTGCTTTGCATAATTTGATTGCATGTTCGAGCTTGATATCATCTTCTGCCAATAGTTTTTCTCTCACACTATCACTTTTTATTCCTGTTACTATTTTATCCCGTAGCAAGGAGTCCTCTAAATTTTCGAAACAACACTTTTTCGCTTGATTTTTTATTTTTGTAAAAAATTCTTCGAAGCTCTCACCTTCGTTTTGTGCTAACGTGTTAAACGTGTATCTTTCGAATGTTAGGCTTACCTTGGGCGAGAAATACTCATCGAATTTGTTTTGGATTGTTGTAACGTTTCTTTGTTCGGCTGCGGTTAGGGAGAACGAATTATAAATGTTCGCTGCATCGGCGCCGATACAAGACATGAAAGTTGCCACTTGTATGTCCTGTGGTTTCATGTTTAGCTGAGCTGCTATCTCGAACCATTTATATAGCTGGATCCAGTTTTTCCAGGCCGAAGCTATATTACCACCAGTAATCTGGAATGGTTTTGGTGGTTTCACGAAGTTGGCTGTATTTGCGCTCGTCGTACTACTTTCGTTGTCGGGCATTTTTGCGATTTAAAACTACTTCTTTTTTTTTTTTTTTTTTTTTTAGTGGAATCCCACTTCTGACACCATGTCAAGAAGTACACGATACGAAAGTTAAGCAACGACTGAGCATAAGTATTTATTGATGTTGGTATTGTTAGTTACTAATACATTGCACTTATTGTTAGTTACTAATACATTATACGTATAATAATATATAATAATATATAAGTACCAACTGGGGTAGTCAACCTATCTGACAGCTATTGTATTACGTGTGTCATGAACTCAGCCTAACAGCAAAGCTTCCAATGATGACACATGAAATTCCATCATTTCCCTTCTAACGAATATCAATGGACTTTTGTAAAGCAACATTCAAAGAAAGAGAGAGAAATATTTTAGTAACTGTTTGACATTACTCTAATTTTTTGAAGTTAACCTTTTATGAGGTACTAATGCAAATGATGTTATTAGATATGGTAATCCTCAAAAAGTAATCACGGCTGGCGCTCATAATTTTAATAGATTTTTCTGCTGAGTAGAATTTAAGCCACACAAACTCTTGTCCATATTATCCCCAAGTCAACGGGAAAGCAGAAGCCACTGTAAAGAGTTTAAAGCGAGTAATTAAAAAATGGGAAAAGTCAAATCAGTTGTTTGGGAAAGCTCTTCTAGAACATCGTAATGCACAATTAAGTGCGACTTTTTTTTTTTTTGTAGATTCTGGGTCGCCAAGAACAAGAAAAAGGCACTGCGACCTATAAGAAAAGACATTATAGGTCGCAGTGCCTTTTTCTTACCGCCTGCACCAGAAATTGTTTAGGCAAGTATTATTTCCACTTTCCGTATAAAGCGGATAATTCTGCCAGTAGAGGACTTCTCAATATCCTCGGAACTCAATTGTTCTCTGAAGAAAATTTTGCTTCTAGTTTTATTGAGGGCAAGACATTCGCCTAAAATGTGTTCAGCTGTTTCGTCTTCTTTAAGACATAGCCGGCACTCTGAAGAGTCGACTATTTTCATTTTGTTTAGCTGGTATCGTAAGCCGTGGCGAGCCGTAAGGTAACCTACTAGGTTTTTGATGTCATGATGCCGGCTCAACTTTAGATATTTGTTGGCATTATTATTGAAGAACTAGATGGCTCGTTTGGCCGCTCGCAGTCCTGGGATCCTCTCCCAATAGTTGGTACATTTCGCATGTTCCCAGCATTCTATAGCTGTGTTTACTGTTGATCGAGTAGTGCAGCAGAACGGCTCGGTAGTCGGCACCTTTGAAAGGAGTTTCTCAGGCCTTTATGCAAGTTCGTCTGTCTTTTGGTTGCCTTCAAGCCACTCGTGGCCCGGAATCCGCCACAGTTTATTCTTGTTCTTTAAGCCGAGTGTTTGAAGAGTCTTAAAATAGTACATGACTGATTTGGATTCAATGGTATGCGAGCTTAGGGCATTTATAGCTGCGTGACTATCAGTGATTTTTTTTTTTTTTTTTTTTTTAAGGAAATGCAAATCCCAGAGCACTCAGACTCGGTAACGGTCCATTGTATACCAGGCAGAAATCCTCCTTTTGGTGTAGAGGCATGTGATTGGGTGGCGTATGTTGTTGTTCCCCATGGGGATTGAACCTGCACCGCACGGGTCACAAGCCAACACACTAACCTCTACACAGTCGCCACCCTATCAGTGATGGTGGCTCCTTTAATACCAGATGTATAGATTTTGCAGGCACATACTTGAATGGCATGGAGCTCTGCTTGAAATACTCTGGGACTTTTTTCCATAGGTATGCATGTTTTTGGTCCGTATATTCGGCTCCTATCCCCGATTCCATTTTAGAACCATCCGTTTACCATTTTATGCCGTTATGGCTGTTTGGTGAGTTATTACTAACCTATGTTTCTCTCTTTTGAATCTCTCTGGAGAATTGAAGCATAGTGTCTTGTGAAGGCGGTCTGTGACCTCGCAGCTCATATCAAGTTCAGGGAGTGCATCGAGAAGGGTCATACATTTCGGGTGGTCCTTAAGCCTTATCTCATTTAAATGTATTAAACTTGTTGCATTGCGGATCGCCACTTATTGAATGTGTATATGGAGAGTTGTTAATCCTATTACTGCCTCTATGGCAGCTATTGGGCAAGTTCGCATTGTTCCGGAGATACGTAGGGCACGCAAGCCGTTGCACCTTTCTGAGCTTCTCTATTGCGATCTTTTGTGTGGATATTGTCCACCATACTATGGAGGCATATGTAGTAGCAGCGGACAATCTTTGGAGACATTCTACATGTTCTACCATACGTGCGGCGACAGGCCCATAGAGATCTTGTAGCTTTCGTAATTGTGTTGTTGATAAGGGAGTTCCAGTTCATTCCTTTGACCAGGATTACTCCAAGATACTTGACTTCTTCGGAGTATTCTACGAGCGTGTCGTTTGTTGAGATTTGATCTAGGTCTAAATTTCTTTCTTGGTAAAAGGAACAATGACGGTTTTACTGGAATTTATGGAAAGATTTTCCCTAATGCACCAGTCTACGGCGGTCTTAAGAGCGTTTTACATTCATGATGTGACTTCATTTGAATCTTTGCCACTCACGATGATGACTATATCATCGGCGTACAAAAGTATGCTGTAGCCTAAATTGCTCATTTTGCGGAGCAGGTCGTCAATGACCAAAGACCACAGGAGGGGTGAAAGCACACGCGGCTAACTAAAAGTAAGGAATACTACAACAAATGCTTACTTACTTAATAGGCTACCATCTCGTGTAGATTCTCTGTATACTGCAGTACTGTCCAGACCAAGCCTTCTGGCATCCGATCTTTCTTTCCTTCTCGAACCTAGGCTGGGAGTCGAAGATCCTCTTGGCTGGAGGATTATTGACCATTCGCTCAACGTGGCCGAGTCAATGAAGTCGACGTGATTAAGCTTTTGGACTACATCCACATCTTGTTACAGCTTATAGAGTTCGCGGCTGTATCTTCTCCTCCATTCGCCATCCGCGCACACAGGAACAGACTCTTAGGCGGCACGCTGGGAATCCCGTAATTAAATAAAATGCGTTGAAAGATGTATATTGGAAGTATCCAAATAAATAGTTCAATATTAAATACACCAGTGACAAGTGTGCAAGAGTCATTGCAATATGGTTGTTACATGTGTACTTCACATTATGATTTCTTTTTACAATTTTGATAAAACAATTTAGATATATATTGATTTAAGTGATATTCTTCTGTTATGTTGTGATTCTTGGTTGAATTTTGTGTTGGGCACCAACAGTATACTTGTCCGCCTGAGGGGTTCGCCGGTCCGACCCCAACAAACATCGGCAGTCCTCCCGGCTTCGGATCACTTCATCAATGAGGCGAATCAAATGCTGGAGTGTTGTTGCAATTTTGTGATCCAGGATCTTTAATACAATATAGATACATATGTTATGTACCTACTTTATAAGGAAAGGATCCCTTAATCCTCTTTAGTGCGTGGTGTTTAAAAAAAAAACAGGTTAAATAAATAATCGACCGTCAACCCTGCGTTAAAAGAAACGGAGCAAAACATGCAAAATTGATTGGTCTTTAACGATGACAAAACAAAGTGCATGATATCAATAAATACATCTATCCAATGATAGATAAATATAATAATAGATAAATTAATTTATTAATTCATTAATTCATTTTTGTATACATTTTACATAATTGTTTTTTTTTTTTTAATTGTTTAAGCTTGGCTTTGCCGTCGGCCCGATTGACATTGATTTGAAAGTTATGTATTAGTATTTATAGAAGTTTGTTTTAGGGCAATACATTTTTGGAATAAATAAATAAATAGTCATAAGAAATCTTCATTTGTAATGCGGTTGCGATATGACATTGCGGCTTGATAATAATTGAATAAGTGGTTAACAAGTTTCTACGTAGAAAACTTCGCATTGTTTAACTGTAAAACTGGGAATTTTGATATGAAATAGATGACATCCTCTCTTAGTCGCAGGTTGCATAAACTGCAGTAAATGGGTAGATCCTCCCAATGGGGTATGTAATGAATCCTCTCAGTTAAACATTGCTGAGATAAGTTAAAACTTATTTTCTTCGCGGAAGTAGTTGCGATCGCACAAGTTGTGGTTAAGATGGCTGTATATTATTGATCCGTGAACCGAATATGTAGCTTGGTTGATACTGTCAGTTCTACGCTGCTCATCTACCATAGAAGCGAGTTCCATAGGACCTTTTTGCAATATCTTCCATTTTCATCTAGCAATCGCACAATGGTACGGTTGTAGCGTCCAAGGTCATCCAGCTTTTTGTACCAACGACTTTTATTTCCAACTGTTTGAAATGCTATAACTTAAGTAAGTCTTTCATCTGGAAAATTCAGAATTTTTGAAATATATTCCACATGGAGGTTCAGTGTTTTAATGAAAAGTGGTGCCAAACTATTCTCAATTGTCATCATATAGTTAGGGGTGTTTTAAGGTTAGTCTACCTTAAAGCATCTTTTTATGAAATACCTTGGAAGCTATTCTACTGTATCATACTTTTCCCATCCCCACACCTGTGCTGCGTTTATCATCGATTCAGCCACTGCAACAAAGACTTTGTATTTAATTTGTTTAGTTTGTTTCTTTAGTTTGTTCGAAAAATATTCCTTGCAAGTTGCGTTGATTGCACTACTTAACCAGCTCATCTCTGAGGTGGGTTTCCATATTTCGGTTGCTAGTTGTCGTTAATCTTGGATATTTGCAGGATTTCGCAAGCTCAATAGGCTTATTGCTGAAGTTCCATTCGTCATTCCTGGCTGTTCTACCGGATCCATTTCGAAAAAATCGAAAAATCACCACCTTCGATTTACTTAAATTCACTTTTAGACTCCAAAATCGGCAGTATACTTTTAGTCTATTGATCATTCACTGGAGGGATTCGGGTGAATTAGCAAACAGAACCACATTATCAATAAATAAAAGAGCTTTTATAAGGATTCTCGACAGTTCTATTCCACCAGGTAGACATTCTATACGATCATAGATGAACAAGGCAAACAGATTTGGACTTAGAGTGCATCCTTGCTTTATACCCATATTTGATTTAAACCATTCTGATATATCCGTTCCATACAGCAGATAGGTTGCCTTCGTAGATGTTTTCAAGCCCCTATCCTAATTTTGCTGTCATTCCATAATTGTATAATTTGTAGAACAAAGTTTTGTGGTCCACAGTATCAAAGGTAGCTTTAAAAACATCAAAAAAGATGTATAGCTTCTTTTTCTGTTCGATAAAACTTCGAGCTCTGTAATGCAAATATGTTATCAATGGTCGAAATCCTTATTGAAACTCCCCAAGCAAATTGTTACTACGTATCAAACTGGTTAACCGATCATTCAACAGTGTTCCGAATATCTTGCAGGAGGCGTTACGGAAATAGATTCCACGATGATTGGCTGGATCTAATATGTTACCATTCTTACCGACAATAGTGTTAAATGTTGATATTAGTTTAGGTGTGCGCGTTTCGGTTCCATATTTCAATTCTCTTGGCATAATATCTGCTCCTGGTGATTTCCCATTCTTAAGTTTCCTCAGTACTTTAAGTACTTCCTCGTGTGTTTTAGAGGTATCCAATATAGTATTTGAAATTGCCGGTTTTGCGTAGTCAGTTGCTAGTCTCAGGATTATATTGTTTGCGGTATTCTTTTTTTGCATTTCTTCCATTTGATTCTCTAATTGCTCACATTTTTTTCTAAAGCAGTGATTTGATCCACAATTTTTTGGTTCGCTAAGATGATTGCATCGATGTCACTTTTATTTGCCACCTCTGCAATTTTTAAGTCTAAGAGCATCCCCAACATATTACATGGATCTGCCGTGGACATTGCACCCACAAAGTCTGTAAATATTATGTAGGAAGATTTTACCTTTTTCCACCTAGGAATCTCTGGAGATATTACGTACACTTTTCGCTTGTTCATGTGTCTTATCTGTGAGGATATGATTGTACTTATTTAAGAAACTGACAGCTTAATGCTCTGTAACTCTTTTGGACTTAAAATAACGACGATAAAATGAGTATTAATGCGTCGTTTAAATCGGATATACGAGTAATTTTGGATTTTGTTAAATATATAAAAAATTGTCACTTTGAGATCAGATAAAAACTTCTCAGCTTAAATTATTACAGATATCAAATTGTCCAATGACAACGTTACTTTGAAGTAGTTAGTTACTTCGGCTGCATTTGGATTACATGTACATCCTACGAATGGTGGGTGGCGACGGTGTAGAGGGTAGTGTGTTGGCTTGTTTCGATATGGAAGTGCATTTCTGGGAGAGGCCGGGTTCGCCAACTTGTGGTGGTGCTTCCGGGAGGTGATTGATTCTGTAAGGCTTCAGTCAGCTCACGGCAGCGCGTGTGCACCTTGAAGACTACCAGGCGCTCGGAAAGCAATTGGGATTTTGAGGCAAGGCAACGAGTGCTCAGAATGATAATTATAGTTATAATACGTTAAGTAGTTTAAGTAAGTAGAGTACGTAGTTTGTGATTTGTTTTATATAAAAAACTAGCTGACCCAATTGATATTCAATAGCAAAATAGCAATTAAAAATGAATTTAAAAGTCAAAAGATAAGTGTGTTGGCTTGTGACCCGTGCGGTGCAGGTTCTATCCCCATTATGGAGA
Source organism: Portevinia maculata (assembly GCA_949715645.1). NCBI lineage: Eukaryota > Metazoa > Arthropoda > Insecta > Diptera > Syrphidae > Portevinia > Portevinia maculata. The sequence goes on along the minus strand of OX454528.1, from coordinate 46,350,722 downwards.
GAAACGAATTACACCTTGTTTTCTCCAACCTCTACACCAAGAAGAGAATGTCTGGCTGGTAGTACAATGGACCGTTACCGAGTCCGAGTGCCCTGAGATGTGGATTGCCTTTAAAAAAAGTGGTTTGGGTACGACCCGCAAGGTCCACACGACTAACTTCCCAGTGGGATCAATATGATTTATGCGATTAGTGGGAAATTTTGAATTGTGGTTAACCATAAGATATGGTGAGGAATTATTTGATATTAAAAAATGGTCTTTAAAATTGTTCATGGAAATTAAATGTTGTTAATAACAGCAAAGTGGTATATACATACATATATTAATGCAACCATTGTTATGAACACGGAGACCTGTAAATTTACATGTATACGAAATAACGGAGCACAATGTAATAATGATTTGCTCAATAACAAATGACAATAAATAGTACAAATAAAGGCAAATTATTTTAGTTATTTATTTGCTAACAAAAAACGGCTGGACCGATTTCACTGAAAACTTAATCAGTTCTGAGTCACGTAATTGCGCTTCGAATAAACCCGGTCCCATGTCAATATCATCTTTGGTTCTCGAGATAATCGCGGCGAAAGATAATTCCGAACGCACAGACGAACATTTTTTTTTTTTTTTTTTTTTTAATTTTAATTTTGAAAAAAAAGGAAATCCAAATCCCAAAGCACTCAGACTCGGTAACGGTCCATTGTACTACCAGGCAGAAATCCTTCTTTTTGGTGTAGAGGCATGTGAATGGGTGGCGTATGTTGTTGTTCCCCTTGGGGATTGAACCAGCACCGCACGAAATAAATTACTAAGGGCCTTTTTATTAGATAAACAATATACTTTATTTATTAAAGTACCTTAGGAGCTAACATGTGGTATTTGTCTACGATACAATTATAAATGACTTAAGGAACAAAAATGTTCCTATATATATGCTTCGTCGATATGAGGTATCGATACTGCTTTATGATACCTAAAAATAGATTTTTGGTTGACATGTGTGTTGGCTGTTGGTTGTTATCTCTAACATAACTCCTCCCTCCTTTGTCTTTTGTTTCTCCCGAAACAAGTATATTAAAAAAAATTAAATTATTACAACTATAATTAAAGTAATTCCATGCATACTAAGGTTTATGTTTTTGTGTGAATGGAATTTTTCTTCTATTTCGTTCATATTATTTATATTTAAATAAGTATTTTTTAATTTTACATTCGTTATATCATATGGATGTTCTATATCTATAGCGATGGGTTGATTAACAATTGCATATTTGTTAGAAAACGTTTGATTATTTATTTCTAATGTACAGTTTTCAAAAGTGATCAAAGCGTTTCTTTTGATTATAATCAATTTTCTTTCGTCACAGTTATTATTTATTTTAATATCGCTATTTATTGCAAGCACTGCTCCTTTCATTAATTCTACGATTACATTTTTATTATTATTTGTTTTCTTAGTACAATTTCCAATTTTATTGAGACAATTTATAAGTGGTTTTAGATGTTTTATTTCTTTATTTTCTTTATACACGTAATTACTTCCATTCATTTTTATAAGAAATTCACTTTCAATATGTAATTCTTCGTTGTCTTTATTAGGTATTGAAGTAAAGAAATATTTATCAAGCGTTAACATTTGATCAGGAACTTGGATTACAAATATTAATACATTTTCGTGAAATTCCCCAACTGATAATTTAATTTGTTTTAGTTTAAACAGATCAACATCATACTTATTAATTTCCTCGGGTGTTAGAAGACTTTCTACCATTATTTGTAATCTACTAGCTAGTAGTATATTTTGGATTTTCTCAATAAGTTCTGTTAATGAGTCTATTCTTCTCTGATATTCTAGAATATTAAGTCTTTGCTCGATAAAATTTAATTTTCCTTTAAGTCCTAACTCTATGTTGACGTCCATTGTTAAGCTTTGTTTCAAAATATTTATCTCTTCTTGAAACTGGTTATTGATTTTTATCTGTTTGTTGTTATTTGTTATGAGGTTATGATTGTTGTTGTTAATTGTTTCTAACTGATCTTCTATTTCTTTTTGATCTTCATCGTCCATAGTTCCAAACATAAATTTAAAAACTCGTCCGCCGAGGTTTAATAGTCCTCTTCTTGACCTTTTATTCTTGTACCCTTTAATACTTTTTAATTCACTTCGAACTAGATTCAATTCTTTTCGATTAATGTGAACGATTTGGATTGACTATAGCTAGATGGTATTATTAATTTTTTTATCGAAGTCCATTGTTCGGCTAGTGTATTACATATAGAGTTTATTTCGGTTAAATTTATGATATGTATTATCGAGTTAAATTTATTCACTATTTGTATTTTTCCTAATTTGATCATAGCGTAGCCATCACTATTATGAATCTCTTCAACTTCAATTTTACTATGTACTAAACAGGTAATCACTAAAATTATAACGATCTTCATTTCCTGACTTGTTCGATTGGCGTTTACTATTCGACTGATGAACTCTTTTATCTTTTATACTCGTATTTTCGAAGTTGCAGGGCAATTTTCAGTGGTTTGTTTTCTAGTTTGAGTGTATGTGCTATTGGGGTTTGCTTTGATTATATTGTCGTTATTTTTAAATTTTGATTTTCTTTCTTTCTGTATGTTGTTGTGGTGTTGTTTATCTAATCTATTAAATTTATATCGTGGTTCAGTTTTATGTCGTTCTGTTCTAGAGTTTTTAACAAAGCCTTGGTATACCTGTTCTTCGTAATTTTCACGGTTCTCATTCCTTTTATTGATAATTTTTAGTTTGTTTGTATGAACGTGTTGGTATATTTTTTCTTTAGAAAAATTACCCTTCTGAATTTCGTATGGGGTATGTTTTGTTGTTGAGTGAACCGAGTTATTATAATAAAGTGTTGCTTTGTGTACAGCCATGCGAATTTCGTGTATGTTGGGTGTAGTTTTTCCATTTAAAATAGTACGTACTTTTTCAGCAAGTGTTCTATGAAATACCTCTATATCAGAGTTCCCTGTATGGCTATTGGGGTTAGAAAAATGAATTTCAATACCTAATTCTTCTAACATTTTTGCTATTCTGGGGAAGTTGAATTTATTATCCATAACGTATCGTTTGGGCTTACCATGCGAAGCTATTAGTTGTAAAATTGTTTCCTCTAAAGTTTCGTGTGAAACATTGGGTACATATGTGGTTGTGGTTAGTTTAGAAAATTTATCTATGCTAGTTAAATATTTTGTCTTAGCTTTACAGTAGATATCCAAATGAATTATTTCGTTAATATCTTTTGGTGTGTCTGATAAGCAGAATTTCTTTTTAATGGGGTGCCTATCGTATTTGCTTTGTTTGCAAATATTGCAAACGTCGTTAATTAGTTCTCTCAGATTTTTGAAATAGATTTTTGTTTTTAATACTTGGTAATTCTGTTCGATACCAGAGTGTCCGGTTTCTTTCTCGTGGTATAATTTAATCTGTTGAACAGCTTCTTCTTCTGAGTTAATGTCTTTTGCGTAGGACATGCATTTTATAAATTTGATCCTATTTCCGTATAATCTAATTAATTGTTGTTGTAGTATATTGAAGTTACTTTCATTTACTACATGGTTTACATAAATTCCCGTTATTTTGTTTTCTATCAGAAGTATTAACCTATCTTCTATATCTTTTTGTTTTAAAGAATCTATACCTACGAATAGCTATTCTTCGTTTTTTATTTAACATTTTAACTTTCGTTTGATAGCCTAATGTCAGTATTATTTGCTGACTATATATATTTATACAGGTATCTTTTATGGGGAAGTGGTAATTTGCTTGCTCTTCCTGAGAATGAATTGTGGGTTGGACGGAGTCTAAAACGTTTATTTCTTCTACAATGTGGCGCAAAAGTAATCCTCCTATCAGAAAATGCTATAAATTTTGCGATTGGCCCCTAATGTCAGTTCTGTTTTGACATTTGTATAGTAAACACATGCGAAATACGCGTTAATAAACAATGTTACGCTACACTGCTCCAGAACGCGGAATATTGGTGACTATTTATTTGAGCAATAGTCGGTCGGTGACTTTGGCACAACGTGAATTTCGTCGCAGATTTCCTACCCGTCCAACGCCTACTGGTGAAACACTGCGACGTTTAGCCGCTCGCCTCGAAGAGACTGGCACAACACGAGATGCTGCCAGGCGTGGCAGACCCCAGAGTAGCCGTTCTGCAGAGAATATTGCTGCTGTAGCCGAAGATGTCATGGAAGCGACGTCGACATCGACTAGACGACGTGCCACGCAAATGGGTATCAGCCGACGGTCTTTACAGCGAATTTTGGTACAAGATTTGAAGATGTTTCCGTACAAAGTCCAGACGGTGCATCAGTTGTTAGCTGCTGACCGCCAATCGCGTCTAACATACGCTCAAGCCATCCTTAATCACCATCAAGAGGAAGATGATTTTTCATCAAAAATAATCATGAGTGATGAGGCCCATTTCCATCTTAGCGGGTACGTAAATAAGCAAAATTTACGCTTCTGGGGCACTGAAAATCCGCGTGTAACCCACGAAGAGCCATTACACCCGCTCAAAGTCACTGTATGGTGTGCTATTTTCGCTGGAGGAGTCATCGGACCTTTTTTCTTCGAAGACGTCGCGGGCCAAACGGTTACTGTGAATGGTGAGCGCTACAGAGCAATGATCAACCAGTTCTTTTTGCCGCAACTTGATGAATTGGGATAGGAAAACGTGTGGTTCCAACAGGACGGTGCAACGGCACACACTGCACGTGCCACAACCGATATGCTGAAGGATGCATTTCCCGGGCGCCTAATCTCCCGTTTTGGCGATTTGCACTGGCCAGCAAGATCGCCTGATTTGACCGCTCCAGACTTCTTTTTGTGGGGCTTTTTGAAGTCGCGGGTTTATGTCAACAAGCCTCAGACTCTTGCAGCTCTTAAAGACAATATCCGTCAACAATGTGAGGACCTATCGCCGGAAGTTTTGGCCAAAGTGATGGAAAATGCCATAAAAAGGGCTCAAATGACAATCACCTGTGGCGGCGGCCATTTACATGACATCATATTCTCGACTTGATGTAAAAAAAATTAAAAGACCAAATAAAAATAATCCACAAGAAGAATCAAAGTTTTTCATTTTTTTTCTAAATTGCAGCCAAAAAACATCGGAAGGTTATTTTTGCACCACCTTGTATATTCAAATCTTCACTAATTAATTGGTTCATTTCAGTTGAGTTGCAATAATTAAGTGTATGGAACTCTTCGAATTCATATGGACATTCATTAGTTTTAGTCCTATAATTTTCGAAATAAGTTTTCCTATTATTTATTTCTATGAATCCTTCTCCTAGGTCTATTACTTTGATGGGCTTTAATAGGTTTTGGCCTATTATTCCATCGAATTTTTTATTTTTTATGTTCATCAACTTCCATGTCATTGTCGCTCCATTTTCGTTGAATTCAACAGGCACTTTGGTTATGATTTCTTCTTTAATGGTACTAATTGTATTGTTGGCGACTTTTACTTAAGTTGGTATCCGTACAGGATTCCGTAGTATTTCTAATAGTTCAGATTCATCCAGTATACTTGTAGTCGAACCTGTGTCTATTAGAATTTTTAGTTTTTTATTATTAATGGTTGCAATTATTATGGGAAGTGCTTCGGTTTCCCTATCAGAGTAAAATTTAACACATGATGTTCTACGTCTACATTATTAACATCCATGGGCTCTTGTCTTGAATTACTAGTTCTAGGATAATTATAGTTGTTCTGCCTATGATGATTATAAGGTGGCCTATATTGGTAATTATTTCTAAGTATATTATTATTATTTGCCCTAATCTGATTACTATTCATTTCTATATTCCTTCCTTGATGAAATTGTTGATTGTTCTGTATAAATTGAGGTCTTTGATTATAATTATTATTTTGATATTGCCTCTGGGGTTGATTTGAATTATTTGGTTTGGGGTTAGGGTTTGATTTTTCACTAAGGTTTTTATACCTAATTAATAATTCATAAGCTTCCCTTATATTATTAATTCTTTGAGCAATAATAATAGATGCTTGATTAGCGTTCAAATTATTTATAAATTTGTTAATAACTAAATTTTCATTAGTGGTAGGGTTATATATAGGACTTACGTCTAATGTACTGTTTTTGTTAAGTTTAAGGAGGATGTCTTCAGTCTCTCTGTATAGTTGATGGACGTCTCTGCTCTGGATGGCATGCACATCTTGCAGGATCTCTTCGTAAGTCTCATGTACACCATAATCCTGGATGAGGGCTGCTTTATTTAATGGCCATGTGGGCTGCAATATCCTTCGCAGTGTGTTTATTGCGTTTCCTTGTATTCGATTTCTAATGATGATCGTACCTATTGCTTTGTTTGGATCCGTAATGTGAGAGTACACATAATCAATATACTCTATGAACGCGATGACATCTTCTTCGGGTTTTCCTGAATATATAGCGACTTTCTCTAGTCTTTCTAGAGTCACTTTCTGGTCTGCTATTACTCCTGCTAGTTGAGCCATTTTCGTTGGCTTTCTGGAGAACGAGTAAAGTTGGTGAATTGATATATCGAGTTGTTTGAATATTTCTTCAAACAGTTGCGATTCTCTGTATCAATTCCCTCTGCGGATTTCGTGTATTGGGCTATTATAATTTGCTCCTGAACACTTTAACACATTCACTGATTTTACTTCGTAGGTTGTAAGTTAATTTTCAAATTTTAACTTTATCACTGGATATTTTCTCTCAATATAATATGCGGGTATAGATCTGAGAAATATCCTACCGACTGCGCCAAATAAATTACTTAGTGCCTTTTTATTAGATAAACAATATACTTTTATTTATTAAAGTACCTTAGGAGCTAACATGTGGTATTTGTCTACGATACAATTATAACTGACTTAAGGAACAAAAATGTTCCTATATATATGCTTCGTCGATATAAGGTATCGATACTGCTTTATGATAGCTAAAAATAGATAACGAGTGTTATCTTGTTGCTTGGGTCATTCCTTGTTGTTTCACAAAGATACTTGGGATGTTTGTTCGGTCTGTTGATAGTGAGGGTATTTCGTCGCCATCTGGTTGGCATGTGTGTTGGCTGTTGGTTGTTACCTCTAACATAACTCACGGGTCACAAGCCAACACACTAACCTCTACACCGTCCCCACCCTACACATACGAACATACGCACATACTTACATACACACACAGAGACATCTCTATAAAAATGTTGGATTTAGATTCTGATGACCTTTAAACGTGGAGATATGTCAAAATCCGCGATTCACAAAATCGGCGCCATTACAAGATTTTCCACTGGGAAGTTAAAAATAGTACAAATCATCAATTTCAAAATTCAGCTAGTTTGCCTTTATTTTTTTAGTTAATTATTTATTAACAAAAAACGGCTGGACCGATTTCGCTGAAAACTTAATCAGTTCTGAGTTATGTAATTACGCTTGGAATAAACCCGTGTCAATATCATCTTTGGTTCTCCAGATAATCGTGGCGAAAGAAAATTCCGAACGTACATACGTACATACGCACATACGTACACACGGACAGGCATCTCTCTAAAAACGTTGAATTTGGATTCTGGTGACCTTGAAATGTGGAGATATGTCAAAATCCGCGATTCGAAAAAACCACCATTAAATCCGGTTCGAAAAGAACAACGCTTGGACCTAAAAAGATCTATTGTGCCGTATGGGCCAGAAAAATTTAATCTAGTAGATTTTCCACTTTCCGTGTAAAGCGGACAATTTTACCAGTAGCAGAATTCTTTATGTCTTCGGGGCTCATTTGTTCCCTGAAAAAGATCTTCTTTCTAATTCCATTAACGGCGGGACATTCACATAAAATGTGCTCAGCTGACTCGTCCTCTTCAAGACTGAGTCGGCACTCAGGAGAGTCTGCTATTGTCATTTTATGTAGATGATATCTTAAACCATGGTGACCAGTAAGGTAACCTACTAAGTTTTTGATATCATGCCTGCTTAGGTTTAGACATTTGCTGGCATTTTAATTGAAGGGCCGAATGGCTCGTTTGGCCTGTCTATGTAACACATCTAGTGAGAGGGCAATGAAATAACCTTTCATACCGTATAACAATTTTTATCGTATGACGATAGGAACGAAACATATAAGGTAAACTGATTCTAAGATATGCTGTCCCTATTCAAATGACCCGCAGTGTATGTTTATCGGTGCAAGACCTGCGAATCTGTGTACTTCGTATTATGACATTTGTTATCTCTATTTTTGTCATCATTTCCAAGGATTATTATTACTTGTAAGTCACTTAAATTAGAATATAGATGATCAGCCATCCTCTTCCACCTCAGTAAAGCAAAGGATGTTAGCGAGCTTTATCTCATTGATCTTATATTTATGGAAGAAATGATTTAAGAGGATATTAAGCATGGTTCTGGAAAAATTAAGATATTCACTTGTAAAATGTGATGCCGTTTTATCCGCCTTCTGGTAACACTCCAGACAGCGGCTGCTCTTTCATTACCCTGGATCAGCATTGCCATTTTTTTTGCCAAGTCGGGATTTTGGAACTTTTTGAGTGAAAACAGCGGGATTCTTTCGTCGAGAGCGGGACATAGTAAACAAAACGTACATAATCACTAGTTTTCAAATATTTTTCTTTTTATTGGAATAAAAATTACGCTTACGTGACAATAGATAGCAAAAATAGCCATAGAAAATGTATTTTAATAAAAATATAATATTTTAAATCAGATTCACCCTTTCGTTAAATAGATGAGTCTTATTCGTCTTCAGAATAAAAAAAAACAAACCGAAATCAAAATCAAAAAAGTTTTATTCATTTAACTTACAATAAGAGAATAATTATTTATAAGAATTACGTATTCATGATATTTCTGTGAAGATTTAACTTCTTTTAAAGTTTCCTTTTTATTGCATACCTTAATATTGCCCGTAGACCCCTAAAAGTTACTATATTTATGATCAGCATCGATAGTAATGTCGATCTAGCCATATCCGTCCGTCTGTTGTCAAAAATTAGGCCTTTAAACTGGGCCTAGAGAGCTGAAATTTTAACCATATACTCTCTAGGGTCCCGAAATAATCAAGTTTACGAATTTTTGAAATCCGCTTACGCCCACAAACTCAAAAAAACAAAATTTTGGAAAAAATTGAATTTTGAGCTAGAAAGCTGAAATTTTTTATATACAATTTATGACTCCTCAAACTGCTCGGGATATAAAATTTTTAAAATCCGCCCAGTGACACGCCCACAATTAAATAAAACAATTTTATTGAAAAACCAAAATTTGAGCTAGGGAGCTGAAATGTATAATATATACTCTCTAGGGGCCCTTTAAGCTCATGTGTAAATATTTTCAAAATCCGCTTACTGACACGCCCACAATTTAAAAAAAAAACTTTTTTTGAAAATACAAAGTTTGAGCTAGGGAGCTGAAATTTATAATATACTAGCGACCCGGCGAACGTTGTTTTGCCATATAAATTATTTCTAGTGAATATTTTCGTAGGGAAATGAAAAATAACTAACTTATTGTAAGTGTGTTCGGATGTGGTCTATGACTTAAAGAGGAATTGAGCGCTGTGGACGTTTTGTCCCTTTCAGAACATTAGCGGATATTGGAGAAAGGTGTGTATCAGCAATGAACTCATGATTATTATTTCTTCTTCAAATCACGATTTGTCGCGTCGCTGTGCGGTCGCCAACCATGATTCCAGCAAAGTCGTCAACAACAGGTGCATGAAATCCAAGCATGTGCTCTACAGGTCTACAGCTGGTGTTTTATGTATCAGGATTGATGACAATAGCGTGATTGTCAGTTTGTAAAGTGTAAATATTTTTGTTTGGAAGCAAATAAGTAGAAAAGTTTTCTAAACAAACATATTAGATATCTAAATACAATTGAACAGCGTTTTTGGTCAACATATCAACTGTTTTTATACCCTATTCAAAGGGTATATTAATTTTGACGCGAAGTTTGAACCATACCATAATATTGCCCGTAGACCCGTAAAAGTCTATATATATACTATATTTATGATCAGCATCGATAGTAATGTCGATCATGTCCCTTCGTCTGTCGGCAAAAATTGGGCCTTTAACCATATATACTCTCCAGGTCTCCGAAATAATCAAGTTTAAGAATTTTTGAAATCCGCCCACAGACACGCCCACAAACTGAAAAAAAAATTATCGAAAAAATCGAATTTTTAGCTAGAAAGCTGAAATATTTTATATATATGATCTTTGACTCCTAAAACTGCTCGGAAGATAAAATTTCTAAAATCCACCCACTGACACACCCACAAATAAGTAAAACAATTTTATTGAAAAGTCAAAGTTTGAGCTAGGAAACTGAAATTTATGATATAGACTCTCTAGTTGTCGGCTGGGAATAAGAATAGTATATCCAAAAATTCGCCAAGCGGACTGTAGCCCGTCCCTATGTTAATTGTTTGTTTTGCTTTAACATACTTTCTCACGTTTTTTCTCTGTTATTTGTTACTTTTTACCCATAAATAGCTTCTGTTTGCACTTTCATATTCAGTTCATTAACAATCACAATGATTATTCCATACGATTTGTGCAAATTTCTACAATTTTATCATTCAATTTGTTTCTGTTGTTTAAAACAGGACTTCAGAAAAAGATAGCTTGGTGAAAATGTCTATAGAACATCCAACTTGCCAACGATGCGTCTGGCATATGGTGAATTGAGGTTATTGTAGCCGCAACGTGAGCTTTCGGAGTCCCCACTGCCCATAAAGTAAATTTGTGAAAATGTATGTGGTTCATTCGACATTGGCAATGAGCCCACTTTGTGATAGCTTTGGATTTTGATTTTGAATGTTGAATGGAATTGTTGACTATTTGCAGCATTTTTTTTAACTATTTCTGTTGCTCCAAACGATGTCATTTTGAAACATGAATTAAATGTTCGAATTGACTTCAGGAACAGGTTAGAATCTGGATCCATTCCGGTAAGTAAGCCGTTCAATCCAATTGCCTTTATTGATTTCTTTCAGCTCGTGCCTCTTGTGATTGTGATTCACGAAATTGTGCCGTGCTCATACTTTACTTCATTGATCTTTGATCTTTGGGCTCTTCCATTTCGCATGTCTGTCGTTCTATTCGTTCGACGGCCCAAATTGGTCCCTTTGCGTCTTGCTGGCATTGTTTACTACACACATAAATAGATTAAATTGAAGTACTTAATGATGGAAAACAGTATACTGTTCTTTTTTTGTTGTTGCCAAAATAAATAAATACAAAATGAAAAAAAATAAATTGAAAAATATCGAAAAAAATCTGTCGTATCTGTGATCAAAATAAGACATTTTGAAATGTTTATTTTAAAACCCGTACTGAGAAACCTTTCCAACAAAGTATAAATCATCGAAATCGGTTCGGTTTGAAATAAATAAATAAATAAAAATAAATAGATAAATAAATACTCTCTAGGGGGCCCTTTATGCTCATGTGTTAATTTTTTTTTAAATCCGCTTACTGACACGCCGACAATTAAATAAAAAAAATTTATTGAAAACCCAAAGTTTGAGCTAGGGAGGGTTTTTTTACAAAAGCTTTGTTTTTTTTTTGATAAAATCCTTTAAATGTTATATAACAAAATATGTAGGTAGAGCGTTCTTAACAATTCAACTATACTTAGACTTTTGTCATGCCCACTTATGAGGGATAGCAATAAGAATAGGGAATCCAACAGTTCGCCCAAACGGACTGTAGCTCGTCCCTATGTTTCTCTTTAATAAAGATGAAGAACTCTTCACAGGATATCTGTAGATTAAACTGGATGAGTAATTCTGCATTCATTAAATTTACGGAGCATTTATTTCTGGCATCCGACCATTTTAAATTCATCTGGGAAAAAACGCGTTCAGGAAAGCAGTTTGATGTTGGGATACTTAATATGAAAGACACTAGTTTAAATATATTCCTGGTATCTTTTTTAGGAAACTGTTGAAAGAGCAGAGAAGAGTGTCTTTGCAATTTCCTACTAATACGTCCATGGATGATTTTAACAAGTTAAATTCTTCATATTAGTTATCTACCGAAATATCGCCTGTCAATTTTATTAGAGATACAGCATTTTCAATAATGTCAAAACTAACTTCACTTTCCAGGTTTATGAATTTAAGTCTAGAAAAAATATTTTCATCTGAAAAATTATAACGTTTGTCTATATATGTATTGTTTAAAAATTTTTGAAGTCGTCGATGGCTTTGTTCCCTTCAGATTCATCCAATTTATTTAAAATCTGTTTCGTCTAGTAGCCGAAAAACCTATCCTTTAGCCTTTAAGTCAACCTTGAGCGGAAGAGGCACAATGACTCATGTATTTCTGTTATGGCAACATCCTTTCCCTGAGACTCTTTTATTAATGTACCAAAAGCACTCATCACATTATGAACAAAATGCAAGTAATTTTTGTTTCCACTGCTTCAGAGTAAAAAATCTTTTCAATAGCTTTCGCTTTCCTGCTTATCAAAGTAGCTTTTCAAAGCAGGCCAAACCTTGATTACTCTCTCAACGTCTGCCATCCCTACTCTCTCACCCGCGCTCTTATCTTCATTACGCGCCGGGCGGGCGGCCAGTACACACTTGTCTGTGCAACATACCCAAGCTTCCTCAGAGCGCTGCGTGCATGGTCTAGGTATCCCCGAAAAGCGGGAATGAGACTGTCCCGCACGGGAGATTTAATTTAGATTTAAAAATCGGGACGTCCCGCCAAAATCGGGACGCTGCCCTACGTCATGTGTCTCCAGGAACCCAGGGCAATGTTACACAGTTATACATTCCCAACTTGTTCAGCTTAGCGATGGTTTTCTTTCAAAAAGGTTGCAAGTTTAACCCTTTTCCTCAACAGGATATTAGCGGCAGTGACAGTCGCGAAGATTTCAGCCGTCGCCTCGTCTATGTGTTTCGTCAGTTGCACGATTTTGTAATTTTATATATCCATGTGGCACTTTAGCGTAACTGGGCGTGTAGACAATGGCTCCGAAAAGACCATTCATGATAAACGATGGCATCACCCGGTCTTAGGCAAGTTCACCCCTCAGTGTTAGATTCCAAACGGTTTGGAAAGCTGCCTCAACAATCTGTTTTGAGAGCACATAGATAAGTGGTCCCTCCCGATATGTTGTCAAAGAGAGGTCAGTTAATGGCACCTCCGATTCCTCCGCCGAAGTTGCCACCGATCCAAGTTCTGGACTAGCTTTCAACAAAGAACTGCAAATGAGGTTAATAGAACAGAACTTCAACAACACCTACACGCAAGGTGTCGTTTGAGGATGTGTGCTCTTGACCACCAAACGACTGCACCAAACGTAAGGTACGACCTAACGATTCACGTATATATGCAGTGAACCAACCTGTGACTAAGTTCCAAGATTCTGCCTGACATCCTTCGGCATTGCCAGAGTATTTTAGTGGCCTTCGAGGTTCTAGCATGTATTATGGAACAGAAAAGGTTAGTTTTGGGTGTAAAACAATAAAACAATTTCCCTATACTTAGTCTTGCTTGCTAAAAAGTTAGTTGAGTGCCCGGGATACAAGCCTACCTCGCATGAGGTATCCTTCATCTAGTTTTGAAATTTGAATAGCATCAATTCAGTCTTGGTGGAGTTGGCTGACAGAGCCTGCTAACAGCACCAACTCCCAACCATGTTAATCGCTGATTCCATACGATCACAAAGAGTTGGTAAGTTACTGCCACTAAGAATGATACATACATCATTTATAAGCATACCCAATGATGGGCTAAGCATATTTCTTCAGTGCCAGCGTCCCCCTATAAACAGCGCTTGTCGTAAAAAGCGACTTAGAAGCGAAATCACATTTATCAAATTTGAACATTTCTGTTAGACAGCGACACTTTTAACATATTAAACTGTATCGCTAGTGTGCAATCCAATTCATCGTTTAACATGGGTGGAGGTCAGCGGTGTCGTAAAAGGAAGATCAAACAACAATCAATAACTATGTCGAAACCGCAATGCTAATGAATAGAACGTTGGTTGCGGATGCGGATTGTGGCCGCTATGTTATGGCGGGGGTAAACAGAGGCTGCCCGCAAGGCGGCGTCCTGTCTCCACTGCTGTGGTGTATGCTGGTCGACTCTCTGTTGAACGCACTCAACAGTTCTTATTTACGCTCAGGCGTACGCGGATGATGTTGCCGTGCTTTCTGTTGGATCATGCCTAGCGACTGTATGCGCCAAGGCGCAGGCGGACCTTGACGTGATCGACGAATGGTGCACTAGGAATGGGCTCTCGGTCAATCCTCTTAAAGCTGAGGTTGTTCTCTTTACGAGAAGGAGGAAGCTGGTCGAGTTGACTCAGCCAGTCCTAAAAGGCATAACAATCCAACTCTCCAATGAAGCAAAGTATCTGGGATCCATCCTAAGTAGCAAACTTCTTTGGTGCAAACATGTTGAGCTGAAGATTGCCAAGGCGCTGTCTGTTTTCTGGCAGTGCAAAGGCATTTTCGGCAAGACATGTGGCTTATCACCGAAAAGAGTCCTGTGGATTTATACGGCTATGATAAGACCATTTATAGCATACGCATCGGTTGTTTGGTGGAATAAGCTTTCACGTAAATTCGTCACTGCTGCTTTTGTCAAACTCCAAAGGCAGGTATGTCTCGGCTGCACGGGGGCCTTCCCCAGCACGCCTGGCTCCGGCCTAGATGCACTATTGAACCTTCCGCCCCTTGATGTTTACATCATGGGCTGTACAATCAAGGCTATCTCACGTCTTAGAAGAGGTGGCTTTTGGTATAACTCGCACTGGAGTTTTGATGAACTTGCGCAACGGTTGTCCTTCGACTCCTGTCTTATGGATATGCCGTCTGATGCGATGACACCGGAACTTCGGCTAAAGCGCAACTACGAGGTCGACTTTCCTCGCGTCCAGGACTGGCTCTGGCCGGACTCTGAAGCTGGAAGGGAATGCAGTCGAATCTTCACGGATGGCTCCAAAACCGATCAAGGATCTGGTGCTGGTGTCTTCGTGGAGAGCGATAACGTTAGACTTTTCTTTCCGTTAGGCAAATATGCGTCAGTCTTCCAAACAGAGACTTATGCTATCCTAATGGCCATGGACTATGTTACGAGGAACAGGTGAAGGGGGCGAAGTATCTGCATCTGTAGCGACAGTCAGGCTGCGCTTAGGGCCTTACTCAAACCCTTAACTACCTCCAAAATAGTACGTGAATGCAAGATATCTCTGAATTCGGTCGGAAGGTTGAATTCACTTAAACTTGTCTGGGTCCCGGGTCATAACGGGATCACGGGAAATGAGATCTCCGATGAACTTGCTAGACAAGGCTCAGAGGGGGACTTCTCAGGACCTGAACCAGCGATCTGTCTGTCTGCGTCCTCGGTCAGGGCTTCCATTGACGGTTGGGTTTCCTATGAACACAATCGCAGTTGGCATGACTCTCCAGGGTGCAGGTAAGCAAATGCTCCCCGACGTCTGTAGGAAATCCGCGTCATTCTTGTTCCCTCTCAACAGAAAAGACTGCAGACAGACTACTGGCGTTCTAACGGGACACTACGCTTTTGAAAAACACTTTAAGGTGCTAGGCCTAAGCGACACCATCAACTGCGAAGCCTGTGGAGAAAGCGACGACACTGCGGAACATTTCCTCTGTGATTGTCCTGCTTTTGCTCATATCAGGTGGCAGGTATTTGGTGCGGATATGGTGAGTGCTGTAAACCTAAGCTCCTTATCATTGAAGCGGAGTAAATTCCCACAGTAAAATGTGGTGTGTCTGCCTGGTAGTACAATGGACCAGTAATGAGTCTGAGTGCTCCAGTGCAGAAAGTCTCACACACCCCGACAAAAAAAAAAAAAAAATGTCGAAACCGTAAAAAAATAACAACTTTTGGATCAGATAAATTTAACAACACCAGCATTTGATTGGTTTCTGCGATGAAGTGATGCCACACTGGAAACCCTGCCGATGGGAGGGTTAAACCCCCTCTAATTCAGATCATAGCCTCACCGTTAAAGAGGAAGAGAATTATCTCATAGAACGCAGCATACATATTGCTATTTTCGCTCCTCTAGAGCCTTTTTTTTATTTAAGTCCGTTAAAGAAAATCAATTTCTTTTTCTCTTATGTTAAAATATAAAATTAAACGCATTAGATGAAGAGGGTCGACTTTTTGCATTTTTGCTAATTAGATAGAATCTCAATTCAAACGTTTTGTCATCTTTGGATCAAGTATTTGATGTATAACACATTTTATTTATTTTATTTTTATTTATTTTATTTTCAAGATTCAAAAACATATGTTATTATTGACCTGCGAAGCCAATTGGCTTATCTGCAGGAGATTATTTACAAGATTTAATTCTAACAAAAGGTTACTTACTATCCATGTAAGAATTTATAAGTCTTATTGCAACTAAATTTTTTTTTTGTTACATTTTAGATAATAATTCATATTTAAATTAAATTTTCAATTATATTAATTTTCCATTATATTTCCCCCTTCGGGATAGGGGTCAGAATTTTTCCGAGGTAGGCATACCGGTCGTAAGAGGCGACCAAAATCCACCCTTCGGGATAGGGATCAGAATCTACCCGAGGTAGGCAAGCCGGTCGTAAGAGGCGACCAAAATCCACCCTCAGTATACCAAGTGCATAGAGTATACAAAAAATGCAATCATTAAAACAAAAAGATATAATACCCCAGGTGACAGCCCAGTTCTACTGGAAAATCCACACTCTTCGGAGGCAGGCTCTACGGATTCTGGGGAGAGCCATTTATTGCAATCACCCGACCCTTTTAAAAATAGTAAAAGGGTACCTAGATCACCACCAACGGGATCTCTGCCAAAAGCAAAAACTAATCGAAGTCCTACGACGCCAAAAGATTTTGGACCCTTCTCGCGGGACTCAACGAAATGCAAAAGCTTCGAGGACGAAAACAAGGAACTCCGCACTAAGCTTAACCAAATTGAACAGCTTTACCAAGAGCTAAGAAAAGAGCTAGATCAGCTGAAAGCTGAGAACAAAGCACTTGTTGAATCTCAACTTAAAAAACAGCCAGAAGCCAAATCATACCGCTCAACTAGCCGCGATTATCATACGGACTAACAAGAGCTAGTGCGCGAAACGGATTGGATCCCTAAGAGGAGACCGAACAAAAAACGGAAAGCCGGCTCCTCACCAGAAATCGTTGTGCTAAAAGGTAGACGACCCAAAAAGGCAAAGGCCAACGAAATAGAAACGCTAAGGAAAAAACCTCAAAATAAGGTATACCTTCCACCTCCAATTAACGTTGTCGGAGTTTCAGACTACAGCAAGCTAAGTAGCCTTCTTAAGGAAATAGCAAAGTCCACATTCAAAGTAACATCTCTGAATAATAATGTGTGGAAAATAAATGTAAGCGTCCCTGAGAACTATCGCGCAGTTTCTCAAAAACTGAATAATGAGAAGGTACAATGGTACACTTATGAAAACAAGTCTGAAAGGCCACACCGAGTTGTAGCCAGAGGGCTCCACTCTTCGTGCCGCAAAGAAGATGTTTTGCAAGATCTTAAAACTAAAGGTTTCAAAATTATCGACGCGGTTAATATACGAGTACTTAAAAAACAAAAACAAAAAACGGAACAAGACGAGGAAATTGTTGTCAAACGCGGACTTCCGCTATTCATGCTTAGTTTCGAAAAGTCTGAAAACATGGAAAAAATATACAACATTAAAACTATCCTAAACATAGTGGTTAAAATTGAACCGATGCGCCAAAGGACTCCTCAGATTCCTCAGTGTAAGCGTTGCCAAGGCTACAATCACACGCACACATATTGCCAAAAAGAGCCGCGTTGCGTAAAATGTGCCGGTAAACATTTATCGAAGGAATGCGCTCTAAGTAGACAAGACCTACCAACATGCATAAATTGCAATGGAAAACATCCGGCAAATTATCGCGGATGCGAAGTAGCTAAAGAACTTCAAAATAGGCGCGACAAAATAAAGAAAACTACGCTACCAATCGCAAATGAAACCAAAAACAAACCTGAAAAGGGCAACAATAAAACCAATGAAGGACGAAAAAAGGCTAAAGAAATGGTCAAAATACAACAACCAAGAGAAGGAAAATTGTTTAGAAAAAAGTCGCCGAACGCTGTTCCACAAACATACGCTGAAGCTGCGTTGCAAGGACGCGAACAAACAAATAAAACATCTGATCCAGTCTCCCAAGTTTTCCCTGCAATTCTTGCCAGGCTAGAAGAACAGAGCCAAATTAATAAACGTATGTTTGAAAAACTCGACAAGCTCGAAAATCAATTTCGAAGTACACGTGCAATAATATAAATATGACGGATTTAGTTAAATTAGTGACATGGAATGCGAACGGCCTTCTGCATAAGATGGACGAGCTTGAGATATTCATTCATAAATATGATATTGATATTTGTTTGATTTCGGAAACCCATCTGACGAAAGAATCCAGCACAAACATTCGAGGATACATTGCCTATCACGCATATCACCCTTCGGAAAGGGCGAGAGGCGGGGCATCCTTGTTGATCAAAAATACCATTGATCAAAAATACCATTCACACTCAATCAGTGCAACAATTGAGCTTGACAAAGTGCAATTATGCACGGTGACCGTAAAAATTAAACACATAAAATATGATTTTGCAGCTATCTATTGCCCCCCACGTGCAACGATGGAAAGAAGCGATTTTATAAGTATCTTTGACTCACTTAGACGAAATTTCGGCATCGGAGGTGACTTTAACGCAAAACATACCTTCTGGGAATCGAGCTGCATTTCAGTAAAAGGTATAGTTCTTTACGAAGCCGGTATGGAATTGGGGGTAGACTTTCATTCCTCAGGTAAACCGACGTACTGGCCCTCGGATACGGCAAAAACACCAGACCTCGTCGATTTCTTCATCACGAACGGTTTGTCGGGAAACTCTATTGTAGTTGAGGAATGCTTCGATCTTTCTTCTGATCATTCACCGGTCATTTTGACAATTAACGGCTGTCTACGAAAAAAAGACTAACTAACATGAAAACAAACTAGGAATCCTTTAAAAAATACTGTGAAAGTAAAATCGATCTCAAAGTGTCTCTTCGAACACCCCACGAACTTGAAAACGAAGTCGATCAATTTATTAACGTCATACAATGCTCAGCCTGGAAAAATAATACCCATAAACGGAAAATAACCACAAATTGCGAAATAACATATCCCATGGAAATCACTCAATTGTTAAAGAAGAAAATGAGAGCGCGCAAAAGATGGCAACAATCTCGCGCTCCACAGGATAAAACCACTCTTAACTACCTTTGTATTAAACTTAAGAGAGAAATTCGAGACATTAAAAATCGTGAAATTTCTACATATCTTGGAAGCCTAACTGCGGATAAAAGTACAAATTACTCGCTTTGGAAAGCCATGAAAGGCATTAAAAAACCAAAAACGCAAGCACCAACCATCAGGAAAATCAATGGAGAATGGGCGAAGAGTGACAAGGAAAAAGCCGAAATATTTGCAGAACATTTGGAAGAAACATTTAAACCATTTGATGGTCAAGCGTTGCTCGAATTTCCTGTCCTAACCGTGGCACCTGATAATTATAGAATAAAAAGTGTATCGCTACCCGAACTGCGCTTCGAAATAGAGAAACTAAAATTAAGCAAAGCTCCTGGATATGACTTAATCACAGGTCAGGTTCTTAAAGAGTTACCTAGGAAAGCTTTAATCAAGTTTGCCTATCTTATAACATATTGTACGTTCCACGACAATGGAAGGTAGCTGAAGTTATAATGGTTCCAAAGCCCGGTAAACCACTAAATGACAAAAAATCATATAGACCAATATTGCTCTTACCGATAATGTCGAAGGTATTCGAAAAACTTTTGTTGAAGCACCTACATCCGATTATCGAAGAACGTCGATTAATACCTGACCACCAATTCATGTGTGATATTCAATCGTAACGGACGTGAACATTTTCAAAGCGAATAAGAAAAGTAAAACAGCCAAATCTGTCGGGTTTTTCTCTGTAAAGAGATAATTAGTGTACGATGGATGATTTTTGCGGGAAATGTGATCGAGGTTTCAGTCGTGGAGATGCGCAACTGGTCCCTTGCAGTGGTTTTTGTAGAAAAATTTTTTCACAGAGCTTGTTGTGAGGGTCAATTGACGGAATACGATGTGTCTCTTCTCATCAATGTAGAGAATGCGTTGAAATATCAAAGCGAATCCTGAATCAATATGAGTCAATATTCAGATCAAGTCAATCGAAATATGAACTTATAATAGAAATGTTAAACAAGAATCAAAAAATGTTTGAAGAAATGCAAATAAATATAAACAGTAAAATAACAAAAATATGTGAAAAAATTGATCGTGATGAAGTGAAAGAGGGAGTTAAATCTGTTTTTGCCACCGTAAACGAACTCAAAAATCAAATAGCCAAAAACGTGGGGGAGAAAGAGAAAGACACTCATTTAAAAGAAAGTGTGAAACATATATCAAAATCGTTAAATGAACTAGCACATGAAGTAAAAAAAAAACAATAACAATAATAGCGGATTTGAACATGCGGGATGTGCTCAAAAGGAACGAGACATCAGTAATTGTCTACCCAAAAAAGAAGCAAGAAGTAGATGAAACACGTAAGCAAATTAAAATGAATATAGATCCTACCAACATGAATATAAACAATGTTGTTAATAAGAACAGGGGCGGAGTGGCCCTTAAATGCGGCGATAAGCCGTCCTCAGAAAAATTAAAAAGTGAAATTGAGAAAAAGTTAAAAGATGATTACGAAGTAATAATTCCTTCTACGATAAAACCTAAAGTATGTATAATGAAATTAGAAAATGATGAACCGATTGATGAGGTGGTCAATAAAATTATAAAACAAAATCCTGAACTTGCAACATGTGATTTAAAGCTAGTGAATTCATTTAGAACCAACAGCAAATGGAGAAACTTAAGTGTTATTTTGGAAATGAACAGTAATAGTTTTGAGAAAATAATGAGCCTTGAAAATATAAAAATTGGTTGGGTAAAGTGTTTTGCAAAAGAGTATATTTACGTTAAGAGATGTTTCAATTGTCAGGGCTATAATCATAAAGCAAATGTGTGTAAAAATAAAATTGCATATAGAAAGTGCGGTGGTGAACACTCCATAAAAGACTGTAAAAGTGATGAAACTATTTGTGCCAATTGTGAAAAAATGAATGTGTCACTTGGATTAAACGTTGACTGTTGTCACGAAACCAACGATAAGCGCTGCCCGGTATATCTGCTTAAACTTAAAATACAAACAGAAAAAAATCAATATTAGTAATTAAATCAAGTTTCATATCTGTGTTTAAATGTACAAGGTCTGCTTAATAACTTTAATGAAATCGAGTGTTTGGTCAACAATAGTGAATTTGATGTTCTTGCTTTTTCGGAAACCCATCTGACAAACGACATTAAAGACTCTAAAATAAGGCTCGAAAATTACTGTGAGATTCGGTGTGATAGCACTAGCAGTCACACGGGTGGTGTAGTCCTGTATATAAAAAATATGTTCAAGTACAGAATAATCTGTAAATACCAGATAGAAATGCGAGCATGGTTTTTATGTGTCGAGTTTTTCACGGAAGATTTAAATGAAACAATTGCAGTGTGTTATAGATCTCCGAGCAGTTCAGAACGCGAATTTTGTACGTTATTTTCGCACTGGATAGAAGTGGTTTTGCAAACAAGCTTTAATGTCACCATTTTGGGTGACTTCAACATTAATCTTCTTAATAGTGATCACACATATACAAAAGCATTCAATGATATACTTAGATTCAATAACTGCAAGCAAATTATATCCAAACATACGAGAATAACTGAATCTTCTCGAACATTAGTGGATTTCGTTATATCTCCTGTTGAAAAAATTGTTTGGGCGGATACAAATCCAGACTTTAAAATTAGTGATCACGAGTCAATCGTGGTAAAAGTTCAAGTGCTTAAGAAAAAAGTGGTCAAGAATCAAACATTTATTAAGGTGTTTAAATATAAAACAAATCATTTTAGAGCATTAATATCTAACAGATGCTCGCTGATGAACAACATCTATGATTTACATGGTCTTTCAAATGATTTAGAGGAAAGTTTAAAATTTTGTGTTGAACAAATGACCGTAACGAAAAAAGTTTATAAGTCGAATAATAAGTGGTTCACTCAATTAAATAGTCTAAAACAAATAAAAATACAGTGTCTCAAAAGAGCGAGTTTGTTAAATAGTCCAGTAGAGTGGAATGTTTATAGATTGGCTCGCAATAATTATAAAAATAAACTACAGCTGGCCAAAAAGAACTACGTGTGTGATAAAATAAATTCGTGCGATAGCCAAAAGTCAATGTGGAGAACGTTAAAATGTCTCGTTTTAAATGAAAAGAAAAAAGATATTAGTGAAGTACAGTTTGGAAATACATTGGAGAACGATAGTTTGACTATTGCTAATAAATTTAATACATATTTTATTGAAAGTGTCAATGCCATAAGTAATTCTATTTTGTCTTGTAATAATGCAGCCGTTTGTGATAATATCTCTGAATGTCAATCGACTTTCTCATTTAGTGCAATAACCTGTTCCCAATTAATGTCCATATGTAAAAAGATGAATAAGAAAAGTGCATTTCGTCTAAATATAAATATATTTATTGAGTGTTTCGATATCGTCGGTCCAATTATTGTAAAAATAATAAATAAATCGTTTGAACGGGGTGAATTTCCAAATAATTTAAAGGAATCTACTGTAGTACCAATACCAAAGGAAAGCAATACTAAAATCTGTGATAAATTTAGACCAATTAATATGTTGCCAATTTTAGAAAAAATAGTCGAAAAATGTGCGTATGAACAATTTTATAAATTCGTGTGTGACAATGAACTTTTAATTGAAAATCAGTCCGGTTTCCGTCATAATCACTCCTGTGAAACGTCGCTTAACTGGCTTATAATGGCGTTAAAACAATTGCGACACGATAAGCGCATAATAATAGCAGTTTTTCTAGATTTCCAAAGAGCTTTTGAAACTATAGACAGAAGTATATTATTAAAAAAATTGTTCAAATACGGTGTTAAGGGAACGGAACTTAAATGGTTTGAATCCTACTTAAATAACCGAACTCAACGAACTAATGTAAATAGTGCAATATCAGATGTTAAATGTACAAAGTTTGGAGTACCCCAAGGTACTATCATCGGCCCCCTTCTGTTCCTACTGTATATAAACGATATTTGTGGTGTTGTACATAAAAGTAAAGTCTCCTTGTTCGCCGACGATGCTCTTTTATTTGTAAGTGGTAATGATATAAATGTTTTAAAACGTGATATTCAGTGTGATCTCGACAATCTGTTTCAATGGCTTCAAATGAATAAACTTAAAATTAATATAAGCAAAACGAAATGCATGGTAATAAATAATGATACTTTTGTGGACTTCAGAATTAATGGAATACCAATCGAACAATTATACGAAATAAAATACCTTGGTGTAGTTTTAGACAATAAATTAACATTTAACAACCATATGATATATATTAGATACCAACAAAATCTCCAAAAAAGTAGCCTTTGTTAGAAGAATAAGAAAAAACATCTCAACAATGTGCGCGGTAAATATTCATAACACAATTATAAAACCACATTTTGAATTTTGTGCAACAGTGTTATTCATTGGAAATGACGAAAGTATTAATAAGCTTCAAATATTACAAAATAAAGCAATGCGCACCATCCTGAAATGCAGTATATATACACCTATTGAATTGATGCTGTCGTGTTTGCAGTGGTTAAATATTAAACAGCGCATCATCTTTAATGTTATAACGTTTGTCTTCAAAATGAAGCATAAAATGGTTCCTAAATATTTGTCATCAAATTTAATATATACGCAAGATGCACAGCCCTATAGTTTAAGATCTAATTCTGACTTTAGATTACAACTGATAGAGATGTTCGAACTCAAAATATGGTTTTTTATAAAGGATTAAAACTTTTCAATGAATTGCCACTTGAAATAAAAAACGAAACTCTTTTTGTAAGATTTAAAAATTTATTGATAGTACACATAAGAGATTCAGTTTCTTAATTTGAAGCCTAATATGAATACGTTTTTACTTTTCTTTGTCTTGTAAACATAAAAATGCAAATATGTAACTTTAATAAGTATATGAACTATTGTAATAGTAACTTTTTTACTAATTAAATACTACTACTACTACTACTACCAATTCGGATTCAGGATTAAGCACACTACAATCGACCAGGTTTACAGAATAACCAATGTAATTAAAAAAGCCCTAGAGGAGAAAAAAATATGTTCTAGTGTTTTTCTCGATGTCTCTCAGGCCTTTGATAAAGTATGGCATACAAGGTTGAAACATAAGCTAAGACAAGCTTTTCCGAAACAGTTATCTGATATCCTTAGTTGTTACTTATCAGACAGACTCTTTCGTGTAAAACACGGAAATGATTACTCTGAATTCAAAGAAATCGCGGCAGGAGTTCCCCAAGGAAGCGTTCTTGGACCGATCCTATTTCTAATATACACTAGTGATATTCCGCAAGAAGAAGGCACAACAGTAGCCACGTTTACAGACGATACAGCTATATTAGCGGTCAGTAATACCGTTGAATCAGCAACTAATAAACTCCAACGTTCTATTGACAAAATTTGTGATTGGACAAAGACTTGGCGTATTGCTCTCAACGAGGCCAAATCAATGCACGTGAATTTTACATACAAAAATGTAGACAACTTACCAATTTTCATTGATTCGGTACGAATTCCGTACGCAAACGAGGCAAAATATTTGGGAATGACACTCGATGCGAAACTAAAATGGAAACCGCACGTCAAGTAGAAACGCGAAGAGCTCGCCATTAGATGTAAACAAATACACTGACTGCTTGGTAGACTCAGCATACAGAACAAGCTGCTTTTATACAAGCAAGTACTAAAACCGGTTTGGGCATACGGTATACAACTTTGGGGTTGTACCAAATCCAGTAATATCAAAATTTTACAAACTTTTCAAAACTTTGTTTTAAAGAAAAATAGTAAATGCACCATGGTTTATCAGAAACACTGATATCCAAAGAGACCTAAGTATGGCTACCGTCGAAGATGAAATAAAACATTTTGCCCGCAAACAGCAGACACGCCTTCACGTCATTGCAATAACACCATGCTTCAAATTCGAGACGATACTAACCTAGTGCGCCGATTACACAGGATAAAACCATTTGAATTAGCGCAATAAGATGTAACCGCGTGCTTATGGCGGTATTAGAAGGTGCCTCCACTGGGAAGCTGTCTGCCAAACGCGTATTTAACAGTTTAAATAAAACTACTGGGTAGGAATAACCTAGTTGTAGTATGAAGGTTTCGAAGGGAGGTGGTTTTTGTTTTCTTATCTTGAGTGAGAAAGAGTCGCATGCACGATTTTCCACCTACCCCTATTATTCGTTCGAGCCTAGTACTGGTTCCAAGTCTCGTGCTTTAAACCAGGATAGGTAACTCTCAGCTTGCTGAGAGTAACGTTAATATTACTATGGCTTGGGAGTAATATTAGAAACTCTATAAAAAAAAAATTATATTAATATTATTAAATTTAAATTATATTTGAAGTAGTTTATTTAATTTGCGTTTAATATTAAGTTATAGCTTCTAAAAAAAATTGTTTTAATCTTTGATTCCTGACATTAATTTG
Source organism: Portevinia maculata (assembly GCA_949715645.1). Taxonomy (NCBI): domain Eukaryota; kingdom Metazoa; phylum Arthropoda; class Insecta; order Diptera; family Syrphidae; genus Portevinia; species Portevinia maculata. Next base: position 46,324,928 of record OX454528.1, on the reverse strand, counting down.
GTTGATGTTTCTCAAGTGTTGAGGAAGGTTATTTAGTACATTCGGCACGGTATACATCAGCCTTCTCTGCCATACTCATTTATTATCGATGGGAGTTGATACATTCCTTCACCTTGCCTTCTTGTACCAAACTGATGACTTATTGGAGTGCGGAATCCTGCATCGTCATAGTACTCCAGTGCCACGCTCATATTAAATATCTGGCTAATTTTTAGTACCTTAATGCGAGATCCATTTCCTCTTGACATCAATTTAATCGCACTGTGTTGGATGTTTTGCAGTTTTTCGATGTGTGTTTGCGCTGCACCTCCCCATGTAACGTAGCGTCGATTCATTAAGTGCGTGATACACTTGTTTTTGTATACTATTCGAGGCTTTGTATTGTAGACAAGCAAACGCAAACAGGGACCCTCTCAGCTTCTTTCGCAGATGATTTATGTGTGGCTCCCAGCGAAAGTGGCAGTCAATGATAATAACAAGGTATTTGTATGTATCTACGACTTCCATTTGCCCAGAGTCAGACACACTATCACATTTAAAAGTTTTAAGGACGATTTGTGACGCTGGATACATCGGGCTTCGGATGTGCATAAGTTTAGTTTTTTTTCATTTAGTGCAAGCCCGTTATCGTGACACCATTTCGAAACTTCGTCGAACTCCTCCTGCATCACCGCTGTAGCGTCTTCCAATGGCTTGCGACACACAACGATAGCCGTATCATCAGCATATGCGAAGTTTACACTTTTTTTTAAGCATTTAAGCATTTAGTTTGTGTACAAAATGAATAGTAGAGGGCCAAGCTTCGAGCCTTGCGGTACTCCATATTTAGCTTTATGTGCAGCATTACAGCAATTCATGATTTTGACTCTGAGGGTTCTGTCTGCAAGGTAGTTAGTTAACCAATCCGCCAGCCTTCCTCTAATTCCTACTCTGTATAAAGCGTTGATGAGTTTAGTGTGGTCGAGCGTATCAAATGCCTTGCTGAAATCCAAAAACAGCACGAGGACATGTTGTCTCATGCTGAGGGCCGTATTGACTACAATCGCGAAGTCACCAAGCAGTTTGGTTGTGCTTTTTCTCTTATGAAATCCGTATTGGCTTTTGCAGATCAAATTATGATTTTTAAACAAAGTCCCATATACGATCCGAAACGATTTGCTCCATGACTTTTTCGATTGCCGGTAAGATTGTAATTGGCCTATAGTTTGTGAGTTGCTTTTTAATCCCTCCTTTATATATTGGTCGTACCACTGCCTCTTTAAGTTTTTTAGGAATTTTTCGCTTATTAAAGCTTAGGTTAATTAGTTTGTTTAAAATGGGGACAAAGATATCGGTATTTTTTTAATATCAGATACTCTAATACCGTCTACCCCGGGTGCTTTCTTTATGTTTAGACGGTGTACCAAACCTTCTACTTCTGCATAATCTGTTTCCCCAAAATATATAGAGTGACATAATCTCGTATTTTGATGACTGGATGTTTCTACATTGCACTTGTGTATTATAGACTCTGCCTGTTTTGCGAAAAGCGTTCCAAATTCCTCTGCCAACGCAGTCATGTTCTTGTCGGATGGAAAATGTTTACTTATAGTGTCATCCAAGGAAAGTTTTCGTCGTCCTAACACTTCATTTATTATCTCCCATGTTTTTTTTTGGATCACCTCTTGTTTGTTCAAATCTTTCTTTATAATGTAGATTCCTGGTCTGAGATATTTTTTTGTTTACTTGGTTGCAAAACTGTTTGTACTCGATTTCATAGGATAAGTTGCTACGGTTATTTTTCCACATTCGGTAGAATCGATCTCGTTCCTTACAACTCTCTAGAATGTCCGTGTTGATCCATGAATATAATTTTGGAATTATACTTCAAACGAAAAGCCATTACCGATATATGCATGTTACAAGACTACCAACGGCCATAGACATTTAGGGTAGGGGAATCATTTAATTGAGTCCCTAAAAGAATTAAATATAATGCGGGTTCCTTAAATCAGATTACTTAAGTTAATTAAAAATAATAATATTGTGAACTACAAAGCTGTATCGACAAGTCGTTGTTTAGTTAAACTCGAATGCTGGATCTTAACAAAAGTGAATAAAAGGTGACTGAAATACCTACTTTCATAAATTAGGTAAGATCGTCAAATTATTCATTTCAAATTAAAGTATCATGCTTAACAGTAAACACTACCATCTAAATCATTTAGCTTTACTTTTATGGGCCGGAAATAATCTCCTTTGTCCGTCAGTGATTTATCAGTCAGTGTACGTTATTTGATATCAATATTTTATTAATATCCTCTGATTTATTTATTGATGCTTAGGCAAAGAGACATAATCTCAATTAATTTCTTGCAAAAGTTGTAAAAGGTTTTTCTTTAATTCGGAATTATATATTGCATATTTCATCGTCACATTTAACTTAATATCTTTCTAGTCAGTTTTCTACCTTCAAAGTGTTCCTATTCATATTTTGTATAATAATTTACCACCCTCCTCTGCTCCTTTCTTTCTTTTATCACCCCTCTTCCCAATCCCTGCCTCCAACTAACCTGTACTCCTACGACTTCCACAAAGCTAACTTCCGAAAGATCAATGACTTTCTGAGCAGAATCGAACTCAACTTCTCGAACTTATCCGTTGATGAAGCTGCCACCCGTTTTTATGATGAAATCTTTAAATGCATTTCCTTATTCGTTCCTTATTCGCGCCATAAAATCTCACCATCTTCCCCTCCGTGGTATAATAGGAAACTGCGTTCACTTCGTAATAAACGTAACAAACTATGGGCGATCTATCTTCTAACCAGAACTACTACAGATTATTCGAATTATCTCGGTTCGTACTTACAGTTCTCTAACCTTTTTCACTGTCTCTATCAACGCTATCTTTCTGATGCTCAAGCTAACCTCATCAAGGACCCACGGTCATTTTTTCATTTTGTTAATTATAAAAGGAAATCTGATGGATATCCCTCCTCACTCTTGTTTGAAGGCGAGTCCTTAACGGACCCATTTGTAATCGCAAACTCTTTTGCCACCGTGTTCAAGCAGTCCTTCACTGAAGACTGCCCTGAACCGGATCACTCCTACTTCAGTTATCAGAAAAACTATACCGTTGGCCCATTCATTTTACCCACCTTTGACCATTCCACGGTGTGCGACAGACTTCTTCATCTCAATGATGAATTTGTACCCGGCCCAGACGGCCTTCCAGCCATTCTTCTCAAAAAGTGTTCTGCGATTCTTTCACCTTTTATTGCCAATCTCTTTAAACATTCCTTATCTCTTGGGAAATTTCCTAAAATCTGGAAAACGTCCTTCATTTCACCTGTTCACAAAAAGGGCCAAAGAATGACGTATCTAACTATCGACCTATTGCCAAGCTGTCGCATTTACCCAAGGTTTTCGAAAGTATGATGTACGATTCATTATCCTTTCAGTGCAAGTCTCTTATCTCCCCCCTTCAGCACGGTTTCCTTAAAGGTAGATCCACAACCACCAACCTTGTTGACTTTGTCTCCGTTACACTTTCTGCTTTAGAAAGTGGCAATGAAGTGGATTTAATCGCTACTGACTTCAGTAAGGCGTTTGACAAAATATCTCATCGTTTGATTCTTTTCAAACTCTCCTTCCTTGGCTTCGATCCCCCACTATTGAATTGGTTTTCTTCTTACCTTGAGAACCGATCTTATAATGTTCGTTTTCGTTCTGTTCTCTCTTTGCCTTTTAAAGCCACCTCTGGTGTTCCACAAGGTAGCCACCTTGGACCTTTGATTTTTATTCTGGATATAAATGATATTGACAACGTCATCAACTTCTCCTCCATCTCCCTCTATGCCGATGACGCTAAATTCTTCAAAATCATTTCTTCTCCACACGACTCTGATCTTCTTCAACAAGACCTCAATAGTTTTTCGGTCTGGTGTCAAAAAAACTTTATGGAGCTGAATATTGCTAAATGTGAATCTCTTACTTTTTCACGTAAACGGATTCAGTCTCCCCCAGATGTTACTATTTGAACAACCAACCCATTGTTACCGTTCTAACCATTCGCGACCTAGGCGTTTTGTGTGACAGAGAGCTTAACTTTCGGTCACATATTGACGAGATAATCAATAAAGCTAACTCAGCCCTTGGTTTCGTCAAACGGTGGTCTAAAGAATTTACCAATCCCTACGTGACAAAATCCCTTTACATTACCTACGTCCGCCCACTCCTAGAGTACGCTAGCCAAGTGTGGGCACCATACTACCAGGTCCACATTACAAGAATCGAAAGCATTCAACGTCGATTTCTCCGTTTTGCTCTTCGTGGGCTCCCGTGGAATAATCACCTTATCCTTCCACCATATCACGAACGCCTTAATTTAATAAACCTTCAGACCCTTGAAAAAAGAAGAGATGTGGCTGACATTCTGTTTATACATCGTCTTCTCACTGGCTCCGTTGATTGTTCCTATCTTTTGAACTACATTGCCTTTAACACTAACCCTCGGAATTTAAGATCCCCTCCTCTTTTCTATCTTCCCAACCGTCGGACGTTGTACGGCTTGAACGAGCCGATATCCCGTATGTTGCAGAAGGTCAATTCCAACCACCTCCTCTTTGATTTTAATCACTGCACTTCCTCCCTCAAATCTACCCTCCTCCATCCCTCACCATCCACCTAATTTAGTTTTAAGTAGTTTTTAAGCCCTAGCTGTAAGTCTTAGTGCAATTAGTTTTTTAAGACCTAAATAGCTTGTATTAAGCTGAATAAATGGGGGTGTATGCCCCCACCAAAATTAAATTAATTCATCAAATCCCATTAACGACATTTTACTAGAAATACTGACACAATTCACCCCATAAAGATTAACTATTTAAACTACATATATCACTTTGTACAACTACACCAAGGCTATTCAATCCCTTTCATAATTAAGACAAAAGTTTACCGCTTCCATTCGAGTATTCTTTTTAGTGCTTTAAACAATGGACTTGAGGACGAGTTCCAGGGATTATGTTCCGTTAAGTTTACTTTTACATCGAGAACAAAACGAGGAGTGTGATTCGGGCACAACAATAAGAGTTTACTTGAAATGCCCCCACTGGTTTCATTTTGTCATCACGGAATTTGACCCCATACAGCTTGCAGATTTTGCTTTTTATTTTAGCGACGCTATATTTTTATGTTAATGTTTTTGTCTACACGACAAGTGATGTGTTGCATTTATTATCTGATAAAAATTGGAAGATTTAATATCCTTGACAGTGTAAAAATGAAATTAAATACGAAAAAAAAATTGTAATCCATCAATTTTATAAGTTCGATTATATTGATTGACAGAGTGACAAAATTCAAAAAGTCCTCGTTAGGTGGATTTTTAAATTATATATAAGTTAACAACGAACAAATTCCCACTTCGTTCCCACGGATTGCGGACACTCGATAGACCACAACGACAATAGTTAACACGCTCCACAATCATGCTGCTGAGCCAGCGTCTGGAGCAAGATGACACCACAGTAAAATCCCGCATTAAATCACGTAGCTGCCAGGGAAATTAGGTAATAAGTTTTCAATGTTAGTCTAAGTAGTTCATTGGTAATTTAGATTTTAATAAAGCAACAATAAAAAAGATTTTTTTTAAAGAAAAAAATAAAAGTTTGTTTAATTTATATCCATGCCGAGATAAAGAAGACAACATTTCAGATAACAGTGTGGGTGTATCTATCTGAATCTTCGGAGAGACATGTACCTAAGCAAGGTTTGTCAACCGGCAAATTCAATTCAACCTTTTTGAAGAGAACTTAAAGAAACACCAGCTGCATATAAACATCCCCCAGCTGTAACAATTGGCTTAGTTGAAAGGCTTACTAAGCTAACCGATGAAATCGTTAGTCAAATTACAACAGAAATGAATCTCTTGCGTAATGACGTTATGTGTCGCATCTCGCTCATTGAAGATCGACTAGCTACACACGAAAAACATATTGAAGCATCTCTTATAAAGCTACAAAGTCGTCAAGAGAAAACTGAGCTGAAGAATGAAGAGCTAGAAAAGTCCTTTCAAAATCTGCAAGAGCAAGTAGAAGAAGTGAAAACGCACTTAGCTGACCTTCAAAAACGATGTGATGTACTTGAACAACGTGAAGTAGCAGCCGATGCCATTATTTTTGGTATACCGCACTTGCCCAACGAAAACTTAAAAACACCTTTGCCATAGCATTGATTGTATGCCGCCAACACTGAAAGCAGTTTTTCGTTGCCAGCGACAACGACGTACGAGTAACAACGGCCCGTCCATCGTAGACACACCCATCATCATCAAATTCAGCTCTCCACACGAAAGAAACACCGTACTGCGAGCAGTTGCTCTCTTTTGCGAAAACGAAAGACAGCTAAATCTTCAAGACGTGGGCATCCAAGCAGAAATAAACAAAAACATCCGCATGTACGGGAGTATGACCAGGAAAAATCGCTCCCTTTACCACAGAGCTGTGCGGCTAAAGCTGTTTTCTGTCTTCACACACCTCGGTTCCGTATACGTAAGGGAGAGTCAACACGCTGAAGGAATACTGGTGGAGAATGACAGAATGATGAATGCCATGGCCTCGAGCTGTCAGACCAGACAAGCAGTTTAAAAACAACAACAGCAATGATGATGACCGAAGTTGCAGTTCAACAAGTATTATGTTTATCAGTATTTTTTCGTTTTGTTGACACTTTTTTAAAATTTCTTTTGGGTTTGTCTTTGCTTGATTTCATTTCTTATATATGTGTGCCGTTCGGTTCTCTTATATTATTTTTAGTTTTTTCGTTTTCTTCTAAAAATGGAATTGAATGAAAGCGGCGTGAGTTCCATTGGTGACGTCAGTAATAATAATAATGATGCTATATTGCGAACAATGGTAAGAGTGCTTTGTCGTCATAGACAAGAACTCAAAATTTGTCATCTAAATGCACAAAGTTTGCTCCCTAAAATAGATGAATTTAGAGAATTTTTTGTAGATTCCAAACTTGATGCAATCTATGTGTCGGAAACTTGGTTTTCCCGAGATGTCAAGGATGGCGTATATGCTTTGAGTGGTTACAAACTATACCGTTGTGATAGAAGTGATCGCATTGGTGGCGGTGTAACAATTTATGTTAGAGCGGATGTAACTTGTAAACAGAAATGTTTTTCACCTATTGGATCCACTATTGAGTATCTTTTTATAGACATTGTTTGCGGAGAAAATACTGTTCGTTTAGGAAATATATACAGACCAAACAAAAATATAAATTTAACAACTTTATATGAATTACTGGATGCAATATCAACCACTGCAAGTAATGTTATTGTCTGCGGTGACTTTAACAGTAATCTTTTGGTGGAAACTCATCTTACTGAAAATATGAATGCTTTCGATCTACATCCAGTAAATACGCAGGTTCCCACTCATTTCACGAACACCGCCAGCACCTTGTTGGATTTGTTTTTTGTAAATAACACCGACAGGGTACTACTTTATGATCAGTTTTCTGCGCCAGCATTTTCAAAGCATGACCTAATTTTTCTTACATATGATTTTGATATTAACGGCTGCACAAGCTCGAAAAGTTATACATTTAGAGATTTTAAAAATATAGACAGGTCTGCTCTCGAACGCCATATAAATGGTATTCCATGGCACCTTGTATACGACATGCCCTCACCCGATGAGCAAGTTGATTTTATCCATAACAACATCAATCATCTCTTTGATACGCACGTTCAAATAAAAACTGCAATGGTACGGGATAAAACTAGGGCTTGGTTAACGAATGAAAATCGACTGTTAATGGTACAACGCGATCAGGCATATCAACGATGGAAACGCTTTCGGGTAGACGAGCTCCACCAAGTCTACAAGCATCTAAGAAATAGTGTTGTTCGTGAAATCAGAATTGCTAAGACGCAGTTTTATTCCAATCACCTGAACACTAACTTAGATGGCCGAAAACTTTGGAGTAACCTCCGTGAATTGAGGATTGGTAGGCAAAAGTTAAGCTGTTCAAATGATATTGACTGCAACGAACTGAATCGGAGGTTCCTATCAAATCTACATCCTAGAGCCTCAGTAGCGGATCAAAGCAGTACTTACTGTAGTCCCAATTTTTCAACAGTCTTGTAAGGGTTGTTCTGCGGATTTAGATATAAACAGAAGCAACACACTTTCTTTTTAATTATATTAATAGGTATATATATATTCTTTCTTTATTTGCACTCTTTTTAGTTCTTAGTTCCTATCTCTCTGACAGTCCGATTACAACTGAACTGCCTTATAAATCTTTACCAGCAATCCTATCGCATGTATGGAGAACGTGTCACGTCGTGTTGGCTTTATTTTTCGCCTCTCTTCTTTACAGTTTGCATCATCATGATTATATATTTTGTGTTTGTGTTTGTGCTCTTACAATTCGGCCATCCTGACATACAATCGTCCCGATTGACTTATAATTTTGTATTCTCATTTCCCCAATGCTTCATATTCGCAACCTCCCACACTCCCGTATAAGGTATTTGACTTAACTGCAGGTTATCAACATCCTTCACTAAATATCTATCGTTCGGTAAGACTTTCGCCACAACGTACGGGCCCTTATACTTGGGTGCAATCTTTTTACACGCTCCAGGTGTACTTATAAAATCATAACATAATCACCTACTCTATATTCCTTACATATTCTGTTACGATCCTTCAATGCTTTGTTATAAGCCTGACTTTTCATTATTTCATGTTCTGCCTTTTTCCTTGTTTCCTCTAAATCCCTTCCATCAACACACTCATCAAACTCTCCTAATTTTTCCTTTAGGTGATCTATCACCTGACCCTTCTGCTTCATCCCGAACAATAACTGGCTCGCACACGTACCTGTGCTTTTATGCACTGTATTATTCAGTGCAAATTCAATATCTGGTAACACTCGATCTAATGAGAAAACAGTCCCAGCACTCGTTAACTTAGCTATCATCGGGGCCATGGTCCTATTCACCCTCTCCACTTGTCCGTTTGCCTGAGGAGAACCCGTTGCTATTTTAATGTGTTGTATATTACATTCTTCTACAAAACTTCCAAAATCTTTAGACGTGAATGCACTACCTCGATCCGACACTATCATTTTTGGCCTGCTATATGATTTAAAATAGTCTCTCAGACTACTCAAAACTTCCCTTGTTCCAGTTGATCGAACTGCATATAGCCTAGTAAACTTAGAAAACGTATCTTTTCTTGGCATTCGTGATCGAAACTGGACCGAAATGATCGATGTGTATTGTTTCAAATGGTCTATTTCCTTTGGGTATGTTATGCATCATTCCCTCACGCTTCCTCGACTTAGATGAGTAAACTATACACTTTAGGCAGTTACTAATATACATTTGAATTTTACTTTTCATTTTAGGAAACCAATAAACACTCTTTATAGCATTAGCAACTTTCTCGCTACCTAAATGTCCCATTTCATCATGATATTTTTGTAATATATTTCTTTCCATACTTTGCGGCACGTAAAACACTATATTTGTGCCCATTTTTTTGTATACTAATCCATTTCGCATTTCATAACTACTACTTTCCTCTTTTTTGAGTTGCTTCCCTATCTTTTGTATACTCTCATCTTTATTCTGGCATATCGATAAATTCTGCTCAAAGGTGTTTTCTTCCAAAACTAACACATTCATCATCCTACTCAACGCATCTACCTGCTGCATCTTAGACCCATTCCGATGCTCCAACGTGAAATCGTAATTCTGCAACTCAAGTGCCCATCTCCCTATCCTCGGGTTTATCTCTCTTTTATTCAGTGTTAACATGAGCGAGTTACAATCTGTCAATATTTTGAATTTCATTCCCTGGAGATATATTCTAAATCTCTTCAGTGCATATATGATTGCCAGCGTTTCCAGTTCAAAGCTGTGATACTTTGACTCCAATTCTGTAGTACTTTTTAAGAAATAAAATACCGGGTGAAACTTCCCGTCAGACTTCCTTTGCATCAGTATTGCCCCAAACCCGAGGGAGCTAGCATCGCAATGAAGCTCCGCCTCGTCTCGAGGATCGAATATCGCTAGAATTGGTGTTTCGATCAGTTTTGATTTTAAAACCTCAAAACACTGGATCTCCTCTTCACCAAATTTAAACTTAGCATCCTTCCTAACAAGCCTGTATAGAGGTTCAGCCAATAGTGAAAATCCTTGAACAAACCGCCTAAAATAAGAGCAGAGTCCTAAAAAGCTCTGCACTGCTTTCACATTCTTCGGTAAAGGAAAATTCTTTACCGAGTCGATGCCCTTTTCATCAGGTTTTATTCCCTCTTTAGAAATGGTGTACCCTAAATAGCATACCTTTGACTCTAGAAACTTGCATTTATCTAGTCTCAACTCCAGTTTATTTTCGACTAATTGTTGAAAATCTAAATATTGAAAATCTCTTTTAGTATACTTAAATGTTCCTCAACGCTCTGTGTCGCTACCATAATATCGTCGAGGTATATTGCTATCTTTCCCGATCGCAGGAGATCATCGAACACTTCATTAATGTATCGTTGGAATGCTGATGGCGCATTTCTAAGCCCAAATGGCATTCTGACAAATTCGTACTGGCCCAAAGGCGTCACGAACGATGTATACTTCAGTGAATCATCACTCATCGTAATATGATAAAATGCACTCTTTAAATCAAGTAGTGAGAACAAGCTTTTGTTTACTAAACGGTCAAGCAAATCGTCTATAAGGGGGATCGGATAATTATCTTTTAGAGTTACTTTGTTGAGAGTCCGGTAATCAACGCATAACCGGATATCCACCGTTTTTTTCTTTACTAATACGATTGGAGATGCATACTCCGATCTACTCTGTCTTACAACTCCTGATTGAACTAACTCATCTATGATAACCTGCAGTTTCTCTTTTTCGCAATATGATAACCTTCTAGGGGAGCAATTGAAGGGCCTCGCATCAGTTAATCTTAGTTTCATTTCATATTTGATATTTGGAAAAAGGGGATGATCGCAGCACAAATAATGTCTTGAAATGAATTTCCTAGTTTATTTTTTATCAACAATAATAATAGTAAGGGAGCGAAGCCAAAATAAAGAAAAGGTCATTGAACCTACGGTCATTCCACCCAAAACCGCAAAAAAAAGCTAATAAAAGTTCCTCGTCTTCGATGCGAAATAATTTGCTTGGTTTGCCTTCCTTTTCTCTACTTCTGCCCTCCCAATCATCCAAGCAATAACAACAATGATGACACTTCTGCTACATCGGCTAAAGTAAGCACTGTTGGCCTGGTCGCTCGTTCCTGTGAAGAAGATGATGACAACATAATAACAACTACTATTACACCATCGAATATAACTGATGACGTTGGTGTTTTGGAAAACAACAACGCTGCTGCTGTTGCTGCCGCTGCCGTTGCTATAGTCGTCGATGAGCAAATTCGAAACTGATTCGAACAACATATGTAGGTACGTATTTGATACAGATATGTGGATGATATATTTTCCGTTGTGAAAAAATCACAAGCAGAGGAAATACTTGACACAATAAAAAACCGTTTTCCAAGCATCCAATTCACTTTTGAAAAAGAAGACGAGCAATCTGAGATTCAAGTCCATACATTGATTTATTGATTAAACGGAAGAACAACAAAATAGAATTTGGAGTTTCTAGAAAATTAACTTCAACTGATTACTTTATAACGAATGATTCCTTTTGCTCATATAGTCAAAAGATCGCAGATTTCCATTCAATGGTGTATAGTTTATGATGTTTACCTTTATCAATTGAAAACTATATAATAGAATACTAAAAAATCCTACACATAGCTAATATTAATGGCTTGATAAGTCCATTGTAGACCAGTTGATTAAAAAGCACTCGACAAAGCTAAAACGAAACAAGATCAGTAGGTATGTTATTTAGCCAAAAATTATGCACATACAAACATCGCATCTCTTTGCGTTTCGCCCCATTGTCACCAACAAATTAGTTCACGTTTTTGCTAAAGCTGGAATGAACATTACCCATACGAACAACAAAAAACTAAAATTATGTTTGGGAATCACAAAAGACGACATACCAATCAATAGACGCAGCGGCATTTATGAAATCTCTTGTTCGGACTGTGACAAAAAATATATTGGGCAAACGAGACGAGCCTCTGAAGTCAGAGTCAAAGAACACCTTCGATCGGTTAAAAATAAAGAAATGGACAAAGCATAAGCATTTCATATTTAGGATTTAAATAACGAAAAAGCACATAAAATTTCCTCCTTTGACGACAATTTCAAACTTTTAAAAAATGTAAGCAAATCAAATAAACTCGACGCATACGAATCAATACACATAAATAGACGAAAAATTAATGAACTTGGAGCCCGGACCAATTGATTCGCATTTATACCATATTATAAGAAAGAATAGCAATTGTTTTTAGTCTCTATTTTCTATTTTCGTTTATTGTTGTTCCCCCTCTTTCCTAACTTTATTCAACCCCTTTGTACTTGTTGTTTAACTTTCGCTCGCTGATGATGGTTCCGCAGTTGAAGACCAAAATCCATTCGTTTTAAAAAAAATAAAAGTTTAATACTAACATCGCTTTGGTTTTTTCAATTTTTTTATTTTATTACGATATTTTGCGGTCTATAAGGTGTTAACTAGTATCTAATACAGACCACAAACTTTGGATATTATTTGCGATTAAAACTGCGTAAATTAAATCAAACTGTGAGAGCACTTTATATGCCGTCAAATTTCTGCTCGTTATAGTTTCTTGTTTTAAACACGCCACAACACTAAAATGCCATTATTCCACAATTTTTGCAAAAACTGAGTACGCCATTGTCTTCCACTTTAATTATTCTATGTTTCAAAAACAATCAAAATCGTTAGTGCTCTTTTTGAGAAAATCGGTGCGGTATAAACCATTTGTGTGGTAGGTACCGTTGTTTTAAATGATTAACTTAAAAAAGGCCGATGATATAGACCTACAGACCCTAAATAAGAAGTTTGAAGGAAATCTTATTGTGGGTGGAGCCTGGAGCCTCCGCTACAAATAAAAACTTTATTTTTTGTTGTTTAAAAAAAAATATTCAACAATTCTAAAGCGGAAATGCGAATGGGACTGGTGCAGTCGTAGTGTAGGTATACACTCGCTGATCGGAAGATTGCATATTCCTATCCTCCTTAAAAAGGAATGTGCGAAAATCTAAGTATAGGCGAATTGTTAAGAAGGATATGGTCTACCATTTGTACGTTTTGCACAGGATTTTATCGAAATCCAGGTTTTTGTAAATCAAAACGCTCCTAAAAAGTTTGCATGGCAGAAAACTTCCCATGAAGAAATTGTTAAAAACATCTTTATCTATGTATACTTACTCAACGAAGACACATGAGCATTTCTGGACACTAGAGTGCATATTTTCCGAACTTCAGCTTTCCAATATATCTATGGCTTCATAAATATGACAACGTTTAGAGGTCCCCGAGCAATATTAAGGTAATATAATAGAATACAAAAATGCTACCAAATTTTAACTAATTTAGTCAAGTGCCACTAGTGGAAAAAAGCACTGCACAAAATATCTATATTTTAGTTCTACTTCACCAGCAAATGGTTGCCCTTATGGTATGTAACGCCGAAAAAATAGAATTGCATGGTTGCAAGCTTTCAAAAATCTGCACGGTGCCACACACTTGGTATAAGGCATAATGATATTCAACACAAAATCTATATCAACAAATCATATCACAAAATAGATCTGTTGTAGTGCTATAGGTCCGCCTTTTCTGAGAGTGGTACGGTCCTTACCCCATAACTATCCTTAAACATATCATATCTATGTCCGTATTTTTTCAATAGAAGAACAATATGCAAAGACATGGAAAGCCTATTTTAAGGTACCCATGATTTATGAATGAAGGGCAAACAAACATGGCAGAATTACAACGACTTCAAAAACTTTTTGTTTATTAATCGGTTGTCGGCGTCTCGTTTCTGTTTCAATATTTTTTGTTAAACACAATGATAAAATATTCCAATATCCACATGTTAGAAAACTTATCAAGCTGCGATAAAAAATTCATAAGGAAATATTATACATGTATGGCAAAATAATAAATGAAGAACTCTCTCTGAAGGGAATTACTTTTTTTCTTATTGAATACCCAATTTAAATCTCTAACACACTTAAGTAAAAAGAACTACAATCATTTTCAAGCCAAGAGCTCTTACCCCAGGAAAGGAAAATACATCAATCACACAGCGCAACATCATTTGTTTATTCTTCAAAACATAACAAAATGGAAATCTATAATCATCCAAGCATAAATACTGCACACATTTCGTATCAGTACAAAATATCAACCATTAATAATATTCTCCCAGGAAGCCTCCAAAGGATTTTTTTGTGTATATATACATGTGTTATACGCCACCTTATCTCCATCTTCCTACCTAACTCAATTTTTTGAGTTGCAAGCATAAGTAAATAATACGTAAGTTGACCATTTACCAGGAAAAAGTCAATCGTCTTGAAAGTACGTTAAAATAAATAAAGAAAATTCCTCTTAAGTAGAACAAAGATAACCTTCATGAAATGTCCTCGAGAGGTTTCGTATTACTTTTATCCTTTTTTGTTTGTGTTCTTTTTAGTCCTAATTTTTTATGCGGTATTTGTTTCTTTCATAATGGCTACAACCTACAACCCCGAACAATCGAAAGGCAACCAATGGAATAATAATCAAGAGGCTATTCGCCTGACCCCACCGATAGTACCCGCCAGTGGGGGTATAACTAGTGGCATCGGAGTAGGAGTATCGAGTGCACCTGCGTCCCGTAACAACTTGAACATCAATCTTCCGGGGAACAATTCAGTGCTGCGTCTTGAGGTTGAACTACGTGACAAGAATGCACCGAAATACCGAAAAGGTGGCGGTGGCGTAACTGGTGGACCTGGCAGACCGATATCTTGTGGTGTGACTAGAGGCAAACCACGGTCACGTGGCGATAAGGATAACTCTAATGCGATGGTGCCAATGGAAAAGGTATGAAACGTTTTATCATTTCTTGCTGTGTGAATTGTAGTGTTGTGTATGCGTTGTGCAGAATGGACAGTGACAGATTGGTTTTGCAGTCAATGAATTTAAGTTTTCTGAAGAGCTCTTCTTATTTGGTCGATTTGTAATATATATATTTGTAGAAATAGTTTGATGTTCCTTTTAGTATACTGTTAGTGACAATAAGGAGTTTAAATGATTTTCATTACTTTTGTACGTTGCCAAAGAAAATATGACCGGAAAAAGGATGGTACGTTTGGCACTTAAAGGAAGAAAATACCTCTCAGACGTGCACAATGTGTGTCTGAAAAAGAGAAAAAAAACAAAACTGTACTTTAAACGAGTGAAGAGACGAATTCTCTCAACTCGGGGTTTTCGAGTTGATGTAGGTATTTGTCATTTTTCGGAATATAGTCACATTAAAGTTTACCGGTGGCTCACGGCATTGCACAGATATTTTCTGGAGCTTTCAGAGAGCAGTTAAAAATTTGGTCAACGCCCTATTCCCTTCACATGCAGAACCTTCAAATCTTCAGAACCACGATTTCAAGAAAAGTTTGTGACCGTGAATAGAATAAATGAATTCATAGCTAACTGCTTCCAGTTGCGTACGCTGAGTAAGTTGAAATACATTGCCTTATGTCTCTGAGCTACAGCGTCGGTGTCAATACGGCGAATGTGCAGTCTGTTTTCAGTACATTGTATTTCATCAATTAAATTCCGTCATTGATAGCATACTTAAGAGGGGTGCAACAAATAGAGTGGAATTCAATGCCTTCAAAACGCAATGCTGTTTCCTGTCACTTAATCGAAACCAGGATAGTCTACCATTATTTATGAATGGTACTTGCATCGATGAAACCGAAAGACTTCCCATTCTCGGTATGTGCGTTAATTACAACCTCCGATGGAATGACCATATATTCGATTTCGCCAAGAACGCTGCGAAATGTCTATGATTTTTAAGCGATGCAAAAAATATTTCACCTCTTCTGATCTGGCTACAATTTATAAGGCGTGTTTGCCCAAAGATTGACTACAACGCTCATATCTGTTCAAGTGCGCCGATTACATATTTGGAGTTACTCGACAGAATTTAAAAACACGCGATAAGACTCATTGGTGATCGAGCCATCGCGGCATCACTTGACTCTTATTCATAGTCGCAATGTCTCCTGCCTTTCGTCGTTCTATCGGTATTTCCACCATAAGTGCTCAAACGAAATAGCCAGTTATATTCCTGCCTTGGAATGTTTCAACCGTAATACCCGCAATGCTAGGAATGCACATCAGTTCAGCCTTAAGCCTGTATTCGGGCGAACAGTGAAATACAAAGCATCGTTCCTTAGCCGTACCAAACGAATGTAGAATCCTCTTCCTCACTCCATTTTTCTTTCACATTGTAATCTACAGTCATTCAAAACCAACGTGTATCGGCAACTCTCCCTACCTTCCAATCCTAATTTCCTCAACGCCCGTGTTGTGTAGCTGTTATATTATAAGGGAACTAAAGAATCCCTTTAGTACGTGTTCATCATAAAAGAAAAACAAGTATACTGCATTAGTATTCATTTGTCTTGCGTTCTAAGACTCCCTATGTAAGGTCGATACACTGTACAAGATTGACTCATTACTAGAGCGTGGATTGGTTCGTGAAAGTTCGTTGTATAATATGAACTGTAAAACCACAAAAAATAATACCGCGAAACCTTTGTTGGGAAAAAGAGCTGCACTCAGAAAAAACCCATCTTTATTGTTTGCTGGCTGCAAGTGGACTAAAGAATAATAGAGAGGTACAGTCGTACGCGCAGTAGCACGAAGATACCCTTTCTATGTATTCGTTTACAAATACATAAAGGTTATTTTATCTCATACACTCGTATGTCAATACGATACATTAACCGTTGTTGAATATCCATCAATTAAAAATACAATTTACAAAATCGTGATAACCCTATTGTTGATGTCTGGTGAAAAAAATATACCCTGTCAAGAGTGGATTAGAGAATGAAAAAATCGGTTGCTTTGATCACTTTTTTCTACGATCATGGGTCTCGTTTGTATCGTCAAAGTCAGTTGGTCACCCCATTAAAGATATCATATTGACCGAATGGAAAAAGTCCAGAGAAGAATTCTAAAATTTACTCTCAGGGGTTAAGGCTGGCAAGATCTTTATTTTCTGTCTCGTTATATTGGTAGACT
This sequence comes from Portevinia maculata, assembly GCA_949715645.1. NCBI lineage: Eukaryota > Metazoa > Arthropoda > Insecta > Diptera > Syrphidae > Portevinia > Portevinia maculata. The sequence goes on along the minus strand of OX454528.1, from coordinate 46,307,660 downwards.
TAAGCTGAGTGTCGGGATAGAGGACGAGGCCGAATTCTTGATGTTTTTAACAAACGACTGAAAGTTTTTTGTACCCGTGGGACTTTGCAGTATTTTTTGTCTCTACTCTTGGATGTAGGAGAATTTGACATGATTGATGTGCGCATTGCAGTAATTTCTGACTCGTTTGAACTATTGTTGGCTTTCCTCAGATGGGTTAGCCTCATATAATCGGAAGATTTTAACCTGATAGCATCTTTGCAGCTCCAGTCACACCACGCGTTCACCTTGGGTTTGATACTTTCTATCCTGTTAAGGATGAACAATTTCATGCACAGGTAAATTATGTTTGTTACCATATTAGCAGCAGCATCAAGGTCGCTGTCGTGGAAGTATAGCAACCGGTTAAAACTCTTAAAGAAACTGTTCAGTTGCTCCTAATTTCTCGTATTGCCAAACGGTACTCTTAGCAGTTTGTTCCTTAACTATGTGGTTGGAGTATGAGAAATTCGCTGATATGACGCAATGGTCTGACCTAGAGGCGATAATACGTTGATAGCGTATTTATCAGGGTGAGAGGTAAGAAACAAGTCCAGTGTGTTTTCGGTTTGACTGCTTACGTCCGCTATTCGTGTCGGCTCATTTATAAGCTGTGTGAGATTATTTGACTCAGCAAAGATCTCACCGTTCCTTCCTTATGGTGTTGCCTGACCAGAATGTCGAAGCCAACTTGAATTATGTATATTGAAATGACGATTTCGAGTATGAAGGGTCACAATTTGTTCTTGTAATGGAATCAGACAGGGCATCAAACTCATTATAACTTGAATGTCAGTCCAAATTTGGGCTTCTGTAAATAAAATAGTAGTGTATTTATTGCATACGGACATGAAATTTTAGCCAAATGAAATGAACCTTCGGATTTGAACATTGACCATATTGCGTCAGAAGTTGGTAGGCTATGTCATTACGTATTTAAACGGCGAGGCCGCGATTTGAAAAGAATAATGGCACTAAGTTGTAACCAGGTAGACTAAACTCCATTAAATCGGAGCCAACGATAATCTGTGTTTCACTAAGTGCCAAAACAGCTGTTTTGTTGTGGAAATCATGGGCGTATAGTGAATGTTGCTCGTATCGTACTACTGATGTCAGAAGGATTAACTTCATATTAATATTGAATGAAAGCGTTCTCAAAATACGCCGGATGTTAAAAGAATCATTTCAATTTCCATGAACTCAATATAAAGATACCCAGACAAGACATCAATATGATGCAGGCGCTCAATAGCAAACCCACCTTCTAACACTTTTATCACACAAGCTAAATTAAAGGTGCAACAATAAACATGGGAAATAAAACCCGGTGATTCTTCTTCGCCCACCTTCATAATTCCTTTGCTTAAATGTTATAATACCCGACATCAGCAACGATTTATTGAAAAGAAATTGTTGCCTATAGAACGGATGCTATCAATTTACTTGGATCTAGAGTCAATTAAATTATCATGTTGATAAATAAAACCCAAAGGCAATTGCTGTCCCTGTCAGGTTAAACACCTGAGGACCCAGAACATCTGATAGTAATTTGGCATGCTGTAGGAAGGTGGTAGCATAATAACCTGCCACTATGATTAACGATAACACCAGACATTTGTACGGGAGAGGTGAACAAGACGCACTATTTAATCCTAACGACACCGAAAAAATACGATATGTGTTAAGGTGTATATATTTAATGTTAATTTGAACTAAAAAAAATCATATTTCTTTCCCCACAAGGACAGGCTGACAGTATCATTGCAGGGCTGCAGGAAATAATCCCCCAAATGAAAGACGAAATAACTCCCAAAAATTTGTATTTAGGTGGGGATTTATTTCATGGGTTTTTGGGGACTTATTTCATACTTCAAATTGGGGGGTTATTTCATAGTGAAATAAGTCCCCAAATTCAACTATGAAATAAGTCCCTAAATTTGGGGAATCAAAGTGCAATAAGGCTAAGTGCTAAAATAAATCGCACCTACTCCAAATCAAACAGTGACCCCAAGCAGGGGACTTGCAGGGGGGCAGAATGCCCCCCCCCCAATACGCATTGAACTGTTTATGGGATCCCAGGGTGCGAGGTTTTATTTTAGCACTTCGCCTTATTGCACTTTGAGTCCGTGAAATAAGGCCATACGAATTCATTTACCCAAAGTGCAATAAGGCCAAGTGCGAATATAAAACTGCGCACCTACTCCAAATTAAACAGTGACCGCAAGCAGGGTGGTTGCAAGGTGGCAGCACCCCCCCCCCCCCCCCCCATACGCATTGCACTGTTTATGGGATCCCATAATCCCATCCCATAATGCATGTGCAACCCCCCTGCTTGGGGTCACTGTTTGATTTGGAGTAGTTTCGAGGTTTTATTTTAGCACTTGGCCTTATTGCACTTTGGTTAAATGAATTCGTATGGCCTTATATCACTTTCAGAAAGTCTTAGTGAGTCACCTTGAACACTTGAAATCCATTTTGGGGAATTATTTCATACTTATTTGGGGACTTATTTCATCTTTGATTTGGGGAGTTATTTCATTTTTCATTCGGGGGGTTATTTCCCGGAGCCTCATTGCAGCGCCTTCAATAAATAGCGCTTGTAGTAAAATAAGACTAAGGGAAGGAATCCCATCTAATTATGAAATTTGAGTGAGCGATAGATTTTCCATCTTAAATTTGTCCGGAAAAATTGTATATGAATCCATGGACACACAATATGTCAAACTCCCAAAAAAACAGGCTGGACTTTTAATTTTTTGATCATTCAAATGCGACAACAGCAGCATCTGATCGGACTTAGTGACTATGATCGGAAGCCGAAACCATTGGCGATGTAGCACGGTATTATAAGACATTTTCTCTTAAAAGACACGAAAAAGGGTGGTTTCATATGTAAGAAACTGCTGACCTGCAAATTCCGCATTCATTATTGCAGGGGAAGTGCCACCCGTGCATGGACGGACCAAGAATATCACTGCAGCGTCCCCCGAAAAACAGAGCTTGTCGTAAAAGGTGACTAAGTGAAGATATCACATCTATGCAATTTTGACATCCAGGTGAGCTTAGCGACACATTTAACATCAAAAAGCTGTCACACAAGTGTGCATGCAAATGCGTAGGTTGACACGACTGGAGATCACCGGTTTCGTGTTGCGTGCACGTGTCGAGATCGTTAAAAAAATAGGTCTTAAAACTTCTGGATCATCAAACAAATGCAATAACACCAGCATTTGATTGGAATCAGTGATGAAGTCGTCGTGTAAAAATGCTGCAACTCCAAACTACAGCAATGAAAGAGTATCGAGTCAGGAGTAACTTTTTTCGAGAGCTTAGGCAATCTCCCAGCTCAAGGAGATCGAGGAGTCTCGCGATCGAAACAACATCCGGAGGTTTTATAAAAAGGCCAAGCAACTGGCTGCTGGCTTAAAGACCGAAACGCAGGCTCTTCGAAACAGAGAATGAAACCTAGTCGCCGAAGCACAGGGAGTAGTAGATGTGTTTAAGCAGCATTTCCAGCAGTTTCTAAATGGACATCATGTAGAGAGAGTGATAGAGCAAAAAGCGAACCCAGTCAATGAAGAACCGCCAGTATTGAAGAGGTTAGCATATCTTTAAAAAAGAGCTGACGGTTCTGATGGTTTACCAGCTGAGCTTTTAAAATACGGAGGTGATGTTTTTGTAGGGCGCATGCATCAAATCATCAACCAAGTATGGGTTGAAGAAAGCATGCCCGATGACTGGACTATCAGCTCCATATGCTCCATCAACAAGAAAGGCGATGATTTATCTTGCAAGAATAACGAGGCATATCACTACACTGTGTGAACGTCTGAAGCCATTTTGCAACACACTAATCGGCACGTACCAGTGTGGCTTCCGGCCATCCATCGCGGATGCTAGAGCGCTTGGTCTGGACAACTGGAAGCAGCCTGCCCGGGATCGCAGAGGATGAAAAGCTGCAGTGTCGCAGGCAGAGACTCTCCACGGGTCGGGAGCCCTAAAGTAAGTAAATTGTGGTCCTTTAATCCTGATCATAACCGCTTCGAATGACGATTTAAAAATTACTAAAAAAATAACAAATTATTAATTTCTATTTAGTGTGATCATTTAGTGGAATCTATTTTAAGACTAATATTGCCATGCTAAAGTTTTATAAATGAAAATTATTCTACTGTACAAATTGAACTGTTGCAAATGATTCCAAGAACTACTTCGGTGTACCGGATATGTGACACACGCTTGTTAAGCGAACAATTTCTTGGAACCGTTTGAGTCTATGTATAATGTGCTTATGACCCTTTACTAGGTCATTTGGATTGAGTTCAATAACTCAGCCACCGTTAGAATGAGGCTCCGTCGAGTCATTCCCAGTGGTTTTATATTTACATTTTTTTTTAGTGTATATATTCACTGCGCGTGACTTGAATAGAAACAAGCGTTTTTCTTACGATAAAAGGGCCTTGCGCTTTGGTATATTGACGCAACAACTTCTTTTTTTTAATTTTCTGAAAGCTTAACAATATATAGGATACTTTATTACCCAGAATAATGTGGAAAATCGTATAAAACCATTGTTTTTATTGCGCTGCTTGCGCTAAAATAAGAAAAAAAGTGCCAAAAACTCATTTTAAAGGGTTTTGTTCTTTTCCTCACCTTTGTTTAAAATTACTTCATAAAGCCTATTAGAAAGATTTTCCGCATTTCTTGATAGATAGATATATTTCTGTCGTTTAAGAAATGACAGTGTAATATCGCAAAATTTACAATGTTCAGGTACAGAGATGTGATTTACAAGAGTGTATCTTTCTACTAAATAGTTGTATATAAGTAAGTAAACAAAAAAAAGATGAAATACTGTGGAAACAACGAATACAAAACTTCAAATTGAGGGAAAAAAAGAGAGAAGATATATATACATACATATAATTTTTTTTTAAAGGAATTTATGTTACATAAAAAAAAGAACAAAAGCATGATACTGTTAATGCTTTTCTCTACTTTATCTTTTTTGCAGCGATATTGGAAAACGTAATTGTTTTATTATTGATACGTGTTTTAACTGTCATCGAGTTTCACCAATTAATTATTGTAGTATGTAACTAATGAAAAAAGTTCGTGTGAAGACCTGCGTGCCCATGCACAAAGTATAACGGAAATTCAATTTCAACCCTTTTTAAAGCGGCCCTTATACGGTTAATCGGTCGACATCATGTGGATCGTGTATTTGTGGATTGACGCTACAGTTCAATCGATTGACGTCAAATTTTTATTTTTTGTGAGGTTTCGTGGTATACGGATGTGCGATGAATGAAACGGACGATTGCACTGCATATATTGCTCTTGCAATACATTCTTGAATTTTACTGCGAGATACACACGGATATTCGATGTCTTTAATGAAACTAATTTCATTAAAATACCAAAGAGTTGGTTCACTGAAATTATCAACACCGGATCCGCTTTTGTTTAATTCATTTAAACGTTTTACCTCGCGCCGAAAATTCGTTCTCAACGTATTTATTTTCCTGGTGACATCCGCTTTTTGTGCACCATTATACTTTTCTTTATACTTTTGCAGTAAAACTTCATAATCTTGCATTTTTTTGTTTTGGTCGCAATAATCTTTTCCTTTTACATCCCATAAACTCGGTAATGACCGATAGGTTTCAATTAATTCCGATACAAATGCTTGGTCTTCATCGTCCTTTAGTTGTCCGCACATGTTTTCGACACAAAACACAATGAAGTAATTACGTCAATCCAACCCTTACACGTATCAATCGGCATGACGGTCATCATGCAAAATCAAACTTGCTTTGATTTTCGTCAATCAGACTTCACCAAATGTGTGTGACTCATACAGATACATTTTCACAAACACATGCTAGTGATTCACGTCATTCGATTGACCGTGTAAGGGCCGCTTAATAGTTACTCAAAACTCTGGCTTTCATTACTAAACACATAGGAAGTGCAACACCCCGTAAATTTCCCTTTTCTTTGGCGTGGGTAAATGTGTATCTTTTGCATGCGCCAAAGACGGTTCTGTGTGGACAATCAGTCATGTCTCGATCGTCGTTTTCCTGCAAACATTTCTGATTTAAAAGTGATAGGGTTCGTTGTATCGTCACCTGAGAATTGTTTTGTTCCACACGCCATTGACACTTTTTCAAGAAAAACGCATTTAAAGGTTTGCGTACTTGGTACTCCAAAACTATTTGATGCGATTTTTTTTTATTTTTTTTTAATTTGAAGTTAGTCTTATTTTGAAACTGATTTTTTTTTTCATACACGTGGAACACAAAAAAATGGATATGGCACAAAGCAATTCTCATCCAAAGTATCTGAAAGGCAAGAAAGCATGAAGTTGGATGCTAAAATTTGAAAGAAAAATCGATTTCATCTTTTTTGTTAACAAAGTTTTTATTCAAAAAATACAATGAAAACATAGGGACGGGCTGCAGTCGCTTGGCCGAACCGTTGGATACCCTATTCGTATTCCTATCCCTCATAAGTGGGCGTGACAAAAGTCTAAGTATGGTTGAATTGTTAACAACGCTCCATATATTTTGTTATATAACATTTAAAGGATTTTATCGAAAAAAACGAAGCTTTTGTAAAAAAAAACGCTCCCTAGCTCAAACTTTGGTTTTTCAATAAAATTGTTTTATTTAATTGTGGGCGTGTCAGTAGGCCGATTTTAAAAATGTTATCTCTTATTCAGTTTTAGGAGTAATACTCGTAGATCATATATAAAAAATTTCAGCTTTCTTGCTCAAAATTCGATTTTTTCGATAAATTTCTTTTTTTGAGTTTATTGTTGTTTGTTTCAAAAATTCTTAAACTTGTTTATTTCGGGACCCTAGAGAGTATATGGTTAAAATTTCAGCTCTCTTGGTCCAGTTTAAAGGCCTAATTTTTGCCGACAGACGAACGGACGGACATGGCTAGATCGACATTACTATCGATGCTGATCATAAATATAGTAACTTTTAGGGGTCTACGGGCAATAATAAGGTATGTTACAAACTATGCATCAACTCAAATATACCCTTAGAATAGGGTATAATAAGAAAATTATTCAAAGTGTTTAGCATTAAACCAGGGAGTAAAAAATGTCAGAAAAAAATGTCCTCTTTGTTTTCTATGTAGTGAATTTCGGGTTTTGAGTGAGCATTGTATCGTCAATGTTTTGGCATGATGTCGATTCGATCACAATTTGAACTCGTTCCATATTATTCTTTTGATGTTTTTTTCATATATAAGTATGCGAATACTTGTAACATTAAACTAAGAAATACGATATCTCATGCCAAACAAATAAATCAATTGGCATCAGTACAATTTGAATTTTAAAATTTGAAACATTTTACTCACTTACCCTATCTCTGAACTAGGTACAGAAAATCGTAAACTGATCCGCACAGCATCATGGAACACAAATTGATAGAATGTAGAACACTTTTCTGATTTTTTCTGTACTTATCAGTGCAGCTAAGGTTCATTAAACACATCTATTGAACCCATATTTATTCAATGATTGACTGCTCGTACGTCTGCAACTAGGTTTTGCGTTTGCAGCACTATTCATCACCGCACCGAATTCATATCTTCATAATATCGAATATTATCTACACAACTGTAATGGAGGTGGAACAAACCAATAATAAAATTTTGTTTGCGATCAGTGTTCCACATACTCGTACATAGTTTTTCTTTAACACGAGTGCACGTAGGACAAACCAATTCTCAACTTTGTTAATATTTTCTGTATCTCTTGTCGCAGTGATATGCACGTGGAACAAAACAATTCTCACAAAAAAATTGCGATAAGTTATATGGAAAATTTGTCCCAAACGCCAAAAAATGGTTTATGGCACAAAACAATTCTACAAACCGTTGATTTTGGTGGATATGGGACAAAGTCGATGTTCAATATCTCGGGATTGGAAAGACTAAGAGCAAATCGAATCACAGATTTAAAAAGAGCATATAAAATTACAATAGAATCCGTTCCTAACTCAAAAACGACAAAAGGGGCGTATGGAACAAAACAATTCTCAGGAGACGGTATGTGGTTATAAAATTTTAGTGGGTCGACTCTAAATTGAGAAGCTCTCAAATCTTCATACAACTGATATGAATTTTTAAATCTATCGAAATTTTCTAATAACATATTTTTTATATCTACCCATCTTGTAAGATGTGTATGGATTTCTATTGCTTGTCTAGCTCTTCCAGTAAATTTACTTTTTAAAATATTAATGCACATTTTTTGAGACTTATCATTATAAGTAAGTAATGTAGGAATTACATCATCTACTTTAGAAATAAATATTGGCAAATATTCTGTTTTGCCATCAAAATTTTGGACGCGTTCAATATATATTTTAAAGAATTTAATTCTAAATTTCTTAATATTTTACCCGCTACTGGTAGTTGTAGTTGAATTTGTGCTGCTACTGCGGGATCCATTTTGATTTGTTGAATGCCCATTTGTTGATTAAAATGTTTTTGTCTCAGCTCGGCACGTTGCGAATTTCGTCTCATTCGGCTATTGTTTTTCCTCGTTTATTGAGCACTTTGGGGCTTTCGAAACACTTGCCACTTGTCGTTGGCTTCCACGTTTTTTGAAATGAACCATAGATATCTTCGTATTTTTATTTTTATTTTAATTTTTTATTTCTTCCTTTTGTTTCACTTGAAATTATTTTTCCTCTACGGATTTTGTAATACGAGTATTTTCAAAAGCTGCTCATTATTTGTTCAGTATTTTATTCAATTTTGTTGAAACAAAAACGAAAAACTTACCAAACCAAAATTCGTTAAACAAAATGACCCAACTATATTAAGAGATTTTTTAACAATCCTTGCTCTGAACCCTGGTTTTTTTGCACATTGTTCGGCTAATCTTTTTCATAATAGCATTTGACTCATTAAGTCCCAGGAAATATGCATAATGGAAGTATCCCTGGGCATTAAAGAGCTTAAATCAAGAATAAAGCAAAGAAAAGATGAATGCTTTTTGCCAATAATAATTTAAAAAATGATAAAAGATTTAGAGCAAGAAGATCCTACAGTTTTAAATAATATAAAAACACACTGACTTTTACACCAGTTGTGTAGACTATTTAAATCAGTGGGACGGTGCAGTACATGCAGTTCCGTCCTGGAACCAGGTTGAGGCCAGTTTAATGTATATTATGAAAAAGAGACGCGATTTTAATCTTGATGAGTTTGAAGCTTTTGACGAATTTTCGTGTGTTAAAAATTATATTTCTTTATAGAAAATTGTAATATGGGGAGATAGTCAGAAGACTGCAGGAGATAGATGGATGGAAATTTTTAAACATTTTATAGAAAAAGACATAAATTTCAAGAACATTTTAAAAATTGTGGAATTTGACTTGTGTGTTTCGGGGTCGAATACTCCAACAAAAAGAGTTTTCTCAGTCTTAAATAATGTTTGGACAAATGAAAAAAACCAAATGAAAGTCGAAACTAAGAAATAAATATTAATTACTAAAGTTAACTATGAAATGAACTGTTTAGAGTTCGGAGAATATTTAAAACAAAAACCACATTTAATTAAACAAATTTATACATCAGGAAAGTATTCAAATATGTAAACAAATAAATGTTACCTGCATCTGGTATTGAATTGAATTGAATTGAATTAGGTCCTTATTCTAAATAACGAGGATACTTATTTAGTTTGTAAGCGTTTATTTTACAACATTTAGTTAAATTAATGACTGATTTTTTTTTATTTATTTATTTTGCCTAACATAGGTACAAATTAAGAGTTCCTTCAATAATATTAATTTTAATTAACTAAAGCAAAGTGAATCCTTGTGTTTTTTTTATTGAGTTATTTAAAAAAAAAGAAAAAAATAATAATTAAGAACTGGGTTTATTTTTTTTTTCTTGTTGTTCATTATTTGGAATTCAAACAGATGGTCACCGTATCTATGACTCCTAAAACTGCTCGGGATATAAAATTTTCAAAATTCGCCCACGCCCACAAAAAAATAAAACAATTTTATTGAAAAAATAAAATTTGAGCTAGGGAGCTGAAATTTATAATATATACTCTCTAGGCGCCCTTTAAGCTCATGTGTAAATATTTTCAAAATCCGCCTACTGACACGCCCACAATTTAAAAAACACTTTTTTTGAAAATCCAAAGTTTGAGCTAGGGAGCTGAAATTTATAATATATACTCTCTAGGTGTCCTCTATGCTGATGTGTTAATTCTTTTTAAATCCGCCTACTGACACGCCCACAATTAAATAAAATTTTTATTGAAAAACCAAAGTTTGAGCTAGGGAACGTTTTTTTACAATAGATTCGTTTTTGTTTGATAAAATCTTATAAATGTTATATAACAGAATATGTAGAGCGTTCTCAACAATTCAACCATACTTAGACTTTTGTCACGCCCACTTATGAGGGATAGGAATAAGAATAGGGTATCCAACAGTTCGCCCAAGCGGACTGTAGCCCGCCCCTATGTTTATACCCTATTCTAAGGGTATATTAATTTTGACGCATAGTTTGTAACATACCTTAATATTACCCGTAGACCCCTAAAAGTTACTACTCGTATATTTATGATCAGCATCGATAGTAATGTCGATCTAGCCATGTCCGTCCGTCGGCAAAAATTAGGCCTTTAAACTGGACCTAGAGAGCTGAAATTTTAACCATATACTCTCTAGGGTCCCGAAATAATCAAGTTTAGGAATTTTTGAAATCCGCCCACAGACACGCCCACAAACTCAAAAAAACAAAATTTTGGAAAAAATCGAATTTTGAGCTAGAAAGCTGAAGTTTTTTATATATGATCTATTACTCCTAAAACTGCTCGGAATAATTTTTTTTCAAAATCCGCCCACTGACACGCCCACAAATAAATAAAACAATTTTTTTGAAAATCCAAAGTTTGAGCTAGGGAGCTGAAATTTATAATATATACTCTTTAGGGGCCCTTTATTCTCATGTGTTATTTTTTTTTAAATCCGCTTACTGACACGCCCACAATTAAATAAAATAATTTTATTGAAACACCCAAGTTTGAGCTAGGGAGCGTTTTTTTTTTTTGATAAAATCCTTTAAATGTTATATAACAAAATATGTGGAGCGTTCTTAACAATTCAACCATACTTAGACTTTTGTCACGCCCACTTATGAGGGATAGGAATAAGAATAGGGTATCCAACAGTTCGCCCAAGCGGACTGTAGCCCGTCCCTATGTTTTTTATTTAAATCTGTATCTTAATTTAATAAAACTGTTGTGAGTATATATTTAATTTATTTACCCTTTTGTTAATACATGTTGAATTATTTATTTTTTTGTTGTTTATTTATATATGCATCAAATTTTCTGTGAAAACCTATTTCTATGTTATTTTTTTTTTAATTATATATTTATCCAGTTTTTTGAATTTATTTATTTCTTGGTTATAATTTATTTATCTAAATAATTATTTCTATTTATTATTTTATCAATTTTCTAGTCATTTAGTATTTATTTACATACATATTTATTTATATGTTTTATTTATTAATTTTTATTTTATTTTTTCGAGAAACTAGTTTCTTATATTTAAATATACATATATGTTATATCAGAGCACACTTGTGCACAAACGCTTCACTTTAAATTCAATTAACCGCAGTATCATGTAAATACAATGTAACAAAAAATCGATAATACAATGATGCAAAGAATCAATAAAAAATAATATCGCAGTCATTAAAATACCAAATACTGCGTATCAGAACTTCTTGCCTTCATCATATGAATCAATGCATAAACAAAGTAACACTTCTTGCCTTCAGCATATGAATTAATTGCATAAACAAAGTATGCCTTCGGCACATGAAAATAAACACACATAAAATATCTTGCATCATCCGCAGTCAATCACATATCATGTAATCCATATAAAAAGAGATCAGTCGATCTCATTTCTTTAGTCTTAAAAATATTGTCACCACTTATAGCTGAAGATTTCCCCCGACCAACGGTAAGGGATCTAAGGCTTCTTAAGCTCAAAAATAAAGGTTTTAAAAAACATAAAATTGTTCTTTTTTTTATGTAACATAACTTCTTTTAACAAAAATGGCGCAGTCGGTAGGATTTCAGTCAGATATATAAGTGAAAGTTATAAGAGACATGGCAATCCAGTGATCGAACCGAAAGAATTTTTTTTTCTCGCTATCAAAAAATGTTTTTTTTTTTGTGAAACTAATAAACACCGAATGAATATCGGTACGGTTCACAAATAAAACATAAAAAGTGAAAAGCATAATCGAATGAATATCGATTTTGACACTTAACCAGGAAATTATTTAGTAATTCAGTCAACGCATATGACTTACGAGTATACTCGTATACGAGTATATAAATAAATTCCTTATTCCATCATTGTATTATCGATTTTTTGTTACATTGTATTTACATGATACTGCGGTTAATTGAATTTAAAGTGAAGCGTTTGTGCACAAGTGTGCTCTGATATAACATATATGTATATTTAAATATAAGAAACTAGTTTCTCGAAAAAATAAAATAAAAATTAATAAATAAAACATATAAATAAATATGTATGTAAATAAATACTAAATGACTAGAAAATTGATAAAATAATAAATAGAAATAATTATTTAGATAAATAAATTATAACCAAGAAATAAATAAATTCAAAAAACTGGATAAATATATAATTAAAAAAAAATTAACATAGAAATAGGTTTTCACAGAAAATTTGATGCATATATAAATAAACAACAAAAAAATAAATAATTCAACATGTATTAACAAAAGGGTAAATAAATTAAAAATATACTCACAACAGTTTTATTAAATTAAGATACAGATTTAAATAAAAAACATAGGGACGGGCTACAGTCCGCTTGGGCGAACTGTTGGATACCCTATTCTTATTCCTATCCCTCATAAGTGGGCGTGACAAAAGTCTAAGTATGGTTGAATTGTTAAGAACGCTCCACATATTTTGTTATATAACATTTAAAGGATTTTATCAAAAAAAAAAACGCTCCCTAGCTCAAACTTGGGTGTTTCAATAAAATTATTTTATTTAATTGTGGGCGTTTCAGTAAGCGGATTTAAAAAAAAATAACACATGAGAATAAAGGGCCCCTAAAGAGTATATATTATAAATTTCAGCTCCCTAGCTCAAACTTTGGATTTTCAAAAAAATTGTTTTATTTATTTGTGGGCGTGTCAGTGGGCGGATTTTGAAAAAATTTTATTCCGAGCAGTTTTAGGAGTAATAGATCATATATAAAAAATTTCAGCTTTCTAGCTCAAAATTCGATTTTTTCCAAAATTTGGTTTTTTTGAGTTTGTGGGCGTGTCTGTGGGCGGATTTCAAAAATTCCTAAACACTTGATTATTTCGGGACCCTAGAGAGTATATGGTTAAAATTTCAGCTCTCTAGGTCCAGTTTAAAGGCCTAATTTTTGCCGACGGACGGACATGGCTAGATCGACATTACTATCGATGCTGATCATAAATATACGAGTAGTAACTTTTAGGGGTCTACGGGTAATATTAAGGTATGTTACAAACTATGCGTCAAAATTAATATACCCTTAGAATAGGGTATAAACATAGGGGCGGGCTACAGTCCGCTTGGGCGAACTGTTGGATACCCTATTCTTATTCCTATCCCTCATAAGTGGGCGTGACAAAAGTCTAAGTATGGTTGAATTGTTGAGAACGCTCTACATATTCTGTTATATAACATTTATAAGATTTTATCAAACAAAAACGAATCTATTGTAAAAAAACGTTCCCTAGCTCAAACTTTGGTTTTTCAATAAAAATTTTATTTAATTGTGGGCGTGTCAGTAGGCGGATTTAAAAAGAATTAACACATCAGCATAGAGGACACCTAGAGAGTATATATTATAAATTTCAGCTCCCTAGCTCAAACTTTGGATTTTCAAAAAAAGTTTTTTTTGTAAATTGTGGGCGTGTCTGTAGGCGGATTTTGAAAATATTTACACATCAGCATAAAGGGCCCCCTAGAGAGTATATATTATAAATTTCAGCTCCCTAGCTCAAACTTTGGATTTTCAAAAAAAGTGTTTTTTAAATTGTGGGCGTGTCAGTAGGCGGATTTTGAAAATATTTACACATGAGCTTAAAGGGCGCCTAGAGAGTATATATTATAAATTTCAGCTCCCTAGCTCAAATTTTATTTTGTCAATAAAATTGTTTTATTTTTTTGTGGGCGTGGGCGAATTTTGAAAATTTTATATCCCGAGCAGTTTTAGGAGTCATAGATACGGTGACCATCTGTTTGAATTCCAAATAATGAACAACAAGAAAAAAAAAATAAACCCAGTTCTTAATTATTATTTTTTTCTTTTTTTTTAAATAACTCAATAAAAAAAACACAAGGATTCACTTTGCTTTAGTTAATTAAAATTAATATTATTGAAGGAACTCTTAATTTGTACCTATGTTAGGCAAAATAAATAAATAAAAAAAAATCAGTCATTAATTTAACTAAATGTTGTAAAATAAACGCTTACAAACTAAATAAGTATCCTCGTTATTTAGAATAAGGACCTAATTCAATTCAATTCAATTCAATACCAGATGCAGGTAACATTTATTTGTTTACATATTTGAATACTTTCCTGATGTATAAATTTGTTTAATTAAATGTGGTTTTTGTTTTAAATATTCTCCGAACTCTAAACAGTTCATTTCATAGTTAACTTTAGTAATTAACATTTATTTCTTAGTTTCGACTTTCATTTGGTTTTTTTCATTTGTCCAAACATTATTTACGACTGAGAAAACTCTTTTTGTTGGAGTATTCGACCCCGAAACACACAAGTCAAATTCCACAATTTTTAAAATGTTCTTGAAATTTATGTCTTTTTCTATAAAATGTTTAAAAATTTCCATCCATCTATCTCCTGCAGTCTTCTGACTATCTCCCCATATTACAATTTTCTATAAAGAAATATAATTTTTAACACACGAAAATTCGTCAAAAGCTTCAAACTCATCAAGATTAAAATCGCGTCTCTTTTTCATAATATACATTAAACTGGCCTCAACCTGGTTCCAGGACGGAACTGCATGTACTGCACCGTCCCACTGATTTAAATAGTCTACACAACTGGTGTAAAAGTCAGTGTGTTTTTATATTATTTAAAACTGTAGGATCTTCTTGCTCTAAATCTTTTATCATTTTTTAAATTATTATTGGCAAAAAGCATTCATCTTTTCTTTGCTTTATTTTTGATTTAAGCTCTTTAATGCCCAAGGATACTTCCATTATGCATATTTCCTGGGACTCAATGAGTCAAATGCTATTATGAAAAAGATTAGCCGAACAATGTGCAAAAAAACCAGGGTTCAGAGCAAGGATTGTTAAAAAATCTCTTAATATAGTTGGGTCATTTTGTTTAACGAATTTTGGTTTGGTTAGTTTTTCGTTTTTGTTTCAACAAAATTGAATAAAATACTGAACAAATAATGAGCAGCTTTTGAAATAATGAAGATTTTTATGTTTTTGAATACAGTATAATTCATAATGAACATCTACTTCAAATAATGAACAGTTCATTATAACAATGAACGGATGGTCACCGTAGGCATAGATCACACATAAAAAATTTCAGCTTTTTTGAGTTTGTGGGCGTGTCTGTGGGCGGATTTCAAAAATTCGTAAACTTGATTATTTCGGGACCCTAAAGAGTATATGGTTAAAATTTCAGCTCTCTAGGCCTAGTTTAAAGGCCTAATTTTTGCCGACGGACGGACGAACGGACGGACATGGCTAAATAGTCGTTACTATCGATGCTGATCATAAATATTGTAACTTTTAGGGGTCTACGAGTAATATCAAGGTATGTTACAAACTATGCGTCAAAATTAATATACCATTAGAATAGGGTACAAAAAGAAAACGTGTGGCACTCGGGGACTGCCGCGGTAAAGCTATTGCATCGAAAATCTGACGATGACGGTGGCGCTCGATATTTCCAAATAGCCCCTACCGAGAGCAAAGATGTTTACATATCAAAAAAAAGAAAAGAAAACAGCGACACGCACTTGTTCTCAAACAGTCCACCATCTACGTACTAACCGCGCCCAACGTCGTTTAATGCGATGATCTGACAAAAACAAGGAAAATGTAAGTACGTGGTTGTATGTACTCGTATGTTTGAAGGAGCAAAAGAACATGACGTATGATGGACTTATAGACTTATAGCATTTTCTTGTATACATATGGGAGCTTGAACGCTTTTGATTTTTCCCATGGATTTACTGAAAACTGTAGCGTATTTTATTTTAAGCTCCTCAACCTGACTAAAGGATTTTTTATTTGTAATGGACGAAATAACTTTAGTTTTGTTTGGTATGTTAAGTATTTTGTTCCAGTCCAATTGTATGTTCCGTAAAAAGTCGCATATAGCTTCAGCTTTTGAAAATGTTCATCAACCGTAGAAATTTGTTATTTTTATCTAAACTATTTATTATTGTTACGGGTGAACCACTATCGATTTCGAAACCTAATTTTATTTTGTTAATATAAAGATCAATAAATAGCTTATTTCTAGTATTACAATTTGTTTCTAAACTAAAAATTTCCTCCACTGAGCTCTCCGAATCGCATGCACTCCTTTCATGCACCGTAACCGTATCGTCGTCAATGTAATTTGTGTCTTGCTTTCTATTTTGTGCCTTGAAGCAGACTGAACGTAAGTGATCCTTGGTATGGCAGAAAGTGCATACAGCATGCTTATGACGACACTTATCTGCTTTGTGGTCCACAGCGATAACAGTAGTTTTTTTTGGAATTGATTGATTTGTTTTCCCCTCGTATTTTGCATTTTTGTTTATACCCTATTCTAAGGGTATATTAATTTTGACGCATAGTTTGTAACATACCTTAATATTGCCCGTAGACCCCTAAAAGTTACTATATTTATGATCAGCATCGATAGTAATGTCGATCTAGCCATGTCCGTCCGTCCGTCCGTCCGTCCGTCTGTAGCCAAAAATTAGGCCTTTAAACAGGACCTAGAGAGCTGAAATTTTAACCATATACTCTCTAGGGTCCCGAAATAATCAAGTTTACGAATTTTTGAAATCCGCCGACAGACACGCCCACAAACTCAAAAAAAACAAATTTTGGAAAAAATCGAATTTTGAGCTAGAAAGCTGAAATTTTTTATATATGATCTATGACTCCTAAAACTGCTCGGGATAAAAAATTTTCAAAATCCGCCCACTGACACGCCACAAATAAATAAAATATTTTTTTTATACCCTATTCTAAGGGTATATTAATTTTTGAAAATCCAAAGTTTCAGCTAGGGAGCTGAAATTTATAGTATATACTCTCTATGGGCCCTTTATGCTCATGTGTAAATATTTTCAAAATCCGCCCACTGACACGCCCACAATTAATTTTTTTTTTTTGAAAATTCAAAGTTTGAGCTAGGGAGCTGAAATTTATAGTATATACTCTCTAGGGGCCCTTTATTCTCATGTGTTAATTTTTTTTAAATCCGCCTACTGACACGCCCACAATTAAATAAAACAATTTTTTTGAAACACCCAAGTTTGAGCTAGGGAGCGTTATTTTTTTGATAAAATCCTTTAAATGTTATATAACAAAATACTCGTATGTAGAGCGTTCTTAACAATTCAACCATACTTAGACTTTTGTCACGCCCACTTATGAGGGATAGGAATAAGAATAGGGTATCCAACAGTTCGCCCAAGCGGACTGTAGCCCGTCCCTATGTTTTTTATTTTGTCTGTCCATGTAATGTAGAAGCAAGTGGATTTTCTTACTCTGGTTCGGAGCGGCAATTTCCATTGCGCCTTCGAATCTTTCAACCCATCGAGACCATTGAGTTTTAGTCTTGTCGAATTTTTCGAAGATGGGGTAGTCCGACATAATTAAATTGTGGAATTGTAGATGTAGGTACTGATGAAATCAAACGTGTTTGGACTTTTAAGGTTATGTGCCGGCAGGCGCTTTTATTTTGTTCTAATTTGAAATTATTCTATTTTGTTTTATTTTCATTATTTTTTTTTGCTTGATTTGTAAACGTAAATGTATGTCAATTAGGAAATTCCAGCATCCTCGTCGCCACTGATATAAAATAAAGAACACCTGCCTTCTTTGATGTTCGTTAACACACACACTTTATTTTCATTCTTTTGACATTGGTATACATACTTGACATAAGAGGGTAAGGTATGTTCATTACCACATAAGATGGTGAGGCATGTTCACTTCAAATGTAACATTATGACAGAAAGTAATGATTTTCTGTTTATAAATGGATACAACATTTTAATGGCAATAATTTTTTTTAAGT
The DNA here is from genome assembly GCA_949715645.1 of Portevinia maculata. Lineage (NCBI taxonomy): Eukaryota > Metazoa > Arthropoda > Insecta > Diptera > Syrphidae > Portevinia > Portevinia maculata. The sequence goes on along the minus strand of OX454528.1, from coordinate 46,289,249 downwards.
GTTTGCGAATTGTGTTCCTTAGAAAGAAAATTTATTGTCAAGACATATGCCCAGATATTTTACATAAGGCTCCCACGTGATATGGTGCCCCTTTTGTAATAATTTAATTTCGAGTAAAAAAGATTGCTTGGATATTTTCGGAGTTAAACTTTATTTTCCACTTGGTGTAATATTCTTGCAATATTTTGACCGCATTTTTTAACTTGGTCTCAAAGTTGAGACCAACCTCATGCGAGCAAAATATTGCTCTGTCATCGGCATATATAGCAGCGTTTCATTCTGGAAGAATCGGAAAATGCGAAGTATACAAGGTGTATAGCATTGGTCCAAGAAGGGAGCGTTGCGGTACACCAGCGGAAAAATTAATTAAATCTGACACACATAAAAGTATGGAACTTTACTCAGTTTTTCGGTAATTGCTTAAGATATATATTTCTAATTTGATCAAGTCCACCTGTTTTCTTAAGGACCAAATTATTAAAGTAGTGTTTAGTATCTGTTTGCTGGCTGGAATGCTCGTATTAGTTATTTTGGTTAGTTGTGCCACTTGAATCCGCGATTTGTCCAATTTGCGTTTTCCAAATCTTGAAAATATTGCATTTTTTGTAAGCCACACCAACGAATTTGAGAAAAAATCGGTTTATCATTATTCTGACAATTGCATCTTCTACTGTACCTGGGTTATTTATTTCGTCCTGTTTTAGTAACATTAACCGTGTTATACAATCGTTCAATATCAGAATTTGAAGTATGATTGCTGTTAGAAGTAGAATTAATTTCTACATTTTGATCTCTAAAGAATTCTTTTAGAGGTATGGCCTTGAATCCTAGTTCGTTATCGATGTTTCAATGTTTTATTCAATGTATGCCATCATATTAGGAATATCCTTCTTATAACTTAGTGTAAGGCTAATTATTACAGTATGATACGTTTTGAGTAAAACAGAAGAAAAGATACTATAACCAGAAGTGGTTTACTTAACTTTAAAAGAAAAATAATGTAAATATAATATATATAAAAATATCTCTATAATAATAATATCTCCATTACTTATCTTATACAAAAAAAGAATAGAAAAAAGAAATCAAAATTAATTTCCAAAGTAAATACTTAGCTCTCTACGAAACTGTGCTAGACCACTCACTCTCAATACGTGCCGTGGCATTGAGTTCTACAATCGGATGGCATTGACTAAAAGCTGTCGCTCCGAGGTCAGGCAAGAATAACAAGCATGAATTAGTTGATGAGATCTGTTTGAGGAAGCAAACTGCAGCCTCTGAAATAGACTACTGGGTTGCTGTGTCTGTATTACATTGAACAGTAATATAAGGGTTCTATAGCGCATAAGGTGGTCGAGGGAAATATTATATATTTGCATTGAAAAGCTTAAGATACGATTAAACCGACGCAACCCGAAAATGTACCGCGCGATTTTGTTGAATTGAGCTTTCTCCTGCTGATCGCATCACAGCTGCAAAAGATTTCGCCCCGTAGGTGAGTATTGGTACGATCAGCATTTTGGCCAATAGCAAACGTATTTTCAGAGGGGTAAAATACTGTGAGGACCATAACATGCGAAAAATACCATAAACTTTGCCCACCGCAGCGTTGATATGCGTATCCCAAGACAGTGTACTGTTAAATAACATACCAATTTCTAGCCGATTTCTAGCAGTAGAAACGTAAGCCGTAACCGTTTACGAATAGGCTTGGGAAATATTCCAAGTGTAATGCTTTTCTTCTTATAATAAGGCATTTGGACTTCAAGGGATTTAGGAACAGACCATTACGTCCCGACCAATGCGATATTTTTTCCAAGTTTTCGTTTATTGTGTATGCACAGTCTTCGATAAGCCCAAGAAGGCAACTTTTGTAAAGTTAAACATCATCAGCGTACATTTGGATTAAGGATGTTGTTATCTTTGCGGGAAGTTCATTGATAAACAGGGAGAAAAGAAGAGGTCTTAAAATCGAGCCACCTCTTATGGTCACCTCTTATGGTCAAAAGGAAACTTGAAGTTCTATTCACAACTGAAACTGCTTGTTTTCTTTTGTCGGAAACCAGACTGCTTGGATGAAAGAATTTTATGTGCATCAAGCTGGGCATTAATATGTTTTTGCACGATCTTCTCAAATACCTTGGATAAAATGGGAGCACAGAAATATGTCTGTATTCAGTTCCATTACGATTTTCCGGGATTGGAAGGATTTTTGCTAACTTCCACTGAGAAAAAAAAACCTGTCATTAAAATCGTATTGAAAGTATGTGTGATGTAAGGCAAGGTAATAGAAATGATCGATTTAAGGAATATGGGTTGTATGCCGTCGATGCCAACTGCATTGGACTTCACTGACAAAAGACTCTCTACAACATCGGTACTTTCAACACTTTTGAACTCGAACATCACTTCTAAGGAAGACCCATTAGGAACCTCTTCAATGACTGGGGAAATACCAGAAAGGGTGGGGAAAGGTAAGGCAACAAAGTTGTGATTTAAGGAATCGACGTCAAAATTCTACTTCCCTATACATAACTCCTTCAAGTTCTTCCATAGTTGACGCCCGCCCGAACTTTGGCAGTTCTTATTTTGCATACAACTAGGTTACGCAAGCTACGATACATTTGATGGTGAATGTCTAATCTGTAGCGTTTCCATTTCTTATAGGTCTTAGCCCTTTGAAATATAACCCTCCGAATTTCATTGGAAAACCAGGGACGCGCACCATGTTTAACTGTTTTAGGTCTTAGTGGAACATTGCGGTGCAGGTTCCCCATTGGGAACAAGAACATACGCCACCCATTAAAGGAGAGAAACGGATAATACCTCGTTTCTCCACCCTATACACAAAAAAGAGGATTTCTGCCTGGTATAGTACAATGGACCGTTGCCGAGTCTGAGTCTGAGTGCTCTATGATTTGGATTTCCTTCTTTTTTTTAAATAAAATTATACAGCCCGCTTGAATTCAGTCCAAGTTCTGCCTACAATCATCAAACTATAAAATACATCTAGATGTATTAGATCTCTAGGTTTTTGTGGACTATTAGTAAGCTGGAATAATGGTTTGTATGGTCTTCTAAACTATTTCTCGAAATTACAAACATCGCATTCATTTGTAAATTGTGTGATTGGTTCTTTCATATTTGGGTTATAGTAGTTAAGTAGTAGCCTATATAAATTGCTTCCACCTGTTTTGCAGCCTACCATTTACAACCAGAGCTACACTCACAATAAGTTTTCACACTTCTAGGTCCTCGAAGAACTTCTCGGAAAACTTGAAATTGAACATGTGACTTGGTCAACGGGCAAAAAAGGACTCTACTACCATGTTGTATTTCCTCTGCCATCAGGTGAACCGTGCGAAACAACATTACACTGTCTGACAGAATTGGGCATTGGGACGCAAGCAAATTCGAGTGTGAGGTAATTTCATTTCCATTTATATTTTCAACACGAAAGCGAAATGAAAATACACATCTCTGCGTTGGGCTCGTGACGACACATTTGATGCAATATAAATTAAAGTGTCGGAGAGGTACACGATTTTTGCTGGAAAGAACGTTTAGAACCTGAACTTTGATGCAGCAATACTAGGATACCTACTTCAACAATCCGATGTCCTGTCGTGTGCTATTTGGAACACTATACCAGACAAACACGACATTGGACATTTGACCCAAAATCAGTTTACTCACATACAACAGGATAAAATATATTTCACTTTCATTCAAGGATATCCTTTAAATCGTTCAATTTTCTTTTCTTTTTTTTTCTATTTCTAACAACCTTTTGGGATCCTAATGATGTCTCCACTAGCGTATTACCATGTAGTGTTAGCTACGATGCGATTTCGGATCCCTATACCACCAAAGATGACTACAGGTGAGTCTGGCTTTCGTTTTTTAAGCATGCATTTTTCGATGCACCATTCACATCCTTTACCATATATGTATTTAGATACATAACACATATTCGTTTGCCATTTCGTTCACATGGGAAAGGGTTATTCAGAGGAGCTCAGAGATCTCCATTGCAAGAACTTCAAGGGATTTTCTCCGGGTGAAAAATTGTTAATTTCTCTGTTCACTTCACACTACAAAAACGAATTAACTGAAGGTTATTTGATTAAAAAATGATTGAAAAGAACAAATCCCCACAAGGTAGGAGTTGTTATTTTACTTATTATTATTTTGATAAAATGAACAAGGTAGGGTATTACCATGTTGCAGGTGTCTAATCCTTTAACGTTTCTCATTTACTACGAAGTGCAATGCCAGCTGGACCAGCGCCTGTGGAATCTGTTTGGTCTCGCATTTATGAATGCTTTGCATCTCGCTTTTGTTTAGGCCGATAGGTTGGTAGTGGCTTGTCTCCAATATATTGACTTCAAATCATTTTTGAAGATCAGTTTTTCCCTCGTCCAATACGCTCTGGATCAGACTCAATTTAGGAAAGCCTTTCGTTTAATTTAATATTAAATTCAATAGTGGTCAGGTCAGTCGCCGATGAAACATTTCTAAAATATTTCCATGTTTTCGACATGCGACGGAGAAGAGCATTCCACGGCCTATGCCTAAGCATAGATAGATTAGGTGGGATGAAGGACAAGATGCGGTGTGTCCTTGCTATGAAGCAGCGGTAGGCATACTTGCGGTGCACGGCATCAGCTCGTCGGTGGGGTGGGATTTTGCTGCTTTTTCCCATGCGCACAGAAATATCTTGCCAATAAAAAGAAAAAGAAATAAAGAAAAAGGATAAAGAAAAGATAGAGAGAAGTATACTGTGACCTCGCATAGCAGAGGTTATGAATGATTAGTTCTCGTTGATCACGGGAATGAAAATGGGAAAACGTTGACGAAATGATAGTGGGTATATAAACGTTATCATCGGAGGGGTCGTGGGTCTTCTGATACCTGGAGGAACTCTCCCCCTGCAATTGGCTTAAGCCATTGTTACTTGACTATCCTCTCCTCGGTTTCTTTGACGATAGTTCCTTGTTCGCTAGCTTATTCATTTCACATTAAGGTACTGTACAACTAATCTTTTCTGTGGCTTTGAGGTTTCTCGATACTATAGGCTTTTAAACGTAATTCGTTAGGCTAATTTTAAGTTAAGATTAAGTTAAACTAGTTGTTAAAAAAATTGCCTAAGGTAAAGGAAAATAAAAAAAAAAAATAAAATCGAATCCCTTGTTTATCACTAAACGTATCTATCAACACAGTTATTATACTACTCTGACCACTGAACTTAATTTAGATGATGATGCTTTCTGGAGTCAAAAAATGAAGTCTTGTTGGGCTGGTGAAGGTTTGATTGGTGGGTATGTGAGTTTGCGAGGTATATGCTGGCTTAGCAGGTGTAATGGTGTGGGGAGCTGTTACCCACTATGACACAATCGAGTTGGAGTTTTTGTCCACAACAATGAACGGAAACAACTACAAATGTTTGCTGGAACGGTCATTTACAAAAGTGAAAAACATTTTCGGACCCCTGTCTTGGATATTCCAACAAGACAATGCCTCTATCCGCACTTCCAGGGTTGTTAGAAGGTGGATTCAATCAGAACACGTGGAACTTTTTCCATGGCCGCCCTGTTCACCGAACTTAAACACAATCGAAAATGTTTGGGAATGGTTATCTCGAAAAGTGTATCAAGGCGGCAGACAATTTGAAGACAAGGATATTTTAATCGAAGCTATTCGTGATGCCTGGGCCCAAAATTTCTCTTAATTATTTAAAAAAAACTGCATGCTTCTATTCCAAACCGTCTTATAGAGGTCATATCGAAAATTGGCGGGCATACTCATTATTAATGTAGAAAAACATAATAAATAAATGTTTTAAAACCATAAAATGTAAACATTTTATTCATATTTTCCTTACCATTTAATTTTATGACTTAGTGTGAAAAAATGTAAATGTTCACAGGTAGTAAAAGTTTCTGGGTATACAATTTCTATCAGGTATAAAGACTGAAAATCGGTTGCAAAATGTAAGGATGGGGCCATCCTTGTGATCGCCAGTGTATGTGTGCGGACGCTTTCGACAAACGCTGGTTGGCGATAGTTGGTTCTTTGTACTGTGCCCTCGTGCGCCAAATTTGCAGAAAGGGTATGGGGTCACAAGAACACTCTTCAGCTCTGCAAAAGTTATTCGCAATTCTCTATAAAGAATATTGACTTCAAATATGAATCGTTTAATTACATTTCACAGCCTTACCTATTCAATCCTACGGATACAATAAAATTATATTCGGCTCTTCTTTGGATCGAAACCAGTAGACCAGAATAAAATAAATGCTTGGCTAGCGCATAGAAAATTTGCAATAAATTTAACTCACTGTCGCTTAAGATAAGAACAGTAGCCAGGGTAAAGTCTAACAAAGATAAAGTGCGCGTTTTCTATTTGTCACTAGTATAAATAATGACCAATTCTGTTTGTGTGTGAATTGTCATACATCGTGTGTTGGCAAGAAAAAAATACTGGTTTCGACAGACGCTTTGCGTTCAGCTGATCGTAGTAGCCAAGGAGGCAGTGTTCATCTGAAAGAAGAGTTGCCGATGCACTTTGATGTTGAATGTTTGTAGGTTATAATGTAAAAGAAAAATTGAGCGTGGCAATCGTATTCCACATTCGTGTTGTACGGCTGAGGAAAGACTCTTTCTACTTCACTGTACGTCCGAATACAGGCTAACAAATAAGTTATTGGTGCACCAGACCAGATATATGCGTTGTACTCGAGTTTCGGACGAATAAACGCCTTATAAATTGTAGCCAGATCAGAAGGGGTGAAATATTTCTTACATCGCTTAAGGAAGCCTAGACATTTCGCAGCGTTCTTGGCGACATCGAATATGTGGTCATTCCAACGAAGGTTGTCATTAACACACATACCGAGAATGGAAAGTCTTTCGGTTTCAGCGATGCAAGTGCCATTCATGGACAGGACGGAACACCAGCATTTATCTGGTGAGTTGCAGACAGACCGTCCAAGACAACTTGAATTAAACGGTCCGAAAGGTAATTTCTAATCCATTGAAGAACATTATCATCGATTCCAAAAGCACGCATTTTCGAAAAAAAGCTTGATGCCAAACTCTGTCAAATGCCTTTGCCTATCAAGCGATACGATCTTACTTTCACCACCTTGGTGAAGAGATTGGTTCCACTTTTCGGTAAGATATGTCATCATATCACCGGTGGACCTGTTGCCCGAAAACCGTACTGCCGGTCATTGAGAAGTTTTCGAGATTCAAGATATTTCACTGACGGTTGATCAGCGTTTCCATGACCTTAGAAAGAAAGGACGTTAGTCGGTAGGAGGAGGGAGAAGAAGACTCGCCTTTTTTTGGTACAGGCTGGACAAATGCTGTTTTCCATCTTCCCGGGAATAGGACAGATAGAAAAGCTTACGCAGTGGTTTTGCCAGCGTAGAAGAACACCTCTTCAGAACGATGGGGAAAATACCATCTGGGATCTGGAACAGCGGATTTGTGTATGTCAAGATCTCGAATGAATCGAATAGTTTTTCTGTATCCGCTAGACTAAAAATAACAAAGGTCGAACAAATTTGTGACGCAATCCTACCTCTAAAGGGAAACAATTAATAAAAAATAATCATTTCAGAAATATTTCTATAAACAAAAATCCAAAACAAAGGGAAACAATTGAAAAACATTTTTCGGCCAATGTTTCTGAAATGTTTCTCCTCATTGAGAACATCTCAAATAAAGAACTTTAGTTTGTTGGCGGAGACTATGAAGACTCCCATGAAATACTGGTATACGGCACCAGGAACTCTGCGGGGAAGATATCCTAAGCGTGTGCAAACCATACGATATTATCGTTATAAATACCATGTTCGTTAAACAAAGTCGGCACCTGGTCACTTACAGCAGTATCGAAAATAAAACCCAGATTGATTACCATTTAGTAACATGTTTCATGAAGCCTCGGGTTAAAGAGCCACACCGCCTTCTGACAGCCATTTTTATTGTGACGGGGACGAACAAAAGTAAACAAACAAAATCAGTTTTAAGTAGTGATAAGGGACAAGAAAGCGGCATTCATATCTTAGTCAAAGTACTCCACTAACTATAGAAATAACAAAGCTCGATTCGGAATACAGACTTTGCCAAGTGCTATCAAAGAACTCCGACAAACCGCTTGAACTGGCTTCAAGGGGCACAGACAGCCATTTTTAAAATAGCCTTTCCAGATAAATCCGACCAAGCAAATATTTCTCTTTTGTCACAATATGACATAAAAAGAAAATACTATGTAAATCGCATTGCCATGGGTTTAGCGGTTTCGGCACGGAAGATTAGAATATATTTTTACCAGCTTTCAATCCATTAGTGGTAACATTTGGGGAGATGATGAAATACAACCAAAAAATAAACAAATATTTTTTTCCTAAACAAATTCGATTAGAAAGCCAATCTGAATCACGTGCTTAACTTTATTCTTTTACCATGATCAAATTTCTTGTCGATATGTTAACGGGTTTTCGTGTTAGAGCACTAACAAAAAGTTCATTTTGCCAATTGCCAGAAAAAAATACTGGAATATGATTTTTGCTTGTCTATCAACAAAAAAAGTCTCAAATGAATACAGCTAATGGTATGAATTTTCTAAATTCATACCATTCTATTCATATCATTCTAAAAAAAATTACTAAAAATCTATTTCACTACAAAAATAAACCCTCCAAGTTACATTATCCTACAATTCTGCGTTGCTGAGTAAGTCAATCCGGACAAACTATTGCCAAACTATGCTACTTAAAATGGTATGCCTTCTGAATTACTCTAGCTTAGAAAAACCTTTTGTACATATTGGCGAGGCAATCTGGTTGCGTTACGATTTTTCGTTAACTAATAATGATATACCCTTTATAAGCATAATCACCAAACACCGATTCATGACATTATTTACCTTTTCAGTACAATTAAACATCTTATCAGTGACAACCCTTCTTTGGAAAATACACATCTATTGCGATTATTGCTCGATAATATCACTATTTAAACCCACAATCATATGCTATTAAGTCCATTATGCAAACAGTTCCCCCAAATTCATGATAATTGTTTGATCTCTAGTGAATTCTAGTCATAGTAGATCCCGCACCACAGCATATAGTAGGAAAAATCGAATTGCTCTCAAATTGCAAATATATCCAGTTCATTATCCTGTAATACAGTCCGCATCCTTTAAAAATATTTACTTTAAAACTAATCCATTTCCTTAATTTTTATTTGTCCGAATATCACAACCGCATTATTTGAAATGCCAACAGCGAGGACAACCAAGACAACGAAGACCTTTCCAAATGGAACAATTTCGTGGAATCAATTAAATCCAAATTGACGGTGAAGCAAGTAGTCGATGGTGTACGTGCTGGTGGTTCTATATCTTTCGACTATCTCCTGTTAATTGTAACAGCAGAGTAAGTTTCCTTGCCAAAACTATTCGAATAGAGTGATTCTCAAACTTTCTTAAAACAATGGACGTGTAACATGATCTTTCATTGCAGTTCCCTGGCAGCACTGGGTCTTGTGGAAAACAACGCTCCAAATATTGTTGCTGCTATGTTGGTTTCGCCGCTCATGGGTCCGGTAATGTCAATTACATTCGGAACCATAATTTCCGATCGTGAACTGATGGTAAGTACCTTACAGTTTATTATGCTAAGAAAAGAGAGCTTCAGGCGAGAAGGTGCTGGCTTAATTATTTTTTTATCTCGCATCTTGTTTATTTGAAACATGAATGAATGCGCATGTGTTTCAAAAAATAATTAGATTGTATTTTTTTAAATTAATTGCTGCTCAATGTGTATTTTAATTTGGCTTTACGACTATACAATGTCACTGTATGTGAGAATAACAAGAACATATATAAATAATCCATTAGATAATACATAAGATCTTGATAACTCTTAATTGAAAGTGCTGAACTCTCTGCTTATTTGGGTTAGATTGAGTTAGTGAGCAAGTAGGTCGACGGGGCAAGTAATAAATGCATATCTTTTGAGGGACTAGACTCGGCAAAATACAAGTTTACCGGGATTAATTACTTACATAAAACAATTAAATAAGAGCGAACCAATTTGTATTTCTTTTCGAATTAAGCAGTGCGCGGTTGACCCGCTTCAGTAGTAACTTTAGCTCAGCTCTGACCTACTGAAACTTGTGCATGAATGGAGCCCACTGCAATGCCCTTTTTTTGGAGTTTCCAGCAAAATCTGTGTTCAAGGACATTTTAAGGAGTTTCCAAGGACATTATTGTGAAATTTTTATGCTTTAATGACCTTTTTCTTACCTGTTTAAGGAGATTATTGAAAATTAATGAACCTTTTGCCTGAATCAAGGACATTTTTATAAAATTAAGGACCTTTTAAATAGTTGAAGGAGATTTTTTGAGGTTTTCAAAGACATTATTGAGAATTTAAGGTACTTTCTATGGTTTAAGATTATTGTTGAGAACTTAAGCACCTTTTTAAAGATCCAAAGACATTATTGAGAACTTAAGGATACTTTGTTGGTTTTTCAAGGATATTATTGAGAGTTTAAAGACCTTTTGTATGGTTCAAAGAGAAACTAAGGACCTTTTTATTGGTACAAGGATGTTATTGAGAATTTGAGCAATATTTAGTATGGTACAAGGATGTTATTGAGAATTTAAAGACCTTTAGTATGATTCAAGAATATCATTGAATATCAAGGATGACAATCTTGGTTTTCAAGGAAAATAATATTGGTGTCTTGATCGATCTAGTTTCCAAGAATCTTGGTATCTTGGAATAAAAGGCAAGGGTAGTAGTGATAGTACCCTTATCATGTAATAGCTACACAGCGCGGGCATTAAGGAAATTAGGATTAGAAATAAGGAGAGATGCTGATGCACATTGGTTTTGCATAATTGTAGGTTACAATGTGAACGAAAAATAGAGCATGGAAGAGTATTTCACATTTGTCACATTCGTGTTGTACGGATGTGGAAAGATCCTTTGACTTTCAGCGCACGTCCAAATACAAACTTGAGGGTGAACTGATGAGCATTTCTTTCATGGTGGGTATTGCGGTTAAATTGTTCAACTAAATATTTCGTTTGAGCTCTTATGGTGGAAATAATGATAAAATAACGAAAGACATGAAACATTGCGACCATGACTAAGAGAGTCAATCAATCTCGCGATGTCTCGGTCAACAATGAGTTTAATCGCACGTTTTTGAATCCTGGAAAGTAGCTCCAAATAAATTATTGGTCCACCAGACCAGATATGAGCATTCTACTCTAGTTTTGGGGGATAAACGCATTATAAATTGAATGCATTGCGTTTTAGAAAAATTAAATTTCGCTCTATTGGTTGTACCCCAACGAGTTATGCTGTTAACATCGGAATTTAATGAGCGTAACATATGTTACCGTTCCAGTTCCACATCGAAGAAGAGGGGCGTGACCTAAGAAACGACTATGAGAAGCTGAGGGTACTTTCATCAGCGAAGGAATTGATTGAATTACAACTAAGACAGGGAATCATTTATAAACATAGGGACGGGCTACAGTCCGCTTGGGCGAACTGTTGGATACCCTATTCTTATTCCTATCCCTCATAAGTGGGCGTGACAAAAGTCTAAGTATGGTTGAATTGTTAAGAACGCTTACATATTTTGTTATATAACATTTAAAGGATTTTATCAAAAAAAACCCTCCCTAGCTCAAACTTGGGTGTTTCAATAAAATTGTTGTATTTAATTGTGGGCGTGTCAGTAGGCGGATTTAAAAAAAATTAACACATGAGAATAAAGGGCCCCTAGAGAGTATATATTATAAATTTCAGCTTCCTAGCTCAAACTTTGAATTTTCAAAAAAAAAAAAACAAAATTAATTGTGGGCGTGTCAGTGGGCGGATTTTGAAAATATTTACACATGAGCATAAAGGGCCCATAGAGAGTATATATTATAAATTTCAGCTCCCTAGCTCAAACTTTGGATTTTCAAAAATTAATATACATACCTACCCTTAGAATAGGGTATAAAAAAATTATTTTATTTATTTGTGGTCGTGTCAGTGGGCGGATTTTGAAAAAAATTTATCCCGAGCAGTTTTAGGAGTCATAGATCATATATAAAAAATTTCAGCTTTCTACCTCAAAATTCGATTTTTTCCAAAATTTTGTTTTTTTTGAGTTTGTGGGCGGATTTCAAAAATTCGTAAACTTGATTATTTCGGGACCCTAGAGAGTATATGGTTAAAATTTCAGCTCTCTAGGTCCAGTTTAAAGGCCTAATTTTTGCCGACAGACGGACGGACGGACGGACGGACGGACGGACATGGCTAGATCGACATTACTATATTGCCCGTAAGGGTATGTTACAAACTATGCGTCAAAATTAATATACCCTTAGAATAGGGTATAAAAATGAGAAAGAGAGTTAGGCACCAAACAGAGCCTTGAGGAGCACCAGCATTTATTTGGTCCAGTCCAAAACAACTTGAATTGAACAAGGTGATTTTTAATTCATTGAAGAAGTGTATCGTCGATTCCTAATGCACGCATTTTCGACAAGAGAGCTTGATGAATGAAGCGCAGCGATCTTAATTTCACCACCTCGTGAAGAGATTGGTTGCACTTTTCGGTTAAATATGTCATCAAATCACCAGTGGACCTGTTGCTGCGGAAATCATACTGCCGGTCATTAAGAAGTTTTCAGCATTCAAGATAGTTGATTAGCTAACGGTTAATCAGCGTTTCCATGAGCTTAGAAAGAAGGGACGTAAGTGCAATACAGGTACATGCTGGACTAATGCTGTTTTCCATCTTCTCGGAAAGAGCCCTGAAGAATAGGACAGATAGAAAAGCTAACACAGTGGCATTGCCAGCATGGAAGAACACCTCTTCAGAATAATAGGGGAAATAACATCTGGACCAGCGGATTTGTGTATTTCAAAATCTCGAAGTACTCCAGCAACTGTACGAGTGTGAAAGTTTATTAGTCCCGTGGAGCATTCTACGCACTCGAGTACAGGGGGAGATAAATCACAATCTGGGAGCGTTGAGCTAGTTGCGAAGTGAGAAGCAAGCAGATTGGCTTGATACATAAAATGATTAACTTTCTTACAAATATGTTTAAATACCTTTGTAAAACAATGAGAGATTTATTTAATGTTGAAAATGTTTTGCATTAATTTGCTAAAATCGGATAACGAATATTATATTTGCCATTCAACATTGAAGAACTTTATTACTGTAACGGTTTAATGATGTTATTGAATATACCAATTTATCGATCATCAGAGGATAGATTTAGTACCAATTTTATGAAATCAGTAACGTTCATACAAAAAACCTTTGAAAACTATTCAGCTAAAGAACTATAGGTACATATTAGAAAATCTAGTATTAATACAAAAACCTATGAAAACTATTTGGTTAACCCTATTCAAGCCACGCTGTGACTGTAAGTCACTATTTTATTTTAAATCAATATACATTTTTTTTAAAAAAATTAACGCAAAATCAGTGTAATGTATTTTATTATTGGTCACTATGTTACTGTTATATACAATTTTTGTTTTTTTTACGTTTCGCTATTGTTTACTTATTACATAAAATATTTAAAAAGAACATAAACTGCAACGTAGTGAGAGGTACCATGACCACGCCTAAAACCAAACTGTTCAACGGGATATAATTTATGATCCTCAATAATCTTGATAATTTTTTCTTTTAGGATTTTGTTCGTAAATTTTACTAACACTACTAAGTAAACTTATAGGTCTGTAATCATATAAAAAACGATTTTATATATTCACTTGAACAATAAATTAACTAGCTATACATAAGGAAAACACATTCGAAAACTATTCGCTTGAATAGTGAAACCACGATTTTAGAAAAAAGTCAATGAAAAAGCATAAGATGTAAGATAAACAAAGTACATACACCATTATTCCACATAAAACTGATCATCAAATATATATAATGTTAGACCCCATACTTGTGATTGTTAAATGATAGCAAAATTAAAAAACTTCAGAACTTTAAAAAAGAAATTGCTAGATGTGGATACCTATATTGCTACCCGTTGATAGATAGGAAACAATTCAAAAAAATTGTACTCTTAAGTTCAATTCTACGTCTGAAGTGATGTCATAAGATTGTTATTGGGATTATTTTTACCTAATATAACTTCTGATATGGAAATAAAATAGTTTATTATAGAATATTTTAGAAGCTTCTCTTATCAAAATTGAAAAGTTCGGTTCTAGAATCATGCAAGCAGGTGAAATTATTTGGATTACTTACGTTTAACGATTCAGTATTCTTACTTACAATTTAAATGTTAAACTCTGGAACCTTTTAGAACACTCAAGAAACTACAGGATCTCTCCTCTTATCTAAAAATTCTAATGTTGGACTCTAGAAACTTGAAAAAGACGGCATAATCTACTACCGATGCGTCATCGTATACATATATATAATATAAAAATTAACTTTAACTAATCTATCTTCTTATATTGAAATAAAATATTTTACTACAGAACATTCTAGAACATTCCAGAAGCTTCTGTAAACTTCTTCTTATATAGAAATAAAATATTACACTATAGAACATTCTACAACATTCCAGAAGATTCTGTAAACTTCTTCTAGAAACTTGAAGTGAAGTGATCCTTAGTGATCTTTATCTATTCTAACTACTTATATAGAATTGAAATGTTGGAACTAAAGAACATTCCAGAACATTCTAGAAGCTTCCAGATGAATGTAAACAATAGAAAACTCTGAAGTATACAATTATTTCAAAGTTATAGAGGTTAAAGAAGCATTTATGCATATGCAACTGAAAGTATAATATGACGGAAATAACAAATTATAAGAAGTGAGAAAGGGATACAAAATACCAATCTTTTTCATAGATAACAGTGTTCATTGTCTACTTTACAATATAACGTAAAGAAAAACCTTTTTTGCTATCAAAAGAAGCAATTTCATATATATGTTTCATTCAAGGTGGTGATCTTAAACGAGTCAATTGTTCGGATTGTGGAAACATATATACAAGATCCTATAGTTTAAGATGACGCCAGAAGTCTCGCTGTAAGAAAACATCAATGCAGCCAACTTCTCTCACATCAAAACCTTAGGAAATATTACAGCAACCTACTTTCAACACATCAACATCCAAGAAAACAGTCGATCTAAGCCATAGAGAGTTAATAGAACATTTTAGTAAATTAAACAACAGATCTGAGGTTGTGGCAGATCAATCTACTTTTATGTTAGAATTAATTCCTATCAGCGAACTAGTACCTTTTGAACTTAATAATCAAAAAAAAAAATCTTAGAAGCAAACCAATGTCAGAGGGTACTGAAAAAGAATGCTCCACTTAAGAGGATTGTTTATTTTAAACTCCTCAATAGAAGTACGGAATTTTTAATTGATACCTTTGAATTTAATACTAGATTGAACGGCGTAAACAATAAAGAGGAGTATATATGTAAATAAAATTACTGGACCAATGCAGCTAATACTAAGAAAAATTGAGTTTGAAAAAGCAATCAAAGTACTGAATATACGATTTATTGAATGGTTTTACAAAAATATACAAATGAATGATAGTTGCGTAATAATAAACTATAAAAAATACAAAGTGAATGAGCATTATGTGTTAAAATTAAACCAGAGTTTTGAAATATATAAATCAAAGCTCAGTAAAAAATGTTTTAATAACGCTTTAACTATGTTTTTCATATACAAAAATACTTACTTACTTTCACTTGGTTTGTTAAAGAGCTCAAAGCTGGTATGTTTTACCGATAGCTGGTCTAAATAGCTGGTTTGTTCAACCACTTAGCGGTTTTTTTCAACAGCTCAAAGATGGTACGCCTAACCAACAGCTGATCTGTTAAATAGCTAAGCTGGTCTGCTTAACCGATAGCTGGTATGATTAACCGATAGCTGATTTGTTCAACAGCTTAAAGCTGGTCTGCTTAGCTCGTTTTTTAAGTGAATAGTTTTATATATTGTTCCATTGTTTAACCGCATAGTTTTCATAGGAATTTGTATGAACGTTGAATTTTCCTAGATTGTTGTTACATTGTATAATAATATTGCTTTCATAGGTTTTTATTTGAATATTGGAGTTTCAAATATATAGTTGTTTCAGTGTTTAAGTGAGTTTTCATAGGTTTTTATATAGTTGTTCGAACGAGCAGTTGTCAAAGGTTTTGTGTATGAACACTGAATTTTCTTAGATTGTTTTTCAAGTGAATAGTGCTCATAGGTTTTTGCATGAATATTGGATTTTTTAATATATAGATGTTTTATTGTTTAACGTAATAGTTTTCATAGGTATTTACATGAAAATTGAGTTTTCTTAGATTGTTGTTTCCAAGACTAAATTTTTTATGTGTTCATTTGCATTAAACTGATACGATTCACCAAAACTTGATCCTATATCCATCGTCTGATATTAAATAAATTGGTATATTCAATTACATCCACCTTACTTACAGTGCTAAAGTTTTTCAACATTAAATGGCAAATATAATATTTGTTATCCGATTTTAACATATGAATACATTTTCAACATTTAATAAATCTCTATATTTGCAAAAAAAAGTTAATCATTTTATAGTAGAAATACTCCGACTATTGAATTGGAATGCATTCGTTGACTTTCAAACAATATAGGTACTATATTCCTCTCAATTATTATTTTTTTTTATTTTGAGCTCACTTAACAGTTAGAAGTTTCATGTTCGCTTAGCACAACAATAGAATTCATACATCAAAATAGAAATTAAGATGACATACTATTAATTGATTATAGATTATCAGTAATCCTCTATAATGCTGACATCTGTGGGCTTATTCTTAGACTAAAGAATCCAAAAAATGTCCATTCATTATAATCACTAAATGACAGATTTGAAACTCTTATGTAAACATCTCCCCAATTAAAGATGAGAAAATAATTTTAATTGCTTCTAGAATGTTGTAGAAGGTTCGAGAATTCTAGCATCCGAAAATGTTTCAATCTATAGAAGGTTGTAGAATATTCTGGAAGGTTCTATTCGTGACGTCATCTCTATCAATCAATCTAAAGCATGTTCTAGAATGTTCTAGAAGGCTCCTTTGCATTTGACTTCTAGATACCAGATTCCTGAAACCTAGATTGACCAAGAAACCCATACTATTATCCTTAAAATTCATCCTTAAATTCTCAATAATATCCTTGAACTATATAAAAGGTCCTTAATTACTCAATAATGTCATTGAAAACCCAAAAAATATTCTTAAATTCTCAACAATGTCCTTGAATTCTCAATAATATCATTGAACCGTAAAAAAGTCCTTAAAATCTCAATATTGTCCTTTAAAACCTCAAAAAAAGTCGTGAAATATTTAATAACGTCCTTGAACTGAATAAAAAGGTCCTTTGTTTCAAAAATGTCCATGAACTATAGAAGAAAGGTCTTTGAAATCATACCAAAATTTCCTTAAACCATAAAAAAGTTACTTACATTAAAAAAAGGTAATTAATTTCACAATATTGGCCTTGAAAACCCCCCAAGATGTCCTTGAAGATTTTTAATTTTTGCAACTCTAAAAAAATGTTCTTCGAATCGGTTCAATTCAGGCCTCAGTTTCAATATGTTTGAAGCGAGCTAATCCTACTACTCGCGTTACCGTTTGGAGGGGTTAAGCCCTCTTATCTTTATGGATTAGCCCGCTCACGCAAATTCGTTGCTCCGCTAAGGCTAGTTGCTAGTTATCTGTCAGGTGCCTATACAGGCTGTTCCCAAGTTAAGTGTACAGACGTTGGGAAATGATTCTTGGGTATAACTTTCGATGCAAATCATTATTCTGTGTCTATCTCCAATGTGGACATCATTTCCCGAGAATAACTTTGGTGTACGTTGACCCATACTATCATAAATATCTCCGCTTATACCTTCTACAGAACCTTCATTTAAGGCTTACATTTTAAAAGAAATATAAATCCTTTTAACTGCGTTGAAATAAAATTGATGTCTTTTATGACTTGCTAGATATTTGTTTTCAAGTAAGTTTCTCTACGGAAATTTTTGTCTTTCACGCCTTTCTGCTGAAAATCCGTAATAAACATATTTTCATAAGTAATGTTGAAAAACCTATAGATTTAATCATACTTGGTTAAAATTATATATAATATTATACTTTTTTCAATTTTTGGAACAAAGGTATTAAAGCAAGCTCATAAAAAAGTAGGTAAGAAATAATATTTTATTTTTTTACCTGATGCTGCTTTTCTGAAGTATCATAAGGACATAACGAAAGGCTACAGTCCCCTTGGGGGAAGTGTTGGATACCCGATTCCCGTTCCTATCCCTCATAAATTGGACGTGGCAAAAATTTAAGTACCTATGTGTGAATTGTTAAGAACGATCTAAATATTTTGTTATACAACATTTTTGATGTATTTTATCAAAAAAACAAAATTTTCGCAAAATTTTTTTTTTTTTTTTTTTGCGTGTAGCTAGGTGAAAATCGTTAAAAGACATTGCTTGCGAGCTTTGCGATAGTGTGGGACTTGAATCATCCACTAAAAACACCCAGGGAAGGCATGATGTTACCATCCTTCCAGTAATCGCACCTAGTCTAAAGACTAATCAGCAATTTTATTTTAACATTTGCTTATGTACTTATGTACTGTTTTTAGGAACTAACTTTGTTTTGTTACCTTTTTTTCTTAATTCATTATCACTTTCTTTCCTAATAACCTAGTTAACCCTCTAGCAGGCCCGACCGCCTTTTGGCGGGCCCTGCCTTGATCCCGTTATTACAATATGTTATATTTGTTGTAATTTTTCTGTTCTCTACTGACTTTCGCCGGTTTCAAATCTACACACTGATGTAAGTTTCATGATTATCGACGGGTTCATTCGGAGTTACGGGCCATTGTAAGTTAAAAATTCACAAAAAAGTGATCGAAAAATTATTTGCCTGGAAGTGAAAAGTTTTCTGGTTTTAAAAGGATACTTTTAGTTGCTTCTTCAGAACAAAAAAATTATTGGTATGTACAATATCAATTATACTTCATAAAAGTCAAAGTTATTTATGTAGAAAATAATAATAAATGTAGATAAATGGCCTTAGAGAGCACACCGCCAAAAGGCGGGCAATCCGTGTAAGGTGAAGTTTTATGGACATATGTACATCGATTTTCCGATTTTGTTTGTCGAATAATAATTGTAATTACTTTGATTTACGATCATATATCGAGCTTTATTTATTTTGTATTTGTATTGTATTATTTGTACTTATTATTATAACTTTTCTTTATTTCTTTCTAATAAAAAAATAAATCCGAAATAAAATCATAATTTGTTTACCCAACAAAAACAACTGTGTTCCTGGATTGCCCGCCTTTCGGCGGGCTGCCTATTTTATCACATACAACTCAAACAAATAATCAGATTTTGTTTTTAGATTCATTTTCGTGTTCAACATATCAGTATTAATCGAACATAATTTTTTAATTGAAAAAAAAAAATTGGCCCGCTAGAGGGTTAACTAGTTCAAAAGGTTTAACTCTATGTAATCTTCTAACTAAATTGTTGTTATTAAGTAGTTAAACTACTTCTAAATTAGCATGGTTGCGAAGCCTAACTTCATGTCTTCTTGCGCCCTTCCGAACCTCGTCCTCTACCATTTCAATTTTTAGATCCCTATGTAGATCAGCATTACCATATGAACCACGGCGCATTAACAATATTGCGTAATACTTTGTTTTGAAAGCATTGTATGCTTTGAAGATTTGTCTTTCGTGTGCACGCCCATAACTGGAGGCCATGTGTCCAAATTAGTTTTAATATTTGCTTGTAGAGAAGCAGTTTGTTGTAGATTGAGAGGCATGAATACCTCCCTATGAGCCAATACATTTTATTGTATCGTATAGTTAATTCATCTCGTTTTTTTTTGACATGTGTTTTCCAACGCAACTTTGCGTCCAAAGTCAAGCCTAAATACTTAGCTGAGTTCGAATGCAGAACTACTTTATTATTTATGTACACAGGTATGTGTTGTACGTTTTTATACCCTATTCTAAGGGTATATTAATTTTGACGCATAGTTTGTAATATACCTTAATATTGCCCGTAGACCCCTAAAAGTTACTATATTTATGATCAGCATCGATAGTAATGTCGATCTAGCCATGTCCGTCCGTCCGTCCGTCCGTCTGTCGGCAAAAATTAGCCCTTTAAACTGGACCTAGAGAGCTGAAATTTTAACCATATACTCTCTAGGGTCCCGAAATAATCAAGTTTACGAATTTTTGAAATCCGCCTACAACAAAATTTTGGAAAAAATCGAATTTTGAGCTAGAAAGCTGAAATTTTTTATATATGATCTATGACTCCTAAAACTGCTCGGGATAAATTTTTTTCAAAATCCGCCCACTGATACGCCCACAAATAAATAAAATAATTTTTGTATACCCTATTCTAAGGGTATATTAATTTTTGAAAATCCAAAGTTTGAGCTAGGGAGCTGAAATTTATAATATATACTCTCTATGGGCCCTTTATGCTCATGTGTAAATATTTTCAAAATCCGCCCACTGACACGCCCACAATTTTTTTTTTTTTTTTTTTTTTGAAAATTCAAAGTTTGAGCTAGGGAGCTGAAATTTATAATATATACTCTTATTATATTATTATTTTTTTTTTTTTTTTTTGAAAATTCAAAGTTTGAGCTAGGGAGCTGAAATTTATAATATATACTCTTCTAGGGGCCCTTTATTCTCATGTGTTTATTTTTTTTTAATCCGCCTACTGGCACCCCCACAATTAACTAAAACAATTTTATTGAAACACCCAAGTTTGAGCTAGGGAGCGTTTTTTTTTTATAAAATCCTTTAAATGTTATATAACAAAATATGTAGAGCGTTCTTAACAATTCAACCATACTTAGACTTTTGTCACGCCCACTTATGAGGGATAGGAATAAGAATAGGGTATCCAACAGTTCGCCCAAGCGGACTGTAGCCCGTCCCTATGTTTATTCGTAAAGTTAATATGAACCGACTTTAGTTCATTTAATTTTTTTTTTGCCATTTTTTGGTCCATTCGGATATATCATTTACTGACCTTTGCAGTTTTTCTGTAACTTCCTGTGCGGTTTTTCCTACTGCAATTACAGCAGTATCGCCTGCAAAAGTGGCAACAGTAGTTTCGTCATTTTGTGGTAGGTCGTTCGTGTATAGGAGGAACAGTACTGGTCCCAACACACTACCTTGCGGTACTCCAGCTTTGATGTGTTTCAATTCGGAGTACTCATTCTCTTGCTTAATTCTAAATAATCGTTGCATTATATACGACTGTAGTATTTCATGATACTCTTTTGGAAGATATTTTTGTAGCTCACGGATTAATCCTTTGTGCCAGACTTTATCAGAAGCCTGTGTTACATCAAGGAAGATGGCAGAGCATATTTGTTTTTCTTCTAAAAAATGTTCTATTATATCTGTTATTCTGTGGACCTGATCTATTGTTGAGTATTTATTTCTGAATCCAAACTGATGGTTTGGGATCAGCGTCCTTTCTTCTAGAATCGGATGGAGTCGTTTTAGGATCATTTTTTCGAATAGCTTTGACAGGATTGGCAGCAATGATATCGGCCGATATGACGTTACTTCACTGGGGTAATTTTCCCGGCTTAGGTACCATGATAACTTCCGTATGTATGATACTTTCAGTTCGATACTCTTTAGGTATCGATACTCGCCGGTTTGATACTAAAAAATACTCGGTATCGATACCCGGAGCTCTATTTCGAACCCTACATGTATATGTCAGCTCTATTGTGATCGCAAGGCATTTGCTATCTTCAAAAATTTTATTTTCATTTTTCTCTAATTTTTAGTTTTAACTTCCTATAACTTTTTTTTAATTTGTGCCGGTAAAGTTAACTCTCATACCTACTGTAGAACCTATAAAGCTATTCGAATGCATTTTTACCTTGTACCACTCATTTATAGACTTGCCACATAGAAGTTCGAGGTCCTGAAACAAATACTCAAAGATTTTCATTCTAGTGTTATCGATTATCGGGCGGTTATAAAGAAAGTAAGTAGTTTGGATGTAGTGGCTAAGCGTGTAGTGAGCTTGACTACCTGTCGAGAAGTGCTATATTCAAATCTTCCGGTAACACCTAACTTTTGTTCACTGCCCCATCGCATGCAAAAGTGTGACAAACATTTAAGATAAGATTTTGTCATTAGAAGATCCTCAAACTTGACGTTAGGAATCGGCTTAAAATTATTTCCCTTTTCCAGCCCTACAATGAGCAACTACTTTGGTGACGGTAAGTTGTACTACTAGTTCACCTAAACTGAATATTTTTTTAATGTAAGATGTGGGCTATGTAAACATCAAATGGCCTGCCAGCTGTTTCGAAATTGTTTGTAAAGTTCGATTTTTTTCCTATTTGGGTTTCAGTCTTCTCTTTTTGACACTTCACGAGTTATTCGTGACGTGTGTCAAAGTCAAACATGGTCAGTTAGCATTGCCATTTCGTCATAAACAGACCACAGTCGAACGACGCTTTCAAATTATTGAATTTTATTATCAAAATTCGTGCTCTGTGAAAAATGTTTTTCGCGCACTTCGACCATTCAACGGTCGTCTTAATCGACGCCTTTAGACAATTTATCATTCGGATACGTCAAATCACTCGCCTATGCCGATATTTCTATTTAAGTTTTTTTGCTTACAAAAGGTAGAAACGTTCACTCTGAACTCTAACTCCACACTGAATGACTTCCTCCCCTGCCAGATCACGGGTGATGCACGCGCAAAAAAAGAGTAAAACTTTTGTTTCGAAGACAAATGCATCACCGGTAATCACTATACAAAAAAATGTTCAAACATATCTTGACATACCCAATATTGCTAGTGCAAAAGATCTCGGTCGTCAGCTCGGCTAACATGTATATTTCTGAATAGCACCTGGGGAAAGATATTCGACGTGATTACACTGGCATCTGGATTCACTGGCAGCCAACGTCTTAAGAAAACTTTGTTTATAGACGTCAAGTTTCAGGTTTTTAAATTGGCAGGGACAAAATTTATCGTACGATAAAGTCAAATTTGGTCTGCTTAGACAAAAAGCACTTTCTAAAGACTAAACTCGCAAATTGCCAACGACCTTGCCATGTCGAATCAATCGGTTGTCGTTCGATCACCGCAATTAATCGACGTAGGGCGTGGTTAGTACTAAGATGGGGGACCACTTGGGAATACCGCGCGTTGTTGGCACCTCTTGCGAACGTCTGACAAACATCCAAATTGTCCTGAGAAAGCGTAAAACTGTAGTACCCCTCCACTTCGCATAAGAGTGGTAGCTAGGTTCAGGCGATGTATTGGCAGTATGGCCTAATAATGTATGTATGTATGGAAACTCGCGAATAAGAGTTGCGTTTAAATTGCTGATTTCCGTTGAGTAAAGCGCAGCGCTTATTCTTATGGACACAGCTATGTGAAATTTTTGCTTTGCGATGAAAGCTTGTGTCGTTTTGGCTATTTTGAGGTCATTCACTGGTTGGTTTTTGCTTTTTGCAGTCATAACGACATGGACATTATGTCTGTTTGGAATTGACACAATGTGCAAGGACATAATTTTCATGGAAATGTGTGAATACAGTAAAGTATCACAAGGTGATCCCATAAACAGTGCTATGTGTATGGGGGCCATGGAAGTATATTAGTATATCTTACCAAGTGTCCCTAAAGCAGCAGTCGGTAATGGACTTAGGCCACCTATTATGCATATAGAGGGTTGGGCCATAGCACCACCATTGCAGAGTAAAATGGGCCACCAAGCCGCGATAGCATATACCGGGATAGGTAAGAAAGACTACAATATGATTTGGAATCGGATCTAAAACAAAAACTTATTATTATTATTTATATACTTATGAAAGTGGCAGAAACGAATTTGGGCAGTTCTTATTCTTAAGGCAAAAAGAAAGTTATTTTTTCAACTTGTACAAGGTTTCGAAATTGACAATCGATCGTCAACCATCAGCCTATTTAAGTATAACTGGAGTAAATCTAGAAAGAGTCTTACATATTATATTCCCCGTCTAAGTATTTATATTTAGTAAACAAAATTCAATAATCAACCATCGAAACATTTGCAGAGATGAAAAAGAACGCATTTTTAAGGAAATACAATATTAAAAAACACGACGTTCTAAATACAGCTCTAAATAATTTAATAAAAGGCCACCAGCTATGAAGTTGAAAAAACTACACCATTCTGATAGAGAGCAACAATGAAATGTTATATGTATAACAGAAAAAAAAATTATCCAATCATTCCATTTGAATGAAATTTATTATACCCAGAACCCGTAACAAGGCCAAATTCGCCATCGATGGCGACGTTGAAAGGAGATTTATTGTGCATGTGCCCTTCAAAATCGCGCCCTCTTTCACTTTTAACACTTCATAAGGCCAGAGACCAAAATGTATTTTTATGGTTGTTTAGATATCTCTTCCGATATTTATTGACTTCAACTTTTTTATTTACCCCAGCGCCAACCATGGCCAAAATAAAATATTTCATCATGAGCCCAGACATGATTTAGCCAACAAAAAGTTACGCAAACAAAATGAATTTCAGTCAGCGCATTTATTCGTCTACACACATTCAAAGTAATAAATCAGTCCGAACCTTCACAGAGCAAAAGAATCATTAAAAAAAAGTTATTCTGGCTTTGTCAATAGCGCGAAGTACTATTTGAGTTTAACTTGTCATTCGCAGCGCAACAGCGTTTAATATACATTCAGAACCCAAATAGGAGCAAAAACACCATACGTAGCCTTCGTTGGCACTTCTTGTGCAATGTTGTTGACAGATAAAACTAATTTACAGGAAATGTGATACAAGGTTGATACAGTAACAGACAACCAAGACAGTGCTTAACAAATTACGACTAAGTATATCAGTAAAGTGAATCGCTTCCTTACGCTTTCAAAGAAAACATGTCCTTATGTTTGATTAGTTCATGACTAACAATTACGAGAACAGCTTAATAAAATGAAATAATGGGTATCAATCTCCATCTGTGCCAACCCAAGTAAATTTAAACAGTCATTCGACAATTGATGGCCATGCAGTCATGTCGGTAATTTATTATGATTTCTGCTTGTTTATGATAACATTCCAAATTCAGTTGATACAAAGACTTTAGCATCATCAAAGACCCAGTTATTTACATACAAAGCTGTGTCAACTGATATTGTTCGGACTATGCCACTGGAGAACACCAGTTTAACATATTTTTTTTTATTATCATCACAAAATTATCGAACTTAGCGCAATGCAATTAATTTGTCCGGATTTCGCTGATGTGCGGAGGGAGTAGTTTTGTGGTTGTCGCATTGGACTACTGAGCGAGGGCGTAGATTCATATTAAAAACCCATTTAAGAGTATGGCACAATGAGCTTCACAAATGGACAACAAAATTCAGTTTTTGCGCAAGCACGTGGAACTAATCTCTTCATCATCTATGGTGGTTAAAAGTTAGAACCCTGGGCTTGTTTTTCAAAAGCATTTTACAAAGTTTGGCATCAGTTTCTTTGTCAAAAATAGGAATAAATAAAATCTCTCTATTTTTATTTTAAACTAGCTGCACCTGCCCGGCTTTGCCCGTGCCCGAGAATTCTATTGGCCAATATGTTCGAGTAGACTTCCTTATAATTGTCTATAGCGGGTATCCGGCGTATGTTGCTGCGGCTAAAAAAAGAAGACCGATTTTTACCAAAGTTCACAGAAACACTCTCAGGCCAATACCGAAGATTGCCTGATTTGAGCTCAACCGGTGAAAGGGACTGCACGTTTTTCTCCGCATGGCACAGGCCGCTCACACAACTTCGTTGTTCCGTTTAGGGTAGGTGCTTGTTGTCTGGTAGGCGCCTATGTCACCTTACTTCTGCGAATCAAACAATAAAGCGAAAATAAAAAACTTCGATTGAATCACTTTTCATTCACTTCCACACCGATTGTTATCAATGTTGGAAAAGCAACTTTCCGATGTCCGATTCACAAAAAAATGCAAAAAATTTCAATAAGAGTTATTTGAATAAAATATTGAACACACGATATCTCAAGAATGAAAGTGTGCACAAATTCCACAATAAGCTTGAAACGTTCGTGTGGTCTCCCTCTTTCATATGCTTGTTCGGATAACAAAATAAGTGACGTCTGTACGGTCTCTATATCTGCGTCGTAATTTACACGCATACGCACATATGCATGTGTACTCACTCAAATGCCCATATCTCACACACCGATGCAGATATAGCCAAACATAACAACCTTCGTGCAGACGTCGCCTTTCATGGAAAAAAATTTCATTGGAATCGGTTAACGCGTTTGGCCAAACACCGGCAACAAACGCAAATATGGATTGATTTTTATATACATATATATATAAATAGATATAGATATATTCTCATATCAATTTTAATTCACAAAAACTCACAAAATCGCAATGAAGAAATCCGAATCCGACAGCGCCACCAAATATGAAACAAAATTGGCTTCTCCATTGATCGATAATAGATGGCGGCGTTACGTTGCGTGTCTATCTGACAGTTCAATTGTGATACGATATGTTACATTCAAATGTGATTCTTTATTTGGTTGTTGCCAAAATAAATAAATATAAAATGAAAAAAAAAAAAAATAAAAAAAAATCGAAAAAAACCTGTCGTAACACGCTGGGTGGTCAAAATAAGCCATTTCGAAATTTAGATTTTTTTTCTTCTAAAACCCGTGCCTTTCCAACAAAGTATAAATCATCAAAATCGGTTCGGCCAATCTCGAGTTATGCGGTTACATCGCTTCGGACACTTTCTTTTATATATATAGATTCATTTTTTATTTTAATTTAGCTTAAATCAAGCTTTATGATTAAATTAGGACCGCCTATTTGAAATTTGTAAAAAAAAACGTTGTTTATTTGAAAAGTTCGGAATGTAGATATGGAGGTAATGTAAAGTAAACAAACGGTCCATACAGGGCCTAAAACCTAGCTTATCCAACCAATTGCTTCTGCGAAGTGGGAGGGACTTGCAGTTTTATAACGACTCTGAACGGCGAATTTGAAAAGCTGGGCACGCGTACTTGGCCCGGCCTAATTTGAACCTGACACAAAATTATGTATGGAACACAATATCCGATTAAAGGCTGCCTGGTGACTGATGGCACACGAAAAAATGTTCGATAACGTTTTGGTATAGTGCGGGCTGAATTTCACCAATGGCGAGTCGCATCTCTTCTTTTAGTTCAGGAGTTTTTCTTGGGTTTTGAAATTCACCTTTGCTTTCGAAAAATATCAAATGGCGTCAAATCGCATGACAGTGGTGGCCAATTCACATTGCCGCGCCAGCCGCTGCACAAGATAACTCACCCTTCAAATTTCGTCTTCAACAATTCCATTCTTTCGGTTGCACTGTCCTGTTCAAAACACATGTCCTCGAGATCCATTTCAGCAATTTGAACCCAGATTTGTTTATCACCTCACGGTACCGAACGCCGTTGCCAGCCGCCGAATGCGACAATTCTGTTTGTTGACGAAGTGCGCCTCAACGGAGAAGATGATTTTCTTCGAAAATTCACCATTCACTTATTGTGGCTGTAAGATCTATTCTGCAAGCTTTTGGCGATGCGCATGGTCTACTGTATTTAAATGTTCTTTCAACTTAATCTTGTAAGCAGGCAAATGCAAATCTAAAGTCAAAGTGCACTGTAAACTGCTTCTTGAAAGTCTGAATAACTGAGAACGATGGCGAATCGGGGTGGATGAATTCTAGTCAATACTTTCACTAACTACTGCAATGTTTTATAAGACTGAGCTGCACGATCGCCTACAATTTTCTCGATCACTTGGATCACTGTACGGCGAGATGGTGTATTATGGACTGGTGACCAAAAAATCCACGAGATTTTTGAACCGTGCGTTTCTTTAGTGGATTCCTCACAGCTTCTATGCGTTTTACGCGGCTCCAGGAAATAACCACCTAACGAAATAACACCCCAAATGAAATAACTCCCCAAATCGAAGATGAAATAATGGGTTATTTCATTGGGGGGTTATTTCCTGGAGCCGTTTTACACCTGTATAATTGTCCATGACTAAATCTTAATGTTCACATTATGACAGCTGTCAAACAAAATGCTTCGACCGAAATAAAAAAACATAGGGGCGGGCTACAGTCCGCTTGGGCGAACTGTTGGATACCCTATTCTTATTCCTATATCTCATAAGTGGGCGTGACAAAAATTTAAAGGATTTTAACGAAAAAACTAAGCTTTTGTAAATAAAAACGCTCCCTAGCTCAAACTTTGGTTTTTCAATAAAATTGTTTTATTTAATTGTGGGCGTGTCAGTAGGCGGATTTAAACAAAATTTAAGTATGAGCATAAAGGGCACCTAGAGAGTATATACTATAAATTTCAGCTCCCTAGCTCAAACTTTGGACTTTCAAAAATAAAAATAAAATAATTGTGGGCGTGTCAGTAGGCGGATTTTGAAAATATTTACACATGAGCATAAAGGGCCCCTAGAGAGTATATATTAAAAATTTCAGCTCCCTAGCTCAAATTTTGGTTTTTCAAAAAAAATATTTTATTTAATTGTGGGCGTGTCAGTGGGCGGATTTTGAAAATTTTATGTCCCAAGCAGTTTTATGGGCCAAAGATCATATATAAAAAATTTCAGCTTTCTAGCTCAAAATTCAATTTTTCCCAAAAATTTGTTTTTTTGAGTTTGTGGGCGTGTCTGTGGGCGGATTTCAAAAATTCTTAAACTTGATTATTTCGGGACCCTAGAGAGTATATGGTTAAAATTTCAGCTCTCTAGGTCCAGTTTAAAGGCCTAATTTTTGCCGACGGACGGACGGGCGGACGGACGGACGGACATGGCTAGATCGACATTACTATCGATGCTGATCATAAATATAGTAACTTTTAGGGGTCTACGGGCAATATTAAGGTATGTTACAAACTATGCGTCAAAATTAATATACCCCTAGAATAGGGTATAAAGAGCTAAATTCCAAAAAGGAGGTCGTAATGGTTAAATCTAATTTAACATTAACATGATACTTATTCTAGATTATTGGTCCTTATGCAGACGCTCTTAGCCTAACTATTACTTTATATTTATTTTACAAACAAGGAGTTATCGAAATTCGGCGAGTCGCTTCTCCGCATCTTTTTGATATTGATCATATTGCGGTATGGAAGCTACTGAGTAGATGTGCTTCTTTTTCGTAATCCAAATCGCTATTTAACTCATCAAGACATTGAAAAACGCAGAGTCCTACGTGAATAATTAATTCCTAAAACTGAAATTTGTTATGAAAGTGGCAATTACTTAAGTATTTTCAAAATTTAAAGCAAATAAAAGAAAAAATCATCAATCGACCTCCACGAAAATGGCAACAAAACGGGTAGCGATTGAAGTTTTGTGTGTGGTTTGTGTCTTAAATTTGATGATGGTATGAGGATACAGGTAAAGGAAAACGAAGAAAGAAAACCAAATAAACTGGTTTGTTTCTCTTTATCGAATCATTTTGATATTATGTAAGTATTTATTTTTCTTTGTAAAAAGGAGCATGAGCAAGGAGATTTTTTGACGATTCTATATACAAAGTACTAAGCCATGCGTTGAAAATGAAAACAACTAGTTTCTGTATACTCTTCTCGAGGATCTGTATACATAAAACGTCATCAAATTTCGAATGCTGTATGAAAAACTTGGACGGAATTGCCTGACTGAAGAAGCAGAAACCTTATAGATTAACTAAATTTTTCCATTCGATAATTTTTATTCTTTTTTTTTCTTTTAATTGCACTTATTTTTCTTATCTCTTTTTTTTATCTCTTATGTAATTAATTTTTGTAATTCTATTCATAATTCGTACATTATACCTAATAATAAGAACTTTTGCTGTGTATTTTTCCTTCTTTAGGTTTCTGAATTTCATTAAGTAGAGCCATGCCGAATGTTAACAACACACGTATTATGCTCAATGTATTGAAAAGGCAGAGAAATGGTCTACACATTTGCGCAGAGTCTGCTACCGAAAATTGATGAATTTCGGGATATGTTTAAGGAATCTGGTTTAGATATTGTCTGTGTGTCTGAAACATGGCTGTCAGACAGCATCAATGATGAAATGTGTCGACTTATTGGTTTTAAATGTTTCCGGACTGATAGAGTTGGTGGAGGTGTTGCCGTGTATATTAGAGATGGTATCAATTGCAAATTTAGGTGTTCGTCAGAGGTTGCTAGTGAAATTAAGTACGCATTTGTAGAGTTTGTTAATAATGAAGGTGATAAGCTTCTGATTGGTTCCATTTACCGGCCAAACCGTTATAATAATGCTTTCCATTTGCTAGCTACCCTATAAGAAATCTCCATTACCTGTCCTAACATAGTTTTATGCGGGGACTTTAACAGCAATATCTTAACTGAAAATCACTTAGTTGATGACATGATTGGACTTAATTTACTCCCCGTCAATACCACTGAACCTACCCATTTTTCTGGTCAGTCATCAACACTACTAGACTTGTTTTTCGTTAGCGATATAAAAAAGGTACTACTTTACAGCCAGCTTTCCGTTCCAGCCTTCTCTAAACACGATCTTATTTACTTGGTGTTTGATTTCTGTGTTGCTATTTGTCCTAGAACATTTCGATATCGTAATTTTAAAAACATTGATCTTTCACTCTTAGAGCAGCATGTCCGTGGAATTAATTGGGATACTATCTACTATCTACTGTCTGCCACCATCACAGGCCCAGGTTGACTTTCTCAACGGAAATCTAATTGCCTTATACAATGAGCATGTACCGCTAGTAACTAAGACTATTACGCCAAATTACAATACAAACACTTCGTTCTCAAACACAATACGTGCACTTATGCTCCAGCGCGATCAAGCTTATAAGCAATGGAAACGCTTTCGCTGTGAAAGTCTTCATGACTTATACCGGACGCTCCGAAATAAAGTCGTTGCGGAAGTACGTAAAGCCAAGATAATCGTTTACACTCGACGTTTAGGCCCATCTGTGAACCGTAGAACGCTTTGGAGAAACTTGTGAACTTTAGGCATCGGCAAACCTAAGTCCAATAGCAATGTGAACATCGACCTCAATGAGTTGAGTACTAAATTTGTATCTTTCCAACAATCCGTTATTGTATCTGATGAGTCTTCAATACAAACGCAAGGCCAGTCTATTGTGTATACTATTCCCAGTTTCGGTTTCACTGTTCTGACGTATTAAAAAGTTAACTTTCTATTAAATCGAATGCAGTTGGGCTTGATTGTTTACATCCGCTTATACTTCCGATTTTACTGCCTTACATATCGCATATTTTTAATACTGTACTAATGACTGGAATTTTTCCGCCTCAATGGAAATTAGCAAAGATCATACCTGTTCCTAAAAACCAAAAAGGGGATGATTTCAGGCCGATCTCTATCCTGCCATTCCTTTCCAAAGTATTGGAAAAAATTATGCAGTAGCAAATAAGCCAGTATATTGGAGACAGCAGTATCTTAACACCAATGCAATCCGGTTTTCGGAAAAACACAGCTGCATTACTGCGTTGCTTAATGTAACCGAAGATATACGGCATGGTATTGATAGAGATGAGGTAACATTCTTAGTCTTGCTCGATTTTTCAAAGGCGTTTGACACCGTTGACCACTCCACCTTATGCTCTAAGCTTCTACATTTGTATAATTTTTCTCCGTGCGCCGTAAGTCTGATATCGTCATATTTAACCAATAGATTCCAAGCTGTTGAATGTAATAATAGTCTTTCTGATATGTACCTACTGTCAGTGGTGTGCCGCAGGGATCTATCTTGGGACCACTATTGTTTTCGTTGTATATAACGGAGCTACCCTCGATGTACAACTCTACATTAGCTGTCCGTTGGGTCTTATCGATCACGCCGTAAGCTGTATGAAAGACGATCTTTCAGAAATAGCACGTTGGTCTCTAAGAAATGGTCTCTTGCTAAACCCTTCTAAGTCTAAATGTTTGCCGATTTCCAGAAAACCGTTGGACTTATCTTATTTCCCCGCTATCATATTAAACAACTCTCCAATAGAGTACGTTCAAAAAGCTTGTAACCTTTGAGTTACTTTTCACCAGCAGTTAACATGGGAAAATCACATAAATACCGTTGTGGGAAAATCTTATGGTATTCTTCGTGCATTGTGGACCACGCAATTTCTCACGCCGTTGGCTACCAGAATTATTCTCGCGAAAACTCTCATTATGTCTGTCTTAACTTATGGTTGTGAAATATATTTAAAATGCATCTTAGCTAGTAAACGGAAGCTTAATGTCGTCTTTAATTGTATAATTCGCTATGTTTTAGGTTTGCGAAGGTATGATAGGGTTTCTGACTTTTCACCTCGATTCTATAATATATCATTTGATAGTCTTCTTCAGTTTCGGACCTTATATCTGTTCTCTGATGTAACCAAAAAACCAATCTACCTTCATGACCGAATAAGGACCGTCTCGTCAAATAGGCCAAATAGGTCTGGACATTTAATTAACCCTCGTCACTCAACATTAAACTCCGAACGTCAATTTTTTGTCAACTCTGTCCGTTTATGGAATAATCTACCACGACAACTTAGAAGAATAGATAACGCAGCACAGTTTAAAAGGGTACTAAAAATATATTTATCAAGATAATCTCAAACACCATATACAAATTTTGTAATATCACTTGCATTTTATTCTAAATTGTATTATTATTATTATTATTGAATTTTGTTTTTCTTTCTTTCTTTTTTTTTAATTGTTACTATCAGTATGTAGCTTTCATTATTAGGTTCGACTATAGCTTAGCAATAATTTCAAAGATATTATATCTTACTTTGTAAAACCTCCCAATAAAATAAATAAATAAATAAAAAATAAAATCGGATGGTTAGTGTTAGACTACTAATCGAAAGGTCCGGGTTCAAATCCCGCCGGGGCCAAATCACATCAAGAGTTATTTCCACTGCCCCACCTCTTGCGAACTTCTGACAAAAATCCTAGAGTATCAATCATCATGAGAAGCTTCTCGAACTTGCCGTTCGGATTCGGCTTAAAATTGTAGGTCTCCTCCGTTTCACAGAAGCAAATGGTTGGAGAAGCTAGGTTTTAGGCCCTGCAATTCGTAATATTTATTTATTGGTATCTATTTGATAGCTTAATAAAAAACAAAGCATAATAAAAAACTTGTCAATAAACAAACGGTCATATAGCATATGACCTTCACTCTGGAGTCAAACTGATTGCTATGAAACAGTCTGCTTGTCAAAGCAAAATCAGCCTTGGCCCCAATTCGTCTACCGAAATACAGATACTAGGTAAGCCAGATAACGAGATATTTAATTACGCTTTCCACAGCCAACGGCTCTCCATTTTGTCCAATAATGAAAAATTTTTTTTACATTTTATTTTAGATATCCTTAGAGGTCTGGGACAGAAATGGTCGAAAGTTTATTTTCAATGTTTTGTAGTTGCAATATACCTTTAATTTATTGAATTCACCCTCCAAAAAATGTTGCTGACCTCGATTTCAGGAACTGATCTGTATGCCACGAAATCGTCAGAAAATGATGTAGCGTTTCTGAGTGAACATACCGGACCATTCGTATAAATGTTAATGGTAGATCAAGCTTTAAAAGAAAATCAGGATCCAATCCTTGGTATCATTTCCAATTTTAAATTTAATTTAATCAAATTTTAAAAAAAAAAAAACTGTTTTAACAAAAATCAAAGTTTGAGCAAGAAAGCTGAAATTTGGAATATATCCTCTCTAGGGGGCCTTAATGTTCATGTTTAAATATTTTTAAAATCGAAATAATTGTACATGAAAGTTCTATTACTCGCAAAGTATGCAGATAAAGTCGTTTTCAACAATTCCTTTATGTGAAGTTTTCGGCCACGCCCACTTTTAAGGGGCGTTATTTTTACAAAGAAATTGTTTTTTCGACAAAATTATATAATAAAATATATGTAGAGCGTTCTTAACAATTCACTTATACTTAGACTTTTGCCACGCCCACTTTATGAGGGATTGGAATAGGGTACCCAAAAAAATATATTGCAACTGTGTGTTCGCGCAACTGTTTCTGCGTAAAAATAATAGAAAATGTATCGGTATCGTTTCCTTTTACGAAAAATTTATTTTATTTATTTTATAAATAAAATGGTATCTACTGGTTTCTTTTTGTTCGTCTTTGGGAAATGAAAATATTTTACAATAATAATTGATCAATTATATCCATATCGCTGCCAGCTCAGCACTACGACTGAGAGACTCCTACTAATGGAGAGAACAGGACGCTGGCCTGGCCATGCCAACATACTTAAGATGCACAGCTATCTTCCGCACTCTACGGATCGACAGACTACTGAAATGAACTTCATTTTAGGCTTCAAACTTTTAATACCGGACACGGAGAGATCAAACTGGACACAACGCGATGTCCTCATAAACAACTCGCTGTCAATTTTCACGGATGGGTCCAAGGCCCATGAACGAGTCGGTGCCGGAGGCTTCTCAGAAGACCTGGACATCCACCTCTCCTTCAATCTACCAAACTATTGCAGCATCTTCTAGGCTGAAGTCACAGCAATTCGACAAGCCGCTGACTGGTTATCGGTAAATACCATACCATCGTCATGATATTGTCATATATATCGACAACCAGGCAGCTATCAAAGCCCTTATATCCAGCACAATAAGATCTAAGTCGGTGAAGGCCTGCCGCGTATCTCTTAACAAGATAGCTACATAGTACAACACTACTCTTTGCTGGGTACCAGGACACAGTGATGTCCAAGGGAACTGTGAGGCTGATAAATTGGCTAGACAAGGCTCCTCTGGTACAAATAGCATAACTAAAGACAACATTGATTTACCAATGTCATCTGCTAGATACCTCATCCACGCCGACGCGCTAAAAAAAGCAAACCTCCGATGGAACCAACTTAGCCAGTGTAGCACCGCTAGACAATTATGGCCAAAGCTGGACCAGAGAAGGACAAACAGACTTCTGAAACATAAAAGAGGAACCCTCTCTACCCTTACAAACTGGTCACTGTGCGATAGCAAGACATGCTTAGAGACTGGGCATTCCCTATAACGACTTTTGTAGAAGTTGCAGAGATGAGGAAGAAGAGGAGACAGTCCTGCACCTCCTATGCACATGTCCCGCACTAGCTAACATCAGAATGGCTACCTTAGAGAGGAGACAGTCCTGCACCTCCTATGCACGTGTCCCACACTAGCCAACATCACGATGGGTACCTTAGATAAATACTTCTTCCAGGATCTAGATGATCTTAAGAATGCCTGCACGGCTGACATTAGCAACTTCGTAAAGAAGAGTAGATGTTTCTATGTTCCAGCAGCGTGACCCACCTGCCCCTTCCCAATTGGCATCACAATGGACCTTCTCTGGTCTAAGTGTACCTCATCGAGGGCCTAACTTAACAGTATACGGTTTTTGAAATTTGGAAATCAATATAATCTTAGCTAATCTTTTTTCAATTCTCTTTTGTATTTTTTTCCGAACCATCTATGTTACGTATTTCCAAACGCTGCCGTGATATTGAACGAAAGTAGCTGCCAACCTGACGGAGATATCAAAGAAACTAACACCCCTACTTTATGTCAAATAGCCAACGTTGTTTGTCTTTCTTTCTCCTCTCGACTTCGGACCCAACTGGTAACCATTGTAAGCTTCCACTAAAGAATAAAATAATTCTCTAGTTATAGGAAAAGTATTGGAGTATATTTTATTTAGAACAGGCATTTTTAGCTGGACATACACAACAATCTAATAAACTTTGTTTTTCATGAAGTAATAGTAGAATCTTGCAACTTTTTGAAATAACTTCAATTACAACATGAAATTGCTTGTCGTCGCATTTATCGGTACTTATGGACATCGTTCCGCCCTTTTAAAAGCTTATTTCTTGTTTGCCCTATATCGATTTCATAGGAAAAAAGTAATTTCCTAAATTATATTAAAAATGAATCACTATTGGTTTATCGTAGGCATTTAATATTTAACAAAGAAACTTTCCCTTGCCAAATCTTTAGCATTGTAGAAATCCTTAAAACAAAATTTATCAACACAATAAGGTTTTGGATTGATCCTTGCGGTCGAAATTATGAGTGACCATTGCAGGATGTATACATTTTATATGTGATCTAGCTCATTCAATCGTAGAATGCATTGCATCAGCTCCCATTTCTGAATCACCAGACTAGATAATTTCATATCTAAAGGCTTAATGTGTTCAATAAGTGAAACTGGGGTCCACCTATAGACAGCGTTGGTACCACCCGTTTGCGAAACAGCTGATTTTCGTACACTTTCTCTAATTTTAACTTAACAAATTAATTTTCGTT
Source organism: Portevinia maculata (assembly GCA_949715645.1). Classification (NCBI taxonomy): domain Eukaryota; kingdom Metazoa; phylum Arthropoda; class Insecta; order Diptera; family Syrphidae; genus Portevinia; species Portevinia maculata. Next base: position 46,252,722 of record OX454528.1, on the reverse strand, counting down.
TTTAATATTAATCCCTTGTAAGCGAATGAGTATGAATAATTTCGGGGTGGTCAATTTGTTTAATGTCTTAGCTAACTCACTGACGACATCAACGGATTCATACAATTTGTTTAACATTTCTAAATTGCAAGGGTAAATCAATGAAAAATAGTTTCTTTATTATAATAAATTGCATTGATTTCATTCAGTATCATTTAAAGAAAAGATTTAATCTAAAGCTAATCGTTTATTTAAGAAGCCATGAAAACTGCTTTAATTGTCTGCAAATATGTAAATTGATAAGAGACGATACCTCATTTGCTATTGCGCAAAGGCTCTTGTCTTGATGATGGTGACCAGCTAGCTGAAAAAAGATCTGCCATATCGTTTATGACTGCCATATAATATGACCAATGTATACGCTTACAGCATTGTCGAGCAAATTATAGCCCAGTAGAAGCTTTAAACCTGGTCCTGGATCTCAAACGTTTTAGCAATTTGACTGATGTTAACCCCCATTAAAACCAACGACCATACCACGTCGAGTTAATCGGTTCTCGTCAGATCACCGCAATTAAACGACGTTGGGCGCGGTTAGTACGTAGATGGGGGACCGTTTGAGAACAACCGCGTGTCGTTGGCCAGTCCCATCTACAGAGTTGAGGTAGATAAATACATACGTGGTATCACAATGGACCTAATTTGGTCTAAGTGTGTCGGCTTCTGCCGACAGCCACATAAACCTAACCTAACCCCCATTAAAATAAGCCTTGGATGGTAGTCCGAATGTAAAATAAGATAAGATCATGTTGAAGTGGCAGTCGGCAAAAACTGACAAATTTAGACCAATATAGCGTACTCATTGAATCAGATAGAGCTTTATATGTAGCATAAGACACTTTTACTGTTAGTGTTTATTAGATTATTAAAATATTTATAGAAGAAAGCTTCCTAACGGAGTTGATGTCGTTGAAAGAGATCAGTACATGTACTGAGACGATGGGGAATATTCGTCAAAGCAGCTTCTGCAGGAATCATTTGAGTATATATATATTATATACGTTAAGCCTTGCTTTTGTGACAATGCCCATGCCCAGTGATGACACCAATTGGAGCACCAATGTACAATGTGTTCAAAGATATTAAACAGAATCAGCTTAGCCTGATTCTGTTTTATTGCTATACAAATTGTGCCACTACCTTGGGTTCGATATTTTAAGCTTAAACATGAGTTTACATTAGGCGAATCATATGCCTAAGGAATGTTAGGTAAAATATTCAGTTAAGTTCCATGCTTGTCCAGTTCATCAGCCCTACTATTATGTACATTGAAACATTATGATATGAAATAAATGATGAATTGTGTGGAAAGTGGAAACTCACCCATTCACAATAATAGATAGGGCGAGCTTGAAAACCCGGCTTTTACTAAACAATAAAAATATTATTAATATTTTAACAACGTCGCTTGAACACAAAGGTCGTCTTTTGTTCGCTATTTCAAAAAAGGTGGGAAAACTACCGACTTTAATCTCTAAGTAGTACCGCTGGCAAGAAGTAATTTCGCTTGATCCCTTGCAACTATTCATTTTATTACAAACAAAGCAATCCCATTTTTAAATGTAAAATTTCGTTACATTTAGCATTCTTAGTAATAAATTTTGCCATCACCTGCATAGGATACCGAGACCGAGATTACCTAAACTAAATTTGCTCTAGGACCTTCTTTTCTTTGTTATTCGCATCTTTGTATATTTTAGGAATTAAAGATTTGACTATAAATAAATTGAGAAACTGGATTACACCTAATCAATTTATAATGGAAATATAAAAGAGCACTTAAGTAGTGACATTTTGAATCGCGCCTACAGGAAAGTTGTCTATATGCTCCTGATCGAAATTTGGCATCTCTTTGGGGATGATGTTGTGTGGTTTATTTATTTATTGTCAACTATATCTCTTATTCACTCCAAACGCAGAAAAATTGTTCATCAGACGTTGACATGTTTTAATTATAAAATTGTACGATATTTAACGTAGTCATCGAAAGACATTCTTAATAGATACGAGGGCGAGTCAATAAGTCCGTGACTTTTTGAATTTCTGACCTCTTTACTGAAACGGCAACACTGCTCCTGTCAACAGGCATCTGTTAGTTGACTCCTGTCAAAATTTAAACTTGCTGCGTCAGTTAGTTTGTGTTTGACAGCTATTTTTATCAGACTACTCACTAATTTGAGGAGAAAATGGAAAAAGTGAATTTCGTGTGCTTATTAAGCATTATTTCTTGCGAATAAAAACCATTACCGAGACCAAGGCTAAGCTTGAAAAATACTATGGGGACTCTGCACCATCGATTTCAATGGTAAAAAATTGGTTTACTGAATTTCGTTGTGGCCGTACAAGCACTGAAGATGCCGAACGTCCTCGACGCCCAGTTGAGGTCTCTACACCCGAAACAATCGAAAAAATTCACGATATGGTGTTGGCTGACCGAAGATTGAAAGTGCGAGAGAATGTGGAAGCCGTAGGGATCTCGCATGGCTCAGGGGTTTCAATTTTGAATGATCACTTGGGCATGAGAAAGCTTTCCGCAAGATGGGTGCCGCGTTTGCTCACAGTCGACCACAAACGCAATCGTGTAACAACTTCACAGGAAGGTTTGGCGTTGTTTAATCGCAATATGGAGGAGTTTTTGCGCCGTTTTGTAACCGTGGACGAAACATGGATCCATCACAACACACCAGAGACCAAACAACAGTCAAAACAGTGGGTTTCTAAGGGTGAATCGGCGCCAAAGAAGGCCAAGGTGGGTTTGTCAGCCAATAAAGTTATGGCGACTGTTTTTTGGGATGCACGCGGGATAATCCACATTGACTACTTTCAAAAGGGAAGAACAATCAATGGGGAATATTATGCCAACTTATTGGACCGATTCAATGACGATTTGAAAAAAAACCGACCTCATTTGGCCAAGAAAAAAGTTCTTTTCCACCAAGACAATGCAAGGGTGCACACATGTGCAGTTGCCATGGCAAAAAACCATGAATTGGGCTATGAATTGCTCCCTCATACACCCTATTCTCCAGATTTGGCTCCAAGCGACTACTTCTTGTTCCCAAACCTGAAGAAATGGCTTGGTAGAAAAAGATTTGACTCCAATGATGAAGTCATCTCGCAAATAATGGCCTATTTTGAGGACCTCGATCATTTTTTTTGGAAGGGATAAAAAAATTGGAGAAGCGTTGGACAAAGTTTATAGAGCTCAAGGGAGACTACGTTGAAAAATAAAATTTTTTTTTATCAAAAAATCTGTTTTATTCCAAAAGTCACGGACTTATTGACCCGCCCTCGTACATTTGAAATATAATCAAAACGGCGGAGACCGTTAACATAATCTAATAGTGTTATTGAAAGCTACATTCAGCTATCTCTTGCTAATAGCGCCGCATTTTCCATATATTTCACATCCATATATTATAAGCATTGGTATAAGTAAAGATTTGGCTAATATAGTTATTAATTTAATTGAGGAATGATTGAGCTGTCCGCAAACTTCTTATGTTGTATGGGCGATATTTATAATTCCAGGACGAAAATAAAAGATAAAATGAGGTTTTATTACTCGGCGTACTATAATAACTCCTACACATATTATTTTGGTATTTTGTTGCATCACTTATATACTTTTTAACTTTCTCGTATTCATAAGTATACTAATTAAAAAGATGCATATTGCAATCGTGCTGAAATTTCTAAATCAAAGTGTATAAAATAGGATATTACGACTATAGCACAGTACAAAAAAGTGTGTCTCGCATTTCCGTCCGTCGCACACTAGTCGATTTAGTAGTAGGAACAGCTGGCAATTGATAAAAAATTACGTTTGATTGTAGATTGATAGAAAGATATGTAGATACAAATTTTATTTCATAGACATTCAAATACAATAATAGAAGTCATTTTACAATACTTATTTAAACACAGACTTCAAAAAAATAATTAGTGTAATTTTTTTATTTTTGTATACTTTAAGTATTAAAAATAGTGTCAAATGCCACTTCTTAGGCTTTACTATAAAAATTAATAGTTATGGGTGGGCGCCTCTTTAAAAAGTAATACATTGCAAAATGAAAAATTAATTAAAAAAATTTATTCAAAATGGAAATGAACGTTACACCAAAATGTCAGAAATGATGGACTCTATTTCAGCATATTTGGAACTTAATACCTAGCTATTGCTTTAAAAAAATTGCAAGCTTTTCAGAAAATGTTGCAGCTCTTATGGATTGAGGGAGCTTTTTAAATAATCGACAGGATGAAACCAAAAACACTTTTCCTATTCCTATCCCTCTGTAAGTGAGCGTCAACCAAAGTATCGGAGAATTGTTAAGAAAGATCTTCATTCTTTGTTATACAACATTTAAAATATTTTATTGAAAAATCAAAGTTTTTGTTAAAAAACGTCCCTTAAAAGTGGGCATGGCAGAAAACATTATAAAAAGGAATTCTTCAAAACGACTCGACATCTTTGCGAATAGTTTTTTCAGTAAAAAGTTTTTTTTTTTAAGTGGGCATGTCAGCGGGCGGATTTTAATTTCCAAATTTCAGCTTCCTAGCTCATATGTACCTACCTACTTTGATTTTTCAAAAAAAAACCTTTTCGTCAGGAAGCGGATTTAAAAAAATCTTTATACATGAGCATAAATGTCAAGCAGTAGGTATATTATTAGAAATTTCAGCTTCCTAACACAAACTTTGACTTTTTGATAAAAAGTTTTTTCTTATTGGCGTATCAGTGGGTGGATTTGGAAAACTTTAACTTCCAAGCGCTTTGGACACCTAAAGACCATTAGAGGAACTTCGGGTATTGTGATATACATATTACTATTTTGACTATAATTGCAAAAGGGTCGCTCTGAATCGAGCCATATACAGTACGAACTCGATTTACGCAACTAATAGAAATTGACGCAGTTGCAATAACCGAGGTTGTTGCACTTACCGGATAAATTTGTTTAAATAAAAAATGATGATATAGCCATTTGACTATGTTTCTGTAGAGATAATGACATGGATGTGGCGCAAAAGTCTATTGACTATCTAAAATTTAGGACATCAATAAGCAGAATCCAAAAGCAGAATCGAAGTTTTTCATTAAAAAAAAATTACAGCCGAGTGACAACTTTTGTGCAACCTTATATTTACAAATAAATTGGTCCAGGTCCAAACAAAACTACATAACTGTGAAATAACGGCATAAATAACGAACCAAAAGGAGAACATACAAATAAAAAATATATGAAAAAACGCAAAAAGTTGCACTAATCGAGGTAACTGTGTTGAAAAGTTGCACTTATCCAGTCAAGAAGTTTGACGACTTTAGTGTTGCGAAAATCGAGGAGTTGCGCGAATCGAGGGTTGCGTTAACCGAGTTCGTACTGTATAGCTAAAAATTAAGACTAAATTATTGGCAGACAATAAAAAAGATGTTGCCATAAATGTTGCATAACCCAAAATGTGGCGATTGAAAAATTGACGGGTATTGTGGTATACTATGTATTTTTAATGTGGTACACTATACCACATTACCCGCTTTACAATTTCTTGCCACCAGAACATGATTGAAATGAACATTTTGAAATGATTTATATAAATATTTTTGTTTTTATTTTTATTACAAAACAATATAAGCAACATAAAAAAAAATAAGGGAAAAGATTGTAAAGAAACGCCTCCTTAGCTAAAAATTAATAAAAACTAAGAACTTTTAAAATGAGATAGAACTTATTCGCAAGACTGGTAGAGAAATATGGCACTTTTTTTGGAACACATTTTTCGTAAGCCCAAACCATTTTACATTGCAGGCACGAAATCCATTTGGTCATCGCTTTATACTCATTCCAAATTTGTTTGCAGAAGACGCACATAGCTTCTCTCGATGGAGGAATATCCCCGAACTCTTCGTTGTCATCACAATCATTTAATTTGTGAATTTTGATTTCATTTCAATTTCTATTTTACAACTTACAATTTTATAATTATATTACAATATTACAATATTAAGCTGCAATTCTTATACAAAGGTCTTAAACAAAAGACTTTGTTCGGTGTCGCTTGATGAAAATATTTCGCTTGATGAAAATATTTCTTCCTTTTTCCTGTTTTTTAACTTGCCTTACAATGGGCTCAATTTTTTTTTTAAATTCTTTCAATGCTTTCAATCTTGTTTGTATGGCGAAGTGGTTTTTTTTTCGGGGTGTGTGAGACTTTCTGCACTGGAGCACTCAGACTCCATTGTACTACCAGACAGACACACCACATTTTACTGTGGGAATTTACTCGTTTTTCTAAGAAAAACGAGAAGGCGCTTCAATGATTAGGAGCTTAGGTTTACAGCACTCACCATATCCGCACCAAATACCTGCCACCTGATACGAGCAAAAGCAGGACAATCACAATGTTCCGCAGTCATCGCTTTCTCCACAGGCTTCGCAGTTGGTGGTATCGCTTAGGCCTAGCACCTAGCACGGGACGTAGTGTCCCGTAAGAACGCCAGTGGTCTGTCTGCAGTCTTCTGTTGAGAGACAACAATAATGCCGTGAATTTCCCACAGACGTCGGGGAGAATTAGCTTAGTCTGTCTGCACCCTGGAGAGTTATGCCAACGGCGATTGTGTTCATAGGAAACCCAACCGTCAATGGAAGCCCTGACCGAGGACGCAGGCAGACAAATCGCTGGTTCAGGTCCTGAGAAGTCCCCCTCTGAGACCTGTCTAGCAAGTTCATCGGAGATCTTTTTTCCCGTGATCCCGTTATGACCCGGGACCCAGACTAGTCTAAGTGAATTCAACCTTCCGATCGAATTTAGAGAGATCTTGCATTCACGGACTATTTTGGAGGTGGTTAAGGGGTTGGGCAAGGCCTTAAGCGCAGCCTGACTGTCGCTACAGACGCAGATACTTCGCCCCCTCCACCTGTTCCTCGTAACATAGTCCATGGCCATTAGGATAGCATAAGTCTCCGTTTGGAAGACTGACGAATGTTTGCCTAAGGAGAAGAAAAGTCTAATGTTGTCGCTCTCCATGAAAACACCAGCACCAGATCCATGATCGGTTTTGGAGCCATCCGTGAAGATTCGACTGCATTCCTTTACAGGCTCAGAGTCTGGCCAGTGCCGATCCTGAACACGAGGAAAGTCGACTTCATAGTTGCGCTTCAGCCGAAGTTCCTGTGTCATTGCATCAGACGGCATATCCATAAGATAGGAGTCGAACGACAGCCGTTGCGCAAGTTCATTAAAACTCCAGTGCGAGTTATACCAAAACCCACCTCATTTTAAACGTGAGATAGCTTTGATTGTGCAATCTATAATGTAAACATCAAGGGGCGGGAGGTTCAATAGTGCATCTATTGCAGGTGTGCAGCCGAGACATACCTGCCTTTGGAGTTTGGCAAAAGCAGCAGTAACGTATTTACGTGAAAGCTAATTCCATCAAACAACCGATGCGTATGCTATAAATGGTTTTATCATAGCCGTATAAATCCATAGGACTCTTTTCGGTGATAAGCCCCATGTCTTGCCGAAAATGCCTTTGCACTGCCAGAAAACAGACAGGGCCTTGCCAATCTTCAGCTCAACATGTTTGGACCAAAGAAATTTGCCGTCCAGGATGACTCCCAGATACTTTGCTTCATTGAAGAGTTGGATTGTGACGCCTTTTAGCACTGGCTGAGTCAACCCGACCAGCTTCCTCCTTCTCGTAAAGAGAACAACCTCAGTTTCAAGAGGATTGACCGAGAGCCCATTCCTAGTGCACCATTCGTCGATCACGTCAAGGGTCGCCTGCGCCTTGGCGCATACAGTCGCTAGGCATGATCCAACAGAAAGCACGGCCACATCATCCGCATACGCCTGAGCGTATACATTAGAACTGTTGAGTGCGTTCAACAGAGAGTCGACCAGCATACACCACAGCAGTGGAGACAGAACGCCGCCTTGCGGGCAGCCTCTGTTTACCCCCGCCATAACATAGCGGCCACTATCCGCATCCGCAACCAACGTTCTAGTCATTAGCATTGCTTTAATCCACAACACCAATGGTTCGTCTACGCCGTGTTGTCTGGCGGAGCTGCACATGCTATCAAAAGTCGCATTTTCAAAAGCACCCTCAATATCGATGAAAATGTCCATCGCGTATTCTTTTCTATCAAGCGCGCCCTCAATTCTACCAACTAGATTTGGAGCGCTGTCTCGCATCTGAGATAGTGGGTGCAATCGCAAAGCAGTTTTGCGCACGTGAAGCTCGACCAGCCTTTCCATGCTTTTCAGCAAGAAGGAAGTCAGACTGATTGGTCTGAAGCTCTTGGCGAGCGAGTATTCACTTCTGCCAATTTTTGGTATAAATGCCACTCTAACTGTACGCCAGGGTGTTGGAATGTATGCCAGTGCTAGGACAGCGGTGAAAATTTTCTTCATAGTCGGTAGCAACTGGTTTGTACATTGTTGCAGCATGGCTGGGTATATTCCGTCCGTACCAGGTGACTTGAAGCCGTCAAAAGACGCAAAGGCGTATTTAATGGCCTCGTCCGTTACCACGGCCTTCGCAATATACCAGCTACGCCGAGTTGTTTGTCTTGGCTCACTCATAGTCTCGGTAATCGGGGCTGGTTGTGAACCAATTGTAATCTGGTTACCCGGAATGATCAGCATGGTGATCAGCATGGTGACCATGCGGCCAAACTGGGCATCCCATACAATACACACTGCCGCAGTTGCAAAGTGACAACTGAAAAAGAAACCCTAATTCACTTTTTATGTACCTGTCCGGCTTTAGCTAGGACCATACTACGTACATTGGGAAGCCCTTTCTTCAAAACACTTGAGGAAGTCTCCGAGAAAAGTATCAAGGAACTGATAACTTTCCTGAACTCCGCAGGTTGGATTTAGCCTCCCCCACCAATCGATAATACCCAGGTTTACGTGAGTTTGTGGTAACAAAACGGCACTCAGTGCTAATTGGGTTTGTCTTATCAAACCGCCACACCTACCTACCATGATCAGCATCGATAGTAATGTCGATTTAGCCATGTCCGTCCGCAAAAATTAGGCCTTTAAACTTGGCCTAGAGAGCTGAAATTTTAACCATATACTCTCTAGGGTCCCGAAATAATCAAGTTTACGAATTTTTGAAATCCGCCCACAGACACGCCCACAAACTCAAAAAAAACAAAATTTTGGAAAAAATCGAATTTTGAGCTCAAGATCATATATAAAAAATTTCAGCTTTCTCAAAATTCGATTTTTTCGAAAATTTTATTTTTTTGAGTTTGTTGGCGTGTCTGTGGGCGGATTTAAAAAATTCGTAAACTTGATTATTTCGGGACCTTAGAAAGTATATGGTTAAATTTTCAGCTCTCTAGGCCCAGTTTAAAGGCCTAATTTTTGCCGACAGACGGACGGACGGACGGACGGACATGGCTAGATCGACATTACTATCGATGCTGATCATAAATATAGTAACTTTTAGGGGTCTACGGGCAATATTAAGGTATGTTACAAACTATGCGTCAAAATAAATATACCCTTAGAATAGGGTATACAAATTATCCCCAGATGCCTAAACTGATCAACTTTCTCAATCAAACAATACCTTTTACTGCAGTTAAACGTGGTACAGAAAGTTGGGTGGGATATACCGGAAGCACATGAGCAACTTGGCAATTTATATTTTAAACACATCACAACACAAAAAAATGGTTTTAGAGCTTATGCTCAAGCATTTGTATTAAGGGAATAATCAATGAGAAGATCTTAAAAATGGCTGACCTCAGGTGGTAGAATTTAGAGGGGCATACGGTGTCTAGAGCGCTGTGGCCTCATTTGGACAAGAAAAGATCTAAGGAAATTCTAAAATTAAGCAGGGAACAGCTTAGAACAGTAGTTGGGATTATGTCGGGGCACTGTCTTCTAAGGAAGAGTGCTAGGCGGCTTGGTCTGGTGGATATGGACTCGTCCAGGTTCTGTGGTGATCTACAAGCCTAGGAAGACATAACACACATACTGTGTGAATGCGAGGGCAAAACACGAAATCGTAGGAGGTTTCTATGGGAATACTTCTTCGAGGAATTAGGGGACCTGGGCGGCACAGACCATAGGAAGATTGGGCTTTGTCTAGGAAAGGGTTTTTAGGTTTTTCTCCAATTGAACTCTTTGTTTTCAATTCGTTCCCTAGGAATCGCGATTGGACCTTCTAGTGCCTAGTGCTGTATGCGAATTGCATACCCCTTTTTTAACCAAACCTAACCTAACCTTGCTGCATTTGTGTGATCCAGAAGTTTCTGGCCTCACTTTCGCGTTTTTATGGAAATGTTGATTGATTTTGCCTTTTTGATAGGGTCCATAGGATTTCTCCTCTGAACATGACAGTACCAAATGAGCCGGTCGCGCTCCATTTTTTCAATATTGGTTCCTTGACTATGAATTACGAGACGAGAGTCACGACTTAAGATCTCGCAGTAGCGATACCAATGTCCTAAATTACGAGAACAACAACATAAAAATATTGCCTTTCTAAATGCAAAAGGCACACCTTTCCATCATTTTAAACCACATCCCTGCACGGGCAAAATATCATGAAATCTACTTAAATAATTTAAACCTAGATTTAAATTTAAAGTTGTGTTTTTAATTTTCTTTTGAACTAAACTTTAAGCACAAAACAGGTAAGCCCAATTGAGCTCGAAATTTTAGCACGATTGCAATACCATACCTTTAGTAACTTATACTAAAGTATACGAGAAATTGGAAGAAAAAAACATGTATATCATTCGTACATCATTTTGGTTTCTTATCTCTCGTCATGTGTGACTGGCTCACTAATTGTTTTTTTATGAAGTGCGACTCCGTATATTTACTCATCTCTTCCGAATTGGGCACTACTTCAGTTACCACTCTTCAACAGAAAGCAATAGAAAATGTGTTTGCTTTCGACTTGGTCGATTGTATGAAATTTTAGCACAATTCCGCACTCAATTTTACTGACAACTTAAATGAGAAATAACGGCGCTAAATGAAAAAAGATTCCTTTGTCATTTATAGCATTTGCAACGAAGATCCAAAAACCCTTGCCAGCTGCCACCTTATAGACGATGCATTAACCTTATATGAAATTGAATGAGGTGATGTAGCAAGGATATCTCCACACAGAAAGTTCCGGTTTTTCGGGTGCTGCGGGTGTCCTGGTGCTCATAGTCATAGTTCAAAAAGTCATTACTTCTTACCCTCCCACATAACCCAGCTCGTATCCTTTACAATTTCGTATGCAGAAAATTAAGGTGTACATCTATAACATCACATTCACCTTCCCTGGAGAGGATTGTGTCATGGTGGGATCATGTTTTCTCTGCAACAGAGAGTAACCTCATTCTGTTGTATGGTTGAAGTGAGTGAGTGTTTATGAAACTATCCTGAACTACTTAGCCAATATTTCTGTTCATAAGCACGCTTCTTCACACCCCACCTCTGGCCACTTCACGCATTCAATAAGCCATCATAGAGAAAAGGAAGAAATGCAACAGAGAAAAGAAATCACCACTTGTGTGAACAAATACTATAAAAATCAGTCGTCCTTCGGCCTTTCAATTCGAGTATCCGTATATACGTTAACCCGTCTTGAATACAGGAGTTAAGTATCCACTTTCTGGAATATCTCGGTTTATTAAAGTAAGATTACCCACACAAACTTAGTTTTGATGCCTTCGTACTGTGTGGAACGAGTGAAGGAGCGTTGTATGCAAGTACAGTTTCAAATATCGAGTTTAAGCAGAAATAACCAAATACGTGCAAACACCCCCCCCCCCCCCCCCAACGCATCTATAAGCGAATTTATCACTTCACTTTTAATTTTAATTTTATTTTGTATATAACTCTAAGTTACTTTATCGCGCGGCGCAAAGAAACTGAACCAGTTGAAGGCGCAAGCGCTGAGAGCTGCACTACCTCGGCGGCGACGGCTGAGAGATGCAGGTGGGCAGAGGCTACCCCAACCGAAACGCACCCGCGGATTGAAACCAACGCTGCCTCCTCTTCCAATAGCTCGAACAGGAATAAACGGAGGATGAAGGCTTCGAGCACTCCTACCGGTGGAACTGCGTATGCACCTTCTGCGTTCCCTTCCACTGTAATACCTCTAACTCATGGAGGTCCCCGCGCACAAAATCTGGATGAAACATTTTCTGCAACCAGCAATGCTTGCAGCACCAGTGGACAGAAATTAGCTGTCGCGAAGAAAAACACGGTAATTATATTTACCCAGATTAACCTTCAACATTCGAAGGCTGCTACTGCTCTAATAGGCAAGAAGAAGTTGAATACAAAACCCCACATAACATCCATACAGGAGCCATGGGTGTGGAAAATCGCATCTGGGGCCTTAGAGGTGTTCGTGGCACCACAATACCCTGTGACGAGCGGTCCGAAAGGCCCAGGGCTTGTCTTGCTGTGTCGAACCTTCTCTCAGCGACTAAGCTTGGACAATTTTGTGGCCAAGATTTGGTTGCTGCAGTCATAAGCTACGAAACGAATGGATATTGGAAGACCTTCGTCGTGGCGTCAGCTTATCTCCCCTATGATTCGATAGTGCCTCCACCACCAAGGGCAATTGCTGAACTCATAGGCTATTGCGACACCAGGAAGATGGGCCTAGTTATACGTTGCGATGCCAATGCTCAGAACATTGTTTGGGGCAGCAGCAAATGCAACATGCGAGGAAACCATCTCCTGGATTTCATTCTATCATCTGATCTTACTATCAACAATGTTGGCTCGCAGCCAACTTTTGTGACGTCAAGAAGACAGGAGGTGATCGACCTGACTTTATCAAATAGATACTTTAAGGCGGTTACCAACTGGAGGGTCTCTTCGGAGGCATCCCTCTCAGATCATAGATATATCGAATTCCAAATCGAATGCGAAGCCATAACTTTGGAGGAGAGGAGGAATCCAAGAAAAACCAACTGGATACGCTTCAGGGAGGAAATGGGAAAAACTCTCAGAACTCCAACCAAACTCAGGACGAGACAAAAGGTAGAGGATGCTGTTCAAAACCTGAATAGTGTCATTACTAGCTGTTTCGAACTGACGTGCCCAGTAAGTAAACCACCTGGCAGAACACCGGTTCCCTGGTGGAGCTCGGAACTGCAAAGAATCCGAAGAGAAGCTAGAAAGTTTCTAAATAGGTCACTCAAGACTGATTTGGAGACAGACTGGAATCTCTACCGATCGAAGCAGAAGGAATATAAGAGGCTAATTCGGGTATCGAAAAGTGCTTCTTATAGGAATTTCTGCTAAAAGATTGAAATGCTCTGTGAAACTAGTAGGTTGGTTAAAGTTCTGAAAAAGGGCAAACCAGCCAAACTGGACTCACTTAGAAAACTTGATGGCACCTTCACTGAGACGAAAGCGGAAACTCTTAGTTATCTGCTGGAGTCTCACTTTCCGGGTAACCAGATTACAATTGGTTCACAACCAGCCCCGATTACCGAGACTATGAGTGAGCCAAGACAAACAACTCGGCGTAGCTGGTATATTGCGAAGGCCGTGGTAACGGACGAGGCCATTAAATACGCCTTTGCGTCTTTTGACGGCTTCAAGTCACCTGGTACGGACGGAATATACCCAGCCATGCTGCAACAATGTACAAACCAGTTGCTACCGACTATGAAGAAAATTTTCACCGCTGTCCTAGCACTGGCATACATTCCAACACCCTGGCGTACAGTTAGAGTGGCATTTATACCAAAAATTGGCAGAAGTGAATACTCGCTCGCCAAGAGCTTCAGACCAATCAGTCTGACTTCCTTCTTGCTGAAAAGCATAGAAAGGCTGGTCGAGCTTCACGTGCGCAAAACTGCTTTGCGATTGCACCCACTATCTCAGATGCGAGACAGCGCTCCAAATCTAGTTGGTAGAATTGAGGGCGCGCTTGACAGAAAAGAATACGCGATGGGCATTTTCATCGATATTGAGGGTGGTTTTGACAATGCGACATTTGATAGCATGTGCAGCTCCACCAGACAACACGGCGTAGACGAACCATTGGTGTTGTGGATTAAAGCAATGCTAATGACTAGAACGTTGGTTGCGGATGCGGATATTGGCCGCTATGTTATGGCGGGGATAAACAGAGGCTGCCCGCAAGGCGGCGTTCTGTCTCCACTGCTGTGGTGTATGCTGGTCGACTCTCTGTTGAACGCACTCAACAGTTCTAATGTATACGCTCAGGCGAATGCGGATGATGTGGCCGTGCTTTCTGTTGGATCATGCCTAGCGACTGTATGCGCCAAGGCGCAGGCGACCCTTGACGTGATCGACGAATGGTGCACTAGGAATGGGCTCTCGGTCAATCCTCTTGAAACTGAGGTTGTTCTCTTTACGAGAAGGAGGAAGCTGGTCGGGTTGACTCGCCAGTGCTAAAAGGCGTCACAATCCAACTCTTCAATGAAGCAAAGTATCTGGGAGTCATCCTGGACGGCAAATTTCTTTGGTCCAAACATGTTGAGCTGAAGATTGGCAAGGCCCTGTCTGTTTTCTGGCAGTGCAAAGGCATTTTCGGCAAGACATGGGGCTTATCACCGAAAAGAGTCCTATGGATTTATACGGCTATGATAAGACCATTTATAGCATACGCATCGGTTGTTTGGTGGAATAAGCTTTCACGTAATTACGTTACTGCTGCTTTTGCCAATCTCCAAAGGCAGGTATGTCTCGGCTGCACGGGGGCCTTCCACAGCACGCCTGGCGCCGGCCTAGATGCACTATTGAACATCCCGCCCCTTGATGTTTACATTATAGATTGCACAATCAAAGCTATCTCACGTTTAAAAAGAGGTGGCTTTGGTATAACTCGCACTGGAGTTTTAATGAACTTGCGCAACGGCTGTCGTTCTACTCCTATCTTATGGATATGCCGTCTGATGCAATGACACCGGAACTTCGGCTGAAGCGCAACTATGAAGTCGACTTTCCTCGTGTTCAGGACTGGCTCTGGCCAGACTCTGAGCCTGTAAAGGAATGCAGTCGAATCTTCACGGATGGCTCCAAAACCGATCAAGGATCTGGTGCTGGTGTTTTCATGGAGAGCGACAACATTAGACTTTTCTTCTCCTTAGGCAAACATGCGTCAGTCTTCCAAACGGAGACTTACGCTATCCTAATGGCCATGGACTATGTTGCGATGAACAGGTGGAGGGGGCGAAGTATCTGCGTCTGTAGCGATAGTCAGGCTGCGCTTAAGGCCTTGCACAACCCCTTAACCACCTCCAAAACAGTCCGTGAATGCAAGATCTCTCTGAATTCGGTCGGAAGGCTGAGTTCACTTAGACTTGTCTGGGTCCCGGGTCATAACGGGATCACGGGAAATGAGATCTCCGATGAACTTGCTAGACAACGCTCAGAGGGGGGCTTCTCAGGACCTGAACCAGCGATTTGTCTGCCTGCGTCCTCGGTCAGGGTTTCCATTGACGATTGGGTTTCCTTTGAACACAATCGCCGTTTTCATGACTCTCCAGAGTACAGACAGACTAAGCTAATTCTCCCCGACGTCCGTGAGAAATCTGCGGCATTCTTGTTGTCTCTCAACAGAAAAGACTGCAGACAGACCACTGGCGTTCTTACGGGACACTACGTTTTTGCCAAGCACCTTAAGGTGCTTGGCCTAAGCGATACTACCAACTGCGAAGGCTGTAGAGAAGGCGACGACACTGCGGAACATTTCCTCTGTGATTGTCCTGCTTTTGCTCGTATCAGGTGGCAGGTATTTGGTGCGGATATGGTGAGTGCTGTAAACCTAAGCTCCTTGTCATTGAAGCGCCTTCTCGTTTTTCTTAGAAAAACGAGTAAATTCCCACAGTAAAGCGTGGAGTGTCTGCCTGGTAGTACAATGGACCAGTATTGAGTCTGAGTGCTCCAGTGCAGAAAGCTTCACACACCCCGACAAAAAAAAAAAACAAAAAAAAAAGTTACTTTTGACTCTCTTCATAAATTACTACGATAGGCAATCAGATTTACCAACTTCGAGAATGTGATTCGAATGGGTTGGTACTCAGGCACCTTCTTATGCTTAACTCTATCAAATGTTAAATGCATTAGTACCGATCTGCCTCCTGACGCGAAGGGGAAAAAACCGGGGAAAAAACCGAATCCAAGGCGAAAAGCAAACAAATAACAATTCGTGGGCATGTGCTGTGGAAAGTCAAACAAAAAAGTTTAAGGGCGATCCCTCCTGTCCCACTCTCGTTCGTTTGCTGCTTGTTATGGGATGGTAGAGACAGCATCTGGCGGATAGCGGGTCGTGTTGCAGTTAACTTTGTTGGTGGGCGAAAAGAGGTTTTCGTTTTGGAAATATGTGCAGATCTTCGCTTTACAGCTTCGTTTAGGTAGCCTCGGAGTTTGTGCTTTGTTTGCTTGTCTTTTTTTATGTGTTGCATTATTAGAGTGGATGCATGCAACATCTTGGGTTAAGGAAGCATTTTTTCTCATAGTACGCCCATGTTTTAATATAGCTAATATAGGTAGTTAAGTTAAGTTTATTTCATCAATTACAATATATTTAGACTAGACACTGAATACAAAAGATTATATAATTGTTCAAGGGAAATATACAATATAACTAAATAAATATTACTATACCTAATGTGTGTTTTTCAAAACACACCAGTTTTTTTTTTGGACGTAGTGAAACACAGGTTAGCGTCAGCTTCGATTTAAAGAAGTTCAGACCAGCTGCGTATGACTAAGTGTCATTACTCTTTTTCCACCGCGGTTTCCCCGTATATGAACGTTGTGACGAAGTCTACCAACTTAAACCTCAATACGAACAATGTTCCAATCTGGACTTCAATTTCATCTGGCTTAAATTCTATGTCCGTAGCCAAATAATGCACTACGGAGTCTACGCCCGATGATGAAGCTACTGCTTCAAAACGCGTCGCGTTAGTAAAAAATAAAAATAAAAAGTTGTGACAATTACATATTAAAATATATAAAAAGATATTAAATAAAATAAAATATTTGTTTATTTTAATTATCACATTTGACATATAAAACACAACCGGAGACAAGAACAACAAAATGGATTACTGTTTCGTTTATAGAAGCCAAAATCTGGACAGACACTCAACTTATAATGATTCCGATGCATTGTCAGATTCCATCATACGAATTGATACCCTTCACCATCATACTGAAATCGTCAGAGCGAATTTCTCGTACTTCAACAACATAGTTAAAGAACAAACTCCTAAAAGAACCGTATGAATCGTATTAGAAACTACCTTTCAGACCATTCAATTCAAGTTGTTTTGAACGGTTATAAGTCTGCAGCTCGCCAAATAAATGCTGGTATTCCACAAGACTCCGTTTTGCCTCCGAGCATCTCATTTTAATAAATGATCTGTAACTTTTAATCTTTTTATAGCCAGTACCCTCAGCTTTTCATATTCATTTTCTGGGTCACGCCCCTCATCTTCGGGCATGGAAATGGAACGGCAACGTTTGTTAAGGTCATTAAGTTCCGATCTTGACAGCATAATTGAATAGGGTACAACCAAATAGGTAGAATTTAATGCTTAAAAAACACAATGCTCTCTTCTGTCATTAAAGCGAAACCTTAACAATCTGGCATTATAAATGAATCGCTGAAACCGAATGACTTTCCATTCTCGGTCAGAGACAAAAAGTCAGCAAAAGTTTTTTGAGCTTTGAAAAAGAAGGTTTTCAGTTCTGAAAAACTAATTACTCCACCTCCTTTGGGGTGTCGCCTTTGAAATTGAATTTCATCGTTTCTCAAATCGTAAAAATAATAATTGTATTCATCAGGTCCGCCCAAATTAAACTTTTTTTATCTGAAAAGACGACGGTATGCAACTCTCGACTCCTGTGACTTATTGTACAGCCAATGCGTTAAATTTTGCGCGCAGCGTTCAATGGTGGTTTCTTTTTCAATTTTCGTTGTCTAGTATGGTTGGCCGGCTGTAAAACGCGATGAACAGTTAATCTACTACCTTCAATGCCCTATTTCTGCCTTGGTTTAACTTACGGAAAGTCTTGAATCTAAAGCAGCTCTCAGTATCGCCCGTTGATCATGACTTGCTGTTGCTTTGCTTACTCTTCTTGTCTAGTTTTTTTTATATGGTTCTCAGGGTTCTTAAGATAGCTATGAACAACAGTTAGTCGTCTTCCAACCTTACCGGCTATGAAACGGATAGATTTTCCTTGTAAGCTAGAGTTTAGCAAATTTTCTCCTTGGTAAATTAATTTCTTTTACACATAGTTGTTGTTTCTATAAAGTTAGGTTTTCACCCAGGGACTCTTACGCTGTAAATGCTTTTATATTTAATTTAAAATATGATAACAGGTAGATTAAGCTACTGTTCATTATCAAGTGAGACGACAAAAAAAACTAATTTTATGACTCTATTGGGAAAAACATCATACAACAAAGATCGCAAAGAACAGATGAGTTTTCTCAGTCAAGTAATTGGAACATCTAATAACACTATGAAAAGTGCATCGAAAAGGAAAAGTTACCATTAAAATCGGCCAGTTTCCCCAATACTCTGTAATACCATCTACCTACATCAAAATGATTTAAACAACGGTTCCGAAGCAAAAAACAAAAATTCTCCAGAACCCGGTAAAACTACCGATAATCGGCGGGCGGCGTTGCAGATGCGTTTTAATAAGTGGCACTGGGTCCGCTCGCATTCACTGTGCTGCTTATTGTGATGACCACGCTCTCTCGTTCCTCTCGGCAGAGCTGCCTCATCATGCTTATGATGAGGCTATATCCCAGGCTTCGCTCGTCGTCAACATGAATATCTACAATAAGTTCACTCGCTGTCACTTGCCCGCCAATTTTCATTTCCAGGAAGCTCCTAGCAGCCGTGAATATACGGCATTCCGACGGGGCGTGCTCAGCATTAGATTTTGCCTTCACAGTACGGGCAGTAGGGACGTCCACGTGCTTGTATTTAAATAGTTACTCACGAAAACATCCACGCCCCGACAAGAACTGTGTCACGTTGAAATTTACTTCGACATGTTTTCTACGGTGCAGGGAAATAACTTCACGGGCAATAACTTCACCTAGAGTGGGCAATAACTTCACTTTTTTTTTGTGAAGTTATTGCCCACTGATGGTGAGCAATAACTTCACCGTAAATTTTGTGAAGATATTTCCCACCTTTAATTTGAATTTGTCTATTATAACTAAAGACCCCTGCACCCACCCCAAATCAAACAATGCCCCCAAGCAGGGGGGTTGCAGGGGGCAGCATGCCCCCCCCCCCCCATATGCACTGCACTGTTTATGGGATTAGTTGCGAAACCGCAAGTAGATTCCATAAACAGTTCAATAGCTATGGGGGGCCATGCTACCCCCCTGCAACCGCTTGCTTGGGGTCACTGTTTGATTTGGAGTAGGTGCGAGGTACGGTTCTTGAATTATCATAAAATGTTGAGAGAAGTGGTGGGCAATAAGTTCACAAAAAAATGAAACTATTGCCCACTAGAGGTGAAGTTATTGCCCGTGAAGTTATTTCCCTGCACCGTTTTCTACAGATCCATTCGTGTTGTGGATCAGCATATGCGTCCATCTTCATTTGGGTTAATTGTTCCACCTGTGTTTACATTCTGTATTTAGGGCCTCGTTGATGTTTCTTATGCCTTCCGGTTAGTACTCGCTAAGAGCCGCGGATTTTTTCTGGTTCGATGGGCATTCGGCCAGAGATAACCCTGATCGCTTCCCCTGACACGGTTCTGAAGGCGCAGCATACTCCAAGTGATGCAATTCCATGCCCCGAGTTTATAATGCTCATATAGGTTTTCTAATCGGTCGCTGATGCGCATATAGGGGACACGTACATCAAGGTCGACTTGCTCACCGCAGCTGGTAGGCTTCTGATTGGCTGGCATGGTCCTCCAACTTTTGGCATTAGCCTCGAAAGTGCACTGCCCGTGAGGCTCTTTGACCTGCGTACTTCATGGGCTCTCTTTAGTCGAGCCTGTGATCCAGTATCATTCAGAGGTACTTAATGCTGTATGGTTAGACAATCTATATTTTTCCTGCTACTTAAAAGCAATGCGTCCGTCCTATGGTCTGCCAGTGAAAGACCGGGTCCTTGTAGA
Organism: Portevinia maculata; assembly: GCA_949715645.1. Classification (NCBI taxonomy): domain Eukaryota; kingdom Metazoa; phylum Arthropoda; class Insecta; order Diptera; family Syrphidae; genus Portevinia; species Portevinia maculata. The sequence goes on along the minus strand of OX454528.1, from coordinate 46,232,556 downwards.
CATACCTTCACATTTCTTATGCTCTAATTTCATTTTCCAGACACTTGGTCTAACGGTTTTCCTACTGTGATGACTGCAATGTCATTGACTCCGCTCGGTCTTGCTGCTCTCAATATCACATCATACATTATGTTCCATGGAACAGGTATTAGTACTGAACAGGACCAGGTAGTCAGGAATGTGTAGTTTGCCTAACGCTCTCACTATACTGCTCCAGTCGGCTGAGTTGAATGCGTTTTTAATATCGAATGTTACGACGGCACATTGCTTTTTCTCCCTCTATCTGTCCTGCGATTATGGTGTTTCTCTTTTTTCTGAAACCGTACTATAGGTCCGAGAGACCAAAGTTTTAAAGTGCAGCTGGGTCTGCATATAATTAAGCTAGCGCTATTTATTAATTATTCCATCGCGTCATTCCTATTATACCTCAAACCACATACCAACTACTAGGTTTGTATACCCTATTCTAAGGGTATATTAATTTTGACGCAAGGTTTGTAAGATACGAGTACCTTAATAATATTTTTATTTTTTTATTTTTTTATTTTTTTTAAAAAAAGGAAATCCAAATCCCAGAACACTCAGATTCGGTAACGATCCATTGTACTACCAGGCAGAAATCCTTCTTTTGATGTAGAGGCATGTGAATGGGTGGCGTATGTTGTTGTTCCCCATGGGGATTGAACCTGCGCCGCACGGGTCACAAGCCAACACACTAACCTCTACACCGTCGCCACCCTCCCGAAGACATAAGTCCCGAATTAATTTTTCGGGACTTATGTCCTATTTAAGTGGGCCTTATGACTCACTTAAGTGGGACATAAGTCCCGAAAAATTAATTCGGGACTTATGTCCCACTATACCGGTGCCGTGAAATAAGGCCTTACGTAATAAGGCCAATTTGCAGGGGTATTGCACTCTTTATACAATCTACTTGCGATTTCGCAACTAATCCCATTAAACAGTGCAATGCATATGGGTGGCATGCTGCCCCTCTGCCACCCCCCTGCTTGGGGTAACTGCTTGATTTGGAATAGGTGCGAGGTACGGTTCTTCAATTTTTTTCTCGTTAATTATGTTTTACCTATTAATTTATGAACGTTAATAAAATATAAAATATTTCCAACTGTTTGTTTCATCCGGGACTTGTGTCCCATTTTCAACGATAAAAATTCGTTACTTATGCCCCACTTAAGTGGGTTATAAGTCCCGAAAAATTAATTCGGGACTTATGTCTTCGGGTGTTATGTCCCTGCGCCACCTTAATATTGTCCGTATACCCCTAAAAGTTATTATATTTATGATCAGCATCGATAGTAATGTCGATCTAGCCATGTCCGTCCGTTCGTCCGTCTGTCGGCAAAAATTAGGCCTTTAAACTGGACCTAGAGAGCTGAATTTAACCATATACTCTCTAGGGGCCCGAAATAATCAAGTTTAAGAATTTTTGAAACACGCCCACAAACTCAAAAAAAATTAATCGAAAAAATCGAATTTTAACCTAGAAAGCTGAAATTTTGTACCTTATCTTTGACTCCTAAAACTGCTCTGGAGATAAAATTTCTAAAATCCGCCCAGTTTTAATTAAATAAAACAATTTTATTGAAAAGTCAAAGTTTAAGCTAGGAATCTGAAAGTTATGATATAGACTCTCTAGGTACACTTTATACTTATGAATAAATATTTTTTAAATCCGCCTACTGACACGCCCACAATTAAATAAAACAATTTTATTGAAAAACTAAAGTTTGAGCTAGGGAGCTGAAATTTATAATATAGACTACTCTAGGTGTCTGATAGGAATAAGAATAGGATATCCAACAGTTCGCCCAAGCGGACTGTAGCCCGTCCCTATGTTTTTTGTTAAGTTTTCGCCTGCGTAATCTTGATATCATAATCTTTCTGGGATTTAATTGAAGTGAAGGTGTGACTGCCGGTCGGAACTATTCTTTTATTCACTTCACAAACGCAATTCGAGTGGAATTTGGACCGTGAAAGGTCAGCAAATCATATTGCTGCATATATTGCTGGCTAAATTGGGCGTTCCTTCCCAGACTTTCAGCGCCGTTTTAAGTGAGTGAAGTTCTGTCCCTTAGACATGTGCGTTGTTGGCGAGCAAAGGCACGAGGCGACGAGAATTTAGACGGTCAATTTAGATTAAGGTCTCGCACTCGCGGGCTGGTCGGCTAAATTCCCTAACACCTGCACGTTCGTCGGGAGTATTCTTACATGGCAGACAGTAATCGTCTCAGACACAGTGTGGCTAGATCACGAAATTCAAATACAGCACGAGAGCGTTGCCGACAGTTATCAACTCCACCTATGCTATCGATCGTTACGAGCCTGCCAAATCCCATCGAAAAACTAAAGGCCATGTGATGATCATCGCAGCATTATAAAAAGGGGTTATTTGCGAACAACGACAAAATTATCTGGAACCTCTGTACCGTCCCTTCGTCATATCATGAAGGAGCATGAGGAAGCAGCGGTATAATATTATGAAGAGACATTCCCTCAGAAAGAAGGAAAAAAATACAAGTAAAATTTATTATCACACGTACCATACATTTATATTTTATTTATATTTAATTCCTCCGGCTGAGAAGAACTTATCCAAATATAAAAAAGGCCAGGTATTCTAGACAGGCGTGTAGAATTAAGACAAAAAAGTGAAAACAAATGGAATTATCGCCCATAGATTTAAAAGACTTTTTAAAAACTTTAAAATTGAATTTGTAGAATACATTCGTTGAATCGTAGCCAGAAGGCGGTACTTAGGCTTTGTAATTGAATGTAATTAATCTGGTCATATAGGCCTGCGTACATCTAATTGAACGTGTATCTCCTGATACCGCGTAAAAAGAAAAAAGAAAAACAAAATATAAACGAAAAATTTAAATAAATAAGAAAACAAACAAAGTTAGTTGATTTAAGTGAATTGCGAACTGTGATCTAAGGGGTGTGTGAACTAAAGGATGTGTGCCTGTGCACACAGCGTCGAGGAACAATCTATTTTTGTAGATCGTAAACTTGGAGAGTAAGGAACGGGTGAAATCGCCCTAATAATTTGGAGTCAATAAATGCATTTACAAAATACCCTGTACAAGTGTACATACAAGCAGTTTTCATTTTTTTTGATTTTTTTTGTCTCGATAGAGATGTTCTAATGGAGATACGATGAAAGGTGAGCTCGGGAAGATGGGATAGTATCACACAATAGGAAAATGGGTGAAACACGGTTTACGGCTAGTGGTCATTGACAAGTGAAAATCGGGAAGTTGATAACGACATAATGATACGAGTAGCAGTGTCCATATTATGGTATAACGGTTAACATTTTCAAGAGTGAAATGCAACTGGCTATTTCGTTTGAGCACTTATGGTGGAAGTAACGAAAAAATAACGAAAGACAGACAACATTACGACGATGACTAAGAGAGTCAATCGATCTCGCGATGTCTTGGTCGCCGATGTGTTTTATCGTGCGTTTTTAGATCAGATCAAATATGAGCGTTGTTTTCGACTTTCGGGCGGGTAAACGACTTATAAATTGTAGCCAAATCAGAAGGCTTAAAATAATTCTTACATCGCTTAAGGAAGCCTAGACATTTCGCAGAGTTCTTGGCGACATCGAATTAGTGGTCATTCCAACGGAGGTTGTCATTAAGATACATACCGAGAATGGAAAGTCTTTCGGTTTCAGGGATACCTGTGTCATTCATGGCTAGGGGCAGACTGTTAAGGTTTTGCTTTAATGGCAGAAGAGAGCATTGTGTTTCGGAAACATTAAATGTCATCCTCTTGGTTGTAGATACTCTATTGAATGATGCTGTCAAGATCGGAACTTAATGAGCTTAACATACGTTGCCGTTCCAGTTCCACGCCCGAAGATGAGTGGCGTGACGCAGGAAATGAATATGAAAAGCTAAGGGAACTGTCATCAGCGAAGGAATGGATTGGATTTGAAGTATTTGGTGAGTTGCGGACTTGAAACTGTCCAAAACAACTTCAATTGAGCGGTTCAAAAGGTGATTTCTAATCCATTGAAGAAGAATTTCATTGATTTCGGTTAGATATGTCACCAAATCACCAGTGCACCTGTTGCTGCGAAATCCATACTGCCGGTTATTAAGAAGTTTTCGGTATTCAAGATATTTCATTAGCTGCAAAGTGTTGCAAGCAGATTAGCTTTATCTAGAGAGCTGACAGCTGGAATGCCATTGTCAAATGAGTGTCGGGATAGATGACGTCGCCGAATTCTTAATGTTTTTAACAAAACACCAAAAGCTTTTACTACCCGTGGAACTTTGTAGTGTTTTTTGCCTCATGGCATTGCAGTCATTTCTGGCTCGTTTAAGCTTTTTCCGGTTTTTCGCAGATTGGTTGGCCTTATAAGACCGAAAGCTTACCTCTTTTAACCGGATAGATTCTCATTAAGTCTTATGTCACAACTTTATTAAACTTGTTGCATTTCGAATCGCCACTTTTTGAATGTGTATGTGGGGAGGTGTTTATCCTGTTAGTGCCTCAATGGCAGCTGTTGGGGCGGCTGTTGGGTAAGCACTCAAGCCTTTGTACCTCTTTGAGCTTTTCTATTGCGATCTTTTGGGTAAATTTTGTCAACTATACTATCGAGGCGTATGTAATTATGGGTGTTATCATCACTGTGTAGATCCAGTGGACGGTCTTTGGAGAGATTCTACCGTACGTGCGGGGACAGGCCCATAAAGCTCTAGTAGCAATGACGGCCTTACTTTGATTTATGGAAAGATTTTCCCTGATGCACCAGTCTAGGGCTATCTTAAGAACATTTAGTATTAGTAATGTGACTTCATTTGAGTCTTTGCAACTAACAATGATGACATCGGCGTACCCAATTGTGCTTAAGCCTTAATTGCCCAAAGGCCACAGTATACGGTGCAGGGACATATTAGTCCCCGGGACATAAGTCCCAACTTTTTCTTTTGGGACCTATGTGCCACACCATCGGAACATATGTTCCAAAATATTTTGTCGAAGATGGGACATAAGTCACAAATTTTAGGAGAGATCTCTAATCTCAGCAGCAGGATAGGTTTATTGACTTCTATTACGAAGGCTCTGTTCGAAATCGGTTGTAAAGGAAGCGGAACGAAAATGGAACATGTTTGCTTTAATAAACTGAAACATGTGTACATATATTTCCTCCGACTGACTACTCATTAGCGGTGCCGTGAAATAACACCAAACGAAAAAAGGCCATATTTGAATATATAGCCATATTTCACTGTGCAGTAGTGAAATAAAGCCATATTTCAATATATGTCATTTGTTCGCTTTCTGAAAGTGAAATAAGGCCATACGAATTCATTTACCCAAAGTGCAGTAAGGCCAAGTGCTAAAGTGAGACATAAGTCCCAAAAGAAAAAGTTGGGACTTATGTCCCGGTAACTTATGTCCCTGCGCCGAAATTATTCCTGATCAAGCAGTTATTGTACGACTTTCCAGCATTCCTTTGATCAATTTAAGAGTGGGTTTTTCGATATTCCTATAGTGCAAAGCATTTGATATGGACTCATATCCAGTATTGTCAAAAACTCCCTCTGTATTCAGAAATGCACAAAGTGCAATCTATTTGCACGTTTTTGATCTCTATTGTAGGTTTTAGCAGAGCACTTTCCTTGGATTTGCCCTTCTGGTAAGCATATTGATATGGGTGCAGAGAGCTGTTGATTAAGCATTCTCTGATGTAAAGGTCGATAATCCTTTCCATTGTTTGTATAGAAAAACGATGTCAAGCTTATAGGACGATATGATTTAGAAAATCCGATCGGTTTGTTTCACTGTTTAGGTATGAATACTACGTTTATGTGGTATGTATCGCCAGCTGAAGCTGAACCTTAATAAGCCGATCATCAAAGAACTAAAAACTACATTCCTTTTTGAATGAGGGCAGGAAAGATACCGTTTTTAGTACTTGACACTATGTCAGCCTTAAATTGTATTCAAATGCATACCTAATGGTGTCAATACTCTTGGACAAATTTTAGATCTTCTTTTTGTCGATGAAACCTAAATGTATCTTTAACCTTTGTATATAGACTTTATAGTATTATCATAACAGCGAGTTTTTTATTTTATACTCAAGTTGGTAGATGGCGTTTTGAAGGTTTGTGTCTTAAATTTTGCGGTCACCATTTTTTTACACACTTTGAAAAGGAAGAAAGGAAACCAAATAAACTTCCTTATCTTAAATAAATTTGTATGGATAATGGATCTCGCATTATCGACTTTCTGGTCATGCAATATGATTTTCATTCTTATGGAAGTGTAAGTATGTATTTATTTTCCTGTGTAACAGCCGAATACTTTTGATGATTTGCAATGTTGCCTTCGCTTCGGCAATTAGTATGTTTGACGAGAGGGAGATGATGGAAAAATAAGAAATCTGGCTTCTTCGTCTGCGAGTAATGTATGATGGAAAAGGCGATTCGTTTGAAAGGAAAAATTGAATAAAATTTGATTTAGGTATTTTTCATCAAATGAGATATTATGAGTTTGTCGCATTTTAGACTCTCACTGTTTCGGTTATATCTTGTTGCAAAAGGTACCGATTTCTATATTTTTTTTCGTAATTGATTTAGAAATATTCGATCTAATTTATAAATCATTGACATAATTTATTTTTTGTCAGTATTGTGCCATGCCGCACCACCACTTCTTGGTCAATATGTATCTATACGATGAATATTTATATGGATAGTAAGAATTTTCGTTGTTTTCCATGGAGCTAGATTGCTAAATTCCATGAACGACATATTTTATAGGAGTATTGCGCAAGTTTATTTATCTTTAAACAACATGTAAAATTGTTGGTATATATTTTAAAGTCCATGTACCTTTTCAAGGTCACATTGAGGAAGGTCACTTGTTGGTATTTTTTGCTTAATGAAGGCTGCTTGCTTGTTTCTCTTTTGCAATAAACATGCTCTAACATTAGATATACTTCGAGGCATTAAGAACGTCACTACACAGATTATGCTGGCTTACTCTAGAGCTTTTAGCTAAGCTCCAGCAAATGTAGAGTGTTCTATTGTGTCTCTTGGCAGTTCAAGTTGAGTATGATTTTCATTAGTAAGTAAGTAGTAATTGTAATCCGCGTTGCTACTATTGAATATCAGAAAGAGTGGAACTGTTTTTTGTATTCATATTGGTCTAATTTTATTCGTGACAGGATAAGTGTGCATATGAATATTTTTGCAATATATAAATCCTTATTAGTCCATTGTCTGGTAGTTATAAACCTGAATTATGTTGATACTGTGTTACCTCTAGTTGTCAATTATATAAGTCTTGTTCGTATTGTGTGCATTGATTTGCACAGTCCGTCTGTTTACCAAGATAGATATCTTGCTCTTAAGCATATTGTATCTAATCTTATCAAATTTAATGTCTAATTTAATACCGAATTTAGCATATTGAAAGTTAAAAACTTTTGAAGTTTTAATTAAACTCCGTAATTTCCTATTTTGAATAATAGAGTTCCAAATACACGTTCTAGAGGAAGACCAAGTTATTTGAGAAATTCGTCCACTTTTCGAAATATAACTCCCCGTTCAGGAGCAATGGAATCCAGGCCAATAGACGACTAACTATGGGGCTACTGTAGGCTTAAGCCAGGATACGATTTTACCACAACTGGTAGATAACCCTCCTGCCTGCAGCAATCCAATCCGGTCAGTCAAGTAACCACAATAGTGATGATAATAATAAACGACGAGATATTAATGAACATCGTCCACCTGTTCAAGAAGAGGCCACAGAAATTACAGCTATTACGTCAGCATTTGAACGCATAGTCGAGGCAAACCAACGAGTTGCAGTCTATTAGAGTTACCGTAGTTGGAAGATTGGGCAATTTGAAATCAAATAGGTACTCCCAATGTAAATCCTACGAGACCCTCGTACGCTCGTTCTGACTTCATTTTTTTTTTTTAAAAATACTTCGTTTCCGACCCAACGCATACAAGCACCACCAATAAGTCAACAAACTTCTTCAGTAAGTTCAGTTTGTAAAATTGAAAATTGGCAAATTTTATTTGACGAGTCCGAAAATATCCACGATTTTCTTTTTAAGTGGAAACCCTTAAGGATCGTTCGCAATGTAGCTAGGAACATGTACTCGCAAATTTTCATGTCCTTTCACAAAGCCACTAAATAACCCAATGTCAGTTGTTCATGAATACCCGCAGCTATTATGACAAGCTGAGCACTCGCTCGTACACACACTATAACTTGTCTTATCTTATTTTATCTCTGCCTCAATTAATATTTTGTCACATGCAAATATGGTTTATAAACCATTTGGGAATCCTCAGTGCTGAAATGCGAATCTCCTTCATCGATGTGAACATACACACCAATTTTATTGAATACAAAGAAACAAGTTACAGGTGACTGTGATGGTCTAATTGCAATATGCCATAACCTACCCCAAACTTTCATCGAAGTCAACAAATAATAGGTATACCATCAATCTACTCGATGAGAATTTTCCCACCTTTCTTTATCCACCATCGCCCATACCATTAAATATGAATATCCATTTTTCACTTGCAAATATGAATTATAAAAAAATCATTTGAGAATACTCACCGCTGAAATGCGACTATCCTTCAATGATCATACACATACATACCAATCGTGTAAAATACCAGAAAACATAACCTACCACAAACTTCCATCAGAGCAAACAAATAATATGGCATAAGTCTACCCGATAATAATTCCTTCACCTTTCCGCCCTACCGTCAACCACAAACGCTGCCTGTGTCATCTTCGTTCTCATATACGTCGTCATGAAGGAGAACAAAAAATCAGCTGTTTGTGCAAAACCAAATAAAAATATTCTGCTGATGCTTCCATTAGAGCCAACAAATAAAATACGATAAATCTACCCGATGAGAATGTCCGCTAAATCAAACATCAGCCACCATCGGCATCGGTAGTCGCTACCTGAATGATCTTCATTCTCATATTCCCATTCAGGAGATTGGAGCAAAACAAAAATAAACCCATATAATGTGCATAAACTATCACCATTTGTTTTGGCCCAAAGCGCACAGGTGGCTTATCGTCGTATACACGAAGTGAGAATACTATCGAGTCTGTATACATACAATGCTTTAAATGAAGAAACGTTTCAATTAATTAAATCATCATTAAAATGATGTACACCATATTGAATAAGGGATAATGGAAATTATACATATATATAAGGCTGAATTCGTCGTTATCAATAATTATCTGAATAATATCAACTGGAATTTGATTTTATATTATCGAGACCTATCCAGAAACTATGAACATTTTCCTTAAGTTTTTTATAATGCTTTGTCCAGTTTTGTGCCCGTTAAACGTATGAAAATGATATATAAACCTGCTTTGTTTAATAAAAGTTGTCGGCTTTTAAAAAATGCAATTATGAAAATGCCACCGGAGAATATTCCTGCGATATTTATAAATCTAATCTGGCAAAGCCGCTGCAAATTATTATTAATCTGTCTCTTAGACAGACAAGCAATTTGCAGTTAACTATAGACATACAACAAAACCTCAGTTAATACCAAAAGATTTTGAGTCATCGCACCTTTTCGATATGGATTTGCAAGTGCAAAATCTAATTCAACTAATCTTTGACGAATTTCAGTGTTAATGCAATGGAAAAAGAAAGTCAAGTATATGTTTTTTATACTGATTTCTCAAAGGCGTTCGAAAGAGTTAACCACATAGAACTGCATCCATAGTTATTTCAGAAATCGTAATTGGTTTAATAACCTCTAAACAAATTTCAAATGAATCGGGAGTACCTCAAGGCAGTCATCTGTGTCCACTTCTGTTCTTGCTGATTGTGATTAGCTTACCTCATTGCATTCATTATTCATCATGTTTGCAGATGGCTTGAAGTTATATAATAAGAGTTTAATAAAAGAATCTATTCAGGACTGCACCCAACTTCAAATTGATTAAGACTTAGCTTTTACCGATTATGGCTTAATTCACCTTTTTAATCGTGAATGTTATAGCCAAGTTTGTGGTCAGATCAATTAATTGAAAGTTATTATACCTTATTGACCGCAAAAATCGTAATAAAAAGAAGTAAAAACTAAAAACAAAAACGAAAAACTTTTATGTTTGAAAAAATTCTTTTTTATTTAGCACGTATGCAGCTTAATTAGACTGCGCCTTTGCCATCGTACCAAACTCGGTCTACTTTAATAAGCATAAGAACTCTTGAAGCCAGAAGGATTTATTTTCTAATTTCGTTCGCGAGATATGTAATTACGGGTAATATAAATTCCCTCCTATACTAACGTTACTAAGACTTAAACTATTAACTGTAAAGACCATGCATTAGGATGTAAGATGTCACTTAAAAATAATTTGAATCACATCTTGATTTCTTCCTGCAACACAGCTACACTTTTTCGTATGATTTTCGTCAGCGATTTCGTATGATTTTAGAGAAATTGGAGTGCTTCCATGCTTGCCGACTACTCACGTTCTCACGATAACTGTCTGTATCACATCTACGGAGATAGATAGGATGTTATGGCCGAAACCATGTCGTTCGATTGTTTTGATTTTACGTGATTTTACCCATGTAGACTTTTGATCAGAACAACTTTCTAATTGATACTTAAAATAAATCAAAAAATTCTAGGCTGACAGGAAATCCATTCCAAAACGCCAGTCATTTGAAAATAATCGTCAATTATTTAATTTCCATGAAAGCAGCTCTTAATTGCATTGCCCTTTTAAATGTATTCGTATCACCATTGTTTCGTCTGTTGTGAAATCACTTTCAAAACAAATTAAAATAAAGTGTATTTACTAACAAAATTTAATTATATCCAGTTACAGATAAAGTTTTGATAATCTTCTTGTTATATGTTTCCAGAGAGCCGGGTTTACCGCCCTTGGGTTGGGAATGCTCATTTCGTGTGCATTCGGATTCGTTTTTGGTCTAATTCTGGGAACAACAGACATGCCCTGGGGATTCAATGATTGGCCAACAGAGGAAATGCGTGGCAGGTACTGTATGTAATATTATCTATGTACGTGCATTTAAGTTTTGGCTTAGAAACTTTTAATTGTACTCTGACAGTGGCCAAAAGTCTGCTTACTATCAACAGAAAAGTGTGTACCAACATATCTACTATACATACGAGTATATACTAGGAATATATTTCAAAACCTCAAAGTTGTCCTTTGAAATCGTTACGAGAACTGCAACACTAAAACGTACATACAAAATTTGCAAACCAAAATTTGTAACGCAAATAGACTTGCAATGATATGGTAATAGTATGAATTTGAATTTTGAGAGGGATTGTCCTTTGCAATTTATTCGTGTAGGAAGTTGTGTTTCGAACATTGGTAGGCATTTGAATTCAACACTGACTGTAGTAAATGTGGTTTCATTCTAGAACTGCTTTCTATTAATACAAACGAAGTCATAGTCTTTTTCTGACATAATCAAACCACTAAACCATGCGCTTCAAATGCGTTCTCCATTAACCAAAAATAAAGAGGTTCTACATCCATCTTAAGTTTATCCAAAGAAAATGACAGTTATAATCTTATAATCAATTATCGCCAACGCAAACGAAGAAATTGAAATTGGAAATACAGGACAAAAATGGCATATATAATTCAGAGTCAGTGTCAGTTATAATACCACTTTGTGTTTTGCCTCCATGTGTGACAGTTGCCTTTTTCATCCGATTCTACCTCAGACACACAAAGCTCGATGATAGTTAAAATATCGATAAATTAGAATAAATAGCGTCATAAGTACCGTTCGTTTAGATTCCCAGAGACCAGATAGTAAATTTACATTTAAAGGATTTGCCTTGTTTCATTTAGAGCAATAGGGTATTGGCTAAAAAGGATGAAACCGGGTCAATTTAATAAATGGCAGACCATTAATTGAAATTTATGTGTATATGGCTTTTGAATGCCCATAAGCATTTACTACAATTTAGTATCGATTTATGATGCATTGAAAGCAAATTAAAAATAAACACATTGATAAATACTCAAATTGCCGGACATTACTACATCAATGAATTATAATTAAAAAAGAATACATCCGTTTCGTTTTATTTATAATGAAATAAAATAATTAATCATTAATAACCGTTACGTATAATTGGGTACTTGTATTGTTTATGTTTGAGTGATTGCATTCCATGCAAATTTAATTAGGCGTTAACAGCTTAATGATTTTTTTTTTATTTTAATTTCATAGCCATAGTCATTGAAATATTTACGCATGGAAAGCGATTTTTACATTAATGGTTTACCAGCAAAACCACCCAGCTTTGCTTGTGTGCATTTTTGTAATATGAATACAAAATTAATTGCAATATAAATATATACTATACATTTGTGTATGTACGAGTATTTTAGCAAATCAATTAAAGTTACTAAGAAGCAATCCTCACCTAAACTTATTCCCACTGCACATTTTAGGGGCGTTTAGGTTTTGTAGGAGCATAACAGGTACCTACTCTTATTTAAGGCATGCCTTGCGAATTAAGTGTATATAGGCCTTTCCAGTTTTCTGCCCCTGGCATAAATTCTACACTGTTTTTGACATTATTATATTTCTTGACTTATATCCAACGATTTGATTGAATAATTTTTTTTTCTATAAAAGGCGTTGGTGTCATTAGATATTCATTAATTGTTAAAAATGTTTTGGATTCAACCAATAAAATCGGGTGATAAATATTGCATTTGTCATTCATCATGGAAACATTTTAAAATTGTAAAAGTAGATGTAGTTAATAGTAGCTTATCAGTTTATCTGACTCCAGAGGATGGCAATAAATGTTTGTTGTTGAAAATGTGTAGAGGAGATCCAGTACCTGGAAATTTATCATCAATATTGTACCAATTTAATGTTAATGAACATCTTAGAATTGATGTGGTCGGTGGTACAATTACATTAGTAGGGCTCACAGCCGATGGTTTTCATCCCCGGAGAATTATAAACTATTTTAATGAGCTGTGTGTATTTAATGACTTTGACAATGATCTAAGTGATATTGATAAGGAGGATATAAAATTGTTGAACAAACTAAGTACTTAAAGCAATATGCAGTGATATTAACTGAATAGTATCCGCTTTTTTATTGTTCGGAAAGGATGGTGGACACAAGTTCTAATCATCTTATAAAGCAAATTTCTAATTTTTTAATAGATAAGAGGGAAATTTTGTTGGATGGGCATTACAAGGAGATTTAAAATTGCTACATAAAATTATGTGAAAATACCGACGAATCTCCTATTATTTCTAAGTATGGATGCCATTTTTCAACATACAGCTGGTCATCAGATACATGTCAAGTCGGACCCAACACTTGCAGCTGTTACATGTTGAAAAGTAGAATAATGCAAACAAAGAAAACAATATCATTATATAACAGAATAAATAAAAGGTGTTAATTCAAAGAAATTTGTTTTAGTTTCAATTTAACTTTTCGCAGGTGTGGTCATCTTTTCACAGAATCAAACAAAATGCATAAATTTATATTGCTGGTAATCTATCTATCATTGGGTGTATTACAAGCTATCCCAATACCATTAAATCTAACAGCACAAGATGATAATAAAGGAAATTTGGAATTTTCTTTATTGCTACCTAGTAATGCTACTTTGAAAATTGATTTGTTCTTTCAATTGATGAAGATCAGTGAGAACGTACAGCAACAAAATGAAAATAATCAAACAACAACAACAACAACAACAACAGAAAAACCTGAAGCAAAATATTTTACTGTCAAAGAGGCCATAGAAGCATTTAGGCAAGATTTGCTGAGAAAAGAAATGGACTTTTTGAATTTTAGTATCCAGATGCTGCATGGTTTCTTCGATATCTCCCAAACCAGTACAAGGAATAATAATTGAAAGTGAAAATATTTTGTACAGACATTTTAAGTTAGAATATGAACAGTTAGATCTAACAATACGTTGCTCTTATGATAGTAATTATAAGAAACGTACATTGGCAATATCTTGCTATGAATATCGTGAATATTCCACTGAAAGAATTACGAGTAATGATGAAATTGAATTATTTACAACACAAGACACAACGTTCCGTTCCGATATTGAATTGATCGATGTTAAAAAGTATAAACAAACATATGATATGACAATTTCATAGAGTGTGAAATGATTTCCATTAGAGTTGAGATTTAATGCAAACAAAGAATGGAGCAAGGAATCAGTTTCAGTACGAGAAGGATGGATACAGATAAGATTGAAATGAAAAATACAACACTTAGGAAAGCTGCAGTATGCGGTCATATTTAAGAAAATAATCATCTAATTGTTCATCAAACGATGTATATAAAAATGAAATAAAGAAAACTATTTGTTTATTTTAAATTGATTATTGTTTATTTTTTTGTTTTTTGTAGAGAAATTTCAGACACAAGAAGATGAAATAAAACATTTTGCCTGCAAACAACAGACACGCCTTCACGGTCATTGCAATATCACCATGCTACAAATTCGAGACGATACTAACCTAGTGCGCCGATTACAAAGGATAAAACCATTTGAATTAGCGCAATAAGATGTAACCGCGTGCTTATGGCGGTATTAGCAGGTGCCTCCACTGGGAAGCTGCCTGCCAAACGCGTAATTTACAGTTTAAATAAAACTACTAGATAGGAATAACCTAGTTGTAGTATGCAGGTTTCGAAGGGAGGTGGTTTTTGTTTTCTTATCTTAAGTGAGGAAGAGTCGCATGTACGATTTTCCACCTACCCCTATTATTCGTCCGAGCCTAGTTCTGGTTCCAAGTCTCGTGCTTTTAACCAGGATAGGTAACTCTCAGCTTGCTGAGAGTAACGATAATATTACTATGGCTTGGGAGTAATATTAGAAACTCTATATAAAAAAAAAAAAAAAAAAAAAAATTTTTAGGAATTTCATCTAATTTATATCCAGGTTTAAAATTTAACGAAAACTGATGAAGGGTGTGCGCTGGTGCATTATTAATATATGTACCTGCTACAATGTTACATTCAATACGTACTGCATTGACTTTTGTTATGTTGATAGGCAAGTCTGATTCATAATCCACTCCTACTTTTAATTTTCTCTTACTGAAACCAATTAATGAACCAATTGTTCGATTTGCACTAAAATCGATATCATCACTACAGTAAATTTCGGTTTTCAATGTATTGTAATTGGGTTCAATATAAAATTCTCCTTTTTTATTTATGCTTTCATACTTTTTCTGCAAGTATGTAGCTATATCTTCGAATTCATACGAGCCAACCGGAAGTTCAAGGATTTGGTTTTGCACATGAAACAAATTATTTTCCAAATCAACATTGGGTACAGTGTGATATGTATGGAAATCAACGAGACCACACTCGTAATCCCTATCCAAATCTATTGATGGAAAACAATTTGCTTCCAGATTGGATGTATTCCCAGGTAAAGTTAGCGTTATTGACATCTTAAGTGATAGTTGAACAATGAAATAGAAAACACATTTGAAAGATATTTTTATCAAAAATTATAACTTTATTTAAAAATGTATGTGTGTGTATATGTGTATATTACAGTATATCTTTTTTATTAATCCAAGAATTATGTTCGCTTGAAAATACTAACCATTTTACTAGAGCCTTGTTTCCTCTGGTATTGATAATTTTCTCAACAAAATAAGTATTTGGAAATCTGGTTTTCAACAGCTCATACTCATAGAATCCTCCCTTGATCGCATTGTCCTTATAGTCCTCCAAAATGTATGTAGTTGGATTAGTATTTTGAACTGTTTTGATTTTTAAAATTTCAGTCGTCCAATTTGGTGTGTAGCCTTTTTCAAAAATATGTTTATATTTACTGATTCGTACGCTGTCGCCCTTGTGAAACTTTGGTTTATTAAACATTTTCAAGTTGTTGTAAACGGTGTTTAATATTCTTTTTTCATTGGTAGAATTTACACTACTTGGTGACATTTTCATGGTTCGATGTTTTGTATTATTATATCTGTCAACCAATTGTTTGTAAATATCAATCCATTGATATGTTCCACGGTAACTGAACTCTTTCCACATTAGACCTTTAAACGTTCTGTTGAAACGTTCAACTATTGATGCCTTTACAATACTAAATGTTGAATAGTGATTAATATTGTACTGTCGCAATAGAGTTTGAAATTGTTTGTTGAAAAATTCTTTTCCATCAACGGTATGTAGATTTTTTGGTGAGCAGCGACGACGACGATGACGATGATGACCACGATGGCACCCCTCAAAAAATATGCTTTTCATCGCTTCACAGACATTAGTAGCAGTTTTAGTTTTAAGAGGTACAACCCAAGCAAATTTCGAAAATGTATCTATGACGGTGAGAAGAAAACGGTGACCTTTGTTGAATTTTGAATAGATGCCCATTTCTACTAGATCGGCTTGCCATAGATCATCTATCCATTCATTAGGTATTTTTACTATTATTTATTGAAGAATATTATAGATACACTCTTTAGTTCAAAGAACTAGTGTCGAATGTATCTTATCAAAAAATGTATTATTACATGTACTATAAAATGGTGGTAGTGGGGTGATTATGGTTATTGAAAAAACAAAATCTATATAATATTTATCAACATTTTTCAATTCAATTCTTAGCGTAAAACGTTGAGTAAGTTATTTATTTCAATTAAATTTAAATTAAAAAGCCATTTTTTAATCTCTCGACTGAAAAAAAGAAAATTACTAATGGTTCTTAATGCAAGTGGTAATTTATTATAAAGTCTTGGAGCTACAGATTTAAAAAGATTCAAAAAATGCGTTGTATTATGCGGTGGAATAACAGCCAAAAAACGTTCGTAGCTACGAAGTCCATGTGCGGTAGGATTACGATGAGGCAAGTACCACTTCTTAAAAAAAATATTCTCAGAACTTTATAGAAGTAAAGGTGCTTGAGCAGAAGTATCTTTGAGTTAAAAAAGAGCGAAAAGCTATTCTCCATACGTCCCTTTCTCCAAATAATTCGAATTATATGTTTCTGGACAACAATCAGAGATTGAATTTTATTACCGTGAGTACCGCCCCAGCAAACTAAACCATATTGTAACTTAGATTGTACCATGCCATAATAAACTGTTTCTAATAGTTTACGTGAACAAAAAAGTCTTAGATGATACATTATGCAAGAAGTTTTTATCAAGTATTTTCTAATTAAAGCGGTATGCTCACCCCAATTCAGTCCGCTATCAAACGCAAGTCCTAAATACTTAAAAACCGTAGTTCTTTCGATAATAAAACATTTGGGGGAGCAGCTTACATTAGAGTTATACGTATTAGAACAGCTTCTCTTGCAGCAAGTGTCAGCACTAAGTAGCATGTGTTGGCAATTATTGCTATGGTAGGTTACATTAGGAAATTCAACCACGTTATTCGAAAGATTAAAAAACATAATTTTAGTCTTATCACTTATGACTAGTTTATGCATACTGAACCAATGTCTGAGCTGTTCTAAGTCGTAGCAGATATTAGCAATTAGGTCTAGAACAGAATAATTAGAATATGAACAAGCAATGTCATCCGCAAACCCTGTCTGAATTCCTTTCAAGTTTAGACTGAAGATAGAATTAATATATACCAAGAAAAGAATGGGGCCAAGTACTGAACCTTGTGGTACTCCAATACGGATATCTAAGCTTTCACTGAATTTATCTACAAGTTGAATCACTTGTTTGCGGTTATTGAGATATGAGAAGAACCAGCGAAGCATGAAACCTCTGAATCCAGCTTTATTTAATTTCATTAGTAACAAGTCATGGTCCACTGTATCAAACGCTTTAGTTATATCAATATTAAGCGCAGCGGTATATTTTCTTTTATTTAGACTATCATAATTGAAGTTACAAAACTGTAAAAGGGCATCCTCAGTCGATTTACCTGCTCTAAAACCGTACTGGTTTGAACTAAAAAAGTGTTTTTTTTCTAAGAAAGCTACAACCCTGGTTTTTACTACTTTCTCAAAAAAATTTGAGAACACAGGAAGAAGGGATATAGGCCTGTAATTGTTCAAATTTTTGCTATCACCTTTTTTTAAAACAGGTATAACCTCAGCAATTTTTAAGGAATCAGGAAATATACCGCAATAAATACTTTTATTAAAAATATGAGGTAAAACATCAGCAATATTATATGAAACTTTTTTAATAAAATTGTTAGACCAACTATCTCTTGTCGCCGAGTTAGAACTGCTCAGCAGCTTTATTGTTTTAAACAATTCAAAAGAAGAGATTGGTTCGAAGAAGAAACTACATACTTCACTCCTTTCACTGCTGAAACAATCCTCCACACAAGGATTGGAAGTATTGTCGTACCCCGCTTCTGAAAGTGTTTTGGCGGCAACATTAGTAAAATATTCGTTAAAAGCATTTGCCATCTCTCCAGAATTTTGGATAACTCTATCTTTATAAATTATATTAGATGGTAGACTTAGAGGAACTCGTTTATTAAGAAGTTCATTCACAATTGCCCATTCTTTTTTTAAGTTGTCTTTGGCTAGTTGAAATTTATTGATGTAAAAGTTTTCCTTAAAGACCGGTACATCAGCGGCAACTTCTTTACACATTTTAATATAAAAATTACGAAGGTGAACGTTATTAGGATGTTTTTTACATTTTATTCGAAGTTTATTCTTTTTTTGTATTTTCAAAAGCAAGGTTTTTGACATCCATGGTTTAAGTCTCTTTAGTTTACTACATTTGTTTGATACAGTACCTAATACATGCAGAGACATGATCTTTGAAATTTTTTTTAAAAATATTAAACGCAGTAGAGGGGTTATTTTCAATGTTAACGTCCGTCCAGTTTTCTTGCAATAAAGAGGCGTTAAGAGATACAAAATTAATGGATTCAGCTCTTTCAAAAGGTGTATAATTATTTGTTTGTTTGGTCTTATCACAAAAGAAAAATAAACCTATCATGCAATGATCAGAGATCTTATAGTCAGATATGGAACTAATAAGGGATAGTTTAGAACTGCGATCAAGTCTTCCAAAAATATGATCAATGCAGGTACGCGTAAACTGAGTTAGCCTAGTAGGTTCAAGGAAACAAGTTTCCAGCCCAGAAAGAGGCGTTAAGAGATACAAAATTAATGGATTCAGCTCTTTCAAAAGGTGTATAATAATTTGTTTTTTTGGTGTTATCACAAAAGAAAAATAAGCCTATCATGCAATGATCAGAGATCTTATAGTCAGATATGGAACTAATAAGGGATAGTTTAGAACTGCGATCAAGTCTTCCAAAAATATGATCAATGCAGGTACGCGTAAACTGAGTTAGCCTAGTAGGTTCAAGGAAACAAGTTTCCAGCCCATTTGCCGACAATACGGAGATATAGTTAGACACAACAGAGGAATCACTTAAAATATCTAAATTCATATCACCTAGGATGAATAGATTCTTCGTCCTTTCGCAACTCAAAAGTGAGCTCAACTCCTCAACAAAAACTGTCTTACTCTTTTCATGCAGTCGATAAAAACACATGAAAATGAATTTCTGTGAATCAATAGTGCATGATATCTTAAGCATATCCGCAGTTTCCATATTATGATTACTGACCTCATAGTTTAATTTTTCATTTACGTAAACAGCTACTCCACCTGACGCATATGATTCATTACATTTAGCATGAAAATTAAACCCGGGTATACTATAAAGAGCTATTTCATGATCAAAAATCCAAATTTCAGAGAGAAAAATATAAAATCTGGCTTGTTAACAAATGACTCTAAATGAGCTAGGAATATATCAAAATTTTTGGTGAATGATAGAGAATTGTTTTTTCAAATTGACAGAATGGAAAACACTTTTAAATAATTCTTCATCAAACTTACAAAAAGGAGTAGCAAGATCAAAATTATTTTGCTGATCATGAATTAAATTAAACATAACAATTACTAATTGAAAAGGATATTAAGATATATTCTCTAAATCAGCAAAAGAACAAATTTTCAATGATTTATCACCCTCTCTTTTTTTCATTAAAATAACTGCCTTGCTAATCCACAAATAAGAAAATTGTTTCTCTATTTTAATTTGTTTTGCTCTATTATATACAGCTCTGTTATAGTTAGTAAGACTTTCATTAATATAAATTGGTTTAATTGCAAGATGTTGACCATAAAGACCCGTAGTTAATTTTGTTTTCTTTTTTTTGTTTAAGACACTCTGCTTTAAGTCCAACGTTCTAAATTTTATGCGTAACGCGCTTAATGATTTGGCTGATGTAGATGTTGAGTTAGGATGCGACTTTGTTGACATGGTCTTGACATAACAAGACTTAATGTCATCTGGATTTATGCTTTGACCTAATCCTTCTGACATAAGTTTGACAGCTGAGTCCAAAGCATTGTTGTTGTCAACATTAGGAACTCCAATAACATCAATACACTTTTCTAAAGATTTTTGCTGCAGGAAATTCAATGTATGTTGAAGATTATTTACCTTTGCAGATAATAATTTGTTTTCTTCTTGTAGTTGACTAATTTGCAACAATGCATTTGAATTCACGTTTTTCAGTGCGATGATTTCATTGTAGAGTACCTCAAGTGTGATAGCAGCTGGATAGTCGATGTTTATATCAGCAGATTGAGTTAATAAAGTGTTTGACGAAGACAGAGGCACCTCATCGTCAGCTGATTTTGCCTCTTCCTGCACTTGTTTCTCTTTATGAAGAGAGGACGGTGGTGAGCGCAACGATTTGCGCCTATCTTGCTAACAAGATACACAACCATAAGGAATGCTGTTCTTTTTCATATATACACTATCACTTTGCTGCAAATTTACACAATGTAAGTGGTAGTACACTTTGCACACAGCACACTGAACTTTTGCGCCAATTCTATCAACTTTTAGGCCACATTTGCAAGGCATAATTAGCAATATTAACAAAACCACTAGATTTAAGTTTTTGTCTTTTTCTTCCTTTCCAGTAAAGAGAATGATAAAATAAATAATCTGTATATGTTTTTTTTTTTTATTTGTTTCTATCCAAAGACACAAGAGATAAACAAAAATGTAGAAGAAGGCTAAAAAGCGTGTACACCCCACGGCACCTTATATACATCCCTTTTGTTATTACATGACGACGTTTGAATCGAGCTTGAATATGAAGTTCATTCACTAAACCTCTCTTTTTATTTGCATTCATTGTCTACTATGACTCTACTGATGAATGGATTTCCTTAAATTTTTGTAATAATTTTGGTTCTAAAATTTTTCTGAAAATAAAATCTTCGACTCCGCTGAGCCTTTCTTCAATATATTTATTAGTTTCCGTTAAATCCTTGTTTATATTTTCATATAACGATTTGTTTGAGGTTCTTTCGTGTTCTATACTGCTCTCAATATATTCTTTAACATTTGTGAGGTCTTTTCCGATCGTTGTTTCTATGGCGTTCTTAATGTTGACCTCCAACAATATGATATCTTTTTCAACTTTTAACGCTAACTGCTTTATGCTTTCCAAGACAAAATTTTTTGTAACCGCATCATTGTCATCAATAGGTAATCCTACATTTTTTATACGTTTCCGATGTATGTTTATATTCTTATCACGATCAAGATTAAATCCTACGGTTTTTCTCCTTCCGCTTTCATTTTGAGTATTATGAGAAAAGTGACCAAACTTGTCTACACTCATCTTGTTAATGAACAATGGTTAACAGATTTATACAATTATATTGCTTTCTCTTAATTCTTCAATAATGGAAACAATTTCATTATTGTGATTTGTATGCCCGGCTGATTGTGATGAGATCAAAAGACGTAATCTGTCTACTAATTCATTGGGATCATCCCAGTAAATATAATTAGGTTTTTGTGAATTCACTCTCATTAAGCCGGATCCCATATGTGTTGGTTGTAAAGAATTGCCTATAAACAACTTTTTTATAATATTTATATATTTATTTGCTTTGGTTCCTTTAACTTGTTCGTTTTCATTATAGTTGCGTTTATGAGCACTCGTTATAATTAAAATTTCTTTGTAAACTTGCAAATCAGAGGAATTATAGTTTCTATGTGTTTTGTAAAACAACAATTCACTGAGTCCTGGTGTCAGTGACCAGGTTTGATCCTCAATAGAAATCTCATTTGCTCTCAACACAAAATCCTTATTGCCAAATTTCCATTTAGAGTTTGAGTCTCTATGCGGTGCATAGAGAGTGTCTAATGTATTGTTCTCTTCCAACTTTGTTAAATTCAATATGGAATATTTACTGCTGCTGCTGCTGTTTTTATCTACATCATCCGATTGTGAATAGAATGTGTCTTCTTTACTTGCATCATTTGCATTAAAAGGAATAGTAATATCTACATCATCAGAATATGTATCGTTTGCTTTTTGTTTTTTGAATGGTGTACTTGTATTGGTTTTTAAGGAAGATCTTGGGTCAAAGTTTGTTTCATCAGAACTAAATTTTGAAGTTTTAACAAGATCTTTAAGGGGACCAGTGATGGGTTTAAAGGTCTGCTCCAGTATAACATCTGTACTTGCTTCTAGATTCTTGATGCTGTTAAATTTTTTCCTCAATACCCTTCTAGTCTTTATAATATCTCTTACTATTTTCTCATTCATTTTCTCCTTGCTTAGGATTATCGGCTCTGCTTGGTGTTGTTGTTGGAACTTATTATTGTTAACTGATCAACAGCTCGTTGTTATCTGATGATAAATAGCAGATCTCTTCAACAGCTTGTTGTTATATGCTTATAATAGATCGGTTTATTTATTGATGAATAAAAATATCAAATCCTTTCCTATAACGGCCTCCATCAATAGGATCATCTTTACTGATAACAAGAAACCCATGTTTGTCTTTCCAACAGTTGCTGCACATGTTTGAAAATTTTGTAAAATTCATATCTGCACCCACATGGTCGTTGTATATATGTTTCATATTCATTTCATCTTGCTTGAACATAACAATCATGTTAGCATTATCTCGTATCAAGTGTTTGGGAATTCGTGTATATATATTATGTATATACATAAATAAAAACAATTTATATTTTTATGACGTCCCATACAAAAATATGATCTTATATTGTTTTGTTTCTCACATGCAACGTCATCGAAAATAATAATAGAATTACTCTTTGCTTCGTCCGGCGGTAGAACATCTTCATTTGCAGAGAATGTATGGAATCCCATACCTTTTATAGGTTGTATTAATTGTTGTAGGTATTGATACTTTGGTTGGTACAATGACCTTGAATATAAATAAATATTCTTGAACTTGATTCCATTTGGACTTTCTATTAATCCTATCATAACATTCGTTTTTCCACAGTTTAATGGGCCCACAATTTTGTATTTTGTATTTTGTATTTTATTTTATTATTCATATCATATATGTAACATAAACTTAGAACTATAAAACAATGATTATTGAATATTCGTGTTCATTCTTTAACTTGAAGTTAGTGGTGAATGACACATCAAGATTAATATTTCATTTGTTATTTGATGTGGGGTGACAATCAAATATTAATTTTATTCCGATTTAAAATTTAGATGAAGCAAAGGGAGAAAAAAAAAAAAATTTAATTGATGTTAATAAATCATACGTAACAATTCATAAATAATATAATTTACAATTTCATTTCATATTACTAAAATTTTGTGCTGTTGATGAGATAAATGATTTAAACAAAGGATTCAATAAATTCATAGCTTAACGTGAATAGCCAGTCTGTAACCTTTTTGGTGAAATGTGAAAAACGTCGCGTATCTCTTACAAATAAAGGCAATTTATTAAAAAAATTTGGAGCCGAATATGTGTAAAAATGTGTAAAATGTGTTTTATGTGCGAAGGGTACATTTACTAAGTTCATATTGTTCACACGTAGATTGTACATTTGAATATTCCTACTAGGAATATTTCCGCTCTGCTTAAAGAATTCTTTTAAAACTTTAAAAACATATAAATGCCTGATTGACAGAATATGCAATTCTTTGAATAAAGGCCAACTTCGAGCTAGACGATTTTGATTCAAAATAATTCGTACTAAATGTTTTTGTGCCGTTAATAAGGGTCTCATAGTATTGGTATAAGAACCCCCCCAGCTTGTTATGCCGTATTGCAATTTCGAGTGTGCAAGACCATAGTAAATACTTGTTAAAACTTCCTGAGAACAAAAAGGCTTTAATAAATACACTTTACGTGTGACCAATAACAAATAATTTTTAATTGTTTGAATATGATTTTTCCAATTTAAGTTGAAATCAATTACCACACCTAAATATTTAAAATGTTGAACCGATTCGATTTTGATGCAATGCTCAGTGCAATGCGCACCACCTACAAAATTACCTTTTCCACACTTATGTAAAGGTAAGGAGAACTGTTTACAATCGTGAGTGTGAAACCATAAATTAAAATCATTCAGGCTATTGTCAGATACCTTAAAACACATCAGTTTAGTTTTCTCACTGATAATCAATTTATGATAAGTAAACCACAATCGTAAGATTTCAAGATCTTCATTTATCTTTACTATACTTTCGAAAATAGTTTCAGATTCGTACGTAAAAACTATGTCATCCGCAAAAGCAGTTGAAGTACCATTTAACTTGAGTTTGAAAACAGAATTTATGTATATCAAGAAAAACAGAGGGCCAAGAACAGATCCCTGGGGAACACCGTTCTTTAAATGTCTTGGTTCACTTGAGATCCTTTCAATAATGACACTTTGTGTTCTATACCTTAAATAAGAATTTAGCCAATTA
This sequence comes from Portevinia maculata, assembly GCA_949715645.1. Taxonomy (NCBI): domain Eukaryota; kingdom Metazoa; phylum Arthropoda; class Insecta; order Diptera; family Syrphidae; genus Portevinia; species Portevinia maculata. The sequence continues at coordinate 46,207,728 of OX454528.1, read as the reverse complement.
AAAATGTTGCCACGAAAACCAACTTTATAGAGTTTAGCTAGCAAAATATCGTGGTTGACCAGATCAAACGCTTTTGTCATATCAATAAATAGTCCAATAGTTGATTTGTTGTTATTTAAACTTCCATAAAGCTGACTACACACCCGTAAGATGGCGTCCTCAGTTGACAAACCTGCTCTAAAACCAAATTGATTGTTACAAAAGAAGTTAAACTTATTCAAAAATGAGACAATTCGAACCTTGATTAACTTCTCAAAAATTTTGGAAGAGGTCGAAAGTAGTGATATTGGCCTGTAATTCGAAACATTTTTTCTATTCCCTTTTTTGAAAAGGGATAGAACTTCAGCACATTTTAGATGGTCAGGAAAGCAACCCATATTTACACTTTTATTAAAGAGGAAGGACAATATATCAACCACATACCAGGAAACATTTTTTAATAAACTGCTTGAAACACCATCACTTGTGCAAGAAGTTTTATTTTTTAGGTACGAAATAGCATTGTGAACTTCTATGGGTGTAATCGCATCAAACACAAAACTGTTCGATTGAACATCATCCACAAAAATGCCTGAAGAAGAGGAACAATTGCAATTTATACAAGGTTCGACATCTTTGCTCAAATTTTCAGAAATTTCGGTAAAATACTCATTAAATTTATTTGCAATTCTGCCTAAATCGTTTTCAATTTTGCCCTCATCTTCAATAGTATCAATTTTAACAGAATTCTTATCCTTACCCAAGATGTTATCAACTACTCTCCACTCTTCGCGTACATTACCTTCAGCTCTAGCAAACATATCACCGTAGAAATTGTTACGAGTATCTTCGATCTCTTTGTTTAAGGATTTACAAAAAGTTCCGTAATGTTTCTTAAGTTTTATATTATTTATATGTTTCTTGCATTTTAAGCTCAACTTTTTCTTTTTTGCAATCTTATTAAGGAGATTATTATTCATCCATGGTTTTAAATGTTTCTTTTTACACGACAGTTTTCTCTGGTAAGAACTCGATTTGATGTGTTTTTGAAAAGTGTCCATAAATAGGTCAAAAGCAATAGAATGTTTACTTTCGGAATAAACTGATTCCCAACCTTCAAAGATTAACAATTCTTTTAGCATCATATAGTCTATATAATATTTTACTTTAACGGTTGCGGATTTAAGGCTTCCAGGACGATTGTAAACAGAAGAGTAATTTAGGGTAACCATGCTATGATCTGCCAGCTTAAAATCGTGTACTTGGCCACTAAAAATATTTTTATTGTTCCTTTGAGATCTAAAAAAAATGTGGTCAATACAACTCGAAGAGGAATCGGTCAAACGGGTAGGTTCGTTTATCAAACTTTTGAGACCATACGAGACCATAGCAAACAAGTAGCTTTCTGTTTCAATGTTACATTCATTAAGAATATCAATATTGATATCTCCTACAACAATTAAATTTTTAGCTGGAGTCGTGCTAAGAATTTGGCTTAGTTCATCAATGAAAATACTTTTAGCAACACTGTGAAGTCGATAAATGCACAAAAAAGTGTAATCAATATTTTCAAAAACAAACGATAATTTTAATACATCAGCGCTAGATATTTTAATGCAAAGGCTATCACACACATACCCATCTTTCACATACACGGCAACACCACCTGCACAATACGATTCATTACAATTTGTGAAAGGAGAGTTGTAACCCTCTATCTTATACAATTCAAGTTCACTTTCATATATCCAAATTTCACTCAAGACTATTACAACGGGTAAATTCAACAACGAATCAAGATGAGCTAAGAAAATTGAGAAAATTTTTCTCAAGCTACGTATATTTTGATGTAAACAAAAACAACATTCTACCGGATTAATGAGATCAGCTGGGTATTCACATGCATTAGAGATTGGAAGTGAGAGAGAGTTAACAACATTCATAATTTAAGAAAATCCGCAGCACAATTTATTCTTACATAATTGACACCCTCTTCTTTCCGCATGCAAACAGTCCCATTCCTCGTCCATACATATTTGTAGCCCTTCTTTGTCTTAAATGTTGTTGCAGTTTTTAATAATTTTCGTGTATCATACGTTAAGCACTCATTAACATACATCTTATCCAGTCTAGCTTCGGCATTGAGTAGGTTCGTGGTTAGTTGCTCTCTTTTATCTTTCTTTGCTTTTATTATTCTCTCTTTGCACAGATGAGACACGAGTCTTACGTGAAGAATATTTTTGGTCGTAGCGCCTTTTGTTGTTGGTTTGGCTAACTTAATTTTCTTCAAGTAACATTGGTCGATGTCTCCCTCGTTTACATTCAAGTTCAAACCTTCACGAAACACTTTCAGAGCAGCATCGGTATAAGACATGTTAGTTTTGATGGTAGGAACGTTGAAGATGTCTATACTGTTTATAAGCAGCTGTTTCTCCAGGTTGTTGACCTTTTCCTCAAGAGAATTTATTCTAGTTTCATACTCTATATTTTTGGCCTGAAGTGCGTTGATTTGATTTTTTTGATTTTCTTCGATTGAAACAACTTTTGCGGAAATCATCTCAAAAGTTAACTTGGTACCATCCAGATGATTGGTGTTTAATGGTTTAATGAAAAGAGATCCGATGTTGGATTGGATGTTGTAGAGGGTAAAGTTGTCGTTAGTTTTGATGTAGCAGACGCTGGCTGTGACGATGATGAAGACGGTGGCGGTGATGATGACGGTGGCGGTATGCTGTTTGATTGAGTTTTGCTGTTCGATGGTCTGGAGAAAGACGCTCTCCGTTGGTTAGAGCAAGATTGGCACCTCCAAACAGATTTGCTTTTCTTTATGAAATCCAGATCGATGGCAGTAATTTTCACACAATTGCCATGAACATAATTTCCACAATCACCGCACCCCACTTTTAAGTCTGATCTTTCAACCTTAGATTAGCAGATAGTGCACGACATTTTGAAGAAATTAGAAATTAGCTCTCTACACAAGTGTACCCCACAACGACTCAGTGAGAACTCTTATTATCAAAGCTCTTATTGTGTTTGGTAAAAGTAAACTATGTCTCGGTTTCGATGAACTATTAGTTGAAAAATCTCTGTTGCGGACAACAAGATTATTTTGTTGTTTAATGAAACGCATTCCAATAATGAGTGCAGACCAAACGATAAAAACCTGTGCTTTTTAGTCTTCAAAAATATGTTCAACAGACTTGATCACACCATTCAATATCGAATAACTGAATAAAAATGGTAGTTTTATATAAAACGCTAATTAGTCATAATCACAACACAGTTGGAAGAGGTCTTATGGATAAAGTTATTAACTCCCTACCAGTTGAACTTCATTTACCAGGCTATCAATTTTGTGGACCCGGCACTAAACTTAAAGAACGTCTAGCCAAGGGGGAAAAAGGAATAAATCCGTTGGACGCTGCCTGCAAAGAGCATGATATTGCTTATTCTCAATCAAAAGATTTAAATAAACGACACGTAGCAGATCAAATATTAAGTAACAAGGCGTGGACAAGAGTAAAATCCAAAGATAGTAATTTTGCTGAAGGTGCAAACGCCTGGTTGGTGACAAACATCATGAAGACTGAAGTAAAATTAGGAATGGGCAACAAGTCAAACAATACGAAAGCGAAATCTAAGAGAAGGAAAATTTTGAATACTGGAAATAAGCTTTTTAAGACGCCTGTACAAACTGCTAAAAAGGTTTTATTACAAGAAAAACCGACCGACATTGAGAGCGCCATACAAATAGCTAGGAAAGTCATAGCAAATTCTTTTAAAAGAAAAAAGTCATTGGTTCACGTTCCACGTATAATACCGCTTCCTAAGGTTGGAGGTTTTCTACCTCTCGTTCCAATACTAACAGCCCTCGGAGCTATAGGAGGTTTAGCATCTGGTGGATCCGCTATCGCTGAAGCGATAAATCAAGCCAAATCTGCACGCAGCCAATTCGAAGAGCAAATCGTCATAATAAAACTATGGAGAGCATAGCAATGGGAAAAGGACTATATCTGAGACCATACAAAGAGGGATATGGTTTATTTTATCATTCGCAGCCAAAAAACTATTGAAAAACCTACCCAGACGTGCGGTTACAGATAGCGATTTTATCAAATACACTAAATATCTACCACATTTCAGAGGCGTCTTTATGCTCAATACTTTACCAAAACGACCAAATCAAATTGAATGTGGCATTACTAATCTGGATTCTTCTTTCGGTTCTGGAACACACTGGGTAGCATATAGAAAGAACAAAGCCCATAAAGAATATTTTGACAGCTTTGGAAACCTGCAACCACCTCAAGAAGTTGTGAAATATCTAGGAAACAACATCCAGTACAACTATATCCAACAGCAAAATTATAATTATTTTAGCTGTGGACACTTGTGTCTGAAATTTCTCTACAAAAAACAAAAAAATAAACAATAATCAATTTAAAAATAAACAAATAGTTTTCTTTATTTCATTTTTATATACATCGTTTGATGAACAATTAGATGATTATTTTCTGAAATATGACCGCATACTGCAGCTTTCCTAAGTGTTGTATTTTTCATTTCAATCTTATCTGTATCCATCCTTCTCGTACTGAAACTGATTCCTTGCTCCATTCTTCGTTTGCATTAAATCTCAACTCTAATGGAAATCATTTCACACTCTATGAAATTGTCATATCATATGTTTGTTTATACTTTTTAACATCGATCAATTCAATATCGGAACGGAACGTTGTGTCTTGTGTTGTAAATAATTCAATTTCATCATTACTCGTAATTCTTTCAGTGGAATATTCACGATATTCATAGCAAGATATTGCCAATGTACGTTTCTTATAATTACTATCATAAGAGCAACGTATTGTTAGATCTAACTGTTCATATTCTAACTTAAAATGTCTTTTAAAAATATTTTCACTTTCAATTATTATTCCTTGTACTGGTTCGGGAGATATCGAAGAAACCATGCAGCATCTGGATACTAAAATTCAAAAAGTCCATTTCTTTTCTCAGCAAATCTTGCCTAAATGCTTCTATGGCCTCTTTGACAGTAAAATATTTTGCTTCAGGTTTTTCTGTTGTTGTTGTTGTTGTTGTTTGATTATTTTCATTTTGTTGCTGTACGTTCTCACTGATCTTCATCAATTGAAAGAACAAATCAATTTTCAAAGTATCATTACTAGGTAGCAATAAAGAAAATACCAAATTTCCTTTATTATCATCTTGTGCTGTTAGATTTAATTGTATTGGGATAGCTTGTAATACACCCAATGATAGATAGATTACCAGCAATATAAATTTATGCATTTTGTTTGATTCTGTGAAAAGATGACCACACCTGCGAAAAGTTAAATTGAAACTAAAACAAATTTCTTTGAATTAACACCTTTTATTTATTCTGTTATATAATGATATTGTTTTCTTTGTTTGCATTATTCTACTTTTCAACATGTAACAGCTGCAAGTGTTGGGTCCGACTTGACATGTATCTGATGACCAGCTGCATGTTGAAAAATGGCATCCATACTTAGAAATAATAGGAGATTCGTCGGTATTTTCACATAATTTTATGTAGCAATTTTGAATCTCCTTGTAATGTCCATCCAACAAAATTTCCCTCTTATCTATTAAAAAATTAGAAATTTGCTTTATAAGATGATTAGAACTTGTGTCCACCATCCTTTCCGAACAATAAAAAAGCGGATACTATTCAGTTAATATCACTGCATATTGCTTTAAGTACTTAGTTTGTTCAACAATTTTATATCCTCCTTATCAATATCACTTAGATCATTGTCAAAGTCATTAAATACACACAGCTCATTAAAATAGTTTATAATTCTCCGGGGATGAAAACCATCGGCTGTGAGCCCTACTAATGTAATTGTACCACCGACCACATCAATTCTAAGATGTTCATTAACATTAAATTGGTACAATTTTGATGATAAATTTCCAGGTACTGGATCTCCTCTACACATTTTCAACAACAAACATTTATTACCATCCTCTGGAGTCAGATAAACTGATAAGCTACTATTAACTACATCTACTTTTACAATTTTAAAATGTTTCCATGATGAATGACAAATGCAATATTTATCACCCGATTTTATTGGTTGAATCCAAAACATTTTTAACAATTAATGAATATCTAATGACACCAATGCCTTTTATAGAAAAAAAAATTATTCAATCAAATCGTTTGATTCCAAGAAACTTAAAACAAATGGAACACTTAAAACCAACAACCAAATCTTTTCCAACACATCTGTCAGCTGTCACCTGTCACCTGTCAACTATTACCTGTCCCTATCATCTTATGTACCCTTCGCAATTATGTTCATACTATGCGGTACATGCATGATTAACTAATTACACAAATTAATTGACTGCAACAGATATGACTTATCTCTAATTGCAAAAACAGATGTATTTTTTACATTTTTTCATGTTTCATCATGCCATGCTTATCAGTGTTGACTATAAAGTTGAAAAGTTCAAAATCGCTGCTTATCAGTATCCACCAAAGCTACCTACGTCAGCAAAGACCAGATGTATTTTTTACATTTTTTCATGTTTCATCATGCTTATCAATGTTGACCTACAAATTTGACCTCCAAATTTGACCTTCAACGACAACAATAGATATAGCTTATCTCTAACCGCAACCATCAGAACGTACCTACAAATTCCCACCATGCTTATCGCCATGTGTTGACTATAAAGTTCAAAACCGTTGCTTATCAATATCCAACACTTTGGGATGTACCACCAGAACGTACCTACAAATTCCCACCATGCTTATCAATGATGATTCACCAATATGGCCTCCAACGACTCACCCACAAATTCGACCATGCTTATCAGTGTTGACCCGCAAATTTGAACTCCACTACTCCACTACCTAATTCCACTACCTGTTGACCCGCAAATTTGAACTCCACTACTCCACTACCCAATTCCACTACCAGCTTATCAGTGTTGACCCGCAAATTTGAACTCCACTACTCCACTACCCAAATGTATCACCATGCTTATCAGTGTTGACCCGCAAATTTGAACTCCACTACTCCACTACCAAATTCCACTACCTGTTGACCCACAAATTTGACCTCCGCAACTTTTATAGTCCGTCAACCGACCTACAAATTTGACCTCCGCAACTTTTATAGTCCGTCAACCGACCAAAACATACTACTCAATGTCTCTCTCGCTCAAACCAAAAGCCTCTCACGCATTTTTTTATAAATACGCATGAAGAATCAGAAAGAATAAAGTTTTTGTATTACAACCCTTAGGGGAAAAGACCGCCTTTTACTCGTAGTAATTCGCTCCATATTCGTTGGATTTTTCGAGTATCGTCAATGGAAACAATAACCAGGACCAAATCTGCCTTATTTGAAGGATACTAAGAAGGTTCAAGGGTTAGCGACCGGAAAAATTTCCGGACGTTCATTTTGGCGCCCAACTTGGTTGAAGTAAAAACCCAGATTTTAGTTTTTTAAATATTCATTAAAAAAGAAAAAGTGAATATCAGTGTTGCACTAGAATAAAAATAACTTGTAAACTAATGACCTAGAAAAGACCTTGAAAAGACACATTGTGCATTATTTAAAAACATTGACATTTAAATCGCGCTTTCGGTTTCGGTTTCGGTTTCGCGAATGCATATGAGTGGTTAGAAAAGTTCCAGCTGAACAGACGATAGGACCAGAAGGAGAACAAAAGGAATATTCAGGAGAAACACACAAAAAAAGGAAAATATAGTGGGAAGATAAGTATAATCTCCCATCCCAGGTACGTCAGTTTTAGTCGAATTATTCGAATGTGCGTTCACACAATCAGTGATATTAATCAAACGAAACTGCAACATAAGCAAATTCAAATTCATCGAAGTTACAACGCATCTTCGATATAAATGAGACTTGCATGTTAGCTGTATAGAATATATTTTACATTTAATTCGAGTCATTTATGAGTATATCAGTACAATATTCCTGCAAATTAAACTCTCACATATCACAATCATTCTCCGCACAATTCATGCTGCTGCTTTGACTTGCAAAATTTATTCAGAATCCACACATAAAATTCAAGTTCCACTTAACGGCCGTGTTGCAATCACGAACACATAATTTTGTTTCGCCAAGAAGCTTTCGCTCAAAATTCTATAAATTTGCTCACACTAATGCACTTTTCGTTTTCGTCGTTTTCTCTTCGCCGCTCGCAATAGAAAATCTGTCGCTGATACGAGGCAAATCAATTAATAAAGGAATTTGCATCGCTCGTAAACGATCTTCACTAGTAATTTCGAATATACAATTAAAAGTAACAATACAAAGTAATTTAGTCAACTTCACAACGCACCGATCAGATCGTTAGAAAGCTTTCGCTGATTTTCGCCATCCTTCTTTCAGCGCATATTGATTTATATTTGGCTTTTACCTTCGTACTTAACTGGATTTTTTGCCATCGTCGTCGTCGCCGGAGATTGCTGCATGTATCAAATGCACTGAAAGAAAGCTTTCACATTGGGTTTGTATAAACGGCATACAAATACTAGAAACCATTTCACATTGGAAATCTATCTCATTTGTTGATCATCGAAAATAATCAAGACTTTTCGATATATTTTATGAGTAGGGCAATAGTCAGTTCTCAGGAAGGAACAATAATTTCGGAGGAATATTTTGGTTTACGCATTTTGAGGGTATAATAATATGCGTCATAATTAGTTAATTTTCCGATTTTCCGATTTCTTCGAGGGAAGCTTTGTCAGCCGCAATATTTACCTGTCGCCAATAACAGGGATTGCTGGTAGTTGATTTTTTTGTTGCATTTGCATATTTGCTCCTACCTTCCATCGTTGGTTGCAAATACACTTGAATTGCATTATCGTTTTCATAAATTAATTATAATGGCTACTGCATCGGACATTGAAGAGTTAAAGCAGATGAGATCATCGACAAAGGGCAGTATCACAAGGATAAAGAACCTAGTGGAAGCAAGATCGGATTCGCTTTCCGCAACAGAGTTGGAATGTCGCCTTCGAATACTGGAATCGTATTTCAAGCTGATTTTGGCATACCAGATGCAGATAGAGCGCCAAGTGCCAACTGATACCGCTCGAGGAGAGCTAGAATAGCTATACATCTCAACCAAAACAAAAATCAATTTGCTTTTAGGGTACAGTAGGCGCCTTAGTACAGGTGAAACCACAATGCAAATTCCACACTCAGTTCATCACTTGCCCAATCTCAAATTACCGAAATTCAATGGCAAGTATTCTGAGTACAAGAATTTTATGAATTCTTTTCAAATTCTCGTTGACAATGATAATAGCTTGACCAGAATTGAAAAGTTTAATCATCTTTTGACATGTCGTAGCGATCAAGCACTGGGCACTGTCAAGGGTTTTCAGGTTACGGAAAAGAACTATCCCAAAGCCATAAATAGACATAACGAACGTTATCATAATGACTGCTTGATATTCTCCGAAAATATTTCAGAGCTTTTTGAGTTACCAAAGGTTCCTACATCGTCTTCTAGCTCACTGAGAAGTTTGGTAGATAACGTTTCTGCCTTTTTCAATTCATTTCAATCGATCGGATCATATGAAAATATATGCAATGCAATTATCATATATATAGCTATGTCAAAGGTAGATCCAGAAACGCAATCTAAATGGGATGAGCAACTGGACTATAGCAGGCTTACTACGTGGGCAGAATGTGCGAAAGTCCTTGGCAAGCGTTGCCAATATTTAGAAGTGCGGGACAGTAAGCAGATGCGAACAGATTCCAGTCCAAAATGGTCAACCAGACCCTCAAGGCCTCAGCAACCTAATAATCTACGTTCTCAAACATCACTCTCTGTCACTCAACGTTCCTGCGTATTCTGTCGCGATGGCAATCACTTCAATTCAGCTTGTTCAAACTTTACCAAACTAACAGTAAAGGATCGTTTCGCTAATGTCAAGAAGCTAAGACTCTGTTTGAATTGTTTAGGAAAGGGCCATAGTGTATCAAATTGTCCTTCATCATTTAGGTGTAAGAGCTGTAAGCAATCGCTTCACAGTCTTCTACATAGAGGTAAACAAGGCGTATCGGTTACACAGCCGTACACATCGGCAGCAACGCATACGGCTTCGGAAAGGCAGCTTAGCTCCGGCTCTAAAACACAGGTTATTCTGGCTACAGCAGTTGTTCTTGTCAGAGATTCGTCAGGGGTCTTCCAGTTTGGTAGGGTTATCCTAGATTCTGGATCTCAGGTAAATTTGATAACGGAGAAGTTTGCGAAATTACTTCATCTTCGGAAACAACGGAAAATGTTAGCATTGTTGGAATAGGGGTAGCAGAGTCGAAGATAAATTCTCTCACGCAAACAACTGTTCGATCAAGATACAACAAATTTGAAGTATCATTAAAATTCCTGGTTTCACCATCAATCACAGGATACCAGCCCGACACTGCGTTAAGTATCAGAGATTGGAACTTACCTAAAAATCTCGAGCTTGCGGATGAGAACCGTCGAGCATAGATTTGTTATTAGCCGCAGAGGCTTTCTTCGATTTGCTTCAAATTGGTCAAATTAGACTTGGACATGGACTCCCATCGTTGCAAAAAAAACATAGTTTGACTGGATAGTATCGGGCAAATATAGGACACATGCAGACATGGAAAGGAAAATTTGCTGCATGACCAAAGAAGAGTCACTCGACCAATACGTAGACACGTTTTGGGAACTGGAAGAGGTTCTAGGTTACAGGTCGAAATGGACAGAGGAACAAAAGAATGCGAAGCACATTTCAAGGATCATGTCGAGACCTTGCCGAATGGTCGGCTTATCGTAAAGCTGTCTAGGAGCATCATACGACATCGCCTTTATGCGATTCCTTTCGCTTGAACGTAGATTGTCAAGGGACTTGTCACTGAAGTCGCAGTACACACAATTCTTAAAAGAATATGAATCGCTTGGGCACATGTCTCTTGTTAGGGATCCCAATCTTGAAGAACCACATTTTTTCTTACCACACCAATGTGTCATTAGGCCTGAGAGCTCGTCCACTAAACTTAGGGTCGTGTTTGACGCGTCTTGTCGCACTTCTTCCCAGATTTCCTTGAATTCTATACTCATGGTCGGTCCAACAATACAGAAGGAACTTCTCATTATTTTAATTCGCTTTCGGTTGTACAGATTTGTTTTAACTACCGACATTGTGAAGATGTTTCGACAGATATTTGTTCACCCAGATCATCGAAGCTTCCAGTACATCATGTGGAGGGAAAGCGAAAATGTTCCTGTTCGGACGTACCAACTTAACAAGATTACTTATGGTACTTCATCTTCACCCTACTTAGCCATTCGTTCTCTCATGTACTTGGCTGAGCAAAACAGGAACACCTTTAAGCTAGGTTCTCGTGCAATTGAATCCGATTTTTACGTCGATGACATGCTGATAGGACACGATGATTTAGATACTCTTAAGCAAATACAACAAGAAGTTGTTAACATTTTTAAGTCAGCTGGACTTGAGTTGTCCAAATGGAATAGTAATAACCCCAGTTTAAAGAAAGCGGCGATCGACCAACCTAAGGAAATCAAACTTATTGAATCGAACCTAACTAGCACGCTAGGAATAGCATGGAATTCTTGCAGTGACGAATTCAGCTTTTCGTATAACCCGAGTCGAACAAATTCGAACTACACGAATGTAGCTCTTATAATGATGGGGTTGCTGAGCCCCATCATTATAAGGGCTAAGGTTATCCTTCAAAGGTTATGGATTGATACACTTGATTGGGATGAGTCAATCCCACAAAGCATTGACACCGAATGGCGTCAATTCATGGCGGACTTACACTCCTTACAAAATCTCTTGATTCCTAGATTCGCTGTGAGCGCAAATAGGAAAACTTACCAAGTTCATGGATTCGCTGACGCGTCGATGCACGCCTATGGTTGTTGTCTCTACCTTAGATCAGTAGATACAAGCGGATTTGTCAAGGTACAGCTATTAATGGCGAAGTCTAGGGTCGCCCCCGCAAAAAAGAAGTAACTTCCACGATTGGAGCTATGTGCAGCCCATCTCTTATCGAAGCTCTGGCCAAAAATTAAGAGTGTATTCATCGATGAATATTCGGAAGTGTTCTTTTGGACAGACGCGGCAATAGTTCTACACTGGGTTGCAACGCATTCATCAAAACTGAGCACGTTTGTAGGAAACAGAGTAGCGGAGATACAGGAAAAAACACAGGGTGTCTTCTGGAAGCATGTACCAACACATGAAAATCCAGCAGATATAGTGTCGAGACGGTGCAGCGTAGAAGAATTAAAATCGTCCATTTGTCCAACTGAGGATAATTGGCCCCATAGTGTTGAGGTTCAACTTTCTCACGAGGATTTCACGATGGAAGCCAGGAAAATAGTACTAATCTGTCGAAAATAAGACACACCTTATTTACTGCAGGTGCTGGATCGATACAGCTCTTTTACACGAATCTGAAGAGTATTTTCGTATGTGCTTAGGTTCGGTAGTCGAAAGCGAAGTCAGTCACAAACAAGAGACCATTTCATATCTCCGGCAGAGATGCAAAATGCACTTCTTCGTATCGTCCATTTTGTGCAAATTAATTCGTTTGCAGAGCAAATCGAAGCAATCCAGAATCATCGGAAGCTGAAAGGATCGATTAAGTGGCTAAATCCATTTGTAGAAAACACAAATGGCTTTTCTTTACTAAGAGTTGGAGGACGACTGAAGCATGCAAGCATTCCAGAGGACTACAAGCATCCTCTTTTGCTGCCAAAGGACAGCAACTTGACTAGAGTTCTCGTCAGGCATCTACATCTTTCAAACTTCCACGCCGGTCCAAAAGCGCTGGTAGCATTAGTAAGACACAAATTTTGGATAACTAACGTTAGGGATATCGCAAGGCAGATCGTTCGAAATTGCGTTCACTGCGTCAGGTACAGACCGAAGCTGCTTGAGCAAGTAATGGGAGACTTGCCCCGGAGAGGTTGACTGCTACACGCCCATTTCTTTGTTGTGGGGTTGATTTTGCGGGCCCAATCTACACACATCTTAAAATTCGCGGCAAAATACCGTACAAGAGTTATGTAGCGGTCTTTGTTTGCTTTTCATCAAAAGCAGTTCATCTGGAGGCCGTGTCAGACCGGGCACCTCACTTTGGTGGAATTTGGGAGGCGTCTGTCAAGGTCGCGAAAGGCCATTTATACCGGAGCCTAGGTGGTGCCAAGTTGACGTTCGAGGAATTGACGACAGCCCTGCTAGAGATCGAAGCTGTCATGAATTCGAGACCCATCACCCCGATGTCCTCCGACCCAAACGAGTTCGAAGCGCTTACACCAGGACATCTGCTCATTGGTACATCGCTCCGAGCAATCCCTGAGCCAGCAGATGAAGTTGCAGATATAAGCTACATACACAGATGTAGACGAATAAATGCCGTCAAGACCCACTTTTGGCAAAGGTGGTCGAAGGAGTACATAGTGGAATTTCAAGGTCGGGCTAAATGGATGTCACCAAGCTCTAACATCAGCGTAGGCAGCCTCGTCATCATACATGAAGATAACGTTCCACCACAGAAATGGCTCTTGGGTAGAATCAGTAACGTTACACATGGTTCAGACGGCAAAGTCAGAGTTGCAGACGTTCGAACATCCAGAGGAATCGTCAGGCGCCCCATCAGCAAACTCGCTCCTATTCCGGGTTGAAAGACAGTCCTTTCAAAGGGGCCGGAATGTTGGGGCAGAATCACCATCGTAATCTTCAACATCATCATCGTCATCATCATCGTATATTACCATAGGATAAATATCGTATTTGCTAATACTTGTAATGAGCTAAAATGTAAATACCTAATATTTAAATCTGGCGCTAAATTTAGACCAGTCACCATATTTATTTCCTTTGTTGAATTCGCCTTAAAATTTGAACTTGAAAAATAACGTAATGTCTCTCTCGCTCAAACCAAAATCCTCTCACGCATTTTTGTATAAATACGCATAAAGAATCAGAAAGAATAAAGTTTTTGTATTACAACCCTTAGCGGAAAACACCGCGTTTTACTCGTCGTAATTCGCTCCATATTCGTTGGATTTTTCGGTTATCGTTTGCTAATAAGTTGCATTATCGGTCACACTTCTTCGTCTAATCCCCTTTCGGTAAAGAACACTAAAATACTTTCATATCCATCGGCATTCGGTCAATGGAAACAATAACCAGGATCAAATCTTCCTTATTCTAAGCATACTAAGAAGATTCAAGGGTTAGCGACCGGAAAAATCTCCGGACGTTCAAGGCGTTATAATATCATACCTCCACAGTTTGATTTCGCAATTTCTGCACAATTGCAATATCATTTTTCAATAAAAAAGATTAAAAGAAAGTTAGAAAATAAAACATGAAATAACACATAACCGATTCTATATTTAAGTTACTCAATTAACATTCACAGTATCCGTTTTCGAGCGTACATGAACGCATGGATACATAATGCCAAACCACAGTCACACTTTGGCGAATGCGTTGCTTTCGTTTCGTCCAAGTTCTTTGCGTGCACTTTAACCTTTGACTAAAACCGACAATTAAAAAATTACTCGAAGACTCGTATCCTATTCCATAAAAAATTTTGACAATCCATACTTTTCCAAAGGGCTCTACACACCCTATGTCCATCTATGGTCTGCCATCTGAGGTCAGCCATTTTTAAGATCTTTTCATTGATTTTTCCCTTAACCGTTTTGATCCGGATGTTACATCCAAGGTATAACAACACCTTTGTTCTATGTCCCATCCGGATCGAAAGGGTTAAAGACGCCCAGGGGTGGTTTAATGTTCACACCTCCTCTATTTTCGAGCTCCCCTCCCTTTCTTGCTAGCTCACCGGCTTGCTCATTTTCCCCTATACCGCTGCATCCCGGTACCCAGCACAGTCTTACTCGATTCCGTCTATGTACATACTGCTGTTTCTGACTATCTCAGAGTTAATGTTAGCAGATTCAAGTGCCATAAGTGTCGCCTGACTGTCAATATAGATGGCAATGTCTCTTCCCGACAATGATCTCATCTACACTATCTCTGCCGCCCTTAGAACAGCCAGAACTTCCGATTGGAAGACACTGCTTGTGTCCGGTAGTCGTATAGACTCTCTCAGGTCAGGATCAGCAGAAAAAATTCCAGAACCCGTTCTCTCCCCCGTCTTAGAGCCGTCAGTGTAGATAGCAACCTCGTTTGCTATTGCGACTGCATCTCTTTGCCACTCCTCCCTTCGCGGATATGACACCTCATAGGGGATGTCATGATCCACCAAGGGGCATATCTCATCAGTCCGTATAGGATTTCCGGGTAGCACATCAGTTAAGATAGTGCAGTGCCCAAAACTACAGTCCTTAAACTGGCATAAATTTTTGAGGCGCAAAGCGCTGTTGCCAGCAAGTTGCTTTATTTTTAAATCTAGCGGGATAAAGTGCAGGAAGGCGTCCAGTGCTGCCGTAGGAGTAGTACGGATTGCACCAGTGATGGCTATGCTTGCCGTTCTCTGCACCGTTGCTAGTTTTCCAATTATGGTTCTTTTATTTTTTGCCCTCTACCACACAAGTGAGTCATATGTAAGTATGGGTATCACCACTACTGTATATATCCAGTGTACCATGGCGGGTTTCAGGCCCCATGTTTCGCCTATTGTTCTCTTACAAATAAAGAGGGCATTATACGCTTTCTTCATTCGTTCCCTTATGTTAAGATTCCAATTTAATTTTCTATCTAGGATTACGCCCAGATACTTCGCACTGTCCGTAAGGAACAGTTCCTCTCCGTCAAGTTTCGGGAGATTGAAATGCGGTATTTTGTGTCTTCTCGTGAACAGAACTAACTCCGTTTTCGAGGGATTGACATTTAGTCCGCAGCCCTTGGCCCAATTACTAATTTTCTTTAAGCTGGTCTCTGTGATCTCAATTAAAGTATTCAAATATTTTCCCTGCACTACTATGACCACGTCGTCCGCATACGCTGTGGCACTTATACCCATTGACTTAATTTAATTTAGGACGTTGTCAATGACCAGTACCCACAGCAGTGGCGATATGACTCCCCCCTGCGGGGTTCCTCTGGTTGCAGACATCCTTATGGAGCTTTGACCAAGGGAGCAGTTTATGTTTCTGTTGGCGAGCATGTTGCATACCCAATTCATGATTCCCTGTTCTATGTTAGCGCCTGTTAAGGCGTTTTTTATAGCTCTACAATAAACGTTATTGAAGGCTCCCTCTATATCGAGAAAAGAGGCCAAAGCAAATTCGCCGCAGTGTAGACTACTTTCAATTTTACCCACTACGTTGTGTAGAGCAGTTTCTACTGATCTACCCTTTAAGTATGCGTGCTGTGACTCGCATAAAAAAACATTGCTACATTTATTTCTAATGTGAGCTTCCAAAATGGACGACAAACTGATTGGTCTGAAGTCTTTCGCCGTCGTCTGACCCTGTTTCCCGGCTTTGGGTATAAAAACAACCCGGACTTCTCTCCAGGCTGTTGGAATATGCTCTGTTCTTAGACTGAATCTCAGTATAAATGGATGCGTTAGTCAACGCGAAGCTCCAAAGCGTGATTGTGTTTCAGTCATAATAAATTTATTTCCGTGACGAATATTTATCGGACAACATTGGAGAGAAATTGCTATGCGGCTGTCAAAAACTGATGCAAAAAAGCGGCCAAGTGCGAGTCGGACTCGCCCATGAAGCGTTCCGCGCGAATTAAAATTATTATTTACTTAGGCACCTATTACAGATTTATTATTAGAAAATAATGGTTCACGGTTTACGCATAACGTTTATGTTTATGAAATTAAATGTTTTTATACCCTATTCTAATGGTATATTAATTTTGACGCATAGTTTGTAACATACCTTAATATTGCCAGTAGACCCCTAAAAGTTACTATATTTATGATCAGCATCGATAGTAATGTCGATCTAGTCATGTCCGTCCGTCCGGCCGTCTGTCGGCAAAAATTAGGCCTTTAAACTGGGCCTAGAAGCTGAAATTTTAACCATATACTCTATAGGGTACCAAAATAATCAGGTTTACGAATTTTTGAAATCCGCGCACAGACGCCCACAAACTCAAAAAAAAAACAAAATTTTGGAAAGAAACGAAACTCCTAAAACTGCTCGGGAGATAAAATTTTCAAAATCCGCCCACTGACACGCCCACAATTAAATAAAACAATTTTATTGAAAAACCAAAATTTGAGCTAAGGAGCTGAAATTTATAATGTATACTCTCTAGACGCCTTTCAAGCCCATGTGGAAATATTTTCAAAATCCGCCTACTGACATGCATACAATTTAAAAAAAAAAACTTTTTTTGTAAATCCAAAGTTTGAGCTAGGGAGCCGAAATTTATAATATATACTCTCTAGGGCCCTTTAAGCTTATGTGTTAATTTTTTTTAAATCCGCCTACTCACACGCCCACAATTAAATAAAACAATTTTATTGAAAAACCAAAGTTTGAGCTATGGAGTATTTTTTTTACAAAAGCTTCGTTTTTTTTTATAAAATCCTTTAAATGTTATATAAAAAATATGTAAAGCGTTCAACAATTCAACTATACTTAGACTTTTGTCACGCCCACTTATGAGGGATAGGAATTAGAATAGGGTATCCAACAGTTCGCCCAAGCGGACTGTAGCCCGTCCCTATGTTTTGTTTTATATTTGAGTTGATTAAATGAAAGGTAAATTGCGGTTTACGATTTATGACGTATTAAAAAAAACTACTTATCTACTAGATCTCGTTCAAATCAATTTTCGGTGGAAGTTTGCATGGTAATGTACATCATATATTTTTTTAGTTTTATCATTCCCTTATTTTAGAAGTTACAGGGGGAGACACACATTTTACCACTTTGGAAGTATCTCTCGCGCAAACTATTCAGTTTAGAAAAAAATGATATTAGAAACCTCAATATCATTTTTGAAGACCTATCCATCGAAACCCAAGTTTGATGGAAAAAAAATTTGAGTTTCAGTTCTAAGTATGGTGAACCCCCAAAATTTATTGTTTTTTTTTCTATTTTTGTGTGAAAATCTTAATGCGGTTCACAGAATACATCTACTTAACAAGTTTCAACAGTATAGCTCTTATAGTTTCGGAAAAAAAGTGGCTGTGACATTCCCGGACAGACAGACAGACAGACAGATAGACAGACATGACGAATCTATAAGGGTTCCGTTTTTTGCCATTTGGCTACGGAACCCTAAAAACGCCTATATCATCGTGATAAACTGTAGCCTGCCATGTCGGTGTGCGTTACGTTACACGTTACACTCATACCACGAAGCAAAAATCTCTGATTCGAACTAAATCGGCTAACTTACGATTCGGTCATCCAAGAAAAATGCTTTATGGTGGTGATACCGTAGAAAACAGAGGTTCGAAAGGTGTGGTTAGGTGAGAGAAAATGTTTAAAAACTGTTCTACGCGAGCTAAGATGTATTTTTAAAAGGTCTCCACCACTACAAACACAAGGACATACGTAAAGAATAATGAACAATTACGTCAGCAGTTTCACAGTTTAGATACAGATTTGTTCAACACAGTGTTATATGACTCAAAACAAAGAAAAAGATACTCGTACACGACAGAGTTATAATGTATTTTTTTTAAAGTATGTAAATTTTCGTTTGTAAATATTATAAATCATCTTTCTACTCGTGGAAAGCGGTATCCCATTAAATTCGGTTTCCATCATAATAAGAGTACATGTCAAAAAATTAAGGATAATCTCGGGTAAATAGGGGCATTTTCGTCTGTCTCCGAGGTGCCCGCCGGATACCTACCATAACAGCGTGTCAAGTAAATTAAAAATTTTCATTTTCACCCAAAAAAAAGAAAGATGATTCATTGTGGAAAATGAATGGATTATCGTGGATGTCACAGTCCTTTTGGCTTCCAAAGATTTGCAAAATAAGGATAATTTATTACATGTTGATGTCTTGAACTGAATAATTAATAATCGGAGCGTAGATATTGAATTGGAAATTTTAAAATATTCTGCTGAATCAGATATCTCAAGGAAATGGGCTGTTTTATTGGCACAATTAATTGCTTCCACAGATGATTACGATACGTTCCTTTAGCACCCATCTTAATACTTTGAGGTTTTAATTATTTAAGCTTTAAATAAATACAGGAGTAATTAAAATTACTGTTTGTGTATAAAACATTTACAGAAATAATGTAGCTCTGTCTACAATAAAGTTTGCCAATGCGAGTGTCTATAAACCTACCCCATTATTTATGTATTTGCTTAGTCAAAAGTATAGAGTTGTAATCAGGTGTCTACTTCAAATGTAACTTCCCAAAAAATCGAAACTTCCAGAGTTAAACATCAAAGCAGTTTTACATTTGTAGGTAGATACGAGAACATATGATCTTGACAGCATAGTTCAGCGGGGTGCGACCAATAGGGTGGAATTCCTTCTGTCATTAAAGCGAAACCTTAATAATTGTCTGTCCATCCAAGAATGGCACTATCATCACTGAAACCTAAAGACTATCAATTCGTGGTATGTGCGTTAATGACATTCTTCGTTGAAATTACCACATACTCGATGCTGCCAAGAACTTTGCGAGATGTCTACCTAAAAAAATGCGTTGGTAGATCTTATGTTCGATAATGAAGTTTGCGCAAGTTATTTGTTTGAAAAGTTGAATACAACCATTGTATCGAATTGTGGGAGTGCCAGTGGGCGCATTTTAAAAATGTTAACTCCCGATCATTTTGGGCCAATCAATTTTAGCTTTCTAGCTCAGAATATGAATTTTTCGATAAATTTGTTTTTTTGAGATTATGGGTGTGTCAGTGGGCGGATTTAAAAATTCTTAAACTTAATTATTTCGAACCCCTAGAGAGTATACGGTTAAAGTTTCCACTTTTTAGCTCTAGTTGAAAGGCCTAATTTTGCCGACGGACGGACGGACAACAATTTTCCCTCACTTAGATGTTTGTCACGCCCACTTTATGAGGGATTGGAATAGAAATAGGGTATCCAACCGTCCGCCGAAGCGAATATGATGAAGCTAATGTTCGTAATCAAGTGCAAGGTAAAAAGGGACAATTTGTACGACCTTATTAAGATAAGCATCATACAAATTAAATTAATCTACTTAATCCCAATTTTTTTGCAACATGAACATAATTATATTCGCCTTTCATATTGCATTTGGATTTTTGCAGATTATCGAAGAATTTTAAAGAAGTCGTAAAATCAAACCAAAAAACTACCGATTCGTGATCAAGTACGGCAGAGTGTATTTTAAACTTTGCCTGAGCAATTTATAGAATCCGGAGATGATATTAGACAAAGTGTAAAATATAAGAGAATTTTCGAAACATCGACAAGATTATTAATATAAATACCAAATCAAGCATAAAAGCGAAAAAAAATTTGTAGCGCTCGTAAATAGTTTAAGAGTTGAAAGAATTTTATAATCCCTATTTTCAAAGATAAGATTGGTGGATTGATGCAATAGTTGTTTTTTAGACCTAAAACGTGAGAATATTGTGGGGTATAAGAAGTAAATCCCATACTGCTTGAATTATTGAAATCCATGCTATGTAAATATGGATATATTTTGTTTAACTTCATCCAGTTGGAGTCAACAAACAAAGTCCAAATGCTTACATAAATAATAGAGTCGATGTTTTTACATCATTGTGCCTTATTTACGCTTTGCCTAGCATTAACTTGGCATTCTATAAATCCATATGCAATGAATAGAAAATCATTTCATACATTGCCTGGCCGTTTTTGGCATTCTCTACAATGTGGTATTCTTTAGAATGCCTAATTTCATACATTTCCGGTAGCACATATATTTAAATCTTATTTGTATACAGACTTTTGGAGGTAGTTTAACTTTCGAAAGATCAAACATAATTTAGCTATAGGTATATTAATTTGGAAACAGTTTGGGTTCGATTCGAATTCCTGAACTTTACTATGCACCTTTCAGTTTAAAAGTAGATACTGTAAATAAGTCAAAGGAATGAAAGCACTTATATTAGTCCAAACGATTCACTAGTAGAAGATTCTATAAATTATTTAAATAACTGAAATCACTCCTGGACGAAGTCTTACATGTAATCTAGCTAATTCGTAAAAAAAACGCGCATTGATTTCGATTGATGCAACATGAGTAGTTCAGTTTGGCCTCAGCTTTTAAGAAATATTTTGTCAAAATTAAGTAATCGAGGAAAACACTCTCTCGCTTTACAAAATGGCTTCCAATAACAAACATCAAAACAGCAATTACT
Organism: Portevinia maculata; assembly: GCA_949715645.1. Classification (NCBI taxonomy): domain Eukaryota; kingdom Metazoa; phylum Arthropoda; class Insecta; order Diptera; family Syrphidae; genus Portevinia; species Portevinia maculata. The sequence continues at coordinate 46,186,401 of OX454528.1, read as the reverse complement.
GGATTCTTCTACAATTGTCATGAAAAGCTTCTCAAATTTGCCGTTTCGTTTCGGCTTAAGATTGTAGGTCTCTTCCACTTCGCACAAGAAAATGGTTGGAGAAGCTAGGCTTTAGGCCCTGTATGCACGTATGGGCCTTTAATTCCTCATATTTATTTATTTTATTTTTTAATGTAATCAATTAGAATCGAATGTAAATAATGTCGCCTATACTTCTTAATATATCCAGTTTTCAAACGAAACTGTCATTTAAGTTGCCAGACAAATTGGAAAAAAAATCTAATTCCAACGATTTTATAGTAGAATCGAGTTACAGGGTTGGGCCGCTGTAGTCATTATTTTAAGGACAAGGAACATCATGCAAAACAGCCTGATATTTTCATTTACTTAAGATTAAACAAAAACTATAGTCTAACAGATAATTTTGAGTTTTTCAACGGTATTTCAAATATTTTACGTTTAAAACGAACATGTGTTCCAATGATTGATGTTATTTAAAAAAAATAATATTTTTGCATTTTGCAGAAAACATAAAGCTAGAATGCTAAACAAATTATTGTAAGATTCCTAATACGAGTATCAGTTAAAAATTTAATAACGCACTTAAAGATTCACGGTTTAAAACCAAAGTGGTGACTTCAATTACACAAAGTATTAAAAGAAAGGAAAAACACAAAAACAAATTAAAAACAAACTGGAACAAGCAAACAATAGGTATATATAAAGCGCGAAGGCCTTGAAAAACTTGGTGTAAATTTTTCACAAGATCTTTGTACAGTACCTAGTTATTTACTTTTTTCAATTCTTTCCAAGCTGATGATATTTATAACAAATTATTATTTTCTGAAGGGTTGAACTATAGCTGACGTTTCTTTTGCCTAGTCATACCATTTGCTATTTGTCGGAACTTAATATTTGCTTAAAATTTTTTCTACCGCTTGGTTCTTTTAAATTTTTGAAGTGTTTATTTGTTTTACTGATAGTGTTTTTCCATATACATATGCATATATATATAGAGGTATAAAACTTCTGATAGGGATAACTGTCAAACTAGCTGTCTAATAAAGTGTGTTTTTTTGTTCAGTATACTTTGGCAAATCACCATGGAAAGACTTACACCAGAACAACGTTTACTAATCGTGGAAATTTATTTCCGTAATTCGCGTTCTGTTCGCCAAACTTAACAAACAGCGCGTGCAACCATGACTTTGGTATGCTCGAAAAAGTGGTGCAAAATTGGACCGGCAGGATGGCGTTCATAAGGCGCAGTCGCGGAGGCCAGAAATTATTTTTAAACATTACACACAATGAAATTTGTGGCCAAAATTTCGGCATTCCATTAAATTTGTTGTGTTTTATTTTTAAAAAAAAGTTGTATACCTCTATAAAAAAACACCCTATATTTACACATACATAAACCCTTATTTATAAGGATTCCATAAAACATACTATAAACGATTGAATATTTACATTCGAATTTTAGCATTTATTATTATTTTTTAATTTAACTTTGCCCTTTTTCAGAGCACCCATAAAATTATTTGGACAATGCTTCTGAGATCCTTCTACTTTAAATGGATTACAAATACGGTGCACTCTCGATTTTCGCAAACCTCGATATTTGCATCTCACGTAATTGATTCACATTTTTCAATTTTTGGAACAAATAAAAAAAATCAATTTTCGCAACTTTGAAATTATAGGTTAAACATATGTATGTGTGTGTACTAGGGTGGTCCTTATTTTTCGACTTTTGAATTATCCCCGGGCCACTTTCCCATTTGATTATATGCCTCTAAATATGAACTAGGTTTTTTTTTTTTTTTTTTAATATTTAGGGTTCGCTACCAGCTGTCAAATTTTTTACAAAAAGCCCTCGCCTCGACCCCTCTTCTGTACCGATGCGTCGAGATTTAGCCCGCCCCGCACTTCAGTTCTCATAAGTCGTTTACGAGAGCGCACACGTTTTTTTTGTAAAAGTCATAGTAACGTGTTTCAACGTGTTGCAATGGTGTCTAAAAGTAGCGGACTCAGTAAAGCTACTACAAATCAAGGTAAGGGTTAGCTTATCGGTCAATTATTATCCGAATTATGAAAATCAACATTGCCATACATTTTTGAAGATTTTGTAATATTTGTTATGTCCTGAAAATAAAAAAAAAAATAAAAAAAAATACAGATTTTGAGTTTTTTTTTTTAATTCAAACCTTGGTAGCGACCCCTAAATATCATTTAAAAAATTCCAAAAAAATCCTGAAATAGTTTCTTATGGTATATAATCAAACTACGTGGTGCCCCGCGAAATTAAAGAAAAAATGTTTTTTCTTAGCAATAAGGACCACCCTAGTGTGTACGCTTTATTATGTAAAGTTGCAGCCAAGAGCAACCCTTGCCAACATCATTAATTGTCTACACGCAGTAATAACGCTTCATTCGTCCAATGTTTTTTTTTTGTCTTGTTTTGAACGCAAACATAATAGAAAACATATACATACATAAGTAATTTGGTTTTTCCATTGCTAATTTGTTTAATACATCTGTATAAGGACCTATATTTATATTTCCGGGTACGAAAGGGATAATGATTATTGATGACCATTTATTGACATACTTATATGCACGTGTTGCACTTGAAATTATCATTCTAGCTTCTAGCAGGAAGTGTCGTAAGCGTAGTTGCAGTGGATTTGTTGTTTCGCAAGTCGTGAATACTCTTAAGTCACTGGGAAAGGAATAGCTACTTTAAAAGAAAAGAGTGAAATTTTAGAAAAACTATCGTTTGGATCGTCGATAAAACTAATTTCTGAGCAGTAGGTATAAGGTGAACAGATCTACGAGTACTATATGCAGGATTAAACAAAACGAAGGTGGTCTGAAAAAAATTGTTGGACAATCGATTTCCTGGCAATCGAAAGAATATAAAAACTCCTGCATTTCCGAAAATGGAAAAATCACTGGAGTGTAGATACAAATGGCTTATGCGACAAAGAGACGCTCATATTCCTGTTTTCAGGAATATTTTGTGTACAAAGGCAAAAGAATTTCATAATAGTATGTACCTATAAGAGAAAGACGAGAATTTCATGCAAGCAGTCCGTTGTTGCAAAGTTTTCAATGCTTCTGAGCTCTCAAGGCCTTTTTTAATGGATTTTGCTAAAATGGAGGTATGCCCGGAGCAAATTTAGCAACTGTAAAAAATGTGTAACAAATCTGTTGCCAAACGATCTTCCGCAAAACAACTGCAAACCAAAGTTTCTAGTTTTTTTTTTTAAATTAACCTGTACCTACATAATTATTTATTTAATGATTTTTTTTATGATACTACATGTGTATGCTTTTTTTTCATATAATATACATAATTTGAAAATGTATCTATGTAATTTTATTTTTACAACACAGAGTTCATGCAGTACCTATGCCTTTCAAAGTGTTTTAATTTTCTGATCGATTTGCGTAACTTTTCGATTTTTGCAATAGGGTCGTGTTTTCATCAGTAGCAAAAATCGAGAGTACACTGTATTATAAATTTCTACGAGTTTTTTTCAATTCATATTTTATTGTATGTAATGATGTGTCACACTACACCTTTAAGATTTTTTTTTCATCACTAAAACCGTCTTCGAAAAAATAAACCATTAGTCAATAATAAAATTATCCCTTTCGTTTTCTATTCTTCTAATTGGATCATATTTGAGCATATTTTATTCGCTTAAGTGTTTTCCGTTTCAAATCTACGAGTACAATTCAGGAGTGCGGATAAATTCTCCCAGAGATTGAAGAAGTTATGAAAAAGTAAGTGAACGCTTTTGTAGTAAATGCAGTAACCAAAGTACATGACAGCAGAAACATCAAAAGAAGAATCAAAACAATTTTCGAAATCGAGATTAATAGAAACAATTGATTGAAAATGGTTACGGGAAAAATGTTTAATTTAGAATGGTAAATCAAATAAATCAAAATCAGAATAAAGTTATAGGTACGGACTTATAAAGGGTTTTTCAACTGGGACGCTACAAAAGTAGAGCGACAGGGACAGCAAACGACGCCGAATTTCTTGCCGCTCTTTTGCCATTTCTCTTCAGTAAGGTTTGCCATTTCATGATGGAAAGATATACGAGCCAACAACGAGTCGAAATTATTAAAATTTACTACCGAAATTCGGAGTCAGTGGCCTCAACGTTAAGAGCGCTACGTCCAATTTATGGTCGTCATAATCGTCCTAGCAGATCAACAATTGAGCGTCTAGTGGAAAAATTTGAATCCAGAAGCACAGTACAAAATGTTCCCGTGCCAGTGAGACAAAGAAGTGCCCGTAGTGTCGAGAATATTGCTGCCGCTGAGGCTTCAGTTGAAGAAAGCCCAAATGTGTCTCTCAAACGTCGTTCTCAAGGGTTGGGCATCTCTGTGATGTCGTTGTGGCCCCAATTGAATGATATGGACTTGGAGGACATGTGGTTCCAACAGGACGGCGCCACAAGCCACACAGCGAATGCCGCAATCAATTTATTGGAAATTTATTGGATATTGTTATCTCACGAAATGGTCCAGTCGCTTGGCCGCCTCGGTCGTGCGATTTGACGCCGTTAGACTATTTCCTGTGGGGCTACGTCAAGTCTACGGTCTATGCCAACAAGCCAGCGACGATTGATGAACTTCGTACGAATATCGAACGTGAAATTGCAGCAGTATCGGCCGATTTATGCTTGAAAACCGTCGAAAATTGGGTTCAGCGTCTGGACTTCTGCAAGCGTGCCCGTGGTGGCCATGCAAAAGAAATCGAGTTTCATACATAATGGCATCGAACGTACTTTCACAGGAATAAAAAATTTCTTTGTTATCCGAAACCGTTTTTGTTTTATTTAAAAAAAACTCTTGTAGCGCTCTTATTGAAAAACCCTTTATAAAAGAAAAAAATAACAAACTGAAATATCAAATGTCATTTAAAGTATTGTTGACAGCTGATTAACAACCTGCCCAAAGAAATTTCTTAGGCAGAAATTAGTAACATTTTCAGTTGAGGGGAAGAGGTTTGTTTTCTCGTTGCCTTTCTCTTTTACGAAATTTGTATGTTAGCGAACAACTTAAAGCAGTTTTTAGTAGATAACTTTGATTAGCTCAAAGATACTTGAAAAAGTAAGGGAAGACACCTATTGTTCCATCTACGCTGGACATCACAAGACAACTGATTGACAAAAATTTACTGGTATAGCGGTAATCATAAGTCCACTGACTTATGGCGCATGTGTCAGCAAAAATAACTACTTGCAAATGAGACAGAAAACTGCAACCACTGCCCTTAACCCAGGCGCAATAACAACACCACCACCGCCAAAATGTCGCACAATAACTACTGTTTACATTTTTCGTTAATAATGTTAAGTAATTTAAACAATATAAGTATTTAAACATAAAATTCCAGCGGTATTCGTAAGAGACATTTTAAATTATTCAAATTTTAATATAACAAGAAAATTTAAATATCACTAGTTACCTACTGAAAGATCGTTAAAATCGGAAATTCGGATCTTCACGTCAAAATAGAAGAAGAGGAGGTGTTGCAATTTAGGATATGAGACCAATACATGAGCTTTTACCTTATATAAATTGAAGTAACTTTACGTAACCAAAGAAAAGTCAAGATTTACTGTTTATATTTTAACGGTTTATAAACGTGTTTATAAATTACAGAAAGATTAACTCTTCAACAGAAAAGGCTTGTGTTGAATTACGTACTGTGCATTTGTAATAGGAAGTAATCTTAATTGCAGGCACAGGAATTGGGGCTGCATTTAAGCAAACTCCTGGGGACTGAACTGTCCGATCTAACTGTTAGGTTTCCTTTGTTGATTCCGCTTCCACCTAATCCTAACTATATTCCACCTAGTTCCCGTGGAAATCCATCTGTTATTATCTGTCAATTTCATTAAATGCGCCTAACTCTGGCCCTAATCCGATTCTTTCTCAAATTCTTGTCTTCGCAAAAAGTGTAATATTTTCAAGATTTGAAAAATGCGAATGGGACAAGTTTTCGGGCGGAAGTGAAACAAAAGCTTCTAACCATACCTTGAACCTTGAAACAATTGCAATAAAACAGGATGTTGACTCCATTGTTAAACATGGTCCGATCATGTTCTAAGTGCGGCTAATACCCTTTTTCCAAAACTTGCAAACGAAATAAAACTATATCTGGGAAATTATTATAATCAGGAACATGCACATAAGAAATTGGTAATGATATTGCCATCCGGTTTCGCGATGTCAAGTAGCACAATTAAATAAAAAAATAAATAGGTGCATCAAGCCCATCGAAATAAAGATTGGAACAAACCCTTTTGGAATATATATATTTTTTTTTATTTACGGTTTTATGCCGGTGGCGTTATTGGACCGTTTTTTTTTCATCAATGAAAATGACCGTCACGTTACGGTAAATGGTATTTGCTACAGAGACATGTTAGAACGTTATTTCTTTGAGCAATAGCATGAATTGGACATCAGTGGCATGTGGTTACAACAAGACTGTGCCACAAGCCACATAGCGGGTGCAACAATCGAGTAATTGAAGTCTCAGTTCGGTGAACTTGTTATCTCGAGAAACGGACCCGTTCTCTAGACTTTTTTTTGGGGCTACATTAAATCATAGGTCTTTGCCAACAAGCCTGCGACGTTGGAGGAGCTCAGACCCAATATTGGACAAGAAATAGTGGCCAAGTCATCGAAAATTGGGTTCAACGTATGCGTATCGACCGCTGCATACGTTCCCGTGGTGGGCATAGGGAAGTCGAAATCCATTCATAAATCTTTTGATACGAGTAGTAATTCAAGCCAACACAATTTTTGTTGAGATAAGTAGTTTGCATTTTATTTAAAAAGAAGTTGTCAAATCCTTAATGAAATACCCTTTATATTAATGGTTTCCAATATATCACGTCCGTAAAATGCACATGGCTTATGGCAGCCTCATTTTCGCATACACACAACACACCTTCGTGGTTATATCTTCATTACCACAGAGATATGTGTCATTCAGCCAACACTTGTCTGCTGGAAAAAGGTAGCAATTTCGTAATTTATCTTTTTTACGCGTCTTCATCAACGCAAACCGACCTCAACTTGACAGGATGTTTGAGATGGCTGCGGTGTGCTTTTAAGTGGGTTGAGGCAAATGCTGACAAGCTTACGTGTTTTCTCTTTCAACGATGAAATGGTGTTTTTTTCGAAATGTACGCTTTTAATATACATTATATTCTTGACAATGTAATTTTAAAATAATGATAAATTGTTCGCTTCGTTTCATTTACAGGGGAAACGTTCGTTCACTTTGGATGGGTGTACTGTGGGCGCTTACCTCTGGAACGGGTGTTGCTGTTGCTTTGCTACAGGGATCCGCTGGACCGTTAATTGGTGTCGCTATATCGGCATCATTGCTTCCACCAGTGGTTAATTGTGTAAGTGAAGATTTTGTTGATGTGATTCCAAGATAATTCGGCATGTTTGACGACCTTTTAAAGATGAATTAAAAACGGGAGCCTGCTTATTTACTAACGAATATTAGTTGAAAATAGCTCAACAGCAAAAACTTGGCTGATGAATGTAACAATTGTTACGCACTGCAAACAGGCGGTTCACGAATGCCTTTCACTATTTGCATTTGGAAACAAATATTTAGTTTATATCTGTACGACCTAAGCCCGATTCGCAATCAGGCTTGACGTTTGGCCACATTTGACATGAGATTTGGACATAAAAAAAAAACTCTTTGTGCAATAAGTTCTGGCATTTAATTCATTTAACTTTTAAAATGTAGAGCTAATATAATTATAACTTTTAAACTCATTTTGCTCAGGCGATGATAAAATAAAAAACCCTTTTTTTCCGAATTACCTCTCCTGAACACCTGAATCATGGGTAAGTATTTGTATATTTCTTGTGTAGTACGAGACATGAATATTAATTTTCGTGCAGTTCATTTTATTCTCTCAGCTGGGACCATGTTTAACACTAAATTCTTTATTTTCTCCCGATTTGTTTAAAGCGTGTATATTTTCGTTTTAGGTATAACTATTTAGGTTCTTATTAGTAAGGCAATATGTGAAAAGAACTACGTACTTCGTTCAAAAAACAAACAACCCGATAACCATAACTGATGTTTTTATTGTAGTTAGTCTGCTTTGGCTAACGTCAGTAGGTACTTGGTACTCAATATTGTTCTTCATCACCGTAAGAGACGCTCGCTATAGCATGCGACCAGGCCGGCCAGATAGTATGTGTATAGTGGGTAGTACTACCCCATCGAGAAATTTGCACTATTTTCCAAGAAAGTTTACAGATGTTTAAATTATGGTCACCAATATCATCATCATGATATTGGTTATTTCATTTTTAAGCTTTTATTTAATTTTGATATTAATTTAAACATGTGTAAACTTTCTTGAAAAATAGTGCAAATATCTCGATGGGGTAGTACTACCCACTATACCCAAATCATAATTATAGACAATTGGAAAGGCACTGTCGAAGATCACTGAATAGTTTAACAAAAGCAAAATTCAGTGGCACTCGTACGAAAATAAAGCTACAAGATCGATAAAAGTAGAAGCTAGGTGCCTTCACCCATCATGAGCCTTGTACAAAAAGGCTTTCAAGCTCTCGATGCCTACAATATATGATGATAAAAATGAGGCATCTATCCTTATTTATGTTCACCTTTGAAAATAATGAAAGTCTCGAAAAGATCTACAGTATAAAATCGATTATGGGCATAGTTGTTAAGATTGATAGGCTGCGAAAGCCAAAAACTGTTCCACAGTGTTAACGCTGTCAAGTTCTTCGACATACGCAAAAATATTGCAACCGAGAGTTTGCTTATATTAAATGTGAAGGCAAACATGGCACTAAAACCTGCCCTGTGAGCAAAGAACAGAAAGTTAAATGTGTTAACTGTCAAGGCGACCATCCTGCAAGCTTTCGAGGTTGTCCAGTTGCCAGAAAATTCCAGGAAAAAAAACCAAAAATAAAACCACGAACAAGCTCAGGAACTTGGCAAACGCAAAATTAATAGTTGAAGGCCAAGAGTCGACGGTTGTACAAACCTAAGAACCAACCGTACAAAGTAATTGTCTAAACAAAAGTGACAAAAAAGTAACATATGCCAGCATCTTAAAAAATAAACAGAAGAAAGAAGAAACCTCCATTAAAGAAATATTGAAACTTAACCTAAAAAGGATTGACAAACAAGATCAACATCAAACAGCTACGCGAGGAAATTGCTCTTAAATATAAACAATGACTGACATCACGCTTAAAATCGCAACATGGAACGCAAACGGTCTTTTACAACATGTATCGAGTTGCTGATTGCCCCCCGTCGCGTGCAGACGTGTTACTTTTTCTATCGCAATTTCGGTGCCAGTACATCGTCAAACATATGCACACCGGCCAATACAGTTCGCGAAAAAAAACAACAACAAAATCGCGCAGTGTGTGAACAAGCAAAAAAAAAATAAATCCACATAGAGCCAGTGCCGGTGGCAGTGCTGAAACAAAAAAATCAAAAACAAAAGCGAAAAAAGCAACAGCGTAGGGTATCCCTCCGTCCCCCATCCCACTTCATCAATGTTGCTCTTTCTTGACTATTGCATGTGTCGTTCGATTATCGTTTGGGCACTTGCAATGCTTGGGTAAAGGCAGCATCAGGCGAATAGCGGAGTCGTGAGTTGTTGATTTTGTTGGTGGACCAAAACAAATTACCGTACGGGCATAACACCTGCGGTAGATTGTTTTGAAAATCTAACGTATGTTTTCAATTCACGGCTTATGCTTAGTTAGCGTCGGAGTTGTGTTTTCTTTTATGTTTGTATTTTCTAATGTGTAGGAATTTCGTTGTGGATGTCAGCAACATTCGTGGTTTGAGGAAATTTTTTTTTTCATTATACGCTCATGTTTTTCATAACAAACCAGCTGTTTTGGCACTTAGTGAAACCCAGGTTAGCGTTGGCTCTGATTTAACAGAGTTTAGTCTACCTGGGTACAACTTAGAGCCATTATTCTTTCCCCATCGCGGTATCGCCGTTTATATACGTAGTGAGGTAGCCTACCAACTTCAGCCCCAGTATGGTCAGTGTTACAATCCGGAATTTAATTTCATTTGGTTCAAATTTCATGTCCGTAGGCAATTATTCCACTACTGTTTTATTTACAGAAGCCCCAACTTGGACAGACATTCAACTTATAATGAGTTTGATGCCCTGTCCGATTCCATTACAAGAATTGTGACCCGTCATCCTCGTTCTGAAATCGTTATTGCGGGCGATTTCAATATACACAATTCAGGCTGGCTTCGACATTCTGGTCAGACAACACCCGAAGGAAGGTACGTCGAGATCTTTGCTGAGGTAAATAACCTGACTCAGCTTGTAAATGAGCCGACACGAATACCGGACATTAGCAGCCAAACTGCCAACACTTTGGACTTGTTTCTTACCTCTCACCCCGATAAATACGCTTTGAACGTATTATCGCCTCTAGGTTCGTCAGACCATTGTATCATATCAGCGAATTTCTCATACTCCAACCACACTCCCAAAAGAACCGTATGGCAATACGAGAAAGCCAATTGGGAAAAACTAAACGGGTTCTTTAAGAGTTTTAACTGGTCGCTGTGCTTCCTCGACAGCGACGTGGATGCTGCTGCTGATATGATCACAAACATAATTCACCTGGGCATGAAATCTTTTATCCCTAACAGGATTAAAAGTATCAAACCCAACGTTAACGCGTGGTGTGACTCGAGCTGCAAAGAGGCTATCAGGTTAAAAGAGGTAAGTTTTCGGCTATTCAAAGCCAACCCATCTGAGGAAAGCCGTAAAAAGTTTAAACGAGCCAGAAATGACTGCAATGCCCATATTAATCGTGTCAAATTCTCCTATGATCAAAAGTTGAGGCAAAAAATACTAGAAAGTCCCACGGGTAGTAAAAACTTATTGTCATTTGTTAAAAACATCAAGAAATCCTCATCATCTGTCCCGACACTCATTTACAATGGCATTCCAGCTGTCAGCTCTATAGATAAGGCCAATCTGCTTGCTGCTCACTTTACAGTCAGCTCAACGCTCCCAGATTGTGCTTTGTCTCCCCCTGTACTCGAGCGCGTAGAATTCTCCATGGGATCAATCCACTTTCGCACTCGTACAGTGGCTAGAGTACTTCAAGATCTTGAAGTTCACAAATCCGCTGGTCCAGATGGTATTTCCCCTATCGTTCTGAAGAGGAGTTCTTCTTCGCTGGCAAAACCATTGCGTAAGCTTTTCCATCTGTCCTATTCTTCAGGACTCTTTCCGGGAAAAAAAGGCGAATCTTCTTCTCCCTCCTCCTACCGACCAATTGCACTTACGTCCCTTCTTATTAAGGTCATGGAAACGCTGATAAACCGTCAGCTAATGAAATATCTTGAATCGCGAAAACTTCTTAATGACCGGCAGTATGGTTTTCGTAGCAACAGGTCCACTGGTGATTTGATGACTTATCTAACCGAAAAGTGGAACCAATCTCTTCATTAAGGTGGTGAAAGTAAGATCGTTGCGATGGGTGGCGATGGTGTAGAGGTTAGTGTATTGGCTTGTGACCCGTGCGGTACAGGTTCAATGCCCACGGGGAACAACAACATACGCCACCCAATCACATGCCTCTACACCAAAAGGAGGATTTCTGCCTGGTAGTACAATGGACCGTTACCGAGTCTGAGTGCTCTGGGATTTGGATTTCCTTTTTTAAAGAAAAAAAAAAAAAAAAGATCGTTGCGCTTGATATTTCAAAGGCATTTGACAGAGTTTGGCATCAAGCTCTCTTGTCGAAAATGCGTGCATTTGGAATCGATGATACTCTTCTTCAATGGATTACAAATTACCTTTCGGACCGTTCAATTCAAGTTGTTTTGGACAGTTTCAAGTCTGCAACTTACCAAATAAATGCTGGTGTCCCCCAAGGCTCTGTTCTGTCCCCGACTCTCTTTCTCATTTTTATAAATGAGCTCCTGTCTGTTACTTCTAATCCAATCCATTTTTTTGCTGATGACAGTACCCTCAGCTTCTCATATTCGTTTCTTGGGTCACGCCCCTCATCTTCGGGTGTGGAACTGGAACGGCAACGTATGTTAAGCTCATTAAATTCCGATCTTAAAAGCATAACTCAGTGGGGTAAAACCAATAGAGTGGAATTTAGTGCTTCCAAAACTCAATGCTGTCTCCTGTCATTAAAGCAATACCCACACGCACTGCCATTATCTATGAATGGCACTTACATCGCTGAAACCGAAAGACTTTCCATTCTCGGTATGTGTGTTAATGACAACCTTCGTTGGAATGACCACATATTCGATGTCGCCAAGAACGCTGCGAAATGTCTAGGCTTCCTTAAGCGTTGTGAGAGATATTTCACCCCTTCTGATCTGGCTACAATTTATAAGTCGTTTATTCGCCCGAAACTCGAGTACAACGCTCATATCTGGTCCGGTGCCCCAATAACTTATTTGGAGCTACTTGACAGGATCCAAAAACGTGCGATAAAACTCATTGGCGACCGAGACATCGCGAGATCGATTGACTCTCTTAGTCATCGTCGTAATGTCTCCTGCCTGTCGTTATTTTATCGTTATTTCCACCATAAGTGCTCAAACGAAATAGCCAGTTGCATTCCTCCCCTTGAACATTTCAACCGCAATACCCGCCATGCAAGGAATGCTCATCAGTTCACCCTCAAGCCTGTGTTCGGACGTACAGTGAAGTTCAAAGAATCTTTCCTCAGCCGTACAACACGAATGTGGAATGCTCTTCCCCGCTCCATTTTTCCTACACATTATAACCTACAGACATTCAAAACCAACGTGCATCGGCATCTCTCCTTTTCCTCTCACCCTAATTTCCTTAACGCCCGCGCTGTGTAGCTAATACATTATAAGGGTCCCAACAAATCCCTTTAGTGCGCGCTTATTATAAAAAAAAAATAAAAATGTGTCCAAATTAAACATCTTTTTAGACATAGTGCATGTAGACATTTTGTCTAGTGTCCGAAACACACTTCGCTATAGGACAATGCATTGAAAAGAAAATGCCAAAATATACGTGTTATCATTCACCAGCTGACAAAGCTAGAGGGGGATCGGCAACAATTAAAAAAGAGCTTAAAACACTATGAAGAAGCCGAGTTATTCAACGAAAATATGCAAGTGGCAACAACTAGTATTGATATTAAAAATAAAGTTTTTAAAAAGCAGCAATATACTGCCTTTGTATAGACTCTATAGTAATATCATCAACACGAATTTGAAAACGTCGACCTCCACGAAAATGGCAACAAAACGGGTAGCGATTGAAGGTTTGTGTGTTGGTTGTGTCTTAAATTTGATGATGGTATGAGGATACAGGTAAAGGAAAACGAAGAAGGAAAACCAAACAAACTGGCTTGTTTCTCTTTATCAAATCATTTTGATATTATGTATACATAAGTATTTATTTTTCTTTGTAAGCAGGAGCATCGCATGAGCAAGGAGATTTTTTGACGATTCGCATCGTCGCGTCGGCAAGTAGCATGTATGATGACTCTCTAATCAGTCATCATACATACACATGGGGATGATGGAAGGGACGAATAGTTTTGAAATGAAAAATTTAATAAAATCTGATTTCAGTCTTTTCCCTCAAATAAGAAATTATGAGTTTATCGCTTTTTAGACTGTTACTATTTTGGCTACCTATATCTTGTCGAAAAATGTTCCGATTTGTATAATTTCTTTTTAATTGATTCAGAAATATTCAATCTAATTAATTAAGAAATATTTATGTTACTTTGTGTCAGTATTGCGCCATGCTGCACAACCACTTATGGGTCAATAGGTTCCTATACCTATACGATTTATATGTATTTATTTTATTCAAATTTTAATATTTATTTTTTTAAAATGCTCGATCCTTAGGTTTCGCCTAAGCATTACTTTGCTATCCCCCGAAAATCGAATAGCTCTGACCCGAGCATTTCTGCCGGTCACAGGATTAACAATGCATTAAACAATTAATATTTCTTATAGCGTTTAAAATGTTTATATACAAAGATGCTGCTCACCGAGGTGCCCTCCAACTGAAGAAGACTATGCAGAACTCTTTAATCACTCTCTCTTAGGCAGTTAATTTATTGTTGGTGGCGGCTTCAATGCCAAATACACAAGTCTTATAACAACAAAAGGTAAACGACTTTGACAAGCAGGTCGCAAGCACAAATGTGAATTCTATTCCTCTGGACCGCCAACTTATTGGCCATCTGATCACAACAAAATACCAGATCTTTTAGACTTTTTGTTGCTAAAGTTATTAAACAAGTGTCGAATGTAATTATGATTTATCGTCAGATCATTTTTCAGTTATCTTATCACTGAGTCAAGTAAACATTTATCGAAGGAATGCGCTCTAAGTAGACAAGACCTACCAACATGAAGAAATTGCAATGGAAAACATCCGGCAAATTATCGCGGATGCGAACTAGCTAAAGAACTTCAAAATAGGCGCGACAAAATAAAGAAAACTACGCTACCAATCGCAAATAAAACCAAAAACAAACCTGAAAAGGGCAACAATAAAACTAATGAAGGATGAGAAAAGGCTAAAGAAATGGTCAAAATACAACAACCAAGAGAAGGAAAATTGTTTAGAAAAAAGTCGCCGAACGCTGTTTCACAAACTTACGCTGAAGCTGCGTTGCAAGGACGCGAACAAACAAATAAAACATCTGATCCAGTCTAGCAAGTTTTCTCTGCAATTCTTGCCAGGCTAGAAGAACAGAGCCAAATTAATAAACGGTTGTTTGAAAAACTCGACAAGCTCGAAAATCAATTTCGAAGCACACGTGCAATAATATAAATATGACGGACTTAGTTAAATTAGTGACATGGAATGCGAACGGCCTTCTGCATAAGATGGACTAGCTGGAGATATTCATTCATAAATATGATATTGATATTTGTTTGATTTCGGAAACCCATCTGACGAAAGAATCCAGCACAAACCTTCGAGGATACTTTGCCTATCACGCATATCACCCTTCGGAAAGGGCGAGAGGCGGGGCATCATTGTTGATCAAAAATACCATTGAACACTCAATCAGTGCAACAATTGAGCTTGACAAACTGCAATTATGCACGGTGAGCGTAAAAATTAAACACATAAAATATGTTTTTGCAGCTATGTATAGCCCCCCACGTGCAACGATGGAAAGAAGCGATTTTATAAGTATCTTTGACTCACTTGGACGAAATTTCGTCATCGGAGGTGACTTTAACGCAAAACATACCTTCTGGGGCTCGAGATGCATTTCGATCGATTTCTTCATCTCGAAAGGGTTGTCGGGAAACTCTATTGTAGTTGAGGAATGCTTCGATCTTTCTTCTGATCATTCACCGGTCATTTTGACAATTAACGGCTGTCTACGAAAAAAAGAAGGTCCGCCCAGACTAACTAACATGAAAACAAACTGGGAATCCTTTAAAAAATACTGTGAAAGTAAAACCGATCTCAAAGTGTCTCTTCGAACACCCCACGAACTTGAAGACGAAGTCGATCAATTTATTAACGTCATACAATGCTCATCCTGGAAAAATAATACCCATAAACGGAAAATAACCACAAATTGCGAAATAACATATCCCTTGGAAATCACTCAATTGTTAAAGAAGAAAAGGAGAGCGCACAAAAGATGGCAACAATCTCGCGCTCCACAGGATAAAACCACTCTTAACTACCTTTGTAGTAAACTTAAGAACAAAATTCGAGACTTTAAAAATCGTCAAATTTCTACATATCTCGGAAGCCTAACTGCGGATAAAAGTACGAATTACTCGCTCTGGAAAGTCATAAAAGGCTTTAAAAAACCAAAAACGCAAGCGCCACCAATCAGGAAAATCAATGGAGAATGGGCGAAGAGTGACAAGGAAAAAGCCGAAATATTTGCCGAACATCTGGAAAAAATATTTAAACCATTTGATGGTCAAGCGTTGCTCGAATTTCCTGTCCTAACCGTGGCACCTGATAATTATAGAATAAAAAGTGTATCGCTACCCGAACTGCGCTTCGAAATAGATAAACTAAAATTAAGCAAAGCTCCTGGATATGACTTAATCACAGGTTAGGTTCTTAAAGAATTACCTAGGAAAGCTTTAATCAAGTTTGCCTATCTTATAACATATTGTACGTTCCACGACAATGGAAGGTAGCTGAAGTTATAATGGTTCCAAAGCCCGGTAAGCCACTAAATGACAAAAAATCATATAGGCCAATATCGCTCTTACCGATTATGTCGAAGGTATTCGAAAAACTTTTGTTAAAGCGCCTTCATCCGATTATCGAAGAACGTCGATTAATACCTGACCACCAATTCGGATTCAGGATTAAGCACTCTACAATCGACCATGTTTACAGAATAACCAATGTAATTGAAAAAGCCCTAGAAGAGAAAAAATTATGTTCTAGTGCTTTATTTTAATCTAGTCAGTATTTGTTCTAGGTAGATATTTTATTTTTAGTCATTACTTAGAGCTAATTTGCTTCTATGCACTAGTTTTAATTAAGAAAAAAATTTTTTTTTTTTTTCTTATTTAGTACTTAGAGTTAAAGTGGTTATAGGCACTCGTTTTAGTTTATTTTATTCTTATAAACTCGTCACTTTTTTTTCTAAGTTTATTTTACTGATCACTATTTTAAATTATAAAATTATATGGCACTTGCCATCTAACCTATTACACAATATTTCTTACTTCCACCGTCCTCGTCATTGTTAAATTCAAAACTTGTCCTCAACCGACGCGCATCACCCTTTTTATATCCCTAGCCTCGTCGTGTAATTCGGTACTTTGTTTACGAACCAAAGTTATTTTCGAGCAAACTTTGTTTACGAACAAAATTAGTTCATAAACAAAGTACCGACTTAATCCCGCATGCCCTATGTTTTACACTCGCTAATCCCTAAATCTACCGACCATCCACAATTCATTCGTCCCCTCCCCCTCCATTCCATAAGTTAAGCTTATACACCAGATGGCGAGTGCACTCAAGCTGTGCTTGGTACATGCGCACTTCATTCGTAAGGTGAATATGGAGAGACAACTTTCTTGGTGTGGAGGCGTGGCTTCGCCTCTCTTGCTATTCAATTTTTTTTTCTTACCCGCTCACAGAAGTGGTGAGTTCAGAGGTCTCTGCCATGAATTGTTTTAGCTAATGAGATTGGGTCTCGATTATCCACTAGTCAGCGGCCAATGAAATTCGGCCTAAAAAAAATTTAGTTTCCAGGCACTGGGGTTGGTGAATATGTGTCTCTACTAACTTTGCTAGAGTGAGAGCCATTGTCACTCTGGGCATTTTCATAGAGTGGCGAAATTGAATTTATGGTGACCACAGAGGCAGAGGAGGTAACCAATTTTGGTGAATATGAGCATTTATTGCCCGAAAGTATGCAGTATGTTACTAGCAAGTTACGACATAACTCCGCACTGGTCGAAATACCGGGAAACGAATTTCTGCCCATCACAACTACTTCTACAAGGCGGGCCACCAGACCAGTACTCCATAGAAGAGAATCGGTTTAACTACCGACATGTATAACCAGTGCATAATTTTTGGTTGCAGGCCCCACGTGGAGCCTACCGCTTAGGTTAGGCACTGGTTGTCTGGAAGGAGCCTATGTCAGCTATATTTTGCATTTTAATTGGATTTACTTATAAATTTTAAAGTAAATTAAGCAAAATGAATGAAATAAGTTACATGTTACCAACACAACTCAAAATTAATATACCCTTACTTATGATAAAGTACATAAAATACAAAACTGTCTATAGCTTTAGGTATATACAAGGTGGCGCAAAAGTAATCCTCCTATCAGAAAATGCTATAAATTTTGCGATTGGCCCCTAAAGTCAGTTCTGTTTCGACATTTGTGTAGTAAACACATGCGAAATACACGTTAAAAAACAATGTTACGCTACACTGCTCCAGAACGCGGAATATTGGTGACTATTTATTTGAGCAATAATCGGTCGGTGACTTTGGCACAACGTGAATTTCGTCGCAGATTTCCTACCCGTCCAACGCCTACTGGTGAAACACTGCGACGTTTAGCCGCTCGCCTAGAAGAGACTTTCACAACACGAGATGCTGCCAGGCGTGGCAGACCCCGGAGTAGCCGTTCTGCAGAGAATATTGCTGCTGTAGCCGAAGATGTCATGGAAGCGCCGTCGACATCGACCAGACGACGTGCCACGCAAATGGGTATCTGTCGACGGTCTTTACAGCGAATTTTGGTACAAGATTTGAAGATGTTTCCGTACAAAGTCCAGACGGTGCATCAGCTGTTAGCTGCTGACCGCCAATCGCGTCTAACATACGCTCAAGCCATCCTTAATCACCACCAAGAGGAAGATGATTTTTCATCAAAAATAATCATGAGTGATGAGGCCCATTTCCATCTTAGCGGGTACGTAAATAAGCAAAATGTACGCTTCTGGGGCACTGAAAATCCGCGTGTAACCCACGAAGAGCCATTACACCCGCTCAAAGTCACTGTATGGTGTGCTGTTTTCGCTGGAGGAGTCATCGGACCTTTTTTCTTCGAAGACGTCGCGGGCCAAACGGTTACTGTGAATGGTGAGCGCTGCAGAGCAATGATCAACGAGTTCTTTTTGCCGCAACTTGATGAATTGGGATTGGAAAACATCTGGTTCCAACAGGATGGTGCAACGGCACACACTGCACGTGCCACAACCGATATGCTGACGGATGCATTTGCCGGGCGCCTAATCTCCCGTTTTGGCGATTTGCACTGGCCAGCAAGATCGCCTGATTTGACCGCTCCAGACTTCTTTTTGTGGGGCTTTTTGAAGTCGCGGGTTTATGTCAACAAGCCTCAGACTCTTGCAGCTCTTAAAGACAATATCCGTCAACAATGTGAGGACCTATCGCCGGAAGTTTTGGCCAAAGTGATCGAAAATGCTATAAAAAGGGCTCAAATGACAATCAACTTTGGCGGCGGCCATTTACATGACATCATATTCTCGACTTGAAGTAAAAAAATTAAAAGACCAAATAAAAATAATCCACAAGAAGAATCAAAGTTTTTCATTTTTTATTTTAAATTACAGCCAAAAAACATCGGAAGGTTATTTTTGCGCCACCTTGTATAAAAAAAAATATTTTTGAAATGTTAGGGGGAACACACAGAGATGAAAATTAGTTACTATCCCCAGAGAAGTATATAATAAGGCGGATAAAGAAAAATAATTTGAGCAAAGCAACGGATCATGATGTCAAACAAATCTCAAAAACCAGCAAAAGTTTCCGCTTTTTCAAGAAATATTATTTTCGTATAGCTGGCGAAGCGTGGATATGCATCTAGTACGTACATGTCTATAAAAATAAAAATATATCTTAAAAAGAAAAGTCCGGTGTGGGTATCATGCCGCAAGCATTTATTTTTATATCGAATTTTAAAAAATGACTTAAATTAATGATGCGAAGAAGATTTCTCGAAATAATTATTCTGTTTAATATTTACAACCAATTAGCATAAGTGGGACGAAGAGTGAACAAACAAGAATTTAGAAGGTGCTTTCTATAGCCTTCGACCTTTGATATGTATATATAACTCTCAGCATTCCACGCTCTCTTATTGAAAACATGAATTAAAGAAGAACTTATGAGATACATATATATATATATAAACTACTGAAAAGCTGTAACTATCTGTAGCCTCAAATGATTAAATTACAAGCACCAGAAAGGAGGAATATTTGACAAACAAAAATATCCATTTATCAGCATCAACTTCTCTAATTACATTTTGATGGTGGCAAATAGCTAATTCTTCGTGATTGAGTAAAACTTTCTAAACCCCTTTCACTTTATTTTTCGGATTAAATTTACTCCTCTAACAAAAATGTGAAAATCTGAATATCAAGACAGAGAAAATTAGTTATTAAAGAGGACCAAAACAAGCTAAGTATAACATAATAACCAAAAATATCATTTCGTGTGGCACAAGCATTTCCCAATTCCTTTCATCGATCAATACCATTGGACGTATAATTAATCATAGTCTTTTGTCCCACGCCTGTTAAAAAAAGCATTGTGATGAAGGCAGAAGGTCCCTTGAAATGGCATAACTTTGTGTCGATACTAAGAGGGTACTTATGTTATTGCCATTGACTTTGACAGATAGACCGAAATCAGGACGAAAACTTCAAAAAAGAAGGGACACTGACATATTGAGGAGATAATAGAAGGATGGCACAGTAAAGATGTGTAAACGTTTGGGTAGGTAATCGCTTAGTCGTTATTTATCAACTATTCAAGATAAGTTTGACTCTGATCGAAATTTGGCTGATGAATGTGAAAAGTTGAATTGATTTTCATCTTATTTAACCCTTTATTGGTAAAAGTAACCTTTACCGTGTGAGAGCGATGGGTTGGAAAATGGTGTCGTAACGATACTTCAAAAAAAAGTTTTTTTATTGCACAATATCTACTGCATCCGATTTTCCAAGGTTTTCTCTGCAGAAAGTAATTTTAGAGTACGATAGGTATATACGAGTATGCTAGAAAGACAAATAGAGAGGAACTGCACTACGCTCAATGGATGGTTGCTAAACAGTAAAGATTTCTCGTACAACATTTTATGAAAAGGGTATATTTGGAAAGAAGGATAATAGGTAGGTACATAAAAAAACACTTGACATTTTCGTATAATAAATTTACTTCCCCACCAGTAGCTATTATGACTAGACTCTTACGAGAATGCCGTGGACGAAGTCAACAAACACAAAACAAGGTAGTGGTTTTGACTGGAAGGGTAGATGATTCGTTAACCCGCGTTTTCTTTGGCAGCCAGGAAAATGTCATGTGTACTCACGTTCGCGGGATAGAAGTTATTCTTCTTGGCGGGATTGTGGTAATTCATATTTACAAATACTTGATTAAAATGTATAGCAATACAAAAACACGATGTGTAGGGGAACTGATAATTACAATTGATAAAACTTCACGTAATTAAAATAGTTATGTATTTATGTAAGAAATGTTTTTGATTGCGCATTAAAATAATAGTTTTAATTGCACCTTTTATTATGATTGCAATATCGTTTTATATCCTATTCTAAGGGTATAATAATTTGTAAGCGAGGTTTGTGACATACTTTAATATTGCCCGTAGACCCTTAAAAATTACTTAATTCGTGATCAGCATCGATAGAAATGTCGATCTAGCCATGTCCGTCCGTCCGTCGGCTGAAATTTGAACCATGTACTCTCTAGGGGCCCAAATAATCAAATTTACGAATTAAAAAAATCCGCCCAGAATCTCAAGAAAACTATTTAGAAAGCTGAAATTGTTAATATATGGTCTTTAGGGTCCCAAAATGCTTGCACGAAAAGCTACAGTCCGCTTGAGCGATCTGTTGGATACCCTTTCACTATTCCTATCCTTCATTAAGTGGGCGTAGTAAAAAACCAAAGGACAATTGTTAAGAAGGATCTTCATGTTTTGCGATAAGTCAAAATGAATATACCCTTAGAATATGGCATACGAATAGACACCTTGAAGTAGCCTATTCTCTTAACCTCTGTAACCCAAAAATACCTTTGAAGCGGAATATGCGATCGGCACCTGATTATCACTGCGGTTGGTAAGGACATTTTGAAAACGCGAAAGCGATAAAGCGCTATATTTCAAAAGACTTTGGAACTTCTTCGATCAAGTCTTCATGTCAAAGAACCTGTTGAAAATTCAGTCTAACGATTGCATTAATCGTATTTCATTTCCTTATGTTTCATATACTTCAAACATTTCATTATGTAGGTACAAGGTGGCGCAAAAATAACCTTCCGATGTTTTTTGGCTGTAATTTAAAAAAAAATTAAAAACTTTGATTCTTCTTGTGGATTATTTTTTTTTGGTCTTTTAATTTTTTTTACATCAAGTCGAGAATATGATGTCATGTAAATGGCCGCCGCCACAGTTGATTGTCATTTAAGCCCTTTTTATGGCATTTTCCATCACTTTGGCCAAAACTTCCGGCGATAGGTCCTCACATTGTTGACGGATATTGTCTTTAAGAGCTGCAAGAGTCTGAGGCTTGTTGACATAAACCCGCGACTTCAAAAAGCCCCACAAAAAGAAGTCTGGAGCGGTCAAATCAGGCGATCTTGCTGGCCAGTGCAAATCGCCAAAACGGGAGATTAGGCGCCCGGCAAATGCATCCTTCAGCATATCGGTTGTGGCACGTGCAGTGTGTGCCGTTGCACCGTCCTGTTGGAACCACATGTTTTCCAATCCCAATTCATCAAGTTGCGGCAAAAAGAACTCGTTGATCATTGCTCTGTAGCGCTCACCATTCACAGTAACCGTTTGGCCCGCGACGTCTTCGAAGCAAAAAGGTCCGATGACTCCTCCAGCGAAAATAGCACACCATACAGTGACTTTGAGGGGGTCTAATGGCTCTTCGTGGGTTACACGCGGATTTTCAGTGCCCCAGAAGCTTAAATTTTGCTTATTTAGGTACCCGCTAAGATGGAAATGAGCCTCATCACTCATGATTATTTTTGATGAAAAATCATCTTCCTCTTGGTGGTGATTAAGGATGGCTTGAGCGTATGTTAGACGCGATTGGCGGTCAGCAGCTAACAGCTGATGCACCGTCTGGACTTTGTACGGAAACATCTTCAAATCTTGTACCACAATTAGCTGTAAAGACCGTCGACTGATACCCATTTGCGTGGCACGTCGTCTGGTCAATGTCGACAGCGCTTCCATGACATCTTCGGCTACAGCAGCAATATTCTCTGCAGAATGGCTCCTCCGTCGCTAAACGTCGCAGTGTTGCACCAATAGGCGTTGGACGGGTAGGAAATCTGCGACGAAATTCACGTTGTGCCAAAGTCACCGACCGATTATTGCTCAAATAAATAGTCACCAATATTCCGCGTTCTGGAGCAGTGTAGCGTAACATTGTTTATTAACGTGTATTTCGCATGTGTTTACTACACAAATGTCAAAACAGAACTGACATTACGGGCCAATCGCAAAATTTATAGCATTTTCTGATAGGAGGATTACTTTTGCGCCACCTTGTATATACCTACCTTAAATCGTTTTGCTCTTTCACTCACGTTTGGTTTTTTAATCTTAAGAAGAGTCAGTTGCGCTTTTTTATTCGCCGTGAGAACAAGTAATTTATAAAGAAATTGTACTTGTCAAAAACCTGAATTATATTAATACTTATAATAAAAGGAGCCTTTTTATTTTTTCTATTACCGGAGTCATTTGGTGCCGAAACCCGGGAAGGCTCAAGTGCGTATTAATATAATAGCATTAAAGTAAAGCCTCGTGTAATTTAATCAACCGTAATGGAAATCGCTTCACGTGCCGCCTATCGAGGCCAATTAACAAGGATCGTGAAAGCGGTGTCCGATTATCTAAGTTCTGCGGAGTCGCAAATATTGCACAACGAATCCGAATACGACTTGATTGAGGAGGAACTTAATACATATTTGCAAAGACTGCGGGCAGTGAACGATAGTTTAAATACGGTTAATCGGAGAATTAGTGATAAAGATCTTATTAAACCAGATTTGCAACAGGAGATGACAAAAATGGCCGAATATGAAGATTCCGCTATAGCAGCGATAACACGTCTGGAGAGCCGATTAAGGCGGCTGTCAGCAAAGTCTACTCCACCACTGTTTACCGCCAAGGAAGAACCACTTTCGAACCAAAGGTCAACTCAAAGTCACATCCATCTACCAAAGCTAAACCTCAAAAAAATTGATGGTGACATAAAGGACTGGATACCATTTTGGGAACAGTTTCGTTTATCTGTTCACGAAAACGTCGCTCTGTCCAGCACGGAAAAATTTAATTATTTAGAGTCATGTCTGTTAGGCGCTGCCAAGAAAGTCGTAGCGGGATTTACCGCATCTGAAACATGCTATGATGCCGCTATCTCGTTGCTTCGAGAACAATACTGAGATGCCGAACGGCTTATTGATAGCCACATTCAGCAGCTTGTCTCACTTCGACCAGTGCATTTAAGTTCGGACGTTCAAAGTCTTCGGAACCTGTACAATTCGATAACTACGTGTAGACGATCGTTAACGGCTTTGGATGTCCCGTCTTATCAGTATGATGTCATGCTTAAATCGATTTTTCTACGCTGTTTGCCAGCAGACCTACGGGTTAGCTACCATCGTACAAAGGAGCGAGAAGACGATTAGTTCGGTTCAGATAGAGAAGAAAATGCAACTACAAAGGTATCATCTCTCTCTGACTCCAGCACAACATCAGCAAAAAGACAAATGCATAAACTTATGGAATTTCTTAAAACCGAAATTGACGCCATGGAAAGAAGTAAGCTAGCCAGTATCGCCATTCAAACCAACACGAAAAGCAACACCACTTCTACTGTAGCAAGTCTAGTGGCATTGAACGAGAACGTTAAGTGTGTATTTTGTAACTCTTCACATAGCGCTAAAGACTGTGATTCCAACTTAACAATCGCGCAAAAAAGAGACATCTTAGCTAAAAATGGTTGCTGTTTCAGGTGTGCGAAAAGAGGACACTCTTCCAAAAAATGCAGAAGCGCTCGATATATAAAATGCAACAAGTGTATAGGGAGCCACATTACGGCGATGTGTGATCCAAAATTTCAAAATCTAAATTCCTCTCCTAAAGTCATGCTAGACAAAGGTGACCGCCATACAAGAAAAGAGGAAAGCGTGTCATCAAGTCTAATGTGCAACTCCCATGGTACGTATAAAAATGTTTTTTTGAAAACAGTCCGGTGTATTACGGAGAGAGACAAACAGAAAACTTATTGCTCCGAATTGCCATTGATGGAGGTAGCCAAAACACATACATTTGTGAAAGTGTTGCGAAAAAGCTACAGCTAAGGGAAATAGGCAAAATCAGAATGGCTGTCGTTCCTTTTGGCTCAAGTACGAATTCTCCACAAAGAATACTCACAAAGGTATTGATTCGTTTAAGAAACCAGTATGATCATCGATCTGTGGAGATTGAAGCCTTGGTAGTTCCGCAAATATGTGTCGATCTTCTTGTTGCTCCAAATGAAAATTGTTCATCCTTTGCCCATTTCAGATTAGCTGACAAGATATTTGCAGAAACCATCGCAGCAGAACATGGGCTGAGCATGCTGATTGATGCTGACTACTAGTGGGCTGTTGTCACTGGGAAGCAAAGACGAATATCTGCCCACTTAAGTAGCTGTCGAGACATGTTTCGGATCGACAATGCAGGGACGTCAGGAGCACGACAACACAACAAATCCTGGTACGGGAGCAACAATGTTCGTTTCAAGAATTCTCTCAGTGGCAGAGCAACAGTGTACGGAAAATGTATCATCAATGTGGGCACTAGAAGCAATAGGAATACAAGGCGAGGAGAAAGAAAGGATTTCTTTGACAGAAATATTAACCCTCCAGTGTATCCAACGATGAGGGAACCGTTATCAAGCATCGTTGCCTTGGAAGGATGCCAGTTCTATTTTTCGTGGTGATAGAAACCAAGCTGTAGCGATGGTTAATTCATTAGTGAGGCGTCTTTCAAGAGATCCAAGGAAGCTAGAGGAGTATGATGAAGCTGTCCGATCGTTGGTCAAAGAAGGAATAGCGGAACCGGTAGAAGGTGAGCATTCAAAACGAATATTTTATCTCCCACATCATCCAATTTACAAGGAGGACAGCGAAACTACTCGTTTAAGAATTTTCTTTGACGCATCTTTTCACAAGGAAGGCGAGCCATCTCTTAATAGTTTTCTTGTGACTGGGACTAATTTGCTAGCTGACGTTCAGTCGATCCTACAGAATTTCAGAATGGGCCCATTCGCTCTTGTGGCCGACATCGAAAAGGCGTTTCTGCAGATATTGCTTGACAAAGAGGATCGGGACTAACATCGTTTTGTTTGGATATCTTCATTAAACAATCGAGTTCCCAAAGATTTTAGATTGACTCGAGTGACTTTTGGAGTCAATTGCAGCCCCTTTTTTCTCTCAGCATCGATCCAACACCACTTGCAGCAGAAGGAACACCAGTATCCAGGTACGTGCAAAGTTTTAAAGACGTCATTCAATATGGATTACTTAGTACTGAGCTTCAACGCCGAAGAGGAAGGGCGCACCATATATCTCGAGTCCAATGCGATCATGAGAGATGCTCCTCTGACAATACCAACATTACGAAAATGGCATACCAATAGCGTGAAGGTTCGTACTCTATTTGGGGTAAAGGAAAGTGGAGCTAGCCAAAAGGTATTGGGTCTAATATGGGACGTATTTAGCGATGAGTTGCAAGTATCGTTTAAGTCTATAAAAAGTAGGTATTCAGCTCATCACAGGTAAAGGTAGTAAACGAATAGTACTACAGGCGATTGCTCGAATTTACGACCCATTAGGAATAGTTTCACCGACAGTCATTAAATTAAAGATATTGTTCCAGTCCATATGGAAAAGAAAACTAAGCTGGGATGAAACCATGCCATCGGATCTTGTGGCTGAATGGGACGAGACAATTATTGGTGGTATCCTACAGCTGTCGTACATGGTCATTCCAAGGTCAGCGCTACCCATGTTAGGCTCGAACCATATCTACGTGCACATTTTTGCCGATGCTAGCTTAAAGGCATACGGTGCAGTCGCATTTGTCAAAAGTGTTAACGTTCGAGGTGAAATAAACGTATCGTTTCTTTGCGCTAAGAGTCGGTTTGCACCCTTAAAAGAAAATAACGAGAGAGAGTTAACTCTGCCTAAATTAGAACTCACCGCCAACCTCATTGCAGCAAGCACTTTAAGAGTTAAGGTTCAAAGATTTTTCCTATGGTCCGATTCAAAAATCGCACTCAATTGGATCTATGGGGAAAACAAACGTTGGAAAGCGTACGTGCAAAGTCGTGTAACATAGATCAGAGGCTTGACGAGGTTAACTGATTGGGGACATTGCAGCGGAAAAGAAAATCCAGCCGATTTTCTGACGCGAGGTATCTCCGGATCTAAGATTCAAAAATCTTTGGTATGGCTTCGTGGACCTGGATGGTTAAGTGAGGAAGATGATAACATCCAGTTCAGCCACCCTGTAGATCGTGATGTTGACGAGGTTAACTGATTGGGGACATTGCAGCGGAAAAGAAAATCCAGCCGATTTTCTGACGCGAGGTATCTCCGGATCTAAGCTTCAAAAATCTTCGGTATGGCTTCGTGGACCTGGATAGTTAAGTGAGGAAGATGATAACATCCAGTTCAGCTACCCTGTAAATCGTGATGTTTCAGACCAAACTGTTTTGCTGGCTGAAGTGCAGGTGGATGTCCTAAATCTCCACGACCCAGTACTTGACTATGAGGACTTCAGCACATGGGGAAGATTGCTGAGAACGACAGCTTGGACACAAAGATTCGTCAATTCGTGCTTCAAGAAGGCAAATATTAGGTGCATGGGATTGATGACTGGAGAACTTGACTCTGCCGAAAACTATTGGGTCAGGTACGTACAATATAAAGCATTTTCTAATGAAGTGAGACTTTTACAGAAAGGCCAGTTTTTATCTGGCAAATCACCCATCGTCGAGCTTTGCCCCTTTTTGGATGACGAAGGATTCTTGAGTTTAGGTGGACGCCAGCAACTTTTAGATGACGCGTTCGATTTGAAACATCCAAAGATCCTTCCACCCGATTCCCAAATTACCAAGCTACTTATAGAGGACTACCATCTGGAGGCATTGCACGGAGGTGTAAGCACGGTTTTGACAAAGTTGAGGGAAACGTTTCGGATTCTTAGAGGTCGCCAACTCGTCAAGAAACTGAGAAGGAAGTGCATCATTTGCAAGAGGCTTTTTGGACCCTCAGCCTGTCAACCATTTGCTCCGCTACCTAAAGAGAGAATCACCCTTACAAGGCCATTTGATAATGTTTGTATTGATTTTGCGGGCCCCTTGTTTTATACAACGAATACGAACGATGTTATGCAGAAGTCGTATTTAATGATTATAACTTGCGCCGCCATTCGTGCAGTGCATTTAGAGCTTGTGACCAACATGACTACTGAAGGAGAGTGTTGAAAATTCAGTCTAACGATTGCATTAATCGTATTTTATTTCCTTATGCTTCATATACTTCAAACATTTCATTATGTAGGTATATACCTACCTACCTTAAATCTTTTTGCTCTTTCACTCACGTTTGTTTTTTTAATCTTAAGAAGAGTCAGTTGCGCTTTTTTATTCGCCGTGATAACACGTAATTTATAAAGAAATTGTACTTGCTAAAAACCTGAATTATATTAATACTTATAATAAAAGGAGCCTTTTTATTTTTTCTATTACCGGAGTCGTAATTATTTTCAACAGAACCTATTTCGAAAAAAAATTGGACCACCACCGGCTCAGTTTGTACCATTTGAACCATGTCAAAGCGGCAATATCAATCAACGTTCCAGTACAATGCAAATACGCGAAAGAGAGGCAGACCAAAAATTCCTGGATCCCACAAACGCAGCAACATGATTCAAAATCGGGAGGCCAGCCGCTATTTGCTGAGGTATTTCAGGTGGATCAGCAGGGAAGCAATTAAGTGGGAGGGTTATGAACCCTTTAATCCTGATCATAGCACCACCTCCATTAAGGAAGAAGAGGAAATATTTATAAGGAATGGCCATTCGTAGGAAGCAGAAATAAATTCGTGCACTTTCCATTCTTACCAACGTGGTAGGTATCTGAAAAAAGATCAAATAGGAACCTTAATATTTGGATTTTTTTTATTATGTATAACTCAGTAACAATTAATCCAAAATAAAAAAAAATACATTTTTTAACTGATCTCAATTTTATAGCAATTGTTAGTTGTTCATTTTGCACATGAAATGATAGATCTCAATAAACTAGAAAACGTTATAATTTAATTTAATTTTTTTAATTTTTAATTTAATTTAATTTTTTAAATTTATTCGATTTGCTCTTTCCATTTAACCTTCCTCCTTACAGTCAACGTATCAAGCTTCTTCAAATGTTACCCCTTTCTTAACGAAGGCCTAATAGCGATATCATTTTTTTACAGCAGCTTATATCCGGTCAAATAGATGCACCTGACTTGATGTCGTCTATTGGCTTTAATTTTCGTGGTGGTGCCCATAATTTACGCAGTGTTGAATTATTGTTTAGCCCCCATCATAGAACGAATTATGGGAGGCATGAGCCTATTAGTAACATGAGTAGAATCTATAATCTAAATGATCATGTGATTGACTTGCATGTTAGTAAAATTAAGCTGAAAAATATTTTGCGTAATAATGCTTTAATGTCTTAAATTGTTTGCATGATTTGTGTCTGTGTTAATATTTTATAGGTACATAATTATTGTATTTGTAATTGTTTTGTAATTACTAACACCTGCACTAAATGATGAGCCTGTGAGAGTACTTTTAGTGTCGGCAAATTTCTGCTCGTGATAGTTGCTTGCTTTAAGCACTCCACGACACAGAGCTGATAGTGTTATAAATAGTATTGCAAAATGGTACGCAGTGGCTCAATGGTCAGTGTGTTGGACTACTAATCGAAAGGTCCCCGGTTCAATTCCCGCCGGGGGCCAGTAACATCTAGATTTCTTTTCCACTGCCCCACCTCTTGCGAACGTTTGGCAAACATCCAAGAGTATCAAAAGCTTCTCAAATTTGCCGTACGGATTCGACCTTCCACTTCGCAAAAAAAGTGCCTAATATTTATTTTATTTTTTTAGTATTCCAAAATCGCATCCCAGGAGTCAGTGCCGAAGACTTCTCATAAGACCTGGACATCTACCTCTCCTATAATCTCTCAAACTGTTCTAGCATTTTAAGCCGAGGTTATAGCAATTCGTCAAGAAGCTGACTATCTGACGGTAAATACAATACCACAAAGTGATATCGTTATATAAATCGACAGTCAGGTAGCCATCAAAGCTCAAACATCCGGCATAATAACATCCAATGCAAAAAATGACTGCATCATAACTCTCATATCGTAATAGCCATGCATTTTAACCTCATCCTTTGCTGGGTATAAGGACCTAGCGATGTCCAAGATATATATGAAGCTGACAAGTTGGCTAGACAAGGCTCGTCCGGTACACAAAGCATTACTATAGATACCTAACATTGAAGGATCAATATCGACGAAAAGATAACTCTGGATGGAGCCAACTTAGCCAATGCAACAACGCTAGATATAAATTGCTAAAACTAAACCAGAGAGATTCCAATTCAACATACTTCAAAAACATAAAAGAAGAATCCTGTCCTCAGTGAAAAACTTAATAACTGGAAACTGTGAGATTTCTGCAGAAACTGTAGTGATGGGGAAGAAAAGGAGCCAGTCCTGAATTCCCTGTGCACATGTCTCGCACTCGCAAACATTAGGAGGGGGGGGGGGGGGTACAGGGGGTTGAACTATTTTTTTTTTAAATGCATCTGTAAATCCTACTTTTGTACTCAAATAATTATTGATCATGTTTAAAATTTCTAATTTTAGTTTTAAGCTATGAAAGGCTTAAATTAAGATTCTCTAAAACATTACTGGGATGCACAATACACACTTACATTAATTACCGAACACTTATGTTGTTGTACAAGCTTATAACCAACAAAGAGCCCTTGTATTTGTAAAACTGCTTGTCTTTTGCAAGAACACCGCGTTCGATTACATTAATACAACCCCGGTTTACATGTCGCATAACTGAAATGCAATTTTTTGTTCATGCCATTACATTGTTTAACTCATTACCACAAAGCGTCAGGAGACTAATTGACATGCGTAATTTCGTATTTAGGTATATGGCTACAAATGAAAATGAAAATTAGTTTTCATATCTTATATTTTCAGTTTATTTGTTTTTCATTAAAATTTAGAATTATTATGTATTAACATTGTCAGATTTCAAATAATATAAATTTATCGATACTCGAACAACAAAAGATTGTAAAGTCTATGTAAGAGATTTGAATTCTGGAATAAAATATCTAAAAATATCTAATATCTAAAGGCAGTTTTAACGGAGTTCAACGTGTAGTACGCGAGTCTCATCCAGAAACGCACGCTCTCTAAACCTGGATTTAGGGCATTCTTGTCAAATTCAGCCTATTCGCAACACTATTGGTAAAACATAAAATCCGTTGGAAATTTGTTTAAATTATCGGCAAAGCGCACACATTTGTTGCAGGAAACGATTAAACAAAATTATCCTCAAAATAAATGGAAAAATTTAACAGAAATGCGTGAAACACGCTGGGTGGAAAAGCATGATGAACCTTTTGGAAGAGTTGTGTAGTGATAAGGACTCTGATACGTCATCGAAGGCTAGTTGCTTTTTAAGATCTATTTCAGCTAGTCATTTTGCAGTAAGTTTGTGTTGTTTAAGTGTTTTGTTTACATATACACTGCCACTTTGTAAGATCTTACAATCCCCTTCATGCGACTTAGTGTCTGGATTGGAACATGTGGAATTAATAACAAACACATTAAAAGGAATACGCGAAAATATCATTCCAGAATTCAAAACAATTTTTGAGACTGCACAAAACTTAGTAAATGTTGTGGATGAAAAACTTAAAATTCCACGAATTGTGTCAAGGCAGCAGCACAGACAAAACATGAGTACAACAGATCCTGAAACCCATTTTAGGATTATTATAATGATTCCTCTTTTAGATGACTTTTTAAGTCAGCTTAAAATGCGATTTGAAAACCATAAGTCTATACCTTCCTCTTTGCGCATTTTGATTCCATCGATCCTTGGCAAAAACGAACGAAATTATAACGAAGAAAAATTCAAATTTTATAAATCTTTTTTGTATTGGGACACTTTAAAAGCTAAATTTACGCTATGGAAGACAAAATGCCATGCACAAAAAGATACAGAGCGTTCAAAGAGTGCAATAACAGCTCTTGGGGAATGTAATAAGGATCTGTTTCCTAACATCCACAAGCTTCTTAAAATTCTGGCGACACTACCGGTTTCAATAAGTATACCGGAAAGAACATTTTCGACAATGAAACGTCTAAAAACTTATCTAAGAAATTCTACCGGGGATGAAAGATTAACAGGATTGGCGTTAATGTCAGTTCATCGACAAATTGAGACTTACACTGAGGAAGTTTTAGATATATTTGCAGCGCAGAAGGTCAGAAGATTAAATTTAATTTTATAAAAATGATTCCTACCTACTTGTTATGTAATACTTTTTGTAATAATAAAATTTTTAGGAATGATGATATGTACCTAATAAAAAATAGCTTAAAATTATTAAAAAAAATATTGGAAAAACCTTTTAGTTTTCCAAATTTGTTTGAGAGTTTTCTTGGAAAAACTAAGTATGCAATAGTATTTTATTAGCAATAGTCTACCTAGGAAAAAAAATAATGAAAATCGTTAAAGCAGTTTTTTTAAACCGTTTTTTTTAAATTTTTGGAAAATATTTAGCAGTTTTTTTGAATATTTCAACAATACAAGGAAATCTTTAGTTTTCATCTGGAAAAAATCTGTAGAAATTCAATATACCCGTTTCCAGAATATTCAAAAAACCAAAAAAGTTATGTAATGAATTTGATCATAAAAGCCTTCCTAAATTTTATTGAAATCGGTTTTGTTGTTAGCGAGAAATTCTGATCTTAAAAAATTGGTTCTATCGGAGGTACCTACCTACCGTTTTAAGATAAATCTCGCAAAATCCATTCTTACCAAAAGATAGACTGTTTTATCTAAATCGTTAAGTAGTTTTAAGAAAAATTAATTTTAACAAACCGTTATATGACATATATGTACCATTGTTTTAGAGCTAAAATTCCAATTTCAACAATGCCTAGTGCGAGACTACTAAATAAACACTATGAACCAAGTTTGCAAATCGGCCCATCCTCTTAGGCTGCAGATCTGCAAACAGGCAGACGGATGAACAGAATTTTCCAACACATTTGTTTCTACTTCCCTATCATCGTAATGTCATGTTTAATTGTTATCACAATTTTTTTTTGCACCAATCCATAAAGTGCCTTATACATAGTATAGTACCATAATCTCAATTAAAAATCGTGTTTCGTCGATTTTCGGCTAAAATGGACTGTATTAATTTTATTTATTAAATCTACCATTCAGAAAGGTACACACTGATTGGTATATGGAATAAATATAACTCCCGCCCCGAAATAATTGTCTGGCTACGGCCTTGCTACCCTGGTCTTAGTAAGAGCCAGACTGCGGGCACTAAATCAACCATTCTTCGACGACCTTAGCGCTATATCGGGCAAAGGGATACAAGATCTTATCCGTTTTCTCAACTCCACAGGTTGGATATAGCCACACATCAAATCCTCTACAACCACTACAACATAGGTCATACGAGTCGTGGTAACAAAAAGGCACAACAAGTGCTAATTGGGTTCAAGCCGAACCGCCACCTCTACCCACCTACCTACCTACGTCAGTTGAATTCGAACGCCAATCTCTAAATGCTCTTTTCTTGCAGCTGTAGCTTGCTTTCATTTTTTGTTAAACCAAGGTTAATTAGATTGTATATTTTTGGTCGAGTTTTTATTGAAGAGTCCTATGCCGAGAAGAGTTATTTCAATAATACCTTTGACGCAAGTGCTGGCATCTGTTTTTCTAAAGTAAAGTAACCCATGGCATGCATTTGAAAAACCCACGTAATTCATTCCAATCAGTTCCAAGTGGTTCCAATTAAGACGAGTGTGATGCTAAATCATCATCAACATTTTTAATAAATAACCAAGTTCCATGCTAATTTTAATTTGCAAGAGTTATCTAAATGTTAGCTTATTACTCATGTCTTCAAAGTATGAGTGATATGTGTACCTCACATTCACTCAATTTACAATTTTATTCAATAAACTCTTAAACCTCTTAAGCTCTGTGATATACATATGAATCAACGTTTCATTTAACTCTCTTCACCCAGAATAAATTAAGTTCTTGAGTCATTGTTGTTTTAATAAAAATGCGTGGAAAAAAAATCTTAGAGCTCCTTCAAGTGCTTATACTGACGGATTTATTTTCCCTAAGCACCATTATAATAATATATTCAGCGTGTTACGAGGCACACTTGATTATTTTCAAATGATGAATGTCCAGACAGAAAGAACATCTCATCAGTTTGCTCTCAGATACACCATGAATAATTGTCGAAAGCTATTTGAGTTTACCCTCCAAACAAATAACAATCAGTGTTTGATAATATTACAGTGAGATGTGGTCACCTTCTCGCCTATAGGAACGGCCCCATATAATGGAATCAATATTTGCACACGTAAACATCCACTTAATGTCATGATGGAAACAATTTACAAACTTTTGCCGATCAATATCACGGCTCCAACTCAAATGTATCCAGCGTGTTCGGGTGCGAAAAGCATCACAAAGGATTTACATTATGTACATACGAATCCATGGCATGGGCTTACAACAATGGAAAAGGACATGAAAACTTATCTTATCCTTCATTATTCAGGAATGTTTATATAGAATACACACGAACGAGTATATTATGTTTAGACAATAGAGGCATATGCCAAGGGGCAAATAAATGAACCACGAATCGGCCATATCAATAACAAATGTTTTGGCTGGCACTTTTATACTATAATATGCACAATCATAGGTACCCTTAATAGACGAAAAGTATCTTATTGTATAGGTACCTACAACTTTCTCTGTAAGAGAAAACTGTGGATATTTATTTATCTTCTTCTATTTCAAAACTTTTCCATTATTAGAGTCCAAATTGCTACTTGTTTATTTTGTATTCTTCCATTTTAGGGACTCTTTTGGGCCTTGGCTTGCATATGGCTAATTTATCCGGACATCAAAATGCCACATTTAAAGGGTGAGACGTATTCAGGGAACTCGACATATAAGTTCATCTATACGGATTATTTACCAACGGAATTTTTCATAAACGGAATTGTATCGGCCCTGCTGACTGTTGTTAACGTGATTTGCATATTTATTACGGCGATTATTGTGCTAAAGATTAAGGAAGTCTCGGCGCCATACACAGCAAGTCCGGATCTTAAGCGGTGAGTGTATCCGTAAATGTTTCATACACATATATCTAGTACTTACAGGCAAGGCCAGTAATGAGAACATGAGTCATACTTTTGAAACAAGAACTGTTAATTAAAAACGTAGGTACCTATTTATTCCGTTTCAGCAACATTAAATTGATTATATTTATAAATTCTATGCGCGTAGTGATACAAATATAAATTTACAAGAACTAAACTGAGCTCAGAATATCTTTATAATTTGAAATCTCAAATTTATGGATTTATTCTTGATCCGTGGCTGATTTTAATCATTTTTTATGCTGCTGGAACATTGTCTGAAACCTTATGCTCCGAATTCAGTTCACATCACAACTGATGTGTTTTTAAAGATAAACTTTTTTAAGGGTAAGAACAAAACGTACCTATATGTACACCGAACTCGCTTCGCTAAATGGAATACCAGCGTCTATAGTAGTTTTTTTATGCGACATTGTGTCACTCTTATCAAACGTGTTAATCGATTGCGTTTCCCTGCGGCAGAGTCGCCATGTGTGACTATTGATAACTCTGTCATCTGTCTGAGGCTTTTGGTTTTTCGTATTGTTTAGGATTGTGAGTAGGCACTTCTCATGTCTCTCCCATTAAAATGTCCTAAGATAACGCAAAAAGGTTTTGATCATTATAGTATCCGTACATTGGATTGTTCTGCTTATTATTATTTTGTGAAAATAATATTTTACCTATATCAAGTCAATTACTACCACAATTTTGGATTTTGCTATTGCCATGACGTCAATCATGAAGATGAAGAAATCAACATGCGGACAACATGAGATTTTTATTACGTACCTATGTATTTATACCCTATTCTAAGGGTATATTAATTGTAATATATTCTAAGGGTATATTAATCCATACTAATATTATAAATGCGAAAGTAACTCTGTCTGTCTGTCTGTCTGTTTCGCTTTAACGCCAAAACTACTTAACCGATTTAAATAAAATTTGGTACACAGATAGTCTAGAGCCTGAGAATGGACATAGGCTACTTTTTACCGCGGGTAAATGCTTCATCCGCTGTCCAGAAGTGGAGATCTAAGCTGATATCTAAGAAAAGTTGTAACTCTCGAATGCTTTCTAGCTCCTAGCTTTGGAATGACTCATCCAAATGAAATAGGATTTTTTTAATATAAAGTTCAATTATGTACAAAGATTTCAAGATATAAATCATCTTTGTAGGTTATCATGAAGTTGAACAATAAGCATTAAACTATAAATTTTATACAATTCAAAAAAGTAAAATGTTCGATTGAAGCTAGATCGTTGGATTTTCCCAGCGTTCAGTGGAGGAAAATTTGTGTGTGTGTGCGGCACAAATCTGTTTCTCTACCTGTACCTTTTGTGCAACGAGCTTTTTCTTTCTTTTTTTAAGCACCTTTTGTAGTTTGAGTTGTTTTTTTATGGCGCATGGCCATGGGATTGAGAAAGTTAGGGTATGAAATGTAAATGAGATTGAGAGGGAGTCACACTCAGAGTATATTCATATAATGAGTAGGGACACTCTCGCCGTTTTCTTTATCAGCTCCTATCAGCAAGTATTTTGTTTTAAATTTGAGAAGTGGCAGACTGGCGAAGCAAGGCGAGCACGGGACAGCTAGTTTTAATATATATTCGTGATCGGCTTCGATAGTATTGCCGTTCGTCCTTCCGTCGGCAAAAATGATGCCTTTAAGCTTAAAGTTTTAAAAATCCGGCCACAATTTCTAAAAAAAATCATGAAAAAAATTTTAATTTTCAGGTAGAAAGATGAAATTTTTAAAACATGGTCTTTAGGGGCCCAAAAATGCTCGGGAGTGAACATTTTTAAAGAGGCAAAGTTTGAGCTAGGAAACTAAAATTTGTAATATGTATATATTCTTTATATTCTCATGTTTAAAGATTTTTTTAAATCCGCTCACTCACACGCCCACAATTTAAAAAAAAATGTTTTTTTTTTTAAAATCAATGTTTGATCTAGAACGCTGAAATTTTTTAAATGACTCTCCCATGAAGGGTTCCGCGCGAATTATAATTATTATTTACTTAGACACCTATTACAGATTTATTATTAGAAAATAATGCTTCACGGTTTACGCATAAGGTTTATGTTTATGAAATTAAATGTTTTTTTTTATATTTGAGTTAAAAGACAGAGGCTTTAAAATCTTGGAAGTTGTAAATATGCTTAAATTTAAAAGCAAAGTACCGTTACCAATTTTTACACTCCACTTCGAGCATGACGAAGATAAGAAAAAAACATAGGGACGAGCTACAGTCCACTTGGGCGAACTGTTGGATACCCTATTCTTATTCCTATCCCTCATAAGTGGGCGTGACAAAAGTCTAAGTATGGTTGAATTGTTAAGAACGCTCTACATATTTTGTTATATAACATTTAAGGGTTTTATCGAAAAAACGAAGCTTTTGTAAAAAAACGCTCCCTAGCTCAAACTTTGGTTTTCCAATAAAATAGTTTTATTTGATTGTGGGCGTTTCAGTAGGCGGATTTAAAAAAAAATTACGCATGAGCATAAAGGGCCCCTAGAAAGTACATATTTTAAATTTCAGCTCCCTAGCTCAAACTTTGGATTTTCAAAAAAGTTTTTTTTTTTAATTGTGGGCGTGGCAGTAGGCGGATTTTGAAAATACAGTCAAACATCCCTAACTCGAATCACCACTATCCAAGGTAAAAGTTCGACTTATAGCGACTTCGACTTACAGAAATTATATGTTTTTATAAATGAAACTGCAATTGTGTATACTCGTATATTTATTTTAAAATACGAAAACTTTTCACAAGTTACAGAGTATTAAAGAAATCAGAAATTAGTGACTGACAATTTTCCTTTTTCTTGTTATTTTCAACAAAAAGAGATACAAGTTTGTTCAAAGCCTTATAGTGGTCATCACTGGTAGTGTCACTCGTTTGTAAATATACATTCAACGTTTTCTACATCGTTCATGGAAGGATGATGAATAATTCCTTCCACCGAACACTCTTCATCACTTTCTTTTGCGCTTAAAATCGGTTCAAACAATACGATTTTTCGCCCTGCGCGTAAAAACGACTTATCTAACTTTAGAAGCCATTCTTCAAAAAGTTGTCCAGTCATCCACGCCTTGGAGTTTGCTTTATATTCGACGGGTAATCACTTAACGCCACGAAAGCATCGAGGTTTATTACTTTTTCCAATCAAAAGACTTTTTAGTTTCTCTGAATCATCCATATTAGCTGCCAACATTAATGTTACCCGTTGT
Organism: Portevinia maculata; assembly: GCA_949715645.1. Classification (NCBI taxonomy): domain Eukaryota; kingdom Metazoa; phylum Arthropoda; class Insecta; order Diptera; family Syrphidae; genus Portevinia; species Portevinia maculata. The sequence continues at coordinate 46,147,991 of OX454528.1, read as the reverse complement.
TTGCCTCCGTGGCACTGCTCGTTCTTGAAAGTCTATGTTTTGTCTGGCAGGCATTTAAAAAATTATCCTGTTTCATCAGCGTTAAAAATATCCCGGCCATTATACTTTTCGATTAGAAACGGCAAAAAGTCAATTTTCCATTTATCGCAGTCCTCATCGCGAACATCATTACTTTCACCACACGCCTTTTTATGGCTCACACCATGCCTTAAATAAAACGCATTAAGGATTTTGTCATTAAAAATTTCGCCAGTTAGAAGTTTTGCTGAATACCTCTGCTTCCATTTATCAGGCCAACCTGTGCTTGCCTTAAAATTATCATCGCCAAATCGCTTCGCAAACTCCATCGCTTTATCCTTCAATATTCCTCCAGATATGGGCATGTTTCGGTTTCTAGCTGCTGTAAACCAGGACAGCCTTGTCGACATTTTGAAACATTGGTATTTTCGCTCTTTTGCTGCATCCAGAAAAAGTTCCCGATTCAAATGACGTGATTACTGATTCTTTATTTTTTAAGATTGTGGAAACCGTACTCGCTGGGATACCAAATTTCTTAGCTACATCCTTTTTTTTTAGTCCACTTTCAATTTCTTTGATTAGTTTGAATTTTTCTTCTAGTTATAAACATTTTAACACACGTTTTGACGCTATAAACTTACATTGGCTTTACATTGATTATGCGCCACTGACACAAAAGAATTAAAAACAAAAGGAGAACATAAAACAATCATTTTCGGGATTTCCCCGAACAGTAAAATACTCAAAACAAGACAAAAAAAATTGAAACAGAAACAAAAATAACCAAGCATAATCGGGGGTTTCCCCTAAAAATTCGACTTATGGAATGGTCGTGCCATAATTATTATTCGACTTATGGAGAAATTCGAGTTACAGAAGTTCGAGTTACGGAAGCAGAATTGTATGCAATTTGCCACCTAAATGCTGTTGACACTCGATTTAGTTCGAGTTATAGAAATTCGAGTTATGGAAGTTTGACTGTATTTACAAATGAGCATAAAGGGCCCCCTAGAGAGTATATATTATAAATTTCAGCTCCCTAGCTTAAACTTTGGATTTTCAAAAAAAGCTTTTTTAAATTGTGGGCGTGTCAGTAGGCGGATTTTGAAAATATTTACACATGAGCTTAAAGGGCCACTAGAGAGTATATATTATAAATTTCAGCTCCCTAGCTCAAATTTTGTTTTTTCAATAAAATTAATTTATTTAATTGTGGGCGTGTCAGTGGGCGGATTTTGAAAATTTTATCTCCCGAGCAGTTTTAGGAGTCATAGATCATATAAAAAAAAATTCAGCTTTCTAGCTCAAAATTCGATTTTTTCTAAAATTTTGTTTTTTTGTGTTTGTGGGCGTGTCTGTGGGCGGATTTCAAAAATTCGTCAACTTGATTATTTCGGGACCCTAGAGAGTACATGGTTAAAATTTCAGCTCTCTAGGCCCAGTTTAAAGGCCTAATTTTTGCCGACGGACGGACGGACATGGCTAGATCGACATTACTATCGATGGTGATCATAAATATAGTAACTTTTAGGGGTCTGCGGGCAATATTAAGGTATGTTACAAACTATGCGTCAAAATTAATATACCCTTAGAATAGGGTATAAATATATGAAATAAAAAACATACTTGGGATGCAAGTTGAGATTTATACCCTAAGTAAATCGAAACAAGTGCCCCAATGCAAAAATTGCGAAAGATATGGGCATACACATAGATACTGCAACTCAAATCCAAGATGTGTTAAATGTGCAGGAAGTCACCACACTAAAGAATGTAAGAAGAAAGAGGATGAACATCCTAAATGTGCAAACTGCAATGAAAACCATCCTGCTAGCTACAGAGGTTGTTTAGTTGCAAAAGAAATCCAACTTGCAAGGGACAAAAAGCAAAAGAAAACTCAAAAAAACTCAAATAAAGATGAGCAAATAGTTAAAAAGGACTTGCAAAAGAGCCCACAGAAAGAAAAGCCTAAGGACCAAGCGATAATCAAAAACGTCCCGAGACAAAAGACGGCTGGTCCAAAAATGACGTATGCTCAGGCAGCATCAATAAATACTCAAATACCAGCAGATAAAACGGTAAAACGCAAAGTAGAGCCAAACACTGGCATGGAAAACCTCATGAAACAAATCCTAAACAGGATTGGCTCCATGGAAAAATCGAATAAAACGATATTAGATAGAATATTGTTGTTAGAGAGACAAAACAGCAAAAAGAGCTGTTACCAAAAGACAGACATGATGAATAAAATAAAAATTCTTGAATGGAATGCTAATGGTATCGAGAGTCGCAAGGGCGAGTTGCAAGTGACTCTTGACATACACCAGATAGATATATGTCTCATTTCAGAGACGCACTTTAAATTGATTACTGACTTCAAACTGCAAGGATATGAATTCTATCACTCCCCACATCCTTATAACTGTGCAAAAGATGGGGCCGCAGTGTTAATAAAGAATACAATAAAACACCATATAGAAGCAAAATTCCAATCATGTGCCATCCAAGGAATTTCCATATGTGTATAAACGAGCAGTGAACAAATATCTGTTGCAGCAGTATACTGCTCTCCTAAAAGACCATAGCCCAAAACTAGTAAATAGACTGACTGATTGGAACTACTTCAGACAGAAGTTGGAAGAAAGTATCCAACTATCACCAGCTATTCAAACAGAAGATCAACTAGAAGAAGCAGTCCAAATATTGGCGCTCAGAATACAAAAAGCTGCGTGTGCTGCCACTCCCAAAACAACAAAAAAGATCAAACAAAACTCTTATCCTCCCGAAATATGTGAAATTATTACAGAAAAGAGGAAAGCTAGAAAACGCCGGCAACAGACAAGGGCGCCAAGCGACAAGACCACACTGAACAACTTAAATTATAAGCTCAGAAAATCTGTAAGAGAATTCAGTAATGAGTCTTTGAAAACTTGCCTCACAAGTCTTGCAAATGATGCTAGTACCTACTACTCGCTCTGGAAGGCAACGAAGAAAATGAACAGGCCAATAGCTCACATTCCGCCAGTAAAAACCAGAGAAGGTAACTGGGCGAAAAGCAACCAAGAGAAAGCAAACACTTTCGCTGAGTATCTTGAAGACGAAGGCCGCAGGGTTTGATTTAATTACAGGAGACATTTTGAAGCAATTTCCACGAAAATGTTTAAAAAACTAGCGCAGATTATTAATTAATGCTGCATTTAAATTAAGATATGTGCCAAGCATGTGGAAAGTCGCGGAGGTAATAATGATATATAAACCAGGCAAACCACCTAACGAAGTTACCTCATATCGCCCAATATCTATTTGGTAGAATGTCCAAGTTTTCCAAGTTATTCGAAAAAGTGCTGGTAAAATGTCTACAAAACATAGGGACGGGCTACAGTCCGCTTGGGCGAACTGTTGGATACCCTATTCTTATTCCTATCCCTCATAAGTGGGCGTGACAAAAGTCTAAGTATGGTTGAATTGTTAAGAACGCTCTACATATTTTGTTATACAACATTTAAAGGATTTTATCAAAAAAAAAACGCTTCTTAGCTCAAACTTGGGTGTTTCAATAAAATTGTTTTATTTAATTGTGGGCGTGTCAGTAGACGGATTTAAAAAAAATTAACACATGAGAATTAAGGGCCCCTAGAGAGTATCAGTGGCGTGGCGTGGATAATTTTAAAAGGGAAGACGTTGAAAAATTTAGTCACCTATAAAAATAAAAATCTTTAAAACCTGAAATAAAATAATTTTTAATGGGGATATTGTATCTACATAATATGCATTCCACATTGACTTTGCAAAAATATTCTAGCCACATTTTTTATACTTCAAGACATTAATATTTCAATCAACAACGAGCTTAAAGCATAACAAAAGTGGCTTCAAAAGAAGCCGGTCTTGACAGACGCATGATGCAATAACTTAAAAAAATTCAGCATAATGTGGATAGTAATTTTAAAATAAGAAAATTCAGAAGAATTATATGGATAAATCTTTATATTTGTTAAAATATAAAAACGATACAAATAATAATGTCAGCAATAAAAATAAATCAAAATTAAAAACAGCTAAAATTCACACACTTAAAAAAAAAAAGTGAAAAGTTTTGTTAAAATATTAGTTCTTTATAATTATTTGTATTCTAATGCTATTCGACGATCTTTTTTGATAAACTCTGCCAATACCCTTTCATAGAAGTTTGGTCTATTTTTAATTTTAAGAAGAAGTCTTCTTTCTATCGATATGAGGGCTAAATCAGAGAGCCTATCCTCGCCCTGTGAGTTTCTTAAATAAGTATGAATTCTTTTTAAAGCAGAAAAAGACATCTCAACGGAGGCGACGGAAATGGGAAGTGTTAAAAGTAAACTACTTAAGTTTAAGACTTGAGGGAACACTTCTTTCAATGCTTCACTATTCAAATGGTTGTGAAGGTCGAGAACCTCAAACTGCCGAAGTGACGACGAAGAATATAAAACATTAAGTTCATTTTTTAATGCCGTGAAGTCAAAAATTCTAGGAAAAAACTTAATTAGGGAACAGTGGCGTGACGTGGATAATTTTAAAAGGGAAGACGTTGAAAAATTTAGTCACCTATAAAAATAAAAATCTTTAAAACCTGAAATAAAATAATTTTTAATGGGGATATTGTATCTACATAATATGCATTCCACATTGACTTAGCAAAAATATTCTAGCCACATTTTTTATACTTCAAGACATTAATATTTCAATCAACAATGAGCTTAAAGCATAACAAAAGTGGCTTCAAAAGAAGCCGATCTTGACAGACGCATGATACAATAACTTAAAAAAATTCAGCATAATGTGGATAGTAATTTTAAAATAAGAAAATTCAGAAGAATTATATGGATAATTCTTTATATTTGTTAAAATATAAAAACGATACAAATAATGTCAGCAATAAAAATAAATCAAAATTAAAAACAGCTAAAATTCACACACTTAAAAAAAAAAAAATGAAAAGTTTTGTTAAAATATTAGTTCTTTATAATTATTTGTATTCTAATGCTATTCGACGATCTTTTTTGATAAACTCTGCCAATACCCTTTCATAGAGGTTTGGTCAATTTTTAATTTTAAGAAGAAGTCTTCTTTCTATCGATATGAGGGCTAAATCAGAGAGCCTATCCTCGCCCTGTGAGTTTCTTAAATAAGTATGAATTCTTTTTAAAGCAGAAAAAGACCTCTTTTCTGATAAACTCTGCCAATACCCTTTCATAGAAGTTTGGTCTATTTTTAATTTTAAGAAGAAGTCTTCTCTATCTTCTCTATCCTCGCCCTGTGAGTTTCTTAAATAAGTATGAATTCTTTTTAAAGCAGAAAAAGACCGAAATGAGAAGTGTTAAAAGTAAACTACTTAAGTTTAAGACTTGAGGGAACACTTCTTTCAATGCTTCACTATTCAAATGGTTGTGAAGGTCGAGAACCTCAAACTGCCGAAGTGACGACGAAGAATATAAAACATTAAGTTCATTTTTTAATGCCGTGAAGTCAAAAATTCTAGGAAAAAACTTAATTAGGGATGAGTATATATTATAAATTTCAGCTCCCTAGCTCAAACTTTGAATTTTCAAAAAAAAAAAAAATTAATTGTGGGATTGTCAGTGGGCGGATTTTGAAAATATTTACACATGAGCATAAAGGGCCCATAGAGAGTATATACTATAAATTTCAGCTCCCTAGCTGAAACTTTGGATTTTCAAAAATTAAGATAACCTTAGAATAGGGTATAAAAAAATTATTTTATTTATTTGTGGGCGTGTCAGTGGGCGGATTTTGAAATTTTTTTATCCCGAGCAGTTTTAGGAGTCATAGATCATATATAAAAAATGTCAACTTTCTAGCTCCCCCTTCGGGATAGGGGTCAGAATTTATCCGAGGTAGGCATACCGGTCGTAAGAGGCGACTAAAATCCACCCTTCGGGATAGGGATCAGAATCTACCCGAGGTAGGCATGCCGGTCGTAAGAGGCGACCAAAATCCACCCTCAGTATACCGAGTGCATAGAGTATACAAAAAATGCAATGATTAAAACAAAAAGATATAATACCCCAGGTGGCAGCCCAGTTCTACTGGAAAATCCACACTCTTCGGAGGCAGGCTCTACGGATTCTGGGGAGAGCCATTTATTGCAATCATCCGACCCTTTTAAAAATAGTAAAAGGGTAACTAGATCACCACCAACGGGATCTGTGCCAGAAGCAAAAACTAATCGAAGTCCTACGACGCCAAAAGATTTTGGACGCCTTTCGAGGGACTCAACGAAATGCAAAAGCTTCGAGGACGAAAACAAGGAACTCCGCACTAAGCTTAACCAAATTGAACAGCTTTACCAAGAGCTAAAAAAAGAGCTAGATCAGCTGAAAGCTGAGAACAAAGCACTTGTTGAATCTCAACCTAAAAAACAGCCAGAAGCCAAATCATACCGCTCAGCTAGCCGCGATTATCATACAGACGAAGAAGAGCTAGGGCGCGAAACGGATTGGATCACTAAGAGGAGACCGAACAAAAAACGGAAAGCCGGCTCCTCACCAGAAGTCGTCGTGCTAAAAGATAGACAACCCAAAAAGGCAAATGCCAACGAAATAGAAACGCTAAGGAAAAAACCTCAAAATAAGGTATACCTTCCACCTCCAATTAACGTTGTCGGAGTTTCAGACTACAGCAAGCTAAGTAGCCTTCTTAAGGAAATAGCAAAGTCCACATTCAAAGTAACATCTCTGAATAATAATGTGTGGAAAATAAATGTAAGCGATCCTGAGAGCTATCGCGCAGTTTCTCAAAAACTGAATACTGAGAAGGTACAATGGTACACTTATGAAAACAAGTCTGAAAGGCCACACCGAGTTGTAGCCAGAGGGCTCCACTCTTCGTGCCGCAAAGAAGATGTTTTGCAAGATCTTAAAACTAAAGGTTTCAAAATTATCGACGCGGTTAATATACTTAAAAAAGAAAAGCAAAAAACGGAACAAGACGAGGAAATTGTTGTCAAACGCGGACTTCCGCTATTCATGCTTAGTTTCGAAAAGTCTGAAAACATGGAAAAAATATACAACATTAAAACTATCCTAAACATAGTGGTTAAAATTGAACCGATGCGCCAAAGGACTCGTCAGATTCCTCAGTGTAAGCGTTGCCAAGGCTACAATCACACGCACACGTATTGCCAAAAAGAGCCGCGTTGCGTAAAATGTGCCGGTAAACATTTATCGAAGGAATGCGCTCTAAGTAGACAAGACCTACCAACATGCATAAATTGCAATGGAAAACATCCGGCAAATTATCGCGGATGCGAAGTGGCTAAGGAACTTCAAAATAGGCGCGACAAAATAAAGAAAACTACGCTACCAATCGCAAATAAAACCAATAACAAACCTGAAAGGGGCAACAATAAAACCAATGAAGGACGAAAAAAGGCTAAAGAAATGGTCAAAACACAACACCCAAGAGAAGGAAAATTGTTTAGAAAAAAGTCACCGAAAGCTGTTCCACAAACATACGCTGAAGCTGCGTTGCAAGGACGCGAACAAACAAATAAAACATCTGATCCAGTCTCCCAAGTTTTCTCTGCAATTCTTGCCAGGCTAGAAGAACAGAGCCAAATTAATAAACGTATGTTTGAAAAACTCGACAAGCTCGAAAATCAATTTCGAAGTACACGTGCAATAATATAAATATGACGGATTTAGTTAAATTAGTGACATGGAATGCGAACGGCCTTCTGCATAAGATGGACGAGCTCGAGATATTCATTCATAAATATGAAATTGATATTTGTTTGATTTCGGAAACTCATCTGACGAAAGAAACCAGCACAAACATTCGAGGATACATTGCCTATCACGCATATCACCCTTCGGAAAGGGCGAGAGGCGGGGCATCCTTGTTGATCAAAAATACCATTGAACACTCAGTCAGTGGAACAATCGAGCTTGACAAACTGCAATTATGCACGGTGAGCGTAAAAATTAAACACATAAAATATGATTTTGCAGCTATCTATTGCCCCCCACGTGCAACGATGGAAAGAAGCGATTTTATAAGTATCTTTGACTCACTTGGACGAAATTTCGTCATCGGAGGTGACTTTAACGCAAAACATACCTTCTGGGGATCGAGATGCATTTCAGTAAAAGGTAGAGTTCTTTACGAAGCCGGTATGGAATTGGGGGTAGACTTTCATTCCTCAGGTAAACCGACGTACTGGCCCTCGGATACGGCAAAAACACCAGACCTCATCGATTTCTTCATCACGAAAGGTTTGTCGGGAAACTCTATTGTAGTTGAGGAATGTTTCGATCTTTCTTCTGATCATTCACCGGTCATTTTGACAATTAACGGCTGTCTACGAAAAAAAGAAGGTCCGCCCAGACTAACTAACATGAAAACAAACTGGGAATCCTTTAAAAAATACTGTGAAAGCAAAATCGATCTCAAAGTGTCTCTTCGAACACCCCACGAATTTGAAGACGAAGTCGATCAATTTATTAACGTCATACAATGCTCAGCCTGGAAAAATAATACCCATAAACGGAAAATAACCACAAATTGCGAAATAACATATCCCTTGGAAATCACGCAATTGTTAAAGAAGAAAAGGGGAGCGCGCAAAAGATGGCAACAATCTCGCGCTCCACAGGATAAAACCACTCTTAACTACCTTTGTAGTAAACTTAAGAGAGAAATTCGAGACTTTAAAAATCGTCAAATTTCTACATATCTTGGAAGCCTAACTGCGGATAAAAGTACAAATTACTCGCTCTGGAAAGCCATGAAAGGCATTAAAAAACCAAAAACGCAAGCGCCACCCATCAGGAAAATCAATGGAGAATGGGCGAAGAGTGACAAGGAAAAAGCCGAAATATTTGCAGAACATTTGGAAGAAACATTTAAACCATTTGATGGTCAAGCGTTGCTCGAATTTCCTGTCCTAACCGTGGCACCTGACAATTATAGAATAAAAAGTGTATCGCTAGCCGAACTACGCTTCGAAATAGAGAAACTAAAATTAAACAAAGCTCCTGGATATGACTTAATCACAGGACAGGTCCTTAAAGAGTTACCTAGGAAAGCTTTAATAAAGTTTGCATATCTTATAAATGTATTGTTCAGGTTATTGTACGTTCCACGACAATGGAAGGTAGCTGAAGTTATAATGGTTCCAAAGCCCGGTAAACCACTGAATGACAAAAAATCATATAGGCCAATATCTCTCTTACCGATAATGTCGAAGGTATTCGAAAAACTTTTGTTAAAGCGCCTACATCCGATTATCGAAGAACGTCGATTAATACCTGACCATCAATTCGGATTCAGGATTAAGCACTCTACAATCGACCAGGTTTACAGAATAACCAATGTAATTGAAAAAGCCCTAGAGGAGAAAAAAATATGTTCTAGTGTTTTTCTCGACGTCTCTCAGGCCTTTGATAAAGTATGGCATACAGGGTTGAAACATAAGCTAAGACAAGCTTTTCCGAAACAGTTATCTGATATCCTTAGTTGTTACTTATCAGACAGACTCTTTCGTGTAAAACACGGAAATGATTACTCTGAATTTAAAGAAATCGCGGCAGGAGTTCCCCAAGGAAGCGTTCTTGGACCGATCCTGTTTCTAATATACACTAGTGATATTCCTCAAGAAGAAGGCACAACAGTAGCCACATTTGCAGACGATAAAGCTATATTAGCGGTCAGTAATACCGTTGAATCAGCAACTAATAAACTCCAACGTTCTATTGACAAAATTTGTGATTGGACAAAGACTTGGCGTATTGCTCTCAACGAGGCCAAATCAACGCACGTGAATTTTACTTATAAAAAGGTAGACAACTTACCCATTTTCATTGATTCGGTACGAATTCCGTACGCAAACGAGGCAAAATATTTGGGTATGACACTCGATGCGAAATTAAAATGGAAACCGCACGTCAAGAAGAAACGCGAAGAGCTCGCCATTCGATGTAAACAAATGCACTGGCTGCTTGGTAGATTTTCCCAACTCAGCATGCAGAACAAGCTGCTTTTATACAAGCAAGTACTAAAACCGGTTTGGACATACGGTATACAACTTTGGGGTTGTACCAAATCCAGTAATATCAAAATTTTACAAACTTTTCAAAACAAAGTGCTAAGAAAAATAGTAAATGCACCATGGTTTATCAGAAACACTGATATCCACAGAAACCTAACTATGGCTACCGTCGAAGATGAAATAAAACATTTTGCCTGCAAACAACAGACACGCCTTCACGGTCATTGCAATATCACCATGCTACAAATTCGAGACGATACTAACCTAGTGCGCCGATTACAAAGGATAAAACCATTTGAATTAGCGCAATAAGATGCAACCGCGTGCTTATGGCGGTATTAGCAGGTGCCTCCACTGGGAAGCTGCCTGCCAAACGCGTAATTTACAGTTTAAATAAAACTACTAGATAGGAATAACCTAGTTGTAGTATGCAGGTTTCGAAGGGAGGTGGTTTTTGTTTTCTTATCTTAAGTGAGAAAGAGTCGCATGTACGATTTTCCACCTACCCCTATTATTCGTCCGAGCCTAGTTCTGGTTCCAAGTCTCGTGCTTTTAACCAGGATAGGTAACTCTCAGCTTGCTGAGAGTAACGATAATATTACTATGGCTTGGGAGTAATATTAGAAACACTATAAAAAAAAAAAAAAAAAACAAAAAAAATTTTCTAGCTCAAAATTCGATTTTTTCCAAAATTTGTTTTTTTTAAGTTTGTAGGCGTGTCTGTGGGCGGATTTCAAAAATTCGTAAACTTGACTATTTCGGGACCCTAGAGAGTATATGGTTAAAATTTCAGCTCTCTAGGTCCAGTTTAAAGGCCTAATTTTTGCCGACAGACGGACGGACGGACGGACATGGCTAGATCGACATTACTATCGATGCTGATCATAAATATAGTAACTTTTAGGGGTCTACGGGCACTATTAAGGTATGTTACAAACTATGCGTGTCAAAATTAATATACCCTTAGAATAGGGTATAAAAATAATAGATGAAAAATCGCTAGTCCCATTTCACCAATTTAGATTTAGAAATAAGCATTCTATAATTGATCAGGTGCATAGAATCACAAATAGAATCGAAAAAGCATTTGAAGAGAAAATTGTGTGGTCTACAGTATTTCTTGATATAGCACAAGCTTTCGATAAAGTCTGGCACAAAGGACTGATACACAAACTAGAAAAGCAACTGCCAAAGCAGTATGCGACCATTATGGAGTCTTATACTCGTATATCAGATAGATTCTTCAGAATTAAACAAGAGACAGAGTACTCAACATTAAGACAGATTAAAGCTGGTGTACCGCAAGGCACAGTTCTATACCTACTTTTCGCTACCGATCTGCCTGAAAGTGAAGAAACAACCATAGCTACTTTTGTAGATGACACAGCTGTCCTTGCTGTAGGAGCAATTGTGGAAATAGCAACAAAAAAGCTTCAAACAACAATAAACAATATTTCACAATGGACTAAGAAATGGCAGATTAGATTAAATGACCTCAAGTCAGTCCATATTAATTTTACGTATAAAAAGGTACCACACATTCCAGTCTACATTAAGAACAATGTAGTGGAATATTCAAACACAGCCAAATATCTAGGCATGACTCTAGACGCTAAACTGCGTTGGAAAGCGCACGTAAAGAAAAAAAAGATGAGTTGAACATGCGATACAGTAAAATGTATTGGCTTATTGGGAGATTCTCATCCCTGTCTAACTACAACAAGTTATTGCTATACACGCAAGTTCTGAAACCAGTATGGACCTACGGGCTCCAGTTGTGGGCATGTACATGCCAAACAAATTTACAAACAATTCAGGTTTTCCAAAATAAAGTACTAAGGAACATAGTTAATGCACCTTGGTACATACGCAATGCCGATCTTCATAAAGATCTAAATGTTGAAATGGTTGAAGATGAAGTTAAGAAAGTTGCTCAAATGCATAGAAGTAGGCTTCTCAAGCACGTAAACACAGAAATAACAGAACTATTAAATAATGACAATGCAATCAGGAGATTAAGACGGGTAAAATCTCTGGATCTATAAGAGTTAGCTAGGGCTAAGATCAATCAGGTACTGATTTCAAACAAGAAAAAAGTTTAGAAATCCGACAAACGGCGGATTTATCTGTTAAATTCAACAAATATGTAGTTCAAAAACAAATTTCCGATTAGTCGTCGACTAGGTGCAATCTCATTCGGGATGGCGAATGTCAGTCCCCCGGGAGTTTTTTTTAGATGGGTTAAAGTCTCTCACTATTGCAGAAGCATCCCTCGCGTACTAGCTCTGCAGTGTCTTTCGATGATTTTTTCTTCCAGCGAATTCCCAACACAAAAAAAAATATATGTGAGTTGATTGAATTAAAGGTAAATTGCGGTTTACGATTTATGACGTATTAAAAAAAACTACTTACAAGATCTCGTTCAAACCAATTTTCGGTGGAAGTTTGCATGGGAATGTACATCATATATTTTTTTAGTTTTATCATTCCCTTATTTTAGAGGTAACAGAGGGGGGGACACATTTTACCACTTTGGAAGTGTCTCTCGCGCAAACTATTCAGTTTAGAAAAAAATTATATCATTTTTGAAGACCTATGCATAGATACCCCACAAGTATGGGTTTGATGAAAAAAGTTAGTTTCAGTTCTAAGTATGGGGAACCTCCAAAATTTATTGTTTTTTTTTATTTTTGTGTGAAAACTTAATGCGGTTCACAGAATACATCTACTTAACAAGTTTCAACAGTATAGTTTTTATAGTTTCGGAAAAAAGTGGCTGTGACATTCCCGGACAGACAGACAGACAGACATGACGAATCTATAAGGGTTCCGTTTTTTGCCATTTGGCTACGGAACCCTAAAAACCGTTTTATTGAAGAAAAAAGAAAGTATGTAGTAAAAGTCTTTCTGAACAATTTCTTTATATAAAGTTGACTGTTTTTTCAATAAAATCCATTAAATGTTCTATAACAAAATTTGAAGACCCTTGTTAACAAGTCTCCCATACTTAGATTTTTGTGCCGCCCACTTAATGAGGGATCAGATAGGAATAAGGAATAGGGTACCCAAGCGGACTGTAGCCTTTCCCCATGTTTTTAGTTACATTGTGTTACATTGTTGTGAATAATAGTGGGCAGGAGAAACAGAGTCTTGTAGGGCATTCTACTTTCATGAAAAAATTCTTTATAGGTAAGGTATATCGGCGAACGTAGTTCGAGTGGAGGCTTAAGGGTCACCTGGTGCGCAATCCTGCTACAGCGGGCAATGCGGTTGAAATATTCTAGTTGTGGAATGCAGTTCGCTATTTTGTTTCTTGCTTACAGTGAAATTACCGATAAAATAACGATCTACAGGATACTTGCGACGATGAGTAATCCAATAAAGCGATTTCTCGATATCGCCAATATATTTTATAGCGCCTCTATCCTATAACTCGTGTGTTAGACCAGATCTGCGCGCCTTACTAAAGATTGAGACGTACATTTAATATTATGTCAGATCAGATGCGGTAGTAAATATTTGTTGCATCGCCCCGAATATTTCGCGGCGTTCTTGGAGATAACGAATATACGGCAACGATGGTTGCAATTATCACCCGTACCAAGAATGGAAAGCCTTTCGGATTCATTGATGCAAGTGCCCTCTATGAATAATGGTAGATTAGAAGCGGTTTCTTTTTTATAACAGAAGACAGTACATATTCTGTTTTTGAAGCATTAAATTTCACTTGATTGGTTCTAGGAGTAACTCACTCAAAACAACTTAAAATTTAGAATCTGAGAGGGCTGCAGTGATATTCTTAGTAAGTCTTTAATTTTATTTTATTTAAGCTGAACGAAATGAAACTTCGGATGCAAGCATTGGCCGTATTGTGTTTTCTGTTGATAGGCGGCATCACTTCGCACATTGACGGCTTAACCGCAATTGGAAAACAAAAATGACACTAAGTAATACCCAGGTATTAACCCAGGTATTAACCTAGTGGAATCACCCCCTCCGCTGCACATTCTGTTTCACCCGACACCCCTCGACATCTTTAAAAGAAAAATGCTAATAGGGTAGCAATTCACCTCGCTGCAATCGCGCAGTGTACTTTGAAGAAAATTGGCCACTCTGCTGTTCTGAAGCCGTTGAGGGTCATTCCAAAATACATATATTTTACAACACCGCAGCTTCGGTTTGATAAAAAATTTCAAGTCACCATCCCCTCTAGATCAATCTGAGAAGAATGCACTTTCTTGGAAAAGGAAAGGACCCACTTCTCAACCGATGGATCAAAATGTCAACCTCTCCCTCTGTCTTTCTAATCACTGCAGTGTGCTCCAGGCCGAAAAAATGGCAATAAAATAAGTCATTTTTTAGGTTATGATATCAACATCTTCTCTGATAGCAACGGTATGATGAGATCCCTGGAATCAGTCTCTTTGAACTAATAAGTAGATCTGGGCTGCCGATCATCTCATCATCGGATGCTATCGAAAAGAAAATAGATGGATAAGTGGCACTACTTATACAGCAACAAAACAGATTTGACCAAAGCTGGATCTGAAGGCGTAGAGACATAGGTCCCCGGTACAAAAGCATGCCCCCCCCCCCCCCCTGTAGATTTGGATCAACCATAAATATCACAAGTATATTCCATAAACAGTGCAATATGTATGGGGGCATTCTGCCCTTCAGCAACCCCTCTGCTGGGGGTTACTGTTGGATTGGGAGTAGGTGCGAGGTTGCGGAAGGTGCTATTTTGAATACATTATATAAATACGTTTTTTTTAGACCTACATTGCAAATAAGATTAGTGGGGAATAAGTCTCGAAAAAATTGTTCGGTACCCTGGGACATAAGTCATGAATTCAATAAGGGTGATATGTCTCACGGAAATGGAACATAAGTTGCGAAAAAAGGCTTCAGAACTTATGTCCCTGCCCCGGATCCATAACGTTCGAATTGTTTGATCTCTTAACAAAATAAAAGGATGAAAAGCAAGGCCAAGTTACAGGCCTCGGCAGAGAGGTGCCAGTCGATTGAAACCCTAAAATATGTATCTGGGCTTGTGTTAGCGGCCATTTCAACATCACTCTCGTCTGGGTTCCTGGCCATAGTAACATAGAGGGAAACGAAAAAGGCGATGCGATAGCAACGCACGGCTCTACGCTTGACAGCTTCCTTGCAGAGACAGTCTCTCCTGCCATAGGGCTTGTCAAGGTAAATCAATTTGAGTATTACCTTTCAGCAGCTAAGTAATATTCAGGAATATATGACCCTGCTTAAACACAAAATGAAATTCGCGAACTAAATTACTAACACACTGAATGATGAAAATACTTTTGTTAAAAACGAGTTACACATACTGAAGGAACAATTCATCTCTTGCAAACAAACAATAGAAAAACAGAACAAAATTCACATAGATATAACTTAGACTTAGACAAAGAAAGTTTACCGAAAAACGTCACCGTATGAAACCAATAGTCAAACTTACCCACCAAACATTTGTGTTGAGTTCTTTGATAAGAGTACACTCGACACTATCATCAATGAATACAAAAAGAATAATGGACAAAAACGCTACTTGACCACGCATCGGTGCGGCTTTCAAGGATAACCCTCCCTAAGCAATTTATACCCGTGGAGAAAAGCCCTACACCTGCACCCACTTCTTCCTATCACTCTTCTTTCCTATCTCTCTAATTTTTTAATACTAAGTAGCACCGAAAAGCATGCAATGAAATACGATATTGTCAGGAGCTGGTTGCTGTTAAACACAAATAATGCTTGCGTTGTGTTCTTGCACTTAAGGGTACTGAAACATTTACAAAAAAGTCCCTTTAGCGTAAACAAATTATATAAAACAAAAAAACACAACCAATTTACTTTGAGGAAATTCTCACGAAGAACAACAGTTATCTTCTTAAGGAAGCTAGAGATCGTAAACGGCAGAAAAATGGAAGGGGATTAGTGCGTCTCACGGACACAGGTCCAATAAAAAAAATTCGCTGCATTCACTTTTGCAATGAATTGTGAAGCGAATGTACCTAAATTCCCTTCTCCCCACAAAATGCTCTCTACTTTAGCATTAACGAGGTAAAACTTTCTGCAAATAGTACAGCTTAGTTATTGTCCATCAATGCAAGATCTGTGAGATCACATTAAAGATATTTTAAAACAATTGAAAGTACGCATGGATTTAATATCAGTAATCGAGAGTTGGCTTACAGAGCATGATGAATATTTTTTGATTTGAAAACCTATTCTAAAATTACTAGGTACGCCGACTAAACATGGAGGAGGCGTTGCGATATTTGCAATCAGAATACATATTAATACTTTCCATGTAAATGTCTTGTGTGCATACAGATTGCCTCACAAAAAACAAAAAAAAAGTTAAATTCTTGGATTTCTAAGAAAGCTGCATTTTACGAGTGCCCAAACGCACATCATTGATTATCGGAGACTTCAATATAGACATATTGTCGAATGAAAGCTTTGCTCAGACCTACCTCAATTTAACATGTATGTCAGGATTCCTTGTGATAAAAAAACATTCCTATAAGGGATAAAGCAAATCTCGATCATCTTTTTATAAATGATCCAAGCATTAGAATGGTTGTTCACCACACAAAACCGGATTTTATTGATAACAATAAATTTGCTGTAGACAATTTAAGAGACAATTCACATCATACTAACAAAAAATCAAGAACCCAACATATTTACGTCCCAAATGGAACTAAACTCAAGGCGGAGCTTAAGTCACATCCCATCAATCTATGCAAATTTTTGAACTGAAAAGATATGTAAAATAAATTCATTGATAAATTAAGAACAAAAATAAAACTAACTAAAACAAAGCAAGTCATGGCTGAACAAGAAAATCCCTGATCTAATCAAGCAAAAAACTGCATGGTATGGTAAATTCCGGAAAGACCCAAATAACATCCACCTTCAAATGCAATATTCCTATTTTTGTAATCAAGGAACGACAAAAAAGAAAAAGAAAAAACGACTATTACTGCAAATTGTCTGAAAAGGGCAAGCATAATAGCAGGAAAACGTGGGAAACGATAAATAGCATAATCTTTAATAAAGATCGAAAGCCAAAAGATTGTCCGTTGCTCAAGAATTGCTAAATAAAGGCTTAAGTCCAAACATTAAAATCTTAACAGATTTTTTCAACAGTAGGTACAACAATCGGAATTCAACAACTTTCGACCAATATCAATTTTATCTGTACCAAAACTACTGACAAAAATTGAAATTAAAAAAAAAAAAAACCCAAAAACTTCTCAATGACCGACAGTAGGTACGGTTTTCGCGCAAACAGGTCCGTCGGTGATTTGAAAACATATCTAACCGAAAATTGGAACCAATCTCTTCACCAAGGTGGTGAAAGTAAGATCGTTGCGCTAGATATTTCAAAGGCGTTTGACATAGTATCGTCGCCTGAGAATTGTTTTGTTCCATACGCCACTTTTGTCGTTTTTGAGTTAGGAACGGATTCTATGGTAATTTTGTATGCTCTTTTTAAATCTGTGATTCGATTTGCTCTTCGTCTTTCCAATCCCGAGATATCGAACATCGACTCTGTCCGATATCCACCAAAATCAACAGTTTGTAGAATCGTTTTGTGCCATAAATCATTTTTTGGCGTTTGGGACAAATTTTCC
This sequence comes from Portevinia maculata, assembly GCA_949715645.1. Taxonomy (NCBI): domain Eukaryota; kingdom Metazoa; phylum Arthropoda; class Insecta; order Diptera; family Syrphidae; genus Portevinia; species Portevinia maculata. The sequence goes on along the minus strand of OX454528.1, from coordinate 46,130,261 downwards.
ATATAATTTATCGCAATTTTTTTGTGAGAATTGTTTTGTTCCACGTGCATATCACTGCGACAAGAGATACAGAAAATATTAACAAAGTTGAGAATTGGTTTGTCCTACGTGCACACGTGTTAAAGAAAAGCTATGTATGTGGAACACTGATCGCAAACAAAATTTTTGTATTGGTTTTTTCCACCTCCATTACAGTTGTGTAGATAATATTTGATATTATGAAGATATGAATTCGGTGCGGTTATGAATAGTGCTGCAAACGCAAAACCTAGTTGCAGACGTACGAGCAGTCAATTATTGAATGCATATGGGTTCAATAGATGTGTTTAATGAACCTTAGCTGCACAGATAAGTACAGAAAAAATCAGAAAAGTACAAGATTTGGTGTTTCATGAGTAAAAATCTTGCCGCAAAGTGTTCTACATTCTGTCATTTTGTGTTCTATGATGCTGGCTGGATCAGTTTACGATTTTATGTACCTAGTTTAGAGATAGGGCAAGTTAGTAAAATGTGTCAAATTTGAAAATTAATGTTACAAATCCTCGCATACGTATACATAATATATGAAAAAAAATCAAAAGAAAAACATGGAACGAGTTCAAATTGTGGTCGAATCGACATCAGGCCAAACATTACACAATGCTCACTCAAAACCCGAAATTCACTAGAAAACAAAGAGGATTATCTTTTTGAAATTTCGCAGCTGAGAGGAGAACATTATGACTCGAAGCTGTTCTTTTCTGATCTGATTTGATCTGGCATTTTTCACTCACTGGTTTAATGCTAAACACTTTGAATAATTTTCTTATTATACCCTATTCTAAGGGTATATTAATTTCGACGCATAGTTTGTAGCATACCTTAATATTGCCCGTAGACCCCTAAAAGTTACTATATTTATGATCAGCATCGATAGCAATGTCGATCTAGCCATGTCCGTCCGTCTGTCGGCAGAAATTAGACCTTTAAACTTTACCTAGAGAGCTGAAATTTTAACCATATACTCTCTAGGGTCCCGAAATAAACAAGTTTAAGAATTTTTGAAACAAACAACAAACTCAAAAAAAGAAATTTATCGAAAAAATCGAATTTTGAGCTAGAAAGCTGAAACTTTGTATATATGATCTATGAATCCTAAAACTAATCGGGAGATAACATTTTTAAAATCCGTCTACTGACACTCCCACAATTAAATAAAACAATTTTATTGAAAAACCAAAGTTTGAGCTAGGGAGCGTTTTTTTACAAAAGCTTCGTTTTTTTCGATAAAATCATTTAAATGTTATATCACAAAATATGTAGAGCGTTCTTAACAATTCAACCATACTTAGACTTTTGTCACGCCCACTTATGAAGGATAGGAATAGGAATAGGGTATCCAACAGTTCGGCCAAGAGGACTGTAGCCCGTACCTATGTTTTTATTGTATTTTTTGAATAAAAACTTTGTTAGCAAAAAAGATGAAATCGATTAGAAATTTTAGCATGCTTTCTTGCTTTTCAGATATTTTGGATGAGAATTACTTTGTGCCATATCCATTTTTTTGTGTTCCACGTGCATGAAAAAAAAAATCAGTTTCAAAATGTAGGAGGTGGGACACAAGTCAAAAAAGGAGACTTTTACGTTAATTAACGTAGCTTGTGAACGGTTTGGCAAAACATTTTGAAAATTGGTAGGTGAACTCTTTATAAGATTAACTTCAAATTAAAAAAATAAAAAGAAAATCGTATCGAACATTTTCTGAGTACCAAGTACGCAAACCTTTAAATGCGTTTTTCTCGAAAAAGTGCCAATGGCATATGGCACAAAACAATTATCAGGCGACGATAGTTTGGCATCCAGCTCTTTTGTCGAAAATGCGTGCATTTGGAATCGATGATAATCTACTTCAATGGATTATAAATTACCTTTCGGACCGTTCAATTCAAGTTGTTTTGGACGGTTTCAAGTCTGTAACTCACCAAATAATGCTGGTGTTCCCCAAGGCTCTGTTCTATCACCGACTCTCTTTCTCATTTTTATAAATGATCTACTGTCTGTTACTTCTAATTCAATCCATTCCTTTGCTGATGACAATACTCTCAGCTTCTCATTTCTTGGGTCACGCCCCTCTTCTTCGGATGAAGTGGAATGGCAACGTATGTTCGGCTTACTAAATTACGATCTTAACAGCATAACTCAGTGGGGTAAAACCAATAGAGTGGAATTTAATGCTTCTAAAACATCTTCTTTCATTAAAGCAGACTCCACACACACTGCCATTATCCATGATTGGCACTTGCATCGCTGAAACCGAAAGATTTTCCATTCTCGGTATGTGTGTTAATGACAACCTCCGTTGGAATGACCACATATTCGATGTCGCCAAGAACGCTGCGAAATGTCTAGGCTTCCCTAAGCGATGTAAGAAATATTTCACTTCTTCTGATCTGGCTACAATTTATAAGAAGTTTATTCGCCCGAAAGTCGCATACAACGCTCATATCTGGTCTGGTGCACCAATAACTTATTAGGAGCTACTTGACAGGATCCAAAAACGCGCGATAAAACTCATTGGCGACTGAGACATCGCGAGATCGGTTAACTCTCTTAGTCATTGTCGCAATGTCTCCTGTCTTTCTTTATTTTATCGTTATTTCCAACAAATAGCCATTTGCATTTCCTAAAGTTAAAGTTACATTTCACCCCTAGAACATTTCAGCCGCAATACCCGCTATGCAATGAATGCTCATCAGTTCACAGTTCGGACCTACAGTGAAATTCAAATAATCTTTCCTCAGCCGTACAACACGAATGTGGAATACTCTTCCACGCTCTATTTTTCCTTCACATTATAACCAACAAACATTTAAAGCCAACGTGCATCGGCATCTCTCTTTTTCTCCTAATCTTAATTTCCTTAACGCCCGCGCTGTGTAGCCAACATGATAGGGGAACTAAAAAAAATCCCTTTATTGCGTGTACATTATATAAAATATAGCGACGGGCTACAGTCCGCTTGGGCGAACTGTTGGATATCCTATTCTTATTCCAATTTCTCATAAGTGGGCTTGACAAAAGTCTAAGTATGGTTGAATTGTTAAGAACGCTCAACATATTTTGTTATATAACATTTAAAGGATTTAATCGAAAAAAACGAAGCTTTTGTAAAAGAAAACGCTCTAATTGTGGGCGTGTCAGTAGGCGGATTTAAAAAATATTTCAACATAAGTATAAAGGGCACCTATATTATTATATTATAAATTTCAGCTCCCTAGCTCCAACTTTGGTTTTTCAAAAAAAAAAGTAATTGTGGGCGTGTCAGTGGCGGATTTTGAAAATATTTACACATCTGAATAAAGGGCCCCAAGACAGTAAATATTATAAATTTCAGCTCCCTAGCTGAAACTTTGGATTTTAAATAAGATTGTCTTATTTAATTCTGGGCGTGTCAGTGGGCGGATTTTAGAAATTTTATCTATACATGAAAAATTTCAGCTTTCTAGCTCAAAATTCGATTTTTTCGATAAATTTGATTTTTTGAGTTTGTGGGTGTGTGTGTCTGTGGGTAGATTTAAAAAATTCTCGAACTTGATTATTTCGGGCCAATAGAGAGTATATGACTAAAATGTCAGCTCTCTAGGACCAGTTTATAGGCCTAATTTTTGCCGACAGACGGACGGACATCGCTAGGTCGACAATACTATCGATGCTGATCATAAATAAAGTATTTTTTAGAGGTCTACGGGCAGTATTAAGGTATGTTACAAACTACGAGTCGAAATTAATACACCCTTAGAATAGGGTACAAAAAAAGTAAGTCAGCAGTTACTTAAACATATTGATTGTAACAACTTATCTTATCCTTATCAATATGGAAAGAAATCTAACACCGCTTTATTTAATATGATCTCGCATTTTCTAGAGAAAAAGGAAAAAGTTGGGATAGCAGGAGCGCTTTTTATTGACTTATCGAAAACTTTTGACATGGTCGATTTTAAAATTCTTTTGACAAAACTTGTTTCGGAAAAAGGGGAACATACCTTAAAGAAGGCGTCAAAATAAAGAGGTTGATGGTTTTAAAAGCAGTTTCGAGCCAATTGACTTTGGGGTGCCACAAGGGAGTGTTCTAGGACCAACACTTTTTTTGTATTTACATCAATGATATTGTGAAATTAGATCTCAACTCACATCCAAAATTCGCCATAATGTGGTCTGGGAGAGGCCCAATTTTTGAGAACGCTATGAAATTGACTGATTTGGCTGGTTTGCGACGGACGCCTCTACGGCAGAATCAAGCAGCGATTTGTTCTGACCCATATTTAAATTTTTGGCTTTAACGCTCTTAAAGTTGCGACCACCGATTCGGAATTTCGGTAGTAAGTTTTAATTATTTGCAAACGTTTTTCCTTTATATACTTCATAATGATGAAAATGTTGATTGATACTAAATATTTTGACGCTGACAGTTCGGTAAACGGTTTAAGTGTGTGTTCACACTAAAAGTTTGAAGTTGTCAAGTCGCTTATGAAAGACCCTTTAAAAGAATACTTCAAAACGACTTTATCTACATTTGCGAAGAGTAAGACTTTCATTTTCAATGATTTCTTCAATTAAACTTTGGTTTTTTTAATTATGGGCGTATCAGTGGGTGGCTTTTAATCATCTTTAAACATGAGCAGTAGGGGCTCATAGAAAGCATATATATTTCAAATTTCATAACAATTTTCAAAATATTTTTCTATGTTCTAATTTTTATTTAATTAAACACTCAAAACTTTTCTTACTGTTATAGGACAGACGACTTTTCTATACGCTAAGAAAACTCACTTCTGGTCGGATAAATACATTTACCGTGTTCTTTCGTTTTCTTTCTTTAACGCCGAGATTATGGTCTGGACTAATGCGATCATATAACTTTACCGCATCCCTTCTGGTAAGACTTTGGGTTCAAAAAGTATCGGCAAGGCTCCAACCATACATCAAGTGCTCGTATTAATAATGAACTGGTTTTGCTCCGCCTCCCACATGACATATTTATCTTTGGAGTATTCTCCTTTTGGCCATTCCAGAATCCATCTCAAAACTTATCATAGGATGCAATATTAAAAGCGAAGATACAACTGTTCGTTGCTACTGTATCGATCGAACATTTTAAAGGCAGCCGAGTATTATATCCCAGTAAATCGCGATTTCGGTCCGGTCTCCCATCACAACAATGTTCAGTTCACAATTTTTTTACCAAAGTCTTACCAACTTAAGCTGTGCCAATAAAAATTAAAGAGCATCATAAAGTTTACATTAATTGACTTTAAACAAATCTATAGCAAACTTTAGTAATAAAGCCAATTTTCTGGGAAAAGAAAAGTTCAACGGAAAAACATCGTTTTATCTTCGTTATTCATTACAGACTTCGTGAAAAAAAATAATGACGATGTAAAATAGTTAACGTATAATCTCTATCTTATTTCTTGTTAAGTTTAGCATACAAATCGCATGGGCAGGATTTGTTCACCCTTAGCTAATGCAAAAAAAAACAATATTCACAATTTTCCTCCATTATCCTACTCATTTCAAAAATCCTCTCGGCTTAGGCCTTAAATGTCCCGTAAGCCATTTCGACGACGCGACGTTAATAGCCTCGGCCTACAAAGCGATAATTTCATTTCACCATGGTCGCGGGCATACAGCACATGGTTTCGTATGAGTAATATTGAAAATATATATATTATTTATTCTCGAAATCCTCGAAAGTAAATAGCATATATAAAATCGTATTACATTTCATTTCGTACTTATTGCATTTTGACAGTGTAAGAGGACAACGGGCCCATTTATCAGAATTAGACGATTTAAATAAGCCGCACGAAAACCAACATCGTCACCACATCTACTGCCGCCCGCTGCACTGCAAGCGGAACACATTACATATTGCTGCCTAAGTGAAAAATGGAGTAAGGAATTTGTCATTCGTACTAATGCCATTGGCGACGAATTCTCTTTATATTATAAAGGAAAGCGAGTGCGAATGCTGGAACAAAAGCTATGTCAAATCAACAGCAAGCAAATCAAATAGAAAAAAAAATTATTTTAAATTTCACGAATTCATAAAAGTCTTAAATACTTAAGGTTAATTGGAAGTTAGAAAAAACCGGCGTCTCCAGGGCTAAAAAAAAAATCATTGAAAGAACAAATTAATCAACTTCAGTTATTGTGGACCAGTTTTTGACAGACGCCATCGTGATTCAAATTACCTTCATTTAATTTATTATGCAAGAAGCATTTAAACTCAAGGACGAAATGAAAATAATGGCTTCCTGTTGGGAAGCAGCACCTCTACCATTACGACTAGGTCTCAATAAAGTTGTTCATTAATCATTTCGGTTATATGAACAGACACGAAAAACCAGAAACGAACGTTGGTCTGTGGTAACGTTAACGACTTCCAACAAAAACAAAGAATCGATGAATGGATTTCAATTTATGTGCTTCGCGAAGGTGTACCTACATTATTTTGTGTTTATTCGTACATTTCGTGCACGTTTTTTGTGAGTCATGTTTCTCTTTCCAGAGGTGTGTGTTTTAAAAACGTGCATTCTGCGGAGTAGATTTAAACTAGAAAATTTTATATTTTGTCCTCGAAAAAAGGAAATATGTGAACAATTTATTTCTGTGTTCCGAAACAAAAAATTCCTCAATTTGGGATCCTATCTTAACCACATCAAAACCAGAGCTTAGTATTTTATTGAATTGAACTATGTACAAAACCAATGCATGATAGGAATTTTGTTCATAGGTAGGTTGCTTGTGCCTTCAAATTTTCAATTTATCGTATTAAAGAAAATGATGAAATTACTTTTCATTAAAATCCGTTTTGTTCAGAAAGTATTTGAGGTGGTCTAACCAGTTCTTCGTACGGTTGTTTGGTTTATGTTATCTGATAACCTTAGAAATAATCAAAAAAATATGTCAAAATCAATTTGTTGCGGTGACCTAAGAGGCAAATAGTATGTACCCTCATGCTACCTATGTACTAGTAGTACTATTACTGTACAGACGAAGCTTTTTTCGTCTGCTCCTGGAAAAATTTGCTGATTTAAACGCAGAGAAATTTCCAATGAATCTTATTAGAGCTATTTATCGAAGGTTTAAGCGTAAACGACGAGAATTTTACCTTTTAGACAACGACCGAATAAAGAAAAAATGCGAACTCGATTGTGGTTGTTACAATATTACTCTTTAATCAATCTTCAACTAAAAAGAAAGCTTTTAGACAGGTTATTTTAAATTTTTAGTATGGTAAACTGGGGTACATTCGGCACCTTAAATTAAAAGCTCCATATTTACGATATTTTCTAGCGTATTAGATACAATTTATAGTTAATGAAAGTTTAATATTTGTAGTCTTAAATAAAATAAGAAACTTTTCCGTGTGACTTATGAAGTTTTTTTTTATTTATTTAAGAAAAAAAGCCGTTTCGCAGAATGTGCCCCAACACGGGGCACATTCGTCTTTGCCAGGGGCACATTCGGCAAAGATTTTATCAGCTCAAAACAGAGTAAATGAACACATATTTATTTTATGAATATAATAAAAATAAAAAAAAGAAACATAACAAATCAGTTTGTACAAATGCCTCTTTAAAAACAAGTTCTTACTTAACATAATATTGCGTTAAATTTACGTTGAAACAATATTTTGTATTGCATCTGGATGTTGATGAGGGATTTGTAGGATGAGGTAGTTTTAGCTCTACCACACTTTTTATTATTGAAGAAATATCTTCATTTATCTAGTTTTTGAGGATCACGTTTCTTTAATCTGGACTGTAAGGTCGTCCGTTTTATACCGTACTTACGAGAAGCTGAAGCAAAATTTTCTCAACCACATTATACATCCGAAATAGCATTTTTTATATCAGTTTCATTTATTTTGACTCTGTCAGTCTTTTTCTTATAGTTTCGAACCATATCTATACATTAAAATAAATAATAAATAGCTTAATAAAATTTCTGCCTAGTATTTTTACGGCCGAATGTGCACCATAAAAAAACGCCGAATGTGCCCCGAAGTCTAAAATTTTCTCTTTCAAATTATTTCACAAACACTAATAAGTCTCGGACAGATTCGGATTGTTTACCTTCAAAACTAATGTTTAATCTTACTTTTTATAAAATATCACTTTCATTAACTCAAAAATAACATAAAAAATTGCTTACTTCCCCTTCAGTAGAAATTTACAGTCAGCAGCACAAAAAAACACAACCACTTGTAACTTTTTTTGCACACTGACTAGGATTGCCAAACTACAAAGCAACTTGCGGGTGCATAGAAGGGTGCGTTCAAAACGGAAACCATCGGTTTACACCCTGGCGTTCTTGGCGAAAATGACGATGCCGAATGTGCCCCGAAGACGAATGTGCCCCAGTTTACCATACATTTTAAATTATAATAAAGATGGCCGGTGGCGGCAAATTTGAAATTACATACTCTGAATGGTATAAATTTCGTTTAGCAATAAGTTAAGTAGTAGATTGTTTGTATAGTAATAGTAGTTAAAGTGTAATTCAATTTCAATAATATATCGTAATTTAGGATAAAGTTATGATGTCTTAAGGTTTGCTCCAACATTCCGGAACCTTTGGAAGGATTCCCTTTCAACATGGCAAAAGAACAAGTTTGCGAATCGGCCTCGTAAGTACTCCTTTGGACGTTCGTACCTCTGCAACTCGGACTTTACCATCCTTGCCGGGTATAGTTTTTTGAACCCTTGCCAGCAACCATCAACAAAAATTTAAAATCGATTCTTGTGAGGACTTGTGAAACAAAATTTTGTGCAATTCGTATAGTTTTGACTGGGCTCCCACGAAATTTGTGGCATTGTCGCAGAATATATCGTGTGGAAGTCCTCGTCGACTAATCATACGTTTTAAGGCGACTATAAACGCTGCGGTAGTAAGGTCCGAGACTGGCTCAAGATGAACCGCCTTTGAACCTAAGCAACCGAAGACAGCTATGTACGCTTTATAGGGAACCTTTCCTCGAATTCTGTAATAAGTGTTGATAGGACCATAAAAGTCGATACCACAACGCAGGAAAGGGCGACTATCATTTATTCGTTCAGCGGGAAGATCTCCCATTATTTGATGCATGAGTTTAGGACGATATTTAACGCAATGGACACAGCCGCGCACAACTTTCCGTGTAAGATCTCTCGCGTTGATGATCCAAAATCGTTGACGTAATAACGCAACTAGTGCCTTAGGTCATGCGTGGTAGTTCTTGAAGTGAAGGTATGTAACGTATTGTTTTGCGAAGTGTGAATTCTTGGGTAGAAGAATAGGATATTTTTGGCTCTCCGGTATAGCTGCGTTTTTCAGACGTCCTCCGACTCGCAAAATAGGATATTTCAAGCTGGTATCCAAAAATGGATTAAGCCATTTCAAAGCACCTTTACATTTTTTTCCTTTTTTCAATGACTGCATTTCTCCCGAAAACGATGTAGTTTGAATAATCCACACGATTGTAGTTAAGGCCGCTTCGAGTTCTTCAGGTCCCACAATAGCGGAAGTATAGGCCTTCAAACTTTTCGGGGACACAAAACGTAAAATATATGCAAATATTCGGAGTATTTGGGGATACGAACTATGTTTGTTAATAGTGTTGAGTAATAGGTTTTCAACGGAAGCTGAACACGCCAGTACAAACTTCCTTTTTTCTAGAACCGATAGCTCTTGAGGTAGAGAAATATTCAAATTCAAAGGCCAATTTCCTAATGGTTCCAACAAAAAATGAGGCCCAGAAAACCAAATAGATTTTTGTATTTCTTCTACAGTACATCCACGTGATACAATATCTGCCGGGTTCATGTCTGTTGGAACATGCTTCCAAACTGCATCCACTGTTCGTTCTTGAATCTCCGCAATACGGTTTCCCACAAAGGTACTTAATTGGGATGAATTGGTCGAGCACAATAGTAGCATCTGTCCAAAAATAAACCTCCGAATAGGAGCCCTTAAATATTGGCTTGATTTTGGTCCAAAGTCTTGACAGCAGATGAGCACTACAGAGTTCTAAACGGGGAAGATTTACGGATTTAGTTGGAGCGACTCTTGATTTCGCAACAAGAAGATTAACTGCAACTGAATCAGAAGTATCTATCGTTCGCAAATATATGCAACATCCGTATGCCTTTGAGGATGCATCACAAAACCCATGAATCTGGACAGATTTCTTGTTTGTTGTACGGACAGGTTTTGTAATGCATTTAAGTCAGTCATTAACTGACGCCATTCTGTGTCAATATTTTGCGGTATAGCCGCATGCCAATCAATCTTTTCCATCCACAGTCGTTGTAGGATAATTTTGGCCTTAACTATGATGGGATTGAGCAGCCCCATTGGATCAAAAAACGAAGAAGCCAATGATAAAATCGATCTCTTTGTGTACGATGAATATGTGCGACTTGGATTATAAGAAAAGCAGAATTGGTCATTAACTGAATCCCAAGTGATGCCCAGGGTACTTGTAACATTTGAGTCACTAAGCCTTAAGTCCTTACTGGTTTCAGGTGAAACAAAAGCCGAGTGATTGCTGTGCCATTTAGCAAGTTCAAATCCTCCAGATTTTAAAATAGTTACGACTTCTCGTTGTATCTGCGTCAAGGTTTCCAGATCATCTGCTCCGGTGAGCATATCATCCACATAAAAGTCGGAAAGGATTGTTTCAGACCCTAGCTCAAATTCTTAACTAGATTTATCTGCCAGATATTTCAGACTGCGAATTGTTTGAAATGGTGCGCACGTTGTACCGTAAGTGACGGTGTTTAAGGCATAGGTCTGTATTGGAGATTCTACGTTTTCTCTCCATAATATGTATTGAAATCTCCTGTGAGTAGGATGAATAAGAACTTGTCGAAACATTTTTTTTATATCGGCCATCAATGCATACCGACGCAGCCGGAACTGAAGTAGGATGACAAATAAGTCCTTTTGTATAGTAGGACCTGCCATCAAGATTTCATTTAAAGAAATTTGTGAAGAAGTGCGACAAGACGCATCAAAAACAACCCTTAACTTTGTTGATGAGCTATTTGGGCGCAAAACTCCTTGATGTGGCAAGTAAAAATGTGATTTATCTAACTCTGGAGAAGCCACGAGAGACATATGGCCTAGTTCCTCGTACTCCCTTAAAAAATTAACGTACGCCAACTTTAAATTAGGATCCCTATTTAGCCTACGTTCTAACGAGAGAAAACGACGAAAAGCGATGTTGTAGGAATCTCCTAGTATCTCAGGATCCCTCTTGAATGGTAGTTGCACCATGAGCCTACCACTTGGTAGCACCTCCAACGACTTAGTAAACTGAGCATCGCATTCCGCCTGTTCTTCTGTCCATTTCGGTTTCTTTCCAGTCACCGTTTCAAGTTCCCAAAACTTCTCCACATATTCGTTAATACGATCCTCCTTCATACCAAGACAACAATTTTTGGGTAAATGGTTGGTAAGTGTCTTGTATCTGCCAGATACAACCCATCCAAGCCGAGTTTTCTGTAGTGATGGTAGTCCTGATGCAAGTCTGATTTGTCCTATTGACAGCAACTCGAAAAACGATTCTGATCCAACCAGCATATCTATAGGAGCGGGTTTGTAAAATTGTTTATCGGCCAACTCAATATTTTTTGGGAAATTCCAACTCCGAATATTAAGGGTCGAATCAGGTTGATATCCCGTGATCGTTTGCGTAACAAGAAATTCTAAGGAAAGCTCGAATGCTGAAAATCGCGATCGTATAACAGTTTGAGTCAACGAGTTAATTTTTGTTTCTGTGCACCCTATTCCTGTAATTTCGACGGTTTTATTTTGTGTTTTGAGACGAAGCGATCTAGCAAATTCTTCGTTCATAAAATTGACTTGCGAACCAGAATCTAATAAAACTCTTCCCAATTGAAAACAACCAGAAACATCTCTGACTAGTACAAGATCTGTGGCTAAGATTACTTGTGCCGCCGTCTGTCCCAAGTCCTTTTCTAGCGCTGTGTTGGCTGCAGCTGATGGACCAGGCTCATTTGGCGCGGAATTATTTCGTGTTTGATTAACGCGATGAAGAAGCGTATGATGAGGCTGCTGACAATTCTTACACCGGTAAGTATTAGAACACTTAGTAACGCTATGTCATTTTGCAAGGCAGTTTATACATAGCCCAAGCTTGTTAACATTGGTAAACCGATCGTGAATTGAAAGCCTAGAAAAACTGGAGCAAGTACTGATAGCATGATCGTTACCCTTGCAGAACGAACACGACTTTGGCGATGAAACAAGGGAAGTTTGCTTCGATGACTTAAATGATTTTCTATTATTATTGTAACTGCTTGTATTGCTGCCGCTATGAAATGGTTTTCCTTCTCGAGCTTCAAGAAAGTGGCAACGTTTGCTCAAAACTTCGGCACATTCCTTCCAAGTTGGTAGTTTTTTGTAGTCCACTAGTTGTTCGTCCCACTTAGCTTGAGTCTCGAAGTCTACTTTATTCAAGGCAATGTGAATAATAATGGCGTTGCATATTTCGGATTCAGTGCCCAATGATTTAAGAGCGTTTAGAATTCCAGTTACATTGTCCACCACGCTACGCAGCTGACTGGCCGATACTTTTGTAACATTTGGTAAATCAAAGAGTTTGGCGATATTCTCAAGAAAAATAAGGCAGTTATTATCATAACGTTCTTTTAATCGCTGAAGTGCCTTATCGTAGTTATCTTCTGACACATGATAGGCCATTACCGTACCAAGTGCCTGATCTTCGAGACAGGTCAACAAATGGTTAAACTTTTCAATTTTTGACAACCGACAATCGCTATCAACCAGTGTCTTAAATTGACTTATGAAGTTGGTATACTTTGAATATTCTCCACTAAATCGAGGTAAGCGCAACTGTGGCAAATGATTTTGTGTTGGAGGCATTGAAAAGGTAGCTTCCAAAGTACTGGATCTCCTTCCGTGACCCAAAAGTGAAACTATTTTGGATTTCGTGGACACATACAAATCCTCCAGTTCACTGCGACCTAAATCCTCAGGGCATTTTGCTTCAATTTGGGTTTGATATGACAATACCTGTCTAAAATAAGATTCTAGAATGCCTAACCGACATTCTAATTCGGTAGGTGAGAGTGATTTTGTTTCAACTAGAGTCTTGATTCGCGTAATGCTGCCCTTAGTCGACGAGCGCGACTGTTTTAATTCTTCGATCGTTATTGTCATTATGTAAATGGTCTAAATCTAGTTGCGACTAAGTTGATAGTTGTTCATGAAATTATTGACGAACAATTTTCCAAAACCGCTGAACTCAGATGGTGAAGGTATTTCAATTGTTAATTGACAATGACGAAAATGTTGGAGAGTGTAGAACCAAATTAGAACGTTGATTATACAATGGTTAACGACGATATTTTCTCGGAAAACGAGCTACGAACGAATGTGAAAGCTCAAACAGCTGCTGTGACGCTTCACCGACGAAATGATTTAATAAAATATCTTGCGAGAATGTAATGAATATGTTTGTACGTCTACTCAATTCAAAGAATGTTTAATTCAATTAACCTCCAACAATAGCAACGATGATTAGGCAAGGAAGTCTCTGGTTATAACTATTTCAATTTTGTTTCCAATACGAAATATATATTCTTGAAATCCGAAATTTAAATTTAGATTGAAATTGAAGAAATTAAATATTAGTCTTCTTTTCCGACGGTTTGTTTATATCAGAGTAAGTAAAAGCTTTTTCGATAATATGACGACAACGAACGAACGGGTGTGCTGATCTATGAAAGTGTTGCTCTCTTTAACGGCGAAAGTTTTACTGGTGGCTAAGCTTATTACGATCGATGGAAGATAAAGCGAATTATGGGAAAAAGCTTTTACGAAAGCAAGTTAAAGCGTGGATTGTAAGTTTCTTCGCTTAGCTTCTATATCTAACAACATGAATGGTATGGCTATAGTCCAATCATAGAAATGTAATATGTGGGGTATTTTTTATTTATTTGACTTTTTGTTTCACAAGTAAAATTCCACTTTATTGACTAAATATGATATGAATTTTCAAATTTATTGTTCATATGTCGAAGGTGCGTCTGCCTCTCATTTTTATAAAATTCAGTGTTCTATAAACTGATTTTTCCAATGATTTAGCAGAAAATTATTTCTTTTTATGTTTTTAAGGTTTTAGTCTTTAAAACGCACATTCGTATATATTACTTATGACACATACCTGGTTGGAAAGATATACTTATCAATCCTTTTTTTTCCTTTGATTAATTTTGCTTCCTTTTTGTTGTCGCTGTCCGATATGAGTGTCCGGTATGGGTGTCCAGCATGAGTTTTCTCTCCTGTTAAAACTTTCCTGTAGCACAATTTGAATAAACGCGAAACCGTGACCGATACCGACGCGACTTACAATGATTTGCACACCATTAGTTCAGTTTATCAACTTGATGTTTTCTTTTCTTTGTCTTTTTAATTGTTCTTTTTACACTTTTTACTTCTATATTCTATATTCAATTTTTTTTTTTGTATAATTAGCGCGCACTAAATGGATTTGTTGGGACCCATATAATGTATTAGCTACACAGCGCGGGCGTTAAAGAAATTAGGGTGAGAGGAAAAGGAGAGATGCCGATGCACGTTGGTTTTGAATGTCTGTAGGTTATAATGTGTAGGAAAAATGGAGGGGGGAAGAGCATTCCACATTCGTGTTGTACGGCTGAGGAAAGATTCTTTGAACTTCACTGTACGTCCGAACACAGGCTTGAGGGTGAACTGATGAGCATTCCCTGCATGGCGGGTATTGCGGTTGAAATGTTCAAGGGGAGGAATGCAACTGGCAACTCGTTTGAGCACTTATGGTGGAAATAACGATAAAATAACGACAGGCAGGAGACATTACGACGATGACTAAGAGAGTCAATCGATCTCGCGATGTCTCGGTCGCCAATGAGTTTTATCGCGCGTTTTTGGATCCTGTCAAATAGCTCCAAATAAGTTATTGGTGCACCGGACCAGATATGAGCGTGGTACTCGAGTTTCGGGCGAATAAACGCCTTATAAATTGTAGCCAGATCAGAAGGGGTGAAATATTTCTTACAACGCTTAAGGAAGCCTAGACATTTCGCGGCGTTCTTGGCGACATCGAATATGTGGTCATTCCAACGAAGGTTGTCATTAACACACATACCGAGAATGGAAAGTCTTTCGGTTTCAGCGATGTAAGTGCCATTCATAGATAATGGCAGTGTGTGTGGGTTTTGCTTTAATGACAGGAGACAGCATTGAGTTTTGGAAGCATTAAATTCCACTCTATTGGTTTTACCCCACTGAGTTATGCTGTTAAGATCGGAATTTAATGAGCTTAACATACGTTGCCGTTCCAGTTCCACACCCGAAGATGAGGGGCGTGACCCAAGAAACGAATATGAGAAGCTGAGGGTACTCTCATCAGCAAAGGAATGGATTGGATTAGAAGTAGCAGACAGTAGATCATTTATAAAAATGAGAAAGAGAGTCGGGGACAGAACAGAGCCTTGGGGGACACCAGCATTTATTTGGTGAGTTGCAGACTTGAAGCCGTCCAAAGCAACTTGAATTGAACGGTCCGAAAGGTAATTTCTAATCGATTGAAGAAGAGTATCATCGATTCCAAATGCACGCATTTTCGACAAGAGAGCTTGGTGCCAAACTCTGTCAAATGCTTTTGAAATATCAAGCGCAACGATCTTACTTTCACCACCTTGGTGAAGAGATTGGTTCCACTTTTCGGTTAGATATGTCATCAAATCACCAGTGGACCTGTTGCTGCGAAAACCATACTGCCGGTTATTAAGAAGTTTTCGCGATTCAAGATATTTCATTAGCTGACGGTTTATCAGCGTTTCCATGACCTTAGAAAGAAGGGACGTAAGTGCAATTGGTCGGTAGGAGGAGGGAGAACAAGATTCGCCTTTTTTTGGTACAGGCTGGACAAATGCTGTTTTCCATCTTCCCGGGAAGAGTCCTGAAGAATAGGACAGATGGAAAAGCTTACGCAATGGTTTTGCCAGCGAAGAAGAACACCTCTTCAGAACGATAGGGGAAATACCATCTGGACCAGCGGATTTATGAACGTCAAGAACTTGAAGTACTCTAGCCACTGTACGAGTGCGAAAGTGGATTGGTCCCATAGAGAATTCTACGCGCTCGAGTACAGGGGGAGACAAAGCACAATCTGGGAGCGTTGAGCTGACTGCAAAGTGAGCAGCAAGCAGATTGGCCTTATCTGTAGAGCTGACAGCTGGAATGTCGTTGTAAATGAGTGTCGGGATAGATGACGAGGCCGAATTCTGGATGTTTTTAACAAATGACCAAAAGTTTTTACTACCAGTGGGACTATGTAGTATTTTTTGCCTAAACTTTTGGTCATAGGAGAATTTGACACGATTAATGTGGGCATTGCAGTCATTTCTGGCTCGTTTAAACTTTTTACGGCTTTCCTCAGATGGGTTGGCTTTGAATAGCCGAAAACTTACCTCTTTTAACCTGATAGCCTCTTGACAGCTCGAGTCACACCACGCGTTAACGTTGGGTTTGATACTTTTAATCCTGTTAGGGATAAAAGATTTCATGCCCAGGTGAATTATGTTTGTGATCATATCAGCAGCAGCATCCACGTCGCTGTCGAGGAAGCACAGCGACCAGTTAAAACTCTTAAAGAATGCCCCACGTTCGACGCCAAAATGTACAGACGAAGCTTTTTTCGTCTGCTCCTGGAAAAATTTGCTGATTTAAACGCAGAGAAATTTCCCAGGAATCTTATTAGAGCTATTTATCGAAGGTTTAAGCGTAAACGAAGAGAATTTTACCTTTTAGACAACGACCGAATAAAAAAAAATGCGAACTCGATTGTGGTTGTTACAATATTACTCTTTAATCAATCTTCAACTCAAAAAGAAAGCTTTTAGACAGGTTATTTTAAATTTTAAGTACATTTTAAATTATAATAAAGATGGCCGGTAGCGGCAAATTTGAAATTACATACTCTGAATGGTATAAATTTAGTTTAGCAAAAAGTTAAGTAATAGATTGTTTGTATAGTAATAGTAGTTAAGGTGTAATTCAATTTCAATAATATATCGTAATTTAGGATAAAGTTATGATGTCTTAAGGTTTGCTCCAACAAGTACAAAATCTTATTTGAAAGCTTCGGGAATTAAGTTACATAATACATACGTACATAAGTATGAGATCTGTAGAGTAGACGCTTTTCTGTATACTGCTTCTGTATACTGCGTTTTTAAATTGTTGATCGAAATACGCATTCAAAGTAAAAACGCTTAGCCTAAGCAATGAAATCAAACACTTCCCCATTCGTCTACATAAACATTCGTTTTAAAAAGGGCAATTATCACACGAAAACATTGAAATTAAAAATTGAAATATATATAAAATTGGTAGTTTTACCGTGCCAATTCTATATCGATTTTAAATCGCACCAACAAAATCAAACAGCACAGCGTCGACACTTCAACACCCCACATCTACAACCCCCCAAAACGGACCACATCCCGCACGAAGAAGATCGACTCTCCAGAAAGCTGCCTTTGCTCTCCACTAAGAAAATCCGAAGGAAAAATAATGGAGGACAAGACCGACATGAAGACAATGATGGACGAGCTACTTAGTAAACAAAGTGAGTTTTTAATTTCCTTCCTGTCAAAAAAAAAACTTGCCGAGTCCGAAAATAAAATCACGGCAAAAACTGAGTTCGAAGTCAACGAAATAAAAAAGTATTTGCGATATAAGCAATCGATTAACGAGCTTGGAATCCTCACAATTAAAATCTATTCAAATCATGATCAAATTTAATTCACAGTACTATAATTAGTTGGGCGCAGTGGCTCAAAAGTTAGTGTGTCGGGCTACTAATCGAAAGGTCCCCGGTTCAATTCCCGCCGGGGCCAAGTAACATCAAAAGTTTTTTGGATTGACCCACCTCTTCCGAACGTCTGACAAACATCCAAGAGTATCAATTGTCATGTGAAGCTTCTCAAACTTGCCGTTCGGATTCGGCTCAAAATTGTAAGACCCACTTCGCAAAGAAAGTGGTTGGAGATAGAGCTGTGTCAATCGTGATTGATTCGATCTTTTTGACCCGATCACAATAAAGTATTGGTGATTGCAATCACAATGCCCGAAGTCAATTGTTCATCGAGTAAATACTTTTGTTCTGTTCTGACTAATTCATTTCTTTATTACTGATTTCTTATCTACTGAACCAATAAATGTGTTAATATATCAAAATATTTTTATTTATTTCGGCTTATTTCGTTTTACCAACACATATTTGTTCTACAAAAATATCGATTCTGTGCAATAACCTCCATTTCTTAATTATTCAAAGGCGTTTTGGTATTTTTGAGTGTATTCACTCTTACAATCCATTCGAATTTATCTGTCTCTATCGAAACTAAATTGAACGAATGATGATTGGGGTTTTTGATTGTATTGAAATTGAATGGAGCAATACAATACTCCCATGTCCCATCTGTCATTGATTGATTGAATGATTGATTGAAATGACCGAATCATTTTTTCAACCAATACTTGAACGATTCGATCATTAAATTTGAACGATTGACACAGCTATAGTTGGAGAAGCTAGGTTTTAGGTCCTGACGTATGTTCCGTTAATGCCTAATATTTATTTTTATTTACGATAGGAACTACGTGCTTACATTAAACGCGATCTATCGGAAACACCACAATCAACAAATTTCCTTAAAAGATATTGGTCTTGATAGCGCATCAAAATCAACAAATTACGTATACAGACGGGAGATTTGTCACAAAATAACCGACGCATTTTTCAACATGCCTTGCACAATATAAACAAGTTTTTCCTGTGTATACCTACTACACGAGGAGCTGTTTTTGCGAAACGTCATTCAGACCAAGCAGCTGTAAGTGAACTGCATCGAGAGCTTAGAAGAAGTGGCCATATCAACAGATGGAATATAAGATTTATACCAGCGCATCTCAAAATTTAAACTTTATATATTTTTTTTACTTTTTCTCATTTAAATTAAAAAAAAAATGTTCATTAAATTATATTTTCAAAATGAATTTTTTTAAACTCAATTTATTTCCCTTTGTTACATTTTTATACCCTATTCTAAGGGTATATTAATTTTGACGCATAGTTTGTAACATACCTTAATATTGCCCGTAGACCCCTAAAAGTTACTATATTTATAAATAAAATAATTTGTTTATACTAAGGGTATATTAATTTTTGAAAATCCAAAGTTTGAGCTAGGGAGCTGAAATTTATAATATATACTCTCTAGGGGCCCTTTATTCTCATGTGTTATTTTTTTTAAAATCCGCCTACTGAAACGCCCAGAATTAAATAAAACAATTTTATTGAAACACCCAAGTTTGAGCTAGAGAGTGTTTTTTTTTTGACAAAATCCTTTAAATGTTATATAACAAAATATGTAGAGCGTTCTTAACAATTCAACCATACTTAGACTTTTGTCACGCCCACTTATGAGGGATAGGAATAAGAATAGGGTATCCAACAGTTCGCCCAAGCGGACTGTAGCCCGTCCCTATGTTTTATTTTATCTTTTTTATCTTTTATATTGTTTTATTTTCTTTTGAAACCTTTTTAAAAAATCTTGTAGTGAATAAATTTCACTTCTTACTTGTATTTATTGTATTTCTCTTCCGAGATGTTTAATAATCAACTTAATGCCGATCGAACATTGTGTTCTATGATTCCAGTCTTGTGTAGTCAGTGTGTTGTTTGCCACATTAACGCTCAAAGTTTGATGCCAAAAATTGACGAGTTTTGTGATTTATTTGAGGGATCAAGTGTGGATGTTATGCGTGCCTCAGAAACATGGTTGGCGTGTAATTTGAAGGATATGACTTGATGCTTAGCGGGTATGGAATCTTTCGGTTGGATGGAAAATTCCGTACTGGTGGTGGAGTTGCAATGTATCTCCCATATTCAATCAAATGCAGGCTGAGGTGCTCATCCGCAGCCGACAGTAAGATATCATATTTATTTGTTGATCTAGCAGGCAATGAAGGTACAATTTTAATAGGCGCAATATATAGGAATGACCAATATATTAACTTATGTCCCTTTTAAATGTTTTGGAGGAAGTATCCTTGACGTCGGTCGTCTGTGAACAGAAGTACTCCTACACATTTCTCCGGTTGCACTCCAACACTTCTGGATTTATTGCTTGTAAGTAATTTGAGAAAAGGACTTTTATAAGAACAACTTTCTGCACCTGCTTTTTCAAACCATGATCTGATTTTTTTAACTTACTATTTTAACATCCATCACATCATTAAACATTTTAAATATCGTGACTTTGGACTCTATGCTCTCTTATGCTTTTTTGGATGAAAATAGTAGACACATAGGTTGGAATACCATTTGTATCCTGATGTCATCTAGTCTAGAAGTCGAATTCTTAAATTAGAATATCTTGGACCTTTAGAACAGGCATGTTGCCTTAAAAACAAAAGTGATAAAACCAAAAAGTAATCCGTGGTTCACCTGCCAAATACGCTCCTTAATGCAGAAGCATTATAAAGCTTACAACTGTTTGAAGAGTTATCGGTTACCGGAACTTCGTCAACCAAACTGTTCTATTCGCACCATGTTATAATAGAAATACGTAATGCAAAATCTCGAATGTATAGTCCAGTCAAATTAGCACTTAAAATAGAGGTAAGGTTACATTAATTCCGATAGAGCTAAAAATTGGAATAAATGTTCAGAATACTATTATAAATGAATTGTGAAAAGTCCCCATCAATCCCCCTTCGGCAAAAAATGTTATTAACGGTAAAAGTTTGCAAAAATAGGTTTTTCGCGTTTTTCAGCTAAACGGTGAGCTTTACAGCAAAATAGTACAGACAAAAATTGTAGATCATCCGATTCTCTACAAAAAATGTATTTACACTTTTTTTCATAAGTATTGCCATTTCCGTGATATAGCGGTTAAAAGAATTGAAAAAAAATTTGTATTCCTAATATGCACAAGTTTCCACACCACCTATGAGGTAGTGTGCTTGGCGCTTTTTTTTAACGTGGTTTCCCCGGTAGGGTTATTCCACGATCCATTGTGATCCTATTGAATTCATATTGAGTATTGAAAATGATGAAAGCTGTTTAAATTATGTAATATATAAATGAAAAAAATAGGAAAAATTATTCGTCGGATTCATAATAATCCAAAAGAACTTCTAGTGTACTGTCTTCGTTTTCTTTTTCTTCTTTTTCTTCATTTTCTTTTTCTTCATCTTCCTGCTGGATACAAATATGTTATAAAAGTGATGCATCATATGTCTCATCACTGAGATCGTAATTATTCTCATCTAGTATTGATTCAACATTGGAGCACTACTGTCCTTGACAATTGGTACATGCTAAAGAACAAAACAGTCCAACCTTTTTAAAGCCGCATTTAGCATTGCAATTGCAAAAGATGGTGTTAAGGAGTTTTTCTGGTGCAGGTGGGAATAACGTATGAATTGGTTCCAATGCATTGTCAACTAACTTCCAACCCCAGTCTTCTGGATCCATTTTATTACCAAACCAAACTTGAACTTGATAATATACCCGGAATAGATGTTCTTGAGGTGAATGAGGGCAAAACCAGAAACAATTTTATTGAAACACCCAAGTTTGAGCTAGAGAGTGTTTTTTTTTGACAAAATCCTTTAAATGTTATATAACAAAATATGTAGAGCGTTCTTAACAATTCAACCATACTTAGACTTTTGTCACGCCCACTTATGAGGGATAGGAATAAGAATAGGGTATCCAACAGTTCGCCCAAGCGGACTGTAGCCCGTCCCTATGTTTTATTTTATCTTTTTTATCTTTTATATTGTTTTATTTTCTTTTGAAACCTTTTTAAAAAATCTTGTAGTGAATAAATTTCACTTCTTACTTGTATTTATTGTATTTCTCTACCGAGATGTTTAATAATCAACTTAATGCCGATCGAACATTGTGTTCTATGATTCCAGTCTTGTGTAGTCAATGTGTTGTTTGCCACATTAACGCTCAAAGTTTGATGCCAAAAATTGACGAGTTTTGTGATTTATTTGAGGGATCAAGTGTGGATGTTATGCGTGCCTCAGAAACATGGTTGGCGTGTAATTTGAAGGATATGACTTGTTGCTTAGCGGGTATGGAATCTTTCGGTTGGATGGAAAATTCCGTACTGGTGGTGGAGTTGCAATGTATCTCCCATATTCAATCAAATGCAGGCTGAGGTGCTCATCCGCAGCCGACAGTAAGATATCATATTTATTTGTTGATCTAACAGGCAATGAAGGTACAATTTTAATAGGCGCAATATATAGGAATGACCAATATATTAACTTATGTCCCTTTTAACTGTTTTGGAGGAAGTATCCTTGACGTCGGTCGTCTGTGAACAGAAGTACTCCTACACATTTCTCCGGTTGCACTCCGACACTTGTGGATTTATTGCTTGTAAGTAATTTGAGAAAAGGACTTTTATAAGAACAACTTTCTGCACCTGCTTTTTCAAACCATGATCTGATTTTTTTAACTTACTATTTTAACATCCATCACATCATTAAACATTTTAAATATCGTGACTTTGGACTCTATGCTCTCTTATGCTTTTTTGGATGAAAATAGTAGACACATAGGTTGGAATACCATTTGTATCCTGATGTCATCTAGTCTAGAAGTCGAATTCTTAAATTAGAATATCTTGGACCTTTAGAACAGGCATGTTGCCTTAAAAACAAAAGTGATAAAACCCAAAAGTAATCCGTGGTTCACCTGCCAAATACGCTCCTTAATGCAGAAGCATTATAAAGCTTACAACTGTTTGAAGAGTTATCGGTTACCGGAACTTCGTCAACCAAACTGTTCTATTCGCACCATGTTATAATAGAAATACGTAATGCAAAATCTCGAATGTATAGTCCAGTCAAATTAGCACTTAAAATAGAGGTAAGGTTACATTAATTCCGATAGAGCTAAAAATTGGAATAAATGTTCAGAATACTATTATAAATGAATTGTGAAAAGTCCCCATCAATCCCCCTTCGGCAAAAAATGTTATTAACGGTAAAAGTTTGCAAAAATAGGTTTTTCGCGTTTTTCAGCTAAACGGTGAGCTTTACAGCAAAATAGTACAGACAAAAATTGTAGATCATCCGATTCTCTACAAAAAATGTATTTACACTTTTTTTCATAAGTATTGCCATTTCCGTGATATAGCGGTTAAAAGAATTGAAAAAAAATTTGTATTCCTAATATGCACAAGTTTCCACACCACCTATGAGGTAGTGTGCTTGGCGCTTTTTTTTAACGTGGTTTCCCCGGTAGGGTTATTCCACGATCCATTGTGATCCTATTGAATTCAAATTGAGTATTGAAAATGATGAAAGCTGTGTAAATTATGTAATATATAAATGAAAAAAATAGGAAAAATTATTCGTCGGATTCATAATAATCCAAAAGAACTTCTAGTGTACTGTCTTCGTTTTCTTTTTCTTCTTTTTCTTCATTTTCTTTTTCTTCATCTTCCTGCTGGATACAAATATGTTCTAAAAGTGATGCATCATATGTCTCATCACTGAGATCGTAATTATTCTCATCTAGTATTGATTCAACATTGGAGCACTACTGTCCTTGACAATTGGTACATGCTAAAGAACAAAACAGTCCAACCTTTTTACAGCCGCATTTAGCATTGCAATTGCAAAAGATGGTGTTAAGGAGTTTTTCTGGTGCAGGTGGGAATAACGTATGAATTGGTTCCAATGCATTGTCAACTAACTTCCAACCCCAGTCTTCTGGATCCATTTTATTACCAAGCCACACTTGAACTTGATAATATACCCGGAATAGATGTTCTTGAGGTGAATGAGGGCAAAACCAGAAACCAGACGTGACAAAACGTCACGATAGACAGCTACAACTTTGAGGTAGTTAGGGACTTTGTCTACCTTGGCTCCGCTATAAGTTCTGAAAACGACATCACATCAGAAATCAAACGAATAATTACACTTGCCAACCGCTGTTCCTTTGGCCAAAGAAGCAATTGACTAGTAAGGCCTTGTCCAGAAATACTAAGGAGACTTTGTATAAGACCCTCATCATCCCAGTCCTGCTCTACGGCGCAGAAGCGTGGACATTAGCAAAAGCGGATGAAAATCTCCTTGGTCATTTTGAACGCAAAATTCTTCGAGTAGTTTTCAGTCCCGTTTGCGTTGACGGGCTTTGGAGGAGGAGATTTAACACCGAACTCTACGAGCTGTACAGCGACATCGACCTGGTCAAAAAAGTGCGAATTAGACGACTAAGATGGCTAGGACATGTAGAGCGAATGGACACCAACGCTCCGGCCCAAAGAGTCTTCGATTCCAATCCGGAGGCACAACGTAGTAGATCTCAGTAGAGGAAGTAAGATGTTGTTAAGCAGCAGCAGAGGTTGGGGGAAGACAAGCTAATTGCACTTTATTTGTTTTGAATGAATAGCCTTACATTCCTTACCACGTAAAGTGGACGGCTGGAGTTACAGCGCTGTTTCACGGTCAGCCACAACCGATCATCAGACTCCTTATGTGGTGCTGGTCTGTCTTTTTCCTTCATTTATCCCGAAATTCCATTTTCTTCCACTGGGATTCGAACCTAGACCAGCGTCTTCTCAGGCAAGCACTCTTGCACTGTGCCATTGAAGCCACGAGTTTATCCAGTTTTTATTTGCAATTTCTTGGACAAACTTTTGCTCCTGTAAGTATACTATGTTATTCATTCAGGTTGTTTCTTTCTGTGTTTTCTCTAATTCTATTCCATTTCGACAAGCATAGTTGGAAGAAAATGGAATTTCGGGATAAATGAAGGAAAAAGACAGACCAGCACCACATAAGGAGTCTGATGATCGGTTGTGGCTGACCGTGAAACAGCGCTGTAAGTCCAGCCGTCCACTTTACGTGGTAAGGAATGTAAGGCTATTCATTCAAAACAAATAAAAGAATTGACGGAAAACAAAAATTAAAACCAGGAAAAATTGTGTGGTATCACATAAAAAACCATTAATCATAATTGCACTTGTTTTTTAATATAAGTTTTTTTTTGCAAAAGGTTAGTATCTGAGTTTATCCAAGCAGATAACTTTTTTTGGAGCTCCGTACATAGAAAGAAGAAAGCGAATTCCATTAGTGATTATACATAAGTTCATGAGTAGAGTTACTATCTTTAAAAACTTCAGCACAATTAATTAAATTTTGATTCTCGAACAATTTCAAAACCGTTGTGTTGCCCCTCTTGAAAAATGTTGATGTTGTATAGCAGTCAGTTATTGCGTGTAGAAAAAGTATATGATTTTGGCATTTTGATGAATAAATATTTTTTTCTGTTGGAGTTCGAGCAGTAAGTAATACTAATATGTATATAGCCACGAGTTGTCACTACGAAGGAATGCTTACGACTAACAGTAAACAATTTTGATTTTTGCTCAAATCTATTTGCGCAAATATTTTATTTTGTGGCCTATACAGTGGGCCGCACTGTAAAAAATAACTGCTCCAAATTGGCGTTTCTATTTCTGTTTGCGCAGTTATTTTGTGTAGTGAATGGCGGGCCTAAATGGAAATAGGGGCGGAGTTTTTGACGTTCATTTATATTCTAAGAATTTTATAATTTGTATTTATAAGACAGGTTTACTCGTATAACGGTTCAAAAATGTATATAAAAGTATATTAACGTGCATATTACGAATAAAATTTTTTTTCAATTCTTTCAATATCACGGAAATGGCAATACTTATGAAAAAAAGTGTAAATACATTTTTTGTAGAGAATCGGATGATCTACAATTTTTGCTAACTTTTACCGTTAATAACAATTTTTGCCGAAGGGTGATTGATGGGGACTTTTCACAATTCATTTATAATAGTATTCTGAAAATTCATTCCAATTTTTAGCTCTATCGGAATTAATGTAACCTTCAAAGTCTAATTTGACTGGACTAGTATGCCAGTAAGCTTAATACATGTTTAAGTAGTCGACAGCTGTGGAACAACTTGCGCAGCATAGGCGTTGGTACGACTAAGTGTCTTTTGACATTGATTACAATTCCCTTAACTGGAAATTATTGTCTCTCTGCTCTTCAACTTCATTGGGTAAGAGTGAGTTTTTATCTAGTTCTTCCGATAATCACCTTAATACGCCTAGTTTCGGTTTTAGATTTATATCGTGCTGATGTGGTTGAAAGCATACCCTCGATAAGGCGAATGCAATAGGGTTGCACTACATTTTTGAAGTTACTATTACCCATCATACTGCCATTTATCACTTTCATTTTCAATACTATATTGACGTCGCGAGTATCATAAATGGAAGTTTGCAAAAATAACACATATCCCTAAAAATACTAACGCTGATGATTTTAGACCAATTTCAATTCTGCCCTATCTGTCAAAGGTCTTTGAACGAATACTAAAAAAACAGATGAGTACCTACATATCTCAAAAATAATAACATTCTTATTCCAAAACAATCTGGTTTTCGCGAAAAACACAGCTGTATTACAGCTTTATTGAATGTTACTGACGACATAAGACTGGCAATAGATAAAGATAAAGTGACGTTTTAAGTGCTGCTTGATTTTTCTAAAGTATTTGATAGGTTGATCACACCATCTTATGTAAGAAGCTGATTCGAAAACACAATTTTTCATCAAGTGCAGTAAAGCTGCTTTTATCTTTTTTTATTAAATCAAATATGTCCGATTTTCTTCCAATTGTAAGTGGTGTTCCTCAAGGTTCTATACTTTTTTTTTTTTTTTTATAATTATAATTTTTATATACTTGATCCTATATTGTTTTTATTATATGTAAATGAACTTCCATTTATTATAGGAAACTGTTCATCGCATATGTATGCGTGTGATATCCAAATGTGTATGAGTTGCCCTCTTAGCCTTATTGAAAAAGGAGTAACTTGCGTGAATGAAGATCTGGGGAAAATTAACATTAAACGCAAAAAAAGTCGAAGTGCCTAATCATATCTAGGAAACCGTTAGGTCTTTCCTACTTTTCTACCATTTTACTAGGGAGATCTTCAATCGAATATGTTAAGACTGCAAGAAATCTTGTAGTTACTTTTAATCGTAGGTTAACTTGGGATAATCATAGCAATGCGGCTATTGGAAAAGTATATGGGGTACGGCCGTTGGAAAAATATATGGGGTACTCAGGTAACACAGTCTTCATCCTAATAAAAACTCGCTTCAAATTAGCAAAATCATTGGTCATTCCTATTTTTGAGAGATCTTAATTTTCGCACTTTATGCCCGCTTTCGGACATTCTACTAACACGGCAACTGCACTACTTGTACGAAAGGATTCGATTAGCCAATTCGCACAGGTCTTGGACATTGATTCACACTGCTAATAGTCCAAGAGCCACCAATCCTGAAAGCTCACGTGATCATGTTTTTTTTTTTTTTTTTTTTTTTTTTTTAGAAAAAAGGAATTCCAAATCCCAGAGCACTCAGACTCGGTAACGGTCCATTGTACTACCAGGCACAAATCCTACTTTTGGTGTAGAGGCATGTGAATGGGTGGCGTACTAAAGTTTTAAATAAAAAATAAAAGTTAACACTCAGACGAATAAGATTTGCTTGGTCGGCGTGGATTTAATTGGTCGAAAACATTTTAAATAAATTATATATTATTAAATTTCCATAATTTTTTTTCATAATCGATCAATCTCATAGACAATTTTGTGGGAAATATCATATTCTTTGAGAAAAAATCCGGCCGACCAATGATTTTTAGCCGGAAAGGTCGCGCATACCTATTTAAATGGTGTGATAGGGGGTAAAATGTATCCATTAACACGGAAACCTTTTTTTTCCTTTGGGAAGTTTAAGAGAGTAGAAGTAGTACACACACGATTCCAATACCCCTGGAGTGACTGTTTCAGTCTGATGAGTTTCTTACCTGATGAGTTTCTCAATTATTCAAAAAGAAAAGAAACGCGGGTACAAGTTTTATCTAGTTTTTATACCCTATTCTAAGGGTATATTAATTTTGACGCATAGTTTGTAACATACCTTAATATTGCCCGTAGACCCCTAAAAGTTACTATATTTATGATCAGCATCGATAGTAATGTCGATCTAGCCATGTCCGTCCGTCCGTCCGTCCGTCCGTCCGTCCGTCCGTCTGTAGCCAGAAATTAGGCCTTTAAACTGGACCTAGAGAGCTGAAATTTTAACCATATACTCTCTAGGGTCCCGAAATAATCAAGTTTACGAATTTTTGAAATCCGCCCACAGACACGCCCACAAACTCAAAAAAACAAAATTTTGGAAAAAATCGAATTTTGAGCTAGAAAGCTGAAATTTTGTATATATCATCTATGACTCCTAAAACTGCTCAGGATAAAAAAATTTCAAAATCCGCCCACTGACACGCCCACAAATAAATAAATAATAAGGGTATATTAATTTTTGAAAATCCAAAGTTTGAGCTAGGGAGCTGAAATTTATAATATATACTCTCTATGGGCCCTTTATGCTCATGTGTAAATATTTTTAAAATCCGCCCACTGACACGCCCACAATTTTTTTTTTTTTTTTTGAAAATTCAAAGTTTGAGCTAGGGAGCTGAAATTTATAATATATACTCTCTAGGGGCCCTTTATTCTCATTTTTTTTTTTTAAATCCGCCTACTGACACGCCCACAATTAAATAAAACAATTTTATTGAAACACCTAAGTTTGAGCTAGGGAGCGTTTTTTTGATAAAATCCTTTAAATGTTATATAACAAAATATGTAGAGCGTTCTTAACAATTCAACCATACTTAGACTTTTGTCACGCCCACTTATGAGGGATAGGAATAAGAATAGGGTATCCAACAGTTCGCCCAAGCGGACTGTAGCCCGTCCCTATGTTTTATTATAAAATAAATTATCTGTGCTTCGTGCACCTTCTACGGAGAAACGGAAAAAACTGAGCTATATCAGAAACAAAAGATAAAATGCATGGCATATGTCATTTACAAACACATACACACAGTGTGCTTTGACACATTCATTCATGGATATAGAGTTACATTGGAATAATGCCGCTTATTTTCAACACAGTCTAACCCCAGTTCTGGTCCCATTTTTCTGCGGGAAGATAACATACCGAGGATGACTGTTTCAGTGTCTTATCTGGCCCTAAGTGTGGGGTACTGATTGAAGTGACTGTTGCAGGCGAACCTCACGCAGTACTCTTTCTTTGGCAGGAGAAGAAGAATAAGAAGCTTACAAAAATTGTACCTACAGTTCGTAGGTAAGAATAATAAGAGAATAAAGTGCACATTCAATTCCAAATTATTAATTTGGAATATACATCGAGTTCAATCAGATGCAATTGCGAACATTTGAGAACTAAAGCACTAAGGTATGTGTGAATATGATCCTTCACTCCTTTTACTCAACGATAAACAAATCTTGGAGCACAATATTGTTCTTATATCTGGGCTGTTATTTTCTTTATATTTATTAAAGGAAATGGTTTTCCCGTCGGGTTTTTTGGTCATATGTTAATTCAATGAAACAGTTTATTTCATTTATTTACCGACGTTTCGGCAAGGTTTGCTGCCTTCTTCAGGGGTTCTTTATTAGAAAACTTAAGGAATGCAACATAAATATTAATATGGAGACGAAAGTGTATATTAGAACTTAATGAGTGAGCTACAAATATGTTTATAAAAGATTCACAGATTCACATTGAAATATGACCAAAAAACACGACGGGGAAACAATTTCCTTTAATAAACACCTACACATATACACATTGAATTGTTCAAGCATTTTACACACGTTATTTTCTTTGCCATTATTCACATTTTGCTTTTTCACTTTCTCGTATAATTTAGTATAGCTACTTAAGAGAAAATATTGCATTGCGCTGATATTTCCAACTGGTGGTTTCTAGGCATATATCTGTCGGCCATTTTTAGAGTTCCGTAGCCAAATGGTAAAAAACGGAACCATTATAGATTCGTCATGTCTGTCTGTCCGGGCATGTCACGGCCACTTTTTTCCGAAACTATAAGAACTATACTGTTGAAACTTGGTAAGTAGATGTATTCTGTGAACCGCATTAAGATTTTCACAGAAAAATAGAAAAAAAAACAATAAATGTTGGGTGTTCCCCATACTTAGAACTGAAACTTAAATAATAAATAGGTTTTCAAAAATGATATTGAGGTTTCAAATATTATTTTTTTCTAAACTGAATAGTTTGCGCGAGAGACACTTCCAAAGTGGTAAAATATGTGCCCCCCACCCGTAACTTCTAAAATAAGAGAATGATAAAACAAAAAAAAAAAATTATGTACATAACCATGCAAACTTCCACCGAAAATTGGTTTGAACGAGATATAGTAAGTATTTTTTTTTTTAATAAGTCATAAATCGTAGACCGCAATTTACCTTTCATTCAATCAACTCAAATATAAAAAAAAAACATTTAATTTCATAAACATAAAACTTATGCATAAACCGTTCAAAGGTGCAACGAAATACAAGAACTTTTATATAATTTAATTGCTGCTACGGAACCCGTCATGGGCGAGTCCGACTCGCACTTAATCGCTTTTTTTTTTGATTTAGTCAATCTTTTACCATACAACTGGTTTGGAAAACGACTTTATTGATTGGGTTACTTAGCGCTAATGAAAGAATATGGCATACTCATATTTTCGCAACAGACTTGAATAACGGTACACTAGAAAAACGTTTATACACTGAAAGTCATAAGATTAGAAGCACACATTTTTGTAAAGTTAAATCGACATTTCTTCCGTTACATGATGGATTAGAAAAAACGGACTATGGTAAATGAGAGACTGTTTTGTTAACAACAAAATACAAATGTGTTTATAGGAGAGATTTAGATTTATTTACAAATCAACGTTTTTTGTGAAGTGAATATAATTTTTTTCGGTTTAAACGGTTACATATTATAAAGCAGTTGTTCTAGATTGAGTGTTAATAAAAATGGGAAAGCAAAAATGTTTACCAGTGGAGGAAAGGGCAAGAATAGATGTTTATTGCTCTGAAGGTCTTTCATGCCGTGCTGTAGCCAGAAAAATAAAGCGAAGTGATCATTGTGTCAGCAATTATTTCAAAAACCTTTTGCCTTAAACAAAAATTTATAAAGGAAACACTTCTTCTGCCTTAACACTTCGCGAAACGCGAAGTATCCTTAGAAGAGCTTAATGACGCAAGAAAGAGACAACGCTTGTGTTTCGCGAATGAAATTGAATTTGAATTTAATTGAATTGAATTTATTTATTAAATTAAATCTAATTTACATAATACCCCAAGGCTCTGTTCTGTCCCCGACTCTCTTTCTCATTTTCATAAATGATCTCCTGTCTGTTACTTCTAATCCAATCCATTCCTTTGCTGATGACAGTACCCTCAGCTTCTCATATTCGTTTCTTGGGTCACGCCCCTCATCTTCGGGTGTGGAACTGGAATGGCAACGTATGTTAAGCGCATTAAATTCCGATCTTAACAGCATAACTCAGTGGGGTAAAACCAATAGAGTGGAATTTAATGCTTCCAAAACACAATGCTGTCTCCTGTCATTAAAGCAAAACCCACACACACTGGCATTATCTATGAATTGCACTTGCATTGCTGAAACCGAAAGACTTTCCATTCTCGGTATGTGTGTTAATGACAACCTTCGTTGGAATGACCACATATTCGGTGTCGCCAAGAATGCCGCGAAATGTCTACGCTTCCTTCAGCGTTGTAAGAAATATTTCACCCCTTCTGATCTGGCTACAATTTATAAGGAGTTTATTCGCCCGAAACTCGAGTACAACGCTCATATCTGGTCCGGTGCACCAATAACTTATTTGGAGTTGCTTGACAGGATCCAACAACGCGCGATAAAACTCATTGGCGACCGAGACATCGCGATATCGATTGACACTCTTAGTCATCGTCGTAATGTCTCCTGCCTTTCGTTGTTTTATTGGTATTTGCACCATAAGTGCTCAAACGAAATAGCCAGTTGCATTCTTCCCTTTGAACAATACAACAGCCTGTGTTCGGACGTACAGTGAAGTTCAGAGAATCTTTCCTCAGCCGTACAACACGAATGTGGAATGCTCTTCCCCGCTCCATTTTTCCTGCACATTATAACCTACAAACGTTCAAAACCAACGTGCATCGGCATCTCTCCTTTTCGTCTCACCCTAATTTCCTTAACGCCTGCGCTGTGTAGCTAATACATTATAAGGGTCCCAACAAATCCCTTTAGTGCGCGCTTATTATAAAAAAAAAAAATGAGTTGACAGGTTAAAAAGTTTACAATTTAAGGATAATTATATAATAATAAAATAATAGTAAATAATAATAATATAATAATAAAATAATAATAGAAAAATAATTGGATAGACAATTAAGTATGACGATAAGTAAAGAAAAAGCTTTTTCCGAAAGACATATGATGCTCTGATTGTCTGCAGATCAACAGGCAGACAATTCCATAGACGAAATACAGACACGGTGAAAGACCGTTCCGCAACTGTGTGTGCAAACCGTGTGTGCAAACCGTGTGAGTGGGATTGAGTCCTCGGCGAGATTGCGAAAACTGAAGTTCCTGCTTTAAATACTGCGGACAATTGCCGAACACAATTTTATGCATTATTATAAGATTTCTAAATTTATAATAGTCATCGAAACATATTCCCAGCAGCGATGCCGTAAGATGAGAGACGCTTATAAACATCGGCTTTCATAATTGAACCCCAGTCCATAACGCCTCCTTCTCTGCTATGGTGACGGTTCAAAAACCGCTCCTTTCCTCAGGTCTTGGAAATAATAATTATAACCATCGGGCCCATCTAGGTTAAACTTGTTTTCATCGGAAAAAAAACCTTCCGCAAATCATTTGTGCTCGTTCCATTTTGCACATCCCAGCTCATGTGATGTTTCGCGAAACACAAGCGTTTTCGTTCTTGCGTCATTAAGTGGCGGTTTTTTCTTAAGTTTCAGGCGCTTTAAGTGTTTAGCTCTTCGAATAGTGTGGTAACAGTGGATAAGCTGGCCTTAACATTAGCTTTCTCTCTACTTTTAGCGCCAATAAAGCTGAATTTCATGCTATTCTAAGGATACTTCGCATTTTGCAAAGTGT
This sequence comes from Portevinia maculata, assembly GCA_949715645.1. Lineage (NCBI taxonomy): Eukaryota > Metazoa > Arthropoda > Insecta > Diptera > Syrphidae > Portevinia > Portevinia maculata. The sequence goes on along the minus strand of OX454528.1, from coordinate 46,097,026 downwards.
TAAGGCAGAAGAAGTGTTTGCTTTATAATTTTTTGTGTAAGACGAAGGGTTTTTTTTAAATTACTTCGCTTTATTTTTCTGGCTATAGCATGGCATAAAAGACCTTCAGAGCAATAAACATCTGTTCTTGCCCTTTCCCCCACTCTTAAACATTTGTTTCCTTCTAATTTTTATTAACACTCAATCAAGAACAATTACTTTATAATATGTACCGTTTAAACCGACAAAAAATACTTTCCATTCTGAAATCTGATCTGCGATATTTTCAATAGTGATGTCGTTTATGTTATTTATTTTCACTTATTTATTGAAATTGTGTTTTGTGCTGTTACAATATCATATTAAATTAAATATGTAAAATAATGTTAAATAAAAGAAAACAAAAACCCCTGAGGAAGTTGGCAAAAAACCGACGAAACGTATGGTGCAAGGATGGATTCAAGTGTTTTAATTGCATCAGAACAAAAAAGACCATTACGCCGAAAAAAAGGTAAACTAAAAAATATATTCACTTCACAAAAAACGTTGATTTGATCAATGCTTCTAATCTAATGACCCGATTTATTTCCGCAGATTCTTTACTCAATTTACAATTTGTCTTCCAAAAACCGTTAGCTAAATCTCTCCTATACACACATTTCATATTTTGTTGTTAATAAAACAGTCTCTCATTTACCATAGTCGATTTATTCTAATCCATCATGTAACGGGAGAAATATCGATTTTACTTTTCGAAAATGCCTGCTTCTAATCTTATGACTTGCAGTGTATCTCAAAAACCCGTTAATTGATTTTAAAGAACTTGGATATTTAAGCCGATATTAATTGGTTTTAACTTTAAAAAAATTTGCATGCTCAGTTGCTCAAAAACTTTTTGAAACATTTAAAAAAATGTCACCTTTCTCAAAACGGATTTAACGATTCTGATCTGTGTTTGTTTCTTAAGTTGGCATGCTCAGATTTTACCGAAAGAATAAAACAACGGTACTTTCGAACGGTATTATCTCAAAAAAGAGGCATAGTGATTTAAAAGATGTTTGAAATTTTAGCTTTTCCGTTTTTCACGAAGTTTCACATTTTCATTTGCTTCAAATATTGATAAGTTGGCAATCACGAAGTATGAATTATATGTCATCCCGCCTGATTTTGGTCAGGTTAAAAACATAATCTATGCCATCACCTTGGTAATCGTACAAATTCAAAATTGTGACTTCTATTCCGAGTACATTTGTGAACATTTTAAAAAATATTACCATCAGGTATAATCATTCAATTTAAATCAGATTCTAGCACACTTCTTTTTTAAAAAAAATATACGCATAATAATAACGCATTATGAAGGTATGAACGTTCTTCACACTCATACGTCGTAACCCTATAAAAGGCGGCTTTACTTTTATTACTCTATTTATTTTGCCCATCGCAGATATGTATAAATATAAAGTTTTTTTAAATTTTAAGGTTTTTTTTATAGAGGTATGAAACGTTTGATAGGGATAACCGTCAAACTAGCTGTCATACTAATAAAGTGTGTTTGAATTTTTTTTCGGTATACTTTGGCAAAGCTCAGTGGAAAGACTTACACCAGAACAACCTTTACTAATCGTGGAAATTTAGTTCCGAAATTCGCTCTCTGCTTGCCAAACTTATAGAGCACTTCGTCAAGTTTACGGTGCGCATAATCGTCCAGCTGCTTATATAGCAGCTTATACAGCAGCTGAGCAGCTTATACGCAACACTATGGATCGATTTATGACCACATTTACTCTTTGTGATAATATTCATTCGCCCGTATAGTGCGTACAGAAAAAACCATCGTCGCTGTAGACGTGAGTGTGAGAGAGGACCCGAATTTATCGATCGGACGCCGTTCTCAGCAACTCGGCCTGTGCCCGTCCACTACTTGGAAAATTTTGAGGAAAGATCTTGGCCTAGATCCATATGAGATCGAACTGTTGCATGAATTAAAGCCATCGAACCATCAATTGCGTTATGTGTTCCATGAATGGGCTGAGAATCGACTGTAAGTTGAACCAGATTTTTATCGTCAAATCATCTTCAGCGATGAGGCTCATTTCTGCCTTCACGGGTTTGTAAAAAAGCGGAATTGTCATTTTGGAGAAAGCACAATCCTCATGAGACTCTTGAGACTCCATTACATCCAGAAATAAACACTCTTTGGTGTGGTTACCACACCAAAGGCGTCATTAGCCCATTTGTCTTTAAATCCGAAACCAGTGCCAACATTACCGTGAATGGCGAACGCCACAGGCAAATGATTCGTAATTTTTGTATTCCTCATATCATTGGAAATCACTTGGAGGAGAAATGGTTGCAACAAGGTTTGCGGGTGGCAATGGTGCAGTAGTAGTGTATTCGCTTACGGAATGGAAGGTCGTGCGTTCGAATCCCGGCCAAGTCCATTACTTTATACCGTGTACATGAAATCGTAATCTCCCTAAGTAACTTAGACACCACCCGTGGAGATAAACCCTACAACTGCACCCAAACACTTCTTTCCTATCTCTCTATCCTTTCTAATACCATGTAGCTTACACTGTGTTTTTAGCATTATAAGGGTACTGTAACAACAGAAAAAAAAATCCCTTTAGCGTAAGCAAATTATAAAAAAAAAAAAAAAAAAAACAAGACGGCGCAGCATGCCATACAATGCGTGCAACCATGAATTTGTTGAGCCAAACGTTTGGTGACCGAATCATCTCAAGAAATGGACCTGTGAGTTGGCCACATCGTTCGTGTAGTTTGACACCTTTGGACTATGCTGATAAACCAGCAACGATTGATTCTAAGTGAGAAGCCAACATTCGATGCACTATTGACGAAATAAGACCTGGTATGCTCGAAAAAGTGGTGCAAAATTGGACGCAGTCGCGGAGGCCATATGCCAGATTTATTTTTAAACATTAAATGCCATGAAATTTGTGAGCTAATGAAGCCAAAATTTGGTCATTTCATTATATTTGTTGTTTTATTTAAAAAAAAGAACGTTGTATGCCTCTATAAAAAAAACACCATGTACCTATCATACCTTAATTGTATACATATTGCTGCAATAAACGACCAAAAGAAAAAGAACACTGCGTGGACCAAAAGGAATTATAGCTCCCTTTTAATATCGGCATTTTATTATTGCTACTGATCTATATAGAACACCCCATGAAAATAAAACGATCCGGATCATGAAACATTTAAACAGCATAACACAAGCATGTCGCTTAAAGCTTCTTTGAACTATCTCAATTTTGTACGGAATGCATATTGTGTTTTTAATGTTTTGTTTTTGTGTTTTATCATTTCGCAATTTGTGAAATCCGTATTTACAGCATAAAATTAAAAATCGAAACATTGAAAACAAAAAAATCTTCAAGTATGTATATCGCTGGCACGTTTTGGAATTACATTTTTGGTTCACTAATATTGAGCCCAATAGAACACAGGCTTCTCGTAGAGATGTTGTATTGCGGGTAAACGGATGATCCATATGGATCATCTCTTATAACAAAACGCAGCTAATGTGTGTATGTACCAATAAATAGACTCAAAAAAGGCGACGAATGACCTCACTTCAACGAAGAAATTCACCAGGTACATTTAAAATTGAAAATAAAAATAATTTTTTATTCAAAATACATTTACTTTATTTTAAAAAAACATCTAAAAAATAGGTACCTAGACGTACTCTGCTAGCTGTATGTATCGTGGTTTATTAATTACATATCTTCATTTACAGATTTTGGGAAACTGATCTACGCACAGTACGAACGAGTAACCGCTCAACTATAAGACAACGGAAAACCACCTTTAGGGAAACATTATTACCGTAAGCAAAAGCACTATTTTTATACTTACACGATTGCGCAGATACGGTTCACTATACCAGAATGATAGCGTTTCACTTTTATAAAACATCACTATAAAACATCATATTGCTTAAAATTGAGAATATAAAGGGTATAACAAACAAAAGAACAAGTTGTCAAGCGCATTTATTAATGTACAAAGCATTGTCTGCGTATGTTTTACTTCGTTTACGTATATCTTATTCTTGTTTTATCTTTCAAGATATGATGGCTTGGATAAACCACGCAATAAACAACTGGATACTGTGCTAGAACAAGCGCTTAAGGAAGCTACAGACGATGTGACATTTAAAAAGGTCAGACGAATGAGTTACTCGAGTAATGCTGCCGGGGAGGTAAGTTACTGCGATTGTGTCCAAAGTTGTACAAAAGAACGATTTCAAGAATTATGGCCAGCACCCATGCATTTTCGTTTACAACACAAATTATTGTATGTATTTGCAGCATATTTTAAGCCGTTGTGTATGTTGCCAACGAAGTCTGAGTGATAATTTTGATATTCGTGGCTTATTCGTTTTCATTTGGTTGATTATATTAAGGAAAATTTGATTAATATTTGAAAAAAATAATAATATCACTTTAATATAGTTACCAAAACAATATAAATGTTCATTTATATATACGTTACGTGCATATATATGTATATGTATGTAACTCGAACTTAGAATATGGACCTGAAAGAAAAAAATTAAGGCAGATGTACATAGAATATTACAACAAAAATTCTAGCCTAACTTTTTGTTAATGTTCCAGCTTTTGCGAAAGTCTGACAAACATCCAAGAGCAATGAAAAGCATCAAAAATTTGTCAATCGGAATTGGCGTTAAATTATGCGTCCCTTCATTCATGCCAAAAATATAGCTTTTCACATATCTACAGATAGTTGAATCCAGAGATTTTATCGCAGCTTGAATGCCTGGGAAGATACGGTTGTCCTTGATATCACGTGGGATTTTATCAGGTGTAAACCTGATAATTTCGGGTCCCGTTCAAATCAAAATGCATATCGTGCACTTCGTGATTTTTTCGGTTAATTTAATCGTCCAAATGTGCGTACAATCGGAAAAATCGTGCAAAAATTTGAGTAAACCGGGTCTGTAGGAGATGTGAAAACACCAGTGCATGCTCGTACAGCTCGTACTGCAGAAAATATTGCTGCTGTTTGCGATAGTGTGGCTGAAGAGCCGTCCATCTCAACTCGTCGTCGTGCCCAACAATTGCACCTCCCACGCTCGTCGTTGATGAACATTATGCATAAAGACTTGCATTTACGCGCTTACAAGGTGCAATTGGCTCAAGAACTAAAGCCTCTTGACCATTTCAAGCGTCGTCAATGGTCAGAATGGTGGCAAGAAATGGCAATAGTGGATCATCAATTTTCGAAGAAAATCATCTTCAGTGATGAGGCACATTTTCACCTCAGTGGATTCGTCAATAAGCAGAATTGCCGCATTTGGGCGAATGATAATCGAAGAGTGATTGTCGAAAAACCAATGCACCCGCAAAGAGTGACTGCTTGGTGCGGTTTATGAGCTGGTGGCATCATCGGGCCGTATTTTTTCCAAAATGAGGCCGGTCAGGCAGTTACTGGTGTTCGCTATCGTGAGATGATAACGAACTTTTTATGACCCGAATTGGAAGATATGGATGTGGACGATATGTGGTTTCAACAGGACGGTGCCACTTGCCACACAGCTAACGAAACAATGGCTCTTTTGCGCGACAAATTCAATGGCCGTGTTATCTCACGTGGTGGCGATGTCAATTGGCCGCCAAGATCATGTGATTTGACACCGTTGGACTTCTTTCTTTGTAGTTATTTGAAAGAAAAGGTGTACATCGATAAGCCAGCAACAATTCAAGACCTAAAGGATGAGATAATTCGGCACATTAACGGCATAGAACCTCAATTATGCCTCAGCGTTATCGAAAATTTGGACCATCGGATGGAGGTGTGCCGCCGAGGTCGCGGCGGCCATTTGGTTGATATTTTGTTCCATACATAATTGAACCATACCAATATTATCATAATAAAGGAAATGACAATAATTTCCTAAATAATTTGTGTTTTATTCAAAATCAACATCGGCCCTTAAAATTTAACCACCCTTTATATGTTTCGAATTTCAGCTTTCTAACACGAATTTTCGGGCCTTAAAACTGGCGACGGCTAGATCGACATAACTTTCAATGCTGATCACAGATATAGTTACAAACTATATATGAGTCTAAATTGATACAGACTTAGGATAGGATATACAAATTCTAAATAATTCTGAGCGTATTAAGTATATATCGTGAAATATGACACGGTTGGAACAACTTTACACAAAAACTACTTCTCCTATAGAATAATTATATTCCTAAGAATTAATTAATTAAATATTTTGAACATTTAATTAAGATTAATAACTATTTATTTAGGAATTGGGATACACTACAAATCTAAGGAATTAAAGAGCGCATTCACTTAATTTCTACAACATAGAACAGACCTGTTTCCTCTGTTTTTTTTAAATACCAAACTGTCATATAGAGTATTAATAGAGGCCTATGAAATATAAATTCTAAGATAAAATTTTTATGACCAAAACATGCAATAAGCATAATTTATTTTTTTTTTTAATTATTTTACCCTCTAATTAAAAGTGCGGAAGATTGATGGCACCTGCTGTTTTTTTTTCAATTCACTATCGGTTAATCTCAAACATTGCAGTCTCTTTTAAACGAAATCAGTTCATGGCTAAATACCCAAAGGAGAGCTTTTGACACAAGTCACTCCGAAATAGCATTGTACTTCGCATAAATCCGATTGATGGCTTAGTACGGGACGTTTATTCTTTTATATGTGTAACATGAGTTAAAAAGACATGGACACTTGTCCCATTCTACCTAAAAAAAACATTAAAGAGCCACACAACATCACTCCGACAAATGGGAGTTATAAATCCTGTGAGCTATATCACCACTACTTGGCTGTAGGAATGGAATTGAATGAATTGATTTAGTTTTTTCTATAAAACCGCTAGGACGACTTTGAGAGATTAATTTGTTCCGGAGGTTAAATTGTACTCTCTTGGGTTCTTAATAGTTCTGTGTTCATACACTGAATATTTTCTATTCACTTCCTGTGGGGAACTAGAAAAAGAGCGCTGACTTACGTTTTGTTTGTTTTTGCTACATATGATAGTAGTCAACACAATGAATTTTTAAAATAAAATAACCTCTGGATAGAAATTAATTGAAAGAAATGTCTCTATTTGTCTGACTTTGGGATAGAAATTAAGTGGAATGCAATTGGGCACTGTTTTCAATCGGGAAAAGCTTTGTTGATAATACAGTTACATATATTTTGTTTTTTAATAAAATTAAATTGAACATGGAATATCTTGTATAATCAAATAAAAGCTTATTTCATCTATTTACGAGTTTTCAACAGCTGTTTTTTTGGGAGTGTTCAGTCGATGCACGGATAATACCTTAATAGTTTTATTATTTATTAATCGAAAATTAAATATATCCATTTAAACCATAATAGTGAATTCCATTATTAATTCTTCTAACTGAAGATGTTTTGGAAATGGACAAATAATTCACACTCGGTCTTTAGCTGTGAATTACCATAGACCCGTTATGCAGGATGGCGCACCAATTGTGCTACAATAAGAAATTCAAATAACTTTTTTTTTTATTAATGTATTTCTTTTTCTTTTTTTATTGTAAAGAAAATTCAATTTTATTTTATATAACTAATTGTTTTTGAAGATGATATACCGTAAGTAAAATACATGCTCATCCACGCGTATGCGACACCTGATCAGAAAATTATTCATTGCGGCCAGAAGGGATGAAGTCGGGATCGCCTCACCTCAACTATTGTTTTAATGGACTGCTTAAGTTCAGTCAAATTCCTTAATATCATTTTGTACACCTCTTGCTTGACATAACCCCATAAAAAAAGGTTTGGTGCAGTCAGGTCAGGTGACCTTAGGGGCCAGCGGAAAGTAGAGTTTGTTTGGGAATTTTCGTTGGGGCTCCGCCATAACCGGCCTGGCTATGTGTGCAGTTGTTCCATCTTGCTGTGACCAAATGCTGCTGAAACTGATACCTCTTCGACGCAGTTCTGGGTACTCATTCAATGTCTTTAAATAACGATCCCCATTGACAGTTACTGTTACACCCTTTTCTTCAAAGAAATATGTGCCCACAATGCACCTTGATGAAACTGCGCACCACACAGTGACTCGTTATGGCTGCAGTACCGTATCATGGAGTATTTCTGGATTAGATTTACTCCATTTACGGCAATTTTTTCTTATTTACATTTAGATCAAAATGAGCCTCATCAGACATAAACAAGCAATTTATCAAGCTGTTTTTTCTTCGGTCTTTTCAATCATGTTTTGGCAAAATTCCAGGCGAATACGCAAATCCAGAGGGTTGGATTTGGCTGAATTGACGATGCTATATTCGCGATTGTGTCTTGAACCCGAACATAGGGCTCTCGATAGTACGGTTTTCGTGCGATGCTTCCAGATTCGGCAAACAAACCAGCCTCATAATGGTCCATCTACTCGGGGGAGTGCCGCCAAACCCCCGCCTAAATTCAGTTTTTACGGAAATGGGGGACTGCAAAGCATGGTACCTGCACTATCCAAATCCTCCTTTCGCTATCCCAAGCATTCATTTAAATAAATCTAAATAGTAACCTGCCAAATAAAAACAAATCATATTACTCACACAGAAAAAAAATTATTACGTTTTGTTTTTGTAGCACGATTCGTGCTACACGAGGAAAAATTGCGTACAGATTAGATGTGTTTGTGGTTTGTATACGGCGAACGTTAGCCGCGTATTAATATATGAGCGGAATGAGCTGTAGCTCAGGGCGAGAATGATAAGGACGGCAAATATCCTTCCCTCTAACGGTAAAAGAACTACCCAAATGAAAACCAATCCCACTATTGCCAACAAAAAAAGAAAACCCACATTCGAAGATTCCGATACCTAATAATACGCAAACGAAATTTTCTGAAGTATTTTTGTAAGAATAATTACATGTAAGTACGTACTTTCTGTAAATAGCATCTAATGCGTGTCATTGACGACAAGACGCTCGGGTGAAGGAGATCTTAGAATACTACGAGCACTGAAGCAAAATAAATCAGATTTTTTTGACATCTGTAGCTGTACTTCTCTGACGAATTAGGGTTGATTTCTTTTACTTGCCCGATGAGGAATATTCAGTGAACAGCTGATATTCACGTGAGCCATTCATCCAATGACAGAGGGTTAATTAGAGACTCGTATTTGCCTTGCAAATTGAACGCGCCCATTGTTCAATAGTGCTTTCTAAGACAATTTCTTGACAAATGGAAATGATACTACATTGTCAGATCAGATTGACTGCTTGGCTGCACCGCAGTCAAGATGAAAAGTTCTTAAATAATTAAATTACATGCTCATTGTAAGTCAAGTACCGTTTTTTAAGTTAAGTAACTACAAGGTTAAGTTAATACAAGGTAAATAGTTAAAATTTTGCGTGCATTGGTTGGTTATTATTTAATCGACCTTTTACGACACCGGTGATCTCCAGGATTACGGATTTGCATGCACACTTGCGGGACAGCTTTAAAATGTTAAATTTGTTGCTAAGCTCACCTGGCCGTTAAAATTATATAGATCTGATTTCCCCCCTTAGTCGCCTTTTAAGACAAGTGCTGTTTGACTGCGCTGCAATGATATTCTAAGCCCGTTCCTGCATGGGAAGACGTTTAGCTTGACTGCCAGATACAAATACTATCTTCAAGTTAAATGTAGACTTGGTCTTCAAAAAATATGAGCTCATCTTATCACTTATTTTTCTTATAGAACTTAAGAACAAAATACACTGTCCGAGTAAGTACCCATGTTGTCAAATTTTTGCTGCTTGGACCAACAAGGAAATCTTAATCGCACCTAAATTGGTGCGAGAGCCTTATATCAATCCAACATCCATATGACTTTTTTTGCTTTTGAAACTGAGCTGGAATTCAGCTCTACCGATTTCAGTTGAGACTCTGAGATGCTGCATTCCACAATATACATATATATCTTTTGCCCAATGAAATAATTACGGTCTTTTCTCAGAACATTCATTTCCATTGGGCTTCGAAAAAATTATACTGAAAATTGATACAATTTGCAATTATTGCACTGTGTGGATATTAAAGATATATTGCAAGCAAATAGCAATGTTATTCAAAAGAAAATACATTCTGTTGAAAAACCTCAGTACTAAAATTTACCAATTCATATCTTTTATGATTATATCTTTTTTATGATTAGTAAACTTGTCCTCTTTTTCTTCTTGGAAAATATTGTCACCGTGGGTATATATCCACTTATGATCCTACACCACCACATCTAGGTGAAACGGAAAATGGAAAAATGTCAATTATATTATCAGATCAATTTATTTTACATCATAATATGTAACTGTTTTTTAAATGCCTTATAAATATCAGCCAGATCAGAGGGGGTGAAATGTTTCTTGCATCGCTTAAACAAGCATAGGCATTTCGCAGCGTTCTTTGCGACAAGGAATATGTTTTCATTAAAATGAAAGTTGTCATTAACACATATACCGAGAATGAAAAACGGTTCGGTGTAACCGATGCGAGTTCCATTCATGGACAATGGTAGGGTGTGTGGATTTTGCTTTAATGACAGAAGACAGCATTGCGTTTTAGAAGAATTAAATTTCACTCTATTCGTTGTACTCCATCGAGTTAAGATCGGAATTTAATGAGCTTAACATATGTTGCCGTTCCAGTTCCACACCCGAAGAAGAGGGGCGTGAACCAAGAAACGAATATGTAAAGCTGAGGGTACTGTCATCAGCGAAGGAATTGATTGAATTAGAAGTAGCAGACAGGAGATCATCTTTAAAAATGAGAAACAGAATCGGGGACAGAACAAAGCCTTGGGGAGCATTTATTTGGTGAGTTACAGACTTGAAACCGTCCAAAACAACTTGAATTGAATGATCCGAAAGGTAATTTATAATCCATTGAAGAAGAGTATCATCGATTCCAAAACTCTGTCAAATGGCTTTGAATTATCAAGCGCAACAATCTTACTTTCACCACCTTGGTGAAGAGATTTGTTCCACTTTTCGGTTAGATATGACATCAAATCACCAGTGGACCTGTTGCTGCAATTCAAGATATTTCATTAGCTGACGGTTGGGCACCGTTTCCATTACCTTAGAAAGAAGGGACGTAAGTACAATTGGTCGGTAGGAGGAGGGAGAAGAAGATTCGTCTTTTCTTGGTACAGGCTGGACAAACGCTGTTTTCCAACTTCTCAGAAAGAGCCCTGAAGAATAGGACAGATAGAAAACTAACGCAGTGGTTTTGCCAGCGTAGAAGAACAGCTCTTCAGAACGATAGGGGAAGTACCATCTGGACCAGTGGATTTGTGAACGTCAAGATCTTGAAGTACTCTAGCCACTATACGAGTACGGAAGTGGATTGGTCCCATATAATATTCTACGCGCTCCAGTACAGGGGGAGACAAAGCACAATCTGGGAGCGTTAAGCTGACCGCAAAGTGAGCAGCAAGCAGATTGGCTTTATCTATAGAACTGACAGCTGGAATGTCATACAATATATAACTATACAATTACTTTCCAACGCACACTTGTAGTCGCGCTACTTCACTGTTTTACTATAGAGGCTGCGGATTGAATAATAACACGTCCGGTTTCTGTGAATGCGATCATAAAACTGACGCTCTCTTTACTCTTATTGTTAATCTTACATGTGTATGACTGTATGTGTATATATAAACATAATATATAATTTAAGTAGATATCTTATTCTTAATCTTATATGTGTATGACTGTATGTGTATATATAAACACAGCTTATGAAAGTAGGTACATGAATATAAATATGGTCTGACAGTGTGAGTTGCATGCTTAACTCTTACAATAATTACTACACACTCAATCACACTAAAACTGATGACAAAATAAAAATTTGCCAGACAATAGATCTGAATATAGAGAGAACGCGAAAGAAGTGATAAGCTTATTCTAAGTAAACCACATCAAAATAACCAAATTCAACCCAATAAAACTTTTAAGTGAGGAAAGGTTAAGAGATAGTTGAATTGATAAACTAAACCTAAGTAAAGCACAGCCCAACTAAACGAATATGCCTAACAAGCCAAAAGAGAAATGCTATGTGATTGTGTAACAAAATGATAGCAAGACAAGGAAAACGAAATGCAAAAAAACTTTTGCTGTTTTAATATTTATATTCGAATGCCTACACAAGGAGTACAACATTTCAAAAGTCCAGAACTATTGCCAAATAGTTGTATTGTATGTGCAGTGGGGTCATCAGAAGATGACAAGCACTTAGACCTATTGGTCCATTGTACTTCAGCATAGCTGCCCGCTCGCTGGTTATTGGCGATTAGTAAGGTACAGTGAGGGAGAACCTACCAGTAGCCTTGGCAAAGCGAAGAATATTAGCAAGTTCAATGTCCCCCATCTCATCTTCGTTGACGAATTGTTTGCCTATGGTGGTGAGCCTGGTTCTGGCGAAAGCCGGACATTCACAGATAAAGTGAGACATCGTTTCATCCGCCTCCAGGCAGCACTCACATAGGTCCGAGCTCCTAATGTGGATGGTTTTGAGGTGCTCGTTTAGAGGACTGAAACCGGTGACGAGACCAATCAAGGGTATCAAGTCTTTCCTGTTTAGTCCAAGCAAAAACTTAGCTCTGCTGATTTTCGGTCCGTCCACTAGCTTCTTCGAATACCTGCATGAGACCAGGTCATGCCAGTATTCGGAATGTTGTTGGCGTAGAGGCGAATCCATTTCACGTTTGTAGACGGATGAGCAGCATCCTATCGATGGTTGTGGGCCAATGAAGGCTGTTGAAGAGCCCTTCCTGGCCAGAGCATCCGCTCTTTCATTTCCCTCGATACCTGTGTGCCCAGGAACCCAGGCAAGTGATACCGAATTACATCTACCCACACGGTTACCATGGTTTCCTCAACTATTTTTGACTTGAGAGAACCAGCCGAACAGGCTTTGATAGCGGCTTGGCTATCTGAGCAGATGTATAAGGTTTTACCCTTAATCCTTCTCTTTAACAGGATATTTGCGGCAGTAGCAATCGCAAAGATTTCTGCCTGAAAAACAGTTGTTTGTCTACCCAAGGCTGCAGATAGATTAATCCGACAGTCTCTAGAGTAGACCCCGGAGAAACCGTCAATGAGTGAGCCATCGGTATAGACGATGACATCACCCGGCTTAAAGCCATTCCACCCCTCACTGTTCCATTCCTGCCGTTCAGGAAGGATGACCTGAAAACGGCGCTCAAAGACTTGCTTCATGCACACAGTGTCAAGTGCTCCTCCCCGATGGCCAGGTAGGCTGTCATAGAGAGCTCTGTACCTAGCACCTCTGGCCCCATCGCCGAAATTGACCTGCCGTCCAAGTACTACACACATACGGTATAGTGATTTTCTGGCCTCACTCTCAGCAAGGAACTGCAAGGGAGGTAAACAGATCAACACTTCCATAGCAGCAGTGGGAGTTCCTCTCATCGCACCTGTAATGCATAAGCACGCAAGGTGCTGTAGCTTCGACAGTTGACGTTTGAGGATGTGAGCTCTAGCCCACCATACAATCGCACCATACATAAGGTATGGCCTAACAATGCACGTGTAAATCCAGTGAACCAGCCTGGGACTAAGTCCCCAGGTTCTGCTGAACATCCTACGGCACTGCCAGAGAATGTTAGTTGCCTTCGAAATCCTAGCAACCAAATGTTCAGAAAAGTTAAGCTTTGGATCTAACACAATACCCAAATACTTAACCTTGCTTGATAGCTTTAGTTGAGTGCCCTGGAAGTAAGGCCACCTCACTTGAGGTATTGCCCTTCTACTCGTGAACAGCATCATCTCAGTCTTCGCGGGGTTGACTGACAGAGCTTGCTCGCGGCACCAACTCCCAACACTATTGAACGCTGTTTCCATCCGCTCACAAAGAGTTGGTAAAAACCTGCCGCTGACAATAATGCACACATCATCAGCGTACCCAATAACAGGGTGACCTTCCCCATCAAGTCTTCTCAACAAGGAGTCGACCAACAGGTTCCACAATGTAGTGGAAAGTACACCGCCCTGCGCAAAGCCTTTAACAGCGCGCACAGTTCTGAGGCAGCCGCCAACAGCAGCCAAATACTTACATATGCTAATAAAATTGACATAATCAGAAAAATCCAGTAAGCTCTTCATTGAACTAAATCAATGACATCAGTGTAGAGATCAGGCATAGAGTGTACTCATATTTTGCCAGTTACTGCTTTAGCGGGCTTCAAAGACAATTGATCACGATATAATCCTGGCAGCAAGCTTTGGGTTCAAGATCCGATCTGGAGTTTAAAGTAGTCTATTGATTATACCTGGCGGTCATCAGATCCTACTAAACGGTATTGTGATATGGCGGTTATTAAAAAAACAATGCCACGCTATTACCATGAACTAATTTCAGAAGTCAGCCGTCAGTAAGGTCCACTCAGGCGCGACGGCTGTTTTGGAGACTTTGCTTCACATTCTTTCCCTGATTCTTTTGGGGAATTAGTTCACATATTCCCAGGACGCCCTGATCTCAATGGCGCCAGACTACCAGATTGTAACGGAAGTTGTCCCTACCTTGCGAATGCGATGACCTGCAATCCCATCGATCTCTAGGAGTACAGGATTTACTACAGCAATCTATGGGTCGTAAGGTAGGTTGTCCTGACAACGAAGTGTGAGCAGGCATGCTGGCTTACGCGCAACACTAGCTCTACGGAGGCGTGGGTTCTTACACTTGCTGCCATACGACCGTACAATTTCATGCCTTTTATTACTTTAATTTCTATAGGTATGGAACCACGAAAACAAATTGCTATGATCTGCCTTTTTTCGATGGAAATAAAAACCCCGAAGTTGAAGAAAATCGTTGAAATCTTGGAAACCGGAAGGTGGAGGTGGTTTCCTCAGCGTAGCCCACCCTCAGACTACTACCCCTAACAGGAATAGAGTCCATCCTTGGCTTACACACCGCTTAATTATTGTGAAAGCCCCTTATTCAAAATAGAGAAACCTCTTAGGGTTCAAATGTATCTCCACCGATGTTTTCTAACACACACTTTGCACTCCCCATTAGCATCAAGGAAATTTAACAGTCAAAACTCATGACGAAATAAAAAGTGAAGGTATCTTCAAAATAAAAATATAAAAGCATATTTATTCATATATGTAACTAAATCTAATTTAAAATTAAACGTAATCCATAGAGGCCATTTCATATGGTGATCAAAAAAAAGGATTGAGAGAAAATTTGCTTACTAGCTACTGATTCCAATAATCTAATTTCTAGTTTAACCACTAAGAGCGTATGGGTATGTATTAATTAAAGGTATTCAGTGACATGTACCTACTACACATTTGATATTTTTAGATCTCTACGTTTCGGTTCGATATATTAGGTATGTACTTCAAAATTTCAAATTATATTATAAAATCTAGTGTTAGAATTTCATGATTTATAAAAGGTAAAGGAGGCCTTTTTACTTGTGACGCTTATAAAAAAAAAACTTTATATGGCAAATAGCTCGTTCAAAATAAATAAAAAGTAGAGACTCACCGGTTAAAATGTACCTTTATGTACCTTTCTTGAAACTACTGAACTTGATCGACGACTTGAAGACTCCCATGGATGGTGTGCAATTCATCGAAGCGTTGGTGTACCTAAATTGGTTATATGGTCGAAAGAAAATGCATTTTAGAATTTTGACAGAGCTTAACATGACAAATTTAAACTCAATTCTATATATACTTACTTTACTTTTGTTGACAAGACAAAAAAAAAAAAAAAGACAGACCCTTCGCTTCAGTGAACATCGATTATCACACATACTGTTGTTCTGTTGTTGCACCTGCAGTTGACACTTGATGTTGATGAGGTGTTTGGAGATATTTGATGGTGCCGTTCTGGCTGTTGATTACAGCCACGGGTGTAGGTTTCAGCGATTATAACCGCTGGATAACTCAATTAGGCGGCGAGCTTTAGATGTGACTGACCTTTGCACTGTGACTGACCTTTGTACAACTATGACATCGGCAGCTTCGTATCGTATTCCTGGAAAATGCAGGCCAATGTGGAGCGGCTTGGTGTTGGTTTCGGCGAGTATGACCGCTCAATGTAGCGTGCGAAACTCAGACCAGAATTACTTTTGCACAACGGATAGATCGCACTGAGTACTGCTACGAAATCGGCAGCTTCGTATTCCTGACAAATGCAGGCCAGTGTGGACCAGCGTGCTGTTGTGAATCGCCGTTGTTTTTGGTATTTGCGGTTGCTGTCGCTCGACGGGATCTATCGCCTTAATTTTATTCGATTCTGGCTGCTGATATTTTAGCGAATTAGCTGATGGAGACTACGACTTTAGCGACGACACCTTCACGCAGAGTAAGTGGATTATTTAGGTGAAATCGTGGATTTTCGCACAAAAATCCAAATCGGTAGGATCGCACTGTGGGCTGTCACCATTCACGTTTAATTTGGTTCGCTGCTGGAAGATAATTCTCGCTCTTCTGTTGTCGTCTGATGGCTTATATCTCGACTGCTTTTACCATTCAATTGAGAAACGTTTAATTTTTGAGCTGTATTTTCATTTTCCGCGTGGGAGTACTACTATCGTCGAAGTCCAGATGATAAAAAGGAAAGATTTGGCTTTTTGATGGCTGAGGTAGCCAATAAAAAGATGGACGACGTAGAACTTCCGCTGATTTCATTCAATCGGTTCAAATCGGTTACAGTGGGACTTCTATATAGCACTGAACTTGACTTGAAACTTGTTCACAGGGTGTTTCTAGTTATGGCTAGTCGTAAGAAAAATTATTTGTTTTCGTTCTTCTGCAAAGTCCCCTACAAGATCACTGTAGCAAATTTAAAGCAGAAGTAATTACTATCCACAAGCAGTTGGCACACATCCTATGAAACCTATAATAGAGGGCCTATATACGGTAGAACCATCGAGATCTACATAGACAGTTGGACATCAATAAAACCCCTTGAATCACCAACAACAAATTAGAATTATTTAAAAAAACAGTCTTTAACGATTCATCAATGGAGATTGAACACAATGGAAAGTCTACAATCCACTTGGAGCAGATCGTTTGATAAGATATTTATACTCTTATACGAGGGCGTTACCACTTCAGAAAAAAATGGAATTGACGTAAAAAGTGAAGTAGATTGAAGAAAAGTGATATACTCGTAGATTAAAAAGTTACACTATGGATAATAAATACTCGTATTAAAAAATAAAAAACAAAAAATAATAAAGAAGTTTTTATCCCCTTTTCTAAGGGTAAATTAATTTTGACGCATAGTTTGTAACATACCTTAATATTGCCCGCAGACCCCTAAAGTTACTATATTTATGATCAGCATCGATAGTAATGTCGATCTAGCTATGTCCGTCCGTCGGCAAAAATTAGGCCATTAAACTGGGCCTAGAGAGCTGAAATCTTAACCATATACTCTCTAGGGTCCCGAAATAATCAAGTTTACGATTTTTTGAAATCCGCCCGCAGACACGCCCATAATTTAAAACAAAAACTTTTTTGAAAATTCAAAGTTTGAGCTAGGGAGCTGAAATTTATAATATATACTCTCTAGGGGCCCTTTAAGCTTATGTCTGAATATTTTCAAAATCCGCCCACTATAATTTAAAACAAAAACTTTTTTTGAAAATTCAAAGTTTGAGCTAGGGAGCGGAAATTTATAATATATACTCTCTAGGGGGCCCTTTATGCTCATGTGTTATTGTTTTTAAATCCGCCTACTTACACCCCCACAATTAAATAAAACAATTTTATTGAAATACCCAAGTTTGAGCTAGGGAGCGTTTTTTCGATAAAATCCTTTAAATGTTATATAACAAAATATGTAGAGCGTTCTTAACAATTCAACCATACTTAGACTTTTGTCACGCCCACTTATGAGGGATAGGAATAAGAATAGGGTATCCAACAGTTCGCCCAAGCGGACCGTAGCCCGTCCCTATGTTTTTTATTAATATGACCTTTCCTTCCAAAAAAACCCAAAAAAAAACACTTCAAACTTGATGGCTGTCTCAACAAACAGAATTGTCGCATTGGGGGTGCTGTGTCCCATACCATTTTTTATGAAATTCAGCCGGCGCTATGCCAAAATGTCATCGAAAATTTCGTCTAAAGGACTAACGTGTGCCATCAGTCACGAGGCGGTCACTTATGGGTTATTGTGTTCCATACATAACCTCAATGTCTACACTCTTTATTAAAATAAAAACATTACAACTTCAATACCCAGGTACCAATACTCAACATTCATAAAAAAATAATCTTCTCCTAAACCAACAAACAGGTACCAATACTCAACATTCATAAAAAAATAATCTTCTCCTAAACCAACATAACCAATGACCATACCACGTCAAGTTAATCGGTTCTCGTCAGATCACCCCAATTAAACGATGTTGGGCGCGGTTAGTACGTAGATGGGGGACCGTTTGAGAACAACCGCGTGTCGTTGGCCAGTCCCATCTACGAGTTGAGGTAGATAATACATGCGTGGTATCACAATGGACCTAAATTGGTCTAACGTGTCGGCTTCCGCCGAAAGCCCCTAACCTAACCTAACCTAAACCAACAAATAATTTTATGATAAATAACATTTAAATAAAATAAAATAATATTTCCAATTAATAGTACGGTGCAATAGATGAATTCAGAAACCCTCACATGAGTTGTGGAAGAGAATATAGAATTAATTAAAATAACACTAGCTATGAGAGTGGGTGTTGTGGTTGCTCGTAACACTCGCCATACAAAAATGTTCAACACGCAATGCTGTATGGGTGTTGAAAGACCCTGTTTTACAGATGCAGCCTCTGGTAAGTTCGTTGATGTACTGAGACAGAAACTCATAACGTTTTACCTCATCTCTCGAGAACGTCGGACAAACACCCACGAATTAATCTGTTTATTGGGTCCCATATGCTATTAAAACTTCTTGAAGTAAAGCGATATAACCTACCTTGAGATTTCTTTTTATAAATCATGAAAGCGATTCTCACAAGTTCCATTCGGAACACTTTGCAATTCCTGCGATTTGTGGGTGGCAATCGAGATTTTCGTTTTATTAACTTTATTAGCCTTTTATGTATGTATTTGCATTTGTATATATTTATGTCTGCCTGCCTTGTTGACCAACTCAATTGTATCCATTTCTTCTTACTCATTGTTTCAGTTAACGCAACGTTTTACGAATGCAGCCGGCCTAAGCAACAGCTCTTTCAATGCCGAATGTTCATCAACAGCTGACGCACTAGGATCCGTGTGTAGCTCAAAATTAAACGCTGACCTTCAGGTATTGGATAAATTGGTGTCCTCACTACTAGAGCATCATCAGCTACCCGCCGGAGTACCTACAAGAGCTTCAAAATTGAATCGTTGGCGTCCATTGTCGCGTTCAGCGAACCACCTTATGTTTGGTCGACCAAAAGCACAGGGCAATGAATTTGGCGGCGACAGTTGTAAAAATAATTTGAATCTGGGTGCGGTTAATAGGCCTTCCAGCTCTGGCGATGCTGGTGGTAATAATGGTGGTGGCATCCAACACACGTCATTGATGCCAACTATTTTGGAACAAAATCCAATTCCTGGTGGCAATTCGTGGTCATCGGATAGACCCGCAGCTGGCATACGGAATGTCCTTAACACAATTGTAAATGCACCGCATCGTTTTAGTCAGAGCTTAGGCTCGAATCAGGATGATGACAACGTTAATTTAACACAAAATATCCTAGAGTAGAAACAACTACACTGTTAATGATTGAAGCAATAATATATAGATGCAATATCTTACGGAATAACAACAGACCTCTTGTTTCAATATATATAATCGTAGGTTCAAAAAGATAAGAATACAAATAGACAGTAGGAGAGTAAATACTAGTTTTGATTTTAAATTGAAGTATTTCACTTATTTCATTCTACTTGTAAGTGAATAAGTAGCTACAATTATGAAACAAATCAATTTTCACAACAAATGACTGTTGTTAGTTCCATTCAATGAAGTTGTGAATTATTATGAGCATATGACAGCGTTTTATATCAACCTAGCGCACACCCAGGGACATTATTCCCTGAGACACAGATTTTTTTTCGCCGGCAGCGCGTCACCCATTCGACTAAATTAATTTATACTCAGCTAAGTAACTTCAAATACTTAAGTAAGTGTAAAATTAAGATTTTAAAAAGCGAAATAAAGTTAAATTTGAACAAAAGAAAAGAAAGCCCTATAAGGTTTAGTTTCAGAATTTTATTTTATTTTTATTATACCCTATTCTAAGTGTATATTAATTTTGACGCATAGTTTGTAACATACCTTAATATTGCCCGTAGACCCCTAAAAGTTACTATATTTAATTTATGATCAGCATCGATAGTAATGTCGATCTAGCCATGTCCGTCCGCCCGTCCGTCCGTCGGCAAAAATTAGGCCTTTAAACTGGGCCTAGAGAGCTGAAATTTTAATCATATAGTCTCTAGGGTCCCGAAATAATCAAGTTTACGAATTTTTGGCCCACAAACTCAAAAAAACAAAATTTTTGAAAAAATCGAATTTTGAGCTAGAAAGCTGAAATTTGTTATATATGATCTATGACTCCTAAAACTGCTCGGGATATATAATTTTCTAAATCCGCCCACTGATACGCCCACAAAAAAAATATCTAAAACAATTTTATTGAAAAACCAAAATTTGAGCTAAGGAGCTGAAATTTATAATATATACTCTCTAGGGGCCCTTTAAGCTCATGTGTAAATATTATTTTCAAAATCCGCCTACTGACACGCCCACAATTAAATAAAACAATTTTATTGAAACACCCAAGTTTGAGCTAGGGAGCGTTTTTTTCGATAAAATCCTTTAAATGTTATATAAAAAAATATGTAGAGCGTTCTTAACAATTCAACTATACTCAAGCTAGTATTACACGATATGTTGAATGAACATACGTATGTTCACAATGATATGCTAACAATTCTCAGCAAATATGCATATGTTCGTCTGGCGTATGATGGCCTATCACACGATATGTTGAATCTGTCCCAAAGTAGCAAATTGTTTGTTGACAAAATATGCTAACGAACAGTTTGCTATCATATTTTTTCAGCACACAGAAGACCTATCACACGATATGTTTAATTCGGTTTGCTGAAAAATTTGAAGACCCGTATGATTATATGCTGAACAAATTTACAGATCGCGATTTGTGCGTGTTGTATTTATCGATTTTCTGCGATTCTGGTGAAATGTACGTGTAGTCTATAAAACTGTAGTGTATAGTATAAGTTAACAAACGAAACCTAAGCTGATACCAATGTTGCCATATTCACAGTTTTAAATGTAAATTACAGTTTTTTAGACAAGCTTACAGTTTTTAAAATTACCTCGTAGTACACATTACAGTTTTTTTTTAAATTTCAATAAAAGTTTAATTTTTTAATTTCTTTAATACAAAATGAAAATGTGATTTAAATCGTAGTATGTACTATTATTTAAAATGATTTGTTTTGTGTTATTTTTGCTTAATAAAATTAAAAAAAAAAAAAATCTTTTCGTTTTTGAAGGTTACAGTTTTTTGGTTGAAAATACAGTTTTTTTTTGGGAGGTTACAGTTTTATGAAAAAAATC
This sequence comes from Portevinia maculata, assembly GCA_949715645.1. Taxonomy (NCBI): domain Eukaryota; kingdom Metazoa; phylum Arthropoda; class Insecta; order Diptera; family Syrphidae; genus Portevinia; species Portevinia maculata. Next base: position 46,075,341 of record OX454528.1, on the reverse strand, counting down.
TGACAACATTGCTCAGACAAACAACGACAATAAACACGCGCAGTACCGATTGCCATGGAATGAGCAGAATTGACATGCAACACCTGACATCGTATGAACTTCCAAATTCCAAGTATGCTGACATTATGTCTGGCGTGAACCCAACGTGGTCGACAGAGTAGTATAAATATAAGTGTACAGTACAGGTATCATCAATGTTCAGTTGCTTAGATAAGGTTCAGTTGCCTAGTCCATTAGAGTTAAGTGTCTTGACTCTTGAAGTAATAAAGTTTTTTTTTGTATTAAACCCATATACGTACGTTTAAAATTACCTTGTACTGTAGTTTTAATAATAAATATTAACGTTATTTACATTCTACAGTATCTCTACCTACGTGTTTGATTCGTCGTATTTATTTTAATTATCATTTCATTGATTAAATTGTATTTGTTTTTATGGTTTTTGTTTGGTTTAGTTGAAAAAATAAAATGCGTGCAAAAAAAAAGAGCCCTCGCTGTAATATTGGCCATGTGGGTATTCGACGATGACGACAAAGAGGACTTGTTACGGAAGCAGCGAAAAGTTTGGGTAAGGAATTGGGTCATGCTGCGCGCCGAAGAAGGATTTTGTGCAAAATTGTACAGCGAATTGCGCGAAGTAGAGACTGATTTGCATCGAACGTTTGTGCGCATGACCCCTGAGCAATTCGACCATCTACTTGCCTTGGTGACACCGCACATTATGAAGCAAGACACGGTGATGCGCAAAAGCGTTTCACCATTAGAACGACTTTTATTGACGCTTCGGTTCCTGGCCACCGGCGAAAGTTTCAATTCACTGCAGTTCCTTTTCCGCATACCGCAACCAACCATTTCGATAATTATCCCAGAAGTGCTGGATGTGCTCTACAAAGTACTCGTAGGCGAATATCTTAAGGTTTGTGTTGTCTTTCCATTCGGTTCCGTACATTTATTAATTCGCATTCCAGTTTCCAGACACCGACAAATCCAGAGGCTTGGCGACTCATTGCACGTCAATACAATGACTTGTGGCAATTTCCCAACTGTATCGGTGCAGTCGATGCAAAGCACGTGGTGATGGTCGCGCCACCAAATTCTGGAAGCATTTTTTATAATTATAAAGGCACACATAGTATCTTATTAATGGGCATCGCAGACGCGGAATACAAATTGCTTTACGTCGACGACGGTCGCAACGGACGATTTTCTGATGGTGGTGTCTTTAATCGCTGCAACTTTGCACAAGCGATGGATACCAATCAGTTGGGCTTACCACCACCTGAGCCGCTGCCCGGTCGAGAATTCCCCGTTCCGTACACTCTTGTTGCCGATGATGCATTTGCTCTGCGTCCGAATGTTTTGAAACCATACGCACAGCGTGGCCTCTCTATGGCGCAGCGAGTGTACAATTACCGACTGAGTCGAGCACGATGCATTATCGAGAACGTTTTTGGTATCATGTCGGCACGTTTCCGCGTCCTCCGAAAACCCATCCATTTGGACGCCGAAAAGACCAAGAAAGTGACGCTCGCGTGCTGCGTGCTTCACAATTATTTGATGACCTCAAATAAAAGGAAGTATGCACCGAGCGGCACATTCGATCGATACACCAACACCGGGAAACTGATTCCGGGAGATTGGCGACCGAACCCAATCGCTCCGGATGCAACGATGTATCCGCTGCAAATAGAAGTGCATCCTGCCCCTTCACCCAGCGCTACAGATGTGCAAAAAGAGTTCACGGCGTACTTCACCGACGAAGGCGATTTGGAGTGGCAGTATCTATATCTTTAATTAGTATTTACATTTTGTTCTCTTATTCAATCGATTGTTCAAGTTCTTTCATTAAAATTCTCTCTCCATTGAATTCAAATTTTTTACTCTAAATATTTTTACCATACATATTAAAAATGACGACAGGAAGAACGAAAAAGAAATGAATGAATTTTTTTATTATTTATTTTTTATTGAAGAAAATGATATGTTATAAATATAAAGCGACTTAATCTTAGTCTTAGTCAGACAAACCAGCAATTTCAAGCAGTTCTTCTTCGCCAATGTCACTTGTGTACTGCAATAGCGGCTGAGGTTCAACTGCGACTGGATCGTCTAATGCCGGCGGTCGCTCTTGTTGTTGCTCATCACCTGGGCCGTGTTGGCCAAAGACCAGAATGTGTGACTGCTGGGGCACCAGCGGCTGCGGTGGCTAATCAAAAAAGGAACGAATTAATTTTGATTTTATAAAAAAAGAGAGTAAAAAGACAAGACATCTTCGGCACACTTACCATCATACTCGCCTCGGCCAAGATGACGAGCAGTGCACGAGCCAATTTAAGTTTCGCAAATGTCGCTTGTGGGGCTGGAAGGCTCCGCAATTCACCTGCAATATAATCGCCAAAGGTTTCGTATTCGTCGTTTTGTGTACCAATGTTAATCCGTTAGCGATGACAAGGACGACGACAGCTGTGGCATTGCTCGTTGCGAAGCAGTCTTGCGTTTGCGTCCAGACGTTGATGGCTGCTGCATTTCCGGTACACCCAAGTCATTTAAAATCGACTTGTCAGTAACGGCGGATTGCTAAAAAATAGACAACAAAACCAATTAAATGAGAATCTATGTGGAAGCGAGAAAAATTTACCAAATCCATTGACGAAGTCGATTTCGTTGAATGATGGTTATCGTTAACTTCTAAAAACAACATCTGTTTGAAATATGTACTTCCAAACAGGCTTAGTCGATTCATTGGTGGCTTGGCCGGATTTAGTGGCGCGATGCTTAGCCAAATTTGTTATAAAGGAGACCCTCAGATTGGTCCACTTTGCCTTACAATCCTCTAACGTGTATTGGCCAAAACTCTCAGATATTTCCTTCCACACGGACGTTTTGGGCAATTTATATTCTGGAGCGGATATATCGCACAACGTGCGGCACTGCTCGACGGCTTTTATTAGTATTACGATGTCTGTATCTTCTTTTTTGTTTTTTGTCACAATCGGAATCCTGCGAATCATCAGGATTCCTTGGATCCTTATTATTCTTATCTTCGTCCTCGATGATAAGCTGCGAACTAACCAACTCAGCCATTATACACTTATGTAATGGGAAAACTAAAAATTTCCTGGAAAATGATCCTTATATATATACAATATATTTCTCCACTGACACGATCTTTTCTCCTCACAACATTATATCTACCGCCAAGCTGTTGTTTTTAATGATAAGATGTATCTGCTGACCAGATGTTTCAAATAACCAGATAACCATATACAATGACTAGGTACTTGAGAAGAAAAGGGTACACAATACATTTTACCTGGACCAATACATGCAGCTTGCTGCGTAAGACAAACGATTGTGGGTTTTTTCATAATGCTTTTTTAAAGGCGTATCGACTTGATCCTCGTTGTGTGTATCTTTTCACTTTGTCCAGTGCGACCTGCTTTGTTTTTTTGGAAATGGTTTTATGATTCGTTTTTATGATTTTTTTTTCAGTCGACTGTCCCTACTCATTGTAATGGATATACTCTGCTAATGACAACAAAACACTGTCCGTCTCTTTCCTTCTCGATGTCGGCGGCGTTGCCAGTCGCTAACAACAATAGAAACACAAAAAACACGTGCGGAGCGTTCAAAATGTATCGAAACTTCAAAAACATCAAAACTGAAAAATGTGGCGTATGCTCACGAGCTTACTTTAGCTCGTCAGCATACATCATACGAGTCAGCACACGCCGACTTATCACACGATATGTTCACGTCGCCAACATACATATGCTGACTAGCCAACACATTTGTCAACAAACAACTTTTAGCATACGTACACTCAGAGAAAAAAATAGTTATTTTTGTAACTATTGTCTTAGTAACTGGATAATATTCTACGAAATTTACGGAATGACTATTAAAGAACAAAAATAAGTTGAAAATAGTTAAAAATAGTAATATAAATTGTCAAAAATTACTATTGCTTAGTTATTGAATAATAAAAGCGTACGTCAAAAGTTCAACCATGACTATCTATTATAAATAATACATTTACAACCAAAATAATCATAAGTTTAACTAATAAAAATAGTGGTCACGATTCGGACTATGAAAATAGTCAAAAAATAGTCATTAATGACTATTTTTTTCATTAATGACTATTTTTTTCTCTGAGTGATGACAAAAATTTCGATATCACACGATATGTTGTGATTGGGACACATTTTTCAGCAAACGTTTGCTGATTCAACATATCGTGTAATACTAGCTTTAGACTTTTGTCAAGCCCACTTATGAGGGATAGGAATAAGAATAGGGTATCCAACAGTTCGCCCAAGCGGAGTGTAGCCCGTCCCTATCTTTTTTATTCTTTTCAAAGTTCTTCAGATGTTTGCAGTGGCGGTACTTACGTGCTCTATTAAGGAATATAAACCAATCAATAACTCACACAATGGAACAATGCTTATTCATACTCGTATATGATACTGATGTGTCTAGAAAGTTTTACTCCAATCATTACTTTGGAAAAACGTAAGCAGCGTGGGTTTAGTTGACTCCTATACCATCTTAAAAAAATAAATTCTGGATGTATATTGTATACCCCTCTTGGGTGGGACATAAATCCATATTCAAGTAATTGAATAATGTAGCACGCTGTCTCTGCGACGCAGCACATGACCACACGAATATTCATTTTTCAAGCTTCTATCAATTGTGAACACCTTATAGTTATTTCACAAAGTGCCTATATGCAGTCAAATATAAATGACGATGCATCATCAGATAGACTACGGAAGCTGAATCTATGTTAAAATCACTTTCGCGAAAGACTTAGCTTTCATTTGATGCTAGCTAAAATTGCTGTTGTAGCTTCGCCCGGGTTTTTCCCACTAAAACGTTACACCTGCACAATTAACTCTCAATTTTATCACCATACCTCGAGCTAAAGCTCGATTTTATCCTAGCCATAGCAGCGGATTTTTGGTCATTTTAAAATGTGTTTTGCAGAAAAAAACAATTTCGTAAAATATTCCAGATTTGTACTTTTCATTGTGGTTAAAAGCTCTCCTAAAGGACATTGTCTTCTTGCTTTTTAAGAATACAACCTTTATTTTCGTCAACTTTGTCGCTAAAGCGATTTTCACTTAAGTATTTCAAGTTAAAGTGGGCGTATCAAGAGAAGCCTAACAGTTAGGCAGATTGTGAGTCATAAGCGTAGGTAGATACCAAGTTTGGCGCAAGAGACATACATGCAACCATTTTGATAGTTGCGCGGTGACAAGAACTGTAAAAACGAGTTCCACATTAATTAGATTGGTTTGAGAGACTGGCAAGGTTACGAAAAGCGTCTATTAAAGAATTGATATGGTTAGGCATCGTTTTTTATAAGCTTCCTACGCTTGCAAATAGTAACTTTGAATAATGCCATTTCATCGAATTTTGGGTTAGATCACAAGGTCAGGACCTGCGTTTCACTTTCTCTGGAAACAGAATCGTCTAAAGACCTCATGATCGGATCAAAGTCAAAAAAATAACACTTGTTAGCAAGCGGCGTTGATGTTTTAAAATTCATAAATTGACCTGAGACTTTAGGATGGAGAGGCAAACACGCAACAACGCCATATTCCTGCAAAACGATAGTTTAGAGGGCGGAGAGATCTCGTAGTGTGTTATTATGAGAAGATACACGGACGTTATGATCTATAAAAATTCAACCCGTGTACACTAGCATATGTGCGTTGAAGAAAGCGAACAATTGTAGCGCCGTCTAGCACCTTGAAGATGTTTATAAGTTATAACCTATAATAAAAATGAAGAAGCTATGATAAAAATCACATTTTAAAACTATGAACCAGTTGGTAAGGGGTTCGGTTTCTTGCTCATAACTGCCCAATGGTGCACCCGATCCAAGCTGTTGAAACATTGCAACCAGTGATAATTTCATTGTTACAATTCAATTTCACTAATTCCGATTTTGTAAACGACTACGAGTACGACTAACGGGCAAACAAAGCTCTCCAAGTTCCAATCCGGTTTTCGAAGGCAGCATAGCTGTGAATCAGCCGTAATTAAGGTCACAACCGATTTAAGGACAGCATTGAACTTAAATGAAATAAGTGTAATTGTGACTCTAGATTTTTCTAAAGCGTTTGATTCAATTAATCACTCAATACTGATAAACAAGCTTAAGAATAATTTTCAGTTCTCTCGTTCTGCCCTGAAACTGATTCTCAACTACCTATGCGATCGCTTACTGACAGTTCAAACCGATCAGGGAAGCTCCAGTCCATATACAGTTAAAGTAGGTGTTCCTCAAGGGTCAGTTCTAGGACCACTTCTTTCTTCTATATTTATAAATGACCTTCCTGATATTCTCGAACACTGCCATGTTCATCTATATGCAGATGACGTCATTATATTCATGCCCAGAAAACTAGGGCTGATGGAAGATTGCGTGGCTAGAGTAAATGAAGATTTGTCACGAATTCAGATGTGGTCTGATCTAAATACTCTAAAACTAAATCCTGCTAAATCGTTGGGTTTGGTCTGCTCCAGAGGTGAAATCTCATTACTTGATGTACCTCCTCTTGCTGTAAATGATATCACTATTCCCTACGTGGAGCAGGTCAAATACCTTGGATTTAAAATTACCAGAAAACTAAGTTGTTGTTATGTCACATATGATACAATCAAAAAAGTCTACGGTGGGCTACGAAGCTTGAGAACATCCGCGCATATGCTCCTTCCGAAGATTAAAATGCATCTCATAAAAAGCCTGGTGCTTCCATTTTTGTCCTTTAATTGTACAGTGTACCCTAGTTTGGATTATGAATGCAGGCGTAAGATGAATGATTGCATTCGGTATATTCATGATATCCCAAGATGTGTTAGTGTTGCGCAACAGAAAAGGTCTCTGTTAGGATTGAGTTTTGACGAGTATTATGATTTTAGAACAATCCTTAAGCTTCATGGAATCATTCATAACAAATGTCCTGAATATTTGAGTGAGTATATTACGTTTGTTCAGTCACCAAGAGGTCTTGGGCTTCTTTTACCGCGATTCACGCACACAGTGGGAGAGCGATCTTTCTTCGTCAAAGCTATTCGATTGTGGAAATTGGAATTTTTTTCCACTTCAATTGCAAAGAATAAGTTCATCAGTTGTATTTCGGGAAAAACTATTTCTACACATCTCGCAACAGAATTAGTCATATTATGTATATCAATGAACATAAAATATTTAAAACCTTCCTTTTATCAGTTATTATTAGTTATCTGTAATTAATAAAAAAATCGATACTTAATTTTAAGAATTATTTTCTTGTAGTAACATGTAAGCTTCAAACAAAATAAATAAATGAAATGAAATGAAAAAATTAAATGAAATATCCGGTCATATAGATGCACCTGATTTTTTGTTTTCTATTGACTTAAATTTCCGTGGTGGTGCCCGTAAGTAACGTAATGTTGACTTATTGTTTAGCACTCGTAATAGAACGAATTATGGGAGGCATGAGCCTATTAGTCGCATGAGTAGAATCTATTATTCAAATGATGACTTGCATGTTAGTAAACTTAAGCTTAAAAATATTTATATATAATGCCTCAGTGGCTTAAATTATTTGTATTATTTGTATTATGCTGTGTTAGTATTGTATAGATTCATATTATAATATATGTTATTCTATATGTTTTGCTATGTGTATGGCCTAACTAATACATGCACTAAATGATGAGCCTGTGAGAGCACATTTCAGCTCGTTGTGATTTCGACTGGTCACCTCGATCCCCTGATTTGAACCCTTTCGATTTCTTGCTATGGAGGTAGTTGAAATAAATGTGTACATCAACAAACCAACTACCTTGATGCTTAAGAAAAACACTAAAAACGAAATTGCTGAAATAACACAAGATGTCTGCGAAATCGGTATGAAAAATCAAAAATGTGATTAAAAGAGCACGCCTTTGCGCCATGGCCAGATGCGACCACTTCACTAACATCTCATCTCATTCCACACATATTGTAAAAGACAATATATCACATCAATAAATTATGAATTATAAAATTGTATTTTGTTTAAAAATTATTGAAAAAAAACCATAGACCTGGGAAGTAAAAAGCACCCTGTACATTGTACTTATGCACTATACAGGAAATTATTCGGTCCATTTCCACCCGTGGTAGCCGCTCTCATACCTATAACTAAGTCGCCAAAAACCGTCAATTATGAAATTTTAATTGGAGGTTGTTTCTTGAGAAAAAAGAAGGAAACAAATAAAAATGTATCACCCAAATTGCGATTGTCAATTGATAATTGACTGATTTCAATTTTTAAACACGGGCTACAGTCCACTTGGGCGAACTGTTTGATACCCTATTCTTATTCCTATCCCTCATAAGTGGGTGTGACAAAATTCTAAGTATGGCTGAATTGTTAGGAACGCTCTACATATTTTGTTAAAAAGAAGCTATTGTAAAAAAAAACCGCTCCCTTGCTCAAACTTTGATTTTTCAATTACATTGTTTTATTTAATTGTGGGCGTATTAGTGGCCGGATTTTAGAAATTTTATCTGCCGGGCAGTTTTAGGAGTCAAAGATCATAATATATAAAAAGTTTCAGCTTTCTAGCTCAAGATTCGGTTTTTTCGATAAATTTATTTTTTTTGAGTTTGTGGGCGTGTCTGTGGGCGGATTTCAAAATTTCGTACACTCTTGAATATTTCGGGCCCCTAGGGAGTATATGATTAAAATTTCAGCTCTCTAGGTCCAGTTTAAAGGCCTATTTTTTGCCGACAGACGGACGGACGGACTTACATGGCTAGATCAACATTACTATCGATGCTGATCATAAAAATAGTAACTTTTACGGGTCTACGGGCAATATTAAGGTATATTACAAACTATGAGTCAAAATTAATATACCCTTAGAAAAGGTGATTTTTTGTTTTCTATTGACTTAAATTTCCGTGGTGGTGCCCGTAAGTAACGTAATGTTGACTTATTGTTTAGCACTCGTAATAGAACGAATTATGGGAGGCATAAGCCTATTAGTCGCATGAGTAGAATCTATTATTCAAATGATGACTTGCATGTTAGTAAACTTAAGCTTAAAAATATTTATATATAATGCCTCAGTGGCTTAAATTATTTGTATTATTTGTATTATGCTGTGTTAGTATTGTATAGATTCATATTATAATATATGTTATTCTATATGTTTTGCTATGTGTATGGCCTAACTAATACATGCACTAAATGATGAGCCTGTGAGAGCACATTTCAGCTCGTTGTGATTTCGACTGGTCACCTGGATCCCCTGATTTGAACCCTTTCGATTTCTTGCTATGGAGGTAGTTGAAATAAATGTGTACATCAACAAACCAACTACCTTGATGCTTAAGAAAAACACTAAAAACGAAATTGCTGAAATAACACAAGATGTCTGCGAAATCGGTATGAAAAATCAAAAATGTGATTAAAAGAGCACGCCTTTGCGCCATGGCCAGATGCGACCACTTCACTAACATCTCATCTCATTCCACACATATTGTAAAAGACAATATATCACATCAATAAATTATGAATTATAAAATTGTATTTTGTTTAAAAATTATTGAAAAAAAACCATAGACCTGGGAAGTAAAAAGCACCCTGTACATTGTACTTATGCAGTATACAGGAAATTATTCGGTCCATTTCCACCCGTGGTAGCCGCTCTCATACCTATAACTAAGTCGCCAAAAACCGTCAATTATGAAATTTTAATTGGAGGTTGTTTCTTGAGAAAAAAGAAGGAAACAAATAAAAATGTATCACCCAAATTGCGATTGTCAATTGATAATTGACTGATTTCAATTTTTAAACACGGGCTACAGTCCACTTGGGCGAACTGTTTGATACCCTATTCTTATTCCTATCCCTCATAAGTGGGTGTGACAAAATTCTAAGTATGGCTGAATTGTTAGGAACGCTCTACATATTTTGTTAAAAAGAAGCTATTGTAAAAAAAAACCGCTCCCTTGCTCAAACTTTGATTTTTCAATTACATTGTTTTATTTAATTGTGGGCGTATTAGTGGCCGGATTTTAGAAATTTTATCTGCCGGGCAGTTTTAGGAGTCAAAGATCATAATATATAAAAAGTTTCAGCTTTCTAGCTCAAGATTCGGTTTTTTCGATAAATTTATTTTTTTTGAGTTTGTTGTTTGAGTTGTGGGCGTGTCTGTGGGCGGATTTCAAAATTTCGTACACTTGAATATTTCGGGCCCCTAGGGAGTATATGATTAAAATTTCAGCTCTCTAGGTCCAGTTTAAAGGCCTATTTTTTGCCGACAGACGGACGGACGGACTTACATGGCTAGATCAACATTACTATCGATGCTGATCATAAAAATAGTAACTTTTACGGGTCTACGGGCAATATTAAGGTATATTACAAACTATGAGTCAAAATTAATATACCCTTAGAATAGGGTATAAAAACACTCTTTTCAAAAAGTGATGAAAGAACACAAAGAACAATAATATGAAAAATAGCCAAGAGATCTGTAATGGGTGGCGCTCAGAAAATGAAGAGTTACAGAATCCTACATATGGACATGTATGAGCGAGTAACGACAAGAATGAGGTGCCCCGATTGAGTAACATATGAGTTTCCAATCAAAGTCGGTGTACACCAAGGAAGCATCCTAAGTCGATTGCACTTGATATATGGGTGCACGTTTTGGATCTGAATGAGCATTATACTTTTTCCTTATTGCCAGTGCTGTGTAATTATTAACGTTATACGGGTGCTTAACATCCATTTTGCACGCTCAAATTATAAAAAAAAAAAAAAACTATCCCGGAAAAGATGGAATTTCGGTGCTGCCGTTGTCTGATCCACTCCGACTTATGCCAGACACTAACATGAACAGAAATGTTCAAATTACTGGGATCTATTATCAATACAGAAGCAACCTGTGATGTCGACATTAATCATCGCTCGCCTAATCGTAGGGTCGATGATGTAGCGGAAAAACTCAGCTATGTTTTGTGACTGAAAAGTTTCCCCTTCGCTGAAAAGAAGGCTCTACAATGCAGTTGTGCGCCCGTTCACTTCAAAGATTCAGATAAAATGGAGGCAAGTTCACCGTTGCAGAAATCGATTATACCTAAATATACCAAATCCAAGATAATCCGAAGAAAAGTGGAATATCTTCATCCGATTGCAAATTGTACTAGAATTTTCTTAGACAATTGTAAATTGAATTCGATCCGTGGTTTTTCGTAACCAATCATCCCACTGTGTTTATTTGATTATTGATATATTGATATATTGATGCGTTAATTCGGCCCCTGAATATTGAGAAAGAGATCGGGTTAAGTATAACAACCAAATAGAATTTGTGAAGTTTTTTTCTTAACTTGAGTTTGTATCAATTTTGCTGCACTTAATTTAAAATAAAAATAAACTTAAGGAAAAGCTACAGTCCGCTTGGGCGAACTGGATACTCTATTTTTATCCCCCAAAAAGTAGGCGTGGATATGATATTGTCAGCATTTTTTTTTATATGTAACTGTTTTTTACGCTTGTTAAAGAATTTTATTGAGAAAACAATGCTTTGTTAAAAAACGCCCCTAAAAAGTGGACGTGGCAAACAACTTTGTATAAAGTAGTTGTAAGGAATGACTTTATCTACATACTTACGGACTTTCATTTCCATTGACTTCCTCTATAAAAACTGTGGGCGTGGCAGTAGGCGGATTTTAAAACTCTTTGCACCTGATCATTGTGGGGCCCTAGAGAGTATATAATCCAAATTTTAACATCCTAGCACAAAAGTTGTTTTGTTCGATAATTTTTTTGTTTTTAAAAGACTTAGATATAGCTAGTTATTTTTAGGAGTCTACGGTGAATATTCAGACATGTTACAAGCTATGTATCAAAATTATTGTACCTTAAGGATAGGACAGTCTACCATCGACCAAATATTCACACTCCGTCAGATCTTGGAGAAAACCCAGGAAGTCCAAATCGATACCCACCACCTTTTCATCGATTTAAAGGCCCTTTATTAGACCTTAATAATCCCAGTCCTTCTCTATGGTGCCGAGGCATGGACTCTACTCTAGCAAAAGTGGATGAGGTCACTCTTGGTCGTTTTGAGAGGAAAATTCGTGTGGTAATTTTTGGTCCAGTCTGCATAGACGGTGAATGGAGCAGGAGGTACAACGACGAACTGTACGGGCTGTACAGCGACATCGACTTAGCCAGAAGAGTGAAGGTCCAACGACTGAGGTGGCTACGTCATGTAGAGCGAATGGATCGATGGCCCGGAAGATCTTCAAATCCACACCCGAGGGACGGCGCAGTAGAGGAAGACCGCGACACAGGTGGCGCACGCAATTGGAAGGGGACCTTAACTAACTTAGCGTGCAAAACTAGAGACAGCTGGCCAAAGATCGTGCTGGCTGGAGACGCTTGTTGGTTGAGGCCCAGGTCCACCCCGGACTGTAGCGCCACCCTAAGTAAGTAAGTAAGGATAGGACATAGCAACCGTTTGATTGCCAAGGAGGGGTCTTCCACAATAAATGCTCACAGGTAATACTGGACTTCAATACCAGCTCTAGCCGTATTTTATTATGATTAATTGTAGGAGTAGATCAACACTTCAACTTCGACTTTGACAACCACGCCGCACGTTGTAGAACCAATGCCTTTTTTTTATTTTTTATTAACTTCTGGCTCGCCAAGGCGATTAAAAAGGGGGGCACTTCGACCTAAAAGATCTTTTGTACCGTATGGGCCAGAAATTTTTTAAGCTAGTAGAATTTCCACTTTCCGAGTAAAGCGGACTATTTTTCCAGTAGAAGAATTCTGTATGTCCTCGGGGATCATTTGTTCTAATTCCATTAAGGGCTGGACATTCACATAAAATGTGTTCAGCTGACTCGTCCTCTTCAAGACAGAGTCTGCTATTCTCATTTTGTTTAGATGATATCTTAAACCATGGTGACCAGTAAGGTACCCTACTAAGTTTTTGATATCATGCCTGCTTAGGCTTAGGCATTTGCTGGCATTTTGATTGAAGGGCCGAATGGCTCATTTGGCCTGTCTTATGTAGACCTGGGATGCTTTCCCAAAAATAGATACATTTTCTATGTTCCCAGCTTTTTATTGCTGCCGTTGCTGCTGATCTAGGAGTGCAGCAGAAAGTTTCAGGACATATGAAAGGTATTTCTGAACCTTTCTGACAATGCCTCTTAATGCGATGGAACACACATCTTCACATATGACTTCAACGTTAAACCTAAATCCTTAATTCAAAGTTGAAGTGTATGTCCCACCAACCTTGCTACGCGGTTTTCAGTTTTCGCTCTTGAAGTGAAGTTGCATTTGACAATGTATTTGAGTATTTCAAACGCTGAAGTTCTCGTGCCAAAGTTGGAGTTGAAGTGTGATCTGTTTTTACCATCTGGATAGATCTGCCGGCGATAATAAAACAGTGAGGATCATCGAACACTTGCACAGCTGAATTTCCATTTTGAAATCTTGTGCGGAGTTAACATACAAGCTAAAGACACTTTTTTCGAGCAGATGCAGCACGTGGACTGAATTTGACTGCCTTTTATTTTCATTTGATAATGGTTCATAATGTTAAAGATCAATGAAAAACATACTACAGTCCGCTTGGGCGAACTGTTGGATACCCTATTCCTATTCCTTATGAGTGGGCGTGACAAAAGTCTAAGTATGGGCGTTATTATTATTTTGTTGTATTTAAAGGATCTTATCAAAAAAAACGAAGCTTTTGTAAAAAAAACGCTTCCTAGCTCAAACTTTGGTTTTTCAATAAAATTATTTGATTTAATTGTGGGCGTGTCAGTAAGCGGATTTAAAAAAAATTAACACATTGTAGACGTATAAGTGTAGACATATAAAACAAAAATAACAAATCATGTATAAACATGCATATTGTATACCTGGCTGCCGGTACACAAACACATTTATATCATTTATATACTCATTCTTGTTTCATTTTCTGGTTTTCATACAATAAATAAAGTAAAAAGTAGTCAGTTAACAACAGACTGCCGAGTTGAACGGACGTGTTTTTAATTCTTATTCCAGTTTAGCCATACATATTAATCGTTTGAAGGTTGACCGCTTACAACTTCAGAAGTAGGATAATCCAAAATATCCAAGTGAGTTTTATTAAGAACCGTGCGTGTGTGTTTCCACAGAAAAAAAGTGTACCTACGTGTGCGGAAAAAACAAAACAAAGAATAGCTGTGTTTTGATTTTATTTACTAATGACTAAAGAAACGAAAAAAGAAGGAAAAGAAACTATGGCAGACGCAGAAATTGGAAAGTATAAAGTGTACACAGCCATGCAGTTAAAATCGTGGCTGAGATTTCTAAAACAAAAAACGACGGGTAATAAAAGTGAACTCATGTTACGATTATTGTCCATTCCCGATCAGGAACGCGGCGAATTCCCGTTTTCAGCAAAACAGACGCTGATGGCAGATGGCGACGACGACGAGTCTGATGACGAGGACGCATACGAGGACAGCACAAACGATGAAGCGCAGATGACAGCAACAATGAAGGCAAAAGAAAGGAAAAATGACACACACACAAAAGACCAGACAAACGAGAGGGATGCAAATGATCGTGCTGATGATGAAGAAGACGACAGCTGTATGCAAATGAGTGGCACACACATTATGAAAAAAGAGTGGCTCCTAGTGAAGAGAGAAATGGAAGTGCTGAGGAAGGAAATCGAAATGAAAGATAAAGGAAACGAACTCTTAAGAAGAGAAAATTAACTTTTGAGTCAAATGAGTGGCAGCCAACGACAAATGATAGATGCAGGAAAGAAAAATGATTTGAGCCATATTAAGGAATTATAGCGCGTACCAAAACAGTTGGCCATTCTACTGCGCAGGTCTCTTTAAATGTGTTTTACAATCTCTTAAATTGCAAAAACAAGCATAAAGAGACGAAAATGGGCGGAGCCATAATAAAAAACGACGTATACCCTGCCTTGTGTTCAAGATCGCTGTCGCGATCTCACTGAGGGTGGTTTCTTCATTTTCCTTCTTTTATACTGAAATTAGGAGCGGAGGAAAAATATAGACCATTATATGTCAACTTTACTTGGAGGCAAATATATTGTTTCGTTTTTTGTCTTGTCGGTTCTTTGTAGGAGTATGATGTGATCACGGTCGGATAGATTAAGCAAAACATTGCACATGAATTGATTGTGTGACTGTGTCTGTATGAAGGTGTAAGGTTTTAGATTTAAACCCTATTTGCTCATTATGCTTTCGTTGATCATTATTAATTGTGTCGTGCATATTGATCATGTAGGTACTGATATTGGCACGCAAAGTAAAGTAAATTGCAGTGTCACACCAAATTTTTTTTGTTTATATCATTGAATTTGGGCGAGGTAGGTAAATTTAATAAAAAATTTACAATTTGGGAATTTTTTGGAAACGTAAACGATTTTATGCCCAATAACAATAGGCACGATTTTCTGTCACAAAAAAGAGGATGGGGTTTTAAACGGTTCGTTAAAGACAAAATGGTGAACGGTCTTGATTCTTCAATAATTTTTTTTAAGAAATGCAGTTTTTAAAACTTTTTGAACTGCCCACCACTTTTAAATTTGTAACCTTGATTAAAAGTGTAAATTATAGCGAGATAAAATAGACGATGAATTGCAAATATAAAACAGATTTACAGCGAGCAGCAAAACAAAACACCAGTATACCAAATGGGTGGTTCGGTTTGGTTTGAATTAAGAAGTAAAAACACACACGTTTTAGTACTAAGATAAAAATATTTATTGATTTTGCTACCTATATATGAAATAGTTAATATTAAAACTTTTACACTTAAGTCAAACAGGTAAAATCAAACATCATAAAATTAATGCTAACCAAGCACACCACCCATACAGGTACCTAGCGCTAAACCACGAAATGTTCAACCATAAAAAGGGTTGGGAACCCTTTCAAATACAATCGGACTTCTAGGTAGAAATGTATAAAAGTCGACCTCATAATAAAAAATTAAGTTTATTTAGATATTCAACAGCATTTTAGTTCTAAGCACTGTAAAGTTGGGTTACGCATTGTAAATTACAGGCAAAAACGCTTAGTGATTAAATCTCTTTCGCGTAATTTTTGTTCTCTTAAATCCTCTCTCTGCGCAATCGACCGTTGGCCAACTGTTTTGGTACGGACTATAATAATGTTGGATACCCTATTCCTATTCCTTATGAGTGGGCGTGACAAAAGTCTAAGTATGGGCGTTATTATTATTTTGTTGTATTTAAAGGATCTTATCAAAAAAAACGAAGCTTTTGTAAAAAAAACGCTTCCTAGCTCAAACTTTGGTTTTTCAATAAAATTATTTGATTTAATTGTGGGCGTGTCAGTAAGCGGATTTAAAAAAAATTAACACATTGTAGACGTATAAGTGTAGACATATAAAACAAAAATAACAAATCATGTATAAACATGCATATTGTATACCTGGCTGCCGGTACACAAACACATTTATATCATTTATATACTCATTCTTGTTTCATTTTCTGGTTTTCATACAATAAATAAAGTAAAAAGTAGTCAGTTAACAACAGACTGCCGAGTTGAACGGACGTGTTTTTAATTCTTATTCCAGTTTAGCCATACATATTAATCGTTTGAAGGTTGACCGCTTACAACTTCAGAAGTAGGATAATCCAAAATATCCAAGTGAGTTTTATTAAGAACCGTGCGTGTGTGTTTCCACAGAAAAAAAGTGTACCTACGTGTGCGGAAAAAACAAAACAAAGAATAGCTGTGTTTTGATTTTATTTACTAATGACTAAAGAAACGAAAAAAGAAGGAAAAGAAACTATGGCAGACGCAGAAATTGGAAAGTATAAAGTGTACACAGCCATGCAGTTAAAATCGTGGCTGAGATTTCTAAAACAAAAAACGACGGGTAATAAAAGTGAACTCATGTTACGATTATTGTCCATTCCCGATCAGGAACGCGGCGAATTCCCGTTTTCAGCAAAACAGACGCTGATGGCAGATGGCGACGACGACGAGTCTGATGACGAGGACGCATACGAGGACAGCACAAACGATGAAGCGCAGATGACAGCAACAATGAAGGCAAAAGAAAGGAAAAATGACACACACACAAAAGACCAGACAAACGAGAGGGATGCAAATGATCGTGCTGATGATGAAGAAGACGACAGCTGTATGCAAATGAGTGGCACACACATTATGAAAAAAGAGTGGCTCCTAGTGAAGAGAGAAATGGAAGTGCTGAGGAAGGAAATCGAAATGAAAGATAAAGGAAACGAACTCTTAAGAAGAGAAAATTAACTTTTGAGTCAAATGAGTGGCAGCCAACGACAAATGATAGATGCAGGAAAGAAAAATGATTTGAGCCATATTAAGGAATTATAGCGCGTACCAAAACAGTTGGCCATTCTACTGCGCAGGTCTCTTTAAATGTGTTTTACAATCTCTTAAATTGCAAAAACAAGCATAAAGAGACGAAAATGGGCGGAGCCATAATAAAAAACGACGTATACCCTGCCTTGTGTTCAAGATCGCTGTCGCGATCTCACTGAGGGTGGTTTCTTCATTTTCCTTCTTTTATACTGAAATTAGGAGCGGAGGAAAAATATAGACCATTATATGTCAACTTTACTTGGAGGCAAATATATTGTTTCGTTTTTTGTCTTGTCGGTTCTTTGTAGGAGTATGATGTGATCACGGTCGGATAGATTAAGCAAAACATTGCACATGAATTGATTGTGTGACTGTGTCTGTATGAAGGTGTAAGGTTTTAGATTTAAACCCTATTTGCTCATTATGCTTTCGTTGATCATTATTAATTGTGTCGTGCATATTGATCATGTAGGTACTGATATTGGCACGCAAAGTAAAGTAAATTGCAGTGTCACACCAAATTTTTTTTGTTTATATCATTGAATTTGGGCGAGGTAGGTAAATTTAATAAAAAATTTACAATTTGGGAATTTTTTGGAAACGTAAACGATTTTATGCCCAATAACAATAGGCACGATTTTCTGTCACAAAAAAGAGGATGGGGTTTTAAACGGTTCGTTAAAGACAAAATGGTGAACGGTCTTGATTCTTCAATAATTTTTTTTAAGAAATGCAGTTTTTAAAACTTTTTGAACTGCCCACCACTTTTAAATTTGTAACCTTGATTAAAAGTGTAAATTATAGCGAGATAAAATAGACGATGAATTGCAAATATAAAACAGATTTACAGCGAGCAGCAAAACAAAACACCAGTATACCAAATGGGTGGTTCGGTTTGGTTTGAATTAAGAAGTAAAAACACACACGTTTTAGTACTAAGATAAAAATATTTATTGATTTTGCTACCTATATATGAAATAGTTAATATTAAAACTTTTACACTTAAGTCAAACAGGTAAAATCAAACATCATAAAATTAATGCTAACCAAGCACACCACCCATACAGGTACCTAGCGCTAAACCACGAAATGTTCAACCATAAAAAGGGTTGGGAACCCTTTCAAATACAATCGGACTTCTAGGTAGAAATGTATAAAAGTCGACCTCATAATAAAAAATTAAGTTTATTTAGATATTCAACAGCATTTTAGTTCTAAGCACTGTAAAGTTGGGTTACGCATTGTAAATTACAGGCAAAAACGCTTAGTGATTAAATCTCTTTCGCGTAATTTTTGTTCTCTTAAATCCTCTCTCTGCGCAATCGACCGTTGGCCAACTGTTTTGGTACGGACTATAATAAGTGAATTCAACGGTACGGGTGACTCATTTCAGCATTTCGAAAAGCAGCTGAGGAATGTGCAACAGGCGTTCGAGTTGGATGACAACAATATGAAAGTGCTTGTCTCATTCAAGTTAAAAGAGAAGGCACTCAAATGGTTCCACTCGAAGAACGATATAACGACAGTGTCATTCAAAAGTTTGTTGACGGACATGGGTGAAATTTTTGATGATCGCCCAACGAAATTAAAAATGAAACGGATGTTTGAAGCAAGTAAGTGGCAGCAGGGAGAAACGTTTCAGCAGTACTTCCAAGATAAGATTATTATTGGGAATCAGCTACAAATCGACGACGACGACATGGTGGAACAACCAATCGAGGGGATACCGGACGAGACACTGGCATCAAATGCCAGACTGCAATGTTTTGCAGATAAATTGCGGCTGTTGGAGGCATTTAAATCAGTAAAACTTCCGACAAAATCAAAAATGACATCAATACCATCAACATCAAGGCAGGCGTCAACTAGCTCAACTGCGAAGCAGCAGATCCGCTGATTTAACTGCAACTCAATGGGCCACAGGGCCGGCGAATGCAGGAAGGAGAAACGCATACCAGTATCGTGCTACGTTTGTGCTGAGATGGGGCACTTGGCAGCAGAATGCCCAAAAAGGAAGCAGTTACGTTCGATTGGCTAAGTGAACTCGGACTCGGACGATGATAACGTAAGAAATTTAAAATTTATTTTTGTAAACAAATATCCTAATGCAAAGTTATTATTAGAATCCTTATTAGACACCGGCAGCCCAGTCAGTCTAATACAAAAGAAATATATTTTAAGAAATAACTTATCAGAAAACGTGAATTCTAATGTAAACTTAAAATCGTACTTTGATATCAATAAAAGTCCTCTGTCCGTAATCGGGACTATAAATAGTTATATTTCATTTGACGGAGATACCATTAAAATTAGTCTATTGATAGTGCCAGATGACACTACGCAATATCCTGTTATCTTAGGACGGGATTTTCTAACGAAAGCTAATTTAGGGTTTAGGAAAATGACAGATGAGGATAAAGAAAAAATGAGTGATGATTATAGTAAACAGTGCAAAACGATCGCCCATCTACGTACTAACCGCGCCCAACGTCGTTTAATTTCGGTGATCTAACGAGAACCGATTAACTCGACGTGGTATGTACGTTGGTTCCGGGGTTAGTTAATAAGAGAATTTTCACATTGCTCGATTTGAAAAGTGCTTTTCACCATATTCAGATGAATGAGGAATCTGTAAAATATACAGCGTTTGTGACTCCTATGGGTCAATTCGAATACCTAAAAATGCCATTCGGATTACGAAACGCGCCGTGTGAGTTTCAACGGTATATAAACAGGGTTTTTGAATATTTGATCAGCGAAAGAAAGTTACTATATATATAGATGATATAATGATAGCGACAGACTCGGAAAAGGAACATTTAGAGATAATAAAAGAAGTTTTCAAAAGATTAGTCGAAAATAGATTGCAATTGAGACTAGATAAGTGCCAATTCATGGTGTCGCAAATACGATACATAGGCTATTTTATTACAAGTGAAGGAATAAAACCTGATGAAAGGGGGTAGAATCTATAAAGACATTTTCAATTCCACAGAATGTAAAAGCAGTGCATAGTTTCCTGGGTTTATGTTCCTATTTTAGGAGATTTATCAAAGATTTCTCCGTTGTACAGATTCAACCGTTGTACAGCTTAATTCGGAAGGAAGCTGTATTCAAATCATCTACGCGCTAAGGAGGTTTAGAGTCTATCTTCATGGACTCAGGTTTAAGATTATTACAGATTGTAATTCACTGACCCTAACCCTTAATAAGAGAGAAATGAATCCAACGATCGCAAGATGGGCTCTAGAGCTGCAGAACTTTGATTATGTATTAGAACATCGGAATGGCTCAAGGATGCAGCACGTGGACGCATTGGGCCGCATTTCGAATATCTTAGTCTTAGAAGAAAATAATTTTGAACAAAACTCATCAATTAGACAAAACAGTGACGAAGCGATAAAGAAAATTAGAAAGCTACTTGAGAAAAAGGAAGATAGGTTCTATGAGATGAGAAACGGGTTGGTATATAGGAAGGTGGGGAAACAAATTTTGTTTTATGTACCAAAAGCCATGGAAAGTAATGTGATCCATTTGTATCACGATGAAATGGGACACGTTGGACGGGATAAAGTCCTGACTAATATACTTAGAACATACTGGTTTCCTAAAATGAGTCAGAAGGTAAGGGAACACATCAGCAATTGTTTGAAATGCATAGCATTCTCACCTAAGTTTGGAAAACATGAAGGTATGCTGCACAATATACCAAAAGAGAATGTACCTTTCGAGGTGATACATATTGATCACTTTGGATCGGTATTACTGAAAACTTGTAAGAGAAAATATGTATTCCTTGTAATCGATGCATTTACGAAGTTTGTACGACTTTATGCAGTGCGATCCACGAACACTAGAGAAGCAATTAGTTGTTTGCGAGATTATTTCAATTTCTACAGTCGTCCCAAGACTATTGTATCTGACCGTGATAGTGCATTTACATCAGAAGATTTCAGAGAGTTTCTGGAGATGAATAATATCATTCATGTAAAAATCGCGACAGGTTCTCTCCAGGCAAATGGTCAGGTGGAGAGGGTAAACAGGAGTCTAGCCCCAATGATAGCGAAGTTGACAAGCGCGGGTACAACTTCCTCGTTAGATGGTGTGTTACCCACTATGCAGTTCTCTATGAATAATACAGTTCATAGAAGTACAGGGACTACCCCTAGTCAGTTGTTATTCGGCGTAGTGCAAAAAGGAATGGTTATTGACCTGTTGAAAGAATGTTTAGATGATGCAAATGGTGGAGGGAATGAAAGAGACCTGAGGAAAATGAGAGAGTCCGCAAGACAAAAGATAGAAAAGGGACAGAATTATAATAAGATGGTAAAAGATCGAAATAGAATTCACAAATATTACGAAAAAGGGTATTATGTTATGGTTAAGAACTTTATTTCCAGTCCAGGTGCGTGTAAAAAGATTGCTTCAAAGTTCAAAGGTCCATACAGGATAGCTAAGGTGCTATCAAATGATAGATACCTCTTGAAAGATATAGAGGGTTTTCAATTGACACCAATACCTTAAGAGGGGGTATGGGAAGAGGCAAATCTTAAGTCTTGGGTCAAAGATAAGCCCACCAGGTCATCGGGCGATTACAATGTCACGATAGCCAAGTTGTAGACGTATAAGTGTAGACATATACGACAAAAATAACAAATCATGTATAGACAGCATATTGTATACCTGGCTGCCGGTACACAAACACATTTATATCATTTATATACTCATTCTTGTTTCATATTCTGGTTTTCATACAATAAATAAAGTAAAAAGTAGTCAGTTAACAACAGACTGCCGAGTTGAACGGACGTGTTGTAAATTCTTATTCCAGTATAGCCATACATATTAATCGTTTGAAAGTTGACCGCTTACAACATTAGCATAAAGGGCCCCTAGAGAGTATATATTATAAATTTCAGCTCCCTAGCTCAAACTTTGAATTTTCGAAAAATAATAATTTTAAATTGTGGGCGTGTCAGTAGGCGGATTTTGAAAATATTTACACATGAGCTTAAAGGGCCCCTAGAGAGTATATATTATAAATATCATCTCCCTAGCTCAAATTTTGGTTTTTCAATAAAATTGTTTTATTTGATAGATATATGGATTGCTTTAGATTTATTGTATATTTTCTTGTTCTATTACAAAGTTAATTAACACCAATCGAATAGCATGGCTTTGCCGTCTCCCTAATTGACATTAGATTAAACATTTAATAACACGTTTGTTTTTGTTTAAAAGTATTTATATCGATACGTGCATAGGTAGTGATATATCAAAACTCTAAATCACCTTCTTCCGTTGTCCAATCGGCGGAGCAGGCTCCTGAGGAGACCGAGGAGTCTATGTCCAGCTCGGAGAGCATGATCTCTGAGGGGGAATGGACAACACGGTCATCGACCTCTTCCAGGAAATCACCCAGGAGGAGGAAGATTCGTTGCTGAAGGAGGACGGGGCAACTGCCCCGCGCGAGCAATAGCTCGATGAACCCCACCAACAGCAAAATCAAACTAGCACAGGTAAACATTCACCATGCTATAGCCGCCTCGGCGACTATATCCAGGATGTTTACCTGCCAAAGCCTAGGGCTAGTACTGATCCAGGAGCCATGGATCCTGAAAGGACAAGTCAAAGGATTGGCGAGCAAGGATGCAAAGGTAATATGGGACACTCGGGCCGAGAAACCGAGAGCTTGCATTCTAATAAACAATAAATATAAATTTATTCTACTTTCAGAATACGCGACACGAGATCTGGTGCCAATTCAGGTACATCTGGATGTTGAAGGATGTCACCGCACCATTGTCATCGTATCGGCGTACTGTGCAGGGGATGAGCCGGTTGTATCATCCCAAATGCAGCGACTGGTGGAGCATTGCAACAAGCTCCGCATGTCGCTCCTTATAGGGTGTGATGCAAATGCCCACAACATCATATGGGGGAGCACCGACACCAACACCAGGGGTGAGTACCTACTAGAATTTATTATGAGTTCGTCACTTGATATTATAAACGTGGGAAATACCCCCACTTTTATAACTACTGTCAGGGAGGAAGTACTAGACCTCACGCTTGGTAGCCCAAGCGTAAGTAAATTAATTAGTAACTGGAGAGTATCTAGTGAGCCGTCATTGTCTGACCATCGAATAATAGTATTCGACCTGGACAGCACAAGTATCACGAGAAATCCAGTAAGAAACCCAAGGAAAACCAATTGGGAAACTTATAGAACTGCTCTAGAGAGCAATCTGGGGCGCCTTAGTCTGAGGAAGGCTCCGGGACACCCCCTAGAGCTAGAGAGCGCAGTGGAAGGCATAACAAACGCCATCATCACTGCGTTCGAAGAAAACTGTCCTCTAAGTAGAGAACGGGACAGGAAACAGACGCCATGGTGGAGCAATAACTTGTCAAAATTAAGATCCGAGGTGCGGAAGCTTTTCAATAAAGCAAAGCGCAGCGGAGAATGGCAAAGCTACCAAATGGCCCTTACTACATATAATAAGGAAATAAGAAAAGCTAAAAGAAATAGCTTCAGAAAATTCTGTGAGACAATCACCAGCACCCCTACTGCGGCAAGGCTACACAAAGCTCTTGCGAAGTCAGGAGGGGTGCCGATGTCTCTGAGGAAACCAGATGGCGAGTTCACGGAAGATGAGGATCAAAGGGCACTATTGCTACTAGAAACTCACTTTCCTGGCAGCTCGCCTAGTACTGAGCCAGGAATCAATACCACTTCAATCAGACCTCGGAGGGAAGACTGGGAAACAACATCAACCATCTGTTCTGAGGGACGGCTGAAATGGGCAATAAATTCCTTTCAGCCTTTCAAATCTGCCGGAGTGGACGGCATTATACCCGCCCTTCTTCAAGAAGGGCAAAGGGTACTAATACCACACCTGCTAAAGATAACAAGGAGCAGTATTGCCTTGGGCCACATACCAATGCAAGGGTTGTGTTTATACCAAAAGCGGGAAAAAAGGACCCCACACAGCCAAAATCGTACAGACCCATCAGCCTTACGTCATTTCATCTGAAGATGACAGAAAAGGCTGTAGACAATTATTTAAGGGAAGATGTTCTGAACACATCCCCCTTACATCATCGTCAGCATGCATACAGAGCGGGCAGATCAACAGAGACCGCCCTATATCTGCTGACGGAGATAATTCGAAGTGCCCTGGAGGCAAAAGAAATAGTACTGTGCGCTTTCCTAGACATAGAGGGAGCATTTGACAACACCTCACATGATGCGATCAAACGATCCCTGCATAGGAAAGGAGTTAACAGTACAGTATCCAACTGGATGTGTGAGCTGCTGAGCACTAGATCAGCAGAGACTCAAACACCATCTGGAACCATCAGAGTAAACACAACGAGAGGATGTCCACAAGGAGGGGTACTATCACCCTTAATGTGGAGCCTAGTTGTAGACGAACTGCTGGAAAAATTAACCAACCATGGCATCAACTGTCAGGCGTACGCCGATGACATTGTATTGATTGCCAGGGGCAAGTTCGAAGAAACCCTTGGAGACATCATACAAAAGGGGCTTAAAGTAACCAAGGAATGGTGCCATAATGTCGGACTTAACATCAATCCGGCGAAAACAACGATAGTACCATTCACAAGGAAAAGACAACTTCAAAGACTTAAGGACATAAACCTATCAGGCACGACACTGATACCAGTCAAAGAAGTAAAATATCTAGGACTCCATCTAGATAGTAAACTCCTCTGGCGAAAACATACAGAGGAGATATCCAAGAAGGCCACACGCGCTCTCATGATATGTAGGAGCCTAGCGGGGAAGGCATGGGGATGCAGCCCAAGCATCCTGCGATGGATGTACACTGCAATCGTGAGACCAATGATCACATACAGAGCGGTAGCATGGGCGAAACGAACCAGTCTAGTCACAACGCGAGAGACACTCGGCAAAGTGCAAAGACTGGCGTGCCTGTGCATTACCGGAGCAATACGTAGCTGCCCAACAGCAGCCATGGAGGTGCTATTGGAACTGACCCCTCTACACATCATGGTGATGAACGAGGCCGACAAAACAATCCTTAGGATGACAAAGGAGGGAATTGGGAGAGGGAAATGCATCGGTTCGAAAGAACACGGTGACTTACTCAAAAAACTCCCACTTCTTGGCATACCTAGGGACGACCGCATCAGGAAGTTCAACTTCGAGAAGAATTTCCAGATAAAGCTCAGCAATAAGGAGAACTGGAGCAACGAATCCATAACTTATGGACTGAGCAACCACACAACAAAGTGGTATACGGACGGCTCGAGGACTGAGGAGGGAACTGGTGCTGGAGTGTTTGGGCCGGGAACGAAGCACTACGAATCCATGGGCAAATGTACCAGCATCTTCCAGGCAGAAATATGTGCCATAGACAGGTGCGTTCGAATCAACCTCGAGAAAAACTATAGAAATTGCAACATAGCAATAATGTCTGACAGCCAAGCAGCTATAAAGACTCTTGACGCCTACGTTATCAAGTCAAAACTCGTGTGGGAATGCCTACAAGGACTGAATAGACTAGGCAAGAATAACAGAATCTCCATCTGCTGGGTGTCTGGCCATGTTGGCATTACGGGCAATGAGGCAGCGGACTCTCTGGCAAGAAGAGGGGCAGAGGAACCCTTCATAGGACCTGAACCATTCTGCGGGATAGGAGAACACACTATACGCGAAGAGTTCAGGAGACTGGAGGAAGAAACAAAGGCCAAAACCTTTCTCAACCTCCAAGGTCTGAGGCAAGCAAAGAAACTCTTAGGAAATTACAACCAAAAGAGATTCAAAGTTTGTATCGGCCTTAACAAAAACAACCTAAGAATCCTAACAGGCCTCCTCACGGGGCACTGCAGACTCAAGGAGCACCTGAAGTAAATGGGCATATCGGAGGACGGGCTCTGTACATTCTGCAGTGAAACCGCCGAAACTCCAGACCATATACTGGAATCCTGTGGGGCACTGACCCACAAAAGGATGAAACATTTGGGCAGGCACCAAATAACAGACAAGGACATACAAACCATGGACCCACAGCTCATTCTCAGATTCATCAAAGAAACTGGACTGGACGCTGTGCTCTAAGGAGTGTGACCTGCCAAGGATAAATCAGAGCAATACCTCGACACGCTTCACAAAGAAGTATCTAGAGAGGGCTCTGAACGAGGGCAAGCACCTCTCCGAGGCACAAGCAAGGGGACACAATAGACCAATAGGTCGCAGTGTAATATACCCTAACCAAATATTATTATTATTATCAAAACTAACTTACATTTTTACTAAGTATGTAGTTAGAACTCTTCCTTTATAATTTTGGTTCGATAGGTTAATGCTGAATTATTATAAAAATAAAAAAATCAATGTGATTTATGCGATTAGTGGTAAATTTTGAAATGTGGTTAACCATAAGATATGGTTAAGAATAATTTGATATTAAAAATGCTCTTAATATTGTTCATGGAAATTAAATGTTGTTAATAAGTGTGATACATA
This sequence comes from Portevinia maculata, assembly GCA_949715645.1. Classification (NCBI taxonomy): domain Eukaryota; kingdom Metazoa; phylum Arthropoda; class Insecta; order Diptera; family Syrphidae; genus Portevinia; species Portevinia maculata. Next base: position 46,048,390 of record OX454528.1, on the reverse strand, counting down.
TTAATGCAACCATTGTTATCAACACGGAGATCTGTAAATTTACATGTATACGAAATAACGGCGCACAATGTAATAATAATTTGCTCAATGACAAATGACTATAAACAGTAAAAATGGAAGCAAATTATTTTAGTTATTTATTTACCTACAAAAAATTGCTGGACCGATTTCGCTGGAAAGTTAATCAGTTCTGAGTTACGTAATTACGCTTCGAATATACCCAGTCCCATGTCAATATCACCTATGGTTCTCGAGATAATCGTGGCGAAAGATAATTCCGAACGCACATACTAAGGTACATACATACATATGTACCTATACCTACACTCAGAGAAAAAATAGTTATTTTTGTAACTATTGCCTTAGTAATTTGATAATATTCTACAAAATTTACGGAATGACTATTAAAGAACAAAAAGTGGTCTGGGTGCGACCCGAAAGGTCCACACGACTAACTTCCCAGTGGGATCAATATGATTTATGCTATTAATGGGAAATTTTGAAATGTGGTTAACCATAAGGTATGGTTAAGAATTATTTATTATTAAAAAACGCTCTTTAATATTGTTCACGGAAATTAAATGTTGTTAATAACAGCGAAGTGTGATATATATTAATGCAACCATTGTTATGAATACGGAGACCTGTAAATTTACATGTATACGAAATAACGGAGCACAATGTAATAATGATTTACTCAATGACAAATGAAAATAAATAGTACCAATAAAGGCCAATTATTTCAGTTATTTATTTACTTACAAAAAACGGCTGGACCGATTTCGCTGAAAACTTAATCAGTTCTGAGTTGCGTAATTACGCTTCGAATAAACCCGGTTCCATGACAATATCATTTTTGGTTCACCAGATAATCGTGGCGAAAGATAATTCCGAACGCACATACGTACATTAGGGTGGAGCGTCAATGTATGGAGAAAAAAAAAGTTGATGTACCAGTTTCGAATATCTCCATTTCGTTGCATTTTGATGAGTAGAATAATTTGACATTACATTTTTTTTTTTGGATAAAGTCTTTAGCCCTCTACCTTGACTCAAAGTTTTGAGGTTTTGAAAAAACTAAATTTTTTTGTTAAAGAAAAGATTCGTCCACAAGTTTGAAATATCTTAATATTATATCATTAATGAAATACGAAAACAAAAATCAATATATATTAGCTTTATTAGAACAAGAAATTTACATAAACTTAAAAATAGAAACCTAAAAATTCATAGTAAATAATTTAAAAAGCTACCAATACTAAATTTGTATTCTTTAATTTTTCACGTTATAATTTTTTTTTGTGTGGGAAAATGCTAATATATTTCGAAAATGTATTTTGATCTAATAAGTCCATCTCTGGCATTTTAACGAACTACTGTGGTTGAAGCTTCGGTCACCATCTTCACACAGCGCTCAAAAGCTTGAGTGTGACAAGGGTAGTTTGGAAATGGCATGTCAATTGAAGATTTGTTTTGGAAAAGTTCTTACAATTCCTTTTTTTTTTTTTTTTATTTTTTTTATAGAGTTTCTAATATTACTCCCAAGCCATAGTAATATTATCGTTACTCTCAGCAAGCTGAGAGTTACCTATCCTGGTTAAAAGCACGAGACTTGGAACCAGAACTAGGCTCGGACGAATAATAGGGGTAGGTGGAAAATCGTACATGCGACTCTTTCTCACTTAAGATAAGAAAACAAAAACCACCTCCCTTCGAAACCTGCATACTACAACTAGGTTATTCCTATCTAGTAGTTTTATTTAAACTGTAAATTACGCGTTTGGCAGGCAGCTTCCCAGTGGAGGCACCTGCTAATACCGCCATAAGCACGCGGTTACATCTTATTGCGCTAATTCAAATGGTTTTATCCTTTGTAATCGGCGCACTAGGTTAGTATCGTCTCGAATTTGTAGCATGGTGATATTGCAATGACCGGTAAGGCGTGTCTGTTGTTTGCAGGCAAAATGTTTTATTTCATCTTCGACGGTAGCCATAGTTAGGTCTCTGTGGATATCAGTGTTTCTGATAAACCATGGTGCATTTACTATTTTTCTTAGCACTTTGTTTTGAAAAGGTTGTAAAATTTTGATATTACTGGATTTTGTACAACCCCAAAGTTGTATACCGTGTGTCCAAACCGGTTTTAGTACTTGCTTGTATAAAAGCAGCTTGTTCTGCATGCTGAGTTGGGAAAATCTACCAAGCAGCCAGTGCATTTGTTTACATCGAATGGCGAGCTCTTCGCGTTTCTTCTTGACGTGCGGTTTCCATTTTAATTTCGCATCGAGTGTCATACCCAAATATTTTGCCTCGTTTGCGTACGGAATTCGTACCGAATCAATGAAAATGGGTAAGTTGTCTACCTTTTTATAAGTAAAATTCACGTGCGTTGATTTGGCCTCGTTGAGAGCAATACGCCAAGTCTTTGTCCAATCACAAATTTTGTCAATAGAACGTTGGAGTTTATTAGTTGCTGATTCAACGGTATTACTGACCGCTAATATAGCTGTATCGTCTGCAAATGTGGCTACTGTTGTGCCTTCTTCTTGAGGAATATCACTAGTGTATATTAGAAATAGGATCGGTCCAAGAACACTTCCTTGGGGAACTCCTGCCGCGATTTCTTTAAATTCAGAGTAATCATTTCCGTGTTTTACACGAAAGAGTCTGTCTGATAAGTAACAACTAAGGATATCAGATAACTGTTTCGGAAAAGCTTGTCTTAGCTTATGTTTCAACCCTGTATGCCATACTTTATCAAAGGCCTGAGAGACGTCGAGAAAAACACTAGAACATATTTTTTTCTCCTCTAGGGCTTTTTCAATTACATTGGTTATTCTGTAAACCTGGTCGATTGTAGAGTGCTTAATCCTGAATCCGAATTGGTGGTCAGGTATTAATCGACGTTCTTCGATAATCGGATGTAGGCGCTTTAACAAAAGTTTTTCGAATACCTTCGACATTATCGGTAAGAGAGATATTGGCCTATATGATTTTTTGTCATTCAGTGGTTTACCGGGCTTTGGAACCATTATAACTTCAGCTACCTTCCATTGTCGTGGAACGTACAATAACCTGAACAATACATTTATAAGATATGCAAACTTTATTAAAGCTTTCCTAGGTAACTCTTTAAGGACCTGTCCTGTGATTAAGTCATATCCAGGAGCTTTGTTTAATTTTAGTTTCTCTATTTCGAAGCGTAGTTCGGCTAGCGATACACTTTTTATTCTATAATTGTCAGGTGCCACGGTTAGGACAGGAAATTCGAGCAACGCTTGACCATCAAATGGTTTAAATGTTTCTTCCAAATGTTCTGCAAATATTTCGGCTTTTTCCTTGTCACTCTTCGCCCATTCTCCATTGATTTTCCTGATGGGTGGCGCTTGCGTTTTTGGTTTTTTAATGCCTTTCATGGCTTTCCAGAGCGAGTAATTTGTACTTTTATCCGCAGTTAGGCTTCCAAGATATGTAGAAATTTGACGATTTTTAAAGTCTCGAATTTCTCTCTTAAGTTTACTACAAAGGTAGTTAAGAGTGGTTTTATCCTGTGGAGCGCGAGATTGTTGCCATCTTTTGCGCGCTCCCCTTTTCTTCTTTAACAATTGCGTGATTTCCAAGGGATATGTTATTTCGCAATTTGTGGTTATTTTCCGTTTATGGGGAGTATTTTTCCAGGCTGAGCATTGTATGACGTTAATAAATTGATCGACTTCGTCTTCAAGTTCGTGGGGTGTTCGAAGAGACACTTTGAGATCGATTTTACTTTCACAGTATTTTTTAAAGGATTCCCAGTTTGTTTTCATGTTAGTTAGTCTGGGCGGACCTTCTTTTTTTCGTAGACAGCCGTTAATTGTCAAAATGACCGGTGAATGATCAGAAGAAAGATCGAAGCATTCCTCAACTACAATAGAGTTTCCCGACAAACCTTTCGTGATGAAGAAATCGATGAGGTCTGGTGTTTTTGCCGTATCCGAGGGCCAGTATGTCGGTTTACCTGACATACAATTCCTGATCACTCATTCGATCCAGCAATGGGGGTGATGTGACTTGTGGTTCAGCGCAGATTATTAAGTCAATATAATCATTTGCTTTACAATTTAATTTTGGAAGTTTAAAAATTCTAACTGAACCCCCAACTTGCTGTTTTTTTTCTAAGCCTAATTCTCTAATATGTGGTCTTTCATCGTTAAGCATTGCCATCAATATGTTTTCTGGGTGTGCAAAATATGAATTGCGTTAAATAACGGGGTCTATTATTTCCCTTACAACAGAACTAAAACCATTTTTAAATGAACTGTCTTTTTTAATACTGAATCAAACTGGACCATACACTTTTAATATATATTTAACAAGTATTGTCAAGTTATCGATTCGATGTGGCTACATAAAGCCTCAATATGCTATTGGCAGTTGTTAACCTTCTCGAGTACGCCATTTTTCCCGGGTTTCTGTTGGAGAGATCTATAGGACAGGAACCTTTGCTTATAGCGTCACACATTTAGAACAAATAGTTGAGGTCCTAATGTAGTTCCATCCAATTTAATAAATAAATGACGTAGTGGCAATTCGTTGGCATGTAGTTGACATATGAACCATTGCAACGGTCTCCGCAAGTTCAACTCCATAAGCCGGAAAACGCCACTTCTCCATCCAGTGTTTGTAGCTGTACCATCGCAACCAATAACAGATAATTTGCTCAAGTCTAGGTGTATGTCCGAAAGAAAGGAGTTTATCGAGTCCGCTATAGTTTTCCCTGTTGGAGAAGGTGTGTTTATAGTTAGATGTCCTAGGTAGTATGAACCCGGCTCGGTGAGTAGTGAAATATGCTCCTTCACTTTAATCACTCTGTGAGCTCGTTGACCTCGTTTTTCACAAACCAATGTCTTGTCTTTTCTTCCATCGAAATAAACACCTTCTATGGATGAAAGACATTCTTCAGTTTGGAGAACTTCACGTCGCCGTTTCCTGGCCCTAACAACTTAACTTCGATCAACACTTGTAATCTCTTATTTTTTTTTTTCTAAATATTTGCATTAAAAATAATGATTTTAGTAGTATCCTTATGGCGCCTTTTAATTAGTATCTCGAGAATGGCTTATCTTACATAAAAGTTTTTCATATCTTTTTTATAGGAAATTGAATTATCTTTCTCTTTTGTTATTTTGTTATTGAATATTTTTTTTTTGAATTATACTTTCAAAGTTAAAGAGTCGAAAACAAAAATTAAGGTTTTTTTTTGCCAATTTTGCAAAACTTTGAGTTCTGGTAGAGGGCTAAAAAAAGTGAAATTTATTTTTTTTATTATTTTTTTACGGTTAGTTTACGTAATTATGCAACTTTTTAACGCTATTCGAAAATGAAAATCGAAAAAAAATGTACGCTCCACCCTAACGTACATACGCACATACATACACATACACACGGACAGACATCTCTATAAAAACGTTGAATTTGGATTCTGGTGACCTTGAAACGTGGAGATATGTCAAAATCCGCGATTCACAAAATCGGCCCCGTTACAAAAACTTCCACTGGGAAGTTAAAAATAAGTTGAAAATAGTTAGAAATAGTAATGTAAATTGTCAAAAATTACTATTGCGTAGTTACTTAATAAGAATCGCGCGCGTCGAATGTACGAGTATCATTATGACTATTTTTATTGTCAAAAAACACAGCAAAATTGTCAACAATGACTACTCTGTAGTTACTTAAGTAGAATCGCGCGAGTTACATACGAGTATGAGACCACCCCCGAAGGAGAGATCGACCGCTCAACACATGGCACGAAACTATTTATAAATAGATTGCCTGCATAAAAAGATGCATCCGGGGTAGTCTACAGATGCGCACATGTGGAACCAGCAAAACCACCCAAGAGCACACATGGTCAGCAGACAAGTAAAAGGACGCACCCAGAGGGTATAAATACAGCAGACGAGGATCATCAGCGGCAGTCCAGAATAGAGTGTTAATCAGAATTTGTATTTAAATTAAGATAGGGTATTTTTTAAAAATAAAGAAAAATTACAAAAACTGGCGCAGTCGGTAGGATGCTCTAATAAGTTTTCAAAGTAAATGAAAAACCACTATAGACATCCAGTGAAACGAATCGTGATTTTAAACATTTAGTGTAAATAAAAGTCAAAATCGTGAAACAAGTTCAACTAATGCTCAAAGAAAAATTAAAGCAATTAAGCAAATTTTTCAATGCACACAATCTCGTAGAGAGAGTTGAACAAATTTTTTTCTTTTAAATACAAATTCAGTGATATTCAGTAGAAGGTCAGAACAGTTTTGTAATCGTTTCAAAACTGGACCGAAAGCGACGAACACATCAAAGATTAGGCGACTTGATAGCCATACAAAATCGACTACAACACGAAAGGGATTAACAAAAACGAACACAGGAACTCCAAAGGAATTTCTTCACTACACCTAAGGAGATCCTCATACAGCTAGATAACATTCGAAATTTTACCGGGAGGGAACATGAGCAGGATTTATTAACTTTCTTTAACGATGTGGAGTATCTGATAGCATTTATACCAGAAGACACAAAGGATTTCATATACCGCAGAGTAGTCAGCAAAATACGAGGGTCGGCGTTGGAAAAAATATGAGGACTCATAAACCCAACATGGGCTGACATCAAGAAAAAATTAAAATCCGAATATGGAGTACGTGAAGGGTATGATTTTTTATTTAATAGGATCTTAGAAATTAAAAAGAATAAAAATACTCACGTTCTTTATAACGAACTACAAACATTATTAAATTTATTAAATAAGAAATGTTGCTTTGAACCACATATTTTATATAATCCTTAGTTTAACGAAAAAGTAGTACTTGATAAATTTAAGAATTGTTTGGATCCACATATATCTAGTATTCTTCATGCTAGGAACATACATGATATTAGTGAAGCATATCAATTGATCATACAATAAAATTTTGTATCATTCAAGAATAGATCATCAAATCCTATACCTCTTCCCCAAGTGAATCCTTTTAGGACAAATCTACAAAACCATTTTAATCGCAGCAATCAAAACCACAATTTTAGGAGAAATTTTAGTGCACAAATTAGACAGCACAACAACAATATATTAGGAAATCCAAGAAATAATAACTATAGGTTCGGGTTGAATCACGTTAATAAAAATCAAACTAGATATAACATTCAGGACAATTTATGCAGAACCCAAAACCCATGGATGTAAACAATATGAATCAGGAAGAAGTAAATTTTCTCATGCCAGGGAATTAGAAGTTTTACCCATAATAAATGTAAGAGTAAATGAGGAAGATTTAAGAATACTAGTAGATACTGGATCAACCACCAGTATCTTAGACGACAGAAAACTTATACACTATAAACGTAAAGACATACAAATCCCCATAACAATGAATACCCTGCATAGTAAAATAGAAATCAAACAGGAGATAGTTACAGAATTACCTCTTGAATTCAATGAACCAGGTTCAATGTGTTGGAAACTGACCCCAATAAAGAACAAAAAGTTTGACGGAATTATAGGTCAAAATATTTTGAAACCCAGCCGTTATAGACAACGGAAAAGAAATTATTGAAATAAACAATAATATAATCCCATTCGCTAAAATTTCTGCAAATTTGGACACAAACAAAAAATGTCCGTATCATTATGAGGAGATCCATCAAATGCATGCAAACCATTTGACTATGGAAAATCTCATTCCAGACGATTTAAATTCAGAAGAAAGAAAAGAATTAGAAAAATTTATTAAACCCATTTGGGAACCTTTTTTCAAGAAGGACAAATATTGTCCGCAACCACGCAAACTGTACATCGTATTCGTACAGAAAATAATCACCCCACCTTTTCAAAAATTTATCGTTACCCCAAAGTAGATGAGGAAGAGATAAAGAAACAAGTGAGTGAGTTGCTTGAACAAGGCATTATTAGAAAATCAGTTTCACCTTACAACTCCCCTGTCTGGGTCGTTCCAAAGAAAATGGACAACTCAGGTAAACAGAAATGGAGAATGGTGATCAATTATAATAAATTAAATGAAAAGACAATCGAAGACAAACATCCCATACCTAATATAGACGATATATTAGACAAACTTGGGAGGGCCCAATACTTCACCACTTTGGACTTAGCTAAAGGTTTTCATCAAATTCACATGCATCGTGATGACTTAGAAAAAACAGCATTTTCTACACCTTTTGGACATTTTGAATATCTAAGAATGCCCTTTGGATTGAAACATGCTCCAGCTAGTTTCCAAAGGGTGATGAATGAGGTATTTGAAGGACTCATCGGAGTTATTTGTGTCGTATACCTAGACGACATACTGGTATTTTCTACTTCTTTACACGAACATATGATCAATCTACGGAAAGTATTTGATCTTTTGAAAGGAAATTAAATGAAAAGACAATCGAAGACAAACATCCCATACCTAATATAGACGAAATATTAGACAAACTTGGGAGGGCTCAATACTTCACCACTTAGGACTTAGCTAAAGATTTTCAATAAATTCACATGCATCGTGATGACTTAAAAATGATCATCAAGCACTTAAGTGGCTCCAAACAAAACACCTAGCTAAAGATATAAGCCCTAGGTTACAAAGATGGATTCTTCAGTTAGGCGAATACAATATGAAAATTAAGTACTTAAAAGGTTCTTCAAACACCGTAGCCGACTTTCTTAGTCGCCCAATAGGAGAAACCAATATGTTGGAGTCTGAAGAAGCATCGATCCATTCTCAACGCGAAGAAGCAAATAATCATTTTCCCATAAAGCAGATTTGTATAAACATAGATAATCAACAAATAATACTGACATAAGGTGATCAAGCGAAACTAAAGATGATAAATAAGAAACGAAGTATATTCATTGGTATAGATTCTTTGAAACAGGAAGACATAGAAAACAAATTAATACCTCTAATAGAAATCAAAGTAACGGGAATATATATGTAAACCCTGTAGTAAGTAAAAGTCATTTTAACATCCTACAACAAAAACTAATCAGATTATACGGATATAAAATAAAATTCGTTAAATTCATGTTCTATGCAAAACACATGAAGTCAGAGGAAGAAGCTGTCGAGCAAATAAAGTTATATCATAAAAAAGAAACTTGTCACTCAGGTGTAGACGAAAACTACAGTGGACTTACAAACAAAATATATTACACAAATCTTAGAGAATTAATTAACTCAGTAATTAATGCTTGTAACATATGCAAGATCGATAAATATGATAGAAAACCTATCAAACCCAAATACCAAGTGACAGAGACACCCAAAGATATTAATGAGATAATTCATATAGACGTATTCTTTATAGGGGGAGCAAAATTTATGATATCCGTGGATAATTTTTCTAAACTAGCAACAGGTACATACCTACCTAATGTATCTTACGACACATTACATCCGTAATATCCACTAAAGGCAAGGTCAAGAAAATGGTGTCAGACAATGAATTTAAATAAATGTATCTTTGGAACTTACGCAATTTAAAAAGATTTTGTATCTTTCTGTGTAACGTTATTATGCTAAAATAAATGAATGAAATGAACGAAATGAATGAAATGAATGAAATACCTAGAATAATACATCTATACGAAAAATTAGGAATGGAATACCACTTCACAAAAGTAGGCTCACCTACAGGAAATGCAGACGTAGAGGTTTTACATAGAACCTTAGGAGACAAAATTCGAACTATATTATTAGAAGATAACAATAAAAAACCCACAATATTGAGTCTATAATTGGTTGCATTTGGCTTTCCCAGTTTTGGAGGTAATTTGATCATTCTGATGTCTTCCTTTTCTATCGGCGCAATGCTGAACTCTACCACAATGGGCATATGGTCTGAGTATGGTCCGCATAAAACTTCAAAGACATTTATAAAAGATAACCAACAACCTCGTAGTAAACAAAAGTCTACGAATGAGCAGCCTACAAAAGTAAGTTCTCCACTTAAATCTGACTTAGTGGCGCCGTTCATAATATGAAAACCACATGAATCGCACAGTTCCAATAGGTAGCTTTATTCACATTGCATTTCTAGTGACATCTTTTGATTTCCTTGTTTTTCCTGCTGTTCAAGTCAAAATACGCCCTTAGCATAAATACCAAGAAATCGTGCATATAAGCACTTTAATCTAGTACCTTTTCTCTCGTCTTTTGAGAGTTCAGTGGCGGTTCTGGTTGAGCGAGGATTGCCGCCATCCTGAGTTTACTCATTATAATTTGTAACCTCTTAACCCGTGGATGTATAAAAAGATTTGCCATAAAGAACGACGAAGTTTCAATATTAAAAACTGTATCCAGCGTTAAATAGTTAAATATTGGTCCATCAGAGCCGGATTAAACCAAGTTTAATAATTTGAAAAAGTTTTCTTTTCGCATTATTTGTGGAAAATACCGACCGCCACCAGGCCGCCACATTGAACCGAGGAAATAAAGGGTGATTTTTTAAGAGCTTGAGAACTTTTTTAAAAAAAAAACGCATAAAATTTGCAAAATCTCATCGATTCTTTATTTGAAACGTTAGATTGGTCCATGACATTTACTTTTTGAAGATAATTTCATTTAAATGTTGACCGCGGCTGCGTCTTAGGTGGTCCATTCGGAAAGTCCAATTTTGGGTAACTTTTTCGAGCATTTCGGCCGGAATAGCCCGAATTTCTTCGGAAATGTTGTCTTCCAAAGCTGGAATAGTTGCTGGCTTATTTGTGTAGACTTTAGACTTGACGTAGCCCCACAAAAAATAGTCTAAAGGCGTCAAATCGCATGATCTTGGTGGCCAACTTACCGGTCCATTCCTTGAGATGAATTGTTCTCCGAAGTTTTCCCTCAAAATGGCCATAGAATCGCGAGCTGTGTGGCATGTAGCGCCATCTTGTTGAAACCACATGTCAACCAAGTTCAGTTCTTCCATTTTTGGCAACAAAAAGTTTGTTAGCATTGAACGATAGCGATCGCCATTCACCGTAACGTTGCGTCCAACAGCATCTTTGAAAAAATACGGTCCAATGATTCCACCAGCGTACAAACCACACCAAACAGTGCATTTTTTGGGATGCATGGGCAGTTCTTGAACGGCTTCTGGTTGCTCTTCACTCCAAATGCGGCAATTGTGCTTATTTACGTAGCCATTCAACCAGAAATGAGCCTCATCGCTGAACAAAATTTGTCGATAAAAAAGCGGATTTTCTGCCAACTTTTCTAGGGCCCATTCACTGAAAATTCGACGTTGTGGCAGATCGTTCGGCTTCAGTTCTTGCACGAGCTGTATTTTATACGGTTTTACACCAAGATCTTTGCGTAAAATCTTCCATGTGGTCGAATAACACAAACCCAATTGCTGCGAACGGCGACGAATCGACATTTCACGGTCTTCAGCAACACTCTCAGAAACAGACGCAATATTCTCTTCTGTACGCACTGTACGCATTCGTGTGGTTGGTTTAATGTCCAATAAAGTAAACTGAGTGCGAAACTTGGTCACAATCGCATTAATTGTTTGCTCACTTGGTCGATTATGTAGACCATAAATCGGACGTAAAGCGCGAAACACATTTCGAACCGAACACTGATTTTGGTAATAAAATTCTATGATTTGCAAGCGTTGCTCGTTAGTAAGTCTATTCATGATGAAATGTCAAAGCATACTGAGCATCTTTCTCTTTGACACCATGTCTGAAATCCCGCGTGATCTGTCAAATACTAATGCATGAAAATCCTAACCTTAAAAAAATCACCCTTTATATAATTCCATTCCTAGAAAGCAAACCACAACCAGAACATCATCGCTACCGGCATCAGGTCATTCTCCAACACCAGAGCACCAATCCACGTTTTTTTGGTGCATTAATCGTGAAAAATACCGACTGCCACCAGGCGGCCACATTGAACACGAGGAAATTCGTGTTTGGGTTTATATCTTATCTTCCGTTCCTAGAAGACAAACCCCAACGAGAACATCATTGCGACTGCTATCAGGTCATTTTCCACCAAAAGAACATCGTCGCCGTTGGCCAGTTGCGCTCGTCTATCACCAAAGAGCCGCCGCACCACGTGCAACCGCGTGTGCATTGCTCGCCACCACTCACCAGATCATTCAACCATCCGATCATCCGCAAGCCGCAAGTGCCGACAGCTACAACATTTCATCACAGTGGCATGCAAACGGTTACCTGTGACCTCGTCACCAGTCATCAACCGAAACCGTTCATCGGAATTCCAACATTCAATCACCAGTCATAAACACAACTGACGTCATCAAAGCAGCCCCTTGCCACCAGTGAGCAGTCATCAGCGAGAAAAAAAGAAGATAACCATTTAACCAGGTGTGTAGTAAATTCAGTTGATAAACCATACCATAAATTAAGTGAGAAAAAAAAATCAATCCAAACACTTGCATGCTTGACTGGTCTACCAGCAAAAGGAGTTGCCAAAATAAATTCAATTAAATAAGAACACCTTATATTCTCTCCGTTTTAGAAGTTAGATTATATACTATTCTTAATAAATACTTCATTCGAAAAAGGGGAAAACTATTTGGCATACGAGTCGTTTATTTAAGTTGTTGCCACTCAATATAACTTCTTTTAGATTCCATCGGTTTATCCTTCTGCAATTGTCATCGGTTCGGTTTGTTGACACATTTATTAGAACAATCGAAAGGTGTCGTATGTGTCTCTTTCAGATTTGCACTTGTACCTTTATTAACCGTTGTTTTGGGTTGATCGCAATTGTATTTATTATTACAATCAGAGAGCCGTTGGATTTGAGTCATTGACTTGAGAGTGACTGTGTTTTTTTCTTTTTATACACCATGGGGCTTCTATCAAATTTTATATTCGTAGCGGATCAGCTCGTGAAATATTATGCTGCTGCTAAAGAGGTGCCTGATAATACACATACTCTCTCCACTATTGCGGCACGGAGGTGCGAATTACGGGAATTATGGGCAGCTGTTAAAGTGGCATATGAGGCCTGTGCTCGAGTCGAGAGTGGCGCCGAAGAATTAAATATGAGCGTTATTGATTCGAAGTTCCGTTTATCGAATGAAACTTACATATCATGTCTTGGGTTCTTTCTCGATCTTGAAACCAAGCTAAGATTAAAACCTCTCACCAAGATTGACACAGCTGATGAATCACGGTTTTTGAACACTGAGTCTGTTTCGCATTGCATTAAGGTGCCGCCATGTGATACCGAATCCTTCCAAGGCGACTATTTAACGTGGCCCTCCTTTCGGGACATGTTTAATGCCATTTATCGACAACATCCAAAGTTGGATAACGTTCAGAAGCTCTTTCATCTTCGGGCGAAGACTGAAGGGGAGGCTCATATCGTGGTAGCCAAATTCCCACTAACCAATAACAGCTTCGAACTCGCATGGGAGGCATTGCGCTCAACTTATGAAAACACTCGGTTGCTTGTAAATAACCAGGTAAAGATTATTTTCAATTTACCAACGGTGTATGGGGAAACGGCCAAAGCAATTAAGGGACTGCAAAGCACTATCAATGATTGTTTAATGGCGCTCCAAGCCCATGCCGTAAGTACTGATAACTGGGACCCAATACTAATCTATGCGTGCGCAAATCGACTTCCTCCTACTACCCTGGCCCTTTGGGAACAATCAATCGAACATCCAACTAAAGTACCACAGTGGAGTCAGATGGATAAGTTTTTAAGCACCCGCTATCAAATCTTAGAATCGATTGCTGACGTCTCCTCACCAGCACACCCCACTCAGCGCCAAGAGCAGCATCATCAAAAAGCATCGAAGCAAACTAAGCAAATTAATAGTTATGTAACAAAATCAAAACCCTTTGGGTGTATTTTGTGTGGTGTGCAACATTCGATTCGCACATGCCCAACATTTAAAAATTTGAATGTCGCTTCGCGAATTGAGTTCGTGAAGACCAATAATTTTTGCCAAAACTGTTTAGCATTTAACCATCTTAAACGATATTGTCCAAGTAAATTTGCGTGCAATATCTGTCAAGGCAAACACCATTCTATGCTGCACTTGAACACGCCTTTACATGAGTCCTCAGTTCAAGACGGACCACAATTCCCATCGACTTCAGCGTCAGGAGCTTCGGTACAGGAGACAGGTAATCACAGGGCGACTTCTGGATCATTCCAATTACAGTCCACTGCTTCTCCATTCATTCCAGAGGTCCACACTAATACATACTTTACTTCTAACCATAGAAGCGTACTGCTCGCTACTGCTTTAGTAACGGTCAGATATCAAGATACATCATACACCATTCGAGCGCTTATTGATCCTGCCTCTGAAGTATCATTCATCTCATCGTCCGTCCAAACCAAGCTCAAACTACCGGTTACTCCAATAAACTCAACAATTTCGGGCATAAGCTCATCGTTCGCGGGAGCAGCTAATAAGCTGTGTAGTTTTTATCTGTTACATAGGGCCGCTCCATCCACAATCCTAGTTCAAGCTATCGTATTAAAAAAGGTGACTGGACATCTGCCATCAACTTCGTTCCAACCAATAGACCTCTCTACGGTTACTGATCTCGAGCTTGCTGATCCCACGTATAACCAATCTTCCCAGGTAGATCTTCTTATATGCGCGGATTTATATCCTGCCATCTTACGTAAAGGTGTAAAACATATTTCCACTACCATCGTGGCGCAGAATACCATTTTTGGATGGATTTTGTCAGGACCTGTGAGGACCAGCTTTGTGACCCATGCTACCTCGGTCTCTTACGCGGACCACTCTTTGGATGACATGTTAAAAAGGTTTTGGGAGGTGGAAGAAGGTCCGTCCTTCGTTTCAAAAAACTGACCAACACTGTGAGGACTTCTACAAATCCACAACGCGCAGACGTCCGGATGGACTATATGTCGTTCGACTTCCCTTCAGGCCTGAATTCCCTTCCCAACTGCAGCTGGGGCGTTCCAGAAGTATTTCTTTACGACAGTACCTTCGCAATGAACGTGCATTAGCAAAAAATGAAGAGCTGAGAGAGAATTATGGGAAGGTAATCTCGGAGTACTATACATTAAACCATATGCGACGAGTAGACCCCGTTGAGAACGATGTGGATGGGTCTCTCCGTTCCTTCTACCTACCCCATCACGCTGTTATTAAACCAGAGAGTCATTCCACTAAGGTTCGTGTGGTTTTTAATGCGTCCAGTTCCTCTAGCACCGGAAGAAGTTTGAATGATATGCTGTTTGCCGGACCGAGTCTGCAGCGTTATCTAACATCCCTTATACTACGCTGGCGGTTTTTTCAATTTGTTTTTAACGGCGACATTGAGAAAATGTATCGGCAAATCGAAGTACATCCAGAAGATACCGCGTTTCAACGAATTCTATTTCGCAATCCAACGACTTTGGAGATGGAAGATTTCGAATTGCAAACTGTTACCTTTGGGGTGAACTGTGCACCCTACCTCGCGCTACGGACTTTGCTCCAATTGGCCAAGGATCAGGAATCAGCATTCCCAATTGCCTCTAAAATCATAAAAAATGGCTTTTATGTCGACGACGTTCTGTCCGGTGCCCACGACCTTGAAACGGCAAAGGCTTCCCAAGTTGAGCTCATCAATTTGCTGAGCTCTGGCGGGTTTTCACTCCGCAAATGGACCTCCAATTCGTCCTTTCTTTTGCAGCACCTACCACGGAATCACATCCTTAGCGATAATTTTTTGATTCTAGATGATGATAGCACAGTTGAGACTTTGGGCGTTGGTTGGAATGCCAAAGAGGACTACTTTTATTTTACGTTGCAACCAATCAACACTTGTGTGTCACCAACGAAACGAGAGATGCTCTCCCAAATAGCGCGATTGTTTGATCCCGCCGGCTGGCTTGCACCAATTATTATAACATCTAAAATCATAATGCAACAAAATTGGTCCGATAATACCGGGTGGGACGAGTGTCTGAGTTCGTCGACATGCATTCAATGGCGCAACTTCATAGAATCACTTCCCTCGATTCAGACACTTAAAATACCGCGTTGGGTTGCGTACTGCCCCTCTTCCACGATTCAGTTGCACGGATTTTGCGACTCTTCGGAGAAAGCATACGCTGCTACGCTGTACGCTCGGGTTGTACGCCGCGACGGCACAATATCGACCAATCTACTGTGCGCAAAAACAAAGGTATCACCAGTTAAACAAATCTCATTGCCACGACTCGAATTATGTGGAGCAGTACTTCTCTCCAAACTAATTAAGGTGCATTCAAGCAACTTTCCGATTCATGCATTTCAACTTTTTCTTTGGAGCGATTCTTCGATCGTGCTAGCATGGCTGCGAAAACCACCGGGTACATGGAAAACCTTTGTTGCCAACCGTGTAGCCCAAATTGTCGAATACGTTGGAACAATTGTTTGGAAACACGTTCGATCCTCGGATAACCCCGCAGACCTCGCGACCCGAGGACTGTCTCCATGCGATTTAGAAAATAACACTCTTTGGTGGAAGGGTCCCACATGGCTGTGTTCCCCCCAGGAGAATTGGCCAAGTAGCTGCTCAGGTCCAGCCCCCGAAGAACTTTTAGAAGCGAAATCCATTATATCGCTCGTAACTCAAACCAAATTCGAGATCCTCGAGCGATTTTCATCCCTTCCCCGAGCACTTCGTGTCTTATCATATATGTTTCGGTTTTTTAAAATAATATCGGGAGCTGCTACCACAAAGGCACTCTCACGGAATCCGAGCATTTTGCGAAAAAGACACGCGAATCTTCCTTCAAAGTCCATTTCCACAGAAACATCAAATCGCGTGCCTGCTCCGACGTCAGCGGAAATAGCTTTTGTCAAAACACGTTTGATTTATTTAACTCAACGTGCATACTTTCCAAAGGAGTGTCAATTGTTGGCTCAAGGGAAACCACTTAACACCAAAAGTTCAATTTTGACGTTAAATACAATGCTGGACTCCGATCAACTTCTTCGAGTAAATGGGCGACTCTCCAACTCTGCGTTACCCTACAACGAACGTCACCCAATTATTCTACCATACTCTTCTCATTTATCGTACCTTTTCGTCAGTTTCATCCATGATATATCCCATCATGGAGCTAACGCATTAATGTTGAGGTTAATCCGACAAGAATTCTGGATCCCCAAGGTAAAAAATCTCGTACGCTTCTATATCCGAAAATGTAAGATTTGTATTATATACAACAAGTATCGTACAGAGCAATTAATGGCCGCTCTTTTTGCAGAGCGTTGCACCTATTCACCGCCATTCACCTATACTGGAATCGACTTTGCAGGGCCGTTCGACATCAAGAGTTTCATGGGTAGATATTGTCGAATAACCAAAGGTTATACCTGCGTGTTTGTATGTTTCTCAACGAAGGCGATACATTTAGAAGCTGCTAGCGACCTTTCCTCCCAAGTTTTTCTCGCCGTCTTCGCCAGGTTCGTAGGTCGAAGAGGTCTCCCTAAAGAAGTGTATTCAGATCACGGCACCAACTTCGTTGGGGCCGAAGCTATACTGCGACGCGATTTTAAATATTTCTTACAATCAATCCCATCTAAGATCTCGGAGAAATATGCACACCAGGGTCTCAATTGGAATTTTATTCCTCCTGGAGCACCGCACATGGGAGGTCTATGGGAAGCGGGAGTGAAGAGCTTCAAAGCGCACTTTAAAAAGATAGCACACCCAAACAAGTTTACATTTGAGGAATTCGCAACACTGCTATGCCGAATTGAAGCGTGTTTAAATTCACGACCGATTTCATCATTATCCAGCAGCTCAAATGATCTCCTCGCATTAACCCCAGGACATTTTCTCCGTGGAGGTCCATTACTCTCTATTCCTGAGCCCAATATACAAGAATCCTCATTGTCTTTAACCCTCTAGCGGGCCAATTTTTTTTTTCAATTAAAAAATTATGTTGGATTAATACTGATATGTTGAACACGAAAATGAATCTAAAAACAAAATCTGATTATTTGTTTGAGTTGTATGTGATAAAATAGGCAGCCCGCCGAAAGGCGGGCAATCCAGGAACACAGTTGTTTTTGTTGGGTAAACAAATTATGATTTTATTTCGGATTTATTTTTTTATTAGAAAGAAATAAAGAAAAGTTATAATAATAAGTACAAATAATACAATACAAATACAAAATAAATAAAGCTCGATATATGATCGTAAATCAAAGTAATTACAATGGTTATTCGACAAACAAAATCGAAAAGTCGATGTACATATGTCCATAAAACTTCACCTTACACGGATTGGCGGTGTGCTCTCTAAGGCCATTTATCTACATTTATTATTATTTTCTACATAAATAACTTTGACTTTTATGAAGTATAATTGATATTGTACATACCAATAATTTTTTTGTTCTGAAGAAGCAACTAAAAGTATCCTTTTAAAACCAGAAAACTTTTCACTTCCAGGCAAATAATTTTTCGATCACTTTTTTGTGAATTTTTAACTTGGCCCGTAACTCCAAATGAACCCGTCGATAATCATGAAACTTACATCAGTGTGTAGATTTGAAACCGGCGAAAGTCAGTAGAGAACAGAAAAATTACAACAAATATAACATATTGTAATAACGGGATCAAGGCAGGGCCCGCCAAAAGGCGGTCGGGCCTGCTAGAGGGTTAATTAACCGATGGGAGAAATTAAAGCATCTACAACAAGAATTCTGTCGACGATGGAAGGACGAATATCTCACCGAGCTTCAGCAAAGGTACAAGTGGAAACATCCGCAAGAGAGCGTCAAAGTTAATGATCTGGTCGTCATAAAAAATGAAAATGTGCCATCTACCGAATAGCGTTTAGGTCGAGTTACGCAGGTCTGCCCGGGGGTAGACGGAAGAGTGAGAGTGGCAACAATCAAAACGCAGATGGGCGAAGTAATTCGCCCTATTGTCAAACTTTGCATTTTACCATCCCTATGATAGAAACACGCGATACTCATTTCATTGGATCGCTCTCTTCCTTGCTGTTAGATGAAGTATCTATAAACTCTATAAACAATAAATTGGTCTTTTTTTCTTTTTTTTTGGATGAAGTATCGGTAAACTTATATTTAAGATGAAGTATCTATAAACTCGTATGATTATCAAATTAATTTGGCAACTCCCTATTTTTACATATCAATACACATTTATCCTGAATTGAAATACTGAATTTACTACTTTCTACCACTAGTTTTAGTTTTTGCGAATTGTAAATTTATTAGTGTTAAGGTATCTGGTAATGTATTAATCGGCGTAATACGCCAAGGGGGGCGGCAATGTTCAAGTCAAAATACGCCCTTAGCATAAATACCAAGAAATCGTGCATATAAGCACTGTAATCTAGTACATTTCTCTCGTCTTTTGAGAGTTCAGTGGCGGTTCTGGTTGAGCGAGGATTACCGCCATCCTGAGTTTCCTCATTATAATTTGTAACCTCCTAACCCGTGGATGTATAAAAAGATTTTCCATAAAGAACGACGAAGTTTCAATATTAAAAATTGTATCCAGCGAAACGACGCTTACGCTAAATACCTGCAAATTGATTTTCTCTTCCATCATCTTCATCAGCTATCCTTGCATTTAAATCCCCAATAATCATAATATTGTCATAGTTACTATGTTCGAGTACATAACATATTATACTAAAATCTCTTTCCCAGTGATTACAATTTCGCAATGGTGCGATGGTAGTACGAGTATATTCGCAAAGTGGCAGGTCGTGTGTTCGAATCCCGACCAGAGCCATGGTTTATAAAATTGAATACACACAACAATTTAAAATCTCCGCTAAGCAATTAAGGCGCCGTATGTGGAGAAAAAAGCCATATCGCACTAAAAACTTTTTTCCTATCCTCCTACTCTTTCAGTAGTAAGCAGCACGCAAAAACAGGCAATGAATCATTTGCTGGGTGCTGCTTGCAGCAACGAAAATGCCTGCGCTGTGGCAACATTATAAGGGTACTGTATCAATTACAGAAAAATAAAAAATCCCATTAGCGCACGCTAATAATAAAAAAAAAATTGATGTAAGTCAGGAGTATAACTAACCTAGTTGAATCAAGGTCAATTTTTAGAAGCTTAACTTCCTCAAAACACTCAAGTTCACAAGATATATCACTAATATTTTGTTTGTATCCAAGGAAACATCCACCGGTATAGCTCTTCCTCTTGAAGTTTGTTTTAAAGCCGATATCCAAACGAATTCGAAGCTTTTGAAACGATTAAGGTATAATTTAAAATTCTCTTCTGCTAGAAATGTTTCATGTTATAGCTTAATAGGTGTTTTAAGCTTTTTTATTTCTACTTGATTTTTGTATTATGACAGACGGCAACGCTACCGTACGACATAAAAAAAAATTGGTTATTGTCCTTTGTTCGATGTTCCTGTATTGGAATAAAGACGTCGAAACAGTGCTGTTGTTTACTTAAATCTACTTGATAGATGTCGTTAAGCATAGATATCCCATTTGTTGTTTGTGTTGTTATGCAAAAACCCCAACGATGAACTCCAACGAAAAAATTGTTTGTCCACGTACATCTTATCGTCTCCAACCAACACTTTGTTTTGTGGATTAATTTCATAAAGATTGCTTCTCATATTCACGAGTTTGGTTCGTTTTTGCCGGATCAATATCTCTATTGAGATCGTTACACCTGTGCCTTTCAATGTTGATGACGATTTGAGTGCTGTGATTACTTTATGTCTTGAATCAAGTTTTACTATAAAGCTTTTAGCCTTATTCAGTCTTATTTCTCGCATTCGAAGATTTTCTGTTATCGTGTCTGATTGCATGAGTCTTGTCAACATATTTTTATGACATATTTTTCATTTGCTTTCTCTCGTCTGGCTATTCGTACCATCAGATTACTTTCTGTTGTTTTCTTTTGGATTTCATCTAATTGGATTTCTAGCAGTTCATATTTTTGTTCCATAGCGATTAGTTTGTTATGCAATTGAATGTTTTGTTCCATGACTTTTTGGTTTCACCCTGCGAGGGCTTCAATGTCACTCCTTGTCGCAGTATATTTCATCTTTGCTTCGAGCAGACACACCAACAGCTGCGTAAGATCGGATTTGGTCATAGCTCCAACTTGTTCGTCGGTCATTTTTATGGAGTGCTGTATTCTTTTCCTGTAATTAAAAGCTTCAGGAGAAGTTTCCGAAAGGTTTCTTTTGTTCCTTAGCAATTAAAACACCACATGTATTGTAAAGTGATCGCACTAGCGACCACTTATCCAACAATGTGTCTAAATAATAAAAATCGTTTAATTGCTCACTTCGTAACTCGGACCCTACCAAATAAACCAAATAAACCATAATGTATCCCATGCCAATTACGAGTCCAACGATCAAACATACAAATGTTTGCACTCAAGTAATCGAATACTTTGAATGCAACGTCGTGCCTATGCTGAACAACAGCACGCGACAGTCGCATGGGCAATTCATAGTAACACAAAGTAATTACACACTTTGAATGAAAGTTCTTGCTTGAAACATTGCAATCGAACATTGTGTGGAATGACGGCGGTCATCCACCCGCGGGATATGCCGAATGGGCAATTATCGATCAATGGATTTTGGGGTTCGAGATACGACGTGGATACTTTTTGCTGCGACAGCATCTGGAAAATTAGTACATAAGCTTAATGAATTTTGAATAAAGTGTCTTTCAACTTTCTGAAGTCAGAGAACCAATAGTATTTTATTTAGCAACTCGCTGAAATACCTTGGGGAATTCTGCTTTTGGAAAACTGACGCCTACACGGAGCAGTCCTCTGCTTCGTAGGTAATATAATCGTTCATACAGCCACTCGCTGGACGAAGTCAGGAAAGCCGTCTGATACCCCAACAGGTTCCCCCAATCTTGCTCTGGAAGAACCTGAAGTCCCAACATTGTGAGTCACCCAACATTGCATGCGAGTTAAGTTGCAGATATGTAAGCAACTACAAAAGATATCTTAATTCATATTTCTATAATACTTCGACGCACTTATAGTGTTAAAAAAATGATAATGCAGTTTTGTACTGGAGCAACAGAAATTACCATCATGGGTTTTTGTTGTAAAGCATATAAGTCGATGATCTGTTTAGATGATTAGCGATAATAAAACACGGCTACTACTCGTATTATGACACTTTGAAGAATATGTTTTCCAAGCAGGAATCAAAAAGATATATGTATGTCTAAACTTCTCAAAAAGGCTGAGATAGTTAAAGAACCTTTATCTGTCGAGAACATCGATAACTCAGCATATTTCAATGGAATGGTGGGTTCAATGGCTCATTGGTTAGAGCATTGGACTTCTGACTGCGGGTTCCCAGGTTCAAATCATCCCAGTAACAGCTTAAGTTTCTCCACTGTTAACAATATTAAGTTGTCATGAAAAGCTTTCCTAACTTGTCCTTCTGACTATAACTAGTTGTATTATGACAAGATGGGTCGCACCTTTCGCCGCTTACTATTTTCCATTTGCTTCTGAAACTGAATGTGATAAGTAAAAACAAACCTACACTCGGACAAACCAAATCTCAAAATTGATTTGACCGAGGCGAGCGGACCACATAACGAACCGTATCAGTTGAGTGCTCTAGATAAAAGAGAGCTATACGACCTCTGCTGGAGCTATTCAGATAGAGAGGAATGATGAAATCTTATTAATTTTATTAGCTACTTCCTTGTTGTATCGTTATCATATGTACTTAGAAGAAGACTACTCTTACTGCTTGCCTTTAGCTGTCCGTTATTGGTTTTGGTAGTTATGTTTGGAAGGAAAACTTGCCAAGTACAAAATCCAATATACAATTTATGAAATCTCTAATATCTTAGTTAACTTAACATTTAAAATAAATACAAAATTCGAGCTTGGAGTTTGTTACCCTTTACTTTTTTTCCATGGATAACTTGTTTGGTGAGATAACATTTACCGATATGACAATCGCTTAAACGAATAAAAAGTAAAAATCCAAGTGTTCAGCATGATAGTCTTCCAATTTTGAGGACTAGTTGATATTCGGAACTATCTAGAAACGAGTATCAAAACGAAAACTTTCCGCTTAAGGAATGACTAAGTAATTAAACGAATTCTTAAAACTCGTATACTACTTGGACTTTTTGTCGACATAGATACTGGTTACGAAGTAGTCTAGCATTTTACACTTCGCTTTCATTACCTCAATCTGAACTTGAGCATGTCATTTAAATCGTCGCATTGCCCGGATTAGCCCGCATCAGTCAAATGTTGGTCACTACTCAGTGCGAAATTGCCAGAGATTTTTAACTGAGTATAATATGTTTGACACATAGGCTTCCTTAAATCACTCCAATATTTGTATTTAAAGTTAGTGGCTAATTTTAAAGTTACACCCCTCAATGTGCAAAGCACTGGCCCATCACCTCATAGGCTTACGAAGCTTTTTTTTTTTTTTTTATAATTTGCTTACGCTAAAGGGATTTTTCCTGTTGTTACAGTACCCTTATAGTGCGTAGCACAGCGTAAGCATTTGTGTTTAACAGCAAGCAGCACCTGGCACTATCGTATTTCATTGCATGCTTTTCGGTGCTAGTTACTATTAGAAAGAATAGAGAGATAGGAAAGAAGTGTTTGGGTGCAGTTGTAGTGTTTTTCCCACGGGTGGTGTCTAAGATGCTTTGGGAGATTACGATTTCATGTATTCGATATAAAGTAATGGACTTGGCCGGGATTCGAACGCACGACCTTCCATTCAGTAAGCGAATACACTACTACTGCACCTGTTGCCACCAGCTTCACGCATTTATTTTTTTCTGTGACAAAACAAACAAACATGAGTTACATGATATACCTTCCAACAGACAGCTGTGAACGTTGTTCACACTGGTCTAAGACACTCTCTTATCAGAAATTATTTTTAGAATGAACGAGTACGAGAACAATCGTCAGAAGGAGGGAACTAAAGACAATGAATCGAAAGGATAAAAATGTTTTTTTTTGTTTTTAAGAATCACAATTTTCCTTGTGGAAAAAAGACTTACATTTCCGACGGACCTTTTTTCATAAATCATGTCTGATGGTAAAAAAAAGCCTTAAAAACCACCTCTGTCCACATTCTGAATAATGGCGAAATTCCATTCAAATTAATTTCTAAAAGTCACTGGCGGCGAGCTTTTTAGATTTCGTTTTCTCTTTGGCAACAACTTCCGCAGAACTAGGTGCGCCAGTTGCTCAGGAGATAATTATGTATTCACATTAAAATAATGAGGCTGCTGTACATTTTTGGGTTCATCTTTTGGAGGATGGTTCGTGATTTGTTGGTGTTGAATTATAATTTTGAGATATTTTAACTTTTGGGACACATTTGTTCAGTTGTTACAAACGACGACGGTGAAGTCCTTGGAATAGGCTACATTTTTAATCAACCTGGGTACAGCATTATCATTGAGCGGTTTTCTAAGGACGATTAATTTATTTTTACGATTCCTGTGAAACACAACTTAATGAATTATTGCTAATGTTTTTAAGCGGTTGTTACTTTTTTGTGTAAGAATCAGAGTGTATCTGTAAATTAAATTACTTTGCAAACATTCTATGAATTATGACTTTTCCACGGGCGTTGTTGCGTTTAGCTGTGCGTTGAAATAGTAGTTTTGGTAGTTATATCTGTATTAAAATTCAAATTGGGACAGAAATCAAAAAGAAGATCGTTCTGTCTCCAAAGGTTGATACATACGAGTATAATTAAATTATGAGCCAATTAGGGAGGAAATTAAAGTTGGTATTACAAATTTAACAGTAAACAATAATCTAAAGTTACTTTACAAAATAGCATGGTGCTATTATTATCATTTACGTACGCTTTTTATAATTTAATTTTTAACGCGCTCGTAGTTATGTAGTATAGACTTTAGTACCCAAATATAATGAAGTCCGAACCACCCTTTTAAAAAAAATATTTCAAAAAATGTTAAACAAAAAATTGATACCAATTTTAATTGACAAACCCAGTTCTTATAATTTCGAATAAATTTAAAAATTGTGTATATTCCTTTTCACTTTTTTAGTGAAGTTAATCCATCCAGTTTGCAAATTGGCAGAAGAAGAAATAATTCTTTTGAAAAGTTGAAACTGTTCCCTCTTTGCAAAGTTTGTTTAACCAAATACAAATTTGCAAAGTGACAAGTATGGTTTTGCTAAGCGGAAAGTTTTGTCGGTTTCCAAAGATTTCTTCTATTTCGTTTTACCAATCAAATAAGCATTGCACTTTATATTTAAAATTGTTTAAATGAAATAAAATACAAAATATTTTTTGAAATAAAAGTTCTTTACGCACGCTTGACTTGGGGAGTAAGCTGGTGAATGCGTCACGGAAGTGTAGACAAACGTACACTTCCGGCAATACGGAAGTGTATACAAAAGTACACTTCCGGCAAAACGGAAGTGTAGACAAACGTACACTTCCGGGAAAACGGAAGTTGAGAGGGAAATATAAGATGGAATATAAGATGGAATAAAGTCATTGTGTCCATGAATCGCAGTTCATTAGTTGGATATATAGAGCGTCACCGTCATCATCAGATTTTCAGGTCGGACGGGAAAATATCAAAGTTTGAGCTAGGGAGCTGA
Source organism: Portevinia maculata (assembly GCA_949715645.1). Classification (NCBI taxonomy): domain Eukaryota; kingdom Metazoa; phylum Arthropoda; class Insecta; order Diptera; family Syrphidae; genus Portevinia; species Portevinia maculata. The sequence continues at coordinate 46,022,774 of OX454528.1, read as the reverse complement.
AATTTATAATATAGACTCTCCAGGGGCCCATGATGCTCATGTGTAAATATTTTCAAAATTCGCCTACTGACACGCCCACAATTTAAATTAATGCCACGCTGACGAGCCTACATGTTTACACATCAACTATACCGTGAGTGCAGCGTGGCTCACACTTTTTTATATAAAAGACTTATGATTTACGGTCGAGTAGGCTCTGAAGAATTAGGAGAAAACTATTATAGGTTGCCACTGGGACTTCGATATTAATTTCGCGTCCGAAGATGGACAACTCTTGGTAAAATGTCTATACAAGATAAATAAGAACTACAAATGAATAATGACCGAAATGCACAAGACATGGAACAACAATCGATGCAGTTATCTTTCTAATGTTCATTCAAAAACATATGTACTCGTATCTTATTTCTCATACCATAAGCCTATTGTCTCGGTCTTACAATCAATCAGTAATTACTGATGTATCCGATAACGAAAATAATGAATCAAAATAAATAAACTATTCAATAAAAAATCTATTCAAAAATATTAACTTTGATTTCATTATTTATTTATATATATTGATATATATATACATACATGTAGATGGAGCGAAAGAAGTTTTACTTCAGTCGTGTGGTCTTAAGCACACTAATTTTTTTTTGGTTATCTACTTAACCCTACTTTTTTTTGAAACAAACTTAAACTACATATAACTACTTATAGACTACTTACAAAACTATAACAGCCACATTTTTGTTTACTTACAAAACTAGAAAAGCATGATATTTTTTGTTCACTTTGACTGTCTCTGCTTAATACTAGCCCAAAACCTATTTAAGCCGGTCAAGACACAATTATTCAGCTTTCAAACTTTCAATGACTGAATTAAGTAGGTAAGCTAATTGTTTACCCACTAAAATTGAGTTTCCTGTTTTTGCCTTCAAGTCGACCCCGATCTTACACAGTCCTACTAAAGCGAAGGCGCCCTGCTCCAAATCGTGCGACGAAGTCCCGATCATAAAAGAACTGCCTATCCACAGCTCTGCGACCAACGTGGTAGATTAACGGCACAGCCTATCTATCCATTACAAACCCCTGACCGAACTGTCTTCCAATTCAGGATTCAGATAAAGGCTTGCATTCACCTTATACATTGCTGAAAAGCAGCCCCACAGCCTTGACTCTCTCCTGAGGATTATAATAAAGCGATCGTCGTTCCAAATGGCGTCCTCTGAAGCAATGCCTACTATCGGAAGTACCTCTCTGTTCTCTGTCGTTCTCTGAAACTTAAGTCGCGGGAGATCGTTTTGATCCTTCTTCCTAAAGATCTTATTAATTTATGGAAACATGCTGGGATTGTTCGCATTTACTGCCCGGATTCTATTGTTCCAATACATATTAATGGACAACCTATAGTTCTTCTTAATTAGTTGGTTAATGTTTTTGATCGAAGACTTCAGTGTACTAATCTCCGGATCTCGTATGTCCGTCGGTAGTAGCGTTTTAGTTAGTCAGCAGACCACTTTCTTGTATGTGTAGTGCGTTAATGGTCGTGTTACGGTACAAGGTTCTTTTCCGTTCTTTGTATTGTGGGATTGTCCTTTTCATAGTTCGTTGAATCGTCTCGTAAAATTGTTGGAAGTATTCGACGATCTCAACGTTATACAAGTAACTCTCACTGGGTGAAACGATATTATTTGAGCGCGGTTTTCTTGACAGGGTGTTGGTGAAGTGTGGGCAAAATATCTGTCTGTAGTTGTAGGAATGCACCGGTTCATACTCCTCCAGTTCCACTAGCTCGTTCGGAAGCTGTATTACGGTCACTGTCGTATTCGATCGTTAGGGAACAATTTCTAGGTGTACAGTGTTATTAACTGTCAGTCGCGCGTCTATATGCAATAGATCCAGATAGGCACCGCTTCTTGGAAATGACGGCCTATCTGTGGCCAGCAGGTCAATCCGATATTCAACGCTTTATTATGCAGTAGGTGTCCTTTTGGCTTTTGTATATGATTTTCCCAATCTTGTTCTTTGGCATTTAAATCGCCGGCCATGATATAAAAGTTTTCCTCCGAGTGCAATCTTAAGCATTTGAAAAGATTATCTAGCTCTGTTTTAAACTCTGTGGGTTGAGGTGCTTCAGGTGCGTACACCACGATTATATACATCCGCTTCATCTGTTGAAGAGGGGATCTGCACACTTCCCTACTATAAACTACCTTATGACTAATGCCTTTTGCTATAAAGATTGCGATGCCTCCTCTTTGCGTCAAGTTGGGCCGGTAGTTTTTGTGCGTCAATTTGTGCTTTTGAGTTAGCTTTGTTTCGCTTGCCATAAACATATCTGGACTTAAGTCTTTCAACAATGGGAAAAGATTAGCTCCTCGTTCTGTCCTTATCAGTGAATTTACATTCAAATCGAGGATCCTAAAGGGTCTCTCCGGCAGCGCGCCCGTTATGATCTAATATGCATTGCGCTCGGCAGAACAGAGTAGAGATAGTCCACCCCAGTTCCCTGCTCTCGGATCTTACTCTGATGACCTGTGAACTGGACTCGGGTGGCCAGCAACACTGTTTGCTCTTGGGGGAAAGCTGTACAAGAAAAAACGGTAGCTTTCGCATCTCCCGTCTGGCCCTTACTCTGGTGAAAGGCTCTACCTCTATAAAATCGAGCCACTTTGCGGAGTTAATCTAAGAGCGCCTTTGGGTTCGTTTTTGAACAACCGCGTGCCGTTGCCAGTCCCATCTATAGAGTTGAGGTAGATAATATACGTGGTATCACAATGGCCCTAAATTGGTCTAAGTGTGTCGGCTTCTGCCGACAGCCACCTAAACCGAACCTAACCTATTCGGTTGTTGTGCCTTTTAGCAACCGTGTAATTATTTCATGCCGTTCGACTGTGAAACAGTGGATGGCATGTCTATCTTCACTTAGTCTCTTAATCATTAAATTATTGCCTACTTACATAAGTGTATGGTATCCTTCAGCTTATAGTTATTGATGGGTGACACCTTTTTTATATTTTGTTTTCTAAGCTTCAATACAGGATATCGACCATTTCTAAATGCAGCACTTTTAAGGGGTTAATACAACCAATAAGGATCCGAATTTAGTATATTCGAATCGCAATTTTTGATCAAACAAATTTGAAATCATATCGAAGCTTTTTATTTTGTTGGTTCTTTAAGTCTAAGGCATAAAATACCCAATTAGCGCATTTTTTCCCATTTTATAAAAAATATGTTAGGATCGGTTACTTTTAGTCAAAATATGATTAACAAAATTGCATATTTCTCGATTGTATTGTCTTGCACACGGCACAAAAGATCTTTTTAGGTCGAAGTGCCCCATATTTAATCGCCTTGGCGAGCCAGAACTTTAAAAAAAAAAATTGTCTTGCATGCTTCTTTTCGACAGCCTCAGTTTTTTAGAGTCTATTGAAGACATAGACTCTACATAGGTAGGTAGGTAGGTAGGTGTGGCGGTTTGATAAGACAAACCCAATTAGCACTGAGTGCCGTTTTGTTACCACAAACTCACGTAAACCTGGGTATTATCGATTGGTGGGGGAGGCTAAATCCAACCTGCGGAGTTCAGGAAAGTTATCAGTTCCTTGATACTTTTCTCGGAGACTTCCTCAAGTGTATTGAAGAAAGGGCTTCCCAATGTAAGTAGTATGGTCCTAGCTAAAGCCGGACAGGTACATAAAAAGTGAATTAGGGTTTCTTTTTCAGTTGTCACTTTGCAACTGCGGCAGTGTGTATTGTATGGGATGCCCAGCTTGGCCGCATGGTCACCTATAGGCCAGTGTCCCGTGAAGATCGCTGTAAGTCTTGCGATGTCTTTTCGGGTTCTACCTAGAAGGTCGGTTGTTTTTTCCCTTTTTGTAGTTTGGCCACGTTTTTCTGGATATAACGCATGCAGTCAGCCTGCTCCATCTGAGGTTGGCTTTCTTAAGGTATTCTGCGGTGATGTTTGCCTTAACTGCTCCGAGCGGAATGTGGTTTAGTTCTGCCAGAGAGCAGTGGAGAGCTGAGCCTTGCCTGGCCAGTTCGTCGGCATGTTCGTTTCCATAAACGTTACTGTGCCCTGGAACCCAGATCAGGGTAACCTTGAACTTATCAAGCAGGGCCAGCTCATTACGGCATTCTAGTACTAACTTAGAGGATATAGTGACCGAAGCGATCGCTTTAATGGCAGCCTGGCTGTCAATAAGTATGGCGATCCTTTGCCTCGGTGTTATATTTGAGTGAAGTTTGATCTGGCGACAGGCTTCACGGATAGCCAGTAGCTCCGCCTGGAAGACGCTTGCAGTATCCGGAAGTCTGTATGATTTTGCGATGTTTAAGGATTCCGAAAAAACTCCCGCACCCACGCCGCAGTCCATTTTTGAACCGTCGGTGTAGATTGTTTGATCGAAATCCCTTGTCACTTCTCCATTTTGCCATTCCGATCTAGTAGGGATTTGAACGACGAAATGTTTTGTAAAAGACATTCTGGGAATGATGTAGTCTGTTGAAGGCGGAACTAGTTTTCTAGGTAGAGAGTCTAGAATACTACTGTGGCCGTAGGGTTTTGCAGTTCAGCAGCCAGACTCTCTGAGTCTGATCGCGCTGTGTGCTGTGATGTTTGTTATATGTAGATCAAGAGGTAAAAGATGCAGTAAGACTGTGAGTCCGTCTGACGGTGTTGACCGTAGACTCTACATACTCACATATGTTTCACTTTGCGCTTTGTAAAACACGATGACAAACACGATACATTTTTAGTTGGTGAGATACTTAGACTCTTTACTTATGGTCTACAAATTTGCAAATTACAAAGTAGTCGGCATTTTTGGTTAAACACTTCACACATTTATTTTGCAGGAAAGTTTATTTGAAAAGTTGCAAAGTTCAAAGTGAAAAGTTTTTGGTGAAATAGGGCCTAGGGCCATTGTAGATTTTTGGTACGTCGCAGTCGTCATTTATGAAGGTAATATTGATAGACTGCATCCGAATAAAATTGTCATTGAGTTACCAAATTGGGGATGTTGTTTGGTATTTAGATATGGCAATTTGACATAACCTTTTTAGATTTACTTTTTATACGTTTTAACTTTTTTCGAAATGTTTATTTTTTCTATTTCCTAGTTAAACCCAAAATGAAGTTTTAACTTTTAACACCAAACTTACATGTCTCTCCAAAAGGCTCGGAATATGTTCAGATGATTTTCTTTCTCCATCCATTGAACGATAAAATGCTGTCAAATTAGTTCCAAGGCGAATAGTAACTTCAAATCGAGTTTTTCCGGTTCGAGCTGTGATTAAAAAAAAAACAAAACAATATATTGACATACAGGTAATAAGTATACAAGCTGCCCCGACCGGCTTCGCTCGGGGTCTTTATTAATAAAAACAAAAAACCTAAATTATACATTTTCTAAAAGTCACTTTTTTTCAACATTTAATATTTAATTATTATTTCTTCTCAATAGTGGTGACATAAATATTTGAGGTGATGTACCTTTGGGGTAGCTAAGCTCCTGTTTCAGTGAGAAGAAGGTTTTGTCATCTAAAGATCCCTTACCGCTGGTGTGGAAAATCAGTGTTAGAATCAGCCACATTATTTAAATCAATCTTCTTAAATATTAAAATTATGCCATTTATAGATACAATAGAAGTGTAGAGTCTGCTACTTATGTAGGTACTGTTTGACAAAGATGATCATATTTGGTGGTAATCGTAAAATTAAGCGTAATGGGTTTGGATATGTAGTTATAAATTAAACTCCGCCAGTGAAGCTTGCAAGCAATTGGCGCTTAACTGACCTACTGGTATCAAGCTTGTATAAAGGAGGAGGGTTAGGAGGGAGAGTAAACCCCGTTAATTAATCCCAAATATTATTGCTAAGAAAGAGCTTCGGATACCAAGCGACCTCCGACTTCAAGAAAGCCACCATATACGTGTCGACCGCGGGCGATCTATTATCCCCAATACTCGTGGGAATCAAAATTGATCCAACAAATAGAAAAGAGAGTAATGCCTCTAAAAATGCTACAGCAACCAGGGATGTTTTAGAACACCCTCTCGATGCACATCTGCTACTTGGGCGGAACCATTTTTTATCGAAATAGGAAACTTGAAGAGAACTTGTTTCATTCTAGTGACTCTACCTCGGAAACTACTACAATAAGCAATAGCACAGCGGCAAAGGCTATCAGGGCAAACAGTAGCAGCACCACCCAAAACCGCTTCAGGGCTAACTGGCCACAGAGCGAAATATGGCAAGAGTGCAACGAGGACAGAAAATCAAAATTCCAAAAGGTAGACACGGCCGTCTCTCTTAGCAGGGCGCCGTACGACGAAGGCGCGACAACAAGCCTCATTTAATACGAAAACCTGAGTACGCAGGCAACTAATGTGAAATGGGTGCCTCAGACAACTCTCTCTATTGGTTCAATCCAATAACCATGGGCAACAAATGGTACGATCTTTGGATTAAAAAGTTAAACCAGAGAGCTTATTTTTACCAAAGGCAATTTCAGACCAAGGGCGGCTCCTTCTATCGCGGAAGATATAAAATGCTCTCTCATTCCACTACAAGAACTTGCCAAGTACTGCGAAGATCAGCAGGTACATCTTGTCATCGGTTGCGACGCCACCACACACAATCAGTCGAGATACCAACAAAAGAGGTGAGTCACTTTTAGAATATCTATTTAGTAAAAACCTCGTTACTCTTAATAAGGCGGATAAACCCACATTTGGGAACTCTTTAAGAGAAGAAGCTTTAGACCTTACTCTCTCATCTGCAGTTATTGATAATATTACAGGGGGTGGAATGTGTCCGATGAGGCATCTTTATCGGTTCATATACGCATAAGATTCAAATCAGGGTGCAACTCCGAATACGCGCCAGTCCGTTATGACACCAGACTAACTGTTTGGGGAACCTATCGCGAAAGCTTAGCGGTCAAATCTGACAACTGATGCATATGCTGCACAATGTCAGCTTAATGACATTTTTCTCTCCTCCTTGCAATATAAAGCACACTGTGGTCAAAAGATGCGTATCATAGTGGAACGATAACCTAGATGCTATCCGGAGGAGAGTTAGAAAGCTTTATAACAAAGACAAACGCACTGACGCATAGGAACAATACGAATCCCTGGTGACCATATACAACCAAGAGTTGCGAAAATCTAAAAGGGCCTCCCGGCTTGAAAACTGCGATAAGTTGAAAAACTGCCCGTAGTGGTACGCCTCCAAAACGCACCTTCAAAGGATCAATCAAACTGCATGGGGTTGTTGATCAAACCAGATGGTACAATCACACGCGAACGATAAAAAATACAGAAAACGTTGCTTCAGGCTCAATTCCCAGGGTCCTTTACTATGAACATAATCAAATGACCATATAGCAGATGCAAAGAGATCGCACTATGCACCTTTGTGGACATAGAGGGTGCTTTTGACAACACTGGATATGATTTCATATTAAAAGTTTACATCACAGAATTATAGACAAACCCACTATAATGGATGAAAGCGATGCTTGAAAGTCGGAAAATAACTGCTTCATCAGGAGTAGTGCTATCACCCATCCTGTGGTAATTGCTCATTGACGATCTGCTCCCTAGATTGAGCAATTTAAGCTTAATACAATTTTATACGCTGATGACAAAGTCATCATTATAAGGGGCAAAGATGCAAAAGAGGTATGCAAAACGCCATTTAGACGGTCCTAACTGGTGCAACAGGGAAAAAATATCCATCAATCCCAGAAAGGCTATCATAGTTGCTTTTTCTAAAAGAGGATGGGTGGCAATGGTGCAGTAGTAGTGGATTCGCTTACTGAATGGAATTTCGTGCGTTCGAATCCCGGCCAAGTCCATTACTTTATATCGAATACATGAAATCGTAATCTTCCTAAGCAACCCATGGAGAAAACCCCTACAAATGCAAACAAACACTTCTTTCCTATCTCTCTATTCTTTCTAATAGTATGTAGCACAGAGCGCATGCAATAAAATACGATATTGCCAGGTGCTGCTTGCTGTTAAACACAAATGCTTACGCTGTGTTCTTAGCGCTATAAGGGTAGGTACTGTAACAACAACAAAAAAACCTTTAGCGTAAGCAAATTATAAAAAAAAAATAGGGACGGGCTACAGTCCGCTTGGGCGAACTGTTGGATACCCTATTCTTATTTCTATCCCTCATAAGTGGGCGTGAGAAAAGTCTAAGTATGGTTGAATTGTTAAGAACGTTCTACATATTCTGTTATATAACATTTAAAGGATTTTATAAATAAAATTGTTTTATTTAATTGTGGGCGTGTCAGTAGGCGGATTTAAAAAAAATTAACACATGAGCATAAGGGGCACCTAGAGAGTATACATTATAAATTTCAGCTCCCTAGCTCAAACTTTGGATTTTCAAAAAAATTGTTTTATTTATTTGTGGGCGTGTCAGTGGGCGGATTTTGAAATTTTTTTATCCCGAGCAGTTTTAGGAGTCATAGATCATATATAAAAAATTTCAGCTTTCTAGCTCAAAATTCGATTTTTTCCAAAATTTTGTTTTTTTGAGTTTCCTAGAGAGTATATGGTTAAAATTTCAGCTCTCTAGGTCCAGTTTAAATGCCTAATTTTTGCCGACGGACGGACGGACGGACGGACATGGCTAGATCGACATTACTATCGATGCTGATCATAAATATAGTAACTTTTAGGGGTCTACGGGCAATATTAAGGTATGTTACAAACTATGCGTCAAAATTAATATACCCTTAGAATATGGTATAAAAACACATTTAAACCTATGTCAAATTTCAATTAACGACACGAGCATTGAGTATTCCAAAAAGTCAAATATCTTGGATTTATCTTAGACAGAAGTCTAAAGTTGGAACTCTCACATAAACAATAAAATTACAAAGCGACCAAAGCTGCATGGGCCTGCCGCCGCATGTATAGCAGAATCTGGGGTATCTCTCCAAAGATCACCCAGTAGATCTATACAACGATGATCAGACCCATTATAACATTATGATTCTAAAGCATGGTGAACTATTGACCCTGTTCGTTGAACTTCGGATCTTGACATGAACTGCGCGGTCACAGAATACATTCAGAAGACCTTAAACTTTAATAAAGGGTTTCTTAACAGAGATCCCGAATAGAGAGGCATGGGCAATAACCCACAAAATAGCCAAAACCGTAGACGGACGGCTCTAAAATGGAAAGGGCTGTGGTAGATATATATGGACCGAATTTCAACATGGCAAGCCTTATGGAAGAAAGCCCCAGCGTATTACAAGCAGTCCTTCACTCGATTCAAGACTGCGCCAGCCACATTTTTACATCTGATATTAAAGGCGCCAACATCCATATATTATCGGATATTCCAGGTATAAATGCCCTTAGCTGCACTTAACACTGTTTTACTACCCTTCAAAAACTCAGCTTAAGGAACAAAACCAAACTATGATGGTGCCGTGACAAAAGGCCAAGTGACATAAGGCCAATTTGAGTAGGTGCGAGGTTGAGGTAGGTGCTTGTTATCTAATTTGTAAGCAAATAGTTGAAAATAGCACCAATGGAAAGTAAAATTATGAAAAAATAAATATGACCCCAAATTTTTTTTCAAAACGGATACCAGTTTTGTTATTGTAAACATGGAAAACCATAATTGATCTTATGTCTCTGAAGAAAGCGACACCAGGCCAAATACTACAATTTGGCGGCATTAGACTATATTTTTGACATATCTTGTTGCGACAGCACTATTTTACTTCCAAGCGACTTCAATCTACCACAATTGGATGAATACCTTCTGCAGATGATTCTTAATTCATTCCATCCATTGACTCTATCTAACAAGACCTCGCTTTACTTGACAACATTTAATCTTTTGACTTACTTTAAGCTGTATAACCGCAGCAATCGATTTCTCGATCATGAGTTTTCCTATTACTCTGTTTTTACTGTGGTTCTTGAAGCGCACTAACATAGATACAAATTATCCACATATGGATGTATAATATATAGACTTAGTTGCATATTTGTACGAAAATAGTAATTTGTATGTCCAGTCGCAATCATTTCACTTTCGGAAATCAAATTTTCAGCGGCTTTCTGATTATTTTAACCCTGGAAAGATAATCTGCGTCAAATTGACTCATCCGAAAACAAAATATAGCTCTCTCTCTCTTTAAATATTCCGCATAATACATTGCGCGTTCTTAACATCCCAGTCAGTGCGAGTATCTATCGGTTTTTTTTTTTTTTTTTTTTTTTTTTTTTATTAAAAAGGAATTCCAAATCCTAGAGCACTCAGACTCGGTAACGGTCCATTGTACTACCAGGCAGAAATCCTCCTTTTGGTGTAGAGGCATGTGAATGGGTGGCGTATGTTGTTGTTCCCCATGAGGATTGAACCTGCACCGCACGGGTAACAAGCCAACACACTAACCTCTACACCGTCGCCACCCATCTATCGGTTAGTGGACGTGTAGTTGAGGAAGGTGTCACATATTTTGATTTATAAAAAACAATTAACAATAAGTTGTGATACAATTTGACAATAAAATAATATAAAAGAAAATTAAATCTCTTTATACCCTATTCTAGGGGTATATTAATTTTGACGCATAGTTTGTAACATAGCTTAATATTGCCCGTAGACCCCTAAAAGTTACTATATTTATGATCAGCATCGATAGTAATGTCGATCTAGCCATGTCCGTCCGTCCGTCCGTCCGTCCGTCCGTCGGCAAAAATTAGGCATTTAAACTGGACCTAGAGAGCTGAAATTTTAACCATATACTCTCTAGGGTCCCGAAATAATCAAGTTTACGAATTTTTGAAATCCGCCCACAGACACGCCCACAAACTCAAAAAAACAAAATTTTGGAAAAAATCGAATTTTGAGCTAGAAAGCTGAAATTTTTTATATATGATCTATGACTCCTAAAACTGCTCGGGATATAAAATTTTCAAAATCCGCCCACTGCCACGCCCACAAAAAAATAAAACAATTTTATTGAAAAACCAAAATTTGAGCTAGGGAGCTGAAATTTTTAATATATACTCTCTAGGGGCCCTTTAAGCTCATGTATAAATATTTTCAAAATCCGCCCACTGACACGCCCACAAATAAATAAAACAATTTTTTTGAAAATCCAAAGTTTGAGCTAGGGAGCTGAAATTTATAATATATACTCTCTATGGGCCCTTTATGCTCATGTGTAAATATTTTCAAAATTCGCCCACGCCCACAATTATTATTATTTTTTTTTTTTAAAAATTCAAAGTGAGCTAGGGAGCTGAAAATTATAATATATACTCTCTAGGGGCCCTTTATGCTCACGTGTTAATTTTTTTTAAATCCGCCTACTGACACGCCCACAATTAAATAAAACAATTTTATTGAAACACCCAAGTTTGAGCTAGGGAGCGTTTTTTTGATAAAATCCTTTAAATGTTATATAACAAAATATGTAGAGCGTTCTTAACAATTCAACCATACTTAGACTTTTGTCACGCCCACTTATGAGGGATAGGAAGAAGAATAGGGTATCCAACAGTTCGCCCAAGCGGACTGTAGCCCGTCCCTATGTTTATACCCTATTCTAGGGGTATATTAATTTTGACGCATAGTTTGTAACATACCTTAATATTGCCCGTAGACCCCTAAAAGTTACTATATTTATGATCAGCATCGATAGTAATGTCGATCTAGCCATGACCGTCCGTCCGTCGGCAAAAATTAGGCCTTTAAACTGGACCTAGAGAGCTGAAATTTTAACCATATACTCTCTAGGGTCCCGAAATAATCAAGTTTACGAATTTTTGAAATCCGCCCACAGACACGCCCACAAACTCAAAAAAACAAAATTTTGGAAAAAATCGAATTTTGAGCTAGGAAGCTGAAATTTTTTATATATGATCTATGACTCCTAAAACTGCTCGGGATATAAAATTTTCAAAATCGGCCCACTGCCACGCCCACAAAAAAATAAAACAATTTTATTGAAAAACCAAAATTTGAACTAGGGAGCTGAAATTTTTAATATATACTCTCTAGGGGCCCTTTAAGCTCATGTATAAATATTTTCAAAATCCGCCCACTGACACGCCCACAAATAAATAAAACAATTTTTTTGAAAATCCAAAGTTTGAGCTAGGGAGCTGAAATTTATAATATATACTCTCTAGGGGCCCTTTAAGCTCATGTATAAATATTTTCAAAATCCGCCAACTGACACGCCCACAAATAAATAAAACATTTTTTTTGAAAATCCAAAGTTTGAGCTATTGAGCTGAAATTTATAATATATACTCTCTAGGGGCCCTTTATGCTCATGTGTTAATTTTTTTTTTAAATCCGCCTACTGACACGCCCACAATTAAATAAAACAATTTTATTGAAACACCCAAGTTTGAGCTAGGGAGCGTTTTTTTTTGATAAAATCCTTTAAATGTTGTATAACAAAATATGTAGAGCGTTCTTAACAATTTAACCATACTTAGACTTTTGTCACGCCCACTTATGAGGGATAGGAATAAGAATAGGGTATCCAACAGTTCGCCCAAGCGGACTGTAGCCCGTCCCTATGTTTTTATTATAAACTTCACTCAACAGAAAAACGCCACTGGAGACATAAAACAACAAAAATCAAATGCATATACAGGGTGGCTGATGAAAATCGCTACCAAAAAAAAATTTTATAAATTTTTTTCTATTTATTGAATCTGGTTAATTTTTTTTTATTTTGCAGATTGATTTTTAGATTTAACGAATATGGGTAACTGGGACACTGAAACAAGAATTTGGATTGCCCGCCGCTATCACGCACTGGAGTCCGTAGTTTCGGTTCAAAGAGAGTATAGGCGCACGTTTGGCGGCAATCCTCCGAGCAGATGGACCATAATGAGACTTGTTACCAATTTTGCCGAACATTTTACAGTCGAAATAAGACCTTACCATCGAAACCCTTCAGTTCGGACGGAGGAAACAATCGCTGCTGTAGCTGCTGCCATACAAAACAATCCAAGTGTTTCGACAAGAAGCTTATCTGCTCAAATGGATATAAGCAGAGAGTCATTGCAGTCAAATATGCACAATGATTTGGACTTATTCCGATATAAAATTCAAATGGCCAACAAACTGAATGCAGCAGACATGCCGATTCGCTTGGACTTGCCGGCATGTTATGACAGAATTGAGACGAAAATTTCCCAATAAGCTGATATCCAGAAACTCCACATTCCGTTGGCCCAAAGGTCGCCTGACCTTACTGCACCTGACTTTTTCTTGTGGGGTTATTGCAAACAGGAAGTCTATAAAGCAAAACCAAAAAAATTTAATGAACTAAAGCAATCCATTCGAGAAACAATTGCGGCTATTCCTGTCTCAACTCTCCAAGCAGTAGTGAACAACTTTTTGGTAAGATTTCATTTACTTTTTTTAGATTATAATAGCTTAGAAAATATAGCTGTTTAAAGTTTATGCGTCAATTTGACGCATGATTATATTTAGTGTATCGCAAAATATGATTATCTTTCCAGGGTTAAAAACTTTAATTTAAAACTTACCGTTTTATCTAATACTAGTAATGAAGTAGGTTCTTTTTATACCCTATTCTAATGGTATATTAATTTTGGCGCATAGTTTATAACATACCTTAATATTGCCCGTAGACCCCTAAAAGTTACTATATTTATGAACAGCATCGATAGTAATGTCGATCTAGTCATGTGTAAATATTTTCAAAATCCGCCTACTGACACGCCCACAATTAAATTTTTGAGCTAGAGAGCTGAAATTTATAATATATACTCTCTAGAGGCCATTTATGCTCATGCGTAAATATTTTCAAAATCCGCCTACTGACACGCCCACAATTAAATTTTTTATTTTTTTTGAAAATCCAAACTTTGAGCTAGGGAGCTGAAATTTATAATATATACTCTCTAGGGGCCCTTAATGCTCATGCGTATTTTTTTTTTAAATCCGCCTACTGACACGCCCACAGTGAAATAAAACAATTTAATTGAAAAACCCAAGTTTGAGCTAGGGAGCGTTTTTTTAGATAAAATCCTTTAAATGTTATATAACAAAATATGTAGAGCGTTCTTAACTTATGAGGGATAGGAATAAGAATAGGGTATCCAACAGTTCTTAACCAACGACCATACCACGTCGAGTTAATCGGTTCTCGTCAGATCACCGTAATTAAACGACGTTGGGCGCGGTTAGTACGTAGATGGGGGACCGCTTGAGAACAACCGCGTGTCGTTGGCCAGTCCCATCTACAGAGTTGAGGTAGATAAAAAAATACGTGGTATCACAATGGAAATAAATTGGTCTAAGTGTGTCGGCTTCTGCCGACAGCCACATAAACCTATCCAACAGTTCGCACAAGCGGACTGTAGCCCGTCCCTATGTTTATTCTTTGATCGATAACTGCATGATAAAAGTGATTCCTGTCAAATTATCTAGAAATGTTTATAATATCATCCCTGGTATAGTAAAGAGCTCAAATCGATAAGAAATGGATGCAATATGGTGTGGAAGAACTATTTTAAAAGCCTCAGCTATCAGTCCTTAAACTTTATTCAACGTTATTCAATGAATTATAAAATGACCCTAAACTTTTTTGGGGACTTGTCAATTCAAAGAAATAAGAAATAAGAAATAATTATATCACTTTGCTGTAATGAAATAGAGCCATATTTCAACATATGGCCTTTTTCACTTTCCATTGGTGTTATTTTTAACAATTTGCCCTTGCACCTACTCCAAATCAAACAGGGAGCCCAACGAGGCTAGTTACAGGGGGCAGCATGAACCGCGATGGTACTGCATTCATTGTTCTTTAGAATTTAAGTGCTGCCATTGCTCCCTACCTTAAATATCTGTTTGAATTGCACATTATCACTTCAAAATTCCTTTACTTTTGAAAAAATACCTTTACCTGTGTTGGAAAAAGGTGAACGTGGTGATGTCACGAACTATAGGCCTATTTCAAAACGTTCCTGTATTCCAAAACTTTTTGAGCAAATTGTCTGCAAATTGTGAATTGTTATGAACAGCATGGATTTATGAGAAACAAATCCACTGTCCCAAATCATCTATGATTCATGGATTCATAATCTAATGCCTTAAAAAATGGGAAGGAAGTGGACTGAATATATACTGACTTCTCTAAGAGTTTGGACAAGCTATCTCATGAAATATTCGAATTTTAAAAGCGGTTTATTCCTGAACGCTACTAAATATCAACATATTACATTCTCTAGAAATAATAACCTTTCAATATTCATTGTCTTAACATATTCTAAGTCATGTTGATAGTTTTAAGCATCTTGAGGTTTCTGTGGACCCCAAACGGGATTTTACAAAGCATATCAATTTCATTGTTAATAAATCTTTGTTGCTTGGCTTCGTAAAAAGTGGTGCAAAGAATTTGACGACCCCTACGTTTCTTTGTCATTGTATAATCGTTTCGTTTGTCCAAATCTAGAATATGCTTCACAAGTTTGTAGACCGTTCTACAACATTCATTCAAATCGAGGCCATTCAACGTAAACTTAATCGATTTGCCCTTAGAGGACTTACATGGGATGATCCATTTAACCTTCCGTCTTACAATCAACGTATAACGCTTCTTCAAATGATACCCCATTTTCAACGAAGGCTTAAAAGCAATATCATTTTTTTACATCAGCTTTTGTCCGGTCATATGGAGGAGACTACTCTTCACATTCTTTGTTCATGCCCTGCAAAACATACAATTTGGCAAAAATTAATATTTTTCTCCTAGCTGTGACAAAGCTACACATATATGCTGATACCTATGTTTGCATGTACACATTTTTATGGCGTAAACAAATATTTATTTTTAAATAATCGAATTTTGCACCCAATAGATACAAGCTTTTTGAGCAAATTCTGTGTACAGCCACCAACTAGGCCAATAATTTGCATAAATTACATTAACACAAATTAAATTTCACTATTTTATTAATTATTTGGTTGTTCGTGGTGGTTTAAGCTATAGAGCGTGCTTAAACATTTGTGCCGCTGCTGGTGATGGCGATTTCGAAATTTGTGGTAGAAACCGTGCATGCATTGATTTTTCCTTCTCTGGTCCCTTCATTAGGCAGGACACTTAAAAACAAAAGGCAGGAATTTTGTTTTGTTGGACAACAAGTCTACGAACAAATAAAAATCACATTTAAAAACAAAAGCGGGGGTTGGCGTTTATAATTATTCAACATTAATTGAGGATGCCAATTAATGACGTAACTGTTATGTGAATGCTTTTGAGGGACGCGCTAAAACATTTATTGCATAGATGGCAACATATTTAAACATTACCAAGAAAGATATTGGAAACAAATTTAGCATAATTAAGTAGCAATGGATTAGTTTACCATTTTATCAGTCATAGCTATCAGTTTAAATAAATCAAGACTCATTAGTCATTACAAATACAATTAGCATAGTTTGCAATAATACATATCCAGATGCATAAAGGTACACAACACATTTAAATTCTCACTCGAAATTCAGCCAAAGCCTAGAGCTCGCAGTAAATTTTCGACGTGAGATGTAACCAAAAGAAATACGCATTTGTGTTATGTTGTTTTCATAGTGTGTAAGATGCTTAACGAACTTTATTTGATTTCCATTGGGCTTTTCAGATTTTGCTCTCAGATCTCAGATTGGGCACGACACTCAATGAAACATAAAATAATATTTTTTTTTTGTAATTATGTGTTTTGACTTGACAGCTAATTTGTTTTTTTCTAATAATTGGAAGCCAGAAACAAATATTTTGTTTATTTTTTTCCCCAGCATAAAAAACACAAATATTTTATTTGTCAATAGATCTATTTTCCACACAGCAATCAAACACATATATCATTATTAAGTACTTTTATTTTAAACAGACGCAAGCAAAAATGCAAAAACAAGAAAACAAAATTTTCGTTTTCACAGAAGCAAGCAAGCACAAATAGTTTGATTTTAGAATTCAACAGAAGCGGGCAAAATCCGAACATTTTCTTTTCCACAGAAAAAGAAACACAGCTACATATACATACATATTATATTGTTAGATTATTTTATTTTAAACAGAAGCAAGTTAGAACACAAATATAAGTTTCTTCTCCACAGAAGCATAAAAACGAAGAAATTAAAACGGCAATCTGAAGACCAGTGCTGGTTTGTCGCAGGTAAATCAACCACAGCTGCAATATATAAGGATCAAAATGACAAAACATCATGATTCCTTGAAGGCGTAGGATATTTGTAACAGTCCTTGATTATCAGCTTGAAGGAAAAGTGACGAACCCCAAAGTGCATCAGGTATTCTTTGCTGACGATGGATCTATTATTAGCGAGGATCAAACGTCCCTGCAAATGAACACTTGATGTGTGGGTGAAAGTTTTGGAGCGGAATGGGTATGGTATTAGTTTGAAAAATAACAGAATACTTGTGAACTCTGTTCTCTGATCCACTCCGACCTATTATAGACATTTATATGAAAGGAGGAGTGATTCCCAAGTGCGAAAAGTTCAAAAATCTGGGATCTATGATCAATAGCGAAGCAAGCTGTGATGACGACATTAAGCATCGCATAAGTGTAGAGGTGATCAAGTTGCGGGAAAACTCAGCCATCTTCTATGATCGAAAAATACCCCCTAAGCTGAGAGGAAGGTTCTACACCGCATTTGTGCGCCCGGCGGATACATACAGCTCAAAATTTTTGATAAGGATTGATCAAATAAGAATTTCCAAGAACCGAGGAAGCCTTCACGTCGAAGAACCTATCTCAAAGAAAAGGGAGCGCGACCGGCTCAGTTGGCACTGTTCAAAGGAGACATTCTATGAACCCTGTCAATACAAGCGCGAAAGAGAGGCAGATTTAAAAACTTCTGGATCACACAAATGCAGCATCACCACCATTTCATTGGCCGGAGGGACTAAGTGATTCAAAATCGGGAGGCTCGCCGTTATTTTCTGAGGGAGGCAGTTAAGTGGGAGTGCTATGATCAATATAATACCGATCATATTATGTCAGAAACGGCCCCACAAAGTCTGCATGGCATACAACTTTGTACGGGCGAATTGTTAAGAAGTTTACATATTTTGGCATTATTGTTTTTTACGCCTTCCGAAAGTATCCTTTATATTGGAAAAAGAAAGTTTTCTGGTCCAAAGGGCTCCCAAAAAGTGGGTTTGGAAAACAAATTTCTATAGACACTTTGTTGAGAAAGTCTGCACAAATTGACTTTGTTGATATGCAATAATGCCTAACGTCGTATAGGCCTTGTATATAGACTCTATAGTACTCTCACTTCGTGTATACGACGATACGCCACCAAACGACGTAAGTTCGTCATTAAAAAAAGCTATAAAAAGGTTCTACAAAATGCTAGTTTATATTTGAATATGCATATTTGAATTTACTTTTGTTGTCTTCCATTGTCTTCCATTCTCGTGACAGGGAATATGACGATTAAGATGAAAACACAGATCAGATACTTATATTTATACGTAGTGGAGGTGCTCGAAGCATGGCAGACGGAAAGGTAGGGGAAGTGTGGGTGGGTAGATAGATGTAATATTATTTGTTGGCTTTGATGGAACTTTGGGGTAGGTTATGGCATATTGCAAGGAGGCCGTAGCATTCATCAAAGAAAAGGGCCATTCATTCAAATTCGGTATCAAAGCGATCAAAGACTTAAAAAATCGAAAAGCAGTTCGGCCGGACAAGATATCATCTGAGTGCGGGTTTGTCGCAGTTAAATTAACCACAGATGCAATCCAATGTATAAGGATCATGATGGAAAAACATCGTGATTCTTTGAATGATTTGCATATGGTGTTGGTTGATTTTGGAAAGTCCTGTAATAGACAACCCAGGGATCTGTTATGGGTAGCGCTAAGACAACGAGGAGTTCCGGAAATCTGCGTACGGATGGTCATGGACATGTATACATGTATGAGGGAGTAAAGACAAGAGTAATATGTATCGTTGGAGTCACCGAGGATTTCGCAATCAAAGAGGTGTACACCAGCGAAGCGTGTTAAGTGCAATCATATTGCCCTTGTTTATCTGCTTGAAGGAAAAGTAAAGGACCCTAATTGTATCAGTTATTCTTTGCTTCAAACGTCCCTGAAACGAGCAAAATATTAATTGTTTCGCTGGCCTCACCTGGATGTTTAAATTGCATAGATGTGATTTCCCCCCTTAGTACCTATACGTTTACGACAAACGCTCTTTGAAGGGCGCTGTAGTGATTTTCTAAGCTGGTCCCTGCATGGTCAGATGTACTCCCCCGCCTATTTCTGGCATTTCTATTCTGTCAGAGGGAACTCCCATGTTTTGTTCTTCATTCAACGTGCTATTAGGCTTCGAGCTAATTCATCTGCAAAGTCTTTAGGAACGGCAGACGTTCGCCCAGCTCCAATTGTCTTAAGAAGTGTTTTTTGGCATTTTAAAAATAAATAAATAATAAAATTTGAATAAAATATTGATCGTATAGGTAGAAATCTATTAACCCATAAGTGGTGGCGCAGCATGGCGCAATACTGACACAAAGTAACATGTCATTTCTTTATAAATTAGATTAGAATATTTCTGAATCAATTACAAAAGAAATGATACAAATCGGAACATTTTTCGACAAGATATAGCCAAAATAGTAACCGTCTAAAAAGCGATAAACTCATAATTTCTTATTTGAGGAAAAAGACTGAAATCAGATTTTATTAAATTTTTCATTTCAAAACTTTTCGTCCCTTCCATCATTCCCCTCTCATCATACATGCTACTTGCCGAGGCGACGATGCGATGTTAACCCCACCAGCATTTTGGGCGCCTTAAGACAATATATTCAACATTTCAGCTTTCTAGCTCACAAATTTGTTCTTTTGAAATTGTGGACGTGTCACTGGGCGGATTTTAAAAATTCTTAAACATTATTATTTCGGGCCCCTAGAGAGTATATGGTTTAAAGTTCAGCTTTCTAGCTTCAGTGTAAAGGCCTTAATTTTTGCCGACGGGTGGACGGACGGGAGGACGGACATAGTAGATACACATTACTGTCGATGCTGACCACGAATATATTACGAAAAACTGCAAAACGGCAGGTGACCTGCCTCAATATTAATGTAGGTCATCAATTCGCTAATAGATAAATATACCTATCCAACACTATTTCTTTGAATAACGGCTGATACAACACAAATTGAATATTTCCGAATCAAATTCTGAAGAAATGATATAAATCGGTACATTGGACGAGATACAGCGAAAATAGCAAATAAAGTCTAAAAATCCATAAATTCATAATTAATTATTTGATGGAAAATACCGAAATTAGCTTTTATTCAATTTTTCCTTTCAAACATACATACTTTCATCATATTACATTCAACTCGCAGAGGACAAAGCCAGATTTCTAATTTTTCCATCATCTCCCTCTAATCCTACATACTATTTGCCGAAGCGACGCAACAATACAAATCATCAAAAGTATTCGGCTGTTTCGCAGAAAAATAAATACTTACATATATATTATCAGAATGATTCGATAAAGAGAGACAGCAAAATTTAAGACACAAACCTTCAAACGCCACCATTTTTGTTGCCAACTCTGTCAAGCTCGACGTTTTCAAATTCGTGTTGATAAGACTACTATAAAGTCTATATACAAGTTCACAGCGTCTACAGCGTGCACAGAATCAGTAGATCATCACGGTGTCGCACGAAACTTAGCCTAAGGAGTTCCCCTCTCGTTCTGAATATGGTTTCAATGAACTTTGGGTTGAAATCCGAGATGAAGTAGTTAAGATTATTTAAGTTCAAATCCATTTGCCTGTAATAGTTTATTTGGAGTGAAGATTGGTCTTCTTCGATAAACATTTCTCTTGATTTCAGATCTAACTCGTTTAAAAACTGGTTCAAGGTATTTTTCCATTCATCAAGACGACATGGGTTTAAGTCTAACTGCAGGTTATGGCTTTGGGCTAAGGAACTCTACTTCTACTTTACTTAACGGAGTCCCGACCCTTGAAGGCCTAAGCAGCCTTCCTTCCTCTGCGATCCCGCGCACTCTGCTTCTAGTTCTCCAGACCAATATAGGCGACGTATTTTGGCTTTTTGGACTACATCCACATCTTGGTACAGCTCATAGAGTTCGCGGTTGTGTTTTCTCCTCCATTCGCCCTCCTCGCACACAGAACCAAATATCCGACAGAGTATTTTTCTTTCAAAGGAACCCAGTATTAGCTCCCCTTTTCTACTTATCGTCCAGCACTCGGCGCCATAATGCAGGACTGGATAGAGTTCGATAGAGCATGTATTTTGTTCTTCGAGTGAGGAGTTTTGAACCCATTTGTTTCGCTAAACCGCAGTAGCAACGGTTTCCCAAAGTCATTCTCCGCCGGATCTCCACTAATGTGTTATTCGTGGAATTGGTGTTTACTCCTAGGTAGATGAACTTCTTAACTACCTCGAAGTTATTGCTATCAACAGTAACGTTTTGTCCTAGGCGGTGGACAGATGTTTGATGTTTGTTGATAGCATGTACTTGATCTTGTCCTCATTTACTTCAAGACCAAAGAATTTCGCCTGTTCTTTAATCGCCGTGAAAGCCTCTAATACGGCACGCTGGGAATGCCGGATGATGTCGATATCGTCCGCATACCCCAGTAGCTGGACGGATCTGTTGAAGATAGTGCCTTCCGTGTTAACACCTGCCCTTCGCACTATTTTCTATTGAATAAGATTGAAGATAGCGTATCTCCTTGCCGAAATCCGGTACAAGTTTGGTTGGAATAATTCGGAAGAGCTGCTTCCAAACTGCACATTACACCGCATGTTTTCAAGTGTCACGCGACACAACTGGATCAGTTTTGCCGGGATTCCGAATTTGGCCATCGCCACGTAGAGCTGCTGACGATGAATGCTATCATATGCGGCTTTAAAATCAAATAAAAGAACTCCATTCCTTTAAAAAAAAGACTTCTGTATTAATTGCATGTTGATCGATTTTTTTCGGTAGCCGGGTATCGGACGTCTGAGATAGTATTTTGAGAATGTAGTCAAAGCGAAGCTTGACATAGAACATTATGGAGGTTGCAGTGCTTTGGAAAAGTTGCAGTACTATGCAAAACGGTAAAGATCAGAATTATTACTCATACATGATCTCCATGTTGAGTGGATAGATGTTTTAGGAATAATACGCTTATGGACAAGAGGAATTTGCATGTTCAAATTAACAATCTCGTTCTATTCACCATTAACACAGCTTGCATGTATCTGCAAAACCTCTTTTAAACGCCATGACCTTTAAATTCCAGATCCGACAATATTGTTCCAGTCTATAAATCATTTTTTGGAGATTGACCGGCGAATCCGCCAGCTGAGCTACATAATCACCATATAAAAGGAGTTGTATTCTTATCCCATTCCAGAGAATACCAATAAGCCATTTGACCAAATAATCAAGAAACTAAATTTCAATAAGGGACTTACTGTACAATAGGGTGGAGCGAAATTTTTTTTAAAATCTTTAAAGCCTATATGCGGAGAAGTTGAATTTGGGAACCCAAAAGATGTGTGAAAAATTTGAATAATTTATGATGTCATCTTAAGGTTCCTGTATGACGTCAAAGTTTTCATTTTTTGTCTACATAATTTAACTAGCTGAACCGTGATTTCCGCGCTTGGTGCCCTTATGGATATAATTTGAAAAAATAGCTTTCTTAACGGACATGTACGTCATTATAAGAAAGCACTGTCAAAATTTGAGTTCTTTGGGTCCAGCGGTTTGGTCTGTGCGTCATCGTCAGTCAGTCATGGAACTTTTTTGTATGCAAATTTGAGAAAAATAAATAAATAAAAAATTTGGTTATCTTTGTATTATATTTATTTAACTTTTGTAACAAAAATATTGAAATTACACTAAAATAACATTAAACTTAATATAATGGATGAAATTATCATTATATTTTGAGTCTAACGCTGAATTTAAAAAAACCTGCTGCTGTATTTACAAATTTATACTACTCGTATTTACAGACAATAGGCCCTGATTTAATTGTTTTCTATTTTCATTCGTTTTTTGTGAGTGCCTGTTATTTTGTCATTTGATTGTGAAAATGCCAAAAACGCGTAGTGGAACCGAGTGTGAAGTTTTTGGAGCCCCTTCCGAGCTTCAGAGCAATGTTCTTCAAACTTATTGTGATGTAATGAAAGCGTTTATGTTTATTAGAATTTCATTGAAAGACAAAAGAAAAGGATATGATCCAAGTGTCTCCAAAGTTTGCTCAAAATTATTAGTGGATTTAAAAAGTGTGTGGCTAAAATCATCACTCCCTGTTGTGTCAGATCAGCAGATATTGCATAAAATTAAATGGTATAACGAAAAATACAAAGCTAAAAAAAAAACATAGAATCAAAGCGAAGCTCATTTATTATAAAACTAAATTTATTTAAATCGAATAGCAATCAACTTTTTGACATATCAATTTGCAAATGTAAATGTTGTTAATGCGTAAATTCCATCGTATCGTCTGTGTTCCTTGTATTCGGAACTTTCTATGATACTAGACCATATTTTTAACATATCTTGTTGTGACAGCACTGTCCGTTAGTACTGTGGTTCTGGAATCCCACTTTAGTATAACTAACATAGATAATAATCATCCACCGTTGGATGTATTTATTGAATTAGACGCACATTTGTACGAAAATAGTAATTCGTATGATCGTTGGCAATCTTTTGACTTTCGGAAAGCAAATTTTCAAAGGCTTTCTGATGAAATTTCCAGCTTTAATTTTAATCTTACTGCGTTTTCTAACATTGAAGATGCAGTAGTTTTCTTTTATTCTTTGATGGATAACTGCTTGAAAAATGTGATTACTGTGAAATCCTCTAGGAAGCTGAAAACGTCCCATTCAGATCTTGAGCTCTATCTTACACTATTCAACGAATTCAAATCTTTATCCTGCAACTTATATATTGACTATATAAGTAAAATGGAATGCTCTTTAAAAGTGGACTCCAAACTTTTCTTTGGATTTGTCAATTCTAAGAAAAAAACCGATGGTTATCCATCGAAGCTTACTTACAATAGTTGTACAACTGCTGATTCGCTAGATGCAAGCAATATGTTTGCAGATCATTTCAGTAAGTCGTTTAGGGAGACCCCTCTTCACATAGATGATCAATATTTTAGTTATGTAACTGGCTGTTCCCAAATAAGCTTTAACAGATTCGATTTTGAAACAATTTTAAAATGTGTTTCTTCTCTGAAGAATGACTATTCATCAGGTCCTGATGGCATTGCCCCGATAGTTCTTAAAAAATGTAGTCATGCAATTGCCCCACATCTTAAGTATCTGTTTGAATTGTCCATTAATATTGGTAAATTCCCTAAGCTATGGAACCTGTATTTAAAAAAGGCAAACGTGGTGATATCACTAATTATAGGCCTATTTCAAAGCTTTCGTGTATCCCTAAGCTTTTTGAACAAATTCTTTGTGAAAAGTTAATATTTCTTAATTGTTAATATAATATAATTTGTAGTGAACAGTATGGATTTGTAAAACAACAGATTCACTGTCACTAATCTGTTAAGTTTCTTGCATGATTCTTCTAATGCCTTAGAGAATAAGGACGAAATGGATCCCATGAATTAATTGAATATAAGCTCAGGGCTTTTGGTTTCCCACCATCTTTCATAAAATGGGTTAATTCATACCTTAGATCAAGGGCTTGCCAAGTCAAATTTAGAGGATCACTATCTGTATCTTTCACAGCTCAGTCTGGAGTTCCCCAAGGAAGTCACCTCGGACCGATTCTATTTATACTAGCCATCAATGATGTTAAGGCATGTATAAATCACAGTAAAATCCTGATCTACGCGGATGATATGAAAATATATAAATCTATCACTAGTCAGCAAGTCGAAATTTTACTTCAATCTGACATTAACAGCTTCGCCAATTGGTGTGTGAAAAACGGCTTATCCTTAAACTCTACTAAATGTCAACATATGACATTCTCTAGGAAGAATATCCCTTCCACCTTTCAATATTCTTTGTCTCAACATATTCTTTGTAAAGTTGACAACTTTAAGGATCTTGTGGTTTATTTCGATCCCAAACTGGTTTTTGCTAAGCATATCAATTTTATTGTTAATAAATCTAATTCCACGCTGGGCTTCGTAAAAAGGTGGGCCAAAGAATTTAATGACCCTGTTGGAATTTGAATTACGGATCAGGAGCTCAAAGCACCAAAAAGAAATAAAAGATGCGACTCGTTTGGAAGTTGGAAATAGAGTGTCTAGAACTCTACCCATCATTTCCTACGCTACCCATTCTATCGCCTAGATCGACACCAGTACCAGGTCAAGTACGCATTCTACTTTCATAACCTGACACACTTTGTTTATTTAAACAACATGTGCAGCATTATGTCGCTCATGGTCACGACATAATTGCACTCCGATGGGTCAGTATTGCATTGTTTGCAATATGATCCGCATCGTGTTGCGTTTCATTAGTTGACATAGTTCGATTGCCGTTCGCTTGGTTGGGACAATAATAGATGACACATGCGGAACATTTGGTCATAATCGAACTATGGCATGTGTCTATAGTGGTTCCTGGGAATTGTGTGTGGTCTGTATCTTCAGGGCACAACACTCCTCCCCCCTATAAATACGAAAGGCGTACGAGGCTAAGAGTGAGATCTTTCGGCTTTAGGTAGGCATGAGGATGATGAGTAAAGAATCCGGTACTTATTCATTATTTATTTATCTCGTTTTGAAAGTGAATATTTTTGTTTTTTTTTTCTCTTTTTTTTTTACATAAATTTACATAATTTTACATATTCTTAGGCTATTACAACTTTATTTAATCATTTTTCTCTTTTTTTTTAAAAAAATTTTTTTGTTTACATAATGAATTTTTCTATATTTACATTTATTTGTTTAGTAATACGTTTTATACATTTTATACATTTATAAAGCGGCTGCTTCCGCATTTTCTATTGCGTTTTCTGTTAACATATTTTTGTTTTTTGTACATTTAATTTTGATATATTTTTTAAACGTTACATACAAGGCTACGATTATACAGACCACGAAAATTGTGGAAATTGAAATATAGGCATGCTGATGACTTACATTGAATAACATTTCGTTTTTCTTAATTAAATTCTTAATGTTTATACTATAACTATCTAAATCCAGTTTTTCTATATGGGTAGTATGGGGTGAAATTTGGGATAAATTGGTTGGGATTATTATGCCTTCAGGAATTGTTGACTCTTTTAAAAAGTATGAAATGGGAGTTTTATCATAAATGGTATTTGAGGCCTGGAGATAAACTTCGTTTGTTATGGCTTTACAAAATGGGTTTTCGGAGATTCTCCGCATAAAACTCTAACGCTTGTTGGCTTTGGCATGACATACAGCCATGAATTTTTACTCATAAGGTTAAACCAAACTTCTTGTTGAAGTGCAAATATTTTCGTTTCGCAAGTTGCATGATTTTCCCTTCCAGATATAATCTGTATTATACAATTGTTAGTATTATGATTATGAACCACAAAGTTCTTTTCGCATATGAAATTATTGGAGTCTGTTTTTGTGCATTTGTTTAGATCCTCGCTGTTCAAAAATATGTATCGCCTATGATTTTCGTTTATGGCTGCGAATTCGCTGTATATTGAGACATAGCTATATGAGTTGTTTTTGTATTTAGATGGTAGTGGTGTTAGTTTAACCAAATCGAACTCTTCGTCTATCAATGGAATGCTTACTTCCAACATAAGATTCTGGTCAACATAAATTGGTGTGGTTGTTGTAATTTTATTTTTGATTGGCAGATTCATTCGGGATATTTTGATTGGGAATCTAATACTGTGTGGGAGATCTAGCTGGATTTGTTTTAATGTTGAAATGAAAACTTCCGAATTAAGAAATCTACTGTCTAGTTTATTTACCTTTGCTCCCTGTAAGATATCAAGTAGTTCTGATTGCTTTAAGAGGATATTTGCAGAACACGTGGATGCTAAAGTGGCTATTTCATCGAAACTATGTAACACTTTCTCAAAATTAGTGAGGTTTGCGAGTTTGAGAGTGTTTTGCCTAATTTCGTTGGTAACAGAGTTAAAATTATTATTTATGTGTTGCGCAGTCTCATTCATTGCGTCTACCACGTTGGTCATTATTGTCATTTGGTTTTCTGTTATATGGTAAAGATTATCTTGGTTTTCGGATAGTTCTTTCAACGCGTTATCAATTTTCACTGGGTCTTCTGAATATATCGTTCCAAACAAGAATTTCTCCGCCATTCCTATGCTGTTGAATAAACCGTTATTAACTATTGTTGCGCTTCTTTTTGAAATTTTGTTTTTCACCAATATTCTATCTAGAATTCGGTTGTTATTTTCAATCTCCTTGAAAGAATTTCTAAAACTTTGTAATGTTATCTTGCAATGGTCTAATGGATACTGTTTAATACTCAGGATACACAGCTCGGAAAGAGTATTTAAGTTTTGTTCGAGAGTTTTTGTGTTTGCTTTGATCCCTTTGTTACTAATGTCAAAAATAAATGTCCATTTCGTAAGAGATTTCTGAAGAACTCCGACGTGCTCCAGGTATATTCCAGTTCTGTTCAGTGGCTGTACCACTACTCCTGCTATGCTTGACTTAATGTGGATGGCAAATAGAATGGTTGTGATGACTTTGCTGGAAATAGGGAGAAAGGAGGATGTGTTTTAGTTACGCATTCTGCATGCATGGGCTGAGATGTATGTGTTTTAAGTGTCTGTGTGTGTTTAATCTCTTTGGTTAAAGTGTTTGATTAGGTTATTGTTTACGACTTTCTCTTTTCGGCCTATTTTTATTTTGAAATTTTCTGGAGACAATATTTCAGTTACTTCGTATGGTCCTTCGAAAATTGGAGAAAGCTTTTTATTCGATCGGTTCTTGATTTCCAACAATACTTTGTCGCCGACGTTATAACTGGTTTGTTTTGAATTTTGATCGTAGTACTCCTTGGACTTCTCTTTAGCCTTAATTTGGTTATTGCGAATAAGCTCATATCCGACTTGCATTTTCGACTTCATTTCGGAGACATAGTCGTCGTAATTGTATGTTGGTTGTACGCTTCTGTTCAAAGTGGAAGGAATTGGTGCTTTAAAACCAAAAAGGCCTTCGAATGGGCTGTAGTTGTAGAATGTGGGGTTGTATTGTAACAAAATATTGCATAGTCTATATAGATGTCCCAATTTGATTGGTCTGTACTTGCATAGTTCCTTAGGTAGTCACCTAGTGTTCTATGTGACCTTTCAAGTGCACCATTTGACTACGGATGGTACGGACTACTTTGGATCTTTTTGATCTTTAGGGTTTTGCATATATTTTTGAATAAATCACTTGTAAAATTTGTACCTTGGTCTGTGAGTATTGTTTGAGGAATACCATAAGTGCAAATAATTCTCTTTACTAAAGCCTCTGCTACAGTTCGGGCTTCTTGATTTTCTATGGGGACTGCTTGAACGAATTTACTAAGATCATCTGGGAAAGTAAGTATGTATTTATTACCGCTTTCGGTAATGGGGAGTGGCCCTACTATATCGAGAGCTATCCTTTCGAATGGGGTTTTAGCCGTTGTAGTTATGACCATGGGGATTTTACTACATGTATACTTTTTGTTCTTTTGACACAATTCGCAAGACCTGATATACTTCTTTATATCTATGTACATATTTTTCCACTTGTATGCCTTTCGGATACGCTTTAGTGTACGCTTGACTCCTTGGTGACCTCCTAAGAGTGTGTCGTGAAATTCGTACATTACTTGTCTGATTTTATCGGGGTCAGAGATCTCTACTACGATGTCTTGGTTCGTATGTGCGGGGATTGGATTTTGCTTATTTTGACTACGCGTAACTACTTTAATTTCAGTGGTACCCAATCGTGATAACGCGTCTGCGTTTGTATTTAGATGCCCAGCCTTATGGGTGACTGTAAAATCGTACTCTTTTAGTTTGATGCGCCAGCGCATTATTCTTGAAGAGGGATCTTTCAAGTTGAACATCCATACCAGCGGCTTATGGTCGGTAATGACTTCAAAATGGCGTCCAAACACGTACGGTCGAAAGTGTGTAACTGCCCATACTACTGCCATCGCTTCTTTCTCGATTGTAGAATAGTTTTTCTCAGCTTTATTTAATATTCTACTGGCAAAAGCTATTGGTAGATCGTTGCCTGCTGAATCTCTTTGCGACAGGACTGCGCCTATGGCGTCGTTACTTGCGTCGGAGGTAATGTAAAAAGTGTTTGAAAAATTTGGGTAAATGAGTATAGGTGGTGCTGTTATGGATTTCTTTAATTTTCTAAAGGCTTCGTCGCAGAAAGCATCCCATTTAAAGGGGACGTCTTTGCGTAGCAGTTTATTGAGAGGATTTGCTATTTGAGAGTAGTTCTTAATAAACTTTCGGTAATAACCGGATAATCCTAAAATCGATTTCACTTGCTTTTGCGTTTTCGGAGCTTCGATATTGGTAATCGCTACAATCTTATCAGGATCTGGCTTAACACCGTCTGAGGTAATGACGTGTCCCAGGTACATTACTTCTGTTTGGAGGAATTTGCATTTGGATAATTTGATTTTAAGGTTGTATTTGTCTAAGGCTTTCATGATTTCAATTAATTTCTTGTTATGATCTTGAAGGTTTTTCCCATAGATCACTATGTCATCAAGGTAAACTAAACACATTATCCCCTGCAATCCAGAGAGAACTACGTTCATAAGCCTCTGAAATGTAGGTGGAGCATTTCGTAAACCAAAGGGCATTCTGTTAAATTCAAAATGACAATATGCTGTACTGAATGCGGTTTTTTCTTTATCCTTCTCAGTGATCTCAATTTGATGGAAACCGTTTGCTAGATCTAGTGTGGTGAAATACTTCGAGTCTCCTAATTGCCCTAGTATGTCGTCAATATTGGGGATTGGATATGCGTCTGGAATAGTAGCTTCATTCAATCTGCGGTAGTCTATTACGACTCTCCATTTTTGATGAACTACGAGGAGTGGCGCATTCCAGGGGCTGGTGCTTGGTCTAATCACTTCGTCCTGCAGCATTTGATTGACTTGGGTTTTTATTTCTTGCTTATGAATTTCTACTAAGCGGTATGGTCGTATATTCGCCGGAATTGCGTTTTCTGTCGTCGTAATAGAATGTGTTATACCTGAAGTAGAAGATAATTTGTCGCCCTCAATGAAAAACAAATGATTGAAATTCCTGCAAATATCTTTTATCGACTGTTTTTCTTCTTGGTTGAGATGATTTAGATTTAATTCTTTTTCTAACTTTTCTAATCTTTCTTCCACGATTTGGTTAGTTAGTGGTGAATGTAGGTTGTGTATGGAATAATAGTTCATGTTTTCGGGTTTGAGTTTTAAGTTCTCTATACGGACGTCTTCATTATTGGTGTTTAAGATTGATACGAACACGAAGCCATTTTTGGGTGACGTGATCATTGAAGCTGAATACACCCGAGGAGCTATTTCCTGAGAAAAATATATTTGTTCCATGTTTTCTTTTATAGGTCCATATTTTACCCATTTCTCTGTTCTCGCAGGTATGATTAAGGGCTTGCATTCGTTGCTGAAATCGCATGAATATTGGCGGTTTTTGTAATGGTATCTAAATATGTTGTCCTTATAGTCAACTATCGCATTGATTTTTTTAAAGAAGTCTTCGCCTATGATTCCATCTTGGGATATAGGGAAGTTTTGCGGTACGATTTGAAAGATATGTCTGAGCTTTTGTCCTGGTGTAATTTCTACCTTGAGTTGAATAGTACCTAGAGTTGACGTTGATGTGTGTCCTATGCCAGTCAGTTCAATTATATTATCTAACTGCACCTCGGCATTTGGATCTAACGTATCTAGTTTTATCAGGCTTAAACTTGCGCCTGTATCGAGGAGCATTATATTGACCTTAGCTTTCGATTCCAGGAACTTGATTTTGATTTCGCTTTTAAATGTAGATTCTCTGTTAAGAGATGCGATGTTGGCGATAGATTTTGCTGAATTGGGTTTATTTTCTGTATTCCCAGTTAGGAAACGGTGTAGGTTTTCGATTTGAATTTGGCTTCGATTTTGACGGTGGTTTAGATTCAGTGCTATGTTACGGTTCCTTACACCATTTTGTGTTTTAATGGAATTTGGGTTTGGCTTGCTACAGCCATGATTTTGGTCATGATCGACATATACATCACCTTGATTTAAGAGTTTGTGCGTAGGCTTAATGCCTTGATTTTGGATTTGGGATTGTATATTTCGATTTTGAAGTTGGTTTGGTTTTGTATATGCATTCCCCTTGGTTTTAAGAATTTTGTTTACCCTGGTATGCTTTTGAGAATTAATCTCTCGATTCGGATTTTAAGTTAGAATTTGCGTTTGAGGTTGCCTTAATCGATTTGGAGTTAGAGTTTGGATTCGAGGATGATCTTCTCGATTTGCAGTTTGAATTTGGATTCGAGGGTTATTTTCTCGATTTGGAGTTTGAATTTGGATTCGAGGATGATCTTCTCGATTTGGAGTTTGAATTTGGATTCGAGGATGATCTTCTCGATTTGGAGTTTGGATTTGAATTCGAGGATGATCTTTGAATTTTGAATTTGGGCTTTGGTGCCCTGAGTTGGTAGTTTTGTAGATTTAGTAGTAGATTTTGAGGTTTCGTGTTGGTTTAGGACCAGAGTTTGAAGTTTAGAGTTCAGTGGAGGTGGATTTTGGGTTACTACGTTCAAGCACGGAAATTTATTTCTTTCACCTGACTCCGCGTGCGGGACGGGCCAGGTCGCTCGGAGTTTCCCTGAGTGAAATTATCTCCAACTTTCCTGCTGTAATTAAATGCTCTTTTACGGCACTCATCTATGGAATGACCTGGGTTTTTGCAGTATCTACAGACAAGGTCATTACGCAAAGTGTTGATTTTAGGATTATTTGCAAAGGGGTTATGGTTGCTAGAGGATCTGTTTGCTGTGACCGCTTGCCCGTGGTGGGGGGGGTGGTCTGTGATTAGAGAAATTGTAGTCGCTATAGGGTCTAGAGTAAGCATTTTTCACACTTCGACATTCATTGGTGTTGTGGGTTTTCATTTTGCAATTACTGCAATACCTATTTGGCTTGTTTGTGTTCATATGCATGGAGGCGAGGAGTTTTTCCTCTTCCATTGCGATATCTACAGCCTCGTCGAGTTCTTTACAGCGTGCGCTTTTGACAAGGAGTTTTAATTGAGGTATCAAACCGTTGCAGAAACTGTTCAACACCATGGCACTGTTTAGGGATCGTATAGCCGCATTAGCGGATTCTTCACGGGTATTAGCATTGGCATTGTTTAACTCGTCGCACAATGCGTTAGCCCTTTCCGTGTAGGAAGCAACACTCTCATTGTAACCCTGTTTGAATTGGAAAATCTCCGTCTGAATTACCTGTATCGATCGACAATTGCTAAAATTTTTGATTAACGCTTCTTTTAGCTCGAGCCAGGTATTATAATCGTTATATTTTAATATAACGTTATAGGCTCTCCCGGTTAATCTTGACTTCACTATGTCGACGAGTTCGGCTTGGTCAGGCTCAGCGGTAGCCTTCCTGGATTGGATACCGACCAATTGTAAAAACCTGTCGAGAGATTTCGCGTCCCCATCAAACTCCGGGATGAGTTTGATGGCCTGGCCTGGGTTGAAATTGTAAGCCATTTGTAGATGATGATTTAGAGGTGGTGTGGTTGGAGAATTTTTGAAATATGGCGGTAGACTTACGCCTGGTTTCTTGAGACTAGAGGATTGGTCTGCTAGAGCAGCGAAGGAGTTGGTAACGACCGAAATATCAGAGCCGTCTTCGGATTCGACGTAGATGGATTTCTCTTTGCGCGGGAGGGGAGGTGGATGTCCTACCGGCATGGGGTTCTGGGTTGGAAGGCGAGTTAGTTCGCGACACTTTTCTATTACGCAGAGAGATATTCAAATTAAAGCCGGACATAAACTAGTTTTTCCCATGACGTGCCAGAAGATAGAATACAGAAAACAGTGTATAACTTAGGATAGGATTGGAAGGTGGATAAGCATGTGTATAGTTCAATAATATGTATAATATAAACAGCTTTTTCTTATTCTACGAATTGGAAAAATCTAAATAACATAAAACTAACAAAATTGAAAAGCTTACTGTAGTTTACGATGTTGCCGCTGCTGGTGCTCCTGATTTTGATGCTCCTGATGTTGGTTGAGATGCTTCTGATGCTGGTTGAGATGCTCCTGATGCTGTTCGTTCTTTTTTTTTTACACTTATCTATGAATGTTTGTATATTTTTTTTTCACTGTTTTGCTGTTTTCCACTGTTTTTTTCGGATTTTGTATTTCACACTCACGGAAAAGGGAAAACAGCAAGATTTTGTTCGCTTATCACATTTTTGTCACGTGTAACACAATTGATAGAAAGATCACTTTCGGGTCTCTAGGCAGATGCTTTATCCTAGAGAATCCCACCGCTGCCACCAATTGTTGGAATTTGAATTACGGATCAGGAGCTCAAAGCACCAAAAAGAAATAAAAGACGCGACTCGTTTGGAAGTTGGAAATAGAGTGTCTAGAACTCTACACATCATTTCCTACGCTACCCATTCTATCGCCTAGATCGTCACCATTACCAGGTCAAGTACGCATTCTACTTTCATAACCTGACACACTTTGTTTATTTAAACAACATGTGCAGCATTATGTCGCTCATGGTCACGACATAATTGCACTCCGATGGGTTAGTATTGCATTGTTTGCAATATGATCCGCATCGTGCTGCGTTTCATTACTTGACATAGTTCGATTGCCGTTCGCTTGGTTGTGACAATAATAGATGACACATGCGGAACATTTGGTCATAATCGAACTATGTCATGTGTCTATAGTGGTTCCTGGGAATTGTGTGTGGTCTGTATCTTCAGGGCACAACAACCCTTACGTTTCTATGTCATTGTACAATTGTTTTGTCCGTCCGATTCTAGAGTATACCTCACAAGTTTGGACACCGTTCTACAACATTCATTCAAATCGAATAGAGTCCATTCAACGTAAATTTATTCGATTTGCACTTAGAGGACTCGCATGGGATGATCCATTTAACCTTCCTCCTTACAGTCAACGCATCAAGCTTCTTCAAATGTTACCCCTTTCTCAACGAAGGCTTACTAGCGATATCATTTTCTTACAGCAGCTTATATCCGGTCAAATAGATGCACCTGACTTGCTGTCGTCTATTGGCTTTAATTTTCGTGGTGGTGCCCATAATTTACGCAGTGTTGAATTATTGTTTACCCCCCATCATAGAACGAATTATGGGAGGCATGAGCCTATTAGTCGCATGAGTAGAATCTATAATCTAAATGATCATGTGATTGACTTGCATGTTAGTAAAACTAAGCTAAAAAATATTTTGCGTAATAATGCCTTAATGTTTTAAGTTATTTGCATGATTTGTGTCTGTGTTAGTATTTTATAGGTACATAATTATTGTGTTCTTAATTGTTATGTCCTTACTAACACCTGCACTAAATGAGAGCCTGTGGGAACACTTTTAGTGCCGGCTAATTTCTGCTCGTGATAGTTGCTTGCTTTAAGCACTCCACGAACCAGAGCTGATAGTGTAATTTAAAGATTTTTTAATTTGTACTTGTATCACAAAAGTACCACATGCAGAACGCAGTTTCTTACTTGACCAAAGACAATTTAGGAATATGGCGATTGGTAATGTTGACTCTGATTCAACGAAACAGATTGAAAAAAGAAACGATCGCAAGATTCAGGAGGATCTAAAATGAAAAAAGCACGAAGATGCGAAACAATCAGAAAGACACAAAAAAAACGTCCAAGTCTCTGAAGAAAGTGAGGATGGCAGTGCTATTTCGAGTGATGACGAGAACGACATCCAAATTTTGTACAGCATAAGTCCATTGACTCAAAAATCACAAGC
The DNA here is from genome assembly GCA_949715645.1 of Portevinia maculata. NCBI lineage: Eukaryota > Metazoa > Arthropoda > Insecta > Diptera > Syrphidae > Portevinia > Portevinia maculata. The sequence continues at coordinate 45,987,725 of OX454528.1, read as the reverse complement.
TAGAAGAAAGTTGACAAATCTAGCTTCAGCTTGTGAAAGAAGAGGAGTGTCCGATAGGTCAGCGTCAATCCTGTTAAGTTCTGTTCTACAAGATATTGGCATCGTTTCCAAGCTAGATTCGTCAAAAATAATTGACAGAAGCAAAATAAGACGAGAAAGAAAAAAATTACGTCAAAATCTTCAATGTCAAAGTGACAACGTAACCGGGCTATACTTTGATGGAAGAAAAGACAAAACCATGGTTCTGGAAACAAGTGGCTTAAAATCATATCGAAAGATTTTAATCAAAGAACATGTTGTACTTGTTTCTGAGCCAGGAGGACAATATCTTGGACATGACGCTCCAACTTGTGGAAATGTCAAAACAATATCATCCAGCATAGTTGACTTCATAAAAAACATCCTTTGTATTGACATGCAAAAAATTTAAATTAATTTTCTAATACAGTCATTTGAAAAGATACCAGTGAAGCTGCCTGAAATAAGTATCGAAAATCTAAGCAGTGATCAGAAATACCTGTATGAAATGTGTATGGCAGTTTCTCATGGCAAAGTATCTTCCGATTTAGCACAACGACAGCCAGGTAAAATATCCCATTCAAGATGGCAAAAAAAAACTTAAGGCAGTAGTTCATCCGGTTATAGAGCGTAACTCCTTTTTTTTGCCATCCAGAAAACAGTTTACTTGCTATGTTAGCTGATAGCCGAAGCCATGTTCGGCAATTAGGTTTGAGAAGGATTTTGAAATGCAGAGCGGAGATAAAAAAAAACTAATGGAATCCGCCGTTTTATATTCCCAAAAATAAATTTTGAAGCCAACGATTATATTGATCTGATAAAATGGGCTACGGCGGACGTCACCCAACCTCCTTTAAGGAAAAATATATCAGATGAGCACTTACGAGCAATGGTTAAAAATGTACCTGATAATATGGATTCAGCTATAGACAAAGAGCTTTCAAAATATCCCTGTCACACTCAAGCAGTCGAAAGATGTGTTAAGCTGGTGACAGAAGCTTTTGTTTCAGTGTGTGGCCGAGAATCAAGAGATGAATTTATCAAAGCTAGGATCTTATCTCGAAAACTGTTGCCGCGATTTGAAACAAAGAAAGAATTCGTTAAGACCCTCAAAACATATTTCGTTAATTACATGGGTAAATTTAAATTTGTAGTTAATTTTCAGGGAATCGATTTTGATAACGAACACAGAACTAATTTTTTCACAACATAAATAAAAATTTTAAATAATTTACTTTATCAAATAAATTTAATCTTATTATTAGATCTTTTGTATTATAAATGTAGTTTCGTTATGTAAATGATAATTTATTTCCAGTACATAAAAAAAAATAAAAATTGTCAATGATATTTTGTTTTTGAATATAGGAACCACAGGGCCTTTTTTGTTTTTGCTAAAAACCGGTTGTAGCTCCAAGGAATAATCAAATTCAACTCTAAGAACTATAGGCATAAAAAGAAAAAAAAAGACAAAAAAAGATTTAAGGATATTTTGTTTTTCATATAGGAACCACAGGACCTTTTTTATTTTTGCTAAAAACCGGTTGTAGCTTTAAGGAATAATCAAATTCAACTTTTAGAACTATAGGCATTAAAAGAAAAAATAATAATAAAAAAATGTTTAAATTCACTCCGGCCTACAACCCTGCCGCAAAACAAATAGTGTATCAAACCATTCAGACAAAGCCTCGCCATTCCAAACGGCAGATTTTGCTGTAGAGATTCCTCAACACTTTTTGTCGAGAGTCCAATTCAACTTAGCTTGCAAAAAAAGAGATTGTTGGTCCACCTAGTCAAAGGCTGCCTTTAAATCAACAAGGAAGACGAATAACTTGGCTTATTTATCCAGATAAGAATGGACGATTGATGTAATTCGCTCAAGGCATCATTCTCTTCGACCTATGTTTTAGGAAAGGAGAAATAGTGCGAATATTTTCATGGAGGCATTTAGGAACAAAATACAAATATCACGGTACTTTAAGGATTTATAGTGGTTAACCTTTTTGTGAAGAGGAAATATAATAGTTCATCGAAAAGATGGTTGTAAGCAGTAGTTAAATGTCCAATATATTCCTCTGTAGCATATTTGTAGAACTCATATGGGATTCTGTTTAACCTTGCAGGTATATTTGCTTTCTTAGCGGTAATTATCTGAACAACTTTAGCTTTTGTAAACGGACAGTCGAGTTTTCCATCTTACCATAATGAAAGTGATAATTTTGATCGATAAAAGGGTTAGAAAGCAGTTCAAAATGCCTTATACTTTTTGACGCTGTCCCACATTGCAAACATCTCTAAGCAAATAACGAAGAAATTATGTTAGGTGGGAAATAAGTCACGACATTTTTTTAGGAACTTATATGTCACACTGAAATGGGATATAAGTCCCGAAAAAATACTACAGGACATGTCCCTGCGCCTACTATTTGTATACAAAGGTGGTCTTTGCATATGTGTGTGAATACTGCCAAACTCCAAAAATTTGGTGTTACATATTTGTTTTTGAAATAGCAACAATGCAATAGCAAATTTTAAAGATTTGGTCTTATTTCGTTGGGCGTTATTTCACATCATCATGGTGTCGTGTCAACCCACTGACTTGCGCGGCAGCAGATCAATAGGCTAACTTAATTGTCAACGCTGACAGATTGTGCTTTGTCTCCCCCTGTACTCGAGCGCGTAGAATACTCCATGGGACCAATCCACTTCCGCACTTGTACAGTGGCTAGAGTACTTCGAGATCTTGACATACACAAATCCGCTGGTCCAGTTGGTATTTACCCTATCGTTCTGAAGAGGTGTTCTTCTACTCTGGCAAAACCACTGCGAAAGCTTCCGCATCTGTCCTATTCTTCAAAAACTCTTCCCGGGAAGATGAAAAACAGTATTTGTCCAGCCTGTCCCAAAAAAAGGCGAATCTTCTTCTCCCTCCTCCTACCGACCAATTGCAGTTACGTCCCTTCTTTCTAAAGTCATGGAAACGCTGATAAACCGTCAGCTAATGAAATATCTTGAATCGCGAATACTTCTTAATGACAGGCAGTATGGTTTTCGCAGCAACAGGTCAACCGGTGATTTGATGACATATCTAACCGAAAAGTGGAACCACTCTCTTTACCAAGGTGGTGAAAGTAAGATTGTTGTGCTTGATACTTCAAAGGCATTTGACAGAGTTTGGCATTAAGCTCTCTTCTCGAAAATGTGTACATTTGGAATCGATGGTACACTTCTTCAATGGAATAGAAATTACCTTTCGGACCGTTCAATTCAAGTTGTTTTGGACGGTTTCAAGTCTGCATCTCACCAAAAAAATGCAGGGATTCCCCAAGGTTTTGTTCTGTCCCTGACTCTCTTTCTCATTTTTATAAATGATCTCCTGTCTGTTACTTCTAATCCAATCCATTCCTTTGCTGATGACAGTACCTTCAGCTTCTCATATTCGTTTCACGACCCTCATCTTCGGGTGTGGAACTGGAACGGCAACGTATGTTAAGCTCATTAAATTCCGATCTTAACAGTATAACTTAGTGGGGTAAAACCAATAGAGTGGAATTTCATGCTTCCAAAACACAATGTTGTCTCCTGTCATTAAAGCAAAACCCACACACACTGTCATTATCCATAAACGGCACTTGCATCGCTGACACCGAAAGACTTTCCATTCTCGGTATATGTATTAATAACAACCTTCGTTGGAATGACCACATATTCGATGTCGCCAGTAACGCCGCGAAATGTCTAGACTTCCTTAAGCGTTGTAAGAAATATGTCACCCTTTCTGATCTGGCTACAATTTATAAGACGTTTATTCGCCCGAAACTCGAGTACAACGCTCATATTTGGTCCGGTGCACCAATAACTTATTTGGAGCTAGTTGACAGGATCTAAAAACGATGAGAAATGAGCGATGTCCCAAGGCAGTGCAATATTACACAAATTGTTTATATGTTAGGTGTACTTGAAAAGAATTGAACAAAAACTGCCCGTCATCTTAGGTATGAATAGTATCCAATCGTCAACACCACAATACCAATACCCCAGTACAATATCATAATCCTCACATATCATCAAGACTATTGCCGTCGCATACAGACATCAGTCTAAGAAATTTTGTAAGTATTAAAACGTCCGTTTTATTTTATTCTTGGATAATATTTAACTTAGAAGGCGCCCGAATCCTGGATACCTGTTAATCAAACTTAAGTTCTGCCAACAGTGATTGGGTGGTTCCATGACATAAGGCTTTCGCAAAGCGACAAAGGGCCATACGATACAAATAGAATATGGCCTCATATCACTTTGCGAAAACGTCTAAGGACAGATTGTGAAATATGGCCTTATGTCATGGCATCTGTTTGTGTTGGTTTTTGGTTGACGAAGTACAATTGAATTTAAATGTAAAAGTAAAAACAATATTAGGCGACGGTGTAGAGGTTAGTGCTTTGGCTTGTGACCCGTGCGGTGCAGGTTCAATCCCCATGGGGAACAAAAACATACGCCGCCCATTAATAGAGAGAAACGAATGACACCTTGTTATCTGCCTTATAGTACAATGTGCCGTTACTTAGTCTGAGTGCTCTAGGATTGGGATATAATTTTTTTAATTAAAAAAAATAACAATATTGTCCCAAGGAGTATCATCAAATTGTTTACTTTTTAAAGTACATCCAGAACATTTAAATATTGATTTCGAAGTATGATAAGTCTACTACTTCAATTCTGTGATTAACAACTCTTACAGGCCTAGAATCTAGCCTTTAAAACCATTTGTGTACGGGAAACACTTATTTTTGTCACTAATGGATTACACCGATTCCTGACTTGAAATTGTGAGGATCTTTTAACAGTTAAATAGATGTATTTAGGTAGCATTTGAAACAGCTGCTAAATTGGCATCATGTAAAGAGAGTGACAGGGCTAGAAGAAAACCCAAGTCCTGTCAATGAAGAACAGATTTTACCAGAAGAGGTTATAACTACACTATATGAAAGCTTAAAAGCGCTTTAAATACGGAGGCGACAATTTGATACGGCGCATGCACCAAATCATCAACCAAGAATGTGTGGAAGAAACCATGCCTGTTGAGTCGACATCAGCCCCATATGTCCCATCTAAAAAATATTTCATTAGCGATTTGATAAATTCAAACTTTAAGTCTGAACGCACCCTTAAACCGATTACCGAACTGGCGATGTCAAAATATTCAGTAAAATTAACATTTTCGGTAAAGTACATAAAGGAACAACGCTTAAAAATAATTTAAAACATAGGGACGGGCTACAGTCCGCTTGGGCGAACTGTTGGATACCCTATTCTTATTCCTATCCCTCATAAGTGGGCGTGACAAAAGTCTAAGTATGGTTGAATTGTTAAGAACGCTCTACATATTTTGTTATATAACATTTAAAGGATTTTATCAAAAAAAAAAACGCTCCCTAGCTCAAACTTGGGTGTTTCAATATTGTTTTATTTAATTGTGGGCGTGTCAGTAGGTGGATTTAAAAAAAATTAACACATGAGAATAAAGGGCCCCTAGAGAGTATATATTATAATTTTCAGCTCCCTAGCTCAAACTTTGAATTTTCAAAAAAAAATAAAAAAATAATTGTGGGCGTGTCAGTGGGCGGATTTTGAAAATATTTACACATGAGCATAAAGGGCCCATAGAGAGTATATACTATAAATTTCAGCTCCCTAGCTGAAACTTTGGATTTTCAAATATTAATATACCCTAAGAATAATAAAAAACTTATTTTATTTATTTGTGGGCGTGTCAGTGCGCGGATTTTGAATTTTTTTTTATCCCGAGCAGTTTTTGGAGCCATAGATCATATATAAAAAATTTCAGCTTTCTAGCTCAAAATTCGATTTTTTCCAAAATTTGGTTTTTTGAGTTTGTGGGCGTGTCTGTGGGCGGATTTCAAAAATTCGTAAACTTGATTATTTCGGGACCCTAGACAGTATACGGTTAAAATTTCAGCTCTCTAGGTCCAGTTTAAAGGCCTAATTTTTGGCGACAGACGGACGGACGGACGGACGGACATGGCTAGATCGACAGTACTATCGATGCTGATCATAAATATAGAACTTTTTAGGGGTCTACGGGCAATATTAAGGTATGTTACAAACTATGCGTCAAAATTAATATACCCTTAGAATAGGGTATAAAAACATAGGGACGGGCTACCGTCCGCTTGGGCGAACTGTTGGATACCCTATTCTTATTCCTATCCCTCATAAGTGGGCGTGACAAAAGTCTAAGTATGGTTGAATTGTAAAGAACGTTCTACATATTTTGTTATATAACATTTAAGGGATTTTATAAAAAAAAACGCTCCCTAGCTCAAACTTGGGTGTTTCAATAAAATTGTTTTATTTAATTGTGGGCGTGTCAGTAGGCGGATTTAAAAAAAATTAACACATGAGCATAAAGGGCCCCTAGAGAGTATATATTATAAATTGCAGCTCCCTAGCTCACTTTGAATTTTCAAAAAAAAAAAAAAATTGTGTTCGTGCCAGTGGGCGGATTTTGAAAATATTTACACATGAGCACACATGGGCCCCCTAGAGAGTATATATTATAAATTTCAGCTCCCTAGCCCAAACTTTGGATTTTCAAAAAAATTGTTTTATTTATTTGTGGGCGTGTCAGTGGGCGGATTTTGAATTTTTTTTATTCCGAGCAGTTTTAGGAGTCATAGAACATATATAAAAAAATTCAGCTTTCTAGCTCAAAATTCGATTTTTTCCAAAATTTTGTTTTTTTCAGTTTGTGGGCGTGTCTGTGGGCGGATTTCAAAAATTCGTAAACTTGATTATTTCGGGACCCTAGAGAGTATATGGTTAAAATTTCAGCTCTCTAGGTCCAGTTTAAAGGCCTAATTTTTGGCGACAGACGGACGGACGGACGGACGGACGGACATGGCTAGATCGACAGTACTATCGATGCTGATCATAAATATAGAACTTTTTAGGGGTCTACGGGCAATATTAAGGTATGTTACAAACTATGCGTCAAAATTAATATACCCTTAGAATAGGGTATAAAACATAGGGACGGGCTACCGTCCGCTTGGGCGAACTGTTGGATACCCTATTGTTATTCCTAGCCCTCATAAGTGGGCGTGACAAAAGTCTAAGTATGGTTGAATTGAAAAGAACGTTCTACATATTTTGTTATATAACATTTAAAGGATTTTATCAAAAAAAACGCTCCCTAGCTCAAACTTGGGTGTTTCAATAAAATTGTTTTATTTAATTGTGGGCGTGTCAGTAGGCGGATTTAAAAAAAATTAACACATGAGCATAAAGGGCCCCTAGAGAGTATATATTATAAATTGCAGCTCCCTAGCTCACTTTGAATTTTCAAAAAAAAAAAAAAAATTGTGTTGGTGCCAGTGGGCGGATTTTGAAAATATTTACACATGAGCATAAAGGGCCCCCTAGAGAGTATATATTATAAATTTCAGCTCCCTAGCCCAAACTTTGGATTTTCAAAAAAATTGTTTTATTTATTTGTGGGCGTGTCAGTGGGCGGATTTTGAAATTTTTTTATTCCGAGCAGTTTTAGGAGTCATAGAACATATATAAAAAATTTCAGCTTTCTAGCTCAAAATTCGATTTTTTCCAAAATTTTGTTTTTTTCAGTTTGTGGGCGTGTCTGTGGGCGGATTTCAAAAATTCGTAAACTTGATTATTTCGGGACCCTAGAGAGTATATGGTTAAAATTTCAGCTCTCTAGGTCCAGTTTAAAGGCCTAATTTTTGCCGACGGACGGACGGACATGGCTAGATCGACATTACTATCGATGCTGATCATAAATATAGTAACTTTTAGGGGTCTACGGGCAATATTAAGGTATGTTACAAACTATGCGTCAAAATTATTATACCCCTAGAATAGGGTATAATTACTACCAAAATTCCGAGTTGGTGGTCGCAACTTCAAGAGAGTTAAGTCTAATTTTCGGCCGTAATTCTCATCTCAGTAGACAAGCAATTCATAGTCTAGTGAACAAATTTGTGTCAGGATATTCGCTGCTTGATGCCGCCGTGCCAGTGAGACTACGTTTTGCTCCAAGTGTGAGAATATTGCTGCCGTAGAGGCGTCCGTCGCAAAACAGCCAAATCAGTCAATTTAACGCCGTTCTCAAGAACTAAAGCCACTTGATCATATGAAACGACGTACATTCTCGAATTGGGCTCTGGGTATGATGGAAGAAAATGAAGAATTTCATCGCCAAGTCATCTTCAGCGATGAAGCGCATTTTTGGTTAAAGTCAATAAGCAAAATGTGAATTACTGGACAGGTGAGAACCATCATGTCCTTCAGGAAACAGCACTTCATCGGCGAAAAGTCACTGTTTGGTGCGGTTTTCATTTCGCCATCACGTTACGGTAAATGGTCCTTCACGAAGGGTAGTCACCTTGTCGAGTGCACCATCCTTTGATGGTGCCGGTGTGGAGGCTTAACGATGTTTCATACATCCACTAAGAACTGCCTAAGGACATTCCGTCCTGCCCCAATTCCCGCTTTTTCTCCCCTACCCCTCCTCTCTCCTGATTTCCTCCCTCTGATTCTCTCACTCCTTCTCCCTTTCATTATCCGCTGGGCTGGACTTAAGGTGTGACACGACCCGTGCCGAAAGTCGGCCAGGCTGAGGGCCCAGTTTAAAAAATAGCTCAGTCGCCCACGGAGTATCCGGATACCTGGCGATCTCCGGATTAACCAGCCTTACCTGCATACTGCGGATCTCTGTGCAGGCGGACCTCCTTTCTCCGCTACTCGTGGGGTTAAATATGAACAACAAACAAAACAAAAACAAAAACAAAAATAAAAACATCAAGACCGGTATCTCTTCTAAACCGGGCGGTAGTACGGCGACCTTGCTGTCTACTGACGCGGCTCCTGCAACAAAGAGTAGCACTGCGACTGTGAGTAATCGTGGTCCAGTTGCTGCCAGCAGCAGTGAGTCTAATATAGGCAAAGCAATTCCTAGCAGCGGTAGGATTGTGGCACTTCATGGCCCTTCCGTTGCTAGCCTTACAAATCCTAGTACGTCTCGTAGTGGATGTTCGCGACAACGCACTCCCTCGAGGGCGTACTACAAGGACAGGCGAAATGCCATAAGAACTCTGAAGGTCTTTGGAGATATTCTGGAGACCAACAGAACACCACAGCAGATCGCCAAATTAAAATGGGCCCAAGGCTTCCTAGAGAAGGACAAGAGCGCTAACAAGGACTTCACGTCCAAGCGCCAGAGATCGCTGGAAGAAACCACTTCGGTTTCCAAAAAACCCAAGGTGCATAACACCAGCACCACCTCACATTCTGCCACCAAATCTCAAAAGTCCTTCAGCGATGTCCTAAAGAACAAAATCGTGGTCGCGGTGATTGACCGCAGCGATCCGGAGTGAAGAATTTCCGCCGAACGATGGCATAAGCTGAGGAACAAGCTACTTAGCCTCTATCTGGCCTTCATGAAGGACCACCCTGGACAAGCTCCAGTAACTGAGGATGCCGGACTACACCAAGGGCATATCCGGCTCGTCGCCTGCGACAATATTAGATCGTTGGATCTGTATAAGATCGCCATAGGCAAACTCGGGGAGGTTTGGCCTGGAGCGAAGCTTGAGGTTGTTGCGAAGGAGGACATCCCGAGCAGACCGAGGGCTCGTGCTTGGATCCCTGCTGAACCCCCCTCCGCAGAAGAAGTATTGTCGGTTATTAGACTGGGCAATCCCTCACTCCCAACCCACGACTGGAAAGTTGCGAAGCTGGAAGAGCATAGGGGATCCTTCAGATCAGCTATTATAGTGAACAACCAAGAATCCCTGGCTCCTTTGTCGAAGACCAACGGCGCAATCCAGTTCGGTTGGGATAAGATTACACTTCGGGTGTACAAAAAGGATGACCCAGAAGCTAATAAGCCTCCGTATCCCTCTGACACAGGACTTAACACCCCTGATCCTGGAGCATCAATCTCCCTTCCATCCATGGAAGATGATGAACCAACTGTGGCTGCTCCCACTCAGCCCTCTACGTCCACTGCTAACACCAACTCTAGTATGGACACGGAAGACCTCCTCAGCAAAGTCCTTCTCAGCGAGGACGAGCTCTTAGGCTCGTCCTCTGACTCTGACTCAAATTCTAATAACACCGTGGTGGAGACTCCTCTGCCTGATTGCGACGATCAATGTTGCGATTAGTACAGATCAACCTCCACCACTCCAAAAAGGCTTCGGCCTCCCTTCTTATCCGTCTTTCTAGAGATGGAGAAGATATGGTCCTGATCCAAGAGCCATGGATTGTTAACAACCTGGTTCGAGGACTCCGGACTCATGGATACAAATTTGTGGTGGGAAGGGGCATTCTACGCCAGATAGGATACAGGACATGATGATTGGAGTCCTTGCTATAGCAGCGGTTGGCACGCTTGCGGTGCACGGCATCAGCTCGTCGGAGGGGTGGGTTGTTGCTGCTTTTCCCTTGCGCACAAAATATCGTGCCAAAATAATAAAAAAAAAAACAGGAGAAATGGAATGGGTAAGGGGACTTATGACCTCGCGCATCAGAGGATATCAATGATCACAACCATTGATGCTATTGCAGAAAAAAAATGTTGGTATGAAATGAAGCAAAGGGGGTAGTATATGAACTTTATCAGCGGTTGCGTCGTGGGTGGTTGGACGCCTGGAGGGACCCTCCCCTTGCAACTGGCAAGTGCAATTGCTCCGTGACTATTCTCTCGTCGATATTTTGAGAATAATCCCTTTTTCACGATCACATGCACATCACTATGAACTAACACATCTCAACAACTTTAAGTTAAACTAGCACATATTTATTTTTGGAAATTCAGGGTTTCAAAGACATATTTGTTGTACTTAATAGCAAAAGTATTTAAAAAGGTAAGGTAAGATGCATATATATAATGTTTATTTAAGGTAATATTAAGATATATCAAGTAAGAGAAATATTCAGGAAAAGAAGGTGGTAGGTATAAGCAAAAGATTACGTTAAAATAGTTAAGAAAAAATATAAATAAAAATGCAAGCCAATGAAAAGTTATGTATATATAGGTATGTTTGTGTATATAGTATGTACTCACTTTGATCTCCATGCCGCGCCGAAATTTGTGAACAAAGTTCCCGCTGAATGACTGGATGTTTAGGTACACTTTAGGTTATAAAAAAAAACTTTTCGGTGGCTTTCTAATATTAAGGTATAAGCATTAAGCATGTATGTATCATGCAAAAGAAAATTAAATGATAAACAAAAATTTTTTTTTTTTGTTAGACTAAGATTAAGGTAGCAAATTAAGATGTTAGATATAAGGGTTAGGTAGATCTTTAAGTATTTAATTAGAAAATGTTACACCACGTTTAGTATTATGCATATATGCATGTAGCGAGATATCACTTTTTTATATATATTATGCAGGTATTCCTTGATAATTTTGTTTTTGGATTGGCGATGATGCACACAAAGATGGCTTGAAAAGTATTTTGATGAAGGGATAGCTTTGATTGATGATTTCTTGATTGATGGGTGGTTATGTTTGATGGCTTGGCACGTTTTTTCTTCAGGTTACAGCTCTGCACATGCTTTTCGGGGTTAGGGACCACGTTTGGATAGCTTGGCGTCGCAGGTTTTACAGATTCCTCTTGGTCTGGAGCGAAAATAGCTCTACAGATTGGGAGTTTTTGTAGGCGTCAGTAAAATGCAGGTTGCGGACGCTTTTGGCGCTAGTTGGTTGGTCGAGTTTTGCCCAAGGATGTGCCTTTCAGTGCTTATATATATATATTATTTATATATCTGTTATGCACACTAAGCACGCTGGAACGCTCTTCAACTGCCCAAAAAATGTCCGCGCTATTAAGAAAACTAAATGAGTTCAGGGGACAATAATTGGTTTGCACAGCCTTACCTCAATTAAAAGCAAAGTACATTTACTATGCCACGTGCCTTGTGAAAGCACGAGTATTCAACCCAAAATTCCAATAACCAAGAAAATTTTAATGCGCTTTTTTTTTCTTGGATATTGTAGGCAAAATCTTCACTGTTCCTGACAATAAAAACTTAAAATTTGTTGGAAACTAAGAAAAATTATAAGCACACGCACAGTGGTTGTTTAAAAAAATATCCAACTGATATGTTTTTCGCACGAAGCGATCAGTATAAAGTGCAGCCAAGAAAAAGGGCGCGCTATGCTTTTGCCACTAGTATAAGTACTAAGCAATCTTCTTTGTATTAGGCAAAAATATAAGTCTTGTGTGGATGGCGAAGAATAAAAAAAAATACTGGTTTTTTGAAATGCTTATTGCACAGCTGGTCCGAATGTTCGAAAAGCAGTGTTCGTCGAAAGTATCCGGTTTGTGTCCGGAAATGTGTTGTTTGCAGTTATAAATTTGAATATTTTCCTTTTATTATTTTTATTTTTATTTGTTGAGTATGCCACAAAATCATGAACTAGCAAAATATTGAATGTTTTGTTAAGACATGAAGAACGGAATCAAACACACAAGGAAAATGTTCGCTCTTCATTTTCGACCCATGACCCTGAAAATAACATAATAGTACATAATGGTGTTTATTTATGTACGAAGATCTTTGGCGTGATACACACCGACTTTCTTTCCATCGAAGTTTTCAACTTCATACATTGACTTCCCAATCGCTTTAGTTATCCGGCATTTCACAAATTTCGCACTGAGCTTCGAGTTAAAGTTTTTGGATGCATCACTCAATACAAAATTTCGTCTGAAAACGATCTGACCTGGACAAAAGGATCTCGCTGAACTTCTCAAGTTATAGGATTTCTCATACTTGCTGAACGCTAATTTTATATTTTCCTTGACCTGTTTACGTATGAGGTCGAGCTTATTGTTTGCCGGCAAGCAATTTATTTCGCTGTCATCCAGAGCTTTTAAACTACGAAGTAATTTATATATGCTTCCATGTGTAGTCATGTGCTGACCGAACAAGCAAAAGTAAGGCGAGATGCCAGTGGATTGGTGCACCGAAGTACACAAAGCTTGTTGGATTTCACAGAGATGTTTTTCCCAATCTCTTTGCTCGTTCTTTATGTAGCTCCTTATTGCTGACAGGATGCTCTGATTCACTCTTTCAGAAGCATTTGCCTGCGGTGAGTAGACCGCGTTTCTGATATGAGTACAGCTGTACTTTTGTAAGAAACACTGAAATTCTTTTGACACAAACTGTTTGCCGTTGTCGCTGTGGATGAATTCAGGCACGCCGAATTGGTGAAATATGCTTTGTTCGAGATATTCTATTACTGCGCTGGTGTTGGCTTTGCGCATTGCTTTCAGCCATACATACCTGGAGAAGCCATCCAATACGACAAAAATGAATGCATTGCCTCTCTTACTTCTCGGATACGGTCCCATGAAATCGATATACATCTTTTGAAATGGACGGTCAATTTCATGATGCGATCCCATTGGAGGTCTAAGGGTCGTATTGGAAGGTTTATTCTCCTTACATGTGGAGCAACCTCTAACAAAGTCACGGACTTCAATTGTCATGTTTGGCCAATAAAACAATTCTCTTATTTTATTCAGCGTCTTCAATATACCGCCATGCGCACAGTTCGGTGGTTTATGGAAATCTTCAATGACAGAATTGGTGAGTTCTGAAGGGATCCATAGTTTCCAATTGAATTCCGAATTGGTGTCATTGTCATCTCTCATACACAATTTCTTGTATACGAAATTATTTACGACTTTTAAGTCAGGAAAACGTTCTGGTGTTTTTAAAATTGTCATCATCAGGTTTTTATACTCAGTTGATTGGAAATGCGATGAAGAGAGATCTATACAAGGATGAGGGGTCACGTCAGCACTAAGTTCGTCATTGAATGCACGAGAAAGGGCATCTGGCACCGTGTTCTGTGAACCTTTCTTATGTTCTATATTAAAGGTAAAGGCTTGAAGTTTAAGCGACCATCGTGCCAATCTGCCGCTCAAGTCTTTAAGGCTCATAAGCCATTTTAAACTGGCATGATCGGTCACGATGGTGAATTCTGAACCTTCAACATAGGGACGAAACTTCTTCACGGCTTGTATGGCCGCATAGCATTCTTGCTCTGTCACACTGTAATTGCGCTGACATGCGTTTAGCTTTTCAGAGAAGAATGCTATTGGTTTCTCGTTCTTATTTTCATCGTATTGGTAGAGGACACCACCAATACCATAGCTGGACGCATCACACTGAATGGTGAAAGGTTTTGAAAAATCTGGGTTGGAAAGAAGTGGGGCAGAAACAAGTGCTGTTTTCAAAGATTCAAAAGATATTAATGCCTCTCTAGTAATGGTGAATTGTTTGTTCTTTTTGAGTGTATCTGTCAAAGGCGTGGCAATCGATGCAAAGTTTCGGATAAATCTCCGATACCAACCGCATAAGCCAAGGAATCTCCTCACCTGCTTCTGTGAATTAGGTACTGGAAAATCCTTGATTGCAGATACTTTGCTGGGATCAGGCTTAATATGACCTTCTCCGACAATGTAGCCTAGGTACTTCAATTCTCTAAAGCAAAAATGGGATTTTTCAACATTGATAGTTAGGTTTGCCTTCGTCAAACATTCTGCGACTTTTCGTAATGTCTCGAGATGACTTTTGAAATCCTTGGAGATGACCAGCAAATCATCCAGGTAAACAAAAACATGTTCCCTAAGTGCACTGGGGATCACTCTATCCATTAACCGACACATCCTTTGGGCAGCATTGCACAACCCAAAAGGGATGACGGTGAATTGATAGAGTGGTCGTCCTGGCACAGTGAAGGCAGTTTTTTCCCTGGACTCTTTCTCTAGCGGAATTTGCCAGAACGCATCTTTAAGATCCACACTACTAATGTAATGTGTATCTTGCAGACGGCTCAGCAGTCCCTCTATGTGAGGAAGAGGATACGCATCTTTCTTTGTAAGTGAGTTCACTTTCCGAGAGTCTAAGCAAAGCCGATTCTTGCCAGGCTTCCTGATAAGAACGATGGGTGAACTCCATGAACTTGTACTCTCTTCAATCACTCCCAAAGAAAGCATGCGATCTAATTCGCTGAAAATCATCTCCTGAATAGCTGGTGAGACAGGATAATGCCGCTGTTTGACCGGTTCTGCACTACCCGTGTCAATAACATGCATTTCTATAGTCGTCTTACCTAAACCACGTTCAGAAAACGAGGGAAACAACTTAATGGCATCCTGCAATTTTCTGTTTTGTAAAATATTTAATTCGGATTTTAATCGCTCACTTTTATGCGTTTCTGTGTTACAGATGTTATCAGCAGAAATCTCGGTCACAACATTTGGGGCAATATTAAATTTCTGCCAGAAATCAATACCAAGATAGAGAGACTGGGATAAGGATGGTATCAGATAGAAGTCCAAGCATTCTCGCTGGTCTTTGAAAGTTACTTCGACATTTATTCGACCGACGATAGATTGAGGTCTTCCATCCGCCGTTTTAACGAATGATGAAAATTCAACTACTGGGATATTTAAGTCCATTAGTGTTTTCAAGCAATCTTTACCAAGACAAGAAATACTGGCACCACTATCCAACAAGCCAACCATCTCTTTACCATGAATTTGAATTTTGGCATATGGCCGAGAATCTATGTTGGAATTCAAGATACTGCTGCTTAACAATTGTTTATAGGTTTTCCGCTTTTTGTATCGCAGGCGCGTTTTAAAAAAAGAATTGGTGTTGTGACTTAACTTCACTTCATTAAGATAGAATATTTTAGATCTAAGCTCGTTATAACATTTCAGTCTTTCTTCGTAAGGTTTCATCCGGAATTCAAGTCTTTTAATTTTGTTTGCGTAGAGACTATTGTTTGTGGTGTTCGTAGAGTTGTCACCCTCATAGTCTACCACTGTTTGTGTTGATATGTCTGATTTATTTATTCGGCGAGTGTCTGTGTCGAACGAGATTCCCCGTTTTTCATCCCGCTCGATTTCCCGTTTTCCATTTCAGGATTGCATTTTCCACAACTTACCCCAGTGACTCCATCCAAACCACAACGGTAACAGAAAAGTCTATTAATTGGTGAAGGACAGTTAATAAAAATGTGACCTTGAGCTTTGCAATTAAAGCATGTAGGCACTTTATGTTGCTTGCCGTGTGTATTTGGATGTAATCTTTGAAAGTTTGAAAAGGCTGAGATATTAATATCTTCGTGTTCAAATGCATTGCCTTCATGTATACCATCGAGCTCATGAATCGAACGATACTGCATATTTCTGTTTTGCAGAAATCTTGCTTGCAGCATTCGCTCGGTTCTTTTGCATTCGTCTTTAAAATGGTCAAGTGAGTGAATCTTCATTGGGTAAATGAAAGTTAATAATTTCGGGCTGATGTTTGTCCGAAGTATTTGGATCAGGTCTTGCTCCCTGATAGGCTGTCTCATTTGACTTTTCAAATGCATGACAGTATTGAAAAACTCTTCGAAGTTTTCCTGAGGTGACTGCTTTCTGTCCATTAATTGCTTTATGATTTCGAAGTCATTTTCGTGACTTCTAAACTGCTTAACTAAAGCGCGTCGCAAATTTAGCCAATCACCTCGAGGATTACTTCTCAAAAACTGCCAGTACCAGTCCTGAGCAGCTCCAGACAACAGGTGATGGAAGTCTACGAGTACGTCGTTCCAAGTACAATTGTAATTGGACTTGAGCATTTCTACTCGGAAAACGAAATCTTCAACCGACATTCCTTTTGAAGTGCCATCGAATTTTAAACCCCAACGATCTAATCGGAAAGATTGCACATCGATTGATCGAGGGTGGCTGTATCTGTCAACTGGTGGTCTGTTGAACTCAGAACTAAATCTAGAATCAAAATTGAATTCATCATCAACATTATGAAAATAGTCTTGTTGGACGTTCCTTGAACCCAAAGTAGGTATTGTGTTTTGTTGATACTGCATATTAACAATAGGCTTTAAAATGTTTTCCATATTGTCTTTTATTAGATTAGGAATTAAAGTACCTAAGGCATCGTTCACTACCTGCCTTATGTGCTCATCAAGCTGCTTCATCTCCGGAGCACTGCTTGAAATGAACTGCTGTTGAGGTAGGTAAGTGCAATGATCAGCTTGCAAGATGTTGCTAGCGGAATTTGTTATATTTGCGTGTGCAGCATTGAGGAAATTGTCAACCTGCTGATTACCCGTTGGCACTTTTTGCGTCATATTGCTTTGTTTTTCTCTTTCTCCAATTAGAGAAGTGACAACTGCACCAGAAACGCACGTGGTAGTTGTTGTGGATGTTTGTGTTTGTGTTACTGCACTTGTTGTACAGACAGCGGTGGGTAGATAAAGAGGAAGGGTGACAGAACAATTGAGCGTGTCGTTATCAAAATTGATATTGGCATCGCTGAGAGAAACATTGGGGGTCAATGATGTTCTGTTAGGAGAATGTCTTATCGGACGAAATTTATTTCGCAAAGAATAGGTGGGTGTGTCATCATCCCGTAAGTTAAGAGAACTTGTTGGTATGCCCTTTTGTGGTTTGGGGACAGTTCCACTATTTGGTTTGTTTTTGTTCATGTTTTATTTTTGTTATTGTTTCTAGGTTTTGGATTATATGAAAGAGAATTCTTATTGGAAACCAACTGAATATATATATGATATTGGTATTAAGAGGTTACGGTATAAGTTTGTTTGTAAACAAAATTCATAAATTTATTGTTGAGATATGTGTGTTAAATCGCAGTTTGTGTGCATGGAATTTACGTGCTAATAAGAGGTTCATGTAATTTGAAAAGGATGGATTTAATCAAAATGATGCGTATTTGATTGGTTGGAAATTGTTATTTTCAATGTTCTGGACAATCAAGCGAATTCATTGACGACTCAGAACAAAAGATAACTATTGATTAGAAGGCAACTATCTAAGGTAACTCAAGCGCATTAACTTAAACTAAAACAAACTAAACTAAGCTTGGACTCTTAGATGTCACTCCTTACTTAAATCAATTGGCTCCAACCAAAACGAAATAAATTTTCGGATGCCTTCCTTAGTGCTACGAGCATTTGCAGCATCTTCTGACTTCTAAGACATCTGAAAATTAAAATTTATTCTCAAGCTTCCGCAAGAAAACTTGGAGTGGTAAAGTACGATAAACACTTGTGTTATAAAGGTAGCTTGGCAAACGAAGTTTGAAATTCAAGCTAGTCTTCATCGTGCCCCACGTTGGGCGCCATTGTGGTGGGAAGGGGCATTCTACGACCTATGCGTGAGCATGGGTCAGATAGGATACAGGACATGATGATTGGAGTCCTTGCTATAGCAGCGGTTGGCACGCTTGCGGTGCACGGCATCAGCTCGTCGGAGGGGTGGGTTGTTGCTGCTTTTCCCTTGCGCACAAAATATCGTGCCAAAATAATAAAAAAAAAACAGGAGAAATGGAATGGGTAAGGGGACTTATGACCTCGCGCATCAGAGGATATCAATGATCACAACCATTGATGCTATTGCAGAAAAAAAATGTTGGTATGAAATGAAGCAAAGGGGGTAGTATATGAACTTTATCAGCGGTTGCGTCGTGGGTGGTTGGACGCCTGGAGGGACCCTCCCCTTGCAACTGGCAAGTGCAATTGCTCCGTGACTATTCTCTCGTCGATATTTTGAGAATAATCCCTTTTTCACGATCACATGCACATCACTATGAACTAACACATCTCAACAACTTTAAGTTAAACTAGCACATATTTATTTTTGGAAATTCAGGGTTTCAAAGACATATTTGTTGTACTTAATAGCAAAAGTATTTAAAAAGGTAAGGTAAGATGCATATATATAATGTTTATTTAAGGTAATATTAAGATATATCAAGTAAGAGAAATATTCAGGAAAAGAAGGTGGTAGGTATAAGCAAAAGATTACGTTAAAATAGTTAAGAAAAAATATAAATAAAAATGCAAGCCAATGAAAAGTTATGTATATATAGGTATGTTTGTGTATATAGTATGTACTCACTTTGATCTCCATGCCGCGCCGAAATTTGTGCACAAAGTTCCCGCTGAATGACTGGATGTTTAGGTACACTTTAGGTTATAAAAAAAAACTTTTCGGTGGCTTTCTAATATTAAGGTATAAGCATTAAGCATGTATGTATCATGCAAAAGAAAATTAAATGATAAACAAACATTTTTTTTTTTGTTAGACTAAGATTAAGGTAGCAAATTAAGATGTTAGATATAAGGGTTAGGTAGATCTTTAAGTATTTAATTAGAAAATGTTACACCACGTTTAGTAGTATGCATATATGCATGTAGCGAGATATCACTTTTTTATATATATTATGCAGGTATTCCTTGATAATTTTGTTTTTGGATTGGCGATGATGCACACAAAGATGGCTTGAAAAGTATTTTGATGAAGGGATAGCTTTGATTGATGATTTCTTGATTGATGGGTGGTTATGTTTGATGGCTTGGCACGTTTTTTCTTCAGGTTACAGCTCTGCACATGCTTTTCGGGGTTAGGGACCACGTTTGGATAGCTTGGCGTCGCAGGTTTTACAGATTCCTCTTGGTCTGGAGCGAAAATAGCTCTACAGATTGGGAGTTTTTGTAGGCGTCAGTAAAATGCAGGTTGCGGACGCTTTTGGCGCTAGTTGGTTGGTCGAGTTTTGCCCAAGGATGTGCCTTTCAGTGCTTATATATATATATTATTTATATATCTGTTATGCACACTAAGCACGCTGGAACGCTCTTCAACTGCCCAAAAAATGTCCGCGCTATTAAGAAAACTAAATGAGTTCAGGGGACAATAATTGGTTTGCACAGCCTTACCTCAATTAAAAGCAAAGTACATTTACTATGCCACGTGCCTTGTGAAAGCACGAGTATTCAACCCAAAATTCCAATAACCAAGAAAATTTGAATGCGCTTTTTTTTTCTTGGATATTGTAGGCAAAATCTTCACTGTTCCTGACAATAAAAACTTAAAATTTGTTGGAAACTAAGAAAAATTATAAGCACACGCACAGTGGTTGTTTAAAAAAATATCCAACTGATATGTTTTTCGCACGAAGCGATCAGTATAAAGTGCAGCCAAGAAAAAGGGCGCGCTATGCTTTTGCCACTAGTATAAGTACTAAGCAATCTTCTTTGTATTAGGCAAAAATATAAGTCTTGTGTGGATGGCGAAGAATAAAAAAAAATACTGGTTTTTTGAAACGCTTATTGCACAGCTGGTCCGAATGTTCGAAAAGCAGTGTTCGTCGAAAGTATCCGGTTTGTGTCCGGAAATGTGTTGTTTGCAGTTATAAATTTGAATATTTTCCTTTTATTATTTTTATTTTTATTTGTTGAGTATGCCACAAATTGTTGTATGCAACTGACAAAGGTAAACCTAGAACTTGCATACTGGCAAAAAGTAGCTTAAATGTATTTTTACTCCCTAATTTCAGCGACCGTGATGCAACCGTGGTGAGTCTAGAGACTGTTCGCGGCACCCATTGGATAGCCTCGGCTTATCTGGCCCATGATCACGTAGGGTCCTTGCCTGGTGTCAACCTAGAGGGACTGATCGCGGCAGCTGAACATCAAAAAACTGGTCTCATTATTGGATGTGATGCCAATGCGCACCATTCAGTATGGGGCAGTTCTGACATCAACGACAGAGGTGAGTCTCTTTTTGATTATATTCTTAATACTAATCTCATTGTGTGTAACACTGGTAGTGAACCTACCTTCATTACAAAAGATAGACAGGAGGTTCTAGATATAACTCTGGTCTCCGACTCAATCCATCAGGAAATTGTAAACTGGAAAGTCTCGGCGGAACACTCTTTTAGTGACCACCGTTACATTCAATTCAGTTTAGCCGATGACCCTCCCCGCCAGCCAGTTTTTAGAAATTATAGGAAAACTGACTGGCTCAAGTATAGAGAAGTGCTGAAAAGTTCAATGAAATCTGAAGTCCTTAGTCCACCCCGGAACACCATAGAGATAGATAAGAAGGTCAGGGTACTTACCTTGGCCCTTAATAAGGCTCTGACCTCTGGCTGCCCGCTCACATGGCCTAGAGGCAAAAAGAAGCCGGTTTGGTGGACCCCAGCACTAGGACCTCTAAGAAGCAGTTGTAGAAAACTGTTCAACCAAGCCAAGTCCACAAAAGCTGAAACCGACTGGGCTTCATACAAAGCATCTCTCAATGCTTACAAAAAGGAACTGAGGAAAGCCAAACGCTCGTCTTGGAGACTCTTCTGTGGAAAAATAGAGGAATCTTCGGAGGCATCTAGGCTAAGAAAAATCCTCTCAACCAACCCAGGTATGCCTAGCTTTTTAAAAAAGGCGGACGGCTCCTGGACCACTTCCAGCGAAGAATCGCTCAATCTACTACTGGATACACATTTCCCAGGTAGCTCGCACGTTACTAGCAATATAAACCTGTCTAGGTCAATTGCACGTACGACTAACTTTAAAGGTCTGATTACTAGGGACAAACTGCTCTGGGCGATACACAGCTTCAAACCATACAAATCCGCGGGGCCAGATGGCATTATACCAGCTGAAATTCAAAACACCTCGGATATCATCTCGCCTTTGCTTGAGATAATCCTGAAAAGCTGTGTAAAAATGGCATACATTCCGCTGTTATGGAGAGAAGTAAAGGTCGTATTCATACCCAAAGCTGGTAGATGTTCCCATGTAAATCCTAAGGATCTCAGACCCATAAGCCTATCGTCATTCCTTCAAAAACATTAGAAAGGTTGATTGATATCCATCTACGTACTAACATAGATACAAGACTTTTGTCTACGGCTCAACATGCATATTGCAAAGGCAAATCTGTTGAAACAGCCTTACATACGTTAGTACGCTCAGTCGAATACTCCCTTCACCATAAGGAGTACACTATGGTTGCATTCCTGGATATTGAGGGTGCTTTTAATAACGTCAATACATCCGCGATCGCAAATGCACTGTCAGATCTAAAGGTGGATGACTCACTTGGTGAGCTTATTAATCTACTTCTCATAAGTCGGATTATAAACTCGAAACTGGGTATGACATCGGCCAGAAGATCTGTCAGTAGAGGTACGCCACAAGGTAGAGTCCTATCTCCCCTCCTTTGGAACTTAGTGGTGAACAAGCTGCTGATGTGCCTAGAAAAGGAGGGTTGCAGGGTGATTGCCTATGCAGATGACGTTGCAATTGCCGCCTCAGGGAAGCACCTAAACACCTTGAAAGAACTTCTCCAAAACGCTCTTAATAAGCTAACTACATGGGCAGATCGTTGTGGGTTGGGTGTTAACCCCCACAAAACCGAACTTGTTCTATTCACTAGGAAACATAAAGTTCCATACATTGATCCCCCCTCTATCAGGGGCACAAGTCTAGTCTTTTCAGACGAGGCAAAATACTTGGGTCTCATTCTGGATAGAAAGCTTAGCTGGAAACCTAACATTCAGGAAAGAGTTCGTAAAGCTACAGCAGCACTCTTCTCCTGCAAAAAAGCTATTGGTAACAAATGGGGGCTCCAACCCCGCATTACCAACTGGCTATACATCTCGGTAATTAGACCGGTACTTATGTACGGGGTGGTTGTTTGGTGGACTGCCCTTGATAAAGCGATAAATCGCGATAAGTCCAACGTACAGCTTGTCTCTGCATGAGTGGTGCACTGCGCACTACCCCCTCTGCTGCAATGGACATTCTGTTTCACCTGACACCCCTGGACATATTTAGCAAGCAAGTGGCTGCTAGTGCGGCTATCCGCCTCAAAACAACGTTCCAATGGTCCGAGAATGAAATCGGCCACGCATCTATTCTGAAAAAATTTAGAATCCTCCCCAGTAACATAGACTATATCACCCCTCAAACCCTTTTTGACAAAAACTTCAAGGTCAAGATCCCTCCCAGAACATTCTGGGAAGGGCCACCCGTCGAAAATAAATCAATCCATTTTTATACCGATGGATCCAAAACCGACGAGGGGGTAGGAGGTGGTCTGTTCTCTGACAGGCTGAATCTCAGCCTCTCCTTTCGACTCCCTGATCACTGCAGTGTGTTCCAGGCAGAAATCTTGGCTATTAAGGAAGTCCTGTCGTGGCTGAAGAAGAACGTGATATCCATTACGGATATCGGGATCTTCTCAGATAGTCAAGCTGCATTAAAATCCCTGGATTCTGGGTCCACAAACTCTATCGTAGTCCGTGACTGTCGATCATCTCTAGTGGAGATGGCGAAGCATTTTAACATCCACCTATGCTGGGTGCCAGGACACACAGACATTCCAGGGAACTGTAGGGCGGATGAACTCGCCAGAAAAGGAACCACACTGCCCCTTTTACCTGATAAAGGTTCACTAGGCATCCCAATCGCTACATGCAAACTCATGTTTATGAGACAGACCATTGAGAACTGTAACCTTAGGTGGACAAGTGGCAACACATGTCTAGCGACAAAGCAGATTTGGCCAAAGCTGGATCTGAAACGCTCTAAGTGTTTGATTTCTCTAAACAGACTTCATATTGGTGCTATAATTGGTGTGATCACCGGACACTGTCTCATAGGCAGACATGCAACAAGGCTTGGCGCCCACGCAAATTACTTCTGCAGAAGCTGTATGGACGAGGAGGAGGAGGAGACAGTTCTCCACCTTCTCTGCACGTGCCCTGCTCTTTCTCAAAGACGTAAACTCCATTTAGGATCCTTCTTTTACAATGATCTTAACGATCTCATTAACACCGACATAAAAAGTCTGTCAAGCTCCATCAGAAGCTCCAAATGGTTCAACGAGTAGGAGGATGATACATCCGTGTGGCATCACAATGGGCCTGTCACTGGCCTAAGTGTGTCGGTCTCGGCCGACAGCCACTACAACCTAACCTAACCTAACCTACGGTAAATGGTATACGCTACAGAGACATGTTGGAACAATTTTTTTTTTGAGCAATTGCATGAATTGGACATCAGTGATATGTAATTCCAACAACCAGGTGCCACAAGCCACACAGCAACAATGAGTTATTGAAGTCTCAGTTCGGTGAACGTGTTACCTCGAGAAACGGACCAGTCTATTGGCATCCAAGATCGTGTGATTTAACGCCTCTACACTTTTTTGTATGGGGCTACATTAAATCAATGGAACTCAGAGCCAATATTGAACGAGAAATAGCGGCCGTATCGGTCGAAATGTGTGGCCGAGTCATCAAAAATTTCAAGCAGAGGCTCTTCATGGAAGCCCGTTAAGTAAATAAGTTAAACAGTTAAGTAGATGTTTGGTTAAATTTCGTAAGGGCTGGGGGTGAATAAACTTTTAAGTGTTCTTGGATGTGATTCGAGCTTCTTAACACTCCCTCCTCAAGTAGCACAAACGTCCAAAATACACCAAAATATTTGGGGTACTTTTTGCATTTTCGTGATATACATTTTAAATATAAAAAATATGCCACTTTTGAGTGCAGTTTTTGTACAATTAATTTCAATTCGGGGTATATAATATCGCGTTGTCGTTTATAATTTACACATTTTGATGTAAAATATGCCCATGAGTGTGAAAAATACACGATGATTCGATGAATAATATAAATAAATACTATAAGCGTACCAAAATCTGAAACATAGAATTTATTTTGAAATAAAATTTACACCGAAGTTTATTTTTTCAAATTGGAAATATAATTGTACACCGAAGTTTACTTTCTGATCGGAAATGTATCTGAAGAATTTGTAATTGTTTGTATGATTCTAATTCACCTGCATTATATGGACGCAAGAAAATCATGAATTAGTATGAATGCGATTGCCTAATTTAAAAACGAAGCACATTCTCCGGAATGATTTTTGTTCTTACCCCGTCTAAAAATTAAGCGCCTTGTATATATCCATTAATTAATAATTTCTAAAAAGATTCGTGAAAATTATTTATTCGAAACTTAAAATTTTTTGGTTGTTTTTTAATTTTTTTAGAGACGTTATGTTAATAACGAAAATACCAAATGCGTTATATAATTAAGTCGCTATAAAATTAAAATACTTAATCATTGTTTTCATTTAATATTTAAATTTTTTAATATTTCTTGAAAAATATGGCCGTCGTCCAAAATACAGGGTGTCTCAAAGTAACCGCCGCAACTTGTGAGGTATGTAATTTACTCGATTTTACTTCCTGTTTGACTTAAAATAATTTTTATGATTTTTAGAATTTATTTCTTTTTAACCCATTTTTCCAATTTGTAGGTTGTAGCTTATCTAGCTACAAACAAGGAATTCATTTTTATTTAGCAATATATGTATAATACTTTTGATAGTAAATTGTTGGAAAATCTGTAATCGCATAGAAATATTTACATTGAAAAGGCAACAGATTACAGTGAGTACCTATAAACTGAAGATGGTAAATGATACGACAAAGCAGTTCGCAAAAAAACGCATATCTCAAGTCGACGCTCTTTGCCGATTCCCCGTTAAGGACGTGCTCTTGGAAAATAACTGGTGAGAAAAAATCATACAAATATTTGCAGGTTAATTATCTATTTAAAAATGTCGTCCATTTTTGAGACCGATATTTTAACTGCTTTAACTTGGCAAAACTGAAGCCGACTAATCTTGACTTTTTTCTTTTTTATTAAAACAAGAACAGGTTAGATTATCTTTACGCTATACAGCTTTTTTCTATTCGATTAACGATTTTCCCACAATTAACTATCGAACGTATTATTTTGCTAAATTAACTACACCCTGTATACGTATACTCTAACTCCTGAATTTGGAAAAAAATGCACCCGTTTTAAAGAAAAAGAAGAAAAATACACCATTGTAAAAATATATCCAAAATTCCGCTTTCGGTACATTTATTATGCGGGAAAATGTGCATAATATTCCATCAAAGAAGAGGAAAAAAGTGCACTATTGTACAAAATATAACCAATATTCTGCTTTCGGTAAATTTATAATGCGGAAACTGTGCAAAATATACCCCAAGCAATAAAAAAATGCACCATTGTGAAAAATATATCCAGTAATTTGTTGTAGTACGTATGTTTATAATTTACTGTAAATAGTGTAAGAAATGTTCAAAACAAAATTATAATTAACATTGGTCGCTTCCATACAGAACTATAAATTCTTCTACATACTGAATCATTAAGTTTCTAGCAACATTAATAAATTCCGGAATTTGTATGTAGGTTTTGTTCGCAAGAATTAATCGTTGTTGCCATAACTAAATACCAAAAATGTTTGTAATACTCAAATGGCAAGAAATGTTCCATTATCACTGGTCCAATATACAATAAAAATGTCCGATATTCGATAGATTTTCAGAACGATAATGTATCGAGACCACGAGACTATCTTGTGATTTCAGATGGTAGCCAGTCGTTGCTGATTTTTAGCCATGTTGATATGCAATTCGTTTCGTGGGCGGACAGCTTGGTACGTAATACCTGAAATATGATGTCAATTGAAGATATAGTGGAATTTCGTCTACATATTTTACTAGAAGTTACATACCCAATTCAATTTAATGCATCGTGTCAGCTATAGGGAAGTTTTTTATCATGTCAATGCCTTGAATTTTCTGAAGAGGGGTATGGTAGAGTAGCCTGGTTCGGGGATTATATAAATGATGGTCCTCATCGGTTTTGCTTATAAAATCAGAATGAGTTCTTCGTCGAAAATCTAATCTACGAAAGCTCAGATGGTTTCCTGATCGATCAAATTCTCCAATGACATTACATTTTGTACAACTATTGTATGCGGTGTGTGTCTTGATGCCTGCAAAGTTCAACAATATTAATTTGATTGAAGTCGAACTGGCTTTTGTACTTACATTTAATAAATGCCCGAGCTGGTGTGTCTGCAATAAACGCATTGACCTTGATCAATATTTTTGAGCCATTTGTTAAATCGATTCCATTCGAAATTAGAGCATTAATTTCATTAACATGTTGTCTCAAAAACTCCTCGCTAGATGGTGGTTTCGCATCACCGAAATAAATTGCAATAGCCATTGGTCTAATTTTAGACGTATTGGCTATGTTCATTAAATTGGCCAAAATTGAAATTTGCTACTTCGGAACAGAGGTAATCCGTCAACATTGAAAGTAAGTAGAACTTCCATATTTTGATTTAATTGACGAAGTGCAATTCGTAAACAGTTTTCGATGCCATAGTACCAAAATTAACCGGATCCCATTGTTTGTATATCAACACTCTGTGGTATATGGAGCAACGTACGTGCATCTTTCGTCAGTTCAGCTTTTCATTCACTTCGCAATAAAAGAGGTAGCTCAGACAAAGCACAATGTGTTATTTTATAATTAACAGCCTAATCAGCTAATTTAGACATAAAATCAATGTGTTCGTCCAAATCATCAATGACGCAATTTTCCGAAGACGGTTCCACTTCCCGATTTATATTTTAAACAACTTCATCATTATCATCCAAATCGTTGTTCGAAATTGAGTCTAATAATATTTCATTAATATTACATAGGTTCATTTAAAATATTTTTTTCTCGCGATATTGAACAATTTGTAGAGTTTTTGTCCCCAATAAAAAAGTTGATATGCGTCGTTTCAAATAAATTTTGACGATTTTGCTGAATGCTGGATTTCACACTGTTTTTTAATTTGTTTAAAAAGTTTTTTTTCCTACGATACCTCTTTATATAATTATTGTTAAACTTCAAATTACCAATTTTTTTATTTGCTAAAGAAATAAACGCGCGGTGACTGTAAGCAAATGGCAGCTGAACTAAATAAAACAATTTGTTGACTTATGATTTGACATTGGTATAGTTTAGTGTACTTAATCTCCACAGGACTTAATTCTTACACCGAAAAATGGTTGCTCATTTAAAATAGTGTATTTTATCTACAAAATTTGGTGTACAAAATATCTCATGTTGGTTGATTTCAAATTTGGATTTTGTATGCGCCATTAATGGTATTTTTATACCCTATTCTAGGGGTATATTAATTTTGACGCATAGTTTGTAACATACCTTAATATTGATCGTAGACCCCTAAAAGTTACTATATTTGTGATCAGCATCGATAGTAATGTCGATCTAGCCATGTCCGTCCGTCCGTCCGTCCGTCTGTCGCCAAAAATTAGGCCTTTAAACTGGACCTAGAGAGCTGAAATTTTAACCATATACTCTCTAGGGTCCCGAAATAATCAAGTTTACGAATTTTTGAAATCCGCCCACAGACACGCCCACAATCTCAAAAAAAACAAAATTTTGGAAAAAATCGAATTTTGAGCTAGAAAGCTGAAATTTTTTATATATGATCTATGACTCCTAAAACTGGTCGGGATAAAAAATTTTCCCAAAAAAGGGTATATTAATTTTTGAAAATCCAAAGTTTGAGCTAGGGAGCTGAAATTTATAATGTATACTCTCTATGGGCCCTTTATGCTCATGTGTAAATATTTTCAAAATCCGCCCACTGACACGCCCACAATTATTTTTTTTTTTTTTTTTGAAAATTCAAAGTTTGAGCTAGGGAGCTGAAATTTATAATATATACTCTCTAGGGGCCCTTTATTCTCATGTGTTAATTTTTTTTAAATCCGCCTGCTGACACGCCCACAATTAAATAAAACAATTTTATTGAAACACCCAAGTTTTAGCTAGGGAGCGTTTTTTTTTATAAAATCCTTTAAATGTTATATAACAAAATATGTAGAGCGTTCTTAACAATTCAACCATACTTAGACTTTTGTCACGCCCACTTATGAGGGATAGGAATAAGAATAGGGTATCCAACAGTTCGCCCAAGCTGACTGTAGCCCGTCCCTATTTTTTTTTCTGTTTCTTTTGTTTTTTTTTTCTATTTAAAATCCCAGTTCTAAAATGGATTAATTTTTTTATTTCATTCATTCATTTAATTTATTCTCCAATTCCATAATTATACATACATAGGACACATTAATCCTTAATATTTACAGAGCTTAAAAACTGAAATAAACTAGATTTCACAAATAGGTATATTCGTATATAAATATTGCTTATAAATATTTCAGTTATACAAAAAGATTAATAATTTGTGAATATATAAATATTAAGTGTTTTTCATTAGGTATTTTTTCTATTATTTATTGAAGAATATTATAGATACACTCTTTAGTTCAGAGAACTAGTGTCGAATGTATCTTATCAAAAAAATGTATTATTACATGTACTATAAAATGGTGGTAGTGGGGTGATTATGGTTATTGAAAAAACAAAATCTATATAATATTTATTAACATTTTTCAATTCAATTCTTAGCGTAAAACGTTGAGTAAGTTATTTATTTCAATTAAATTTAAATTAAAAAGCCATTTTTTAATCTCTTGACTGAAAAAAAGAAAATTACTAGTGGTTCTTAATGCAAGTGGTAATTTATTATAAAGTCTTGGAGCTACAGAAGTAAAAAAATTCAAAAAATGCGTTGTATTATGCGGTGGAATAACAGCCAAATAACGTTCGTAGCTACGAAGTCCATGGGCGGTAGGATTATGATGAGGCAAGTAATCACTTCTTAAAAAAAATATTCTCAGAACTTTATAGAAGTAAAGGTGCTTGAGCGGAAGTATCTTTGAGTTAAAAAAGAGCGAAAAGCTATTCTCCATACGTCCCTTTCTCCAAATAATTCGAATTATATGTTTCTGGACAACAATCAGAGGTTGAATTTTATTACCGTGAGTACCGCCCCAGCAAACTAAACCATATTGTAACTTAGATTGTACCAAGCCATAATAAACTGTTTCTAATAGTTTACGTGAACAAAAAAGTCTTAGATGATACATGTAGGGTCACCCTATATTTCCACGATCCACAAAACTTTTTCTGCTCTGAAATCAGTAACTTAACGATAGAGGAGAGACGAGTGATGATATGTTGAAGCTACGGTCGTGCGGGATACGTCAGCTAAGCGGCACGAGTTAAATTAATTATTCTATTTCATACCTATGTACTTCTTAAATTAGAAATCCCTATAATTGAATAAACTTTGAATTATTTAAAAGGATGCGTTTAATTGCAAAAGATCCCTGCCATCTTAATCCTACATGGTGTCAGAAGTGGGATGAAAAAATGGAGTGGAATGGAGGAAGTGGAAATGAAAAAATTGTTGTATGATAAGGCAAAACGAAAGCTGTAACGTGAAAAGTAAAGTCAAACAGCGAATTAAAAAAAAAATAAAAAAAAATAACTGCCTAAAAGATTGTGACGTGGCAATAGAAAATTAAGTTTTAAGTTGTGGAAAAAACCGAAGCTCTATATCAGGCCATCAAAACCGGTGAGATCTTTCCGTTTTTCATATACCAATACATACTTCTCTCATAGTAGCTTGAGAAAGTTATTTACAGTGCATGATCAACAAGATAGCTTTCATCGCAATTTGGAAATCGAAAAAACTTTCATTCGAACTTGTCATAAAAAGCTTTAGTACTGCGTTATCGACAAAAGTATTAGAGACGAGTTTTGTCAAGCTGTCTGTTGCCGAATTTGTTTATATTTACATACTTTTTGCATGCTGTTTTTCACTTCCTTTTTTTCGCATGAAATAAAATAATTAGTTAACGATTTTCGTTTTTAATCACAACATTGAATTAATGGGTTAAGCGGCGCTACGATAATTGCATGGATGAATTATTAGAAAGCTTAACAACTCGGGAGTTGCAGGAACGACTTAAGGAAAGGGGCGCTTCGTATAGGTATAATTTAAAGACCGATCTCATAAAACGCCTTGCAAATCTTATGAGTGGAGGGGTGGAAGGAAGTAAAACCAGAGAAGAAGAAGAGAAGGAAATTGTTGGTAAAGATAATAGACAAAAGAAATCTGTGGCCGTTGATAAGGAGGAAAGTGAACGAGAAGTAAATATTATGTCAAACGAAAATAATTTTGTGTTTAGAGATGTGGAGGAATCCCTCGAACAGTTTACGGGCGAATCCGGTAAAAACGTTATTAGCTGGTTAAAGGGTTTCGAAGAAATTAGCACAGTCTGTGGATGGAACGATGTCCAAAAATATTTATACGCTAGACGTCTATTACGGGGTGCAGCTAAGCTTGCTATCGAAGCTATAACTGGAATTCATAGCTACGATAATTTAAAGGCCACATTGTTAGCGGAATTCCATGACACTCGTCCCAGCATCGACATTCATCGAGCGCTCGAATCTCGCAGGAAGCGTTCGACAGAGAGCTTGTTGGAATATTTCTACACAATGCAACAAATTGCTAACGAAGGGAATATTGACGATCAATCCCTCATCGCATACGTTGTGGAAGGCATACCGGGAGATGTCATGAGTAAAACCATACTTTATGAAGCGACGACTTTGGAAGAGTTGAAGAAGAAGTTCATAGTCTACCAAAATATGCGACGTTCCACTGCATTTGTTGTCAAAACAAAAGCAAAGATGGAAAAGCAATCAAGTGCGCCTGTCAGAGATCATCGTGGCGGAAGGAGATGTGGCAACTGCGGGTCTTTTTCACATTCGCACCAAGAATATCCAGATAGAAGTAAAGGATCGCGGTGCTTTGCTTGTAATGAGTTTGGCCATATTTCAACAAATTGCCCACAGAAAAGACAGGTTCAAGGTGGTAGTTCAGGTAGTAGGGCCAACGTCAACCGTATTAGTAGTCCGAGTAGCTCGACGATTTTTGTAAATATTGGTGGCAGAATTTATCATGCCTTAATTGATACCGGAAGTGAGGTGACCATAATGAAGGAATCGGTAAAGCGTGAAGTCGGATTGGGTGATTATGATCCTGAAGTTGTTCTACTAGCGGGTTTTGGTACAAACGAGCTTCGTAAACCATTAGGCTCTTTGCTGGTAAATATAAAAGTACGATGTGAAGAGTATTTGGTTCGTTTTCAGGTAGTCCCTGACGGATGGTTGTCTGATGACATAATATTGCGCAACAATTTTCTAGAAGATGTATCTTTGCTAATTGAAAACGGAGAGGTTAAAATTTGCAAAGCCAAACCTACGGGTAAAAGCATACCTACTCAGAATTTTTTGAATCAAATCAAGTTGGTCAACGTAGTCAAAAATAGCACGCAGGATTTAGTTCGAAAAGTTAAAGATGAGACGGTCAGAGCTGAATTGTTGACATTGATCGATAACTATAAGCCGAGGAAAGTAGAGAAGTCTTGCATCGAAATGAGTATTCTACTGGAGGACGAACGTCCTATATACCAAACGGCGAGAAGACTAGCTGCTACAGAAAAAGAGGCAGTCGACAAGCAGATCAAGGAATGGATGGACGAAGGCATCATACAACGAAGTCGGTCGGATTTCGCTAGCCCCATAGTAATTGTGAAGAAGAAGGACGGAAGTAATAGGCTCTGCGTCGATTACCGAAAGCTTAATTGCAAAGTCATCAAGGACAGGTATCCCCTACCACACATGGAAGACGTGTTAGAGAAGCTTTATGGTGCGAAAGTATTTACGACCCTCGACCTTCGCAATGGATTTTTCCATGTAGATGTCGCCGAATCTAGTAGGAAATATACTTCGTTTTTAACGTCAGACGACCAATATGAGTTCCTTAAGGTTCCTTTCGGATTGTGCAACTCACCTGCTATCTTTCAGAGGTTCGTTAACACGGTATTCCGAAACCTGATAAGAGACAACTACTTGCTGCTTTACTTGGACGACATCGTTATTCCTGCAGAAAATGAGAAGGAGAACTTGGAAAAGCTTACAGTTGTTATGAAAGTAGCTGCGGAGAATGGCTTAGTGATTAAGTGGGACAAGTGCGATTTTCTCAGTAGGTCCATCGAGTTTTTGGGCCATGTTGTTGAAGGTGGGAATATTAAACCGTCAGCTGAAAAGCTCAGGGCAGTTAAGGGATATCCAAGGCCTTGCAATGTGAAGGAGGTTCAAAGTTTTTTGGGATTAACTGGGTTCTTCAGCAAATTTGTACCAAACTATGCTACCTATGCTAAGCCCTTGTCTGATTTGATTAGGAAAGACAAACGGTTTGTTTTCGGAACAGATCAAACTACTGCTTTTGAGTCCCTAAAACAAATGTTATGCAGTGAGCTTGTATTAAAGCTCTTCAACCCCATACTTCAAACGGAGTTACATACTGATGCCAGCATGGTTGGTTATGGAGGAGTGCTTTAGAAGCACGAGTCAAGCTTTCATCCAGTTTTTTATCTGAGCTTTAAAGCATCACCGGCAGAAAAGAATTATACGAGCTATGAGCACGAAGTACTGGCCATTGTTAAGTCATTGAAGAAGCTTCGAGTGTACCTGCTGGGACTAAAATTCACAAATTTACACCGATTGCAAAGCATTTCAAGCAACGATGAGCAAGAGGGACCTGTGTCCTAGAGTGGCAAGATGGGCTTTAATGCTTCAGGAGTTTGACTGTGTCGTTCTACATCGCTCTGGAACATCCATGCGCCATGTTGATGCCTTGAGCAGATTTCCAGCAGTCCTTCGCATAGAAGATGGAATGTTACAACGCGTAAGGAGGGCGCAAGAAGGCGACGAATTTTGCAAATTAGTAGCGACAATACTAAAGGATCGTCAGCACGAGGACTTCGAGATGCGTCGGGGGATTTTGTACAAGTTCGTTGAGGGTTCCCACTTGATAGTTGTGCCAAAGGCACTTCAAAGAGAAGTTTTGCGAAGCATTCATGGTCAAGGTTATTTTAACGCACAAAAAGTTGAAGCTGTTGCTAAGCAGGACTACTTTATACCGGGGATGGTCGAGAAGATTCAAGCTGTCATTTCAAACTGTATCGCATGTATACTCGCCGCAAGGAAGCAAGGAAAGCAGGAAGGGTTCTTGAATCCTATTGATAAGTGTGACGTTCCCCTGCACACTTACCACGTCGATCACTTGGGTCCAGTTCCGTCTACTGCAAAGAACTATAAACATATCTACGTTGTCGTCGACGCTTTTTCGAAATTTGTTTGGGTATACCCTGTAAAGTCAACCACCGCCGAGGAGGTCGTTAAAAGGATGGAGCTACAAGCGGAAGTTTTTGGAAATCCGTTTCGAATCGTATCTGATAAGGGAACAGCCTTCACCTCGAACGTTTTTCGACAATTTTGTGATGACCGGCAAATTCAACATGTCCTCACAACGACAGGAGTGCCGCGCGGAAATGGCCAGGTTGAGCGCATTAACAGGATCATCATAGAAGTTCTTACTAAGTTGTCGATTGAGGAACCTATGAAATGGTATAAGCATGTACCACACCTGCAACAAACTCTTAACGGCTCTGTCAGTTGTAGTACTAATAAAACGCCGTTCGAAATTATGTTTGGAGTACCAATAAGAAGCCAAATGGACTGCAATTTGGCAAAGTTCATAGAAGAAGCACTGACGAACGACTTCATCGATGAGCGCAACGAGATGAGACGTAAGGCGAAGGATCAAATCATCCTAGTTCAAGAGGAGAATCGGAAGGGATATAACCGAAGGCGAAAAGCCGCAAAAAGGTACTACGTGCACGAGCTAGTGGCGATCCAGCGAACTCAATTTGGACCTGGACTAAAGTTGCACGCAAAGTTCTTGGGTCCGTACGAAGTGGTGAAGGTGAAACGCAACGATCGGTACGAGGTACAAAAAGTTGGCGATCATGAAGGACCCAATATTACTTCATCATCTGCTGATCATATGAAACCCTGCGTAGACAACGAGACCGACGATAGCATAGAGAGCAACGAAGAATCGCCCGGGACAGGCGATGCGCAGGATGGCCGAATGTAGGGTCACCCTATATTTCCACGATCCACAAAACTTTTTCTGCTCTGAAAGCAGTAACTTAACGAGAGAGGAGAGACGAGTGATGATATGTTGAAGCTACGGTCGTGCGGGATACGTCAGCTAAGCGGCACGAGTTAAATTAATTATTCTATTTCATACCTATGTACTTCTTAAATTAGAAATCCCTATAATTGAATAAACTTTGAATTATTTAAAAGGAAGCGTTTAATTGCAAAAGATCCCTGCCATCTTAATCCTACATACATTATGCAAGAAGTTTTTATCAAGTATTTTCTAAGTAAAATGGTATGCGCACCCCAATTCAGTCCGCTATCAAACACAAGTCCTAAATACTTAAAAACCGTAGTTCTTTCGATAATAAAACATTTGGGGGAGCAGCTTACATTAGTTTACATACGTATTAGAACAGCTTCTCTTGCAGCAAGTGTCAGCACTAAGTAGCATGTGTTGGCAATTATTGCTATGGTAGGTTACATTAGGAAATTCAACCACGTTATTCGAAAGATTAAAAAACATAATTTTAGTCTTATCACTTATGACTAGTTTATGCATACTGAACCAATGTCTGAGCTGTTCTAAGTCGTAGCAGATATTAGCAATTAGGTCTAGAACAGAATAATTAGAATATGAACACGCAATGTCATCCGCAAACCCTGTCTGAATTCCTTTCAAGTTTAGACTGAAGATAGAATTAATATATACCAAGAAAAGAAAGGGGCCAAGTACTGAACCTTGTGGTACTCCAATACGGATATCTAAGCTTTCACTGAATTTATCTACAAGTTTAATCACTTGTTTGCGGTTGTTGAGATATGAGAAGAACCAGCGAAGCATGAAACCTCTGAATCCAGCTTTATTTAATTTCATTAGTAACAAGTCATGGTCCACTGTATCAAACGCTTTAGTTATATCAATATAAAGCGCAGCGGTATATTTTCTTTTATTTAGACTACCATAATTGAAGTTACAAAACTGTAAAAGGGCATCCTCAGTCGATTTACCTGCTCTAAAACCATACTGCTTTGAACTAAAAAAGTGTTTTTTTTTCTAAGAAAGCTACAACCCTGGTTTTAACTACTTTCTCAAAAAATGTTGAGAACACAGGAAGAAGGGATATAGGCCTGTAATTGTTCAAATTTTTGCTATCACCTTTTTTCAAAACAGGTATAACCTCAGCAATTTTTAAGGAATCAGGAAATATACCGCAATAAATACTTTTATTAAAAATATGAGGTAAAACATCAGCAATATTATATGAAACTTTTTTAATAAAATTGTTAGACCAACTATCTCTTGTCGCCGAGTTAGAACTGCTCAGCAGCTTTATTGTTTTAAACAATTCAAAAGAAGAGATTGGTTCGAAGAAGAAACTACATACTTCACTCCTTTCACTGCTGAAACAATCCTCCACACAAGGATTGGAAGTATTGTCGTACCCCGCTTCTGAAAGTGTTTTGGCGGCGACATTAGTAAAATATTCGTTAAAAGCATTTGCCATCTCCCCAGAATTTTGGATAACTCTATCTTTATAAATTATATTAGATGGTAGACTTAGAGGAACTCGTTTATTAAGAAGTTCATTCACAATTGCCCATTCTTTTTTTAAGTTGTCTTTGGCTAGTTGAAATTTATTGATGTAAAAGTTTTCCTTAAAGACCGGTACATCAGCAGCAACTTCTTTACACATTTTAATATAAAAATTACGAAGGTGAACGTTATTAGGATGTTTTTTACATTTTATTCGAAGTTTATTCTTTTTTTGTATTTTCAAAAGCAAGGTTTTTGACATCCATGGTTTAAGTCTCTTTAGTTTACTACATTTGTTTGATACAGTAATACATGCAGAGACATGATCTTTCAAAATTTTTGAAAAAATATTAAACGCAGTAGAGGGGTTATTTTCAATGTAAACGTCCGTCCAGTTTTCTTGCAATAAAGAGGCGTTAAGAGATACAAAATTAATGAATTCAACTCTTTCAAAAGGTGTATAATTATTTGTTTGTTTGGTCTTATCACAAAAGAAAAATAAACCTATCATGCAATGATTGCAGCGCTAATAAATGCTTGGAATCCAAAATTCCTCCAATCCTCTTTTTGCCTGTTACGGCCCTTGTGACATGATGTTCCATGCTAAATGTGTTGGCTCAACCAATGCATTTATGGATAAAGTCAAAGCTTCGGAGATCGCCTTATGGTACTGCTCTCCGTGTCGAAAATTGTCACTTTCCACCCTTGCTTTCAAAATGTCAGTTTTCAAGGCTTTAAAGACTTATTCGACAATTTCAATACCACCGTCCTTAACGTATCAACATTCTCTGATCTTCATTTTTCGGCAGATGCCTCAACGTCTACTGACCCTGAGTTGCCGACTAATGAAGTAATGCAGTGTATCCAGCGGGCCATGGATACATTGATTTCATTTGACACAACAGTTTCCCCAACTGTTGAAGCTACCCCTGAGCCCATTGTCTATTTAGCATCGCCCTCATCTACTCTACTCGCAGGCAAAAGGAAACGCGATATGCCTTCCTCTGCGTTGAATCCAAAGGCAAAGCGGTTTAACCTTAGGAGTCAACGAAAAAACTCAAACGAGGCGCCCACTCTTAATGTTAGTCACACATATATAAATCATTCCTTAGGAACAGAATCTGGAACTATTGAATCGATTCCCAGGCCGAAATCTATTTTCATTTCTCGACTAAAACCCAACACTTCTTCAGACGATGTCCTGAACCATTTGGTCTCGAGAAACCTGATTCCAAAAGATGACTCAATCAAATGCAGCAAAATCAGCAAGGCTGATGGGTTTGTTGCGTCTTTCAGGATTGTTGCGCCTTCAGTATATTTTGAAAAGCTGTGTAATAGCACTGCATGGCCTCATAATACATTAGTTAAAGAACTCCGCACAAAAACCGCTGAAGTATACTTAAACTCCCAAGCCCTCTCTCATGATATCTTCTCCTTGACGGAAACATGGCTTAATGCCGGAATTTTAGACACGGAACTCTTCAATCATGAGTTCTCCGTATTCAGAAATGACCGTCATAACAATGACCTGAAAGCGCTTGGAGGAGGTGTCCTGATCGCTGTTCGTTCCAACCTTGAGTTACGAAAGATTGACTTTCCATTTCAACTAAATGTCGAAGTTATCTGTGTAAAAATTACACTTAAGAACAAACATTTATATGTTGTTAATGCGTACATTCCATCGTCTCGTCTATGTTCTTTGTATTCGGAACTTTCTATGGCACTAGACCATATTTTTGACATATCTTATTGTGACAGCACTGTCTTACTTATAGGCGACTTTAATCTGCCACATATTGGATGCGTACCTTCTGAGGATGATTCTCATTTCATTCCATCCTTTGACTCTGCCCAACAAGAGCTCGCTTTACTTGACAACATTTTGTCTTTTGACTTACAGCAAACAAGCTGTATAAAAAATTTCAGAAATCGAACTCTCGATCTTGTTTTCCCTTCTGACTCTGTTAGTACTGTGGTTCTGGAATCCCACTTCAGTATAACTAACATAGATGACAATCATCCACCCCTGGATGTATTTATTGAACTGAGCGCACATCTGTACGAAAATAGTAATTCGTATGACCGTTCGCAATCTTTTGACTTTCGGAAAGCAAATTTTCAAAGGCTTTCTGATGAAA
Source organism: Portevinia maculata (assembly GCA_949715645.1). Taxonomy (NCBI): domain Eukaryota; kingdom Metazoa; phylum Arthropoda; class Insecta; order Diptera; family Syrphidae; genus Portevinia; species Portevinia maculata. Next base: position 45,949,313 of record OX454528.1, on the reverse strand, counting down.
TTAATAGCCTTAATTTTAATCTTACTGCGTTATCTAATATTGAAGATGCAGTAGGTTCTTTTTATTCTTTGATGGATAACTGCATAAAAAAAGTGATTCCTGTGAAATCCTCTAGGAATCTGAAAACGTCCCATCCCTGGTACACTAAAGAGCTCAAATCGATACGAAACAGACGTAATAGGGCTTGGAAGAACTATTTAAAAAGTCTCTGCCACTCAGATCTTGAACTCTGTTTCACATTATTCAATGAATTCAAATCTTTATCCTGCAACTTATATATTGACTATATAAGTAAAATGAAATGCTCTTTAAAATTGAACCCCAAACTTTTCTGGGGTTTTGTCAATTCCAAGAAAAAAACCGATCGTTATCCATCGAAGCTTACTTACAATAGTTCTACAACTGCTGATTCGGTAGACGCAAGCAATATGTTTGCAGATCATTTCAGTAAGTCATTTAGGGAAACCCCTCTTCACATTGATGATCAATATTTTAGTTATCTAACTAGCTGTTCCCGAATAAGTTTTAGTAGTATCTCATTCGATTTGAAAACAATTTTAAAATGTATTTCTTCTCTGAAGAATGACTATTCATCAGGTCCTGATGGCATTCCACCGATTGTTCTTAAAAAATGCAGTCATGCTATTTCTCCATATCTTAAGTATCTGTTTGAATTGTCCATTAGTACAGGTAAATTCCCTAATCTATGGAAAAGTGCTTTTATCACACCTGTATTTAAAAAAGGCGAACGTGGTGATATCACTAATTATAGGCCCATTTCAAAGCTTTAGTGTATCCCTAAGCTTTTTGAACAAATTGTTTGTGAAAAGCTAATATTTCTTTGTCGCAATATAATTTGTAATGAACAGCATGGATTTGTAAGAAACAGATCCACTGTCACTAATCTATTAAGTTTCTTGCATGATTGTTCTAATGCCTTGGAGAATAAGGGCGAAATGCATTGCATATACACTGACTTCTCTAAGGCTTTCGATCAGCTGTTCCATGAAATAATCGAATTTAAGCTCAGGGCTTTTGGCTTCCAACCATGTTTCATAAAATGGGTTAATTCATACCTTAGATTAAGGGTGTATCAAGTGAAATTTAGAGGATCGCTATCTGTATCTTTCACAGTTCAGTCTGGAGTTCCCCAAGGAAGTCACCTCGGACCAATTTTATTTATACTTGCCATTAATGATGTTAAGGCATGTATAAATCGCAGTAATATCCTGATCTACGCTGATGATATGAAAATATATAAATCTATCACTAGTTAGGAAGACAGAATGTTTCTTCAATCTGACATTAATAGCTTCGCTAATTGGTGTGATAAAAACGGTTTATCCCTGAACCCAACTAAATGTCAACATATGACATTCTCTAGAAAGACTATCCCTTCCACCTTTCAATATTCTCTGTCTCAATATATTCTTTGTAATGTTGATAATTTTAAGGAACTTGGGGTTTATTTCGACCCCAAACTGGTTTTTGCTAAGCATATTAATTCTATTATTAATAAATCTAATTCTATGCTGTACTTCGTAAAAAGGTGGGCCATAGAATTTAATGACCCTTACTTTTCTATATCATTGTACAATTGTTTTGGACACCGTTCTACAACATTCATTCAAATCGAATAGAGGCCATTGACGTAAATTTATTTGATTTGCACTTAGAGGACTTCCATGGGATGATCCATTTAACCGTCCTCCCTACAGTCAACGTATCAAGCTTCTTCAAATGTTACCCCTTTCTCAGCGAAGGCTTAATAGAGATATCATTTTTTTACAGCAGCTTATATCCGGTCAAATAGATGCACCTGACTTGCTGTCGCCTATTGGCTTTAATTTTCGTGGGTCACGCTATGAATTAAAAAAAATATGTTTAGTTTTTAAAATGACCGCTAGGGGTCGCGCTTCGCAATTTAAAACTAAAAAGCAGGACTAAAAATCTCAAAAAAAAAATCTCTTGCAAAAGTTTCCTTTGGATAGTTTTAGTAATATTTTTGGATTGTTTCAGTTTTTAAAATGACCACAAGGGGGCGTGCAACCATTTAAGAACTAAAGAAAAATGAATATGAAAACCATGTCTAAAAGATGCATGTACTACTGGGTCATTTTTCTTTATTTTTTTTTAAATTTCGAACGTTCGGAAAGTTATCGTTTCTACATTTTTAAGTTTAGTTTCCTTAACACATTCATCTGATTCAATAAGAAAACATGATAATATTTATATTTCATTTTTTCAACTTTTATTTATATGTATATCTATTATATAAAAATAAGTCGAGTTTTCTTTCCTGACGCTATAACTCCAGAACGCACGAACCGATTGCCACGGTTTTGCCTTCGTTGGAAAGGTCTCGGGATCCGTTAGGTTTTTAGCAAACAAAATTCAGGAACAATTTTTCACATACAGCGCCATCTCTGATACATAGCATGTACTACAAACCAATACGGTTTTGCATGGTGGTGGAGGAGATGGCGCCAGTACGTGGTCTGTGAGTATCCCTCACGCAAATAAGTACGTTTCATTTTAAGTGAGGAGATGGCGCCAGTACGTGGTGTGTGAGTATCCCTCACGAAAATAAGTACGTTTGATTTTAAGTAGATGGCGCCGGTGCGTGATACATTGTTTGACAGCTACTCATTGTACTCTGCTCTGTTAATTTCATGTGACATTTATTATGCGCACGTTATTTCAAACGCTAACTTAAAACCGGTATTGTGTTCACTGTGAAATTGTGAAATTGAGGTTAAAGTTATTCGTTTCCTAATAGTTCAATTGGAAACTATCAAATCAATCACGCGTATTGTGCAAATTTTTATTCAATTTCAACCGCAGGCATTTGTCGTTAAGGTGGTAAGTTGAACTGTGAAAATAATGTGGATCGTGCATTTGAGGTTAAATTCACCAGTCTGCCCATAGTCCAAAATGCCTAGAGGACGACGTGCGAACATCGGCCGCCGCACAAGACATGCAAGCCAGCAACAAGTGTATTCACAGAACTTAAGCGAAGAAAGACAAAATATAATAAGAGAAAATGCCCGATGGAGACAACGCGTGAGCACACGAAGATCATTGGCAGCATACAATCGCTTGGCATTCCTATATGATCCCACTGCGAACTACTGTGATGATGACAATTTAGATATTGAACCAATGACGACTGCATGCCGATATTGCAATGCGTTAAAGTTCAAAAGAGAAACGGCTGGATTGTGCTGCGCAAGTGGAAAAGTCAAACTGGATCCATTACTTACACCACCACAGCCACTGAAACCATTGTTCGATGGAAGTGATCCCGATTCCAACCATTTTCTTCAACGAATCCTTGAATACAATAACTGCTTTCGCATGACTTCCTTTGGAGCTAATATCATTCGAGAAGGCGGCTTCATGCTGACTTGCAAGGTAAAAGATACAACACACACAACCAATCACTCACACCAATCAATCACACCAACACAATCAATTGCAACACATAACAACTACACATACACATTGGTTTCCATTAACAATCCATTTAATTTTGCATTTTCAGGCGTATCAACGAACAAAAATCTAAGCGCAATGAATTACTATGCGTATCGTATGATGATTCGTACACATGAGGAGAATGTCATGTGCCGTCGGCTATTCCAGCAATTCGCTGTCGACATGTATGTCAAAGTCGAGACCGAACGTTTAGCGTTCATCCGATTCAATCAGGTAAAGCTACGATCTGAGGACTATATACACTTGCGTGATGCTATTCATTCAGATGGTAATGTTCAGAATATTGGACGCCTGACGATTCTCCCATCATCTTATATCGGAAGCCCACGCCACATGCACGAATACGCTCAAGACGCTATGACGTACGTGCGAAATTATGGAACTCCGGATTTATTTATTACGTTCACATGCAATCCGAAGTGGACGGAAATTGAACGTGAGTTGGACCCGGGACAAAAACCGCTAGATCGCCATGACATAATCGCCAGAGTATTTCAGCAAAAACTCAAGGTTATGATGGATGTGCTTACTAAGTATCGAGTTTTTGGTGACACACGTTGTTATACGAGTATGTACTCGGTGGAATGGCAGAAGCGTGGACTACCGCATGCTCATATCCTAATTTGGTTGCTGAACAAATTACATTCAAATGAAGTGGATGACATCATATCAGCTGAAATTCCTGATCCAGTCACTGATCCCCATTTACACGACATTGTGACGATACAGATGGTGCATGGACCGTGCGGTGCATTAAATCCGTCGCCTTGCATGGCTGATGGAAAGTGCACAAAACGATATCCGCGACCGTTAGTTGCTGAAACATTCACAGGGAACGATGGATATCCAGTTTATCGTCGGCGTTCAAAAGAAGATAATGGTCGAACTATCAAAGTTAAAGTTCAAAATCAAGAGATTGAGATCGGAAATGAATTCATTGTACCATATTGCCCGCTGCTATCACGAATTTTCGAAACACATGCGAACGTTGAGAGTTGTCATTCGGCCAAATCAGTCAAATATTTGTGCAAGTACGTCACAAAAGGCAGCGACATGGCTGTGTTTGGTATTGCGTGCGATAATGCGAATGACGAAATCAGCAACTTCCAAATGGGCAGATACGTCAGTACTAATGAAGCACTGTGGCGATTATTGTCATTTCAAATTCATGAAAGATATCCCACAGTTGTACATTTAGCAGTGCATTTGGAAAATGGACAAAGAGTTTACTTCACTGAGGCTAATGCGGCACAACGAGCTGAGAGACCACTATCGACAACATTGACTAGCTTCTTTGCAATGTGTGAAGCAGATCCATTCGCAGCGACGCTGATGTACGTTGAAATGCCCAAGTATTACACTTGGAATCAATCAACAAAGAAATTACAACGTCGCAAACAAGGAACCCCAGTTCCAGATTGGCCACAGGTGTTTTCCACTGATGCGCTAGGTCGCATGTATACTGTTCATCCTAGAAATGATGAATGTTTTTATTTGTGACTGCTGTTGGTAAATGTACGTGAACCAACATCATTTGCGCATTTGAAAGCTGTGAATGGCCACCAATGCCAAACATATCGAGAAGCATGTCAACTATTGGGTTTGCTGGAGAACGATACTCATTGGGATTTAACACTTGCGGATTCAGTTGTTTCGTCAAATGCGTACCAAATACGAACGCTGTTCGCAATTATCATCACCACATGTTTCCCTTCACAACCAATTCAGTTGTGGAACAAACACAAAGACGACATATGTGAAGATATCTTGCATCGCTTGCGCATTCGAACGAATAATCCCGACATGCAAATAACCGATGAAATCTACAATGAAGCATTGATTCTGATTGATGATCAATGCTTGACTATTGCAAACAAGCTACTGATTGAAGTAGGAATGATTGCGCCAAATCGATCGATGCACGATGCATTCAACCAAGAATTAAATCGAGAGCTGCAATACAATGTTGATACATTGCAGGAATTCGTTCGAAATAATGTGCCGTTGCTGAATGAACAGCAAAAACAAGTATACGAAACATTAATGCAAGCGGTGGACAATCACACTGGTGGTCTATTCTTCCTGGATGCACCTGGAGGAACAGGGAAAACATTTGTCATTTCATTAATTTTGGCCACTATTCGATCAAGATGTGACATAGCTTTGCCGTTAGCATCATCTGGAATTGCGGCGACTCTTCTAGATGGCGGTCGTACTGCACATTCTGCGCTTAAGTTGCCACTCAATTTAAACGCAATTGATACTCCAACATGCAATATTTCCCGATTCAGTGCAATGGGAAAATTGTTGATGCAATGCAAGCTCATTGTTTGGGATGAGTGCACAATGTCACATAAGAAATCACTTGAAGCACTTAACTTCACACTGAAGGATCTTCGGCGAAATAACAACATCTTTGGCGGCTTGATGATATTGTTGGCAGGCGATTTCAGGCAGACGTTGCAACATTAGTGAGAATTATCAGAATTATGCTTGGTTAAGTCAACGAGCAATTCTCGCCGCAAATAATAATGATGTACATGCACTGAATTTCACCATTCAATCAAAAATCGCTGGCGATTTGGTGACATACAAATCCGTTGATTCCATAACAAATTCCGATGATGTAGTTAATTATCCAACGGAGTTTTTGAACTCTCTGGAGTTACCAGGATTTCCACCACATAACTTGCAACTCAAAGTTGGTTCAGTTATTATGATATTGCGTAATTTGAATCCACCGCGACTTGCAACGGTACGGTGAGTACGGTACTCGACTTGCGGTGAAAAGACTTATGCCGAATTTGATTGAGGCAACCATTATTAACGGAAAGTACGCAGGTGAAAATGTATGTATTCCTCGAATACCAATGATTCCGACTGATCTTCCGTTTGACTTCAAACGATTGCAATGTGTCCGGTACGCTTTGCTTTCGCAATGGCAATTAACAAGTCGCAAGGCCAATCGCTTAGTGTTTGCGGGATAAATATAGAAAATCATTGTTTTTCACATGGGCAGCTATACGTTGCGTGTTCACGAGTTGGGAAACCATCCGCTTTGTTTGTGTTAACGTCAGACCAAAAAACAAAAAATGTGGTTTACCAAAGCACTTCAATGAAACGGATAATTTGCGAACACGTATAACGCTTCGATTCAGTATTTACTTTGGATTCACTTTCATTTTTTACTTAGAGAAGTTCAACTAAATTACACTTCATTTTTGTAATCGAAATGAATTCATTACTGTTGTGAAATGAAATAAAATTTGTCCTTTTCAAATATAAAAAAAAAAAATAATTTTTCTTCATCTTTTAATCCTCAAACGAAATGTTACAAAAAACGAAGCCATCTGGTGGCGAAACGGAGTTCGCCGGGTTTGTTAGTTATATATAATTTTGTTTTGTCTCTAATTTTGGCAGTTCTTTTCGAGAAATTAAAGTATTTTTAATCAGCCCATTTCTGTTTTCAAACCCAAAAACAGTCTGGGAAGCCTCGGTCACCAACTTAACTGCTCTTTCAACTGCTTGGCTGTGGCATGGTAGCTGTTTTAAATGGTTTGACTTCATGGTTTCGTGTTGTTTTACAATGTCCCAGAGGTCTTCTTGAGTAAAATCCACTAGTAAAGGAGGTTCAGTCAAACGGCTCCTTTCAACTTGCCACTAATCTATTAACTCGAAATATTCATTTGCTTCAAACTAAAATTTGGAAGCTGAAATTGTCGTACGACTTCGTCATTAATGTTTGAATTGACTACTACTCTTGCCTTAAGTATACGGCGAAAAGCCAGCTCTCGAATATTTCGGCGATCATCAAACAACATGGCTACCAAAATGTTTTCGCAATGTCTAAAATATCCGTTAGTCGAAAGCGAAGTCAGTCACAAACAAGGGACCATTTCATATCTCCGGCAGAGATGCAAAATGCACTTCTTCGTATCGTTCATTTTGTTCAAATTAATTCGTTTTCAGAGCAAATCGAAGCAATCCAGAATCATCGGAAACTGAAAGGATCGATAAAGTGGCTTAATCCATTTGTAGAAGAAACAAATGGCTTTTCTTTACTAAGAGTTGGAGGACGACTGAAGCATGCAAGCATTCCAGAAGACTGCAAGCATCCTCTTTTGCTGCCAAAGGACAGCAACTTGACTAGAGTTCTCGTCAGGCATCTACATCTTTCAAACTTCCACGCCGGTCCAAAGGCTCTTGTAGCATTAGTAAGGCACAAATTTTGGATTACTAACGTTAGGGATATCGCAAGGCAGATCGTTCGAAATTGCGTTCACTGCGTCAGGTACAGACCGAAGCTGCTTGAGCAAGTAATGGGAGACTTGCCCCCGGAGAGGTTGACTGCTTCACGCCCATTCCTTTGTTGCGGGGTTGATTTTGCGGGCCCAATCTACACACATCTTAAAATTCGTGGCAAAATACCGTACAAGAGTTATGTAGCGGTCTTTGTTTGCTTTTCATCAAAAGCAGTCCATCTGGAGGCCGTGTCAGACCTTTCATCTGAAGCCTTCATAGCAGCTTTAAAAAGAATGATAGGTCGAAGGGGTCTTCCATCAGACACCCATTGCGATAACGCAACAAATTTTGTGGGGGCACAGTCGAAACTAATCGAGTTACGCAATATGTTGTTTAAACAGTCGTCTAGAGAAACAATCACTAATTTTTGTACTAATAGTTGCATCAATTTTCATTTTATACCCCCCAGGGCACCTCACTTTGGTGGAATTTGGGAGGCGGCTGTCAAGGTCGCGAAAGGCCATTTATACCGAAGCCTAGGTGGTGCCAAGTTGACGTTCGAGGAATTGACAACAGCCCTGGTAGAGATCGAAGCTGTCATGAATTCGAGACCCATCACCCCGATGTCCTCCGATCCAAACGATTTCGAAGCGCTTACACCAGGACATCTGCTCATTGGTTCATCGCTCCGAGCAATCCCTGAGCCAGCAGATGAAGTTGCAGATATAAGCTACATACACAGATGGAGACGAATAAATGCCGTCAAGACCCACTTTTGGCAAAGGTGGTCGAAGGAGTACATAGTGGAACTTCAAGGTCGGGCTAAATGGATGTCACCAAGCTCTAACATCAGCGTAGGCAGTCTCGTCATCATACATGAAGATAACGTTCCACCACAGAAATGGCTTTTGGGTAGAATCAGCAGCGTTACACATGGTTCAGACGGCAAAGTCAGAGTAGCAGACGTTCGAACATCCAGAGGAATCGTCAGACGTCCCATTCGCAAACTCGCTCCTATTCCTTGTTGAAAGAGAGTCCTTTCAAAGGGGCCGGAATGTTGGGGCAGAATCACCATCGTCATCTTCAACATCACCATTGTCATCTTCAACAGCACCATCGTCATCATCATCGTACATTAGGATGAATATCGTATTTGCTAATATTTGAAATGAGCTAAATTGTAAATACTTAATATTTAAATCTGGCGCTTAGTTTAGACCAGTCACCATATTTATTTCTTTTATTGAATTCGCCATAAAATTTAAACTTGAAAAATAACGTAATGTCTCTCTCGCTCAAACGAAAATCCTCTCACGCACTTTTGTATAAATACGCATGAAGAAACAGAAAGAATAAAGTTTTTGTATTACAACCCTTAGGGGAAAACACCGCCTTTTACTCCTCGTAATTCGCTCCATATTCGTTGGATTTTTCGACTATCGTTTGCTAAAAAGTTGCATTATCGGTCACACTTCTCCGTCTAATCCCCTTTCGGTAAAGTACAATAAAATACTTACATATCCATTGGCATTCGGTCAATGGAAACAATAACCAGGACCAAATCTTCCTTATTCGAAGGATAATAAGAAGGTTCAAGGGTTAGCGACCGGAAAAATCTCCGGACGTTCAGTCGTTGAATTTTTAATTCAATTTGTCGAATAATTCCACCTCTTAGCCCGGTATTAACATTGGTTCCGTCGCACCCAATAAGTTTAATATTATGCATTGAGATACCAGTTTGTTCAAAAAACTCAATTATTTTATTTGTAACAGTTTCGGCTTTTCCATTTTGTGGCGAAATATGACCCAGGTAGGTACTGGGAGTCTGGTTCTGCAATCAATACGATATGCTCTTCAATAACATTACCACTGGCCGTTTTTGTTAATCCTTGTGAAAAAATAAAATTTCATAAAATGTATTATTCAATTATGCATCTTTTGCGGGGGGTATGTTTTTGAATTTAAGAAAACATTTTTCACTCCACCCTAATAAACAGTTATCAAATATTGCAAAGTCAGCTTCCGTGAAATTGAGTTACAGCAGAGATTTTTTTACACCGAAAGAGCTCCTCCTTCATCATAAAATACAAGTAAGGCCAGGGCATATAAATATTGTCTAAATATACTCTACAGTATTCAAAGACCAGCAGTGCGTCTAATTAATGATTCAGAATTGCCAACACATCTGAATATTAAAAAAACATTTTTAAACAGGTCAAGCAAGCTTTTGAATTCCCTTCTGGAAGAATACAATTTGTATTAAGTATTAGGTCTGTCCGGATAGAGGAATTTAAACAGAAGGGGTTAAACAAAATTTTTTCACCGAACGGAGTGATTCTTCACGGCGCAGGGACATAAGTCCCGAAGACATAAGTCCCGAATTGATTTCGGGACTTATAACCCATTTAAGTGGGACATAAGTCCAGAATTTATATCGTTGAAAATGGGACACAAGTCCTGATTGAAACAAACAGTCGGAAATATTTTATATTTTATTAACGTTCATAAATTGATAGGTAAAACATAATTAACGAGAAAAAAAACAAACTGTTAAAACTTGGTCGTTTTACAAATAAATAAAACAACTGTTTTTTTTATAATTTTATGACAGAAAGGACACAACAATTCATTTTTATTTGCAATCACCTCTTCATTTTGCTTCGTGAAACAGCAACTACATATCTTACAGTGATTACAAGGCTGTAAAAGTATGTTTCGAGGATTTTCGAAACAAAGACAGCAATTCAGTGTTTCGTTTCGATTTCTTTGTTTTTATTTGATCAAATTCTCAAAAACATCGATTTAATACCTTTTCTTAGCACTTATGTCCTTTTCTGAATTCGATGTTTTTGAGAATTTGATCAAATAAAAATAAAGAAATCACCGAACATCGATTTTAGAAGTAGACTTAAGAACTGAGAAATGACATTAAATTATTTTTTTAATTGCTTGGCTTACTTTCTTTGTCACGATGCAAACTCGACTAATAAAGTATACAAAATTATATGATTTGCATTTTCCAAACTACAAAGCTTACTGCATTTTTTCAAGGTAATACTCAAAAACAACATCGAGATAACGAAACCGATTTGACTATTCGTTGTAGCATTTGGAGTGGTCTTCTTAGTTTCTCTCTAGGCTTATATTTAGGAAATGTATAGTGGGACATAATTCCCGAATTAATTTTTCGGGTCTAATTTCCCACTTAATTGGGTCATAAGGCCCTAATTGATTTCGGGACTTATGTCTTCGGGACTTATGTCTTCGGGACTTATGTCTTCGGGACTTATGTCCCTGCGCCCGGCAGCAACACTCCCACATTCAGCACCTGCATCGTTCAGTAGTCAGCAGTATTTTAGTATTTAAGATCGTATAATAAAATTCTATTTGTCAATTGTATTGTAACATTAGTGAAGGCAGTTATTCTGCCAAAATAATTTTTTTTTTAGTTAAGTAAACATAAAATGTTTAATTTGGCACCCGAGCAGTAAGGGGTAGGGAGTTTAACTTGTAAAGTAAATAGTGTCAGTGCATAGTGCCAGCGTCCTCAAGAAGTACCCGAGCCAAAGTGCCAGTGCCTAAATATTGTCAGTGCATAGTGCCAGCGTCCTCAAGAAGTACCCGAGCTAAAGTGCCAGTGCCTAAATAATGTCAGTGCATAGTGTTAGCGTCCTCAAGAAGCACCCGAACCAAAGTGCCAGTGCCCTAAAAGTGAAACAAGTGTGACTCGTTGCCTCAGAAAAACCCGAACCAGGAAAAACGGTTCAACTCAACAACAGAAGAAACATCTGAAGAAACGAGGCCCCCTAGTAGGAGACAAACGACAAACCCTTTTGATATTTATAGCACAATATAAATTATTGTATCGTCTGTGGGTACAATTGTACAAAATTGTTTATTTAATTTTCAAGTGTCGAAGAATAAACACCTCTGCGAGTAATTTCAGTGAAAATGCCACCAGCAAAAGAGGATGAGAGAACAGCAAGGGCAATGGCCACACAACAAATATCAGTATCACTCAACATGCTGTGTACACAAGTATCAGCTGCTAACTAAATTATTGTATAAAATATTGAAGCGTCTGGGGGCCTAGCCAATAATATTGTGCAATATTTTGCACAATAATATTGAGCTTCTAGGGACCGCTTAAGAAATTGATAGTGCATAAGAATAATTTTTCATTTATAAGAAGCTAATTAATATAAACCCTAAAATGCCCGACCGTCGTTCAGGCGCGTCCACATCAGGCATCACAAATGTTACCATTGACAATTTCCTTGAGCCCAATAGAAATGTTGCAACCAATCCCCCGACGAACTCTATGGGCGAGCAAAATCCGAATAGCTCGTTCCAGTCTAAAACATCCCATACGGAAGCTAACAGAGAGGTTGGGTAAAATAACGTTAAAGAAATTCCAGAGCTAGACTCACTTATTTCTAATATTGTATATAGGATATTCGAGCAACAAGGACGAAGTTTAGCCCAAAATGCACTGAATCCCAGTGCCGATAGGTTTTCGGGTATAGATCAGACCATTGCCCTAGAACATAGGGGAAACCTCACTGATTTGGACAAAGTTCCTGACATAGTTCGATGCCTAAGGGCCTTTTCGGGAGATCCAGGAGAATTTAGCTCCTGGAAAAAAAGTGTGGACCGGATCCTCCAAATCTATGATCCGATTAGGGGCACCCCGAAATATTACTGGAGCGTCATCCGTAACAAAATAATAGGGAACACCGATATAGCCCTCGAAATTTACAACACGCCGTTAAATTGGGATAGTATTTCCCGCCGTCTGATGATGCATTACGCCGACAAAAGGGACTTGGGTACTTTAGAGTACCAGATGTCTTCACTAGTGCAGGGGAATAATTCGATTCAATCATTCTACCAAACGGTATATTCACACCTCTCGCTTTTTCTGAATAAGATCGCATGCATGGATGTAGGTACGGAATCCATGAACCTATTAACCAATACCTATAGAGACAAAGCTCTAGACATATTTGTTAGAGGCCTCAAGGGTGACTTACCTAAACTTCTCGCGATGAAGGAACCAATAGACTTACCGCAAGCACTTCACCTGTGCTTAAAATTAGAAAATCAAGATTTTAGGGCCAGTTATGCACACAATGTCCACCACAACTCAAGGAGACCAAATATCTTACCAGCATCAAACCTCCATGAAAAACAAAACGCTTTTTCTAGATTCTATTCGATGCCGCCACACAACCCATATTTACAACAAAGGCAACTGTTCAATCAGAAACGTAATCCAAAGAAAAACGTCATTGTAATTAAAGCCTAACCATAAAGTACTCCCTATTACAATTATTATTACTTCTTCTATTCTATTTCAACGAAATAATCTACATACTACCGTCCGATGAATTTATATCAAACTAAAGGGGTCTTTATCGAGCATTTGAACCGTCGAGGTCGAAATAAAGGAATAATTAAAATAATAAAGTTGTCGTGTTTTTAATTTCAAATTCGTTTTCTCAGTTTCGGCCTGACATTGGTCCTTCGAGCCGGATATTTAGATAAGACTCGATTCGTCAATAATGAAATAGTTTGTACAATTTTTGTCCATGTATATAATCGGAAAAGGCACATAAGAATGAACACGTGTGTGAATGTGCCCCGGAAACTCGTTTGCATTTAGATTGATCACACAAATTCTTCGGTTAAATATTGAGACTTATTCGCATATAAGCATTTAATTTCATTTAGTGATCGCACACTTTCGTCGTTATAATATCAAAATCATTAGTCGTACATTATATTCTCCCTGCGTGAATATTGAATATATATGTATAATACCCATATAAGATATATAGTATACATATATATGAACAATTCGTCACGCCACTATCACCGTCATCGAATTTTCCTCAGCACAGTGTTGCATTCTGCCTTCAACAAAAAGCGCAGCAGTTATCGTCGCATTCCCTGATCGCATTCGCAAAATACATTCATACAAAATATAGCCTCACTTGCACGCCCTGACCCTTTCTTGCTTACCAAATCTATTGCCATCGTCGCCACGAGACACTATTGTACGCACTTTCCTTGCAGAAGAGTACGACAGTAGTAATACAACACATAAAAAAAAACACATCTCGAAACACTATTGTATTCTCTTTTTACTAGCAAAGAGTGCGACAGTAGTAATATACACAAAACGCCAAAAATGTATCGTTGTTTTACACCGAAAGAGCTCCTCCTTCATCATAAAATACAAGTAAGGCCAGGGCATACAAATATTGTCTAAATATACTCTACAGTATTCAAAGACCAGCAGTGCGTCTAATTAATGATTCAGAATTGCCAGCACATCTGAATATTAAAAAACATTTTTAAACAGGTCAAGCAAGCTTTTGAATTCCCTTCAGCTACTCATATCCAAAATCATCACAGGGAGGTTTGGTTAAGTATTAGGTCTGTCCGGATAGAGGAATTTAAACAGAAGGGGTTAAAAAAAAAATGTTTTCACCGAACGGACTGATTCTTCACGGCGCAGGGACATAAGTCCCGAAGACATAAGCCCCGAATTGATTTCGGGACTTATAACCCATTTAAGTGGGACATAAGTCCAGAATTTTTATCGTTGAAAATGGGACACAAGTCCTGAATGAAACAAACAGTTGGAAATATTTTATATTTTATTAACGTTCATAAATTGATAGGTAAAACATAATTAACGAGAAAAAAAACAAACTGTTAAAACTTGGTCGTTTTACAAATAAATAAAACAACTGTTTTTTTTTATAATTTTACTACAGAAAGGACACAACAGTTAATTTTGATTTGCAATCACCTCTTCATTTAGCTTCGTGAAACAGCAACTACATATCTTACAGTGATTACAAGGCTGTAAAAGTATGTTTCGAGGATTTTTGAAACAAAGACAGCAATTCAGTGTTTCGTTTCGATTTCTTTATTTTTATTTGATCAAATTCTCAAAAACATCGATTTAATACCTTTTCTCAGCACTTATGTTCTTTTCTGAATTCGACGTTTTTGAGAATTTGATCAAATAAAAATAAAGAAATCGCCGAACATCGATTTTAGAAGTAGACATAAGAACTGAGAAATGACATTAAATCATTTTTTTAATTGCTTGGCTTACTTTCTTTGTCACGATGCAAACTCGACTAATAAAGTATACAAAATTATATGATTTGCATTTTCCAAACTACAAAGCTTACTGCATTTTTTCAAGGTAATACTCAAAAACAACATCGAGATAACGAAACCGATTTGACTATTCGTTGTAGCATTTGGAGTGGTCTTCTTAGTTGCTCTCTAGGCTTATATTTAGGAAATGTATAGTGGGACATAAGTCCCGAATTAATTTTTCGGGACTAATTTCCCACTTAAGTGGGTCATAAGGCCCTAATTGATTTCGGGACTTATGTCTTCGGGACTTATGTCCCTGCGCCCGGCAGCAACATTCCCACATCCAGCACCTGCATCGTTCAGTAGTCAGCAGTATTTTAGTATTTAAGATCGTATAATAAAATTCTATTTGTCAATTGTATTGTAACATTAGTGAAGGCAGTTTCTCTGCCAAAATAAAGTTTTTTTTTTAGTTAAGTAAACATAAAATGTTTAATTTGGCACCCGATTAGTAAGGGGTAGGGAGTTTAACTTGTAAAGTAAATAGCGTCAGTGCATAGTGCCAGCGTCCTCAAGAAGTACCCGAGCCAAAGTGCCAGTGCCTAAATATTGTCAGTGCATAGTGCCAGCGTCCTCAAGAAGTACCCGAACTAAAGTGCCAGTGCCTAAATAATGTCAGTGCATAGTGATAGCGTCCTCAAGAAGCACCCGAACCAAAGTGCCAGTGCCCTAAAAGTGAAACAAGTGTGACTCGTTGCCTCAGAAAAACCCGAACCAGGAAAAAAGGTTCAACTCAACAACAGAAGAAACATCTGAAGAAACGAGGCCCCCTAGTAGGAGACAAACGACAAACCCTTTTGATATTTATAGCACAATATAAATTATTGTATCGTCTGTGGGTACAATTGTACAAAATTGTTTATTTAATTTTCAAGTGTCGAAGAGTAAACACCTCCGCGAGTAATTTCAGTGAAAATGTCACCAGCAAAAGAGGATGAGAGAACAGCAAGGGCAATGGCCACACAACAAATTTCAGTATCACTCAACATGTTGTGTACACAAGTATCAGCTGCTAACTAAATTATTGTATAAAATATTGAACCGTCTGGGGGCCTAGCCAATAATATTGTGCAATATTTTACACAATAATATTGAGCGTCTAGGGACCGCTTAAGAAATTGATAGTGCATAAGAATAATTTTTCATTTATAAGAAGCTAATTAATATTAACCCTAAAATGCCCGACCTTCGTTCAGGCGCGTCCACATCAGGCATCACAAATGTTACCATTGACAATTTCCTTGAGCCCAATAGAAATGTTGCAACCAATCCCCCGACGAACTCTATGGGCGAGCAAAATCCGAATAGCTCGTTCCAGTCTACAACATACCATACGGATGCTAACAGAGAGCTTGGGTAAAATAACGTTAAAGAAATTCCAGAGCTAGACTCACTTATTTCCAATATTGTATATAGGATATTCGAGTAACAAGGACGAAGTTTAGGCCAAAATGCACTGAATCCCAGTGCCGATAGGTTTTCGGGTATAGATCAGACCATTGCCCTAGAACATAGGGGAAATCACTGATTTGGACAAAGTTCCTGACATAGTTCGATGCCTAAGGGACTTTTCGGGAGATCCAGGAGAATTTAGCTCCTGGAAAAAAAGTGTGGACCGGATCCTCCAAATCTATGATCCGATTAGGGGCACCCCGAAATATTACTGGATATTGAGCGTCATCCGAAACAAAATAATAGGGAACACCGATATAACCCTCGAAATTTACAACACGCCGTTAAATTGGGATAGTATTTACCGCTGTCTGATGATGCATTACGCCGATAAAAGGGACTTGAGTACCAGATGTCTTCAGTACTGCAGGGGAATAATTTGATTCAATCATTCTACCAAACGGTATATTCACACCTCTCGCCTTTTCTGAATAAGATCGCATGCATGGATGTAGGTACGGAATCCATGAACCTATTAACCAATACCTTGAAATATCGTGAGAAATGCAAAGAAACGTACAGCCGAATTAAAGGTTACACAAAAACTAAATTCACTTTATTTCATCTTATGAGAACAGTAGAACACATTGCTAACATGGTGCATACATACTTAGTTTATAATGACCGTAGAACACATGCTAACATGGTGCATACATACTTAGTTTATAATGACAGTAGAACACAAGCTAACATGGTGCATACATACTTAGTTTACAACAGTATAACACCCCCATCCTAAGATACTTGTGATAAAAAATATATATTGCATATACTCATTTATTTATTTAACATAAACCACCCTTATTCATTTTATTATTTTATCAATTTTACATTTTCCTTTAGTTATTTTCATTTTCATAGTAGGAGCTTTAATTTTATTATTTTATCAATTTACATTTAATTTTAATTCTTTTCATTTTGTTTTATTTTGAAATTACAAATTTAGCCTAGTAGGAGTTTTAATTTTATTTCTGGGTCTTAATGCCCTATTACTACTTCCATTTTTATTGTTACTGGTGTTATTGTCTTCAGGGTAGGTGGTTTCAAGTGTTACCGTCGGAATGTTATTATCGGAGTTACCGCCTATCTGAACGTCATTTGATTCCGTCTCAACATTAACTAATGGTGGTGAAACGAAACCTTGGTCTGTACTTCTTTTATTATCGGTAATCCCAGGCAAATGTGGAGATGCTTGCGAGGTAGTGTCGGGGATAACCGGACTATCCGTATCTGTTAGCTTCGCTGCACACCCCTTTTAAAACATACCTGCCTTCATCATCTGATCGATATGTCTTTTTGTAGGCCTCCCGGATGCTATATCTTTGCACATGTAAACCGAAGAACCCAATTTATCCACTATTACAACTGGACTCCAGCTTTTATTTGCCGGATTTTTATAATTTCTAAAATACACTTGATCGCCCATTTCCAACTGTTTGTCTCCTGTCCTGCCCCCATTATTCTCTTGTGTTACTTTAACACTTGTCTTGAAATTTGAGCGAATTCTATCTAGACGTGACCACACATATCGATTTAACATCAACACTGAAGGCTTTTCTCCTGTGGTGCTGTGTGGAGCGTTTCTATACCCGAACAAAAATCTTTGCAAGTGCATGTGTAAGGGTAATGCATTGTCCTGTGCCATTTTTTTTTATAGCAGCTTTAAAGGTCTTAACTGAATTTTCAGCTGCCCCATTGCTAGCCGGATGATAAGGCGGTGAGGTTATGTGCTCGATCCCGTTTTTCGTGCAAAATCTTTTGAACTCAGATGATACAAATGGAGCACCGTTATCCGACACTAAAATTTTAGGTAACCCAAACCGGGAAAATACCTCTCTCAACTTCCCCAAGGTATTTATGGTATCTGCAGCGGGAACATCGAAAATTTCTGGCCACTTGCTATACGCATCTGTTACAATTAAAAACATTCGATTCTTGAACGGGCCGGCATAATCTATATGTATCCGTTCAAATGCGATGTTTGAGCTTGCCCATTTTACCAAACCCGCCTTCGTTTGTTCGGGCCTCGCTTCAACACACCGCTGACATCCTTTTGAGATCAACTCAATATCTTCGTCCAACCGCGGCCACCAAAAATATGAACGCGCTATTCCCTTCATTTTCGTCATCCCCAAATGCGTAGCATGCAGTTCTTTTAATATCATCGACCTGAATTTCAATGGCACCACCACCCTGTACCCCCACATGATTACTCCTTCTTCGACGTTTAACTCGTTTCTTCTATTAAAGTAGCTCTTCAGTTCCTCTTCAACATGCCCCGGCCAACCATTTTGAATATATCGAAAAACCTTTCCCAATACCTTGTCGCGTCTGACCTCGTCTCGGACCCGCGCAAAATTCACAGGCACGAATTCTTCCACCCAGTTTATATAATCAAACTCTTTTGCTTGATCACTCTTTTGGATACCTTCTATTGGTAATCGAGACAACCCGTCAGCTGCAGCGTTATCGGCTCCTTTCACATACCTTAACTCATAGTTAAAGTGCGATAGATATATGGCCCATCTTTGAAGTCGCCCCGCAGCCATAGCTGGAATTCCCTTTCCATCGCCAAATAAGGCTAATAATGGTTTATGATCTGATTTTATACAGAATCGCCTACCCATAAGGTACTCGTAGAATTTGCGTACGCCCCAGTAAATTGCTAATGCCTCCCTTTGTATAACGGCATAGTTCTTTTCAGCCTTACTTAATAATCGCGATGCGAACGAAATGGGCCTTTCAGTCCCGTCCGGCATCTTATGCAACAGAACTGCCCCCAATTCCATACGCTGACGCATCACATGATAACAGGATCTCATATCTGGGGTTAAAGTGCACCAACACCTTATCGGAAATCAATGCTTTTTTGCATCTGTTGAAGGAATCCTCACAATCTCTATCCCAATTAAACTCAGTCCCCTTCCGTAATGAACCATACAAAGGAGCAAGTAAGGTGGACAAATTCGAAATGAACTTCCCATAGTAATTAACCATACCCACAAAGGCTCGAACTTCGCTCACGTTTCCTGGTCTGGGTAACTCCAACATTGCGGCTACTTTTTCAGGGTCTTTATGCAAGCCATCTTTGCTTACAATGTGGCCCAAATACTTGATTTGTGGCTTAAAGAAAACACACTTCTCCTTGTTAAGCTTCAAACCCGCTTCCGAAAGGACCCGTAACACCTCTTTCAAATTCACAAGGTGCTCTTTTAAATTACTTCCCGTCACCACAATATCATCAAGCAGATTCACCGTGCCCCTGCACCCCTGGAAGGTTTTCTCAACCTCCCGCTGAAAAATTTGGCAAGCTGGCTTCGTCCCGAAGGGTAATCGGAGAACTTTAAAAATTCCCTTGTGGGTACTCCACGCTAGCTTCATGCTAGTTTCCTCGTCCACTACGATTTGATTATAAGCTGACGTAAAATCAAGCTTGGTAAATAATTCACCACCTTGTACTGAACTTAAAATATCCGAAATTAGCGGCATCGGGTGATTAACTTCTTCAAGTTGGTCGTTGACTGTCACCTTATAATCTGCACAAACCCGGACTTTGCCGTGTGGCTTTAGCACCGGCACAAGCGGCGTACCCCACTCGGAATTTTCAATTTTTTTTTATAATGCCTTCGTTCTCTAATTTTTCCAGCTTCCGTTCGACTTTTTCTTTAAACGCAAACGGTATTCTTCGTGGCTTACAAAACTTAGGTTTCGCATTTTGTTTGAAATCTAACGAAATCACTGCGTTTTTGTATTGGCCTAATTTCCCGTCGAATAATTTACTAAACTCGATTAAAATACCTTGTTCTAACTTCTGTAATTGTTTACCAGAATTGTCCACAAAATACTCATCCACCATCTCTTTTCCTCCAATACTCCACGTTATACCCAAAAGATTCATTAAATCTCTACCAATTAATGGCTTTTTATCCACGCCGATGTCTACCACTTGGATGCACCGCAAAATTCGCCTGCCCATACATTCAACGGTAAACACAGCTTTACCCAGTGGCGATATAACACCACCATCATAATTACGAAGACACATGTTACTACACTCCAATATTTTTTTATTAGCATTTTTTTTTTAAATCACCAACGGCAACACTGACGCACCCGCACCCGAGTCCAATTCAACCCACAAAGGAACATTATTTATCTTTACTTTAAAAATAAAAGGCTTAATTTTTACATTGTCCAAAGACACATTATAAAGAACCTCTTCCGAAAAATTACTGTTTTCTAAATTATTATTTTTTTTTATTACTGTTTTTTTTCTACACATTACTTCAGGATGCCCTCTACTATGATATTTTCTACATGTAAAACTTTTGTACTTACAGGTTTTAAAAACGTGACCCGTTTTACCGCACGTAAAACACATCATTTGCTTGTTTTCCTGCTTCTCCCCTTTCCTCTGCTGCTGCTGAATGTCGCCCCTTCTTTGTCTGCTCCTCTCCAACTCCGGCCTGCTTCTGTTGCTGCTGCTTCCCGCTCCTAACCGATGTACATCCGCCTCCTTTTCTCTTATTGCAGCTTCACGCTGTAATGCCACTAAGAGAATATCCGATAGCGCCTTTTCCACATCCTCCTCACACACACGATCCGACACAGGGCCTTTTAGTAAACCGGTCATGAAACGGTTTTTCACATATTCATCGAAGGTACTGTTAAATTTACAGTACATAGCTACGCTTTTGACGCGCACTAACCAACGGTTGATTGACTCCCCTTCAGTTTGTTTTAAATCAAAAAATTCGATTCGCTTCCGAATACAGGATGAAGCTGTCTCGAACTGCCTTCTCATACACTCCATGAGTTCCGTGTATCCCAACTCCTTTGGTTTTCTTGGAAAAACTACTTCCCTGATCACCTCGTAGGCCCGTTGACTCACAGGCGTCAGCACTACCGGCACCCGGCGATCATCTTCCACGTAATTTGCGAGGAAATACTGCTCGATTCATATCGATTCAATACTTTATTTCATCTTATGAGAACAGTAGAACACATTGCTAACATGGTGCATACATACTTAGTTTATAATGACCGTTGAACACATGCTAACATGGTGCATACATACTTAGTTTATAATGACAGTAGAACACATGCTAACATGGTGCATACATACTTAGTTTACAACAGTATAACATACCTATAGAGACAAAGCTCTAGACATATCTGTCAGAGGCCTCAAGGGTGACTCACCTAAACTTCTCGCGATGAAGGAACCAATAGACTTACCGCAAGCACTTCACCTGTGCTTAAAATTAGAAAATCAAGATCTTAGGGCCAGTTATGCATACAATGTCCACCACAACTCAAGGAGACCAAATATGTTACCAGCATCAAACCTCCATCAAAAACAAAACACTTTTCCTAGATTCTATTCGATGCCGCCACCCATATTTACAACAAAAGCCGCGTTTTATTATCCCAATGATCTTGATACGGATCCTATCTGATAATAAAACGATCTGGATCATCAGTGGCAAGTTGTGGCAACAGTTATTTTTAACACATAACAGACGATACCAGGTATTTCAAGTTTCGATTGGCACTAAGCCATATTGCAAATATAGGGTACAATGTGACGTCACAATATGATCGCTTGTTGTGTCAGGGGTGTTGCCATTTGAATACAAATCAACATACATTTTGCACTCAATATTTTTTTTCAGAAACTATGTTCAAATGTTATGTTCAAATATGCAACATATTAACAGTATTGTACTGCTAATATTTCCATTAATTTTTGTGTATTATATTACGAAGCAAAACGTCTCAAAAGTCGCAGTGGCAAATTATTCGAATATGAAAATATGCTAATTGATTTTTTGTGTTATTAGTAGTGTTTCATATTTTGGTCTGGCAATATTATTGTGTTCCTATAATTTCCTATAATTTAAATAAGCAACGCCACGAAAAAACAGGTAGTGAGTTTTGTAATTACATTTTGGATCACGATTAATGATCCCGATAAATAGCAAGATCCTGTGTTGTTTTTGTTTTACGTATTAAATTGATCCAGATCCAGATCCGCATGGATAATAAAACACAGCTAAAGGCAATTGTTCAATCAGAAACGTAATCCAAAGAAAAACGTCATTGTAATTAAAGCCTAACCATAAAGTACCCCCTATTACAATTATTATTACTTCTTCTATTCTATTTATCTAGCATTTGAACCGTAGAGGTCGAAATAAAGGAAAAATTAAAATAATAAAGTTGTCGTGTTTTTAATTTCAAATTCGTTTTCTCAGTTTCGGCCTGACATTGGTCCTTCGAGCCGGATATTTAGATAAGACTCGATTCGTCAATAATTAAATAGTTTGTACAATTTTTGTCCGTGTATATAATCGGAAAAGGCACATAAGCATGAACACGTGTGTGAATGTCCGGAGATATTAATGCCAAACATGTGGCATGGGGAAATGTTACTGCAAATCCCAGGGGCAACCTGTTTCACGACTGGTGGCGCCTTAATATGATTGAGTACAAACTCGAGTTGTACGCGACAGATATCCCTTCTTTCCCTAGAAGCGGTACTTTCCTGGACTTGGCCTTAACGGACGCAAGACTTCAACTGACAAACATAGACCAATACACGCGGAACTGTTTGCGTGCGTTTGAGTACGATAGTGACCACTACGGACTCGCCGCCGCAATACGGATCCCGAACGAGCAAACGCTACTGGAGGAGTACGAAGCAGTGTGTTCATTCGATTATCGGAGGGCGCAATGGTCGCGCTTCTCCAGATTGTTAAAGCGAGATATACGTTCGAGTGGAATCGACCCACCGACAAACAGTAACATGACAAATGATGACATTGATCGGCATTTATTGCAAATGAACGACGCCATCAAACGAACTATGGAACGAACTGTGATGTTTTGTAACCACAATAAAAATGCTCGATCGTTTAATTAATTCTTTATTAATAATATTGCTTACGACTAAGTATAAGATGTTTGCGTGGCAGAGCAATAACGAGATCTGTTGCACTGTACGAACTATGAGCTACTCTGAGTTAAAGAAATGTGTATGCATGGCTCTGAGTCGAATACATTCAGAGTCGAATACATTCAGTGTCGAATACATTACAACTCTCCCCTCTTATTGCTCTGGTACATTTTAAACATATTTTATTGTTCTATTTCTTAAAATCCGATATTTAGGCTCTGGCAAAGGTGCCGGTATTTGTAATGTTGGCGATGGTGTTTTTGACTGTTGTTCAACTGTTTCTACTTTTGACAATTCTGTTGTCCCCGATTCATTTTTTTTTAATTAATGTTGTTAGTATTAATCAAATCAATTTTGTGTGATAAATCACTTCTAAACTTATAAACATTGTCATTTTTCGATTCAATTTTTTTTAGTTTATTGATATGTCTTTTCCAATTTACATTCTTGGATAGTACATTTACAATATAGTATTGCTTACCAATAGATTTCACAATCTTCCCTTTAACCCATGTGACTCTACCTGCCCTACTAAAATCTTTTACCATTACAAAATTGCCGATGCTCAATTTTCTTTTACCATGCCCTTTATAAAAACTTTTATGTTTTGATTGATTTTTCTTAACATTTTTTTTTATGTAGGTATTCTATGTTTACAATTTTGTTAGATTTCATTGGATTAATCAAATCTAATCGTGTTTTTAAACTTCTGTTGAACATTAATTCAGCCGGACTTACACCAGTTGTACTATGAATGGAACTGCGATAATCGAGCAAAAAACGTTGCAAAAATTTGTTCAGATCACTTAAAGATCTATTATGCAAAGCTTTCTTTAAAGCTAATTTTACAATTTTAACGCCGTTTTCTGCCTGCCCATTTGAAGCTGGATGACCAACTGGTGAGGTTAAATGTTCAATTCCATTATTTTTTAAAAATTTCGAGAATTCTTCTGATTTAAATTGGGTTCCGTTATCGGTAACTACTTGATCTGGAAGCCCGAATCGTGAAAAAATACATCGTAGCTTTTCAATTGTACTCTTGCTACTAATGGATTTGTTCATGTCCATGCATTCCAGCCACTTACTATGAGAGTCCACCAATATTAAAAAGTATTTGTCAAACACAGGACCCATAAAATCCAAATGAAGCCTTTTCCATGGCTTGGTTGGCCAATCCCATGAAATAAGTTCATTTTTAGGTGGATGTGCGGTATACGTCAAACATTGATTGCAGCTCTTTACCAAATGCTCTAGCTGTTTATTTATTTCAGGCCATCAAAAATATTATCGAGCTAAACCTTTCATTTTAACTATTCCAAGATGCGACTTGTGCATCTCTTTCAGGACTTGATCTTGCATGCTTTCCGGAATAATTAATCTGTATCCCCAAAACAAAGCTCCTTTTGACGTCGAAAGCTCATTTTTTCTTTGGAAGAAACCAGTTAAACTTGAATCCGTAAGCTTGGGTGGCCAACCGTTTTGAACCAGTTCTAAGACCCTATTCAAAGTTGCATCTTTTTTTGTCTCACATTGAACGTCAGAAAATGTTACAGATACAGGTCCTTTATTATTTTCAATATAGTTTATAAAAACATCGTTGGAAATCATCCCCGGAATACTTAGTTCTGATTCCTCGACATTATCCACTGCACGAGAAAAAAAATCAGCGATATTCTTTTGCGATTTAACATGTTGAATGTGGTAATTATACCCTGACAAGAATAAAGCGTATCTCTGCAGCCTATTTGCGGTCATAACAGGAATTCCTTTTTTATCGCCGAATATCGATATTAGGGGCTTATTGTCTGACACTAAAATAAATCGCTTTCCAAAAAGATATTGATGATATTTGTTTACACCAAAAACTATTGCCAAAGCTTCCTTTTCAATTTGCGAGTATTTCATTTCCGTTTGTGAAAGCCTTTTGGACGCAAACGAAATTGGAAGCTCTTCGCCATCAGCATACTGATGGACTAGTACGGCCCCTAACCCAACTGGACTTGCGTCAACTATCAATTTAACCTCTTCAGAAGGGTCGAAATGTGCGAGACATATATCCGATGACATTATTTGTTTTACTAAAATAAAAGAATTCTGTTGGGGTGTTCCCCAAACAAATTTCTGAGACAGGCTATCATAAAGAGGCGCTGCTGTGGTGGCTAAATTTGGCATAAACTGTCTGTAGAAATTAACTACACCGAGAAACGATTGAAGTTCGACTAAATTTTTGGGTTCCGACAGACTCAATGTCACGTCAACTTTTGTGGGGTCCTTATGTAATCCGTTTTTATCTATAACGTGACCAAGATAACAGACTGATTTTTTGAAAAACTCGCATTTGTGGGAAGACACTTTTAAACCAGCTTCTTGAAGCTTAGAAAGCACCAACGACAGGGTTTTCAAGTGTTGCTTCTTATTTTTGCCCGTGATTAGCAAATCATCCATAAAAATTGTAACTCCATCTATTCCACTTAATAGAGATTCAATTTTCTCTTGAAACATTGCAGGTGCGGGTGCGACTCCGTATACCATTCTTGTGAATTCAAATAATCCTTTTGTAGTGGATATCGTGGTTAACTTCCTCGATTCCTTATCTAGAAGGAGTTGTTGATAAGCCATTGCTAAGTCAATTTTGGAGAATTCCTGTCCCCCATGCAGTTTTGCAAAAAGCTCCTCGATTCTTGGAAATGGATACTGATACGGTACCAAATGTGGGTTCAGAGTGACCTTATAGTCACCGCAGATTCTGACAGTACCGTCTTTTTTCATTATCGGCACTATCGGAGTACCCCACTCACTATAGTTCACATATTCTAGAATACCCAGGCTAATCAGTCTATCAATTTCAGTTTCTACCTTGTCTTTAATTGCAAAAGGCAATTTCCTTGGCCGGAAAAACTTTGGTATGACATTTTCTTTTAATTTTAGTGAAACTGTGCAATATTTAAAAGTTCCTAAACTTCCATCAAAAAGATCTTTATAATTTTCTAAGACTTTAACTAGATCCTTATCTAATTTTTGTTTTTCGGGATTTAAGAAATTAATATTTTCAAAACCTATATTGAATGCCTTCATCCAATTCCTGCCTAATATTGGTGGACCCCCATTTTTAATTATAAAAATGTCAACTACTTTTGATACGTCTTTGAATTGAACATTTACCTTGCATACCCCAATTGGTTTAATAACAGCTCCATCATATGTTTTAACTGATACATTTGATTCGGACAGTTGCAACTCGCCAAAATGTTGTTTATACACATCTTCAGAAATCGCAGAAATAGACGCGCCGCTATCAATTTCCATCTTTATGTCAATTCCATTCATAGTTACTGTAGTAGTGATTGGCTTTAAACAATTATCTCCACTGAAATAAAAAATTGATAAATCATTTGACTCATTTTCTATATAATTACAAGCATAATTTTGGTTTCTTTGCTTAACTTTGTTAGCCACATTTAATGTGTGCGATTTGCACATCTTCTTCAGGTGCCCCATCTGACCACACTTGAGACACACATAAGTTTTAAACCGGCAATTTTCCGCTATGTGGTTTTTATACCCTATTCTAAGGGTATATTAATTCTGACGCATAGTTTGTAACATACCTTAATATTGCCCGTAGACCCCTAAAAGTTACTATATTTATGATCAGCATCGATAGTAATGTCGATCTAGCCATGTCCGTCCGTCCGTCCGTCCGTCTGTAGCCAAAAATTAGGCCTTTAAACTGGACCTAGAGAGCTGAAATGTTAACCATATACTCTCTAGGGTCCCGAAATAATCAAGTTTACGAATTTTTGAAATCCGCCCACAGACACGCCCACAAACTCAAAAAAACCAAATTTTGGAAAAAATCGAATTTTGAGCTAGAAAGCTGAAATTTTGTATATATGATCTATGACTCCTACAACTGCTCGGGATAAAAAATTTTCAAAATCCGCCCACTGACACGCCCACAAATAAATAAAATAATTCTTTTATACCCTATTCTAAGGGTATATTAATTTTTGAAAATCCAAAGTTGCAGCTAGGGAGCTGAAATTTATAGTATATACTCTCTATGGG
The DNA here is from genome assembly GCA_949715645.1 of Portevinia maculata. Classification (NCBI taxonomy): domain Eukaryota; kingdom Metazoa; phylum Arthropoda; class Insecta; order Diptera; family Syrphidae; genus Portevinia; species Portevinia maculata. The sequence goes on along the minus strand of OX454528.1, from coordinate 45,921,913 downwards.
CCCTTTATGCTCATGTGTAAATTTTTTCAAAATCCGCCCACTGACACGAACACAATTAATTTTTTTTTTTTTTTAAAATCAAAGTTTGAGCTAGGGAGCTGAAATTTATAATATATACTCTCTAGGGGCCCTTTATTCTCATGTGTTATTTTTTTTTAAATCCGCCTACTGACACGCCCACAATTAAATAAAACAATTTTATTGAAACACCCAAGTTTGAGCTAGGGAGCGTTGTTTTTTTGATAAAATCCTTTAAATGTTATATAACAAAATATGTAGAGCGTTCTTAACAATTCAACCATACTTAGACTTTTGTCACGCCCACTTATGAGGGATAGGAATAAGAATAGGGTATCCAACAGTTCGCCCAAGCGGACTGTAGCCCGTCCCTATGTTTTAATCCGCATCTGGTACACGCCGCTTGCTGCCTTGCTGCCACTGGAGCTGTTGATGGATTTCTCCACTGATGTTGTTTAGCTGCCGATGATGATTTGTTTTGATAAGATTTGAGTCGAAACACTTCTGGTTCATTTTTTATCTCCACATGTGATGCCTCGTACTGGTGTCGGATGCATTCGACTGCTAGGGACATTTCCATAGCTTTTTCGAACGTTAATTTTGATACATCCTCTAGAAACAATTTATCTTTCTCCGGACCTTTCTCCAAACCCATGATAAATTTGTCACGCAAAGCGATGTTGAGATGTGTGTCAAACTTGCAGTTTGCTGCCAGTGATCGAACACGTGCTGCCCATTGCTGAAGAGTTTCGTTTGAAAGTTTTTTTGCTTCGTAGAATTTAAGCCTTTCTGCAAATGCAGAAAAAGCTGGTTTGAAGAGATCGTTCAGTTTGTCCATTAGGACTTTATAATTTATTTGCGCCACTTTCTCCGGAGACACGAGGTCAGTCAACAATTTTAGGGTGTCATCGTGCAACGAAATTAATAGAAGCGCTCTCCTTTGCTCTACGCTTTTTTCATCGACTTTATTACCAATGAAAAATTGTTCCAATTTGTCTTGGAATATCTTGAAGTCATTAACTTCGTGATGAAATTTTGGAAGTTCTCCAAATGTAGCCATTTTACTGCATATAATGTTAAGTCAGTCTAACCTTTTAGAATCACACGTGCACTTTTACACTTATATTCACTTGCAGTTTTAGTTTTTTTTTTTTTTTTTTTTTTCGGTTTGCAATCCTCGTCGCCAATTGTGATGTTTTGTAACCACAATAAAAATGCTCGATCGTTTAATTAATTCTTTATTAATTATATTGCTTACGACTAAGTATAAGATGTTTGCGTGGCAGAGCAATAACGAGATCTGTTGCACTGTACGAACTATGAGCTACTCTGAGTTAAAGAAATGTGTATGCATGGCTCAGAGTCGAATACATTCAGAGTCGAATACATTCAGTGTCGAATACATTACATTCCTCGGGTAGGACGTTCCGACGACGACCAGACAGAAAAGTACAGAAACCCTACAATCGACGCACTATACCGACAGAAAAGTAGACTACTCTCGAGGCTTAAACGGCTGTACAGGCAATTTACTGATCGCGACGACCCGGAGGTAAGGAGGCTGAATTCAGAGATCCGAATCCTGAAACAGCTGATAAAAGAAAATTACAGAAAATCTGTAAGTCTGTATTGGGGCAATAAAATTCGGGCTATTAAAACCTGTAGTCCGAATATGTTCCCACAGATAAATAAGTTGTTCAGGAGGAAAGATCACAATGATATTCCTTGTGTTCGAATCTCCCAGACAGCAGAGAACAGGCAGACAGTACTGACTGCTGGAATAAGTCCAGAAAGTGTCGCTTCAAACGACGATTTTTTCGTGGTCGAGGACCAACAGGAGGAAGTGGATTTGCTGGGCGCTTGTTTCGAGGCCGTGTATACGGTGAACAATCATGTTCGCCGTAACCACGACATTGAGAATAGGGTTCTGGTGAGCCACTTCTATCTGCGCACCGAACTTGAGAATTGGCGATCTAAGAATAACGGATTCACCGTGTTCACTGATGAAAACCATGCTAATGCAGTTGTCGCCAATGGCCGAGATGCGTCGCACTTGTTCGTGTCGAAGGATGATCTTCTGTGCATCTTCGAGTCACTAAAGAATACAAAGTCGGCGGGGATGGATGGTGTCCCAAACGTCGTATTGAGACACCTGCCTCTGGAGGCTGTAAATATTTTCACCACGCTGTTTAACAATGCGCTGAATAATGCACATTATCCGGCGCATTGGAAGGTAGCTGTGGTACACCCTATCCCGAAAAAAGGTAAAGATAGGACGTGCCCTGCCAATCTCCGGTCAATTAGTTTGCTTCCGAATATTAGCAAGGTCTTTGAAAAGGTTGTCAATAGAGCCCTGTTAAAGTGGGTCGAGGACAATAACATAATTTCGGACAACCAGTTTGGTTTCAGGGCGAGGCATGACACTATTCATGCCGCGTCGAAACTGGTTTCCGACATTCAGTGGAATAAATGCAAGAACCAATGCACGGGTGCTTGTCTGGTTGATTTTGAGAAGGCTTTCGACACCGTATGGTTAGAGGGACTTTTCTACAAGTTGACCAGGCGGGGGATGCACAAACATTTGCTATATGTAATTTATAATATGCTTATGGGAAAGAAGTTCGTTGTCAAATGTGGCAACGTGACTTCGAGCAGAGTCTTTGAAATTAAAAACGGTTTACAGCAGGGGGCGGTCAATCTCCGATCCTGTTTAACATTTACACGAGTGATCTGGTAGGTTCACTCAGACATGCTATAGCGTATACCGATGATTTGGTGACAAACAGATCAGGTCCTAAAATCGAGGTCATTAATATCCTTTTGCAGCGTGACTTCGATCAAATTAAGCGATATTGCGACGACTGGAAGTTGAAAATCAACTTTCAGAAGACAGAAACAATCTTGTTCAGAACTCCATTGGCTGGGGCCTCTAGGGATACCAGAAAAAACTGGAAGAAATTGGCCATTATTGGACAAAATGGGCAGCCATTGGCGGTGAGAAGCGTAGTTAGATATCTAGGTATCTGGCTTGACCAGTATCTGTATTTCGATAGACATATAGTTGCTTGTCTTCTGGGGCCAAGAAGGCTTATGCTTTGACAAGGAGACTGTTTCATAGCAGTTAACTTGACTCCAGAGTGAAGGTCATTTGCTACGTGGCCCTTATAAGGCCGATTATCGCTTATGGTTGTCCATTGTGGTTTAATATAGCGCCCAGCTATATGGAAAAGATTCGGGTTTTGGAGAGACAATGTCTTAGAACCTGTCTCCGATTGTTCCGAACGCCTGAATCCAATTATATAAAATACTATCACAACAAGGTCCTATACGATGGGGCTCAGTTGAATAGGATTGACAATTTCCTCATTAAGGTGGCTCGAAGGCACAAGGGCGATGGCCAGCGACAATAGTCTGATCTTTGGGGCTTACTACCCCAATGAAATGTACATAGAGAGTACGCTCCGGTCTGGCTTTATCCCGCCGGAGGCATTTAACCATATTGATGCAAAAGGGCTGGTACAGACGAGGGATGGTATCCCGGTAGTATACCACCGCTTCCGCAGCGCGAGAGATAAGCGGCTCATCCGCGGCGAGGACGTCGCCAATGCTCATGAGCTCCTCCGTTTTAGTACCGCAATAGCGGAGAGGGATAAATTTGATACAGAAAAACAATTTGCCGAATTTTGGTGGCTTTTTGAGGGGGGAGGGGTCAACATGCCCACCCAAGACGGTGCGTTACTCTAGGTAACATCCTCTTAGTTGTCACCGAGGACAATTATGCAAAGGCATTGGACTTGCTAAAAAACCGGTATGATAACAAGTGCATAGTGTTATAGGCGCACATTCGAGGACTGTATCACCTTCCAACAGTATCGAAAAATTCGGGAGCTCAGCTTCGTCGTTTTGTTGACTGCGTTGATGGACATCTAGGTGCGTTAAGATCCTTGGGAACTGATACCGATATTGTAAACGTATTGTTAATCTATACTACGTCTCTCAAATTAGATGCTGAAACTTACAAGAAATGGGAAGAATCATTGCAGTTAGAGAAGCTGCCAACGTGGAGCGAATGTTCTTCATTTCTTAACCGACGAAGTCAGCATCTCGACATCGGAGAGCCACGGGGTAAGTCAACTTCGTCAGCATCGACTAAATCGTATCCCTCTTCCACAGAAGCAAGAAATAAAATTCGGACTCCATTAGCTGTTACTGAGTTGCGTTGCGCATTCTGCAATGTATCGCAACATAAGATTTCGGATTGCAACAAATTCATCAAGCTTAAAGTCTATCAACGATTTCAAAAAGTAAAGCGACTTGGACTCTGCATAAATTGTTTGCAATTCGGACATTCGGTTAAGGAATGCATGTCATCAAAGTGTAGAGTCTGTAGCGAACCACATCATTCATTACTGCATCGATTTCAGGTTGCTTCTCCAACCCCATCGCCAACAGCAAATCAATGCCTTTCTTCAAATGAAGACCAAGGCTCAATGGATCTATACGCACAGGCGCATGCAACATCGCTTGCATTACATTCGCTCAACACGGACGGTTGTTTAGGTAGTCATGTATTTCTGGCAACCGCAATAGTGAATGTGAAAACGGCAACTGGCGAATACATACCCGCCCGCATTCTTATGGATTCAGGCTCTTAGCTTAATTTGATTTCAGAGCAGTTCGCTCAAAGGCTGCGGTTGAAGCGCATCAATTTCAATGGAGAATTAAGTGGGATCGGAAATATAAACCTTCCAGTTCGTCAAAAAACATTCGCTTCGTTGACATCAAGGCTAAGTGACATCGAAATAAACTTGAACTTCTGGAAATTATCTTCCATAACATCGAAACAACCCGAAGTTCGCATAAATGTAGATGATTGGTGTATTCCGTCTGATATAAGGCTCGCTGATCCCAATTTCAACAGGCCTCAACGCATCGATATGCTCATAAGAGCTGATGTATTTTTTGAAGTTTTGGCTGATGGCCAAATAAAATTGGGAGACGAGCGGCCGCTATTAAAAAACACAATGTTTGTTTGGATCGTTGTCGGAAAGTTCAACCCACTTCATAGTGCCCCTCGTCGAGTTTGCAATTTGGTTTCACGTGATCACGGATACAATAACCTAAATACGTCGACGGATAACTCACTCGATGATATGTTTCAACGGTTTTTGTCAATGGAAGAGGTCCACACAGAGACACCAAACTGGACTGAGGAGCAGATGGCCTGTGAAAACACATTTTGCAACACAATTCAGTAAAGGGCCGACGGCAGACTTGTTGTACAACTGCCTTTCAAAGAAGATCCCAAAGTGCTAGGTGACTCAAGATTGCGGAGAAAAGATTCCTATCTTTGGAAAGACGAATAGCAAAGTTGCCGGAAATCAAACAACAATATATTTCGTTCATGTGGGAGTACGAGTCGTTGGGACATATGGAAGCTGTGCCACCTGAAGAAATCTCCTCCATTCGATACTAAAGGGTTTTTCAATAAGAGCGCTACAAAAGTTTTTTTTTTAAATAAAACAAAAACGGTTTTGGATATCAATGAAATTCTTTATTCCTGTGAAAGTACGTTCGATGCCATTATGTATGGAACTTGATTTTTTTGCATGGCCACCACGGGCACGCTTGCAGAAGTCCAGACGCTGCACCCAATTTTAGACGGTTTTCAAGCATAAATCGGCCGATACTGCTGCAATTTCACGTTCGATATTCGTACGAAGTTCATCAATCGTCGCTGGCTTGTTGGCATAGACCATAGACTTGACGTACCCCACAGGAAATAGTCTAACGGCGTCAAATCGCACGACCGAGGCGGCCAAGCGACTGGACCATTTCCTGAGATAACACGGTTTCCAAACTTGGTTTCCAATAAATTGGTTGTGGCATTTGCTGTGTGGCTTGTGGCGCCGTCCTGTTGGAACCACATGTCCTCCAAGTCCATATCATCCAATTGGGGCCAAAAATATTCGCAAAATTCGCCACAACGACGTCACAGAGATGTCCAACGCTTGAGAACGACGTGTGAGAGACACATTTGGGCTTTCTTCAACTGAAGCCTCAGCGGCAGCAATGTTCTCGACACTACGGGCACTTCTTTGTCTCACTGGCACGGGAACATTTTGTACTGTGCTTGTGGATTCAAATTTTTCCACTAGACGCTCAATTGTTGATCTGCTAGGACGATTATGACGACCATAAATTGGACGTTGCGCTCTTAACGTTGAGGCCACTGACTCCGAATTTCGGTAGTAAATTTTAATAATGTCGACTCGTTGTTGGCTCGTATATCTTTCTACGATGAAATGGCAAACCTTACTGAAGAGAAATGTCAAAAGAGCGGCAAGAAATTCGGCGTTATTTGCTGTCCCTGTCGCTCTACTTTTGTAGCGTCCCTCAATTTGGTCGAAGAACTCTCTGGACGCAAAACGAACTGATGGGGTATAATCAGTTCGTTTTGCGTCCAGAGAGTTCTTCGACCAAATTGAGGGTTGTGTTCGATGTCCTGTCGAACATCGTCAAATGTATCCCTCAATGATATCCTGATGGTAGGTCCAACAGTACAGCAAGATCTATATGCAATATCACTTCGCTTTCGTTCCCATAAAATCGCTTTGACCGCAGATGTACCAAAGATGTATAGGCACATTTTGGTTCGGCCTACTGATGCGAACTTTCAATGAATTTTGTGGCGAGAAAATACGAATGCGGACATTCGAGTCTTTCGATTAACCACAGTGACGTATGGGACATCATCAGCACCCTACCATGCCACTCGCTGTTTGTTGTACCTAGCTGAGAAACATGAAACACAATTTCCAATTGGATCTGCAGTTATCAAACGAGACTTTTATATCGATGATCTTATCTCAGGAGCGGACATCTTGAAGAGCGCTGGACTTGAGCTAAAGAAGTGGTATTCCAACGAGGCTAAACTGATGGACACGATTCCAGCATCAGATCGAGAGACAACGCTGAGAATAAATGATAAAGATGTCATTAAAGCTCTAGGTATAGTATGGGAGCCCTCAAAGGATGTGCAATTTGTGAATCCATTGGAAAGTGTGCAGAGTGTCGCTATCGTTACAAAAAGAACTGTTTTATCAGACATAGCCCGATTGTTCGATCCCTTGGGGTTAGTGAATCCAGTCATCGTGCTTGGAAAATTATTTCTTCAGCAGCTCTGGATAGCGAAAGTTGGCTGGGATGAAGATATTGCTGATGACCTGAAGGAGGATTGCATTAGGTATCGTTCTCAACTTTGTGAACTTACAAGGGTGCGTATTCCAAGATACATATTTTCCACTGATGCTGTTAGTTGTGAGTTGCATGGGTTTTCGGATGCTTCTCTCAGAGCACTTGGTTGCTGTCTTTACGTTCGCATTGTTGATTTGCTGGGAAATTTATCTGTTCATCTGTTAATTACAAAATCAAAGTTAGCACCTGTATTCACGCAAACATTACCAAGGCTGGAACTGTGCGCTTCGCTGCTTCTGGCAAGGTTGCTCCGTCGAGTATTGGATGCCTATGAAATCTCTTTGATAAAATTGTTTTACGGACGGACTCAGAAGTGGTGCTGGATGGGATTGCCGACCATCCTTCCTCTTGGAATACCTTCGTCGCCAATCGGGTGTCCATAATCCAAGAATTAACGGCTGCGGCTGGTGCGACATGGAGGCATGTCGATAGCAAATCGAACCCTGCAGACATCATATCATAGCAATGGTTTCGAATTTGGTTCAATCCATCTGGTTCAAGGGTCCTGATTTTTTATACCGTCCCACTGGTCAGTGGCCTGCAACAACAAAGTGGGCATCCAAAGGTGGTCTTGAACGAAGAAAGACTAATGCGGTATTACTTGGAGTACACACCAACAAACTTGGCAGCGGAGTGGAAGATTTAGTTGAACAGCTTAGATTCGTAAATAATTAAAGGCAAACTGTCAGAATTTTCGCCTACTGCAACAGATTCATCGAAAACTTTAAACGAAAGTATTCAACCAAGCATCGAAATAAGGAATTGCTATGGGGCGATCTTGAAGTTAGTGTGTATGAAGCCGCTCTATTAAAAATAGTATTTAGCATTCAACAAAATAGGTTCCGAGACGAAATGGCCAGTCTACAATTAAAAAACGAGTCTGTCAGTTCGAAAAGCCGCATTAGGAAACTACGAGTAAATCCATTTCTTAAACCTCAGTCTGTGGTACCTTTTTTAATACGCGTGGGTGAAAGATTAGAACATTCAGAGTTGCCGTATGACTCGAAGCACCCGATACTCCTGCCAAAATCACATCCATTTGTTCGTGGCTATCTTAATCATTTGCATACTAAGAATTATCATGCAGGAGCTCAAGCGTTGGTGTAAATTTCGAGGCAGATGTTCTGGATTATCGATGCACGAAGTATGGCGACTAGTGTAGTTCACAATTGTCTTCGATATTTTCAAATGCGGCCAAGGTTGCGAGAGCAGATCATGGGAGATCTTCCAGCGTCTAGGGTGTGTATAGCGCGAGGGTCTCGCACCACTAAGTCGTACATGGCTGTCTTCGTGTGCTTTGCAACAAAGGCCGTACATCTGGAGATAGTGTCAGATTTATCATCAAATGGATTTGATTTATCGCTCGTCGTGGCATTTGTCGTCAGCTTTATTGCGACAATGCCACAAATTTTGTGGGAGCTAAAAATGAACTAGCAGAACTACGAAACCAGTTCTACAATGATCATACTCAATCATCGATACAGAGAATCCGCGCAGAGGACAACACCGAGTTTCACCATATACCACCTCGTTCGCCTCACTTCGGCGGGTTATGGGAGTCAGCGGTGAAGTCAGCGAAGGTTCTATTCATCAGAACGTTCAGCTCGTACACCTTTACTTTCGAAGAGCTTTCAACGGTCGCTGCTGAAATTGAAGCCATCCTTAACTCAAGACCACTGACGCCATTAACTACGGATCCGAGCGATGAACAGGTGCTGACGCCAGGGCACTTTATAGTCGGCGGTCCGTTGAATTCGTTCGTCGAGCCTGACACCACTAATGTATCCCGTCTCGATCGCTGGCAACAACTCAATGCAATTCGTCAACACTTTTGGAAGCGATGGTCTCGTGAATATATAGTCCAACTAAAGCATCGCTATAAATGGAACACGACATCTGCGGATGTCAAGCCTGGTATGATGGTTCTCATTTCGGACAATAACCTACCTCCACAGAAATGGCTTCTTGGACGTATTGTAAACACTATAAAGGGTAAGGGTGGCCATATTCGTGTTGTAGGCATCAAAACTAAGAACGGGGTTATATCCAGAACAGTTCAAAAGGTAGCCTTGCCATTGGAAGACATTTCTTAAAGAATCTTCGATCTTTCAGAGGCGGCGGCATGTTCAATCAGAAACATAATCCAAAAAAACGTCATTGTAATTAAAGCCAAACCATAAAGTACTCCCGATTACAATTATTATTACTTCTTTTATTCTATTTCAACGAAATAATCTACTACAGTCCAATGAATTTATATCAAACTAAAGGGAGTCTTTATCGAGCATTTGAACCGTCGAGGTCGAAATAAAGGAATAATTAAAATAATAAAGTTGTCGTGTTTTTAATTTCAAATTCGTTTTCTAAGTTTCGGCCTGCCAGCAACAATACCCTAATAACATTAGGTTCTCTAATCCTACTCCACCAAGACCTCCATACCAAAATTACTCCCAACCTATCCCAGCAAACTTACAATTCCGGAATATTAAATATTATATAATATTATAAATATTAAAGCAGAGCCTATGGGCCAAAGTACTCAATTGAGAACTCAACCGAATCACTTCCAGCAAAGAGGTCAGACCCCTCAACCACAACAACAGACCCCTAAACCACAATATTTCAATCAAAACCGACAGCAGCATTCCCATGAACCAAACCAGGCCGAGTACGAGCAGGCTGTGGCATCAGAAGATACCGGAGGTGATGAAAGTCTAACTGAATACATGCAGGCATTAGATATATCGGAAAGCGACACACATGAAGGCGGAGAACCAATTTACGAAAGCAGCAATCTGAATTTTTTAGATTAGCATACTTTGCTACCATACTTCGAGTGTGAAACGAAGAGCGGCGGAAAATACAAATTCTTAATAGATACGGGCTCCAGCCGAAACTACATACAACCAGAAAGAGTACCAAAACCAACCAAACGAAAACTGTTTTCATGCTAAGTCAGTAGCAGGCAATGTAAAAATTAGTCACCACACCCTACTTAATCTATTTGGACTTAAGGATATCAATCTAAAAATTCTTCCTTCTCCCCAACTTGAAAACTTTCCATGGAATTCTAGGTAACGACAGCCTTAGGGTTATCCATGCAGAAGAGAGCTATATGTCAATACTTGATTCCATAAAACAGTTACCGTCTCAAACTGTGAATTTATTAAATATTAAAACAAACCATATGTCCACATTGCAAAAAATCTTTTAGAGGGTATAGTAAGAGATTTTCCAAATTTATTCTCTGACCCTAACGAAAGCCTCACATACACAACTAGAGTTGTTGGAGAAATCCGAACCTCCACCGACTCACCTGTATATACCAGATATTATCCTTTTACCGCTTCACTTAAGGGAGAAGTGGAGAAACAGATACAACAAATATTGGAAGATGGCATTATCCGACCTTCACAGTCACCATATAATTCACCTGTCTGGATTGTGCGAAAAAAAACCAGACTCAACCGGTGCTAAGCAATATAGGATGGTGATAGACTATAGAAAACTCAATGCGATAACTATAGCTGACCGATATCCCATCCCGGATATCAATGAAGTTCTAGCTCAATAGGGAAGGAGCAAATTCTTCACAGTCCTGGATCTGAAAAGCGGTTTCCACCAAATTCCCCTCAAGGAATCTGATGTGGAGAAGACAGCCTTTTTTATAAACAACGGGAAGTTCCAATTAACTCGATTTCCATTCGGACTCAAGAACGCTCCGTCAATTTTTCAGAGAGCACTTGATGACATCCTACACGGACAGATCGGAAAATTCTGCTATGTCTATATTGACGATATAGTCATATTTAGCACGAATGAAGCCGACCACGCCAATCACATTCGTAAAGTATTTCACACACTCCTTACCGCTAATATGAAAATACAGTTCGACAAATGTCATTTTTTCAAGTAAGAGGTCGAATTCCTGGGATTCGTCATTTCCTCCCCCGGAATAAGGACGAGCCGAACAAAAGTCGAGGCCATCCAAAATTTTCCCCAGCCGACAACTTTAAAGGAACTGCAATCATTTATAGGCCTCTCAGGCTATTACCGCCGGTTTATACGGGATTACGCAAAGATTGCGAAACCCCTCACATCTATTTTAAGAGGAGAAGAGGGACATGGACGCGTATCTAAAACCCAATCCGCTAAAACACCAAAAGAGTTTAACCAAGAAGCCATGGACTCCGTTCATAAATTAAAAAATTCCCTATTCTCAGAAGGTCTAATTCTCTCATATCCCGATTTCAGCAAATACTTTGATCTCACTACAGATGCGTCTAATTACGCACCCGTCGCTGTTCTCGAGCAAGATAACAGACCCATCGCCTTTATATCCCGAACGCTCAGCAAAACGGAGGAAAGCTAGCGAAAAGGAGATGTTAGCTACTGTATGGGCATTGGGCTCATTTCGAAATTACCTTTACGGTCCTACCCGAGTCAGAATTTTTACTGACCATCAACCCCTTACGTTCGCGTTAAGCAACAAAAATAATAACAGCAAAATGAAAAGGTGGAAGGCAAAACTCGAAGAGTATAACCACGAATTAAAATATAAGCCCGGCAGTACCTAAAAATGCTGTTGCCGACGCATTATCCAGAATAACGCAAATAAATTCCATGACATCAACGGAACATAGTGATGAGAGTTCGTCACACGAACTAGTCACTTCAGTAGAGACACCGATTAACGCCTTTAAAAACCAAATTATGCTTCTCAAAGGAAATGAAAACACTAACAAATTCGAAATACATTTTCCCACATATCACCGACATATAATTACCAGAACAGAATACTCCCCTAGTTGATCTGCTAAAATAACACTTAAACCCAAGTGTTATTAATGGACTGTTTACATCTGAAGCCATTATAGCTAAAATCCAATCAGTATATGCTTCACATTTTAGAACATTTATATAAAGCTAGATTTACTCAAACACCTCTTACTTGTGTTTGAGTAAATCTAGCTTTATATAAATGTTCTAAAATGTGAAGCATATACTGATTGGATTTTAGCTATAATGGCTTCAGATGTAAACACAAACGTAACCAATCCCACTGAACAAGAGGAGGAAATAAAGTCTACGGTAAATTTGAGAGTAACCGACAAACATCCCATTTATCCCTTCCTAACCCATGAAATTTCCCAAATTAAAACTTATATTAACAGATTAAAACCTAGAATAAAAGCAAAGGGATCCCTGGATTTCATTGGAAAAACTTGGAAATGGATCGCGGGAAACCCCGACCATGAAGATCATATCATTTTAACTGATAAAATAAACAATGTCCTAGAAAATAATAATAAACAAGTTATAGTTAATAAGATTGTAATGGAAAGAATAAATAAACTATCAAATATAACAATTTTTTTTTTTTTTTTTTTATATTCCCAGTTTTTTATTTTACACCTGTCCAAGGACAATTAGTAATTGTTTTTACAGTGGATACAATGGGATGTAAATTCAGGCTTTAGACCATTGCCTAAAGTGCTTCGTTCTTACAGAGTAGTTATACAATACAATTTTTTTTTTTTTTTTTTTTTTTATGTATATAATATGTTAAATGACAAGTATGTTATATCCTAGCATATATGTATGCATCTGTTATACATATAGCAGATTTTGAATTTTTATTGAAGATCTACTGGTCTGCGTCTTTTTAATCGTCTTCTTGAGTTTACTTCGTTGTCCGGTAAATTACGTATGTCGTTGTTTTGATGGTTTGATATTGTAATTTGATGTTTTCTACTTTGTTTTTTGATTTCGTCTATAACACTCAATATCTTAAGGTCACGATGGATGTCTTCGTTAGGGATGTACCAGGGTGCATTGACAATCGTCCGAAGTATTTTTGATTGCAGTCGCTGTATAATGTCGATATTTGTTTTGGCAGCGGCTCCCCATATTTGAATGCCATAAGTCCATATCGGTTTTATTACAGTCTTGTATATTAATAGTTTGTTTTGCGTTGAAAGGTTCGATTGCTTTCCTAAGAGCCAAAAAAGTTGTCTAAACTTGTTTTTAATTTGGTTGCGTTTTTGAGTTATGTGCAGTTTCCATGTTAGCTTGCTGTCTATTGTCATGCCCAGGTATTTCGCTGAGTTGGCTGTAGTAATGTTCTTGTTATTTAAATAGATGGGTTGAGGGTTGAAGTTCCTTTTCGTGGTGTATATGACTTGGAGCGTTTTTTCCTCGTTAATTTGAATTCCCCATTCGTTGAACCAGTTTATTGTTTTGGTTAGGTGTTGTTGTACTTGATTTGTAGCAGTTTGTAGACAGCTGTGTGAAGATAGGACCACTGTATCGTCCGCAAATGTTGCTAGCATGGAGTCATGTGTTACTGGTTTAGGTATGTCCGATGTGTAAAGGAGGTAAAGAGTGGGACCTAATACACTCCCTTGTGGAACGCCTGCGTCGATTTCTCGTAGACCTGAGTATTCGTCGTTGTATTGTATGTAGAAATGCCGATCGCAAAGGTAGCTTTTAATGAGTTGGCAGTATTCAGGTAGTATTGTCCTAAGTTTACATAATAGTCCCTTGTGCCATACACTATCGAAAGCTTTAGCAACGTCAAGGTAAACTGCGACACAGAATTTTTGCTCGTCCAAGTCGTTTAGTATTTTGTTTGTCACTCGATGTACCTGTTGGATGGTGGAGTGCTTCTCTCGAAAGCCAAATTGATGATCCGGGATAAGGTGTTTTTGTTTTAGTGATATGTCAATACGGTCAGATAGCAGTTTCTCGAATATCTTGGAGATGATCGGCAGAAGACTAATTGGTCTATATGATGAGGGTTTAGTTGCATCTTTTCCTGGTTTCGGGATAGCAATTATTTTGGAAACTTTCCATACTTTTGGGTAGTAGTTAAGTCTTAAGATTGAGTTGAATACATTCCTCAGATAAATTATGGCTTTCTCAGGTAATTGTTTTAAGATTTTCCCTGGGATTAAATCGTATCCTGGTGATTTGTTGCATTTTAGTCTGCTTAGTATGTAATGTTTTATTTCTTTCGTGTGTATTTTCTTTATTACTTTATGCATTGTTATGTTGTTGTCTGGGAGAGGTATATTTTGAGCATCGTAGGCATTAGTAAAAGTTGTTTTGAAATAGTCTGCTAATGTTTTTGCTTTGTCAGTGCTTGTTCTGGACCACGTTCCGTCATTCTTCATCAAAGGCGGCTGGTGGGTTATTCCTTTCTTAAGTTTTTTGTTCAGCTTCCAGAGTGAATAGTTTGTAGCTTGGTTTGCTGTGAGTTTTGTCAGGAATGTGTTTATGTTTTGGTTATTATTTGTTTTTAGAAGGTCTTTGAGTTCTTTAACTGATTTATTGTAATTTGCTTTGTCGAGAGGTGATCTGCTGCATTGCCAAGTCTTTCGTAGTTTTCGTTTTTCTTTGATTTTTTGTCGTATTAGCTTCGGGGTATAGGTGGATGATTCGTTTTGTGTAATATCAGGTGTTGCTTTATTTGCTGCTAGGTGTATTAAGTCATTAAAGTAAATTATGGAGCTTTCAAGGTCTTTGTGTGATTTGAGAGGAATCCTTACATCCATGCTTATGTCAATTACTTTCCGGAAAGTATCCCAGTCGGTTTTATGGTTGGTTAGGGGAAGATTTGGGCGTCGAGCTGTAATGTTAGTGGAGTATTCGACTATAATAGGAGAGTGGTCAGACGAAAGGTCAAGGCAAGATTTTGTTGTTAAGTGATTATGGTTAATGTCCTTAGTGATACAGAAGTCTATGAGGTCTGGTTTTTTCTTGATGTCAGTAGGCCAGTAGGTCGGCTCTCCAGTGGTTATGTATTTGCAGTTGTTTTTCATTAGGGCTTCCATAAGATTTTTTCCTTTTTTGTTGGTTAGTCTTGAACCCCAGTCTGTATTTTTAGCGTTGAAGTCACCTCCCGCAATAAATCGTGGTCCAATTGTTTTTATGTATTCTGAATATTGAAAAGTACTAATTGTGTGTTTAGGTGGACAGTATAACGCAGATAATATTAATGGTCCATACTTGTCCTCTATTTGAAGTGACATAGCTTGTAGATGTTCCTTTTCGAACTTATCTAGTACATCGTACTTGATTGTTTCTCGTATTATTATTGCTGCACCACCGTGAGCTCGTCCACTAGGGTGGTTAGCATTATATGTGTGGTATTTAGGAATTTGTATGTGACTTTTATTTGTGAAGTGTGTTTCGGATATTAAGAGTATGTCAATTGAGTTGTCGATTATGAATGTTTTTAGCTCCATAGCGTGTTGGCTAAGTCCGTTTGCATTCCATACTAGTATTTTCAGGTCTGTATTATTGTCCATTTATTTTAGTAATAAGTAAGGTTAGAATGTTCATCATATTAGACATTTGTGTTATAAGTTGTTTCATCATGTCTTTAATTTCAGATAGGTCGTCTGGTTTGCCTTCTTTTTGCTGTTTTTGTATTTCGTGGTTATTTTTGTTCCTTACAGAGTCTGCGGATGTCGAGGGATTTACATTAGTTGGAACATTGTTTTGGGTTTGTACGTCATTATATTTCGTATTCTTAACGGTGTCAGCGAACGTTATCGAGGGGTTAGTTCTGGTTGGGTTTGGGTTTTGGACTGTTGTATCAGTCAGTGTTTGTTTTACTTCAATGTTTTTTGTTCGAAGGGCAGGGAATCTTTGCACCTTTAGGGCTTTGTAAATTTCGCAGCCTTTGTAATTGGCTGTGTGTGATTCACCGCACAAAGCGCATTTTATATTGGTACTTTCTGGTTTTATTGTGCATTCGATTGTTTTGTGCCTTCCTGCGCATTTTACACAAATTGGCTCCAACGTACAAAAGTTGTTGGTATGTCCATATTTTTGACAGTTAGAGCATTGTGGTATACTTCTTTTTTGGTGAGGCGGTTCGAAAGATATTTTGCAGTGTTGTAAGTGGCTTATATTATAGATGTCTTTATTGTTTATGTTGGTTTCGAGTTCGATGGCGAAGAGTGGTAGCGGTTTTTTTGTTTTTCTTTGTAATATGTTATGGATGTTGATTACTTTATGATCATGTTGAGCGAGTTCGGTTTTAATTTCGTTGAGGTCTGTCGAATGGTGCATATTCCTAAGGATGACGCGGAATCCTCGTTGCTCTTTGGGCTTAAATGTATAGTATTGTGTGTTTTTAAGTTGGAGTGTTTTTATAATTTTTGTATAGGTTACTGAGTCTGTTGGTTGAATTTTGATTTCGTCGTTTGCTAAAACTTTTAGTTCGTATGTGTCCTTAGTTGTTGTCGAATTTAGGGCTTTTATTAAGACGTGTATATATTTAACGCCCTGAACATATATTGGAGGGGGTTTTGGTGTGATTGTCGTTACTTCTTTAGTGTTATTGCTTGCAAGTGGGATCTCGCATTCGTCGGGTTCATCATCCGTTGATAGTAACTCAAAACGATTTTGAGATTTTTCTACAGGTTGGTTTAGCCAGTATTTTTTTAAGGTGCTCTGGTTTTTTATTTTCTTAGGTTGGTTTTGTTTTCCTTTTTCAGGAGATGCCCTTGTTCTTTTTGTTTGCTTATGTCTTATAGTGGTGATTTCGTTTGTGGTGTTGATTAGAGATGTGGTTGTTGTCGGTGTTGTTATGGCTTTTGTGCAACTTTCTGTTACAGTAGTAGTTGTATTAGATGTTGATGCGTTGGTAGTTATGTTTGTTGTTGATGTTGATGCTGTATTTGTTGTTATTGAAAATGTTGTAGTCGGCGTTAATTTAGTGTTGGAGTTATATAAGTTGTCATTATTTAATTTGACCAGATTGCCCCATGGGGGCGACCTTTGTATACTCATCATAAAAGAGATAATAAGAAGAGCATACTTTTAGGGCATTTGATATATTGTTGTTTGCGGTTGGTTGTTGTCTACAATAGCTTAGGTGGTAACAGCTTCTGTTTCCCCTGCTTCGCTTGGGTTCCACAGGATCCACAGTGTACACAAGATACACAGTGTTTCACACTGACAGTTGTTGTTAATCACCAAACTAGGGAATTTGCAAAAGTTTATGTTTTACCTTTTTGTGATGACTTTTGGTTTATACTTCAACTGTTTGTGATGGTTTGCACTGAGAGTAAGTGATACGAATGTGTTCCACTTTTATTTAACGCGGAAAAATACGTATATTCGTGATTGAAATAACACTGATTTGATGACTGATTTGAGCGCTGTACAAGGCGTTGCCAGATACAAATGAAATAATAAATTTTGAAAAGAATAACGTAGCATTAAGGAAAGAAATAGCATAATTTAAAGTTTCAATTGGAAATTATTAAAGAAGTAAGGGCCAAACTACTCGTACATTCGGCAAAAAGTAAAGTGTGTGCACGAAAATGTTTTTTTTCTTTTCACACCATTTGGGATCTGTAGTTTTCTCTCAACTTTTCAAAAAGTAACTTACTTGAAACTTAGGTATACCTAAGGTGACCATGGATGAATTAAAAGAGCATCTTGTCGAAGCCCACTGCATTAGTATTTTAAAAATATTTTTTGAAAATCCCACCTCTGAGTTATGGCTATATTTTATGCATGAACAGGCAGCGACTTTCCATCAAACGGTGTTGAAAATTGAAGGGCAAAACGTATCTGCCATAGAATCTACAAAAGAAATAAGTCAACTCCGGGATAACTTGGCAAGTAAAGAGAGTTCGCTATTTCTTCCTCACAGGTGGCAATGGTGCGATGGTAGTGTATTCAGTAAGTGATTGGCAGGTCGTGCGTTCGAATCCCGATTTTTATAAATTGAATACACACAACAAAAACAGATCTCCCTAAAGCAATTTAAGCGCCACCTGTGGGGGAAAAAATTCCATCGCACCAAACTTCTTTCCTATCCTTCTATTCTTTCATACAGTAAGTAGCACTCAAAAATAGGCAATGAATCATTTGCTGGAAGCTACTTACAGCAACAAACAAAATGCCTTCGCTGTGGTTTCCACTATAAAAGCACAGATAATAAGTATACAGATGTCGCATGCCCATACAAAAAACCTGGCTTCAGAAATTTTCTTCAACGAACAAAACTAACCGACAAAAAGCTTTTAATTAATCGGACTCACCATAGCAATCAACCGACAAGAAGCTTTTTGATAGATCTCACCATTTGTATGGTTGAAGAAAATTTCTGAAGCCAGGTTTTTTGTATGGGCATGCGACATCTGTATACTTATTATCTGTGATAAGGGGGAAGGAATACGATGTGTTTGTGTATTATTTTTTGTTCCTCATCCCAGCTAAGAAAAATTATTTTATATTGAAATTACGGGACGGGAAAAAAACTTTCCCCGTGTTCACCGTGCCTCTCACTCTTAGGGTGCTTGTTTACAGTGAGTTCCCCGTGCCACTCACATTTTAAGAATTTATGCATGCATTACATTTTGCAATTTTTTAATTTTGTATTTCGGACCTAACTTTTTTCTGTCCAACACCCATTTGCAATTTTTCCTGTTATTAGAAAATTCGCAACGTCAATTTTGTGGTCATAGCATTCATCGGAATTAATAAACCAAGTGGGAAAATGAATTTTTGTACTTTCTAAGCATTGGTCCATTATTCGCTGTTTTACGTTTGGCAAATATGCAAAGTTTTCGAAATACGTCAGTTGGTTCAATCACGTTGATTGAAACAGTGTTTGAAACTTTACCTTTACCTTCATCTTCAACATCGTTTTCTACGTTTAATTCGTAGTACGGAAATATCTCTCTGAAGTTAAGTGTTGTAAGGGGCTCATTACTTTCCCTGGTTATTGACATGACTTTTTCGTCAGGGTTTGAAAGTACAGCAGCCCAATCAAGTTTGAGAAATTCCGAGTCATCTTCCTCACAGTTCGAAAATTTTGATTTGAATAGCAATTTCAATGCAATAACTTTAGCCAAAAGCGATGCAAATTCATGTACAGATGGGCTGTTTTTGTTAACGTTGCGAGCCCTTATTTGCCCATACAATTTTTCAAGCGGGTCTTGGTTACATTTACTTACGTAAAAGTAAACCAAGTCGTCCTGAGTATCAAACAAATGCTCATGTACAGTACCTTGCCATATTATTAGACCCAGCATAAGAAAAACAAATTTTTGTCTTAAATGGTTGCTGTGACTAAATTTGTAATAAATATATTCTAGATTGAATTTGTTTTTATTTAAGAGTTGGGGATGCATGCTTGTCCTAAAAATCAATATTTGGTGTGCTCTCCTTTTGCAGCTATTAATGCCTTAATTCGCCGTGGCATGCTTTCTATGCAAGAATGCACGGTTACTTGGATATGTGGGTTGTGATTCCACTCGAAAATGATCTTCTTCTTTTACCCACCGCCCGCTTCAAGAGGTCCCAAACATTCTCAATCGGATTCATGTCCGGGGAATTTCCTGGCCAATCCAAAACGTTGATGCTCCTTTCTTGGAGAAAGGCAGTTATCCCCTTGGCTTTGTGGCAGGGAGCTCCGTCATGCATAAAAATGGGTTGCTCGCCCACAGAAAACCATTCTTGAAGCTGCGGTAGCAGCCTTGTTTCCAGGACCTTCTTGTATTGATCCTGCCGCATAGTCTTTTCAACCAGATAGAGCCGACCTGTGCCTTTCCCAGAAATAACTGACCAAATCATTATGGATGGGGGATGTTTAATTGTGGGCACAATGCACTCTGGTTTATTTTGTTCGCCCGGTCTCCTTCTGACAAACTTCGTTTTTTCCATCATTACTTGGAAAACAGATTCGTCAGAGAAACAAACCTGCGAAGTTAAGGAAATAGCGATTTTAAGGTTAAAAATTAGTTGTACTTTTATGACCTTATTGGCTTTAAGTTTGTCTTATTTTATTACCTTTTTCCAATCTTCAACAGTGAATTATTTGTATTTATGAGCCCAGTCGAAACACTTTCTAATCATGGTGGCAGTCAGCTTTGGTTTTCGAGCTGGTTTTCTGGCAAAAAGACCGATTTCAGCCAATCTACACTGCACTGTTCGCTGGGAAATTCCAATTCCTTCATCGGAAACCTTTTTCGCCAACAGGGAAACTGGTAATTTTCGATTTGCCGTGCAAATATCCCGAATTTTGCTCTGTTCTGGGGGTTGTGTTGCGAGGCCTACCGCAATTACCCTTCCTCTTCGGGCTTAAAGACACCCCAAGATCCATTTTTTTTTTAATATTCTTAACAGAACTTCGCGACACTCCAACTACACCCGCAATGTCATATTGGGATAGGTTGGATGCCTTTAATACGCCAACAACTTGGCCGACTTTCTTCGGGGAGAGGTCTGACCCTTTTCCCATCTTTCGAACCATTGAATACTAAAAAAAAAAAAAATTTTTTAATGACTATCTGTATGCATAGTTTTACCCATAAACAAAAGTAAAACATCAGAACTTACCGAAAAACACGATCTTTATTTGACAGAAATAACTTTTATATGCAAATAATTTTAAGGCCGTAAAGAAGTATCAAATAAAGCCTAATAATTACCTAGGTAACGCAAAATATAAATGAAAAATAAAAGAAGCCTACTTCATACTTTTTAAATAATTTAAAAAAAAAATTGAATTTTTTTACTTGGGTCTAATAATATGGCAAGGTACCTACTGTATATTCAGGATACTCTGAATTGTTATAGCCAAACCTCTGAAACAGAATGGTTGACAACGCAGACTCATTGGCTTATTTTTCATCACTCGCCTGAATGCTGGTTTTCCGTTCAATAGATCAAAGAGCTTGTTCATTTTCCCTATAAACTTCATTGTTGGCATAACGAAATCTTTTATGTTGTCTGGAAAGCGGCTAGATTTGTGATGTGTCTCTATTCCAGTAGCTACACTTCGACTTAGGACTTGAGTTGCTAAATGAACACTCATCTAAATATGGGCGGACGTCAACTTTGGGCATATTTTAGCTGCTTGATTTTTTTCAATATTATATAGAAAATCGATAACTTTCCATGACACTAAACCATCTTCGGTGCACAAATCATTTTTGAGTAAGTTATACTTTTGAATAAGTGAGGAATATCATACAAAGCGTGGACAGAACTAGAATCATGCAAAAAAAATTTCCACCTACCGAAATATTTAAATTT
Source organism: Portevinia maculata (assembly GCA_949715645.1). NCBI lineage: Eukaryota > Metazoa > Arthropoda > Insecta > Diptera > Syrphidae > Portevinia > Portevinia maculata. The sequence goes on along the minus strand of OX454528.1, from coordinate 45,900,571 downwards.
TTATGAAGATTCCTACTTGTCGGTCCTTGATCACAGCTTATTCATCGAACATTCAAGTTTAGCTCCGAACAAATTTTTAAACATTTCAACATTTCAAGCTCTAATTGCTTAGCAGGAATATTGCTTGGACATGCTACATAATATAAAACTTGTTTAAATTTTCCGCACAAGCTACGAACCATAAAAATACATGCGGACTTTGCACTAACGTTCGACCTGTTGTTTTCGCCATAATCTACGAATCCTTCTATAATGTCTTTAAACTTGTTATAGGTTAAATTTCTTTGAAGGTTTATTTCATCCCAAATAAGTATTACTTCTCTTTCCCTTTTACTTAAATGGTCAACTACTGATTTAATCTCAGCAAGTAGATTTTGATTAATTCCAGGTGAAAGGCTTTTAATGTTTGCTCACCGATGAATCGACGAAGGATGTGGAAGATTTAGCTTAAGCTGGTATCGCAAGAAATTATATCAAGCAGAAGAACGGTAGAAAATACTTTGGCAAATCCATTTTTCTTTTTCTGTGTACACACATGCTGCTGAAGTAATCATTTTTGAAAATTGTTTACTGTTTTCATTGACCCCAGGCAAAGAATCAATAATGCACTCTATGCGTTGGCTAGCTTTAGCCTGCAATATTGTTTTCTTATTTGCAAGACATTGAGTTCTGGCTCGTAAATTCTTGTTTCTCTTCATAAGCTTCTTAATTTTTTCCTTTAGAATAATATTTTCCTTTTTAATTGTTTGTACCCTTTTGTAGAACATATTTAGTTTTTTATTACTTTTTTGACAATTTGAACAATAATGTTCCAAAAAGTCATTAATTGGCATAACGTTTAATACCTGAGATGCCCTATTAAGATCGTCTATATCAACGTCTGGAGAAATTTTTTTTTAGCGTAAGTCTTGGCGGCCTTATTAGAATCCAAATTTGGGCAATCGCCTTCCATATTTTCATTGTGAAATTCCTCTATCTGTACATTGTTCTGTAGAAACAACGTAGGAAGAGCATTTTTTTTCAAACATTTTTTGGCAAAGCAGTGAGGCTCAAAATGTTTGCTACATATGTAGGGCCTTTTCTTTGCCACTATCTGTGACCACGAATCATGCGCTAACTCTACCCATTGATTATATTTAGTTGTTCCATTTTTAGGGAACTCAAACAACTTCCTACTAGGGAATTCGCACAAAGTTGCCCCGCAACTGCGAATCACACACTTCGTTCTTTTCCAAGACATTTCGGTCGACAAAGATAACGAATGTTTACAAAACAAAAGTAAGTGTTGATATTGAATATTGAACACAAATAGATCAAGGTACCTAAACAGAATAAAAAATGATCAATTACGTTTAGCGTGCAGCACCAGACAAGTATGACATGGAACTGAAAAAAAAAGAAATAATTTTTCTTAGCTGGGATGAGGAACAAAAAATAATACACAAACACATCGTATACAACAAAGCTGACCGGTTTTCTCCTTCCCCCTTAGGCTAATTGCACACACACCGATTTTGAACGGCCAGTATAAAATCGGACGACATTTTACCGGTAGCAGGGTGCTAGCACACTCACCGGATTTTTGCCGGTCTAACAATCAGTTGCTTTGTTGTCGTGATCGTGACACGAGGTTATTGTTTAATAATAATGAATCCTAAACGAGTTGTTGCTATGTGGTTATTGCATCGCCGTATTAAGCGCAGTAGGATTAAGCGCAAGTACTGGATTCATCCTATCAATCAAAGCAGAGAACACACGGGAACATTCTACACTCTTTTTGAAGAACTAAGGCGTGATGGTAGTAAGTTTTTCAACTTCTTCAGAATGTCTATTGCATCCTTTGACGAACTCCACGAAAAGTTGAAAAATGAAATCCAACATCAGAATACTAAAATGAGAAATTCTATTCCTTCATTAGAAAGGCTTGCTCTAACACTGAGGTAAGTCGAATGGAATGGTCGGCAAAAAATCGGTGCGTGTGCAGGCGTGTATTTAATCACGTACGCCACTACTTCCCGATACTGCCGGCGATACAGTGGCAGTGGACGGCTGCTCACCGGCATTTTTCCGGCACCGATCAGCGGTCGGCGTGTGTGCCAGGTCCCATTCCCACATGTGGTTCACTATTGGAATTTAGACGACCGGTATAAAATCGGCCGTCCAAAATCGGTGTGTGTGCAATTAGCCTTATTGTTTCTCCATCACCACGGGTCATTGAAAAAGAAAATATACCATACAAATGGTGAGATCTATCAAAAAGCTTATGGTCGGTTGGTTGCTATAGTGAGTCCGATGTCCGATTCATTAAAAGCTTTTTGTCGGTTAGTTTTGTTGGTTGAAGAAAATTTCTGAAGCCAGGGTTTTTGTATGGGCATGCGACATCTGTATACTTATTATTTGTGATAAAAGGGTACTGTGTCACAGAAAAAAGAAATCCCTTTAGCGCACGCTAATTATAAAAAAAATAACAAGGTCCGTAATCTTATGACCAAATTACAAGAAACTGACGCTGACTAGCAAAGAATAATTGGGTCAGTGGAGCCAGTTCAATGCAGAACTAGAAGTTTTTGAGTGGGCGAATTTAAAAAAAAAAGTCCTCAAGTGGGAAGAAGTACAAAATGTGTCTGATCAGCTGATTACACAAGGATTTCTTAGCATCGACCAATACAGGGATGTGTTTAATGAGTTTTCGCTTATTTCTAACTATGTGACAAATGCAAAAATATCAATCTGGAACACTGAGAATGTTGATACTGAATATGTCTGCCTGGAAGTAACGCACCAGTCAAAAGAGTTTTTTCTCTTATGAATAAGATATGGACAAATGAACACAGTTAAGTGTCGCAGTTCTGAAAGCCATTTTGATTACCAAGACTAACATCAAGAAATCATGCGATGATCTCACTTGACAACTAAACCCAACATTTTGAAACTTATTTGCTCCGCTGACAAATATAAGAAGATTTAGTCGAATGATGATTCGTTGCGCCTACTTTTCTTGTTTTTTTTAGTAAATCATTGAATAATATTGTTTTTTTTAGTAAAAAAAAATTTTGTCTTAAATGATTGCTGTGACTAAATTTGTAATAAATATATTCTAGATTGAATTTGTTTACTATAATATATAATATCAGGAATAAAAAAAAGACGGAAAGGTTTTGCTAGTTAGTTAATATTGATTTATTTTTTTTATTTAAGAGTTGGGGATGCATGCTTTTCCTAAAAATCAATATTTGGTGTGCTCTCCTTTTGCAGCTATAAATGCCTTAATTCGCCGTGGCATGCTTTCTATGCAAGAATGCACGGTTACTTGGATATGTGGGTTGTGATTCCACTCGAAAATGATCTTCTTCATCAGCTGCCTTTTCGTGGTTATGCCACTTTTACCCACCGCCCGCTTCAAGAGGTCCCAAACATTCTCCATCGGATTCATGTCCGAGGAATTTCCTGGCCAATCCAAAACGTTGATGCTCCTTTCTTGGAGAAAGGCAGTTATGCTCTTGGCTTTGTGGCAGGGAGCCCCGTCATGCATAACAATGGGTTGCTCGCCCACAGAAAACCATTCTTGAAGCTGCGGGTAGCAGCCTTGTTTCCAGGACCTTCTTGTATTGATCCTGCCGCATAGTCTTTTCAACCAGATAGAGCCGCCCTGTGCCTTTCCCAGAAATAACTGACCAAATCATTATGGATGGGGGATGTTTAATTGTGGGCACAATGCACTCTGGTTTATTTTGTTCGCCCGGTCTCCTTCTGACAAACTTCGTTTTTTCCATCATTACTTGGAAAACAGATTCGTCAGAGAAACAAACCTGCGAAGTTAAGGAAATAGCGATTTTAAGGTTAAAAATTAGTTGTACTTTTATGACCTTATTGGCTTTAAGTTTGTCTTATTTTATTACCTTTTTCCAATCTTCAACAGTGAATTATTTGTATTTATGAGCCCAGTCGAAACACTTTCTAATCATGGTGGCAGTCAGCTTTGGTTTTCGAGCTGGTTTTCTGGCAAAAAGACCGATTTCAGCCAATCTACACTGCACTGTTCGCTGGGAAATTCCAATTCCTTCATCGGAAACCTTTTTCGCCAACAGGGAAACTGGTAATTTTCGATTTGCCGTGCAAATATCCCGAATTTTGCTCTGTTCTGGGGGTTGTGTTGCGAGGCCTACCGCAATTACCCTTCCTCTTCGGGCTTAAAGACACCCCAAGATCCATTTTTTTTTAATATTCTTAACAGAACTTCGCGACACTCCAACTACACCCGCAATGTCATATTGGGATAGGTTGGATGCCTTTAATACGCCAACAACTTGGCCGACTTTCTTCGGGGAGAGGTCTGACCCTTTTCCCATCTTTCGAACGATTGAATACTAAAAATTTTTTTTTTTTTAATATAATGACTATCTGTATACATAGTTTTACCCATAAACAAAAGTAAAACATCAGAACTTACCGAAAAACACGATCTTTATTTGACAGAAATAACTTTTATATGCAAATAATTTTAAGGCCGTAAAGAAGTATCAAATAAAGCCTAATAATTACCTAGGTAACGCAAAATATAAATGAAAAATAAAAGAAGCCTACTTCATACTTTTTAAATAATTTAAAAAAAAAATTGAATTTTTTTACTTGGGTCTAATAATATGGCAAGGTACCTACTGTATATTCAGGATACTCTGAATTGTTATAGCCAAACCTCTGAAACAGAATGGTTGACAACGCAGACTCATTGGCTTATTTTTCATCACTCGCCTGAATGCTGGTTTTCCGTTCAATAGATCAAAGAGCTTGTTCATTTTCCCTATAAACTTCATTGTTGGCATAACGAAATCTTTTATGTTGTCTGGAAAGCGGCTAGATTTGTGATGTGTCTCTATTCCAGTAGCTACACTTCGACTTAGGACTTGAGTTGCTAAATGAACACTCATCTAAATATGGGCGGACGTCAACTTTGGGCATATTTTAGCTGCTTGATTTTTTTCAATATTATATAGAAAATCGATAACTTTCCATGACACTAAACCATCTTCGGTGCACAAATCATTTTTGAGTAAGTTATACTTTTGAATAAGTGAGGAATATCATACAAAGCGTGGACAGAACTAGAATCATGCAAAAAAAATTTCCACCTACCGAAATATTTAAATTTTTATGAAGATTCCTACTTGTCGGTCCTTGATCACAGCTTATTCATCGAACATTCAAGTTTAGCTCCGAACAAATTTTTAAACATTTCAACATTTCAAGCTCTAATTGCTTAGCAGGAATATTGCTTGGACATGCTACATAATATAAAACTTGTTTAAATTTTCCGCACAAGCTACGAACCATAAAAATACATGCGGACTTTGCACTAACGTTCGACCTGTTGTTTTCGCCATAATCTACGAATCCTTCTATAATGTCTTTAAACTTGTTATAGGTTAAATTTCTTTGAAGGTTTATTTCATCCCAAATAAGTATTACTTCTCTTTCCCTTTTACTTAAATGGTCAACTACTGATTTAATCTCAGCAAGTAGATTTTGATTAATTCCAGGTGAAAGGCTTTTAATGTTTGCTCACCGATGAATCGACGAAGGATGTGGAAGATTTAGCTTAAGCTGGTATCGCAAGAAATTATATCAAGCAGAAGAACGGTAGAAAATACTTTGGCAAATCCATTTTTCTTTTTCTGTGTACACACATGCTGCTGAAGTAATCATTTTTGAAAATTGTTTACTGTTTTCATTGACCCCAGGCAAAGAATCAATAATGCACTCTATGCGTTGGCTAGCTTTAGCCTGCAATATTGTTTTCTTATTTGCAAGACATTGAGTTCTGGCTCGTAAATTCTTGTTTCTCTTCATAAGCTTCTTAATTTTTTCCTTTAGAATAATATTTTCCTTTTTAATTGTTTGTACCCTTTTGTAGAACATATTTAGTTTTTTATTACTTTTTTGACAATTTGAACAATAATGTTCCAAAAAGTCATTAATTGGCATAACGTTTAATACCTGAGATGCCCTATTAAGATCGTCTATATCAACGTCTGGAGAAATTTTTTTTTAGCGTAAGTCTTGGCGGCCTTATTAGAATCCAAATTTGGGCAATCGCCTTCCATATTTTCATTGTGAAATTCCTCTATCTGTACATTGTTCTGTAGAAACAACGTAGGAAGAGCATTTTTTTTCAAACATTTTTTGGCAAAGCAGTGAGGCTCAAAATGTTTGCTACATATGTAGGGCCTTTTCTTTGCCACTATCTGTGACCACGAATCATGCGCTAACTCTACCCATTGATTATATTTAGTTGTTCCATTTTTAGGGAACTCAAACAACTTCCTACTAGGGAATTCGCACAAAGTTGCCCCGCAACTGCGAATCACACACTTCGTTCTTTTCCAAGACATTTCGGTCGACAAAGATAACGAATGTTTACAAAACAAAAGTAAGTGTTGATATTGAATATTGAACACAAATAGATCAAGGTACCTAAACAGAATAAAAAATGATCAATTACGTTTAGCGTGCAGCACCAGACAAGTATGACATGGAACTGAAAATAAAAGAAATAGTTTTTCTTAGCTGGGATGAGGAACAAAAAATAATACACAAACACATCGTATACAACAAAACTGACCGGTTTTCTCCTTCCCCCTTAGGCTAATTGCACACACACCGATTTTGAACGGCCAGTATAAAATCGGACGACATTTTACCGGTAGCAGGGTGCTAGCACACTCACCGGATTTTTACCGGTCCAACAATCAGTTGCTTTGTTGTCGTGATCGTGACACGAGGTTATTGTTTAATAATAATGAATCCTAAACGAGTTGTTGCTATGTGGTTATTGCATCGCCGTATTAAGCGCAGTAGGATTAAGCGCAAGTACTGGATTCATCCTATCAATCAAAGCAGAGAACACACGGGAACATTCTACACTCTTTTTGAAGAACTAAGGCGTGATGGTAGTAAGTTTTTCAACTTCTTCAGAATGTCTATTGCATCCTTTGACGAACTCCACGAAAAGTTGAAAAATTAAATCCAACATCAGAATACTAAAATGAGAAATTCTATTCCTTCATGAGAAAGGCTTGCTCTAACACTGAGGTAAGTAGTAAGTCGAATGGAATGGTCGGCAAAAAATCGGTGCGTGTGCAGGCGTGTATTTAATCACGTACGCCACTACTTCCCGATACTGCCGGCGATACAGTGGCAGTGGACGGCTGCTCACCGGCATTTTTCCGGCACCGATCAGCGGTCGGCGTGTGTGCCAGGTCCCATTCCCTCATCTGGTTCACTATTGGAATTTAGACGACCGGTATAAAATCGGGCGTCCAAAATCGGTGTGTGTGCAATTAGCCTTTTTGTTTCTCCATCACCACGGGTCATTGAAAAAGAAAATATACCATACAAATGGTGAGATCTATCAAAAAGCTTATGGTCGGTTGGTTGCTATAGTGAGTCCGATGTCCGATTCATTAAAAGCTTTTTGTCGGTTAGTTTTGTTGGTTGAAGAAAATTTCTGAAGCCAGGGTTTTTGTATGGACATGCGACATCTGTATACTTATTATCTGTGATAAAAGGGTACTGTGTCACAGAAAAAAGAAATCCCTTTAGCGCACGCAAATTATAAAAAAAATAACACGGTCCGTAATCTTATGACCAAATTACAAGAAACTGACGCTGACTAGCAAAGAATACTTGGGTCATTGGAGCCAGTTCAATGCAGAACTAGAAGTTTTTGAGTGGGCGTATTTAAAAAAAAGTCCTCAAGTGGGAAGAAGTACAAAATGTGTCTGATCAGCTGATTACACAAGGATTTCTTAGCATCGACCAATACAGGGATGTGTTTAATGAGTTTTCGCTTATTTCTAACTATGTGACAAATGCAAAAATATCAATCTGGAACACTGAGAATGTTGATACTGAATATGTCTGCCTGGAAGTAACGCACCAGTCAAACGAGTTTTTTCTCTTATGAATAAGATATGGACAAATGAACACAGTTAAGTGTCGCAGTTCTGAAAGCCATTTTGATTATCAAGACTAACATCAAGAAATCATGCGATGATCTAACTTGAAAACTAAACCCAACATTTTGAAACTTATTTGCTCCGCTGACAAATATAAGAAGATTTAGTCGAATGATGATTCGTTGCGCCTACTTTTCTTGTTTTTTCTAGTAAATCATTGAATAATATTGTTTTTTTTAGTAACTACTTTTTGTTTTACGAATAACAATTTGAAACTTCCGCTGACAAATATATTTCTTGTTTTTTTAATAAATCGTTGAATAATATTAGCCGTGTTTCTTTGCACGCGGATATAGGGATGGCATCCGAAAACGACTATCGCCGCATAAGAATTCATCAAAAAAAACTTGGCAGCACACATGCACCTATGACATGCACCGTGACACAGCTGTAAGTTGTAGTTAAGAAATTTGTATTGAAAATCCTGAAATTGAAAAATATTTACTTCCGCCAATTAAAATTGATGCCAAGCATATTCTAAAATTATGAAAAACAATTTCACATTAACAGATTTGCTAAATTCAATTACCTTTATAATGAAGTTTGAAAAATAATAATAATAAAATCACGAACAAAATATTCGGCGGGATGTGTTAGTGGTCGGAGGGATGTCAAACTTTGACATTTCCTGAAAAATTCATCGCATGAGTTCATCAGAAACGAAGAAAATGGGTTTTGGAAGCACTGTTTATCCCCGCTAACTGACTTAGCGGCGATAGCTATCCCCGCTAAAGTTATCGTATATGGGATAAGTTGTTGTTGTATTTTACATGCAAATTTCAAATTATCCCTATATCCGCGTGCAAAGAAACATGGCTATTGTTTTTTTGTTTTACCTAATTCCACAAGCGTCCCGCTTAGACATAAAAAATATGGTCACGTTAGGTATAGGTACCTCTAACTTTCAAGTAACACACTTTTTCAAAGCTCAGAACAAACTAATACACTTAACACAAAATATCTTGCGGTAGTTCATGATTTAATGGTTAGATGGGTCTGATGCAAGAAATATTGTGGCAGTCGTACCAGCGCCAACAATCCATCTATGAGCCATTAAAAGATACATGGCTCCTAACACCATTTAATTATTGGTTGCACGAAAATCTTGTTGACATTTGTAGTCTGCTAGACAGATGTTTTTTCAAAATTCAAATATGTATAAGGTATATTCTGAAAGGAACTGCCTCTTCTAAATAGTTGCAAAAGCTTGTTATCACAATAATATAAAGTAAAAATATTGGAATTAAAAGTAAAGTCAGTGAACATATACAAAAGGAATCTCTTTTATTTTAAATCCATAATTGGTGACCCCGACGACGATTTAACAAGTTAAATTAAAAAAAAAAAAAACAAGAATGCTGACGAACGACGAGGACAATGGCGACATGCCGAATAACGAGAATAAAATCGCCTTGGGAGCAGAGAACAAAGTAAATACAAATGGTACAAGTCAGAACAACGTAGCCGTCGACACAGTGGGTATAGTCAAACTACCGCAGTTTCTATCGTCTGACCCTGAACTTTGGTTCACTCAAATTGATGGCTTACTCCACGTGAACAGAATAACGTCTGATTTGTCCAAGTTCTACACGGTGATCACGGCGTTGGACCCAGACACACTGCGTCAAGTTTCGGACGTGGCGAAGAACCCACCGGAAACAGGTAAATACACACAATTAAAAAAAATTCTTATTGCTCGATTCGGCGAATCAAAAGAGAAGCAGCTTGTGAAACTTTTGACTGGGTTGGAGTTGTGCAACAAAAAACCAAGCCAGCTGCTGCGAGAGATGCGTGATTTAGCAGGCACAAATGTATCTGAAGATGCCATGTCGACGTTGTGGCTACAACGAATGCCCAATAATGTCAGATGTATCCTTTCTGCGTGCAAATCTGTATGTTTAAATGATTTAGCTGAAATCGCTGATCGTATTCTCGACAATTCTCCATCTTCGTCTTACGTCATGGCAACTACAACGTCACAAAGCAGGCCAATTCATCATGATGCAGCTGTTTCTCCACAAGTTCATGCACTTGATGCAAGAGTTTTGGCTTTGGAAACCTCTTGGAGCCAAGTCATCAAGATCTTGAGTGAAATTTCTGTAAGCCTTGCCACAAACGACCAACGCTCTCGCAGCGACAACAGAGGACGCAGCAGAGTCCAGCAAAGAAGTCAGTCGCGCAGTACACAGAAGGTTTGTCGGCTTCACATAAGATTTGGGCTGGCTGCTAGGAGGTGTGAGCAACCATGCGAATTCGTCAGAACATCAACTTCCAACCAGACGGAAAACTAAACGCGCTGCCGTCAGTACTTGCAGATGGCGGCAGCACAGATGACTCCAGCATATCAGAGCTTAGACTTCATATACGAGACCGCAACAGCAACATCAAATTTTTAATCGACTCAGGTTCTGCCGTTTCAGTTGTTCCAAAAGAAATTCTTAGCTATAGTCGAAATGCACTTCCACATGAAGTTCAACTTTTTGCAGCAAATGACACCATTATTCCAACCTTTGGCATCAAGCGAATGAAAGTTGATTTCGGGTTTCGGCGGTCGTTTACATGGAATTTCATCGTGGCCAGCGTAAAGTCAGCTATATTAGGCGCTGATTTCTTATCACATTTCGGACTTATTATAGTTTTAAAGGAAAAACAAATAATAGATCCCCTGACGTCACTGAAATCACAAGGCGGACTAGAACCAGCAATTCAGCAAAGTGTTTCGACAATTAGATCGTCTTCCAAGTGGTATAATGTAGTCAACCAATACGTTGACATTACGGTACCAAACTCGTATCAGCTACCAACATCAACACAAGTGTGCCATCGAATCGTCACTGAATGTCAACCGATTGCCGATCGCCCACGTCGCTATAGTGGAGAAAAGTTAAAAGCTATACAGGACGAGTTCGAGACATTGCTTCAACTAGGCATAGTCCGTCCTTCGAGTAGCCCGTGGGCTAGTCCAGTTCACCTTGTCAAGAAAAAGACGGGCGATTGGAGAGCATGCGGAGACTATCGAAAGTTAAACGCTCAGACATGTCCAGATCGATATCCTGTGCCACACCTCGACGGAATTGGTGAAAAACTTCACAACAAACGATTGTTTTCAAAGATCGACATCAACAAAGCATACTACAATATACCGATGCATAAGGAGGACATTGTTAAGACCGCTGTTAGTACTCCAATGGGATTGTTTGAGTTTACGGTTATGCCATTTGGTTTAAAAAACGCCACCCAAACATTCCAGCGCTATATGGACTCCATTTTTCGACATATAGATTTCGTATTTTGTTACTTGGATGAAATCTTAATTTTTTTCTGAAGACGAAAGTGAACATCAAGCTCATCTTCAAATTGTATTGTCAAAGCTTAAAGAGGCTGGCCTGTCTATCAACGCTTCAAAATGTGAATTCGGTGTCAGTGAATTAGTGTTTTTGGGATACAGCATATCTCCGCATGGAATGAAGCCACCACAGGAACGAGCAGAAGCTATATCCAAGTATCCAAAACCCATAACCATCTTGGAGCTACGACGTTTCATCGGACTTTTAAACTTTTACCGAAAATGCATTCCAGGCGCAGCGAAAATGCAAGCACCTCTAAACAGCGTTTTGAAAGACTCTAAAAGGAAAGATCAACGAAAGGTTTCCTGGACTTCTGAAATGGAAAACGCTTTCGAGTCATGTAAGTCAAGCATTGTTAATCAAACACTTATAACGTTTTTAGCACCTGATGCTCCGCTTTGTTTGACAACGGACGCTTCCGATACTGCTGTGGGATCACACTTAGATCAGTTAGTTCTAGATGTATGGAGACCGATCGGATTCTTTTCTGCCAAATTGAAATCAGCTCAAAAAAATTATAGCACATACGACAGAGAGTTATTGGCTATTTACTTGTCGATTAAGCATTTTAGGCACATTTTAGAAGGACGAAATTTTGTAGTTAAGACGGATCATAGGCCTCTTACATTTGCCTTTAGCCAGAAGCCCGAAAAGGCGTCGCCGCGCCAACTGCGATATCTCAACTATATATCCGAGTTTACAACGCAAATGATTCATGTCTCAGGATCCAATAATTTAGCTGCAGACGCCTTGTCCAGAATTAGTGCAATTGACATGCCTACTTCCATTTCATTGGCGGAAATTCAAGCCGCTCAGGCATCGGATTCAGAATTGAAAGACCTCATGAGTGATACGACATCCCTACGACTTAAGGAACTGAATTTACAGCCTGGAATCCAAATTTATTGCGATATTTCAACATCACAGAATCGCCCATACATTCCAAAATCTCTTCGGCGCAAAATGTTCGATTCAGTTCATTCACTTTCACATCCTGGAACGAGATCTACCTTGAAACAGCTCCTGCAAAAGTATGCATGGCCTTCAATCAAGAAAAACATTTCCGAATGGGTTCGTTCCTGCCCAAGTTGTCAACGTGCAAAAATTCAACGACACAGTCATCTGGTACCAAAATCATTTACAGCAGTCGACCAGCGGTTTGACCACGTACACATCGACTTAATTGTTCTCCCAGAGGACAAAGGTTATAAATACTGTCTGACGATGATTGATCGTTTCACACGCTGGCCAGAAATTGTGCCTGTGAAGGACATGACAGCTGATACCGTGGCAACGAGTTTTTACTCATCTTGGATAGCCAGGTTCGGTGCACCAAAGTCAATAACCACGGACCAGGGAACTCAGTTTGAGTCGGAGTTGTTTAAAGCATTGGCAGCCCTAGTTGGAGCACATAAGATTCGAACCACACCATACCACCCGGCTTCGAACGGAATGATTGAGCGCTGGCATCGCTCTCTTAAAACTGCCTTGATGTGCAACCCAGAAACACCATGGACAGAACTACTTCCCACGGCTATGCTCGGACTAAGAACGTGTTTTAAGGAAGACCTAGGTGCGTCTGCAGCAGAGATGTTATACGGTGTAACTCTTCGTCTACCTGGAGAATTCTTCACAGATGTCGAAATGCCACGTGATACAGACAAGTTCATCTCAAAGTTTCGTGAATATATTCGATTGATACGACCTACTCCTGCGTCACATCATATCAAAAAAAGCTCGTTTGTGCACAAGACCCTTCATTCATGCACACACGTATTTCTCAGATCGGATCATGTAAAAAAACCATTGGAACCTCCGTACAAAGGACCATTCAGGATCGTCGAAAGGATAAGCGACAGAGTTTTTTCTATCGACATCAATGGATCTACTCAAAACGTTTCGATCGAAAGACTTAAGCCTGCATTCTTTCTTAATGACCCAGATGACAAGCAGCCAGAACTAAAAACCTACAGCAAGAAAAAAAAAGTGTATTTCGCAGACTGCAGTTGAAACCATCATCAATCGTGACATGGTCACTAAGGAGGGAATAGCTGTGGCAGTCGTACCAGCGCCAACAATCCATCTATGAGCCATTAAAAGATACATGGCTCCTAACACCATTTAATTATTGGTTGCACGAAAATCTTGTTGACATTTGTAGTCTGCTAGACAGATGTTTTTTCAAAATTCAAATATGTATAAGGTATATTCTGAAAGGAACTGCCTCTTCTAAATAGTTGCAAAAGCTTGTTATCACAATAATATAAAGTAAAAATATTGGAATTAAAAGTAAAGTCAGTGAACATATACAAAAGGAATCTCTTTTTTATTTTAAATCCATAATATTGAAACGAACAACACCATCTCTGAACAGATACGGCTTACCCACATCTGTCAGTGTCAAAAAAGTAAAAATTTGTTTACTCTTGCGTCGCCCAAATAAAATATTCACAGTTTACAATTTGAATACCCCGCTGCATAAACACAAAAAAACAATTTTCGCGACTCTTGCGTACTTATCCCACGAGTGCAAAGAAACAAAAAAAAAAAACAAAAGTATTTTTCAATACTCCAGCCAGTGAAACTTGCGTACTTATCCCACAAGTGCAAACAAATAAAAACAAAAAAAGTATTTTTCAATACTCCAGCCAGTGAAACACAAAAACATGGAATCGGAAAACATACACAAAGTCACCTGGACTACAAACCTGTCCAGGTGACTCATAAATAGCACAAGCTCAACAATTATTTGTTTTTTTTCATACAGATGCTGACGACGAATTGCTTATTACAATGATTGAGGCGAATCCAGCGCTGTGGAACACCAAAAGGAGGGACTACCGGGACGCTGTTAAGAAACAATGCCTCTTAATGGAAATATCGCTGGCATTTCCCGGTAGCACTCCAATTAGCGTTGAGAAAAGATTCATTGCTCTAAAAGAGAAACTGTGCCGTGAAAAGAAGAAGGAGGATTTTAGTTCCAGGTCTGGTGCCTAAACTGGAGTTTTTGGCTCAAACAATGCAGCCGCTGCTAACAATTTGCAGCGATCCTCGGCCTGGAAGCTCATCGTTGGACTCTATTTTCGAGAACTCACCAATTTTGAGTAGTTCGCCTACATCGCCAACATCGCCAACACCAAATTTAGATCTACCTCAGTTCACGTCAACATCACCGACCGGTATATGTATGCACGACTTGCTTGAAGTGTTATGGAAATATAAACTTCCGAAATAAAAATTAATTCACTCATGCAATCATTTGCCTATCATTTCTTTGTTGTTTTGTTTTACTTTTCTATTGTTTTGTTGCCTCATTCTGTAGCGGTTTCTGTGTATTATAGGTACCTTCACATCATAGGCACGATGCGACGATAGTTTTTGGAAGAATCCAACAATCCAAGAATCTAATATTGTTACACCTAATGATAATGGGTATAATGACATTTATTACAGCTCAAAGAAACTTTTAATTTATTGAATATAGGTAGGTTCACAAAAAACTATATTATTGAATATATACAATAGGTATTAATTAGAACTAATCCAAACTTTTATGTAGTCCCTTTGCTGGATTGCTGTATGAGTTGCGTTTCTCGACCCCAGGCGCAATGTTAAGGGAATATCAGGCAGTTGGGAAGTAGCTGCTTGCGCTCTCCAAGCACCATTTATCCAAACTCCATATTCATCTTGTCTATCGACAAAAGCAGGGGGTGCATACAAATGCCTACTGCTCTCACAGAGCATATTATGGAGGACAACAGTTGCCTTAATTATGCTGTCTACTGTATTGGGTTCTGCAGTAATGGAGCGATGGTAAATTCTCCACCTAGCTGCTAAAATGCCAAACGCATTTTCCACTACTCGACGTCCTCTAGACAACCTTTTGTTATAGACATATTTATCTGTATCCAAAAATCTTCCACTGTATGGAGTAAGCATGTAGGGTTTAAGAGGGAACGTTTCGTCGCCAAGCAGGAAGTATGAAACATTTGTGTTCCCTAAGATAAGAAGAAAATAAATGATTCTTAATAAACTCCAAAGGCAGTTTAGTTCAGCTATGTGCAGTACATACCTCCCGGTAAAGGTGCTGGACTTGGGAAGTTCATTCCACCATTCTCAAGTGAAATGCCTAACGTGCTTTTGTTTAGTACCCCACCGTCGCTCGTGGATCCATATGCCCCGATGTCGACGTAGGAAAATTTATAATGTGCATCACTTACCGCAAGCAAAACTACACTGTAGTTTTTCTTGTAATTAAAGAATTGGGTTCCACTATTTACTGGCACTTGAATTGTGATGTGTTTCCCATCAATCGCTCCTACACAATGCGGAAAATTAAATGAATCGAAAAATTCACGCTCGGTGGCTTTCCAATCATCTGCTGATTTTGATGGTAGGTATATTGGCTTCAACACTTCCCATAAAACGTCACAAACTTCGGGTATAATTTTTTGTATGGTTGATTTGCCTACCCGAAAAGCAAATGCCAGAGAATTGTAGCCGTCTCCTGTAGTTACATGCCTGAAATGTGTTATGAAAAATGAGTTTGATATGCTTGCATTTTTATTTGATATTGGTACCTCAATGTGATAAACAATCGCAATGCTTCTGGTAATCCCTTCCGATTACTACATTTCGTAAGGTGCGGTTTGATTAGATTTAACAAGTAATTGAATTAATTCATTTTCATTCGTGTGTACCAGAGGAACTTTTCTTCGTCGCACCGCATTATTTCTTCCAATAAATTCTGGTAATCACCCTGAGCTTCTCTGTTTTCGTTTATTGGGTGAACGATTTATTTTTGCCCGCCTATCGACTTCCTGGACAATTTGAACGATGTTCATGACATCTTTGGCCAGTTTTTCCAATGCCTGAAGTTAAAGAAAACGTTTATGGGAATTGTTGATGATAAGTTTTACCTGAGTTCATTACTTACTTGATTTGAAGTTGAATACATTTTGTTGCACTTGGACTTGATACACTTTTTCTTTATTTGCTCTTATATATATACCTACAATTGTTTGCTTTATTTATGTTATTGCAGATGTCATGTACATGTCATGTTTTTTGGATGTCAACAAATAGCTTTTAGGGTTAGTTTTGACTACCAGGAGGCAGATGCGTATGTGTGTGAGCTTGCACTTTTCTATTTTCGTGCATACACTTTACTTTTTGCCGAATGTAGTTTGGGCTTAATAAATTTAGAATACGCTATTCATTGCGCCAAAGCAGGTCTTATAAACTCATTCGTACTAGATAGTAAGGAAATTAATGTAATCAAAGCAACCTTTGAAAAAAACGAAATTCCATATAAAAATATTAAGGAAGCGATAGAGCTTGCAAATGTAAAAATTGCATCAAGCAATCAGTCAATAATATGCATTATAGGTATTCCTTTAACCAATGTAGAAATTTGTAACATGCTCTTGATCAAACCAGTAAAAATTAAGAATATTATAAATAAGATAACTTATGAAAAAGTAATAGATTGTAACAAAAAAATGTACGGAATAAGAGGAAAATGTAATAGGTACTTTTAATAATCTAAATAAATATGTAATAAAAAAAATTTAGTTGAATTTAGCGAAGACGACTGCATACCCAGACTGTTAAAAAGCCAACAATCATCATCATGCGTTACAAGGACCAGACTACACGTACCTACAGTTGAAGAAATAGAACCTGGATTAATATTCCTGAACCACTTCAACGGTCCTAATCAACGAAGAGCATCCACTTTTCTAACGAAACAATTACCATCCACAACAAGAAGTACAGTGCAAGGGAACTCTCTGGATATAAACCACTACCTGCTATACTACAGCCAAAATCAATCCATAGCCAGTATGAAGAAATTCTTACGTTGGAGACCATGATGGAACTGCACATAAACAATACGCAGGAAATTGAACTACTATGAACCAACAACCGCTTACGCTTTGCAGCTAACCTGAGCTTGTCAACAGTAGCAATAATAGCAGTTATCATCTTCATCCTGAAAACATACCATCCAATCAAACAACAGGCACCCGAAGTCCCCATAACTATCAACATCCCTACAAGTTCAACCACGGGAAAAACAACCGGAGAACAAGAATTTCCCGAAACACTAACAGAATTATCTGCGGAAATTTCGGAGCAACCAGTTCCTATTAAAAGAATTGGCATAACCCAATACCCACCATTCTTTGTGGTTACGAGTGAGGACCAGGGTTGTAGACGTATAAAAGTCGGCGTAATATACACACTTTTTACGTGTATAAAAGTGTGTAGATTAGATAGATTAGATTAGATTCTTTATTTCATGAAATATATGTACAATAGTTTGTGTTTGTGATCACGAGCATGGCAGAAATAGCCGTCTGCCGGAAATGACATTTCATAGATATTAAAGAAATTATTACATAGCAGTTAAATTGAAAATTAAAATTGAAAAAGAAAGAAATACTTATTTACAACACAAGATTTAGGGTTTAAGCATAAAAGATTAATTCGTTATGTCTTTAACAATTAGTCGACAGAAAAAAAGAAAAAAAAATATATATTTATATAAAATAAAACAAAAAAAATAAATGCAATTTGTACATCAGTACCTAAGTATAAAACTAGATTAAAGGAATGGAATGGATCAGCGAGGGGGTCTAAAACAATTTTGATGATTTGCAACCTAAAGATTTATAATTAGCAATTTTAAATGATTTGAAACATAAATGAAAAATTTTGGATTATTAAAGCAATAACTTAAGAAGAACGGCAAAAGTGGCTTGTAGCTTGGACTTTTAAAAGGTATTACGATATAACAGAGCATGATTGCAGTATTTGTACAAAACAAGCCACCCCCTAGCTCCGTTTAGTATATCGTACAGACCATTTACGGACAGATTGCTTACTCTTAAGTATAGTCGACGAATCTCTTGTAAAATAGGGCATTCCGCAATGAAGTGGTGAATATTTTCAGGCACTCTCATGTTGCATAGATTACACGTTTCCTCAAGATCTGTTCTGTGTGGCATGGAATTCAAATTTATTAATTCTGCTCTCGCTCTAAAAATGGTGCTTATAACTTTCGATGAAAAATTTATATTGAAATAACTTTCGTGAGATAGCAAATGATGGTTTAGGTTCCTATAGATTAACCTTGAAGCTGAGGAAGATGCTCGAATTAGGTGCTGATCGTATAATTTGTCATCCACTTTAGCAGTGATCATTGCAAAAAGCCTCTGCCAGTCGTTAACATTAGTTAAAGTAAAGGAGACATTCAGTTCGAGAGATATCGCTAGCTGGTTCCAATCCTTAAATGGAGAAGCATTGGTTTGTAGCAATCTTATTAAGATAGTCTTGGAAAGATTATTCCCGCTTCTCATTACCACTCTGGTTAAATAATCAGAATGAGCTTTCAAGTTTCGCACGTAGATGGGAGACAAACCTGACTCTACATGAATAGCGTAGGTCGGAGTCGCATTTGGTAGCCGGAATAGACGCTTGAAAAAGAATCTTTGGACTGCCTCAAATTCTTCGAGGGGGCTCACACCAAAGGCCTGCACACCATAGCACATACAAGTATTAACTGTGGCGTTAAACACTTGATACTTCGAAGAAAGGTCAGTGTTTTGATTGGCGAAAAGTGTGTACTATACATCTGAAAAATTTATCTGGTGTATAAAAGTGTATAAAAAGCAAAGAAAAGGTATAAAACTGGAAAATAAAGTTAAAAAATAAAAAAAAAACATATTTTGATTTTTAATATATGTAGCTCTGATTTATTCGAGTCTTTTATTTTAAGTGAGTTATAAATGAACATGAAGCAAAAAAGTGAAGATTTTCCAGAAAAATAGGATACTTTACGGTTACGGTTAAGCATGCTGCATTTTCTGGTCTGTTTATCTTGCTGAGAAATGGAATACGCACTAATACATGTAAACTTGTATACACTTTTATACAGTTTAATACATTTTTATACCGTTTTATACACTTTTCTACACTATTATACACTTTTATACACTTTTATACACTTTTATACGCCTTTATACATTTTTATACGCTTTTTTACAGTAAAATGTAAAAAACTCAAGAAATCTGACATTTACGCAACCCTGGTGAGGACACTCGAATTTGAAGGCGGGAGAGTTAACACAGACAAAGTCAAATAAACATCTCTTCCCACGAGTATGGCCATGGAATTCGCTGACGACGCAAATAATATCTTTTCACGTTTCGCATACAGTGCACACGAGCCGCCGCCTGATCCAGCAGAGGCAGCACAATATCCGTCGCCGCCGCTTTTCCTGGAAAACCAACGGCAGCAAGACTCCCACATCCAGCACCTGCATCGTCCAGTCGTCAGCAGTATTTTAGTATTTAAGATCGTAAAATAAAATTCTATTTGTCAATTGTATTGTAACATTAGTGAAGGCAGTTACTCTGCCAAAATAAAGTTTTTTTTAGTTAAGTAAACATAAAATGTTTTAATTTATTATGTACGTGAACAATTCGGACAACTTTTCTTTGCAAATTTCAGGTACAGCTTCTATAGCAATAAACCTTGACGTCTTGCAGGAGAAATACGAGCATCTTCGAGGACTTTCAATTCAATGATATGAGCGTGCGATTGCAAGATTGCGTATTGGACTGAACAACGCCAAGCTGAGCCTCCCCATATGATACAAGGAAGGAAGAACTGAAGAACCAGTCGTAGCAAAGACGCGCCTGGGATGGCAAACGAGCAGCACCTAGAGGCGAATGCAGATCCGTTCATCATTGCTTCCACATTTGCGATTTGCAACGATGGAGAGCTTCAACGGGTGGTGAAAGAGTTCATTGGCAATGACAATTTTGGGAGCTCGAGTTCTAAGAGTAACATTACAAACTTCTTTCCTATCCTTCTTTTCTTTCATACAGTATCAAGCTATGATGAAAATAAAATACAAATACAAAATACAAATACAAATACAGTAAGTAGCACCCAAAAACAGGCAATGAATCATTTTCTGGGAGCTACTTGCAGCAACAAACAAAATGCCTGCGCTGCGGTTTTACCATTATAAGGGTACTGTGTCACTACAGAAAAAAAATCGCTATAGCGCACGCAAATTATATAAAAAAAAACCGAGGAGGCGTGCTCTAGAGTTGTTAACCCTAGAAAGATAATCATATTTTTTATGACGTAAAAGATAATCATACGTCTCAGAGACGTATGGCACTTTGGTAGTGCATTTAATGAAGCCCATGAACTTTTTAAACAAATATTAACGTTTTATTTATTTATGTAGTTCATTTTAAGAGAAATCAATCAATGATTAAGTATAAATAAATATTAATTTAAACAATAAAAACAAAAAACTTAAACCCCATTACAAATCAACAAAAAACAACTTATATTTTAAAGGAACCTTAAAATTGACATAAAGTCATAACAGTTGCCAAATTTTTATTTTTCGATTTAAAATAAGTCTATTAATACCTAAGTCTTAGTTATTTTAAATTATATACGATTAAATTAAATGTAAGAATGACACACGTCACACACGCCCTCAGAAGTACGGCACAGCTATAACTTGTTACCGCAGGTACTTACCGTCGCTCCATGACCGTTACGGGCAAGCTCCGACCACCGACTGAGTTAGTTTAAGCAACCAACCCAATGCGGTTTATAGTTAAAAGGATATTACATTTTTTTCCGCGCTTTTAAACATCACTGCTCTGAAAGTCAGATAAAATACCTTTACCGGACAGCCTGCATGTGGCTCACAAGAGATTGGCATGTCTCCACAAACGAATGAAGTGAGGGCCACCTTAAGCTGAGGCACTCAATAATAAAATAGAAGAGTATGTTTCTAAGGGTTAAGCTGGCAAACTTTCTGCCAAGGAAATCGCTAAGGGATCCCGCCAGTGTTAGTTCCTCCCAATACTCCCGGTTCAATCTAGGGATGGTTTATCAGAAACACTGATATCCACAGAGACCTAAGTATGGCTACCGTCGAAGATGAAATAAAACATTTTGCCCGCAAACAACAGACACGCCTTCACGGTCATTGCAATAACACCATGCTACAAATTCGAGACGATACTAACCTATTGCGCCGATTACAAAGGATAAAACCATTTGAATTAGCGCAATAAGATGTAACCGCGTGCTTATGGCGGTATTAGCAGGTGCCTCCGCTGGGAAGCTGCCTGCCAAACGCGTATTTAACAGTTTAAGTAAAACTTCTGGATAGGAATAACCTAGTTGTAGTATGAAGGTTTCGAAGGGAGGTGGTTTTTGTTTACTTATCTTAAGTGAGAAAGAGTCGCATGTACGATTTTCCACCTACCCCTATTATTCGTCCGAGCCTAGTTCTGGTTCCAAGTCTCGTGCTTTCAACCAGGATAGGTAATTCTCAGCTTGCTAATTTGGCTGGTTTGCGACGGACGCCTCTACGGCAGCAATATTCTCCACACATCAAGCAGCGAATATTCTGACTCAAATTACTAGACTATGAATTGCTTGTCTACTGGGACGATAATTACGTCCGAAAATTGGAGTTAACGGTCTTAAAGTTGCGACCACCGACTCGGAATTTCGGTAGTAAATTTTAATTATTTGTAAACGTTGTTCCTTCATATTATACTTCACCATGATGTGAAAATGTTGATTTTACTGAATATTTTTGTAATCGGTTTAAGGGTGCGTTCACATTGAAAGGTTGAAGTTGTCGAGTCGCTAATGAAAGACCCGTTATATATATTAAATAACAGTAAATAAACGACGTTAATTTTTGAGTATTTCTGAGCTGCTTGATTTTTTGGAACTACGATGTTTATTTTAGTATATACATTTTTTGTCGCAATCAAATTTTTAGCTTCACGGCGAAGAAAACCGTATTTACAAAGTCCATTATTATTATCTCCATTAAATTTGCATTCTCGACTTCAGTATTTGTTAAATTTATCTTTTTCACAGCATGTTCTGAAAAAATACCCTTTGCTACGAAATAAATAATCGTGAAAAAATATAATTTCTCTCTTTCTGACAGTAGTTATTCACTTATACTCGTAGTTTCCTTATGAGGTGTTCGCAGGTCCTCTAAGTAGAGTTGTAGTATTTTTAAAAGATGAGAAAGAACTCTTATAGTTGGCCATTTAAATCGCATAAGGCTCTCTATAGACACTTCAAGTACCCTACGAGAGTTAAATTACGAGAGGTAAACTCTATGGATATATTCTTATTAGATTCTTGAAGAGCCTTATGAGAGCGAAAATGTTAATTGGGTAGCCCTAGGCAGGTTTATAATTCTCCATACAGCTTCCATACTGCGAGGCTCATCACATTTTATAAAGGAAATTTATATATTGACTTAAAAAATGACAAGGAAAAGCAGTTGTTGGATACCCTCGTATTAAAAAAGATTCTTTCTCGCAGTCAGAAATAATTCGGCCAAAGATAAAAAGTGGAAAAGCGGATTTAAAGTAGGACCTGTAATAATATTACTGACTTTTTGCAAAAAGAAAATATTGAAACTGCCTTAATAGAGGCCAACTTATATAACTATGTATTAATGATTTGACACTTGACACTAGATACGAGTATATATATATATATAATATCTAAAAAATTAATGTTTGTCTGTATGTCCTTTATAGAATCGTAAACTTTGCAACTTTGATCTTTAGCAAAGTTGTTGTGCATGAGCTCACGAAGGTTTCTGAGTTGGTACGACCAATTTTCGACAGTCATTCCAATTAATTTCATATATTGCCGTGACAGTTCATGCTGATTTGAATTGAAACGAAACAGCGAACGAATGACGTTTTTTTCAAGTTGTGGGTGACATAAGAATTTACGTAAATTGTGAAATTCATGTCCGGCTCACATTGAACAGACAATATCGTCGTTTTTCGAATAGTTTTGTGTATTTTATTGTGATTTAAATTAATTTAGATAAATAATTCAATCGAGTTGAATTTTCGTAGTTTTCGTGAGCTGATTTTATTCATTCTCTACAGTGAACTCATAAAGATCATCGAATGTGTATGTGAAAGATCTGACTGCTGATTGACGTTCCGAACGCATTTGCTGTGCAGTTATTTTCGGATACCATCGTGAGTGGAATTAAAATGGATTTCAACAATTTTCGAATGCTCACCGTCAATATTAACATTTCCATCCATGCGTGAACAGCCGGTTGAATTGGATTGGATACATTGTGAGATTCCGATTGCTAATTGACATCATAATAAATGCAAACGCATTTTTCACGTCGTTCAAGTGCACTTATGCCTCCAAAGCGACAAGCAATTGTCCAATCTACACGGAAGAAAAGAGCATTACGAGCCTCAGATTCAGACGAGCAACGAGCATTAAGGCTGGAAAATCTTCGAGTACATGGCGCTGAGACCCGTTCGTCTGAATCATCTGAACAACGAGAAGTGAGTTTAGAAACTGATCGAATACCTACTACTCAGGCCCGTTCGTCTGAGACAACTGAACAACGGGAAAGAAGGCTGCAAAATGTTCAAATAAGCACCGCTCGATCAAGACGAACACTGCACGCTGATTTAAATCTAAGTGCGTTCCATTATGACAGTAATAATGATTACAGTCTTCATCCAAGTATCGTCATTGCAAAAATTGATAAAATTTGCATGTATTGTAGCGCCCTCAAATTTAAGAACGAAACGCCAGAAATGTGCTGCGCCAGTGCAAAAACTTAAACTACCAGAATTACATCTACCACCCGAACCACTATCAACGTTGCTATCAGGTGTTACTCGTGAGTCGAAGCATTTCTTGGAAAACATCCGTAAATACAATTCATGTATCCAAATGACATCGTTTGGTGCAACGAACATCGTGCGCGAAAATTACATGCCAACATTCAGAGTCCAAAGGCAAATTCATCATCGTGGCGGATCGCTTCTACCATTGCCGGACGCAGATCACAAGTAACGTGAGTCCAAACAAATTGGGAAGAATGGTTATATTACCGTCTACATTCACGGGGAGTCCACGGCACATGCATGAATACGCACAAGATGCGATGACATACGTTCGCGCATCTTATGGTCGTCCAGATTTGTTCATCACATTAACATGCAGTCCAACATGGCATGAAATTCAAGAACTTCTGTTAGCTGGACAATCATCTTCGGACCGCCATGACATTACCGCACGCGTATTTAAACAAAAATTTAAATCTTTAATGGATTTTATTATCAAGCATCACGCTTTTGGAGAGACACGCCGCTGGATGTTGAATGACAGAAAAGAGGATTGCCACATGCACATATTTTGGTTTGGTTAATCAACAAAATTACGCCAGATCAAATTGACCAAATCATCTCAGCAGAAATACCAGATAAGGAAATTGATTCAGACTTATTCGACATCGTTACCAAAAGTATGATTCATGATACATGTGGCGCATTCAACAACAATTCAAAATGTATGTCTGATGGGAAATGCACGAAACGATACCCAAAAAACTTGGTTTCTGATACCATCACTTTTAATGACGGATACCCACTGTATCGTCGACGATCAGTTCAGGATGGCGGCAAATCCATCGTTCTGAAAGTGCGAAACGTTGATTTTAAAGTCGATAATCGTTGAGTTGTGCCATATTCACCGTTGTTCTCAAAGTAATATACGTTAAACATCGATATTTTAACTTTTCGATAATATCGATGTTTTCCTAAACATTATCGATAGTATCGATAGTCTGCAAAATTTAAGAAACTGGAGAAACGTTATTGAAGTCCATTAAATAAAACAAACAATTTATTTATAGTTACGAGTATATAGGGCAAAGCATTTTAGTTGATTTTATTGTCGAAATATTTAGAATTTTGCTTCAAATAGAGGAGCATGTTAAGATTTTTTGCTTTTAAACGATTCCGTTTTTCATTCTGTATGATCCCAGCCTTTGAAAATATTCGTTCACTTGGAACGGAAGTCGCAGGTATGCATACATAGATTTCCGCAAACTGCTTAAGCCCGTGTAAATCGGAATTCACCCAATATTCCGCGGTACATTTATCCAAACACTATTTTTTAAGCACGACGGTAAGCATGACCACCTTTATCCACAATTCAAAAATTTTATGATAAATCCTTAACCAGAATATATTCAAAAAAAATGTGATTTCCATAGTATCTAACGCTTATACATTTCTGTTCATTGGAAATTACATTTATTTTGCAAATAAAGGGGATTCCCCAACTATATTTACCTATAGGATAGGTCCATTTCCATTTTATTGGAAAGTTGAAATAAAATTTCTCTAACAGATACATTAAAAAAAATATCGATATTGAAAAAAAACATCGAGGTTTTCGATAGTTCATAACTATCGATACTATCGAAAGTACCATCGATGTTTAACGTACACTGTCTCAAAGACCTTCAAAGCCCACATTAATGTTGAGTATTGCAATTCAGTGAAGGCGATCAAATACATTGCAAATTATGTCAACAAATGAAGCGTTATGGCAGTCTCATGAGTTCTTCTTTGCCGATGAATGGATCCGGCTCGGATATTGTCACAGGCAATAAAAACTACTCCTCCGAATTTATCTTATTAATTCAATTTATTACAACAACGTGAGTTTCGTTTTTTTTACATTTCACTTCAAAAAAAAGTGAAAAAAAAACGAAACCCACGTTGCTTTTTTGGATCGTGTTACCTTTTGACTAGTTGTAATAAATTGAATTAATAAGATAAATTCGGAGGAGTAGTTTTTATTGCCTGTGACAATATCCGAGCCGGATCCTTTCATCGACAAAGAAGAACTCTAGACAAGGTGACATTGTTGGGGAGCAACTCGCCCTGCTCGATTCAGTACAGAAAATTCTACGTAACTTCAAGAAGGATCCTGTGGCTAGGAAAACCGAAGTTTATCACAACGGCCGTCTGGATTCCTTGGCATCGTATCGAGTGGAATTTCGAGCAAATCATCGCATGTTAATTCGCCAATCACTGGACGCAAAGGTTAAGGAGACCTATATCGATGGCGAAGTAGGTGACAAATTCGAGGAGATTTATATCGACGCTGTCGCTGCTATCCGGGACTCTCTTCCTGCCAAAATGGGAACGCAGACAAAGCGAGAAAACCCTGATGCTTTCACGTTGCAAGGCGCGACAAGCAACTGTGTTCCCTTACCAGAAGTTAAACTCCCCACCTTTAGTGGAAATCATATCGAAAGAAGTGTTCCTAGACCGAATTCATCAGAATGAGAACTTAAGTCACTTGCAGCGGTTTTATTACCTTAAATCAGCATTAGTGGACGGCGCATCAAAAGATATTCAACACATTGGCCTTGTAGGAGACAACTATTTGGAAGGTGGAATATGTTGTGCACGCAGTACGACAACAATCGCATACTTTTCTCGCATTACATGGATGTTTTAGACCAGCAGCCGGATGTAGTTCGTGATGATCCCATCTCTTTAAAACGTTTTACACAGACATGTTTTAGCTCGATTAAAAATCTTGGTGTTAACATTGATAGTCAAAATCAGCTGTTGGTGTATTTCTTAATCAAAAAATTACCGAATGCAATCCGAATTGAGTGGGATCACGCTCTCCGAAAACAAACTAGTATTCCAACATTTCATGAACTTTTATCTGTTTTAGATGAGCAATATCTAATGATGGTTACATCTTCCAAGCTGAGATCAACGGCGCAAAGAAAACCCGCAGGAATATGTGCTGCATCAACTGGAAAGAAGGACGTCAAATCCATGCATGCTGTTAAAAGGACCATCATCTGCCCTATATGTGAGAAGGCGGATCACCCGGTGCGGGAATGTTTGAAGTTTATTGAAATGACTGTAACGGAAAAACGAGCGGCAGTGGAAAACTTTAAGCTTTGCTTTAACTGCCTTGGATACAATCACCGTTCTTCCAAGTGTAGCAGCCGTCGTACGTGTGGGACCTGCGGAGGGAAACACCACACCCTAATCCATCTTGACCGGGAGTTTACGGTTCCCACTCTGACGGTATCAGCAACACATGCGGCCACAAACGGTAGGCTGACACCGGGGGAGGACAACAGACAGCAACAACCCATATCGTATGACGTGCTTCTTCCAACGGCTATTGTAACTGTCGAATCTGCAGGGGGGCAGTTACACCATTTCAGGGCATTATTGGATCAGGGGTCGCAAGCTTCATTTGTGACGGAACGGGTAGTGCAACTACTGGGGCTTCATCGACATAGAGTTAATATTAACGTAAATGGTGTATCAGGGTCTAAGGTAACGACTGGACGATATAGCGTAAAAATATCGATTGGTTCCAGATTTGACCCTCTTATAAATTACGAAGTCGTGGCTTATGCATTGCCTAAGGTAGCTGGTATTTTGCCAGAAAGAAGAGTTAGCACGGCAGGTTGTGCTCATCTACAGAACATAGATCTTGCGGACCCAAGGTATTTTGAACCTATTGAATATGAAATTTTGGGACATAATACTGTAACTCAATTTACGAAGGATTATAATACCTTAAACTTTGTGAAACAATTATACTAAAAGAACGATTTTCTGATTTGTAGCATAAAATTTATACTTCAAACTGCTCTCCTGAAAAGTACAAAAAACCGACTTAGGCGGTTATGCCTTGTGACCACCGAAGCCGTGGAATAAGTCCCTCCAAACTGGCGGAATGCGATTTGTGGTGGCATGGTTCTCACTTTCTTCAGTTGCCATTTAATGAGTGGCCGCAATCAACATTAAATACGCCATGCCCGGCAGTTGAAGAGGAGGAGAGAAATGTGAAGACATTCTTAAGCTCTACAGAGGAGTCTGAGCTAAATTATTTGCTGATGAAATGGTCATCGTTCACTAAGACAGTACGAATAGTCGCGTACTGCCTTCGTTTTGGTAGAAACTGTCGTCCAAGGTTTGGACCTCGAACAACAGGAAGATTATCATCGGACGAGCTGAATACAGCCGTAATTTATACCATAAGATTAGTTTAACAGGAAGCCTTTTCCGCTGAGTGGACTTCTTTATCTTTAAACAGACCACTTCCGGAGAAAAGTACATTGCTCCCGCTTAACCCATTCTTTGACAAAAGGAAAAATATCATCTTACCTGCAAAACATCATCTCACAAATTTAATCATCCAATATAGTCATGTGAGCACTCTACATGGTGGCGTGACGCTTACGTTAAACCACATTCGGAGACGGTTTTGGATTTTAAATGGGCGCAACACCGTACGTTCCGTAATTCATCGCTGCATTATTTGCTACAAGAACCAGCCAAAACCTTGTACCCAAATGATGGGCGAATTACCAGCTCAGCGTGTTCGTCCAGCAAGGGCATTCGCATCAACTGGCGTTGGCTATGCTGGTCCTTTCAATGTTCTACCCTCTAAAGGTAGAGGTCGCACTTCAATTAAGGGATATGTAGCACTTTTTATTTGCCTGGCCACCAAGGCTATCCATTTGGAATTGGTGGGTGATCTCACCGCAGATGCCTTTATTGGCGCCTTGAATCGATTTATTGCCAGGAGAGGTATATGTGGTGACATATACAGTGACTGCGGTACTAATTTTATAGGCGCGAATAGAAAGCTCAAGGAAGATAGGAGTACGTACCAACGGTTTATTGAAAAGATCCATCCGCAACTCGCTCAGCACCAAGTGCGATGGCATTTTATACCGCCCTCCTCCCCACACTTTGGGGGTTTGTGGGAGGCGGGGGTAAAGTCAACAAAATACCACCTAAAACGAACAATCGGAGAACAAAAATTAACTTATGAAGAGCTGACTACAGTTTTGGCTCAAATCGAGTCGTGTTTAAACTCAAGGCCACTGTGCCCTTTCACAAATGATCCTGATGATCTGATGGTCTTAACCGGCCACTTTTTGATAGGCGATTCGCTGCTGGCCATTCCTCGGGTCGAAACCAATCGCACTAGTCTCATTTCTCGTTGGCATCATTTTCAAACATTAGTTCAACAATTCTGGCGTCAATGGAGCAGTGAGTAATTGTCAAGATTACAACGACGCCCAAAGTGGTTGAAGCGTATCCCGAACTTGAAAATAAACGACATTGTTATGATAAAGGATGAGAGATTTCCTTGCAACCATTAGCCTCTATTATCTATACGGATTGTGGAGCTGCATCCTGGGAGTGATAATTTGGTGAGAGTCGTTACATTGAAGACTCAAAATCGCCTTGTTAAGCGTCCCATCGTAAAGTTACGCCCACTCCCACAGGACAATTGGCAAGGTTCATCGCAAAACCAGACACAATAATATCAATTGCACTTTTACCTTATTTGTTACAGGTTGTTCAGCTTCGTATCTTATACTGGCACAGACCACCGATCAGCGTAGATTGGATGATTTTCGTCCGAAACATCATCGCGGGGCAGATATGTCGGATCTCTGAACACTACCATTGCATCAATCACCACCCTAAAAAAGTACATATTTTCACTACATTATATAGTTGTCTTCGGAGTAGGGAATGTGGCCGCACCGCTCGATGAAATCAACCAATACCAACTTGGACGCTACATTAGCAGCAATGAAGCAGTATGGCGCATCTTATCATTTCCAATCCATGAACGACATCCAACAGTAGTATCTACACTTGGCGGTGCATCTCGAGAACGGACAGCACGTTTACTTCACAGCAAATAATGTACGTGCAAGAGCATTGGTTCCACCGGCAACAACTTTATCTGGATTTTACTCACTGTGCCAATATAATCTTTTTGCAAAGACTCTACTTTATTCTGAAGTACCGAAATTCTACACATGGAATGCATCGGCTAAAAAGTTTCAACATCGCAAACAAGGTAAAGCCGTTGGAGAACATCCCACTTTGTATTCCAGTGATACATTGGATCGTCTGTACACTGTTCACCCGAAAAATACAGAATGCTACGTGGACCGACATCCTTCCAAGGTTTAAGAACAGTCAACGGTCAGCTGTGCGCCACTTATCGCCAAGCTTACCAGGAACTAAATCATGTTAAGAATGATGCATATCGGGAAACTGCACTCGCTGATGCATCGAATACTGCTCGACCACAGCAAATACGCACGTTATTTGCCATAATATTGACAACTCCCTTCCCATCTAATCCAAAAGATCTTTCGGAAAAATACAAGGACTACATTAGTGCATATATTCTACATCGCTTGCGCACTGCGAATCAAAATGACATTCAATTCACACCAAACGTGTATAATGAGGCATTAATTTTGATTGAAGACATAATGTTTGGCAATCGCTAACAAGGCACTGGTGCAACTGGGCATGCCTGCTCCGAACCGACCAGCGAACGACCTTTTCGATCGTGATTTGCAACGAGAAACACACTTTGATTTTGACGAACTGGGGACATTTGCTGAGACAAATTATCCGCGGGTGGTTCCAAAACAACGCATTGCATATGACAGAATTATGCGTGCAATCACAGAACAAAGCGGAGGACTGTTTTTAAAGATGCGCCCGGTGGTACAGGCAAGTCTTTTCTTCTTTCACTCATTTTGGCAACCTTACGATCACTGGCCATTGCATCATCTGGAATTGCGTTAACTCTTTTGGATGGTGGCCGAACAGCGCATTCAGCATTGAAAATACCGTTGAATTTGCAAAACACTGAGGCACCAACATGCAACATCAGCAAAAACTCTGGAATGGGCAAAGTACCCCAAACGCATTGGAAGCGCATGATCGTAGACAGCGAGATTGGATAGGAAACGCACGGATCTTCGGTGGCGCACTCATTTTATTTTCTGGTAATTTTCGACAAACACTACCGGTTATACCACGTTCAACACTAGCTGATGAACTTAATGCATGTCTCAAATCATCATCATTTATGGCGTCATTTACAGAAATTGACTTTTAAAATCAGCATACGTGTACAACTACAACGGGATGCATCGGCTGGAAATTTTGCAAAACAATTAATGGATATTGGAAATGGGCGAATGCAAATTGATGAATCTACGCAATGTATCACCTTGCCAGCAAACTTCTGTAAGATCACAGAAAGCATAGACGAATTAGTGCAAAAAGTTTTCCCAAACATTGCACAGAACTACAAAAATCATCAGTGGCTCAGTACGCGTGCTATATTAGAGGCCAAAAACATCGATGTCAATACCATCAACTTCACCATTCAGAATGGAATACCCGGCGAAACGAGAACATATAAGTCCATCGATACTGTGGTGAATCAAGACGAAGTTGTCAACTACCGAACTGAATTCTTGAATTCGCTTGATTTGCTAGGCATGCCACCGCACGTTCTTACATTGAAATTTGGCGTACCCATCATTCTTCTTCGAAACATAAATCCACCACGACTTTGCAATGGAACCAGACTCTCAGTCAAGAAAATGATGAACAATGTTATCGAGGCAACAATTTTGACTGGAAAATTCAAAGGTGAAGACGTACTGTTGCCGCGTATCTAAATTATCCCGACAGATATGCCATTCGAATTCAAACGTTTGCAGTTCCCGGTGCGACTCGCTTTCGCAATGACTATCAACAAAGCCAAGGACAATCGTTGCAAGTGTGTGGATTAAATTTGGAGAATCCATATGATTCTCACATGGGCAGATCTATGCGGTCTGCTCACGCGTCGGAAAACCTTCTGATTTATTCGTTTACGCACCAGATGGAAAAACAAGAAACAGCACTTCAATAAATATCGAATTAAAACGAAACGCTGCAATGCCACAATTTTTTCGAAAAAATGACTCAAAATGAATTGAATATTTGTGTAATGTCTTTCCTTCAATTTTATTTTAGTTGGTGGAGTTGCAACGCGCGCAGGTTACAGGTAGTATATAATTGATGGATGTACATTTTTATGAACGTTATAGAAAAAACACTCAAGAGAAGCCGGGCGGGACTGTTAGAATATCATAATCGTCATAAAAATAGAACATTTAGGTAGGTATTCAATGAAATACTTTTAGGCCAACTTTAAACCGAACAGCTTATTATCTTTTCGTTATGTTAGAAAAACTAATAAGCCAACATCAAACTCTTTAATCAAAAGGCAAAGAGGCTTAAGTCTATTTTATACATTTTTCAGGAGAGCGGTTTTAAAATTTAAAAAATTATTTAGAGAAAACTGTTTTGAGTAGGGAGCGTAATTTGTAATTAAAACTTGAATTATTTTTTAACCTTTTTATGGTATTCACGGATTCAAGAAATTATTTAAAATCAAATAACTATAGGCAAAAAATCACATTTAAGCCTATTTGCCTTCTTAACTTCTTTATTTAAAATTGACTTAAGTCACTTAAGCCAGTTTTCAAAATAATTTTTTTATTTTCGCTTGGACTTACGTATACATAGGCCTCTTTCCTTTTTCTTTAATAGAATCTTGAAACAACATAAGACTTTGTTTCCTTAAATTTTGTTTTTAATTTTAGTCATTGAGTATTGATGTACAAAAAAGAATCAGAAAAAAATAATAAAAATGAATGAAAACAAAAAGTTCAACTACTCCAAAGAATCTTCTTCCCCTCTTTCCGTTATATCGGGATGATAATCAGGTTTAGATTCAGTGCAAAGGCTTTTATAGAAACTATGTAATTGCTCATCGAAGGCTTATCAGGTCCTCTTTTTTCGCTTCGCTTATTTTATTAGGCCCGTCATAAAGCGGTTTCAGCTGTTCGGATGATAATTGGTTACATTCTCGTTTTCTTATACTGAGCGTCTTAAAAGGTACGTTGTTGTCCAAAGTATGTTTGAAATAAATGTTGAAAGGTAAACCAGATGAAAAGCGGAGCCACCTTATATTTCTCCAGTCTACTTTGCTATTTTCTTCATCAACTTTTCGGAAGGTGCATTTGTTTTTGAGAATCGAGGCAAAGTTTAAAAATTTAGTTTGGGGCATCTCATTGACCAAGAATTTGTTTTTGGTTCCAACACCCCGTATAAATTGGTAGGAGTTGGAAGACACTGTTGAAGGTCAAAAGCAAAAACCATCAAACCTTCTACATTTTTTGCGTTTTCAATATCCATCTTTTTCGAATCATATGAAGTATTTGCATCTAAATGGTGTAATTTTTGTTCTAATTCTACAGCAGCAAGATAGCCAATGCCATTTTAGCTGCGATTATGTCACATTTTGTACATATATCGATCTTAGGTTTTTTCAATTTAATTTTAAGGCTTTTGAAAATTTCGGAGTATTTTGTTATGGAAATTGGATTTTGTGTTATTTCAGTGTAAGATTCATACAGCTTTGATAAAGTTAGTGAGCTTTCAAAATACTTTTAGGTTGAATATTTACGCGTATAATGACTCTCATAGGCCGGAATGCTATTGATATGATCCAAAACTTCTTTTTTTCTTGCCTCTGAAATTTTGTTTGTTGGACTTTTCTTCCCACGCATATCTCGCAGCGTTATAGTACCCGGCGAGTCAATTTTTTTTTGAAATAACGGTTTTCAAGAAGCGGTCGGTCTCACCCAAAACATTTTTAAATCATTTCTGACAAACTTGTGTTCTAAGATTTTTTTGGTTAAGAAAATAGTTATAGGTAAAGCTTTATCCCTTTGTTTTGCATGTGTTGTTTTCTTTTCTTGAATGGAAATCAAACCAGACACAAATGCCAACTTGAGATTGTAGTTTCCCAGTTCCCAGTATTGTTTAAAGATTGTTTCTTGGTCTGTTGTAGACATTTTGTCCATACATTTTCGTTGGCAAATAGTAAGTGGTGTAATTTTTCTTGAGGGCACAGTTTTTCCAGAACGTGACTTATATTTTCGTCCTAAATTTCGTTTTTGACTTCTTACCGTTCGATTTTCTTTTGTTGTCTCTTGATAAGGATTTTCGGTATCTGCATCAAAATTCTGCCCTATTTGCATGGGCATTTCTTCAATTTCTGAATCCGAAAACTCGTTTTGTTTTGATTTATCTGGCAAATGATAATCTTTATTTGCAACGCTGTCATCACTGTCTTCGGAAAATGAGTCATCTTGCATTGTTTCAGGTTCAACAGCACGTTTCAAATTTGAAATGGAAACGTCAGATAAATCATTATCGCAGCTCATAGCTGTTTCATTGGAAACAACTTGCACGAAAACCTCGTTATCTGTATAATATAATGAAACTGTCTTTAAATAACTGCCAAATGATACTAAAGTAAGACTATTTTTTACGATCAAACTTCTTAAGTAGAGGTAAAGTTTTCTCTTTATTTCCAGAGCAGCTTGGAGCGCTGGAAACTATTTCTCCTAAAAAAAATAAAAAAAAAATATATCGTAAACAGATGTAAATCAAAGCATGAAACATTTAATATTAGTATTAAATCTCAGTTTTTCCAGCAGACTGAAGTTCATCGTTTTATAACAAAAAAAAAAACAAATAAAATATTGTACCTACTTGTGAACGTTTTTTTCGCTTTAAACAAAAAATATTTGGTCACTATTAATATTAGAAAAAAAAAAACTACGATAATTTAAAATAAGATACGTACCATTAGAAAATACACTTCTACCAGGTTCCGGATTACATTTTTGATAGCTTTTTAGAAGCGCATGCTTTAGCATTATTCTAGCTCTATCCATATTTTTTGCCTTTTTATACCCTATTCTAGGTGTATATTAATTTTGACGCATAGTTTGTAACATACCTTAATATTGCCCGTAGACCCCTAAAAGTTACTATATTTATGATCAGCATCGATAGTAATGTCGATCTAGCCATGTCCGTCCGTCCGTCCGTCCGTCGGCAAAAATTAGGCCTTTAAACTGGACCTAGAGAGCTGAAATTTTAACCATATACTCTCTAGGGTCCCGAAATAATCAAGTTTAAGAATTTTTGAAATCCGCCCACAGACACGCCCACAAACTCAAAAAAACAAAATTTTGGAAAAAATCGAATTTTGAGCTAGAAAGCTGAAATTTTTTATATATGATCTATGGCCCATAAAACTGATTGGGACATAAAATTTTCAAAATCCGCCCACTGACACGCCCACAATTAAATAAAACAAATTTTGGGAAAAATTGAATTTTGAGGTAGAAAGCTGAAATTTTTTATATATGATCTTTGGCCCATAAAACTGCTTGGGACATAAAATTTTCAAAATCCGCCCACTGACACGCCCACAATTAAATAAAATATTTTTTTTGAAAAACCAAAATTTGAGCTAGGGAGCTGAAATTTTTAATATATACTCTCTAGGGGCCCTTTATGCTCATGTGTAAATATTTTCAAAATCCGCCTACTGACACGCCCACAATTATTTTTTTTTATTTTTGAAAGTCCAAAGTTTGAGCTAGGGAGCTGAAATTTATAGTATATACTCTCTAGGTGCCCTTTATGATCATACTTAATTTTTTTTTAAATCCGCCTACTGACACGCCCACAATTAAATAAAACAATTTAATTGAAAAACCAAAGTTTGAGCTAGGGAGCGTTTTTATTTACAAAAGCTTAGTTTTTTCGATAAAATCCTTTAAATTTTTGTCACGCCCACTTATGAGATATAGGAATAAGAATAGGGTATCCAACAGTTCGCCCAAGCGGACTGTAGCCCGCCCCTATGTTTAATTTACACTTTCACTTCGTTTACCTATAAAGAATCAATGTCTTATAATTCCTTTGAAATGTTTTCTTGTTTTTGCATACACAACAATTAATATTTGGTCCAAAGGGTTTTTCTTTCGAAGACACAGATTCTTTCAATAACACTTTCACTGAAAATACTTATATATACTTCACTTTTTCTAATGCGATGTTAACTTCACGAGAAGAAACACA
This sequence comes from Portevinia maculata, assembly GCA_949715645.1. Taxonomy (NCBI): domain Eukaryota; kingdom Metazoa; phylum Arthropoda; class Insecta; order Diptera; family Syrphidae; genus Portevinia; species Portevinia maculata. The sequence goes on along the minus strand of OX454528.1, from coordinate 45,864,465 downwards.
AAATGATGTGGCTTATGTAATAATTAGCCGATTTCCCCTTTTGATGATTTTTTAAATCCAGGCTACTTTGATCGAGGATAAACGGCTTATTTGAATTTAAAATTCTTTTTTTTAAAAATATTGCTTTGGTAAAGTGACTTATATCAGATAATTCGCTGTTCAAAAACAAAAAACAAATAATTATTTTCCTTTTCAGTTTGTATAAAAGGCTTATGTACAAGCACGTCAAATTAGTTTCTAAAATTTGTTTTGAAAAAAGGCTTATGTAAATAAAATTCAAAATTTCAAAAGGGAAAAATGGCTTAAGTATACATAAAGTTTTATTAAGGAGAAAATTTAATTTTGGAAAAGTGGCTTAATTCAACTTAGTGCTTTTTGCCTTATTTATTTTCTGACATTCCAAATAACTCAAAAAGGCTTATGTTGACATAAGACTTAAAATAATACAACGGGATTTAGGCCCCAGAAATAAGACGCTTTTCCAAATGCAAGTTTATGAATTTTGTTGAGTTAAGCCGTTTTCACATCACAAAAATAGACTATCTAGATGGAATAGAAACACGCTGATAAGACAGAAAAAAAGCTAATTTTTGAATAGGTTTAAAATTGCAAAAAAATCATTCTTGGCTTAAATCGACTTAAGCCACTCTGCCTTTTGAGTAAAGAACTAAATCTACTGACCTGACACTCGTCCACCGCTGATGCTGTTGCTACTCCTCATTCCGCTAGACAAGTAGCCAAAATAGTTTTGGAAATCGCATTCTCTATGACAGTCTGCTGAACTATTCTCCGTACAACCTGCAAAGAAAATTTAAATCACTCATCACTGAAAAATCGATTCTTAGTATAAAATGAGAGAACGATTTTTTTTATCATAAATGTACAAGCACGGATTCAATCTCAATTGGGTATAACTAGTTACGGTGAGAAAAGTTGCTCTAAAATCAGAAAAGTTTCATTTTCCTTGAAACAACCAATTTTCAAAGAAAAACATGTTCTGGTTAAATTTTATACGGCAAATATTAACATACAACCTTCTTTTACCTCCCATCAGTTGAGGTAGCTAATTTTGTGTGGCCCTTGAACTCAAAAACTTTATTCTATTTGATCCCCCCTATGTAGTATGTACTATACAAGGACTCCAGTCCACTATTACAAAAGTCCTAGAGTGGAAGTATCACAAACATTACCATCTGGGTAGCCTTGGAAAATGTGAAATGACGAAGTTGTACATAAAATGATATTGAAATCAGCATACCCAACTGAAGCTTGTATCGTGTCCTTTCCATCGCCCACAACGCAATCATGATGAGGGAATCACGAGAAATGCATGTTTATTGATTCTGCACTTCTAAACAACATTCGATCTCCATTCAAAGAACTTGACTTTGCTCAACTACGACTAGCAGCAAGCAAAGTAGCACAATATATAACAAAGGACCATACTAGTTCATGGAAAGAAAATGGATAAAATCTATTGAATCAATTGTCATGGGGCATCGAATGTGGTACGCAAAACCTTTAAATTACTTTACAAGTGTAGCAATTGTAATTTCGAGATCACAGTAGCGGTTCCGGCTTCTTATAAGAATTTCTGCGAAAAGATTGAAACGCTGGGTGAAACTAGTAGGTTGGTTAAAGTTCTGAAAACGACAAACCAGCCAAACTGGACTCTTGACGGCACCTTCACTGAGACGAAAGCGGAAACTCTTAGTTATCCGCTGGAGTCTCACTTTCCGGGTAACCAGATTACAATTGGTTCACAACCAGCCCCGATTACCGAGCTATGAGTGAGCCAAGACAAACAAATCGGCGTAGCTGGTATATTGCGAAGGCCGTGGTGACGGGCGAGGCCATTAAATATGCTTTTCGTTTTTTGACGGCTTCAAGTCACCTGGTACGGACGGAATATACCCAGCCATGCTGCAGCAATGTACAAACCAGTTGCTACCGACTATGAAGAAAATCTTCATCGCTGTCCCAGCACTGGCATAAATTCCAACACCCTGAGTAATGTGAAATTCCCAATGAATTTCCAAAAAAATAAATAAATAAAATAAAACACCAGAACGATTTCTTTCGTATCAACTTTATCTTTCAAAATTCAAACTTAGACTAACTTATCTCTATAACAACTCCTCCTTATATATTACTTAGGTTAGAAGAATCATAAAAGAAAAACTAAAATTAAGAAAGGAATAGAAAGAATTCACAAATTAGAGAACCACACACAATAAGCCACCGATCTAAGTCGCTCTCTTTGATAGCAACGCTGTGCTTCATCCGCGTTTCTGCTTATGCTGTTGTTTTTGCTGTTATATATGTAGCTGCAAGGTCTGCGTAGATTTGTAAACATGTTTACTTTATTTGGGTATGCAGTTACAAGCAGTGCGTAAATTTGTAAACATGTTGTTTTGTTAACTTTATGCCGCTATTTGCTTATCGTACGGTTTGGGCGTGTTGTGCCAAATGCATATATATTTGGTTACATGTAACTCCTCCCCTATAGAATGAAGACAACGTGTTTGTACGGTCGGATATTTTTCCGATCGCCAACCGCGGGACCTCTATTTGTCCTTCAACTAGGGATAGATAGATCCTGGGTTGTTGTTTCGTTTGCCCGATTGACAAACGGATGCGAATGCAACGAAGGAGGTGAATTGTGCGGTTTAACGACGACGACTTAAGAAATTATCTTTTTCCTTTAAAGACTTTCTACGACAGTTTAGCGGAATTTCGACAACGAGTGAAGCGAACGACAAGAAATAAAAAGAGCAGCGTTTCCCCTAAGGGTTTTCCACAATACAAACTTAAAAGCTTTATTTCGTGAGGGTTTTTATACAATTTCAAATAACAGGGTTTTTCGCTTTGCGAGAGAGAGAGAATACGTTAATTCAAAAGTTATTTATTGTATGGCGAATTCATAAATATGGTGAATGGTATAAATTAGGCGGTAAATTCAAATATACAATTTCATATTATAACTTAGAACTATGATGACGATTACGATGGCGATGACGATTTAGATGACGACCCAACATTCCGCCGCCTTTGAAAGCGTTGCCTTTCAAGAGGGTATTTTTGCCAACTTGCGAATCGGACGTCTTAATGTTCCTTTGGACGTTCTTACTTCAGCTACTCTGACTCGTCCGTCAGAACCTGGCATGACGGTTATTATTCTCCCCAATAACCATTTTTGGGGTGGAACGTGGTCTTCGTGGATGATGACTAAGTCGCCGATGTTGATGTTTGGGCCAGGGGATGCCCATTTGCCTCTATTTTGCAGTTCCTGAATATATTCCGTGGACCACCTTTGCCAAAAGTGCGTTTTGACAGCATTGATTCGTCGCCACCTCTGGATGAAGCTAATTTCAGCTACCTCGTTTGCGGGTTCGGGTATTGCCTTGAGGGAACAGCCTATGAGGAAATGGGCGGGTGTAAGTGCTTCCATGTTATTTGGGTCCGACGACAGCGGGGTGATTGGCCTGGAGTTCATTACCGCCTCTATTTCCACTAGCGCCGTTGACAGCTCTTCAAAGTTGAGTTTGGCACCTCCAAGGCTACGGTGCAAATGACCCTTTGCGACCTTCACGGCCGCTTCCCAAAGTCCTCCAAAGTGGGGTGCCCTGGGGGGTATAAATTTAAAATTGATACATGCATTAGTACAAAAATTTTGAATAATGTCTTGCGAGGATTTTTTAAATAACAAATTGTGCAATTCAATTATTCTGGACTTAGCTCCGACGAAATTGGATGCGTTGTCGCAGTAAATGTCCCTAGGGAGACCTCTTCGCCCTATCATTCTCTTCAGGGCAGCAAGAAATGCGTCGGTAGAAAGGTCGGATACGGCCTCTAAATGAACCGCTTTGGACGAAAAGCACACGAAGACAGCAATATATGTTTTGTATGGTACCTTTCCTCTAATTTTGTAGTAGGTTAGTATCGGTCCGCAAAAGACCACCCCGCAGCACAAAAATGGACGCGAGGAAGTGAGTCTTTCTTGAGGTAAATCTCCCATCACCTGCTCTAGTAGCCTTGGTCGATATCTAATACAGTGGACACATTGCCTAACGGACTGCCGAGCGATTTCCCTAGCGTTAACAATCCAGAACTTGGTTCTAATAAGTGAAACTAGAGCCTTTGGGCCAGCGTGGTAGTTAGCCAAATGTAGATGTTGAACAAGGGTTTTGGTAAAGCGAGAATTTTTGGGAAGCAATAGAGGGTGTTTACTCTCCTCGGGAAGATAAGCATGTTTCAGCCGTCCTCCAACGCGAAGTAGTTCGATGCCATTTGTCTCCTGCAGAAAAGGATTCAACCATTTTATTGATCCCTTTAGTGGTCGTTGGGTTCTGATTGCGCCAATTTCCGCCGAAAAAGAATCGATTTGAATGAGGTTGACGATTCTCAAAAGGGCTTCCTCCAACTCCGAAACCATCAATGGGGTTTGGGGATTGGCTTGTCTTCGACAGAATCTAATGACGTAAGCAACTATGCGAAGAATTTTTGGATAGGAACTGATACGCTCGACTATCCTCAGTAAACCATTTGGTTCTGAATTTGTACAGATCAGCACTGTTTTTCGCTTTTCCATTAAAAGTTCTTCTTGCGACAGCGAGACTTCAAAAATTATGGGCCAGTTTTCCATCGGGCGTAGTAAAAATTGAGGGCCTTTGAACCAAATTGAGGTCGATAATTCCTCAACCGTACAGCCTCTGGAAACGATGTCCGCTGGATTTTTGTCCGTGGGTACGTGTCTCCACACAACGCCTTTTGTCTTCTCTTGGATCTCTGCTACTCGATTTCCTACGAAAGTTGTTAATTTCGACGAGTGTGTCGCTATCCAGTGCAAAACAATTGCCGCGTCTGTCCAAAAATAGACTTCTGAGAAGTTTCCTTTGAAAATTGGGTTAATTTTTTCCCACAATTTCGCTAGTAAGTGTGCTGCGCAAAGTTCTAACCGTGGAAGTTGTTTCCTACTTGCAGGCGCTACTCTCGATTTGGCGACTAGAAGTCTTACTTGTACCGATCCTGACACATCAATAGCTCGTAGATAAATGCAACAACCATATGCGTGCATAGATGCATCCGCGAAGCCATGTATCTGATAAATCTGCCTATTCGCTATCAAAGCAAATCTAGGGACTGATAGATTCTGCAAGGAATGCAGGTCAGTCATGAACTGACGCCATTCGGTCTCAGCTCTTTGTGGAATAGATGCATCCCAGTCTATTTTCTCAATCCAAAGATTCTGCAGAATGACCTTGGCTCTAATAATTATTGGGCTTAGCAACCCCATCGGGTCGAAGAGCGAAGATGACAGAGAAAGAATCGACCTTTTTGTGTATTTCGAGTAATCTCGACTTGGTTTATATGAAAAGCTGAATTCATCCTCGAGTGGATTCCAGGTTATACCCAGCGTGCTAGTAAGACCAGGTTCGTTAAGTTTGATCTCCTTCTGATATAAACTTGCGGCTTCCATTATATTGTTGTGATTGCTCATCCATTTGGATAGCTCTAGCCCTGCCGGATTTAATATAGCGACAACTTCTCTTTGTATCCTCATTAACGAATCCAGGTCATCGTGTCCGGTAATAAGATCATCAACATAAAAATCTTCCTCTATTACTCGAGGACCAAGTTCAAATTTGTTCTTGTTAGTTTCTGCCAAGTACTTAAGGCAACGAACAGCAACGAAAGGGGCCGACGATGTACCATACGTAATGGTATTTAATTGGTACGTCTGTACCGGAGTAGTTTCGTCCTTTCTCCAAAGGATGTATTGGAACTTACGATGAGACGGGTGAACCAAGAACTGACGAAACATCTTGACGACGTCTGCTGTGAGAACAAACCTATGCAGTCGAAAGCGAAGAAGAATTATAAACAATTCATTTTGAATTGTTGGACAATTCATTTTGAAAGATGAGACGACGTACAGCAGGAAGCATTGAATACAACCCTAAATTTTGTGGACGTGCTTTCTGGCCTAATAACACAGTGATGAGGTAGGTAGTAATGGGGTTCATCCATCTTTGGATCCTTGATTAGCGACATGTGTCCTAACACCTCATACTCTTCTAAAAAAGCTGTATATTGAGCCTTCAAAGATGCATTATTTGCGAGCCTTCGTTCCAATGCTAAAAAGCGCCTGAAGGCTATATTATACGAAGCTCCTAAGCAGCTGGGATCACGTTTGAATGGTAGGCACACCATAAGACGGCCACTCGGTAAAACCTCAACGGTTTCCTTAAAATGCGCCTCGCATTCCTTTTGTTCTTCTGACCACTTTGATCCTTGGTCTTGAATTTGTTCCATTTCTCAGAACTTCTCCACATATTGCTCAAGCGAATCGCCATTGGAGTTCACGAAGCAAAACGTTTTCTTTGAGTTGGCAGGTTTTTTGTACCTTCCCGACACGATCCATCCCAATGATGTTTTTTGTAGAGAGGGCAATCCTTCACCTAGCTTTATTTGGCCTATTTGAAGAAGGTCAAAGAACGACTCGGCACCTAACAATAGATCAATCTGTGATGGCTTATTAAAATACTCATCAGCGAGTTCTAAGTTCTGAGGCAGATTCCAATTTGATATGTTCAGTGCTGCCTCCGGTTGATAGCCAGTAATGGCTGGTGCAACTAAAAATTCCAACGTCGTTTCAAAGTTATTGTAACGCGATCGAATTGTTGTTTGCGTCTGAAAGTTAGTTTTTGTTTCTGTTATTCCTATCCCGACTATATCAACATTCTTTCTTTGCCTTTTAAGATGCAGAGAATTAGCAAACTTTTCATGGATAAAATTGACTTGAGAACCTGAATCGAGCAACATTCGACCAATTTGAAAACTCCCACTTGAATCCTTAACTAGGACCAATGCCGTAGCTAAGATAACCTGAGCAACCGACAGCTGCTCCCTTTCCAAGGCAGTGTGACTTGTCGCTACTGGTGGCGATTGTGTAACCTTTTCCGCATCTCTTTTGATGTTTTCTGGTTGATGAGGTCGATGCAAAAGGCTGTGGTGCGGTTGCTTGCAAAGCTTGCACCTGTACGAGGAAGGACATTTTGACACACTATGTCCTTTGCCCAAGCAATTTAAGCAGAGTTCTAGCTTTTTAATATTTGTAAACCGTTCCATCACCGACAACCTATTAAAAGCTGAGCAACCTGTAATAGAGTGACTATTATCTCGGCAAAACAGACATCCCCTTTGTGAAACAGCGAGCGATGACTGAGGACGATAACTACAATGCGATGGCCCTGGTTTGCTAGACATCCGTTGATCGTTACGTGATTTCAGTTGCTTGCTTTCCCTTGCTTCAAGGTACTGGCATCTCCTACTAAGAACGATAGAACATTCACTCCAATTAGGCAGCTTTTTATATTCTAAATGTTCGTCCCATTTCGATTGGGTTTCCGAATCCACTTTAGACATAGCGATGTGTATTATGATGGCGTTGCAAATATTTTCAAACGAACCTAAAGACTGAAGGGAATTAAAAACAGCTGATGTATTGTCCACGAGGCCTCTCAGTTCAGCTGCAGAGGATTTGGGAACCTTAGGTTGTTCGAAAAGTTCAGAAATATATTGCAAAAATATAAGGCAATCATTATCGTAGCGATCCTTAAGGCGAGCTAGTGCCTTTGGGTAGTTATCCTCCGTAACTTGGAATGCTTTGACCGTACTTAGAGCCTGGTCACTCAAGCAGGTCAAAAGGTGATTGAACTTTTCGATTTTTGTCAAGTTCTGCTCATTGTCGACAAGGGTTGTAAACGAATTTATAAAATTTTTATATTCCGAATATTTTCCATTAAAGCGTGGTAATTTGAGATGCGGCAAGTGATTATTTGAATGCTGAGGAATTGCAAATGTAGTTTCTATGGAGCTATTGCGTCTGCAAGGCCCTAAAAGCGATTGAATTTTTGTTTTCGTAGATATATAAAGGTCTTCCAGTTCCCCTCTACATATATCAGATGGTACTAAACGCTCAATTTGAGTTTGACAAGCTAAAATTTGCTTGAAATATGACTCTAATATTCCAAGACGACATTCCAATTCCGTAGCTGAAAGGCTATCCGATCGAGCATCAACGAGATTTTTTATGCGAGTAATGTTGCCCTTAGTTGAAGATCGCAACTGCTTCAGTTCCTCAATAGTTGCCTCAGTTGTCATGTTTTCTGATTATGATTTAAGTCAAACCATAAACTGAACTCGAAGTTATGAAAATAATTTAAATTGGCAACACTCTTCCCGAAAGTATTGACCGAAAGCAAAACTGCGACGAAAAAGTAGTCCCACGGCGAATTTAATCCAGTGATGGAACGACGAAATGATTCAAACGATGAAATAAATCCAGCGACGAAAGTTTTATTCAATTGGTTACAAAACCAAACCAATGTAAGAAATTATTAATTTATAAAGGAATTGCTCCCAATTAATTTGATTTTCAACAGTGATATTCCGTGTGAAATTCGTTAGCAGTGGAAAAGAACTCAAACTACCATACGAATCTAACTGCCAACAAAGAAATTACTTCCCAAGCGAAAGCTGCTTTTCATTGCATATGATCAATGCAGCACCCACTCCGGCGACGACAACGACGAAAAAGCTCCAAAATATGTAGAAGCGTAATATGGGTCTATGCAATGATAAAGATGACGTAGCAGTAGCAGAGTAGCAACAACGAAATATTTTTTTTTTTGGATTTGTACAGCGAACAAATTGAAAGCGAGCGGACGAATGAATATAAAGTGCCAGAGAAATAATGCGTAAACGTTTTATGCACAGCAAAAGCTCACGCGATATGGCGACAAGAGAAAGTCTTTTGTGGATTGTAACATGCACTTGATAAAGCTTTTGTGTATTCTAACTTTGAATTTCCAATGATCGCTTCTACGGAGAATCGATGATTTTTCGTCAATACCCAACGTATTAATTGAATGCAGCAATTTATAATTTATGGATTATTGTAGATGTGTTTTAATAAAATGGATATTGTAATATGTTATATATATTAGAATAATTGTTGGCTTGCATAGCACAGTTCCGTCGAAGATGCGCTTTTGTTTGATGAATAATGTACGTGTATATGAAATAGCAACTGTTCGTATAATTGTGTTTCGTATTTTGTACTTTACTTTATAGTTTTGCGATTTGTGCGCAGCTTCGATTGAAAGGCGATTTGTGACGTACCTGGGTCGAAGATGATACTTATCTTCGATCTTTGATGTACGGCCGGTGGCCGATGCCTTCTCTTCTGGTTATTGGCTGTTCCTGACTACTGTTGCGATTTTCTCTGGCACTATACCGATACCGATACCGAAACCGAAAACCGAGTTCACTATGCAATTCACTTATTAATGTCTGTATGTTGTAAATTACATATATTGCGAGTTTTTCTTTTTATCTATTTAGTCTTTTTTCACTGTAAAATAATTGCTTCTTGTAATAAATAACCGACTAGGGATTCTTTTCTTTACACGAATGGGCGCCAAAAATGTACGCTCGGATATTTTTCCGATCGCCAACCGCGGGACCTCTATTTGTCCTTCAACTAGGGATAGATAGATCCTGGGTTGTTGTTTCGTTTGCCCGATTGACAAACGGATGCGAATGCAACGAAGGAGGTGAATTGTGCGGTTTAACGACGACGACTTAAGAAATTGTCTTTTTCCTTTAAAGACTTTCTACGACAGTTTAGCGGAATTTCGACAACGAGTGAAGCGAACGACAAGAAATAAAAAGAGCAGCGTTTCCCCTAAGGGTTTTCCACAATACAAACTTAAAAGCTTTATTTCGTGAGGGTTTTTATACAATTTCAAATAACAGGGTTTTTCGCTTTGCGAGAGAGAATACGTTAATTCAAAAGTTATTTATTGTATGGCGAATTCATAAATATGGTGAATGGTATAAATTAGGCGGTAAATTCAAATATACAATTTCATATTATAACTTAGAACTATGATGACGATTACGATGGCGATGACGATTTAGATGACGACCCAACAGTGTTCCTGAGTACTTCGGACTTACTGTGGCGTATGTGTGATGCTTTTTCTTTTTTCATTCTGATAAAAAGTATGATATGATGAGTATATTCTATTTTTGCTTTCTGTTGTTAGGATATGGTATTTTGTTAAATTATCTTTACATTTATATGTTTTAATTATTGTAAAATATATATGTATGTATATAACGTGTGTTCATATTAGTTTTACTTTTTGTAAATGAGCAAAATTATGGCAATTACATTTGCTGAGCTAATTTATAGAAAAATATAACATACGAGTATAAAGGCTTTCCTAGAATTAAATTACAATTTAAAAAAAGTTTGTCATAAGTATGACATACTAAATTTTAGTTTATTCTCTTACAATTTAAAAGGCCAACAATATTCGTTACATCGTCATTAATCTAATCATTTATATTATAAATTTTTTTTTCTTTTTCTTCCCGTGTAATCTCTTCCAGTTTGCTTTCTATCAAAGGTTATGTTTTTTATTGAATTTTGGTATTTGTAATGTCTTTTTACAATTTGTCTATCACGTTTATGACCATTCTGGTCCTGGAAATAAGTTTTACCTTTTACTTTAACATCTTTTATAATGTACCTTGGTAGTTGTTTAATATTATTGAAGCCTAAGTTTTTAACTAACTCCCGTTTTCTAAACTCTGGTGCTATTTCTCGTGTTCTATTTTTTTTTCTATTTGTTCCTGTTTGGTTTCATGGACTCTTTGCCTCAATTTGTCCCATTCTAGTTCATTTAAAGTGGCATGGAATAGCTCGTTTGGTCTGTATTTAGTTATTGAATGTATGGTGTCATTGTATATTTCCACCGCTTTGAATGCTAATATCTTGTCTTCGGTATCTTTATGTTCTTTATTTAATTTTAACAATCGAATGTGTTCATTGAGAGTTAGATGAAATCTTTCAATAATGCTATTTCCTGTATGTGTATTTGGAGAGGTAAAATGAAAAAATACATTTTCTTTGCTGAGAAAATCCTTAATATATGTTGTGTTGAATTCATTATCGGCAATTATCTTAACAGGTTTACTTAAAACTGCAAACATTTGTCTTAGAATATCCACAATTGTGATAGAATTCCTGTCCAAAATATGGTGAATGGATACATGTTTAGTCAGTTTGTCAATAGCTGTAAGAAACATGTTACTCTTATTGAGGAACCAAATATCCACGTGAACAATTTCGTTAGGTTTATTTGGGGTCTCGGAGAGCATTAATGCTGGTTTCAATGGGTTTCTGTCGTATTTGCACATATTGCAGAGAATACAGTTGTTAATAAATTTGTGAATTTCCAGCTTGAAATTTGGATAATAATACATGTTTTTAAGCTCTAAATATGTTTCCTCAATCCCTCTGTGATTTCTTTTAAGGTGAGTTGTTTCAATAAGTTCAAGCAACTTTTCTTTACATGTTAGATCTATCAAGAACCTTGTGCATCTAAGAATCTTCATACCTGAAAAGTTTGAAAAATACTGTACTACTGTTTTCTGAAAGCCTATAAAGATTGTATCTTCCTGGCAATATATTCCTACTATTCCCCTAATTGGAAGAAGTTCTGCTAGAATTTTCAAAACGTATTCTTCATCATATTCTGTTAGGTAAATAGTTGTCCTTTTCTTCTTTTTATACAAAAATATGTTTTTATAAGAATTACAATTACCTTTTTCTATTACAAGTTGGTGTTTATAAATGTTCAGTGGGTTCTCAGTAATATAGATGTGATCGTTTTGGTTTTCTATGCCACTATGTATTGTGGCCATGTCGGACCTAGTTTCATCGTTTTCCATACAATTAACTTCCAAGCGGCTTAAAAAATCGGCAACATTATTATCCTTACCCTTTATGTAATCAATATCAAAATCGTATTCGTTTAGCCGGATTTTCCAGCGCTGGAGCTTAGAATTATGTTCTTTAAGAGAATTTAACCATATAAGCGGCCGGTGGTCTGTTTGCACCTTAAACTTGCGTCCAAACAAATATGGGCGGAAATATTTGGTTGCCCATTTTTTTTTTTTTTTTTTTTTTTTGTCGGGATGTGTGAAACTTTCTGCACTGGAGCACTCAGACTCAATACTGGTCCATTGTACTCCCATACTATAGACAGTAATTCTTTTTCCACCGTGCTGTAGTTTATTTCGTGGTTATTTAAGGTTCTAGAAGCAAATGCTATTGGATGGCGATTTTGGGATAGAACTGCTCCCAAAGCTGCATTGCTAGCGTCAGTTGTAAGAGTGAATTTATTTCCGAAATTAGGGTATGCCAAAACAGGACAGGTACATATAAGTTCTTTAAGTTTATTAAAGGACTCAATGTACTGTCTATCTTTAATATTTATTTTTGCGTGTTTTTTCAGACATCTAGTCATTGGAAGTGCTACTTTGGAATAGTCCTTAATGAATTTACGATAGAACCCAGTCACTCCTAAGAATGACTTGATCTGTTTTACTGTACTAGGTATTTTAATATTTTTAATTACCTCAATCTTGTTAGGATTGGGCTTTATACCGTCTTCTGAGATAATATGCCCCAGATACTCAGTTTCATGCTTGAAAAAATTGCACTTGTCAATTTGGACCTTCAAGTTATACTCCAGTAGTCTTGTAAAAATTTTGTTCAACGAATCTATGTGTTCCTGTAAGGATGTTGAAAAGATTATTATATCGTCTAGATATACAACGCAAATCCGATTTATATAATCGTGAAGGACCTCATTCATCATTCTTTGGAAAGACGCGGGAGCGTTCTTTAATCCAAACGGCATTCTATTGAATTCATAGTGTCCGTCTCTGGTGGAAAAAGCTGTCTTGTGTCTATCTTCTTCACTTATAGGTATTTGGTGAAAACCTTTTGCCAAGTCGAGAGTTGAAAAATACTGAGCGTTGCCCAATTTAGAAAACAAATCTTCCATATTAGGAATTGGAAACCTATCTTCAATTGTCACGTCATTTAATTTTCTATAATCGACTACAATGCGCCATTTTTGGAGACCTGAGTTGTCCATTTTTTTTGGGATTACCCAAATTGGTGCATTGTACGGGCTAGTCGAATTTGCAATAATACCGGAAGAAAGCATTTCCGAAATCTGCTTGTTTACCTCATCTTTATGAATTTCTGGATACCTATATGATTTTAAAAATATTGGTATGTCATTTTTCGTTGGTTTTCTGTGACCGTATTTAGTGACGGATGATAAACTTTCGCCTTCGACATAAAATACCTTTTTAAACTTTTTAATTGTGACTGTTAAATGTTTGATTTCTTCGGTATTTAGGTTATCAAGTTTTAGTCGGTTCGTGATTTGTTCTATGCATGGCTTTTCGAAATTAATTTCTATTTCCGGTTTATTTATAGCATGAATATATTCCACTGTAAGATGTGCTAAAAGGTTAGAAAAAACTATCGGTAAAGTAGCTTCATGTGTAATGAGCTTATTACTCTGAAAATCTATTCTTGCCTGGAACGGTTTTAGAACATTACATTTCGATTTTTATCCCTGGCTTTTTAAATTCTTGCAATAGTGGAATTGTGATTTTGGAATTGACGTGAATACTTGAACTAATTGATTTAAGTAATAACGGTTTTTCAAATTCAGTTTTAAAAGAACTGTGGAATATTCCTTTCTGAATTACCGATGTACCTGCGTCGGAATCGATAAGTAATTTGATTGGAACAGATTTTGTTTGGACTATTATAAAGGGTAGAGCTCGGGCGTGATTGATGGAAAATTTTGAAAGCTAGAATCAGCAACACATTGGTTTCTTGTTTCTTCGCTACCTAAGAAACTGCTTGTTTGTAAATGATCTACCTCCATATTATCAATTCTATTTCTGTCAGAGTTTCTAGCAGATTGTATATTTCGAGATCTATTTCCCCGATTAGGATAAGAAAAACCTAGATTATTGGAATGAATATTTTGTTGTAAGTTTTGTGGTCTATTTGGTGCGAAATTGTGTTGGTAGTTTTGCGGAAATTGCTGATAATAATCATTATCATTCCGAGAATGGACAGCGTTTTGCATGTTATAAAAATCTTGAGGGTTACGATGCCGGAAATTTCCCGAATTGGCTTGAAAATTTCCTACACGAACCGGAGCAGTATTTCTCGTAACAATAGGACTTATATTATAATTATTCGGGTATCTGAAATATTGAGAGTTTGGAAATCGTGTACGTGAAATGGAATTGTTGGTATTACGCCGATAAAAATGTTCCGTGTCTATCAAAATCTCTTTAGCTTCTCGTAGACATGCAGTATTTCTGGCACACAAAATTAGCTTTGCCTCGTTAGGTAATTTATTAATTAATAATTTTAAGACCATACTTTCATTTTGAGTTCCATGAAACCAGGCAGGAACATCTGAACTTATGGAAGTTTTTATGTTCAACTTAGTTAAAAGGCTTAAGCTTCTTTCAAATAATTCCTCTACAGAATTCTCAAATTTTAACATTTTGACTTCATTAACAATGCTTTCTATACTTTGGTCGATACCACAGTTTAAAATTAAAATAGTTTTTATTTCTGGCCAATTTATTGGATTGTTATTATTTATTAGAGCTATATTCGCTTTCTCTTTAATTTTACTTCTAATTTTTAAATTAAGGAATACTTTTGAATTTTCATCTAAACTACTAGTGGCTGTGTGTAAATAATCTACTTGCTTGATAAATAGACCCAGCTCCTCGGGTAAACCTGTGAACTCCGATAGCTCCTTTACGACCTCCAGCACGTTCATGTTGTCCGCTTATTTTCGTGTTCACTGTTCAATGTTTTTTTTTTTTCTCTTATACACTTTTATTGTAGTTTTTGTTCTTATATTATATTTATTTTTATATTTTTTTTTTTTCACTGTCGTGTTCTTAGCTATCGCGGTTTTTATGTTTATCGACTGCGCCAGTAATGTGAAATTCCCAATGAATTTCCAAAAAAATAAATAAATAAAATAAAACGCCAGAACGATTTCTTTCGTATCAACTTTATCTTTCAAAATTCAAACTTAGACTAACTTATCTCTATAACAAATCCTCCTTATATATTACTTAGGTTAGAAGAATCATAAAAGAAAAACTAAAATTAAGAAAGGAATAGAAAGAATTCACAAATTAGAGAACCACACACAATAAGCCACCGATCTAAGTCGCTCTCTTTGATAGCAACGCTGTGCTTCATTCGCGTTTCTGCTTATGCTGTTGTTTTTGCTGTTATATATGTAGCTGCAAGTTCTGCGTAGATTTGTAAACATGTTTACTTTATTTGGGTATGCAGTTACAAGCAGTGCGTTAATTTGTAAACATGTTGTTTTGTTAATAGGGTATGCAGTTACAAGCAGTGCGTAAATTTGTAAACATGTTGTTTTGTTAACTTTATGCCGCTATTTGCTTATCGTACGGTTTGGGCGTGTTGTGCCAAATGCATATATATTTGGTTACATGTAACTCCTGGCGTACAGTTAGAGTGGCATTTATACCTAAAATTGGCAGAAGTGTCTACTCACTCGCCAAGAGCTTCAGACCAATCAGTCTGACTTCCTTCTTGCTGAAAAGCATGGAAAGGCTGGTCGAGCTTCACGTGCGCAAAACTGCTTTGCGATTGCACCCACTATCTCAGATGCAACATGCCTATCAACGCGGAAAATCCTGCGAGACTGCGCTCCAAAATCTAGTTGGTAGAATTGAGGGCGCGCTTGACAGAAAAGAATACGCGATGGGCATTTTCATCGATATTGAGGGTGCTTTTGACAATGCGACTTTTGATAGCATGTGCAGCTCCGCCAGACAACACGGCGTTGACGAACCATTGGTGTTGTGGATTAAAGCAATGCTAATGAATAGAACGTTGGTTGCGGATGCGGATTGTGGCCGCTATGTTATGGCGGGGGTAAACCAACGACCATACCACGTCGAGTTAATCGGTTCTCGTCAGATCACCGTAATTAAAAACGACGTTGGCCGCGGTTAGTACGTAGATGGGGGACCGTTTGAGAACAACCGCTTGTCGTTGGCCAGTCCCATCTACAGAGTTGAGGTAGATAATATACGTGGTATCACAATGGACCTAAGTCTAAGTGTGTCGGCTTCTGCCGACAGCCACATAAACCTAACCTAACCTATGGCGGGGGTAAACAGAGGCTTCCCTCAAGGCGTCCTCAGTGCTGTGGTGTATGCTGGTCGACTCTCTGTTGAACGCACTCAACAGTTCTAATATTTACGCTCAGGCGTACGCGGATGATGTTGCCGTGCTTTCTGTTGGATCATGCCTAGCGACTGTATGCGCCAAGGCGCAGGCGGCCCTTGACGTGATCGACGAATGGTGTACTAGGAATGGGCTCTCGGTCAATCCTCTTAAAACTGAGGTTGTTCTCTTTACGAGAAGGAGGAAGCTGATCGGGTTGACTCAGCCAGTGCTAAAAGGCGTCACAATCTAACTCTCCACTGAAGCAAAGTATCTGGGTGTCATCCTGGATAGCAAACTTCTTTGGTCCAAACATGTTGTGCTGAAGACTGCCAAGGCGCTGTCTGTTTTCTGGCAGTGCAAAGGCATTTTCGGCAAGACATGGGGCTTATCACCGAAAAGAGTCCTATTGTTGCGGTCAAATTGCCCGCAACAAGAGCCATTCTCTTTTTCCTTGACCCTCCTTGAAATTTCCCTCTTCTATCGGTCTGCGGTTCCAGGGTCTAAAGAAGTGGAGGGCAACCATGGTTCCATCAGCCATTGGTCCACGTCTCTGGAGCCTTGGGGAGCAACCACCACAGGTGACTGGAAGGGCAAGAGGCCCAGGCCCAAACCAAATACAGACGGACTGTCTATAGAGACGAATACAGACGGACGGTCTGTGGAAACAAATACAGACGGACTGTCTGTGGAAGCCAAGACAGACGGGCGGTCTGTGACGACGACTGCAGACGGACGGTCTGTAAAGGCGGGGTGCAAGTGAAAAGCACTCCGCAACCAGACGAAGTGTCTGCAACGGCAGGGTGGAACCAATACAACCCACTGAAACATCCACCCTGCAAAGTCCAATGTAATTCGCGGGCGCGGGCGGACTGTCCGAATAAGTTAAAGGCCCAAAAGCGAATATTGAACTACCCTAGACACGGTAGTGAGTTTGGTTCGATGAGGGAAGGGACGACCCTCCCTTTTGACCCAACTCCGTCGTGGGAGCACCGAAGGAGCAGCAGAGGAGTGTGGGCGGGCGGCCCTGTAAAACACCCTCACGATAAACGAACGACACAGAACGTGAAACACATCCAATCGCACATCCAAAAACAATACCGGCGCGAAGACACCACAAACAAACACAACACTTTGAACCGAGACGGGGATGGTAGGCGAACACCCCAGAATGGGTCAACAATAACGACCTTGATCGAGATATAGAGGCAACGATGGCTGCGTGCCCACCATAAAGTAAATTGATGTGAAGAATGCCACGCGATTTGCGTATCCCTTTTCCCCAAAATCTGCGCACGACTCGATGTAGCATAGGGAAAATTCGTAATAGAAATAGAAATTTTCATACCAACTCCTTAGTTCTGCGATCCCAAATAGTCGCTGGGCCTGGTCCTAGGGATGGACATCTTGAAAAAGATTGTTATTCTCCGTATCCTGAAATTATCCATGAGGTTGTTTCGTCTTTTGAGGGGATAATTTTATCAAAAAAACAACATTTTGCAGTTGGCATGTTGTTTGCAAAACTATTTCCTTGCTCGATTGCTTTTGTTTACTTCGCGAAACGTCAGAAAGGGCATGGGCTGAATAAAGGCAGATCCAGGGTCGGTCGGAGGGTTTGTTCATTGCTGAGTTAGAGCAATGGGACGATTGTCGTGGCGGGACTAGACCCACCCACTTGCAGGACGAGGACTAAGGAGTTGAGAAAGAAAAGCTAAGTATTTTTGTGGAATATATTGATATATCAATAGATTAGTCGTGATAGTTAGGCAGAGCTGGTGATAATTTATAACCTCGGTAGGATCGTGTTTCGAAATTCTAGGTTAACGACGGGACACGCGACCCATTAATTACGGAATATTTTCCACCCCTCGGGAGAACGCGATCGTGTGGTATCCTGGGAATTTCTTTTTCTTTCATTCCAAACGGCTGTACAGTAACCGTAATAAAATTTTGCCGTACTCCAACGGAGTTTTTATAACGTGCTAAAAAAAACTTTTCGTCTTTTATTTTTTGTTCCGCTCGTTTTGGTCGAATATTTCGGTTTCACAATTCTCCTTAAAATTGTGTGGCGCCCATTTTTCTCCATATTTTTCAGGTCTTGCATTGTGAAGGGAATCAAAAGTTTAATTTAAACCACCACCGTAAGTACCCACGCTCTTCTTTGGCACAGGTACCAAAATTAGTATTTTTCTTCCTGAACCCACCCCGTGCTGAGCTACCGGCAAATCAGCACTCTATCTGCTGATTGTTGCACTCGCACTCTTCTTTTTTTGTTTTTTTGACAGTTCGGTGATTTTTTGATTTGGCGGTGGCGGCCGCAAATTCGCATTAATTAAAACCATTATAGCATACGCATCGGTTGTTTGGTGGAATAAGCTTTCACGTAAATACGTCACTGCTGCTTTTGCCAAACTCCAAAGGCAGGTATGTCTCGGCTGCGCGGGGGCCTTCCCCAGCACGCCAGGCTCCGGCCTAGATGCACTATTGAACCTTCCGCCCCTTGATGTTTACATCATGGGCTGTACAATCAAGGCTATCTCGCGTCTAAGAAGAGGTGGCTTTTGGTATAACTCGCACTGGAGTTTTGATGAACTTGCGCAACGGTTGTCCTTCGACTCCTGTCTTATGGATATGCCGTCTGATGCTATGACACCGGAACTTCGGCTAAAGCGCAACTACGAGGTCGACTTTCCTCGCGTCCAGCACTGGCTCTGGCCGGACTCCGAACCTGGAAGGGAATGCAGTCGAATCTTCACGGATGGCTCCAAAACCGATCAAGGATCTGGTGCTGGTGTCTTCGTGGAGAGCGATAACGTTAGACTTTTCTTTTCGTTAGGCAAATATGCGTCAGTCTTCCAAACAGAGACTTATGCTATCCTAATGGCCATGGACTATGTTACGAGGAACAGGTGGAGGGGGCGAAGTATCTGCGTCTGTAGCGACAGTCAGGCTGTGCTTAAGGCCTTACTCAAACCCTTAACTACCTCCAAAATAGTACGTGAATACAATCTCTGAATTCGGTCGGAAGGCTGAATTCACTTAAACTTGTCTGGGTCCCGGGTCATAACGGGATCACGGGAAATGAGATCTCCGATGAACTTGCTAGACAAGGCTCAGAGGGGGACCTCTCAGGACCTGAACCAGCGATCTGTCTGCCTGCGTCCTCGGTCAGGGCTTCCATTGACGGTTGGGTTTCCTATGAACACGATCGCCGTTGGCATGACTCTCCAGGGTGCAGACAGACTAAGCAAATGCTCCCCGACGTCTGTGGGAAATCCGCGGCATTCCTGTTGTCGCTCAACAGAAAAGACTGCAGACAGACTACTGGCGTTCTTACGTGACACTACGCTTTTGCCAAACACCTTAAGGTGCTAGGCCTAAGCGACACCACCAACTGCGAAGCCTGTGGAGAAAGCGACGACACTGCGGAACATTTCCTCTGTGATTGTCCTGCTTTTGCTCGTATCAGGTGGCAGGTATTTGGTGCGGATATGGTGAGTGCTGTAAACCTAAGCTCCTTATCATTGAAGCGCCTTCTCGTTTTTCTTAGAAAAACGAGTAAATTCCCACAGTAAAATGTGGTGTGTCTGCGTGGTAGTACAATGGACCAGTATTGAGTCTGAGTGCTCCAGTGCAGAAAGTCTCACACACCCCGACAAAAAAAAAGAAAAAAATAAGCCGTTCCGGTTTCTTGTAGCAATGACTAATGTGAGCCATTTCTCAATTTATCAGTATCTCGAGTGGGATCAAAAACAGCGGAAGAGCTGTCCTTAGTGGATGGCAATATAAAGATATCCAACTGGTTGAGAAGAACCTTTGTGCCGGATTTTGTCATTTATTTTCGTTTGCCGTCTCCGCCTTGATAAAGGGTTGGAAAAACATTCCGAATTGTGTTTTTTTTGCAAAATGGTTTTCCCAGATTAAGGTTTATGCTAGACTTAAGCATGTATGATAATTATACAACTGACACAAGTAATTATGTTTTCGAATAATTCACAATAGACTGGAGTGCGAAGAAGGAGAATCATTTTGGTTAGACCTAGGGGCGTTGCTCACAGTGTGTACCTTTACGTTCAAATATGTATATGTATTCTAGGCATTTCATTTCATTTATTTTTGTATCATTGTTTACCAAAAAGAATCTGCGAAGCCTAGAAGGCTTTTATGCAGAGGATTGTTCAAAAATTAGCTTTAATTAGATTAACTTTAAGTTAGGGTTATATCTTTTTTTTTGTCTTATATACACACATTTAACGATTTTATTGTTGGTGTAGTAGGTACATCTTCAAAAAAATTTTCCTTAGGCCATTTGAACTGATATATAGTTGTTCTCTGGGGAGCCGGTTGAACATTTTTGGAAAGATAACAGATAATTGTTGACTGCCATGATATTCCTGAATCTTGGTGTACCTATATAGAAAAGCGCTTGCTCTTCTTCTGGTGTTTACTTCATGATCGATCTGTCGTTTATAGTGTTGATCATAGTTGTATTCTTCGAGTATATTTAGTTTCTTTTCCTTGCTGATTGAGATGAATTGGAAAATTGTTGCCAAGTTTTGCTCTAATTAATTTATTATTGCGTTTTGTATTTTCTGTATTTCCATCAAGAAACTCTATGTTGTATTTCACGCCAGTATTCCATACCTTAATATCGACTCTACCAGTGAAAAATATACCTGTTTAAGAACATTGTAGCAGGTATAAATACTTAAGTGGTGAAGAGCATAAACTGCTCAACGACCGTCAGCAGTTCTCAAGCCGACGTGAAAATCCCACATAATAAACAAACGAAATGTTAAACTTAAGGAACTATTTAATTAAAAAATGTAAAAGTAAATGTAATCACTAGAACAAAGTAGATCCCCTTCTGTGCTCACCGATAAAAATTATTAGACTTAAGACATTATTAATTAATTGTAAATAGCATTAATAGACAATGTAGGTAACACAATTTGAGAACAAATAACAATATTGTATATAATATGTAATAAACTGCTTTTCGAAGTCTCTTGCTCAGATGCAAAATGTGCAGTGTAGTCGTATAGACACGTATTTTATCTCGGTCTAGTTTCAGTACCAAATTTAAGAGTGTTCCCGGCAATTCATTAACTCTACCCTTGAGAATCCAAAGTTCAAAGTGCTAACTCTGCTGTCGATTAATTACCTGTCTTAAATCTCGGTACATTAATATAATTTTCTAAAATCAATTTACCGACACGAGTTTTCATAGTGCTCTTTCTTCGTCGCTGCCAAAAAAACACACTCGCATACTAACAAAGTTGGTCTCACAATCAAAACCATAACCCAATGGCAATACCCAACACCCGTTCCAAAGGCGCTCTTAAAGGCCTGTCCTCAACGCCCACACACCACCATAGCTCACCCTCGCATAAACCATCAAATGATGTCAATACTACTCTCACTCTCAAAGTCTTAGAAGAACATTTAGATAAACAGACAAAAACTCTGCAACGCAATCTAATGGAGGAAATGTCAAAACTGCGCGCTGAAATTGCTCATAAGTTCCAAGAAATTAATGAAAGCTGGATGTTAAAATTTAACAACATTAATAACAATATCTCAACTATTATCGAACATATTGACAAAATTGAAGCAGAGAATTCTGTGCAAGGCAGTAATGCAGAACTTCATTCTCTTCGCCTGCAGGTAGCTGCTTTGGAAAAGAAAGACGTCGCTGGAGATGCTGTTCTCTTTGGGGTGCCCGAATGCCCGGGTGAGAATTTAAAACATATTTTCAATCACCTCTGTCACTCGATCGACTGCAGGCCACCACCTGTAAGAGATATTTTCCGTGTGCGAAAGCGTTTTAACAACAGCAATGCTAACACAGATCATAATAAACCGTCATCAATCATTATTAAGTTCTGCAGCAATCGCGATCGCAACGATGTTCTCCGCTCAGCCTCGAACTACCGCAAACAACATAACAAAGAACTAAGTCTGAGTGATGTTGGCATGGAACTGGATGGCAGCTGCTACCTTAATGAAAGTTTAACTCAGCAATCACGCCTTCTCCTACATAACGCTATCAGCCTGAAGAGAAAGAAAAAGCTCTTCTCTGTTTACACCAAAGCTGGAACAATTTATGTAAAAAAGCTCGAAAGCTCTGATGACCTACTCACTGTTGCTGCAACTGATCAATGATAACAACCTGAACTGAAGCCTATTAATTTATATTGATTTTTATATAATAATTTACTAATTTAAGTTATTTCCTAGTCTGTAATGTAGTTTCCTATCTTCCTTCCATTAAACCTCTTTTTCTTCTTCTATTTCTTCTCTGTAGAATAACTACACTAATATAATCGGATTGCTTTCTTTTTTTGCTTGTTGGTCTGTTTTTTGTTTCGATTCTCATGACTAGTCCCGCATATAATAGTGGTCACGGTGTGAATGAAAGCTCAACCCCTAATATGATTAATGTTCTATGCAGGTATCGTGATGGACTTAGGATTTGCCATTTAAATGCGCGAAGTCTTAATCTGCAAAAGCTTGACTTTCTACGTTATTTGTTTTCCAATTCTTGCGTTGATATTGTGTGTGTATGTAAAACTTGGTTTAATCCAGGCATCAGTGATACTGTCTATGACATTCCAAATTTCAAGCTCTGCAGGAATGATAGAATCACAGATACAATTGGTGGTGGGGTAGCGATCTATTGCAATAGTCCAGTCAAATGGTAGTTTGAAGTGGAAAGTTCTGGTGTAATTGTGTTTAGTGGCTTATTTTATGGATTAGGGGCTGCTGAACACGAATCTGAAATTCTCCAACAAAATTTCGAATGGCAAATATGAGAAATCGTCAAAAAACCGCTGAAAATAAGGCTTTTTGTGGTTTTCGGCTTATAACTTGAAAACTAAGCTTTCTCGAAAAATGTCTGTTGTTCTCGATAGTTTGACACTCTTTTGCGTGAAAACAATTGAGTGTACAAAAAAATGTTTCGTACATAAATTGTAGGTAATTTCTTCTTCTTTAGTTTACCCTCAGAAATTTGTTTCGTAGAAAGCTTAGTTTTCAAGCCGAAATCCACGAAAAAGCATTATTTTTAGTGTTTTTTTTTGCCGATTTCTCATATTTGCTATTCGAAATTTTATTGGAGAAGTTCAGATTCGTGTTCAGCAGCCCCTAATCCATAAAATAAGCCACTAAACACAATTCCACCAGAACTTTCCACTTCGACCCTTTTTTTGCACCATTTGACTGGACTACAAGTCCAATCTTACCATCGAGGTGTTAAACAAATCGGTTAACTCTGCTGTGGAACACTTAATTGTTGAGATAATTGATGGCCATACCAAATGTTTAGTGTCATGTGTTTACAATCCAAGTCGCAACAACTCCACAGACTTTTTCTTTTCAGCTCTCTCTGAATATTCTCCTTCCTATGAACAGAACATGTCATCGTATGTGGAGATTTTAATGCTGACTTGCTAAAAAATGATTCATGTGCCTTCCAAGTTAGCGATCTGGTGTCCTCTTTAGGACTCCATATTATTAATAACGGTAGCCCTACTCGCTTCTCCAATATCTCTGCTCCGAGCCTTCTTGACTTAGCTATTGTTTCTGATCCATGTTGTATCTTGCTCTACGATCAGCTTTCCTTAGACTGTGTTTCTGACCATGATCTGCTTTTTTTTACCTTGAATATACCGATGAATAAGTCAACCACCCCCCTTTCGTTTTCATTCAAGGATTTTTATTCTATAGACGTCGACTCACTTGATGCTCCTGCATCTGCAGTCAACTGGGATCATTGTAG
Source organism: Portevinia maculata (assembly GCA_949715645.1). Classification (NCBI taxonomy): domain Eukaryota; kingdom Metazoa; phylum Arthropoda; class Insecta; order Diptera; family Syrphidae; genus Portevinia; species Portevinia maculata. The sequence goes on along the minus strand of OX454528.1, from coordinate 45,840,496 downwards.
AATGATTGCAGACCCCAATGAAAAACTTAACTTCTTCATGTCACTTGTCTCGTATTTGTTTAATCTTTGCGTCCCTACTAAATCTGTTCGAATTCGCAATGGTATGGTTCCTTGGTTTACCTCAGAAGTTGTTGATGCAATCAAAGTTAGAAACAGACTGGATAGTAAGTGGAAGCATAAACCTTCTCCTAATACCTGGAGCACCTACAAAGTTGCGCGTAATTACGCTACTAATGTCATTCGAACTTCTAAACGAAACTTCTACGCGTCTAAACTTAACACAAATTTGCCAACTAAAAAACGTTGGACTAACTTACGGAAACTTGGTGTCTCTGGAAGCAAAACAAATACCCCATGTGAACTGCATCCTAATGCATTAAATGATCATTTCCTGGGTACCGATGCTGACGAAAACGATATTGTGTTTGCCTCAAACATGGATACATTGCCTACAAGTTTTTCAGACTTTGAGGCTGTGACTGAAGTTGATGTTATTGACTGCATTAGATCAATCCGCTCGAATTCTTCGGGTGAGGATGGTATTCCTATTAGGTTCAATAAGCTAATACTGCCTCGTGCAATAAGCCACCTTACTCTTATTATAAATTGCTGCATCATGAGATCCACATTTCCTCTGTCATGGAAAATTGCTAATGTGATACCGGTTGCAAAGTCTCCTACATCTGTGTCTCTTGGTGACTACAGACCCATCAGTATCTTACCATGCTTGTCCAAGGTCTTAGAGAAATTAATAACTAAACAGATTACTAACTACTTGTCTTCCAATCAGTTGCTGTATCCTTTTCAATCTGAGTTCAGAGAGAATCACAGCTGCTCCACAGCTATGGTTAACATCCTCGATGACATAAGACAATTTTTTGATAAGAGCCATGTTACCCTTCTCTGTCTGCTCGATTTCTCTAAGGCCTTTGACAGGGTAAACCATAAGATGCTTTGCTGGAAGATGAAGAACTATTTTGGTTTTAGTGATAGGGCAGTGCAATTTATTAGAAGCTTTTCGACCTCCAAATTGGGGACTTATTTCATGGGTTTTGGGGGACTTATGGCCCCCCATAGGCATTGCACTGATTATGTAAATCCCATATGGAAATCCCATAAACAGTGCAATGCGTAAATGAAATATTTCACTTTCAGAAAGCCATAGTGAGTCATAACACCTTGAAAACTTGAAATCCATTTTGGGGAAATATTTCATACTTATTTGGGGACTTATTTCATACCATTTTGGGGATTATTTCATCTTCCTTTTGGGGAATAATTTCACAGTGAAATTATTGCCCGATTTTTGGGTGTTATTTCATTTTTCATTTGGGGGGTTATTTCCTGGAGCCTTTATCTATATAGTTTTGAAGCCGATATGCCATTACTTGTTCGAGTATTTTGTCAATAGCAGGGAGTATTGAAATAGGCCTATAATTGAGGACATCTGATTTCGTGACAGCTTCGTATATTGCTCGTACTATGGCTGCTTTAAGTTCCTCTGAAACACATAACTGCTCCAAGCTTAAGTTGACGATGCGTTCTATTATCGGTGCTAACACTTCATTAGATTTAAGGTCTTTTGCCCGAACTCCATGCTGATTTACTACTTTTTAAGTTTGCTAAAATCTTCAAGATTTCTTCACTTGTGACTTGTCGTAAATAAATGGATTGCTGAGAGCTTCGTGCATCTGTATGGTATGTTTTTATGCTGCAGGTATGTACAACATTTTCTATTTGGTTAATGAAATTAGAGGCAAACTTATTAGCAAGCCTGTTTGAATTGTCTTTTGTACCAAAATTATTTTGTATAATTTCATCCAAGTTTTTTGTTGTTCTTCCTAATAATTCATTAATTAAATTCCAAGTTTTCTTTGGATTCATTCGACATTTAAGGAAATTAAATCAGATTTAGTACCGTTATAACTGTTAAAGGATGGATTGTTTTACCCAACTTGACTTGTCATAGGTACATGAACCTAGACTATATGGTCCTAGGAAAACGAATTGGGCAGACTATGCGAAATGTTAGTGAGTACACACAACATCCAAAAGAGGACAATTTTGTCGACACTCACACAATCGACAACGCAGTCGAGTATATTACCAAAACTATGCACAAAGCCTTTGTTAAACACTGTCCCATCTCTCGCAATCGCAAACCCAAAAAGGCAACTTGGTGGACCAGCGAGCTTCAAAAGCGGCGAACATTGGTAAGACAACTTTTTAACAAAGCAAGACAGAGTAAGACAGATGAAGACTGGACTAAGTATAGGTCCGAACTTAATCTATACACAAAAGAAATAAGGAGAGCAAAACTCGAATCCTGGAGCACGTTCTGCGAATCCATAGAGAGTACAAACGAGGCTGCCAGACTACGTAAAGTACTATCCAAAGACCCCATGGTCCCAGGGTATATTAAACGTGCTGATGACTCTTGGACAGAGTCTAGCCAAGAAACTCTACAAATTCTCATGGATACTCACTTTCCGGAGTCTAGTGAGAACACTGGATGTGATGTCAACTACACCCCCGTTCCGCAAGACACACAACCGGACATGGCAATTGAAAGTATCATAACAGAGCACAAAATTGCTTGGGCAGTCAAATCTTTCCAGCCCTACAAATCGGCGGGACCAGATAATGTCATACCAGCAATGATACAACAGGCTCTCAATGTAATACTGCCATGGGTAAAAGCCATTTTCAAAAGCTGTATAAGACTCTGCTACATACCGCAAAGCTGGAAAGAAGTTAAAGTGATATTCATTCCCAAAGCAGGGAGACATATATTATACACTGCACAGCAAAAGATTATAGGCCGATAAGTCTCTCCTCTTTTCTCTTAAAGACACTAGAGAGAATAATCGACTTATATACAAGAGACCTCTTAAATGAAAACAACCTATGCAGTACTCAACATGCCTACCTCAAAGGCAAGTCCGTGGAAACAGCCCTGCACGAAGTTGTGTCAATTATAGAAAAAGGATTACACCATAAAGAATTCACCATGGCAGCATTTTTAGACATTGAGGGAGCTTTCAACAATGTCAAAACAGCGGCCATAAAAACAGCGCTCGTAGACTTAGGAGCAAAAATAGAAATAACGAACTGGGTTTACGAAATGCTTAACAGCAGAGTAATTAACTCAGAGATCGGAGAGAGTACCATAAGGAAAACAGTGACCAGGGGCACCCCACAGGGAGGCGTCATATCTCCCCTCCTGTGGCTTCTAGTGGTCAACAAAATCCTCACGACTCTAAAGGTCAAAAAGACGAAAATATTAGCATACGCAGACGATATTGTAATTCTAATAAGTGGAAAGTATCTTCCCACTATCAGTGAACTCATGGAATCTGCCCTAAAAGAATTATCCTCGTGGGCGAGACCGAACGGCCTTGGAGTTAATCCAATCAAAACCGAATGTGTTCTGTTCACTAGGAAAAGAAAAATCGAGAATTTCGACATGCCGAAGATAAACGGAATTCGTCTGAAACTTTCCCCGGAAGCAAAGTATCTGGGCATCATCCTAGACTCTCAGCTTACTTGGAAACGTAACACAGAGGAACGATCAAAAAAAGCACTATGTGCCTTCTACGCATGCAAAAAGACCTTTGGTAATCGTTGGGGTATGCGCCCTTACATAACCCATTGGATGTATACAGCGATCATACGACCCATACTTACATACGGGTCTATTGTTTGGTGGAAGGCAACAGAAAGGACTACCTATCTCCATAACCTCTCTAAGGTACAGAGACTGGCATGTATCGGCACAACAGGAGCAATGAGATCAACACCTCAAGCCGGGCTGGAAGTCATTTTAAACCTTCCCCCCCCCCCCCCTTGGTGAATACATTCGCAGCATGGCAGCCAAAGGAGCCCTCCGCCTCAAGGAGGCTAACATGTGGAGACACAGCTCCTATGGGCACGGCTCCATAATTCAGAATTACTTGGGTATCGATCTATCCAGGAAAACGGAGTACATAATCCCCAATCGAAACTTCGAGAAAAACTACTCTACATATATACCCCAAAGAGAGAACTGGAACGCGCACGCCAGCGCACAAGAAATCCATATCTATACGGACGGGTCAAAAATGGATGTAGGTACAGGAGCAGGAGTTTTCTGCGAGCCCCTAGACATAAAGGACTCGTACAGACTCCCCAACGAATGCAGCGTCTTTCAAGCCGAAATAGTCGCCATAGACAAGGCAGCAGAAACAATCTCCGCGAAGAATCTGGATCCTTCCAAGATTACAATCTTCGTAGACAGTCAGGCGGCGATCAAAGCACTAGACAGCGAAACCACAAAGTCAAAAACAGTCAGGAACTGCCTAAAATCCCTTAACGAAATAGGCGAACGACACAGGATCACCCTCTGCTGGGTCCCCGGTCATAGCGACATCGTGGGGAATGAAAAGGCAGACGAGCTAGCAAGAACAGGGTCAGAACTTGACGCAATGGATGCCATTACGTCAATAGACATCCCAATTAGTGCAGCAAAAAGAAACATTGACCAAAAACTGAGGGAACAAATTAACACTACCTGGTCCCAAAGGAACGACTGTGTTATATCTCGCAGCCTATGGCCAAGAATCGACGAGAAAAGAACAAAGCACATTCTGGGAATGAATAAACAAGAAATACGTATCCTAACCGGCGTACTGACCGGCCACTGCACCATAGGAGTAATGGCAAACAGGCTGGGCATTAGCTCACCAGACTACTGCAGGAGCTGTCAGGATACAGAAGAAACCGAGACCATCAAACACCTGCTCTGCGAGTGTCCAAACCTCCAGACATCTCGACTTCGTTATCTGGGTAACAGATTTTTCGAAGACTTAGAGAACGTAGCGCAGGTACCACTGACGGACATAATCAGGTTTGTCAAGAAAACAGGTTGGTTCCAATAGGCCAACCAGCAAGAAAAATTTAAACGAAGCATGGTAAGTGTTTTTATTGTAAGTGAAGTTTTTACCACGATAAACAAAAAGGGATCACAATGGACCAATGGGCCCCCGTGCAAGCACAGTTTTTGGCTGTGCACTTCCCTTCAAACCTAACCTAACCTAGACTATATGGTGTGTGTACAAGTAGATTCACGTATCGATTATACCTTTGTAGTTCCTCAAGCAGACTCACTTGAGGTAGAGTAATTAAGTCTTTGGTAACTGGTTGAACATTGATTTTATTTTCTGTCATTATATTTTATTTATACTTATTCTATGATGCTTAATTGACAAAAACCCAAAATCAATATTGCTTGATAAACATAAAGTCACATAAATTCAATATTGCTTAATTAATATAAAGTTAACACAACTCAATACATATTACTTTGTTAACATAACATAAAATAATCCAAATTCAATATATTGCTGACATTTCAATAGCCTAGTTTAAGTGGTATTGACCTGGTGGTCTGTAATGTTATTGCGGATTAAACAATAACTTTTTTTCTAGCCTTCTCTTCCTTTGTGTTGTTGTTTCTGTTTTCCCCATCTTGTTCCCACGAGTGCCGAAGAAATATTCGTCGACCCTCCCAGAGCTTCATTTAGAAGGGTAAGAGCTAATATACAACAGGGTTTGCCCCGGTGCACTGAAGTGGTACGTTCACGACATCATCTTACACCCTGATGCCACTCAGTCCTCTGCACGGCCTCACCTTGACTTGGGAATTTAGTAGTAGCGCCACTTAATGCAGCTTAAAGCTTACTTGTGCCTAACGAAACACAGTTCCGGTTTGATTTTGGAGTATCCTTCTCCTAGATAGATTGCAAACCAATGCTGTTGACGCCTATCTCGCTAAATTACACAAGTCAAAGTATGAAGTCGACAAAAGCATACTTTTGTTAAAACTCAGCTTTTAATGACTTTAGAAAGCCAGAAAACATCCTCCGCCATCTTGGAGGTGCCGCCATATTGGATTTATAGAATACATCTTGGATGGTCGCCCATATTTTGGATTAAATGTGATGTTGTATTAATTTTCGTGTTCTCCTCAGCAAGCCCTTTCATTTCATACCGCCCTTTCATTTCAGGTCCTCCCTCTTGGATAATCAGCCATATTGGAATTAGAACGACGTCACATACCTATGCATGCATTGTCATCCAAAATAAGCGTCTATACCAAATTTCAGCTCAATCGGTTAAAGATAACTGATTTAGAATTCAGTAGCAAGATTTCACCCGGACAAACATACATACATTGCAAGTTAAGTAAAAGCTTGTAAAAAAACTGTTTGGGCTAGAGCTGTGTCAATCGTGATTGATTCGATCTTTTTGACCCGATCACAATAAAGTATTGGTGATTGCAATCACAATGCCCGAAGTCAATCGTTCATCGAGTCAATACTTTTGTTCTGTTCTGCCTACTTCATTTCTTTATTATGCCCCTATTGTATAACACAACTCAATACAACTCAACTTTCACACAACCAAACTATTTTTTCGTATTATGCAAGAGCAAGACAACCTTTTTCAGTTGCAATGGTGAAGCGTTGCATATGCATACACACAGACAACCACCGCCATCTTGGTTGTCTGTTGACAGTCAACTTTTCGCTTAAGGTTGTGTTTGGCAATACCGAATTTTGAATTACAACCAAGAGACAACTCAACTGTTTTACACAATAGGGGCATTACTGATTACTGATTTCTTATCTACTGAACCAATAAATGTGTTTATATATCAAAATATTTTTATTTATTTCGGCTTATTTCGTTTTACCAACACATATTTGTTCTACAAAAATATCGCTTCTGTTCAATAATCTCCATTTCCTAATTATTTGTTGCAGTTGCAGTTTGTTATTATTGAGTGTATTCACTCTAACAATCCATTCGAAATTCGAATGTATCTGTCTCTATCGAAACTAACTTGAACGAATGATGATTGGTGTTTTTGATTGTATTGAAATTGAATGGAGCAATACAATACTCCCATGACCCATCTGTCATTGATTGATTGAATGATTGATTGAAATGACCGAATCATTTTTTCAACCAATACTTGAACGATTCGATCATTAAATTTGAACGATTGACACAGCTCTAGTTTGGGCACATCACATAAAAACATATTGCTCAAGCCGATGGGAAGTAAAATTAACTGTCTAAAAAAAGAGCTTACAAATGGCAAAACAAAATGTTGTTGGCTTTCCAGGGTCCTCTTACGCGCTGTTTCTTGGGACATTTCGGTAAAATATCCTTTTGTAGGAAGTAGCTAAATTCAAAAATTAAGCAGGATTCAAATCAGGACATTAGTGGGAAACCTGTAGAGACATTGTCTTCTGTAAACAGACTGGCTGACACGTTCCGTGTAGATTCTGCGGGCACATAACATACCCTGCTAATGTCACAAAGTCGTAGGCATTTCTGGGAAAAACTTATCTTTTTTAATTAGAGCAAAAATGTTTGCACAAACTAAAGGAGCCTAATCATTCCCTTCTTCAGCCTTCTAAGCTATCAAATATAAATGCACTTATTATCTTTTGTAAACTTGATATATTACTAGTAGACAGAGTTTAGGCCGCAGGGCAGTATTTAGTTTTGAGCATCCGCATAAGGATCAGCTAGGTTGCATGCGAACCATGTAAATATTAAGTTAGATCTACTCATTTTTGTCTAGTAACTACGTAAGTTTAAAGAACGAATGAAAAAAAAAAGAAATCATATAAACAGTATCGTGTTTAAAATATATGCTTCCCTACGCGGCCTTTCTGTTAGTAGACATTATCTTCCAATAGATATAAAGATGAAATTGGTCAAGGTGCTTCTTGTACCGATGTTTACATATGGGTGTGAAATATTTTCTGATATGGACTCTATCTCATCCCGAAAACTTAATGTGGCTTTTAATTCTATTGCTCGGTATGTTTTTAACCTCCGTAGATACGATCATGTTTCCTCGCAATCTCGTCAAATTCTCGATTGCACTCTTGACAGCTTTCTTAAATATAAATGTTGTGCTTTTTTCGCTAACGTCATATACAAAAAATAACCACCGTACTTATACAACAAAATCACATTAAATCGATCGACTCGTTACATATCAGTGCGACCGCCTATGCACACCTGCTTAAATTCGCGCAGACAATTTTTCGTTCATGCCACTAGTTTATGGAACCAATTACCCATTGCTATCAGGTCTAATGTTGAGCTCAAGAAACTCCTCAAGGCAATCTGTGCTTTTTTCAGAAACACTTATTGAAATTTCTCTATCTGGTTAATGTCAAATATTTTTGTTTTTATTTTCTTTTTTCTCCCTCTTCTTTTTGCAACTTTAAATTATTGTTAATTTTTCCTATTTCTTTCTCTCTTAATTTATTATATCCGCAAGTGCAAGTTGTAAAATATCTATCTCATGTTTTTATTTTCTCTCTATATTCATTCGATGTCTTTATAATATTACCATGATAAAACCTGTATGTAAACTATAAGAATTCTTTATATTCTTAAATGTACAGCGATTTAAATAAATAAATAAATAAAAAAAAAAAAAAAAAAAAAATAAATCCAAAAGACAAATACATTTGTGTTCCAAAAATGCGATTTTCTAATATTTTTTTTTTTTATTTTACATAAAACTGCTGCAATAATCCATAAGTTTAACTTAATTTGTAAAGAAACACAAAAATCTTCGTGACGTTGATTGACTGTCCTACATGACCCTATTTTTTTTTTTTTTTTTTCAACTGTCCAATCTATCAATCTACTACAAAGTCTAATGCAGGTATTCGAAAGGAAAAACTTTGAATTTGTTAACATTTAACTGGGGTAATGGGTTAAGTTGATAAGAACTATAAAGCCTATCATCCGTCTACAGGAGAGATATCCTTTTGGAAACTTTAAAAATGATTTACTTGCTTTGTCTATTGGGATCCTTTAAGCAATCTTCTCCGAAGTTCTTCACCAAACAAACTATTTTTTTTCCTTAGAAAGTTTACAGTTTAAGACAGGAAAAAGTGTGACAACTCAGTAAGATGGAATATTGCCAAGTAAAGGGCATCCGATTACCAAACGCAAAACAGCATTTACTTTCCATTCTCTCTTCGTATATTCTCTGGCAATTGTATTTTTTCTCACAAAAGCCTTATATACCTATTAAACAACTCAAAAGCAGATTGTGTATATCTGAGAGTGTGACGGAGTGTGTACTAGTACTAGTTTTTACGGATATGACAAACGATATTGGAGAAGGAGAACAAAATATAAAATGAATGTATGGCCTTACTCATATAACTTGGCTGTCATGTTAAGACATAAAGACATAAAATATGGCAGAACTACTGTTGTACTAACTCACGAAAAATATTTTAAAAATCAAAAACTATTTCTGGTTGGCAATAATAAATTAATAATTGACAAAGTAGGCCCAAATTTTTTTTCATCTGCCTAAGTTGGCGAGTTTATTGTTTTATAATTATGTCGCCTTTACAAAGGTGGTTAAAGCATCTCTTGAAAATCTCTGTAGGTAGTTTTTATTGTTATATAATATGTTATAAAATACGACCAGGCCAGCAAGTTGTCGAATACATGTGTATCTAACTTCCATTGACAGCAGCAGCGGTTTTGCCACTCAATAATACATGTGTGTGAGGGCAAGTACAACTGCATTAGCATGCAGGAACGCGCTGTCGAATGTCTGAATAAGCTTAGTTTCAGCTTTCTATCCTGCTTATCGGCTAGCATTCGGCGCTACAAAATAGAACTGTTAGACAGTATTTTATAAAGCTGACACTTTGTCTTCCGCGTTAAAAATTTTGAGAACATTTCTGAGAAACCGTATAGTGGTAGCTGCGTCAGATCTACACTTAAGTGTCATTCGTGGTGCGGCTGTAAGTTGGTGCCATTAAGAGTGGCGATTTATTTTCGGTCGTGAACAGATTCTTTCTTTAAGATAATATTTGAAGTTTTGTATCCAAAACTAACCAATTACGCCTGTTCTTGAATCGCTGCCGTGAACGCATCTTCAACGGAACGATGGGGCGGCTGATAATGTCGGTATCGTCCGCGTACTCCAGCTAAGTTTAACGAATCTGTAAGTGGTCTGTTCGCAATCTGCTCCAGAGCAATATTTAAAAAGTCACATGATACCAATTACCGATTCCCATTATGTCATATTTTAGAAGATATATTCCCAATTTATTTTTTCTAATGAATGAATGTCTGATCAACATCCAAGAGTATCAATTGCCATGAAAATCTATTCAAATTTGCCACTCGGAGTCGGCGTTAAATTGTAGGTCCCAAATTGTAGGGCAAAGTTTAAGGCTCTCTATGTGCCATAAATGACTAATATTTGACTTATTTTATTTATTACCAAGTCGCACATTGCGGCGCATGTTTTCCAGTGACACAGCTTAATCAGTTGTGCCGGGAAAGCAGAATATGATGAATGGGAGATTTTATATGCTGCCTTATAGTCGATGAAAATATAGTGGGTCTAGACTCGATAGTTTTTGCAAACCAAAGGATTGCATATTAGCGATTGTCCAGTCAATGGCAATTCTTTGACGTTAGTCAAAAAGGTCTTAAGTCAGAAACTGCAGTTTTTCGTTAAACCAAACTTAAACTATTTTAATTATTTGCAAATCGGGAGTAAATTAATTATTACGATGGGAAGCAGTTGTGCTAAACTTAAGTCGTTAATACCAAACGAAAGAGAACAACTAATTGAGTTAAACCCAAAACGCAATTTTTTGACTTAAGACCTTTTTGCCTAACGTTAAAGAATTATTGGTTGATAATTTGGTGCATGTGCCATATCAAAACATCACCTGACCTATGTATTTGAAAAACTCCGCTGGTATACCGTCAGAGCCGATGGCCTTGTTATCCTTTAAGCTCTTCTATGACTATTGGAACCTCCGTCCGTCCGATTCTAGAGTATGCTTCACAAGTTTGGACGCCGTTCTACAACATTCATTCAAATCGAATAGAGGCCATTCAACGTAAATTTATTCGATTTGCACTTAGAGGACTTCCATGGGATGATCCTTTTAACCTTCCTCCTTACAGTCAGCGTATTAAGCTTCTTCAAATGTTACCCCTTTCTCAACGAAGGCTTAATAGCGATATCATTTTTTTACAGCAGCTTATATCCGGTCAAATAGATGCACCTGACTTGCTGTCATCTATTGGCTTTAATTTTCGGTGTGGTTCCCATAATTTACGTAGTGTTGATTTATTGTTTAGCCCCCATAATAGAACGAATTATGGGAGGCATGAGCCTATTAGTCGCATGAGTAGAATCTATAATATAAATGATCATGTGATTGACTTGCATGGTAGTAAAATTAAGCTGAAAAATATTTTGCGCAATATGTAATACCTTAATGTCTTAATTTATTTGCATGATTTGTGTTTGTGTTAGTATTTTATAGGTACATAATTATTGTATTTTTAATTGTTTTGTCGTTACTAACACCTGCACTAAATGATGGAGCACTTTTAGTGCCGACAAATTTCTGCTCGTGATTTTTTTTTTTTTTTTTTTTTTTTTAATTTCTGGCTCGCCAAGGCGACTTATAAGGGGGGGTACTTCGACCTAAAAGATCTTTTGTACCGTATGGGCCAGAAAAGTTTGAATTAGTAGAATCTCCACTTTCCGTGTAAAGCGGACAATTTTACCAGTAGCAGAATTCTTTATGTCCTCGGGGCTCATTTGCTCCCTGAAAAAGATCTTCTTTCTAATTCCAGTAAGGGCTGGACATTCACATAAAATGTGTTCAGCTGACTCGTCCTCTTCAAGACAGAGTCGGCACTCAGGAGAGTCTGATATTCTCATTTTGTGTAGATGATATCTTAAACCATGGTGACCAGTAAGGTAACCTACTAGGTTTTTGATATCGTGCCTGCTTAGGTTTAGACATTTGCTGGCATTTTTATTGAAGGGCCGAATGGCTCGTTTGGCCTTAGACCTGGGATGCTTTCCCAAAGATAGATACATTTTCTATGTTCCCAGCTTTTAATTGCTGCCGTTGCTGCTGATCTAGGAGTGCAGCAGAAAGTTTCGGGACCTATGAAAGGTGTTTCTGAACCTTTTCTGGCCAGTTCGTCGGCCTTTTCGTTACCTTCTACCCCGACATGACCCGGAACCCACCATAATTTGGTCTTGTTTCTTGTTCCGAGTGTTTGTAGGGTATTGAAGCAGTACATGACTGATTTGGAGTCAATGGTATACGAGCTAAGGGCGTTTATAGCTGCTTGACTATCCGTGAAAATATGGATGGTTGCACCTTTTATGCCAGATAAAATAATATGGCTGGCGCATTCTTGAATGGCGTGGAGCTCTGCTTGAAATACGCTGGGACTTTTTCCCATGGGTATCGTAAAGCGTTTGTGTGGTCCGTATATTCCCGCTCCTACACCCGTTTCCATTTTAGAACCATCCGTATACCACTTTATGCCGTTGTGGCTGTTTGGTGGGTTATTACTAACCCATGCTTCTCTCTTGGGGATCTCCGTGGAGAACCGTTTGTTGAAGCATTGTGTTTTTTGAATGCGGTCTGTGACCGCGCAGTTCATGTTAAGTTCTGGTAGTTCATCGAGAAGGGTCTTTAGATCCGGGTGATCATTAAGACTTATCTCGTTTAACTGTATTAGACTTATTGCCTGCGGATCGCCACTTTTGGAATGTATATGTGGAGAGGTGTGATTCCTGTTATTGCCTCTATGGCAGCTGTTGGACAGGTTCGCATGGCTCCGGAGATACCAAGGCACGCAAGCCGTTGTACCTTTTTGAGCTTCTCTATTGCGACCTTTTGTGTGGATTTTGTCCACCATACTATGGAGGCGTATGTTATAATGGGTCTTATCATCACTGTGTAGATCCAGTGGACGATCTTTGGAGATATTCCCCAGGTTCTGCCATATGTGCGACGACAGGCCCATAAAGCTCTATTAGCTTTAGTGATTTTGTTATTTATGTGAGAGTTCCAGTTAAGTCTCTTGTCTAGGATTACTCCAAGATACTTGACTTCGTCGGAGTACTCTACGACCGTGTCGTTTATTATGATTAGGCCTAGGTCTAGTTTCCTCCTTTTAGTGAAAGGAACGATGACGGCTTTACTGGGATTTATGGAAAGATTTTCCTTGATGTACCAGTCTATAGCTGTCTTTAGAGCATTTTTCATTTTTGATGTGACTCCAATTGAGTCTTTGCCCCTGACTATGATGACAATATCATCTGCGTACCCAATTGTAGTGTAGCCCAAATTGCCCATCTTGTGTAGCAGGTCATCGATGACCAATGACCACAAAAGGGGTGAAAGTACTCCCCCTTGTGGGCAGCCCCTTACGGCTGTTACTGATACTGAGGTCGTTCCTGACGAGGCAGTTATTTTGCGACTTTCCAGCATCGCTTTGATCCATTTAATAGTTGGTTTGTCTATGTTTCTATGGTACAAAGCATTTGATATGGATTCATATCCAGTATTGTCAAAAGCACCCTCTATGTCCAGAAAGGCACAAAGTGCGATCTCTTTGCAACGGTAGGCGTTTTTTTATCTCTGTAGTTAGTCTTAACAGAGCGCCTTCTGGTACGCATATTGGTGAGGGTGCAGAGGCATGGTTTTTGATATGCATTCTCTAATGTGGACGTCAATAATCCTTTCCATTGTTTTCAGGAAAAACGATGTCAAGCTTATCGGACGATATGATTTAGGTAATTCGCTCGGCTTGTTTCCCGGTTTGGGTATAAATACTACGTTTACCTCCCTTCAGGTAACTGGTATATACCCCCAGTTGAAGCTGAACCTAAATAAGGCAATCATGGATGGTAATAAAAATTCTATTACATTTTGAATGGGGGCTGGAAAAATACCATCTGTTCCTGATGCCTTGAATGGTTTAAATGAGTTAATTGCCCATTTAACCTTATCCGGAGTAAAAAGTGTTCCGGATAAACTATTAATTCTGCTGAGGTTTCTTGGAATTGAGACCTCCGCTATATGGTCATCTGTAATGACCATCGTGTGAGACCCTGGGAAGTGAGCCTGAAGCAAAGTTTTCAGCGTTTCTTCCCGGTCGCGTGTGATTGAACCACCTGATTTGATTAACAATCCCATGCTTCTTGCTTGATCCTTTCACAGAGCCCTTTGGAGGCGTGCCACCTCTGGAAGTTTTTCGATCTTCTCACAGTTTGCACGCCATGAGGCTCTTTTGGATCTGCGCAACTCTAAGTTGTATATGGTCAGCATGGATTTATATTGTTCCCATGTGCCGGTGCGTTTGGCTTTGTTAAAAAGCTTTCTCACTCTCATTCGAATAGACTCAAGGTTATCATTCCACCATGGTACGCACCTTTTAACCACGGTTCTTTTAACCTTGCAACTACTTTTGAATGAGGCAAGAATAATATCATTTATTTAACATTGCGCAGCATCTGCATCATTTGTTGTGGATGGTGCTTCTGGCAGGATGTCAGATCTGACCGCTAGATTTTCGCGGTAAGTTCTCCAATTAGTCAGTCTGTTGTCATAACGGACTGACGCGTGTTCAGCATTGCATCTTATCTCGAATCGGATGTGCATATGATCCGATACAGATCCCTCGCCAGACACATGTCACCCCTCTATGATATCTTTCATAAAAGGAGATGAGATAGTAAGGTCTAGGACCTCTTCTCTTATAGAATTTCTAAAAGTGGGACTATTTCCCTTGTTTAGAAAAACGAGGTTGTTGCTATATAAAAATTCTAATAACGACTCACCTCTATTGTTAGTATCTCGGCTGCCCCAAATCGTGTTATGTGCGTTTGCATCGCAGTCGATTATGATGTGTACTTTTTGGTCCTCACAGTACCGGACAAATTCCTGTAATGATAGGGGAGGAACTACATCAGTGTCTCCAGGAAAGTACGCCGATGCACACACAAATTTGTGTAGCTGTCGGCCTTTGTGGCGTTCTATTAGAACTGCCACCAGGTCCCTAGTTGTGAAACCTGGCATGAGAGAAAATTGTATATCTTTCTTAATAGAAATGGCCGCCCGTGGTCTGAAAGGACCTTTGGCGAAAATGATCTCTCTATTTTTACAGTTTAATCCAGATATCTTACCATTGTTTGCCCATGGTTCCTGGATTAGACCAATAGCGATGTTCCCTTCGGCACATCCCTGGCTAAAGGTGTCCGAGGCACCCATAGCCCTGTGCAGGTTAGCCTGCAGCACGCTTAGACGGGATGTCATTATTTCCGTGCGAATTCAGGGTTACGTACTCTGTTAGGCTTATTGTCACCTCTCCTTCGTACGACACCCTGTTGAGGGAGACCACTTTGTCTACCTCTCGGACTTTTGTTTTTGTGTCCGTCTTGCGCCCATGCCTTCTTACGATCCATACCTATTTTAGGCCTGAACCGTTGTTGGCTTTCTTTGGCGGTGCTGTGCGCACTATTGGCCTTTTCGGCTGCGCTTGGTCTTGCGCTTGTGGCTTCTCTTTCTAGCACTGGTGTTGCCGTGCTGGAAGCTGCTGGCTTCGCGGCAGTGCTGGTACTGGTCCCAATTGGATCAGTTACGGTGCTGCCGTGAGCTTTGGTGATGTGCTTTTGAGGATCTTTCAGGCCCTGTTTGGCCGTCTTATCAGCACTTTTTAATATGAGTTTGGTCTGTCCAAATCGGAACGAGACCATCCCCTTTAGCTCAACAAGTCTCCTCATGGAGCTGTCATTGATTGTAAAGACCATATGAGCGATGTCTCTCTCATCCGATCTTTGCAGAACTCTCCACGTTCTCGTGTTTAGTTCTCTGTTTTGGCCATCTAATAAAGCCAGGATCCTTTCGCTAGCTATCCCGGTACTCTGCAGGAAGAACCCTCTGTTGACATGTGGTTTTGGAAAATTTTCCTCTCCCACAAGCATCACCTCTAACCCGCATTTCTCCTTAAGCTTCGCGAAGGTTGTCTCCATCCACTTTGCAGTAATGGCGTCCGCACATACTATCATGAGCCATCCGGGTTTGAAAGTAGTACCGCTGAATGCTGGTTTGACCTCCACGTCACGTTTTTCAATCGTGATGTCCATAATCCTCTCTGATATCAAACCCAATTGTTCGTTGGAGAGAGGATTACGATCGATGTCCACTGGTACAACCCCCAGTCTGACATAGCTCGTTATATTGCTATACGAGACTTTGTCGAAGGTTGTCTTCCCAGTGCGACTTCGCTTCGCTTCGGACTGAGGCGGGGTATTATCCTCGGATCGCGTTCGCTTCACCTCGGGACCCTTGTTGACCATCGTTTGTTTCGCATAGATTCGGGGCTGCTCAATGGTGCTCCCCTTCTTCTGCGCGCGCCTAAATCTGCGCTGTTCCGATGGTGTGAATCTGACGTACTCAGACTCAGTCCGTGCCACATTGCCGACTGTCTTAGTTACGTCCTCTGTATCGGGGTGTCTTTCATCCGATAATATGCTGTTGCATATGGTGCTAGATTCTGCAATAGAGTCACTGAGTTGAGACAAGTTCTGTTCAGGTTCCCCCATTTCAGAGTCGATGATTACAGACTCTATCCCATTGACAGATGTCGTGTAGTCATCGACAGGGTGTTCTAAAACATCCCTAGTTGATGATGCAATCTTAGAGGCATCATTCTCTATTTGTTTTTTTTGTTTTGGATCAATTTTGATTCCCACGAGTATTCCGGATATTGTGTCGCCCGTGGTCTACCCGTCTAACCACAGGAAGGCCATCTTAAAATCGGAGGTCGCCTGGTATCCGAAGTTTGCAAACTAACGACTAAGCACCCTCTTAGCCATGCATCTCTCGGCGCTTGCTACCTTTAGATTAGGGGTTTGTTGGGGAAGTAGGACTAGGGATTTGAGGGAGGGGATAGGGGGTAATTGGGGAGAAAGAGAAAGCGGAGAGGTGGGGAAGGGGGGCGGACGTGGAGTCCTGGTCAGTTCTTAGTTGACGCTCATCAGACGACCTGCCCCTTACCAGAATAGCCCGATGACTCTTTACGCCATAAGCCTCCGCACCGGCACCATCGAATTTGCGTTCCATGATGGTGCAGACGTCAAGGTGACTGACCCCGCAAGGAGGATAGTTGCTTGCTTTAAGCACTCCACGACACAGAACTGATAGTGTATGTAAAAAAAAAAAATACTGTTTTTAATCGCTCTTTATTGATTTTTCTCTTACCTTATGCATATTTCATGAAGAGAGCCTAGCCCCTGAAATGCTCTTGCAACACATCTACTATACTCTTTGCTTCGATGTCTAGGATTCCTTAAGTGTTTTGAAAAGCCTGCAATTGGCCTTCTTATAAAACCTTCGAACATTATTTCGATCGCGAGCATCTTCTGCATTGATGACAGACGCACGATTTCGAGAAGTACCTTCTAGCGTCTGTCCTGAGTTTTCTCCAGGACCACAACGAGCATATGATAGACTAGGATCCAATTTTATTTTTATTTATTTTTTTTACTTTTGTTTATTAAATTTTTGTTTTAACAAACAATTTAATACCAAGAGTTCAATACCCCTAGTCTTTTTGACAAAAGTTTCCGAAAACTCATCATAGAAACTGTTCTTGCTTTTTATTGTCTAAAGCAATGTTTTTTTCTAGCTAACTCCGATAAACTTTCTTCGAGCATTACGTTTCCAGAAGAATATTCATTATCCGGGGATTCTTGTGTCTGTCACATAACTAATTTTTGTTTGACATCGTTTTAGGTACGTTACCCGGTGCCGAGAAATAACTTCACGGGCAATAACTTCACATGGGCAATAACTTCACCTCGAGTGGGAAATAACTTCACTTTTTTTTCTGAAGTTATTGCCCACTGACGGTGAGCAATAACTTCACTGTAAATTTTGTGAAGTTATTTCCCATTTATAATTTGAGAATTTGTCTATTATAATTGATGAGCAAATGTGAAACGGAGTTAGGTTAGGTTTAGGTAGCTGTCGGCAGAAGCCGACACACTTAGACAAATTTTAGGTCCATTGTGATACCACGTATGTATTATCTACCTCAACTCTGTAGATGGGACTGGCCATCGACACGCGGTTGTTCTCAAACGGTCCCCCATCTACGTACTAACCGCGCGATCTGACGAGAACCGATTACTTTGACTTTGAAATTCATTTTTTTATTCATTGTTAAATACGAGTATCTACTTACATACTAGACAAAAATGATTAAACCTAACTTAAAATGAACAGGATACTTATTCTTATTTATTGGTCCTTATGCGAACGCTCTAAACTTAACTATATCTTATAATTATTGCCTTTCGGCCTAAGAACTATTTTACGAACTAATCTTACATATATATTCCTCGAGAAAATTTACTAAAACTCGGTATCATTATTGAGATTTTATATAAAACAAATTACAAACTACCTATTCTACTTACTTAAACTACTTAACGTATTCTAACTATAATTAGGATTCTGAGCACTCGTTGCCTTGCGCAACAAGTGGTCAAAATCCCAATTGCTTTCCGAGCGCCTGGCAGTCGTCAACGTGCACACGCGCCGCCGTGAGCCGACTGAAGCCTTACAGCGTCAGTCAAATCCCGGAAGCACCACCACACGTTGGCGAGCCCGGCCTCTCCCAAAAACGCCCTAGCTGACTTAATCTAACTTATAAGCTAAGAGAATATTACCTAGAGTAACGCATAGTCCTGGGTGGGCATGTTGACAACTCCCCCCTCAACAAGCCACCAAAATTCGGCGAATTGCTTTTCCGTGTCGAATCTATCCCTCTCCGATATTGCGGTACTAAAACTGAGGAGCTCATGAGCATTGGCGACGTCCCCGTCATGGAGGAGCCGCTTATCTCTCGCGCTGCGGTAGCGATGGTATAAGACCGGGATACCATCCCTCGTCTGTACCAGCCCTTTTGCATCAATATGGATAAATGACTCTGGCGGGATAAAGCCAGACCGGAGCGTACTCTCTATGTACATTTCATTGGGGTAGTAAGCCCCAAATATTAGACTATTGTCGCTGGCCATCGCCCTTGCAACGTGCCTTCGAGTGACCTTAATGAGGAAATTGTCAATCCTATTCAACTGAGCCCCATCGTATAGGACCTTGTTGGGATAGTATTTTATATAATTGGATTCAGGCGTTCGGAACAACCGAAGACAGGTCCTAAGACATTATCTCTCCAAAACCCGAATCTTTTCCATATAACTAGGCGCTATATTAAACCACAATGGACAACCATAAGCGATGCTTGGCCTTATAAGGGCCACGTAGCAAATGAGCTTCACTCTAGAGTCAAGTTGACTGCTATGAAACAGTCTCCTTGTCAGAGCATAAGCCTTCTTGGCCCCAGCAAGACAAGCAACTATATGTCTATCGAAATACAGATACTGGTCAAGCCAGATACCTAGATATCTAACTACGCTTCTCACCGCCAATGGCTGCCCATTTTGTCCAATAATGGCCAATTTCTTCCAGTTTTTTCTGGTATCCCTAGAGGCCCCAGCCAATGGAGTTCTGAACAAGATTGTTTCTGTCTTCTGAAAGTTGATTTTCAACTTCTAGTCGTGGCAATATCGCTTAATTTGATCGAAGTCACGCTGCAAAAGGATATTAATGACCTCGATTTTAGGACCTGATCTGTATGACACCAAATCGTCGGCATACGCTATAGCATGTCTGAGTGAACCAACCAGATCACTCGTGTAAATGTTAAACAGGATCGGAGAATTGACCGCCCCCTGCTGTAAACCGTTTTTAATTTCAAAGACTCTGCTCGAAGTCACGTTGCCACATTTGACAACGAACTTCTTTCCCATAAGCATATTATAAATTACATATAGCAAAGGTTTGTGCATCCCCCGCCTGGTCAACTTGTAGAAAAGTCCCTCTAACCAAACGGTGTCGAAAGCCTTCTCAAAATCAACCAGACAAGCACCCGTGCATTGGTTCTTGCATTTATTCCACTGAATGTCGGAAACCAGTTTCGACGCAGCATGAATAGTGTCATGCCTCGCCCTGAAACCAAACTGGTTGTCCGGAATTATGTTATTGTCCTCGACCCACTTTAACAGGGCTCTATTGACAACTTTTTCAAAGACCTTGCCAATATTCGGAAGCAAACTAATTGACCGGAGATTGGCAGGGTTCGTCCTATCATTACCTTTTTTCGGGATAGGGTGTACCACAGCTACCTTCCAATGCGCCGGATAATGTGCATTATTCAGCGCATTGTTAAACAGAGTGGTGAAAATATCTACAGCCTCCAGAGGCAGGCGTCTCAATACGACGTTTGGGACACCATCCATTCCCGCCGACTTTTTATTCTTTAGCGACTCGAAGATGCACAGAAGATCATCCTTCGACACGAACAAGTGCGATGCATCTCGGCCATTGGCGACAACTGCATTAGCATGGTTTTCATCAGTGAATACGGTGAATCCGTTATTCTCAGATCGCCAATTCTCAAGATCGGTGCGCAGATAGAAGTGGCTCACCAGAGCCCTATTCTCAATGTCGTGGTTACGGCAAACAGGATTGTTCACCGTATACACGGCCTCGAAACAAGCGCCCAGCAAATTAACTTTCTCCTGTGGATCCTCGACCACGAAAAAATCGTCGTTTGAAGCGACACTTTCTGGACTTATTCCAACAGTCAGTATTGTCTGTCTGTTCTCTGCTGTCTGGGAGATTCGAAAACAAGGAGTATCATTGTGATCTTTCCTCCTGAACAACTTATTTATCTGTGGGAACATATTCGGACTACAGGTTTTAATAGCCCGAATTTTATTGCCCCAATACAGACTTACAGATTTTCTGTAATTTTCTTTTATCAGCTGTTTCAGGATTCGGATCTCTGACTTCAGCATCCTTACCTCCGGGTCGTCGCGATCTGTAAATTGCCTGTACAGCCGTTTAAGCCTCGAGAGCAGTCTACTTTTCTGTCGGTATAGTGAGTCGATTGTAGGGTTTCTGTAATTTTCTGTCTGGTCGTCGTCGGAATGTCCTACCCGAGGAATAGTTCGTTCCATAGTTCGTTTGATGGCGTCGTTCATTTGCAATAAATGCCGATCAATGTCATCATTTGTCATGTTACTGTTTGTCGGTGGGTCGATCCCACTCGAACGTATATCTCGCTTTAGCAATCTGGAGAAGCGCGACCATCGTGCCCTCCGATAATCGAATGAACACACTGCTTCGTACTCCTCCAGCAGCGTTTGCTCGTTCGGGATCCGTATTGCGGCGGCGAGTCCGTAGTGGTCACTATCGTACTCAAACGCACGCAAACAGTTCCGCGTGTTTTGATCTATGTTCGCCAGTTGAAGTCTTGCGTCCGTTAAGGCCAAGTCCAGGAAAGCACCGCTTCTTGGGAAAGAAGGGATATCCGTCGCGTACAACTCGAGTTTGAGGCGCCACCAGTCGTGAAACTGGTTGCCCCTGGGATTTGCAGTAACATTTCCCCACGCCGCATGTTTGGCATTAATATCTCCGGCCAAGAAGCTCTGTCATAAATTGGTTGGGTGGAGGTGCTGCAGGTGCGTAAAGCGACACCACATACACTCTCCTCCGGCTATGGAGAGGAATGCATATGATGCATGCTTCCAACAACTGGAACCTACGCACGTCCCCGCTATATATAACCCTATGGCGCAGGCCTTTTCGAATTAAGATTCCAACCCCACCTCCTTGAGTGGAGTGAGGCCGGTCTCTTCTTATTACATGATAGTCTTTGTAGCCCAATTTGTGCTTCTGATTTAGCTTAGTTTCGCTAACCAAAAGCACATCCGTGTTTTCGGTTTTCAACAAGTTGGCAAGTGACGTTCTTTTCTCGATCCTGACTAGTGAATTAACATTCACAGCAAGGATCTTTAAGATTCCCTCATCCAGCGCAGCCATTAGATTTATGGCACACCAGACCCCACAAACAGCTCCGAATAGATAAAGTCAATTCGGGCCGCTTGTTCATTTAACAGTTTCTGGAACTTATCGATCTTTCCGTGCAGAGACAGAAAGATCGATTTTAAGTCCAGGTCCACCTCTGGTGCTTTTTGGGCTACCTTTGATTGGTTTAATGACATTTTGGCTTGACCCGGTCCAGCTGCCATTTGGGCAAAGGACACGTTGGCGCCACAAAATTCGAGAACGAGCGACTCTTTTGACGCCTATCGTCTTCCGACTGCTGTTTGCGGGCCTGGACTCGCTTTTTCAGCTCCTGGTACTTTGGGCAACCCCTGAAGTTGGCGGGATGCCCAGAGTTCCTGCAGAGCACACAAGAGAGGACACTCCGGTCTTCGACTCTCTCCTTGCCAAGAGAACAGTCACCATGTTTCTGGTCTTTGTCGCACTTGACGCATCTAAACTGCATGTTGCAGTTAGCTGCGGCGTGTCCGAACCTTTGGCAGCGCATACATTGAAGTATGCGATCTGACCGTTTTATTTTTTCCTATCTCACAGCATGGTAGTACAGGAAGCGGATATTTCGCAGCCTGTCAACTTTGCTGTGGGGCGTAAGCTGTACCAGGAAGAATGGTAAGTGACGGTTACCACCACCTGCCACAGCTGAGGAAAACGGCTTGACCCCCACGAACTTCAGGTCGCCGCTTTCAAAGGTCTTAAGCTCTCTTTCTAGTTCCTACGTTTTAATTGAGGGATCAATTCCCTTCCACACTTTTGCTCCCTTGTGGTGTATGTGAAGTACTCGGCCTCTACATCTCCCAAGGCGGTACGCACTCTCTGGTACTCCTCTATATTTTCACACATAACTATATGCTTATTGGCAGAAAGCCTCTTTACATGAAAGTTCTTTGTAATTAATCTACATAACCTAATACTATCGCTAATGTCGAAATTACTTACAGTTATGGGCGGAATTCTTTCTTTCCTTGTATGTTTCTCCTGCGTCTGCCGCTGCTGTTGTTGTTGTTGTTGTTGTTGTTGTTGTTGTTGTTGTTGTTGTTGTTGTTGTTGTTGTTGTTGTTGTTGTTGTTGTTGTTGTTGTTGTTGTTGTTGTTGCTGCTGTTGTTGTTGTTGTTGTTGTTGTTGTTGTTGTTGTTGTTGTTGTTGTTGTTGTTGTTGTTGTTGTTGTTGTTGTTGTTGTTGTTGTTGGTGGTGTTGTTGTTGTTGTTGTTGTTGTTGGTGTTGTTGTTGTTGTTGTCGCTGTTACTGCTTCTCTTGCAGTTGCTGCTGCACCTGCTGCTTGAGCACTTTTTGTTGTTCTTGTTGCTGCAGTTTTTTCTGCCGCAGCTTCTCGCGTTTCTCCAAAAGCTCTTTAATTAGGTCATCGAGCTGCGCCTCCTCATCCTCTTCCTCTTCCTCATCCATTTGGACGGCGTCCTCAGTATCAACCGGTAGATCGCGAAAGGAGTTTCCTTCACCAACGTACCGGCCCGCTCCAACGTCAAGTTCATATGAGCTGAAGCTTTCTGCGTCGTAGTCATAACAAACTGGTGACGCCAAACTCAAACCCTCTAACTTTGCCGGCCTCTTGGCCGACAGATTCGGCTTCGGGTTTAATTTTTTTCTCCTTTTCTCCACTCTTTGGAACTCTGCCGCAAATGTTATGGGACTTTTTGTGGCTGCTACTGTTGTGGCTGGTTTTTCGACTATATCCGCCGATTTGGCCCCTTCTTCGGGCGTCAATGCTTTTTTATTCGCTGCTGTTGTTGCTGTTAATGATGTTGTTTTTGTTGTTGTTGCATGTTGCTGCATTGCTCTTATTGGCCAGACACCCGTTGTCATCTTTACCGGCACCTCTGTCTTTGCCATAGTTGCTACTGCTGCTGCGGCAGTTGTTGTTGTTGCTGCTTTAGCTGCTATTTTTGCCGGAACACGTGCTTTCACCACGCGAAGAACCGGCACACCCACACCCGTACGCGGGACCACCAATTTTCCGGGGTCCATCGCCTGACCACTTGCGGCACTTTTTTTTCTATTTGTTCACTGTCTTTATCAGTACAATTTATACAATCGCTATACAATCTACTTAGCTACACTTGAGTTAAAAATTTGGTGTCCACTATTTGGTTTTCACTTTGCTTATATTGCGTGCGTCACTAACTAGCCGACCTATCTCTTCAAGAGCTGCGGAACGACTGACGAGAACCGATTGACTCGACGTGGTATGGTCGTTGGCGAAATTGAGAACCGATTAACTCGGCGTGGCTTGGTCGTTGGTTGAAACGGAGTTATTTATGAGGTTTTTGTACAATTTCATTTATAAGAAAATATAACAATTTATTTTTAGCAATTTATATCGATGCCGTGAAATAAGGCCTTACGTAATAAGGCCAATTTGGCGTTATTTCACTTTCCATTGGTGCTGTTTTTAACAATTTGCCTCTGCACCTACTCCAAATCAAACAGTGACCCCAAGCAGGGGGGTTGCAAGGGGCAGCATGCTCCCCATATGCATTGCACTGTTTATGGGATTAGTTGCGGAATCGCAAGTGGATTCCATAAACAGTGCAATGCCTATGGGGGCCATGCTGCCCCCTGCAACCCCCCTGCTTGGGGCCACGACCAGAGAAGAGAAGATTCAATCCGGAACTCTACTCTACTTTGTAGTGGCATTAACGTGGTCAACAACATACGCTAGCCAATAAGGGAGAACAACGAATAACATCTTGTTTCTCTAACCTCTACACCAAAAAGAGGATTTCTGCCTGGTAGTTCAATGAACCGTTACCGAGTCAAAGTGCTCTAGGAATTGGATTTCCTTCTTTTTTAAAAAAAAAAAAAACCTGGTCAGGATGGCATGGTTATGTATAGTTGATAAACACCAACACTCCAGCCTGGGGAGTTTTTGAATTCATTATAACTGGAGGCAGTTGACTGGAGAGGCTTGTTACGGTTTAGACCCAGAATAACTTCGAACTGTTGGTGCCATCATATGTAAAAATTAAATGAAACCTGATGAGCATAATATTTTGCCATCAGTTGGAAGGATGAATTTGGATGAGTGGAACAGTAGCAATTAGCTTTTGTTTTTAGGCACCCAGTTGACTACTTAGCCAACAAAAATACCTAAACAGAGCAACAACAGCATTTCACATCCAATTGATCTCAAAATTCGCCATACATTCTGCAGTTGCATCGCCAAAGAAATGCACATTTGCCTACATAAGTACCTACTTGAAAGTGATTATTGCTGTAAAGAGCTATGATGAAATTTATTTGTTAATTGTTTATTTACCCAGAAATCTCTATCGACTATGCCGCGTTTGAATGATCAATTTATCACGTTGTATATCAAACAAAACGATATTCATAATAATATATCAAACGCATCGCATATGAGTATTGAATGTTAAGTCACATGATGGATGGCTATGGTGCACGCGAAATATTTCTACATGTGTTCATACGAAATATTCTCAACTTACCCATTGTTATTTCATTAATTTCGGATATTTCACATTTGTTTCCCTTGAAGCCTGGAGGGCAATGACAGGTGATTGCCGCATCGCCAATATGCCTGCAAATAAAAAAGGTTCTTGTTGAAATTGTTGGTACTGGAAGAAACTGTATTAAAATGAGACAATGTAAAAACCAAGCACTGTAATGTTTGCTATTTAGTCTAAGGATCTTAGAGCCCACAGCAAACTTTGGGTGTGAGATTTACCGACAAATAAGTAGAAGAGTTGAGAGCCGCGGTAACGCTTTTGCCGAAGACAAATGTTTTGCAGCTCACAGTATAACCAATTGATTCAAGTTTCATTTTAAAGGGAAAGTTTGTGTGATTTCAAAAATGTAGGTCCAACTACTGCCGAGCGCGGTAACACTTTTGCCAGACTTTTAAAAAATTGACAAAAAATCACGTTCTGACTTTCGGCATAACCAAATAATACTCGTTACAAACGATATAGTTACAGGCCTTCTCTCATAAAAAATATGAAGGTTCAATACTTGCCAAATAAACTCGAAATTGCGAAAAAAAATAATTTTTTAAAATTTATTTTTCTAAAATTAAGATCGGAATTTAATAAGCTTAACATACGTTTCCGTTCCAGTTCCACACTTGAAGAAGAGGGGCGTGACCCAAGAAACGAATATGAGAAGCTGAGGGTACTGTCATCAGCAAAGGAATGAATTGGATTAGAAGTAACAGACAGGAGATTATTTATAAAAATGAGAAAGGGAGTCGGGGACAGAACAGAGCCTTGGGGAACACCTGCATTTATTTGGTGAGTTCCAGACTTGAAATCGTCCAAAACAACTTGAGTTGAATGGTCGGAAAGGTAATTTTTAATCCATTGAAGAAGAGTATCATCGATTCCAAATGCACGCATTTTCGACAAGAGAGCTTGATGCCAAACTCTATCAAATCTCTTTGAAATATCAAGCGCAACGATCTTACTTTCACCACCTTAGTGAAGAGATTTGTTCCACTTTTCGGTTAGATATATCATAAAATCACCGGTGGACCTGTTTGCGCGAAAACCGTACATAACCTTATTTGAGTGCAGTGGGAGCACCACTCTTTTCCATAAGTAGATTTGTGTACCCACACACTTCAATAATTGATCCAGAAATACATGCATTCATGCCACATCTCAAGCGGAAATCCAAGCGCATCCAGTCGAAACAAGAAGCGCAACAGACATCTGATCGTCAATCATACCACCTGCATTAAAACTCATCCCAGACATCTCAACAGTTTGAAATAATAGTATAAAATGTATAGGTACCTATCATTAACTTAAGTTGGTACTATAAGTAGGTATATATACATATATCAGTGTAAGAAGCGCCAAAAGATTATTTTATTTATTATTACTCCTACCGATAACTTAATTTTACAAACAATATATTAAGTGACCTCCAGAACCGATGTGCGCACAACGAATCTGCACAACATTATCAAGAGATATCAACGTAAAACAGCATTCATCAATCATCAGATCATCAAGTAGGTAACTAAAAATCTAAAATGTTGAAAACGTAAGTTCTTTTGGCATTTTTTTAACACAAAATAAAATATATTATTTATACATGGTTCATAAAATTTAAGTAAATCGAAATAAGATCTACATGAAAATTTGATAACTTACCTATACTAATACCTTCTGTGCTATGTAATGAACTGTTATTTAACGTAAGAGCTCAAAATCGTAAAGCCTACATATCTACAATTTTGCCACACTATCCTATTAACCTTAACTAGTTATAGAAGAATGCGAAGCAGAAAAGGAATGCAAAATTAAACTTGATTCAAAAGTACCTAACGGTGATGTTGGCCTATAACGGTAGCATAGGTAACAAAACAAAATCTCGTAGTCACGAATAATATGGAATGACTTAGATCGAGTGCACTCTTCCCGTCGTTTGCGTTCGAAGGTTACCTGCTTTACATGCTTTCACAGGGTGTGATTTTAATCCAGCGTTTTATCGGAAAGGAAAAGTAGGACCATTTAAAATTATGAAAAAAAATGAGCAGTATCAAGAAGCCTTTGCTAAAATATGTGATTTTACTGACACAAACGCTGAATTAGTTAAAACTTTTGAAGAATGTATTTGTAATATGTACAAAGTAAAAAACGTAAGTCAAGTTAATGATGCTAGATTTGAAATGTTTATGAAGAATTTCATTGTAAAAAATTCAAATGAAGCTTTTCACAAACAAATAAAAGGATTTGATGCTACTAGCATATACCTCCTTGTAAGGCCGTAGTGTATCAGAATTTGTTGAGAACGAAATATATTACATCTTTGTGGATAAATTCATATCTAAAAAAATCCAACAATGTTGATACCAGTTAAAAATGGATGGAGTCTTAAAGACAATGAATATGATTTCCATTGGTTTGATGGAAACCACCTTCCACAAACCATATGTGATGTGATTTAAGAGGCTTCATTCAACCCAAATACTAATCATGACCCTGGTAAACATTTTAAAATTCCAATTAATTCGAAAAAATAATAATGCAATATAACAATTTGTTGTTTTCAGACGATGATCAAGAAGCTTCTTCATTAGACTCCGATTCTGGTGAATCTGATTCAAATTGCGAAATTGAATAAGAATTAATATCTACATCCTCTTTTCTTAAAAATTTTATTTAAATACTTATGTATTTCAAAACATTAATTTAAAAACAAAAATATACGCTATTTATTTCGTTCTAAAATGGATGTAATTGTTTCTATCTTAATTTAATTTTCAGCGTCTTACGGAGGGTTATTTTTTTTACATATACACGACATTGAATCAATGAACGATATATTAAAAGATGAGCTTTGCTAAAATGAGGTGAATGGGCACTTTTTATTACAACTTCAAGCCTTAAACTTAAGGCCTCATGGAGGGTACCGGAGTGTAAGACGGGCATTTTTATAATTGTCGGGCCTAAATCTTTCTATGACCAAAGTTTTAGCCTTGCTAAAATGAGGTGAGTAAATCGGTCGCTAGCTCTTGGTCTATTAGTACATTATTTTCAAGCAAGAAGAGTTATTAAATGAATTTAAGCTTTCTAAAATACAATCAGAAATTTACATTAAAGAAACCTACGCATACGTTATCTAGAGAAAATCTAGTTTTATCACGTTTAATTCATCTATCAGCATAGTTCGATAAAGATACCTAAATTATAAATAGATTTTTTCAGACATACACGATATAATATAAATATATGTGGTATGTCCCTCTTAAATTCCATTCAATACCTTCTTACGATTAACCCTCGGTCAAAAATATATATATATATACATTATACATAGACATACGATAATAAAATTTAACAATGAATTGTGGAAGTGAACATTCTTTCAATATGGATAGGAAGTTAAGCTGGAAACCCAACTTATAAGAAGAGTAAAAAAAACGACAGTAGCACTTTTCTCTTGCAAAAAAGCCATCGGTAATAAGTGGGGCCTACAGCCCCGCATATCTCACTGGCTATACGTATCGGTAGTGAGACCGATTCTGACATACGGGGCGGTTGTCTGGTGGAATGCTCTAGACAAAGCGGTAAACCGTGATAAGCTAAGCAAGGTGCAACGTACAGCTTGTCTGTGTATCAGCGGAGCACTCCGTACGATCCCTTCCGCCGCACTGGACATCTTACTGCATCTGACACCCCTAGATATTTTCAGCAGGCAGATGGCTGCCTGCTTCGCTGTCCGCTTGAAAGCTACCTCACAGTGGATCAATACGAATAATGGCCACTCTATCATTTTGGACTCACTTGGGTCCTTACCAAGAAACATTGACTACACTACACCCCAACTACAGTTCGAAAAGAATTTCAAAATCACTATCCCCACCAGATCATTCTGGGAGGATGTTGATTGCACGGAAGTTAAATCGATCCACTTTTACATCGACGGATCACTCAGAAAGACTAAATATCAGTCTCTCCTTCCGTCTTCCTGATCATTGTAGTGTGTTCCAGGCGGAAATCATGGCGATAAAGGAAGTCCTGTCGTGGCTGAAGAAATGTGATATCCGCTAAGGACATCTGCATTTTCTCGGATAGTCAAGCGGCGCTAAAATCCCTGGACTCAGTCTCTCCAATTCCATCGTAGCCTTAGACTGCCGTTCATCTCTGCAGGAGATGGCAGAGCAGTTCAATTCACCTCTGTTGGGTGCCGGAGCATAGAGACATCCCAGGGAATTGTAGGGCAGACGAACTCGCCAAAAACGGAACCGCATTACCTCTTCTACCTGAGAAAGGTTTTATAGGTATGCCTATAGCTACTTGCAAACTTATGTTCAAGCTATCCGCAGTCGAGAGTACAAACCTCAGGTGGACAGGTAGTGATACATGTCTAGCGACTAAGCAAATCTGGCCAAAACCGACTGCAAATTGGCTCTGTCATAGGTGTCATCACAGGACACTGTCTAATGGGCAAGTACGCATCAAGGCTTGGCGTTTACTCAAATGACTTCTGCAGAAGCTGCAGCGATGAAGAGGAGGAGGAGACTACGTCGCATCTCCTCTGCACACGTCCTGCACTCTCCAATAAAAGAAATCTCTACCTAAGAGCCTTTTTCCTCAACGAACTCATCGCTCTTCATTAGAAGCTCCAAATGGTTTTAGCGAGTAGGGGTCGAAACTCCCGATCCATGTGGCATCACAACGGACCTCATTGGTGTAAGTGTGTTGGCTTTCAGCTAGCAGCTACTTTAACCTAACCTAACATGACCTAAAACTGATTTTTAAGAATTTTAAAACGATCTGGCGTCTATTTTGTCTGGGACCTGCATAAAAGTATTCAGCATACTTTCACCTTTATTTTGGTCCAGGAAACTAATGCTTGCAGCCCACTAAATTGGCTGCCGCTATATCTTCTCTGGTGATCCACATCAGGAAGACTCGCGAAGATAAAAGTATGACCGAACCAGACTACAAACACTGCAAATATCGTCTGTGGGAGCTAGCAAAGGCAAATACTGCATGCATTCGAGTGTAGGATAATGAATTGAGGAACGGAAACCTTACGGCGAAGTGATCTACACAGCAAATCCTTGAATGGATAAGCAGGACATTGCTGAAAATTTCTTCTGGGCACCACTACTTTTCATTTTTTCAGACCGTAAATCGTTTAGTGCTTTTCATGCTGTGTCAAACCTTTTCTCAGCGACAAGGCGAGGATGATAGAGAACTATCGTCCCATGTTGGTCATATTATACTTTAATACTGCGTTCTGTTCTTCTGACAAACATCAGTGTCAACTGATGAAATATCAAACACTCGATTTTTGAGTATGATTTGGATTAATGACAAAAGTTATCAATTGGACAAGTTGTGTTAAAAAGCGGTTAGTATTTTTGTATTAATGTGGTTTTTAATGTGTAGGTATACATAGTAAAAATACATTGAAACATTGCAACATAGAATAAAATCGAAATACCTATTACGATCCAGCCTAAACCATTAGACCTAGGAACTTTGAAAAATAAATCCTCTAATGGAAGGAAAAGTGACTGCAAAGTTTGTGTTTTTTACTTCTTCTAACTGTTCAATCCGTCCACCAATCTAAATCAATGCAGTAGAAGCCTAAATCATTTTAAGAGGCCTCTACCCAGAAATCGAGCAAAAGTGGAAAAAATAGCATTCTATTTCTCAAACTGATAAATTATTACTGGAGCTACTGAATTGAAACTTAATGCACTTGAAAGAACATAATTGAAAAGAACATCTTGAAAATGATCGGAATAGTTTTTTAAAAAAACATCTCAGTTATATTTTATTTAAAGAATTCCCAAAGGTGTTTGGGAAAATTTGCATAAAATCGATTTACTATTTTCCAAACCATGATAAGACAGAGTACTATACATCTGAGATCACTAGCTGAGCTAAAAGGTAATATCCAAAACAGCAATATCGTCGAGACAGATCTTGAAATTTTACACTGGTTTGGAAAATACAGGTGTTTAGGTTAGGTTTATGTGGCTGTCGGCAGAAGCCGACACACTTAGACCAATTTAGGTCCATTGTGATACCACGTATATTACCTACCTCAACTCTGTAGATGGGACTGGCCAACGACACGCGGTTGTTCTCAAACGGTCCCCCATCTACGTACTAACCGCGCCCAACGTCGTTTAATTACGGTGATCTGACGAGAACTGATTAACTCGAAGTGGTATGGTCGTTGGTTAGATACAGATGTTTAAAAACAAACAATATTTTTAAATATAGAACTACGTTTTTCATGTGAATATTGATGCACGTATGTTTAAATTTTTACTCAGAACAACAAAGTATCATATCAGCTAACAGATCCAATAAAAATATATATTTATTTACGTATATTTTGTCACAAAATACCGAGTTTAAATTACATATTTTTTCAAAAAAATATTTTGTACGTTGCTTAGTTTATCAACTTTAGCAAGAAATAATTTCGGATTTCCCGTGAAGGTGGCGGTAGTTGTGTGGCCTGATCTGAACAGCCAATCAGAACAGCACGCAACAACCATAAAGTTATTATCTTGTGTTTTACTGCTCTCAGAGGTGTGTTCTAAATGAAACCGGTTTGGTGTGAAGTCTGAAGTGCGATTTCAATAAAAGAAATCATGTGTGGATGTGGGTATGTGTAAGCAGATCTATTTCTGTGGCGATTCGAAGTGATTTTGCATTTTTGTTTCGCTGATTGAAAGTAAAAATGAGTGAGGGGTTGAGAAAGGCAATTTTCAAGATGTGGATCTAGCTTATACTTTCAGTTTAAAATTTGTTTACAGAAAATTATTTAAACTAATAAACAATACTACAAAAACAAAATTATGATATTACTCAGGATTTTCAGATAGATACCCTAAAGTTTCATTGCTAAATCGTTGTAGAAAAGTTGATTATTGAAAAGTGCATAGATAGGTACCCTTCACTCCATGAATATTATTGAGTCTGGGTGGATTGGAAGATTGGTGAATGGTGGTTTAGGCTAAAGGGTATTAGCACTGTGCTGTTGCTGTTTGTGGGCAATTATTATTTGTTTGCACTGTTGCTGTTGCCTTTGGCTTTATTACAAGGTTCGCAGAACAATAAAATATGATTCGTTCTCTCATGAAAAGTTCGCAAACGAATTTGATTTATGATTTAGTTTAACGAAGTCAAGACAAAATCCTGAAAATACTTAGATTGTCAATGGAAGCCAGCATCAAGTTTCAGAAGGTGAAGGTGGTCTTAAAACTAATGAACATTTTGAGTTGAAAGGCCTAATATCAGAATCGGAAAGCCTAGAAAGTCTGATAATGGAAAGAGAGACATCTGCGATCGATTCCGTTGCCCTCATAGAAGGAAGAAGGATAATTGACATTCAATACTTTTTTAATGAGTTGAAAGCAATAGGCCAACATTGCCCAGCACTCGGTTGCAGTTTAAACAATATAAAAATTGTTAAAGAAGTCCGAGTGGGTTTTGCAAGTTCGATCTTTTTAAGATGTGAAATGTGCAATTATGAGAGTCGAGTGTTCCTAAAAAAGAAAAATCAAGATGCAATGGATTTTAACACTGCTGCTGTTTTGGCCATTACCAATGTAGGTTGCGGATACTCACAGTTAGAGGAAATCGTATCTATATTAGATATTCCATGCCCATCATTTAAAATATATAGTGAGATTGAAAAACAAACTGGGGATATCTGGAAAGCCGTGGCAGCAAAAAATATGTTGGAGGCTGCTAACGAAGAGGCTGAGGCCGCCAGACAGCGTGGTGATATTGATCCGGTAGATGGAATTCCGTTTATAACTGTGGTGACAGATGCTTGCTGGAGCAAACGATCTTACAGGAAAAATGTTTCTGCTCTGTCAGGTGCTGCTGTTGTGGTGGGGTTGCATACCGGTAAAGTAATTTCTTTAGGAATAAGAAATAAGTACTGCGTTACATGCGCTGGAAGTGATACGGAACAACAACAGGACCACGCGTGCAATATTAACCACAAAGGGCCTTCAACGCTGATGGAGTCAGCTTTCAGATGGAGACAGCAGTTCATTTCAAAAAATTATTCAAACCGATCCCTACGGCGCCGGCGGAAGAAGAATCTCCAAAATTGAATGCTGCAACCATTTAATGGGAAGTTTTAGAAATAAATTAGAGAACATATCAAGAGGTTGTAAAACAGGATTAAAAGGAGCCTTAAATATAAGTCTTGAAAGAATACGGAAGGATATTTTGAGCGCCATTAAGTTCAGACGACAGCAAAGCCAA
Organism: Portevinia maculata; assembly: GCA_949715645.1. Classification (NCBI taxonomy): domain Eukaryota; kingdom Metazoa; phylum Arthropoda; class Insecta; order Diptera; family Syrphidae; genus Portevinia; species Portevinia maculata. The sequence continues at coordinate 45,806,907 of OX454528.1, read as the reverse complement.
TCCGAGGAAGATGCAATACCTTTAATTAAAGCAGATATCAGCAATGTTATTCATCATGTTTTTGGAGATCACAACGAATGCCCACCCTACATAAAAGAAAAATGTAAAGAGAATGAAGTGAATTTAATTCCCATGATGAAATCAGATAGTCTTTATGATACAGTGATGATTCCGACTTATTATGACTTATTATGAACGCCAAGAGTCTATATCTTGGATTCACTAACAATCTTGCCGAGCACTACAACTCTATTGTAGCCAAACTAGTAGGAGGCAAAAGAATCAACTTTTCACTTGGGCAAGGATATTCAGCCAGGTGTACTGCAGCAGCTGTAAAGTTTAACTCTAAAGGGCAGATCTCTGAACTGTTTAAACATCTATATGGACATAGCCCAAATTCCCTGGCAAAACAAATGGAAATTCGACGACTCCGGAAAAGCGTGTTACAAACCCACAGACGAAATGCGAGAAAGGTTTATCGTAAGAGCAAACTGTATCGAATAAACCGGACAGGTGTTGTCAAAGATGTTGGGTATGGTACCAGTTGCCACCAACCAGACATGGATGAAGACAAATTCATTGCAGAGAAAAACTGTCTAATAGAACAACTAAAGCAAAATCAAAACAATCGCCAGCTTTTAGAATAACAAACATTGGGACAGTCCATTAATGAAAAATGGTTGAATATCAGAAAAAAAGTGTCGACAGCCTCATATTTCGGACAAATATGCAAAGCAAAAAAATTCGAAGGTTATGTTAAAAGACTTGCACATCCCACGACTTTATTAACACCTTCCGTCATGTATGGAAAAATTAACGAAGACACTGCGAGACTGCAACTGGAACAGCAATTGGGCAGAAGTATATCGAACTCAGGAATTTTTATCGGTGAGGAGTATTACTTTTTTGGTGCTTCTCCAGATGGACTTATCGACGACGATTCCTTGGTAGAAATAAAATCTCCATGCGATCCTACGGATGCTATCAAAAACCAAAAAAATCAAATACATAACGGTTTCTGATGATGGTATCATAAAAGGTCTTAATAAAAGACACAACTATTACTACCAAATTCAATGTCAATTGCATATATGTAAGCGAGAAAAATGCATATTGGCAATTTGGGGTGGTAGTGCTTTTAACATTTATATAGAAGTAATAGATGTCGATCACGATTTTTGGAAAACAAAAATGATCGGACAGTTAAACACATTTTACGAAAACTGGTTTTTACCAGAATTAGTGGATCCTCGTATAACTCGGGGAATGGAAGTGCGAAAACCACAATCACAGGATACTTGAGGAGACCGACAATAATCTAAGCTCAATAGGTGCAGCAGAGCAGCAGACACTACATTAGCAGATACCTATGTATATTATTTTCTTATTAAGTTCCTAAATAAAATAAATTAAATAAAGCTTTCAGCCATACGTTTGAGCGAGTTTTTTTCTTTTGAATGGATGGAAGGACCTATACCATTTTATCTGCAAAATCTCTGAGTAATACCAAATTCATGTTTTATATGTCAAATCCAGGAGTCTGGAGCGAAACCTAAAGCAATGAAACTAACATATTTTGCGCTCCATCCCCTCCCCCCAACATTCACTAACTTCTTTTATTCATACTACAATTTGAGGAAAAAGAAAATTATAAAGCAAAAATCCAGCCGTAGCGATAGAAATATAGAAAATATTATACAAGTGGAAAATGCCTGAAAATGACCTATCCCGAAGTATAAATGGATTGCAGAATGTGCATTTTGTTCACAACTCAAAACAATACCATCAAACATCGCTTAGCTGACGGATACCTACCTAATTTGTTTCTTCTCACTCCAACATTCATTTGATTCTTGTTTCTACGACGAAAAAATAGCAAGAACAAAATTGTATTGATATCCACATATCTTACGAAAAACAACCCTACACACACTATCAACATACGATACCTACAATCTACGAAACCCGTTTGTCATGCCATACATCACTAAAGGTACGCCAACTAAAGTACTTTTGCAAGTGGATTGCGATTGGATTGCAAGTGGATGCTAGGTTGCAAGTCAGAGAGAGATGGAATTAAGAGGCTTCTACCATTGTATATACACTTTATAGTAGTGCCATCATGTCGAATTTTTTGTTTTAGCCGACTAAATCATTGTCTATAAACCTTATAGTAGTTCAACCGTGCGTAAACGACGATACGCCACCAGTGCGCATTCGCCCGCAACAAATCATGATAGTCTAGTTCTACACCATTCTCGTGCTGGGAATATGAGTAGGAGGATGATGCAGGTAGTGGTGGTGGTTGGCAAAGCAGGTTTCGTGTAGTTTTATGGTATATTTTTTGTTTGCTTTGATGGAAGGGGAATGTTATGTTTTCTGGATTTTAACACAATTGGTATGTGTGTGCATGATCGTTGAAGGAGAGTCGCATTTCAGCAGTGAAGATTCTCAAATGTTTTTTTTTTATAATTCATACGAGTATTTGCAAGTGAAAAGCAGATATTCATATTTAATGGTAGGGGCGATGGTGGATGAAGAGAGGTGGGATAATTGTAGTTGGGTAGATTCTAGATTGATGGTATATTATTTGTTTACTCTGATCAAAGTTTTTGGGGTAGGTTATGGCATATTGGAATTAGAACAAAACCGTCACCTGGAACTTATTTTGTTGTATTTTATACAATTGGTGTGTATATGTTAAGATCGGCGAAGGAGATACGCATTTCAGCAGTGAGGCATATCATATTTGCATGTGAAAAAAATTAATTGAGGCAGAGATAAGATAAGACAAGTTAGAGTGTGTGTACGAGCGCGTGCCCTGCTTGTAATAATAGCTGCCGTAGGTTATTCATGAACAACTCAAATTGGTTTATTTATTGGTTCATCAAATAAAAAGGGCATTCATTCATAATCGGTATTTAAAATCATATTAGGTTCATATTTCGTTTGCATTATGTTACACAATCGAATCTCCGAATATAAACAGAATTTTTTCATTTGGTTTTGCACAAGCACCTGAGTGCCTCAGTTTGGGCAGCTAAATATCATTGATTTAGGTATTCTTTTTGACACCTACTTCTTTTGATACCGTCATACCGACCACTAGCTACCGATATACTTAATACAAATTTCGGTTTCAGGATGTCCCAGTAGGTACTAAAGAAATGAAGTATAGTTTAAATTTATCTTTTGAAGTAGGTAGGTACAATTATGAAATTTTATAGGTAGGTACCCAAATGCATTAAAATATTGAACTCCATCAAACGCATGGTTAGACGTATCGCATGTTATAGAAACCCACATTTTTTATTCTAGCCTCGTTAATACCTCAGCCAGAAAAAATATAAGTTACATATGTATGTATATACATACAGTGAAATCTTCCTTGAGGGGACATTAATGGTGCACATTTTTGTCTGCTTAAGAGAGTTTACCGTTTAAGGAAAATTAAAACAACTTATCCATCTTTAAGCTAAAAAGAAAAGTCTTCATATTCACTTATGTATGTATATACAAAAATGGTATATTAATTGTTGGCTCTAATGGAAATTTGGGGTAGGTTATGGCATATTGCGAGGGGGCCGTAGGATGTTTGCTGGTATTTAATACAATTCGTATGTACCTCCGTCTCACCTGATTACGAACAGGTAGTTTCATCATCATGGAGACCGATATTTTAAACAATATCGAGTACGATGACGCAGATGAAGACTACGCAAGGAACAACACTATAGAAACAGTACTAACGAAAGGATGTTCAGAGAAGCTACAGGAAGGAGCTTTGACGTTCTACGCAGGATTTGCAGCGTTTAAGTTACGGAACAAGATTAATTGCGAAGCCTGCACGCAATTTATGATCGATGAGACAAATTCTTATCGAGAACAAGCCTTGTTAATACGTCTCAAGGCTTATGAGACCACACAAACTGTGTCAGAGTTTGGGAAGCTTACGGTGCCTACTATAAGCTTCGAAAATACTGCGAAAAGAATAAAGGAGATATTCGAAACAGTTTTTCCGGAGGACCGCAAACAAGCAAACTTGGTTGAAAACCTCATGTCTCAGATGATAAACCAGTTGGAAGTGACAGAAACCATGACGTGTAGCAATTATGGACACAACGAAGACATCGTTAAATTTATTTTAATCGGACTGATTAAATTTACAATAAAAAAAAACAACAAGGATTTAAGGCTGCCAAACTTTAAGGATAAGCATCATGTAAATAAATATCTATAAATAAAGTTATATTTTAATAAATGAATGGGTGTGTTTTTCTGATTTTCATATATAAATATTTATATGTACTCATATTTATTTTTATTTGTTTTTAGTTATGGTAATATTAATATATAGTTTATTTATTTTTTATATATATACTTTAGGTATGCGCTTTTGGTTAAAGGACCCTATGCGCTGTTATGTTACGTAATATTTTATTTATTTATTTATGAACTATGCGCGAGGAGTAGGCCTAATGGGGATACCTCGGTGAAAAAAAAACGCATCAAATGTTCCACCTCTTGGGTGATGCGGAAGAGAACAGACTTGTGTTTTTTTTAGTACCAACCACAGCACAGCATTAAAAAAAATTTAAATAAAATATTCAATGCTGTGATTGGAACCTATGCCTCGAATATCCAAATTGGTTAAATGAACATTTCTTTATCTTTAAACTACATACATAATATTCTCAGTATTTGTTTTTTTTTTTCTTTTAAGAAAGCAATGAAAACATATATTTTTGCATGCCTAAATAGGTAGGTAGTTTGTTTGACATTCATTCAAATAATAAAAAAAAAAAATGTAAATCGACAGGTGAGCTGCCTCTAACAGATATACGTATCCAACAACGTGTTCGCTTATAAATATCTGATAAAAAACAAATCGAATATTTCTGAATCAATTACAAAAGAAATGATAGAAATCGGTGAATTTTTGGACGAGATATACCCAAAATAGCAAGAGTCTAAAAAACCATAAACTCATAATTTCTTTACTTCATACATGTTCAGTAGGTAAAGTAAAGGAACAAGACTAAACTGTGGTGGATTCCGGGCCACGAAGGTTTTGAAGGCAACGAAAAGGCCGACGACGGGTTGCGATATCACCTAAACATAATGAAAATAGTTGACTCTGCAGAATGCCGGCTATGTCTTGAGGAAGACGAACCAGCTGAACACATTCTAGGTGAATGTCCGGCCTCAGAGAACAACTGGGTTCCGAAGATATAAAGAAGTGGTCTGCTGGTAGCATTATCCGCTTTATACGGAAAGAAGAAATACTACTAGCTTAACATATTTCTGGCCCAGACGGTACAAACGACCTCATAGGTCGCAGTACCTTTTTCTTCGCCTTGGCGAACCAGAAGCTAAAAAAAAAATATATTGCAAATTTCAGCAGAACCATTTACCACAGGGCATGACAACTAATAATAGAACGAAACGAGGAGTAGGCCGTCTGATTAAAGCTCGGTGATTAAAAACACGTATATCTAATGTTACAACATGGGTAATGCGAAAGAGAACCAATCAAGCAACCTTCATTTGAAGCAAAAAACACAAACAAGTGACCTTCCTCAATGCTTTATTGCAAAGGTGCAGGGACTTTAAACAACGAAAATTCGTATTATCCATATAAATATTCATCGTGTAGGTACCTATTGACCAATAAGTGGTGGTGCAGCATGGCACAATACCGACACAAAATAAATTATGTCATTGCTTTATAAATTAGACTGAATATTTCTAAATCAATTACAAAAAGAATGATATAAATCGGTACATTTTTCGACAAGATATAGCCAAAATAGCGAGAATCTAAGATGCGATAAATTCATAATTTCTCATTTGAAAGAAAAATACCCAAATCAAATTTTATTAAATTTTTCGTTTCAAACGAATCGCCCCTTCCATCCAGAGAGTCGATAGTGCGAAATCCATTATCCATACAAATAATAACTTACTTGGTTTCCATCATCAACCTCTGCTACTTGCAAAGCATACCTACATGAACATGCTACCGGGCTGCCTACGCCTATGCTCGTTCTTACAATGAAAAAAAAATGCATACACAATGGAATGAAATTCGTTCGGCGGAAAGATTCGAGAGAGACAAACCGGTTTATTTGGTCTTGCTTTCTTCGTTTTCAAAGTGTGTATTTAAAATGAAGATGACAGCAAAAGTTTAGACACAAACATTCTAGCTCAATTCATAACGCCATCTGCATTTAGTTGGCTAAAACAAAAAATTCGACATGATGGCACTACTATAAAGTGTATATACAATGATTGTAGGTATCGTATGTTGATCGTGTGTGTAGGGTTGTTTTTCCTAAGATATGTGGATATCAATACAATTTTGTTCTTGCTATTTTTTCGTCGTAGAAACAAGAATCAAATGAATGTTGGAGTGAGAAGAAACAAATTAGGTAGGTATCCGTCAGCTAAGCGATGTTTGATGGTATTGTTTTGAGTTGTGAACAAAATGCACATTCTGCAATCCATTTATACTTCGGGATAGGTCATTTTCAGGCATTTTCCAATTGTATAATATTTTCTATATTTCCATCACTACGGCTGGATTTTTGCTTTATAATTTTCTTTTTCCTCAAATTGTAGTATGGATAAAAGAAGTTAGTGAATGTTGGGGGGAGGGGATGGAGCGCAAAATAGGTTGGTTTCATTGCTTTAGGTTTCGCTCCAGACTCCTGGATTTGACATATAAAACATGAATTTGGTATTACTCAGAGATTTTGCAGATAAAATGGTATAGGTCCTTCCATCCATTCAAAAGAAAAAAACTCGCTCAAACGTATGGCTGAAAGCTTTATTTAATTTATTTTATTTAGGAACTTAATAAGAAAATAATATACATAGGTATCTGCTAATGTAGTGTCTGCTGCTCTGCTGCACCTAATGAGCTTAGATTATTGTCGGTCTCCTCAAGTATCCTGTGATTGTGGTTTTCGCACTTCCATTCCCCGAGTTATACGAGGATCCACTAATTCTGGTAAAAAACAGTTTTCGTAAAATGTGTTTAACTGTCCGATCATTTTTGTTTTCCAAAAATCGTGATCGACATCTATTACTTCTATATAAATGTTAAAAGCACTACCACCCCAAATTGCCAATATGCATTTTTCTCGCTTACATATATGCAATTGACCTTGAATTTGGTAGTAATAGTTGTGTCTTTTATTAAGACCTTTTATGATACCATCATCAGAAACCGTTATGTATTTGATTTTTTTGGTTTTTGATAGCATCCGTAGGATCGCATGGAGATTTTATTTCTACCAAGGAATCGTCGTCGATAAGTCCATCTGGAGAAGCACCAAAAAAGTAATACTCCTCATCGATAAAAATTCCTGAGTTCGATATACTTCTGCCCAATTGGTGTTCCAGTTGCAGTCTCGCAGTGTCTTCGTTAATTTTTCCATACATGACGGAAGGTGTTAATAAAGTCGTGGGATGTGCAAGTCTTTTAACATAACCTTCGAATTTTTTTGCTTTGCATATTTGTCCGAAATATGAGGCTGTCGACACTTTTTTTCTGATATTCAACCATTTTTCATTAATGGACTGTCCCAATGTTTGTTATTCTAAAAGCTGGCGATTGTTTTGATTTTGCTTTAGTTGTTCTATTAGACAGTTTTTCTCTGCAATGAATTTGTCTTCATCCATGTCTGGTTGGTGGCAACTGGTACCATACCCAACATCTTTGACAACACCTGTCCGGTTTATTCGATACAGTTTGCTCTTACGATAAACCTTTCTCGCATTTCGTCTGTGGGTTTGTAACACGCTTTTCCGGAGTCGTCGAATTTCCATTTGTTTTGCCAGGGAATTTGGGCTATGTCCATATAGATGTTTAAACAGTTCAGAGATCTGCCCTTTAGAGTTAAACTTTACAGCTGCTGCAGTACACCTGGCTGAATATCCTTGCCCAAGTGAAAAGTTGATTCTTTTTCCTCCTACTAGTTTGGCTACAATAGAGTTGTAGTGCTCGGCAAGATTGTTAGTGAATCCAAGATATAGACTCTTGGCGTTCATAATAAGTCTTCTTGTAGGAATCATCACTGTATCATAAAGACTATCTGATTTCATCATGGGAATTAAATTCACTTCATTCTCTTTACATTTTTCTTTTATGTAGGGTGGGCATTCGTTGTGATCTCCAAAAACATGATGAAAAATATTGCTGATATCTGCTTTAATTAATGGTATTGCTTCTTCCTCGGATTGGCTTTGCTGTCGTCTGAACTTAATGGCATTCAAAATATCCTTCCGTATTCTTTCAAGTCTTATATTTAAGGCTCCTTTTAATCCTGTTTTACAACCTCTTGATATGTTCTCTAATTTATTTCTAAAACTTCGCATTAAATGGTTGCAGCATTCAATTTTGGAGATTCTTCTTCCGCCGGCGCCGTAGGGATCGGTTTAAATAATTTTTTGAAATGAACTGCTGTCTCCATCTGAAAGCATTGTCATATATCGTAGGCCATTTTCAGCTACACTGGATTTAAATGCTTGTAGCAATATTTCTGACTCCATCAGCGTTGAAGGCCCTTTGTGGTTAATATTGCACGCGTGGTCCTGTTGTAGTTCCGTATCACTTCCAGCGCATGTAACGCAGTACTTATTTCTTATTCCTAAAGAAATTACTTTACCGGTATGCAACCCCACCACAACAGCAGCACCTGACAGAGCAGAAAAATTTGTCCTGTAAGATCGTTTGCTCCAGCAAGCATCTGTCACCACAGTTATAAACGGAATTCCATCTACCGGATCAATATCACCACGCTGTCTGGCGGCCTCAGCCTCTTCGTTAGCAGCCTCCAACATATTTTTTGCTGCCACGGCTTTCCAGATATCCCCAGTTTGTTTTTCAATCTCACTATATATTTTAAATGATGGGCATGGAATATCTAATATAGATACGATTTCCTCTAACTGTGAGTATCCGCAACCTACACTGGTAATGGCCAAAACAGCAGCAGTGTTAACATCCATTGCATCTGGATTTTTCTTATTTAGGAACACTCGACTCTCATAATTGCACATTTCACATCTTAAAAAGATCGAACTTGCAAAACCCACTCGGACTTCTTTAACAATTTTTATATTGTTTAAACTGCAACCGAGTGCTGGGCAATGTTGGCCTATTGCTTTCAACTCATTAAAAAAGTATTGAATGTCAATTATCCTTCTTCCTTCTATGAGGGCAACGGAATCGATCGCAGATGTCTCTCTTTCCATTATCAGACTTTCTAGGCTTTCCGATTCTGATATTAGGCCTTTCAACTCAAAATGTTCATTAGTTTTAAGACCACCTTCACCTTCTGAAACTTGATGCTGGCTTCCATTGACAATCTGAGTATTTTCAGGATTTTGTCTTGACTTCGTTAAACTAAATCATAAATCAAATTCGTTTGCGAACTTTTCATGAGAGAACGAATCATATTTTATTGTTCTGCGAACCTTGTAATAAAGCCAAAGGCAACAGCAACAGTGCAAACAAATAATAATTGCCCACAAACAGCAACAGCACAGTGCTAATACCCTTTAGCCTAAACCACCATTCACCAATCTTCCAATCCACCCAGACTCAATAATATTCATGGAGTGAAGGGTACCTATCTATGCACTTTTCAATAATCAACTTTTCTACAACGATTTAGCAATGAAACTTTAGGGTATCTATCTGAAAATCCTGAGTAATATCATAATTTTGTTTTTGTAGTATTGTTTATTAGTTTAAATAATTTTCTGTAAACAAATTTTAAACTGAAAGTATAAGCTAGATCCACATCTTGAAAAGTGCCTTTCTCAACCCCTCACTCATTTTTACTTTCAGTCAGCGAAACAAAAATGCAAAATCACTTCGAATCGCCACAGAAATAGATCTGCTTACACATACCCACATCCACACATGATTTCTTTTATTGAAATCGCACTTCAGACTTCACACCAAACCGGTTTCATTTAGAACACACCTCTGAGAGCAGTAAAACACAAGATAATAACTTTATGGTTGTTGCGTGCTGTTCTGATTGGCTGTTCAGATCAGGCCACACAACTACCGCCACCTTCACGGGAAATCCGAAATTATTTCTTGCTAAAGTTGATAAACTAAGCAACGTACAAAATATTTTTTTGAAAAAATATGTAATTTAAACTCGGTATTTTGTGACAAAATATACGTAAATAAATGTATATTTTTATTGGATCTGTTAGCTGATATGATACTTTGTTGTTCTGAGTAAAAATTTAAACATACGTGCATCAATATTCACATGAAAAACGTAGTTCTATATTTAAAAATATTGTTTGTTTTTAAACATCTGTATCTAACCAACGACCATACCACTTCGAGTTAATCAGTTCTCGTCAGATCACCGTAATTAAACGACGTTGGGCGCGGTTAGTACGTAGATGGGGACCGTTTGAGAACAACCGCGTGTCGTTGGCCAGTCCCATCTACAGAGTTGAGGTAGGTAATATACGTGGTATCACAATGGACCTAAATTGGTCTAAGTGTGTCGGCTTCTGCCGACAGCCACATAAACCTAACCTAAACACCTGTATTTTCCAAACCAGTGTAAAATTTCAAGATCTGTCTCGACGATATTGCTGTTTTGGATATTACCTTTTAGCTGAGCTAGTGATCTCAGATGTATAGTACTCTGTCTTATCATGGTTTGGAAAATAGTAAATCGATTTTATGCAAATTTTCCCAAACATCTTTGGGAATTCTTTAAATAAAATATAACTGAGATGTTTTTTTAAAAAAACTATTCCGATCATTTTCAAGAGGAAATTATGTTCTTTCAATTGCATTAAGTTTCAATTCAGTAGCTCCAGTAATAATTTATCAGTTTGAGAAACAGAATGCCATTTTTTCCACTTTTGCTCGACTTCTGGGTAGAGGCCTCTTAAGTGTTTGCTCCAGAATTTCTGATAAGGTACGTATTGTGTTGTGTCTGAAGTGTTTTGTGACTACAGTTATTTGTATATTTAGTGATTTCTGTATGATATTTTTGTCTGATCAGGAAATGTTGGTGCCAACAATCTGCTAAACATTTTCGATCCTATCGGGTAAGATGGCATGGTACCCGACCGTCCAAGATGACACGGTATGTCATCTTACCAAAGAGGTTGTAATTTATATATCTTTACATTTCAGTATGCCAAATTATTACAAGAGAACGTCAAACAGGCATTCTTGGTCAAAAGAGGATATTGCTAAGGCTATTCAAGACGTGAGAAAAAAAAAATGTAGTTGCCTACTGTCATCTAAGAAGTATGGACGATGATGATGATGTCGGGTGCATCTACTGCAATGAGCTTTCCAGTAGATCACTTCCTGGGGAGCACTGGATCGCCTGCCAGGCGTGCGCAAAATGGTGCCACGCATTATGTGCTGGTGTTGAGCATAAAACTAAGCAGTTCATATGTGAACTCTGCAAGGACACTTTTTAAGAGGTATGTCATCTTACACTAATGGCATATGCCATCTTATACCTAACTATGTCATCTTGAACTCTCTTTTCAGCTTAATTAAACATTATTTTAAAAATCTTATTTGTTGCTTTACTAAATTCTTTTAAATTATATTTTGTTTACCAATAAATGAATTAACTGAATTCACTTTGTTTTCATCCCTATGTTTTCTAGATATTTTTATTTTTCACTTTCAAGAAAAAGTATGTCATCTTGAGCACAATTCCCCTATATACCTACATATTTGTTTCCGACATTCATCTTTTACTGCAAAATGAGATGTGAATTGTGAATGTGTATTTGTTATTGTATCATTCGTGGGGCAGTTTTTCAGTAGTAGGTCCATTAATTAAAGGCAAATATTTTTGTATTTTTATTTTTATTATTCGTTGTGGGAAATATTACAGTTTATTTTTCAATTGAACGTTGTTAATTCACAGTTTAGCAGAAGTACGTACAAAAATAAACATGAAAAATAAAATGAAATAGGTGATCAAATGAGCAAGGCAGTTTTTGTTCGAGCGAATTTGGGCGGGGCTTCTAGTGTTTAATAGAAAACAAAAAAAAATGGTGCCGTTAGTAGCGATAGAAAATTGACTTTTTGAGCGGTTTAATATTAATTAGACAATAGTTACAATCAAAATAAAGTCCCAAAAAAAAAACGATGAAATAAAAGGCTATCCATGAAAATCTACGGCCGGCGGTTAAATTGTGTGAACAACAATCGGCATCTGGCTTAAGCGTAACTCATTTTTACTCACTGAACATGTGCCAACAATTGCACTTTCTTTCACTCGATGCATATTAAATGTCCTGCAAATCCACACCACAAAAAATACAATTTCAAAGCAATGCCCTAGAGAAATACCGAGCATAAACGTCCTATATTGCGTTCGAACTATGCATTATGTATAAACATACTCTACTGCTCACAATCACAATTCCTTGAAGTTTCTTTTTGTTTTTGTTCCTTAAGAATGTCCGATTCACATCTTGTTCGATTGTGTAAAAGGCAGAAAGCGGATTTAAGTGAACGAAATTGAAAAACTTCACCACTTCAACACAAAGAAGTCCTACTATGAACCTTGCAGGGGAGTAAATTGATTGCCATAGGAAAAGAAATTATCCACAAACTTTTAAAGCGAACTTCTCGTTGGTGAGAGAACTCGTAAGTCTAAGAACCTACGTCCTGCTTTAAAAAATAAGTGCCCAGAATTTTCTTGCTTCAGACTTTATAGACTACATTTAGTGTGTCGTCAGACCAAGATATGATAAATTGACAAGAGAACAACGACTTTTTCAATTGGCGATTATTTAATTTACAGCGCTTGTGCTGTAGATGATTTTCAGGTAATACGCAAGGATTCAGGAATACCTTTGCACATTATGTATATCAATTCGTCAATTCTGGCAGTAAAGCTGCATCGAATTCATATGCCAATTATAGCAAATTCCGGAGAAATCAAAATGATATTATTTGAACTTTACCTATGACATAAAGTTACTGTGGAACTATGGAAAGTAGTATCTACATATTATGTGTACATATGTTGCTTCAGGCAACGCGCTTAATTTGATGCAGAAATTCTTAAAATATTTATAGAGTGACGGCACTCGTGGTTGGCCTCTTTCTTCATGTAATAAGAACAACCATCAGGAGTGTTTCTAATGAGAAGGTTTAAAGACTAGCAGTAAAATGTCACTCATATCTACCCACAAGCTTGATATTATTACGCAAATACTTAACCTGGTAGATACACCTACTTCAGTATGCATAGGCTGGGTTAGGTCTGGTTAAAATTCCAAGCAACTTCAATAAAATCCCTGGACAATAGTATTTCAATGGTTAGTTTCTTGACTTAACTAATAATAAGAAATTCAAATAACTTTTGTTTAATCAATGTATTTATTTTTTTTTATTATATAGAATATTCAATTTTATTTTATATAAATAATGGTTTTTAAAGATGATATGATGAATTAATTGATTTGCCTAGAAATCAAAAAGTACCATTATTACATTAGACCATGTTCAGCGGTGACAGTGGGTACCACGAGATGTCCGACAGGATAAAACATGTCGGCCTATAGAGGTACACAGATCCAAGAGGATATGTATAGTTTATGTATCCGGCTTTCTATGTATGTAATGAGATGTATGATATTCATATCGGCTGGTTGGGGCGCAAATCGGAATTCAGTAATGTCAAATGGGGTCCAGTAAAGAACAATGTTTGAAAATATATCCTGTGCCTGCATGGAAGATTTTTGGCTCAGCTTCCAATCGTCCAAAACCAAATCTCTTTAACTGGAAAAATGTGACACATTCAACGATAATAAATAGCTCAAATATGCTCTGGGTGAGGAAAGCTTACAGATCATTGTCGTGAATGTTAAATCACTGATCAGGATCGAGAAAAGAACGTCACTTACCAACTTGTTGAAAACCGAAATCCCGTATGTGCTTTTGATTAGCGAAACTAATCAGAAGCACAAATTGGATATAAAAACAATCACGTAGTAACAAGCATGCAGTGTCGCTTTATGCACCTGAAGCACTTTAACCCAATCAATTTATAATAGAGCTCGAAACACTTTTTCGTAACCTTCAGTCTAATTCGGAGGACAATTATTTCTTCGTGGCCGGAGATATTAATGCCTCATGGGGAAATGTTACTGCAAATCCTAGGGGCAACCAGTTTCACGATTGGTTGCGCCTCAACGTGGTGGAATATAAACTCGAGTTGTATGCGACGGATATCCCTTATTTCACAAGAAGCGGTGCTTCCTGGACTTGGTATAAATGGTCGCAAGACTTTAACTGACGAACATAGATAAAAATACACGGAACTGTTTGATCATGGTGTAAATCGTCGTATTAAGACACCTGCCCCTGATGTCTGTATATATTGTTACCAAGCTGTTTAACAATTCGCTGAATAATGCACATTATTTGGCGCATTGAAAGGTATCTGAGGTATCTATCCCGAAAAAGGGTAATGACAGGACGAAACTTGCCAATATCTGGTCGATTAGTTTGCTGCCGAATATTAGCAAGATCTGTGAAAAGGTTGTCTATAGAGCCCTGTTGAAGTGGGTCGATGACGATAACATCATCTAGGATTTTGGTTTCAGGGCGGGGCATGCCACTATTCATGCCAAATTGGTTTCCGACATTCAGTGGAATAAGACCCCCCCCCCCCCCCCCCCCAACCATTTAAAACAAAACTTATTTGCTCTCTTTTCTTTTATCTCAAATTTTACTTAATGTTTCTTTTCAAATCAGAGCTAAAGCTTTACATAAAACTATTCATTGAAATTGATGATTGAATCGGAACTAAAAGTTTACAAAAATCTACTGATTAAAATTTTAATAGAAATTTCGCGAATTTTCAGTTTTATTTTCTAAATTAATTTTTTGCACAAGAATACAGCGCAGTTGCTTATAATTTTTCGGGATTCAAGGACTTTTTTTGGTGTTGGAGAAATGATATTTATCGTAAATATTCTTGTGTTAAAAATTATTTAACGAGCTCCTTGGAAGACCAAAAAACTCATTGTTTTCCAAAATATCTTTATTCTTCCGTTGAAATTTGTTTTGTTAATTATTTGCTTTGGTTTTTTTCCAATATATAAAAATCTATCGTCTTTACATTTATTATCTATTGTCAACTAAAACTTTCATTAGAAATTACCTTAGGTTAGGTTAGGTTTATGTGGCTGTCGGCAGAAGCCGATACACTTAGACCAATTTAGGTCCATTGTGATACCACGTATAATTATCTACCTCAACTCTGTAGATACTCGACGTGGTATGGTAGTTTTTTTAGAAATTACCTTACGCAATAAGGCCATATTTGAAAACATGTCCGTATTTCACTTATTGGAATTGAAATAAGACCATATTTCAACATATGCCCTATTTCGCTTTACACTGTTTATTGGATCTACTTGCGATTTCGCAACTCATCCCATAAACAGTGCAATGCGTATGGGGGGCCATGCTGCCCACCTGCAACACCCCGGTTTGGGGTCAGTATTTGATTTGAAGTATGTGCCAGGTTTTATTTTAGCATTTGGCTTTATTGCACTTTGGGTAAGGAATTCGTATGGCCTTATTTCACTTCCAAAAAGCGAAATAAGGTCATAATATTTAAATATGGCTTTATTCACTACAATACTAATTTCAAGACTCTCACGTTTTCCAATAACTTTCTAGAGCAGTTTGTAATTTCAAACTTTTTGTAAAAGCTTTAAACTGAAAAATGTTGAAAATGGATTTTAGCGGATTTTCCTTGACGCCACAGATATTTATTGTTATTCAAAACTTCACACATGCCAAACCACTTTGCACTTTTATATACCCTATTCTATGGGTATATTAATTTTACCTCATAGTTTGTAACATACTTAATATTGCCGAAGACCCCTAAAAGGTCCTATATTCGTGAAATAAGGTCGCGACGTAAGGTCCCAAAAAGCTTGGGAGTTACAATTTTTAAAATCCGCACACTGATACGCCTACTTTGTTTAAAAAAAAAAAACAGTTTTATCGAAAATATAGCTAGAAAGCTGAAATTTATCATAATATACTCTCTAGAGGCCTTTAATGCTCATGTTTAAAAATGTTCTTAATCCGCCTACTGACGCCAACAATTAAAAAGAAAAACTGTTTTTTTTTTTGATAAATCAAAGTTGAGTAAATATTTTCGAAATCCGCCTAATAAAATTCTATGTTGTACATATAACCAAATATGAAGCTCCTTCTTAAGTATTCTGTCATTTTTAGATAGATAGATCATTTATTCGTTGTAAAATTTACATTGGCTATCGCATAATTTACAATAAAACCACAGAAATTTGATATAGTATCTACTTATTCTATCTTTCTTATATAAATTTTACGTTTCTACAATTCTTTAAATTTAATTTTAAATGAACCCAACGAGAAAAACCTTTATACAAAGAAGAAAAAAAAGATAATAAATAATTATAAATTAAATAAATAACAGTAAGTAAAAATATAATAATTTTAAGAAAAAATAAGCAATGACAATACTAATAATAATAAATAACAATAATTAATGACAAATAATACTAAACAATAATAAATGACACGTAAAATATAATATATAGCAAAAAATAAATAACATATCCAGATAGATACGTATGTTGATTATAGTTATACATTTAGTTGGTTAATAAGCGGATTTTCTGGTATATTACAGTTATTTAAAAAACGTTCTTTTAGCTTGAACAACCTATTAGAAATCAATTCAACATCCGCCTGAAGGTGCAAATTTATTGTTGAGTGATATCGAAGAAGATTAAGCATCAATTTGTTTTGCGTTACTTGCAGCTTTTACTTGTGACACATGGCAAAATCCTCCCATTCTTGGCAACCATAGAATAGTTTTGCTTGAAATATCACTTTGTATGATATTAATTTGTTTCCAAGGCTCAGGTCGGACCTTTTATTGATAAACGGATATCCAATTTGAATTTTTTGATTTGTTTTCGCAAAGTGCTCTCTGTAAGTAAGCCGTTGGTCTAGATAAATTGCCAGATATTTAACACTCATGACTGCCATATTATGAAATCTTCCCGGACGATGAGTGGATTACTAGATAATTAGCAAGCTTTTCCTTTACTGGTGAAAAAAAAATGTTTTTATTTTACTAGTACCTATTAACTTTAATTTTCCACTTGTTGTAGTAATTTTGTTATATCTCGATTGCATTTTGCAGATTTGTCTCAATTGTTAGACCAAATTCATGCGACGAGAATAAACCTGTATCACCAACAAAAATCGCTGACTCGTAGGAGGGTAGCTTTGGAAAAACAGACGCCAATATGTTGTATAAAATCGGACCCAAAACGGAGTCTTGGGGAACACCAGCTGTAACGTATTTTAATTCAGAGCAACACTTGTTAATCCACACGAAAAAGCGTCTATTTGTTGAAAAACTTCGAGCGATTTTCTCTATGTACAACAGGAAGCCAAACATATAACAATAGCATTTAATAGACAAGGCAGGTCTAGAAGCACCAAATTAGTTGGTTTATGTTCTGACCTTTTACTTTTTACATATTTGTTGATTCTATAGCACTATGATGGCTTTTAAATACAAATTGTTCATTGGGAAACAGTGTCTTAGCCGGCTTGGGAATCGGTATCACTTTGGCAATCTCCCAGCAACAGGAATTAAATATAAATGTTAAAATGTTCTTTCACGTTCTCGGCAAATTTTCAAGTAGAGATATTTTATACCATATATCCCTTCCGCTTTCTTCACTTGTAGACTTTTATTTATATCATCTACATGTACTTCTTGTTGCGATATATATTCTATGCTGGACGTCATAGGTTCTTCATGCATAACTCTTGAAGTCGATTCGCTCACTAAGCTATTAGTAGCCGCATCGCCTAGGTTTATAGAAACTTCGTGGTTTAACAAAAATGAAGAGGCAAGTGCATCTGCTTTTTCATTGGCTGTGTGAAACCCTTGTCTGGGAATTCGTCTGTTTCTATTTTTTACGATTCTGACAATATTCCAAAAAGGTTCAAAATTTTTATCTAATTTGCTTAGTGTTTTAATCCACTTATTGTTTCGGTGATATAAAATTTCAGGGTTTATGATTTTATTGAAGTATTTCATAAGAGCGTAGTGCATAGGTTGGCTATATCTCTGCCACTGCCGCCTAAGGGAATTCCTAATGCAGATATAATTAAGGATATAATCCGGAATTTTCATGAATGCATTATTATTTTACTTTATTTGTTTAGGTATGTTAGATTCGGCCGAACTTAAAACATCCTCAGTAAATTTGTCTAGGTTGTCATTAACATTTTCAACAGATGTTGTATTTTCCAAGTTACTGGAAAACAAACGATTCCCTTCTTTCACAAGAGCGCAATATTTTACAGCAGACAGGACTGTGATCTGAACCATGATGTGCTAACGCAACAGGATGCGAAAGCAAATTGGCTTTGTTTGTTAAGGAGAAATCTAAAACAGACGGAATACTATGGGACCCACAGTGAAAATAGGTAGGACTTGACGGAAATACGACGAGAAAGGGAAAAAAGTCTGACAAGTTTGAAAGGATGTTTCCCCAAATATTCGCTCTAATGCACTCCCAGTTCCTTTGTCTACAGTTAAGATCAACAGCCAAGATATAGTCTTTGTTTCTCAAAAAAAGCTTTCTTAGATCATTTTGAAAAACATTTCTTCTTAATAACCGGCAACAGACTATGCTGAATCATAATTTTAGCCAAGTTTCGGTGATCAATCCAATATAGTTTTTTTTGCTATTTAAAACATTTAAGAATTCTATATATGTAGATATATATTTCTTTTGAATACTTTTAGCATTTGAAGTTAAAATATATATTGGACTACTACTGTACTACTTATATTTTTGTCACGCCCACTTAATGAAGGATAAGAATAGGAATAGCGTATCCAACTACAACTACAACATAGCCTTTCCCTATCTTTTATGTTTCTATAAATTAAACCAGAACTCAAATAAGTACATTTGCCAATGTATGTATAGGAAGATATATTCATAGATGGAATGCTACCAAACAGCTTCTGAATTTTGGATGTTGCCTTTTTATGATACTAAATCCACCCTAACCGAAATGTATTTTATCGCTTTTCAAATGACCTCTACCCCGATTATCGTCACCAAAACGTATCACAGCTTCAACAAACAGCAACTGACGCAGAGCCTCAAACATTAAATCCATAAAGAAAATGTGTTCTGGCAAATACATAAAATACCTATAAAAAAACCATAAATCAATCCCTCAAAAACACAAGTCGTTGCGGAAAGTTAAATCAACATACATACAAATAAATAACGTATGGAAATGTAAAATTTTAACTACATAGAAACATATAGTATGCTAACAAATACTTACTTGCATGTTCCACCATTTTGACAGAAATTCGTTTGCGGATCCTCACACAATGGCCCATGACCACAATCCAATCCACTAAAACCCGGAAAGCAAAAGCAGTGGTATGCCCTGTAAAAAGAAAATACAGTTATATGCAGAAATTAAAAAAGTTTTTTTAAAGAATTGGCAAAGAGCGCCATGTACCTAAACTATTTTATATCCCATCATCAAACTTAATCACAATCTCCACTCCATACGGAGCAGAACGCATTTTTAAATCCTCCTTTGAATGCTGGAGTTTTTGATTCTATCTCTTGACGTTACTAAATGTGGGCACATGATGAGTCAGTAAGTTTCACCCATTAAATAAACTTGCATTTTAAAAGTATGTCCAGCAAGGAAAAGCTATTTTCATAAAATATAAAAGTGGTGTTCATAGGCATTCTCGACAAGTAGATGAGGCAATGTCCATCGTATTGGGAAATAAAATAGGAATAAAATGTAAAATGGAGGTCCAAAAAAAATGAAAAGGGGTTAATTATGGGTCGATTAGGGTGTCGAAGGACCAAAACAAGTATTAGTTACGGCAGTCATGGCTCGTGAGATATGCAGGTATTATATCACTAGGATTCGGATACTAGATAAATAAATGGCAGATGCAAAGGTGGTAGAATGCTCAGTAGAGATAGTCTAAGAGTCGAAAGCCAATTTTGGGAAAGTATGTAAATATAACCAACATTCATTTATTCTGAAAGTATTAGCATCGTGATTTCGAATTCGGTCATCTGGCAGAGTTTCGCCGGTGGTGGTTTTGAAAACATTGATTTGTTGAGTTTTTGCTTCCAGGGTAGTGGTACACTTTTATATGCAAATTAATAGAGACTTCTGCATTGATTAAGAATTATTGTTTCCAGAGTGTTGCTAAAAAAGGCGGCGAAGAATCGAGTTTTCGAGGGATCCACTATTTACAAATATGTTAGTCCCAGACGTTTAAAATGTTTCCTTCACCCCGCAAGACGCCTTGAAAGTAGGTCAAAAATATCTGTCGTGTATGGAAGAGTGCTTAAACAAATACAACATATGAGGTTTCCCAATGGACTGTGGTTGAACAATGGAAGATAACAAGCTGAAACTAAAATGGTTCTAGGAAACTGCTGCGCCAGACACAATTAAAGAAATTTTTAACAACCAAAAAGATTCATCCGATAATGAGGCCGACATTCTCAATGATTCATCTCACGAATCCGATGAGGAATAATTCTATTTTTAAATTAAAAGAAAACATATTGTAATGTAATTCGTTTATGGTACACACATTTTTAATTAAATTTTTCTAAAATGAATGTTTATTGATTGAATGTAAATTTAGCAGACTAACTGCAGTTATTTTAGTAAGAAAAGTCTTTGAATAGGATTTTACGCAATCCTAGTCAAAAATAAATAGAGTTTTGTACATCAACACATTTAATTAAAAATTAACCATTCATTTCAATTGGTTATATTTTGGTACCTATGAACAGTATGCGGTTTTGCTAAAGAGTTTATATAAGCTTTCTTTAAAAACCACTTACCAGTATACCTTAAGGACGAGAGTCGGGTAGAATCCCAAAAAAACGTAATCCCGAAAGAACAAATTGTGTGTGTATCCGGTTTTTCCCTTAGCCCTGTGTTTGACACTTCTCTGTTCAACACAACATTTCTTATCAAACTGTAGTGTGCCAACAATGATATGTCATAATTCATAACATTCATAACTAGCGCATACACAAAAATAAACAATACTTTTCATTAGTATTTAGTATTTAGTATTTATTTATTTAGATCTACGATACATAACATCAACAGATCAAGAAAAAAAATAAAAAATAAAAGAGAAAATTACTTTAAATTACAAAATATAATTATCTTAATGCTAACAATGCAAGTTCCTTAAATCTAGTTCTGGGTAAAGCAAAATCGAGTTGATCATAAACAAAATTAAATAACCTACAACAGAAAGTAACCGGCTCATTGGCCCCGTATAAAGAGGAGTGATGAAATTCAAATAACAGAGGTCTGGCCCTAAGAACCCTGTGAGGGGCATAAATAGGAGTTAAGGAAAGTTATCATAATCAATAGAAGAACAGAGTCAATCTCTAACGAACATAACGCAGTGAAATTTACGGCGAACTTCGAGGGAAACGAAACCCAACAGCAAACATTTAGAACGGCAAGAATAGTGGACATTATCATTTAAAAAGAAACGGCGTAAAGCAAAACGCAAAAAGTTTTTTTTGGACTTTTTCAATTCTGTTAATGTTTTTCAACGAAAACGGATTCCAAACAACACTACAATATTCCAGACAAGGACGAACCACGCTTGTATAAATGGGCTTAAGAGTAAAGGGATCCCTAAAGTCCAATGAATTTCTTTTTAGAAATCCTAGAGCGGAATTAGCTTTTGACATTAATTTGTTGATATGGGGATCAAAACTGAGTTTACTATCGAAAACAACACCCAGATCTTTAAATTCAAATACAACATTAATTGTTTGGTCTCCTAGACGATAAGCTGGCAATATAGAATTTTGAGTTCTATTATACAACATGGTGGAACATTTGTCAATATTAAGATGCAGATCATTCAATTTACACCATTCCAAAAAATAATCAAAATCTCTCTGGAATAGCTGACAGTCACTAAAATCAGAAATTGTCGCATAAAATTTTATATCATCCGCATACGGCAATTACAATAATTAAGAATTCTCGGCAAATCATTGATAAAAATGAGGAACAAGATTGGGCCAAGATGGCTTCCTTCCGGACACCGGACACAAGTTTAATTTCAACAGAAACTAAATGTCCGATAGAAACGAATTGTTTCCTACCAAAAAGATAGGATTTAAACCATGAAAGTAATGGGCCAAAAAATCCGTAACATTCAAGCTTTTTTAGAAGGATATGCAAGTTAATTCTACTAACAGCTTTCACGAAATCAGTATAAACTACATGCACTTGCTTGTGATTCTCAATTGAACATAAGCAATAATTGGTAAACTGGACAAGGTTAGAGCAAGTCGAACGCCCCTTCCAAAACCCATGCTGAGAATCACTTATATGGCTACTTAATGTGAATACCATCCTTTCCTTTACAAGGCGGTCTAAAAGTTTTGGTATAATCGACCGCTCTTATAAATTGGAGTTATAAGTGAAAATGTAGCCCCAATAATAGAACGAATTGTGGGAGGCATTTTTATATCATATTTTGCGTAATAATGCCTTAATGTTTTAAATTATTTGCATGATTTGTGTCTGTGTTAGTATTTTATAGGTACATAATTATTGTGTTTTTAATTGCTATGTCCTTACTAACACCCTGCACTAAATGATGAACCTGTGGAAGCACTTTTAGTGCCGGCTAGTTTCTGCTCGTGATAGTTGCTTGCTTTAAGCACTCCACGACACAGAGCTGATAGTGTATTAAAAAAAAATATTCAATCATCAATAAATGTCCCACTAGCCAATGACTGATTGAAAATAGAGAGCATAGGGTAGCTGAGAGAATCTGCACAAGATTTTAAAACAACCGGGTAAAAACCAAAGAAATCAGGATTTTTACTTTCCTTCAAATCCTGTAATGCCAGCAATAATTCCGATCTAATAAGTATCAAAGAACTTGAAGCAGTAAAAGTTTGCAAGGAATGGAAATAATCCTCATTAAAATAAGTAAGGCTGGAAGAATCGTAAATACTTTGAAAATATCTTTTGGATTACTGAATGATTTTCCTTGAAAGTTCATAGTTGACGGAAAACCGATACTAGCCCGTTTAGAATTTATGTACGCCCAAAAACACCTTGGGTTAGATTTCAGATTCATTTTCAAGCACTGAATGTATTTGTTCGAGAGGAACCTAGAAAGAAATATAAATGCTTTTCTCAACCGAGCAAATAATT
Source organism: Portevinia maculata (assembly GCA_949715645.1). NCBI lineage: Eukaryota > Metazoa > Arthropoda > Insecta > Diptera > Syrphidae > Portevinia > Portevinia maculata. The sequence continues at coordinate 45,783,557 of OX454528.1, read as the reverse complement.
CGTAATCCGATAGAGATTTACTCCTCTTAAAGTTTTTATGAGCTCTGTTTTTGGCATTATTAAGTAGGCGTTGGTTATACCATGGTGGATGAGAGTTTACTCGGCACCGACTTGATTAAAAAAGTGAAGAAAATCTTAGAGAAAGCGTTAAAGTTTTCAGCCACTGAGTTGTACCGAAGTTCATCACCCCAGTTCACTGACGCAAACTGGTCACTCATTAATTTCAAGTTGGAACTATTAAATATAAAAATGAATTTAGTCGAATCACTAAACGACATTTGATTATTATATACATAAGTTTTGATTAAAATAATAATAGCGTTATGAGACACAGAATTTCTTAACAATGGTAAGCAAGAATCAACAGAAACATTCATATCATCTGATGCAAAAACAAGATCTAATAAATTATCAAAAGAATTACGAACATTGCTAAATTGACAGAGATCTAATGACTGGAGAAAATCCAAAGTAGTCTTTTTAACTTCCGAAGAAAAACGATATGGTAGCACTTTATTGCCATCAGATATCCAATCGAGTTCTCTAAAATTAAAATCCCCAAGAACTAATGTTAATGGAACGTTGGTCTTCAAATGTTGAAATGACTAATTCAATATTATGTAAGTGCTTATCATAAACAGATGCGGTTCTATTTGTAGAAAAATAACTAAGAAATACTAGCAAATCAGGATTACTTTGCATGCACCGACAATCGATGAATGGATGTATCATCGCGTCATCCATACTACACTGCTTTGCTGGTGTCAAATAGCGCTACAATGAGTAGCAAATTAAAGCATAAAGTATGGCTACATATATTAGCCCAATTCCGTGCTGGCACACATTAAGTGCTGGCACCCCTCTTGGAATTCGAGTAAGAACAAACAATCTATTAGTAAACTATTAAAGTGTATTGAGTATCAATACATTGTGATATTATGAGGAATGGCTATAGGGACTAAGTATGAAAAGAAAAGATTTTTAATTATTTAATTAGATTCACTTTGACAATCGGAGCGTTTCTCAATTTTGGCTGTTCAGCCCTTCCATTTACTTGGAAGACTTTGGCAAAATACCAATACCTTGTTACATTCCAGAATACAATTTTTACCTTCAGCACTGTACACAAACATTACATAGCGATCCTGCCAAGAGTTGATGAAATTCTAATAGATCCAACAGGAAGAGGACCAAAACAAAACATAGGGACGGGCGACAGTCCGCTTGGGCGAACTGTTGGATACCCTATTCTTATTTCTATCCCTCATAAGTGGCCTGACAAAAGTCTAAGTATGGTTGAATTGTTAAGAACGCTCTACATATTTTGTTATATAATATTTAAAGGATTTTATCGAAAAAAACGCAGCTTTTGTAAAAAAAACGCTAGCTAGCTCAAACTTTGGATTTTCAAAAAAAAAAAAAAAAAATTGTGGGCGTGTCAGTACGCGGATTTTGAAAATATTTACACATGAGCATAAAGGGCCCCTAGAGAGTATATATTATAAATTTCAGCTCCCTAGCTCAAACTTTGGTTTATCAATAAAATTGTTTTATTTAATTGTGGGCGTGTCAGTGGGCGGATTTTGAAAATATTATCTCCCGAGCAGTTTTAGGAGTCATAGATCATATATAAAAAATGTCAGCTTTCTAACTCAAAATTCGATTTTTTCCAAAATTTTGTTTTTTTGATTTTGTGGGCCGTGGGCGGATTTCAAAAATTCGTAAACTTGAATACTTCGGGACCCTAGAGAGTATATGGTTAAAATTTCACCTCTCTAGGCCCAGTTTAACCCTTTCGATCCGGATGGGACATCCAAGGTATAAAAACACCTTTGTTCTATGTCCCATCCGGATCGAAAGGGTTAAAGGCCTAATTTTTGCCGACGGACGGACGGACGGACGGACATGGCTAGATTAACATTACTATCGATGCTAATCATAAATATAGTAACTTTTAGGGGTCTACGGGCAATATTAAGGTATGTTACAAACTATCTATGGGTCAAAATTAATATACCCTTAGAATAGGGTATAAAAAGTAAATATGTGTATTCACAATAGCGAACAGAAATCGAAACTCTGTCAATTCAAATAATTAGGTGCTACATGGATTTTTGTAAGCAGCGTATCATAGCTAATCCGCAAATCTGTTAAATACTGCCGACAAACTAGAAGAATCTACACACTGATGAAAACTAATAACATGACATCATCCGAGAACATATGTATAATTTTTACCAAACCGAGTAGAGCACGACTACCTAAGGAAACAACTGCCTTCCAAAACAAACACGAACAAAGATGAAGGAATCAGAAGGCGTGGAGAAAGACGATGAAGACGACGAAAACGAAAATAGAGAATTTTCTGATTATTAGCTATATGCCAATGAATTCATCTTCAACTCCACATGAATATTTAGAATTTTATTTCTATTTCTCTAGTTAAATCAATAATTAAAGAAAAGGTTAACAAAATGCGTGGCAAAATACAATTACAGTAGTACAATTATTTCCCTATAATAAGGTTAGGTTAGGTTAGGAGGGTTCTATGCACAGTTCTGTAAGTAACACCCAAAGGCCAAACAAAAAGGCCCATTGTGAGTATCCTTTTTTAGTACATGGTAATAATAATTGTCTATTGTGTCTCCTATTGTGTCCCCTGCTTGTGCCTCGGAGAGGTTCATGCCCTCTTTCAGAGCCCTCTCTAGATACTTCTTTTGTGAAGCGTGTCGAGGTATTGCTCTGATTTATCCTTGGCAGGTCACACTCCTTAGAGCACAGCGTCCAGTCCAGTTTCTTTTATGAATCTAAGACTGAGCTGTGGGTCCATGGTTTGTATGTCCTTGTCTGTTATTTGGTGCTTGCCCAAATATCTCATCCTTTTGTGGGACTAGTAACAGTCTCATCTCATCAGTTTTTGCAGAAGTCATTAGTAGGGATCTCTAGCCTTCTGTCAATGATCCCGATTATACAGTGGGCGGTTAGTACCCCGACGAGCATACGGGTTCGGTTTTTGTCAAAGGACAATAGGGATTTGGTTTTCTTTTTGTCAATGACGAGCCACAGACTACATTATGCCACAACTTGTAGTATTGTCACATGCTTCCGTAGCTAGAAGCGGAAAAATGGGTTTGATCCTAGACTTTGGTCTCGTCTGGTAAGGACTTCGCTGCGTGCAAAACGTTTTGGACCGATATTTTCATGCTCAAGAGGGCATGTGCTATGTACGAGTATGTTGAAAATTGCATTCGGTTACATCGAATATTAAAAAATGGGTTTGATCCTGAACTTTGGTCACGTCTGGCACGGACTTCGCTGCGTGTAAAACGTCTTGGACTGATATTTTCATGCTCAAGAGGGCATGTGCTATGTATATTGAAAATTGAATTCGGTTAAGTCAAATATTAAAAAATGGGTTTGATCCTACACTTTGGTCTCGTCTGGTAAGGACTTCGCTGCGTGCAAAACGTCTTGGACCAATATTTTCATGTTTAACCTGATCTATTCTGTTGCTTAGGGCTATAACCAAGTGGTTACACTCAATATTACTATTGTGGCTACACAGTATGCAATTATCTTTCTCAGCCTTTGAATATTGCTTGTAGCTATGGAATGGTCATACCGCTTGTCTTTTGTAGCCCTTACTTCTACGGTGGAAGGATTTCGGTGCCAATTACTTTTAATTTAAGGATGAGAACGAGAAGTTACTTCACTCACTCTGGTCACGTAAACAACGATTCTAAGTTTAGAATTTTTTTTCCACAAACAATTCGAATTCGCTGTTTACTATTTCTCAACCAGGTGCTCTTGATTCTGATATACTTTCAATTTGTCTATGTATATCCTCTATGAGTAATTAATATTGGGCGTCAGGTTTTATTCTCCAATCGTCAATAAAGTAACAAAGGTAGAAGTGCAGCCCGACTCTCTTTGGAAGAGAATGATGTCGAGGATTCCAATGCGGATTGAGGAATCTACAAGTTTAATATCTGGTAGAGAGCAAAAATACTCTTGTTGATAAACAACAGTTATTAATATCTGTTAGGTTAGGTTAGGCGGAGAAAACTGTATACTCGTCAAAGGTAGATCAATGTAGATTGTAGATCCATTGTGTTGCCCGTGGATGTACAACGTACATTGCAAAATTAAAGTTAACCCTACTAAAATACAAGCTATTTGGTTTACAAGTCGACCTAAAGATTGTTTCTCGCCAAATAATGTTCAACTACAAATGCAGATATCTTGGCATTATGATAGATAAAAAATTTAATTTTCAAAAACACATATCTACAACTGTCGATAATATTATCAAATACATTAAAAGAATCTTATACCCTCTTATAAGTAACAATTCTGAGCTGTCCATAGCTAACAAGTTAATATTTTACAAATCTATCTTTCAAGATATTCTGCTCTGCGGTGCTCCTGTTTGGTATATATATGTATTCGGATAACTGCAATATTAGACAAAAGTGTTAGATAAGGGTTTTTGATTATAGCTTTCCCTTGAAAAACAAAATTAATTAAAAAAAATCATTATTTCATTCTATTATTAATATATTATAGTAGGGTGGCGACGGTGTGGAGGTTAGTGTGTTGGGTTGTGACCCGTGCGGTGCAGGTTCAATCCCCATAGGGAACAACAACATACGCCACCCAATCACATGCCTCTACACCAAAAGGAGGATTTCTGCCTGATAGTACAATGGAACGTTACCGAGTCTGAGTGCTTTGGGATTTGGATTTCCTTTTTAAAAAAAAAAAAATAAAAAAAAAAAAATAATAATATATATATTATAGTTGTAAGGAAAGCTTGAGTCCTATACCTATCTCTAGATAACTTTATATTCAGAAAATGTAATTAATTATTTTACGCTACTACAAAAAAAATTTATTAGGTAAATCTTTGTCAAGAAGTTCTAAAATCCATCTTTTTTCAATCTTTCTGTTTACAAAAACGGCTGGACCAAAGTCAGTGTAATGTTTTTTCAATTAATTTTTAGTTAAATACGCGTTGATTAGGACGATATTATTTGGTATACTCGTGATAGGTACCTACTATGAACGAAAAAAATTATTTACCCACGTACTTACGTATGAACATACATACATACACACACATACTTCTTTTAAAAAAAACATTTGCATAAAATATTGTGACCATCAAATTATAAAATAACTTGTAAATTACGATTTCTGCTTAAGAGCTACTCTCTCGAGGGGTGGCGACGGTGTAAAGGTTAGTGAGTTGCCTTGTGACCCGCGCGGTGCGGAGAAAAATGAATGACACCCTCTTTTCTCCAACTTCTACACCAAAAAGAGGATTTCTGCCCGGTAGTACAATGGATCGTTACCGAGTCTGAGTGCTCTGGGATTTAAATTTCCTTTTCTTTAACATATAACCAAAAAAAAATAGATACTTTGAGTTTTTTATTATTATGTAGATAAGCTGCTTTAGGGTATACACTGGATCGATGCTGCCTGATAAGAGAAAATGTCCAAGGTTGGCTTTGTAATTATGGATTTGCACATCTAAAACTGTTTGCTTCTGTGGTTCTATGGACACAGACATTGTGTATTTACTTATGATATAGAATCGATTTGGACAGTTTGCAGTAAGCTTAAGCAAACTTGTGTTTGAGATTAAAAACTCGCCCACATGTCCCATGTCCATTCGTTGTTTGGGTTTGTGAGCCCTGAACGCTACGACTGATAAAGCGTTAACTAAAATCAACTACAACTTATATGACTTATTAACGCTGCATACAAACAAAATATGTATTCCTTTTGCTACAATCCGAAGGCACATGCATAAAATTTGCAGCTGTCTAAATAAGTGCAGGAAAATAGGAAACGGCTAAACAGATTAAGTTGCTGTAAATTGTAAAACGTGAATTCGGGAGGAAACCTAACCATTTTCCAACCGACAACAGATTGTTTAATGTTTGCCACTTGCTACGCTGTGGTCATTATGATTCGTGAAACTGCGGTTTCTGCAGCATTCAGCCAGAATTTAAATGGAGGAGAAACTTAATGTACATATTTCGCCTTCAGAATGTCGGCGCACATATCCAAAGATCGTCTGCCTGCCTACGTTGTTGGAAAATCTCAACGATGCTCCCCATAAAGTTGAAGCATAGTATTCTATTTAACAAACCGTTGCTATGAATCCATTATCCGCTTAACACTTTTCGATTATTCGTTCATAGAACGACTTAGTGTGGTTCTTGCACTTTTTCTTGAAACCCTCAAAATTCGTAACATGCTAATGTGTAGTTTATATAAAGGGACAGCAACATTTGCATACTTACCCAAATTATGCGCGGATATTACAAGTAGCTGAACTGCGAATTTTCAATAACAGTAGGAATATATTTTTTGAAAAGGATGCAAAATAAATACAAGTGCATTAACATTAGAAGAATTTGCAAGTTTAGATCGAAAGGCAATAATTTTAACGCCATAGCTATGTAAGCTTAGCGTCTCAGCAGAAGAACCAGTAATTTAGAATAAGTATCACCTTAATTTTGAGTTAGATTTTATCATTTTTGTCTAGTTTGTAAGTTAAGCTCAAACAGCACTGGCATAAATGCAAAATGAAAATTAAAATTAATTTTCGAGGGCGACGCAACAATGCGAGTGACTCTCGCAATCCCATGTTAAATGCATTAAATTAGAAAACTCGGGAAATGCCCTACTCACAGCATAAAGTCATTCTGTCAGTTTATAAAAGGTCCGCATCCGGTTACAGCAGATATCCAATGGATTTTCTTTTTTTGTTATAATTTGCACACGCGAGAGGGAATTTATTGTACCCAAATAATGTAGGTATGCATTCCTAGCACGGCAGGTATTGCGTTTGAAAAGTTCTAGGGGAGGAACAACTGGCTATTTCGTTTGAGCGCTTATGGTGGAAATACCGATAGAACAACGAAAGGCAGGAAACATTGCAACGATGTCTTAGAGAGTCAATTGATTTCGCGATATCTCGATCACCAATGAGTTTTATTCCGCCTTTTTAAATTCTGTCGAGTAGCTCCAAATATGTAATCGGTGCAACGGACCATATATGAGCGTTGTACTCAAGCTTTGGTCGGATAAACGCACTATAAATTGTAGCCAGATTAGGAGAGGTGAAATATTTCTTGCATCACTTAAGGACGCCTAGACAGCGTTCTTGGCGAAATCTATGATCATTCTAACTAACGCACATACCGCGAATGGAAAGTTTTTCGGTTTCAGCAATGCAAGTATACCATGATGACATCCTTCGTTGAAACGACCACATATTCGATGTCGCTTTCTAAAGCGATGCAATAAATATGTCACCCCTTCTTAAATGGTAACAGTGTATAAGCGTTTAATAGTCCAAACTTGAGAACAACGCTCATATCTGATCTGGGGCTCTAATCACATGTTTACAGCTGCTCGACAGAATACAAGAACGTGTGATAAAACTCATTGGCCATCGAGATATCACGAAATCGCTTGGCTCTTTGAGCCAACGTTGTAATATATCCCGCCTATCATTGTTTTATCGATATATAGTCAGTTGTATTCCACCCCTAGAACATTTCATCCGCAATACCCGTTTTTCTAGGAATGCTTATCAGTTCACTCTTAAGCCTACTTTCTGACATAGAGTGAATTACAAAGAATCGTTCATTAGCTCTATCACGCTTTGGTTTTCCTACTCATTATGATTTACAAACATTCAAAACCAACGTGTATCGGTTTTTTGTCCTTCCTTTTTCCTCTTTTCCATAATGCCCTTGCTGTGTAATTATGTACATTATAAGGGTGCTTAAATTCCTTTTGGCAATCGCAAATTATAAAAAAAAATATCAGTAGCACCATCCGCATTGCTACCGAGGAAGCATAACGAACGGTTAGTACTCCTAAAGAAACCGTTTATTTCTTCTTATTTGGCTTCTTCGTATTGCCATACGGGTTTTTTAGGAGTTCGTGCTTTAACTTTGTGGTTGGAGTACGAGAAACTTGACGATATAACAAAATGGTCTGACGAACGTAGTGGCTATAATTCGTTTATAGTGTATTTGTCAGGGTGAGAGGTAAGAAACAATCACACATCATGTTCATCATCATCATCATCATCATCATCATCATCACAAGTTAACCTCCTTCGGATGTTGTCTGTGCAGAATGCCAAAGCCAACGCGAATAATGTAGATTGAAATCGCCCGCAATGACGATTTCAGCGCGAGGGTGGGGGGTTACAATTCGCGTAATGGAATCGGGCATTGCATCTAACTCATTAAAAGTAGAATTGCGATCCAGATTTGGGCTTTTGTGTATGAAACAGTAGTGGATAACATACGTCCGTAGGCAGTTACCTACGGACTTGGAATTTCAGCAAAATGAAATTAAATTCCGGATTGGAACTTGGCCGTATTTTGGTTGAAGTTGTTAGGCTATATTACTACGAATATAAATGACGAGACCGCGATAAGAAAAGAATAATTGCACAAAGTTTTAACCAGGAAGACCGAATTCGTTTGAATCAGAATCGATGCTTACCTGCGTTAAAGTTAGTGCCAAAACGGGAAATGAATTGATTCAAAAGAACATGATAAATTATTCAAAAAACCTCCACTCCTTGCATTCAAGCGATAACAGCATCAGAAAATTCAACTTCGACAAGAATTTCCAAACAATGCTCAGCAATAAGGAAGGTTGGAATCCACAGTTTATAGATGGATAAATTACACGACAAGGCCGTATACAGATGGTGCAAGAACCGAAAAAAACTGGTGCAGGAGTATTTGGGGTAGGAACTTAAGGCTACGAATCCATAGGCAAATGTACCAGCATCTATCTGGCCGATACATGCGCGATAGAAAAATTACGGAAATTGCAACATAACAATAATATCTGACAATCAAGCAGCCTTCAAGGCACTTCTTCATTCAGTCAAAACTAATGTGGGAATGCATACACTGACTGAACAAAGTAGGTAAGAAGAGTAGCTATCTGCTGCGTACCTGGCCACGTAGGCATTAAAGGTTACTAGGCAGCAGATCCTCTGGCAAGAAAAGGAGCTCGGAGAACACACTCTACGCCATGAGTTCAGGAAACTGGAGAAAGAAACAAGAACTAGAACGTTTCTAAACCTCCAAGGTCTGAAACAAGTACAGAAACTCTTGGGAACTACAACCTAACAAGATTCAAAGCTTGCATCACCCTAAACAAGAAAAACCTTCGAATCCTAACAGGTCTCCTTACGGGGCATTGCAGACTCAGGGAACATCTAAGGGAAAGTGTTTATCAATATTTGGGAAGACACTAAATAACGGACAAGGACATACAAACCATGGATGCATAGCTCATTCTCAGATTCGTCAAAGAAACTGGACTGGAGGCTGTGCTCTAAGCTGCTTGATATGCCAAGGCTACGTCAGAGTTAAACTCAAATACAGTTCATAAAAGAAGTATATTTCGAAGGAGCTCTGGAAAACCTCTCCATGGTAAAAGCAGGGGACACGACAGACCATAAGGTCGCAGTGTACTATACCCTCATTATAATTATTATTATTATGTACTTTAATCTCGTATACAAATACACCTACCAAATCTGCCACTGTTCAGATTGTTGAAATTTTCTCGAAACGTTAACATGATGTATGGTTAACGTCAAGTATGCTGATCGTTCTAGTTATAGACATGTACACAAATCGATTTAATAGGTCGACGAACAGAGTTTTGTTGGTGCATCATCATGTCCTAACATCGAGCTTTCTCAGCTCTAGTACTTTACAATTAAATTGAAGAGCGGAATCACAGCCTGAAACAAATTTACTTGGTTTGCTGAATCGCGAAAAGAAAATGTGGAGGCATGATTCTACTACAGAAGTTGTTGTCACTATGTGCTTTAGAATACTCATTAGTTGAAACACGTTAACTTGTTATACCCTATTCTAAGGGTATATTAATTTTGACGCATAGTTTGTAACATACCTTAATATTGCCCGTAGACCCCTAAAAGTTACTATATTTATGATCGGCATCGATACTAATGTCGATCTAGCCATGTCCGTCCGTCCGTCCGTCTGTCGGCAAAAATTAGGCCTTTAAACTGGACCTAGAGAGCTGAAATTTTAACCATATGCTCTCTAGGGTCCCGAAATAATCAAGTTTACGAATTTTTGAAATCCGCCCACAGACACGCCCACAGACACGCCCACAAACTCCAAAAAAAAAAAATTTTGTAAAAAATCGAATTTTGAGCTAGAAAGCTGAAATTTTTTATGTATGATCTATGACTCCTAAAACAATTTTTTTGAAAATCCAAAGTTTGAGCTAGGGAGCTGAAATTTATAATATATACTCTCTAGGGGCCCTTTATTCTCATGTGTTAATTTTTTTTAAATCCACCTACTGACACGCCCACAATTAAATAAAACAATTTTATTGAAACACCCAAGTTTGAGCTAGGGAGCGTTTTTTTTTTGATTAAATCCTTTAAATGTTATATAACAAAATATGTAGGGCGTTCTTAACAATTCAACCATACTTAGACTTTTGTCACGCCCACTTATGAGGGATAGGAATAAGAATAGGGTATCCAACAGTTCGCCCAAGCGGAATGTAGCCCGTCCCTATGTTTATACCCTATTCTAAGGGTATATTAATTTTGACGCATAGTTTGTAACATACCTTAATATTGCCCGTAGAACCCTAAAAGTTACTATATTTATGATCAGCATCGATAGTAATGTCGATCTAGCCATGTCCGTCCGTCCGTCCGTCCGTCTGTAGCCAAAAATTAGGCCTTTAAACTGGACCTAGAGAGCTGAAATTTTAACCATATACTCTCTAGGGTCCCGAAATAATCAAGTTTACGAATTTTTAAAATCCGCCCACAGACACGCCCACAAAATCAAAAAAAACAAATTTTGGAAAAAATCGAATTTTGAGCTAGAAAGCTGAAATTTTTTATATATGATCTATGACTCCTAAAACTGCTCGGGATAAAAAATTTTCAAAATCCGCCAACTGACACGCCCACAAATAAATAAAATAATTTTTTTATACCCTATTCTAAGGGTATATTAATTTTTGAAAATCCAAAGTTTCAGCTAGGGAGCTGAAATTTATAGTATATACTCTCTATGGGCCCTTTATGCTCATGTGTAAATATTTTCAAAATCCGCCCACTGACACGCCCACAATAAATTTTTTTTTTTTTTGAAAGTTCAAAGTTTGAGCTAGGGAGCTGAAATTTATAATATATACTCTCTAGGGGCCCTTTATTCTCATGTGTTAATTTTTTTTAAATCCGCCTACTGACACGCCCACAATTAAATAAAACAGTTTTATTGAAACACCCAAGTTTGAGCTAGGGAGCGTTTTTTTTTTTTGATAAAATCCTTTAAATGTTATATAACAAAATATGTAGAGCGTTCTTAACAATTCAACCATACTTAGACTTTTGTCACGCCCACTTATGAGGGATAGGAATAAGAATAGGGTATCCAACAGTTCGCCCAAGCGGACTGTAGCCCGTCCCTATGTTTTTATTTTGTATATGGAGAAAAATCAATCAAATCATTTAAGCTGTTTATTATTCACTAATTGGGGAAGGTGCATTAAATTTCCAAAGCGGTTGACAATAGACCAAATTGAATTCTTAATTTCTAATTATCCTTGCAACGTATGTTGTTTTTAAAGAAATGGTGCCGCGACAAGTGGCGCGTAAGGCCAAATTGTATTTTGGCATTATTGCAATTTGAAACAGCGACATAAGGCCAATTTAGTAAAGTTACTCAAAGCCCAATTTTCGTATTTTGGTTCTTTTACTTTAAAGTTAATGCAATATAAATGCACAATAGAGTTGACATAGGCGCCTGCTAGATAAATACCACCTATACCCTTTACGGAGTAACGAAGTTGGGTGAGCGAGCCAATCCATGCGGACAGAAGGAATAGTTCACAAAAAATATCCTTAATATTTGATTAAGTAATTTTGTACAGTCACCAAGAGGCCTTCGGCTTCTTTTACCGCGACTCACGCACACGGCGGGAGAACGATCTTTCTTTGTAGAAGCATTCGTTTGTCGAATTTTCTTCCACATCAATTAAACAGAATAAGTTCGCCAGTCGTATTGCGGAAGAAACTATTTTTACACGTTATGTCAGAACAGAATTAGTCGTATTATAACAATGAAAAAAAAATTTAAAATAAAATGAGGGTTACAATTCTTAAGCTCGTGAAGCGGGCCACCCAAACATTGTTTGGGTGCAAAGATTTAGCTGATATCGATGTGCCTTCTTCAATCTTGTTCTGGAGCTGAAAGTGGCAGGTCATGTGTCAACACCGAATGCACTATCTTCAAAATATCCTTCAAACTGCGCGAATATGCGTATAATATCGACATCACCAGCCGATCTCAGCCGTGTCTTCCTTGGCGATTGAAGAACAGGCAAAATTGGTTGGCCTTGAAGTCAACGAGGAGGAAACAAATAAACACCCTCTATCCACTGAAACGCGCAAAACGTCACTGTTAAAAGCAGCGCTTTCGAGGTACTCCACGAATGACAACTAAGTGGACATCGGACGAAGAATTACTTTCGGAAACCGTCACTACTTCGTTTGCAATTGCAAAAACAAATGGGCTCAAAACTCCTTACCTGGAAGACCAAGTGCAAACTCTACAAAATGCTTATACCGTCAGTTCTTTTTACGGCGACGAGTTCTGCACGATAAGCAGGAAAGGAGAGCTAATATTGGGTTATTTCGAAATAAAAAAAATTAGTAAAAATATGCGTAGGATATTTGGTCTTGTGTGCGAGGAGGGCGAATGGCGGAATAGATACAACCGCAAACACTATGAGCTGCACCTATATGTGGTTGTAGTTCGGAAAGATAAAACACGTCGAATACATTGACTAGGCCACATCCAGCGAACGGACAATAATGTGTCACCGAAGAGGATTTTTCAGCCCCAGGTTCGAGACGACAAGGTGGACCGAATCTCAGTTTCCCCCCAAACTCTCCCACAATTGCTCATATAAATCCGTGGATTGACATGACTGGAGATCAACGGTGTAGTAAAAGAACAACCAAACAAAACCCAATAACAGGAGCATCCACGTGTAGAAATATGTACTTATAAGCAAGTGGTATATGCACAAATTTAATAACACCACCATTTAATTGGCCTCAGTCTGCAGAGGTTTATTGCGGTTGAACCGGCGAACTGACCAGACGGGCCAGTAAGGATGTTATAAAGTGCGAGGATTGTGATTCCATAGTTCTGATCATAACCTCGCCAATGAGGAAAAAAAGAAGATACAATTAAAATTGTGGCAAAGCAGATCCGCCCGAACAACATTATTGAACATCACCTAAAAAAAATCAATCCATTTTAAAGTTGTATAAATATCGAAACGTATGTATCTACAAGAAAACAAATTCAACACCTCTGCAGGATACTCAAAAGGAAAAGGATGTTTCCTATTACGGCGTCATTGACTTGGCTTTGTTAAATGAATCCCTAAACAAATCGCCTTCTCAGCTTCTCAAAGAGGAAAACACATCATTGCCGTGAAGAGTACGAACTCCAATTAAGTTTGCCATTCCACGAACCACTCTTTGATAATTACAAGTTGTGTATCATATTCGTTTTTTTCTGTTACAACACATTAAAACAAATAATTTCGGAATATTTAATAAATTATCTTCAATAACTGTCCTGCAGTGGATTTGGCACATCAAGCATTTAACTAAACTGTCCCTAATTTTGCCAATGATAATTCTTAGTCAAAATAGAAAAAGTTTTTATTTGCGTTATGGTTACCAGAACAGGAATCATTTTGAGCAGAAAAAGACACTCCCTGCAAAGGCGTGTTCGATTCGAGAAAGGCAGAAGTGTACGCGGAATGCGAATTGTATATATGTACATACAGTGACCGAAATAAGTATAAAGACACACTCAACTTCAATGCTCGGTTGGATTTAAGTACAAAAATAATAGAAATTATAAGTTTATTTTATCGTAGATAGTAAGTTTATTTTATTCAGTAAATAATGAAACGAAAAAAGAAAATATTTATCACCACAAAGGCTAGTTTTTGAGGTTCACCTTTAGGGAATTCCAAAAACGTTTAATTTTCCTGCGAAATAATTATAAAGACAGTCAATATTTAAAAGCATTTATACACCGAATTTTTTGGTTGTACCTATCAACCTGAAAGTTAGTACTTTGTACAACCTCCTTGATTTTCAATAACTTGGAAAATTCTATTAGGCATAGAATTTATCAAGTTTTGTAGGACTTCTTCGGTGATCTCAGACCATGTCTGTGTTATTCCTCTTTTAAGCTCTTCCAGATTTCTGTACTGCTTCCCATTTGAATAAAGGTTTCTTGCCATAATACCCCACAAATTTTCGATTGGGTTAAGGTCAGGACTACACGAAGGCCATGGTAAACACTGAATTTGACTCCTTTCAAACCATTCGCGGACCGTACTGGCATTATGAATAGGAGCATTGTCCTGTTGAAAAATAAAATTTTCACCCGCTGGAATGTCTCCAAATGCATCCAAAGCATATTCCAACATCTCCCTGTATTTTTCACCATTCATTCTAGGTTGAACGAACATCAAGGGGATTTTACCATGAAAACCAAAGGCACCCCAAACCATCAAACTTCCGCCTCCAGAGTGCCGACTCATTTTTATTGCTTTTTCGTCCCTCAAATCACGCCAATAAAAGCTAAAACCGTCCGGACCATCCAAATTAAATTTCTTTTCATCACTAAAAATAACGGATTCCCACTCCCTGGTCCAAGCCATGTGACTTCTTGCAAATCTTAACCTTGCTTCTTTATGATGCTGTTGCAGGTTGGGTTTTTTCGTCATTTTCGTGTAACGAAGGTTATGATTTGCCTTCAACACTTGCTCCACTCTTCTTACCGTCACTGGGAGATCCAACTTGCGCTTTATCTGGCCAGCATTCAGCTTATTACGCCTTGCTTCGTGGTAAATCGTTTTTTTGTTGCGTGAGGTCAAGAGGCTTGGTCGACCAGATCTTCTTGCAGTGCTATAATTTTGGCCCAAATTTAAAAAATTACATACGACGGAAAGAGATCGTCCAATTTTCCTGGCAATGGATCGGTTGGATAAGCCGTGCTCCTTATGAGTCGTAATAATTGCCCTTTCTACTGTCGTCAAATGAGTTCCGCGAGGCATGGCTTAATAGTTTAATGATAACAATTTATTGATAACAATTTTTGTGCCAACAAGCGAAACAATTTACCTTTTATTGTTTTTCACTCTTTTTATTTAAAAAAAATTGCTATAAAATTGGAATACTTTTGGATAACCGAAGTGTCTTTATACTTATTTCGCAACTTTTTCACAATTTTTTTATTAGAAAAGACAAATCAGTCTCTTTCTAACACGATATGACCGATAACGGTACAATTTTTTTTTGGAGTTAAGAGAAAATTAATTCTCCAAACATTTATTGAACAATTTTGTTGCATATATTTAGGCGCTAAGCCTACAAGCCAAATTGAAGAGTTTGAGAATTACTGTCTTTATACTTATTTCGGCCACTGTATGTACATACATATCTGATAACTTAAAGAAAATTTCGGTCTAATATGTTTTACAATACATTCATCAATATATATATGAAATGCACAGCATTAGGTGGGAATATGAATGACAATTGGGTGAAGCCGTATTTATACCCTATTCTAAGGGTATATTAATTTTGACTCATAGTTTGTAACACACCTTAATATTGCCCGTAGACCCCTAAAAGTTACTATATTTATGATCAGCATCCATCGATGGCAATGCCAATCTAGCCATATCCGTCTATCCGTCCGTCTGTCGGCAAAAATTAGGCCTTTAAACTGGACCTAGAGAGCTGAAACTTTAAATATATAGTACTCTCTAGGGTCCCGAAATAATCAAGTCAAAGAATTTTTGAAATCCGCCCACAAACTTAAAAAAACAAATCTATCGAAAAATCGAATTTTGAGCTAGAAAGCTGAAATTTTTTATTTATGTATGATCTTTGACATTCGCCCACCTGAAAAGTCAAAGTTTGAGCTAGGGAGCTGAAATTTAAAATATATACTCTCTAGGGGCCCTTTATGCTCAAGTGTTAATATTTTTTTAAATCCGCTTACTGACACGCCCACAATTTAAAAAAAAAACTTTTCCTATTTCCTGTGGGGCTACGTCAAGTCTATGGTCTATGCCAACAAGCCAGCGACGATTGATGAACTTCGTACGAATATCGAACGTGAAATTGCAGCAGTATCGGCCGATTTATGCTAGAAAACCGTCGAAAATTGGGTTCAGCGTCTGGACTTCTGCAAGCGTGCCCGTGGTGGCCATGCCAAAGAAATCGAGTTCCATACATAATGGCATCGAACGTACTTTCACAGCAATAAAGAATTTCATTAATATCCAAAACCGTTTTTGTTTTATTTAAAAAAAACTTTTGTAGCGCTCTTATTGAAAAACCCTTTACTTCTGTTTAAATATTTTTTAAATCCGCCTACTGACACGCCCACAATTAAATAAAACTTTTTTATTGAAAAAACAAGAGCGTTTTTTTACAAAAGCTTCGCTTTTTTCGATTAAATCGTTTAAATGTTGTATAACAAAATATGTAGAACGTTCTTAACAATGCAACCATACTTAGACTTTTCAGGAATAAGAATAGGGTATCCAACTGTTTTCTCCTTAGAACTTAAAGAAAAAAACGACGAACTAAAACTTCCCGTGGACTCTGGAACTTTCGGTTTTTCAGGAAAAAAAAGGCAACGATTTTAGCACGTTATAAATGTAACTCTCTTTATTTAATAATGACCTTTTGAAAGACAAAGTCATGCAATTTATATTGATTTGTATGTAGTTCCTACACTTTTGGATTATTTACATTCGTAGTGTAGACTTTTAATGTGACTGTTTCACAATGTAAAGGGTAAGTTATGATTGATTGGCATAAAATATAGATAAACATCATCTAGAACATTCACCCCCGCCGTGAACTTAGTTCGCAACAACTGCACGGTGTCCAAAACAGAAAAGTGGCATCCTTGTGGTCCAAAACAGAAAAGTGGCATCCTTGTAATGCCTGTGCTGCATTTTGCATCTTTGGTTTCAATTCGCCTTGTTCGCTTCTGGTTTTGTTTATATACTTGTCCTTCTTTTTATCTGTCGAAGAAACAATAAGTGGGAATGAAACAAACATACAGACAAACAATGACCAATGACAAGCATCCTACAAGTGAGTGAGTACTAGCAATTGCCTATACCCTGTTTGCCAGAACATCAATGCTATCTCTTTTCATCTACTGCACATAGTCGCCAGCCTTTCTTAAGAGTTGTTTTGTTGCGATAGTTTTTTTTCGTGCGTCGCGTCGGTTTGATTTAAATCGCGTGAAGTGTGTTTATTAAGTGTATTATTTTAATATTAAATGTGAAATGCAGAAATTTTGTGCGCAATCATTCACCATGAGTGTATGACGGATACGGTGAACAGCATAATGTAACAGGTGAGTGAGTTCTTTATTTTTATTACCTATTATAAATTATTGTCGATTTATGAATGAATTGCGCATAGTTGTTTGTGTAGGTATATGTGTTTGAAAAGTTTCCTTCTATGAGTGGACTGTAGTAGTAAAGTGTTAAATGATGGAGGGAAATTTTGTATGATGAGTATTGTTAATAATATCGGTTTTTTTTTCGTTGTAGTAGTGTAGAGTTGTGTTGTGTTCGTATGATATCCATGCTGTGTTAGTGTTTTATACAACAGGTTAAATAATGTAGGTATAATGTTTTTTTTTTTTTATTGTGAGAAATGTACATTCGCGAATAAAAATGTAAGTTATTTGTTGGTTGCAATCAAACAATTACCTCTTCTGCGGTTGTATTGCTAGGTAGCGGACAGATTTTGGTAATCGGTCTTTTGAGCTCACCGGTCGATGTTTTTAAGGTAACGAAGCGAATTAAATTATCGGCACCGGGATGTAGGTACCTTAGTTATTCTGGCCATAATCCATTTCGATGGTGGGACACGTTCATCCTTGACCAGAACTAGGTCTCCTATCTTCGGTTGCGTTTCGGTTTTAAACAACTTTGGCCGCTGCTGGAGACGTGCAAGATAATCTGAGCTCCACTGTCGCCAAAATGTTTGATACATCTGCTGAATTCTTTTCCATCTGTCGTTGTAACATATGTTTTCTTCGGTGAGACTAGGTTCTGGTACAGTCTGAGTAGCTTCTCCAATGAGAAAGTGTGCGGGAGTTAATGTGGAGAAATCATCGGGGTTATTAGTAAGCGGCCTCTATTTGTGTCAGTAGTGTAGACAGTTCCTCAAAAGTTAATGTTGAATTACCGGCAATTCGTTTCATGTGGTATTTCACCGATTTTTCTCCGGCTTCCCATAAACCGCCGAAGTGAGGGGAAGCTGGTGGGATGAAATTCCATTTCAATCCATCATCACTTAGCATCGCAGCGATTTCCATGGGGTTGTAGTTTGCTGCTTTTCGAAGGTTCTCCAACTCTTTGGTAGCTCCCACGAAATTTTTCCCACAGTCACTAAAAATCTCTTTGCAGATTCCTCGTCTCGCTGAAAATCGTCTAAAAGCTGCGAAAAATGCTTACCAGCTCAATATGAATTGCTTTTGTGGCTAAGCAAATGAAGATAGCAAAATAAGCCTTAAACGTCTTCGATCCTCGACCCTTCCATGCTTTGACCTCGATGGGACCAGCGTAGTCCACTCCAGTGTAACTGAATGGTCGGGACACCCTTACCCGTGGGGCTGGCAGGTTTCCCATTAGTTGACAAACTGGTTTTTCTCGAAATCGAAAGCATATGTTGCAGCCGGGAATACATCTTTTGACGCTATTTTTTAGATTGAGAATCCAGTATTATCTGCGAAGATACGCAATCATTTGCTGGGTCCCACC
This sequence comes from Portevinia maculata, assembly GCA_949715645.1. Lineage (NCBI taxonomy): Eukaryota > Metazoa > Arthropoda > Insecta > Diptera > Syrphidae > Portevinia > Portevinia maculata. Next base: position 45,764,600 of record OX454528.1, on the reverse strand, counting down.
GTGAAATGTTCTTTCATGTGCATCCTTTATGATGAGACGGCTGAAGTGATGACCTGGTCTTAAAATAATTGGGTGTCGCTGAATGAAACACAAATCAGCATTTTGCAGTCTTCCTCCTACTCGTAAGACCCCGTTTTCATCACGGAAAGGATGTAATAATTTTAATATTTAGAATGTTTTTCGTTGAGGTCCTCAAAGAACATGCTGCCTTGGACTGTTCTGATGACAACTTTTAAGGCTGACCAAATCTCCATTGGTGAAAGAGTCATCACCACCCAATATAACCGCTCCACAAAGCTCAAGACTGGGAAGAGTGGCGGTCTTTAGAGGAGCCACTCTTGTTTTGGACATCAGAAAGTGGACATGAACGTGGTTTTCCTCATCCAACACTCGTAGGTATACTACTGCTCCATACGCCTTCTCAGAGGCGTCGCTAAATCCATGGATTTCAATACCATTTTGTTGTTTTTGCAGATGAACCCATCGTGGTATTCGAATATGTTCGACCAATGGAATCTCCTGACAGAATTTCGCCCATTCATCTCTGAGATCTGCTGGGATAGGTTCATACCAAGAAAGTCCTTTACACTACAGCTGCTGCATCATGATTTTTGCCTTTATGATGCACGGGGAAATCCAGCCAAGTGGATCAAAAAGACGTGCGATTGTTGACAACATTGTTCTTTTCGACAATACTCCAGAAGTTTCGCTGAACACATTTTTAAATGCGAAAACGTCATCAACTGGAAACCACTGGATACCGAGGGCCTTAATATGCTCCGAAGTCTCGAATGCGATGGAGAAATCCAACTCTCGCTGATCCAAGGGAATGTCTTGTAGGACATGATGAGAGTTGCTTGTCCACTTTCGCAAATGGAAACCTGCGGTCGCCAGCAAGTTCCTCACCTCATCACGCTTGACTAACTCCTCCTCAACTTAATCTGCCCCTGAGATCAAATCGTCGACATACATCTCCTTTCGTACTGTCCTAGCGCCTTCCGGAAAACGTTACTCTTCATCAACTGCCACCTGATTCAGCGTCCGAATGGCGAGGTAAGGTTCACAGGCTGTGCCGAAAGTTACAGTGTCCAAGCGATAAGTCCTTATTTCTTCGTTGTCGTTGCTACACCAGTAGATAAGTTGATAGTATGCGTCTTCTTGTCTCATCCGGATCTGCCTATACATCTTCTCGATATCTGCTGTAAAGGTAAATCGATATAGTCTCCATCTTAAAATAATATCGCTAATGTTATTTTGTGTCTTAGGGCCTACCCATAGCCGCTTATTTAACGAAGTACCATCCGACGATTTAGCAGCCGCATCGAAGACGACTTGAAGTTTTGTTGTCGAACTGGCCTCTTTCATCACGCCGTGATGTGGAACGAAGTAGTGAAATGGAGATTGAAGAATTTCATCGTTGGTGACATCGACTTCGATCATATGACCTAGCTCCAGGTAATCGGTGATACACTTAATGTAGTCGAATTTTAGTTTGGAGTTGCTGTCAAAACGCCTCTCCAGTTGATGCAGCCTACGCAAGGCTTCTAACTTCGAGGCCCCAAGCGTATGTTGGCATCCATCCTTAATGGGAAGTGACACTTCATACCGCCCATTAGGTAAGCGTCGCATCGTCTCCTTGAAGTGGTTCTCGCACCTTTGGCTCTCCTCAGTATCTTGGATTTGAAAGGGTACCTCTTCAATCTCCCAGAACCCCCGTAACTGGGTGTCTATATCACACACTTGCAGAAAACTTCTGATAGACTTGCGTGAATCTACCGACACCTTTCCGAATGAAATCCAGCCCAGCTGAGTATTCTGAGCCATAAGTGACGTATCACCACCTCTGGAAATTTCTGGTAGAATGAGTTCCGAGTAGACATCGCTTCCAATCAGCAAATCTACAGTAGCAGGTTTGAAAAAGAGGGGATCAGCAAGCGTTAATCCGCTGATATGTTTCCATTCATTGAGTGCCAATCTGTTGGCCGGGAGAAGCCCAGTCAGGGATCGGTACACATAAGCTCGTGCAGTTGTCTCAAATGTGGAGTGCAAAGACCCGAACGATATATCAGCATACCTATGGCATGCTCCACTGCTGACCTTTCCCAACTCAGACACTTCAATGAATGTACTATGTACTTTCAGATTTAATAGTTGCATAGCTGCTTCGGTGATAAACGTGGCTTCGGAACCCGGGTCGATCAAGGCTCTCAAACTAAAGTATTTCCCCGTTGATGACCTAGCCCTCACCATCGCAGTTGCTAATAAAACCTGTGTATCTCTATTGTGTTGTGCCAAATGGTTGCGAACCCCTGCACTAGTTGTTGGATGCTCCTGCCTACCAGGGTGTAATGGTGGTGCATTGGGGTTTATCGTTAAAGTGTGGTGGGGTTGACCTTGATTGGTTGGGTTTTGTGTGGGATTAAAAGAATGTGGTGTTGTGCCAGGGTTCTGTGGAGGAAAATTGTTAGTGTTTGGGTGAGTGCTACCCATGTTGTGTTGTGCTGGATTTGTTTGGGAGGGGAGTACCGGGTTATTATGTGAAATATTCACATCCGAGTTCATATGCAACAGGGAATGATGCTTCTGCTGACAGAAATAGCAACGCCCTTGACTGGGACAATTTTGCGTGGTATGGCTATATGATAAACAGTTGCAGCAAACTCCAACTTTAGTGACCATGCTAACTCGGTCTCCGACATCCATTTTGACAAAACGGTTGCAACTCCTGATCGAGTGTTGCCCCTTACCACACACATTGCAGCTATATTGTTCCTTCGGTTAGTTCTTCTTTATGTGAAACGATTGCAGGTGTCTTTTGATTGAAGTTCCTGGATGCTGACTGAGTGGATTTGGAACCTTGTTGTTCCATAACCTCCAATGTTCGAAACCTGGCCTCGAGAAATTGAGCAAATTCGCTGAAACTTGGCAGCTCTTCCCACAGCTGCTGCGTGCATGGTGAGAGTTTTTGAAAAATTATATAAATAATTATGACGTCCCAATTATTTACAGGAAGCCCCAAATTTTGAAGAGAGTGCAAACACTCCGTGGATGTATCCAACAAGCGTTTTAACCCCCCGCCATTTTCAATGTGCATCACCGGCTGACTGAAGAAAAGCTTCGAGTGTGTATTGACCAGGAAGCGTTTATTGTCGTAGCGCGAACATAAAATCGACCACGCCTTTTCATAATTGCCCTCGTCAATCTCTAAATGCTGGAGCAAACGTTCAACCTCCCCAGACAAACCGGACTTTAGATAGTGTAGTTTTTGTATTTCTGTGAGACTAGCATTTTTATGAATCATCGATTCAAACTTGCTTTTATACTGTCTCGATTTTTCATAATGCTCCGAAAATAGCGGCAGTGACATTTCGGGTAGTCGTATCCCGCTTTGTCCTGTACCCGCGGTACTGTTTGATGTAGATGCAGTCATGTGGTCTAAGCAATCCAACAGTTCAGCCTTATAATCTAAATATATTTACCGAATTTCCTCAGAAATTGCCTCATATTCATGAACATCCTCCTCTGAATCCCCAGACAGAAGAACTAATTTTTCATTAATAGTTTTACTTTGTCGAAACAAATCCTCTAAAATAGTTAGTCGACCATTAACAATGTTTTTCGTCTTTTTTGTTTCAGCCGCTGAGCAAAAATTAGTACAATCCATCTTCATAATGGATAAGGAATTTCTAAAAAGTTTGAGTTCCTTAGTAGTACTCATATTTGGCAATTTGGGTATATGTATATATGTATAGAATTGGCAAAATTACTAATAACTCACTTACTTTTTTTTAATAATGACCTTTTGAAAGACAAAGTCATACAATTTATATTGGTTTGTATTTACACTTTTGGATTATTTACATTCGTAGTGTAGACTTTTAATGTGACTGGTTCACAATGTAAAGGGTAAGTTGTGATTGATTGGCATAAAATATAGATAAACATCATCCAGAACACCAACAGTTCGCACAAGCGGACTGTAGCACGTCCTTATGTTTATACCCTATTCTAGGGGTATATTAATTTTGACGCATAGTTTGTAACATACCTTAATATTGCCCGTAGACCCCTAAAAGTTACTATATTTATGATCAGCATCGATAGTAATGTCGATCTAGCCATGTCCGTCCGTCCGTCCGTCCGTCCGTCCGTCCGTCCGTCCGTCCGTCGGCAAAAATTAGGCCTTAAAACTGGACCTAGAGAGCTGAAATTTTAACCATATACTCTCTAGGGTCCCGAAATAATCAAGTTTAAGAATTTTTGAAATCCGCCCACAGACACGCCCACAAACTCAAAAAAACAAAATTTTGGAAAAAATCGAATTTTGAGCTAGAGAGCTGAAATTTTTTATATATGATCTATGGCCCATAAAACTGATTGGGACATAAAATTTTCAAAATCCGCCCACTGACACGCCCACAATTAAATAAAACAAATTTTGGGAAAAATTGAATTTTGAGCTAGAAAGCTGAAATTTTTTATATATGATCTTTGGCCCATAAAACTGCTTGGGACATAAAATTTTCAAAATCCGCCCACTGACACGCCCACAATTAAATAAAATATTTTTTTTGAAAAACCAAAATTTGAGCTAGGGAGCTGAAATTTTTAGTATATACTCTCTAGGGGCCCTTTATGCTCATGTGTAAATATTTTCAAAATCCGCCTACTGACACGCCCACAATTTTTTTTTTTTTATTTTTGAAAGTCCAAAGTTTGAGCTAGGGAGCTGAAATTTATAGTATATACTCTCTAGGTGCCCTTTATGCTCATACTTAAATTTTTTTTAAATCCGCCTACTGACACGCCCACAATTAAATAAAATAATTTTATTGAAAAACCAAAGTTTGAGCTAGGGAGCGTTTTTATTTACAAAAGCTTAGTTTTTTCGATAAAATCCTTTAAATTTTTGTCACGCCCACTTATGAGATATAGGAATAAGAATAGGGTATCCAACAGTTCGCCCAAGCGGACTGTAGCCCGCCCCTATGTTTTATTTTATTTTTGATATGCTTTTTTGGGGTGGAGTGAAGTGCCGATTTGAATTACGTTACATGTAACGCTACCTTAAAGTATGATATGGAGTTCCGAACTATCAGTTAATACGTTTTGGAATGTAAACTACGTAATATTTGGAATTTAGATCTGCATGGTTGCACTTATCATTGACTTTTTTTTTTCTCCTTAATATGCACGGATGATGGGCCAAGATATTTGAATTCAGTGACACTAGATATGAACGAATTTGTAAGAGGAAACCAGACGGACAAAATGATGATACGTGTATACAGATGCGATGAGATCTTACGTAAACAACATGAGATGCGTATAAAAGACAAAGAGACAAAAAGAGGCATAAACATAGCGTTCATTATATAATAATGTTAAATTCAAGCTTCTGTTCGAAATAATAAAACGTTATTCTGTTTAAATAATCTTTAGTATTTCACATGCTATATAGTTACTTATATATAACTAAGCGATTGCAATATCTCTAACTTCCTTCGTCTAAGTTCGAAATAAAACTATCTTTAGAATTCGGATGCTCCTCGGCGCCAAAATAATTCAATCGATTTTTCAACGGATAGTCGACTAGTTTCCGGAAGATTCTTGTCTGATGTTTTGTTCACAAACGACAGGGGTTGAAGAGCTGATAACTAATTAATAATGATTTAGTTCAAGATTTGGTGATTAATACAGCGCGCTCATTTCGACTGTGTTGGACACATTCCGTGCCCTAGCGGTTTAAACAGATAGAGTTATTTAATACTCAGATAGTTTTATTCATTTATATCATTTTCTCTCTCTCATTTTGTCAATGTCATAATTTTTTAATTAACAGATAGTTGAAATCTGCATATTGTAACGCAACACGCGTCCTTGTTGATATTTCAGTTGAGCTAAATAATTAAACCTTTGATTGATTTATATAACTTGCATTTTATTGTGCGGACAAAGTGCCCACGTTTGGTGACCCCTCGACAACAAAAATGGACAAAGACGAGAAAACATTTAGATTATAAGACGTTTCAGAAGACCAGCTGCTCCCTGCTGTAAAACTACTAAACTGTACGGAGTCAACAACTAATTCCCACCAACCGAGTACGACACAGCCTATATTGGCTGCAGTAAGCAGCATGAAACGGCTCAATATGCATACCTTCTTTTTGGACCAAATAACCAGAACTGTGGTTCGCTTCGCTGGAAGCACAATTACAAGTTAATCGGGTAACTTCTGGTTCAACACAATTTTATGCTGTCATTTCTAGACTGGACGAAACGATCTTCACCTTTGTAAATGAAGCAGTCCTCAACGTTCAACAAAAGATAAGTACGAGCAAATCAAAAAGCACTTTTTATCGTTTCAGCGTCAGCCAAGAACAAAAATGTTGAAAGCTCGACAATGGCGCTTTGGATGCAATCTATGTTCGTACGCTATGACTGGACTAACTCCCACATAGACTGCGGTTAAGTTTGGCAGCAGGCAACGACTTGAATAACGAAGAACAAGCGCGCTGGAAGACGTCGCGTCGCGTGGAACATCTCCCCTTTGGCAAATAATTCACTGGTGACAGTACAAATTCAAGCGCCGCTCCGTCACGAAACACACCGCTGGAGGAAAAATTAAATAGTTTATACCTTCAAGTAAAGCAGATTTTAACGGAAGTTAATAAATTCTAACAACGTTCAGCCTTCAACTCCGGCCACGCAAAGACAACAAAGTGCCGAAGGATAAGGCATACTGTTTTTACAATCAAAAATTCGACATGAGTACATGGAAATGCACGGCTCCGTGCCAGTTCAAACAGGAATTCAATTCAATTTATTAAATTTTATTGAAATTCATATATTGATATACGATTTACAATATGTGTGTTATCTGCAAAGCCTGTAAGGCATGTCTGCAGAAGACTTCTTTCAAAGTTAGGTTACAAATATTGTTGAGTCTCTTGAAATAGATTTTACTTATTTTTTTTCTTCAAAAAATATAGACTTTATTAAATTGCTATATTGAATTTAAATAGAAATCTTGTTTTTTTCACAAAACGCGATTTATTTATGTTCCGAATTTTATTCGGAAGTTCGTTTATTATCGTCGGTATCGTTACTTTGTATCTTCTCCTGACATACTCTTTCCATGACCTCGGGATGGTAAATCGCTGCTGTTCTCATCTTCTGGTGTTGAACGCCTGTTATGTTGGTTATAAAAAGGTATTATCGGAAATTAGTCAATATTCTCTTATATATGAATTTGTGAGATATTTAGCATTTTCATGTCGCTCGTGATTTTGTGTCCTTCGTATTGTTGTCCAAAACTCTCTTGATGTATCATAATTTTGAATCCGCGTTTGCAGTCGTTGTAAAGGTTACATTTGCATTGCTCTTCCCCAAACCAATATTCCATTCCTCCGATGGGATTCAACAAGTCCATAGTAACATTTTCCTAGCACAGTTGGTGTGCGTTGATATCTTTAATGGGTTAGAGCAAATGTCGCTTGCGACCAACGACCATACTACGTCGAGTTAATCGGTTCTCGTCAGATCACCGTAATTAAACGACGTTGGGCGCGGTTAGTACGTAGATGGGGGATCGTTTGAGAACAAGCGCGTGTCGTTGGCCTGTCCCATCTACAGAGTGAGGTGGTATCACAATGGACCTAAATTGGTCAAAGTGTGTCGGCTTCTGCCGAGAGTCACATAAAACCTAAACCTAAATGTCGCTTGCCTCACCTTTTTGCTTAACATTTATATGGTATCCCCATTTAAGATTATGTCGCACCGTAACTCCCAGATATTTATACGTCGATACATTTTCCATATACATATAGCTATCTCCGTCTCTTAAGATTTCATGACATCCATTTCGGTGCAAGCAGGGCACCTCATGTATCTTGACTTTTATTAGGGATATCTGGATATGTGGCGGTATGACCATTTTTGTGCATTTATGACCAACCAAGCAGTCGGTTTATGCTTTTATTTTTCCTGAATCCAAAGTGGTTCTTTTGAAAATTGAATACCTTTCAATATAATTTGATAGTTTCCTACCTACTACGTCTTCAAGTAGATACCCTATCAACAGCGGAAAGGATTGAAATCGGTTTATAATTTAAAATATCATCCTTCTTCCCACTCATATATAAATTGGACGCATAATCGATGTCTTCAAAGAGCGGCAGATCTATTCTCATATTAATGAGGCTAGCTATCACAGGGGACAGTACTTCCGAATCAAATTTGAGTTCCTCGGGTAATATTCCATCTACTCCAGCTGATTTGTCGATTTTCATTGAATTGAGAATGTTCTTCACTTCTGTAGTCGATGCTTGTTATACGGTGCAGGGAAATAAGTTCACGGGAACTAAGTCCACTGAGGGACTTAGTTCCCACATAGTGGGAAATAAAACCACTTTCGCGAAGTGGACTAAGCTCCCATGTAAAGTGGGAACTAAGTCCATTTTTTTATGGGAACTTAGTACACATTCAAAAATAAGAAGAGGGAATTAACATCCAACATTTAGAATTAGACAAAAAAAAACATTATACACACTTTTTGCAAAATCTTAAGCTTATCATGGTGACATAAAGCCAATTCAAAACCGTACCTCGCACCTACTCTAAATCAAACATTGACCCCAAGAAGGGGGGCAGCATGCCCCCCATATGCATTACACTGTTTATGGAATCTACTTGAGATTTCGTAACTAATCCCATAAACAGTGCAATGCATATGGGGGGCCATGCTGCCCCCCCTGCAACCCCCTGCTTGGGTCACTGTTTGATTTGGAGTAGGTGCAAGGTCACGGTACCTATATTACTCTGTCTCACTTAAAAGTAAATTTCTATTTTGTTAATAAAAATTGCAACGTACCTACTTGTCTCTTTAATTTTATTTTGTTCTTAGTCGACAGTGAGAATTTACTACACATTAAAAGGCAATTTGGGAATTTATTTCCCACTTTACATGGGAACTTAATCCACTTCGCGAAAGTGGTTTTATTTCCCACTATGTGGGAACTAAGTCCCTCAGTGGACTTAGTTCCCGTGGACTTATTTCCCTGCACCTTTTTATACATATATTGAACGTTCAATTTTATTACCAGAGTGCAGATACGTTCGTCAATGTCAATACTATTGCGAAATTTTTGTTGAGCTCGTTTTGAAATCTTTTAAACAAGCTTTTGTAGTCCTCATTTCGTTGGTTATTTTTGTATCTCCGGTATAGTCGGTCTCGTTCTTTGCATGCATTTTTCAGTTCTGCGTTAATCCAGTTATCTGCAGCTCAGCTGCCGTTAATTTACCATCATAACGCTGTCCAACATTATGAGCCGTATATGAGCGCCGGGTGCACAACTGCGGAGTAGAGCTTTCCTATCAACTTAGGGGGCATTTTTCGATCACAGAAGAAGGCTGAGCTTACCTGGCACTTCATCCACCCTACGCTTTTGCAATATTTAATGTCGTCATCACAGCTCGCTTTGCTATGGTTCGTACATCCCATATAGTTGAACTTTTCGCACTTGGGAATCACTTCTCCATTCATATAAATGTCTGGAATAGGTCGGAGTCGATCAGAGAATGGGCAGTACAAGTATTCTCTTTTCCTTGAATTAATACGATACCGATTCCCATCCAAAATGTCCACCCCTACATCAAGTGCTCGTTGCAGGAAAGTTTGATCCTCGCTTATGATGGCTCCGTCGTCCGAAAAGAATAACTAATGCACTTTGGAGCCCGTCACTTTTCCTTCACGCAGATAATCAAGGACTGTAATAAATATCAAAGGACTTAATATGCTGTTTTTCCATCATGAACCTTATACTTTGGATTGCATCGGTGGTTGATTTACCTTCGAGAAACCCGCATGGTCTTCAGATAGCTGTATTATTTTCCGCATTCGGCTATCTAATACCCGCTCAAAGATCTTCATGGTGTGTGACATCAGCTTGATTACACGGTAATTGTCAGAGTTTCATGTATCGCCTTTTCATTTGTATAAAGGAAGAAGAAAACCTTCACTCCACTTGTTCGATATTGAATCACCTCTCATCAGTTTTGAGATGAGAATCATGAGCCATTTGGACCCGATGTCCCCCATCTTTTTCCAGAACTCAGAGGTTATTTCGTCCGGCCCAACTGCTTTTCGCTTTTTGGGAGTCTTTGAACGCCTTCCTAACTTCTTCGACAGTAATGTCGTGTACTTCTTTATTGTTAGGAACGGCTCTCGAAAAATATTTCCCTGGAAATTGTTTATTAAGAAATCCTCCAGAATACTGCTGCCAACTGTGTAGTATTTTTTCGTCATCCACAAGAAGCAGCCCTTGAGCCTTGTTGATGAACTTTGGCGAACGGATTTCCTTCGTATTCCAATTCAATTCAATACAATTTTTATTGATATTCTTAATATAAAATTCACAATATTTGTGTTATCTGCAAAGCCTGAATGGCTTGTTTGCAGAAGACTAGTTATAAAGTTGGGTTACAAATATTGTTGAGTGTCTTGTATTTGTATATGTTGTTATTAGGTATTTTTTATTATTACTATTTTCAGAATACAGACTATACTCGTATTAAATTACTATATTGACAAATTGCATTTTATCTAGGATTCTAATTTCATTTCGAAGTTCGTTCAATATTGCAGTCTTTGTAGAGGTTGCATTTGCATTAATCTTCCTCAACTTTTTTCTTAACTCATCTATATGGTTTCTCCATTTAAGATTATAATAGACCGTTACTCCCAGATATTTATAAGTCGATACATTTTCCGTATATATATAGCAACTTTTTCAGTCTCTTGAGAGTACCTAATGCATCTTGATTCTTATTTGGAGTTTCTCGATATGTGACTGCCGAATATGCATGACCATTTGTATACCCTATTCTAAGGGCATATTTATTTTGACGCATAGTCTGTAATATAAAAAAAAAGTTACAATATATTGATGATCATAATGGATAGTAATGTCGATCTTGCCATGTCCGTCCATCCGTTCGTCCGTCTGTCGGGATAAATTAGGCCTTTAAACTGGACCTAGAGAGCTGAAATTTTAACCATATATTATACTCTCTAGGGGCCCGAAATAATCAAGTTTAAGAATTTTTGAAATCCGCAAACAGACACGCCCACAAACTCAAAAAACAAATTCTTCCAAATAATCTAATTTTGAGCTAGAAAGCTGAAATTTTTTTTTATATATGATCTTTGACTCCTAAAACTGCTCGGGAGATAAAATTTCTAAAATCTGCCCACTGACACGCCCACAATTAAATAAAACAATTTTATTGAAAAGTCAAAGTTTGAGCTAGGAAACTGAAAGTTTTAATATAGACTCTGAGGTGTCTGATAGGAATAAGAATAGGGTATCCAACAGTTCCCTATGTCCCTATGTTTTTTGTGCATTTTTGACCAGCCCATGAATCTGACACAAAGCTATTACTGTATTGAATTATTTTTGTGTTATATGAATTGCCTCTTCAACATTTCTTGTGATTAACGACATATGCGTAACCCGTACTCTGGTTCAGGACTGAGAGTAGATCGTTCATGTATATTAAAAATAGACCGCCGTATTTAATGACTTCTTCATCGCTGGTATGTTCAGCTAACTTGAGTTTAGATTTCATGTTATTAAGATAGTCGAACCATGTTGAAAAATGACGCATACGTACTTTCTCCAGTTGCCTTAGAATCTGTTCGTGACTGAAGGTATCCAACGCTTTCTGAAAATCAATAAATAAGACAATTTTGTTGTGGATTTTATGTAGACTGCTGTAAAGTTTGTTTTCGGAATCATCAAGCAGTCGACTTATACTTTTGTTTTTCCTTAATTTAAACTGGTTCTTTTTTCTAAATTCAGTACAGTTCAACATAGGATAGTTTCTTTGCTACTATTTCTTTGAATACCTTATATTTTAAGTACCTATAATTTAAAACATTATCCTTCTTCCCACTCTTATATAAATTGGACGCACAATCGATGTCTTCAGATTAGTTGGTAAGAACGGTTGATCTATGCTCATATTATTAAGGCTAGCTATCACAGGGGACAGTACTTCCGAATCAAATTTAAGTTCCTTAGGTCGTATTCCATCTACCCTAGCTGATTTGTCGATTTTCAATTAATTGAGAATGTTCATCACTTCTGTAGTCGATGCGTGTACTTCCACGCGTTTACGAACAGGTATTCTTAATTTAATTTTACAAAATTTTTTAAATCCTTCGATAATATGGAAAAAACCAAATGTCACTGAAAAAAGGCTAGATTATGTTTATATTGTAAAAATAATTGTAATTAGGCAAATAAATTCAATTTTTATTATGCTTTTCCCGATATGGTCCTAAAAGTATTTTTTTCGCTCCACCTGCTTACGAGCAGTAACTAAATCTACTAGTAGATCAAATGTTTATCAATTGATCAATTGATACAACAACGCAGTCCAACCAACAAAAAATTAAAAAGAAACCACCATTGAACGCAGCATGCAAAATTCAGCGACTTTATTTTGAAATACATAAGCCACATCAGGTGGAGTCGAGATTGGCACACCGATAAAAAAAAGTTTAATTTGGAGGGAAGATTTGAGGAATGTGAAATAGCCTTCAAGAGAAGACACAGCAAGGGAGATGGAGAAATGGTATGGGGAGCAGTAAGCTTTTACGGAACTGCAAACCTTTGCTTTCAAAGCTCAAGAAAGACCACAATCGCATACAAATCTATACTGGAAAGACCCTTTCGTCATTTTGTTTTGTGGACAACGATGGATTTTCCAATAGAACAACGCACCGATACATACCGCCAGAATAACCAAAACTTGGATTCACAGTCACAATGTAGACCTACTGGCATAACCGCCATATTCCCCGGACCTATGTAGGAATAAAGCAATACTCCAACCAGAAAGAAGTAATGGAAACCATAAAACAAGCCTGGTTCGAAACTACACTAAATTACTTGGAAAAAACTGTGTAAATCTTTTCGTAGCTTCTTGGACGGATACAGCGATCGGAAGGTAGTACACATTATTAAAAACTATTGTAGTTGATGTAAAAACCGAAATTATTTTATTCCAAAAAAATCGTGTTGTTTTATTACCTTTTAAGGATCTAAACAGGAAGATTTAGTTACTGTTCGTAAACAGAGGGAGCGAAATAAGAAACAATTTTATGACCTTATCGGGAAATCATTAAAATTGAATTTATCTACGTAATCCCAATTTTTTTCTAAAACATAAACATATAAATATAGCCTTCTTTCATATTGCATTTAGTTTTTCCCATATTGTCGAACTATTTAAAAAATTTCTTAAAATTAAATAAGAAACTACCTGTTCGTAAACACGTTCAATGCTATTACCAGAGCGCAGATACGTTCGTTGATCACATTCGTGTAAGGGTGTTTCTAATTCCTGATGCCAATACAATGTTTTGAAATCTTTTAAACTAGCTTTTGTAGTCCTCTTTTTTTTTGAGTTCTGTGTTCACCCAGTTATGGTCAGTAGTTCTTATTGTTTTTACTAGTGTTGATGACGGAGCTATTTCTTTGATTATTTGTCGAATTCGCCATAGAAAATGTCGACGCAAAGATTAAGTTTATTCCAGTTTTAGTTGTTCATTCTCCGTGAAACGATTTTGCCTATGATTTGCTTATAATTTGGTGTCTGAAATACCTACCAAGTTCGATTACATTGGATTTGATGTTTGATTTTCTTAATCTTACTAGCAGTGTAATTTTCGTATGATAAGCCGACACATTGTACTGGTTCGAACTCTATTATTATTTTTGAGAAATATAGCTATACATCCCCCTTTTTTGCCGATTTGCTGTTCAATTTAATTCAATTCTTTGTTGAGGCTTTTCGAAAACACAATTTTCTTATTATATGTAAATCCTATATGTAATTATTAACTGGCCAGCTTAAGAATATGCCAGGCAAAGCAATTGTAGGAAATAATTTTTATATAATAATTATTAAGGCAATTAATTGAGTGAGACTATAGAGTGGTAAGCAATTTTGGGTGTACGCTTGCTCCTGGCGAACGTTCAATGTTTATTTTATATTTTATATCTTCAATTAGTGACTAGAATCTAACACAAATGGGACAAAACAAAAGATGGCTAATACGCCATTCAACTTAATACATAAAATGCAATTGATATATATGTATATGTCCTGCATATACGGGACTGTAGTGTTATTGAATAATGCGAGTGTTTACTTTTGGTAACATAGAACTTCGCATTTATCCTCTTAAATTTAAGCATGACGCTTTTTCATAAAAGGGTATCAAGCAGTCCCTGTTACTGTCAGGCTCTGTTAATGATAATGTTCTCTCATTAATAATATTGTATGGAGAAAGATAATAATTGTCTTCTAAGCTATCTGTTAGGTTTGAATCAAATAAAGATCTTAAGGTTGGAATGGTGTTCAGTGCATTGAAGTTTAGTTTTTGCAAGGCTTATTAAATATTGGAGGAGCGGAATTGTATTGCAATCTTCATAGAATGTTTTATTTGCAAAGTATTTTTTATTCGCTCTTCTAACTTTACCGCAGAAAAATCTTAAATTTTTCTCGAGAATATTTCAAGCTCCTTTGCTATTGTGGGCGAGATGGTGAACCCGGAACAGAACCAGTATGTCAAAATTGGCCGAATCAATGTCTTATAAATAAGAACCTTTGTATTTTTGGGCATTCTTTTTGAATGTAGTACTGGCTTAAGTCTTGCACATTATATTATATATTATATCACATTATATTTTGCGAGCATGTTTGTTAAAAAGTCATCTATTACGAAAATGAATACCTAGGTATTTAAATTCAGTTCGCAATGGGATAGGTACGTTATTAATTTTTAGGGAGAGGCTTTTACTATCCTTGACTGCCAGTCTATGACCTTTTCCACTAGCATTCCTGAAACTTATTAAACTACATTTTTCTGTATTTATACTTAAACCCCACTTTTGGAAATACCCTATTAGTAATAACACTGTTCAATTTTGGATAAGGCTTTTTTGACGTGAGGCCTCACTAGCTATTATGGCGGTATCGTCCGCAAACAGAATTCCATTAGGTTCATCGGCTGTTTCAAAGTTACCAAATGGAAAATCATGCAGGTATATGTTAAACAAAATCGGGCCTAATATTGATCGCTGGGGGATTCCTGATAGAACTAAGAATGGGTTTGATCGTTCCGAATTTACAAAAATTGAAGAAAATCTGGATTTTTTTCCGAACCATTGTTAGTAAGTAGGTACATCTTGGGAAACATCTGTACCAAAGAATTTTGTCAATTTCTTTAAATGCTTGTGGCGACGGGCGAATGTTTCAATGCTTACTCTTTGATTGATAAGCTTGCTTAGGCATTGAATTCTGGCTGACAGCTGTTGGTATTCAATATTGACCCTATTAAGATGTGTGTGGAAAATTCTTTGTAGCTTTTTCAGCCAAGCGTTCCGAATCTTTATTAGTTTCTTTGTGAATTTTGACACATCTCTGTAATTGCATTCTTATGTTCGATTAGATCTGAGTTGGCTTCCAGCGTCGCTGTTATTTTTGAATTTAAATCCGATATAACACTATCAATTTCCGAATCCGATATATTTCTGTCTGTCGGTATGTCTATAAATAAGGTGTTATTGTGTAGATTTACTCTAAACGCTTCCCAATTGGTGTTTTTAAAGCTTCTAGAAGGACATGTCGGGGTTGCCAAAAGAGGTGAGTAATTACCGAATACTATGTTTATCGAGATACCAAAATGGTCTGATGGGGTTGCAAAAGTTGTGCAGCAGTTTGATGTTTCACTAAACGTATTAAGATTTGAAGATAGGAAAAAGAAGTCAATGTAGGAGGAAGATCGTGGGAAAGTTGTCCCGTTCCTATGTTTTTGTTTTGGCTTGCCATAGAAGTTTCTTAAAATGAGCAGTTAATTGATCATTTAGATAAGTGTTTTGATTTGCGTATATCGGTTGGGGTTCTTTTTTCATTGTTGCGCATAGTTCTGCAAATTTAAGAGTTCTTTATTGTTTAGTTTTATCTAAGAAATTGTGTTTTGTTTGTTTTCTAGCAAAGCTTTTAACAATATTTTTCATTTATTTGTTTGTTCGGCCTGTGTACGTATAATATCTCTTTTATGTCCTCGTCGGATATGTTGGTGTTTAAAGTTGCACACACTGCACACACAATTTCGTTTGCATTATCATCATTTTTGATTTTTAATATTTTTTAGTTCTACATTTTTATCGATTTGTTTTTGTTCTAGTGTATCAATTTGTGTTTGAAGATTTGTGACTAACGCGTCCTTCGTTTCAATTAGTTTTTTCGATTCCCCTATTTCTTTCGTTAAACTTTCCATTACGATTTTGTTTTTGGTTACCGCAAGGCTCAATTCATCGTATTTTGTTGTTGTGAATTATATATAGTCTTTTAGCAAAGTTTTTATTTCTCTCAGTTCTTTGTTCCAGAAGCTATTTCTATTGGTGTTGTTGTTGCTTCTTGTAATGCTGTTGCTGATGCCTTTGGAGAGTCTGCACTTCGGTGTCTTTTTGCAGAATGTGCGTTATTCTGTGGAGGATTTTTTTCTTTGCTTCGACAGGATGAACATTTCCAATTGTTTTTGGCTTGAGCAGACATTATCCAGTAGGAATTCCGCGCAAGAGCGGAACATTCAAAATGCAGACCTCCTTTGAAATGTCCATATATCACGAAGTCACCTTCAATTGGTAACGGATCCTCAAATCTCGAGTAACTATTCATTATTTACTTAATCTTTGTATTTAAAAGAAGAAGACTTACAGTTTCAATAAAGCACTTTAAAGAATTTGGGTTGACTCAAATAAATAAACTTTAATAAATGGATTCACTCGTATAGCATTCAATTTAAAAGGATACTGCAAAAATACGTCGGTTCACTTCCGATGACACCAGTCAACTCCTTCTTCTCTGAGCGGAAATTTTGAAAATTGTTGTGCTCCTGTTCAAACTGGTTTCTATCAGCAGCCGAAGAAGAAATTTCTTCTAACTCCAGGTCTGTATCGGTCCACACACTTTGCTTGAATTTGGGCGCACTTTCTCTTAAAAAGCGTCTTGCAAAGTCTGTATTCCAATTCGAGGCGAGCTGTTTTATTTCCGATATTAGTCGAGCACTTGGACCAATCTTTGAATGCCACTTTCTTGTCACTTAGCACTGCCTAGCTTCATCTGTCCGCCACCATGTTTCATTGCCGTGTTGATAGTTACCCCTTGAAGCCGCCAGCAGTGATTCGGCTCAAGCAAGGTCGTTGTAGGGAGTTCCACATATCTTGTGCTCTGCCGTCTGAATCCTCAAACTCGTTGATGATGTGATGGAGATAATTTAGCATATTTGCAATAAATCCTTCACCTTTCTCTTCGTCTAGGTTGTACCATTTGATTCTCGCAGACACTTTTGTTTGTTTTGTTCTGTTGGTCCCCCCTGCCATAAAAATTCATGTCAGGAGGGGGCAGTATTGCTGGGCGATTACCTCTCCTATGATCACTTTGCAATCCTTAATCCGAGGCTTCATGAAACGTGTTACCAAATGGTATCAATCTGGGTTTCATTTTCGCCGATGCTGTAAGTGACCAGGTGCCGGTTTTGTTTGACGAACATGGTATTTAGAACGATAATACCGTATGACTTGCACTTGCTTAGGATATCTTCACCGGAAGAGTTCCTGGTGCCGTATCCGAGTCCTCCATTGCAGTCTTCAAAGGCTTCGTTTGACTTCCCGTAATATCCGTTCAAATCTCCGCCAACAAACAAAAGTTCTTCTTTTGGGATGTTCTTGATGAGGTTGTGAAAATCTAACCAGAGTTCAACTTTTTCTCTCTGCTCGCATCCAACTTGGGAAGCATATGCACTGACATTATTTCACACCTCACCTTGCATCACCAGTTTCAGAGACATCAAACGATCACTGGACTTTGAAATGGTCAAGATGCTGCCAAGTAGCTCTGCCGCAATGATGTTCTTAATCTGTTCCGTCCCGTATTAGCGAACGTTTCGATAGTGCTTAAGTTTAAACGAGTTGGACACGGATGTTCTCCTATCATTTCTTCTTTATATTTATTTTACCACACGGGTGATCTCCAGTCGTGTCAACCCACGGATTTGCATGCACACTTGCGGGACAGCTTTAAGATGTTAAAAGTATCGGTAGGCTCACCAGGATGTTCAAATTGTCTGGATGTGATGCTCTCCCTAAGTCGCCTTTTACGACAAGGGCATTTTATCGGGGTGCGCTGTTGTTATTTCTAAACGCGTCCCTACACGGAGATTTAAGCCATTAAGAACATAGTTCCAAATCGACACCATTCGTAAAGAAATACGACCAATTGACATTCAAGAGCTTACTTCGGTCGCTTTGCCGGAATAATTTAACATTATTCAGATTGTTTCATCGTTCAATACATTCTGTTCCGTGTATCCTCTGTTCGTTTTATTCAGATAATAAATCTTGTGGTGTAATTAAGGTAGCAAAGCCCAATTTGTATCTTCCCACCAATTTCCAATTTATGTAGAGACACCGAATTCATACAATTCATTTGTTGGTTAGGCTTTATTAAAGATTTAACCAGCGAAGACGTTTACAAGTCAATTTACTAATCACGTTCTTCACATATATCATTTCAGTTACATAGGGATTTGAGAGACTGAAGCGGTTTCCTCCTAGTTGCACAAATGAGCGAAAGTTCTGTACTTTGAGGATGTGTGTGCTCTTCCATTCACGCAGAAAGAAACAATACAAACCAAGGAGCCGGCGAGGATTCCTCCCCGTTAGGGCAATAAATTGTCAAGCAGAAGCCAATAAATAAAACGACGTTGAATGTAGCAAACACACAAGGGACCAATGCAGGACATTAAAATGAAATTAATTGCTCGTTCAAGCGTTCGATAGATGCTGCGGGCAGGTTAAGACAGTCTAGTTTTACAAAAGACACTAAGCCCAATGAAACAAATATTTAATCTGTATAGTACAAGGTCCCACTTAGATACTTTTATGATTGCTAGTCCGGACAAAATGCACAGACCCGTAAGGATATTCTGTACTACTCACGTTTACGAGTAGCGGGGTATATTGTTCCCTGAGTTTCATTGTCTCTTAAAATAGGCATATATACCTATAAGTAAACTTGATAATGAGTTGAGACGGACATGTGGAAACATATGGAGAAAATCCTAAAGGTTCCGGTGTGCTGATGAATTATTAATACAGTAAAGCACCTATTACCCGAACTTATTGGGACCGAGGATGGTTCGGTTTGGATAATCAAATTTGATCAACAATAAATTTCTGATAGTCGAACACTTAAACGAGTCAAAGAAAAATACATATCTGCATAAGCTGTGTTTTTTTGCACTTCTATTTTGAAATTGGTATAAAATACAACACCTTATTTTATATATGCTCACTTTAGCGGGGAGATCTATCGACGCTAAGCCCCTAAGCGAATATAAATCTGTGCGATGAATTTTTGGGTAATGCCAACAATTTGACATGTGAGGTTGTTTCATTCTGTTTTTGCAATACACGTGATAAAATAAAATAAGGAAATCGTTTCCACTTCTTTTCTTTTTCAGCGCTTTAAAATTATATACAAAAAATACCACTACTGTGGACATGGAAAAAGAAACTTTCACCTTAGAAATGGATTCGTAATAACGCTTTGAAATCGAATAAAAGGATGTTTTAGTTTTAGTGTACGTCCAGGTAAGCTCTAGGAAATTTTTGCAAGCAACCAACATAATCCGCCTTTGTAGCAAAAATGTGGATTTGATGAAAAATTTGTTTAAAAAAAGGCATACGAGTTCACCACCACTGCAAGAGTGGCGTGGCGGCATTCACATACCAAGGCTGTGTCAATGGAAAACAGACGTCCGCTACACTTCGAAAGCGACATCATGGGTTCAGTTCACACACTAACAACCGAGCCACTGCGCCCGAAATGAACTATGGGTTCAGTACATTAATTATAATGGTGCCCTCGAAGAAATGCGTGGCAAAACAGAAGAGAGCGAAACACGTCCGATTGATATGGCTGTTGGTGCAACAGATGTCGGCAAACGTACACTGTCGTATACTCCTTAACTACGCTGTGCGACTCTGTTGACCATGGTACGATTTTATTACTCGGAACCTTTACCACGTGGCTAATCGAACCCGAATGACCAGTTAGCAAAGAGGATTAATTCTTACAAACAGCGCCGTTAGTACATGATTTTGGTCACAAAAGTCTAATTGATAGCAAGACTGTAGAAGATAATTGTTTCGAAAATTACCGAAGCTACTGTGAAATCAATGGTCAAGCACAATCAAAGTGAGTACGTGAACTAGTGGATGAGGACCGCGTATTTAATACACTTTCCTTGCATAAGATGGACGAGCTCGAAATATTCATTCATAAATATGATATTGATATTTGTTTGATTTCGGAAACTCATCTGACGAAAGAATCCAGCACAAACATTTGAGGATACATTGCCTATCAAGCATATCACCCTTCGGAAAGGGCGAGAGGCGCGGCATCCTTGTTGATCAAAAATACCATTGAACACTCAATCAGTGCAACAATTGAGCTTGACAAACTGCAATAAATAAAATATATAAAAATATAATTTTGCAGCTATCTATTGCCCCCCACGTGCAACGATGGAAAGAAGCGATTTTATAAGCATCTTTGACTCACTTGGACGAAATTTCGTCATCGGAGGTGACTTTAACGCAAAACAAACCTTCTGGGGCTCGAGATGCATTTCAGTAAAAGGTAGAGTTCTTTACGAAGCCGGTATGGAATTGGGGGTAGACTTTCATTCCTCAGGTAAACCGACGTACTGGCCCTCGGATACGGCGAAAGGGTTGTCGGGAAATTCTATTGTAGTTGAGGAATGCTTCGATCTTTCTTCTGATCATTCACCGGTCATTTTGACAATTAACGGCTGTCTACGAAAAAAAGAAGGTTCGCCCAGACTAACTAACATGAAAACAAACTGGGAATCCTTTAAAAAATACTGTGAAAGTAAAATCGATCTCAAAGTGTCTCTTCGAACACCCCACGAACTTGAAGACGAAGTCGATCAATTTATTAACGTCATACAATGCTCAGCCTGAAAAAATACTCCCCATAAACGGAAAATAACCACAAATTGCGAAATAAAATATCCCTTAGAAATCACTCAATTGTTAAAGAAGAAAAGGAGAGCGCACAAAAGATGGCAACAACCTCGCGCTCCGCAGAATAAAACCACTCTTAACTACCTTTGTAGTAAACTTAAGAGAGAAATTCGAGACTTTAAAAATCGTCAAATTTCTACATATCTTGGAAGCCTAACTGCGGATAAAAGTACGAATTACTCGCTCTGGAAAGTCATAAAAGGCTTTAAAAAACCAAAAACGCAAACGCCACCCATCAGGAAAATCAATGGAGATTTGATGATGGTCAAGCGTTGCTCGAATTTCCTGTCCTAACCGTGGCACCTGATAATTATAGAATAAAAAGTGTATCGCTACCCGAACTGCGCTTCGAAATAGAGAAACTAAAATTAAGCAAAGCTCCTGGATATGACTTAATCACAGGTCAGGTTCTTAAAGAGTTACCTAGGAAAGCTTTAATCAAGTTTGCCTATCTTATAATATATTGTACGTTCCACGACAATGGAAGGTAGCTGAAGTTATAATGGTTCCAAAGCCCGGTAAACCACTAAATGACAAAAAATCATATAGGCCAATATCGCTCTTACCGATAATGCCGAAGGTATTCGAAAAACTTTTGTTAAAGCGCCTACATCCGATTATAGAAGAACGTCGATTAATACCTGATCACCAATTCGGATTCAGGACTAAGCATTCTACAATCGACCAGGTTTACAGAATAACCAATGTAATTGAAAAAGCCCTAGAGGAGAAAAAAATATGTTCTAGTGTTTTTCTCTACGTCTCTCAGGCCTTTGATAAAGTATGGCATACGGGCTTGAAACATAAGCTAAGACAAGCTTTTCCGAAACAGTTATCTGATATCCTTAGTTGTTACTTATCAGACAGACTCTTTCGTGTAAAACACGGAAATGATTACTCTGATTTCAAAGAAATCGCGGCAGGAGTTCCCTAAGGAAGCGTCCTTGGACCCATTCTTTTTCTAATATACACTAGTGATATTCCGCAAGAAGAAGTCACAACAGTAGCCACGTTTGCAGACGATACAGCTATATTAGCGGTCAGTAATACCGTTGAATCAGCAACTAATAAACTCCAACGTTCTATTGGAAACATTTCTGATTGGACAAAGACTTGGCTTATTGCTCTCAACGAGGGCAAATCAACGCGCGTGAATTTTGCTTATAGAAATGTAGATAAATTACCAATTTTCATTGATTTGGTACGAATTCCGTACGCAAACGAGGCAAAATATTTGGGAATGACACTGGATGCGAAACTAAAATGGAAACCACACGTCAAGAGGAAACAAAAAAAAACAAATGCACTGGCTGTTTGGTAGATTTTCCCAACTCAGCATGCAGAACAAGCTGCTTTTATACAAGCAAGTACTAAAACCGGTTTGGACATACGGTATACAACTTTGGGGTAGAGTAATATCAAAATTTTACAAACTTTTCAAAACAAAGTGCTAAGAAAAATAGTAAATGCACTATGGTTTATCAGAAACACTGATATCCACAGAGACCTAAGCTACCGTCGAAGATGAAATAAAACATTTTGCCCGCAAACAACAGACACGCCTTCACGATCATTGAAATAACACCATGCTACAAATTCGAGACGATACTAACCTAGTGCGAAGATTAAAAAGGATAAAACCATTTGAATTAGCGCAATAAGATGTAACCGCGTGCTTATGGCGGTATTAGCAGGTGCCTCCATTGGGAAACTGCCTGCCAAACGCGTATTTAACAGTTTTAATAAAACTACTAGATACGAATAACCTAGTTGTAGTATGAAGGTTTCGAAGGGAGGTGGTTTTTGTTTTCTTATCTTAAGTGAGAAAGAGTCGTATGTACGATTTTCCACCTACCCCTATTATTCGTCCGAGCCTAGTTCTGGTTCCAAGTCTCGTGCTTTTAACCAGGATAGGTAACTCTCAGCTTGCTGAGAGTAACGTTAATATTACTATGGCTTGGGAGTAATATTAGAAACTCTATAAAAAAAAAACTTTCCTTGCGGCGAAGAGCTCTGGAGTGTTAATCAACAAATGTGGCTGGGTGAGAGGAGAGGGCTATCGCATTTTGGTTGCACACGGTTAGGCGTTCGAAGTGAGAGCCATATTATTCCTCAATCAGGAGCGAGTTAATAAGACTAGTTTGCGAAATATCTTTTATTCGGGGTGCGAGGCTTTCTACACTGGAGCACTCATACTCAATACTGGTCAATTGTACTAACATGAAGACACATCACTTTAACTGTTAAAATTTACCCGTTTTCCTAAGAAAGACGACTAGGTGCTTCAATGATAAGGAGCTTCGGTTTACAGCAGTCACCATATCAGCACCAAATACCTGCCATCTTATACGCACAGAAGCAGGATAATCATCGCAGTGTCATCGCTTTCTCTACAGGCTTCGCACTTGGTGGTATCGCTTAAGTCTAGCACATTAAGATGCTTGGCAAAAGCGCAGTGGTCCGTAAGAACGCCAGTAAATTGTCTACTGCCTTTTCTGTTGAGAGAAAACTATTCAGGTTCTAAGAAGTATTCCTCTGAGCCCTGTCTAGCAAGATCGGAGATCGGAGATCTCATTTTCTGTGATCCTATTATGACCTGGGACCCAGATAAGTCTAAGAGAATTCATCCTTCCGACGCAAGGCCTTAAGCGCAACCTGACCGTCGCTACAGACGCAGATACTTCACCCGCTCCGCCTGTTCCTCACAGCATAGTCCATAGCAATACGGATAGCATAAGTCTCCGTTTGGAAGACTGACGCATGGTTGCCAACGAGAAGAACAATCTATAAAAAAAACACCAGCACCAGATCCATGATCGGTATTGGAATCATCCGTGTAGATTCCATTCCACGACTACATTTCTTTCGAGGCTCAGAGTCTGGCTAGAGCCAGTCCTGAACACGAGGAAAGGCGACTTCGTAATTGCACACCAGCCGAAGTTCCGGTGTCATTGCGTCGAACGGCATATACATAAGACAGTAGACGAAAGACAACCGTCGCGCAAGTTCATCAAAACTCCAGTTCGAGTTATAACACAGCCTCCTCTTCTTAAACGAGAGATTTGATTGTGCAACCGATCATGTAAACATCAAGGGGCGGGAGGTTCAAAATGCATCTAGGCCGGAGCCAGGTGAGTTGGGAAAGGCCCCCGTGCAGCCGAGACATACCTTCCTCTGGAGTTTGGCGAAAGCAGCAGTAACGTATTTCCGTGAAAGCTTATTCCACCAAACAACCGATCCATATGCTAGAAATGGTCTTATCATAGCCCTGTAAGTCCATAGGACATTTTTCGGTGATAGGCCCCATGTCTTGCCGAAAATGCTCTTGTCTTGCCAGAAAACTCAAAGCGCTTTGGCAGTCTTTAGCTCTACATACTTGGACCAAAGAAGTTTGCTATCCAGGATGACTCACAGATATCAATTTTAATGTTAATAAATCTAATTCTATGCTGGGCTTCGTAAAAAGGTTTGCGAAAGAATTTAATGACCCATACGTTACTATGTCATTGTACAATTGTTTTGTCCGTCCGATTCTAGAGTATGCTTCACAAGTTTGGACGCCGTTCTACAACATTCATTCAAATCGAATAGAGGCCATTCAACGTAAATTTATTCGATTTGCACTTAGAGGACTTCCATGGGATGATCCTTTTAACCTTCCTCCTTACAGTCAGCGTATTAAGCTTCTTCAAATGTTACCCCTTTCTCAACGAAGGCTTAATAGCGATATCATTTTTTTACAGCAGCTTATATCCGGTCAAATAGGCCTGACTTGCTGTCGTCTATTGGCTTTAATTTTCGTGGTGGTGCCCTAATTTGCGAAGTGCTGAATTATTGTTTAGCCCGCATCATAGAACGAATTATGGGAAGCATGAGCCTATTAGTCGCATGTGTAGAATCTATAATCTAAATGATCATGTGATTGACTTGCATGTTAGTTAAATTAAGCTAAAAAATATTTTGCCTAATAATGCTTTAATGTCTTAAATTGTTTGCATTATTTTGTGTCTGTGTTAGTATTTTGTAGGTACATAATTATTGTATTTTTAATTGTTTTGTCCTTACTAACACCTGCACTAAATGATGAGCCTGTGAGAGCACTTTTTGTGCCGGCAATTTCTGCTCGTGATAGTTGCTTGCTTTAAGCACTCCACGACACAGAGCTGATAGTGTATAAAAAAAAATCGCATCAGACGGCATATCCATAAGACAGGAGTCGAAGGACAACCGTTGCGCAAGTTCATCAAAACTCCAGTGCGAATTATACCAAAAGCCACCTCTTCTTAGACGTGAGATAGCTTTGATTGTACAGCCCATGATGTAAACATCAAGGGGCGGGAGGTTCAATAGTGCATCTAGGCCGGAGCCAGGCGTGCTTGGGAAGGTCCCCCTGGCACCCGAGACATACCTGCCTTTGGAGTTTGGCAAAAGCAGCAGTAACGTATTTACGTGAAAGCTTATTCCATAGGACTCTTTTCGGTGATAAGCCCCATGTCTTGCCGAAAATGCCTTTGCACTGCCAGAAAACAGACAGTCTTGGCAGTCTTCAGCTCAATATGTTTGGACCAAAGAAGTTTGCTGTCCAGGATGACTCCCAGATACTTTGCTTCATTGGAGAGTTGGATTGTGTCGCCTTTCAGCACTGGCTGAGTCAACCCGATCAGCTTCCTCCTTCTCATAAAGAGAACTACCTCAGTTTTGAGAGGATTGACCGAGAGCCAATCCTAGTGCATCGTTCGTTGATCACGTCTGTGCATGATTCAACAGTGTGGCATATGCCTAATCCTAAAACAAACAACTTTTTTTTGTTTGTTAAATTTTAAATTTAACTGCTGCTTCCCTTTTCCGAAACTCAAACCGGACATTCCTACCAACCTATAACTAAAATATCAACCGATCAGCTTCAATTGCCACTGATCTTAAATCTTTCGGATAGCGGTTTCAAAAGAAATTATTCCCACGCTCGTTCTTTTTGTGAAAGGATGTAAACATTTCTTAAACCCGCAAAGTGGATTTCCAAATTTATCCACAGGTACACATTTCCAAAACCCACGCCGGAAATGCAAAAAACAATTCCAACAAAGAAAAAAGAGATCTAACAAGTTCGGGAATGCATAAAATAAATAATACACCGAAGAAGCGTCCGTACTTATTTTTTCTATTTTGATATCTTTAAACGATTTGATCATCATGTCAATCGTCCCTCAAAATGCCATCGCCCAAGCTACAACGCAGTGTGTTTAATTCAGCCCGCCACATCGCGCAAGCACCCACACGCGCAAAAGCGACCAGTGGCACGTTCCAGTGAAATGAATTCGCAAATTATTGCACGTGTTCGCAGAATTAGGGACAAGGCAAATCCAAAATGTTTCGCATCACCTGAAACATCGTCAGCTCCGTTCGCTCTTATTTGCTTTTTATTGATTTTACCTTGGTTCTCTCTGGAATCACTTCCTCTTCTCCTCACTTGCCCACCTAAGCATATACAGGTACGAAAATTCATGTATGTATGCAGCACGACCCCACCCAACGTCATATGCGGCTGCGTGACGAAGAGCACCTAATCCGAGCGGAGTAACGAAGTTGACTTAATCTTAGTCAGAGTAACGGGCCATCCAGGTACTGTTGAGATAATTTATTAAAAGCATTCCATATTTAATTTGTATACGTGCAGTTGTTCTTGTTTAGATTTGATTAATTATAGATTTTTCATGTGTTTTATGATTGTTTTTATACCCTATTCCAAGGGTATATTAATTTTGACGCATAGTTTGTAACATACCTTAATATTGCCCGCAGACCCCTAAAAGTTACTATATTTATGATCAGCATCGATAGTAATGTCGATCTAGCCATGTCCGTCCGTCCGTCCGTCCGTCTGTCGGCAAAAATTAGGCCTTTAAACTGGACCTAGAGAGCTGAAATTTTAACCATATACTCTCTAGGGTCCCGAAATAATCAAGTTTACGAATTTTTGAAATCCGTCCACAGACACGCCCACAAACTCAAAAAAACAAAATTTTGGGAAAAATCGAATTTTGAGCTAGAAAGCTGAAATTTTTTATATATGATCTATGACTCCTAAAACTGCTCGGGATAAAAAAAATTTCAAAATCCGCCCACTGACACGCCCACAAATAAATAAAATAATTTTTTTATACCCTATTCTAAGGGTATATTAATTTTTGAAAATCCAATGTTTGAGCTAGGGAGCTGAAATTTATAATATATACTCTCTATGGGCCCTTTATGCTCATGTGTAAATATTTTCAAAATCCGCCCACTGACACGCCCACAATTTTTTTTTTTTTTTTTTTGAAAATTCAAAGTTTGAGCTAGGGAGCTGAAATTTATAATATATACTCTCTAGGGGCCCTTTATTCTCATGTGTTAATTTTTTTTAAATCCGCCTACTGACACGCCCACAATTAAATAAAACAATTTTATTGAAACACCCAAGTTTGAGCTAGGGAGCGTTTTTTTTTTGATAAAATCCTTTAAATGTTATATAACAAAATATATAGAGCGTTCTTAACAATTCAACCATACTTAGACTTAGGGATAGGAATAAGAATAGGGTATCCAACAGTTCGCCCAAGCGGACTGTAGCCCGTCCCTATGTTTTATTAACAAATTATTATTCTACACGAAAAAGGAAAAAAAAACCATGTACCTTATGCATTAAGTATACGAAGCAAGTTTCATGAACGTTCGGAACAAACTTTAATTGCTTATAGTTACATTTTTCTAACATGTTTTATACTCAATTTGAAAACATAAAAACAATCCTTCTTGGGGCATAATGTAAAGCTGACCCGAATATTAAATACAAGCATTGTTAAATTATGTGAATGAAAGTCTTTGGTTCACAAACAAATTTCCGAGCAAGTGTAAAAAGGATTGAAACTTCAAACAAAATCTAGTGTCAGTGTTAAAAAAAGTGATGTCAATTTTTCAATAATTTTTAGTGATGACTACACGGATGGAAAATTGTATTTGATTACATGTGATTGTCACAAATAGGTATGACAACCACAAATCACCATCCCAAAAACGCTTACCATCCCCAGGCGTAAGTACCTACCACACACAGTATCAAATAAAATACAAATAAAAACAAACTGAGGACCAGAATTCAGACCAGATGGCCTGATTGTTCAGAGCCAGTTGCCACGAAAGTATCAAAATATATATATTTTTTTTAAAATGGTATGAAAAGCAACTCATGCGAACAGAAATGTTATGTGCACATAATATTTATTTGTCATGTAGTTCCCAGGCTCGGAGGCATTCTTGGATCGAATGCAATTCAATTCCAATGACAAAAACAAAATATTTGTTCGGGTTCAATTGCCAGCTGTCTGCTGACGACGAGCGTTGAGTGAATACGCGAATTAAAACTGCAATTGCAAGTGGTAGAGGCTATACTGATAGGAACTCCAATTAATATTGATAAACCCAAATAAAATTATTTTTATAAAAAAGAAAAATGTACGTCAATGTGTTCTAGAGGGGGGTTTTATAAAATTAAAACACCTTCAAATTAATAAAAAAAAAAACAAACAAGTGGTTATGTTTATGGCACCATTTAAATTTGTTTTAAATTTAATGAATTGTAATTGCAGTTAAGTATGCACCTACTAATGTAGGTCAGCACTTCGCATGCTAAACTAATATCAAACGTATAGCCGTATAAATAAAGCTGAGATGCTTCTCCTTATATATTTTTATATGAATTAAAAAAGTCGTGTCGACTAGGAGATGAAAACTATAGTATGAGCAGTTCTTTAAACTTCAGCATTTTAATTTCTATATTTTTTTAAGTTCATACATGCTATTTTTCACATGAACTGTTCTTCAAAATGATTCATTATCATATCTCGGTGTATCTCGATAATTCAGTGAAATTGGTTAACACTTTTGATTCATTATTAAAAATGTAAATTTGTCGATTTTCGTACGTCGTAGAATAAAAAACTACTTCCGAAGTCTAGTAAACAAACTAACTGACTGGACGTATTTCAGATATTTAATAGATGAACGCATCGAACTATCCACAACAATTAATACAATAGAGCAATTAGAAAGTGAAGTACAGTCCGTCACCCTAGCTATACAAAAGGCTGCATGGGCTGCAACGCCTGAATTAAATAGCAAAGTAAAAAGAAACTTGTATCCCAACGAAATTTGCGACATTATAACAGAAATAGACGAGCTCGCAAGCGATATCAACTGTCAAGAGCTCCAAGTGATAAAAGCAGACTTAATAGCTTAAACAATAAGCTCAGAAAAAGGATAGCAGAATTTAAAAATGCATCGGTGGAAAGATACCTTACATACAATCTAACAAATGATGCTAGTACAGAATACTCACTGTGGAAAGCTACAAAAAAATTAAAGGTTATGGTTTCGCAAATAGGATCTCGAATTTCGAAAAACTATTGATGTGAAAATGTTTGTTATAATTTTAGAATATGTTCTGCATCAATTTTTACTTAAGGAAACTAATATTTGCAAATTTAAGGTTTTTCCATACAAATTTATAATTCATTACTGACAAAATGTCAAAATGGTTGCATGGGTGGGTGTCTGTATATGATAGTGTCTGTATTGATAACAAAATAGTTGAGTGGAAGAGTTCACACTTGAGCATGAAAATTTTATGTTTATTACATATGTACATATATTTATATATATATATATTATATCTATATATATATATATATATTATAATTCATAACAAAAATGTAAATAGGGTTTGTTATTGATTATTATGTTTTTGAAACACATTGTACTGTTTCTGGGACCTATTTGGGATTTCACAATGGACCTCGCACCTATTCCCATACACATTGTACTGTTTATGGGATCTACTTGTGATTCAACAACGTAACTAAACGCATTCTCAATCTAGAAAAAGAAAACCCAAAAGAAACACGATTGCCTCTAAAGGATAGTATCCTTAATGCGAATCCTAACGTTCATAGCATTTTTTTAAAATATTGCCCAAGATTAAATTACCTAAGTTAATCCTGTTTTGACTCGATTCGCATTTTAATTCGAATTGAATCCACATTCAAACTCTCATAGTCTAGTTAATACATGAACCCACAATTAATAGCGCTGAATGCTGCTTTTTTCTGAATGTCTTTTCAATGGAATTTATTGATAGATTGAGGTTAAAAACAAATACTTTAAACATTTTCGGATTTTTACGCGATTCCTTAAGGTAAATTTTGTGCAAACGTTGTTTTTAGGCCTTCCTCTACGTACAAAAAAAATTTCACTTTGAAAAGCGAATCCTATTTGGGAAATCAGTTCCAAATCAAAAGGCTAATGGCATACATTCCGCCACTGAAAAACAGCAGTGGTAACTGGGCTAAAACAAACAAACAAACTGCGGATCTGTTTGCGGAACATCTTGAAAACGTCTTCAAGCCATACGACGATAATGATATTTCCCAACAAACGGAAGAAATGTGCGAAGACGAGAGAACAATTCCAGCAGTACCCTCTATGGAAATTGCCAAAAAAAATAAATGAAAAGATCAACCCGAAAAAAGCCCCGGGATTTGATCTAATAACGGGTAAAATTCTGAAAAAACTGCCTAAGAATGGTATGAAAAAAATAGCACAGATAATAAATGCTGCGTTCAGACTAAGGTATGTTCCGCGCATGTGGAAGGTTGCGGAAGTTATCGTGGTACCTAAGCCGGGAAAATTGCCCAGTGAAGTAACGTCATATCGGCCGATATTATTGCTGCCAATCCTGTCTAAGCTATTCGAAAAAATGCTCCTAAAACGACTCCATCCGATTCTAGAAGAAAAGACACTGATCCCAAGCCATCAGTTTGGATTCAGAAATAAATGCTCAACAATAGATCTGATCCACAGAATAACTGATATAATAGAAAAAGCTTTAGAAGAAAAACAAATATGCTCTACCATCTTCCTTGATGTAACACAGGCTTTTGATAAAGTCTGGCACAAAGGATTAATCCGTAAGCTACAAAAATATCTTCCAAAAGAGTACCATGAAATACTAGAGTCGTATATAATGCAACGATTATTTGGAATTAAGCAAGAGAATGAGTACTCCGAATTGAAACACATCAAAGCTGGAGTACCGCTAGGTAGTGTGTTGGGACCAGTACTGCTCCTCCTATACACTAACGACCTACCACAAAATGACGAAACTACTGTTGCCACTTTTGCAGACGATACTGCTGTATTTGCAGTAGGAAAAACCGCACAGGAAGTTACAGAAAAACTGCAAAGGACAGTAAATGATATATCCAAATGGACCAAAAAATGGCAAATAAAATTAAATGAACTGAAGTCGGTTCATTTTAACTTTACGAATAAAAACGTACAATACATACCTGTGTACATAAATAATAAAGTAGTTCTGCATTCGAGCTCAGCTAAGTATTTACGCTTGACTTTGGACGCAAATTTGCGTTGGAAAACACATGCCAAAAAAAACGAGATGAACTAAATATACGATACAATAAAATGTATTGGCTCATAGGGAGGAATTCATGCCTCTCAATCTACAACAAACTGCTTCTCTACAAGCAAATATTAAAACCAATTTGGATATATGGCCTCCAGTTATGGGGGTGCACATGCACAAGAAAGACAAGTCTTCAAAGCATACAATGCTTTCAAAACAAAGTACTACGCAATGTTGTTAATGCGCCTTGCTACATACGTAATGCTGATCTAAATAGCGATCTAGAAATTGAAATGGTAGAGGACGAGGTTCGGAAGGCGCAAGAAGACATGAAGTTAGGCTTCGCAACCATACTAATTTAGAAGTAGTTCAACTACTTAATATCAACAATTTAGTTAAAAGATTACGTAGAGTTAAACCTTTTGAACTAGTTAACTAGGTAAAAAGGAAAGAAATATATGTGTTACAACATAATCACACGAACAAAGTGATAATGAATTAAAAAAACATAGGGACGGGCTACAGTCCGCTTGGGCGAACTGTTGGATACCCTATTCTTATTCCTATCCCTCATAAGTGGGCGTGACAAAAGTCTAAGTATGATTGAATTGTTAAGAACGCTCTACATATTTTGTTATATAACATTTAAAGGATTTTATCGGAAAAAAACTTTGGTTTCTCAATAAAATTATTTTATTTAATTGTGGGCGTGTCAGTAGGTGGATTTAAAAAAAAAATTAACACATGAGCATAAAGGTCCCTTAGAGAGTATATATTATAAATTTCAGCTCACTAGCTCAATTGCAAAAAAAGTTGATTTTAAATTGTGGGCGTGTCTGTGGCGGATTTCAAAAATTCGTAAACTTGATTACTTCGGGACCCTAGAGAGTATATGGTTAAAATTTCAGCTCTCTAGGCCCAGTTTAAAGGCCTAATTTTTGCCGACAGAGACATGGACATGGCTAGATCGACATTACTATCGATGCTGATCATAAATATAGTAACTTTTAGGGGTCTACGGGCAATATTAAGGTATGTTACAAACTTTGCGTCAAAATGAATATACCCTTAGAATAGGGTATAAACAAAAGGTAACAAACCAAAGTAAGTTCCTAAAAACAGTACATAAGTACATAAGTTAATATTAAAACAAAATTGCTGATTAGTCAGTAGACTAGGTGCAATTACTGGAAGGATGGTAACATCATGCCTTCCCTGGGTGTTTTTAGTCGGTGTTTCAAGTCCCACATTATTGCAAAAAACTTCCGAAGTAGGTATCTACTATGGCCCAAACGTAATTGAACTCCTTGGCCTCGTGTTCTCCATAGAAAGTTACTTAACACCTGATGGCGACATTAAGGGATCTGATCTACTCCACACAAGAAAAAACGTTCTTATATAAAAACATAGGGATGGGCTACAGTCCGCTTGGGCGAACTGTTGGATACCCTATTCTTATTCCTATCCCTCATAAGTGGGCGTGACAAAAGTCTAAGTATGGTAGAATTGTTAAGAACGCTCTACATATTTTGTTATATAACATATAAAGGATTTTATCAAAAAAAAACGCTCCCTAGCTCAAACTTGGGTGTTTCAATAAAATCGTTTTATTTAATTGTGGGCGTGTCAGTAGGCGGATTTAAAAAAAATTAACACATGAGCATAAATGGCCCCTAGAGAGTATATATTATAAATTTCAGCTCCCTAGCTCAAACTTTGAATTTTCAAAAAAAAAAAAAAATAATTGTGGGCGTGTCAGTGGGCGGATTTTGAAAATATTTACACATGAGCATAAAGGGCCCATAGAGAGTATATATTATAAAATCAGCTCCCTAGTTCAAACTTTGGATTTTCAAAAAAATTGTTTTATTTATTTGTGGGCGTGTCAGTGGGCGGATTTTGAAAATTGTTTATCCCGAGCAGTTTTAGGAGTCATAGATCATATATAAAAAATTTCAGCTTTTTAGCTCAAAATTCGACTTTTTCCAAAATTTTGTTTTTTTGAGTTTGTAGGCGTGTCTGCGGGCGCATTTCAAAAATTCGTAAACTTGATTATTTCGGGACCCTAGAGAGTATATGGTTAAAATTTCAGCTCTCTAGGTCCAGTTTAAAGGCCTAATTTTTGCCGACGGACGGACGGACGGATGAACGGACATGGCTAGATCGACATTACTATCGATGCCGATCATAAATATAGTAACTTTTAGGGGTCTACGGGCTATATTAAGGTATGTTACAAACTATGCGTCAAAATTAATATACCCTTAGAATAGGGTATAAAATAACCAGACCAAGGTTATATAAAAAATTAAACTGATATATTTTTCATATTTTTTACAAATAAATTTTATGAAACATGTGAAGATTTGCTGATTTGCTTAATCCACTGGGCGCATTTATGTTGTAAGGCGTAGAAAGAAATTTGCCAATAATTATATAAATGTGTATATAATATTTAAGGCTGATGTAGAGAGGGGATTATGCATTTCAAATAACGTCGAACACGTAAACGTAGTAAATAATCTATGAACGCCCACCCGAATGCCTGCTTTGTGCCTGAAAATTGAAAACATTATATTCCTTCTGCACAGAGTCGACAAAAAGGCGGCAGTATTTCTAATGAATGGCGGAGCAAATAGAAACTTGAAAACAGTCTTTTGCGAAAGTTCAACCACATGCCTGGTTTGTGCCTGCAAATCGAAAACTTACGACCAAAAGCCAAGGCAAGAAATACTACAAAGTCCCATGGGTAGTAAAAACTTTTTGTCGTTTGTTAAAAACACCAAGAATTCGGTCTGTTTATAAATCCCGGCACTCATTTACAAAGACAATCCAGCATGACATATCTAACCCAACAGTGGAACCAATCTCTTAACCAAGGTGGTGAAAGTAAAATTGTTGCGCTTGATATTTCGAAGGCATTTGACAGATTTTGGCATCAAGCTCTCTTGTCGAAAATGCGTGCATTTGGAACCGATGATAGCTACTCTTCTTTA
Source organism: Portevinia maculata (assembly GCA_949715645.1). Taxonomy (NCBI): domain Eukaryota; kingdom Metazoa; phylum Arthropoda; class Insecta; order Diptera; family Syrphidae; genus Portevinia; species Portevinia maculata. Next base: position 45,729,957 of record OX454528.1, on the reverse strand, counting down.
ATAAATTAGAAATTACCTTGCTTGTTCAACTGAAGTTGTTTTGAACGGTTTCAAGTCTGTAACTCACCAAACAAATGCTGGTGTTCCCCAAGGCTTTGTTCTGTGCCCGACTCTTTTTCTCATTTTTATAAATGATCTCCTGTCTGTCACTTCTAATCCAATCCATTCCTTTTATGCGGCGTTCTTCGTAAGACGAATGATTGTGGGTTTTTTCATAATGCTTTTTTAAGGCGCATCGACTTGGTCCTCGTTGTGTGTAACTTTTCACTTCGTGCAGTGCTACCTGCTTTACTTTTTTTTAAAAATGGTTTATGGCTGATTTTTCTGATTATTTTTTTTTACTGATTACACCTAATGATGAACCTGTACAATTACCCTTCAGTCAAAAATATTAAAATAAATGCTTCTTCTTTGCTTTGATTTCGCTAAAAATAATGCAATCCGGTGTACGGTCTTAAAGCAATTAAAATGATTTGGCTCTTTATTTGCTAGTTTTTATGGTGGTTGGTCACACTGGATTTGCAATAAGGTTGGGTAGGCGGTGCTTAAGTTTTTTTTCAAAGGTGCCGGGAAATAAGTTCACAGGCAATAATTTTACATGGGCAATAACTTCACCTCAAGTAGGAAATAACTTCACTTTTTTTTGTGAAGTTATTGCCCACTGACGGTGAACAATTACTCCACCGTAAATTTTGTGAAGTTATTTCCCACCTACAATTTGAGAATTTGTCTATTGTCTGAAGGTATTTATAATTTCATTTATAACAAAATATAACAATATATTTTTAGCAATTTATATCGGTGCCGTGAAATAAAGCCTTGCGCAATAAGGCCAATTTGGCGTTATTTTACTTTCCATTGGTGCTGTTTTCAGCAATTTGCCCTTGCACCTACACCAAATCAAACAGTGACCCCAAGCAGGGAGGTTGCAGGGAGGCAGCATGCCGCCCATATGCATCGCACTGTTTATGGGATTAGTTGCGAGATCGCAAGTAGATTCCAGAAACAGTGCAATTCATATGGGGAGGCATGCTCCCCCCTTTAAACCCCTGCTTGGGGTCATTGTTTGATATGGAGTAGGTGCGAGGTATGGTTCTTGAATTATAATAAAATGTTAAGAGAAATTATTTCCCACAAAAAAGTGAAGGTATTACTCACCTATTGTGGGCAATAACTTCACAAAAAAACATAGGGACGGGCTACAGTCCGCTTGCGCGAACTGTTGGATACCCTTTTCACATTCTATCCCTCATAAATGGGCGTGACAAAAGTCTAAGTATGGTTATGGTTAACATTTAAAGGATTTTATCACAAAAAAAACGAAGCTTTTGTAAAAAAAAACACTCCCTAGCTCAAACTTTGGTTTTTCAATAAAATTATTTTATTTAATTGTGGGCGTGTCAGTAAGCGGATTTAAAAAATATTAACACATGAGCATAAAGGGCCCCTATAGAGTATATATTATAAATTTCAAACTTTGGATTTTCAAAAAAAGTTTTCTTTTAAATTGTGGCCGTGTCAGTAGGCAGATTTTGAATATATTAACACATGAGCATAAAGGGCCGCCTAGAGAGTGTACATTATAAATTTCAGCTCCCTAGCTCAAACTTTGGATTTGCAAAAAAAGTTTCTTTTAAATTGTGGGCGTGTCAGTGGGCGGATTTTGAAAATATTTACACATGAGCTTAAAGGGCCCCTGGAGAGTATATATTATAAATTTCAGCTCAATAGCTCAAATTTTGGTTTTTCAATAATATTGTTTTATTTAATTGTGGGCATGTCAGTGGGCGCATTTTGAAAATTTTATATCCCGAGCAGTTTTAGGAGTCATAGATCCTATATAAAAAATTTCAGCTTTCTAGCTCAAAATTCGATTTTTTCCAAAATTTTGTTTTTTTTGAGTTTGTGGGCGTGTCTGTGGGCAGATTTCAAAAATTCGTAAACTTGATTATTTCGGGACCCTAGAGAGTATATGGTTAAAATGTCAGCTCTCTAGGCCCAGTTTAATGGCCTAATTTTTGCCGACGGACGGACGGACATGGCTAGATCGACATTACTATCGATGCTGATCATAAATATGGTAGCTTTTAGCGGTCTACGGGCAATATTAAGGTATGTTACAAACTATGCGTCAAAATTAATATACCCTTAGAATAGGGTATACAAATGAATTTGATTAATTTTGCTGTAAAAATCAAAACAAAGAATTTCTTGTAAAATTTTATGTAGATGTTCGAGTGTATTACATTATCAACAAATTTAATAGGATTATCAAAAAAGCCAACAACAATCAAAGATATGTTGTGTATGTTGTGTATGACAAATTAATGTTTGACTTTTTTTAACGGAGCACCCTGTGCTCTTTTCCGACAACTTCTAGAGTTTGTGTGACAAAGACGTACTTGCTGATAAGGAAAACTTCGAGAGTGTCCCTACTCATTATATGGATATACTCTGGTATAGCACCAACCAATTCACTTGGCAAATCTACTGCGCAGCTCTCTTGAATTTTCTCTACGCCTCTCTTTAATTTTCAAATATGCTCAAAAAAATACGAAAATTGCTGATAAGAACTGATAAGAACATAAGAAAGATCTACATCCAAGCGTTGTTTCCATCATCGGAGCTCCGATGTGACTGAGGGTGGGTTTTGTTTTTGTTTTCAATGGGGTATGGTCACGGTTTATTATCCAGTTTTCAAAAAAGTATTGCATCCCTGGTGGGAAAAAAAAGAAGATCTGTAGATGTCAATTTTACTTCGAAAACTTTTTATACCCTATTCTAGGGGTATATTAATTTTGACGCGTAGTTTGTAACATACCTTAATATTGCCCGGAGACCCCTAAAAGTTACTATATTTATGATCAGCATCGATAGTAATGTCGATCTAGCCATGTCCGTCCGTCCGTCCGTCCGTCCGTCCGTCTGTAGCCAAAAATTAGGCCTTTAAACTGGACCTAGAGAGCTGAAATTTTAACCATATACTCTCTAGGGTCCCGAAATAATCAAGTTTACGAATTTTTGAAATCCGCCCACAGACACGCCCACAAACTCAAAAAAACAAAATTTTGGAAAAAATCGAATTTTGAGCTAGAAAGCTGAAATTTTGTATATATGATCTATGACTCCTAAAACTGCTCGGGATAACAAATTTTCAAAATCCGCCCACTGACACGCCCACAAATAAATAAAACAATTTTTTTATACCCTATTCTAAGGGTATATTAATTTTTGAAAATCCAAAGTTTGAGCTAGGGAGCTGAAATTTATAATATATACTCTCTATGGGCCCTTTATGCTCATGTGTAAATATTTTTAAAATCCGCCCACTGACACGCCCACAATTTTTTTTTTTTTTTTTTTTGAAAATTCAAAGTTTGAGCTAGGGAACTGAAATTTATAATATATACTCTCTAGGGGCCCTTTATTCTCATGTGTTATTTTTTTTTTAAATCCGCCTACTGACACGCCCACAATTAAACAAAACAATTTTATTGAAACACCTAAGTTTGAGCTAGGGAGCGTTTTTTTTTATAAAATCCTTTAAATGTTATATAACAAAATATGTAGACCGTTCTTAACAATTCAACCATACTTAGACTTTTGTCACGCCCACTTATGAGGGATAGGAATAAGAATAGGGTATCCAACAGTTCGCCCAAGCGGACTGTAGCCCGTCCCTATGTTTTTTTATTAGTGTTGGCAAATTTCGGCGCACTTATAGTAAAAAAATTAATCTTTTGCACAATGCAATGGGTTTAAGCATATAAAGCAACCTGTGACTTAGGACTTGAGTTTGATTCTATGTTTTTATGGTTTAATAGTTTGTGGTTTAGCATGAGGTACCTACCTGGGGCGACGTGTTTTCTATATACTTTTTTACCTGTGGGTTTTTGGAAAAACATTAATGGATGAGTGTTTACAGGTTTTAATAACTATTTTACCTATGAGTTTTTGAGAATGAAATTTTAGTATCAGAGAGAAATTATTTTATGATGCATCCTACGTATTTAAATGATTTTTGTTTTGGTTTGGAATGCAGTTTTAAGAAAACAACAGTAGTGATAGATCAAAATTGAAAACAAATATAAGACATTTTATATACAGGTAAAGGAAAACGAACAAAGAAAACCAAATCGAATCATTGTGATATTATGTAAGTATTTTCTTTGCTTTGTAAGAAGGAGCATGAGCAAGGAGATTTTTTTGACGATTCGCATCGTCGCCTCGTAGCATGTACGATGAGAGGGGGGATGATGGAAGGGACGAATAGTTTTGAAATAAAAAATTTAATAAAAACTGAAATCGTTCTTTTTCATCAAATATGAAATTATGAGCTTATCGCTTCTTAGACTCTCACTATTTTGGGTATATCTTTTCGAAAATGTACGTACCTATTTGTACCTGTCATTTCTTTTGTAATTGATTCAGAAAAATCCAATCTAATGTGTTAAGCAATGACATGTTATTTTGTGTCAGTATTGCGCGATGCTACGCAACCACTTATGGCTCAATAGATTCCTACCTATACGATCAGTATTTATCTTATTCAAATTTTATTATGCAAAAAAATTACTATTTAAGACAATTGGAGCTGGGCGAACGTCTGCTTCCTAAAGAATTTGAAGATGAAATGAAGCCTAATAGCACGTTGAATGAAGAACAAGAAATGGGAGTTCCTTCTGAGAGAATAGAAATGCCAGACATAGGCGGGGGAGTACATCTGCCCATGAAGGGACCAGCTTAGACAGTCATTACAGATACAGCGCCCTCCAAACAGCGCTTGTCGTAAGATTATAGGTACTTAGTGGGAAGGGGGGAATCACATCTATGCAATTTAATCGATCAGTTGAGCCCAGAGACACATTTAACATCTTGAAGCTGTCCCGCAATTGTGCAGGCAAATCACAGAGGTTTCCCCAGGCGGCCTTGTCCTTATTTCTTTTTACTATATTTTGTCATGCCGTGTAAATATTTTATCTGGAAAATATCAAATCAACGAATATAATCACTTATTACATTACATGTACAGTGGCCGAAATAAGTATAAAGACAGTAATTCTCAAACTCTTCAATTTGGCTTGTAGGCTTAGCGCCTAAATATATGCAACAAAATTGTTCAATAAATGTTTGGAGAATTAATTTTCTCTTAACTCCAAAAAAAATTGTACCGTTATCGGTCATATCGTGTTAGAAAGAGACTGATTTGTCTTTTCTAATAAAAAAATTGTGAAAAAGTTGCGAAATAAGTATAAAGACACTTCGGTTATCCAAAAGTATTCCAATTTTATAGCAATTTTTTTTAAATAAAAAGAGTGAAAAACAATAAAAGGTAAATTGTTTCGCTTGTTGGCACAAAAATTGTTATCAATAAATTGTTATCATTAAACTATTAAGCCATGCCTCGCGGAACTCATTTGACGACAGTAGAAAGGGCAATTATTACGACTCATAAGGAGCACGGCTTATCCAAGCGATCCATTGCCAGGAAAATTGGACGATCTCTTTCCGTCGTATGTAATTTTTTAAATTTGGGCCAAAATTATAGCACTGCAAGAAGATCTGGTCGACCAAGCCTCTTGACCTCACGCAACAAAAAAACGATTTACCACGAAGCAAGGCGTAATAAGCTGAATGCTGGCCAGATAAAGCGCAAGTTGGATCTCCCAGTGACGGTAAGAAGAGTGGAGCAAGTGTTGAAGGCAAATCATAACCTTCGTTACACGAAAATGACGAAAAAACCCAACCTGCAACAGCATCATAAAGAAGCAAGGTTAAGATTTGCAAGAAGTCACATGGCTTGGACCAGGGAGTGGGAATCCGTTATTTTTAGTGATGAAAAGAAATTTAATTTGGATGGTCCGGACGGTTTTAGCTTTTATTGGCGTGATTTGAGGGACGAAAAAGCAATAAAAATGAGTCGGCACTCTGGAGGCGGAAGTTTGATGGTTTGGGGTGCCTTTGGTTTTCATGGTAAAATCCCCTTGATGTTCGTTCAACCTAGAATGAATGGTGAAAAATACAGGGAGATGTTGGAATATGCTTTGGATGCATTTGGAGACATTCCAGCGGGTGAAAATTTTATTTTTCAACAGGACAATGCTCCTATTCATAATGCCAGTACGGTCCGCGAATGGTTTGAAAGGAGTCAAATTCAGTGTTTACCATGGCCTTCGTGTAGTCCTGACCTTAACCCAATCGAAAATTTGTGGGGTATTATGGCAAGAAACCTTTATTCAAATGGGAAGCAGTACAGAAATCTGGAAGAGCTTAAAAGAGGAATAACACAGACATGGTCTGAGATCACCGAAGAAGTCCTACAAAACTTGATAAATTCTATGCCTAATAGAATTTTCCAAGTTATTGAAAATCAAGGAGGTTGTACAAAGTACTAACTTTCAGGTTGATAGGTACAACCAAAAAATTCGGTGTTTAAATGCTTTTAAATATTGACTGTCTTTATACTTATTTCGCAGGAAAATTAAACGTTTTTGGAATTCCCTAAAGGTGAACCTCAAAAACTAGCCTTTGTGGTGATAAATATTTTCTTTTTTCGTTTCATTATTTACTGAATAAAATAAACTTACTATCTACGATAAAATAAACTTATAATTTCTATTATTTTTGTACTTAAATCCAACCGAGCATTGAAGTTGAGTGTGTCTTTATACTTATTTCGGTCACTGTATAACGAAATAAATAAACTATTAACATGAGTACAGTCAAAAATTCAACCAAGTTTACGGCAAATGGGTCGTATCTATGAATGAGAACTAGCAGTTCCTTGGAGTAAAAGGCTGCAGTATAATAAAAAACATTTACAAATAGTTTCAGTTCGGTATGAAAAAAGTCTTTCTTTTCTAAAGTGAGTTCGGAAATTCAACCTAAGCATTACTTTACTGAACTTGTAGGTACCTTCTTGACTCTTTTTTATCCTTACCAAATTAAAAAAAAAATCCAAGATTGAGCTAGAAAGCTCAATATATCCGAGGAAATTGTTCAATTAGTAGTTTTTCGTCATCCACAAGAAGCAGCCCTTGAGGATTGTTGATGAACTTTGACGAACGGATTTCCTGGGCATTCCTCCTTCACTCAGCTGCAAATTTTGAAAATGGTTGTGTTCCTGTTCAAGCTGCTTTGTCGGAGTTCGTGGACAGCCTTGTTTCTATCAGCAGCCCAAGAAGAATTTTCTTCACTGCCGATACAAACCCTCCACAAACTTTGTCTGTACTCCAATTCGAGAGGACGTTTCTCATCTCCATTATTAGTGGAGTACTTTGACCAAGCTTTGAATGACACTTTTTTGTCACTATTCACTGCTTTAGCTTCATCTGCCCACCACCATGTTTCTTTGCGTATTGACAACTTTGTTGTTGAAGCGATGGAGAAAATATGGTATATATTTGCAATAAAAGATTTTGTTTGGTCCAGATTGTACCATTTGATTCTCACAAACACTTTTGTTTGTTTAGTTCTGTTCGTCCCCGCCGCCATAAAAATTTCTATCCGGAGGAGGCGGTGTTGCTGGGCGATTGCATTTTCCAGGTTCACTTTGCAATCTCTGCCAACAAACAAAAGTCGCATATCAAAACATGTTGAAAGCTTTTGTCCTAACGTCCAAGAAACGCGCCAGATTTGCGGTGTTTCGCCTTTGTTTCTTGAACACATTTGTATGTCAACTCGCCTTTTAACCATAATTTTTTCGAGCTCGTCACTACGACCACTCATACTTCCAACGTTCTCGACACTAAGGTTTCGCCCAAGCTAAAGCTCTGACTCGAGCATTTCTGCTCGTCACAGGATTAACATTGCATTAAACAATTAATATTTCTTATAGTCGTCTGTTTCTCATGTATGTGAAACATAGCGCTACTTAAAATTGTAAACAAAAGTGACTGTAGTCACTTTTAGTAGATATACTCTAATATACACCTCCTTGACACAACCTACCTCAAACTTATATCAAAACAAACTAATAATACGAGTATATCATCTTTGTATGATTTTATATAAATAATTGAAAATTAATACTAATTCTTAGCTTAAAGATGAATAATTTCTTTTAATTTTCCTGAAACGGCGGACCAAATCTTGCACCATTGATGTCCGTTTACGTGAGATTTCTCTGTACATATATACATACCTATACCTACAAAACTTATATTATTTCTGGGATGGGATACAAAATGCGGGATTCTTTAAAATGTGAAATTCCTCTAATCATGCTCCTGATGAAGTTCAATACTTTAAATTCTGTGCATATGGTTGCCTACATATAAACTTGCATTATTGTACTTACTTCAAAAGATAAATTTACTTAATTTCTTTGATTTTCGGTCTTCCTGAATCTGAAATTTGCATTATATCGGGCGCTAGTGGTCAGCCACCCCATTTCTAGCACTGATATTATTTTTTTTTAATCGTTGAATCACTAAAAAACAGCCTTACTATCACAGTTTTAAACCCTTTTACCAGCTAAGCGGTCCACCCAGGTACGGATGTATTTTCCTGTGATAGACTCACAAAAATTAAAACTCTGGACACCTCTTCGACTCATAAAAAAGGATGTTTTGAAGGTGGGATATTTTGACCGTGGATATTATAAAAAAGAATATAAACTGAAGTAATTATTCCTAATTTTTGTTCTTATTTCATAAAGAAGGGAGTTGAAGCGGCCAACCACTAGTGCCGGTTCTCTACCTACTCCACACACCCATCAATGCAAACAACTTCTTCTATAGAATTCGCTTTAATCTCTCTACTCTAAACGGTTGTATATCTACTTAAGCAGTGTTTAAATATTGCTCCAGATTTTATGCAAAAATCCGTATTCATAAAACAGTATACCTATCCAAAACATATAAGTTACGCAGAGTTTGTGTCGTTAAAGTATCAAAAAGAATACATTTATTAATCAATTACATTTAGCTGACCATACTACCCAAATCAGTTGTTTGTGAGATACCAAGTAAAAAAGATAGGGACGGGCTACAGTCCGCTTGGGCGAACTGTTGGATACCCTATTATTATTCCTATCCCTCATAAGTGGGCGTGACAAAAGTCTAAGTATGATTGAATTGTTAAGAACGCTCTACATATTTTGTTATATAAAATTTAAAGGATTTTATCGAAAAAAAACTTTGGTTTTTCAATAAAATTATTTTATTTAATTGTGGGCGTAGGTGGATTTAAAAAAAATTAACACATGAGCATAAAGGTCCCCTAGAGAGTATATATTATAAATTTCAGCTCCCTAGCTCAAACTTTGGATTTGCAAAAAAAGTTGATTTTAAATTGTGGGCGTGTCAGTAGGCGGATTTTGAAAATTTTATATCCCGAGCAGTTTTAAGAGTCATAGATCATATATAAAAAATTTCAGCTTTCTAGCTCAAAATTCATTTCAAAAATTCGTAAACTTGATTATTAAAATTTCAGCTCTCTAGGCCCATAATTTTTGCCGACAGACGGACGGACGGACATGGCTAGATCGACATTACTATCGATGCTGATCATAAATATAGTAACTTTTAGGGGTCTACGGGCAATATTAAAGTATGTTACAAACTATGCGTCAAAATTAATATACCCTTATAATAGGGTATAAATACTGCTTATATTTGCCCCTGAATGCACCTTTTCTTTGATGAATGCTACGGCCTCCTTGCAATATGCCATAACCTACACCAAAATTCCATCAAAGCCAACAAATAATATAACATCTATCTACCATACTTCCCCCACTTTCCGTCTGCCATGCTTCATCGAGCACCTCACATCCTTTACCTATAAATATAAGTTTCTGATCGGTGTTTTCATCTTCCTCCTCATATTCCCAGTCCCGAGAATGGGAGACAATGGAAAACAACAAAAGTAAATTCAAATATGCATATTCAAATATATGCTAACATTTTGTAGAACCTTTTTTGAGCTTTTTTTAATGACGAACTTACATCGTTTGGTGGCGTATCGTCGTATACACGAAGTGAAAGTCTATATACAAAGCCTTAACTCAGAAAAGTATTTGCTATGAAACCAACAGGCTTGGTGTCATCCGAAAGGATTATACGGAAACTTCTTTGAAATGTAAAAAGATAATGCAAATGAAAAGCAAAAAATTTCTAATTTATTTTTACAAAACTAGGAGCTTGAAGTCACTCAAAACTTATTCGGTAGTAGCATTGAGTTTATATACATAGAGGAACCACGAGAGCTTAGAACTACATCAGTAGATGTCACTACGTACACTACATCGAGATCGAAAATGTGTGTGGAACATACTGGGACCCATTGACAACATCACAAAAGAACTTGCAGTGCGAACAGCGAACGCCGCGAACTGCGAAAGCATACAAAGGGCATGTGCAGTGCAATGCATAATGTAATGATTATGTATTCATAGGAACCTTGTGTCTTGTGTGGCGTGTGAGGGATTTTCTCAAAGTAAAACATAGGGACGGGCTACAGTCCGCTTGGGCGAACTGTTGGATACCCTATTCTTATTCCTATCCCTCATAAGTGAGCGTGACAAAAGTCTAAGTATGGTTGAATTGTTAAGAACGCTCTACATATTTTGTTATATAACATTTAAAGGATTTTATCGAAAAAAACGCTCCCTAGCTCAAACTTGGGTGTTTCAATAAAATTGTTTTACTTAATTCTGGGCGTGTCAGTAGGCGGATTTAAAAAAAATTAGCACATGAGCATAAAGGGCCCCTAGAGAGGATATATTATAAATTTCCGCTCCCTAGCTCAAACTTTGAATTTTCAAAAAAGTTTTTTTTTTTTTTTAAATTGTGGGCGTGTCCGTGGGCGGATTTTGAAAACATTTACACATGAGAATAAAGAGCCCGATAGAGAGTATATATTATAAATTTCAGCTCCCTAGCTCAAACTTTGGATTTTCAAAAAAAATAAAAAATTAATTGTGGGCGTGTCAGTGGGCGGATTTTGAAAATTTTATATTCCGAGCAGTTTTAGGAGCCTTAGATCATATAAAGAAAATTTCAGCTTTCTAGCTCAAAATTCGATTTTGTCCAAAATTTTGTTTTTTTGAGTTTGTGGGCGTGTCTGTGGGCAGATTTCAAAAATTCGTAAGCTCGATTATTTCGGGGCCCTAGAGAGTATATGGTTTAAATTTCAGCTCTCTAGGCCCATTTTAAAGGCCTAATTATTGCCGCCAGACGGACGTACGGACAGACGGACGGACATGGCTAGATCGACATTACTATCGATGCTGATCATAAATATAGTAACTTTTAGGGGTCTACGGGCAATATTAAGGTATGTTACAATCTATGCGTCAAAATTAATATACCCTTAGAATAGGGTATAAAAAGGGAACTGTGATTGTGTATGTGTTTACTTCTCGATCTTTAGTGGTTCTTATTTGGTTGTCGTTATTTCATTACCAATTTCGGTCTTGGCTTGAGAACACGTAGGTAATTATACCCTATTCTAAGGGTATATTAATTTTGACGCATAGTTTGTAACATACCTTAATATTGCCCGTAGACCCCTAAAAGTTACTATATTTATGATCAGCATCGATAGTAATGTCGATCTAGCCATGTCCGTCCGTCCGTCCGTCCGTCTGTCGGCAAAAATTAGGCCTTTAAACTGGACCTAGAGAGCTGAAATTTTAACCATATACTCTCTAGGGTCCTGAAATAATCAAGATTACGAATTTTTGAAATCCGCCCACAGACACGCCCACAAACTCAAAAAAACAAAATTTTGGAAAAAATCGAATTTTGAGCTAGAAAGCTGAAATTTTTTATATATGATCAATGACTCCTAAAACTGTTCGGGATAAACAATTTTCAAAATCCGCCCACTGGCACGCCCACAAATAAATAAAACAATTTTTTTGAAAATCCAAAGTTTGAGCTAGGGAGCTGAAATTTATAATATATACTCTCTATGGGCCCTTTATGCTCATGTGTAAATATTTTCAAAATCCGCCCACTGACGCGCCCACAATTAATTTTTTTTTTTTTTTTGAAAATTTAAAGTTTGAGCTAGGAAGCTGAAATTTATAATATATACTCTCTAGGGGCCCTTTATTCTTATGTGTTAATTTTTTTTAAATCCGCCTACTGACACGCCCACAATTAAATAAAACAATTTTATTGAAACACCCAAGTTTGAGCTAGAGAGCGTTTTTTTTTGATAAAATCCTTTAAATGTTATATAACAAAATATGTAGAGCGTTCTTAACAATTCAACCATACTTAGACTTTTGTCTCGCCCACTTATGAGGGATAGGAATAAGAATAGGGTATCCAACAGTTCGCCCAAGCGGACTGTAGCCGGTCCCTATGTTTTTATTTTCAATTTCAGAGATGCCGGGTGTGTGTGCATACACGAATTGCTACAATGCTTATAGAAGTGGGGGCTTATCTTTTTTCAGTTTGCCTAACGATTACAGGCAAGTGCTTTGGGTTAAGCATTCAGGAAATGCAAAATTAAGTAATTTGGCAAAATATGCAAAGAAAAATATAAGATTTTGCGAAAAACATTTTTATGTTTCTAATTTGGTTGTGCGTGGGACAAAAAAAATATCATATCGGATTGTGTACCAATTTCTTCGCCTCATATGTATATGTTCTTATTCTGAAAACTATAGGGATACAATGTGTGAAGAACTTATGAAAGTATCTTTTTCGGCAGAGCAGACATTAAATGAAGAGAAAAAAAGGCAATCTAAAACGAAAACATCCAGCTGCGACAATTACGGCTATAGATTGCACTTTACCCTCAGATGAAGATCATTTCTTATCCTTAGAAGGAAATAGATCACCACCTGGTCCTAGTTTAAGAGTTTACTGTAATAGAAAGCTAGAACAGTATTCTTGTGACTCGGAAACAGGGCTTCAGTCTTCACCGAAAAAAGCGTAGACGTAACAAAAATCGCCAAATCATCTCGCATTCCACGATTTCTTTTCAGGTATCCAAAGAAAATTATCGAAAGTGATGATGAAAAAATAGAAAACAAAATAAATGAAATGTTTAGCACCAAAACCGATCCTGTTAGAATCCTTATTTTATCTCAATTATCATTATAAAAAAATTGTCAGTTGAAAAATGAAGAAAAAGATTTGTATTTAATTTTTTTTTTTATAAATCTCCGGTAATGTACAATTATTTAATTGAGATTGGATTTTTGTTACCATCTATTTCAACAATTCGAAGGTGGCATTCAAATAAAAAGTTTTCTCCAGGATTATCTCAAGGCATTCTTGATTTGTTAAAAATAAAAAGCACTTCCCTCTCAACAATAGACAAAAAATGTGTGTTGTTGCTAGATGGCTATAAAGCCTGAATTTGAATATAATTCGTCAGAAGATATAATATATGGCTTTATAGATCATGGCAGTTTTGGTCGGAAAAATGTCATCGCTACACATGCACTTCTTGTTATGTTAAGAGGGTTAAATTGCAATTGGAAACAAACTATAGGCATTTTTATAGGAAACGTTAATGGAGTGCTCTTAAGCAATATTATTAAAGACTGCATAGCTAAGGTCACATCTTTAGGTTTTGAAGTTAATGCAGTAAGCACCGACTAAGGAAGCAACAACAGAAGTGCGTACAGCATTTGAGGAGGGACAATAGAACAGCCTTATTTTAATCTTACTGGGAAACAAATTTTCTTACTCCATGATGTACCACACCTTATTAAGAGCGTAAGAAACAGACTTTTAGATGCTGACATTCTGACTCCGGATCGAGTTTCTTGGAAAATACTGAAAAAATTATTTAATTCTGATTCAGGCACTGTAAAACTGTTGTACAAGCTTACAAAGGAACACTTGCGACCAAATGCATTTCAGAAGCTTTCTGTAAAATTGGCAACACAAATATTTAGTTGCAAGGTAACAATGGCAATTGTCGCCGCTGTTGCCAATAACTTCTTTACAGAAGCTGACTGTATTATAATCGATGCGAAAATGAATCAAATTAATAATAACGACGATGAAAAAAAAGAGTTATAACAAAATTTATTATAAGCTTACGACGATGTTAACAGGCTGCTGGTTGGATATCGAAAAAAGAACAAGTTTTTGACAAATTTAAGCACAAGTGGTAACGAATGAGCACAAAGAAGAATAACGAAATAAAAGAGAATGATAACAGAACATTACATGAAATTATTAGAGTTAGAATATAAGGCAAATTATGTAATGATTGTCGATATGCGACTAAATAATAAACAATACAATGCATATGATATAATAAATAAATTATTTGTGTGATGCTATACATTTTACATATAAGTAGCGAACATTCAGCCCCCCCTGAAAGACTCCGTTCTTTCAGAAAAAGGGAGAGGAGCTAATTTGGTGATAGGTCTAACATATTCCCCAGATTGCGTTACTATTGTTGCAACTCGATTGCGTTGATCTTTTCCTGGATGAATATTTTTTACTCGCCCAAGGATCCATTTCGATGGTGGTAGATTTGGTTCTTTCAGCATCACTACGTCATCTACTTGAAGGTCTGCTTTCACGGTTTGCCATTTTGGGCGCTGTTGTAAAGAGGTTAAATACTCGGAATGCCACCGCTTCCAGAAGCCTTGTTTGAGATTCTGTAAGAGAGACCAGTTAGTGTAAGGGGAAACATGTTGAGTACACATATCGGGACGAGGGACAGATATTAAGGGTTCACCAATCAGGAAGTGGGCCGGACTTAGTGCGATTGGATCCATGTCAGATGTAGGCCACATAGGTCGAGAGTTCAGCAATGCTTCTACCTGAGTTAGCAATGTGTACATCTCTTCGTATGTTATCCAATGATCCTGGACCACTCGCTTGAGGTGGAACTTTACGGACTTCACTCCTGCCTCCCACAGGCCTCCAAAGTGAGGTGCAGAAGGGGGAATGAATTTCCATGCAATTTTGTCCTTAGATAAGTGATCTGCAACGATGTTGTTGTGTTGCTGGTTCATGAGTAGCTGGAACATTTCATCTAAGTGTCGCTTGCTGCCATGGAAGTTTGTTGCGTTGTCGCTCCATATCTCGGAGGGCTTGCCCCTACGCGACACGAAGCGATCGAGGGCGGCAAGAAACGCGGACGAAGAGAGGTCTCCAACTAACTCCAAGTGAAGAGCCTTTGTAGTAAAGCACACAAACACAGCGATGTAGCTCTTGATGAATTTCGGATTTCGTCCTCTAGCTAAACGCAATGTTATGGGTCCCGCATAGTCAATTCCGACCTTGCTAAAGGGCCGCGAAAACCGAACGCGCTCCGCAGGTAAATTTCCCATAAGCTGAGTCGATGTTATTTTACGTTGACGAAAACACACTACGCATTCATGAACGACCTTACGCAAGAGATTCCGACAACCGACGATGAAATATTCTTGTCGAAGAATAGCAAACATTTGAGAAACACCGACATGTAGGTAGCGTCTGTGGATGTCTTCGACAATTAGCTTTGCGAACCGAGTAGTTTTGTCTATAATGATTGGGTGTTTCATAGAAAAAGTTGTATCTGATTCTTGAATACGACCACCGACGCGAAGGACACGGTCTGTATCCAGGAAAGGAGTTAGAGACGCCAACTTGTTTCCAGTTTTCAGGACGTCACCTTTCGCGATAACGTTTATTTCGGACGAGAAACACAAGGATTGGTGGAACTTGACGAGATGAGTTTTTGCTGTTGAGAGTTCACTCGAAGACAACGATTGCACCTTTCGAGATGCAAAGTTCACACGCGAGTTAGAAATAAACCGAAGCACGTAGGCGAGCACACGAATTGTTTTGAGGTAGCGCGAGGAATTGCTTATAATGGTTTCGAAAATGTTATATGGTTCGATTTCCGACACTAATATTTGTACAGGTGGATTTTTCCTTTCTTCGAGGTGTTCTATTGGAATGTCTTTGGGCGAATACACGATGTTAGGCCATTGATCTCGTTCGTGCCTTATCCACGATGGTCCGAACCACCACAAATCATTTGATATCAAATGAGAAGGTGAAATGCCACGAGAAGCGCAGTCAGCTGGATTATGCTGTGATCGCACATGATACCATGTTTCTCTGGGTATAATTGATAGAATTTCTGATGTACGATTGGCTATAAAAACTGACCACCTTTTGGGCAACGCCGAGAGCCAATGAAGGACTATTGCGGAATCAGTCCAGGCAAAAACTTTCATTTCTTTGTACTGCAAAGAAGTTTTAAGCTTTTTAACTAATCGCGTCAATAGAACTGCTCCACAGAGTTCTAGTCGGGGAAGAGAAATTACTTTTAGAGGTGCTACTCTGCTCTTAGCAGCGACTATTGTACATGTAATTTGTCCGTTGGAGTCCGTACTCCTGCAGTATACGACTGCCGCGTAAGCGTCAAGCGAGGCATCGCAAAACGCATGGAATTCAACATTTTCCTTAGCTGGACACATAATTCGTGGAATAGTTAGAGCTTCTAGCGTAGGAAGCTGATCTCGAATTAAGCGCCATCGATCCGAGAGTTCTAATGAAATGGGATCGTCCCATGCATATTTCTTTCGCCAAAGCTCCTGGAACAGAATCTTTATGGAGATGACGACTGGTGCTAAGAATCCTATGGGGTCAAATATCTTAGAAGACTCAGATAGAATACGTCGCTTAGTGACCGATGAGCTATCACTTAAGTTGACCTTGTACGAAAAGGTATCGCGAGCAGGTGACCATTGTAAACCTAACAGCTTGACTGAAGTATATTCTTCAAAGTCTTTTGGAGATAATTCGCGCTGATCTTCTGGTAGGCTAACCAGTAGCGGCCAACGATTAGAGGTCCATTTGCGGAGATTAAATCCACCAGACTCGAGTAGTTGCATTAGTTCCAAGCGAAGAGAAATAACTTCATCGATAGAATCAGCTCCAGTCATTACGTCATCGACGTAAAAGTCGTTGAGCAATACAGCTGCCGCGCGTGGATAAGTATCCATAGAGTCAATTGCGAGTTGGTAAAGAGTACGCACAGCTAAGAATGGCGCACACGCTGTACCATAGGTGACAGTCGAAAGTCGATAATGTTTCAAGGCTTGGTCACTTGATTCTCTCCATAAAATGCGTTGGAAATCCGAGTCATTCCTGGTAACACGTATCTGGCGAAACATTTTCTCTATATCACCCGACAGAGTAAAGAGATGACGACGAAAGCGAATGCAAATGGAGAAGAGATCGCGTTGGTATGTCTGACCTATTAAGAGCGTTTCGTTAAGAGATTTGTGGTGACCAGCCTTAGCCGATCCGTCAAAAACGACTCTGACCTTTGTTGTACTGCTGTCTTCTTTCATGACAGCATGATGTGGCAGGTAGTAGCATTTAGCGGAAGATATGGATATCTCATTAGCTGATACCTCCTCCATGTGCCCCAGGCTTAGGTATTCCCGCATAAAGCCGATGTATTTATCCCGTAAGTACTGATTGGAAGAGATTTTATGTTCGGTGTATTTGAACCGATTTAACGCGACGTTTAAGCTATTGCCAAAATCAGTCTCTGTATCAGATTTAAAGGGTAGCTGCAGTAGATATCTGCCGTCAGGTAATCGCGAATGAGATTTAGCGAAAATGTCTTCAGCACGTTGGTCTTCGACGGACAGAGTATTTGCATGAGGCACTTCTTCAAGTCGCCAAAAGCGCTCAAGATCAAATTCTAGTGTAGTGTCCAATTGAGTGCAATATGAATCAACACTATGAGTTGGTAACGAGTTGGGGGTTGTCATGTTACCACAAACCACCCAACCAAAAATTGTTGGAATGAGGTCAGGAAGACCTTGCTGACCACGAACAGCTGGTCCATTGAAAATACTAAAAACTTTATCAGCACCGATGAGAACATCAATGTGACCAGGCAAATTGAAATTAGGATCTGCAAGTGTATACGACGAGAAAATGTTTTTATCAGCGATTGGAGATACAGCTGCAGGTACTAGCGAAGTCAGCTTTGAGATAACATAGCATTGAATCTCAACAAATTGTTTGCTTACGCACGAGAATAGGTGAAGTGCAACAACTCCATTTGTTACACCTGCAGTCGTTGAACCAACACCTAATACAGGAATACGAGCAGGATTCCTAGTGAGACCTAAGCGTTGCACTGTTTGTCCCGTAACAAATGAAACCTGCGACCCTGAATCTAACAGCAACCGAACGTTTTGAAGAACTCCTTGCTTATCATATGCGCGAGCGATAGCAGTAGGCAGTAATGTTTGTGTAGAACGAATGGGTTGATGCGAGTTGTCTACTGCATTTGTATGTGAACAAAGCAAGGTTGATGAATTTGTTGCTGGTGGTGAATTCGAAGACGAGGGTAGATCCGAATATGTTTGAGAGGCATTTGTAGAAGTGTATGGTGACGTTATTGGCGGTGAGAAATTGGACGAAGAAGAAGTTGACGAGGAAGAAGCAGCGGATGTAGAAGTTTGTGACGAGGTCGAGGAATGCACGAGGGTATGGTGACGCGATCTGCATGTTTTGCAGCGATTGTTTGACCGGCATTTATTGGATGAGTGTCCTTGGCGAAGGCAGTTAAAACATAAGGAATGTTCCTTAACAAATGTTCGACGATCATCAATTGGAAGAACGAGAAAATGTTGGCATTGTAAGATACTATGGTCTAATTTACATTTAGGACAACCGCGACTAGATTCTACCAAGTGAGTTCGAATGACGCTTTGAACCTTGTTTCGAGATTGTGTAGAACGCGAATGAGTGTAACAGGATTCCAGACACGCACAACGGTTTTGCAAAAAGTCTAGCATTTCTTTAAACGTAGCATCATCCCTTGATCCAATTAATTCAGCCCAAGCCTGCTTCGTTTCTGGATCAAGCTTTTGCAAAAGAATATATATAAGCCACGAATCCCGGTCGTTCGCTCCTAATGAATTTAACCCGCGAATTACTTCGTCAGCACCGTCAGTTATTTTGCGCAAAATTATCACATTTGAAGTGTTTACTGTTGGCAATGATAGAAAGGATTGTATGAATGATTGAACTATAACGGGAGTTCTATCATATCGACTTTCTAATCGATCCCATGCTTCTAAATAATTGCTATCAGAGTTGACGATGTGCTTTAAAAGATTGCTGGCTTCTCCACATAAAAACGACTTCAGATATTGGAGTTTTTGCGTAGAAGTAAGCGACGCATTACAGTCAATTGAACCTTGGAATGAGTCTCGAAACGCAGGCCAATCTTTGTAGTCGCCCGAAAAAGTTGGTATTGAGAGATGTGGCAACTTTACAGAAGTTGAAACATTGGAGGTGTTTAATTTTTGCAAAAACGACGCTTGCTGACTTGCCAATTGTTCAATAACTGATTCGTTTGGTTGATTTGAAACAATAGCCATTTTCTTTAAATCAATAAAATTGGTAATAACCGAATGCGCGAGAAAGTACTTCGTTTCGTACTCTTCAAATTCCGCTTCAGGATCTACGAAGTTTGGATCCGACAAAAACTCGTACAATGCATTCTGCAATTCCACAAACTCAGACCACGTTTTCGTCAAACTATCTAGTCTAATCTCTAGCATTGCAAGTGTGGTATTTACGTCCACCGATTCGGCAAAAGTTGCGGCGCGAGATAATGCTGCCTTTGCACGTCCCCGTTTTGCTTTGATGAAATTCATCTTGACCGACGTGTAATCACGAAAATTTTAATTAATTATTTCGCGCACACTAGAGATTTGGAATTGACTTCGTAGAATATATGCAGTTTGTAAAGAAAACACGAGATGGAATGAATTTGGGAAACGATTCAACCGTTCAACAAACACGTGTATGCAACGAATTGTTCTATCACTTTTCCGCGAAAATTGTCTATTTTCCGATTAAATTCGGCTACAGAAGGACCAAAAAATGTATTATAATCGATGCGAAAATGAATCAAATTAATAATAACGACGATGAAAAAAAAGAGTTATAACAAAATTTATTATAAGCTTACGACGATGTTAACAGGCTGCTGGTTGGATATCGAAAAAAGAACAAGTTTTTGACAAATTTAAGCACAAGTGGTAACGAATGAGCACAAAGAAGAATAACGAAATAAAAGAGAATGATAACAGAACATTACATGAAATTATTAGAGTTAGAATATAAGGCAAATTATGTAATGATTGTCGATATGCGACTAAATAATAAACAATACAATGCATATGATATAATAAATAAATTATTTGTGTGATGCTATACATTTTACATATAAGTAGCGAACACTGACAAAAATCTGGCAATCAACACCGCAACATTCATTTTATTTATCAATAAGCTTTTTGATAATTTAAATAGCAGCAGTAAATATGCCAGGCATCCAGATAAGAATTCCATATCCCTTATTAAATCCGATATTTTAATAAATCTCAAGGAATCGTGTGAAAGAATATCTTTATGGAGGTCCAAAGGAAAAATGCAAGTACCACATAGTTTTGGTGGACTCCAGCAGACTTTAAATTGAGTTCTTGGTCTATGGGACCATATTTCGAAGGACCGAGAACAAAAATATCTAATCACATCCCATCTTAATCAAGACCCTCTTGGAAATAATATTTCAATGCTAAGGACAAGCAGAGGATCATATGAAAGGAATCCATCAGCTGTCCAGGTTTGCAAAAATTGAAAGTTGATATGTTTTCAAAACTTAAAATCCTCTTCGCTCAGCGGTTATGAATGTTCTAATTCTATAAACTTACTCGATCATTCAAATTCATCGCAGTTTAACCAAAGCATTGACACTGAAGAAGCCATTTGGTTCCATATCAGCGCAGCTGATGACGAAATGCGGGATGACGATAAAAACGATTTGTGTGACATTTTGGAATTGAGCATTGAAGATAAAACTTTACAAAGCCAAGATCTACAAAATTGTGCCAACGCGTATGTAGCAGGCTGGTTAATAAAAAAGATAATGGGTAACAATCAGTGTAATGATTGCGCACTATATTTGAAAGAAATTCAAAATTATGAAAAAAAAGCTGAATTGATAAATCTTCGAGCCTACAAGAACTTTTGCTTGACAACACCTTCTGATATATATGAATCTGATTTGAAGTCGATAATTGAAGTGTTTGAAAAGTATTTTAAATAGATACTTTAAAAGCAAAGAAAGCGTGTACAAGCAAATGGATTTAATTCCTCCCAAAAAAATTCAGTTAAATTGCAGTTGTGAAATTCATTCTGATTTTATAATAGGCTGTATCACAAAAGTTCTTATAAGGTTTACTGTTAAGAATTTTAATAATTCCTTAAAAAAATTTAATATAAAAAAAAAATATATTGAAAGCTTCAGGCACTGGTAAACTAAAAAATATTAACATGAAGATGATTAATAGAAGTTCCACCACGATCGCCCGAAAAAAAGTGTTGAAGCCATCCAACAAATTTTTGTAATTGTGAGTGCCAAGGGAAGGTGTCACTCAAGTGAGAGGAGAGGAGAACTCACACCCTTTCGATCCGAACGGGACATATATATCCCAGTACATATACTTTCAGAATTGCCTAGCTCAAAAATTTAAATGGCGGAATTGTGGTGATTGATCCCAATCCGTAGTTTATGGTATTACCAACGGTAATTATTCGCAATAATGTGGTTTAAGTTGGTAAACATTGTCGTTTTTGTCACAACAAAACTAACCCTTGCACATGAAAGTTGCATGCAGGTGTGTAATTAAATTAGTTAATTTTATAAGTTTATTAGTTCGGAAATCGCTAAAAAGTGAATTTAATTGTTGGGTTAGTGTTTTTGCAATATTCTGAAGTTGGTAAGTACCCACTTGTTGCTGTGGTTTTGGTGTTATTTACATACTTATGTTTTCGGGACATATATTGTAAAGTTTGCTATTTATTTACTACCTCCCTAATAAATTCTGTGGGGATTATTGGCTATCCCAAAGCCGAAAAGTTGATGGCTAAAGAGCCGAACTGTTTATATGGCTGAAGAGCCGAGCTGAAATATAAAATAGCTAAGAAGCCAAGCATACCCTTCATAAGTCAGATAGTAATTAATTTTTATTCAAAGATCTTAGCCTATTTATACAAAAACTAGCAAACCCGGCGAACTCCGTTTCGCCACCAGATGGCTTCGTTTTTTGTAACATTTCGTTTGAGGATTAAAAGATGAAGAAAAATTATTTAGTTTTTTTTATATTTGAAAAGGAAAAATTTTATTTCATTTCACAACAGTAATGAATTCATTTCGATTGCAAAAATGAAGTGTAATTTAGTTGAACTTCTCTAAGTAAAAAATGAAAGTGAATCCAAAGTAAATACTGATCGAAGCGTTATACGTGTCCGCAAATTATCCGTTTCATTGAAGTGCTCTTTGGTAAACCACATTTTTTGTTTTTTGGTCTGACGTTAACACAAACAAAGCGGATGGTTTCCCAACTCGTGAACACGCAACGTATAGCTGCCCATGTGAAAAACAATGATTTTCTAAATTTATCCCGCAAACACTAAGCGATTGGCCTTGCGACTTGTTAATTGTCATTGCTAATGCAAGGCGAACCGGAAATTGCAATCGTTTGAAGTCAAACGGAAGATCAGTCGGAATCATTGGTATTCGAGGAATACATACATTTTCACCTGCGTACTTTCCGTTAATAATGGTTGCCTCAATCAAATTCGCCATAAGTATTTTCACCGCAAGTCGAGTACCGTTGCAAAATCGCGGTGGATTCAAATTACGCAATATCATAGTAACTGAACCAACTTTGAGTTGCAAATTATGTGGTGGAAATCCTGGTAACTCCAGAGCGTTCAAAAACTCCGTTGGATAATTAACTACATCATCGGGATTTGTTATGGAATCAACGGATTTGTATGTCACCAAATCGCCAGCGATTTTTGATTGAATGGTAAAATTCAGTGCGTGTACATCATTATTATTTGCGGCGAGAATTGCTCGTTGACTTAACCAAGCATAATTCTGATAATTCTCACTAATGTTTGGGAAAACATTTTCAATAAGAGCTAATTGAGAGTCTACAAATCGGCAAAAGTCGTTGGTAAGAGTAATTAATCCAGTTGTTGCATCAACTGGAACTTTTCCATTTCCAACAGCTAACAATTGTTTGGAAAATTGTGCAGCAGTTTGATCATTTTGAAGTCGAACTCTCATATTAGTGGTTAGCGATAATGTTTTTACGCTATTCCACAAAGGTGATGCCTTCAGGCAAGTATTCAATTCATCTGCTGGCGTTCCACGGGGAATTACTGGCAACGTCTGCCTGAAATCGCCTGCCAAAAATATCATCAAACCGCCAAAGATGTTGTTATTTCGCCGAAGATCCTTCAGTGTGAAGTTAAGTGCTTCAAGTGATTTCTTATGTGCCATTGTGCACTCATCCCAAACCATGAGCTTGCATTGCATCAACAATTTTCCCATTGCACTGGATCGGGAAATATTGCATGTTGGAGTATCAATTGTGTTTAAATTAAGTGGCAACTTAAGCGCAGAATGTGCAGTAAGACCGCCATCTAGAAGAGTCGCCGCAATTCCAGATGATGCTAACGCCAAAGCTATGTCACATCTTGATCGAATAGTGACCAAAATCAATGAAATTACAAATGTTTTCCCTGTTCCTCTAGGTGCGTCCCAGGAAGAATAGACCACCAGTACTATTGTCCACCGCTTGCATTAATGTTTCGTATACTTGTTTTTGCTGTTCATTCAGCAACGGCACATTATTTCGAACGAATTCCTGCAATGTATCAACACTGTATTGCAGCTCTCGATTTAATTCTTGGTTGAATGCATCGTGCATCGATCGATTTGGCGCAATCATTCCTACTTCAATCAGTAGCTTGTTTGCAATAGTCAAGCATTGATCCTCAATCAGAATCAATCCTTCATTTTAGATTACATCGGTTATTTGCATGTCGGGATTATTAGTTCGAATGCGTAAGCGATGCAAGATATCTTCACATATGTCGTCTTTGTATTTGTTCCATAACTGAATTGGTTGTGAAGGGAAACATGTGGTGATAATAATTGGGAACAGCGTTCGTATTTGGTACGCATTTGATGAAACAACTGAATCCGCAAGTGTTAAATCCCAATGAGAATCGTTCTCCAGCAAACCCAATAGTTGACATGCTTCTCGATATGTTTGGCATTGGTGGCATTCACAGTTTTCAAATGCGCTAATGATTTTGGCCCACGTACATTTACCAACAGCAGTCGCAAATAAAAACATTCATCATTTCTAGGATGAACAGTATACATGCGACCTAGCGCATCAGTGGAAAACACCTGTGGCCAATCTGGAACTGGGGTTCCTTGTTTGCGACGTTGTAATTTCTTTGTTGATTGATTCCAAGTGTAATACTTGGGCATTTCAACGTACATCAGCGTCACTGCGAATGGATCTGCTTCACACATTGCAACGAAGCTAGTCAATGTTGTTGATGGTGGTCTCTCAGCTCGTTGTACCGCATTAGCCTCAGTGAAGTAAACTCTTTATCCATTTTCCAAATGCACTGCTAAATGTACAACTGTGGGATATCTTTCATGAATTTGAAAAGACAATAATCGCCACAGTGCTTCATTAGTACTGACGTATCTATCCATTTGGAGGTTGCTGATTTCGTCATTCGCATTTTCCAACGCAATACCAAACACAGCCATGTCGCTGCCTTTTGTGACGTATTTGACTGATTTGGCCGAATGACAACTCTCAACTTTCGCATGTGTTTCGAAAATTCGTGATAGCAGCGGACAATATGGTACAATGAATTCATTTCCTATCTCAATCTCTTGATTTTGAACTTTAACTTTGATAGTTCGACCATTATCTTCTTTTGAACGCCGACGATAAACTGGATATCCGTCGTTACCTGTGACTGTTTCAGCAACTAACGGTCGCGGATATCGTTTTGTGCACTTACCATCAGCCATGCAAGGCGATAATGGATTTAATGCACCGCACGGTCCATGCACCATCTGTGTCGTCACAATGTCGTGTAGATGGGTATCAGTGACTGGATGAGGAATTTCAGCTGATATGATGTCATCCCATTCATTTGAATGTTATTTTATTCAGCAACTAAATTAGGATATGAGCATTCGGTAGTCCATGCTTCTGCCATTCCACCGAGTACATATAACAACGTGTGTCACCAAAAACTCGATACTTAGTAACACATCCATCATAACCTTGAGTTTTTGCTGAAATACTCTGGCGATTATGTCATGGCGATCTAGCGGTTTTTGGCAAAGGGTCCAACTCACGTTCAATTTCCGTCCACTTCGGATTGCATGTGAACGTAATAAATAAATCCGGAGTTCCATAATTTCGTACGTACGTCATAGCGTCTTGAGCGTATTCGTGCATGTGGCGGGGGCTTCCGATATAATATGATGGGAGAATCGTCAGGCGTCCAATATTCTGAACATTACCATCTGAATGAATAGCATCACGCAACTGTAGTCCTCAGATCGTAGCTTTGCCTGATGGAATCGGATGAACGCTAAACGTTCGGTCTCGACTTTGACATACATGTCGACAGCGAATTGCTGGAATAGCCGACGGCACTTCAGAATGACATTCTCCTCATGTGTACGAATCATCATACGATACGCATAGTAATTCATTGCGCTTAGATTTTTGTTCGTCGATACGCCTGAAAATGCAAAATTAAATGGATTGTTAATGGAAACCAATAATAGCAATAATTAGTGTGTGAATATTGTACCTGTAATTGGATCGACCATCTTCAACGTGATTTCGTGTCCGTCTTGCCCTTGCCAATAAATGATTGGATATTGTAACGCATCGTACAAACGATGCGTCTCGTTTACACGATGCATGATATTGCTTCTTCGCTGAACGACAATGTCTCGTGATTTAGTTGGATCGCCAACAATAATTGCAGCAACATCATCAACGGTGGGTGCATTGAATCTTCGCACATGTTCACCTGTTGGGGTACGATCTGTAATTGCAAACAATCATTTGTTGAAGAATACGGTGTGACTTCTGATGGTGTGAGTGATTGGTTGTGTGTGTTGTATCTTTTACCTTGCAAGTCGGCATGAAGCCGCCTTCTCGAATGATATTAGCTCCAAAGGAAGTCATGCGAAAGCAGTTATTGTATCCAAGGATGTGTTGAAGAAAATGGTTGGAATCGGGATCACTTCCATCGAACAATGGTTTCAGTGACTGTGGTGGTGTAAGTAATGGATCCAGTTTGACTTTTCCACTTGCGCAGCACAATCTAGCCGTTTCTCTTTTGAACTTTAACGCATTGCAATATCGGCATACAGTCATCATTGGTCCAATATCTAAATTGTCATCATCACTGTAGTTCGTAGTGGGATAATATTGGAATGCCAAGCGATTGTATGATGCCAATGATCTTCGTGTGCTCACGCGTTGTCTCAATCGGGCATTTTCTATTATTATATTTTGTCTTTCTTCGCTTAAGTTCTATGAATACACTTGTTGCTGGCTTGCATATCTTGTGCGGCGGCCGATGTTCGCACGTCGTCCTCTAGGCATTTTGGACTATGGACAGACTGGTGAATTTAAACTCAAATGCACGATCCACATTATTTTCACAGTTCAACTTACCACCTTAAGGACAAATGCCTGCTTTTGAAATTGAATAAAAATTTGCACAATACGCGTGATTGATTTGATGGTTTCCAATTGAACTGTTAGGAAACGAATAACTTTAACCTCAATTTCACAATTTCACAGTGAACACAATACCGGTTTTAAGTTAGCGTTTGAAAGAACGTGCGCATAATAAATGTCACATGAAATTAACTGAGCCGAGTACAATGAGTAGCTGTCAAACAATGTATCACGCACCGGCGCCATCTACTTAAAATGAAACGTACTTATTTTCGTGAGGGATACTCACACACCACGTACTGGCGCCATCCCTCCACCACCATGCAAAACCATATTGGTTTGTAGTACATGCTATGTATCAGCACTGGCGCTGTCACATGAAATTAACTGAGCAGAGTTCAATGAGTAGCTGTCAAACAATGTATCACCTTTGTATATACTGGATTGGCGCTACTATAGGAATGTATATACAAAGGTATCACGCACCGGCGCCATCTGCTTAAAATGAAACGTACTTATTTTCTTGAGGGATACTCACACACCACGTACTGGCGCCATCTCCTCCACCCCCATGCAAAACCATATTGGTTTGTAATACATGCTATGTATCAGAGATGGTACTGTATGTGAAAAATGATTTTCCCTGTTTTCCTGCTTTTCTGTTAAAATTTTTCCTGAATTTTGTTTGCTATAAACCTAATGGAGCCCGAGACCTTTCCAACGAATGCAAAACCGTGGCAATCGGTTCGACTTATTTTTATATAATAGATTTTTATATAATAGATAATAGATATCTTACTCTCTTATATCATTGGCCTTGACTCTATGGCGAGCATTAGCTGTGTATCGGGTGTCGAGCGGATTTGGTGGGAAATGTCTGTCTTGTGAGAAATGTGGAATGTGTGTCTATGTTTTTGTGTTGTTGGGAGAATTGCATTTGATGATGAGGCTATTTGTTAGTGTAGTTATTATGTACACTACATCCTCACTTTTTATGGGAAAATTTTTTTTTTTTTTTTTTTTTTTAGTGATTTAATCTTTTCAATCTATTATTATGTACTTCCTTTATTTCGTTATTTATTTTTATTCTAGTATTTACACCTTTTAATTCTACTACTTCATATGGACCTTTGTACGGTACATCTAACTTTTTCTTATTTCCTACTTTCAAATATACAAAATCACCTATCTTAATTCTTAGAGGATTAGATTTCTTATCTACTTTGTTTTTACGTTCTAACTTAGCTTTTATTAACAAGTCCTTAGCTATCTTGGCCATCTGCCGTAATCTAAATTTTAATTCTAAGCTGTAATTCTCTAAGTTATAAATTGGGTTTATTGCAATTTCATCGGGATTTTCTGGTAGTCTTGCTATTCTGCCATATATCAATTCAAATGGTGATATACCTATACTAGAATGTGGTGTCGTATTTTAGCTGAATACAAAGTATGGTATCCAATCATGCCAGTTATCTTCTTTCGCGAAAGCCAGAATATACTCATTTAGTACTCTATGGTTACGCTCTATTGAGCCTAGCGTCTCATGATGGTAGGGTGTTGATGTTATGTGTTTTATTCCAAATTGTTCATAGATATTTTTCATTATTTCGTTGAGGAATTCTGTCCCCATGTCTGTTTTCAGAATCTTGAAGTTACCATGCTTAAGTATAAAATGTTCTACTAACGCTTTTGCTACTGTTTTTGCATCTTTGCTTTTCATTGGAATCGCTTCTATGTACGAGAATTTTGTTAATTCACATTGCAGGGTTAGGATATATCTAAATTCACCTGATGGTCGAAGTGGTCCTAATGTGTCAGCTGATACTATTTCAAAACTACTAGATGGTGTTTCTGTTATCACTAATCTTTCTTTAGTATTCCTTATTTGCTTCTTCTTAGCACATTCTTCACAATTGCTGACATACTTCTTCACCATTTTCCTCAAATTTTTCCAGATATATCTCTGCTTTATTTTACATATTGTTCTTCTGACACCTGAGTGTCCTCCTACATGTGGTGAATTGTGGAAGTCCATTATTATCTTGTCTATTTCTTCTCGTTCTAATATTCTTTTCGGTTGTTGATAAATTAAAATTTTAAGTTTTTTACCTTCTTTGTTCTTTCGTTTCTTTTGCAGCTTATTATATATTTCTTTGAATTTATTCATAGTTATGTGCTCAAATATTTCATCACTTTTTTCAATTGCTAGTTTTGCAATATTTTGCCTATACATTTCGAAAATTAGCTTCTCCAATATCAGACCTAAATCCAGATTAGGATTATCACTAAATTCTACTATAATTGTATTATTAATACTGTCGACAGTTATTTTCGGCAATTTATAATTATATAAATTCTTGTTGAGCATCTTTTTAAATTTTAGCGTTCGTACGTTTTTTATTTCTGCTATACTGAGATACATTCCCATGAGTAAAGTTGATCAGGCTCTACTTTTAAAGCATTGCTTTTGGGTGTCTCCCTGCTGCTTTTATTTTTATTTAATTCTCTAGTCATCGCTCTTGTCATGACTTTTATTTTTTCGTTAGGTATCATTTCCTTGAGTATCTCGGAATCTAGTTTTATACGTGACAAAGCGTCAGCATTTGTGTTCATCGAGCCTTGTTTATATTTTATATCAAAAGTGTAGTCTGATAAATCCAGCCGTAGCTGAAGAGGAATGTGATATCCTCAAAGGATATCCGTATCTTCTCGGATAGTCAGGCCGCGATTAAGTCCCTGGACTCAGTCTCTTCAAATTCCATCATAGCCCAAGACTGCCGATCATCTCTTTCGGAGATGGCAGAGCAGTTCAATATTCACCTTTGTTGGGTGCCGGGGCATAGGAACATTCCAGGTAACTGCAGGGCAGATGATCTCGCCAAAAAAGGAACCACATTACCTCCTTTACCTGATAAAGGTTCCCTAGGTATACCAATCGCTACTTGTAAACTCTTGTTTAAGCTATCCGCAATCGAGAGAACAAACCTTAGGTGGACGAGTAGCAATACATGTCTAGCGACTAAGCGGATCTGGCCAAAGCTGGATCTGCGACGCTCTAAGTGTCTAATCTCATTAAACCGACTGCATATTAGCTCCACTATAGGTGTTATCACAGGTCACTGCTTAATAGCCAGGCACGCATCTAGACTCGGTGTGTGCTCAAATGACTTCTGCAGAAGCTGCATGAACGAGGAGGAGGAGGAGACTGTACTTCAACTTCTCTGCACGTGTCCTGCGCTCTCCCATAGAAGAAATCTCCATCTAGGGGACTTCTTGTGCAATGACACAAGCGACTTAGCCAGCACTTGCGCTAGAAGTCTTTCGCGCTTCATAAGAAGCTCCTACTGGTTCAACGAGCAGTGAGGGTAATCCCCAGATCTGTGTGGTACCACAATGGACCTATCATTGGTCTAAGTGTGTTGGCCTTGGCTGACAGCCACGTCTACCTAACCTAACCTAACCTAAATCCAGCCGTATCCTTGTCAATTTTGAAGATGGATTTTTATGAGTAAATAAGCTTACTAGCGGTCTGTGATCAGTTACTACTACGAATCTTTTTCCATATAAGTATGGTTTGAAATGGTTAATGGCCCAATGTATACCGAGTAATTCTTTCTCTATAATCGGTTTGTTGAGCTCATGTTTATTGAGACTTTTACTGGCATATGAAATAGGTAGATCTCCTCCTATTTTGCCTTGAGATAACACTGCTCCAAGTGCAGTATTGGAAGCATCTGTTGTTACTATAAAAGGTTGTTCATATGTTCATGGTCGGGGTATTGCAGAATGGGTGGATTTATGAGCTTTTCTTTAAGCATATTGAAAGCTTTCTTGCAATCATCTGTCCATTTGAACCCTATACCCTTCTTTGATAGTGCATTTAAGGGATTTGCTATTTCTGCAAAATCTTTGATGAATCTTCTATAGTAGTTGCAGAATGCTACAAATCGCTTCACTTCATTTGCATTCGTTGGGCATGGGTATTTCTTGATAGTTTCATATTTAGTGGGGTCTGTCTTTATCCCTTGGTTTGTTATCAAGTGCCCTAGATATGTTACTTCTGTCTGTAGCCAATTGCATTTTTGAGGATTGAGCTTGAGGTTATAGAAATGCAATTTGTGTCATTCGCCTGGATGGAATAATGGCGTTCGCTATAAATTTTCCTTTTTGGACCTCTTGGTTTAAAACAATGCTATCTTCTACTATATCTAGTGAGATAGGGTGAAGTGATTGTGTTCTTGCTGCCAATGTTATCTCTCTGTGTCTTGGTAAATAAGTGGCAATACTAACGCATTGCTATTGACTAATATGGATATTGTAAAATTGTCATAATCAATTTTTCTACTAGTTTTTATTAAAAAAAAATCCCTGCTCAGCTATTTGCTATTTGTTTAAATCTGCTACTAGGCCTTCAAGTTTTTCTGCATAGCTGTTAATATATCTAGGTCCCTCAACAATTTTTCCTAATTCAGACTGTAATTGAATTGCATTTTTCTTGCTTCTAAGTATAATTTTAAAAGTTTCTATCAGTTCTGATAGGTTTGTTGGTCGAGTAACTGTACTTAGTTTTTATTAAAAAATTTGTTTTTATCTATTAGTCTAGTTTCTAGTATGAATTTAAATAGTTTGTTTTTTCTTTTTGTGTCGGTCGTAAGTGTGCTCGCTATAAAGTTTGCCATGTTCACAAAATTATTTAATTTGTCGAATTCTCCGTTGTATTCGGGAATGACTTTTAGTGTTGTTACAATGTCAAATGTCGCCATTGTATTTAATTTTATATGGTTTTCCTTTATACTTGAATTTAGCTTTTCTTTAATGTCTTCTAACAAACTTCTTTTGTATTTCCTTAACTTTGTTATTTTATTTTTAATTGGACCATAGTCTACATGTTGGTCTGAGTCTCTAAAATTTACAATTAATTGATCTCTTTGTCAATTAAATATTTACTAGTGTAGATCCTTTTTCGTGTTTTCTTGAAGTTATCAATGATATTATTCAAGGATCTTAATATAGTTAACATATCTTATATATAATTAAAAAAAATTATTTTAACATCAATTATATCTTATACATAATATGTTATATATTTTATACATTAATCCCTTTACGTATTAACATTTAAACTCAGCTTAATTCAATTAATAAGTACATAGAAGTACACCTCACTATTTCTCTGTTAATACTATATTGTTTTCATTGATTAAAGCAAAAAGATATTCAAAAAAATTAATATTAGATGTGGTAAAAAAAATAATTCAATTTGGAAATAATAAGCTTATACATATACAAATCACATCTGATGGTTGTATATTCAGAAATATGCAAGGTAGGTATTGCAAAATTGTAACAAACTTAGTAACTAGCTTGACGAATAAAAAATATTTTATTACATTGTCTTGGTTCGGTGCATAGTGGAAATTTTTTATTTATTATTATTTTTGTTTAAATTTAAATATTTACTGATTTATAGATTAATTGTATCTAAATCCTGTCAGGGTGCACGTGGGCTCACATCGTCTCTGCTGTAAGGCGTTGCTGAATGGATTGGTGTTTTGGTAATGTTTTGGTTTAATTCATCATTGTCTGTCGTAGATAATTGTTTGTTGCTTCCCAATCCAAGCGGAAAGGCGAATTCTTGAGGTAGCTTTCGCATGATTTTTCCAGATGTAATAAGTCGGTCGAAACCTTCCTGATGCGCAAATACATATTTAAATGTAATGTATTTGTCTTTTATACAATACTACTATAAGCATCCGCATTTGATTCAGAGTTCTACTAGTGTCAGTGGCAGGATCGCCATGTAAAGTTTGCTATTTATTTACTACCTCCCTAATAAATTCTGTGGGGATTATTGGCTATCAAAAAGCCGAAAAGTTGATGGCTAAAGAGCCGAACTGTTTATATGGCTGAAGAGCCGAGCTGAAATATAAAATTGCTAAGAAGCCAAGCATACCCTTCATAAGTCAGATAGTAATTAATTTTTATTCAAAGATCTTAGCCTATTTATACAAAAATATCTTACATGCTACTTACATTATAATATGATAAAGGAAAACAGAAATAAAAAGTAAAATGAACTACTCAGCACAATTTGCTGCGACACGTAAATGTGCAAATCGTCATTGCCCTTGACTCTATGGCGAGCATTAGCTGTGTATCGGGTGTCGAGCGGATTTGGTGGGAAATGTCTGTCTTGTGAGAAATGTGGAATGTGTGTCTATGTTTTTGTGTTGCTGGGAGAATTGCATTTGATGATGAGGCTATTTGTTAGTTTAGTTATTATGTACACTACAATATGTCCCATCAGTATTCTTGGTTGGGCTATAAAAATGTCCCAGTCAGGTTTCGGCGTTACATTTTATAGGAATATCTTCTGATTTATTTTAGATCCAATATGTCAAGACGACTAAATCAGGCCAAAATATCCAATATTTTGGAAACTTCCGATGAGGATAAAGACTTTTCGAGTGACAGTGGCAATATGTACGAGCCTACAGATTACGAATTGAAATCGAATTACAGTCGCGAGGTCGAGAGTAATGCATTTAACGACCCAGACAATCTACATCACGATACTGAGGAGCAAGAAGACTTAACGGACGAAGAGTTTCCAGATGCGGGGCCGGAAGTGGAGCCGGAACAAATCAACTTTCCTACAGATGATTATACCATTTGGTCTACGCCTGGCACCGATTTTGTACCAAGACAAACAGTGAGTGCATATCGACTTCCTAAACTACATTTGAGCTTTGAAAGGACTGATATTCCGTTACGGATATTCAAAAACATTTTTCCTGAAAGCATTTTTATATATATCACCCAATGTAGGTACCAATGAGCGTGTTCAGATTTTCCGTAAATCGAAAGGAGCGCATAAAAATACAAGGTGGCGCAAAAGTAATCCTCCTATCAGAAAATGCTATAAATTTGGGATTGGCCCCTAATGTCAGTTCTGTTTTGACATTTGTGTAGTAAACACATGCGAAATACACGTTAATAAACAATGTTACGCTACACTGCTCCAGAACGCGGAATATTGGTGACTATTTATTGAGCAATAATCGGTCGGTGACTTTGGCACAACGTGAATTTCGTCGCAGATTTCCTACCCGTCCAACGCCTACTGGTGAAACACTGCGACGTTTAGCCGCTCGCCTCGAAGAGACTGCCACAACACGAGATGCTGCCAGGCGTGGCAGACCCCGGAGTAGCCGTTCTGCAGAGAATATTGCTGCTGTAGCCGAAGATGTCATGGAAGCGCCGTCGACATCGACCAGACGACGTGCCACGCAAATGGGTATCAGTCGACGGTCTTTACAGCGAATTTTGGTACAAGATTTGAAGATGTTTCCGTACAAAGTCCAGACGGTGCATCAGCTGTTAGCTGCTGACCGCCAATCGCGTCTAACATACGCTCAAGTCATCCTTAATCACCACCAAGAGGAAGATGATTTTTCATCAAAAATAATCATGAGTGATGAGGCCCATTTCCATCTTAGCGGGTACGTAAATAAGCAAAATTTACGCTTCTGGGGCACTGAAAATCCGCGTGTAACTCACGAAGAGCCATTACACCCGCTCAAAGTCACTGTATGGTGTGCTGTTTTCGCTGGAGGAGTCGTCGGACCTTTTTTCTTCGAAGACGTCGCGGGCCAAACGGTTACTGTGAATGGTGAGCGCTACAGAGCAATGATCAACGAGTTCTTTTTGCCGAAACTTGATGAATTGGGATTGGAAAACATTTGGTTCCAACAGGACGGTGCAACGGCACACACTGCACGTGCGACAACCGATATGCTGAAGGATGCATTTCCCGGGCGCCTAATCCCCCGTTTTGGCGATTTGCACTGGCCAGCAAGATCGCCTGATTTGACCGCTTCAGACTTCTTTTTGTGGGGCTTTTTGAAGTCGCGGGTTTATGTCAACAAGCCTCAGACTCTTGCAGCTCTTAAAGACAATATCCGTCAACAATGTGAGGACCTATCGCCGGAAGTTTTGGCCAAAGTGATGGAAAATGCCATAAAAAGGGCTCAAATGACAATCAACTGTGAAGGCGGCCATTTACATGACATCATATTCTCGACTTAATGTAAAAAAAATTAAAAGACTAAATAAAAATAATCCACAAGAAGAATCAAAGTTTTTAATTTTTTTTTTAATTACAGCCAAAAAACATCGGAAGGTTATTTTTGCGCCACCTTGTATAAGGCTAACCGACGTTGGGGAGATGAAGATAGTCGTTGGCTATATGATCATTATGTGTTATAACCATCTTCCAGCGCTTAGGAATTATTGGTCGTTACACCCTTCTATTGGAAATGATGCAGTCAAGGCAGCTATATCTCGTGTTCGCTTTCAGCTGTTGTCATGAAAACTCCCGAAAAAGCAAAAGGAGCTCCAAAACTATATTATGTTCAAAACATTGTTGATTGTTTGAAATCACGATTTTTGACGGCCAGGGAGGAAAGCGCATTTCAAAGCATTGATGAAAGCATGACGAAATTCAAAGGACGCTCATCTATGAAACAACATCTTCTTCGACTACTTACCTTGTCGTGGTGGAGATGCTTAGTAAGACCCCGTTGATACCGAAAAGCGATTGCAGTAGGGCTTCGCATGCTGTAAGGTCTCCGGAGGAGGGCTCCGAAGCTAAAGAGTAGTCAACCCAATTCTAGTGGTGGAGTGAGCGTAATGTTAACCGTGCCCAGGGACGAAAGGTTGATGGTTTTATCAACCGATAACGAGCTCCTTCAGGTGCTCTGGCAGGGCCTGTCGTATTCAGCCTTACCCCAGTAGAACCGGCAATGCCGGACGAGATTCTCCGGCTTATCAAGAGACAAACTCGCGATCTTCCAACAGAGAATTGGAGGATCATAAAGGCCGATGAACCGGAAGAGAGGGGAAGGCTCATATCCTTCCTCCTCAACCAGGAATCAGTTGAGCTCCTTAATAAAAAGGGGTTCAAAATATTCTACGGCATGGACACTCTGGTCCTAAAAATCCATGAGAAGGACGAGAGACTATTCACAGGCATGGTATCCTCGCTAAGTAGTCTTGGCTTAGAGGCTGCGCCCGAAAGTTCTTCTCTGGAAACAGATACGGCTGGAAGCAAAGTAGATGAACAACCCTCTACATCGGGGGTTGCTTCATCACAAAATCCGCTCCCTCAAGAGCAAAACAGTGGAGAACTATCCTCTGAATCAGAGGACGGGGACACCAAAATTATAGAGACGCCTGTACTAGTCAGCGATGATGCTTCGACTAGTGCAGATTCACCTTCACCACTCCAAAATAGCTTCGGCTAATCTACTTCTCCGCCTGGAAAAAGGTGGGGAAGATATCGCCCTTATCCAGGAGCAATGGGTCACAAACAACGACCGCATATCTGGGCTCAGGGCAAAAAACTATTCCTTGTTCTATGCAAGAAATTCAGGTAAACCCAGAACTCGCATACTAGCAAAGAATAATATTAAAGCTTTCCTTCTTCCAAATTACAGCGACCCTGACTTCACTTGCGTGGGGTTAGATCGAGCCGGAAAGGGACCGCTGTGGATATCGTCAGCGTACCTCCCATATGACGACACGGGAGAAGTTCCATCAAATACGATACGCAGGACGGCACAGACAGCGGCTGCTAGTAACACCCCAATGGTGGTAGGTGCTGACACAAACGCGCACCACACCATATGGGGCAGCAGTGACATTAATAAAAGGGGTGAGTTACTCTTTGAATATATTATTGAAACTAACCTCGTAGTGTGGATCATGGGGTCTAAACCCACCTTTATAAACAGAATCAACCAGGAAGTCATTGACCTGACACTGACCACCTGTTCACCTGACATAGTTATAGAAAATTGGAAAGTATCTAGTGAAGTCTCATTCTCGGACCACCGCTACATACTTTTCAATCTAAAATTCGAGACCCCCCCAACGAACGTGTTTAAGAACCCAAAAAACACAAATTGGCAGGTCTATAATTCTTTACTCAAAAAGAAAATAGACATCCTCCAAATCAGACAGCCTAATTCACCGGAAGAATTAGATGAAATGGTGAACGCAGTAACGTCTGCCATGAACAAGGCCTTTAATGGGGCCTGCCCCACCAGCAGACACAAAGAAGGAGGTAAACCCCCGTGGTGGACCTCCACGATAGCTTCTCTGCGCAGAGATAGCAGGAGTAAGTAAAACAAGGCCAAGTCTTCAAGAAACTCAGCTGACTGGGATAGTTATAAAGACAGTCTTAAAAACTACAAAAAGGAAGTTGAGAGAGCACAGCGAGAGTCGTGGAAATCTTTCTGTGAGAACATAGAAAAAACATGCGACTCCAGTCGGCTGCGTAAGATCCTCTCAAAATCTCCACAAATACCTAGCGTCATACAAAGCCAAGCAGGAGTGTGGACCTCAACCAGCGAGGAGACCTTAGGCCTACTACTGGATACCCACTTCCCAGGCAACAAAGTAGAGGTAAATCACCCTATACAGCACCATCACAGGGTCCAAATGGATCCGGAGCATATTGCTGACAATCGCAAACTGGCGTGGGCGATTAAGAGCTTCCTCCCATATAAATCAGCTGGACTAGATGGAATCACACCCATAGAGCTACAGAAGAGTATCGAGACTCTCACACCCTGGCTACTGGTGATTTTCAATAGCTGCCTAAAACTCAGCTTTACGCCCACAGTTTGGAAAACGGTAAAAGTGGTCTTTATACCAAAATGCGGTAAAGCCTCACACTGTTCTCCAAAAGACTTCAGACCTATCAGTCTAACTGCATTCCTCCTGAAAACGTTGGAAAGGCTTGTAGATTACTACATACGCTCAAACCTGGAAAACAATTCCCTTTCGAGGTGTCAACACGCCTACCGAAAAGGCTTTCTAGTAGAAACAGCACTGCAATCGCTAGTCAGCACTATCGAAAAATCGCTGTATCACAAAGAATACACGATGATATCCCTTCTGGATATAGAAGGGGCTTTCAAAAATGTCAATACAGAAGTCGCCACGAACGCACTCCTCAGACTAAACGTGGATAACTGCCTCTGCACCTGGATAAAGAACATGCTAGACAGCAGGATGATCCAGGCGGAGCTTGGCAGCTGTCTGACCAGGAGGTCAGTGTACAGGGGCACACCACAAGGAGGAGTGCTCTCACCGCTACTATGAATCTTAGTAGTCAAAGAGGTCATCTCCAACCTAGAGGAGGATTGATGCAAAGTGACGGAATAAGCGGACGACATTGCCATTGCTATAACGGGGAAATTCCCCAACATGATCAGAGACCTAATGGAATCGGTTCTCAGGAAACTATCCTCCTGGTCCTTTAAGGTCGGGCTCAATGTTAACCCATCCAAAACCGAACTGCTTTTATTTACAAGGAAAATTAAGGTTCAGGAGATAACGCCACCTACGCTCAACAACGAACCACTAAAATTTGCCAGCCAAGCTAAAGACCTGGGAACGATCCTAGATAGCAAACTCAGTTGGAAACCAAACATCCAAGACCGCATAAGGAAGGCTACGATTGCCATTTACACCAGTAAAAAGGCCTTAGGCTCCAGATGGGGTCTACAGCCTAATATAACACACTGGCTGTACACGGCGGTCGTCAGGCCTATCCTCACTTACGGTATCATAGGCCTGCAATATCGAAGCAATGCCACGCAAGCGCCCTAGAACGAATCCAGAGGGCAGACTGCATATGCATCACAGGAGCCTTAAGATCCACACCAACGGCAGCCTTAACGACTTTTTTAAACCTCCTCCCCATTGATATCTATGGG
Source organism: Portevinia maculata (assembly GCA_949715645.1). Taxonomy (NCBI): domain Eukaryota; kingdom Metazoa; phylum Arthropoda; class Insecta; order Diptera; family Syrphidae; genus Portevinia; species Portevinia maculata. The sequence continues at coordinate 45,691,608 of OX454528.1, read as the reverse complement.
AAGCTGGTGGCCACTAAGGCGGCCCTGAGATTAAGAGAATCCAATTCGTGGCAAAGTTCACACATCGGGCACAGCAATATCCTAACTGCCCTCAAGATTTCCAACAATACGGATTACCTAATCCCAACACTAGATTTCAGTAATAAATACAAGACGGCTATCCCAGCCCGAGCCAGCTGGGAAGACGGTCGTATTGTAAACAATAACGCCATAGAAATATGCACCGACGGGTCAAAGACAGCCGACGGCACGGGGGCGGGCGTGTTTTCAGACAACCCTGCGCTCAGCGTCGTACTACGACTGTCTGACCACTGCAGTGTATTTCAGGCAGAAGTCACGGCTATCCGCGAAGCAGCACGCAGACTCTCTATGAGCCCGATAGATGGAAAAACTATCGTGATCTCCATAGACAGTCAGGCAGCGATTAAAGCATTAGAATCACCAACAATAAGATCCAAGTTGGTAAAACAATGCCGCGAATCTCTTAACGAGATCTCGGTCAGATGTAATACTTCCCTGTGCTGGGTACCCGGTCACTGTGGTATTCCAGGCAACTGCAAGGCGGACGAGTTAGAAAGACGGGGTTCCGCAAAAGAACTCTCCGATAACAGAGAGTCACCGGCGGTACCCATTCAGACACTGAAACTCAAACTTCTAGATAATGCGTTAATAGAAGCAAACAACAGGTGGAATAGCATCAGTACACTATCAGCCACTGCCTTTTAGGCAGACATGCCATCAGATTGGGAGCTACCTCAAACGACTTGTGCAGAAGCTCTAGAGACATCGAAGAGGAAGAAACCACCACTCATCTCCTGTGCAACTGCCCCGCACTAGCCAATTCAAGGAAACAAATCCTCGGCAACTATTTCATCGATGATCTAAGTGATCTCAGTGAGACAGATATTGGCTGTATCAGCAAATTCGTCACTAGGTCCAAATGGTTAAACTGAACTGGAGGACTGATTGGACTATGACTTGAGCCCCTCCCGCTCCCCTCCCGCAGATCACCCCAAACCCATTCCCCTGCAAAGGAAAAGAGATCTCACTGAAGTTAGATTATATCAGTCACTTCAGTCAGAACTCCACTCCTATGCAGACAAAACGGGAACAGAGTTGAGGTTAGATTGTAACAGTCACCACACTCTGCTTTTCTCCCATGCCTCAAAACCTGAACCACAATCCCCCGAACTCAGTCATCATAATTCCAAATCGACTATCAACGACTATAACTTGAGGCTCGTACTGCAACAGTCGCCACAAGCCGCACCCCCCTGCGATGCGTGCAGTAGGGTTGGACCACCTTCAGTCACGCCCTCTAGCACAGTTTTGTAACCAACTACTTGACTGTGCAGCCGGTACACCCCGACCAACCCTCCAAGAAATGTAATAGCTTGCTAGGGATTGACTGTATCGGTCTCCCTGGCACGGTATTGCCTGCAAAGAGAGTGAAGAGCAGTTTGAGATTCGACTGTAACAGCCATCTCAAAAGACTGTTCCCTCCCCCGGTGATCAGGAGGTAATAGCCTCACTCCGTGGCGCAGAATTTGAGATCGACCTGTGGTTTGATTACATCAATCACCTCATCTCGATCGCAACCCTTGGTTCGGTTGTCGCCTCTGCACTAGTCACTTTAACACATCGCAACCCATGTGAAACACAGCCAGGCTGCACACGCTGACCCCTTCAGGAGTATCTTCCCCCCTAAAACCACTACCTCACAGGAGGCAATCACAGGGAACCCAGTAGGCCGAGCGACGACGGGGGCAGAACACCCCCCCCCCCCCTCAACGGGCCGAAACTGCGGCCTAAGTGTGCCTGGGCTCACGCCATCGCAGCCACCTTACCTAACCTAACCTAACCTATGAAGCAATACATGCCTTTGAAGCCCACCAAACGCGGTAAAAAAATGTGGCTTAGATGTGATACTCTTACGGGATACACGTACGATTTCAACATATACTGTGGTAGAGAAGAATATGTCAACTGAACTCTTGGTGAACGCGTTGTTACCCAATTAGCTGCTACAATACGAGAGAGAATAACTAATAAAGTTTATTTTGTTTGAAAATACATTTTTTCCATTTTTCAGTGTTGTGTGCATTAGATCCTGACTGGGACAGTTATGCCCCATACGAGAATACTGAAGGGACATATATATATCCCAGCCCCGCACTCAGCCACCAAATGTACTTTTTCAACCGTGAATATATAAAATATCTTAACTCCTACTATTGGTATGATACAACATAACAAAATAGTTTTTTTTTACCATAGCGGCTTTTCGGATCGAAAGGGTTAAAACAAGCACCCCAGTGAGAGGCAAGGGGAGCTCACTTAAACCAAGCACCCCAGTGAGAGGCAAGGGGAACTAACTTAAAACAAGAACCCAGTGAGAGGCAAGGGGAACTCACTTAAAACAAGCACCCCGTGAGATGCAAGGGGAACTCACTTAAAACAAGCACCCCAGTGAGAGGCAAGGCGAAACACTTAAAACAAGAATTATTAAGATTGATCAGCAAAAAAATCAAGCAATAAGGGATCTCTAAACTTTCTAGAAAAGAATTTATTAGTTTTTCCGTTTTTAAAACTTTTTCTGTTCAACTTCTCAGTCAACTCAAAAACATGTTCCATGAATAACTGGGGTTAACTGTTTCAATTTTGTTTTGTTTAATGTTTTTACGGATCCATTTTCCTGATAGATCTATATGCACCTATAACGATTGATGAATAGAAAATTTTTAAAAATTCCTATGGACCTACATAATAACTCGTTCGATTTGGGCCAAATTTGGGCGCTCGTTGATGGTGATGGCATCACCCAACGACATTTTCAAAAAAACGGATTAATAACGCCGCCGCGCTGGCCGGCCCAAATTCCGCACCAAACAGTAACTTTCTGTGGATGCCACCACCTGGTGAGCCTCGTCCCACATCCAAAGATGATTTTTCGGCCAAAATTACGGACCATTCGGATTCATGTCACCGTCAGAAGCGCGGCGGACATTTGAACAATCTGATATATTCCATACCATGGATAATAGCATACCTATATGAATGTGCCTTTCAAATTAAAAAAAGAATTACGTTAATACACATTGCTTGTTTTATTCCATTTCAACATCGATCCATCATTATTGAAAAACCCTTGGAAATGTTTATTTCTTTCCCCAATCGAATTATGTGCCTTAGGGTGAAAACACATCGGATAAAGCAAAACGTTTTTTTTTGTATCGTGAAACAAGAGAACATTGTTTCTTATGAGAGCGCACACGCCAAAAAAGTTTTCTTTGGTGTGTGCGCTCTCATAAGAAACAATGTTCTCTTGTTTCACGAAACAAAAAAAAATCGTTTTGGTTTATCCGGTGTGTTTTCACCCTTAGAAAATATTTTTCCAGCGATACCTACTTATCCTTATCCCAACTATTTTTTTACGCTTGCCTGCTCTGCTGCTCATGCTCACAAACAACCTATGTTTGTGTTCATGTTTATGAGAATACTGCACAGTGGAGTTTGGTTGTGTCATTGTTGTGTTAAGTCACATTCCAAATTATCCACTATCGACATGGTTGGCTATGAAAATAAGCATATCTTTAGGGATATATGAGCATAGGTTCAGTGGCAAATAGAGACGCTATCTGGCGACCAACTATTTTCATATCGTCGACGTGGTTCCTCTATGTATATAAACTCAATGGTAGTAGCTATTTAAGATTGATAGATATTCCGGGGACTACTTTCAAACTGTAAGTCTGGAAAAACCTACTAGAGTTTCAACTGTTCTCAAATTTTGCCGTTCGGAATGTTGAAGATTGAAATTGAAGGTCCCTCCCATTTCGAACAAGAATTAAGATTTAAGGCCATCTATGGCCGTTTATGTCTAGATAATATGCTTTTTTTTAAGAGTGACAGAAAAATTTGCACGTTTTTTAAGTAATGATTTTACTCTTATTAAATCAAATTCTGATTTGCCAACTAAATGGCTTTTAGATAGGCTAAATGAAATTACTATGTCAACATTATTCTCAAATAATGTAATAAGTGCCTTGACCTGAAGTTCAAAGATCCGAGGAAGCCTTCACGTCAAAGAAATTTTCTCGTAGAAAATGGAGCGCACCGGCTCAGTTGGTACTGGCATGTTCGAACGAAAGATCGTACGGACTCTGTCAAAAAGGCAATATCAACCAACGTTTCCATACGATCGCGAAAAAGAGGCAGGCCTTAAAATTAATGGATCACACAATTGCAGCAACAGTCATATGATTGGCATCAGTGACGAAGTGATTCAAAAACGGGAAGCCTGGCGATAATTTTTAAGCTAGTAGGGTGCACATTTAGAAAGTCGATTTGCTTGCACCTTTGACCACTTAACTCACATATTATGGTTTTCTTTCTCTTTAACGAAGAGGTCACGATCTAGACCAACGGGATCATAACCCTCCCACTTCACTGCATCCCTACTGGTATGCCTATGGGGTTCGCCGAAAAAGTCCACATCCAATAACACTTACCCGCGAACTTAACCCAAGCGACTTTTATCTCCTTTTAATGAGTGTGCCTTGTAAAACCATTTATACGGAAACCAAATGCGACTCTTTGTGAAGCGTTACAATATTTAAATCATCTCGAATAAAGATTTTTCTTTCTACTCCGCTAAAAAAATGGTAATTAATTTTTAAAAATATATTGCAGAACATCGTCTATTAAACAACGCCACGTTCAATCAATAATTCACACCGACTTCCAGCGTTTATCTAAGAATTTTTGTTTAAGGCCAGCCAATCTCAAAGTTTTACTTGTGGAGCTGCACTGTTCTGCAATAGTGATTATATTAATTGCCTATTTTAATTTAAAGCAATTAATATTCAGATTTCCAATTAGGCGAAACGCTATGCATATATACACCATATTAAGAACTCGATTTAATTAGCTTTGAGTAGAGCCCTGGCACTAAAACAACCCAAAAAAAACGTGGTTGCTCAATTCTGGGATTGTAATGCAATGCTTACAGATTGTTCGCGAAGCCAATTAAAAAGGATTCGATTTTGTTCTCCTGAAGTTTGAACAACTTTATGAATTTGACAATAGATGACGGCAATAGAAATGCAAGGAGCAAAGTTTCTGAGGGTTTGTATTTCTTTTCGCCGGAAGTTGCATCCTCTTGAGAAAAACGAAGAGACTGTACCTTGTATACTAGGGCGGCGGAAATCGAAAACTCTAAGCACAACTGAAAGTGCAAATTCAATTTTATTACCCGATAAAGTTATGAAGGCAATAATGATGGTTGGGTCCGATGCCTTCAAAGTTCCATTTGCAAAAGGGCAGCTCGTTTGTAAGTTCGTGATCGAAATGAAAACGATTTCCCTTGCATATTCTCAAGGATTCAGTTTTCGATTTGAGATGAAAATTAGGCTGTCGACTAATTGGTAAAAGTGCCTCTATAAAAAAATTAAACCTATTTTTTAACTTCAGTCGTTCAGAGGATTGCTACGATGGCTTAAAAAATACTGTCATTCAATGGTGTAACCCATTTAGACCCAGGGTTTCGTTTTCGCAACAGTAAACAGCATCTCACATCACGATTTTGTTTTTTTAGTGTAACTTGAATTCAATGTTTTCTTCGTCTTTTGTCTTACGCATAATTCATTGGTCACAAACGCTATATCTTTCTATTATAATCTAGCTGAGTTGATCTTTAGGAAATCTTTTTTAGGAGAAATTTTTTTGTGAAAAATAAAATAAATTCAATGGACAAAACATATTGGCAAGGATAGGTTTATGAAAAAATATAAATAACCGTTCGTTCTCCGGGTTGTTTACCTATCGAACATAAAAATAAAGTAACGCAACGCTGAGTGAATGTACATACAAATAAACAAAAAAATATTTAATTTTATTTGAGGAAGAAATCGTTAGCAACAGTATAATAATGAGGCACTGATTTTTTTTTATTTTTTTTGTTTTTATGACTAATGTTTAGCTAGCACCTATGGGGTGAAGAGGTGATATTTTGGTAGGGCGCATGTAAGCAACCACAACCATCAACCAAGTGTGTGTAGAAGAATGTATTTCCAATACCTTCACTACCTGCTACATACACTTCGCTTCAACTGAATAAGCACAAACATTTCCTGAGCTACATTGTCCAATTTTTTCAAAACCTTGTGCCGTAATATATCATTTGATGATGCAAACTGTTTGCGTTAGATGTTGACAAAATAAATCGGAAAGAATAATTCAAAAAGTACCGCTATTTTTTTCCCTGGTTCCCTTGCAAAGCATTTAATATGGAAAAATTCAGTTTTATTTTGCGTCAACTCAATATACACAAATATTGAAATTGGAAATAAGTTTATGGGATTAAATGAAACAAGTTTTTCTTAAAATAGTTTTTTATTGATTAATTTTAATAGTGGGTACTGCCGCCTTTATTCGTAATAGTTTCGTAAATTCGATCCGGCATGGAATCGTACAGCCTCTTTGTGTAGTCCAGCGAAATTTCCCTCCAGGACAATTAAATGGCAGCAATAAGGGATTCTATGTCCTCAAACTGACGGCCAGACTCATAAACTTTTCGTACTAACCATCCCCAAACGTTTTCTATAAGGTTCAGGTCCGGTGAGTAGGACATTGAAGCAATTCCACATTCCACCCCTCTATCCAGGGCGTTGCCCTGCTGAAAAGTTCAGTTTATGGGTCCAAAAATGCTTGAAAATTTAGGAAAATTTCTTTTCAAATTTCCTTTATAACTTAATGCAGTCATTTTTGAGGTTTTTAACTCAAGCTCAACAGTGCCATAGAAGCTAAGTGCTCCCCATACCATAACACCACCTTCGCGACTATGATGCCGCGCTAAAAATCGTTCGTCTTTCCTCACATCGTGGAAGTTATAATTAAACCCATCAGGGCTATCAAAATTAAACTTCTTCTTATCCGAAAAAGCTACGTGACGCCATTAATTTTTATACCCTATTCTAAGGGTAGATTAATTTTTACGCATAGTTTGTAACATACCTTAATATTGCCCGTAGACCCCTAAAAGTTACTATATTTATGATCAGCATCGATAGTAATGTCGATCTAGCCATGTCCGTCCGTCCGTCCGTCCGTCCGTCCGTCCGTCCGTCCGTCCGTCCGTCTGTAGCCAAAAATTAGGCCTTTAAACTGGACCTAGAGAGCTGAAATTTTAACCATATACTCTCTAGGGTCCCGAAATAATCAAGTTTACGAATTTTTGAAATCCGCCCACAGACACGCCCACAAACTCAAAAAAACAAAATTTTTGGAAAAAATCGAATTTTGAGCTAGAAAGCTGAAATTTTTTATATATGATCTATGACTCCTAAAACTGCTCGGGATAAAAAATTTTCAAAATCCGCCCACTGACACGCCCACAAATAAATAAAACAATTTTTTTATAACCTATTCTAAGGGTATATTAATTTTTGAAAAGCCAAAGTTTGAGCTAGGGAGCTGAAATTTATAATATATACTCTCTAGGGGCCCATGTGTTATTTTTTTTTTAAATCCGCCTACTGACACGCCCACAATTAAATAAAACAATTTTATTGAAACACCCAAGTTTGAGCTAGGGAGCGTTTTTTTTGATAAAATCCTTTAAATGTTATATAACAAAATATGTAGAGCGTTCTTAACAATTCAACCATACTTAGACTTTTGTCACGCCCACTTATGAGGGATAGGAATAAGAATAGGGTATCCAACAGTTCGCCCAAGCGGACTGTAGCCCGTCCCTATGTTTAAAACTCACATGGAGTCTAGAGAATTCTGAGCGCATACACTTCCGTTTCTCGTTAAGTAGTGGTTTCTTTTGGATTTTTAACCGTTTTAGATGTTTCGCACTATTGATAACCCTTCGCACTGTTGAAACGCTTGCAGTAACACCGGCTTTCTGCTTTATTTTTGCCGCAGAGTCGCAGGAATTGGAAGCACATCTTAAATTGCTCGTCGATCAACTGCTGTTGTTGCCGTTTTTTGACCTTCTTTCATGTTTTTTCCGTACGAATCTTTGCTTCTTAAATAAGAATAGATCACACTAAAACTTCGTCCAATTTTGTCAGCTATAGAACGCCCGGTTAGTCCTTGTTCTTGTAGTAAATCGATTTGAGCTCTTTCAACACTATTTAGAGATTTTGATCTACCCATTTGTCTTTGAAATACCACTAATCAAATAAAATTCACTTAAAGCACTTCAACTGTTGATCGAATGTGTCAATCTCCACAAAATACTCATAATCAGTGAAGATAATGACCTTGTGTCTATTCAGTTGACGCAGAATAAAACTGCATTTTTCCATATTGGATGCTTTGCAAGGGAACCAGGGAAAAAATAGCGGTACTTTTCGAAATATTCTTTCCGATTTATTTTGTCAACATCATACGCAAACAGTTTGCATCATCAAATGATATATTACGCCACAAGGTTTTAAAAAAATGGACACGTAGCTTAGAAAATGTTTGTGCTTATTCAGTTGAAGCAGAGTGTATATTCCATATCTAAGAAAGGCAACCCCCATGTCTTGAGAGAACAATCGGTTCAGATTCCTGCTAAATGTCGATATAATGTCTCACCAAACGTACTGTGTGAACATCTGAAGTCGTTCTGCAACTTACTGATAGGCACGTACCAATGCGGCTTTTGGCCCGGCAGATCGACAAGAGACCAAATCTTCACAATTAGGCAAATTCTGGCAAAACAAAGGAATTTCAGGACCCTAAATATTTTCAAAGGGCTTTACTGATAATCAGTTACAAATGTCGACTATTATTAAGTGGTAAAGGTAAGGATAAGTACCGAGTTTTGATAGAATTTCACCAATAAACAAATAACTAACCCTGGCGCTTTCTTTTGAACCTACTACTAAAGTTGTTCTTATCTCACAAAGTCACACTCACAACTGGCGGGAACAGACCAATACAAATAAGAATAATAAAATGAATGTAAATTATAAATAAATAAATCCTCTTTTTCTTCCTTTAATGGCGGAGTGGAACAGAGAACGGGCAGCGCAAGTATCCTGTTTTTCCCGACTAATACGATACCGATTCTCCTCCAAAACTTCCACCCATACATCAAGTGCTCGTTGTAGGGACGTTTGATCCGCGAAAATGATGGCTCCGCCTTCAGCAATGAATAACTGATGCACTTTGGGGTCCGTCACTTTACCTTCAAGCAGATAATCAAAGACTGTAATTAATACGGCGCAGGGACATAAGTTCCGAATTCATTTTTTGGGAATTTTGTCCCACTTAAGTGGGTTATATATAAGGCCCGAATTGATTTCGGGACTTATAACCACTATACCGTTACTTATGTCCCACTATACCGGTGCCGTGAAATAAGGCCTTACGCAATAAGGCCAATTGGCGTTATTTCTCTTTCCATTGGGCTGTTTTCAACAATTTGCCCTTGCACCTACTCTAAATCAAACAGTGACCGCAAGCAGGGGGATAGGCATTGCACTGTTTATTGAATCTACTTGCGATGTCGCAACTAATCCCATAAACAGTGCAATGCATATGGGGCATGCTTCCCCCCGGCAACCCCCCTGCTTGGGGTCACTGTTTGATTTGAAGTAGGTGCGAGGTACGGTTCTTCAATTTTTTCTCGTTAATTATGTTTTACCTATCAATTTATGAACGTTATCATTCGGAAATTGTGTCCCATTTTCAACGATAAAAATTCGGGACTTATGTCCCACTTAAGTAGGGCGTAGTAGAGTTTGATTGCGAACTCTTCGGTGACGTAAATATTTTCAAAATCCGCCTACTGCGAACATTTTTTTTTTTTAGAAAATTAAAAGTTTGAGCTAGGGAGCTGAAATTTTCGCTTGGGCGAACTGTTTGATACCCTATTCTTATTCCTATCCCTCATAAGTGGGCGTGACAAAAGTCTAAGTATGGTTGAACTGTTAAAAACACTGTACATATTTTGTTATATAAAATTTAAAGGATTTTATCAAAAAAAAACGAAGCTTTTGTAAAAAAAAAACGCTTCCTAGCCCAAACTTAGCTTTAAAATAAAATTGTTTTATTTAATTGTGGGCGTGTCAGTAGGCGGATTTAAAAAAAATTAACACATGAGCATAAATGCACCCTAGAGAGTATATAGATATTATAAATTTCAGCTCCCTAGCTCAAACTTTGGATTTTCAAAAAAATTTAATTTTAAATTGTGGGCGCGTCAGTAGGCGGATTTTGAAAATATTTGCACATGAAAGGCGCCTATAAATTTCAGCTCCCTAGCTCAACTTTCAATAAAATTGTTCTATTTAATTGTGATCGTCTCAGTGGGCGGATTTTGAAAATTTTATCTTCCGAGCAGTTTTAGGAGTCATAGATCATGTATAAAAAAATTCAGCATTCTAGCTCAAAATTCCATTTTTTCGAAAAATTTGTTTTTTGAGTTCGTGGGCGGATTTCAAAAATTCGTAAACTTGATTATTTCGGGAGCCTAGAGAGAAAATGGTTAACATTTCAGTTCTCTAGGCCCAGTTTAAAGGCCTAGTTTTTGCCGACGGACGGACGGACATGGCTAGATCGACATTTCTATCGATGCGGATCATAAATATAGTATTTTGTAGGGGTCTACGGGCAATATTAAGGTATGTTACAAACTATGCGTCAAAATTAATATACCCTTAGAATAGGGTATACAAATGAATTTGATTAATTTTGCTGTAAAAATCAAAACAAAGATTTTCTTGTAAAATTTTATTTAGGTGTTCGAGTGTATTACATTATCAACAAATTTAATAGGATTATCAAAAAAGCCAACAACAATCAAAGATATGTTGTGTATGTTGTTGTATGACAAATAAATGTTTGACTTTTTTTAACGGAGCACCCTGTGCTCTTTTCTGACAACTTCTAGTGTTTGTGTGACACAGACGTACTTTCTGATAAGGAAAACTTCGAGAGTGTCCCTACTCATTATATGGATATACTCTGTTATAGCACCAACCAATTCACCTGGCAAATCTACTGCGCAGCTCTCTTGAATTTTCTCTACGCCTCTCTTTAATCTTCAAATATGCTCAAAAAAATACGAAAATTGCTGATAAGAACTGATAAGAAAGATCTACATCCAAGCGTTGTTTCCATCATCGGAGCTCCGATGTGACTGAGGGTGGGTTTTGTTTTTGTTTTCAATGGGGTATGGTCACGATTTATTATCCAGTTTTCAAAAAAGTATTGCATCCCTGGTGGGAAAAAAAAGAAGATCTGTAGATGTCAATTTTACTTCGAAAACATAAAATTCCGGGTTAACCCATATATGCCCAGATTATATTTTTTCTTATTTTGTGCAACATTTTTGCAGATTCCACATAGTAGCGAATGAGCTTAAACGATTGCGAATAAAAATATTTTTTTATTTTAGTAGTATTGGAGATATCGCGGTCTTAAGAATGGTGCGTTAACGCACCAGTGGGCATACAGCGGCATAAAAATATATATATATATTTTTAATATTTCATTTTATTTCTGACCACGAAACGATAGTAATTAAATTTCTTATAGCGCAAGTCTTTTCTTAATTGTTGTGGTGGTGGTATTCCGCAAAACATTTGTCATGGAGTGCTATTTTGCAGTCACCACATATTTTGTTTGTATGTGATTTGCATAGTCGGCAACGTTTTAGTTTCAGAACTATAAGGAAAAGACATTTTTCGAGTCAAAATTTCGCAGTTTCTTTTGTCGTAATAAATCAAAATAGCCTCTTTCCCTTTTTTAAAACTGTTTTTTTTTCTTCAAAAAATGCAAACTTAGATGCAGGAAATTCCTTTGCCATTGTTTTGCTAAAATCAAGAACCACCGACTCGCCCAAACCCAAAGAAAGAAAGCTTTTTCCTTGATATACTTGGAACTGTAGACAGTATCCATATTTAAATGCACCAACCCAAGCCTTATAACCTAAATTGCAACTATGCTTGCCGAAATATGGAATCATTGATTCATCGACTGACATATTATTTTCCATTGGGCAATAAGTTAAGAACTTCTTATTTAGGTGTTCGATCAATGGCCTTACCTGTTAAATGATATAAAATACAACATATGTATTAGAAATCTATATATATAAAAGAAAGTGTCCGAAGCGATGTAATCCCATAACTCGAGATTTGCCGAACCGATGACTGAAAATCGATTGCAAAATGTATCGCCTCGTCCTTGTGATCGCCAGTGTATAATCACTCCAATATAATTTTTAACATAAAAAAGCCAAAAATTGCACAAGTACAAATTTACCTTCATCATTTATTTTCCCTTCCCTTTAATAAAACACACCATCCCTTTCCTTAACTTTATGCGCTAGTGGGTGATCATCACATCCAATTTGCCGAAGAAACATGTATTTCACTAGAAGGAACCTACTTCTGCAAAGAAAAGGACCTCAAAGCCATTACAGAAAACAAATTCATACCCGAAACAGAGAAGCATCGTGTGAAACCCGAAGAACATTTTATCGTATTGATAGACTAGACATGCCTATAACCGAACTTAAGACAGCATGCGGACTTTAAACAAAACCAGTATCAGGAACACTGGTCCTATATTTTGAAGAATGCAGAAGTTTATATTGGCTTCCAATGAGTTCAATGCTTGTAATCCTATTAGACCAAGAGCCCGAAGTAATTTTTCGGTCTGAGAGGTAACCGAAAAATATTTGCATACTGTGTAACCTGAGTAGAGAGTGTATCGAAAATATTAGTCTGGCAGCAAATCGTGGCAGCCAATGTGTGTGATAGCGCGTTGAATATGCGTCATTTTCAAAATAGTAATAATGAGTGTAACCAACTTGGTTATAGCCCTAAGCAACGGAGTAGATCAGCTTAAACATGAAAATATTGGTCCAAGACGTTTTGCACGCAGCGAAGTTCGTGCCAGTCGCGACCAAAGTTCAGGATCAAACCCATTTCTTAATATTTGACGTAACCGAATGGAATATTCAACATACAAGCACATGCCCTCTTGAGCATGAAAACATCAGTCGTAGACGTTTTGCATGCAGCGAAGTCCGTGCCAGACGCGACCAATGTCCAGGATCAAACCCTGATCTACTCTGTTGCTTAGGGCTATAACCAAGTGGTTACACTCATTATTACTATTGTGGAAAATGCGCATATTCAACGCGCTGTCACACGCATTGGCTGATGCCACGATTTGCTGCCCGGGTTATATTTTCGATACACTCTCTAATCAGGCTACACAGTATGCAAATATCTTTCGGTGTAGTGCTAGTAGTGCTAGTCGTAGCAGAGAACGTCCATTGTATAATGTAAAATACATAATATTGGAACAAGAGAAAAACTGCTATGGAGTAGGATATTCATTTTATTATTTGTTATTAATCCATGGAAAACGTCAACATCCAAGTCTTGTGGTAATCTTGCTAATATCCAGCATTTTAATTAATCCAGTTTCGGACACATATGTATGTGTGACGTGGGTATATTGCAAGGCATGCCCTAACCTATTTTTACGCCACACCCCCCAAAAATCGAAGCCATCGACAATCGAGACGCTTGTATAGTTTCTGATTAGCTTCAACATGTCTACTAACAATAAATAAGAAAATAAGTTTGTTTGATCGTTTGTTAATAAATGCTTTTGTTTGTGCTTCATATGCGCTAGCTAGCAACCGAAATAGCAACTTCGAGGAGTGTAACTTTAACTTTCTACTCACTGCCAAAATACAAGTTAGCATGGGGACACGGGACATATCCCGTATATATTTGGCTGTGGCTCAAATCTGAGATATAAAACGGTTTATACTCTCACCCCAATCTCGTTTTGCTAGCGCATACGGATACGAATAATTTCAATCCTGCTGTAAATAAGACATGATGTCTTCTTGAATATTTCATGATGTCAAGATTTGTGTGCCCACAAATAAGCCCTGTAAAATTGGAAATGCATCTGAAGAAAACTGCTAAAAATATACACTACTCTAATGCACACATTCATTGTCTTAGGATAATGTGGTATACATACACGAGTATAATTTTGGGCCACTTAGACTCACTCTGTCTTTTCCGGATTACCGCAATCCACAAAAGCATAGCATAATTTGTATTTAATTCAACTGCAAGTTTGTTGCAGGGTTACATCGAAGTAATAAGAATACTCCAGTACCTTGGAAAATAAATATTAAATTCCTTATTATTAAGTGAAATGCAATTAGTACATCCCGCTTTTGCTGTAAGTCTTCGTTTCTTCATCTTGCTTGCACACCAAACACTGTGTCCTTCGCTTGGTGCGGCCAACAGGAATTCCAAATTCATCGCACTGGAGACAAGCTAGAAGCAGAGCAAGCAAGAGGAGAGAGTAAAACTTGCAATTAACTTGAAGTTGAATTACAATTGGCCATCCTCTTCTTTGAATTGAATAAAAATAGGAAAATTAATTATTCAGAGGAGCTCTTAGCTATGTATACAGGAGTTTTCGTTTTTGCATCAGCACCTCCTGGTTACTTTGCAGTTTCAATGAGATCTATATCTGTGCATAGTAAGCGCGTTTGATAATAACCAGAGAAGAACAAAAGAGCTGGACTAATGGCGAAATAATAGTAATTATTAAGAAACGAAAGGATTATTTTACCGGCGGTTGTAGCTGTTAAACTCATTTGGGGTCGAACGGAAATTTACCCTTGAATACATTAAGCAACTCTGCTACAAAGTGTATAGTTCAATAACAAAATTTGCTCTCGTAAAATTCTTAAATATAACTAGCCAAAGTTCGTAATTAATAATTAAAAGTGTATAAACAGGTGCGTCGACTGTCTGTTTCTATAAATAAAACAGCAAAAGCAGGTAATCCTAATTTATTAGCTGTGAAATAAACTTTCCAAGTAGACACCTAAGTCACATGACTGACAACAAAAGGAAAATCGATCAAACGTCACCTGAAAAAAATATTTATCCACTTTTTAATACCAACAGACCATCAAAGGTTTATAAATCTCAAAAGACAATGTCGATCTCCCAATCTGACCTTGATAAAATCAAATCCATTATTGAGGCATCGCTCAATATAGGACTCTCCAAAGCGACGGCCAATCTAGCAACAAAAGACGATCTCAACAAACTTAGCAATGAGATACACTCGCTAAGACAACAACACCAGAATTTATCTGAAAAAGTGCAGCATTTTGAAAATCGATGTTGCATTCTAGAAGAGGAGCTTGAACTGCAGAGCAGAGAGATCAGAGGGAAAAATATTATTTTCACGATTCCAAACGACCGATCTGACCCCCAAGAAAGGATTCATAACATAACCACACTTTTGCTAGGCTCTGATGCAGACCAACAACAAATGCCACAAGCCATAAAACTTAGTGAAAACAAGAAAACAATTAAACTCAAACTTAGCACTGGTTCCAATGAAACTGCAATGCAAATGTTAAGAAATTCCTTGAAGCTAAAAGGCACAGGCTGCTATATCCAACGAGACCTTAGCAAACAATCACAAATCAAACGTCGAATTCTACTCGGGTATCGAAAAGTCGTCAAAACAATTAATCCAAGCGAAGCAGTATTGATTAAAAATAACAATTTATTAATTGGTAATAGAACATTTTATTTAGACAATAATAACAAACTTAAATATAATAACACAAACGGAGAAGACGAACTACAGAATATCTACGGAAAACTCAATTTTAATGCTGTCAACGAAACTATGTTGTCAAACAGACGTCAGCGTGAATGGCCCAAACCAGATGCACCAGTGATGACACTTTACACCGAAGGTCCGGAAGGTAGTAGTGTCATACAAAACTGAGAATTAAGCGTCGTCAGCTCAAACAAATTTATCTCTGCAAATATTTTATCTTACAATATATCTGGATTAAGTAATAAATTATTATTTGTAGATTTTTTTAACTATGTTAAGAACTTTGAAATTTTCTTTCTATTTGAAACACATTTAACAAGCGATAATTTAAGTAATTTTAATAAATATTTCGATGGCTTTAAGTTAATTTGGAGCGAAGCAAGTAAAACCTACATAAAGGGGCGTGCAAGTGGAGGAAGCCTGTACGGGATAAAAAAATCACATTTAAAAACTTACGATTTTGATGAATTTGAAGGAACTACCGTAGTAAAATGTGTGACACAAAATAATAATACATATATCGTTCCATCATATATAAACTGCAACAAATGGACTCACGACTTTGAGAGGCTGTGTAATACAATGTCATGTTTAGCTAGCAAAAACGTTATGCTGATTGGAGATTGGAATTCGAGAATAAGTGACTCACAAACCACTATAGTGCAAACTGTAACAAACCCTAGTATATGCTGTACCAATAGGGTATCTAAAGACATAGTCTGCAATAAAAATGGAACAGATGTACTAGAGCTGCTCCAAATGTATGATCTTATTGTGTTAAACGGCTGTACAGAAGGTGATAGAGAAGGGCATTACACATTTGTCGGAGGACAAGGCAATTCAGTTATTGATTTTTGTGCTGTTAACAACGACTGGACTGGGAAAATTAAAAAATTTGAGGTACAATACAAAACTTTTTCGGATCACATGCCAATCGTGGTTGAAGTTGATGGTGAAACACCCTCATATCACAAAAACCTGCCCCTGCTACCAAGACTTAAATGGAAATCCGAAAAAACAAATACCTACCACAGGTTATTAGACAGCTTGCTCTCAGCAAATAATTCGATACCTGAAGAAACAGAAACACTCGCAAACCAAATAACTTGTTATATAAGAAGTGCTGCATCAAACAACATTTCAAATATAAGGTCACCATTTAAACAAAAATGGTTTGATAGAGAATGCATAAATGCTAGGAAGAAATCGTTTGCCCTTTTGCGTGTCTGGAGAACTTGTAATGATCCTGAGGTTAAAAAGTGGTATAACCAAGTGAATACCCACTACAAAAATCTATGCCTAGCTAAGAAAACTGACTTCGATAATCAGCAAGCTCTCTTACTTAGTCAAACCAAGTCTTCGAAGGACTTCTGGAGAATAGCAAGGGAGATTAATGGTACAGTTTATCAAATAGGTACAGGAGTATCTGCTGATGATCTATCCATATATTTTAAACATCTTCTACTGGATAACTGAAACCTTTCTTTCTCGTATGCGGACCCCCTCATTTTCGACGATTCCCTAGATGGTGAGGTAACAACTGACGAAATCAATGCTGTTATCATGAAATCCAAAAATGGAAAGGCGCCAGGCGAAGATGGGATTCCGTACGAATTCTACAAAAATGCTAGTCCAACCTTAATCAACTATTTGAAAGTTCTCTTTAACAGTGTGTTCTCGAGTGCAGACATACCTTCATCGTTTAAGAAGTCCGTAATATTCCCCATCCACAAAAAGGGTTCGCTGGAAAACGTAGAAAACTACAGGGGAATCTCATTCATGAATGTGTCAGCCAAGATATTTTGCGGCATACTTGTAGGACGATTAGAAAAATGGGTAGATGAAAAAAATATTCTGACAGAGCGTCAAGCTGGATTCAGAAAAAACTTTTCAACCGTTGACCAAATATTCACATTATCTGCGATTATAAGAGCCTTTCAAGCCAGAAACAAGAAAATGTATAGCTTTTTTGTAGATTTCAAGGCAGCTTTTGATCTTGTTAGCCGAAGTGCACTCTTCTATAAACTGTCTCAGTTGGGTATCTCTACAAAATTTCTTAAGACCATTAAAAAAATGTATGCCGAAACAAGTGCAGCAGTCTGGGATGGAAAGGATT
This sequence comes from Portevinia maculata, assembly GCA_949715645.1. Classification (NCBI taxonomy): domain Eukaryota; kingdom Metazoa; phylum Arthropoda; class Insecta; order Diptera; family Syrphidae; genus Portevinia; species Portevinia maculata. The sequence goes on along the minus strand of OX454528.1, from coordinate 45,673,856 downwards.
TCTCGGAATGGTTTAAAACACAGACTGGTGTAAAGCAAGGATGTCCTCTTAGTGCCTTATTGTTTTCTCTATTTATAAACGACATAGAAAAAGATTTGCCTGGTGGAGTACGAATTGCTAATACCGTGGTCAATGTCTTGTTATATGCCGATGATCTTGTTCTACTCTCTGAATCTCCTGAAAATCTCCAATTGATGATAAATCGTTTAGCCAGTTACTGCAAAAAATGGGGACTAACCATCAACACCGAAAAATCTAAAATTATGGTATTTTCCCGTTCACCACGAGTGCAAAGTGGAAATAGATGGTTTTATAATGGAAGCCGATTAGAGATTGTGAAGGAACTCAAATATTTAGGAGTGAAACTGAACCCAACCCTAGAATTTGGTAAACATCTAACGGATAAAGCCAAGTCTTCCCAAAGCTTAGTGAATCTATCATGGAAAAATGTTTTTGCAAACAAGCGGATTCTCCTCTCAACGAAATACAGAATATTTGATTCAGTTGTTAAATCAACTCTTTGTTACGCCTCTCAAGTTTGGGGATCAGACGAGTACGAAGTAATCGAGAAATTCCACAGGAACTTCTTGAAAAAATTATTCAACTTACCAATGAAATCGCCGAACTACACAATCTATTTGGAAACGGGTCTTCCAATGCTTTTTACAAGCACTCTCAAATCGCAAGCGGATTACATCATTAAAATAGGTTCGTATCCAGACTCCCGAATAACCAAAAAAATGCTATCTTATGAATTAAGAAACAAGGACTGGTGGGCGTTAAGATGGTTAAGAATTGGAAACGCGTGTGGAGAAACTATTTCATTCGATCTAAACAACCTGGACAACTTAAAGAACCAACTTTATCGAATAATAAATAAAAATGAAGATGCTATTCGTGTGCGATTTATAGAGAAAGCTCGTGAATCAGATAGCAGAGTATTGTATTCTCACCTGAACTTCAATCTAAAGGATAAGAACTATTTCAATGACTCACTCAACTATAGTGAAATATCTCTTATTTTCAAAACAAGGTGTGAGTTGATTGGTTTAAATGGCAGCCCATATAATGGAAGCTTCAACCAGTTTTGTAATATTTGCAACTTAAAAGCGAAAGAAGACTGCTTTCACATTATTAGTGTTTGTCCAATCTACAAACCACAGAGGCTAGCTTACTTCGGAAAAAAATTCCTTACCATGCAGGAGACAATACAAATTCTGAACGAGTGTGATTGGAAAAAGTTATTTTATTATATTAAATCCATCTACAAATACAGGTCGCTATTAATAACAGAATATTATGATTGATTAAGTTTATTAAAAAAAATAACTATATTGTTAAAGTAACAAATGTAGGTACATGTATAAGCATTTTGCTAACCAAGCTGACGGCTAAGCCATAGCTTTAAAATTCATTCTATCTTGTAACTTATGTAATAAGAAAATATTAAATAAATGAATTTCTTACTTACTTACTTACTTACTACTTACATTAAGCAAACAGATAAGTGTATAATTTAGGCGGAGTATTCAATTTGGTTGAAAAAATTAAAGTCAATATTAATTTACATTACAATGAAAATTTGGATTTCAAATGAAATGTTTATTGGCCTTAAAAATAGGAAAGGATGATTGCTAAAGCATGAATCTATCGTCTTTTGAATGTTAGAACACCTGTTGTTAATTTTTGGAATTTATTAACCTACGAACGATTATAATTTTTGAATACTTAATTAAGTGTTTTTGTATTTTGGATACTCTACAAATGGCTCCACTTATTGAGTTAAGCCCTCAATAATGGTCGCAGTGGTTAAAGCGTTGTACTACTGACCAGGGGTACCTATCACGTTTGATTCTGCCTAGTTGACCTCAACGTTTTTTCACTACCAGAGGTGGTTCTTGCGAAAAATCCACCTTAAGAGTATAAACCGGCATGAGTATAAAATTGTAGGCCCTTCCGTTTGTGCCAAAAATATAGCTTCACACATATAAATTGATTTATTTATTTGTTCTTCAATGATGGAAATACGATTTAAACTTGAAGTATCGAACTGCTTCATTAACCCTCTTAGACCCGTTGTCCATTGGGATGGATATCATTTTAATTTGGTAATATCATAAACCTTTTAAGTGTGAGAGAGATGCATTTTTTGGGATAAATACGCATTTTTGTTCTTGTCTACGTATTAATATCGTCGCCCTAATATTGATGTGTCGTATGCGCCATTTTCATGTTTTTGGAAAATCGCATTTAAGGGTTTGGCAGTCTACTGCATAAAAACTAACCTTTTTGTTTAATTTTTTGACACGATATCTATTTTGAATTCTGCTTTAATAAAAGTAATCATAAATGCTCAAACGCTTTTAGATTTTAAAATATTTAAATTTTTGTTATATAAAAGTTTCTTTCTTAACACTTTTCCTGCTGATTTTTGGCTTACTCGTCAGAAAATATGCATTTCAATTATATGTTATGAAAAGAAATTTGTCTCCTGCTAGTTTAAATTTATTTGATATTTTTTGGAGATATATTTTTTATTAGTTAATTTCAAAGTTTTCTCATAGAAAACAAATACAGAGTTAATAACAATACATAGCTTAGCAGGCTAATGAAATATTTTTTGTTGGGGGTCTACGAATTACATATTGCATATGTTGTCGATAACAACAAGATCATTCTTACTTACTTACTTGAAAACATCTGTCACGAGCAACCAGGTATAAAGAAGGGCACGCGAAAGAAGAACAACCGACTTTCTGGAGCTGTGATTGCATCCTGCGAACCGATAGATACGGTTCCTGCTACCGGCTATTGTGAAAAAGTGTGACCAAAGGAAAATTAACCCATTCATTTTATTATATTTTTTCATTGCCATTATAAATCTCGTAGACGTACGTTTAAAAAATTCTTAAGAAAAAAAAATGGCAAATTGTATGGAAAGTAGCAATAACCCAGTCAACATTCTGTGAAATGGTAGAACAGTAATTGGAACACTCGCTAGAGCATCCGCGTTGATTTGAGGAATTTACGAGTGCAGTACTATACAAGTGCATCCGCTGCTGACTGTTAATTTTCAATATTAATTTTCAATTTAACTGGCGCCCGAGCAGGGAGCGAAGCCGCACCGCTATTCACTAAATACGCGAGTGATTTAAAATATAGTGGACACCAAGCCGCGAAAGTTTTCTAGCTGCTTGTAAAAAACGAAGTGGACACCAAGTCAAGAAAATTTACTAAGTGCGTATGAACAACGATGTGGACAGCAAGCTGAAAATTGTGTGTATAACGTGGACACCAGGCTAAGAGACTGAAAAGTGTTTGTATAGGGAAAAGAGGCACCCGAGTAATTTCGTAATACATGGATAAAAATGAGTTACAGAATAAAGAAAAGCCTCCACAAACAACAACCACGGTTCAGTTCGTAATTATTGTAATAACCTTCGAGTCACACAAAATAAAAATTTACTATCGTGTAAGTAATATTTTATACATTCATACCATAGATTTGTCCTTGTCTAATGAGTAAATAAGTCAAATGTCAAAAGTCAAAATGCCAAACCAAACAATTTAATTGGGCCATCTCGCTTAGATAATAATCCAAATATCGTAATTTCTCCCCCTTCTCTAAATCAAACTGACACAAATTTAAATAGAACTGATTACAAGACCCGTCACAGAGACATTACATATAGGACGACAGCTATTTAACTCAATTATGAATCCATCTTCGGACATCAATAATGATGTTGATCAACCGATTAATACCGTTGATCGAAACTTGTTCGTCATGGATAAGTTTCCAGATGTGGTAAAATGTTTGCGCAATCTTTCGGGCGAGGCTCAGGAGTTCAACTCGTGGAAAAAATGTGTCGAAAGGATCTTGGCACCCTCGGATACCAGATGACGATTCTTCTACAGGGTAATAGGACGATACCCGAGATCTATCAGGCCGTTTACCATCAATTGTCACTTATCCTCAATAAACTTGGTTGTATGGATATGAGTCATGAATCACTAAATAACACGACTCGATATTATAGGGACTAGGCGCTTGATACTGTTAGACGGGTGCATGGTGAATGGTGATCCTCCCAGATTACTTAGCATAAGGGAAACTGCAGATCTGCCACAGGCCCTGCACCTTTGCTTAAAGCTCCAAAATATACATTTTAGAACGCAATATGTCAATAACTCCCAAAACCTTTCAGCAAACATCTCCACATCCAACCCCTATTCCAGCCACAAGGCGAGAGTTCTTTCCGCAACTCTTTTAAAATCCCCGGCATTCTCAGTATCATCAATTCAACAGAGAACCACAATATCATTCAAGGTCCTTTCAACAAAACCAACTGCCACGGCTTCCACCAAACCAACGCGAATTTCCCCCCAAACCTATGGATGAAGATTACTTCATGAGAACTCAGAGGGTAAATTATGTTAACAGACCCAGAGACCAACAAGTTGCACAAAAACGGGAGCACTCACAACAAGCTCACCAAACTTACAAAATGCAACGAGTTTGCCATACTGGAGAATCCGACGCCGAAGAACGAGAAGAACAATTCGACGACATGATAAATCCGGCATATCAAAACCATGACGAAATTAAAGAATATAGTGCCCTCAAATGGATTAACGATACTTTAACCAAGGAGGACTTAAGGAAGAAGTTGAAAAATAAACCAACATCAAAATCTCTATATAATTCGCCACTTGGGATCGTCGCCAAAAAAAATGAATGCTTGAGGTAAAAAAAGGATCGAATTGTGATTGATTACCGAAAACTAAAACCGGCCACCATTGCCGACAGATACCCCATTCCGGAAATCAATGAAGTCTTATCCAACCTCGGCGATAAAAAATGGTTTACTGTTGTAGAGATACCAATACCAATATAGAAAATACGGCGTTCTCCATAAATAACAGGAAGTACAAGTTCACTCGCGGTCCCTTCGGTTTAAAGAATGCCACGGCAGTTTTCCAAAGAGCTCTTGTAATATCGTAGGAGAACAGATCGGAAACGGTGTTATTTTTACATCGATGACATTGTCGTCTTTGGCAAAGACAAAGCCAAACATATTAAAAATCTTGAAGCGCGTTTGAGACTCTAGAACGCGCCAACATGAAGATTCAGTTGGATAAGTGCGATTTTTTTAAAAACGAAATAGAAGTTCTAGGATTTGTCATTAACACCAAAGGAATTAAGAGTGACCCCAAGAAGGTTCAAGCCATTACTGAATTACCACCCCCTAAAATATTAAAAGACTTGCGACCTTTTATAGGTTTGTCAGGCTTTTATCACCGATTTATAAGATTATGCGAAAATAGTAAGACCCCTGACATCACTTTAAGAGGGGAACACGTACGAGCGTCCAGATATCTCTCCAAAAACAAAGCAAACTGTATGAACTCACTCAATCGAATCAAGGAATCTTTAATTTCGAAGGAAGTACCTCTCACTCATCTGACAATGACTTTGAACTAACGACTGACGCCTCCGATAATGTGATTGGCGCAGTGCTATCTCAGGATAGCCAACCCATAACATTCCTTTCAAGAACACTAACGAAAACTGAAGAAACCTAAGCCACTAACGAGAAAGAGATTCTCGCTCTTAACTCGCTTAGGAACTTCCTTTACGGATCAAAAAAAAGTAAAACTATGTACAGACCACCCCCCTTCGGGATAGGGGTCAGAATTTAGCCGAGGTAGGCATGCCGGTCGTAAGAGGCGACTGAAATCCCAACCACCCTTCGGGATAGGGGTTAGAATTTACCCGAGGTAGGCATGCCGGTCGTAAGAGGCGACTAAAATCCATACTGGGGGGTGGTTCCCCACAAGGCGTGACCCCAGGTGGTTCATAGGGGAGCCTCGGTACGATATGCTCGCTATCCGAGGTTGTAGGGTTATAGCAGAGTTGTAAGCGATGTCTGTATGGGAATAGACTACGGTCTGCGCCCATGCAGGCTGCGCTTTACTCGCTGTCAATGCCCTACCGCGAACCAAACCAAAAGGAAAAGTTTGAATGAACAACCTAAGGTTATGTCTACTCCAGGTGGCACTCGCAACAGCCAAAATCCACCCCGTGGTCTTAACAATCGCGGTCGGGGCAAGGATTCTGGAGGCCCCAACCGACATACTACCAACTCCCCCCGGTACAGGCGTTGACTTAGGAGCTGTAAGAACGCTTGCTTCCGAAGACTCCTGAAAAATGGAGAAAGTGTAATGGGCAGAAATTCGTTTCCCAGTATTTCGACCAGTACGGAGTTATGTCTTAACTTGCTAGAAACATACTGCATACTTTCGGGCCAATAAATATTAACATTCATAAAATTGGTTACCTCCTCTGCCTCTGTGGCCACAATAAATTCAGTTTTGCCACTCTATGTAAGTACCCAGAGTACACTAGCAAAGTTAGTAAGAGTCACCTATCCACCAACCTAAGTGCCTGGAAACTAACTTATTTTTTTTAAAGCCGAATTTCATTGGCCGCTTAATGGTGGAGAAACAAGACCCAATCTAATTACCCTAAACAACTCATGGCAGAGACCTCTGAACTCACCACTCCAGAGAGCGAGTAAGTAAAATTAATAGCAAGAGAGGCGAAGTCACGCCTCCACACCAGGAAAGTTGTCTCTCCATGTTCACCATGCGAATGAGGTGCGCATGTACCAAGCACAGCTTGAATGCACTCGCTATCTAGTGTATGAGCTTAATTCGATGGTATGGAGGGGGAGCGGACGAATGAATTGTGGATGGTCGGTAGATTTAGGGATTAGCGAGTGCAAAACATAGGGCATGCGGGATTAAATCGGTACCTTGTTTATGAACTAATTTTGTTCGTAAATAAAGTTTGCTCGAAAATAATTTTGGTTCGTAAACAAGGTACCGAAAGATCCGGCGAGGCTAGGTGTATAAAGGGTGTTGCGCGTCGGTTGAAGACAAGTTGAATTTTACAAGTGGCCAAGGACGTGGAAATAAAAAGTATTATAATTTAAAATAGTGACGAGTAAAATAAAATAGTGACTAGTAAAATAAAATAGTGATTAGAAAAATAAAAATAAGTAATAAAAAAAAAAAAACTAATTAATTAAAACCTAGTGCCTACATTAACTATAGACGGAAAAATAAAAATAAGCACTAGAAATAGACGTTAATTTTTTTTTTTTGTGGCCGGAAAATACCAAGGTTTTTTTGTTTATTATTTTATGTTTTTTAAACTCGAGGCATACGGCTTGCGTATAGGCCTCAAGACACGGACATACGTGAGGGTGCGCGTATTTGAAGTGCCCCGGGACCCATATGAGGAATATCACCCCAAGTACGAGGACTATATAAAAGTCCAGGGATTCCTCAACGCTCCTCGAAAAATTAACAAAAAAAAAATATATATATAAACTTAAAATAAAGTAGTGATTAGACGATAAAGTGAAAAAAAGGAAAAAAACACATATACGAGCGATGTTGTATTTGCCCATGATCGTATACATGTGGGTGCCGCCTCCACAACCAGCCGAACCAGCAGCAGCAGGGGCAGAGGCAGTTCCCGAGTGCAACAGTAATTTAAGTACCCTAGATTAATTTTTTTTTCTCGTAATACTATATTTAAACCATGCATTTACCTTATACTTACATTAACCTAAAAATTATATATATACATAAGCTAGTTAGATATACCTACCCTTGAAATTAGTTCAACATGAAATATAATACCTAATTTAATTAATATACATTACAATACTCTTTTTTTTACCTTTAAAATTACTATGCCTTAAAATACCTTTACTTACCTAAAAATTAATATACTTTAAATTACTTTTCTCACCTTTAAAATTAATATACATTAAAATTACCTTACCGATAAATTCTAAATACAAATACCTACCCTAGAATTAAGTACCTATCTCGTATTATATTTCCCTTACGAATTAAATTTAGTACAAATACACATGTTATCTTATACTTAATTCAAAATTCTTACATTAAAATAACTTATTAACTTACCTCTAAATTTAGTTTACTTACAATTCCTTACTTTTAAAATTACTTAACTTGAAACTTTGTTTGATACTTACAATCCTCTTTTTCTTTCTCAAGGCGCAAGTTAAGTACGTGTACTACTATGCGGCCTTTACAGGACAATACGTCCTTCCCCTTTCCCCTTCCTTACCACCTGGGCTGGACGTAAGGTGTCATACGACCCGTGCCGAGAGTCAACCTGGCTGAGGGCCCAGTCATCAAATAGCTCAGTCGCGCACGGAGTATCCGGATACCTGGCGCCCTCCGGATTAACTAGCCTTATCTGTACAATGCGGATCTCTGTGCAGATGGACCTCTTTTCTCCGCTACTCGTGGGACTTTATTATGAATACCAACAAAACAAAAACAAAACAAAAAAAATGTATGGCCGGTATCCCTTTAAAACCGGACGGTAGTACGGCGACCAAACTGTCAGTTGTTGTTTGCCTCCCGTCGCGTGCGGACGCGTTGCCTCTTTTAAACGCAATTTCGGTGCCACTAAACCGTCAAACATAATACCTACCGGCTCGCCAATACGTTTCGCGAAAAAAAATACAAAATCGCGTGTGTGTGAAAAAAGAAAAAAAATCCACATAGAGCCAGTGCCGGTGGCCGGTGGCAGTGATAACGAAAAAAGCAACAGCGTAGGGTCTTCCTTCCGTCCCCCATCTCACTTCATCTCTGTTGCTCTTTCTTGACTATTGCATGTGTCGATCGATTATCGTTTGTGCACTTGCAATGTTTGGGTAAAGGCAGCATCGGGCGAATAGCGGGTCGTGAGTTGTTGATTCTGTTAGTGGACCAAACAAATTACCGTACGGGCATAACACCTGCGGTAGATTGTTTTGGAAATCTAACGTATATTTTCAATTCACGGCCTATGCTTAGTTAGCGTCGGAGTTGTGTTTTTTTTATGTTTGTTTTTTATAATGTGTAGGAATTTCGTTGTGGATATCAGCAATATTCGTGGGTTGAGAAAGAATTTTTTTTCATTATACGCCCATATTTTTCACAACAAACCAGCTGTTTTGGCACTTAGTGAAACCCAGGTTAGCGTTGGCTCTGATTTAACAGAGTTTAGTCTACCTGGGTACAACTTACTGCCTTTATTCTTTGCCCATCGCAGTATCGCCGTTTATATACGTAGTGACGTAGCCTACCAACTTCAGCCTCAATATGGCCAATGTGCCAACCCAGAATTTAATTTCATTTGGCTAAAACTCCATGTCCGTAGGCAATTAATACACTACTGCTTTATTTACAGAAGCCCCAACTTGGACAGACATTCAACTTATAATGAGTTTGATGCCCTGTCTGATTCTATTACAAGAATTGTGACCCTTCATCCTCGTTCTGAAATCGTTATTGCGGGCGATTTCAATATACACAATTCAAGCTGGCTTCGACATTCTGGTCAGACAACACCCGAAGGAAGGTACGTCGAGATCTTTGCTGAGGTAAATAACCTGACTCAGCTTGTAAATGAGCCGACACGAATACCGGACATTAGCAGCCAAACTGCCAACACATTGGACTTGTTTCTTACCTCTCACCCTGATAAATACGCTTTGAACGTATTATCGCCTCTAGGTTCGTCAGACCATTGCATCATATCAGCAAATTTCTCGTACTCCAACCACATAGTTAAAGAACAAACTCCTAAAAGAACCGTATGGCAGTACGAGAAAGCCAATTGGGAAAAATTAAACGGTTTCTTTAAGAGTTTTAACTGGTCGCTGTGCTTCCTCGACAGCGACGTGGATGCTGCTGCTGATATGGTCACAAACATAATTCACCTGGGTATGAAGACTTTTATCCCTAACAGGATTAAAAGTATCAAACCCAAGGTTAACGCGTGGTGTGACTCGAGCTGCAAAGAGGCTATCAGGTTAAAAGAGGTAAGTTTTCGGCTATTCAAAGCCAACCCATCTGAGGAAAGCCGTAAAAAGTTTAAACGAGCCAGAAATGACTGCAATGCCCACATTAATCGTGTCAAATTCTCCTATGATCAAAAGTTGAGGCAAAAAATACTACAAAGTCCCACTGGTAGTAAAAACTTTTGGTCATTTGTTAAAAACATGTCATCATTCGGCCTCGTCGTCTATCCCGACACTCATTTACAACGACATTCCAGCTGTCAGCTCTACAGATAAGGCCAATCTGCTTGCTGCTCACTTTGCAGTCAGCTCAACGCTCCCAGATTGTGCTTTGTCTAACCCTGTACTCGAGCGCGTAGAATTCTCTATGGGACCAATCCACTTTCGCACTCGTACAGTGGCTAGAGTACTTCAAGATCTTGACGTTCACAAATCCGCTGGTCCAGATGGTATTTCCCCTATCGTTCTGAAGAGGTGTTCTTCTTCGCTGGCAAAACCATTGCGAAAGCTTTTCCATCTGTCCTATTCTTCAGGACTCTTCCCGGGAAGATGGAAAACAGCATTTGTCCAGCCTGTACCAAAAAAAGGCGAATCTTCTTCTCCCTCCTCCTACCGACCAATTGCACTTACGTCCCTTCTTTCTAAGGTCATGGAAACGCTGATAAACCGTCAGCTAATGAAATATCTTGAATCGCGAAAACTTCTTAATGACCGGCAGTATGGTTTTCGCAGCAACAGGTCCACTGGTGATTTGATGACATATCTAACCGAAAAGTGGAACCAATCTCTTCACCAAGGTGGTGAAAGTAAGATCGTTGCGCTTTATATTTCAAAAGCATTTGACAGAGTTTGGCACCAAGCTCTCTTGTCGAAAATGCGTGCATTTGGAATCGATGATACTCTTCTTCAATGGATTAGAAATTACCTTTCGGACCGTTCAATTCAAGTTGTTTTGGACGGCTTCAAGTCTGCAACTCACCAAATAAATGCTGGTGTCCCCCAAGGCTCTGTTCTGTCCCCGACTCTCTTTATCATTTTTATAAATGATCTACTGTCTGTTACTTCTAATCCAATCCATTCCTTTGCTGATGACAGTACCCTCAGCTTCTCATATTCGTTTCTTGGGTCACGCCCCTCATCTTCGGGTGTGGAACTGGAACGGCAACGTATGTTAAGCTTATTAAATTCCGATCTTAACAGCATAAATCAGTGGGGTAAAACCAATAGAGTGGAATTTAATGCTTCCAAAACTCAATGCTGTCTCCTGTCATTAAAGCAAAACCCACACACACTGCCATTATCTATGAATGGCACTTACATCGCTGAAACCGAAAGACTTTCCATTCTCGGTATGTGTGTTAATGACAACCTTCGTTGGAATGACCACATATTCGATGTCGCCAAGAACGCCGCGAAATGTCTAGGCTTCCTTAAGCGTTGTAAGAAATATTTCACCCCTTCTGATCTGGCTACAATTTATAAGGCGTTTATTCGCCCGAAACTCGAGTACAACGCTCATATCTGGTCCGGTGCACCAATAACTTATTTGGAGCTACTTGACAGGATCCAAAAACGCGCGATAAAACTCATTGGCGACCAAGACATCGCGAGATCGATTGACTCTCTTAGTCATCGTCGCAATGTCTCCTGCCTGTCGTTATTTTATCGCTATTTCTACCATAAGTGCTCAAACGAAATAGCCAGTTGCATTCCTCCCCTTGAACATTTCAACCGCAATACCCGCCATGCAGGGAATGCTCATCAGTTCACCCTCAAGCCTGTGTTCGGACGTACAGTGAAGTTCAAAGAATCTTCCTCAGCCGTACAACACGAATGTGGAATGCTCTTCCCCGCTCCATTTTTCCTACACATTATAACCTACAGACATTCAAAACCAACGTGCATCGGCATCTCTCCTTTTCCTCTCACCCTAATTTCCTTAACGCCCGCGCTGTGTAGCTAATACATTATAAGGGTCCCAACAAATCCCTTCAGTGCGCGCTAATTATAAAAAAAAAAAAAAAAAAAAAAAAACTGTCTACCGGCAAAGCTCTGGTGGCACCAGCTAGGATTGGGACCGTGGATACACATGGTCCCTCCACTAGCGGTTGCGAGCAAAAAAAAACCCCTTCCCAACAGAGAGAGGACTGTGCATCATGGTCCCCCCTCTGCTGGCCTTTCAACTACCACCGCTTCTGCAAGGCTGACTGAAGGAGGGACTGTGCCTTCTCATGGTACTTCTGGTGTCGGCAATAGCAGTGGCGCTAAACCCACAACTAAACCCAATTCTGGCGGGGGTGGGACTGTGCATCATGATCCTACCCACACCAACAGCGCCAGATCGCGTCATCGCAATCCGTCCTCGACGAACTATAAAAATCGTCGTAATGCCATCCAGATCCAGCGTATGTGTGGCAACATCGCGGTGAAGGATAGGACCCCGGACCAAATCGCGAAACTGGCATGGGCCCAACAAATCCTCAGTAAAACCAGCGGGGATTTGTCGACAAAACGCCAGAGATCAGTGGAAGGGACCATTTCGGTTCCCAAGAGACAGAGGGTGCACAACACCGGCAACCCTCCCACTACCGTATCTCTTTTAGCGAGGTCCTTAAGGATAAAATTGTGGTCGCGGCTATAAACCGTAGTCACATAGACGGCACTATCTCCCACGAAAGATGGGATGATGTACTATCTGCGCTCTCGGGCAATTACTCCTCATTCGTGAGAGAAAACCCGGGACCACCACCGCTAATCCATGAAGGCGGGTGGCATCAAGGCCACATTAAGCTGGTCGCATGCAGTGACCAAAGATCGGCTGACCTCTACAAGCTTGCGATTAGTAGGCTTGGAGAGGTGTGGCCCGGCGCAAGGCTCGAGGTCGTTGCGAGGGAGGCCATCCCCTGCCGGCCAAGATCGCGCATATGGATCCCCCCAAATCCATCCACTCCAGAGGGCGTCTTAGACATTCTAAGATTAAGCAACCCCTCTCTACCGACCCATAACTGGAAGGTGGCGAAACTGGAGGAGCAAAAGGGCTCCCACAGATGTGCGGTAGTCATCATCAATCAGGAAACCCTGGCTGGTCTGGCAAAAACAGATGTCCTCTTACGATTTGGCTGGATCGAGGTCAAAATGAGGGTGTACAAGAAGGACGAACTCGAGGCGGGAAAACTTCCTCCTCCTTGTCCTCACCCTGAACTCTCGAACGATGAGCCATCTACCTCGTTCCCTTCGCTGGAGGACGATGAATCCGCCGATTATGCGGCAACTGCAAAATCGTCACTCTCCGTAAGCGATATCCAATCGGATATGGAAACTGACGATTTCCTTGACAGGGTTCTTCTGAGTGAAGATGAACTTCTCAGTTCGTCTTCGGAATTGGAAGGCCTAAATAACACCGTGGTGGAGGTGCCTCCGGATTGTAGCGACAATGCTGCAGTTAATCCAGATTAACCTCCAACACTCTATCAAGGCTTCGGCCGCTCTTGTTTTTAGCCTTTCTAAAAGCGGGGAAGATGTCGTCTTGATCCAAGAACCATGGATTGTACACAACCTGGTTCAAGGACTCAAGACTCCTGGATATTACTCACTGTATGTGACCGACAAAGGTAAACCAAGATCGTGCATACTAGTGAAAAGAAACCTTAATGCTTACTTACTCCCTAATTTCAGCGATCGGGATATAACTGCTGCGAAACTGGAGACTGCAGGCAGATCACTCTGGTTGGCATCGGCATATCTCGCCCACGACCACGTGGGACCTCTCCCTGGTGATAACCTGGAGAGACTGATCGAAGAAGCAAGGAGGCAGAAGGCTGAACTCATAATCGGCTGTGATGCTAACGCACATAAAATCGACAAGGTCCTTGACATTACTCTTGTCTCCGATACCATCAACGACATGATAACGGGTTGGAAGGTCTCGGCTAATCACTCCTTCTCTGATCACCGTTATCTTCAATTCAACCGCAATGTTGATCCTCCCTGCCAACCTATTTTCCGCAATCCTCGGAAAACCAATTGGCCCAAATACAGAGAAACTCTTCGCGAACTAGTTACCTCTGAACTTTTAAGTCCATCCTGTAACTTTTCCGAGCTTGACGACAAGGTCAACGAGCTCACCTCGGCTCTCAATAAAGCGATGTCCGCTTCCTGTCCCCTCATACGACCTATGGGGAAGAGAAAGCCACAATGGTGGAACCAGGAATTGGGACCACTCAGAAATAATTGCAGGAAACTCTTCAATCGCGCTAAAAGCTCGAGATCACTTACTGACTGGGACTCCTATAAGGAAGCTCTCAAATTATACAAAAAAGAGCTAAGGAAAGCCAAAAGATCATCCTGGAGACTCTTCTGTGGCAAAATAGAAGAAGTTTCTGAGGCATCAAGGCTAAGAAAAATCCTAGCTTCAAATCCAACCATGCCCAGCTGTCTAAAGAAAGCTGATGGATCCTGGACGAATCGCTCAATCTGCTACTTGATACTCACTTCCCAGGTAGCTCCAACATTACCGGCTACACTGATCTGAATAGATCACTGGCACAGGTGACTCATTCTCAGGGTCTGATTACAAGGGACAAGCTGCTTTGGGCACTAAATAGCTTCAAGACCTTCAAGTCTGCAGGACCAGACGGCATAATACCTGCCGAATTACAAATGTCTTCGGATATCATCACACCAGTATTGGAGATGATTCTGAACAGCTGCTTAAAAATGGCATATATTCCTCAGGCTTGGAGAGAAGTGAAAGTGGTCTTTATACCAAAAGCCGGGAAATACTCCCATGTCAGCCCAAAAGACCTGAGACCTATTAGTTTATCATCATTCCTCCTCAAAACGTTGGAGCGACTGATTGATATCCATCTCCGTACCAACATAAATACGCAGCTTCTATCTGCGTCTCAACATGCATACTGTAAGGGTAAGTCAGTTGAAACTGCCCTTCACTCTCTGGTACGCACTATTGAATACTCCCTTCATCACAAGGAGTACACTATGGTAGCTTTTCTGGATATAGAAGGCGCCTTTAACAACGTCGGTACATCTGCAATCACAGATGCACTGACAGCACTGAATGTGGAGGGTTCGCTTGGTGAATTGATCAATCTACTGCTCACAAGTCGGATTATCAACTCAAAACTGGGCGTTTCATCCGCCAGGAGGTCTGTCAGTAGAGGCACGATGCAAGGCGGGGTCCTTTCCCCCCTTCTCTGGAATTTGGTGGTGAATGAGCTACTGATATACCTGTGGGCTGCAGGGTGATTGCATATGCGGATGACATTGCTATAGCCGTCTCCGGAAGTACCTCAATACTATAAAAGAAATTATGCAAAACGCTCTTAACAAGCTAAAGAAATGGGCTAATCGCTGTCCCCACAAAACAGAATTAATCCTCTTCTCCAGGAAACACAAGATTCCGCACATCAACCCTAGAGGGTGGGTATAAGATTAGTATTCTCTGACGAAGCTAAGTTCTTGGGTCTTATCTTCGATAGGAAGTTAAACTGGAAACCCAACATACAAGAAAGGGTAAAAAAAGCCACAGTGGCACTTTTCTGTTGCAAAAAAGCCATTGGCAACAAGTGGGGTCTACAACCCCGCATAACGCATTGGCTATATGTATCGGTCGTAAGACCGATTCTCATATATGGGGTTGCTGTCTGGTGGACTGCCCTAAGTAAAGCTATAAACTGTGCTAAGCTTGGCAAAGTCCAACGCACAGCAGGTTTGTGCATAAGCGGAGCACTCCGTACCACCCCCTCTGCAGCACTAGATATCCTGCTACATCTGTTACCACTCGACATTTTTAGTAGGCAAACAGCAGCCTGTTCTGCTGTCCGCCTTAAGGCTACCTCGCAGTGGGTTAACAATAACATTGGCCACACCACCATTCTGGACTCATTTGAGTCTCTACCAGGAAACATAGATTACACCATACCCCAATTACAGTTCGGAAATAACTTTCAAGTCACTATTCCTTCCAGATTATTCTGGGAGGACGCTGAATTTGAGGAAGATAACGCGATCCACTTCTACACCGATGGATCAAAAACTAGTGACGGGGTTGGTGGCGGGGTTTTCTCCGAAAGGCTAAATCTGAGTCTCTCTTTCCGTCTTCCTAATCACTGTAGCGTATTCCAGGCGGAGATTATGGCGATAAAAGAAGCCCTGACGTGGCTGAAGAGAAATGTGATATCCACAAAGGATATCCGTATCTTCTCGGACAGTCAGGCCGCGATCAAGTCCGTGGATTCAGTATCTTCAAATTCCATTGCAGCCCTCGACTGCCGTTCATCTCTTATGGAGATGGCGGAGCAGTTTAACATTCACCTATGTTGGGTGCCGGGGCATAGAGATATTCCAGGAAACTGCAGGGCTGATGAACTCGCCAAAAAGGGAACCAAACTCCCCCTTTTACCTGAAAAGGGTTCTCTGGGTATCCCAATCGCTACCTGCAAACTTTTATTCAAGCTATCTGCAATCGAGAGAACAAACCTTAGGTGGACAAGTAGTAATACATGTCTAGCGACTAAGCACATCTGGCCAAAGCTGGACCTGCGACGCTCTAAGAGTCTGATCTCACTAAACCGACTGCACATTAGCTCCACTATAGGTGCCATTACAGGGCACTGTCTGATAGGCAAGCACGCATCGAGGCTTGGCGTTTATTCAAACAATTTCTGTAGAAGTTGCATGGACGAGGAGGAGGAGGAGACTATACTTCACCTTCTCTGCACATGTCCAGCTCTCTCCCATAATAGAAATCTTTATCTGGGAGATTTCTTGCTTAACAAAATTAACGACTTGGCTAACGCTGACGTTAGAAGTCTATCGCGCTTCATAAGAAGCTCTAAATGGTTTAACTAGTAGTGGGGAAACCCCTCGATCCGTGTGGCATCACAATGGACCTAATCCTGGTCTAAGTGTGTCGGCCTTCTGCTAACAGTCACTTTAACCTAACCTAACCTAACCTACAATTTACATACCTTTTGAATAAACATTATTTACCTTTATATTAAGTTACCTAAAGAGTACGAGTACTTACCTTATAACTTGAATCTTCGGTTACCAAATATTATTTTAGGGGACAACCGACCTATAAAAGTGTAAATTAAAGCTTGATATATACATCTAAAAGAGTCCATGCTCCCCGTGCATATATATAGATATATTATCTTTGCTTTTCGGGTTTAGAGTGTTTCGTGAAACCATCCCTGCGGCCAGGTGATACTCGCCTAGGTATAGGAAATATCTGTTCTCTTTTCAGCACCGCACCAGCGAAGATAGATCTATCATCGATGGAATGCTGCACGGTAACAAACGGTACATACCGGTGAATGTTAAATATAGTTCTATTTATGACCCCAATTGTGCTTTTATCTATATATATATATATCAGTGAACAGAGCCCATATGGGACAAACAACGACTCATGTTACAGATCGGTTCCTCGAAAAGAGTAATTATATTATCGGAAAATTGTAAATTATGACCCACATAGGTTTAAATATCTCTGTATCTGTAATAGTATTGATTATGATTAATAATTAAAGTTTTATAATGGTAACTTAAACATAAATGGTGTGGTGTTCTTATTGGTTGGTGGGACGACCCATATAAGTATGGAATGTGGTCGTCAAAGGTTGGGGGGGCAAGGGATTCGACCATCTGAATCCCCAGCAAGTGTGTGTGGTTGGTTTCCCTTTCCGCTTTCTTTCTCTGTTTCTTTGGCTTTTGCTTACAGATCTCTCTTCCTTTTTTTTGCACGATAAAGTTTGTGTGTGTCAAGATGCAAAGAACCCCCCCCCCCCCCCGGACTGAAGCAGCTGGAGAATAAATACCGTGCGCATCTCGACCATGGTCCCTAACATCCTGACATAAACCAGGGCAGCGACACGTACAAAATTGCGTCCATTTAAAGGTAACATTCTGTACGACAAAATCCTCGTCAGGACACAGGTCACACACGACACATAACAAAATGACGCCCAACGTGGGGCCACACTTTGTGTGGGGATAGTCCACCACCTACATCCCGCCATACACCCGGGAGGCAGATACATTACAAAATATCGCCCAACCTGGGGCCCGAAGTAGGAGAGCTTGCTCTTTTTGCTTTGGGGTTTACAACAGTGGAAACCTCGTGATTGGAATTGCGTAACATAAATCTTTTATTTTTTTTGTTACGACCAGCACTTGTGGTTCTCCACACAAAAATTTTCTTGGTCCCGAATGTATTTGGAATGGCGAACTATAGAACTTCAATTTCTATTTTTCGACCAGTACGTTTGGTTCCATACCGTTTATAATACATTTTCTTGGAAAAACAATAGTTGTATTGGAATTGCGAAGTCATTCTTGTAAATCGAGATGATTTTCGACCGACACTATTGTTTCTCTACCTATAATAATACTTTTATTTTTTTTCTTCACTTGAGAAACAGTAGCAGTAATGGAATTGCGAAATTTATTCTTGTGAATCAAGATGAAGTTCGACCGACTCTATTGTTTCACAACCAACAATTCCAGTATGGTTGGAATTATGACGATGTTTTCATGTAAGGAAGCCGTCATCCACCGTTCCAGCAAATAAAATTCTTTTTATACCCTATTCTAAGGGTATATTAATTTTGACGCATAGTTTGTAACATACCTTAATATTGCCCGTAGACCCCTAAAAATTACTATATTTATGATCAGCATCGATGTCGATCTAGCCATGTCCGTCCGTCCGTCCGCAAGTCCGTCCGTCTGTCGGCAAAAATTAGGCCTTTAAACTGGACCTAGAGAGCTCAAATTTTAACCATATACTCTCTAGGGTCCCGAAATAATCAAGTTTACGAATTTTTGAATTCCGCCCACAGACACGCCCACAAACTCAAAAAAAAAACAAAAAAATTGGAAAAAATCGAGTTTTGAGCTAGAAAGCTGAAATTTTTTATATATGATCTATGACTCCTAAAACTGCTCGGGATACAAATTTTTCAAAATCCGCCCTCTGACACGCCCACAAATAAATAAAACAATTTTTTTGAAAATCCAAAGTTTGAGCTAGGGAGCTGAAATTTATAATATATACTCTCTATGGGCCCTTTATGCTCATGTGTAAATATTTTCAAAATCCGCCCAGTGGCACGCCCACAATTAATTTTTTTTTCTTGAAAATTCAAAGTTTGAGCTAGGGAGTTGAAATTTTAAATGTTATATAACAAAATATGTAGAGCGTTCTTAACAATTCAACAATACTTAGACTTTTGTCACGCCCACTTATAAGGGATAGGAAAAAGAATAGGGTATCCAACAGTTCGCCCAAGCGAACTGTAGCCCGTCCCTATGTTTATACCCTATTCTAAGGGTATATTAATTTTGACGCATAGTTTGTAACATACCTTAATATTGCCCGTAGACCCCTAAAAGTTACTATATTTATGATCAGCATCGATAGTAATGTCGATCTAGCCATGTCCGTCCGTCCGTCCGTCCGTCCGTCCGTCCGTCTCTCGGCAAAAATTAGGCCTTTAAACTGGACCTAGAGAGCTGAAATTTTAACCATATACTCTCTAGGGTCCTGAAATAATCAAGTTTACGAATTTTTGAAATCCGCCCACAGATACGCCCACAAACTCAAAAAAACAAAATTTTGGAAAAAAAACCAATTTTGAGCTAGAAAGCTGAAAAATTGTATATATGATCTATGACTCCTAGAACTGCTCGGGATAAAAAATTTTCAAAATCCGCCCACTGACACGCCCACAAATAAATAAAATAATTTTTTTATACCCTATTTTAAGGGTACTTATATTAATTTTTGAAAATCCAAAGTTTGAGCTAGGGAGCTAAAATTTATAATATATACTCTCTATGGGCCCTTTATGCTCATGTGTAAATATTTTCAAAATCCGCCCACTGACACGCCCACAATTATTATTATTTTTTTTTAAATTCAAAGTTTGAGCTAGGGAGCTGAAATTTATAATATATACTCTCTAGGGGCCCTTTATTCTCATGTGTTAATTTTTTTTATATCCGCCTACTGACACGCCCACAATTAAATAAAACAATTTTATTGAAACACCCAAGTTTGAGCTAGGGAGTGTTTTTTTTTTGATAAAATCCTTTAAATGTGATATAACAAAAAATGTAGAGCGTTCTTAACAATTCAACCATACTTAGACTTTTTTCACGCCCACTTATGATGGATAGGAATAAGAATAGGGTATCCAACAGTTCGCCCAAGCGGACTGTAGCCCGTCTCTATGTTTTTTTTTTCTCTTCGATTTCACTTTCCTATCTTTCCTTTCACCCAACCACACCCTTGCCAAACCAAGGGAACACCATCACCATTTATCAACCAAGTTACCATTGATCATATTACTAATACAAACAAACAGGGTGGCGACGGTGTAGAGGTTAGTGTGTTGGCTTGTGACCCGTGCGGTGCAGGTTCAATCCCCATGGGGAACAACAACATAAGCCACCCAATCACATGCCTCTACACCAAAAGGAGGATTTCTGCCTGGTAGTACAATGGAACGTTACCGAGTCTGAGTGCTCTGGGATTTGGATTTCCTTTTTTTATAAAAATAAAAAAAAAAAAAAAAAAAAAAAACAAACAAACACTTTTTAAGTTTTTTATATTCCCTTGCAAAAGATATTTTCTTCGTGAGGAAAACTCTATTATATTTATTGATTATTATTATATATTAAAATATTATATTTATATATTATATAACATAACTCTATTATAACCATATTGTGTTTCTTTTACATAGAACTATTATAAGCATTATGTACATTCCTTTTTGTTTAATATTCACAAGACATCCTATTGTTTTTTGAGGCGATTTTTCTATATTTCTATGGTTGAAATAAAAAAATTATCTCTTTTCGTTGCCAAGGTAAATAGTGTAGAATTTAGATTTTAGCCTTCTAAATTCCTTTTAACTTGTGCTTGACCGATCGCATCTCTCTTTCACCATGAGTCTGCGACATAGCCTTGACGGTAGACCACCTCCTAGGGCGTCTGAAGCTAACTGCAGTATCTGCAAAAAGGTTTTTGGGGCTTCGACTGACCTAAACGTGACTAAGTGTAACCACCTTTTCCACAAGAAATATATTGTGGAACACTTGAAGCGATCGGCCGCGTGTCCGCAATGTGGGTTTAAGTGCATACCTAAAGAATTGACAAAAGTAAACGGAACAAGTGCTCAATTCGACGTAGACAGACGGTACCAGACCCGTTCACAAGAACGAGTTTAAAACCCTCTAAATTGGACCTTGCCATCATCTCCGACTGTGGTAATTAACGTACGTTCCACAGGTGCAATACCGAAACCTCCAACGACACTCTCGTCAAGTAGGGATGCTCAAAGACACTCTACAGATAATATAAGTTTAGCTCTGCTGGACGAAAATTCACTAGATATTGACCCTACCTCTCATCGAACCTCGGGTGCTCACTTTGTCGACCCAACCATCACTGCCTCTGCAAATCCATCTGTCAGCTCGGATGCAATAACTAGCTTCACATCCCAGATCATGGCTAATCTGGATCAGAAGTTGCAACAAGGTTTCGAACAACTGGTCACCCGGTTCGAAAATTCAATGACACTCCGAAATACCCATGAAAATCCCAACAACACCGAGAACCAACCTCTCAGAGATGAACCAATTTGGCCCAGGGATGATCCGTTTGCCAGACGAGATTCTCTTCACCCGAATCAACAACGGCATTTAGACACTCTCGACCCATATCGACAGTCCGCACACTTCGATGATCAGCGATTTACGCAGCCCCCCCAGTAGAATAGACAGCAATCGTGCCGCTCAGATAATTCAGAGTTGGAACTTGCGATTCGACGGATCAAACTTCGGTTTGAACATTGACCATTTCATCTACCAACTATTCGCTCTGACCAAGGATTGTCTGAACGACAACTTTTCCTTACTGTGCGACCATTTACACTCCCTGTTCACCGATAGAGCTAGGGACTGGTATTGCAGATACCGTAAAACAGTCGACAAAGTCTATTGGGTCCCATTCTGCCGAGCCTTACGGTTACAATTTCAAGACCACATGTCGGACACTGACATTCGAGAGTTGATCTGCAACAGAAAGCAGAGGGAGAAAGAGCCGTTCGAGGAATATTACACCTGCCTCTCCAATCACAAAAATCTTACAGAGAGATGATTTCTCGGAAAACCTGCCATTACGAAAACCACATTTACATCAAATAGTTCCATACCACACCAAAGTAGCAAATTACGCCAATGCTAAAAATAGAATCATCCACTCGGTGAATGCGCTGTCTCCCATTCTGCACTCGGTACCAACACCTAACTGGCCTTCACGACGCTCGACCAACAGACTACGTTCCTTTTGGAACCACATCCGTACGAACCGGAAGTTGATTCGTCAATCGGTTGCCACCTTGATTAAAAGCCACGCTGATATTCGGCCATACGCTCAAGTCGTTATAAATGCTCGGCCTTATCTAGGATTATTGGATAGTGGTGCATCGATATCGTGTTTCGGAGGCAAAGCCGCCGCCAAAATCGTTTCGCAAGACCTGAAGCGAAAAATTTTCAGAACTTCAGTCACCACTGCTGATGGCGCAGCGCAAAATGTAGTAGGTAGCATCCAAGCGGATGTCACTTACAATGGCGTTACACACCGCTTAACCCTTTTTATAGTTCCGTCGCTTGCGCAAGATTTTTATCTTGGAGTAGAACTTTGGTCAGCGTTCAATATAGCACCCTCCATCATTGGCGAAGTGTCTCTGCACGATGACACCGCGATTGAGGAAAATATTTCTCTAAAGCATGCACTTACACCGACTCAAAGTCTGAAGTTAGACAGCGCCATAGCACTGTTCCCATCTTTTGCAAAGGAAGGACTAGGTAAAACCTCCCTCCTCGAACACGTCATTGAAATTGAATCGAACGCTCGACCAGTGAAACAAAGATACTTTTCAACGTCACCGGCCATAGAAAAATTGATACATGCCGAGGTGAATCGAATGTTGTCCCTAGGAGTGATAGAGTAATCACAGAGCCCGTGGAGTAGTCCAGTGGTTTTGATACGAAAGCCGGGGAAGGTCAGACTGTGTTTAGACTAGGGTTAACCTAGTTACCATAAAGGATGCGTATCCTTTGTCGCATATCGAGAGTATCCTCAGTCGATTGCCGATAACCAAATATATAACCAGTCTGGATCTCAAAGATGCCTTTTGGCAAATTCCTCTCGAAGTCAGCTCTAGAGAGAAAACTGCTTTCGCAGTGCCAAAGCGACCTCTGTATCACTTCAAGGTGATGCCTTTCGGACTTTGCAATTCCCCGTGAACCATGTGTCGATTAATGGATCGAGTCATCCCGCCAATACTACGAGAAAAGGTTTTTGTTTACTTGGACGACCTTCTTCTTTTGACCACGACGTTCGAAGAAAACCTTCAGTTGCTAGTGGAAGTAGCCCAGCGTATGAGAGAGTCCGGGTTGACTCTAAACATCGAAAAAAGACACTTTTGTATCACAGAAGTGAAATATCTGGGATTTATTGTTGGTCATGGTACCATTCGTACTGATCCCGGGAAAGTCCAAGCCATCACGGATTTTCCACAGCCCACCACCGCTCGTCAAGTGAGACAATTTCTTGGAATGGCGGGGTGGTATCGTAGATTCATTCAAGATTTCGCTGGTATAACAACACCTTTGTCCGATCTGCTGAAGAAGTCCGACACTTTTAAATGGACAACGGAAGCACAAAACTCTTTTGAAAGCATTAAAGAAAAACTTTCGACAGCACCAGTCTTGATCAGCCCAAATTACACAAAGCCCTTTGTCATCCAATGCGATGCCAGTCTATGCGGTGTTGGAGGAGTCCTCACTCAGGCAAATGACGAGGGCATAGAACTTCCGATTGCGTGCTTTTCGCAGAAACTGAGCTCTACGCAAAGGAAGGAGGTATAGTGTGACCGAACTGAAGATGTTAGCAGCCATTCTTAGCCTCAAAAAGTTTCGGCCTTACGTGCAAGGACAGGGCTTCAAAATCGTGACTGACCATGCAAGTTTAAAGTGGATCAGGAATCAAAAGGATCTATCAGGACGCCTGGCCAGATGGTCATTAAAATTATACAAGGCTACACGTTTGAGATAGAACACCGGCGGGGTACCCAAAACGGAGTACCCGATGTTCTCTCAGGTGCGAATGAGATTAGTATTTCGGCCATTGTCTCAGCTTCTCCGAAAATCGATATCCTGTCCCAACATTTTGACACACCAGAGTACCACCAACTGCGTAAACGGGTGGAAGAAAATCAAGATAGGTTGCCTGATCTTAAGGTCATTGACAAGTTTATTTACAAGAGAACCGAATCCTTTAGTGGTAATGAAGAACAAGAAGGAACTGCATGGAAACTGTGGATCCCCTCGATAATGGTGCCTGAAGTAATTCAGCAGTTTCACGACCCACCTAAGTTCTGTCATGGAGGTAGCGGAAAAACCCTCGAACGCCTGAGAAGAAATCTGTACTGGCCTAAAATGGTGCAAGATGTGAAACTGTACATCGGTGAATGGTCAACTTACAAACAATGCAAAGCTCCCAACCAGGTCTTACGCGCTCCGATGGGGAACCAAAAACAGTCCGACAGACCTTTTCAGAAGTTGTACATGGACTTCCTGGGCCCATACCCTAGATCCAAATCAGGCAACATAGGGGTTCTCATAGTTCTTGACCATCTGACGAAGTTTCCGCTTTTGAAGCCTCTGAAAAAGTTGTGCTCCGCACCGGTGATGGAATATTTGGAAGATAGTGTGTTCACCGTCTTTGGCGTGCCCGAAGACGTCCGCACGGATAATGGTCCACAGTTCAAGAGCGACGCTTTTAAAACGTTCATGAACAAGCATGGAATCCACCAAACCCTTACAGCTGTGTACACAAAGGAACGCGTCAGAGCGCGTCAATCGGTCTATCACCGCAGGAATTCGCTCATATCTTGGAAAAGACCAGCGTGACTGGGATTCTAACATTTCGCTGATAGGTAGTTCCATCCGAAGTTCATACCACCAATCCAATGGATTCTCTCCTTACTTTGGTTCGGGCAGCAAATGGTAACGCACGGCAAGGCCTACGAACTTTTACGTCACCTGGGCTCCATGCAAACAGGGGAAAAGGTCTTGGCCCGACCCGACAAATTGCCAATAATACTTACCCAAGTGTTGGAGAATATCCACAAAACATACCTCAACAGTGCTAAGCGCTATAACCCCCGTAGCTCCACAATATCTTTCATGCCTGGTCAAGTTGTTTACCGACGAAATTTTTATCTGAGCAATGCTCCCAAGAAGTATAACTCCAAATTAGCTCCAAAATTTATTAAAGCAACCGTCCTTAGGAAATGTGGTAACAACAATTATGAGCTGGAAGATGAAAACGGAAGGAAAGCTATATATAAAGCTAAAGACATACGGGCTTAGGATCTCAGCTTGCTTGGGTCCCCTTTTTACAAGTCTCCCCACCCAACCTGTTTTGTAATGGGCAGAAATTCGTTTCCTAGTATTTCGACCAGTACGGAGTTATGTCTTAACTTACTAGAAACATACTGCATACTTTCGGGCCAATAAATATTCATAAAATTGGTTACCTCCTCTGCCTCTGTGGTCACAATAAATTCAGTTTTGCCACTCTATGTAAGTACCCAGAGTGTCAATGGCACTCACACTAGCAAAGTTAGTAAGAGTCACCTATCCACCAACCTAAGTGCCTGGAAACTAACTTATTTTTTTTAGAGCCGAATTTCATTGGCCGCTTAATGGTGGAGAAACCAGACCCAATCTAATTACCCAAAACAACTCATGGCAAAGACCTCTGAACTCACCACTCCAGAGAGCGAGTAAGTAAAATTCATAGCAAGAGAGGCGAAGTCACGCCTCCATACCAGGAAAGTTGTCTCTCCATGTTCACCATGCGAATGAGGTGCGCATGTATCAAGCACAGCTTGAATGCACTCGCTATCTGGTGTATGAGCTTAATTCGATGGTATGGAGGGGGAGCGGACGAATGAATTGTGGATGGTCGGTAGATTTAGGGATTAGCGAGTGCAAAACATAGGGCATGCGGGATTAAATCGGTACCTTGTTTATGAACTAATTTTGTTCGTAAATAAAGTTTGCTCGAAAATAATTTTGGTTCGTAAACAAGGTACCGAAAGATCCGGCGAGGCTAGGTGTATAAAGGGTGTTGCGCGTCGGTTGAAGACAAGTTGAATTTTACAAGTGGCCAAGGACGTGGAAATAAAAAGTATTATAATTTAAAATAGTGACGAGTAAAATAAAATAGTGACTAGTAAAATAAAATAGTGACTAGAAAAATAAAAAAAAGTAATAAAAAAAAAAAAAACTGATTAATTAAAACCTAGTGCCTACATTAACTATAGACGGAAAAATAAAAATAAGCACTAGAAATAGACGTTAAATTTTTTTTTGTGGCCGGAAAATACCAAGGTTTTTTTGTTTATTATTTTATGTTTTTTAAACTCGAGGCATACGGCTTGCGTATAGGCCTCAAGACACGGACATACGTGAGGGTGCGCGTATTTGAAGTGCCCCGGGACCCATATGAGGAATATCACCTCAAGTACGAGGACTATATAAAAGTCCAGGGATTCCTCAACGCTCCTCGAAAAATTAACAAAAAAAAATATATATATAAACTTAAAATAGAGTAGTGATTATGCGATAAAGTGAAAAAAAGGGAAAAAACACATATACGAGTGATGTTGTATTTGCCCATGATCGTGTACATGTGGGTGCCGCCTCCAAAACCAGCCGAACAAGCAGCAGCAGGGGCAGGGGCAGTTCCCGAGTGCAACAGTAATTTAAGTACCCTAGATTAATTTTTTTTTCTCGTAATACTATATTTAAACCATGCATTTACCTTATACTTACATTAACCTAAAAATTATATATATACATAAGCTAGTTAGATATACCTACCCTTGAAATTAGTTCAACATGAAATATAATACCTAATTTAATTAATATACATTACAATACTCTTTTTTTTTACCTTTAAAATTACTATGCCTTAAAATACCTTTACTTACCTAAAAATTAATATACTTTAAATTACTTTTCTTACCTTTAAAATTAATATACATTAAAATTACCTTACCGATAAATTCTAAATACAAATACCTACCCTAGAATTAAGTACCTATCTCGTATTATATTTCCCTTACGAATTAAATTTAGTAAAAATACACATGTTATCTTATACTTAATTCAAAATTCTTACATTAAAATAACTTATTAACTTACCTCTAAATTTAGTTTACTTACAATTCCTTACTTTTAAAATTACTTAACTTGAAACTTTGTTTGATACTTACAATTTACATACCTTTTGAATAAACATTACTTACCTTTATATTAAGTTACCTAAAGAGTACTTACCTTTATATTATGTCGTGTAAATGAATTGCATTATAACTTGAATCTTCGGTTACCAAATATAATTTTAGGGGACAACCGACCTATACAAGTGTAAATTAAAGCTTGATATATACATCTAAAAGAGTCCATGCTCCACGTGCATATATATAGATATATTATCTTTGCTTTTCGGGTTTAAAGTGTTTCGTGAAGCCATCCCTGCGGCCAGATGATACTCGCCTAGGTATAGGAAATATCTGTTCTCTTTTCAGCACCGCACCAGCGAAGATAGATCTATCATCGATGGAATGCTGCACGGTAAGAAACGGTACATACCGGTGAATGTTAAATATAGTTCTATTTATGACCCCAATTGTGCTTTTATCTATATATATATATATCAGTGAACAGAGCCCATATGGGACAAACAACGACTCATGTTACAGATCGGTTCCTCGAAAAGAGTAATTATATTATCGGAAAATTGTAAATTATGACCCACATAGGTTTAAATATCTCTGTATCTGTAATAGTATTGATTATGATTAATAATTAAAGTTTTATAATGGTAACTTAAACACAAATGGTGTGGTGTTCTTATTGGTTGGTGGGACGACCCATATAAGTATGGAATGTGGTCGTCAAAGGTTGGGAGGGCAAGGGATTCGACCATCTGAATCCCCAGCAAGTGTGTGTGGTTCGTTTTCCTTTCCGCTTTCTTTCTCTGTTTCTTTTTCTTTTGCTTACAGATCTCTCTTCCTTTTTTTTGCACGATAAAGTTGGTGTGTGTCAAGATGCTAAAGAACCCCCCCCCCCCGGACTGAAGCAGCTGGAGAATAAATATCGTGCGCATCTCGACCATGGTCCCTAACATCCTGACATAAACCAGGGCAGCGACACGTACAAAATTGCGTCTATTTAAAGGTAACATTCTGTACGACAAAATCCTCATCAGGACACAGGTCACACACGACACATAACAAAAGTAGTAAGTAATCTTCATTCCAATAGACAGGTAGCTGATTGTTGTGTTGTTGCTGATGAGGCCCAGGAAACCGGACAGGTTGAACGGGTTGCAGAAGCGGTAGACACCGGTGGGCTTCTGTCTAAGAGCCAGCGGAAGAGAAAACAGAGGAAGGCGGCAATCGCGCGGCGCAAAGAAACTGAACCAGTTGAAGGCGCAAGCGCTGAGAGCTGCACTACCTCGGCGGCGACGGCTGAGAGATGCAGGTGGGCAGAGGTTACCCCAACCGAAACGCACCAGCGGATTGAGACCAACGCTGCTGCCTCCTCTTTCAATAGCTCGAACAGGAATAAACGGAGGATGAAGGCTTCGAGCACTCGTACCGGTGGAACTGCGTACGCACCTTCTGCGTTCCCTTCCACTGTAATACCTCTTAACTCATGGAGGTCCCGCGCACAAAATCTGTATGAAACATTTTCTGCAACCAGCAATGCTTGCAGCACCAGCGGACAGAAATTGGCTGTCGCGAAGAAAAACACGGTAATTATATTTACCCAGATTAACCTTCAACATTCGAAGGCTGCTACTGCTCTAATCAGCAAGAAACTTTCCGGGTTGAGTACAAAACCCCACATAACATCCATACAGGAGCCATGGGTGTGGAAAATCGCATCTGTGGCCTTAGAGGTGTTCGTGGCACCACGATACTCTGTGACGAGCGGTCCGAAAGGCCCAGGGCTTGTCTTGCTATGTCGAACCTTCTCTCAGCGACTAAGCTTGGACAATTTTGTGGCCAAGATTTGGTTGCTGCAGTCATAAGCTACGAAACGAATGGAGATTGGAAGACCTTCGTCGTGGAGTCAGCTTATCTCCCCTATGATTCGGTAGTGCCTCCACCACCAGAGGCAATGCTGAACTCATAGACTATTGCGACACCAGGAAGATAAGCCTAGTTATATGTTGCGATACCAATGCTCAGAACATTGTTTGGGGCAGCAGCAAATGCAACATGCGAGGAAACCATCTCCTGGATTTCATTCTATCATCTGATCTTACTATTAACAATGTTGGCTCGCAGCCAACTTTTGTGACATCAAGAAGACAGGAGGTGATCGACCTGACTTTATCAAATAGATACTTTAAGGCGGTTACCAACTGGAGGGTCTCTTCGGAGGCATCCCTCTCAGATCATAGATATATCGAATTAAAAATCGAATGCGAAGCCATAACTTTGCAGGAGAGGAGGAATCCAAGAAAAACCAACTGGATACGCTTCAGGGAGGAAATGGGAAAAACTCTCAAAACTCCAACCAATTTCAGGACGAGACAAAAGATAGAGGATGCTGTTCAAAACCTGAATAGTGCCATTACTATCTGTTTCGAACTGACGTGCCCAGTAAGTAAAGCCCCTGGCAGAACGCCGGTTCCCTGGTGGAGCTCGGAACTGCAAAGAATCCGAAGAGAAGCTAGAAAGCTTCTAAATATGTCACTCAAGACTGATTTGGAGACAGACTGGAATCTCTACCGATCGAAGCAGAAGGAATATAATTCGGGTATCGAAAAGCGCTTCTTATAGGAATTTCTGCGAAAAGATTGAAACACTGGGTGAAATTAGTAGGTTGGTTAAAGTTCTGAAAAAGGGCAAACCAGCCAAACTGGACTCAGTTAGAAAACTTGATGGCACCTTCACTGAGACGAAAGCGGAAACTCTTAGTTATCTGCTGGAGTCTCACTTTCCCTGTAACCAGATTACAATTGGTTCACAACCAGCTCCGATTACCGAGACTATGAGTGAGCCAAGACAAACAACTCGGCGTAGCTGGTATATTGCGAAGGCGAAGGTAACGGACGAGGCCATTAAATACGCCTTAATCCCGCTTTTACAATCAAAAGTAGTTGCTTTATTTTAAAAATCGAGCGATTTTTTATACTTTTGATTGTAAAAGCGGGATAATAAGAAATTGAAATAAATAAAGCAATGATTTTATCATTTATCATTTTTAGAGGAAGTAACAAAATAAGAAATAAATAATATCAAAATAAATTTTTAAGTAATAAATACGACAACCTTCAATAATTAAAAAAAAAATATAAAGTAAGGTTATATGATATTCTGCAAAAGGGAACAACAAAAAATTCAAACCATTAACAACATTTTTTATTTTATTAGTTCAAGTGTATTATAAGCAATGAAAAGCAAAAAACCTGTTTTACTCATTTTTTTTTTCTATTTCTCATTAATTTTTTTACAGCTCGTGACTTTATAACATTATTTTTTTTATACAATTTTTCTTGTCCATTTCGTAATTTTTGTATTTCAGTTTGCACCACAATTGCTTCCTTTCTCAAATCTGCAATGAGTTTATAAAAGCCAGCACTTTTTCGTCCAACCAAAACTTTCAGTCTGTGATGCCACGCTTCAGCATTATTTTGTTTTCTCGGGAATTGTTTTTCTGCACTGTCATACACAGATCAAAAGTTAGGAGAGTAGATACTGCACTTGTCTACTTCTATTAGAATGTTTTGTTAAAAACGGGATTAGCGGGATTTGGCGGGATTTTAAAAAGCGGGATTATAATAGATCGGGATTTTGAACAAGCGGGATTTTAGAAGACGGGATTTTAAAAAAGCAGTATTTTAGTAGACGGGATTTTAAAACTTTTTTTCCGGATTTTTGAAAGGCGGGATTTTAAAAAGCGGGATTCCGATACGCTTCCATTGCACCCACTATCTCAGATGCAACATGCCTATCAACGCGGAAATTCCTGCGAGACTGCGCTCCAAAATCTAGTTGGTAGAATTGAGGGCGCGCGTGCTTTTGACAATGCGACTTTTGATAGCATGTGCAGCTCTGCCAGACAACACGGCGTAGACGAACTATTGGTGTTGTGGATTAAAGCAATGCTAATGAATAGAACGATGGTTGCGGATACGGATTGTGGCCGTAATGTTAGGGCGGGGGTAAACAGAGGCTGCCCGCAAGGCGGCGTTTAGTCTCCATTGCTGTGGTGTATGCTGGTCGACTCTCTGTTGAACGCACTCAACAGTTTTAATGTATACGCTCAGGCGTACGTGGATGATGTTGCCGTGCTTTCTGTTGGATCATTTCTAGCGACTGTATGCGCCAAGGCGCTGGCTGCCCTTGACGTGATCGACGAATGGTGCACTCGGAATGGGCTCTCGGTCAATGCTCTTAAAACTGAGGTTGTTTTCTTTACGAGAAGGAGGAAGCTGATCGGGTTGACTCAGCCAGTGCTAAAAGTCGTAACAATCCAACTCTCCAATGAAGCAAAGTATCTGGTGTTAGAGACACAACGCGAAAAAATCGAGGAAAAATAATAACAACACTATTTTTTGTGGCAACTTGCCTACTTTACTGTAATTCATCGACTGTCTTCTCATCGTCGCCAAAATGCTTCCTTCATGCCTAAGGTTCCTCATTTCCTCTTTGTGCGCTTTAGAGGTATTCTTCGTATTCTCGCTCTGGTTTGTTTATACAAGTGGTCGCAAGAATACGTAACACTTGCTATCGGATACCTTCTGACCTTTTTGTTTGGTGATTGCAATATTCATGTGTTTGCACATGTTCGATACTTGCTATCGGATACCTTCTGACCTTTTGTTTGGTGATTGTTTATGATTGCACTTAAGTGGGTCGATACTTGAGTGGGTCAGTGTTATGTGGTACGATGTGTTTAACTGGGTTATTCGGCTTGGGTGGTCGGCTTGGGTGGCATAACCGTATGTGGCACAACAGGTGGCGTAACCGTGTGTGTGGCACAACAGTCCTCCCCCCTTAAAATACGAAAGGCGCATGACGTTAGGATTGAAGTCTTTCGGCATATGGTAGGTTGCATTGTCAACGGTGAGGTTTAGAACGATTCACTTACGTGTTTATTTTGTAATTTTATATTGACATTCTTATGTATATAGACATTATTATAAATTGGTATTATTACGGAATTTTACATTGTTTTAGTATTTGTTGTTTACACTTCATTATTTCTTAGTAAAAAGTAAAGATTACACATTCAATTTTCGTTTCTATACATTTCAACTTGTTTAAATAATGTTTACAAAAGTGTTTTTTTTTTTTTTTAATTAAGGCTACATATCTTTATTGGTTTACGATGACATCAGGCTCAGGCTGTTCATTAGGGTTTTCTTGCCCTCTAATGTTGCTCGTTACTATCTTGTTTATAGACATTGTTATTTTAAAGTATTTCTTTATGACTAATGCTACTATTGCAATAATACAAATTAAAATGATAATTATAAGAGGATTGTACATGTTTTCGTGTATTGGAGAAAGAAAGTTTTATTTGTATTTACTAAGTTTTTAATGCTAATACTATATTTATCTAAATCCAGTTTTTCTACGTGTATCATGTGGGGCGAAATGTGGGATAGGTTGCTAGGTATTTCCAAGGTTTCGGTTAGGAGTGTTTCTTGCAGATAGTATGCGAATGGGATTTTGTTGTAGATATCGTTTGAAGCTTGTAGGTATACTTCATTCGTCACTGCTTTACAATATGGACTTATTTTGAGGATTCCACTGTCGTGGATTTCGATTGTCTGGGGTGCGTTGCCGCACAAGATTCGTACGTTCTTTGGCTCGGGCATGACATAAATCCAAGAATTTTTGTTCCTTAAGTTGAACCAGATTTCGTGTTTTAATACGAATATTCTAGCATCGCAGGATTCAGGGGTTGGATTACCAGAGACGAGCTGTATTATACAGTTATTAATGTTGTGATTATGTATAACGACATTTTGTTGGCAAACAAAATGGTCTGACTCAATTTTTATACATTTTTCTAAATCTGCGTTGTTTAGGAATATGTATCGCCTATAGTTCTCGTTAATGGCAATGAATTCGCTATCAACTGAAACATAGTGGTATACGCCTCCTTTGTACCTAGTGGGAAGTGGTGTAATTTTTACTAAATGGAATTCTTCGTTTACTAGTGGTATGCTAAGTTGAATCATCAGGTTGTTATTAACGTATATGGGAGTTGTTGTAGTAATTGCATTTATCATGGGCAGATTCATTCGGGAGATTTTCAATGGAAACCTTACGTTTTGTGTAAGTTCTAGATGGATTTGTTGAAGGGTTGACATAAATATGTCTGAATTTAAGAATCGGCTGTCTAGTTTGCCTATTTTACTTGCTTGTAAGTCGAGTAATTGAGCTTGTTTTGTTCGGATTTGTGCAGAACATATTGATACCAGATTTGTAATTTCATCTAAATTGTGTAATGACTTTTCGAAGTTTGTGAGATTTGTGAGTTTGATTGTGTTTTTCCTAATTTCTTCAGTAATAGTGGCGAAGTTTTTATTTATGTGGTTAGTGGTTTCATTTAGTGCGTCGAAGACGTTTGAGATAATTGTCATCTGGTTTTCAGTCATGTGGTATAGCTTATTTTGGTTTTCCTATAGAGACTGTAGTGCACTATCTATTTTAGCTGCGTCTTGTGAGTCCATTGTTCCAAACAGGAATTTCTGAGCGATTCCTATACCGTTGAATAGGCCTTCATTTACTATCATCGTTTCCCTCTTGGTTATTCTTTGTTTTAATAATATACTTCCAATATTCGGTTGTTGTTGTGTATTTCATTAAGGGAGTTTTTAATTATTTGTAATGTAGATTTGCAATGGTCTAATGGATATTCCTTCACGGTTGCAATACAGAGTTCGGATAAGGTATTTACGTTTTGTTCCAAGATTTTGGTGTTGGCTTTTGTCAGTGTATCGTTGACGTGAAAGAGAAAGGTCCATTTCGTAAAGGATTTCTCGAGGGTGCCCATAGGTTCCAGGTATACTCCGGTCTTGTTTAGTTGTTGGAGTTCCACTTGCGCTGCAGTTGCGTGTACGATGGCGTATGCCATGATGGCGAAGCTAAAAATGAAAGTACCACAATGTCGTTTAGAAGTTGTGCTTTTATGTGTCTTTTGTACTGTGTGCATAGTGTGTTCTTTGTGTATAGGGCTTTATTAGGTCATTGTGTATTACCTTCTACTTCCTGCCTATTTTTATTTTGGAATTTTCAGGGGACATGATTTCGACTATTTCGTATGGGCCTTCGTAGATAGGGGTGAGTTTTTTATTTGATCGGTTTTTTGCTTCAATCCACACTTTGTCACCGACATTATATTTGACCTGTTTTGATTTCTGATCGTAGTATTGTTTTGACTTTTCTTTGGCGTTTGTTTGGTTTTTTCGTATGATTTCGTAGCCTGTTTGTAATTTGGTTTCAATTTCGATAATGTAGTCATCGTAATTGTATGTAGGTTGCACCTGCCTGGTTAGGATGGAAGGGATTGGTGGTTTGAATCCAAAAATGGCTTCATAAGGGCTGTAGTAGGTGCTTGCGTGTTCTGTAGTGTTGTAACAGAATACGGCATAGTTAATATACTTATCCCAGTTTGCTTGATCGTTACTCGCGTAGTTTCTCAAATAGTCGCCTAACGATCTGTGAGATCGCTCAAGCGCTCCGTTGGACTGTGGATGATATGGGCTTGTTTTGGTCTTTTGAATTTTTAAGAGTCTACAAACATTTTTGAATAAATCGCTGGTGAAATTTGCTCCTTGGTCTGTGAGGATGGTTTGTGGAATTCCAAATGTGCAAACGATTTGCTTAACCAGCGCCTCGGCTACCGTTTCAGCTTCTTGGTTTGGTATTGCGACTGCTTGGACAAATTTGGTGAGGTCGTCCTGAAAAGTAAGAATGTATTTATTGTGGTTCATTGTTATCGGAAGTGGTCCCACAATATCGAGTGCGATTCTTTCAAATGGTATTTTTGCCGTTGTAGTAATAACCATTGGTATTTTGTTCCGTGTATATAATTTATTCTTTTGACATGACTCGCAAGGTTTAATGTACATTTCTACATCCTTGTGCATATTCTTCCACCTGTAGTTCTCTTTAATGCGTTTTAATGTTCGTTTTACTCCTAGGTGGCCTCCGAGAGGAGTGTCGTGATTTTCGTAAAGTATCTGTTTGATGCTCTCTGGGTCTGTGATATCGATGATATTTCTGGACAAATTTACCTGTACATCCGGTGTTGTTTTCATTTGGCTTCTGGTCACTATTTTTATTTCGGCGGTATTTAAACGCGAAAGTGCGTCTGCATTGGTGTTCAGTTTCCCAGCTTTTTGGGTTACCCTAAAATCGTTCTCTTCGAATTTAATGCGCCAGCGCATTATTCTTGAAGAGGGATCCTTTAGGTTGAATATCCACACAAGCGGTTTATGGTCAGTGATGACTTCAAACTTACGTCCAAATACGTATGGTCGGAAATGCGTAACTGCCCAAACTACTGCAAGAGCTTCCTTTTCGATGGTAGAGTAGTTCTTTTCTGCTGAGTTCAATATCCTACTCGCAAAGGCTATAGGTAAATCGTTGTTATCTTGATCCATTTGAGAGAGAACGGCGCCAATGGCTTCGTTACTGGTGTCGGTTGTAACGTGAAATGTCTTATTAAAGTTTGGATAAATCAATATGGGTGGTCTGGTTATTGGTTCTTTTAATTTTTTGAAAGATTCATCGCAAAATGCGTCCCATTTGAATGGTACGTCTTTGCGAAGAAGTTTGTTCTGTGGGTTAGCTATTTTGGAAAAGTTTCTTATAAATTTACGGTAATATCCTGCTAGACCTAAAAATGATTTTACTTGTTTCTGATTTTGTGGAGGCTCGATTTTGTTTATAGCAGCGATCTTTTCCGGTTCTGGTCTGATACCATCCGACGTGATGACGTGTCGTAGATACATGACTTCCTTTTGGAGGAATTTACATTTTGATAGCTGTATTTTTAGATTATATGCTTCGAGAGCATTCAAAATTTCGTTTAACTTCTCGTTATGGTCTTTCAGGTTTTTTCCGTAGATCACTATGTCGTCGAGGTAAACTAGGCAAATTATACCTTGCAATCCTGAGAGAACGACATTCAGAAGTCTCTGGAATGTTGGCGGAGCGTTTCGTAAACCAAATGGCATTCGGTTAAACTCGTAATGACCAGTGGCTGTGCTAAACGCGGTCTTTTCCTTATCCTCTTCCGATACTTCTATTTGGTGGAAACCATTCGCTAAATCCAAAGTTGTGAAGTATTTAGAATCTCCAAGTTGTCCGAGTATCTCTTCTATGTTGGGAATTGGTTATGCGTCGGGAATCGTAGCTTCGTTCAGTTTCCGGTAGTCTATCACAACTCTCCATTTCTGATCTCCTTTCTTTGGGACGACCAGGAGTGGCGCATTCCATGGGCTGGAGCTGGGTCTAATTATATTGTCGTGTAACATTTTGTCTACTTGCCTTTTGATTTCTTGTTTATGGATTTCTGGTAATCGATATTGACGAACATTGACGGGGGGTACGCCTGGATTAGTTTTAATAGAGTGGGTGATACCCGATGTAGAGGATAAATGGTCACCTTCTATAAAAAATAAATGGTTGAAACGTCTGCAAATTTCTTCTATCGAGTTTCTTTCTTCTTGGTTTAAGTGATCTAATTTCAGTTCTGCTTCTGGTTTTTCTAGCCTGTTCTCTATTATGTTATCGAATTTAGTGGACATTAGGTTGTGGATGTGGAAATGATTCGAGTCAACACACTTGAGGTCTAGTCTTTCTATTTTGACTTCCTCTTCATTAGTGTTTAGAATAGATATATGTATATACGTAGCCATTCTTTGTGGTAGTAACTGCCGCTAACGTATACACCCTTGGAGCAATTTCTTGAGAGAAGTATATTTTTTCTGTTTCATGTGTCAGTGGACCATACTTTATTAATTTTTCAGACCTCGCTGGAATAATAAGTGTTTTCCGCTCATTGTTGAAATCTACTGAATATTGTCTGTCTTTGAAGTGATATTTGAAAATATTATTTTTGTAATCAACTATGGCGTTAAATTGTTTGAGAAAATCTTCGCCTATTATTCCATCTTGTGTGATTGGAAAATCATCTGGTACTACATGGAAGATGTGCTTAAGACTCGGTCCCCGGGTGATTTCTATGTATAAGGATGTTGTACCTAGCGTAGTGGTTTGTCTGTTGTCTATTCCCTTAAGTTCCGTAATATCGTCTTTATTTAATTTGGCATTTTTATTTAATGATCTCAGTTTGATCAGACTAACACTTACTCCAGTGTCTAAAAGCATGACGCTGTCCTTGGTATTCGTGTTCTTAGATCTGATTGTGATTTCACTCCTGAAAGTGGATGCTCTGTCTACGGATGCTATGTTAGCTACTTGATTTCGGCACTTCATAGGTACGTTTAATGGTTATGTGCTTAGGCATTTCTTCAGGAATTGGTGAAGGTTTTGGATTTGGAAAAATGATCGATTTTTTGTATGTATTTGATTTAAGAGCATGTTTTTGTTTATTACTTGATTTTGGGACTGTGTTAGAGATAGGTTGTCGCGCTTTGGGAATTCGGGTACTGCTTTTGAACTAGAAGTATTAGAAGCTTGATACAATGAGAGGCTGTTGTATTCTTGAGTTTTAGTTTCGTGAGGATCGCATGTTGATTTAGTAGAATTAGAAGTTTGATACAGTGAATGCGATTTCTCATTTTGAGGAATTTGATACAGTGAATGCGATTTCTCATTTTGAGGAATTTGATGCAGTGGATTACTTTTGTGATAAGAGGTTTTCTCTTTACGGAAATCACGTTTTGAAATAGTAGATTTAGAAATGTGATATGGTGAACGCGATTTCTCATTTTGATGAGACTCTTCTTGATGAGGTAAATTTATTTGATTTCTCTTAGAGTTTGGTGTGGCATTACTTTGGTATAGAGAATTGTTCGATTGAGTTTGTCTACGGCTATCTGCTGGACTTTTGTTAAAAAGAGTTTGTGTTTGATTTACTTGTGGAACTTCGTTTGAATTAGCTGAATCAAATTTTTTTTTTCTTATACACCTTATTGCATGCGCCTGCCCTGACTCCGGGTGTTGGACGGGCCAGGTCTTGAGTCGTTTCACGAAGTTGAGGCAGATGGTTGAGGGTTATTTTGGTTGTTATTAAATAGTCTTTTCCTGCACTGATCTATTGTGTGTCCAGGGTTTTTGCAGTATCTGCATGATACGGGATTTTGAACTGTATTTATTCTTGCAGGTTGTTGTCCAGTATGTTTAGTTGGTCTTTGAGTTCTGTGATTATTTTAACCGTTTGGGTTTCTTAGGAACCGACACTCATTAGTGTTGTGTGTCTTGGTTTTGCAATTCTTACAGTACCTATTTTGGTAGTTTGACTGCTGTCTAGGAGTGGAAGTGAGGAGTTTCTCTTGTTGCATCGCTATGTCGACGGCTTCATCCAGCTCAGTACACCTGGCGCATTTTACCAACAGTTTTATTTGTGGTATTAGCCCGTTACAGAAGCTGCTTAGAATCATGCTGCTGTTTAAAACTCGGATGGCTTTATTTGCTGATTCGTCGGAGCTATTCGCATTTGCGTTATTTAGCTCATCAAAAAGGGAGTTAGCTCTTTCCGTGTAGGAGGCATTTGTTTCTGTATAGCCTTGTCTAAACTGAAAGATTTCTGTTTGAATTACTTGCAGATATCGTGTCTTTCTGAAACTTTTGATAAGTGCGTCCTTTAACTCTGACCATTCATTGTAATCGTTATATTTTACTATAACGTTATATGCACGGCCTGTTAATTTGGACTTTACAATGTCTAATAGTTCCTCTGTATCAGATTCAGAGGTCACCTTTTTTGATTGGAGGTCAATCAATTGGATAAATCTATCCAATGTGTTGGCAGAACCATCAAACTCGGGTACGAGTTTTATAGCTTGCGAAGAATTGAACGACATTTTTTCTAGGGGTTGGTGTACTGTGTGGTTTACTGGAGAATCAGAGACAGGGACTGGATTTATTAAACTTTTATTTATCTCCTTTTGTGGTTCTCTACGTGGTGGAGAATGTCCGATAGGCATTGATTTAATGGATTGGAGGGGAGGCACTTCACTTTCAGACACCCTGCGAACTTTTCTGTTTCTGAGCGAAATGTTCAGATTAAAGTTCGACATTAACCGTTTTCAAACCAAAAAAAAAAGGAGGATATGACACACGAGGAAAATTACAAATGGCAAAAAAAAATTAAAATAAAAATAACAAAGGACAAACAAACAAAAAAATTTTTTTTCTACGTTACTCACTAGTATTAATTTAATTGCTTACATTGGTTTCATACTCCGTTGTTGTTGCTGGACCATTTGTTGTTTTTCTTCTTCTGCTCGGGACTGACTTTGCTGTCTATTTCTTCTGCTTCTTGTGTTGGTTCTCCGGGGCTGGATTTGATCTTTTCTCCTATGGGACTGGACTGACTTTTTTGTCTATTTATTTTACTCGCACTTAGCTCGACCTTGCCGTTTTTGTGTCTGTTTATTTTACGCGTACTTAGCTCGACTTTGACTTTTTTTTTTGGGAATTAAGGTAGATGCTTTACCCTTAATAATCCCACCGCTGCCACCATTTGTTAGAGACACAACGCGAAAAAATCGAGGAAAAATAATAACAACACTATTTCTTGTGGCAACTTGCCTACTTTACTGTAATTCATCGACTGTCTTCTCATCGTCGCCAATGCTTCCATCATGCCTAAGGTTCCTCATTTCCTCTTTGTGCGCTTTAGAGGTATTCTTCGTATTCTTGCTCTGGTTTGTTTATACAAGTGGTCGCAAGAATACGTATTGTTTATGATTGCACTTAAGTGGGTCGACACTTGAGTGGGTCATTGTTATGTGGTACGATGTGTTTAACTGGGTTATTGGGCTTGGGTGGTCGGCTTGGGTGGCATAACCGTATGTGGCACAACAGGTGGCGTAACTGTGTGTGTGGCACAACACTGGGAGTCATCCTGGATAGCAAACTTCTTTGGTCCAAACATGTTAAGCTGAAGACTGCCAAGGCGCTGTCTGTTTTCTGGCAGTGCAAATGCATTTTCGGCAAGACATTTGGCTTATCACCGAAAAGAGTCCTATGGATTTATACGGCTATGATAAGACCATTTATAGCATACGCATCGGTTGTTTGGTAAAATAAGCTTTCACGTAAATGCGTTACTGCTGCTTTTGCCAAACTCCAAAGCCAGGTATGTCTCGGCTACACGGGGCCTTCCCCACCACGCCTGGCTCCGGCGTAGATGCACTATTGAACCTCCCGCCCCTTGATGTTTACATTATAGGTTGCACAATCAAAGCTATCTCACATTTAAAAAGAAGTGGCTTTTGGTATAACTCGCAGTGGAGTTTTGATGAACTTGCGCAACGGCTGTCCTTCGACTCCTATCTTATGGATATGCCGTCTGATGCAATGACACTGGAACTGCGGCTGAAACGCAACTATGAAGTCGACTTTCCTCTTGTTCAGGACTGGTTCTGGCCAGACTCTGAGCCTGGAAAGGAATGCAGTCGAATCTTCACGGATGGCTCCAAAACCGATCAATGATCTGGTGCTGGTGTTTTCATTGAGAGCGACAACATTAGACTTTTCTTCTCCTTAGGCAAACATGTGTCAGTCTTCCAAACGGAGACTTATGCTATCCTAATGGCTATGGACTATGTTGTGAGGAACAGGTGGAGGGGGCGATGTATCTGCATCTGTAGCGACAGTCAAGCTGCGCTTAAAGCCTTGCTCAACCCCTTAACCACCTCCAAAATAGTCTGTGAATGCAAGATCTCTCTGAATTCGGTCGGAAGGCTTAGTCTTGTCTGGGTACCGGGTCATAACGGGATCACGGGAAATGAGATCTCCGATGAACTTGCTAGACAGGGCTCTGAGGGGGACTTCTCAGGACCTGAACCAGCGAGTAAATTCCCACAGTAAAATGTGGTGTGTCTGCCTGGTAGTACAATGGACCACTATTGAGACTGAGTGCTGCAGTGCAGAAAGTCTCACACACCCCGACAAAAAAAAAAAAAAAAAAAATGTACAGACCACCAGTCGTTAAAAAATGCGCTGAGCAATCGTAATGCAAACCACAAAAAGGAAGCGATGGAAGACAATCCTGTAAGAGTACCATTAAGAACTCAAATACAAACCAGGGAAAGAAAATGCAGTTGCCAATGCTTTAACTCGACTTCCGCAAAAAACACAAATAAATTCAATGACAATGACACAACACAGTGGTGAGAGTTCTTCTAATACCAGCAATAGAGATACCTATTTATGTCTTTCGAAATCAGTTGATTCTAAAAATTGGCGATGAAACTAGTTACCCATTTCTGATTCCGTTTGCGGCATATCACCGACACATTTTCATTCAACCTACTTACAGTGATTATGATATCAATTCTGTTTTCAAAAAATATCTCAACCCTAATGTTATAAATGACTTGCAAACGCAAGATGGGTCGTATACAAAATATTTATCCCGAACATGTTTCCAAATACAAGGTTAGGTACACTCAAACGATGATTAAAGATTTGACTTACGAACCAGAACAAACAAAAATTTCAGCACTCATCGTAGAGCACATAGTAACTCGGAAAAAAAGCCGTGTCCAACTACTGGAACATTTTTATTTCCGAAGGATGGTATCAAATATTAAAAGACTCCAGTGGCGTGGCGTGGATAATTTTAAAAGGGAAGACGTTGAAAAATTTAGTCACCTATAAAAATAAAAATCTTTAAAACCTGAAATAAAATAATTTTTAATGGGGATATTGTATCTACATAATATGCATTCCACATTGACTTAGCAAAAATATTCTAGCCACATTTTTTTATACTTCAAGACATTAATATTTCAATCAACAATGAGCTTAAAGCATAACAAAAGTGGCTTCAAAAGAAGCCGGTCTTGACAGACGCACGATACAATAACTTAAAAAAATTCAGCATAATGTGGATAGTAATTTTAAAATAAGAAAATTCAGAAGAATTATATGGATAATTCTTTATATTTGTTAAAATATAAAAACGATACAAATAATAATGTCAGCAATAAAAATAAATCAAAATTAAAAACAGCTAAAATTCACACACTTAAAAAAAAAAGTGAAAAGTTTTGTTAAAATATTAGTTCTTTATAATTATTTGTATTCTAATGCTATTCGACGATCTTTTTTGATAAACTCTGCCAATACCCTTTCATAGAAGTTTGGTCTATTTTTAATTTTAAGAAGAAGTCTTCTTTCTATCGATATGAGGGCTAAATCAGAGAGCCTATCCTCGCCCTGTGAGTTTCTTAAAT
This sequence comes from Portevinia maculata, assembly GCA_949715645.1. Taxonomy (NCBI): domain Eukaryota; kingdom Metazoa; phylum Arthropoda; class Insecta; order Diptera; family Syrphidae; genus Portevinia; species Portevinia maculata. The sequence continues at coordinate 45,631,373 of OX454528.1, read as the reverse complement.
AAGTATGAATTCTTTTTAAAGTAGAAAAAGACCTCTCAACGGAGGCGACGGAAACGGGAAGTGTTAAAAGTAAACTACTTAAGTTTAAGACTTGAGGGAACACTTCTTTCAATGCTTCACTATTCAAATGGTTGTGAAGGTCGAGAATCTCAAACTGCCGAAATGACGACGAAGAATATAAAACATTAAGTTCATTTTTTAATGCCGTGAAGTCAAAAATTCTAGGAAAAAACTTAATTAGGGAAGATATTTTTACATCTGGACTGGAACGAGAAAAAGTGTCATACTTCAAATTATTTAGTAAATCCAAAAATATAAGATTACTAAATGATTTATATCTGGCATTTATTTGGCTAACTATATTAGTATATTGTCTTTAATTTCAACAAAAAGGCGCTTATAATTCGTCTTCAAATCGAAGTCAAGCAACCTGCGTTTACGTGGAAGTTCGATGCAATCATTTACGCTGTCATAAATAACTTCAAACATATTTAAAAAGTCAGAGCTTATCCATGACTCAAAACGTTCGATTTCTTGCTTGGCATAACTAACGTCTGTTTGTTTTTTTTGAATTAAATTAAATAATACATCGGTCTTTGCAAATATTTCAGAAAGGGTATGAAGCAAAAAACAGAATTCCTTGCTCTCTAATTTATTTAATAAACTTTCTGCCATCGAAAGTGTGTCAGTATCCCATTCCCTAGAGTCATTAATTATTTTACTAAAAGTTTCAATTATATCTATTCTACAGTTAAAGATTACGTTTATTATTCTTGAATGATAATGCCATCGAGTTTCCGATACTCCTGGCATGCGTCGATTGGAAATTTGTTTTAAAAGATTGGACCGCTTTGTGGATTTATTAAAAAAATCGAACGATGCTATTAGTATAGCCAAAAAATAGTTTAAGTTCTGCTATGTTTTCTAGAGATCGGGATAGTACTAAATTTAAAACATGTGCATAACAAGGAATAAAATTTGCCATCGGGCATTCATCAAGGACCTTCTTTTAAACACCACCCCCCTCGCCGGACATAACTGCGGCACCATCGTAGGATTGTCCTATTAACTTTTCCTTGCAGTCGTATGTTTCAAGAATTTTAAATATATGATTGGATAACTCATTTGCATTACGACTTGCGCTAACGTCAAAAAATCCAAGAAATCTTTCTTGTATACCATCCTCTGACAAGTACCGAAATATGGCACTCAGTTGTTCCCTATGACTCAAATCTGGTGTTTCGTCGATCATAATCGACACGAACCGAGCATCCTTGATTTCCGTTTTAATTTCGGATTTAATAACCGCCGCGATACTATGTATCAAATCGTTTTGAATATCGTTGGATAAACCTGAAAAAATTGAATTGTGTGTACTTGAACACTGCTCTAAATGGGATTCCAATAAAGTGTCATATTTAGATAAAAAATAAACCGCTTCGACATAATTGCCACGATTATCTGAACTAGACCTTTCATCATGACCGCGAAATGCTAACTCCTGTCTGCCTAATAAAATGACCGTGTCAATAAAACGTTCCATTAGTTTCTGATTTTTATCTACTTTTTTATTATGAACAACGAAAGAATTTCCTAAAGAAATTTCAATGCGATTCGTGCCGAATTCGTGTAGGGATAAACAACAACGAATATGTTTTTCTGTCTTAATATGTTTTTTCGAAGAATTAACTAAATTATTTATATCAGTGAAACCCGTTCGGCTCCAAACACTGGCGGAGTTTGAAAAAAGAAGACAAGGAAAACAAAACATTTTATTAAGCTTGCAACTCCCAGTTAGCCACTTATATTTTTGGTATAAGGAAACATTAAAATGTGTCACAAAACCATCTCTCCTTTGGTAATTAATATTTATAAAAGGCATAGAGCGCCCTACGTCTATAACTTTTTTTTTATCAAGAAAAGATAGCTTACTAAAACTATTTGAATCCTCCAGGAGGAAATCAGTTAAACAGCAATCTACACTAATCAAAGACATTTCAAAAAAAAAATCTAAAACTGCACTAAAATTAAGAAGCTAAAATGTTTTTATCAGTAAGTTGGTAATAAAAGAAACTAAAAAATTACACATTAACCTTCACTTTCACTTTCGCATCTAACTTTTCACTATTTTAATTTAAGATTTTATCAAATTGGCTTTACAAAACACTAGATTTTTTCAAGTTATTGCACTTGTGCAACGCAGTCTGTCAATAAATTCAAACTGATTCTAAATTAAAATTTGAATTCCTGCTTAAAAAAAAAACAAGTGTCGGTATTTTATTTGACATGAACTTCTCTTAAGCGATATGCTGAATTTACTCTGCTGACAAATTGCCATAATATTCTACCATATTTTATTTCATAAGACAAAAGTATAACAATAAATTTGTAAAAACATCGAAGCATTAACTATCACAAGAGAGAAAAATGAAAGCTCAACTTCTTACATCAAATTCAAAATCAAGAATCAACCCACATAACCACATTCAGATATTATGTCATAAGAAAAAAGAAATAAGTCAAAGAACACCGTGTTATTAGACACAATGTTGCAAAAAAAAACGAGTCAAACGTAGCACCTGCATTCCTGCAACATGTTGATATCTTCCGATTGAAACGCAATGCTAATCGCAAAAGGGAGAATGAAATGAAACAATTCCAGGTATTCAGCGTGAGATTTGGTTTATAAGACGAAATGTAGCGTCTTTTTCTTTGAATATAAAAGCGGGTGTTGAACAAAGAGGATCGGAACCGCAATGCTTGTAGAAGAAAGGGATATAAAACAAGTAAATAAGACGGAAAAATATTTTTTATTCTATTATAGAGAGCAGCGGTAGTTGAAAACTTTTTACTAAGAGTATTTTTGTGACTCTTCGTTGGTTTGTTGTTTGTGATTTGTGGATTGTGGAATGTGGTTGAATCTTGATTCTTGAATGAAGTATGAAGATACAGACGAGAGGTAGAATGAAAATATTAAACTTATTCGATAGCTTATGTGTGAGTGTGTGTGTAGATTTTATTTTATAATTAAAATACGGGACGGGTTTCATTTTTCATGTATTTATTTGGCAGATAGTGCTTACTTTTGGTGGATTTTTAAAAGGGAAGACGGTAGGAATCGTGTTATATGGACGCCACGCCACTGAAAGACTCACTAAGTTTGCAAAAACGAAAATTATCATTTCACGAGCCGTAACAGACCTTGGGCAACGGCTTCGAGAAATCTTATTCTCATTCTGCATTCCCGAAAATGTCGCCATAGGTACATAACGAAAAAGAAAGAGTAACTAATGACTATAATTATACTGGGAAAAAACCTGTCGAACCTTCTTTGGCCGATCCCCTCAAATAACGCCTGGCGAGGTCAATAGGATTAGACAGAAGAATATCAATAAAATTGTTAAAAAAGGGACCATAACAAAACCAGGAACCCATGCAAACACCCATCCCCTTCGGGAAAGGGTTCAGAATTTACCCGAGGTAGGCATGCCGCTCGTAAGAGGCGACTCAAATCCAAACCCCCCTTCGGGATAGGGATTAGAATTAAATCCATACTGGGGGTTCCCCATTGAGCTTTAACAATCGTATGTGTTCATTAAGTGTTAAATGAAAACGCTCTATAACAGAATTACCGGTATGGGTATTGGGAGATGTGAAGTGATAGAATATATTTTCTTGATTTAGGAATTGTTTAATATACGCGGTATTGAATTCATTATCAGCCACTATTTTAACTGGTTTTCCTAATATTGCGAACCTTTGTTTTAATACATCAACTATTGTTATTGAATTCCTATCTGTTAAAGGGTGAATGGACACGTGTTTAGTCAATTTGTCAATGCATGTTAGGAACATATTATTCTTATTTAAAAACCATATATCGATGTGGACTATTTCATTGGGTTTATCAGGTGTCTCAGTTATCATTAATTTTGGCTTTATTGGATGTCTGTCGTATTTACACATGCTACATGCTATGCAATTATTGATATATTTATATATCTCTAATCTAAGATTTGGAAAGTAACATATCTCTTTTAGAACTTAATACGTTTCCTCAATCCCCCTATGATTTCTGTCTAAATGGGTCTTTTCTATTAGATCTAGCAGTTTTTCTTTGCATGTTATGTACTTTACAAACTTTGTGCACCTTAGCATTTTCATAGTTGGTAAATTTGAAAAATATTTTATTATGGTTTTTTGAAACTCTTTGAATATGTTATCGTCTTTGCAAAAGATTCCTATAGTCCCCTTAATAGTTCATTAAGGAATTTTAAAACATATGCCTCATCATACTCTTTAAGGCTAATAAGAGATCTTCTCTTTTTCTTGAACAAAAACTTGGTTGTGTATCAATTATGTATACCATTTTCTAATACTAATTGATTTTTATAAATGTTTAATGGTGTTTCGGTTATATAAATATGATCGTTTAAATTTTCTTCGCCGCTGTGTATTGTAGCTGCGTCCGATTTAATCTCGTTTTCAACCACACAATTAATTTCTAGGCGACTTAAAAAATCAGCAACAAAATTTTCTTTTCCTTTGATATACTCAATGTCAAAGTCGAACTCGTTGAGTTTTATTTTCCATCTCTGAAGCTTTGAGTTGGGTTCTTTCAGAAAACCACACTAGAGGTCGGTGGTCTGTCTGGACTTTGAACTTACGGCAAAATAAATATGGCCTAAAATATTTAGTTACCTATACTATAGATAACAGTTCTTTTTCTACCGTACTATAATTTATTTCATGGCTGTTTAAAGTTCTGGATGCATAAGCTATTGGGTGATGATTTTGTGACAATACTGCCCCCAATGCAGCATTGCTAGCGTCGGTAGTTAAAATGAAGGGCTTTCCAAAGTCAGGGTATGCTAGGACTGGACAAGTACATATAAGTTCTTTAAGTTTATTAAAGGACTCAATGTATTGTCTGTCTTTGATGTTAATTTTATTACCCTTTTTGAGACACTTTGTCATTGGGAGGCTTACTCTAGAATAGTCCTTGATAAACTTTCTGTAAAACCCTGTAATGCCTAAAAACGATTTAATTTGCTTTACTGAGTGAGGTAATTTAATTTCCTTGATAATTTTTATCTTATTTGGATTGGACCTAATACCTTCATCTGATATAATATGTCCTAAATACTCAGTTTCTCGTTTCATAAAATTGCATTTGTCAATTTGCAGTTTTAGGTTTTAGTCAGCAAGTCTTTTTAAAATTTTATTAAGTGAATCGATATGCTCTTGCAGCGACGTGGAAAAGATAAGTATGTCGTCTAGGTATACTACGCAAATTTTATTTAGATAACCAACCAGGACTTCATTCATCATTCTTTGGAAAGATGCCGGCGCATTTTTCAACCCAAATGGCATACGTTTGAACTCGTAGTGTCCATTTGTAGTTGAAAAAGCTGTTTTATGCATATCTTCCTTATTAATAGGGATTTGATGGAATCCTTTTGCTAAGTCCAGTGATGAAAAATATTGCGCATTTCCTAATTTTGAAAATATATCCTCTATATTAGGGATTGGAAACTTATCTTCCATGGTTGCATCGTTAAGTTGCCGATAGTCCACTACAACGCGCCATTTTTCCTGACCGGAATTATCAACCTTCTTCGGTACAATCCATATAGGAGCATTGTACGGACTAGTGGAATTAACGCTAATTCCTGAACTGAGCATTTCTGAAATGTGTTTATCAACCTCATTTTTGTGTGCCTCAGGATATCTATATGTTTTTGAAAATATTGGGATATCATTTTTGGTCGGTATTTTGTGGGTGTATTTTACCACTGATAATAGTTTATCACCCTCAAAATAAAACACTTTCTCAAACGTATGAATTGTAGAGATTAATGATTTTATTTCTTCCTTATTCAAATGATCTAACTGCAATCTATTTAAAATTGAGTCTATATTTGGTTTTTGAAAAGAAATATCTTCTGTATGATTACTTAAGCTATGAATTTCTGCTTCAGTTAATTGGGATTGAGAACTGGAAAATATTAAAGGTAAAGAGGTTTCTTTGGTTATTAATTGTAAACTATCAAGGTCAATTTTTGCTTGCAACGGTTTTAAAATGTTACAGCCAATTATACCATCAAAGTCGCCGTTCATTTCTACTTCAAGCATTTCAATGTTTGTTACTTGTCTACTAAATTCCTTAAAAAGTGGGATTGTTATTTTGGAGCCAACAACTATGTCTGAGTTAATTGATTTGAGTAACAATGGTTTACTAAGTTCTGTTTTGAAAGAACTATGAAACAATCCTTTTTGAATGAGCGAAGTACCTGATCCAGAATCTATCAACAGTTTAATAGGAATTAAACTTGTTTTTACTATTATGCAGGGAAGAGCTCGGGACTGGTCGATTGAAAATTTAGTGACTGATATGTGTTTGCATTTTGCATTTCTGCACTGGATGATGAATTTCCATCCTGTATGTGTTCCACTTCCATTATTTCATCATAACTATTTCTTAATCCTGTATTATGCTGTCTAAAATTTCGTGAGTTATTTTGCTGGATTTGTCCTGAATTACGCGGGTTCAAATTTCGAAAGTTGCCTGATCTAGTATTTACATTTTGAAAATTACCTGAGTTATTGTGTTGAAAATGTCCTGAATTTTGTGCATTCGAATTTGGAAAATAGCCTGTTCTTGTACGTACATTTTGAAAATTACTTGGACTATTTTGCTTAAAATGTCCTGAATCGCGTGTATTAGAATTTGGAAAATTGCCAGGGTCAAATTCTCTTAAATTATAACTTGTATTTGTAAATGTACGATAAAAGTTATCAGTATCAACTAAAATTGATTTTGCTTCCAAAAAAGTAGATGGGTTTCTTGCGTTTAAAATAATCTTAGGCTCACTAGGTAGCTTGCCAACAAATAATTTTAATGCCGTTTCTTCATTGAGCCTACTATTGTACCAAGCTGGAATATCTTCACTAAGATTTGTTTTTATGTTTAATTTTGTCAAAAGATGTTGTACTTGGTTATACAGCTTTTCGACAGAGTTGTTAAATTTTATCGTTTTTATTTCATTAATTATATTTTCAATGGTTTCCTTTATGTTACAATTTGCTTTTAATACAGCTTTTATCTCCGGCCATTGCGACGGATTATTATTATTAATTAACATTAAATTTGCATCACCTAATATATTTTGCCTTATGCGCAAATCCAAAATTGGTTTCAAATGTTCATTTATATTATTTGCAAATACATATATATAATCAATGTGCTTAATAAATAAATTTAAATGTTCCGGTAGCCCGGTGAAATCAGTGACTCCAGCCACTAATGCGATAAGATCTACATTGGCCATACCATGCTTTTTCTTTATTTTTTTTTTCCAAACGGTTGCTCACACTGCAAACCCACAAGTTAGAGTTCTGTTTTTAATTTTCACTTTTTTATAACTGTTTTTTTTTTATATATTTGTTTGTTGTTCTTGTCTGTTGTTCTCGGCAACTGCTTTTTCTTTATTTTATTTTTTCCAAACGGTTTTTCGTCGACTGCTCACACTGCAAGCCCACAAGTTAGAGTTCTGTTTTTAATTTTCACTTTTTTATAACTGTTTTTTTATATATTTGTTTGTTGTTCTTGTCTTTAAATAGTTAAATATTAAGGTAACATTGTTCACTGAAACTATTTTTCATATTTCAAATAAATTTTAACTTAGTTCGCGGCATTTATGTATGTAATATATTTATTTTATATTTTTTTTTCCGACTGCGCCAGTTATGGATTTAATGAAATTCCGTCAGTAGCCGAACACTGAGCTATGTACACAAATGAAATAAAAACGTCGCTTTCTATTTTATGGTTCTTTATTGTATGAACGCTAAGATCAAAATGAAAATCAATTATACAATGTCTACTTAATATAAGCTTAACAATACAATAGATAACAGTAATCACAGCAAGAACCATGAAAGACCTGTACAGTGTCTAGTAAATAGCAAACCCGTTAATAGCCGGTCATGTACTCATATGTGTTATGATTTTGATCATCTTTGGATTTCCCAAGGTCAACGGAACTTGTGAGAAAGAACATGTATACTCTCGTTGTTTCCATGTAGGCTGTACGGTATGGTTCAGTATACATGACTCCTGGATGCATTATTGAACCTTCCGCCCCCTGATGTTTACATTATGGGTTGCAAAATCAAAGCTATCTCACGTTTAAAAAGAGGTACCTTTTGGTATAACTCGCACTAAAGTTTTGATGAACTTGCGCAACTTCTGTCCTTCGACTCCTGTCTTATGGATATGGCATCTGATGCAATGACACCGGAACTTCGGCAGAAGCGCAACTATTAAGTCGACTTTCCTCGTGTACACTTGTACAGGACTGGCTCTGCTGCTTTTGCCAAACTCCAAAGCCAGGTATGTCTCGGCTACACGGGGCCTTCCCCACCACGCCTGGCTCCGGCGTAGATGCACTATTGAACCTCCCGCCCCTTGATGTTTACATTATAGGTTGCACAATCAAAGCTATCTCACGTTTAAAAAGAAGTGGCTTTTGGTATAACTCGCAGTGGAGTTTTGATGAACTTGCGCAACGGCTGTCCTTCGACTCCTATCTTATGGATATGCCGTCTGATGCAATGACACTGGAACTGCGGCTGAAACGCAACTATGAAGTCGACTTTCCTCGTGTTCAGGACTGGTTCTGGCCAGACTCTGAGCCTGGAAAGGAATGCAGTCGAATCTTCACGGATGGCTCCAAAACCGATCAATGATCTGGTGCTGGTGTTTTCATTGAGAGCGACAACATTAGACTTTTCTTCTCCTTAGGCAAACATGTGTCAGTCTTCCAAACGGAGACTTATGCTATCCTAATGGCTATGGACTATGTTGTGAGGAACAGGTGGAGGGGGCGATGTATCTGCATCTGTAGCGACAGTCAAGCTGCGCTTAAAGCCTTGCTCAACCCCTTAACCACCTCCAAAATAGTCTGTGAATGCAAGATCTCTCTGAATTCGGTCGGAAGGCTTAGTCTTGTCTGGGTACCGGGTCATAACGGGATCACGGGAAATGAGATCTCCGATGAACTTGCTAGACAGGGCTCTGAGGGGGACTTCTCAGGACCTGAACCAGCGAGTAAATTCCCACAGTAAAATGTGGTGTGTCTGCCTGGTAGTACAATGGACCACTATTGAGACTGAGTGCTGCAGTGCAGAAAGTCTCACACACCCCGACAAAAAAAAAAAAAAAAAAAAATGTACAGACCACCAGTCGTTAAAAAATGCGCTGAGCAATCGTAATGCAAACCACAAAAAGGAAGCGATGGAAGACAATCCTGGAAGAGTACCATTAAGAACTCAAATACAAACCAGGGAAAGAAAATGCAGTTGCCAATGCTTTAACTCGACTTCCGCAAAAAACACAAATAAATTCAATGACACAACACAGTGGTGAGAGTTCTTCTAATACCAGCAATAGAGATACCTATTTATGTCTTTCGAAATCAGTTGATTCTAAAAATTGGCGATGAAACTAGTCACCCATTTCTGATTCCGTTTGCGGCATATCACCGACACATTTTCATTCAACCTACTTACAGTGATTATGATATCAATTCTGTTTTCAAAAAATATCTCAACCCTAATGTTATAAATGACTTGCAAACGCAAGATGGGTCGTATACAAAATATTTATCCCGAACATGTTTCCAAATACAAGGTTAGGTACACGCAAACGATGATTAAAGATTTGACTTACGAACCAGAACAAACAAAAATTTCAGCACTCATCGTAGAGCACATAGTAACTCGGAAAAAAAGTCGTGTCCAACTACTGGAACATTTTTATTTCCGAAGGATGGTATCAAATATTAAAAGACTCACTAAGTTTGCAAAAACGAAAATTATCATTTCACGAGCCGTAACAGACCTTGGGCAACGGCTTCGAGAAATCTTATTCTCATTCTGCATTCCCGAAAATGTCGCCATAGGTACATAACGAAAAAGAAAGAGTAACTAATGACTATAATTATACTGGGAAAAAACCTGTCGAACCTTCTTTGGCCGATCCCCTCAAATAACGCCTGGCGAGGTCAATAGGATTAGACAGAAGAATGTCAATAAAATTGTTAAAAAAAGGGACCATAACAAAACCAGGAACCCATGCAAACACCCATCCCCTTCGGGAAAGGGGTCAGAATTTACCCGAGGTAGGCATGCCGCTCGTAAGAGGCGACTCAAATCCAAACCCCCCTTCGGGATAGGGGTTAGAATTAAATCCATACTGGGGGTTCCCCATTGAGCTTTAACAATCGTATGTGTTCATTAAGTGTTAAATGAAAACGCTCTATAACAGAATTACCGGTATGGGTATTGGGAGATGTGAAGTGATAGAATATATTTTCTTGATTTAGGAATTGTTTAATATACGCGGTATTGAATTCATTATCAGGAACTATTTTAACTGGTTTTCCTAATATTGCGAACCTTTGCTTTAATACATCAACTATTGTTATTGAATTCCTATCTGTTAAAGGGTGAATGGACACGTGTTTAGTCAATTTGTCAATGCATGTTAGGAACATATTATTCTTATTTAAAAACCATATATCGATGTGGACTATTTCATTGGGTTTATCAGGTGTCTCAGTTATCATTAATTTTGGCTTTATTGGATGTCTGTCGTATTTACACATGCTACATGCTATGCAATTATTGATATATTTATATATCTCTAATCTAAGATTTGGAAAGTAACATATCTCTTTTAGAACTTAATACGTTTCCTCAATCCCCCTATGATTTCTGTCTAAATGGGTCTTTTCTATTAGATCTAGCAGTTTTTCTTTGCATGTTATGTCCTTTACAAACTTTGTGCACCTTAGCATTTTCATAGTTGGTAAATTTGAAAAATATTTTATTATGGTTTTTTGAAACTCTTTGAATATGTTATCGTCTTTGCAAAAGATTCCTATAGTCCCCTTAATAGTTCATTAAGGAATTTTAAAACATATGCCTCATCATACTCTTTAAGGCTAATAAGAGATCTTCTCTTTTTCTTGAACAAAAACTTGGTTGTGTATCAATTATTTATACCATTTTCTAATACTAATTGATTTTTATAAATGTTTAATGGTGTTTCGGTTATATAAATATGATCGTTTAAATTTTCTTCGCCGCTGTGTATTGTAGCTGCGTCCGATTTAATCTCGTTTTCAACCACACAATTAATTTCTAGGCGACTTAAAAAATCAGCAACAAAATTTTCTTTTCCTTTGATATACTCAATATCAAAGTCGAACTCGTTGAGTTTTATTTTCCATCTCTGAAGCTTTGAGTTGGGTTCTTTCAGAAAACCACACTAGAGGTCGGTGGTCTGTCTGGACTTTGAACTTACGGCAAAATAAATATGGCCTAAAATATTTAGTTACCCATACTATAGATAACAGTTCTTTTTCTACCGTACTATAATTTATTTCATGGCTGTTTAAAGTTCTGGATGCATAAGCTATTGGGTGATGATTTTGTGACAATACTGCCCCCAATGCAGCATTGCTAGCGTCGGTAGTTAAAATGAAGGGCTTTCCAAAGTCAGGGTATGCTAGGACTGGACAAGTACATATAAGTTCTTTAAGTTTATTAAAGGACTCAATGTATTGTCTGTCTTTGATGTTAATTTTATTACCCTTTTTGAGACACTTTGTCATTGGGAGGCTTACTCTAGAATAGTCCTTGATAAACTTTCTGTAAAACCCTGTAATGCCTAAAAACGATTTAATTTGCTTTACTGAGTGAGGTAATTTAATTTCCTTGATAATTTTTATCTTATTTGGATTGGACCTAATACCTTCAGCTGATATAATACGTCCTAAATACTCAGTTTCTCGTTTCATAAAATTGCATTTGTCAATTTGCAGTTTTAGGTTTTAGTCAGCAAGTCTTTTTAAAATTTTATTAAGTGAATCGATATGCTCTTGCAGCGACGTGGAAAAGATAAGTATGTCGTCTAGGTATACTACGCAAATTTTATTTAGATAACCAACCAGGACTTCATTCATCATTCTTTGGAAAGATGCCGGCGCATTTTTCAACCCAAATGGCATACGTTTGAACTCGTAGTGTCCATTTGTAGTTGAAAAAGCTGTTTTATGCATATCTTCCTTATTAATAGGGATTTGATGGAATCCTTTTGCTAAGTCCAGTGATGAAAAATATTGCGCATTTCCTAATTTTGAAAATATATCCTCTATATTAGGGATTGGAAACTTATCTTCCATGGTTGCATCGTTAAGTTGCCGATAGTCCACTACAACGCGCCATTTTTCCTGACCGGAATTATCAACCTTCTTCGGTACAATCCATATAGGAGCATTGTACGGACTAGTGGAATTAACGCTAATTCCTGAACTGAGCATTTCTGAAATTTGTTTATCAACCTCATTTTTGTGTGCCTCAGGATATCTATATGTTTTTGAAAATATTGGGATATCATTTTTGGTCGGTATTTTGTGGGTGTATTTTACCACTGATAATAGTTTATCACCCTCAAAATAAAACACTTTCTCAAACGTATGAATTGTAGAGATTAATGATTTTATTTCTTCCTTATTCAAATGATCTAACTGCAATCTATTTAAAATTGAGTCTATATTTGGTTTTTGAAAAGAAATATCTTCTGTATGATTACTTAAGCTATGAATTTCTGCTTCAGTTAATTGGGATTGAGAACTGGAAAATATTAAAGGTAAAGAGGTTTCTTTGGTTATTAATTGTAAACTATCAAGGTCAATTTTTGCTTGCAACGGTTTTAAAATGTTACAGCCAATTATACCATCAAAGTCGCCGTTCATTTCTACTTCAAGCATTTCAATGTTTGTTACTTGTCTACTAAATTCCTTAAAAAGTGGGATTGTTATTTTGGAGCCAACAACTATGTCTGAGTTAATTGATTTGAGTAACAATGGTTTACTAAGTTCTGTTTTGAAAGAACTATGAAACAATCCTTTTTGAATGAGCGAAGTACCTGATCCAGAACCTATCAACAGTTTAATAGGAATTAAACTTGTTTTTACTATTATGCAGGGAAAAGCTCGGGACTGGTCGATTGAAAATTTAGTGACTGATATGTGTTTGCATTTTGCATTTCTGCACTGGATGATGAATTTCCATCCTGTATGTGTTCCACTTCCATTATTTCATCATAACTATTTCTTAATCCTGTATTATGCTGTCTAAAACTTCGTGAGTTATTTTGCTGGATTTGTCCTGAATTACGCGGGTTCAAATTTCGAAAGTTGCCTGATCTAGTATTTACATTTTGAAAATTACCTGAGTTATTGTGTTGAAAATGTCCTGAATTTTGTGCATTCGAATTTGGAAAATAGCCTGTTCTTGTACGTACATTTTGAAAATTACTTGGACTATTTTGCTTAAAATGTCCTGAATCGCGTGTATTAGAATTTGGAAAATTGCCAGGGTCAAATTCTCTTAAATTATAACTTGTATTTGTAAATGTACGATAAAAGTTATCAGTATCAACTAAAATTGATTTTGCTTCCAAAAAAGTAGATGGGTTTCTTGCGTTTAAAATAATCTTAGGCTCACTAGGTAGCTTGCCAACAAATAATTTTAATGCCGTTTCTTCATTGAGCCTACTATTGTACCAAGCTGGAATATCTTCACTAAGATTTGTTTTTATGTTTAATTTTGTCAAAAGATGTTGTACTTGGTTATACAGCTTTTCGACAGAGTTGTTAAATTTTATCGTTTTTATTTCATTAATTATATTTTCAATGGTTTCCTTTATGTTACAATTTGCTTTTAATACAGCTTTTATCTCCGGCCATTGCGACGGATTATTATTATTAATTAACATTAAATTTGCATCACCTAATATATTTTGCCTTATGCGCAAATCCAAAATTGGTTTCAAATGTTCATTTATATTATTTGCAAATACATATATATAATCAATGTGCTTAATAAATAAATCTAAATGTTCCGGTAGCCCGGTGAAATCAGTGACTCCAGCCACTAATGCGATAAGATCTACATTGGCCATACCATGCTTTTTCTTTATTTTTTTTTTTCCAAACGGTTGCTCACACTGCAAACCCACAAGTTAGAGTTCTGTTTTTAATTTTCACTTTTTTATAACTGTTTTTTTTTATATATTTTTGCTTCCAAAAAAGTAGATGGGTTTCTTGCGTTTAAAATAATCTTAGGCTCACTAGGTAGCTTGCCAACAAATAATTTTAATGCCGTTTCTTCATTGAGCCTACTATTGTACCAAGCTGGAATATCTTCACTAAGATTTGTTTTTATGTTTAATTTTGTCAAAAGATGTTGTACTTGGTTATACAGCTTTTCGACAGAGTTGTTAAATTTTATCGTTTTTATTTCATTAATTATATTTTCAATGGTTTCCTTTATGTTACAATTTGCTTTTAATACAGCTTTTATCTCCGGCCATTGCGACGGATTATTATTATTAATTAACATTAAATTTGCATCACCTAATATATTTTGCCTTATGCGCAAATCCAAAATTGGTTTCAAATGTTCATTTATATTATTTGCAAATACATATATATAATCAATGTGCTTAATAAATAAATCTAAATGTTCCGGTAGCCCGGTGAAATCAGTGACTCCAGCCACTAATGCGATAAGATCTACATTGGCCATACCATGCTTTTTCTTTATTTTTTTTTTCCAAACGGTTGCTCACACTGCAAACCCACAAGTTAGAGTTCTGTTTTTAATTTTCACTTTTTTATAACTGTTTTTTTTTTATATATTTGTTTGTTGTTCTTGTCTGTTGTTCTCGGCAACTGCTTTTTCTTTATTTTATTTTTTCCAAACGGTTTTTCGTCGACTGCTCACACTGCAAGCCCACAAGTTAGAGTTCTGTTTTTAATTTTCACTTTTTTATAACTGTTTTTTTATATATTTGTTTGTTGTTCTTGTCTTTAAATAGTTAAATATTAAGGTAACATTGTTCACTGAAACTATTTTTCATATTTCAAATAAATTTTAACTTAGTTCGCGGCATTTATGTATGTAATATATTTATTTTATATTTTTTTTTCCGACTGCGCCAGTTATGGATTTAATGAAATTCCGTCAGTAGCCGAACACTGAGCTATGTACACAAATGAAATAAAAACGTCGCTTTCTATTTTATGGTTCTTTATTGTATGAACGCTAAGATCAAAATGAAAATCAATTATACAATGTCTACTTAATATAAGCTTAACAATACAATAGATAACAGTAATCACAGCAAGAACCATGAAAGACCTGTACAGTGTCTAGTAAATAGCAAACCCGTTAATAGCCGGTCATGTACTCATATGTGTTATGATTTTGATCATCTTTGGATTTCCCAAGGTCAACGGAACTTGTGAGAAAGAACATGTATACTCTCGTTGTTTCCATGTAGGCTGTACGGTATGGTTCAGTATACATGACTCCTGGATGCATTATTGAACCTTCCGCCCCCTGATGTTTACATTATGGGTTGCACAATCAAAGCTATCTCACGTTTAAAAAGAGGTACCTTTTGGTATAACTCGCACTAAAGTTTTGATGAACTTGCGCAACTTCTGTCCTTCGACTCCTGTCTTATGGATATGGCGTCTGATGCAATGACACCGGAACTTCGGCAGAAGCGCAACTATTAAGTCGACTTTCCTCGTGTACACTTGTACAGGACTGGCTCTGGCCAGAATCTGGCCAGACTCTGAGCCTGGTAAGGAATGCAGTCGAATCTTCACGGATGGCTCCAAAACCGATCAAGGATCTGGTGCTGGTGTTTTCATGGAGAGCGACAACATTGGACTTTTCTTCTCGTCAGGCAAACATGCGTCAGTCTTCCAAACATAAACTTATGCTATCCTAATGGCCATGGACTATGTTGCGAGGAACAGGTGGAGGGGGTATCGGTATCTGCATCTGTAGCGACAGTCAGGCTGCGCTTAATGCCTGGCTAAACCCCTTAACCACCTCCGAAATAGTGCGTGAATGTAAGGTCTCTCTGAATTCGGTCGGAAGGCTGAATTCACTTAGACTTGTATGGGTTCCGGGTCATAACGGGATCACGGGAAATGAGATCTCCGATGAACTTGCTAGACAGGGCTCAGAGTGGGACTTCTCAGGACCTGAACCAGCGATTTGTCTGCCTGCGTCCTCGGTCAACGTTGGGTTTCAGATGAACACAATCGCCTTTGGCATGACTCTCCAGGGTGAAGACAGACTAAGCAAATTCTCAAAATAAGGGTGGCGACGATGTAGAGGTTAGTGTGTTGG
Source organism: Portevinia maculata (assembly GCA_949715645.1). NCBI lineage: Eukaryota > Metazoa > Arthropoda > Insecta > Diptera > Syrphidae > Portevinia > Portevinia maculata. The sequence goes on along the minus strand of OX454528.1, from coordinate 45,615,089 downwards.
CTTGTTACCCGTGCGGTGCAGGTTCAATCCCCATGGGGAACAACAACATACGCCACCCATTCACATGCCTCTACACCAAAAGGAGGATTTCTGCCTGGTAGTACAATGGACCGTTACCGAGTCTGAGTGCTCTAGGATTTGGAATTCCGTTTTAAAAAATTAAAAAAAAAAAAAAAAAAAAAAAAGCAAATTCTCTCCGACGTCTGTAGGAAATCCGCGGCATTCTTGTTGTCTCTCAAAAGAAAAGACTACAGACAGACTACTGGCGTTCTTACGGGACACTACGCTTTTGCCAAACACCTTAAGGTGCTAGGCCTAGGCGATACCACCAACTGCGAAGCCTGTGGAGAAAGCGACGACACTGCGGAACATTTCCTCTGTAATTGTCCTGCTTTTGCTCGTATCAGGTGGCAGGTATTTGGTGCGGATATGGTGAGTGCTGTAAACCTAAGCAACACAACAAGAGGACTGGTTCAAAACTTACTGTCCGATTTAAAAAGGAGGTAGGTAATAAAGGAAAACAAAAATAAAGTTGTTATAAGCGAATCAGGCAAAACTATCCATAAAAGACACATTAGGAATAGATAAACATTTTTAACTTTCCTCTTTTAAGGCTTGCATTATGCATCTAAAAATCGGATATCCAAATTTTGGATTTCTCCAACGCCCAATACGTTTCGATACACACAGGACAGACGCAAATACAGAACGGAAACTTTAAACTTGAACGACCAGTTTCTGAGCAACATTGCTCCGATGCTTAACAACAAAACCGATCCTCTGTTCCTTTTTATACCCTATTCTAAGGGTATATTAATTTTGACGCATAGTTTGTAACATACCTTAATACTGCCCGTAGACCTCTAAAAGTTACTATATTTATGATCAGCATCGATAGTAATATCGATCTAGCCATGTCCGTCCGTCCGTCCGTCGGCAAAAATTAGGCCTTTAAACTGGATCTAGAGAGCTGAAATTTTAACAATATACTCTCTAGGGTCCCGAAATAATCAAGTTTACGAATTTTTGAAATCCGCCCACAGACACGCCCACAAACTCAAAAAAACAAAATTTTGCAAAAAATCGAATTTTGAGCTAGAAAGCTGAAATTTTTTATATATGATCTATGACTCCTAAAACTGCTCGGGATAAAATTTTTTCAAAATCCGCCCCTGACACGCCCACAAATAAATAAAACAATTTTTTTTGAAAATCCTAAGTTTGAGCTAGGGAGCTGAAATTTATAATATATACTCTCTATGGGCCCTTTATGCTCATGTGTAAATATTTTCAAAATCCGCCCACTGGCACGCAGAAAATTCAAAGTGAGCTAGGTAGCTGAAATTTATAATATATACTCTCTAGGGGCCCTTTATGCTCATATTTTAATTTTTTTTAAATCCGCCTACTGACACGCCCACAATTAAATAAATCAATTTTATGGAAACACCCAAGTTTGAGCTAGGGAGCGTTTTTTTTTATAAAATCCTTTAAATGTTATATAACAAAATATGTAGAGCGTTCTTAACAATTCAACCACACTTAGACTTTTGTCACGCCCACTTATGAGGAATAGGAATAAGAATAGGGTATCCAACAGTTCGCCCAAGCGGACTGTAGCCCGTCCCTATGTTTATTTTTATTTTTATTTATTTTATTTCATGAATTGCTTACACAGTAAGATACAATATCTTATGAATAAGTGATAAGCATAAAAACGAGATGATAAATGGATGGATGCTACGAGTATATTTATAGAAGAAAAAAAGAAGAAAAAAAAGGAAAACTTAATTCACAAAAAATACTTAGAAATAAGGAGTAACTAGGAATAGCGGGAAAAATAGGTATTTAATTCTTTTTTTAATCTAGCGGTGTTATCCAATCTTCTTATACATTGAGGCAAGGAGTTCCAGAATCGAGTAGCGTATATTAAAAATTGACGTTCAGAAACAAGACAGTTGCATATAATATCCGACGAGTAAGTATAATATCCGAAAAACGAATGAGTGTACGATACTAGAGAAGTTTAGCAAAGGTCATATTGTATAAACGTTTTTAATAGGCAGAGACTCTATCAAATCTCCGCAATCCAAAGAAATAACGTGCAATGCTATTAAAAGCAACGTTAAGTTTCCTTTTAGACTACGTGGAATACCCAAAATGGAGAATTAAGACTTAACGACAATGTTTACGAAGTTTTGTCATTCTGTCAACTGCACACCAACACCATCTTTGCAGAAAATTTTTCGCACTAAACCGAAAAGAAATACCGATGAAAATACAGCGATCGTTATCAAATTTGGCTCTGTTGCAGATAAAAATCATTTGCTGCGCACAGTGCACGGTCAATGGATAAAAAACAAAAGAAATATTTGTTTACATGATGTCGGACTACCATCTGAAAGCCGCATCTACCTTAACGAAAGTTTGACGTCCACTAACCACCTGATTCTACGTAAAGCTCTCCTATTAAAGCGTGGAAAAAAGCTTTCAAGTGCATACACACTAAATGGGAGAGTTTATGTAAGGCGAATCACTCGGCCGGGCACTGCAGGTGCAGCAGAAGAAGCACTTTTGGTAACCTCACTTGCGAACTTGGAACTAATCGCCGATAATGCCAAGGAATGAAGAAGACAAACAAAACGAAGAAATTATGTAAGCTGCTTTTTGTGCAGTATTTATTGTATTGTATTATTATTTTTGATATATATTTAAATTTTTGTAGGTTTTTCTTAATTTTTTATATTTATACTTGTACGACTATGATGTTTGAATATTTTCTTTTTTCATATTTTTTGTTGTCTTCTGTGTGGGGATGGTATATTTCTTATTTGTTTCACTTCTTTGAAAATGATTAATAACAATAACTTGATTCAAAATAATGATAACACAAACAAGAATTTGCGTATGATTATAGAAATTCTGTGTAAGCAGCGCAATGGACTTCGAGTGTGCCATATAAATGCCCAAAGCTTATATCCAAAGATCGATGAATTTAGGACTACTTTTATAAATTCAGCTGTTGACATTATATGTGTATCGGAGACTTGGTTTCAGTATGATGTTTTGAATTCTGTGTATGATTTAGATGGCTACAGACTGTTTCGTGCTGATAGGTTAAATCGAACTGGGGGGGGGGGGGGGGGGGGGGGGTGCAGCCATATATATTCGCAACTCCATACATCCCGAATACGTCGCACAATCAGATGAACATTCTGCAGTAGATTACTATTTTCTTGAATTGACGAATGGTGGTAGTAAATGTCTGTTTGGTGTAGTATACCGACCAAATAAATATGTTAACTGTTCACATCTGTTCGGGCACGAACCAGGACCATGGTAAGGTCTTTGCTCTTAATATGACCTACATTCTTTCATCCACAGACCGCTGACGCAATCATCATCGTGCCATCCAACCCACCACCAATCCGTCATCCAATATACTCCGAGTACGGCACAGGCATGCGCATTCCATTTCTCACAATGGATGTATACCTTGTCGCCTATCATCGCAGTCAGCCACATTCCTCACGATCACATATCGACACAAGAGTCGATGTGTTTACTCTTTTTATTCCCACACAGCATTGCGACCCGATACTGCACGTCGTCGATGGGGCGACCGGTGGCAGTGGGCAATCTGTTGGATACATAAACCACCACACTGCAGGCACACAGATATTCAATTCTGAGAACATCTACGACATGCCAGAGCCACGAGTGTTGATGGTGATTGCGGCGATCGGCAACCTTATCGTATTGGGCAGATGGGTAGCCAAGGCATGGACGTGGGCGCAGTTGCTGGACACCCTACACCTCTGGGACTTGGTGTAAGTTCTGATGACGCGGCACTTGTGTACGAGCGACTTGGTGGTTGGATGGGAATATTCTACGGGAGAATATTCGTAGTCATCTTTCCATCGTCACGCGCAGCGGTCTCCTCCGAACCAACTCTCTCGTGGAGCTCATTCCACAAATACAAAATAAAGCAACGATTAAGTTGAAAAGAATAAAAGTAAATTAAAGAAACTCTTTGTCTTTCTCTGGTGCTTGCTCTTTTCTTGGTGCTCTTTCCCTCGAGTTTAAAGGTACAGTTTCGTTCCAATTCCTCTTGGTGCAACTCCCCTCGGGATTCATTACAGATTCACGCTCACAATCCTGGACAGTTCGGAAGTCTAAATCCCCGACATTTTGGTGCCTCCTGTGAGGAAGTGAATTCTGTAACGAAGTAAATGTTGTTGTGTGGCAACCGTTGCCTTTTACTCCAGTGTTTGACCCTGTGCGTGTGTGTGGCTATCGTGGCACTTGGAATCGCTCTTGGTGCGATTGGCTTCCTCGTGGTTGAAGCCTTGTGATCCTCTGTGTCCCTAAGAGCACCCCCTGAACTCAGTGGCCTCCTACGGCAAATTACAAGTGCATCCCCTGAACTAAGTGGCCTCCTACGGCAAGTCATAAGTGGACCCTTTCGTCACCCCTTACACAGTGTACCCCTATAAGTGGACCCTTGCGTAACCCCTACCTGTAGAAACAATGGCAGACCTTAACCGTCGCTCCGCTGCGTGCACCGCGATCAAGCGGATTTACGAGCGAGTCGCGGCATCGGACGTACACAATCTGGACGAATTCCAGATCGTCCAAGAGAGAAGAGCTCTCGACGCCCAATACCACAGATTCAACGTCGCGCATGACGCTCTGATTGGCGAGACACTCAACGGCGACATGAAGATGCACGACGACTTGATGGCGGTCGTCGAGGAGCAGTACAAGACCATCCAGGTAGCGATCGATAGGAGACTCGCGCACCTGCACGCATCGGCGAATGCCTTCGCCCACCACCACACCTCCCATGGGGAGAACACCGAGACAAATCAGGAGACCGGTCCACCGAGAGTCGAGATGAGACTCGAATCTATCCAGATTCCGACGTTCGATGGACACCTGCACAACTGGCTCGCGTTCAAGGACGCCTTTGAGACATTGGTACACCGAGCCGATTTGCCACCCGCGTACAAGTTGCAGAAGCTACGCGCATCCGTCCTCCCGGCAAATGTGGGGATGGTAGGCAATATTTACTCTGGTGGTTACGAGGAGCTCTGGGCAGAGTTGAAAGAGCGCTATGACAATCCGCGCCTTCTAGCGGAAACACATGTCTCACGCCTCTATAATATACGAGCCGCATCTGAGGAGACCTCGGCAGCTCTGCTTTGCATAGTGGACACGGTCCAGGAGTCGTTACGCGCACTACGCGTCATGAACCAGCCCGTCGAACACTGGGATGCGCTCACGGTTCCTCTGGTGGTGGCCAGACTCCCTAAGGTGACACAGCAGGGATGGTGCATGCATTACCCATCCAAGGAGATCCCGACCCTGGCGAGCCTCTTGGCATTCCTGACGCAGCGGGCTCAAAGTCTGTCGACCGAAATAGTTCTTCCGTCGACCTCATCCAGGGCAGAGCCACGGGGACAGCGGCAGACCAGGACTCACGTCGCAACCCCCAATGAGAATAAGTGCGTACACTGTCAAGGACAACACCGGCTGTATCAATGCCCACAATTTGAGCGCATGGACCTCCACGCTACGCGGGCTACGGCGGTGTGTTTCAACTGCCTGCAGCCCGGACAGAGTGCTGCACGCTGCCCATCGACTGCGTCCTGCCAACCCTGGACCATCGAACTGGCAGTACCACCAGAACCGGAATCCGCCACCTGCGGATTTCTACCCCGAAGACGTCGAGTGACTCAGCCATCCTGGCACAACCGTTTTGCTAGCGACGGCGCTTGGCTATGCATACGGTCCAACCTCGGAGCAACACCTCGTGCGAGCCCTCTGCGATCCTGGGTCGCAGGTAAGTTTTATTACAAACCAACTAACCACTAGACTCCATCTCCGCAGAACTAAGGTGGAAGTAGCCGTGCTTGGTATCGGCGCTTCCAAACACGCTATGGCGAAAGGCCAAGTGACGCTGTCACTTCGGTCCACGCGATCTTCCTATACGATCACGTTGAAGGCCTTGGTCCTTCCCAACCTCACGTCCATACTTCCTGAGGCACATGTGGATGTGTCGGTATGGCCACACTTAGTTGGACTCCCACTCGCAGACAGGCGTCTGGGCACCCCCGGACCCATCGACATCTTACTTGGCGCTGATGTATGGGGCCTCCTCGTGCAAGACGAGGTCGTCCATGGACAACACAACGAACCGCACGCACAGCGGACTCACTTAGGGTGGGTCGTATTTGGTCCAGCTGCACTGGCGCAGCATCGAAGCCCAATCCGGGCACTTCATACGCAGCTTCCATCGGAGGCCACTCCTGACCTAACGTTAGAGGAACTAGTGAGGAACTTCTGGAAACTGGAAGAAGTTTCACTGGACAAGACACGCGAAGACGAGTGCAGCCGCCACTACGCTGCCACTCACACTCGCACGCCGGAGGGGCGATACATGGTCCAAATCCCTTTCCGGCACGACGCCCCCGCACTAGGCGACTCCTACCGAGCCGCCTTACAACAGTTTTACAGCTTGAAGCGGCACCTCCAAGGTAACACCGAGCTGCGAGACAGGTACCCCGCCTTCATGAGGGAGTACGAATCGCTTGGGCACATGGAGCGGGTCGGTCAACATGGCGACCACCCCGGGTGCTACTACATCCCACACCACGTGGTTATCAGCAAATTCCGTGTGGTGTTCAACGCTTCTGCACAGACCACTTCTGGAGTCTCACTCAACGACGTCCAGCTAGTCGGTCCCACCATCCAAGACTCACTGGTCAATGTGATCTTCCGGTTCCGACGCTACAGTGTCGCTCTTACCGCCGACGTGGAGAAGATGCTCCGCCAAGAATTGGTGGCTCCTGAACATCGCAACTACCAGCGGATTCACTGGCGAGAATCACCGTCTGACGAGCTGAACGTTTACCGCCTGACGACGGTTACCTACGGTATGGCATCCAACCCATACACCTCAGTGCGTTCCATGGTGCAGTGCGCACAAGACTACCATCAGGCGCTCCCGGACCCGGAGCGCGCCCGAGCCACCAAAGACACAATCGAGAGGGCTTTCTACGTGGACGATCTCCTCACGAGCTGCAACAGCGTTGCCGAGGCGGTCGGTCTGGCTTCCGACATCAACACTGTCCTTCTGGCTGGACACTTTCAGTTGCGCAAATGGAACTCCAACAGCGCACAGGTAATTGAATTGGTCACTAACTCTCCTTCTTCTTCTTCATCCACAGAGCTTGTCTTTGAGTGCCCAACGGCAACAGTCCTTGGCCTACGCTGGGATCCAGCAGCAGACGAGCTCTTCTTCCTGGTGGAATTAGAACCTTCAGGGCCCCCTCCCACTAAACGGCGGGTCCTGAGCGAAGTGGCGAAACTCTTTGACCCTACTGGTCTCTTGGCTCCAGTGGTCATCATTGGCAAGATGTTCATCCAAACGCTGTGGACTGCAGGCATCACATGGGATGCCCCACTCCCGTCAGAACTTCACACTACTTGGACCACCTTTCGAGACGGGCTCTTGGTACTCAACCGAGTCAGAGTCCCAAGGTACTTGGGCATGCACACTCAGCATGTCACCATCCTCCATGGTTTCTGCGATGCCAGCTCCAGAGCATACGCAGCGGTCATCTACCTAAGGACCGCATATGATGACGACCGGGTGCAGGTCTCCTTGCTGACCGCCCGGACTAAGGTCGCCCCGCTCAAGGGGGCTACCATCTCACGGCTCGAACTCTGTGCCGCACACTTATTTGCACTCACCTTGGAGAACGTCCGAGACGCCCTCGGAATCCGAGCCGCACCATATTACCTCTGGTCCGATTCCAGCATCGTGCTGTGCTGGTTGAGGAAAGAACCCAGCACTCTTAAGCCGTATGTCGCTAACCGAGTGCGGCAGATCCAGGAACTGACACCGCCAGAGCGTTGGCATCATGTTCGATCCGCCCAGAATCCAGCTGATTGCGCGAGCCGAGGACTTGGGGCTTCCGATCTGCTGCAACATACTTTGTGGTGGCAGGGTCCGACATGGTTGGCTACCGGACCGCTACCTCTACGCCCAGCCGTGCAGCTCCAGGCCGATGACTTGGTCCAGATCCGGACGGAGCTCAACACATCCGTCTTCACTGGTGTTGCCGTCCCAATACCCCAGTTGACAACCAGGCGTCACCACGGGCTCTCATACCATTGGCGGAACGCTACAGCACTCTCCCACGGCTACTACACACGGTGGCCTATCTCTACCGGTGGCGAAAGACGTCTCACCACCTTCTAAGGAAACCAGTGGTTGGAGGGGATGAGCTCGACCACGCGCTCGATCGCCTGATTATCTTGGAACAGGCACAGACATTCCCCAGCTTGATCCAGCAGCTGCGGAATAGATCCCCACTGCCCAGCAACAGTTCGGTACTCTCACTGAACCCATTCCTAGACGCCCGGGGTATTCTTCGAGTCGGAGGGCGACTCACGAATGCCTCACTCCCCGACGAGCAACGATTCCCAATCGTGCTACCAAAGGCCAGCGTTTTGGTCACCCTACTGGTCCGTCACGCGCCCCAGGTGACCCTACACGGCGGGGTGCAATTGATGCTGCAGATGTTGCGGCAGAAATATTCTATCCTCCAAGGTCGACAGGTGGTACGGACTGTACTACACCAGTGCGTGATATGCCGAAGACACCGCGGCGCGGTAATTCGGCAGCAGATGGCCCCCCTCCCCAGTCTGCGAGTCAACGCAGCACGACCTTTCTTGGCATCAGGCGTTGATTACTGTGGCCCTTTCACACTTCGAGTTGGTACCCAGCGCTCCCGCACCACGGCCAAGAGCTATTTGGCAATCTTCGTTTGCATGGCCACGAAGGCAGTACATCTCGAAGTCATCGAGGACCTATCATCCCAGGCATTCATGGATGCCTTCACTCGATTCACCAGCAGGCGTGGACCCTGCCCCGACCTCTACAGCAACAACGGCACGGCATTTGTGGGCGCTAACCGCTACATGACCTTCGCGGGGTCAGTCACCTTGACGTGTGTACCATCATTGCATTCGATGGTGCCGGTGCGAAGGCTTATGGCGCAGCTTCAACGGGCTATGCTGTCTAAGGGCCACCCATGACAGACAGGCTGCTGACGAGCGTCAACCAAGTATTGACCCGGACTCTACGTCCCCCTGTCCTCTTTTCTTTCTCAAAGCGCAGTTAAGTGTACCACTATGCGGCCTTTACAGGACAATACGTCCTTCCCCTTTCCCCTCCTTTACCACCTGGGCTGGACGTAAGGTGTCATACGACCCGTGCCGAGAGTCAACCTGGCTGAGGGCCCAGTCATCAAATAACTCAGTCGCGTACGGAGTATCCGGATACCTGGCGCCCTCCGGATTAACTAGCCTTATCTGCACAATGCGGATCTCTGTGCAGATGGACCTCTTTTCTCCGCTACTCGTGGGACTTAATATGAAACCAAACAAAACAAAACAAACAAAAACAAAACAAAAAAAAATTACGGCCGGTTCCCCTTTAAAACCGGACGGTAGTACGGCGACCAAACTGTCTACCGGCAACGCTCTTGTGGCACCAGCTAGGATTGGGACTGTGGACACACATGGTCCCTCCACTAGCGGTTGCGAGCAAAAAAAACCCCTTCCCAACAGAGAGAGGACTGTGCATCATGGTCCACCCTCTGCTGGCCGTTCAACTACCACCGCGTCTGCAAGGCTGACTGAAGGAGGGACTGTGCCTTCTCATGGTCCTTCCGGTGTCGGCGCTAAACCCACAACTAAACCCAATTCTGGCGGGGGTGGGACTGTGCATTATGGTCCTACCCACACCAACAGCGCCGGATCGCGTCATCGCAATCCGTCCTCGACGAACTACAAAAATCGTCGTAATGCCATCCGGATCCAGTGTATGTGTGGCAACATCGCGGTGAAGGACAGGACCCCGGACCAAATCGCGAAACTGGCATGGGCCCAACAAATCCTCAGTAAAACCAGCGAAGCACATTTGTCGACAAAACGCCAGAGATCAGCGGAAGGGACTATTTCGGTTCCCAAGAGACAAAGGGTGCACAACACCGGCAACCCTCCCACTACCGCATCTCACAGGCCTTTTAGCGAGGTCCTTAAGGATAAAATTGTGGTCGCGGTTATAGACCGTAGTCACATAGACGGCACTATCTCCTACGAAAGATGGGATGATGTAATATCTGCGCTCTCGGGCAATTACTCCTCATTCATGAGAGAAAACCCGGGACCACCGCCGCTAATCCATGAAGGCGGGTGGCATCAAGGCCACATCAAGCTGGTCGCATGTAGTGACCAAAGATCGGCTGACCTCTATAAGCTTGCGATTAGTAGGCTTGGAGAGGTGTGGCCCGGCGCAAGGCTCGAGGTCGTTGCGAGGGAGGATATCCCCTGCCGGCCAAGATCGCGCATATGGATCTCCCCAAATCCATCCACTCCAGAGGACGTCTTAGACATTCTAAGATCAAGCAACCCCTCTCTACCGACCCATAACTGGAAGGTGGCGAAACTGGAGGAGCAAAAGGGCTCCCACAGATGTGCGGTAGTCATTATCAATCAGGAAACCGGCTCCCCTGGCAAAAACAGATGGCCTCATACGATTTGGCTGGATCGAGGTCAAAATGAGGGTGTACAAGAAGGACGAACTCGAGGCGGGAAAACTTCCTTCTCCTTCTCCTCACCCTGAACTCTCGAATGATGAGCCATCTGCCTCGTTCCCTTCGCTGGAGGACGATGAATCCGCCGATCATGCGGCAACTGCAAAATCGTCACTCTCCGTAAGCGATATCCAATCGGATATGGAAACTGACGATTTCCTTGACAGGGTTCTTCTGAGTGAAGATGAACTTCTCAGTTCGTCTTCGGAATTGGAAGGCCTAAATAACACCGTGGTGGAGGTGCCTCAGGATTGTAGCGACAATGCTGCAGCTAATCCAGATTAACCTCCAACACTCTATCAAGGCTTCGGCCGCTCTTGTTCTTCGCCTCTCTAAAGGCGGGGAAGATGTCGTCTTGATCCAAGAACCATGGATTGTACACAACCTGGTTCAAGGACTCAAGACTCCTGGATATTACTCACTGTATGTGACCGACAAAGGTAAACCAAGATCGTGCATACTAGTGAAAAGAAACCTTAATGCTTACTTACTCCCTAATTTCAGCGATCGGGATATAACTGCTGCGAAACTGGAGACTGCAGGCAGATCACTCTGGTTGGCATCGGCATATCTCGCCCACGACCACGTGGGACCTCTCCCTGGTGATAACCTGGAGAGACTGATCGAAGAAGCAAGGAGGCAGAAGGCTGAACTCATAATCGGCTGTGATGCTAACGCACATCACACCGTATGGGGCAGCTCGGATATCAACAACAGGGGTGAGTCACTTTTTGATTATATCTTAAGCACCAACCTCATTGTATGTAACATAGGTAATGAACCCACTTTCATTACCAAAAATCGACAAGAAGTCCTTGACATTACTCTTGTCTCCGATACCATCAACGACATGATAACGGGTTGGAAGGTCTCGACTGATCACTCCTTCTCTGATCACCGTTATCTTCAATTCAACCTCAATGTTGATCCTCCCTGCCAACCTATTTTCCGCAATCCTCGGAAAACCAATTGGCCCAAATACAGAGAAACTCTTCGCTTACTAGTTACCTCTGAACTTTTAAGTCCACCCTGTAACTTTTCCGAGCTTGACGGCAAGGTCAACGAGCTCACCTCGGCTCTCAATAAAGCGATGTCCGCTTCCTGTCCCCTCATACGACCTATGGGGAAGAGAAAGCCACAATGGTGGAGCCAGGAACTGGGACCACTCAGAAATAATTGCAGGAAACTCTTCAATCGCGCTAAAAGCTCGAGATTACTTACTGATTGGGACTCCTATAAGGAAGCTCTCAAATTATACAAAAAAGAGCTAAGGAAAGCCAAAAGATCATCCTGGAGACTCTTCTGTGGCAAAATAGAAGAAGTCTCTGAGGCATCAAGGCTAAGAAAAATCCTAGCTTCAAATCCAACCATGCCCAGCTGTCTAAAGAAAGCTGATGGATCCTGGACGATATCTAGCGAGGAATCGCTCAATCTGCTACTTGATACCCACTTCCCAGGTAGCTCCAATATTACCGGGTACACTGATCTGAATAGATCACTGGCACAGGTGACTCATTCTCAAGGTCTGATAACAAGGGACAAGCTGCTTTGGGCACTAAATAGCTTCAAGCCCTTCAAGTCTGCAGGACCAGACGGCATAATACCGGCCGAATTACAAATGTCTTCAGATATCATCACACCAGTATTGGAGATGATTCTGAACAGCTGCTTAAAAATGGCATATATTCCTCAGGCTTGGAGAGAAGTGAAAGTGGTCTTTATACCAAAAGCCGGGAAATACTCCCATGTCAGCCCAAAAGACCTGAGACCTATTAGTTTATCATCATTCCTCCTCAAAACGTTGGAGCGACTGATTGATATCCATCTCCGTACCAACATAAATGCGCAGCTTCTATCTGCGTCTCAACATGCATACTGTAAGGGTAAGTCAGTTGAAACTGCCCTTCACTCTCTGGTACGCACTATTGAATACTCCCTTCATCACAAGGAGTACACTATGGTTGCTTTTCTGGATATAGAAGGCGCCTTTAACAACGTGGGTACATCTGCAATCACGAATGCACTGACAGCACTGAATGTGGAGGGTTCGCTTGGTGAATTGATTAATCTAGTGCTCACAAGTCGGATTATCAACTCAAAACTGGGCGTTTCATCCGCCAGGAGGTCTGTCAGTAGAGGCACGCCGCAAGGCGGGGTCCTTTTCCCCCTTCTCTGGAATTTGGTGGTGAATGAGCTACTGATATACCTGGAAGGGGTGGGCTGTAGGGTGATTGCATATGCGGATGACATTGCTATAGCCGTCTCCGGGAAGTACCTTAATACTATAAAAGAACTCATGCAAAACGCTCTTAACAAGCTAAAAAAATGGGCTAATCGCTGTGGCTTGGGTATCAACCCCCACAAAACAGAATTAATCCTCTTCTCCAGGAAACACAAGATTCCGCACATCGACCCACCCTCTATTGGTGGTATAAGATTAGTATTCTCTGACGAAGCTAAGTTCTTGGGTCTTATCTTCGATAGGAAGTTAAGCTGGAAACCCAACATACAAGAAAGGGTAAAAAAAGCCACAGTGGCACTTTTCTGTTGCAAAAAAGCCATTGGCAACAAGTGGGGTCTACAACCCCGCATAACGCATTGGCTATATGTATCGGTCGTAAGACCGATTCTCACATATGGGGTTGCTGTCTGGTGGACTGCCCTAAGTAAAGCTATAAACTGTGCTAAGCTTGGCAAAGTCCAACGCACAGCTGGTTTGTGCATAAGTGGAGCACTCCGTACCACCCCCTCTGCAGCACTAGATATCCTGCTACATCTGTTACCACTCCACATTTTTAGTAGGCAAACAGCAGCCTGTTCTGCTGTCCGACTTAAGGCTACCTCGCAGTGGGTTAACAATAACTTTGGCCACACCACCATTCTGGACTCATTTGAGTCTCTACCAGGAAACATAGATTACACCATACCCCAATTACAGTTTGGAAAGAACTTTCAAGTCACTATTCCTTCCAGATCATTCTGGGAGGACGCTGAATTTGAGGAAGTTAAAGCGATCCACTTCTACACCGATGGATCAAAAACTAGTGACGGGGTTGGTGGCGGCGTTTTCTCCGAAAGACTAAATCTGAGTCTCTCTTTCCGTCTTCCTAATCACTGTAGCGTATTCCAGGCGGAGATTATGGCGATAAAAGAAGCCCTGACGTGGCTGAAGAGAAATGTGATATCCACAAAGGATATCTGTATCTTCTCGGACAGACAGGCCGCGATCAAGTCCGTGGATTCAGTATCTTCAAACTCCATTGCAGCCCTCGACTGCCGTTCATCTCTTATGGAGATGGCGGAGCAGTTTAACATTCACCTCTGTTGGGTGCCGGGTGCCCCTTTTACCTGAAAAGGGTTCTCTGGGTATCCCAATCGCTACCTGCAAACTTTTATTCAAGCTATCTGCAATCGAGAGAACAAACCTTAGGTGGACAGGTAGTAATACATGTCTAGCGACTAAGCACATCTGGCCAAAGCTGGACCTGCGACGCTCTAAGAGTCTTATCTCACTAAACCGACTGCATATTAGCTCCACTATAGGTGCCATTACAGGGCACTGTCTGATAGGCAAGCATGCATCGAGGCTTGGCGTTTATTCTAACGATTTCTGTAGAAGTTGCTTGGACGAGGAGGAGGAGACTGTACTTCACCTTCTCTGCACATGTCCAGCTCTCTCCCATAATAGAAATCTTTATCTGGGAGATTTCTTGCTTAACAATGTTAACAATTTGGCTAACGCTGACGTTAGAAGTCTATCGCGCTTCATAAGAAGCTCTAAATGGTTTAACTAGTAGTGGGGAAACCCCTCGATCCGTGTGGCATCACAATGGACCTAATCCTGGTCTAAGTGTGTCGGCCTTCTGTTGACAGCCACTTTAACCTAACCTAACCTAACCGTTACATGAAGGCAGACTTGGCTGCATTTCAATCTGAACACAATCAGCAAGCCCTGGCTCACGCGGGGACAAGATGGCACTTCATAACTCCGGCTGCTCCTCATCAAGGTGGTTTATGGGAAGCCGCAGTGAAGTCCGCCAAACATCATTTGAAACGGCTGGTGGGTACCCAGTCCCTTTGGTATCACCAGCTCCACAAACTGGCGACTCGCATTGAGGCGTGTCTCAACTCTCGTCCGCTGGTCCCACTCCACGACGACCCAGATGACAAACTGGCTCTGACCCCAGGGGATTTCCTGATCGGAGCCCCACTCATCGCGGTTCCAGAACCCCAGGTTGCCGATGTACCACTTAATCGGCTAAAGCAGTATCAGTGGATACGAAAGATCCATCAGGACTTTTGGCAGAGCTGGAGCGACGAATACCTGGTGACACTCCAAACGCGAAGCAAGTGGGAGAAACGCGAACCGAACCTTCAGGTGGGTGATATTGTCATCATCCGGCAGGAGAACTTGCCTCCTACACATTGGCGACTTGGCCGCGTCACGGCCATCCACCCGGGCAGCGATGGACTGACCCGCAACGCTACCCTACACACCAGGGCCGGCGAATGCCGCCGGCCTGTCCAGAAACTTTGCCGTCTAGTGGAGACGGGCTAGGAAGACAGTATTTCGAACCATCTGGTTCGACCGGGCAGGATGTTCGGGCACGAACCAGGACCATGGTAAGGTCTTTGCTCTTAATATGACCTACATTCTTTCATCCACAGACCGCTGACGCAATCATCATCGTGCCATCCAAACCACCACCAATCCGTCATCCAATATACTCCGACTACGGCACATGCATGCACATTCCATTTCTCACAATGGATGTATACCTTGTTGCCTATCACCGCAGTCAGCCACATTCCTCACGATCACATATCGACACAAGAGTCGATGTGTTTACTCTTTTTATTCCCACACAGCATTGCGACCCGATACTGCACGTCGTCGATGGGGCGACCGGTGGCAGTGGGCAATCTGTTGGATACATAAACCACCACACTGCAGGCACACAGATATTCAATTCTGAGAACATCTACGACATGCCAGAGCCACGAGTGTTGATGGTGATTGCGGCGATCGGCAACCTTATCGTATTGGGCAGATGGGTAGCCAAGGCATGGACGTGGGCGCAGTTGCTGGACACCCTACACCTCTGGGACTTGGTGTAAGTTCTGATGACGCGGCACTTGTGTACGAGCGACTTGGTGGTTGGATGGGAATATTCTACGGGAGAATATTCGTAGTCATCTTTCCATCGTCACGCGCAGCGGTCTCCTCCGAACCAACTCTCTCATGGAGCTCATTCCACAAACACAAAATAAAGCAACGATTAAATTGAAAAGAATAAAAGTAAATTAAAGAAACTCTTTGTCTTTCTCTGGTGCTTGCTCTTTTCTTGGTGCTCTTTCCCTCGAGTTTAAAGGTACCTACAGTTTCGTTCCAATTCCTCTTGGTGCAACTCCCCTCGGGATTCATTACAGATTCACGCTCACAATCCTGGACAGTTCGGAAGTCTAAATCCCCGACAACATCTCTTTTCAGTCTTAGAACAACTTTCTCCTCTCTATTGTGATATTGTTTTATGTGGTGATTTTAATTGTAACTTACTGTGTGCGGAAGCGTCACGACCATTTATTGAGAGTATCAGTACACTCGACCTGATACCAGTGAACACAGATATTCCTACACATTTTTCGCACCACCGTGCTACTTTACTCGATTTTTTCCTCACCAACAATCCAGACAAAACACTTTTATTTTCACAACTATCAGCACCAGCCTATTCAAAACATGATCTTATATTTGCGATTTTTGAAATATCACCAAAAACCGTAGCATCTTCTTGCGAGTTCAGAGATTGTAAAAATATTGATTACAATCATCTAGAAAATGAAATCCTTCAAATAAATTGGCAACTAATTTACTCCATGCATTCTTCAGACGATCAAATTAACTTTCTTCAAGATGCTATTAGAGGCCTTTTTAATAGGCTTGTTCCATTACGACAAACTATTCGTTTGTCTGAAAACAGTTCGTGGTTTACACCAGAAATACATGAAGTAATAAAAGTAAGAGAGTGTGCATATAGGCGATGGAAACGATTTAAGCTTCCTGAATACTCGTATTACAGCATTTTTCGGAGCCTAAGAAATAAAGTAACAATTAAAATAAGGGAAGCTAAAAGGCGTTATTACCTCAACCAATTAAATCCAAATTTACCTTCAAGAACTCTTTGGAAGCATATTCGAGAACTTGGTGTTGGTCGACAAAAAGAGAAATGTCCTATTGATGTAAATCCAGACTTACTCAACATTCAGTTCGCAAAAATTCAATCGTGCTCACAAAATTCTCACCAATCTGATGTTTCTTCATCTGACGACGAAATCGAGGGATGCTTTTATTTTAAAAGAATAGAAGAATGAAGGTTTAAAAGCTGCCGTAATGACGTCAACCTAAATCTGCCGTAAGCAATGACCAACACAACAAATTATTTTGTACATTCTACTACTCTACTTTATCTTAATTTTCCCTTTAATGTAAGAATTTTTTGCCAGATTTTACTTTCAAATATTATTCTTCTCATGACTTCTTCCGTCGCTTCGAACTGCTTCTCATACTTCTGCCCTATACACAACTACAATGCTTGCGAGTGCAAGTGCAGCTAACGACACCAGGGGGTTCACTGGCAGTAGCATGAATACGAATTTGAACAATGATTCGAATTTTACAGACTCAAAATAATGGATTAAAGATATGTCATTTAAACGCGCAAAGTCTGACCAATAAATTAGGGGAATTTAGATACCTGTTCGTGGAGTCTAAGATAGACATCGTTTCTTTGTCCGAAACCTGGTTTCAGCCAGACATAGGTGACGATTTCTATAGTTTCAAAGGTTTCAAGCTTTTTCGAGCTGATAAGAAGTTTACTTCTGGTGGTGGCGCCGCTCTTTATGTGCGTGAGGGGATTAGTTGTAGGTTCGTATGTAAATCCCATAATGATTGTCCTCTGGAATATGTCTTTGCGAGTATCATTTGTAACACGGAAAATATCTTGGTTGGATCAGTCTACAGGCCATATAAACACATCAGCACGTTACCTTTGATCACGGCTTTGGAGTCGATTTCTTGTTGCTACTCATACACTTTACTGTGTGGGGATTTTAACTGCAATCTCCTGGATAAACATTTGGCTGCAAACTTTCTAAGCCTATTCAAGGCACTCAATATGAGCCCCGTTAACCACTCCACCCCTACCCACTTTACTAATGAGTCTAGCTCACTATTAGACCTTTATCTTGCTAGCGATGTTGGCAGGGTTATGCTCTACACACAGCTTCTGGCACCCGGTTTCTCCAAGCATGATTTAATTTTTGTAAGTTTGGATATAGCTTGTCGGGTTGATCAGCAAAGTTTCCAATATAGGGACTATACAAATTTAAACACATCCGAACTAGTACGCGACCTTAATTGCATAGACTGGAACTCAATATACCTCATGGAAAATGTAAACGAACAAATTTGTTTTTTACGACATAACGTCAATCAACTTTTTGACATCCATGTTCCTTTAAAAACCCGTCTGAATGGCGACATCTGTGCTCTAATGTTGAAACGAGATGCCGCTTACAGTCAATGGAGACGGTTCAAATTGGAGCACTTCCACAAATCTTATTGCAGACTTCCTAATCAAGTCGTCGCATTGATCAGAACAACAAAAAGGCGTTACTACGAACACAAAGTTGGTCCATTAGTTTCTGGAAAAAAGTTATGGAAAAACCTGCGAGAAATCGGTATTGGGAAGCAATCTATGAAGTCTGCGTTAACATCGATTGTGATGCTCTCAACAAAAAGTTCACCTCCACGCCACAATCCTTTAACGTTGCTACACCTGTAGATTCCCCTATTGAAGAGGAATCAACAGGTGTCAACTGTTCGCTGAGCTTTATAAGAATACGTGAAGAAGACATAGTTGAAGCAATATTATCTATCAAATGGAATGCTACTGGCCTCGACCTAATGGAACCTAAGTTCGTTAAGTTATTGCTTCCTCATATACTGCGCTTTATAGCCTATATATTCAATAGTATCCTGACTACATCCGAGTTTCCTTCAGAATGGAAGAAGGCTAAAATTATTCCCGTTCTTAAAAAGCAAACGGGTACTGCTACGGAGTTCCGACCAATTGCTATCCTCCCGTTTCTATCAAAGGTGTTTGGAAAAACCATTATGAAGCAGATACAATCATATCTATCGATTAACAACCTGTTAACCACTTGCCAGTCTGGTTTTAGACCTAAGCGCAGCTGCAAATCTGCCCTACTTTTTGTTACTGACGAAATAAGAACCGCAATGGACAAGGATCACATTACTCCTCTGACGCTTTTAGACTTCTCAAAGGCTTTTGATACTGTTAACCATTCAATTTTATGTAAAAAACTGCGTAATTTCTTTGGGTTTTCTATAGAGTCTTGTAAGTTGATTCTCTCGTACCTCAGCGGAAGGCAACAATGCGTGGTGGCAAATGGTCAATCATCGATCTTTCTCAATGTTTTGAATGGAGTACCACAGGGATCAATTCTTGGCCCAATTCTCTTCTCACTTTACATAAATGAGCTCCCAAAATTTGTCAAACATTGTATAATTCATCTTTACGCTAACGATGTGCAGCTTCTGATAAGTCGACCGTTTCGGGAAAAGAATGATGCCGTTGCATTGATGAATGAGGACCTTTCTTCCATTTCTCGCTGGTCTAAGAGAAATCATCTGTGCCTAAACCCTGTCAAATAAACAGCTCTCCCCATCTATCGCAAAATCTTTGATTTATCAGTCTTAAGACCACTGAATCTTGAAAACGATAGAATCGAATATGTTAGCAGTGCTAGAAACCTTGGAATAGTTTTCAATCGTTCCCTCACATGGAACGACCACCTAACTAAAGTAATGGGTAAAGTGTATGGTAGTCTCCGTGTTCTCCAAGTCACTCGAAGTTTCATCCCCATAAAAACCAAACTTCTTCTTGCCAAAACGCTACTACTACCCATTATGTTATATGGATGTGAAATTTTTTGCAACTTGGACTCTGCCACCAACCGCAAATTAAATGTCGCATATAACAACATTGCCCATTATGTCTATAATCTTTTGCTGTTCGCATTTCTGGCTGTAGTCTAGACAATCTATTAAACTTTCGCTCACTTACCTATCTACATGAAATCATTCAAACAAAACAGCCCGATTATTTACACGGTAAGCTGCACTTCCCTCATTCAACAAGGTCGTTTGCTCTTATACTACCTCGATACAATTTTCTTATTACTGAGCGTCAATTCTTCGTCCATGTTATTTGGAACTACCTGCCCATAAGTATGAGAAGTGTAAAGAGCACAAGAAGATTTAAATGTTTACTTTTCAACTATTTGGCAAATCATTGATAATCTCTATCTATTTATTCAATTTTTGTTTTCCTCTTTTTCTTTTTTCTCTTTTTATTGCTTTTTGGAAATAGCTTAATAAATACATTAAACTCAAATTCTTAAATTAATTTAAAGGCTTTCAAAAATGTATAAGACTTTTGTCCTACTCTGTTAGCGATTTTGAAATAAATAAAAAATAAAAAATAAAAATAAAAATAAACCCGCCTACTGACACGCCCACAATTAAATAAAACAATTTTATTGAAAAACCAAAGTTTGAGCTATGGAGCGTTTTGTACAAAAGCGTCGTTTTTTTCGATTAAATACTTTAAATGTAATATAACAAAATATGTAGAGCGTTCTTAACAATTCAACCATACTTAGACATTTGTCATGCCCACTTATGAGGGATATGAATATGAATAGGGTATCCAACAGTTCGCCCAATGGGTTGTAGGCCATCCCTATGTTTTTATAAATGATCTTTCGGACACCATTATCTTTTCTACTGTTCATATGTAGGCCGACGATGTTCAGAGGTCATACTCAAGACGCTACACTCAAGTTCAATTGTGATCTTGAAAGCATCTCAATGGTCACAAACAAACAATATATATTTTTAAACCACTAAAAGTTTAAATGCATGCTAATATCCAAAACTGGTATGGATTCCTGTGATTTTTCTAGTTTATGTCTAGGGAATGAATGCATTGAAATACGAGTACATAGTTGATAAGTTGAAAATTTGGGCATTTTGTTTGATAACAACTTAAGATGGGATCTTTATGTTCGTATTGTTGTAGGAAAAATATACGGATGTCGGCGTAACATATATATGTCACAGTATTATACCCCCGTCAAAACAAGATTAAAGTTAGTCAGATATCTTATTATGTATTTTAATTTTATCTTTTGGGTCTGAGGTTGCAATCTACTGCAATGCTGAATCCAGAAGATAGCTGGATGTCGTCTTCAACAATGTTACTCGTTATTTGTTTGGTTTAAACCGACAGGATCGTATATCCGCATATAAAGCTAAAATTCCGGACTTATCGCTGGATAAATACTTGGACTTATTTGTGTAAAACCATAATTTCGCGATGGTTAGAATAAATACATATTTGAAAAACTTGCTTTGTCAAATCTGGCTCGCACTCTAACTATAATCCCTCCGCGTGCAACATGTATTTCAACAGAGCACCAATTTCATGTTCATGCTATTCGCTTATGGAACTCTCTCCCTCTTGCCGTAAGAAGACTTTGTGTAGTAGACCGTTTTAGTGTAACTATTTTTTCTTACTTGGCTACTAATTTAATGTAGGTTTTAAGGCTTTTCAATGTTATATATTTTATATTATAACTTTTATTTTAATACATATCAATATTATAGTTTTATAAACTTTGTTGCTTAAACTGTTAACCTTTCTATTTTCATTTTTCATTTTAATGTAAGCATTTTGTATACAATTAAAATTTAATCATTACGTAAACCAAAACCAACTTATTAAATTATATTATATCAAATTAAATTAAACTAAATTGTAATAAATTGTCAATTTAACAAACATCAAATATCAAAATAGCAAGGAAATGGTAGGTATTGGAGATTCAATACACAATAAAAATTATAAAAGAGGAACTACAAAATATTAACTTAGCCATTCATTGGGCAAAACTAGGAATTATAAATTCACTCATCTTGTCAAAAGAAGAAATAAGTTTAGACATTAACACAATAAATACCTTTTTCACTATAGAATCTAAACTTTGCTGAGATTAAGATAATAACCAATACAATTTCAATTGTGTACATTGTAAATATTCTAATAACTTATTCTTACACATTCGAGACAATTTTATGAATAGGGTAGACTCCGATTGGCATCAACGTGGCGGTTCCCAGTTCTCTGCAACTATCTTATAGACATCAATTGTGCTTATTTTACATCCCCGTGTAAGTGTTGAACAAGAAGAAAATAGCCATACTATAGTGCTCTGTCGAAATTGACTGTCTGGTCCAGTCTCAGAAGTCTTATATGAGCCCCTCATAAAGAGGACGTACTGCGGATAACGTAAAAAAAATAGTTATGAGAGAGGCACCAGCCTTGGATATGGACATCCCTCATTTCAAATCACGACCCGGAACATCAACCGTACGGAGTACGATGTCAAGATCATGCTCGAGGATTTCAAATACAAAATCAGTAAGGAAATCATCTTAGGCGCATTAGTCGGTAAGCCTCCACAACACGACAACAGACAAAGCCTTCCGCCTAATTGACTTTGCAGCAGCCCGTAATAAGGTGATAAGTAGCACTATGTTCCCAAGATTGCGCATCGACAAATCAACCTGGCGCTCCCCAGTTGGTCGAACCGCCAAATAAATCGACCATGTGCTAATCGGGCAAACGTCTGTCCAACAAGAAGAAGCTGCGAATCGCTCGGAAAAAATAAATTCGCCGTTGGACGCCTGAGCACGACTGGACTAGCCAGAGTCTACAGAGGGCGCCTGAGCGAGAGATCTTCCGCTGTGCACTCACCACCCACATACGCCAACAATATCTGGAAACGGTATTACCAGCCACCCCAGAGAAAAAGAACGTGGTATGATGATGAGTGCGCTCATCGAAAAATTATGAAAGAAAGTGCACATGTACAAACGCTGCAACGCAAAACTAGGTCAGCAAGCGAAGCATATAGAACCAGGAGAAGAGAGGAGAAGAAGATCCTGCGTAGAAAGAAAAGGGCCTACCGATCGCCCAGCTCAAGGAGATCGAGGAGTCTGGCGATCGAAAGAACACCCCGAGTTTTTATAAAAAGGCAGCGATCAATTTGTAGGCATGTGCTTAAATTAAATATCTAGAATACGAATGCTATTGCCAAACAGAGCTGCGGCCGAAAACAAAAATATTTCGTTTGCATTTTTGTATTTAATTATAAGTTGTTAAAATGTTTGAAAGTTTTGGTCTGTTAAAAAACATGACTTACATACAGGGTGGCGCACAAATCGTGCTACAAAAATAAAACGTCAAATGAAAGCTACTGAGTAGACGTGTGTTTTAAGCTGGCAATAAAGTCTTGATCTATTCGTACAAACAATCCGTTCCAATTACCAGTTTTTGCTTGTGTTTCGATTAATAGACTGTGTATCACATTAACTTGCAAACAGAACCGTTCAACAGTGCAGAGTGTTGTTTTTATTAATAATTTTAATATTTTTAATTTGACAATTTTATCGCGCATTGTTCCAATTTCATTTGTTTCCGTTACCTTTAAACTCTGAGAATGTCTCCGCCCTCCGCTCGTACCAGTTCCCGCTTGAGAGAAAACAACAAAGCGGCATCCTTCAATATATTGTCACCAATGAAAAAATAGCATTCACTGTGTTACCACTGAATTGAGCGCAATAAAAAAAACCGTATGGTATGTACTCAGGAACAGCGTTACGTGGCATGCGACGCTATACTTTTTGGGATTCCATACTTTTCTGATGAAAACCTCACCACTATTTTTAATTCACCAAACTTGCGAAACATTTTTCGTACTCGGCCGAAGGGCGGTTGCAAAGACACTGGGATTATAATACAAATTTTTACACCGTACGATCGTAACTTTATCCTGAAGTCCATCGCACTTTTTCGTAAACTAAATAAAAAAGAACTTTGTTTACAACACATTGGAATCGATTCCACCCGCACTATCTATCTACGAGAATGTCTTACAAAAAATAACCAAGAAATCCTACTTTCCGCATTAAAATTTAAAAAAATGTAAACAACTTGTTTCGGTGTTTACAACTCGTGCTGCAGTTTATGTCAAACGTCAAATAGGAGAAGTTGCTGCTGTGGTCGAATGCTTGGAAGATCTTGGCGGAGCTGCCAGCTCAACAAATGGATTTTGGCATTACCATATATACATTATTTTGTTTTTCTTTTTTTTTTAAATTCTTTTTTTTCAGTACCTAATCTAAAGTAATTAAACTAAGAAATTGTTTGTTCTATATTCATTAAGCTTATTTTTTCTTCATAAATTGATTTATTTCGTCATATCTTTCTTTCTTCTTTTTTCTTTATTTTAATTGTAAAAGTAAAGTTGTGTTATTCTATTTCGATATTCTTTACCTGTAAATGGACATGGACTCTAACCTTAATATAATGTTAAAAGTTTTTAGAAACCTTAACACTGGTCTCCACATTTGCCATATTAATGCTCAGAGTCTTCTACCAAAAATCGATCAGTTCCGCTATCTGTTTGAGTAATCAGCGGTTGATGTAGTATGTGTGTCCGAAACCTGGTTTAGGGTTTCGTTTAGTGATGAAATGTGTTGTCTAGGTGGTTATAGGGTTTTTCGTTCTGATCGTACTGATCGCTTGGGTGGTGGCGTTGCAATCTACGTCAGGGACAATATCAAATGCAGACTTCGCAGCATTTCCTCTGATGGTTGTGAGATTGAGCATGTGTTTGTTGAACTTGTCAATGACGAATCAAAACTCTTGATTGGTGCTGCTTATCGGCCTAATAGAAATGTTAACGTTTCACAATTCATCACGCCCTTCGAAGAAATCTCTATTACGTGTCCTAATGTTGTTTTATGTGGAGACTTCGACAGCAATCTCCTTTCTGACAGCCATTTTACAGATGAGATGTCTTCTCTTAATTTAGTCTCAGTCAATACTACAACTCCTACTCACTTCTCTGATCAGTCATTTACGCTGCTGGATTTATTCTTAGTCAGTAATAGAAACAAAATCATTTTCTATGACCAGCTCGAGGCACCTGCTTTCTCTAGGCATGATTTAATATATCTTGCCTTTGACTTTGAAACTGTGAGTGTTGTAAGAACTCTGGAATATAGAGATTTTAAGAATATTGACTATGCGCTGCTAGAGGAACATACCAGAAGTATCGATTGGAATTCAATCTACTATTTTTCTTCTCCAAACGAACAAGTAGAGTTTTTTAATAGCAATATTAAAACCCTATACACTAATGCAACAGCGTGACCTTGCTTACACTCGTTGGAAACGTTTCCGTTTGGTAGGGTATCGAAAAGCCTACTGTGTACTTCGCAATAAAGTTGTTACTGCAATACGAGTCGCAAAATCTAACTTTTATTCAAGTAAACTAAACGCCTCATTAGGAAGTAAGCACTTGTGGAGTAATCTGCGCAATATTGGCATTGGTAAATCGAAAAACAATAACGTTGATGCTCCTGACCCTAATGAACTCAACGCAAAATTTATTTCGTCGCAGAAATTGTCAAATAGTTTGCAGTCATTTCAACAAAGTGGCAACCCATCTCCCTACGCTTGCTGTCCTAGTTTCTGCTTCACAGCTTTCAACAGCGCTGATGTTGTTGAAAGCATTCTATCTATCAAATCTAATGCTGTTGGCCTTGATGACATTCATCCATCTTTTCTATAAATCTTATTACCCATTTTACTACCTTTTATTACCCATATCTTTAACACTGTGGTGACTACAGGGATCTTTCCTAGGCAATGGAAATCAGCAAAAAT
This sequence comes from Portevinia maculata, assembly GCA_949715645.1. NCBI lineage: Eukaryota > Metazoa > Arthropoda > Insecta > Diptera > Syrphidae > Portevinia > Portevinia maculata. The sequence goes on along the minus strand of OX454528.1, from coordinate 45,589,537 downwards.
TATCCCCATCCCAAAATCTTCCAAGTGTGATGAGTACAGGCCGATTTCAATACTCCCTTTTTAGTCAAAAGCCTTTGAAAGGATCCTCCAAAAGCAAATTAGCCGTCATCTCGCCATGTTCAACCTATTATCATCTAAGCAATATGGTTTCCGACAAAAACACAGTTGTATCACTGCTGTGATAGGTGTGTCTGAAGATATTAGGCAAGTTCTTGACGAAGACAAAGTGCCCTTCTTAGTCCTTCTTGATTTTTCTAAGGCGTTTGATTTGGTTGACCAGTCTTTTTTGTGCCGCAAGTTGTCTCATATATATAATTTCGAGCCTTGTGCTATAAAGTTAGTATCGTCATACTTAACTCAGAGATTTCAAGCCGTATAAGTTAACAAATCCCTTTCACACCCCCTGTCTATCATAAGTGGTGTCCCTCAGGGATCCATACTAGGGCCTTTGTTTTTCTCCCTTTATGTCAACGATCTTCCTAATGTCATCAAAAACAGCTCAATTCATTTGTATGCTGATGATACTCAGCTCGTATTAAGCTGTCCTCTGGGTTTAATAGAGCACGCCGCGCAATCGATAAATAATGATCTCGCCGATATAGTGCAGTGGTCTCAACAAAATGGACTGATATTAAATCGAGATAAAACTAAGTGCATCGTGATTTCGCGAAAGCCCCTAGATCTGGCTTATTTTCCTATCCTCACACTCCAAGATGCTCCTATTGAGTATGTAGAATCCGTCAAGAACCTTGGGGTGACCTTTAATCGATTCATAACTTGGGACAATCACATTAATTTTGCAGTCGGCAAGACTTATGGAGTTATCCGAACGTTGTGGGCGACCCAATCCTTTACACCCTTTAAAACACGAGTCTTACTTGCTAAAATTCTAGCCATACCAGTCTTAAAATATGCTTGTGAAATTTTTGCGAGCGGTAGTTATGCATCCAAGAGGAAACTTAATGTGGCATTTAATTGTATTGTGCGATATGTGTTCGGATTGTGTAAATTTGATCGAATATCACTCTACTCCAGCCAACTTTACAATATGACTTTTGACAATCTTCTCAAATTTCGAACTCTTTGCCTGTTTTTTTTTTTTTTTTCAATTTTCAATTTATTTATTTGGCAAGGTACAAATAAGAACAAATGTCTTTTATAGTACATGAAAGCTCATAACAAAATATTTTAGCACATAATTGTATTTATAAAGAAAGGAGCACAATTAAAACATTAAGTGAAAGTTCAATTTAAAGGGGTTTAAACTAAATCTAAATTAAATTTAAGATATGCGTATACAAAATTTGTTTTTTTGAGTTTGTGGGCGTGTCTGTGGGCGGATTTCAAAAATTCTATACTCTCTAGGGACCCGAAATAATCAAGTTTAGGAATTTTTGAAATCCGAACACCGGCACGCCCACAAACTCAAAAAAACAAATTTATCGAAAAAATCCAATTTTTAGCTAGAAAGCTGAAATTTTTTGTATATGATCTTTGACTCCTAAAACTGATCGGGACATACAATTTCTAAAATCCGCCCGCTGACACTCCCACAATTAAATAAAACAATTTTATTGAAAAGTCAAAGTTTGAGCTAGGAAACTGAAATTAATGATATGGACTCTCTAGGTGTCCCTTATACTTAAGATAAAATATTTTTTAAAACTGATCGGGACATACAATTTCTAAAATCCGCCAACTGGCACGCCCACAATTAAATGAAACAATTTTATTGAAAAACCAAAGTTTGAGCTAGCGAAATGAAATTTATAATATAGACTTTCTAGCTGTCTGATAGGAATAAGAATAGGGTATCCAACAGTTCGTCCAATCGGACTGTAACCCGTCAATATGTTTTTTTTATTTGGCAGGTTACTATTTAGATTTATTAAAATGAATGCTTGGGATACTGAAAAGAGGATTTATATAGTGCAGCGGTACCATGATTTGCAGTCCTTCACTTCCGTCCAAAGGAAATTTAGGCGAGAGTTCGGTGGCACTCCCCCGAGTATACGAACCATTATGAGGCATCGTACGAAGACCGTACCATCGAGATCCCTATATTCGAGTTAAAGACACAATCGCTGCTGTAACATCGTCAATTCAGACAAATCCTTTCGGCTCGAAACTTATCGGCGCAAATTGGAGTTAGCAAACGGTCATTGCAACGGATAATTCACGATTACTTAAACATGTTTCCGTACAAAGTCCAAATTGCAAGCAAGTTAAACCCTCTGGATTTTCCTATTTGCCTGGAATTTTGCCAAAAAATGAAGAATACAACAGCTTGATAAATTGCTTGTTTATGTCTGATGAGGGCCTTGTTGATCTAATTGGCAATGTAAATAAGCAAACTTGCTGTATAGTATATCTAATCCGGAAATACTCCATGAAACAGTACTGCACCCAGAACCAGTCACTGTGTGGTACGCAGTTTCATCAAGGTGCATTGTGGGGCCTTACTTCTTTGAAGGAAACGATGTAACAGTAACAATGCGGACAGTTATTTAAAGATGTTGAAGGAGTTTTTTTTACCCAGAACTGCACCGAAGAAGTATCCATTTCAACAGCACACATAGCCATACCGGTTATGGCGGAGCTTCAATGAAAATTCCCAAACAAATTAATATAAAGAAACTCCAATTTCCACTGGCCCTTAAGGTCACCTGACCTGACTGTACCAGATTTTTTTGTATGGGGTTATGTCAAGCAAGAGGTGTACAAAACGAAACCAGGGAATTTGACTGAATTGAAGTAGTGAATTAAAACAATAACTGAGGCGATACCGACTTTAACCCTTCAGGCCGCAATGAATAATTTTCTGATGAGGTGTCACATATGCGTGGATGAGCATGGAGGTCATTTACGGTCTATCATCTTCAAAAACAATTTGTTATTCAAAATAAAATTTAATTTTCTATACAATGAAAAAAAATCAAATATGTATATTAATTAAAAAAAAGTTATTTTAATTTCTTATTGTAGCACAATCGGTGCGCCAACCTGTATTTTAAATGTTTGTGAAAACTGCCATAAAGGTGGGCATGTTTGGCTGAAAGTTCTTATCATACTTTGCTATACATTCTTTTTAATATCAAAGATTTATCCAACAAATTATTTTACTACGAAAAGTGACAGTTTAGTAACTGACTTAATACAATAATTTTGGAAATTTGATGTGGAAATCCCCATTTTTGCAGCGCATTTTCCGACAATAACTTAGCTCATAGAGTTCATGGCTTAAACTAATGCCAAATTAAAGATCTGAGGGTGGCGGCAATGGAAATACAGGGTTGACACACTTAAAATTTTCGTATATACCTGTCAACCCTCCGAATTAGTTACTCCTTGTTTGTGATTGAGTGGGTTACGCCGCACGCTCATAGAACCCTTCTACTTTTCTTTATAAAGTTGATGCCGTGCAGGCATTGTTGAGATCATCCAGATCGTGGAAGAGATATTGCACCCCGACAAAAAAAACGTCTTATTGCATACTGTACAAGTTTCGAATAATGATGGTCTTAAAAAACGTATCAGAGTCAAAAAAATTTCGTGAACTAAAAAAAATTTAATACTCTGCTATAAGATTTCCTAGAGACATGACCCTTGTCGGCTATCACAAACAGTGCTTCAAAAAATGTACAATGGCAACTTACCTTAATATTTATGATCAGGAGGATGATAGGGAGCGTTTTTTTACAAAAGCTTCGTTTTTTCCGATAAAATCCTTTGTATAACAAAATATGAAGAGCGTTCTTAACAATTCAACCATACTTAGATTTTTTCGAGCCCACTTATGAGGGATAGGAATAAGAATAGGGTATCCAACAGTTCGCCCAAGCGGACTGTAGCCCGTCCCTATGTTTTTTTTATTATGCTGCATAGCTTGTATCCAGGAGAAACTATTTTTCAAATCTACGCGTTCTGCCAGCACTGCCAACTCGCGTTCTGTTTGACAGAGCTTTAATATGATATTATTTATAGTCAGGAGCTCTAAATGACGATGATCGTGATGGAAAAACACGAAGCAGTGTGTACTAAATGGCAACACTGCGAACTTTGTGGGTGCGCGAAAAGGAATTCGTAGTTGTTCATACATATTTCGCAATGGCCTCATCCTAGTGCGCATCTTTTTATACGCATTTTAAGTAGTTCATTTTTTGATCTTGGGAAATTCCAGCGGTCATTAAAATAATAAATAAAAAAATATAAAATTTCCAACAGGTATAAAGACTGAAAATCGATTGCAAAATGTAAGGCCTCAGCCTTGTGATCGCTAGTGTAAGATCTCGTTATTTTAAGAGGGAATGCGATCACAGCTCTAATTTAGGTTAACATATTATACAGTGTTCCCGGCTTAAAATTAAAGACAATAGTTTCCCAAAGTGTATAAAATAAAAACATAGAGCCCACTGTCATTTCCATGAACGTTCTGGCTACTACAAATACGATATCCATAGCGTCCTTGCTGAAGTAGAAGAAAACAAACCGATTTTAGAAGCAGAATGTTCCTGCCCATCCCAAGATTTATTCCTCTCTTTTCAACGCACTTAAAATCTACCTGTCTCGAAGGCCATGATGTTTACGGGAATGAACATGTTTTCATTGTGCTTGGCAATACGTTCATGGCAACGAAAGTCATGTCCAGCGAGACAGGTTAATTTTAAGTCAGTAGAAAATAGAGGGGTTGATTGCTTTGAAAATCCACTGTCATAGAAATAATTCTCGGTGTTGGTATGAAAGATATTCTACTAAAACCGGGTTTTGTTCCTCCTTTCCTCCAAAAGTTGCTATAAAGATTCCTATTTGTGAGTCGCCACGGCGGCGTTCATTTGAATGAAAATCATTGCATTAATGTGTAGCCTAGTGCCAGAGAGCATTTCAATGGGGATCATGACGTAATCTCGAATGACAAAAATCTCGAATGCAAAAAAATCTCGAAAAAACAAATTTTTAATGTAGAATGCAAAAATCTCGAACCAAGAATCTCGAATGGACAAAAATCTCGAAAGACGATATCTCAAAAAAAATCTCGAAAAAAATTTATTTCCAGATTTTTTTCTTACCTATTTAAAGAGTTTAAACTTAAAGAAAACGCATTACATATTTAGTTTATTCAGAAATTAATTTTTTTCGGTAAATTAACAACAAAAAATCAATATTTACCAAAAAAAAAAACATTATAAAAAATGGTAAAAATTCCAATGGTAAATAGGTAAGGTGCCGTGAAATAAATCCGAATCGGATTTGTTTCACTTATCAGGGGCAGCATGCCCCCCAATATGCATTGCACTGTTTATGGGATGAGTTGCGAAATCTCAAATAGAATAAAGTCGATCTCCGAGATCGTATTCGATATTATTACTCTTTTGTACTATGTACTACATAATTGGAAATAAAGTCGAGAATAGAAAATGATGAATTTCGACATAACTTCCGATTTCTTATGGAAATAAAGTCGATCGACTTTATTTTCATCTACTTTATTTCACGGCACCGGTAAATAAATCCATCGATTTCGATTTTAATATTTCCTTTGTTTGTAATAAATATATTCATTCGAGATTTTTTTTTCTAAATTTTTGTATTTCGAGATTATGCCTTTTAGATTTTTTTTCGAGATTTATTCAATTCTAGATTTTTGTTTTCGAGATTTTTACTTTCGAAATTTTTGCTTTCTGGATTATTGATTTCTAGATATCGTGGTAAACCCATTTTAATGAGTTCATAACAATATCAAATGTTTAAAAATTCAGTTATTCGAGCAAAATCGACAGCTACCTACCACACAAAACAATGTTCATGTGCAACTCGAAATTTATTCCCAAATATTCCATTTGCAAACGCTTTCTCAAGTGCTAAAATGGAGGCAATTTTAAATACAAGAGATTCCACTGCCCCAGAAACACAAAGTAAAAACAAAAAAACAACAAAACATCTACTCACGTATAATCCGCAGTAGCGTAGCAATTTCCCAGAAATCTACACTGCAAAGAATTACATTGGTATGGTTTCAGTCCAGCGTCTACTTCATATGTTATATTGAATCCATAAACGTCTAAAAGCCGATCAAGCGCCCGCAGATGTGTGCCGTCCAGGGTTCGCATGTCGAATCGAATCTCAAGGTATTGACTCGTAAACTGTATCCACGCCACTTTCGTGACGTCGTCTTCGGTGAGCTGGAAAACCCGATGACTGGGCACTTTGTAGTCATCGCTGTAGTACATATATTCGGTAAATTTGAGTCCGCCCAACACGTACAACTGCGTTAGGTATACAACTATGGAGATATTAGCTCCTGTTCCGGCTTCGGCATGAATCTCTGACGCATCAACAATCCAAACACACTCGATGGGTGTATGGAATTTTCTAGGAAAGTTCGGGGTTTTAATTATGCCTGCCGATCTTCGATAATATCCTCCACACAAGTGCGAGGTGCTGTTGGTCGTTTGTTGGATATCCTGTTTTTGGGCAATTGGCTTAGGCAAAAATGGTGTTGGCGCCGTTGGTGGTGGTGGCGACAATGCACCCGGGTAAAACTCCGGATTGATAGTCGACGTTGTTGATGCTTTGGCATTGTGAAGTTGCTGCTTCTGTTGAGGAAATCCAAAGGTGTTCCTGATGCTAGTACTGCTATCAAGTGCTGAAGTAAAAGGCATTGACGAGTTTCGAAGCCTTTCGCCCCCAACCGCCACCACCGACCACCTATCGCTGCCAGAAAGTGCTACTGCGAGTTCTTCGATTGTTTTGGCTGGTAATAGAGCCAGCATGCATAGGATAATAAGAAAAAATGAAGTCGTCATCGACTATTGTTTGCGGTTAATTCCGTCAGGGTTGGCGTATCGCACTACAGTGTATCTTTGCTTTCCAGTGTAATTGTCAGCAAACAAAAAAGCTACATAAAACACCAACCAGCCAAAAGCCAAATAGGAAATGGGCTTTGATTCGAAGAAGAATCTCACAACTACTGACTGTGAGCGACGTGCAAGGATATAAAAGCTTGTTCGGTAACCTCGCCGCATCGATCAACTAAATACCCATTTATAAGCATTTGCAATTATTTCCTAACATTCTCGTTTTATACATTCCGGTTCGTTCGAGATATTTTCACGCATGGTTGCTCGTCATCGGATATCGATGGCGATTTATATTTGCTCCTTCCTTGTTATCAGAATTTTGGTTAATTACGTGGTTATGTGGAGTTCGTTTATTGACATTTTTGTGAATAACCTTTTTATGAGCAAGTTTCAGGGCTTATTATGCGTGGCCGGTTCATTTATTTCAAAGGAACAGCTTTGAACATAATATGGCAAATTATTGCTTATGAGGATTTTACGGGCTCTTCTAATACTTTCAGGTTGCTTTGTTTCATTATTACTGTCATCAAAATCACAATCAAGAAATCGTATAGTAGAAATTTGTTTAGGCTTGATACTTGGTTTTGCTTTGTTTCCCGTGGCCGGATTTCTGAAAAGATAAATTTATATTGTTAGACATTTCATGGAATTTATTTGTAAATCGTATAATGACGTTGAAATTGTTTTGTGATATACATTTATGTTGACATGGCATAGAGCTTAAGAACTTGGTTGGGTTGCCTAGAAAACCTCTTTTGATTTTTTTTTCTTTTTTTAATTGAGTCAGAGCTCATAGTGGTAAAAAGTGAAAATCGCCTGCACCGAGACAGACAGATTTTTTGCATAAATATTTCTTATTCATTTATTTATTTTGTTGGGGCATTTGCCCATTAATCTAAGCATATTTAAGATGTTACACCCTTTGGGTATCAATAAAAATATTGTATATGATTAAAATCAAAAATTGACCTTCTGCAACTTGCTGGAGATCGACTCATAGCCCTAACCCGCGCGACGGTTCGGAAGGTAGACCAAATAGAGGGGGGGATCTTAAATTGCGAAGATAATGAGAAGATTGAGAGTGAAGACGATGTACACAGAGAATATCAGAAAAAAATTCTTATTTTGTCTAGGGTCTGAAGGCTTATTAAATTAAGGCGGTAGGATAAGGTGATCATTCCATGAAGAGATAAACGAAGAAATCGACGTTGAATTTTTCGATTGGCTAGCGTACTCTATCATAAGGAGAACGTAGGTTAGTAAAGGCATTTGGTCATGTACTGTTGGGTGCATTTTTCAGACCACTGTTCAACGAACCCAAGCGCCGAGTAAGCTTCATTGATTATTTATCAATACATGACCAAAATTTATACTCTCGGTCAGGTCACACAGAATGTCTAGGTCACGGATAGTTACAACAGGAATAATGGGTTGGTTGTTCAAAATGTATAGTGTATATGGAAGCTGAGTCCGCTTACGTAAAATATTCAGCTGTATAAAGTTTTTTTTTCTTGGCACCAAACTAAAAAACTAATGCTTTTTTGTTGAAGAAGATGAGAGTCACACGGGAGGAATGATTTCAAAGAATCTAGCGTCGTCGGCGTAGATGGAGATGGAGAAGAACTTAACGATGCTGTCAAGACTATTTTTGTTGTGAGAATAGATATCGGAGAGCCAAGGCACCTTGGGGAACACCAGAGGTGGCTTTGAAGGCAAAAAGAAAACAGAGCGAAAGCGAACATCATACTATCGGTTCTCGAGGTGGAATGAAAACCAACTCAATAGTAAGAGAAGGAAAGGAATTTGCAAAAATTAAACGATGAGATATTTTGTCAAACGTGGGGCAGATTTTCACATTTTCTGTTAATTCAGAATAACTTTTTATACCCTATTCTAAGGGTATATTATTTTTGACGCATAGTTTGTAACATACCTTAATATTGCCCGTAGACCCCTAAAAGTTACTATATTTATGATCAGCATCGATAGTAATGTCGATCTAGCCATGTCCGTCCGTCCGTCCGTCCGTCCGTCTGTCGGCAAAAATTAGGCCTTTAAACTGGACCTAGAGAGCTGAAATTGTAACCATATACTCTCTAGGGTCCCGAAATAATCAAGTTTACGAATTTTTGAAATCCGCCCACAGACACGCCCACAAACTCAAAAAAAAACAAATTTTGGAAAAAATCGAATTTTGAGCTAGAAAGCTGAAATTTTTTATATATGATCTATGACTCCTAAAACTGCTCGGGATAAACAAATTTCAAAATCAGCCCACTGACACGACCACAAATAAATAAAATAATTTTTTTATACCCTATTCTATGGGTAAATTAATTTTTGAAAATCCAAAGTTTGAGCTAGGGAGCTGAAATTTATAATATATACTCTCTATGGGCCCTTTATGCTCATGTGTAAATATTTTCAAAATCCGCAAACTGACACGCCCACAATTTTTTTTTTTTTTTTGAAAATTCAAAGTTTGAATTAGGGAGCTGAAATTTATAATATATATTCTCTAGGTGCCCTTTATTCTCATGTGTTATTATTTTTTAAATCCGCCTACTGACACGCCCACAATTAAATAAAACAATTTTATTGAAACACCCAAGTTTGAGCTAGGGAGCGTTTTTTTTATAAAATCCTTTAAATGTTATATAACAAAATATGTAGAGCGTTGTTAACAATTCAACCATACTTAGACTTTTGTCACGCCCCCTTATGAGGGATAGGAATAAGAATAGGGTATCCAACAGTTCGCCCAAGCGGTGTGGTTTCAACAGGACGGTGCAACGGCACACACTGCACGTGCCACAACCGATATGCTGAAGGATGCATTTCCCGGGCGCCTAATCTCCCGTTTTGGCGATTTGCACTGGCCAGCAAGATCGCCTGATTTGACCGCTCCAGACTTCTTTTTGTGGGGGCTTTTTGAAGTCGCGGGTTTATGTCAACAAGCCTCAGACTCTTGCAGCTCTTAAAGACAATATCCGTCAACAATGTGAGGACCTATCGCCGGAAGTTTTGGCCAAAGTAACAATCAACTGTGGCGGCGGCCATTTACATGACATCATACAAGAAGAATCAAAGTTTTTCATTTTTTTTTTAAATTACAGCCAAAAAACATCGGAAGGTTATTTTTGCGCCACCTTATAGTTTAAAAAAGTTATTTAAAAATCAGCCTCAAAAAGATGATAGTGAGCCATGGGCACTTCGACATGACCTTTTCTACTAGGTATGCGGAACATACCGACATCATCGGCTGTTCCCAGCGTGCCGTTGTGTTGGTAGAAGCTTTTACGGCGATTGAAGAACAAGCAAGATTGGTTGGTCTTGAAGTTAATGAGGACAATACCAACTACGTTCTATAATGTACACATGAACAAAGAACATGTCAAAAAATCATTAATTTGCAAAATATTGAACGTGTGTCAATTGCGTTGAATTCCTGGCTAGATTTGATGCATAAGCCTGCTCTGGAGCTTTATTAAATGGCTAATTTTTGACAATTGTCTATGCTCTTGCAGGAAATCCGCCTGGTTACGTATACGCAATTGACACTGAAATGCCCGGATAAAGGATGAGGGGGTACGAGAAGTAAACCTTATTGATAAATCCTTATCCAAAGGCTTAATAGCAAACCACGTAGGATGCAGGGCTAAGGTGGCGCTCGCTTAGCTCTAAGTATGCAAATTTCGGATTCAATGCTACCTCTGACTTCAAGATAGCCTTCCTGTGGTTATACGGGTAGACCACGGTCAACCTGTAGTCCCTATTACTCGTGGAAATCGTAATAGATCTAAGTTATGTAAATAATTTAGAAATGACAATGATGACTGCATCATCAACCAGCTAGTCGGAGAAATGAGTCGTCGAGGAAAGAGCTCTAAACAGGCTCAATTGCACCGACGAGCTAAATTCTCATTTGAGGATTATTAGTACAGGTACAGTTCTTAAGGTATTACAGGCAGTTTCCATCGCTCGACTACCCATTGGATCAGAGCCGTGCTGGAAAGTCTAATAATAACCTCCTCATCTGGAGGAGTATCGGTGTATGTAACAGCAATCCAAGGAGGAATACTGTCTCCCTCCTCCATTAGGAAGACAGCTGCCATAGATGTGCCATTAAGCCGCAACTAGAATTCAAGATTCAATTCCAAAAAAGGAAATGTTCTATTCCATCCCGCTGATCTGTTCCAGTCCGTTTGGGCAAACTGTTGGATGGCCTATTCCTATTCCTATCACTCATTAAGTGGGCGGGGACAAAATCGAAGTATGGGAGAATTGTTCAGAAGCATCTTCATATTTTGTTATACAATATTTAAAGGATTTTGTTATAGAAACAAGGTTTTTGTAAAAAAAAATGCCCAGTAGGTACATGTGGGCATTTCGGAAAATTTTATTAAAGGAATTGATCAAAACGACGTTAACTACATACTTTGAGAGAGATTTTTTTAAAAAGTTGGCGGATTTTCAAAATATTTAAATGTGAGCATTAAAAGGACCCCTAGAGAGCATATATTCCGAATTTAAGCTTCCTAGGAAACTTTGATTTTTCGATAAATTTGAATTTTTTTGTGTTTGTGGGCGTGTCAGTGGGCGAATTTTAAAAATTCTTAAATTTGATTATTTTGGGCCCCTAGAGAGTAAATGGTTCGAATTTCAGCTTCCTAGCTCGGACGGACTGACGGACACATATAGGTCTTCGGGCAATATTATGGTATGTTACAAACTATGAGTCAAAATTAATATACCCTTAGAATTAGAAGCTTTTCTGAGCGGAAGTGATATGATAGTTTTGAGCCGACAAAAAAGACCAAACCTTGGTATTTGGATACACATTATTTTATTATTTATTATTTGCTGTCACTTTAACAAAATTACTGCGAGAAATAGTTCATTTCATGACCGCACAATATGATTTCTCGTGTTTAGTTTACGTGCTCGTGACTCTTATGAAGTAATCTATTTGAGATACGAGTATAGTTCGCTAACCAGTTTTCCATTGGGAATGCGTAATCTTCTATATTTAAATCCTGCCGTAAGGATAGTGTAGGTATCAATAAAAAGAATAAAATTGTTTTTCAAAGTTGACGTAAAAAGAATGACACTGGTCTGCGTTTCACTCTCACTGGTGGGGAAAGCTTTTTCGAGATTAATGAATAGGTAAAATAAACAAGCGCCAAAAAAAAGGACCTGAAGATCAGCTGTGGCAAGCCCTGAAACAGCGCCGTATCTTTCCGCCACTTCATGTGGTAGCAATGACAAGTTTTTGTTGTTTTTCATTCAACCATTCAAAATAATTTTAATTTGAAAATTAAAAATGATTGATTGGGTAGTTTGAGACACTGTCAGTGTCACACGGGAAAAAGTGACAGCAGGTTCGTTTGCAGAAAAACAAAAGCGAAATAGACGAGAGTTTTCTCAAAGATTGTTTAAGTTTTATTAGAGCAAAAGTTGCAGAATCAAATGATTGTTTATAAACAATATTAGGTTTGGATGTGATAAAAACTACAAAAATAAAAGCATTTGTGAACGAAAAATAAAACAAAATCGAAAAATCAAATTGTTTTGGCGCGACTGTTAAATACATAATTTCTCACCAACTTTATATTGATTTTAAGATTCAATCAAAGATAAATAATAGTTTTAAAAAAAACAATGCAATCGCGAATCCAGGATGCACATTTTATGTATTTCCTCGACAAATTAATATGTCGAATATGTCGGCATCCAGCTTCAAAAATATATAGCGCTTTGTTGATGCTTTGACTGTCGTTGCTTTTATCTTCGATACCGACTTGGTTTGAGTTATTGTTGGTTTGATTATCTGTTTGGCGTATGAAATCAAGTTTCTTGCGTATACTGATAATTCCATTAGCTAAAAAATGTTAGTAAGTAAGCAATATAAAATTAAAATTAGTTGACTTATCTTTCAAATCCTAAATCAAAACTCTAATCGGTATACCCGGAAATTAATCATCAAAGTGAACGCAATCTTTCAAGAGTTATTTACTTTTTTTTATCTAACAAAATTTAATAAAAATATGTAAAATATAGTGAGTATGTTTAAAAATTCGACAGCCACTAGATTGGTTTTTATATCCAACGGTTTATATAAACTTTGATCATGCATTCCCTTAGTTCATTCTTAGACGGGAAGAGTAACATAGTACAGATAAATAAGTTCTTCAGGAGGAAGGATCACATTGATATTTCTTGTGATCGAATTTCCCAGATAGCAGAGAACAGACAGACAGTACTGGCGGCTGGAATAAGTCCAGAAAGTGTCGCTTCAAACGACGATTTTTTCGTGGTCGAGGACCCACAGGAGAAAGTGGATTTGCTGGGCGCTTGTTTCGATGCCGTGTATACGGTGAACAATCCTGCTTTTTTTTTTTTTACGCTAAAGGGATTTTTTCTGTTGTTACAGTACCCTTATTGTGCGTAACAGCGTAAGCATTTGTGTTTAACAGCAAGCAGCACTATCGCATTTCATTGCATGCTTTTCGGTGCTACTTACTATTAGAAAGAATAGAGAGATAGGAAAGAAGTGTTTGGGTGCAGTTGTAGGGTTTTTCTCCACGGGTGGTGTCTAAGATGCTTAGGGAGATTACGATTTCATATATTCGATATAAAGTAATGGACTTGGCCGGGATTCGAACGCACGACCTTCCATTCAGTAAGCGAATACACTACTACTGCACCTGTTGCTTAGGGCATGTCTCCGGTTGTTCCGAATGCCTGAATCCAACAATATAAAATACTATCCCAACAAGGTCCTATACGATATATATTCAACTGAGAATAGGATGGACAATTTCCTCATTAAGGTGACTCGAAGGCAAGTTGCAACAGCAATGACCAGCGACCATAGCCTGATCTTTGGGGCTTACTACCTCAATGAAATGTAGATGTACGCTCCGGTCTGACTTTATCTGCCCTGAGGCATTTGTCCATATAAACTGCTGGTCCAGACGAGTGATGGTACCCCGGTATTAGACCACTGCTACCATAGCGCGAGAAATAAACGGCTCATCCGCGGCGGGGACTTCGCCAATGCTCATGAGCTCCTCCGTTTTAATACCGCAATAGCGGAGAGTGATAAATTCGATACGGAAAAGCAGTTCGCCGAATTTTGGCTGTTTTTTGATGGAGAGGGGTCAATATGCCCTCCCAAGATGGTGCGTTACTCTAGGTAACATCCTCTTAGTTTATGAGTTAGACTAAGTAAGCTAGGGCGTTTCTGAGAGAGGCCGGGCTCGTCAACTTGTGGTGGTGCTCCTGGGCGGTGACTGACGCTGAAAGGCTCACGGCGGCGAGTGTGCAAGTTGATGACTGCTAGGCGCTCGGAAAGCAGTTGGGGTTTTGACCACTTGTTGCGCAAGGCAACGAGTTCTCAGAATCCTAATTGTAGTGGAAATATGTTTAGTAGTTTACGTGAGTAAAATAGGTAGTTTGCAATTTGTGTTATATAACATAGGGACGGGCTACTTTTGTAAAAAAACGCTCCCTAGCTCAAACTTTGGTTTTTCAATAAAATTGTTTTATTTAATTGTCGGCGTGTCAGTAGGCGGATTTAAAAAATATTTAAATATTTATTTATTAAAGGGCACCTAGAGAGTATATATTATAAATTTTAGCTCCCTAGATCAAACTTTGGTTTTTCAAAAAAAAAGATTTTTTTTAAATTGTGGGCGTGTCAGTGGGCGGATTTTAAAAATATTGACACAAGAGCATAAGAGGCCTCAGAGAGTCTACCTATATTATAAAATTTCCTAGCTCAATCTTTGACTTTTCAATAAAATTGTTTTTTTTAATTGTGGGCGTGTCAGTAAGCGGATTTTAGAAATTTTATCTCCCGGGCAGTTTTAGGAGTCAAAGATCATATATAAAAAAATCTGCTTTCCAGCTCAAAATTCGATTTTTTCGATAAATTTGTTTTTTTTTAGTTTGCGTGTCTGTGGGCGGATTTAAAAAATTTTACACTTGATTATTTCGAGCCCCTAGAGAGTATTATGATTAAAATTTCAGCTCTCTAGGTCTAGTTTAAAAGCCTAACTTTTGCAGACAGACGGACGTACGGACATGGCTAGATCGACATTACTATCGATGCTGATCAAAAATATAGTAACTTTTAGGGGTCTACGGCCAATATTAAGGTATGTTACAAACTTCGCGTCAAAATTAATATAGCTACCTTTAGAATGGGGTATAAGAATATACATTTTTAATAATGATGCCGAATTTTTTTTTTAATTTTCTCTTTGTATATTTATATGTTAAATTACAGTCAAAACCGCTTATAACGACATCGGTTATAACGACGTATCGGTTACATCGACCAAATTCGTAGGTCCCGAATCAGCGCCATTGTAATTCCATTGAACGACAATCGCTTATAACGACATCGCTTATAACGACATATTTTTCCATTTTTTTAAATTTAATATCGGTTATAACGACTAAAATCGACGCAGCTGTTGGCGCAACTGATTTTTTTTCTAGAACGCTAAACTGATTCTCCGTATTTGCGATGTATCTAAGTTCGTAGAATCTGAGATATGTTACAGTTACCGTTTGTAGACGTTATTTTTTTGGGTTTTGGGTTTATTGAGTTTGTTCTACTTTTGGGAAGTTTTACTCAGTGCAAATTTTTCCGTGTGACAAGTGGTTGTAGAGGTTTAATATAATTTTGTGAGGCGAAAATTTGTACCTTCTTATCGGAAAATGAGTCAAAAAAGAAAAATCTGTACCTTTGTATATAGAGTTCTATAGTAGTCTCATCAACAAGAATTTGAAAACGTTTAACTCGACAGAGGCGGGAGCAAAAGTGGTGGCGTTTGAAGGTTTGTGTCTTAAATGTTGCTGTCTCTCTTTATCGAATCATTCTGATATTATGTAAGTATTTATTTTTCTGTGTAACAGCCGAATAATTTTGATGATTTGTATTGTTGCGTCGCTTCGGCAAATAGTATGTAGGATGAGAGGGATATGATGGAAAAATTAGAAATCTGGCTTTGTCGTCTGCGAGTAGAATGTATGATGAAAGAGGCGATTCGTTTGAAAGGAAAAATTGAATAAAAGCTAATTTCAATATTTTCCATCAAATAAGGAATTATGAATTTATGGATTTTTAGACTTTTGCTATTTTCGCTGTATCTCATTCGAAAATGTACCGATTTATATCATTTCTTCAGTATATGATTCGGAAATCTTTATTGCTTGCAGTGGTGCCTTGTCGGTCTTTTCTTGTGTCACAGCAAAACAATCAAATGATGCGATAACTTCAACTTATAAATTGGTCTTTATTTAATTTTGTATCTATTTATTAAAGTTCAATTATTAAAACTATGTGCGTAATTACAGAATGCGCCTTATAGTTGCAACGTTTTCTCGTGCTCGTTTTCTTCTTGCTATTAACAATTTGTTCTCGAAAAATACAAGGTGGCTACTTTTCTTTTCTTTTCCTCTAAATCGTTATTGCGTTATCTATGCGCTGATCGCTACATCACCCCCTTCCCAGCGTAGTGAATACAATTGGCAATATTGGTGACCCCGTGTTTGATCGTACACCGAACACCAACGCCGCAACCCACACACCACCATCTCCTGCTTCCAGAAATACCCTAACAAGGAACAACAA
Source organism: Portevinia maculata (assembly GCA_949715645.1). NCBI lineage: Eukaryota > Metazoa > Arthropoda > Insecta > Diptera > Syrphidae > Portevinia > Portevinia maculata. Next base: position 45,573,034 of record OX454528.1, on the reverse strand, counting down.
AGCTCCTCACCAGACGCACCACAACGAAAGGGTCCCAAGGGCATTGCCTTTCATCACCACGCAGAGAACACCACCAACAGTTTATCATCACGCAGAGAAACACCACCAACAGTTCATCATCATTCATAAGTCATCAACCTAGCAAGTATTTAAAAAAAAAAGAAATTGTTTTTTTTGATTTCATAGTGATTTTCCAAACTGCACCACGTTTTCTCATATAGTGGTTATTTATAGGTTATGTTATATACATACATAAGTAGATATCAATTAAGTAATCTACAATCTAAAAACCTTTAGTCAATTATCGTGTTTGTAAATCCATTCCTTTTCCTCTAATCGCGGTCACATGTATCTAAAGTAAAAAAAATAAAAATATGATGAATGAAAGTAACGCAAATAACCCCCAAACAAGTCAAAACATTTCGGGTTCAAATGCGCAAGCACCACAAACGGATAATGCAGTCCACGCAGTCGCTATTAAACTGCCCGAATTTGGACTAAGATGCCTGGTATATGGTTTATCCAAGTCGACTCACAATTTGCCATTCGAAACATTACGGTCGAACAGTCTAAATTCCACTATGTAGTCCAATCGTTACCACAGGACGTGGCTGCAACTGTGTATGTCATACTCACTCAAGAATCAGCCACCCCGTATACCAACCTAAAAAAAGCGTTAATAGAACGTCACACAATGAGCGAAGGTAAGTGGATCGAGGCACTTATGTCTGGGGAGGAAATGGGCGACAGAAAGCCTTCTTAATTTTATCGAAGACTTCAAACATTAACGGGACAATCAATGATTGTGACCGAGAGCCTAATATTAGAACTGTGGAAGCGACGCCTTCCCACGCTTGTTCAAGTCTCCATCAAATCGAGCTCGAAATCCAAAACGGAAGAACTCCTTGAAATAGCAGACGACATTTTCGATGTCTATCAACAACAAAATGTTTCCTCATTTTCCATTTCATCCCGTCCAGACAAGTCAATAGCCGAAATTACAGTTAGGTATCAATCAAACGCTGAAAGCAGAAATACACGAAATAAAATCAATGCTTTCAGACTTGAACCTTAACAGACACCACCCTCGCAGCCAAAGTAGGTCTCAATCCTCAAATTACCACAGATTTAACCGATCTCGATCGAGAAGTAAAAACCCAAGAAACAACAGCGGGAACAGCACTAAACCATGTTGGTTTCACAACAAATACGGCGAGAATGCACGAAAGTGTTCCAAGCCATGCGGATTCGGGAACCAACACCCAAACTAAACCCCACTGTTGCTATCGCGGCAAACAACAGTAGGGTCCAAGATTTACAGAGCCGCCTTTTCATAAAAGACCCCATATCCAACATCACATTTCTAATAGATTCCGGATCGGATATATCAGCCATTCCGTCGTCACTTTTCAAAAGCCCAAACGCCAAACCCGATCAATCAGTATCCGCAGCCAATGGGTCTGCAATCAATGTCTTTGGTACTAGGTACATGCGAACAAGTCTTGGGTTTCGACGAGTTTTCAACCACACGTTCTTAATAGCAGCGGTCACTAAACCAATAATCGGTGCATACAGGGTTAGTAATCGACGTCAAAAATGCAAGGCTTATCGACACACTTACTAACACAGCAGTGAAGGGTACACCATGCCTACAAAACATTGCAACCCCAGGTTTTTTTGCAGTAGAACACAAATATAACGAAATTTTAACAGAATTTCCCCAACTGATGGAACCGCTCGATTTTAATTTCCCCGTTAACCATTCAGTACAACAGCACATCGTTACAAAGGGACCTCTTCCACACTCACGTCCCAGGCGACTAAACCCAACCAAGTTAAAAATAGCAAAAGAAGAATTTGAGTACATGGTACAAATCGGGATCTGTAGGCCATCCGCATCACCATGCGCAGCTCCCCTCCACATGGCTTCAAAGAAGGAGGCCAACGATTGGAGACCATGCGGAGACTACAGAATGCTAAACACCATCACAACCCCAGACCGGTACCCACTACCGCACGTTCACGACTTCACAGTTTTCCTCCACGGATGTACAATTTTTTCTAAAATTGATCTGGTACGTGCATACCCCCATATCCCCATAGCACCAGCAGACATTCCAAAAACCGCCGTAATTACACCTTTCGGCTTATTCGAATTTATTCGCATGCCGTTTGGTCTCCGAAACGCTGGCCAAACGTTTCAAAGTTTCATGCACCAGGTCACAAGAGGTCTCGATTTTATATTTGTCTACGTATACGATATTTTGATTGCAAGCAAATCGGAACAGGAACATGAGCAACACCTCAAGTTAATGTTCCAACGATTGTCTGAGTACGGTCTCAGAATAAAAGCATCAAAATGCATATTTGGCGCACAAACATTACAGTTTCTGGGATTCGATATCACCAAAGATGGTATAAAACCATCTCACACACGGGTGACACACATCGATAGCATTCCTGAACCAAAATCTATAAAAAATGCTCAACGTTTCATTGGTATGGTAAACTACTACCACCGTTGCATACCTCATTTAGCAAAGATTCTTGCACCAATCTATGACCATTTAGCTAACTCCATTCGAAACAAGAAGAAACCAAAAGACTTAACGTGGCCCCCAGAATGCCAAAACGCATTTACAAAAGCCAAAAGCGAACTTGCGAAGGCAACACTCCTAAACCATCCCCAAGAAGGCGCCAAGCTGAGACAACTGGGAACCAATTGCTTTCTTTAGCAAAAAACTTTCGCCCACGCAGTCAAGGTATTCTTTCTTTCGATAGGGAGTTGCTGGCAATCTATCTGGCCATAAACCATTTCCAAAATTTTGTCGAAGGACAAGATTTTTACATTTTCACCGATTACAAACCTTTGTATACAGACTCTATAGTATTCTCACTTCGTGTATACGACGATACGCCATCTGTGCCCTCCGGGCCAAAACAAATGGTGATAGTTTATGCACATTATGTGGGTTTATTTTTGTTTTCGTCCAATCTCCTGAAGATTGAAGATCATTCAGGTAGCGACTACCGATGCCGATGGTGGCTGATGTTTTGACGTAGCGGACATTCTTATCGGGTAGATTTATCGTATTTTATTTTATTTTATTAGTTGGCTCTGATGGAAGTATCAGCAGAATATTTTTATTTGGTTTTGCGCAAACAGCTGATTTTTTGTTCTCCTTCATGCTCGTGACTAGGTATATGAGAAGTAAGATGATACAGGTAGCGTTGTTGGTTGACTGTAGGTCGGAAAGGTGAAGGAATTACGAGTATTATCGGGTAGACTTATGCCATATTATTTGTTTGCTCTGATGGAAGTTTGGGGTAGGTTATGTTTTCTGGGTATTTAATACAACTGGTATGTGTGTGTATGATCGTTGAAGGAGAGTCGCGGTGAGGATTCTCAAATGATTTTCTTTATAATTCATATTTGCAAGTGAAAAATGGATATTCATATTTAATGGCAGGGGCGATGGTGGGTAAAGAAAGGTGGGAGAATTGTCATCGAGTAGATTGATGGTATATTATTTGTTGGCTTCGATGAAAGTTTGGGGTAGGTTATGGCATATTGCAATTAGACCATCACAGTCACCCGTAACTTGTTTCTTTGTATTCAATATAATTGGTGTCTGTGTTCACATCGGTGAAGGAGATTCGCATTTCAGCACTGACGATTCCCAAATTATTTATAAACCATATTTGCATGTGAACAAATATTAATTGAGGCAGAGATAAAAAAAGATAAGACGAGTTATAGTGTATTCCCAGCTACATTGCGAACGATCCCTAAGGGTTTCCATTTTAAAAAGAAAATCGTGGATATTTTGTAACGCGTCAAATGCAATTTGCCACTTTTCAATTTTACAAACTGAACTTACTGAAGAAGTTTGTTGACTTATTGGTGGTGCTTGTCTGCGTTTGGTCGAAAACTAAGCGTTATTTAAAAAATGTTCGAAGACAGAACGAGCGTTCGAAGGTCTCGTAGGATTCACATTGGGAGTATTTAAATTCAAATTGTCCTATCTTCAATTTTCAATCTTCCAATTGTCAATCTTCCAATTGTTAGAACATGTTTAATGCAAAAGAGAAACAATCAAGCAACCTCCATTAAGCAAAAAATACCAACAAGTGCCCTTCCTCAATGCTTCATTGAAAAGGTACATGGACTTTAAAATATATACATACCAACAATTTCACATGTTGATTAAAGATAAATAAACTTGCGCAATGTCGTTCGTTCATCGAATTTAGCAATCTAGCTCCACGCAAAACATCGAAAATTCTTACTATCCATATATTTAAATATTCATCTTATAGGTACCTATTGACCAAGAAGTGGTGGTGCGACATGGCACAATACTGACAAAAAATAAATTATGTCATTGTCTAAAATGCGACAAACTCATAATACCTCATTTGCTGAAAAATACCGAAATCAAATTTTATTCAATTTTTCCTTTCAAACGAATCGCCTCTTCCATCATTTCTACTCGCAGACGAAGAAGTCAGATTTATTATTTTTCCATCTTCTCCCTCTCATCAAACATACTACTCGCCGAAGCGAAGGCAACATTGCAAATCATCAATTACACAGAAAAATAAATACATTCTTATACTTACACTTCCATACAATTGACAATCATATGGCATGACCAGAGAATCGATAATGAGAGATCTATTATCCATACAAATTAACTTACTTGCAAATCCTCCATGCTACCTGTGCCGCTAAACAACAAAAATGCCTATGCTCCTTCTTACAAAGAAAAAAAAATACAACATAGGTACATGGGATGGGAATGCAATTATGAAAGATTCGATAAAGAGAGATAAAGCAGTTTATTTGTGTGTAAAAAAATGGTGTGAGCAGAGTTGAAGACAGAAACCTTCCAAACGCCATCTACCAACGTGAGGCCAATATAAAAAAACTCGCTGTTATGATAATACTATCATTGTATATACACTTTAATTGAAATTGTTCGAAGAATAGAATATAACAAATTTTTTAACATATGACTACAAATTTCAAGACAAAACAATACATACAAACCAGCTTATTTTAATTTTTTTAATTATTTGGTACATATAAAAGTTGCAAGTATTCATGTTCCATGACGCTTTTCTTTCTTCTCGGAAAGTATCTTAGACTTGCTAAGAATTGGATCTGAGGTTATAAGCAATCGATTTAAGAGTTCAGTATTTGTATCTACACGTGATATTTTTCTGGTAGGAAGTTCCCTAAACCTTCTATTTTCCTTGTTTCTTGCGCTTCTTCTGAAAGTTGTCCGATTGGAAGTATACAAGTCGAAATTATTTGTTTTCCATGAAAGAATACCTTATGCACACTTACTGGCTTAAAATACCAGGCATAATTTTCAAAAGCATCTGCATCTTTTGGGAACCCAGACCCAAGAGCTTCTAAGATGATATGAAACTTTTTGATAATTTCTTTATCTATCACTGTAATTTGGGCAGTCTTTTCATCATCTCTAAAAAATCGTCTAGCCTTGTTCCCGTCATTAGGATTGCCAGACTGTTGAGTTGGCATATCTACCAATAACCCTGTTTCTCTTGTAAATTTTTCTTGGATTAGTTACTTTCTGGCTTTGACTTTTTCTTTACTGCCTTGGTCTTTTACCTGCCGCAACTTGACATCTAATCTATAAGCTATTTTTCGGTCTTCCTACTCTAGATGAAGAAGGTATTTCATCTAAGATATGTTGTGGTAATGTTAGATTTTCATTTAGCCACAGAGAGTTTGAATTTTCGAAGCGCTATCTATGCCGACCACTTTTGGCCCATGTCTCGGCAAATCTTAAACAAAAAGTTTTAAAGGTTAATTTGATTGACTTTGTTGCAGCCTCAGAAAATATTACATGGCTAAAGTAACCCACAACAAAAGCACAAACAGCATCTAAGCGCTTGACTTTTAACTTATTGGGAAAAGAAAAAAAAAACTATAAAATATACGCGAACCAATTAAAACCGATATAAACACTTTCTCTTCAAATTGACCTTCTTATAAAAAAAATTATATACAATTTGGAGTTTGAGATGATTTTTTTTTGTTGCACTAAGCAACAACAACCTCCTTCACCGATGTGAACATACACACCAATTGTATTAAAAACAAAGAAAACAAGTTACAGGTGACTGTGATGGTCTAATTGCAATATGCCATAACCTACCCCAAACATTCATCAAAGCCAACAAATAATATACCGTCAACTACTCGACGACAATTCTCCCACCTTCCTTTATCCACCATCGCCCCTACCTTTAAATATGTATATCCATTTTTCACTTGCAAACATGATTTAGAAAGAAAATCATTTGAGAATCCTCAATCCTGAAATGCGACTCTCCTTTAACGATCATACACACACATTCCAATTGTATTAAATACCAGAAAATATTACCTACCGCAAACTTCTATCAGAGCCAACAAATAATATGGCATAAGTCTACCCGATAATAATTCCTGCACCTTTCCGCCCTACCGTCCACCACCAATGCTACCTGTGTCTTCTTACTTCTCATATACCTACTCACGAGCATGAAGGAGAACAAAAAATCAGCTGTTTGCGCAAAACCAAATAAAAATATTCTGCTGATACTTCCATCAGAGCAAACAAATAAAATAAAATAAAATACGATAAATCTACCCGATGAGAATGTCCGCTACGTCAAACATCAGCCACCATCGGCATCGGTAGTCGCTACCTGAATGATCTTCATTCTCATATTCCCATTCAGGAGATTGGAGGAAAGCAAAAATAAACCCACATAATGTGCATAAACTAATATAATTTGTTTTGGCCTTACGTCGTATGGTGGCGTATCGTCGTATACACGAAGTGAGAATACCATTCTATATACACTTTATAGTAGTGCCATCATATCGAATTTTTTGTTTTAGCCGACTAAATGCAGATGGCGTTATGAATTGAGCTAGAATGTTTGTGTCTAAACGTTTGCTGTCATCTTCATTTTAAATACACACTTTGAAAACGAAGAAAGGAAGACCAAATAAACCGGTTTGTCTCTCTCGAATCTTTCCGCCGAACAAATTTCATTCCATTGTGTATGCATTTTTTTTTCATTGTAAGAAGGAGCATAGGCGTAGGCAGCGCAGGTAGCATGTTCATGTACGTATGCTTTGCAAGTAGCAGAGGTTGATGATGGAAACCAAGTAAGTTATTATTTGTATGGATAATGGATTTCGCATTATCGACTCTCTGGATGGAAGGGGGCGATTCGTTTGAAACGAAAAATTTAATAAAATTTGATTTGGGTATTTTTCTTTCAAATGAGAAATTATGAATTTATCGCATTTTAGATTCTCGCTATTTTGGCTATATCTTGTCGAAAAATGTACCGATTTATATCATTCTTTTTGTAATTGATTTAGAAATATTCAGTCTAATTTATAAAGCAATGACATAATTTATTTTGTGTCGGTATTGTGCCATGCTGCACCACCACTTATAGGTCAATAGGTACCTACACGATGAATATTTATATGGATAATACGAATTTTCGTTGTTAAAAGTCCCTGCACCTTTGCAATAAAGCATTGAGGAAGGTCACTTGTTTGTGTTTTTTTGCTTCTAATGAAGGTTGCTTGATTGGTTCTCTTTCGCATTACCCATGTTGTAACATTAGATATACGTGTTTTTAATCACCGAGCTTTAATCAGACGGCCTACTCCTCGTTTCGTTCTATTATTAGTTGTCATGCCCTGTGGTAAATGGTTCTGCTGAAATTTGCAATATATTTTTTTTGTAGCTTCTGGTTCGCCAAGGCGAAGAAAAAGGTACTGCGACCTATGAGGTCGTTTGAACCGTCTGGGCCAGAAATATGTTAAGCTAGTAGTATTTCTTCTTTCCGTATAAAGCGGATAATGCTACCAGCAGACCACTTCGAATGTGTGCAGCTGTTTCGTCTTCCTCAAGACATAGCCGGCATTCTGCAGAGTCAACTATTTTCATTATGTTTAGGTGATATCGCAACCCGTCGTCGGCCTTTTCGTTGCCTTCAAAACCTTCGTGGCCCGGAATCCACCACAGTTTGGTCTTGTTCCTTTACTTTACCTACTGAACATGTAAAAAGTAAAGAAATTATGAGTTTATGGTTTTTTAGACTCTTGCTATTTTGGGTATATCTCGTCCAAAAATTCACCGATTTCTATCATTTCTTTTGTAATTGACGGAGGTACATACCAATTGTATTAAATACCAGCAAACATCCTACGGCCTCCTCGCAATATGCCATAACCTACCCCAAATTTCCATTAGAGCCAACAATTAATATACCATCTTTGTATATACATACATAAGTGAATATGAAGACTTTTCTTTATAGCTTAAAGATGAATAAGTTGTTTTAATTTTCCTTAAACGGTAAACTCTCTTAAGCGGACAAAAATGTGCACCATTAATGTCTCCTCGAGGAAGATTTCACTGTATGTATATACATACTCGTACATATGAAACTTATATTTTTTCTGGCTGAGGTATTAACGAGGCTAGAATAAAAAAATGTGGGTTTCTATAACATGCGATACGTCTAACCATGCGTTTGATGGAGTTCAATATTTTAATGCATTTGGGTACCTACCTATAAAATTTCATAATTGTACCTACCTACTTCAAAAGATAAATTTAAACTATACTTCATTTCTTTAGTACCTACTGGGACATCCTGAAACCGAAATTTGTATTAAGTATATCGGCCGCTAGTGGTCGGTATGACGGTATCAAAAGAAGTAGGTATCAAAAAGAATACCTAAATCAATGATATTTAGCTATCCAAACTGAGGCACTCATGTGCTTGTGCAAAACCAAATGAAAAAATTCTGTTTATATTCGGAGATTCGATTGTGTAACATAATGCAAACGAAATATGAACCTAATATGATTTTGAATACCGATTATGAATGAATGCCCTTTTTATTTGATGAACCAATAAATAAACCAATTTGAGTTGTTCATGAATAACCTACGGCAGCTATTATTACAAGCAGGGCACGCGCTCGTACACACACTCTAACTTGTCTTATCTTATCTCTGCCTCAATTAATTTTTTTCACATGCAAATATGATATGCCTCACTGCTGAAATGCGAATCTATTTCGCCGATCTTAACATATACACACCAATTGTATAAAATACAACAAAATAAGTTCCAGGTGACGGTTTTGTTCCAATTGCAATATGCCATAACCTACCCCAAAAACTTTGATCAGAGCAAACAAATAATATACCATCAATCTACCCAACTACAATTATCCCACCTCTCTTCATCCACCATCGCCCCTACCATTAAATATGAATATCTGCTTTTCACTTGCAAATACTCGTATGAATTATAAAAAAAAAACATTTGAGAATCTTCACTGCTGAAATGCGACTCTCCTGCAACGATCATACACACACATACCAATTGTGTTAAAATCCAGAAAACATAACATACCCCTTCCATCAAAGCAAACAAAAAATATACCATAAATCTACACGAAACCTGCATTGCCAACCACCACCACTACCTGCATCATCCTCCTACTCATATTCCCAGCACGAGAATGGTGTAGAACTAGACTCATGATTTGTTGCGGGCGAATGCGCACTGGTGGCGTATCGTCGTTTACGCACGGTTGCACTACTATAAGGTTTATATACAATGGTCGGTGTCACCAATATTGCTTGCCGTGGTGCCTTGTCGTTCTTTTCATGTGTCACAGCAAAACAATCAAATGATGCGATAACTTCAACTTATAAATTGGTCTTTATTTAATTTTGTATTTATTAAAGTTCAATTATTAAAACTATGTGCGTAATTACAGAATGCGCCATATAGTTGCAACGTTGTCTCGTGCTCGTTTTCTTCTTACTATTAACAATTTGTTCTCGAAAAATACAAGATGGCTACTTTCCCTTTCTTTTCCTCTTAATCGTTATTGCGCCATCTATGCGCTGATCGCTACATCTTCAATTTGTGTTTTATCAGCCGTTAAGCCCAAACTACATTCGGCAAAAAGTAAAGTGTGTGCACGAAAATAGAAAAGTGCAAGCTCACACACATACGCTTCTGCTCCTGGTAGTCAACAACTAACCCAAAAATATATTCTTTGACAACCGAAAGCTCTGCAAAAACATAAATAAAGCAAACAATTGAACCTTTTATTTATAAGAGGAAGTAAACAAAAAGTGTTTCAAGTGCAACAAAATGTATTCAACGATTTGAAGTAAGTAAGTAATGAACTCAGGTAAAACTTATCATCAACAATTCCCATAAATGTCAATAAATAAAAATACAAGCATATTAAATTAGTTTTTCATAACACATTTCAGGCATCTAGCTACATACAATTCTCTGGCATTTGCTTTTCGGGTAGGCAAATCAACCAAAATAAAATTATACCCGAAGTTTTTGACGTTTTATGGGATGTTAATGGGTTGTTGGTTTCGATATTTCTTGGATCAGAGCCATCTAACGATGAAATCATGAACTACCGCAGATATTTTGTGTTAGTGTATTAGAGGTATACCTAACTTTCAAATGTTACTTTTTGAAAAGTTGAGAGAAAACTACAGATGTAAAATGGTGTGAAAAGAGAAAAAACATTTTCGTGCACTCACTTTACTTTTTGCCGAATGTAGTTTGGCCTTAAGCAGCCCTTGAGCATTGTTGATGAACTTTGGTGAACGGATTTCCTTCTCTCAGCGGCAAATTGAAAATTGTTTTGTTCCTTTATGAATGCGAAGTGAATCAGTTTCGGAGACTAATTATTTAAATACTGTAAAAGGTTTTCTGGATGTTCTTAAAGTGAAAAAAAAACCTTCAAGGTCATTCCTATAACAGCTTGCAGAAGTATCTTCAGATGGAAAACAATATTTCGCCGGAACATTAAATGTTTTGCATTATTTACCTTAGTCTTTGTATATAGACCTATTCCCGTTCAAGCTGTTTTGTCGGAGTTCGTGGACAGCCTGGTTTCTATCAGCAGCCGAGGAAGAATTTTCTTCTAACCACCGATACAGACCCTCCACAAACTTCATCTTTTGAGCGCACTTTCTCTTTGCGAGCCTCTTCTAAAGTCTGTATTCCGATTGACCTTTTTCATCTCCATAATTAATGGAGTACTTTGTCACTAATTAGTAGTTACTGTTTATACCCTACTAGCTGCACCTGCCCGGCTTTGCCCGTGCCCGAGAATTCTATTGGCCCATATGTTCGAGTAGACTTCCTTATAATTGTCTATAGCGGGTATCCGGCGTATGTTGCTGCGCCTAAAAAAAGAAGACCGATTTTGACCAAAGTTCACAGAAACACTCTCAGGCCAATACCGAAGATTGCCTGATTTGAGCTCAACCGGTGAAAGGGACTGCACGTTTTTCTCCGCATGGCTTAGGCCGCTCACACAACTTCGTTGTTCCGTTTAGGGTAGGTGCTTGTTGTCTGGCAGGCGCCTATGTCACCTTACTTCTGCGAATCAAACAACAAAGCGAAAATAAAAAACTTCGATTGAATCACTTTTCATTCAATGTTGGAAAAGCAACTTTCCGATGTCCGATTCACAAAAAAATGCAAACAATTTCAATAAGAGTTATTTGAATAAAATATTGAACACACGATATCTCAAGAATGAAAGTGCGCACAAATTCCACAATAAGCTTGAAACGTTCGTGTTGTCTCCCTCTTTCATATGATTGTTCGGATAACAAAATAAATGACGTCTGTACGGTCTCTGTATCTGCGTCGTAAATTACACGCATACGCACATATGCATGTGTACTCACTCAAATGCCCATATCTCACACACCGATGCAGATATAGCCAAACATAACAACCTTCGTGCAAACGTCGCCTTTCATGGAAAAAAATTTCATTGGAATCGGTTAACGCGTTTGGCCAAACACCGGCAACAAACACAAATATGGATTGATCTTTGTACATAGAAAATATTACACAAAAAAACTTTTTATTATTTCACTTAAATTTGTTTTTTTTTTCAAAGCACATGATACCTACATATCAAACACACAGTGTATAAATGCATTGTCAATTTTTTTTTTCTTTTTTAAGAAACACATAATTTACACACCGATGCAGATACAGACATCGCACATACATAACATCATTCGTATAGACGTCACCTTTCTTTAAAAAAAAAATTTCATTGTAAACGGTTAACGCGTTTGGCCAAACACCGGCAACAAACGCAAATATGGATTGATTTTTATATGCATATATATATAAATAGATATAGATATATTCTCATATCAATTTTAATTTACAAAAACTCACAAAATCGCAATGAAGAAATCCGAATCCGACAGCGCCACCAAACATGAAACAAAATTGGCTTCTCCATTGATCGATAATAGATGGCGTTACGTTGCGTGTTTATCTGACAGTTCAATTGTGATACGATATGTTCCATTCAAATGTGATTCTTTATTTGGTTGTTGCCAAAATAAATAAATACAAAATGAAAAAAAAAAAAAATTAAAAAAAATCGAAAAAAACCTGTCGTAACACGCTGGGTGGTCAAAATAAGCCATTTTGAAATTTAGATTTTTTTTCTTCTAAAACCCGTGCTGAGAACATACCTTTCCAACAAAGTATAAATCATCAAAATCGGTTCGGCCAATCTCGAGTTATGCGGTTACATCGCTTCGGACACTTTCTTTTATATATATAGATTCTAAGGGTATATTAATTTTGACGCATAGTTTGTAACATACCTTAATATTACCCGTAGACCCCTAAAAGTTACTATATTTATGATCAGCATCGATAGTAATGTCGATCTAGCCATGTCCGTCCGTCCGTCCGTCCATCCGTCCGTCCGTCCGTCTGTCGGCAAAAATTAGGCCTTTAAACTGGACCTAGGGAGCTGAAATTTTAACCATATACTCTCTAGGGTCCCGAAATAATCAAGTTTATGAATTTTTGAAATCCGCCCACAGACACGCCCACAAACTCAAAAAAACAAAATTTTGGAAAAAATCGAATTTTGAGCTAGAAAGCTGAAATTTTTTATATATGATCTATGGCTCCTAAAACTGCTCGGGATAAAAAAATTTCAAAATCCGCCCACTGACACGCCCACAAATAAATAAAATAATTTTTTTATACCCTATTCTATGGGTATATTAATTTTTGAAAATCCAAAGTTTGAGCTAGGGAGCTGAAATTTATAATATATACTCTCTATTGGCCCTTTATGCTCATGTGTAAATATTTTCAAAATCCGCCCACTGACACGCCCACAATTATTATTTTTTTTTTTTTAAATTCAAAGTTTGAGCTAGGGAGCTGAAATTTATAATATATACTCTCTAGATGCCATTTATTCTCATGTGTTATTTTTTTTTAAATCCGCCTACTGACACGCCCACAATTAAATAAAACAATTTTATTGAAACACCCAAGTTTGAGCTAGGGAGCTATGTAGAGCGTTCTTAACAACTCAACCATACTTAGACTTTTGTCACGCCCACTTATGAGGGATAGGAATAAGAATAGGGTATCCAACAGTTCGCCCAAGCGGACTCTAGCCCGTCCCTATGTTTTATCTTCATCTGCCGACCAAAATATTTCTTTGCCGTATTGACAGCTTTGTTGATGCAGATAATTTTGCATAATTTGCAATAAATGCTTGACTTGTTTGTTTAGTTCTGTTCGTCCCCGCCGCCATAAAAATTTCTGGCAGGAGGAGGCGGTTTTGTTGGGCGATTGCCTCTTCCAGGATCACTTTGCAATCTTTAACGCAAACGTGCTACCAAATGGCAATCAATCTGGGTTTCGTTTCCGCTACTGCTGTAAGTGACCAGGTGACGGCTTTGTTTGAGAACGATAAGACCTTATGACTTGCACATGCTTACGATACCTTCACCCGGAGAGTTCCTGGTGCCGTATCCCAGTCCTCCATGGCAGTTCTCATAGTCTTCGTTTGACTAACCGACATTACCGTTCAAATCTCCGCCAAAGAACAAAAGTCCCGTAGTAGAACATCTTCAAAGCTTTTGTCCTAACGTCCAAGAAACGCGCCCGATTTCTGGTGTTTTGCGGGATGATATTTTCCTGGGATAGACTCACAAAAATTAAAACTCTGGACACCTCTTCGACTCACAAAAACGGATATTCTGAAGGAGGGATATTTCAACCGTGGAAATTATAAAAGGAATATAAACTACAGTAATTATTACTAATTTTTGGAGTTTAAGTGGTCAACCGTTAGTGCCTACCTACTCCACACTCATCAACGCAAACAACTTAGAGCATTCTTCAACAGAATTCGCTTAAACATCTCAAAATGATGATGAATGAGCGTTTAAATATTTCTCCAGCCTTTATGAATAAATCCTTATTCATAAAACAGTGTAAAAAACATATAAGTTATGCACAGTTTGTATCGATTAAAGTATCAAAAAGAATATATTTATCAATTACATTTAGCTGTCCAAACTGTCGAAATCAATTGTTTGTGGAAAACCAAATGAAAAAATTCAGCTTATACATAATATTCGGAAATTTATTTGTTCAACATAATGCAATCGCCATATGCACATATGTAATATGATTTTTGATACCGATTATGAATGCATGAATACATACCCCTGACCTACCGCAAACTTTCATCAAAACCAACAACTAATATACCATCCATATACTGCACCCCTCTCAGCTACACATCATATCCCCATCATGAGAAGTAAAAAAAAATAAATTCGATAAATAAACGACAAACCACACACTTATGAAAAACTTCCATTAAAAACAACAAATAATTTACCAACCATATCCCGCACTCCTCTCGCCTACACATCATATCCCCACCATGAGAAGTAAACAAAATAAATTCGATAAATGAGGAGAATGGAAGACAACAAAAATAACTACGAATATCATATTCAAAGGCATGCTAGCATTTTGTAGAAAAGGTTCTACAATATGGTTGTATAAATGTAGCTTTTTTTTAATGGCATACTTAAGTCGTAAGATGGTGTGTAAGTCGAATACTCGAAGTGGGACTACTATGGTTAGGTTAGGTTAGGTTGTAGTGGCAGTCGGCAAAGGCCGACACACTAATGCCAATGACAGGCCCATTGTGATACCACACGGATGTGTCATCCTCCTACTCGTTGAACCAGCTGGAGCTTTTGATGAAGCTTGATAGACTTTTAATGTCAGTGTTAATGAGATCGTTAAGATCAATGTAAAAGAAGGATCCTAAATGGAGTTTACGTCTTTGAGAGAGAGGCAGGGCACGTGCAGAGAAGGTGGAGAATTGTCTCCCCCTCTTTCTCGTCCATACAGCTTCTGCAGAAGTCATTTGTGTGGACGCCAAGCCTTGTTGCATGTCTGCCTATGAGACAGTGTCCAGTGATCACACCAATTATAGCACCAATGTGAAGTCTGTTTAGAGATATCAAACACTTAGAGCGTTTCAGATCCAGCTTTGGCCAAATCTGCTTTGTCGCTATACAAGTGTTGCCACTTGTCCACCTAAGGTTACAATTCTCAATGGTATGTCTCATAAACATGAGTTTGCATGTGGCGATTGGGATGCCTAATGAACCTTTATCAGGTAGAAGGGGTAGTGTGGTTCCTTTTTTGGCGAGTTCATCCGCCCTACAGTTCCCTGGAATGTCTGTATGTACTGGCACCCAGCATAGGTGGATGTTGAACTGCTTCGCCATCTCCACTAGAGATGATCGACAGTCACGGACTACGATAGAGTTTGTGGACCCAGAATCCAGGGATTTTAATGCAGCTTGACTATCTGAGAAGATCCAGATATCCGTGACTGATAACACATTATTCTTCAGCCACGACAGGACTTCTTTAATAGCCAAGATTTCTGCCTGGAACACACTGCAGTAATCAGGGAGTCGAAAGCAGAGGCTGATATTCAACCTGTAAGAGAACACACCACCTCCTACCCCCTCGTCGGTTTTGGATCTATCAGTATAAAAATGGATCGATTTATTTTCGACGGGTGGCCCTTCCCAGAATGTTCTGGGAGGGATCTTGACCTTGAAGTTTTTGTCAAAAAGGGTCTGAGGGGTGGTGTAGTCTATGTTACTGGGGAGGATTCTAAATTTGTTCAGAATAGATGCGTGGCCGATTTCATTCTCGGACCATTGGAACGTTGTTTTGAGGCGGATAGCCGCACTAGCAGCCACTTGCTTGCTAAAGATGTCCAGGGGTGTCAGGTGAAACAGAATGTCCATTGCAGCAGAGGGGGTAGTGCGCAGTGCACCACTCATGCAGAGACAAGCTGTTCGTTGGACTTTGCCTAGCTTATCGCGATTTATAGCTTTATCTAGGGCAGTCCACCAAACAACCTGTACCAAAACACAATGTACGGGGTACATAAGTATCGGTCTTATTACGGAGATATATAGCCAGTTGGTAATGCGGGGCTGGAGCCCCCATTTATTACCAATGGCTTTTTTGCAGGAGAAGAGTGCTGCTGTAGCTTTACGAACTCTTTCCTGAATGTTAGGTTTCCAGCTAAGCTTTCTATCCAGAATGAGACCCAAGTATTTCGCCTCGTCCGAAAAGACTAGACTTGTGCCCCTGATAGAGGGCGGATCAATGTATGGAATTTTATGTTTCCTAGTGAATAGAACAAGTTCGGTTTTGTGTGGGTTAACACCCACCCACAACGATCTGCCCATGTAGTTAGCTTGTTAAGAGCGTTTTGGAGAAGTTCTTTCAGGGTGTTGAGGTGATTCCCTGAGGCGGCAATAGCAACGTCATCTGCATAGGCAATCACCATGCAGCCCTCCTTTTCTAGGCACATCAGCAGCTTATTCACCACTAAGTTCCAACGCAGGGGAGATAGGACTCCACCTTGTGGCGTACCTCTACTGACAGATCTTCTGGCCGATGTCATACCCAGTTTCGAGTTTATAATCCGACTTTTGAGAATTAGATTAATAAGCTAACCAAGCGAGTCATCCACCTTCAAATCTGACAGTGCATTTGCGATCGCGGATGTATTGACGTTGTTAAAAGCACCCTCAATGTCTAGGAATGCAACCATAGTGTACGCTTTATGGTGAAGGGAGTATTCGATTGAACGTACTAACGTGTGTAAGGCTGTTTCAACAGATTTGCCTTTGCAATATGCATGTTGAGCCGTAGACAGAAGTCTTGTATCAATGTTAGTACGCAGATGGATATCAATCAGCTTTTCTAATGTTTTTAGAAGGATTGACGATAGGCTTATGGGTCTGAGATCCTTAGGATGAACATGGGAACATTTACCGGCTTTGGGTATGAAAACTACTTTTACTTCTCTCTATAACAGCGGAATGTAAGCCATTTCTATGCAGCTTTTCAGGATTACATCAAGTAAGGGCGAGATGATATCCGAGGTGTTTTGAATTTCAGCTGGTATTATCCCATCTGGCCCCGCGGATTTGTATGGTTTGAAGCTGTGTATCGCCCAAAGCAGTTTGTCCCTAGTAATCAAACCTTTGAAGTTAGTGGTACGAACAATTGACCTAGATAGGTTTTTATTGCTAGTAACGTGGGAGCTACCAGGGAAATATGTATCCAGTAGTAGATTGAGCGATTCCTCGCTGGAAGTGGTCCAGGAGCCGTCTGTCTTTTTTAAAAAGCTAGGCATGCCTGGGTTGGTTGAGAGGAGTTTTCTAAGCCTTGCTGCCTCCGAAGATTCCTCTATTTTTTCACAGAAGAGTCTCCACGACGAGCGTTTGGCTTTCCTCAGCTCCTTTTTGTAAGCATTGAGAGATGCTTTGTATGAAGCCCAGTCGGTTTCAGCTTTTGTGAACTTGGCTTGGTTGAACAGTTTCCTACAATTGCTTCTTAGAGGTCCTAGTGCTGGGGTCCACCAATGCGGCTTATTTTTGCCTCTAAGCCGTATGAGCGGGCAGGCAGAAGTCAGAGCCTTATTGAGGGCCGAGGTGAGTACCCTGACACTCTTATATAGCTCCATTGTGTTATAGGGAGGACGTAGGAGTTTAGATTTCATTGAACTTTTCAGCACTTCTCTATACTTGAGCCAGTCAGTTTTCCTATAATTCCTAAAAACTGGTTGGCGAGGAGGGTCATCAGCTAAACTGAATTGAATGTAACGGTGGTCACTAAAGGAGTGTTCCGCCGAGACTTTCCAGTTTATAATTTCCTGATGGATTGAGTCGGAGGCCAGTGTTACATCTAGAACCTCCTGTCTATCTTTTGTAATGAAGGTAGGTTCACTACCAGTGTTGCACACAATGAGATTAGTATTAAGAATATAATCAAAAAGAGACTCACCTCTGTCGTTGATGTCGGAACTGCCCCATACTGAATGGTGCGCATTGGCATCACATCCAATAATGAGTCCAGTTTTTTGATGTTCAGCTGCCGCGATCAGTCCCTCTAGGTTGACACCAGGTAAGGACCCTACGTGGTCATGGGCCAGATAAGCCGAGGCTATCCAATGGGTGCCGCGAGCAGTCTCTAGACTCACCGCGGTTGCATCACGGTCGCTGAAATTAGGGAGTACAAATACATTTAAGCTACTTTTTGCCAGTATGCAAGTTCTAGGTTTACCTTGGTCTGTTGCATACATCAATTTGTATCCATGAGTCCGGAGTCCTTGAACCAGGTCGATAACAATCCATGGCTCTTGGATCAGGACCATATCTTCTCCATCTTTAGAAAGACGGATAAGAAGGGAGGCCGAAGCCTTTTTAGAGTGGTGGAGGTTGATCTGTACTAATCGCAACATTGATCGTCGCAATCAGGCAGAGGAACCTCCACCACGGTGTTATTTAGGTCTGAGTCCGAGGACGGGCCTAAAATCTCGTCCTTACTAAGGACTTTGCTGAGGGGGTCTTCCGTGTCCATACTAAAGTTCGTGTTAGCAGTGGACATGGAGGGCTGGGTGGGAGCAGCCTTAATTGGGTCATCATCTTCCATTGATGGAAGGGAGATTGATGCTCCAGGATCAGGGGTGTTAATTCCCGTTTCAGGGGGATGCGGAGGCTTGTTAGCGTCAGGGTCATCCTTCTTGTACACCCGAAGTGTGATTTTGTCCCAACCGAACTGGATTGCGCCGTTGTTCTTCGCCAAAGGAGCCAGGGATTCCCGATTGATCACTATTATAGCTGATCTGAAGGATCCCCTATGCGCTTCCAGCTTCGCAACCTTCCAGTCATGGGTTGGGAGTGAGGGATTACCCAGTCTGATGACCGCCAATACTTTTTCTGCTGAGGGGGGTTCAGCGTTCGGGGGAAATTCTGCCCTCCGGATAGCTGCGGTCGATCACCGCGACCATGATTTTGTCCTTTAGGACATCGCTGAAGGACTTTTGAGACTTAGGGGCGGAATGTGAGGTGGTGCTGGTGTTATGCACCTTAGGTTTTTTGGAAACCGAAGTGGTTTCTTCCACCGATCTCTGGCGCTTGGACGTGGAGTCCTTGTAAGCGCTTTTGTCCTTCTCAAGGAGGCCTTGGGCCCATTTTAACATCCACTGCGAGACGTACTTGGATCCGTGGTTGGTTTTATTTTAAGGCTAGCAACGGAAGGGCCATGAAGTGATACAATCCTACCGCTGCTAGGAATTGTTTTGCCTATATTAGGCTCACTGCTGCTGGTAGCAACTGGACCACGATTACTCACAGTCGCAGTGCTACTTTTCGTTGCAGGAGCCGCGTCAGTAGACAGCATGGTCGCCGTGCTACCGCCCGGTTTAGAAGAGATACCGGTCTTGATGCTTTTGTTTTTATTTTTGTTTGTATTCATTTTTAGAACCCACGAGTAGCGGAGAAAGGAGGTCCGCCTGCACACAGATCCGCAATATGCAGGTAAGGCTGGTTAATCCGGAGATCGCCAGGTATCCGGATACTCCGTGGACGACTGTGCTATTTTTTAAACTGGGCCCTCAGCCTGGCCGACTATCGGCACGGGTCCGTGTATGGAGGGTATCAGGAGTGAGGAGGGGTAGGGGAGAAAGGGGGAATTGGGGCAGGACGGAATGTCCTTTGGGCAGTTCTTAGTGGATGTATGAAACATGGATGCCTTCACACCGGCACCATCGATGGATGGTGCACTCGACAAGGTGACTACCCTTCGTGGGACTACTATAGAACTCTATATACAAAGTCTGTGCTAAGCAATTAGATATTTCCACTTTTTTTAATAAACACTTCAGGTATATTTGTCCTCCGCGTGGTTAGTTACCTTGTCGAGTGTACCATCCTTGTGAGGTAGGTGCCGGTGCGGAGGCTTCAATCGTAATGAGTCAATCAGACCATGTCTGTTTTGATGAGCGATGACTAAAAACTAACCGGACTTTTCGTCCAAATGGGGAGTCAACCCCTAACTAAATCTCCAACTCTAAGGTTGCATATGCCGATGGATGCATGGCTACGGGAGTGCCTAGTCAAAAGTATGCGAACTTCGAATACCAGGCGAACTTCGGTTTCAATCCAGCCTTCCCATGCCATATCGGGCTCTGGCATGGGCGACTTACTTTCCCGAATACTCGTGTGTACAATTAATAATACAAACTTAAAAACATACAGACGAATGCCTCTGAAATCGCATCAACTTCTGGAATTGCTGTCGGGCAACCAGAAGATAACCCAAATCGGGCAGCTACTGGGCTCCCGAAGGCTGACGATTCTTATGCTACAGAGCATAACTCGGCCTCCACTTCTCGGTTTGCTGACGGGCAACCGAACCCCCTAACCCCCAAAGTATGGATAGTAATGTCATGTGCACAACATCCAAACTTGTCAGTGCCAGAAAATACGAAGCGGAAACGACCACCTCAGATTCTGACACCTCCACTCTGGTGGACAATTGTAGCGTGCTCTCCGAGAAATCGGGTTTGCTCCTCAATTGGGAAGAGCTTGACTGGGCTACAATTACAGAAGCAGGGTGGTTTTGTAAGATCCAGCGGTCTACAAAACAGACGCTTCAAAAGTGCTATGCGCAGAAGCTTAGACAGAGAAAGTGTTCTAACCTTAGCCCAAGCAGCACAAACAGACAAGCCTGACAACAAGCGAGGCAGATCTGAAGACCAGACTCCCCCAAATCCTGCAGCCAAGAAGGTTAGGAAGGGTCCTAGGCCTGAAGCAACCACCTTTAGCCAGGTGGCAAGCCTAGTTAGGCTTGGTATCATTCCAACCGGCCTGTGCAAAAACCCTCTCTCCGCAGAGCAAATGGCTGCTGTAAAGGAGGCGGTGATAGACACCTCAATTGAGCTGAGCGACCGTGGCGTGTGGCCCGTCTTCTCTGGCTCGCACCTTAAGACAGGATGGATAGTCTTTGTCTGCTCTAACAGCGCCACTGCTTGGTGGATGCGCTCGAATTTCGAGAAAATTAGAGAGAAATGTGGTCTGGACCTGATGCTTGTGGAAGAAGGATCTTTCCCGAAATCACACATCGTCCGCGGACTCTTTCCAGAGAGCTTCGAACTCTCAAATGAAAAAGTGCTGGCGACCATTTTGGCGCAAAATGTCAACATCAGCACCATATCATGGAGGGTGTTACAGCGAGGTAAGGTAGGTGCACTCCTTCACCTCGTAATCTCAATTGATAACGCTTCCTTGACTGAGCTCAATAAACTTATGGGGAAGATCGCATACCGATTCGGCATGACCAAAATGATTCTTAAGAACACCGATAGAACTTCTAAACCTGCCATTAACCCTATAACTAACGAGCCAGCTAATTTTGTACCACCTATCGGAAATGTGTCTGAAGGTACGGTACCTCACAAGTCAATCACGACTAGGTGTGTCACCGGACCAGAAAGCACTTTACAACCTATCGGAAATGTGTCTAAAGGTAGTGTACCATAGCAGTCCACTTCGATTAGCTGTGCCACAGGGCCAAAAACCTTTGTACAACCTATCGGAAATGTGTCTGAAGGTAGTACAACAATGCAGTCCACTTCGAAAGAACCAGCCTAGGCAGCGGTCAGACGACAGTGACGTCAGTTCCTGAATACCCCCCCCCCCCCCCCCACAAACAACCATCGAAGGTAGTAAAAATACCATTGGGCATGCTACCCCGAGCGGTTCTGGGAGGAGCACTAAGGCAACGGCCACCGCGTCGTCCAATCATCCCTTCCTGCAAGGAAAGATTACTTTCCCTAGGAGAACCGTCAATTCGGCCGAGAACCCCTCCAACCCGGCCAACGCCGGTCTGGGCGGTCAAACCAGGGATGGAAACAAGATGAGTCAGCCAGGCAGTTAACAACTGGTCGCCCCGGACTGGCTGCTTGCCGAAAAGGTAAGGGCCCAAAAAAAGCCCAATTACTCAGGCAAGCCAGATCCTTAAAGGAGGATCTATGAATACCATCAAGGTGCTTCAGGCGAACCTCCATTACGCTAAGGGTGCGTCCGCCACTTTTAGCAAGCGGTTCGCCGAGGAAAAGATAACCCTAGGCCTCATCCAGGAGCCTTGGGTTATCAGCGGACACATTAAAGGTCTTGGGAATAGGGCAGGTAAGTTAATTTACAAGTGCGGTGAGCAAGTGCCGAGGGCGGCCTGCTTAATTGATATAAATAGCAACTTTCTTCCCATTCCAGAATTCATCAGCAGAGACCTGGTTGCCGTACTACTGCAAGTACCTACACCTAGAGGCACACACAACATCATATGTGCCTCTACGTATTTCCCCGGAGACAAAGACAACATCCCTCCACTAGAGGTACAGGCACTCATCAGCTACTGCCTACAAAACAACTTACACTACATCATTGGGTGCGATTCCAACGCGCACAATATGATATGGGGTAGTAGCGAAAACAATAAAAGAGGTGAGTGTTTGTTAAATTTTATAGTCGGTAACAATGTAGATATTATAAACAAGGGTTCCAAACCAACCAACGCGGGTGGCAATGGTGCAGTAGTAGTGTATTCGCTTACGGAAAGGAAGGTCGGGCGTTCGAATCCCGGCCAAGTCCATTACTTTATACCGAATATGTACATAAAATCGTAATCTCCCTAAGTAACTTATGTAGACACCACCCTTGGAGAAAAACCCTACAACTGCACCCAAACACTTCTTTCCTATCTCTCTATTCTTTCTAATACCAAGTAGCTTACACTGTGTTCTTAGCATTATAAGGCTACTGTAACAACAGAAAAAAAAATCCCTTTAGCGTAAGCAAATTATAAAAAAAAAAAAAACCTTCATAAATTGGATTCGCGAGAGGTACTTGACCTCACGCTCGCTAGTCCATTTATGGCAAATTTCATTGAAAACTGGCATGTGTCAGATGAGGCCTCGCTGTCATATCACCAACACATTAGGTTCGACCTACCCGGTCAACTGTCACTGGCCACAATTAGATACGATCCTAAGTCGACGGACTGGAATACGTATCGAGGACTTGTCCTCTCAAAAACGAATATGCTAATTTCGTCAATCGAGTCCACGTGGGACCTTGACGAAGCAGCACACCAGCTCAGTAAAGTGTTACTAACACCTACGAGAGTAGTTGCGTCATTAAAACCAGCATAAAGCGACGTAAGGTCCACTGGTGGAATGACAAACTTGCTGAATATAGGAAGAAGGTTAGGAAACTCTTTAATCGAGCCAAACACACTAAAAGGTGGGACGATTATAGGATCGCTCTCACAGAATACAACTCAGAACTGAGAAGATCAAATCGTGCTACATGGAGGAAGTGCTGCGAAGACATAGTAGATATGCCGGTAGCAGCACGCATCCACAAAGCGCTAGGCAGAGATCATAATAACGGTGTAGTATTACTAAAGAAACCA
This sequence comes from Portevinia maculata, assembly GCA_949715645.1. Taxonomy (NCBI): domain Eukaryota; kingdom Metazoa; phylum Arthropoda; class Insecta; order Diptera; family Syrphidae; genus Portevinia; species Portevinia maculata. The sequence continues at coordinate 45,549,259 of OX454528.1, read as the reverse complement.
AATGGCACCTACACGACGAACCGAGAAGATTCAATCAGAACACTTCTTCAGGTTCACTTTCCAGGTTCGTCTATTCGCGATATAAGCGGTAACTCTAACGATGTGGACCCCAAGGTACATATAGATAGCAGAGTAAACAGCTTATCTGGAAAAATGTTTAGTCCAGATAAGGTTAGATTGGCAATTGGCTCATTCAAATCATTTAAAACCCCAGGTCGTGACGGCATATTTCCGGCCCTTATCCAGAGGGTTAGTGATGTCATACTGCCGATGGCTATTGCTTTATTTAGAGCTAGTTATAACTGGGGATACATTCTACTTTCCTGCAGACAGGTCAACGTGAATTTTATCCCCAAAAATGGCAACAGGCCAAGTGAACTGCCTAAATCATACAGACCCATCAGTCTAACATCTTTCTTTCTCAAAACCATGGAAAGACTTATAGATGATCATATTAGGGAGCAGATAGTAACACCAAGCCCTCTGCACTCAAGTCAATTTGCGTACAGAAAGAGCAAACCCACTGAAGGTGCTCTTCACTGCCTTGTCAAAAAGATAGAGGACACTTTCAAGTCAAAGAAAATTGCACTTTGTGCCTTCTTGGACGTTGAGGGTGCCTTCGATAATACCGGATACGACTCGATTGCCAGGGCGATCAGTTTTTTTTTTTTTTTTTTTTTATAATGGACACGCACTAAAGGGATTTTTTGATACCTTTATAATGTATTAGCTACACAGCGCGGGCGTTAAGGAAATTAGGGTTAGAAGATAGGGAGAGATGCCGATGCACGTTGGTTTTAAATGTTTGTAAATTATAATGTGCAGGAAAAATGGAGCGGGGAAGAGCATTCCACATTCGTATTGTACGGCTAAGGAAAGATTCCTTGTATTTCACTGTACGTCCGAATACAGACTTAAGGGTAAACTGATGCGCATTCTTGGTGTTTAGAGTAAGTTTTGATGTTTAGAGTAACATTTAATTTCCATCTTAAATTATTCATTACAATTTGTTGTGAGTGGATTTCCATCCACTCTTAATTTATTATAAACATACAGACCGAACCACTGACGTCGCATAATTCTTCATTGTACAGTACAGTGTCCGAGCCATACGGCACTTCATATTTCTCATTTTCCCACAATAGGCGTTTTTCTTTTTTAGCCCCGAGCGGGGAACAGAGCGGGGCCCGAGCGATCAGAGCTCGCTCCGAGCTGAACATAACCTGAGCGCTCCGAGCTAATTAAGAAACAGAATTGGGCACTGAACTGTCATTAGATAATTTTTTTTTTCTCTTAATTTTCAAAATAGTCAGGATTGCTTCTGAAATTGGTGCTTGTCAAGGATTGTTCCATTTAAATTATAATTTCTAGTAAATAAACTATGGAAAAAGCACAAAATAATGAATGAAGTCAGCCGCGCTCAGCTTTTCGCTCGATGTGCTCGGTCATTTTTAATCGAGCTCGTCGAGCGAGCCCTGAGCTAGCTCAGAGATAAAAAAGAAATACAAATTTTGTGCTCAGAGCGCTCCGAGCTAAAAAAGTAACACAGTTCTTTTTTTGACAGCTCAGTGCCCCGCTCGGAGCTAAAAAAGAAAAACGCCTAATGTAAATTTTCCCCGGTCGCCACCAGCCAAAAATACCTCATCAATCCATCCACAATCGATGAGCTGGCATGCCACACAGCGAATGTCCAGCATCATATAACCGCCACCCGATACCAGAGTCTATGCACAGACATTCGTATGCACTTTGTGGTCGTCGCCTCGTCGCCTAATGGTTGTTGACATAAGATAACCAGGCGAGGGTGCGAACCATACATACTGCCATCCATCGGCGCATATTGCTTATTCTTGGAATAAGTACAATGTCGCGCATACAGATCGCTATGAGTATTTCGGGTGTGTGTGCCACACTCTATTTCGTTGGTACGTGGTTGACAAAGGCATGGGCATGGTATCGAGTGCTTGATACTCTGCTCCCGTGGGACCTGTAATCTGCTAGTTTTGGATGACGGTGCAAAAGGGGTTGGCGACTGCGGACTTCTTGAGAGAAACACATTGGTCTTTCGGTCAGATATTCTTCAACCTCGACTCGGTGCAGTTTAGTTTAGTTATTAACCTAGTACGGTGTTTTTTGGTCCTCTTTAACCTCGCAGCGGTTCGGTTCGGTGACGATATATTCCTATCATTGTAAATTCCGATAATTGTAATTCCTATCCAACTTTATAAAATTAATAATAAATATCTACGCTTAACAGAATTTCTTGTTGTTACAAATTATTTTTCCGGAACCATTATTTTCAGATTCGCTCCCCTGTCGTCGGAGAGTAATTACCCGACACCTGGCATGGCGGGTATTGCGGTTGAAATGTTCTAGGGGTGGAATGCAACTGGCTATTTCGTTTGAGCACTTATGGTGGAAATAACGATAAAATAACGAAAGGCTACATTACGACGATGACTAAGAGAGTCAATCGATCTCGCAATGTCTCGGTCGCCAATGAGTTTTATCGCGCGTTTTTGGATCCTGTCAAGTAGCTCCAAATAAGTTATTGGTGCACCAGAATTATACTCCAGTTTCTGGCGAATAAACGCCTTATAAATTGTAGCCAGGTCAAAAGGGGTGAAATATTTCTTACAACGCTTAAGGCAGCCTAGACATTTCGCGGCGTTCTTGGCGACATCGAATAAGTGGTCATTCCAACGAATATTGTCAGTAACACACATACCGAGAATGGAAAGTCTTTCGGTTTCAGCGATGCAAGTGCCATTCATAGATAATGGCAGTGCGTGTGGGTTTTGCTTTAATGACAGGAGACAGAGTTGTGTTTTGGAAGCATTAAATTCCACTCTATTGGTTTTACCCCACTGAGTTATACCGTTAAGATCGGAATTTAATGAGCTTAACATACGTTGCCGTTCCAGTTCCACACCCGAAGATGAGGGGCGTGACCCAAGAAACGAATATGAGAAGATAAGGGTGCTGTCATCAGCAAAGGAATGGATTGGATTAGAAGTAACAGACAGGAGATCATTTATAAAAATGAGAAAGAGAGTCGGGGACAGAACAGAGCCTTGAGGGACACCAGCATTTATTTGGTGAGTTGCGGACTTGAAACCGTCAAAAACAACATGAATTGAACGGTCCGAAAGGTAATTTCTAATCCATTGAAGAAGAGTATCATTGATTCCAAATGCATGCATTTTCGACAAGAGAGCTTGATGCCAAACTCTGTCAAATGCCTTTGAAATATCAAGCGCAACAATCTTACTTTCACCTTCTAGATGAAGAGATTGGTTCCACTTTTCGGTTAGATATGTCATCAAATCACCAGTGGACCTGTTGCTGCGAAAACCATACTGCCAGTCATTAAGAAGTTTTCGCGATTCAAGATATTTCATTAGCTGACGGTTTATCAGCGTTTCCATGACTTTAGAAAGAAGGGACGTAAGTGCAGTTGGTCGGTAGGAGGAGGGAGAATAAGATTCGCCTTTTTTTGGTACAGGCTGGACAAACGCTGTTTTCCATCTTCCCGGGAAGAGTCCTGAAGAATAGGACAGATGGAAAAGCTTACGCAATGGTTTTGCCAGCGAGGAAGAACACCTCTTTAGAACGATAGGGGAAATACCATCTGGACCAGCGGATTTGTGTATGTCAAGATCTCGAAGTACTCCAGCCACTGTACGAGTGCGGAAGTGGATTGGTCCCATGGAGTATTCTACGCGCTCGAGTACAGGGGGAGACAAAGCACAATCTGGGAGCGTTGAGCTGACTGCAAAATGAGCAGCAAGCAGATTGGCCTTATCAATAGACTGATAGCTGGAATGTCATTGTCAATGAGTGTCGGGATAGATGATGAGGCCGAATTCTTGATGGTATTACCAATTGACCAAAAGATTTTACTACCCGTGGGACTTTGTAGTATTTTTTGCCTCAACTTTTGATCATAGGAGAATTTAAACCTTTTTCGGCTTTCCTCAGATGGGTTGGCTTTGAATAACCGAAAGCATACCTCTTTTAACCTGATAGCCTCTTTGCAGCTCGAGTCATACCACGCGTTTACCTTGGGTTTGATACTTTTTATCCTGTTAGGGATGTAAGACTTCATACCCAGGTGAATTATGTTTGATACCATATCAGCAGCAGCATCCACGTCACTGTCGAGGAAGCACAGCGACCAGTTAAAACTCTTAAAGAAACCGTTAAGTTTTTCCCAATTGGCTGTCTCGTATTGCCATACGGTTCTTTTGGGAGTTTGTTCTTTAACAATGTGGTTGGAGTACGAGAATTGAGCTGATATGATACAATGGTCTGACGAACCTAGAGGCGATAATACGTTTAAGCCGTATTTATCGGGGTGAGAGGTAAGAAACAAGTCCAGTGTGTTGGCGGTTTGACTGCTAATGTCCGGTATTCGTGTCGGGTCATTTACAAGCTGAGTCAGGTTATTTAAACCAACGACCATACAACGTCGAGTTAATCGGTTCTCGTCAGATCACCGTAATTAAACGACGTTGGGCGCGGTTAGTACGTAGATGGGGACCGTTTGAGAACATCCGCGTGTCGTTGGCCAGTCCCATCTACAGAGTTGAGGTAGATAATATACGTGGTATCACAATGGACCTAAATTGGTCTAAGTGTGTCGGCTTCTGCCGACAGCCACATAAACCTAACCTAACTTAACCAGGTTATTTACCTGAGCAAAGATCTCGACGTACCTTCCTTCGGATATTGTCTGGCCAGAATGTCGAAGCCAACTTGAATTGTGTATATTGAAATCGCCCGCAATGACAATTTCAGTACCAGGGTGAAGGGTCACAATTCTTGTGATGGAATCAGACAGGGCATCTAACTCATTATAAGTTGAATGTCTGTCCAAATTTGGGCTTCTGCAAATAAAACAGTAGTGGATTAATTGCCTACGGACATGGAATTTTAGCCAAATGAAATTGAATTCTGGATTGGAACATTGGCCATATTGAGGCTGAAGTTGATAGGCTACGTCACTACGTATATAAACGGCGAGACCGTTATATACGTAATAAAGGTATCGAAGTTATATACGTAACAAAATTATCGAAGTATCGACGAACCAGTTGATCAGAGCCATGTTGGAAAGTCGAATTTTTACCTCCTCCTCTGGAGGAGGTAAATCGGTGTCTCTGTCTGTGACGGCAGCCAAAGGCTCTCCCCAAGGAGGTGTACTCTCTCGCCTCTTATGGTCACTTGTCATCCACAGCCTACTGGTCGGTCTACATAGGCTAGGCTTTAACGCCATTGGTTATGCTGATGACCTGGCGATTGTTATTAATGGTAAGCGTAGCGCAACCATTACTAATAGCATGCAAAAAGCGTTGCTACATGTCTCAGAATTGTGCATTAAGGAAGGACTTTCCATCAACCCTCTTAAAACCACCCTGGTGCCTTTTACGCGAAAAAGATTGGTTAACTTTGAACCTATCACCGTAAGTGGTACACCCTTGAGTTACTCCAATGAGGTCAAATATCTGGGAGTCATCCTAAATAGGAAACTAAATTGGAACTCATACGTAAAGGCCGCCACTGAGCGTGCCACAAGAGCTATGTGGGCCTGTAGACGCCTATACGCCAGAATTTGGGGTCTTAACCCCAGAATGATACACTGGCTGTACACCATGATGGTAAGACCCATCATCACGTACGCCTCCATCGTTTGGTGTCCAAAAGAACTTGAACGTACTACGGCTAACAGGCTCCAAAAGCTACAACGTGTTGCCTGTTTGGGAATAACTGGTGCCATGCGCACATGTCCTACGGTAGCATTTGAAGCCATTATTATACTGTCACCGTTACAAGTATTCATTCAGAAGACGGCTGCTAGATGCGCTATCAAGCTTCAGCTTGAATACAAGTATAACTCAAATGACCATATGGGTCACCTGAAAATACTCAACTCAATCCAAAATTTGGACATGTTTTACACCATCCCTGACTTAATGGTAAGGGAATATAGTTTCGATAAACTATTTGAGGTAGAAATACTGGACTGTTCTAAATGGGTCTCGGGAGATCCAGTTGTGGATTCAAAAAGTCTGGTATGGTACACCGACGGATCAAAAATGGAGTCTGGAGTTGGTGCTGGTGTCTTTGGACCCAACACCAGGGTCTCGATACCTATGGGGATGTGCCCCACAGTGTTCCAGGCGGAAATCCATGCCATTGAGATCTGCGCTATCTTAAACTCTAACAAAGGAATAAAGGGCGCAAAGATACATATCTTTTCAGACAGTCAGGCGGCACTTCAGGCACTGTCGTCCAACACAATAGACTCTCTGGCTGTAAGAAACTGTTGCAGCGCCTTACAAAACCTAGCCAAAAACAACAAAGTTAAACTCGGATGGGTGCCTGGCCACCGAGGTTTTGCAGGGAATGAATCCACAGATGAGCTCGCCAGAGCTGGATCTGAAGCCGCTTTCGTCGGTCCCGAACCGTACTGCAGTGTCAACTGGACTACTGCTATAGGGCTAATCAAAGAATGGGAGCAACTGACTCGCCTCAAACATTGGGAAAGCGCCCCTGGTCCGAGACAGTCCAAACGCTTGATTAAGCCCTACTCCTATAAGGAAATCCTTACACTAAATAAGGAAAACATTAGAAAGCTGGTTGGCTTTCTCACTGGCCACTGCGGTCTGAGATATCATCTCAACAAAATAAATCTTAGTCCAACGTCAGAATGTAGATTCTGCATGGAGGTCGAGGAAACCTCAGAACACATACTGTGTGAATGCCCGACTCTGCATTGGTTGAGACGACGCCTTCTCCACAGAGAGCTGTTATCACTGGTGGAGCTTCGCAACTCGTTTCATTAGGGAACTCAGTCGCCTTTTGGTGTAAGTCAACCTTCTGACACAAAAGATCTTTTAGGTCGCAGTGTCGGCCCTTGGGCAAGGGTTAAATAAAAAGAAGGTATATTTGTAAATTTGTATTCTTATTATTTTATGGTTCAAAATCAAAGAAAAAATAGGGAAAAAAGTTAGTACATATATACATAGCTTGATATCGGTTATAGCGACCTATCGCTTATTACGACCAAATTCGTTATAACCGATTTTGACTGTAGTTCGTAAAATAGTTTTTAGGCCGAAAGGTAGTAATTACAAGATATTGCTAAATTTAGGGCGTCTGCATATGGAAAAATGGTCTAGAATAACGTCGCCTGGAATTGTTTTGTTACATACGCCACTTTTGTCGTTTTTGAGTTAGGAACGGATTCTATAGTAATTTTGTATGCTCTTTTCAAATCTGTGATATAAACCATTTTTTGGCGTTTGGGACAAATTTTCCATATAATTTTTCGCAATTTGTTAGCAAAGAATTGTTTTGTTCCACGTGCATATCACGGCGACAAGAGATAGAGGAAATATTAAGAAATTATTATTATTAAATATTAAATAAGTTGAGAACTGGTTTGTCCTACGTGCACTTGTGTTAAAGAAAAGCCATTGATCACAACAAAATTTTAGTATTGGTTTGTTCCACCTCTATAAAATTTGTGAAGATATAAATTTTGTTACGGCTGAACAAAATAGTGCTGCACAATACGAGCTATCAATCATTGAATACATATGGTTTCAATTAGCTGCACAGGGAAGTACAGAAAAGATCAGAAAAGTACAAGATTTGGTGTTCCATGAGTACAAATCTTGCCCAAAGAGTTCTACATTCTGTCAATTTGTTTTCCATGAAGCTGTGCAGATCAGTTTAGGCCAAGATTTTCTGTACCTAGTTTTGAGGTCGAGCAAGTGTGTGAAATGTGTCAAATTTTAAAATTCAAATTGTATTGATGGCAACTGATTTAATTGTTTGTATGTGATATCGTATTTCTTAGCTTAATGTTACAAATATTCGTATATTTATAAAAAAAAATCGAAAGAATAACATGGAACGAGTTTAAATTGTGATCAAATCAACTTCAGGCCAAACATTGACGGTACAATGCTTACTCAAAACCCGAAATTCACTAGAAAACAAAGAGGATTATCTTTTTGAAATTTCGCTGCTGAGAGGAGAACATCTGATTCGAAGCTGTACTTTTCTGTTGTAATTTGATCTGACAGCTTTCACTTACTTGTTTAATGCCTACGGACATTTTATTGTATTTTTTGAATAAAAACTTTGTTAATAAAAAAGATGAAATCTACTTTTCTTTTCAAATTTTAGCATCCAACTCCATGCTGTCTTGCATTTCAGATATTTAAGATGAGAACTGCTTTGTCCCATGCCATATCCATTCTTTTGTGTTTTTGAAAAAAATCAGTTTCAGAATATAGGAGACGTTTACTTTAACTAACGTAGCTTGTTAACGGTTAGGCAAAACACTTTGAAAATTGGTAGGTGAACTCAATATAAGACTAACTTCAAGTTAGCAAAATAAAAAAAAATCCTATCACACAGTTTCGGAGTATGTACCAAGTACGCAAACCTTTAAATGCGTTTTTCTCGAAAAAGTGCCAATGGCATATGGAACAAACCAATTCTCGTCCGACGATAAGTATCCTGTTAATTTTAAGTTATATTTAATCATTTTTGTTTAGTATGTAAATTGATATTTAATAACCATTAAAAAATGAATTTAAAAGTCAAAAGTAGAGAGTAACGTAGCAAAAAGTAAAACAACACCATCATCATCAACATAATACCAGAACAAGATTGTCTGTAAAAAAAACAAATCGCCAATGAAAAAATAATAATGAGCAAAGGAGTTTTATAGCAACAAAAGCTGCAACCCACCTTGATCATATAAAATTAAAACCGGCTTGTTAACAAACCATCCAAATAATTGACCATCGTAACATTTACGAGCGGATAGCATAACTTCGTCAGGCTGTTGACTTGTTAGCTGGAGTGACAAGTAGTTCAGAGTTTGCCTTCAATTCGTAAACATCATTAATAAACATATAAAATAAAAATATTATGGAAATAAATGATTGTTTTAATTAAAACATATTTGTATACATATGAATATAACTGGCGCAGTCGATTAAAGCAGAACTATCCAGACATTTTACTGGTAGCTGGAGTAACGATCGAATGCACTCGGTTTTTGGGAATTCAACGATAGCAGAACTGTAGCTTTGCATTGTGGCAGGGTAAGTATAAATGTGTTGCTTTTATCTGCTCTCGGTTGCCTACGCCTCATGTTCTTCAACCCGAAATTCAAAAATTAAATTTAAAATCTTACGTTTTGTACCCAAGTTGGAGAAAAATAGAATGTAGTCAGCGAAAGAAGGCTTATACTTATAAAGATAGTATTATATAATTTATAAGGGAAATTGTGTTTCCAAATGTAATTATTGGTGTAGACGTCTTGAACTCCCTCCGCATCTCGGACGCAGTTCAAGATATTTCGTATTTCGATGGCATCCCGAGATTGCTCTTTGATTTTATGAGTACACAAATATCTCACTAATCTGAGTCACCTTTGATCCGAATATCGCGACATCTCGAATCACAAATTGTGCTAATTGTGTACTCTACAATCAATTTTGGTTCTCTGTTCTAACTAAAAATAAATGCGTTTCGCACTGTATTTTACAGTAATTTGGTAATGGATAATATTGGTCGTTACTCGCATTCCGAAAATTCAAATGCGACCAAAATTGTGAATGTAAACGAACACATTTTCATTATTCATCCTTGCTTTCCGCATTTTGAATGCATTTGGCTCTTATTAAACACGATCTCAGATGATTGTTTAAGGTAGTAATAGCTAGTATGTGTAATATATTATTGAATTCACAGCGGCAATAAATTAGGCATTGATGTTTTCGTTAAAAATCCCCATCTTTTTCTCTTCTCGTCATGCAGTCATTAGTCCGAATAATTCGATTATCGGAATACCTTTTTGCAATAATTGATTCGAATAAGCGAGACATTACTGCAGATAATGTCGAAGAAATTTTAAGTCGTTTAATAACAACGCTGCTTACAAAAAAGTTATGATAAGAACAATTAGAAACAAAATAACTACATAGTCAGGGCAACGAGGCCCTTAACATGCATTGAACCTCTGCAGGCTGGGACGAAATAAAGGCACATTTAGGATGCAGAGAAATAAGTTCATGGGCATAACTCCATAATTTGATTATGGTGGAAATAACTTCATATTCAATTGTTCAAAGATGGGTCATAAGTCCAACATTTTGTAAGTGGTAATAATAATAATAATATTTGGTTAGGGTATATTACACTGCGACCTATTGGTCTATTGTGTCCCCTTGCTTGTGCCTCGGAGAGGTGCATGACCTCGTTCAGAGCCCTCTCTAGATACTTCTTTGTGAAGCGTGTCGAGGTATTGCCCTGATTTATCCTTGGCAGGTCACACTCCTTAGAGCACAGCGTCCAGTCCAGTTTCTTTGATGAATCTGAGAATGAGCTGTGGGTCCATGGTTTGTATGTCCTTGTCTGTTATTTGGTGCCTGCCCAAATGTTTCATCCTTTTGTGGGTCAGTGCCCCACAGGATTCCAGTATATGGTCTGGATTGTAAGTGGTATATTTCCATCATAAAAGAAAACCCAACAATTTTTCATCACATACTCATCTTCATACCCCATTAGAAACACATACGCAAAGCGATAGCAAAACAAAGCATAGTAACCCGGAAATTTTCGCGTTATGAAATATGTGGCTGGTTAGGACAAATTGGCTTTCTTTCCTTATTTTCCCCTTATCGTTCACCGCGTTTGACTCCTCTCTGTTTGATACACGCTTCCTTATGCAAAAATATAACCCGCTTTTCAGCGACTTATTTGGCGAGTTTTGTATGTAGCTGAGGTGAGTTTTGTTTGAAAAATTCAGTTGTGAAGCAGACTGCGATGTGTAACTTAAAGTAATATTGAGTGGAATTATTGTTGTGCAATATATAATTATTTAAAGTGATCGAAAACAGTGAAAAGTGTGAGAAGTGTGAAAAGTTTAAATTGTTTTGTTTTCAGTTAGATTCAGCAAAGGAGAAAATGGCATTATTAACAGTAAATTGTTGTTTAATAGATTTGCTTTTGGAAGAATTATTTTTGTAAGTTGAGTTTTCTTAAAAAAAAAAAGTTATAGAGATAGGACGCTCTACTCCTTCTATGAAAATAGATTATAAGCGCAAGGATGGTTTTGTTTCGCATTTCAACGCATCCATATATCAAAAATATACTTGATTGACTGGTAGTTGTAAGCTCAATAAAATGTTTTGTTTTCCTTGCCTCCTTTTTTCTAATTCTCCTAGTGTTTGGAGTCACACGGGCTACGCTGACATAAACAATTTAATTAATTCGGCAAATAAACATGTCAAGACGGAAAAACACATCCGTAGCTGTTTATCTTTGCACGAATTCGGTACTGATCGTATTGAAACCTCGTTAGGTAATTCCTTTGTAGCTCACAACAAAAAAGTTGATAGAAACCGTAAACTAATGGAACGTTTTATAGATACGGTAGTTCTTTTAGGCAAACAGGAACAAGCATTTTGAGGTCATAATGAAAAGCCTGATTCTAATAATCGTGGCAATTATGTCGAAACACTTTTATACTTATCTAAGTATGACCAGTTAATGGACTCTCATTTGGAACAGTGTTCAAGTGCACGTAATCCGTTTTTTTCGGGTCTATCAAATGACATCCAAAACGATTTAATACAAAGTATAGCCGCAGTGATCAAATGCGAAATTAAAGTAGAAATAAGTGAAACGCGATTTGTGTCCATCATGATTGATGAAACACCAGACATGAGCCATAGGGAGCAACTTAGTGCCGTTTTGCGTTACTTATCGGAGGAAGGAGTAGATGAAAGGTTTCTTGGGTTTTTTGACGTGAGTGAGAGTCGAAATGCCGATGAGCTCTCAAAACACTTTTTCAATATACTTGATGTATACGGTTGCAAGGAGAAATTATCCTGGATGCTTGTCCAATGGCTTATTTTATTCCTTGCTACGCACATGTTTTAAATTTGGTGTTATCTCAATCACTGGAAAATATACCTGAATTGAAAGTTTTTTTTGGCAATATAAACACAATAGTACGCTTCTTTAATAAATCAACTAAACGTTCAAATATTTTAAAACAAATAGCAAACAGACGCATGCCGGGAGTATCAGAAACTCACTGGCATTACCATTCCCGAATAGTTAACGTTATTTTTAACTGTAGATTAGATATTATTGAAACTTTTAAGCAAATATTAGACCATCCAAAAGAATGGGATACTGACGCACTTTCAATGGCCGAAAGTTTATTGCTTAAGTTAGAAGGGAAAGATTTTTGCTTTTTACTGCACGCGGTTTCCGAAATATTTGCTAAAACCGATGTATTGTTTAATTTAATACAAAATAAACAAACAGATGTTGAAGTTGCTAAGCGAGAAATCGAGTGTTTTGAGTCTTGGCTTTCTACTGAGTTTCTAAACAAATTTGATTTAATTTTTGAAAGTATAAATGATTGTGCTGAACCTCCACGGAAACGCCGATTACTTGATTTTGATTTAAAGACTCAGTATAAGCGCCTTTTTGTAGAAATAAAGGACAATTTTATATCTCAAATTAAGACACGATATAAATCTTTCACGGATTTAATTTTTTTGGATTTACTCAATAAATCAAAATACAGTCGTTTTGCTCAGTCAAGCCCAGATGATAAAATATCTTCGATGATTAACTTTTTCCCTGGAATTTTCGATTTTGCAGGTTTAAAAAATGAGCTGAAAGTTCTCTATACTACGTCTTCACTTCAACCACTTGACGTTTTATCCCTCTATAAACATTTAAGAAGTAAAATATTGTGTGAAACATTTTCCCAAATCTTAAAATTAAGTGGACTATTTTTAACACTACCAATGACTGTTGCATCCGTGGAGAGATCTTTTGCCACTCTGAAAAGAGTACATACATATTTGAGAAATTCTCAAGGAGAAGACAGGCTTTCTGATTTAGCACTTTTATCAATAGAAAAGCGACTCCTTTTAAAAATAAAAAGTAGGCCTAACTTTTATGAAAGAGTTCTTGCAGAATACGTGAAAAAAGGTAGAAGAATAGACTTAGATAAAATAAATTTAACAAAACTTTTCACATTTTTTTCCAAATTCTACTGTTTTTGATTTTAAAAAATATTAATCATTAATATTTTCTCTTTTTAACTTTGTACAAAAACTATTTTTAAAATATTTTTATATATTAAAATATTTTTATATATTATAGATATAAAATCTATACATTTCTGTAAATATTATGCGTGAAGCTTTTTAATTTAAATTTTTATTTATGTATTTATTTATTTAACAAACCGTGATTTATGAAGTTCCTTTTTTTTATTACTTACTATCAATTTTCTTTAAGGTACAGCATTTGCATCTGCCAAAAAGGTTTCTTTCGAAGCCACTTTTATTATACTTTAGGTTCATTGTAAATTTAAGCTTAAATGACTTGAAGTATAAAAAATTGGCTTGAATTGCTTTACTTCTATGCGATTTGCAGTACACAATATAATTTCAGAAAGCGTTTGCAGGTGCATATTTTTTCCGACTTACCATTTAACATTTTCCACGCCACGCCATATATATATATATATTAAATATATAATTATTAATATAATAAAGTTGCCATAGCTTACAAAAGTATATACGTAGGTATATTAAAACGGATTATTTATCATGTTTTTGATATGATCGTTAACATCTGCGATTTTGTGCTTATGGTAGGTGAGTTTCGTCGTGCAAAGCTTCAAAATTCCTTTAAAAACGAAACATGCTACATATGCGACATAATTCCATAAATGTTTGTATTGACAATTATTACAATTTCAATTTGTCTTTATTGAGCTTGAAAAATCAATACATTTTGTTTGTAATTATTATTATTATTAAAGCCGAATTTCGAGGGATATGCCTGGCCTAATTAATACTCGTATAGCTTGTGAGCTATTTGATTTTTATACATGCTTTATTAAATAAATATAGTCCATTTCTGGTGTATGCTTGCTCCCGGCATATTTGACTCTATTTGTATAAGGACTTAAATTAATGACTAGATACAAGATACATAGAAACAAAACAGAACAAGGTTGTGCCATCTTGTAAATTAAGAGTGCAAAATATATATGTCTCTCTGCTGTAGTGGTATAGATTTAAAGTTAATCTGCTTAATGCATAATATATATGTAAGAACTTTTATATGATCAGAAACAGAATCAACCGTTAAATGATTAATTATAATATTATTTAGCGAGCCGATTAGAAAAGTTTGATGTCGCATATTTCACGATAAGTTAACCTCTCAAGTTAGACGGGAAGCGTTTACATAAAAAGGTAAAAGGCAGCTTCTACCAACATCTTGTTCGATATGGGTGGGGGATCTTTCATTGAGAAGCTTAAATGGTGAGAGGTAGTAATTATCGGCTAAGTTATCACGTATGTTTGAGTCCAACGAGACTTTCTAAACTAGATCACTCAGACTCGATACTTGTCGAAATTGTACTGCCAGACACACCATTTTTACTGAAATTTTCTTCACGTTTTCCTAAGAAAACCGAGTAGGCGCTTCAATGATAAGGAGCATAGGTTTACCACAGGGTTCGCAGTTGATGGTATCTCTTAAGCCTAGCACTTTAAGATGCTTGGCAAAAGCGTTACGACCCGTAAGAACACCAGTAATTTTTCTGCAGTCTTTTCCGTTGAGAGACAATAAGAATGCCGCACTTTTTTACAGAAGCAAGGGAATATTCATTTAGTCTGTCTGCCCCTTGGAGAGTCATGCCATCTGCGATTGTATTCATATGACTGAGGAAGCAGGCAAACTGAGAGCTCTTAACAGAGTCGACGAACAACATGCACCACTGCATGTGTAGACACAACGCCGTTTAGCGGGCAGCCTGTGTTTACCCCCACCATCACATAACGGCCACAATCCGCATCCGCAACCAATGTTCTATTCATTTCACATGCTCCAAAGTCGCACCCTTAATATCGATGATCATGTCCATCGCGTATTCTTTCTTGTAAATCGCTCTCTCAATTCTACCAAATTGATTTTGGAGCGCAGTCCGCATTGATAGGCATGTTGCATCTGAGATAAGGGTTGGAATCGCAAAGCAGTTTTGCGGTCATGAAGCTCGACCAGCCTTTCCATGCTTTTCAGCAACAAAGGAGTTAGACTGTTTGGTCTGAAGCTCCTGGCGAGTGAGTTGTCATTTCTGCCAATTTTCCATTTTGGGTATAAATGTCATTCTAACTGTACGCTAGGGTGATGGTTTGTGTGCTAGTGCTTGCTAGGACAGCAGTCCAGATTCTCTTCATAGTCGGCAGCAACTGGTGTGTCCCTTATTGCAGAATGGTTGGGTATATTCCATCCGTACCTGTAATATAAATGCTAATTGTGAACTTATGTAGTTTATTATTATTATTATTATTGTGAACCCATCAACTTGCATTTAGGTAGGGATGTTGAATTAAACGTCAAAGGAGTTGAGCTTCAACGATTATAGCAATTGGATTGATTGATTTTATTAAGAAAAGCCAAAAAGAACTGAAATAATAAAATATATACATTCAACATAAATCTAACGAGTTTAATAGTATAAACAATTAACGTGTTAATGCCACGCATTACATGGTGTCAGAAGTGGGATAGATAAAATATATTAAAATTCGGAAACGAAAAACACGTGCGAGTGCGTAGATTAATATTATAACCCTATAAAATGACATCCACCGATCGCTTGCCAAAACCATTGGATTGCTCCAATGTAGCAAAAGAATGGACCACATGGAAACGCACATTCATGGTTTACATGATTGCAAATAACAAAATGAACGAACCAGAGCACCAAAAAATAGCAACATTTTTGTGGTTAATCAGCCCAGACGCAGGAAATATCTACAACACGCTGTACCCGAACGATGGAACACTTCGCAGTATGTTTGGTATAGCAAATGCACGTGGAAGTTAACGACTTCTTATAGTCGGAGACGAAAAAAATATATTTTTTAGGAGCGAGGTCCCACTTTATTGATAATCTCTTACAGTCTAATTTTACAATTTAATTTGATCCAGTATTTATACGATTGTCCAGAGGAATCTGTTACAAAGCATATGAAATGAATGTCATCATGAATGTGATATAATTTATGGTTTGCACTTCAAATCCCGAAGGGTGTTCAATTATTATTTACATTCAATGAATGTTTACATCTGGTTTCTAAAAGGGATTTTATGACTCTATACAATTTTGTTTACTCAGCTTGTTGCTGGTGATAACTCTTCCCTTCTTTGAAATCTACGTCTCGTAGATCTATTAAAAATTTACATGTATTGGATTTATATCACTCAATTTTTCTTGATGATTTTCTGATTGTGTGTTCAATGGTATTACAATTGTATTGTTGGAATCTAAATTATTTCTTTTTCTCTGACAATAATACAAAATACTGATTATTACAATAATTATTGCTAATGTACAAACAATTGTTGAAGTTGATATTTTATTATTCGTATGAATCTCATTTAACTTCTTTATATTATCTCTATGGAGACTAAGCAAATATTCCAAATCTAATCTTACATTGTTTTCAGTAACATTGGATTGTAGGATTTGGGGCAAGGGTTGGAAGGTTTCTATTTCCTTACTGGAAAATTCCTGGTCGTTAATTTGAATTGTTTCGTTAGTATACTGTATCAAGAAGTTACCTTCTAAATGTTGGGTTTTCTTTTCGTGAATAAGACTACCATTAAAATTTGTGACAAATATTGTGTTGTCATCTATATTTTCTAGAACTGCGCCATTATTATACTCAAAATCACACCTTGCATCATATCCTTTCACAAGTTGAGAGATGCAATGAGTTTCTGGTAATTGCTTTAATTGATAATTTCGGCAGACTAATACATTATTTATTGAATTGCATTTATTTAATACACCAAATATTTCATGTTGATTGATCAATAGTTCCTTGAATTCTAAATGAACTTGTTTTGATCTAGATATTGTTGAGCGAATAAGAATATGATTATATTCTTGATTGCTAGTTTTTGGTATGGATATAACGTAAAGTATCATGGCATTTTTACAAATAACTGATGGTTCAGTATATTCCAATGCTTCAATATCATTGTTGTATGGTAGAGTTTCTATCTGGGATATTGCGAGATTAATTTCTGTTTTATCTAGAAGATTAGTGTTTACTATTCCCCTTTTTGCTAATTGAGATGCCAACACGATCTCATTCACTTCATCTTTTATGATGGTTAATTTGTTAAAAAGCATCTGCTCGAATTTATCATTGTTTTGTATATTTATTGTTGTTAAGATATTATTGTAATTTGTGATTAGAGTATTTGCCGTGTCCATTAGTTTATTATTGATTTTGTATTGTTCATTATTATTTATAATAACTTCATTTTGACTTGCTAAAATGTTATCCCAGTCTGTTGCATCAGGATTTCCAGCAATCCATTTCCAGGCGGATCCGATCCAGTTGATTGATCTT
Source organism: Portevinia maculata (assembly GCA_949715645.1). Taxonomy (NCBI): domain Eukaryota; kingdom Metazoa; phylum Arthropoda; class Insecta; order Diptera; family Syrphidae; genus Portevinia; species Portevinia maculata. The sequence continues at coordinate 45,531,758 of OX454528.1, read as the reverse complement.
TTTGGTCTTGGAATCCTTTCTTTTAATTGTTGCAATAGATTTTCTACTCGATTCACAAGGTGTATAATCTGTGGTCTCAAGATACTGGTTGAATTGGTTGGATAATGTACGAATGGTGTTATGTCGTTAATGATAACTTCATACTGTGTTAAATTTATAACGTGAACTATTTTAAAATTTCCGTTTAGCATTCTTCCTTCTCCTTGTTTGATGGTTATTATAGGACTATTGTATTCATATACGTTAAGTGTAGCGAGTATACAACTCAGGATCGACCTACAATAAAAGATACATTGGCTTTTATTCCTGAATATTTTTAATATGGGATTTGTGAATTCTTTTTCCGCTTTCAGTGGTAATAGTGACCTTGTTGTCTTTTGCAACTATTTCTTTATTAAAGGGAGGCTTTTGTTTTCCGTCTCTTCTTTTATTTGCTGCAAAGATAATTTGTCCTACCTCATAAGTTTTTGGTTTATTTTTTTGTAGTTGGCTATGCTAATTTTATTCTTTTGATTTCTTTTAATTAATTCTATTAAGTCTTCATTTACTTTGGCTTGAAAATCCACTAAGTTTTGATAATTTATTTTTTGTGTTCTACCAAAGAAAACGTCGCTTGGTCTTTTTTTTATTACTGAATGCACACTATTATTGTAACGATCTACTGCAATGTTAATCAATTCCTTTGTCGTGAAGTCCGTGTATTCTTTTTGAAGGCATCGCATTATTTCTATAATAGTGGAATGGACTCTTTCGACTGTTCCATTTACTTCGCTTTTTTGTGGTGGAGTAAGGTAAAGTTCTACTCCTATAGTTCTAATATAATTTGAAATTATTGGGCTTATGAATGCTGATTCATTATCTGAAACTAGTATTTTTGGTACTGTAAAATAGTGTAATACTTTCATCATCTTATTTCTGAGGTATATTGCCGATTTTTCCTTAATGTGGAAAAATTTGGTGAATTTGGAAAACTTATCGATGCATGTAATGAATTTTTCATGGTTTATTTCCATGATATCTACATGAAGTATCTCGGATGGATATTTAGGGATAGGAGTTTCTTGTAATTCTGGTTTCAGGGGATGTCTATCGTATTTATTACTATTACAGATCTCGCAAGTTTTTGTATATTTCTTGATTAGTTTAGTCATCTGCGGGAAATAGTATTTCTCTAAAATTTGCTCTTTATTTTCTCTGTGATTTCTATGCGCTCTTGTGTGTTCTGTTTGTATAATGCTAAATTTATTTTCTTCATTTGAGATATCTTGAACAATTCTTTGTGTTAACCTGATTTTAAACTTGCTGAAATGTTCCTTGAAACTATCTTGAAGTATCTGTATATGTTGTTCGGGGATTTTAATTCCGTTAATTATATTTGGATTTAATTTTTCCTTTAAAATTCGAATGAGAGTGTCTTTGTTTAGCTCTTGTATTCCTATGTAGTGTCTTCTGTAGTTTAGATGTGGTTCTTCATAAATACTCATTTCATTGTTACTGAAGATAATTTGGTTTTTGAAAACATTAATAGGAACTTCAACATGTGGGATGAGGTCTGTACTGTCCTCTTCTGCACTGTGCATAGTTGCGGATGTGCTGGAAGTCAAAATGTTCGTTTCGGTTTTTAATCTTGACAGCGCATCTGCTACTAAATTTGTTTTTCCAGGTTTATATATTATTTCGCAATTATATTCTTCAATTCGGGCTTTCCATCTTTTCAACTTTGCGTTAGTGTTTCTATTACTTAAAGCAAATGTTAAAGGTTGATGGTCTGTTAAAATCTTTATCTTCCTAGCTCCATACAAATAATTCCTAAGGTTGTCTAAGGCCCACACTATTGCTAGCATTTCCTTTTCATTGGTAGCGTAATTTTCCTCAGTTTTATTTAAGGATCTTGAAATATAAGTTATTGGCTTGTCTCTTCCTATCTCGCCTTGGGATAGTACTGCACCTATTGCTTGATTCGATGCATCTGTTGTGAGAACAAATGGTTTATTGAAATCTGGGAATATTAATATTTCGGAGGATATGAGTAATTTCTTTAAGTTATTGAACGCCTCAAGTTCTTTACTGCATAATGTAATTTTAATTTTTCGCGATTGATTGGCTTTTATTTGAGCATTCTCTCCCCTTGTAAGAGTCGTCAAAGGTTTTGCGACTTTTGCGAAATCCCTAATGAATTTCCTATAGTAGGACGTCAGTCCAAGAAAACTCTTGTTACGGGGTCCTGGCTCCTGGGCGATGTCAAGTGTACCTAAAACAAAAATAAAAGAAAAAAAAAAAAAAAAACAAATTACCACTTTAATATAGGGCCACTGTATCCAAAACGAAACCACTTACCTGTGGAGAAACCCGAGGTCAATGAACCCTTGCTGTCTATTTCGTTGCACCATCCTAAAACAATCAAAAACCAAAACATGAAAAAAGAAATAATGACAAACAAAATAAATGCAAATTACAATAACAACACGCACCTACAAACACAGCAATGTGAAATTCAATTGTATCTGACCAACAATAAATGTTGTTTGGATTTGGTAAATCCCAAGTACAATTGATAGACACAGACTATTTATTATATACGAGCATAATTATTAAATTCACCTACCTGTAGATCTATTTATTAATTCCAATTTCGTGCTAATTTTTTTTGTTGCCCTTCCACCAGCACGTGAAGGGTTGTTTTCGCCGAATTTGGTTTCATTCCATGTAAAAATGAATTATCTCCATCGGTGATGCAGCATCGTGAAACAGATAAACAAAAGACATTAAATGGTTGTACACAGTGAATAATAGACAATAAATAAAACAATTACACTTACCTGGCGAACAAGTTAAATAATCCACACGCGAACCAAAACAAAATAATTGCAATAATGACATTTAATGAGGAAACAAGACTGCAAGTGCACACACACAGTGTACAAGATACATCTGCTTGGCTGCTCGCACCTCGCAGGCAATCTCAAGCGTCATCGATTAAGTGGAATCGATGAATGGGATGTTGCAATAATAGTTATGATAAGGTAGTGTTAAGTTTAAGTAGTTACATAATATTTTTAAAATTATATACGAACTGTGATAGGATTTTAAATCCATTAAGTTTAGTGCAATATTAGGATTAGGAAAGTGCAATTTAGCCTAAGGTCACGTATTACGTATTGTGGTAATTAGAATAGGTATCTGTTTGATTTATGATAAGAGAAAAGTAGGCAGAAGTGGTCAACATGTTGCAATTGAGATGGTTGATACCGATAGCATTGTAGTTTATATACAATGACGATAGAGACAGATCGATTTGGCTATGTATGTACCTTTTTTTTACATGGGATTTTGAATTTTGTTGGGAAAGTACGGTTGAGGGTCATTGCCTTATTGTAAATCAGCCGGTGTATTAACACACAGCTTTTAAAATTACAATAGCGATTTCCGTGCAAACCAAGTCGAACAGAGGCAAATACAAGCGATATTTTCCTGAAATATTAGTTGGAAATATAGATAAATAAGAGGTAAGTTAGGAAATAAATAAATGATAGCCAGATTTGACTAAGACTTACATAATACCCTAGGTACTCTCATACGGATACAATATCCAAGGCAAGAAGGCACCGAAACCAAATTGAAAAAAAAAGATAGATAAGAACCATAGCAGAGGTATTGGGTTGAGGCGTATAGTCAGAAGACGACCCTCACCTCTGCAGATTTTTTTATTTTGTCCGGGGTTCGGTAAATCCGACATTGTTGTCCACAGCACAATACCGGCGTTGAGGACAAAAGCAAGCCGCGGTCGTCAAACCAAGGACGAAACAAAGAGCAAATCTACTTTGTCCTTCAAAAAGGTCAACACGGTCAGAAGGCGCTCCGCTTGTCAGCAGCCATTGTGCTCCGGTCATAGTGTATCCCCCTTCATATACTCAAGGAACAGTGCAACAAAAGACAAAGATCATTAGTGAATTTAAAGAGAAAACAAAAGTGAATTAGCGCAGAATTGAAGACCTAATAATAGCGAAGTAGTGTAGTGAATTTTCTTAGTTTTTTGATTAGTTTTATTGATTTTTTTTTTATTTAAACTGATAAATTGTAAGGATATAGTGTTCGAGTGAGTGAATACGCGTAAAAGAGGCAGTAAAGCCCAACATTTTACTAAAAATTACAGAGATCATCGCTCAGAGTGCTGCCGGCAGGACAACGAGGGACGACGATTAATACGCCGTAAGTTTATTTCATTTTTTTGTTTCTTTTGGGTTTTTTTTTATTCTGTGGGCAGGAAGTCTGCCAAAGTACATTCATTAGGATAGTCTCTCGTATGAACACCGGTATCCATTAGATTCCTTTTTTAGTTTTAACGTAGTCTTAAGCTTTATAAATGAATTATAGTGGATTTAATAAGTGAAATCGACAGTGTGTTTTAATGGAGTAGAGTACTTTCGGTGATCTGGTGTGTGGGGATTTGGGAAGGCCGTCCTTCCGCTTGTGCCCTGACGTGAACAGTACGTAGACGACCGACGGACATGAGGACGGGACGTGACGACGAACGAACTCTCCACTACAAGGACGTTTGACGTATGAGTGGCTGGATTCAGGCGTAAAGGGGCTGTCTCTCACTATTTCCGGCCAGAGAGATAGCCAATGGAGTGTCGAACGACACATAGGGTGGGTAGGCCGAGCCAGAGCCGTCATCATCTGGCAAGTCTCAGGAACGAGACGAACCTTATCAGGGAGCGACATCAGGAAGCAGTTGATGCAAAGTAGTCTAGAATTAGGTTAGATATAAGTTAGATTAGGGATAGATGTTAAGGTTTAGCTCTTACGTTTTAGATTAGTATAGGATTAGTTAGCATAGTTAGGGTAGTGAAAATTGCATCTGACTTCCTGGACTCTCTCCTTGGTAGGGCAAAGGTATTGAGATTTTCCTTTTCTTCTGTCCTATCTTTCTCTTCGTTTCTCTTTCGCCTTTTTTTGTCCGTCCGATTTAGTTTTCAGCCTATCTTCTTCCATTTTTTTTCTTCAGGCACGAATAATTTTGTTTGTGAGCAGGTGGTTTAGTGTGAGGGGTGACAAGAACTACCCCCGTCCGACGAGCGATAGCCGTGCAACCGCGAGCGTGCCACCGTCCTCCTCCACTACTCCGAAGATGCCCCTGTGGCCAGCCTCGACTCATAACAATGGCGCCCAACGTTTAAGACAGTCAAGTTGCGCTTTCAAGGGAACGATTTTTAGTTGCAAAGGTCGTTACCTTGGACCCGCAACAGATTTGTTCATTTTTTTAAATTTTTTCCAACATTTTAACTTTTTTGATTTTTCGCGATTTTTAGTATATTTTCTCTTTTTATTTTTTTTAAATTTTACTTTTCTGTCTTTCTCTTATTCTCAATAACCGCATATGCTCAGAGTTCCTAATATGAATGGAAGACGGCTGTCCAATCCGAAGGCCAAGCGCCAAAGGATCAGGTGAGGTAATTGGAAGTTCATATTGGAACTCAGAGCGGATCGGGGTGGACAGACCCGTGTTCTAATTGCTATCCAATGAGCAAGTGCCAAGAGTACGGCTCATCGTGAGGCAAGAACATTGGTCTGAAAGCCTTGATCGTGTTGAGAGTATGCCTGGAGCTACTAGCCAGCCTTTAATCAGGTTATTCACCAGATGGCAAGTAGTGGTTAGGAGCAGAAAGGCATACTTTCAACACTCGTTTAGTTCCTGAGACCCAGTCACGACTAGACAAGACTAGGACAAACGGACAAAACTGACTCTCCGGCGGAATGGTACAGGAGAACCGACCCGAAACTTCACACACCATCACAATTATTATCTAGAAAAAAGAAAACATTAAAACATTTCGATTGCTTAGATAGGATCTATCTTTTATTTCGATATTTTTTGGAAATACACAACATTTTTTTTATTTTTTTTATATTTTCTGAATATTTTTTTTTGAATTTATTTATTATTTTTTTTTTACATATTTACATTTTTTTTATTTCTTTTAATTACATAATATATTTAATAAACCATTATTTTATTTTATTTTATATTTTCGCCTTTTATTCATTCCTTTTTTTTTGATTGAAAACCAAAAGTTTCAAACACTTCCCGGTTTTTTTTTGAATTTGCTTGATTTCTTTTAAATTTTTTTTATTTTTTTTTATTATTTTTATTTTCAATTTTTTTTTGTTCCTATACCTTTTATTAAACCTTATTTTTTTATTTTCTTCAATTTTTATTTAAACATTTTGACTTTTGCGTAGACCTTTTGGTAGAATTTTTGAGTTCTTTTAATTTTTTTTTTTGAATTAGTTAAAAGATATGGAAGGTAAAGGGGCAGTTGCTAAGGCAACACTGGCTCAGCAAGCGGAGCCGCCAGCTGGACGTGTAACGCGTAAAATGACGCAGGAGTTGGGCATTTCGCCTGTCCCTGGGTCAGCAGCGGGCGAGTCGTCCCATTCAAGGGCTCAGGTGAAGTCGAATGTGACAATGGTAGATTGTGCGGATGATTTCAACCGCACAGCCCGAGAGCTCGAAGGGTGGGATCAAGAACTGCGACGAGATGAGAGGCGAATGCTCCTAGAGAAAGAAGGAGGGGCCTTAGAAGGGACTCGATCGCTAGAAGACCGAATCTCTGCCCAAGTTCAAAGGGAGGTCTCTCTAGCGATAAGGGAGAACAGGGCAGAGTTGCTGACGATATTCGCCGGAGGTTTGAAGGGGGTTCAAAACACCCTCCATGAGGAATTGAAAGCTCTCCAAGAGAGCATAGCCCAGCTAGCCACCTCGAAAGCGCAGTCCAATACCAGGCCATCTCCTTCTCAACCCTCTCGCAATATTGAGGGCAACAGACAGTCGTTAGTCCAGCAGCCTCTAGTGGGCAGTCCACCCCATAGTTTCGGTCGGGGAGAGTCCCATAGGGAGGAGTCTTCCCGACAGGAGTTTTCACGCTCCGAGGTAGGGAGAAAGATTGACGTTCACAAATGGGGCATCAAATTTGACGGAACCCCTAAAGGTATGTCCGTGGAGAGCTTCATCTTCAGGGTGGAGACTCTCCAACGTCAGAGCGGCCTGTCTAATGACCAGGTTTTCGCGAATTTTCACCATTTGGTGACAGGGCCGGCAGAGTGTTGGTATTGGCAGTACCTAGAGGAAAATGCTGGAGACGCTCTGCTTAACTATTTTGACCTGAAGGCCGAACTGCTCCACCAGTTTAAGAACAATAAAGGGGACCATGAAATACTTAGGCAAATCATGGATAGGAGGCAGTTGCCCCACGAAGCGTTTGACGACTTTTACAGCGACATTCGGACATTAACGTTACAAATGCGACAAAGACCGAACGAACGAGACTTGCTGGCCATTCTTCGACAGAACCTAAAGGATAGGGTGGCGAACCTTATCTTTGGGTGCAACGTCACGACAGTCCGTGAACTACGCGAAGAGTGCAGAAGAGCGGAAAGCCATATCGCCGCACGAGACAGTAGGGCTCGAAGAAATGTGAGCGAAATCAGTGGGGTAGGGCTTGAGGAAGGCAAAAATACCGAGCCGGATGAAGACGATTTCGAAGTAGAGGCGCTCCAACAGAAACGCCCGAACAGACCCACTAACAACGACAGATCGACTCATTCGACAAGAGGCCAGAGGCAGGAAAATAGAGCGACAGACGCACCACAAACTCCAGCAACGTGTAATTCACATTTTCATACCTTGACGTGCTTCAGTTGTGGGCAAGGAAGGCTGGCCTTCAACTGCGAGAAGTGCCAGGGAAACTCGAGGATCGGCGGTGCATCCGGGAGCAAACCGTCGACGACAAAATCGACCCCGGGGATACAGATGGACGCGGGCCAGTCCGAATCCTAAGAAGGGACCCCAAATTGGAGATGACCACTAATAAAACTGACGTTCCTTTCAAAAAGAGCTTACATAGACGATTGCAAGAATACGAAGAAGCTAGAAAGAGAATTTTCGGAGAAGAATTGACGCGGCGTAAGAAAGATAGGACTTTTAAGAAAATTTCAAGGCTGAGGGAAAAATGTGCAATATTTAGACGACGAAAGAGTAGAATAGAATCGACTGTACTTAACACCACGGACGACAACAGACCATACGCAAAAGTAAAAATAGACGGAGAAGAGATCTTAGGCCTATTAGATAGCGGTGCCTCGATTAGCTGCCTAGGAAAAGGGGCAGACGAATTTTTAAAGAGACACAACATGACGATGACTAAGATGGCAACTGACCTTAGGACAGCAGACGGAAATCCACAACGAATACAGGGACGGTTTACGACACAAGTTTCGTGGGGTAACCAAACTCAAGTGATCGAACTCTTTGTTGTCCCAAATCTTCAACAGCAACTCTATCTGGGTGTAGATTTCTGGAGTGCATTTAGGGTCGCTCCGAATGTGATCAGCGAAATCGAAGTTCCATCACTGACAGCAGAAGCTCCTCCGGTCCAGGCACTCTCACCAGCTCAGGCACAGCGGCTAGGGCAAATCAAACAGCTCTTTCCATCATTTGCGGTGCAGGGTTTGGGTAAAACAAGTCTCGAGGAGCATGTGATAGAGGTGGATGACGACAAAATTCCCATCAAACAGAGACACTACCCGATCTCGCCCGCGATACAGAAACTGCTGTTTGAGGAGCTCGACCGTATGCTGTCATTAGGCGTGATCGAGGAGAGCAATAGCGCCTGGAGCTCACCTGTTGTGTTGGTGAGGAAGCCAGGCAAAAACAGATTGTGCCTGGACTCACGAAAAGTAAACGCGGTGACTAAGAAGGATGCATATCCGCTTCCCCACATTGAGGGTCTGCTTAGTCGCCTGCAGGAGACGCAATATATTTCAGGGATAGACCTCAAGGACGCTTTCTGGCAGATTCCTCTGGAGAAGGAATCAAGAGAGAAGACGGCTTTTACAGTCCCAGGGCGGCCGTTGTACCAATTCACGGTTATGCCGTTCGGATTGTGCAACGCTGCCCAGAGAATGTGTAGGCTTATGGACAAAGTCATACCCTCTAAGTTAAAGGAGCATGTCTTTGTCTACCTCGATGACCTCTTGGTTTGTTCTCCAAACTTCGAGTCACATGTCCGATCGCTAGAGGAGGTCTCTAAATGTTTACGAGATGCGGGGCTTACCATCAATGTGGAGAAAAGTAAGTTCTGCTACAAGGAGATTAAGTACTTAGGGTATATAGTCGGTGATGGATGTCTACGAACCGACAAAGACAAAGTGTCGGCAGTCGAGAACTTTCCGGTTCCAAGGACTCCCAAGCAACTTCGTCGTTTCCTAGGGATGACAGGGTGGTATAGGCGCTTCATACCTAACTTTGCTACTCTAGCAAGCCCCATGACAGACTGCTTGAAAAAGGGACAAACATTTAACATGACTGACGAGGCGCTTAGAGCTTTCAATCAGCTCAAAATGTCACTGGTTACCGCGCCAATACTGACCAACCCTGACTTCACAAAACACTTTTATATACAATGCGACGCTTCGACGACTGGTGTAGGAAGTGTTCTCTTCCAGAAGGATGCGGAGAATAACGAGCGACCGATAGCATTCATGTCCCAGAAGCTTAATTCCGCACAACGGAACTATAGCGTTACGGAACTTGAATGCTATGCGGCCGTCCTGTCAGTGAAGAAGTTCCGAGCCTATGTGGAAGGATTGCCTTTCACTATTATCACGGATCACGCTAGCCTTAAGTGGCTTATGACCCAGAAAGATTTGTCAGGCCGCTTAGCTAGATGGAGCCTCAAGCTCCAAGTGTTTGATTTCGTGATAGAACACAGGAAGGGCATCCAAAACGTAGTCCCGGATACTCTCTCACGCGTCCACATGGAGGGGCTCAAGCCTGACACTGTTCTCTTGGAAGTCGATCTCAATTCGCCATACTTCTCTTCGGAAGAGTATGACGAGTTGAGGAAGATGGTCGAGAAGAACCAAGACAGACTACCTGACTTATGTATATCAGACGGCTACGTTTACAAACGGACAGACATACGAACTGGTGACGAACTACAGGAAGATAGGGCCTGGAAACTTTGGGTACCGAAGGAGTTGCGTGGGAGCCTTTTGTTAACAGCACACGACTCCCCATCGGCCGGACATGGCGGGGTGAACAAAACTTTAGCCAAGCTAAAGCAAAAATATTTCTGGCCAGGAATGGCATCCGATGTCCAAAAACACGTACAATCCTGTGAAATTTGCAAGTGCAATAAGCCACTTAACGTGGTATCCCGACCGCCGATGGGGCAGCAAACGATCACTGAGCGACCCTTTCAGCGACTCTATATCGACTTTTTAGGACCCTACCCACGAACTAAAACAGGACATACCCATATCTTCATCGTGTTAGACCACTTCAGTAAGTATGTATTATTGCGGCCTATCCGTAAAGCAACGGCAGCTGAGGTAGTGAAGTATTTAGAAGATAGTGTTTTCCATGTGTTTGGTGTCCCAGAATATGTCCATTCCGACAACGGAAAACAATTCGTTTCAGAATTGTTCTCCAGCTTTCTCAAAAGGTATGGAGTCAGACACGTCCGGACCGCGTTCTACTCTCCTCAAGCGAATGCTTCCGAGAGGGTGAACCGTTCTCTGTTAACCAAAATTCGGTCATACATAGACGGCGACCAAAGTAATTGGGATCTGCATGTAAGCAATGCGGCATTTGCCTTGAGGAGCGTAGTACACGATGCCACCGGACTAGAACCATATTACGCCGTATTTGGCGTACCAATGATCCAGCACACAAGCGCGTACGAAATTCTACGCCGACTGGACATGCTTAAGGACACTGGAACACGAATCACCAATAAGACTGATAGGTTAGGATTAATTAGGACTAAAATATATGACAACTTGAGGCTAGCGCACAACAAGGCTACAAAAGTATACAATACGAGAAGTAAAGAAGTAAAATACACGGTAGGACAAGTTGTTTATCGACGCAACTTCAAACAGAGTAGCCAACCCGATAGCTATAATGCAAAATTGGGACCAAAATTCCTAAAAGCAATAGTGCTCAAGGCTATTGGAAACTCTCTTTACGAGATTGGGAATCAGAGAGGCGAGAAGGTCGGAGTGTTCCATGCGAAGGACCTCCACGCTTAACAACTCCAAAGAAAAATGACGCACTCATGCTGCCGTTTTTAAGTTAGTGTCTATTTTCATGTTATTTGTTAATTTATTTATAGTATCGTCCAGAGATATATTTTATGAATATATAGATTATATTTATTATTTATTCAACTAGCTTTAGGTATAGAAAAAGAGAGTTTATTTATCTAAGTCTAAGTATTTATTGATTTATTTATTTGTAATTTTCTAGTCATACTAAGTAAGCATAAAGTTAGAATAAGTATAGAGGCTAAGACTGATTAGGGTTAAGTATAGTTATGTATGTATATTTTTTTTGTTCACGTGCAATACAATACCGGATAGGTTAAAAAGAAAAACTCACCAAAGATGCCCGGCTTGTAGACATCTCAAGGCGTAGGCCCTTGCCACACGTTCGGCACAGAGTTGAGACCACGCTCGCGGTGCAATAAGCAGGACTACAGCAAAATGTTTTGTCAACGAATATTCGCCCGTGACCCGCTTTTCTACGAGGTCGTTAGTCTCGCGACCACTCGCCAACCGCCGTCGATCCTGTTACGGGGTCCTGGCTCCTGGGCGATGTCAAGTGTACCTAAAACAAAAATAAAAGAAAAAAAAAAAAAAAAACAAATTACCACTTTAATATAGGGCCACTGTATCCAAAACGAAACCACTTACCTGTGGAGAAACCCGAGGTCAATGAACCCTTGCTGTCTATTTCGTTGCACCATCCTAAAACAATCAAAAACCAAAACATGAAAAAAGAAATAATGACAAACAAAATAAATGCAAATTACAATAACAACACGCACCTACAAACACAGCAATGTGAAATTCAATTGTATCTGACCAACAATAAATGTTGTTTGGATTTGGTAAATCCCAAGTACAATTGATAGACACAGACTATTTATTATATACGAGCATAATTATTAAATTCACCTACCTGTAGATCTATTTATTAATTCCAATTTCGTGCTAATTTTTTTTGTTGCCCTTCCACCAGCACGTGAAGGGTTGTTTTCGCCGAATTTGGTTTCATTCCATGTAAAAATGAATTATCTCCATCGGTGATGCAGCATCGTGAAACAGATAAACAAAAGACATTAAATGGTTGTACACAGTGAATAATAGACAATAAATAAAACAATTACACTTACCTGGCGAACAAGTTAAATAATCCACACGCGAACCAAAACAAAATAATTGCAATAATGACATTTAATGAGGAAACAAGACTGCAAGTGCACACACACAGTGTACAAGATACATCTGCTTGGCTGCTCGCACCTCGCAGGCAATCTCAAGCGTCATCGATTAAGTGGAATCGATGAATGGGATGTTGCAATAATAGTTATGATAAGGTAGTGTTAAGTTTAAGTAGTTACATAATATTTTTAAAATTATATACGAACTGTGATAGGATTTTAAATCCATTAAGTTTAGTGCAATATTAGGATTAGGAAAGTGCAATTTAGCCTAAGGTCACGTATTACGTATTGTGGTAATTAGAATAGGTATCTGTTTGATTTATGATAAGAGAAAAGTAGGCAGAAGTGGTCAACATGTTGCAATTGAGATGGTTGATACCGATAGCATTGTAGTTTATATACAATGACGATAGAGACAGATCGATTTGGCTATGTATGTACCTTTTTTTTACATGGGATTTTGAATTTTGTTGGGAAAGTACGGTTGAGGGTCATTGCCTTATTGTAAATCAGCCGGTGTATTAACACACAGCTTTTAAAATTACAATAGCGATTTCCGTGCAAACCAAGTCGAACAGAGGCAAATACAAGCGATATTTTCCTGAAATATTAGTTGGAAATATAGATAAATAAGAGGTAAGTTAGGAAATAAATAAATGATAGCCAGATTTGACTAAGACTTACATAATACCCTAGGTACTCTCATACGGATACAATATCCAAGGCAAGAAGGCACCGAAACCAAATTGAAAAAAAAAGATAGATAAGAACCATAGCAGAGGTATTGGGTTGAGGCGTATAGTCAGAAGACGACCCTCACCTCTGCAGATTTTTTTATTTTGTCCGGGGTTCGGTAAATCCGACATTGTTGTCCACAGCACAATACCGGCGTTGAGGACAAAAGCAAGCCGCGGTCGTCAAACCAAGGACGAAACAAAGAGCAAATCTACTTTGTCCTTCAAAAAGGTCAACACGGTCAGAAGGCGCTCCGCTTGTCAGCAGCCATTGTGCTCCGGTCATAGTGTATCCCCCTTCATATACTCAAGGAACAGTGCAACAAAAGACAAAGATCATTAGTGAATTTAAAGAGAAAACAAAAGTGAATTAGCGCAGAATTGAAGACCTAATAATAGCGAAGTAGTGTAGTGAATTTTCTTAGTTTTTTGATTAGTTTTATTGATTTTTTTTTTATTTAAACTGATAAATTGTAAGGATATAGTGTTCGAGTGAGTGAATACGCGTAAAAGAGGCAGTAAAGCCCAACATTTTACTAAAAATTACAGAGATCATCGCTCAGAGTGCTGCCGGCAGGACAACGAGGGACGACGATTAATACGCCGTAAGTTTATTTCATTTTTTTGTTTCTTTTGGGTTTTTTTTTATTCTGTGGGCAGGAAGTCTGCCAAAGTACATTCATTAGGATAGTCTCTCGTATGAACACCGGTATCCATTAGATTCCTTTTTTTAGTTTTAACGTAGTCTTAAGCTTTATAAATGAATTATAGTGGATTTAATAAGTGAAATCGACAGTGTGTTTTAATGGAGTAGAGTACTTTCGGTGATCTGGTGTGTGGGGATTTGGGAAGGCCGTCCTTCCGCTTGTGCCCTGACGTGAACAGTACGTAGACGACCGACGGACATGAGGACGGGACGTGACGACGAACGAACTCTCCACTACAAGGACGTTTGACGTATGAGTGGCTGGATTCAGGCGTAAAGGGGCTGTCTCTCACTATTTCCGGCCAGAGAGATAGCCAATGGAGTGTCGAACGACACATAGGGTGGGTAGGCCGAGCCAGAGCCGTCATCATCTGGCAAGTCTCAGGAACGAGACGAACCTTATCAGGGAGCGACATCAGGAAGCAGTTGATGCAAAGTAGTCTAGAATTAGGTTAGATATAAGTTAGATTAGGGATAGATGTTAAGGTTTAGCTCTTACGTTTTAGATTAGTATAGGATTAGTTAGCATAGTTAGGGTAGTGAAAATTGCATCTGACTTCCTGGACTCTCTCCTTGGTAGGGCAAAGGTATTGAGATTTTCCTTTTCTTCTGTCCTATCTTTCTCTTCGTTTCTCTTTCGCCTTTTTTTGTCCGTCCGATTTAGTTTTCTGCCTATCTTCTTCCTTTTTTTTTCTTCAGGCACGAATAATTTTGTTTGTGAGCAGGTGGTTTAGTGTGAGGGGTGACAAGAACTACCCCCGTCCGACGAGCGATAGCCGTGCAACCGCGAGCGTGCCACCGTCCTCCTCCACTACTCCGAAGATGCCCCTGTGGCCAGCCTCGACTCATAACACTCTTTAATTCTTTGAGATTCTCTGGGGGTTTAATTCTTTCTATTGCCTGAACTTTTTTTGGGTCTGGTTTAATGCCGTTGCTTGATATTAAGTATCCTAAAAATTCAGTTTCTTGTTTCATAAATTCAGTTTTGTCTAGATTAACTTTTAGATTAGCTTTTTCCAATTTATTAAATATAGTGTCAACATTCCTCAGATGTTCATCTTCAGTTTTTCCAAACACGATAATGTCATCTATATATGTGTAACAAATTCTGCCTATGTATTCCTGTAACACATCGTCTATCATTCTTTGAAAGATTGCAGGAGCATTCTTTAATCCAAATGGTAGTCGTGTATATTCGTATTTTCCATTCATAGTGGAAAATGCTGTTTTAGGTATATCGGTCTCTTTCATTTTTATTTGATGAAACCCTGACGTTAAGTCAATTGTTGTAAAATATTTAGAATTACCTAAGCTGGCTAATGTGCTAGATATATCTGGTATTGGATATGTATCTGGAATAGTTACTGCATTAAGTTTCCTAAAATCAATTACTAGTCTATATTTCTTTGTACCTGAAGCATCTAATTTTTTCGGTACAATCCACGTAGGTGAATTGTAGGGACTTTGGGATGGGCGTATAATTCCATCGTCCAGTAATTTTTTTATTTGAGTTTGCACCTCTTCCCTCATATTAAAAGGATATGGATAAGACTTCGTATAAATTGGTTCATCAGTTGTTGTCCTAATCTCAGCTTTCACTTTCGTATCTATCATCTCTTTATCATTTACTTGTCCAAAAATATGTTTATATTTACTTAATATGGTTTGGATTTTTTCTTTAGTTGTGATTTTTAAATGGGTATCTCTAATTTCTATATTATTTACTTGTGTGGATTGTTTTTCTTTTAGGGGTATTTTTATACCTGATTTTATTACAAGGATATTGTTCTTCCTATCTATGATAGCTTCTAATTCTTTGAGAGTGTCATCCCCGATTATTCCATCGAAGGATGCTAATCCTGGTAAAACGAAAAATGTTATAGGAGTATTATTTCCTATGCACTCAAAGAATTTTGCACTTATTTTTTTGTTAATTTGAATTTTTCCTCCGGCTGACTGAATTTCAAAAGGTTTTTGAGCTGGTTTGGCATTTGGTGCTAATTTATGCGTAATGAAGTTCTTATTGGCTCCGGTATCGATAAGGAATTTTAATTGTGTCCCATCACACATCACATATTCTATGTATGGTATGCTAGAGAGGCACTTGTCGTAAAATTTACCTCTGATTGTTCTTCTTCCTGGTCCGTATTTTCTTCGTTTGCATAATTGTTGTCTTCGTATTCCTCAGCGTACTCATCCAAATATTGTTCTTCTTCTTGTGTGTCTATATTAAACACTCTTTGACGCTTTTGTGGAATATTTCCTGAACCATGTTGGAAGTTTTGATTATTAGCTGGTTGGTTGTACCTGTAATCTTGTTGATAATGTTGTTGATTGTACCTGGGTCTACTCATTTAATTAACTTGTCTAGTTTGGGCGGATTGGTCTGTTTCCATTGGAGTTGGTGGTTTTGGCTGTGTTGGTCTTTGCGGTGGAGGGTAGTTTGATTGTTGCTTCTGATTATTGAAATAATTTCTCTGCTGTTGATTGTGTTGAATATTATAAGCCGCGTTTCTTTGTTGTACGGGGAGTGGCTTTGATGGATTTGATGGCTTATGTTGCCATT
This sequence comes from Portevinia maculata, assembly GCA_949715645.1. Classification (NCBI taxonomy): domain Eukaryota; kingdom Metazoa; phylum Arthropoda; class Insecta; order Diptera; family Syrphidae; genus Portevinia; species Portevinia maculata. Next base: position 45,515,459 of record OX454528.1, on the reverse strand, counting down.
GTCTAGGAGCGAAGATTTGGTTGACAGGGGTTGAAATGCTATTACTAAAATCTCTTTTGTGAAGGAAAATGTTCCTATAATTTAGGTTTTGTATTTCAAGGCATGTCGCATATGCCTCTGGGAGAGTTTGGGGTTTTTGAATTATTAGAATCCTGGAGAGTTCTCCATTTAATCCCCTAATGAACACGTCAAGTGCTCTATTTCGATAGCTCTCAATCAGTGCCGTAATCGTTTCTGAAGAATAATCCTCAGTTTTGATTTTATTTATTATAAGTGAAAACTGGTGGTTAACACTTGCATAAAATTCGTCAAGAGTGGAAGTTCTCTGTGACATCGAATTTAATTGGTGTTCCAATGTTCGAATGTCTCTTTTATCTGCGTAATGCAATGAGAGGCATTTTTTTATTGAGCTCCAATCTTCATTAAATATATTATAGGAAATTAGTGCGGTATCCGCATGTCCGCGAATCTTTTGCCTAATGCTTTGGAGGATTGATCTATAGATCGGCTTATTTCTTACTACCTCATAATCCCTTAGGATTGTTTCAACCGTGTGTATCCACGATATATATTGGACGGGATTACCGTCGAAAACCTGCAATTCTTTTATGCAATCCGGTAATTTGGAAATTTCTTTCAATTCTTGCTCATTTTTAGGACCCGGTGGAATACTCTCATTATTAGTTGAAGATGTTGCCCTAACTTCTAAAGCACTTAATCTATGATCAATTTTCTTCATAAAGTCGATCTGGGCATTTACTGCTCCAGTAAGTCTGGTTACTGTGTCTTTAAGTTCTTCCATTTTCTTTTTTATAACAGAAAGATAAGATTAGAGGAGGAGGGATCGTAGATAAATGATTAAAAAATATAAAATTAAAGATGGAATATATAGTATATTATATATAAAATTGTCAGTTTTTATACTTAGAATGTTCAATTTTGTAAATATTTAATTCAACAAATAAAAAAAAATAAAAATATTTTTCCTTTTCTGTTCTAATTTCTAAACTTTTGACAAAATAATTAACTTGCTTAGCTTTTAATCTCTCTTTATGTTTTAAGAGTTTTGCGTAAAACTATTTAATTCTAGTTGTTTTCTTTAACTTGTTAAAACACTTTTTGCGTTGGTTTTTCACCTTTAATATTTAATTTCTTTCTTGGTTTTTTACCTTTAATATTTAGTTTGTATGTATTTCTTTCTTGGTTTTTCACCTTTAATATTTAATTTCTTTCTTGGTTTTTTACCTTTAATATTTAGTTTGTATGTATTTCTTTCTTGGTTTTTTCACCTCTAATATTTAATTTGTATTTATTTTTCATTTTACTTACACTAAAATAATGATCTCCATCTTTCATCCAATGGAGCCGGATGGACTGCGGGGCAACGCAGATGATCAAAACCCTTCTCTGGATCCTTCTACAGTCTGATGATCTTCAGAGGATTTTTATAGTGCGCGTGTCCGGGTGAGTGGTTACACACTTGGACAAGCAGTGCTGGAGTAGTCCGATGTATCCTTTTTGGAGAATGGTGTTAAATATTGCCACTTCCTACTAATGGTTCGGTTGCTACTACACTTGGTGTTTTTTCCAATTACTGACCGTTGAGGGTACACTTTCACTGTACTTTTAGTGCTAATTATTTTTAGATCACTTTTCACCTTAACACTTTTAATTATTTAAAACTTGTCCCTGCTGCTCGGGCGCCAGTTAACGACTTCTTATAGTCGGAGACGAAAAAAATATATTTTTTAGGAGCGAGGTCCCACTTTATTGATAATCTCTTACAGTCTAATTTTACAATTTAATTTGATCCAGTATTTATACGATTGTCCAGAGGAATCTGTTACAAAGCATATGAAATGAATGTCATCATGAATGTGATATAATTTATGGTTTGCACTTCAAATCCCGAAGGGTGTTCAATTATTATTTACATTCAATGAATGTTTACATCTGGTTTCTAAAAGGGATTTTATGACTCTATACAATTTTGTTTACTCAGCTTGTTGCTGGTGATAACTTGGAAATGCAAATGCTGATCAGCGCGATGAGAACGTTTGCGATGAGGACGACGAAGGTGGAGAAGATGAAGAGCAGCAAAACGAGTGAGCTGGGCGAACGGAGACTTCATTGGAAATCGTCTTAAAGACATTCGATGATTACTGCCTCCCTAGGAAAAATATTGCTATGGAATCATATAAATTTAATACAATCGTTCAAAAAGAAAACCAATCGTTTGCTGATTTTGAAACCGAGTTAAGAACTCAGCTACGATTTTGTGAATACGGCTGTAAGTGTGGCGCTACTTACGAACATCGGATGTTACGTGATCGGATAATTATCGGTGTTTATGATAAAAAACTCCAATTAAAGCTATTGGACGGGAAAGATGATCCATTAAAAAAGGTAATTGAAACCTGCAAAATATATGAAGCGGCAAATGCAAATAAAATTTTGCTGGATCGACGTAACAACAACAATGCACCGTCTGTAAATGCTGTATTGGAAACAACAACTGACCCAGCATGCAATGCTGTATCTCGCCTTTGCTTCAACTGTGGCGCATCGTTCACACCAACTCATATGCGCTCTTGCAAGGCAAACAACGTCAATTGCTTAAACTGCGGAAGAAGGGGACACTTTGCGAAGTACTGCAAACAAAAGGGAAAAACAAAACTAAATGGACAACATCAATCATCGGGGAACCAACAGCCGTGGAGGGACAACAACAACAAGAGGCAGACATACAGTCTCAACTGGAATGATGAAGGTAAAGATTGTAGTATAGAGCAGGTTGATGGGACTAGTGTATTAAGTAGGAGTTATAATATTTTTAGATTAAATTCAAGCACAGAGGAAGTAAGCAGAATTAAATGGACGAAAACATATCGCATCAATAGTTGGTTAACCACATTCAAGATTGACACTGGATCCGACGTCAATTGTATACCAATAAACTTAATCAAGAAATTTAATGTATCGTTTGAAAAAAGCAAAAAAAATGGATTCGTCGTGCTCGACTATAATGCTAATAAAATTAACATTCATGGTTTGATTAATTTAACATGTTTTGATGTGGAAAATGGAACCATGAAGACAGCCGAATTTCTCGTTGTTGATGATGCGCTTGAACCGGTGCTGGGCTTGTCGACTTGCATTGAGTTTGGTCTAATAAAACGCTTGAACAACGTGCAATCATTACCATGTTTGCCACGGGAGAAGGGGGAATTCTTAAAAAAATTTAAGAAACAGTTTGGTGGTGTGGGTAAATTTCCAGGAACTTGCTCGATCAGGTTAAAAGAGGATGCAATACCCTCATTGCACTATAAAAAGCGCATTCCTTTGAGTCTCTGTGATCGTTTAAAATTGGAACTCGAATCGATGGTCCAGGCTGGAATCATTTCTCCACTCGATTATCCCACCGATTGGATAAACAATGTTCAGCTCGTAGAAAAACCTAATGGAAAGCTTCGGGTTTGTCTCGATCCGAAGCCGCTTAATGCATGCATTAAACGCGAGCACTTCCTCATTCCAACGATCGAAGACGTGATGGGGCGACTGGCAAATAAAAGTGTATTTTCTGTGCTTGATCTTAGCAACGGATTTTGGCATATGGAACTTGATGCCAAGAGCGCAGATTTAACTACTTTTATGACACCGGTCGGTAGATTCAAGTTCAATCGTGTGCCATTCGGTATAAATAGCGCACCAGAAATGTTTCAGACAAAAATGGTGCAAACTTTTGGAGACATTCCAAACCTTTTTATATATTTCGATGATATAGCTATTGCGGCTTCAAATGGCGTTGAACATGACCAAACTTTGGCAGTCGTAATGGAACGTGCTCGGAAGTATAACATTCAATTTAATGCGGATAAAATACAATTTAGGCAAAAACAAATTAAGTTCATGGGACATGTAATTTCAGAGGGCCAAATTAGACCGTATTTTCGATATACCAGAGCCATTCTAGATATGCCGAAGCCAACAAACAAATCCGGAGTTATGAGAGTACTTGGGATATTTAAGTACCTTGCTAAATTCATTCCTAATTTATCGTGCCAATCCGCAAGCTTGCGCGATTTAACCCGAAAGGATGTAGAATGGAGTTGGACGGATAGACATGATAAGGAATTAAAAAATTTAATTGGCATTGTAACGTCAGAGCCCGTATTGGCAGTTTATGATCCGCGAAAATCAGTTATTGTTCAGACGGATGCATCAAAGGATGGTCTGGGATGCGTTCTGGTACAGAATGGACATCCAATTGCTTACGCTTCACGCACTTTAAGCTCTAGTGAGCAAAAGTGGGCTCAAATAGAGAAAGAGTTGTTGGCAATTGTGTTTGCCTGCGAACGCTTCCACTTTTTCCTATATGGGCGAGAGTTCACAGTTCAAAGTGACCACAAGCCACTCGAGGTACTTGTCAAACGTGACATCGACGATGTTACTCCTCGATTACAGAGGATGTTTATGCTTCTTCTCAGATATCCAAAGATGAATATTGTTTATACACCGGGAAAGGAAATGCTTGTGGCGGACTGCCTTTCGAGGGCACAGTTGCCAGACCAATTGGAGAACCCAGATCTTCTTGGAGTTATACATACAATCACTCGTCAGGTGTGTTTATCGGAAGATAACTATAACCTCTACTTGCGTATGATTAAAGATGATGAGAAGTACACCCGCATATGTAAATATGTGCAGACGCAATGGCCCCGGTATCATCAACTTGATGATTTGTGCCAGAAATTTCACAAATACCGCGACAACCTGCATTTCGAAAATGGGCTTCTTTTTAAAGACCATAGACTTGTCATTCCTTCTGAACTGCAGGCAAACATTTGCAAGTGGTTACACGCACCACATTTGGGTGTTGAAAAAACGCTTGCACGTGCACGCAGCCTTTATTTTTGGCCTGGTATGTCTATAAAACTTAAGGAAATCGTTTCGCAATGTACCATTTGCGAAAAATTTAAGCGAAATATTCAAAAAGAACCGTTACTTCAAGATTCCAATCCCGAGTACCCATTTCAAAGAGTTGCGATTGATTTATTTGAAATTGCAGGACACGATTATATAGCAATCATTGACGCATATTCGGGCTTTGTCATATCGGAGAAAATGATTCGGAAAACGTCCAACCATATAATTGAGGTAATGGAAAAAATATTTGATCGCGTAGGGTATCCATCGGAAATCAGATGTGATAATAGCCCGTTTAGGTCAACGGCGTTCGAGGAATTTGCCAATAAGTCAAATATTTTGTTTACGTTTTCTAGTCCAAGGTATCCGCAAAGCAACGGATTAGCGGAGAAGGGCGTTGCCATAGCAAAAAACCTTCTAAGGCGATGTTATGAGGTACAGGAAGTTGATCGTTTCCAATACCGCATTCTCGAGTACAACACAACACAAGTCGCTAGCATGAAACTGTCGCCGGCTCAATTGTTCTTTGGGCGACAAATTAAGACCAGATTGCCTGTAGCGAGTCAGCTGTTGCGTCGAAACAACTTGAACGAGGTCGATATTCAAAAAAAAATACAAAATAAAAAAGAAAAACAGAAATATTACTACGATAGAACTGCGAGATCCTTGCCAATGTTGAATGTGGGTGACCGAGTCATATTTAAAAAAAACGGAAAGGATTGGCATTATGCAAAAATTGTAGCGAATATTAACGATAGGTCATATATTGTGCTAGACAACTTTGGTAATCATTTCCGAAGAAATCGAAGGTTCTTAGCTAAGACAACAAATAATGAAATTAATACAAGTGAGTTGCTATTTGAAGATCACATTAGAGATAGAGTAAATAACGAAGACAATAATGTTAAAGAAATCAATATTATACCACAAAGTACAAAAAGCAATTTGGATGTTAACTTAGAATTAAGTAGAAATTGTAACAATAAAAATGTGTCGTCTGGCCACTTATCAAACGAAGCCGAACGATCAATTGAACAACCGGACTTACTAGAAGTTCATGATAATCCAGTGGATCGCGACAGCTTCCAAACTGTAGGTTCCACACCTTATGTAACACGAAGTGGACGAGTAAGTGCACCACCAGTTCGGTATGGTAATCAATAATTAAAATATTAGTCTTATTATTATCAGCTTGTAATATAAATGCTAATTGTAAACTTAATGTGAACGAAAAAAAAAAAAAGAGCGTGTAATATAAATGCTAATTGTGAACTTATGTAGTTTATTATTATTATTATTATTATCATGTAGTGTTGAGGACAAATTAATCCTCGTCGGCTTTGTTGATCAAGTTGGTCTTGCAATGAAACTAGTTATTTCATTTACTTCCCGACGTTTCGACAGGGGTTGCTGTCTTCTTCAGGGGATCTTTATTGATTGAAAACATATAATAACAAAATATGTATATAATAATAAACTATATTATATGGTGAAACAAACTTACATAGATAAAAAAGTGAATTATTTTTATTTTTACATTTAGAGGAGAAACTAATTTTAGTTGAATGTACACAAAAAAATAAAATTTTTTAAATTAACCACTTCTTGTGAAGTTTAGTCGTGGAGTGACGGACAGAATTCAAAATTTCCTCGCCGAAACGAGAGAGCTATATACCGCCGAGATGTTTTGGGTGTCTTGCTTTCTGTTCATATTGTTGCGGTTGTTGATTATGTGCAGGGTTTCCAGAGTGTACCTCTTTGACATGTGCCTCTCCGTTTGTAGGATTTGGACATTGTCGAAATCTGCTTGGTGTCCACTCTCAACTATATGACTGGCCAGCGCTGTCTTTCCTGCCTTCTTGCTTCTTATGTCGGATCGGTGGTTGGATATTCTTTGGGACAAAAATTGTTTGGTCGTCCCGATATAGCAAAGATCGCAAGTTGTCCCCTCACTACCTAAACAGTCGACTTTATATATAACATCAGTGCGTTTTGACTTGTCGCGTTTAGACTTGAGTTGGGTGAATAGTGGTGCTAGGGTTCTGTTGGATGTGTATGCAAGGCCTACGTCTTTGACACTGTTGGAAATTACATCCTTAAAATTCTCCGCTATTCTAGGAACGTAGACAATGCTCTTGTATATCTTTTTAGTGCCTTCCGCTTCTTTGTCTCTATCTCTAGGAGCTTTATGTTTTTGCCGTAGTATAAGGCTCCTTATGACTTGAATGGGGAAGTTGTTATTTGTGAGGATCTGGGTGATCTTGTCCTCATTAATAGAGTGAAATTTTTGATCACTCAATGTGAACACTTTGTTCAGCAAGTTGGATGCAGCGTTCATGATAATGTGTTTCGCCTGGTTGGAGTGAAAATTGATGAGTCTTCCAGATGCTGTATCTTTTTGGTGCCAGTTGAACGAGAGATGGTTTTTATCCCGATGGATTTTGACATCCAAGAATGCTATCGCCCTATTTTTTTCTACCTCAACAGTAAATTGGATTTTCTGATTGAATCGGTTGAGGCAACCCAGCATATCATCAATCTTTGTGTGGTCTATGATGGCGAATATGTCATCCACATATTTGACGATGAATTTTGGTCTCTCCATTGTTTTGAAGCATTCGTCAAGGAGGAAGTCTAAGACTAGATCTGCGATCGTGGGGGACAATGGGTTTCCCATGGGCATGCCATGAATTTGTTTAAAGATTTTCCCCTTGAACCGGAGAAAATTGTTTTCTTTAAGACAGAAATCCAATATCTCAAGGAATTTGCTTTGGTTTATCTTAGTGATTCCGCTGATGGTGTTCCATTTGTTTTTTACTACCGCAATGGCAAGTTGTGTTGGTACATTGGTGAATAAGGACACTACGTCATACGAAACCAGAACCTCATTATCACTAAGCACCACATTTTTTGCTCGCTCAACAAATTCGAGAGAATTTTTTAACGAGTATCCCGAATTCTTTGTCGCACACTGTAGGATATTTCCTACGTACTTCGCTAGTTCATAACACGGCACTTTGAATGATGACGAAATTGGTCTAAGAGGCAAATTTGGCTTGTGGACTTTCGGTAAACCGTAGATGGAGGGGAGTTCCGCCGTGTACGTAGTCATCTTCGTCTTTTCTCTATCAGACACAATGTTGGTACGGTTGAGCCATTTGGCCAACTCATTGTTTTTATTTTGAAGAGTTGTTGTTGGATTGTTTCTGACTTGTCTATATGTCGAGCGGTCAGACAGCAGTTCAGTCATTTTGTCTTCATACTCGCTCCTATTCATGGCCACAGTTACATTGCCTTTGTCAGCCGTTGTTATTATTATGTTATTGTTTCTCTTAAGGAATTTTATGGTTTCTTTATGTATCTTTAACACGTAGACACCAAGCAGATTTCCACAATGTCCAAATCCTACAAACGGAGAGGCACATGTCAAAGAGGTACACTCTGGAAACCCTGCACATAATCAACAACCGCAACAATATGAACAGAAAGTAAGACACCCAAAACATCTCGGCGGTATATAGCTCTCTCGTTTCGGCGAGGAAATTTTGAATTCTGTCCGTCACTCCACGACTAAACTTCACAAGAAGTGGTTAATTTAAAAAATTTTATTTTTTTGTGTACATTCAACTAAAATTAGTTTCTCCTCTAAATGTAAAAATAAAAATAATTCACTTTTTTATCTATGTAAGTTTGTTTCACCATATAATATAGTTTATTATTATATACATATTTTGTTATTATATGTTTTCAATCAATAAAGATCCCCTGAAGAAGACAGCAACCCCTGTCGAAACGTCGGGAAGTAAATGAAATAACTAGTTTCATTGCAAGACCAACTTGATCAACAAAGCCGACGAGGATTAATTTGTCCTCAACACTACATGATTACAATTTAAATTGGTCACATAAATCCTATATAATATTATTATTATTGTGAACCCATCAACTTGCATTTAGGTAGGGATGTTGAATTAAACGTCAAAGGAGTTGAGCTTCAACGATTATAGCAATTGGATTGATTGATTTTATTAAGAAAAGCCAAAAAGAACTGAAATAATAAAATATATACATTCAACATAAATCTAACGAGTTTAATAGTATAAACAATTAACGTGTTAATGCCACGCATTACAGTACCAGTTGTCTCGAAGCCGTCAAACGACGAAAAAGCGTGGTGGATAGCCTCATCCATTACCACAGTATTCGCAATATACCAGCTACGCCGAGTTGTTTACCTGAGCTGACTCCCAGTCTCGGTAATCGAGGCTGATTGTGAGCCAGTTGTTATCTGGTTACCCGGAAACTTAGACTCCAGAAGATGACTTAGAGTTTACGCTTTCGCCTCAGTGAAAGTGTCATCGAGTTTTCTAAGTGACTCAAATTCGGCTGGTTTGCCTTTTTTCAGAATTTTAACCGCCCTACTAGTTTCGCCAAGTGTTTCAATCTTTTATCAGAAATTCCTATAAGAAGAACATTTCGATACCCCAATTAACCTTAAATATTCTTTCTGTTTCGGTCGGTAGTGATTCCAATTTTCCTCCAAATCAGCCTTGACTGAACCTGTTTAAAAGTTGTTGTTTAGCTCCGAGCTCCACCAGTGAGCTGGCGTTCTGCAAGGGTTTTTTTTTACTGGGCTCGTCACTTCCAAACAGCAGTTAATGACACTGTTTAGGTCTTAATTAGCTTCCTCTATCTTTTGTCTCATCCTAAATTTGGTTGGAGTTTTGAGAGTTTTCCATAACTCCTCCTTGAATCGTATCCAGTTGGTTTTTCTTGCATTCCTCTTCTCCTGCAAAGGTATGGCTTCGCAGTCGATTTGGAATGCGAGATATCTATGGTCTGAGAGGGACACCACCGAAGAGACCCTCCAGTTGGTAGCCGCCTTAAAGAACCTATTACATAAAATTAAGTCGATCACCTCCTGTCTTCTTGACGTCACATAAGTTGGCTGTGAACCAACGTTGTTAATGGTAAGATCAGGCGATAGAATGAAATCTAGGAGATGGTATCTTCGCATGCTGCATTTGCTTCTGCCCCAAACAATGTTCTGAGTATTGGCATCGCAACATAAAATAAGGCCCATTTCCTGGTGTTGCAATAGTCTATGAGTTCAGCAATTGCCCTTGGTGGTTGAGGCACTACCGAATCATACGGGATACAATCTGACGCCGCGACTCAGGTATTCCAATCTCTATTCGTTTCGTAGCTTATAGCTGCAGCAACTAAATCTTGTTCAAGCTTAGTCCCTTAAAGAAGGTTCGACACAACAAGACAAGTCCTATTCCTTTCGGACCGATCGGCCCAGAGCATCATGGTGCAACGAACACCTCCAAGGCCACAGATGCGATTTTTCCCCACCCATGGCTACTATATGGAATGGATGTTATTTGGGATAGTGATGAAAGTTTATGAGCAAGAGTCAATACTTAGATAAAGTTTATTGGTTCATCAAATCACCTTACAATTGGTATTAGTTGGCTCAGTGGTAAGTGCGTTGGACTACTGATCTCAAGTTCAAATCACGCCGGGAAGCTGTAACAACAAAGGTTCTTTTTCACTGCCACACACCCAAGGGTATCGATATTTTTTTGGTAAGAATAGAACTTCACAGCTTCAGTTCAGCAGCTGAGAAATGTCAAAGCTTAGACATTCGATAACAGAACAATTTAACATGCAAATGTAAATAAGCGTATATACAGTTGATTAAAAAAACACCTAGCTATTTTTAAGTAATTCTATCCTTTTTTTAAAGCTAGTACTAACTTTGATTTTGCTTCGTACATGAAATACACTGCAAGTCATAAGATTAGACGCAGGCATTTTTGAAAAGTAAAATCGATATTTCTCCCGTTACATGATGGATTAGAAAAAAACGACTTTGGTAAATGAGAGACTGTTTTGTTAACAACAAAATATTAAAGCTGATGTGATCTTTCGCGAAACACAAGCGTTGTCTCTTTCTTGCGTCATTAAGTGGTGGTTTTTTCTTAAGTTTCAGGCTCTTTAAGTGTTTAGCTCGGCGAATGGTGCGGTAACAGTATAGATAAGCTGGCCTTAACATTAGCTTTCTCTCTAATTTTAGCTGCCGATAAAGCTGAATTTGACGATATTCTAAGGATACTTCGCATTTCGCGAAGTGTTTAGGCTGCAGAAGTGTTTCCTTTTTAATTTTTTGTGTAAGATGAAGGTTTTTTTTTAATAATTGCTGACACAATGATCACTTCGCTTTATTTTTCGGGCTATAGCATAAAAGACCTTCAGAGCAATAAACATCTATTCTTGCAGTTTCCTCCACTATTAAACATTTTGTGCTTCTAATTTTTATTAGCACACAATCAAGAACAATTACTTTATAATAATGTACCATTTAAACCGACAAAAAATATATTCACTTCACAAAAAACGTTGATTTGTTCAGTGCTTCTAATCTAATGATTCGATTTATTTCCGCATATTTTTTACTCACTTTACAATTTGTCTTCAAAGTTCCGATAGCTAAATCTCACCTATACACACATTTCATATTTTGTTGTTGACAAAACAGACTTTACCAAAGTCGTTTTTTTCTAATCCATCATGTAACGGGAGAAATACCGATTTTACTTTTCAAAAATGCCTGCTTCTAATCTTATGACTTGCAGTGTATCAACAAAAACTTTTATTTATTTGTGTTCAATTATTATGTAATAATTTTTTAAACGCACCTGTTGTGCGAAAACTATCAACACATTCATTCTGTTCTGAAGCAACCGCTGTTTCATTTTGTGTTGTAAGCGAGATTTTACTGTTTGTGTTGCGAGTCAGCAACGCAAACTAAAAAAATTATTCCTTTGTATATAAAGTATATAATATACCTACAAAGATTATACTCTGTTATCGATTCTGTTTCCGTGTCAAACGTACTGGATTCTGCTTCTGTTATTTGTCACTTTTATTGGTATCTATTCAAATCAGTTATCAATTCGTTCGCAGTCGTGTTAGTGTTGTTGTAGTTTTTTAAGTCGAACGTTCGTAACGTCACATAGAAACCTCCTTAATTCAGAATTTAGTGGTTTCTCAATTTTGTACTTTTTATGATAGGTTTTAACTTGCAAACTTTTCAGGAAAACAATACTTTTCTCTTACACTAAGTAAGACAAGGTGACAAGATTAATAACTCATGAAATATATCAGTGTGCTGTGCATGCTTATCAAGAAAATATATATATTGGCCCTAAATACAATAACAGATAACGTCAAATATCTGACAAAAAGATAATCTTCATTTCAGTTGTGAGGTTCCACAAGAAAATTGGATGCAGTATTCAACATGAGTAAGTGGGAAACCGTACGTCTTCGAATTGAGACCAAGCAGGTAAAAGTTTTACAGCGTACATTTCCTTCAAATTTCTAACAATATATTTATATTTAATTTTAGGATCTCAGCGAGGTTAAAAAAGTTGAGATGACTGGTGAACGAACACTATCCACTCATATTCTTGACACATCTTTAGGGCAACCAGTGAAAAATATTATTATTACCGTCTATAAACTAAGCGATGGCGCCTGGAACCCAATTACTCAATCGGAGTCCGATAGTGACGGGCGAGTCTCCCAACTCTTGTCTCCGGCACAATATAACGGCGGGATTTTTAAATTAAGCTTCGATGTACGCCCGTACTTTACAGCAAACAAAGTCAAAAGTTTCTATCCATTTATCGAAATTATTGTGGAATGTGAGTTCGGACAGCATTACCATGTACCTTTACTTTTGAATCCATTTGGGTATTCAACTTATCGTGGAACATGAAGTGTGCAATTTATAATATTAATTGTGTTTGTCATAGCCAAGAATTGTAATACAAAGTCAGGTGTCGTTTGTTTAATTTACTTATCTGAAGAAAAACACTGCATGAGAGATAGCGCCAGAAATTTCAGTTCTGATGAATATTTCAAAAACAAATAATTTTATTTATAAAGGAATTAGACTGTATCTCCTTCCAATGTTCTTGTTTTCAGGTGTTTCTCTTATTAATCTTTAGAGAATCTATATGAAAGAAACTGGAGCGCGAATGGCTCTGTTGGTCCTATCATATTCAAATGAGAGATCCATCAACGTTCCTTAACAATCGCATATGCTACAATACCAGCATTTGATTGGCCTCAGTGATGAAGTAATTCGAAATTGGGAGTCCTGACGATACTTTTTGATGTCGAACGGGCAAACACCCCATGCGGGTCAGTAGCGGTGCAGTGAAGTTTGAGGGTTATAATCCCTTTAGCCCAGATCGTAATCTCTTCGTTAAAGAGAAGTGATAAGGTGTCGCTTTTACCACAAGTTACAGTCGTTAGTACGGCGAACGAAATTGTTGCCAAATGCGACTTATTTGCAATATGATAAGCTAATTTCCAAAGCTCTTAATAAAACTTGCTTTCAATCCTAGGATATGAACCAATTAATACATGTAATACCCAATTTAGTAATAGTGGAGTGTCTGGAGCTTTTGACCTCAGACTTTTGTAACAGTGAATGAATTTACATGGTCAAGGGCTGTTTTTCTTTGTTATACTATAAAGTGAAAAGTTTACCAAACATTTTTTGTGCTTTTGATTTTTTTACTATTTAAACAAAAACTATAAAAAATTAATGTAATTTTATTTAAAATATTTTTTTTTGTGTCTATACGTTGAATAATACCTACATAAACAGACATAAAAGAATATTTTCTTAAAATGTTGGAGCGTATGAAGGGTCATAGCGACCTTGGACTGGTAGTAGAACGTGGAGAGGGGAGAACGGCAACGGCAGCTGCCGTAATGTAAATAATTAATCATTTAATGTTTTCAATTGTTTTCTATCACAGTTTTCTAACAATGGATGAATCAAGGACCAGTAGTATAACTAATGAGTACAGCTGCATTATCTGTGAAAAATTTGGTTCATATTCCGCAACGTAAATCCAGGCGGAGACTCAACTTACGTTCATAGTATCCGTTTTCCGAAGGTTTGACATATCTGGAAAACTGACACAGGCTTCGAATAACTACGATCCTAAGTCGACGGACTGGGAAATGCATCGAGGACTTGACCTCTCAAAAGTCAAGTGAGTCCACGTAAGACCAGGCTGAAGCAGCGTTCTAGCTCAACAAAGTGCTGCTAACCTCCTACGATAGTAGTTGTGTCAGTAAAACCAGTATGAAGAAACGTAAGGTTTCCTGATGGAAGGACCAACTTGCTAAGCTCGGGAAGAATGTTAGGAATCTCTTCATCGAGCCAAATAAATAAAATTGTGGGACCGTTACAGAATCGCTCTCACAGAATATAATTCACAATTGAGAAAATCAAAACGAGCTTCATGGACTAAATGCACCGAAGACATGGCAGACATGACAGTCGCAACGCGTTTCTATAAAGCTCTGGGTAAATAGCATACATCCTGTGTAGGATTACAAATGAAACAGATGGTACCTACACGACGTTACCCGAGGATACTATAAGAAACTTACTTCAGGTTCACTTTCCAGGCTCATCTATCCATGCTGCACACGATAACTCAAACGGCCACAGACCCCAAGTAGAGTCAACAGTTTCTTCTTTTCCCGTAAATTAAAGATTTAAACTCATTGAGGTTCAATTTCTTTGTAAAAGGAACAGCCAAAAAAAGTGTTCTTTTGTCATCATTACCTCCTACAGCTGATGCACCTTAAAAGAGTATATCTACATATCCAGTTAGAGTTAGGAAATGCAGATATTGAAAATTTAGACATTGAAGATTGGGGCTGGAAGTACAATGAATAAATCAGCAGCTCCAGATAATATATTGCAAATGTTGTTTTGTAGCTGCAAAAAGGGTTGTGGAGCTGCTTGTGGATGTCGAAAGAGAAGCTTATACTGCAGTGTAGCATGTCTATAGTTCAGCGAAAATACTTGTTTTAATACTCCGCCAATCATTGAAATAAGTGAAGTTGAAGAAAATACTTAAATAGACAAACATGTAAATTGTTTAAATAAACAAATGATTTCTTGATAATTTTTTTTTCTTTCATTTTCCTTCATTTATTTCTTTTTCCTAATTACTATCTCTATATGAATATATTAATTAACTTAATTTTGGTGTAGAAAAATGTTGTACATCCCAATAATATGAGGTATTGTATCATTTAAACTATCAAAATTATAAATATTTTATTATTATTTTTTTAATCGAGATCACAATTTTTATTAGGTAAACTTTTTTGTATACTGTACCTGGCCATATTATTAGACCCAAACAAACAAATTCAAAATTTTTGCGAGAAAAGTCGAAATATTTAAGAAGTAGGCTTTTGTTTTATTTGAATTGACTGTTTTGTTATGCGGGAAACAATTTCTAGTAATTTTAACAGCGAAACTATTTGTTATGAGTCATTTGATGTTTATATTCGTTCGGGAGGATTGCGAGGTGATATACCCATAAGGATTTTTTTTGAATATTTTATATTTGAAAGCGGTTTTTCATCAGCAAACTCTTAAATACAACGGTAAGTATTAATGTTATGCTTTGGCATATGATCAATTATATCAGCAGAGCTTGTCACTGATTATAAAAATTAAAAAAACAATTGCTTAAGCATTTGCAAGATGGGCAAGAAGTCGGACCTTTCGCCAAAGAAGGTGGGTCAAATGATCGGTCTCCTAAAGTGTTCCAGTCTGACTCAGTACAAAATAGCTGAGCTGGTTGGAGTTTCAAGAAGTTCAGTTAAGAACTTGAAAAAGAAAATGGACTCGGGAATGACACTGGATCCAAGAAGACAAGGTAACTGTGGTAGGTTCCGCAAGACAACTCCACGAACTGACCGGATAATAAGGGATATTTGCATCCAAAATAGAAAGCTGCCACTGCATTTCTTGACCAAGCTAATATCTGACGAATCCATACCAGTTTCGCAGAGAATATTGCGGCGCAGATTGAAGGAAATGGGGTTAGTTGCGAGAAGGCCGACCCGTAAGCCAAAGTTAACTCCACGGATGATCCAGAAGCGTTTGGACTGGGACCAAAAATATAAAACATTTACCGTTCAGGACTGGAAAAAGGTAAAATTACAAATTCTAGGTACAATAATTGATTACCCTAAAGAAAAAGTATCCTTCGAACGCGAACAAACAGTTTTTAATATTGTTTTTCAGATTTCCTTCTCAGACGAATCGGTTTTCCAGGTCATGACGGAAAAGTCGAATTTTGTTCGACGAAGATCAGGCGAGCGCAACAAACCGGAATGCATTGTCTCAACGGTTAAACATCCACCGTGAATAATGGTTTGGTCTGTGATATCTGGTCAAGGCACTGGACGTCTATACGTCGTAGAAAAGACGATGAGGCAGGACCAGTACAAAACGGTTCTGGAAACAAGACTGATGCCCCAACTGGCAGAATGGTTTCCTGGAAGTGGAAAGCCAATTTTTATGCATGATGGAGCTCCATGCCATAAAGCCAAAAGCATAACGACCTTTTTGAAGCAAAAAAAAAATCGAGGTTTTGCATTGGCCAGGGAATTCTCCCGACATGAACCCGATAGAGAACGTCTGGGAGCTCCTAAAGCGGGCCGTGGCTAAAAGTGTTATTACCACCAAAAGGGAGCTAATAGAAAAAATAATATTTGAGTGGAATCATAACACGCACCTCCAGGACACCATCCAGTCATGTATATGCCTCGCAGAATAAAGGCACTTATTGCAGCTAAAGGTGCACACACTAAAGTACTAAAAAAAATGACATTTTATGCTTTTCAACACACTTTTTCAATTTATTAAAAAAAGTTTACTTCATTGGTCGAAATTGTGTTTTCTTCTCTTTAATATATTGCTTTGGGTATAGATAAAGGTCATAAACCTAACAATTTTGGTAAGAATTCGAAGAAATCGATCTCTAAAGGCAAAATATTGAATTTTTTAGCTCGGGTCTAATAATATGGCCAGGTACTGTACTGTTCTGAAAGTCAACAAACGGACAAAGTTCGGAGAATTTACGTTTTAAATTCAAAGTGTTCGATTAGCAATGAAAGGTGAAAGAACCGCGGAATACTTTTTCAGTCATCCGGAATTCATCATTGAGATGAAGAAGTTTGTTGCACACCATGGTATGGTCAGGTCATAGGTGAGTAAAATTAATTGGCCAACGTTATAATTCTTCAGATAACTAAAGTAAGAGTGAACACGGTCGCAAAAGAGTTTGCGATTGCAAATGGATCCGTTGAGGACTCGCCTTTAAACAAGAGTGAGGAGGGATATCCTTCAGATTTCGTTTTATAATTATTAACAAAATGAAAAAAGGCCTTTCCCTCTGAATTGAGATCTGAATATTTGTCTTAGTCCACATTGATTCATGATTTTCTTGCAAGTAGGCTATTGCCTTGACAGTTGTCCAAATACGAGTATTTTCAATCGGATTGAGGTCTGGACGATAGGTTGGTAAAACATCATGTCCCGTGCCGTGAATTATATGGTTAATCTAATGCTTTCTGTATAGCTCGAAGTTGCTTTAAAAGCTCATAAAGTTCGACTTTGAGCATCTCCAAAGTATCTGGTATATTGTTATTGTTCAGCCATTTGTTTGTCTTCTAATTTATTAAGGCTTTGTCCATAACAATTATTGAACGCTAATCCTGGTTATCCAAACCTATTCTTGCGTTCATTTGCAGAAATCTTCAAAATTCATGTCATCGTGATATTCCCCCGTTTCGGTACGAATTTCAATAAAACAAATTCGTTTTTAGCGAAGCATTTTTCACCAACTGCATGCGCCATTATCAGCATCTCTCTTGGCACCTTTCAATTTTCGGTTATATATTTTAAAAATGATCTTATGCGCATGGGTTCCTATTGGTTTTTCTTTTCTTAATAGACCCATGATAATGTTTTATGTAAACACTCATCAATAGTATATAAAAAACAACACGTCGCCCCACAAACTATAAAACCATAAATACATGGAAACTCAAGTCCTAGGTCACAGGTAGCTTTATATGAATAGCTTTTACCCCATTGCATTGTGTAAAAGATTTTTTTTTATTAATCAAGTCCTAGGTCACAGGTAGCTTTACATGATTAACCCCATTGCATTGTGCAAAAGATTTATTTTTTTTATTATAAGTGCACCGAAAAATGTCCATCCTAATAAAAAAAAATTAGGGTGCCTAAGACCACATGAGCATCAGCATCTCTCTTGGCACCTTTCAATTTTTGGTTATATATTTTAAAAATGATCTTACGAAACGTAGCTCTCTCTCTCTTTCTATCTTCACTAACTTATATTTCCCTCTCAACTTCCGTTTTGCCGGAGGTGTACATTTGCCTACACTTCCGGTTTACAGGAAGTGTACGTGTGTCTACACTTCCATTTTGCCGGAAGTGTACGTGTGTCTACACTTCCGTTTTGCCGTAAGTGTACGTTTATCTACACTTCCGTGACGCATTCACCAGCTTACTCCCCAATTCAAGCGTATATGTAAAAAAGTTTTACTTCAAAAACCTTAAGCCCAGAATTTTATGTTTTCGAAGTTAAGTTGAAATATCTTTTCGAAAACTGCATAATAAACCATGATCATACTTCATGAAAAAAGCCATCCATGGAATGTGATCTCTGTTTAACTGTGAACAAAAAAACCCACATCGAAGCTCCGATGATGGTAATAACGCCCGCATGTAAATACATCTGTTGTACATTAGCCCCAAAGAAAACTTATATCCCTGGGCCAATTAGGTATCGCCTCGCATCGATTTGCAAATTTTGAACACCATGGTTTTAAAAAAAAAACAATCATTTACTTCAAGACCAACCAATTTTGGCTGTTCTTCAATTGCCGTGAAAGCCTCTAACACTGCATGCTGGGAGCGAACATATAGATCGGATAGTCCATTCATCGGGCATGCTTTCTTTCCCCATACTTGGTTGATGATTTGGTACATGCGCCTACGTATTTGAATAGCTCCGCCGGTAAACTGTCAGCGGCTTAATTGTTCCTTAGCTTTCTAAAAGCTTAGCCGACCTCTTCTATACTGGGTTGTGGAATCTGTTCTTCATTTACAGGGGGTTCTCTTCTTGCCCTATCACGCTCTCTACAAGATGCTCATGGAGGAAATACTGCTTAAATACATACACTGTTAGCTTAACAAAATCAAGTTTTCATTCTTCTTATAAGCTCGTTTTCCAAAGATCCTAAAATTATATAAATTTGCTTGCATACCTATAGTGCTATTTGAAAGCTGCACAGTATCAATCTTCTTGGCCGTGTCTGGACCTTAAATACAACTAACAATATCCTTCAGACAAGGTTTAATCAGTCCCGGCAATGGCATGGGATTTCCTGCTTCAATGTGTAAACGGACAATAAATGAAGCTTTCACCTTCACAAACCGATATAAGGTTGCATTTTGTATTTGGCCTGATTTAACGGTACTGATTGGCTATGGGTAGACGTGAAACAGCGCTGTACTCCCAGCCCCCGCTTCACGTGGTAGACAATTCGAATTTTAAGTATCTTAATGCCATCTTTAATAACTTCGCAATTTAGGTCGAGTTTTCTGGAATATTGCAGCGGCATACGCTTGCGGCACCCAGTTAAAGAAAGGCTGCCATAGAGAAATGTTTGCCATGTATTGTAATAACCGGAAACAAATTAAAGGTTCTCATACCTTCTGTGAGACAGGTCTCAGTGAGCACATGGATATTGTTTCGATAAAGTTATCAATGGGGTACCATTAATAACACTGTTATAGGTCTTTATACATCCCCTATACAAAGAGAACCTTCATCATCAAAAAAGAAAACTGTCAAATCTCCAAAATCGAGAGGGAATCCTCTCATTTTAAGGAAAAGAGCGCGAACGCTTTTGCGTTAAAAGATGAAAACCGTCAAAGTTTGGCTTTAAAAGTATCAACCGCTGTTTTTTTTTTTGCTGGCAGGCTGGTCGCTGCAAAACTCTGCTTGGGCTAACTGTTGGATTTGAAGTAGGTGCTGGGTTGTGTATATGCAGAAACAGAAGTGGACTGAATAGAATAACAACTATTTGTTCATGACCAACGTTGCCACTTACATCAAGAGCAAGTACAAAATTTAATACTTGCAATTAACATTTGTTTTCTGTTCCTTGAACTCAAAGGTAAGGAAATACCCCATTTAAGCATTATTAATAAAACATTATATAGCTAAATAACATTACGAAAATTTAAATTTAGTTCACAAAAACGATATAAATAACGATATTTTAGTAATAAAATAATACATTATGGTTGTCAAAGATCAATATTATTGATTAACGACAAAATTGATCAATCTATCGACATTTTGGTACTATGAGTGTTAATTGACAAATTACACATCTATTGTAAACACTGACAAGCAAAATGTGGTCACATCGTGAAGTGCCGAATCTCTTCTTTAACGTGAAAAAAAATTAAAGTATACAATTTCAGTAAATTGCAGAAATCGTATGGAAAAATCATTGTCATTGTTAATAAAGTGTATATTTAGATAAAATGAATATTTAAGTAAAGAGAAAACTAAGAATTTATTGAGAAAAAAAGTGAAAAAGTATGTTAGCAAAAAAAGAAACAATAAAACAGTGAACATGCTGACCGAAAGGCTTGTGCAGCTCTTGATGCATATCTACATTTGCAAAAATGTTCGCTTTATTTTTGTATAATGTTGCTATAAATGTTTGTTTGTTTATTGAAGTATTATAAATGTACTGGCTGACCTGGCAAACGTTGTTTTGCCATATAAATTATTTCTAGTGAATATTTTCGTAGGGAAATGAAAAATAACCAACTTATTGTAAGTGTGTGGGGATGTGGTCTATGACTGAAAGAGGAATTGAGCGCTGTGGACGTTTTGTCCCTTTCAGAACATTAGCGGATATTGGAGAGCGTCGTATGAACGGTGTGTATCAGCAATGAACTCAAGATTATTCATGCTGATTTTGACATTCGAATTCGAACGATAGTTTGTCGAATTAGAAGAATTTGTATTTTGAGATTCGATCGAATAGAAAATTTATTTGAGGAAAACCGGTATAATTCGAACGAAAATAGACATTTGAACGACTTGACTATTCATTCGAATCTCAAAATAAGCATGATATTTCTTCTTCAATCACGATTTGTCGCATCGCTGTACGGTCGCCAACCGACCAGCAAAGTCGTCAATAAAAGGTGCATGAAATCAGGATCGATGCCAATAGCGTGATTGTCAGTTTGTAATTTGTGCATGTGCGATTTGAATAATTTGAACAATTCATTGTGCTCATTCAATAGACTATTTCACGACAACGTCAGTGGCAAATGAACACAAAAAAAAACCAACAGCTGAATGAAATGAAGGAAAACGATGGCGAATTCGCATGGCGGGAAATACGTTCTCCGCGAATATTTCCAAAAAAGTTTATAGCAAATCCAATTTTAACAAACAAAGTTTCGGAACTAAGAAGGAGTATCCAAACCACGTTTTGGAATACTAAAAATCTAACAATATATTAAGATTCTGTACGAAATATAAAATTGAAACCATGACAATCGCGTTGTGGCACAAAAAATATTTTTGTTTGAAAGCAAATAAGTTGAAAAGTTTTCTAAACAAACATTTTACATATCTAAATACAATTGAACAGGGTTTTCGGTCAACATATTAACTGTTCTTATACCCTATTTTAAGGGTATACTAATTTTGACGCGAACTTTGATATTGCCCGTAGACCCCTAAAAGTTACTATATTTATCGATAGTAATGTCGATCTAGCCATGTCCGTTCGTCTGTCGGCAAAAATTGAGCCTTTAACTATATATACTCTCCAGGTCCCCGAAATAATAATTTAAAAATTTTTGAAATCCGCTCACAGACACGCTAAAAACTCAAACTAAAAAAAATCAAATTTATTGAAAAAATCGAATTTTTAGCTAGAAAACTGAAATTTTGTATGATCGTGGACTCATAAAACTGCTCGGGAGATAAAATTTCTAAAATCAGCCCACTGACACGGCCACAATTAAATAAAACAATTTTATTGGAAAGTCAAAGTTTGAGCTAGGAAACTGAAATTTATGATATAGACTCTTTATTTGTCTGATGGGAATAAGAATAGGGTAGAGAGATAGTTTGTTTTGCTTTAACATACTTTCTCACGTTTTTTCTCTATAATTTGTTACTTTTTACCCTTCAATAGCTTCTGTTTGCACTTTCATATTCAGTTCATTAACAATCACAATGATTATTCCATATGATTTGTGCAAATTTCTGCAATTTTATCATTCAATTTGTTTCTGTTGTTTTAGACAGGGATTCCGCACTTCAGAAAGAGCTAGCTTGGTGAAAATGTCTATAGAGCATCTAGCTCGCCGACGATGCGTCTGGCATATGGTGAATTGAGGTTATTGTAGCCGCAACGTGCATCTACGCGATTGGCGAGTGCGTTTTCGGAGTCCCCACCGCCAATAAAGTAAATTTGTAAAAAATTATGTGGTTCATTCGGCATTGGCAGCAATGAGCCTACTTTGTGATAAACTTGGCATTTGATTTTGAATTTTG
This sequence comes from Portevinia maculata, assembly GCA_949715645.1. Classification (NCBI taxonomy): domain Eukaryota; kingdom Metazoa; phylum Arthropoda; class Insecta; order Diptera; family Syrphidae; genus Portevinia; species Portevinia maculata. The sequence goes on along the minus strand of OX454528.1, from coordinate 45,492,996 downwards.
AATTGAATTGTTGACCATTTGCAGCATTATTTTTAACTATTTCTGTTGCTCCGAACGATGTCATTTGGAAACATGAATTAAATGTTGACTTCAGGAACAGGTTAGAATCTGGATCCGTACCGATAAGTAAGCCGTTCATTCCAATTGTCTTTGTTGATTTCGTTCAGCTCGTGCCTCTTGTGATTGTGATTCACCAAATTGTGCCATGCTCATACGCACATCTGCATTATCTTGTTGGACTCGTTTGTCGGATCTTTGGGCTCTTCTATTTCGCATGTATGTCGTTCTATTCGTTCGACGGTCCAAATTGTTCCCTTTGCGTCTTGCTAGCATTGTATACTACACACATAAATAGATTAAATTGAAGTACTTAATGATGGAAAACAGTATACTGACAATGTATTCGTTCTTTTATTATTTTACCTTCCTTTTCACAATCATAAAATACGTATATATTTCTCTTTTATTTAAAATTGTTCCCCTTAAGATTTTGCACGCACTGAATAATAACCAAACTAATAAATGATAAATCAGTTATCGATCACTGAGAGTTGAAGATTATTATAGTACTAATATTGCTTTTAAAAAATGGGGGTTGGTGGTAGAAATTTGAAAATTAAGGTTTATATGTATTTTTGAATGGTAAATCATAAAAAAATAAAAATAAAAAATGTTGTCCAAAAAAAAAGAAATGTTTGTGGTAGACCACCATTATCAGTTAGTGGTATAAAAATTAGTTATAAACCTATTCTGATACCTACGGAATATACATATCAAATTTCACCAAAATCGGTCAAGCCATTTCGGAGGAGTATAAACACTAAAACTGTGACACAGGAATTTTATATATTAGATGTATATAGGAAATTGTTCAAATTAGCTTGTTTCCAAACAATACATTTTTTTTGCTGCTACATTCATTTTTATTTCTTGTGCACAATACTATTATATTTTTACTTATTAGTATTCAAAAATAGTATTTGGGTAATCCTTCTTAATTCTGGAACTTTTTTTTTCTTTGTTATAAACTTTTTACGAAATATTCGCGCAAATAGAAATTCACCAATTCCTTCCATCAATTTACACTGACGTTGTCGCGAAGAACTCTTTTGTGAAGACGTATTTTATTTGACGTTTATGTTTTTTAAATCTGTTTCCTCTGGTTCGTTCGTTTTGCTTTAGTTAAAATATAATTTTAATTTTGTTTTTGTTGTTAATGAGTTATTCAAACAAAAGTAGTTTGAACTTTTTGAGTTATTTTTGTTCAATCTCATGTATTTTGTGACTACCTTTAGTTCATATGGAAACAAAGTTCCAACGATCGTATATATCGAATATAGGTATATTATTTTATTTTCCACAAAAAATCTGAAACTGAACTGTGAATTTTACTGAAAATTTGATAGCAATCAATATTTTTGACAACCAAATAATACCAAATTATTCAACAGGTGAACGGTGCCGTGACATAAGGCCAAATCTTCAAATTTGACCTTCTGTCGTTTTCTGAAAGTGACATAAGGCCAAATTTTAGCATTTGGTATTATGACGCCTTGAAAAAGCTTCATAAGGCCAAATACGGAAATTTTTTTTTCGAATTGGTCTTATGTCGCTTTGCTAAAGTGAAATAAAAGCCTTCACAATAAGACCAATTTGGCTTTATTTCACTTTCCATTGGTGCTGTTTTCAACAATTTGCCTTGCACCTATTCCAAATCAAATAGTGACCCCAAGCAGGGGGGTTGCAGGGGGCAGCAGGCCCTCTCCCCCCCTCACCATATCCATTGCACTGTTTATGGGATTAGTTGCAAAATCGCAAGTAGATTCCATAAACAGTGCAATGCTTATGGGGGGGGGGGGGGGGGGGCATACCACCCCCCAGCAACCACTTTCACAAAGCGATATAATGCTTTATGACGCTTGGCCTTATGTCACGGCACTAGGTGAACACTTCTATTTTGATCTGATGTATAGGTGGTCACAATGGTGGTACACGGAAAACGATTTGTTCTTATTTAAGTGCCCACTGCTGCATTTCTATACGAATTACCTAATACAGTAATATGATACTTTCGTTCAGAAAAAACTATATATATTTTGCTATTACTAAGATATTGTTATAGTTTTTGTGAAACACATTTTATTTTCGTGTTGTTTTTTATTTATGTATTTTTGCTTATTTAAATATGTTAAATCGAAGCGAAAAAAAGTAAAACATGAAAAATGTTGTTTTTTAGAGTAAGGATTTACTAAAAAGTTCAAAAAACGTGCACCTATATAGTATGGTACTGCATGTAAATAGTATAAGTGTTATAAGTGGCAACGCTGCAGCTGCTCATAACGGTACCGGGAAATAACTTCACGGCAATAACTTCACATGGGCAATAACTTCACCTCGAGTGGGAAATAATTTTTTTTTGTGAAGTTAATGCCCACAATAGGTGAAGGGGCTGCATGTCCCCTGACGATAGACTTTGCACTGTTTATGGAATCTACTTGCAATTTCGCAACTAATCCCATAAACAGTGCAGTGCATATGGGGGCCATGCTGCCCCCTGCAACCCCCATGCTTGGTGTCACTGCTTGATTTGGTGTAGGTGCAAGGACAAATTTTTGAAAACATCACCAATGGAAAATGAAATACCTCCAAATTGCCTTTATTGCGTAAAGCCCCATTTCACGGCACCAATATAAATTGCTAAAAATAAATTGTTACATTTTGTTGTAAATGAAATTATACAAAATTCTCATAAATAACTCCATTTCACATTTCCTCTTCAGTTATAATAGACAAATTCTCAAATTATAGATGGGAAATAACTTCACAAAATTTACGGTGGAGTAATTGCTCACCTTGAGTGGGCAATAACTTCACAAAAAAAAGTGAAGTTATTTCCCACTCGAGCTGAAGTTATTGCCCATGTGATGTTATTGCCCGTGAAGTTATTTCCCTGCTACGCTCATAACATCATCTTGTCACAGCCATCCATTGGGTATTTCATGCCCACAAGAGACCATTTTAAAAATGGATTTCACCCTGGAGGTTGTAAAAGGAAATTAAAAACATTAAAAAAATAATTAACTTGAAATAACACACATTAAAATATAAACAAACAATAAATTTGCAAATAAATGCTCACTTATTTAATTGATTGCAGCTTGCAGCTTGCTGTTCCTTCCATTTTTTTGATTAAGTGTATCTGTCAAACGTGAGAATATTCCTTTTATTCCACCTCTAGGAATAAAAAAATTGTATTACTATCTATTATTCCAGAATGAATAAAAACACAATGAAATGGATTCCGCATAATATCCATTAAATAAAGAAACGTAAATGGGCTCAGTCGGAATAACCCGAATATTCCGAATGAATAAAGAAACTCACTGAATGTGTGTTTTTTTTACGTCACCGTATATAACTTAGATAAAAAAAAAAAAAAAAACGCTCGACTTTGACTTGGCAGCACTATGCTGGCTGGAATTTGACATTTCATATATGTATTATCTTCAGTAAATTTTGTCCAAAAAAAAGAAATGTTTGTGGTAGACCACCATTATCACTTAGTGGTATAAAAATTAGTTATAAACCTATTCTCATACCTACGGAATATACATATCAATATCCCTTTTTTTTATTTTTCAATATCTAACTGTCACAACTTTTTTATTTTTATTTTTTATTTTTTAACTATTTTTGACAACGAATTGATTCAGTCTACGCCCGAAGATGAAGCTATTGCTTCGAAACGCGTCGCGTTAGTTAAAAAATAAAAAATAAAAATAAAAAAGTTGTGACAGTTAGATATTGAAAAATAAAAAAAAAGGGATATTAAATATAATGAAATATTTGTTTTAATTATCACATTTAACATATAAAACACAACCGGAGACAAGAACAACAAAATGGATACATATCAAATTTCACCAAAATCGGTCAAGCCGTTTCGGAGGAGTATAAACACTAAAACTGTGACACAGGAATTTTATATATTAGATGTATATAGGAAATTGTTCAAATTAGCTTCTTTCCAAACAAAACATTTTTTTTGCTGCTACGAGAACATTAATTTTTATTTGTTGTGCACAATACTATTATATTTTTACTTATTAGTATTCAAAAATAGTATTTGGGTAATCCTTCTTAATTCTGGAACTTTTTTTTTCTTTGTTATAAACTTTTTACGAAATATTCGCGCAAATAGAAATTCACCAATTCCTTCCATCAATTTACACTGACGTTGTCGCGAAGAACTCTTTTGTGAAGACGTATTTTATTTGACGTTTATGTTTTTTAAATCTGTTTCCTCTGGTTCGTTCGTTTTGCTTTAGTTAAAATATAATTTTAATTTTGTTTTTGTTGTTAATGAGTTATTCAAACAAAAGTAGTTTGAACTTTTTGAGTTATTTTTTTTCAATCTCATGTATTTTGTGACTACCTTTAGTTCATATGGAAACAAAGTTCCAACGATTGTATATATCGAATACTAGCTGCACCTGCCCGGCTTTGCCCGTGCCCGAGAATTCTATTGGCCAATATGTTCGAGTAGACTTCCTTATAATTGTCTATAGCGGGTATCCGGCGTATGTTGCTGCGCCTAAAAAAAGAAGACCGATTTTGACCAAAGTTCACAGAAACACTCTCAGGCCAATACCGAAGATTGCCTGATTTGAGCTCAACCGGTGAAAGGGACTGCACGTTTTTCTCCGCATGGCTTAGGCCGCTCACACAACTTCGTTGTTCCGTTTAGGGTAGGTGCTTGTTGTCTGGCAGGCGCCTATGTCACCTTACTTCTGCGAATCAAACAACAAAGCGAAAATAAAAAACTTCGATTGAATCACTTTTCATTCACTTCCACACCGATTGTTATCAATGTTGGAAAAGCAACTTTCCGATGTCCGATTCACAAAAAAATGCAAAAAATTTCAATAAGAGTTATTTGAATAAAATATTGAACACACGATATCTCAAGAATGAAAGTGCGCACAAATTCCACAATAAGCTTGAAACGTTCGTGTGGTCTCCCTCTTTCAATGCTTGTTCGGATAACAAAATAAGTGACGTCTGTACGGTCTCTGTATCTGCGTCGTAATTTACACGCATACGCACATATGCATGTGTACTCACTCAAATGCCCATATCTCACACACCGCTGCAGATATAGCCAAACAGAACAACCTTCGTGCAGACGTCGCCTTTCATGAAAAAAAAATTCCATTTGAATCGGTTAACGCGTTTGGCCAAACACCGGCAACACACACAAATATGGATTGATTTTTATATATAGAAAATATGTATTACACAAAAAAACTTTTTATTATTTCACTTAAATTTGTTTTTTTTTCAAAGCACATGATACCTACATATAAAACACACAGTGTATAAATACATTGTCATTTTTTTTTTCTTTTTTAAGAAACACATAATTTACATACCGATGCAGATACAGACATCGCACATACATAACATCCTTCGTATAGACGTCACCTTTCTTTAAAAAAAAGTTTCATTGGAATCGGTTAACGCGTTTGGCCAAACACCGGCAACAAACGCAAATATGGATTGATTTTTATATACATATATATATAAATAGATATAGATATATTCTCATATCAATTTTAATTCACAAAAACTCACAAAATCGCAATAAAGAAATCCGAATCCGACAGCGCCACCAAACATGAAACAAAATTGGCTTCTCCATTGATCGATAATAGATGGCGTTACGTTGCGTGTCTATCTGACAGTTCAATTGTGATACGATATGTTACATTCAAATGTGATTTTTTATTTGGTTGTTGCCAAAATAAATAAATACAAAATGAAAAAAAAAATAAAAATTTCAAAAAAATCGAAAAAAAACCTGTCGTAACACGCTGGGTGGTCAAAATAAGCCATTTTGAAATTTAGATTTTTTTTTTCTTCTAAAACCCGTGCTGAGAAAATACCTTTCCAACAAAGTATAAATCATCAAAATCGGTTCGGCCAATCTCGAGTTATGCGGTTACATCGCATCGGACACTTTCTTTTATATATATACATAGATAGGTATATTGTTTTATTTTCCACAAAAAATCTGAAACTGAACTGTGAATTTGACTGAAAATTTGATAGCAGTCAATATTTTTGACAACCAAATAATACCAAATTATTCAACAGGTGAACGGTGCCGTGACATAAGGCCAAATTTTCAAATTTGACCTTCTGTCGTTTTTTGAAAGTGACATAAGGCCAAATTTTAGCATTTGGTATTATGACGCTTTGAAAAAGCTTCATAAGGCCAAATACGGAAAATTTTTTTTTCGAATTGGTCTTATGTCGCTTTGCTAAAGTGAAATAAAAGCCTTCGCAATAAGACCAATTTGGCTTTATTTCACTTTCCATTGGTGCTGTTTTCAACAATTTGCCTTGCACCTATTCCAAATCAAATAGTGACCCCAAGCAGGGGGGTTGCAGGGGGCAGCATGCCCTCTCCCCCCTCACCATATCCATTGCACTGTTTATGGGATTAGTTGCAAAATCGCAAGTAGATTCCATAAACAGTGCAATGCTTATGGGGGGGGGGGGGCATACCACCCCCCAGCAACCACTTTCACAAAGCGATATAATGCTTTATGACGCTTGGCCTTATGCCACGGCACTAGGTGAACACTTCTATTTTGATCTGATGTATAGGTGGTCACAATGGTGGTACACGGAAAACGATTTGTTCTTATTTAAGTGCCCACTGCTGCATTTCTATACGAATTACCTAATACAGTAATATGATACTTTCGTTCAGAAAAAACTATATATATTTTGCTATTACTAAGATATTGTTATAGTTTTTGTGAAACACATTTTATTTTCGTGTTGCTTTTTATTTATGTATTTTTGCTTATTTAAATATGTTAAATCGAAGCGAAAAAAAAGTAAAACATGAAAAATGTTGTTTTTTAGAGTAAGGATTTACTAAAAAGTTCAAAAACGTGCACCTATATAGTATGGTACTGCATGTAAATAGTATAAGTGTTATAAGTGGCAACGCTGCAGCTGCTCATAACGGTACCGGGAAATAACTTCACGGCAATAACTTCACATGGGCAATAACTTCACCTCGAGTGGGAAATAATTTTTTTTGTGAAGTTAATGCCCACAATAGGTGAGGGGGCTGCATGTCCCCCGACGATAGACTTTGCACTGTTTATGGAATCTACTTGCAATTTCGCAACTAATCCCATAAACAGTGCAGTGCATATGGGGGCCATGCTGCCCCCTGCAACCCCCATGCTTGGTGTCACTGCTTGATTTGGTGTAGGTGCAAGGACAAATTTTTGAAAACATCACCAATGGAAAATGAAATACCTCCAAATTGCCTTTATTGCGTAAAGCCCCATTTCACGGCACCAATATAAATTGCTAAAAATAATTTTTTACATTTTGTTGTAAATGAAATTATACAAAATTTCATAAATAACTCCATTTCACATTTCCTCTTCAGTTATAATAGACAAATTCTCAAATTATAGATGGGAAATAACTTCACAAAATTTACGGTGGAGTAATTGCTCACCTTGATTGGGCAATAACTACACAAAAAAAGTGAAGTTATTTCCCACTCGAGCTGAAGTTATTGCCCATGTGATGTTATTGCCCGTGAAGTTATTTCCCTGCTACGCTCATAACATCATCTTGTCACAGCCATCCATTGGGTATTTCATGCCCACAAGAGACCAATTTAAAAAGACCAAGAGACCAAACTAAAAACATTAAAAAAATAATTAACTTGAAATAACACACATTAAAATATAAACAAACAATAAATTTGCAAATAAATGCTCATTTATTTAATTGATTGCAGCTTGCAGCTTGCTGTTCCTTCCATTTTTTTGATTAAGTGCATCTGTCAAACGTGAGAATATTCCTTTTATTCCACCTCTAGGAATAAAAAAATTATATTACTATCTATTAATCCAGAATGAATAAAAACACAATGAAATGGATTCCGCATAATATCCATTAAATAAAGAAACGTAAATGGGCTCAGTCGGAATAACCCGAATATTCCGAGTGAATAAAGAAACTCACTGAATGTGTGTTTTTTTTACGTCACCGTATATAACTTAGATAAAAAAAAAAAAAAAAACGCTCGACTTTGACTTGGCAGCACTATGCTGGCTGGAATTTGACATTCCATATATGTATTATCTTCAGTAAAACTAGAGTATATTGAACCTAACAATTAAATTTCAAAATACTACTCAGACTAAAAATCTAATTATACCACCGTGTAGGGCAAGAAAATTGCAACTTAAAATTATAAAGTTGACCACAGTTGTTGTATTTAACATGCAAATGTGAATAAGCGTATATACGCTTGCGAACAAAAATGCGCATTTTATAAAATTATATAAAATGCCTAGGCAATGTAGGTACCTATAGAATTAGAAATCATTTCAAACATTGCTTTTCCGTTTTAGGCATTCTATAGAAAACCGTGCTAATGTTAGGCAACGTGTAAATTAAAAGAGAATGATGTTGAAAAATCATGCATTGCCGGTATCATATGCACTCAATTCTTATTGTTGTGTAATATCATCTTATTATTTATAAATTTATTATTCTTTCATTTCGCAACATCTGGTATAATTCTTCCCATACGGAAATACGGTTTCACTATATTTTCCTTTTAAAGATTCAATCTAGGTAAACCCCAAACAAACCCCATTAATCATTCACATTTATGTATAATCAGTCCAATTTATGCAAGAGGAACATATTCAAATCCCTTCCATTGAAATTTCTATTAAAATTCACATATTCGTTAATTTTCCAAACAGATGAATTGAAATGCAAATCACTTGAACGTCTTGTCCAGGGATGATGAGAAGCACATCCTTCTTACAGCAATCGCTTAAATAATTCACTACAAAGTCAGTTTACGCTCAAATTTTGGTAAATTCCCTACGCGATTATTACTGAAAGTCGACCTTTATCTCACGAATTCACATTATTCTGAGTATGTGTTTGGAGGTAGTAAAAAATCTCAGTTAAAAACACACTGCACTTGGATTCATATAGAAAGGTAGCACCACTAAATAAATAATCATTGCTTGCGATATTTTCATTTGTTCAATGCTTCCTTAACTTTTATTCAGTCCCTCACAGATCACAGTACGGCATTGTTTGCTGAATAACTTGAAGCAATTATTCAACTTGGCTGACTTTGAATGTTACCTTAATCGGAATCGTGAATATTACATGCTTCCGGACTTCAATACCAACATGCGGGGGATGCATGGTTCTCATGTTCGGTGTGATGAAAATTCAATTCACTGCCTTTCAATGGGATGTTCGCTTTTTTAATGGAACTCACTGAACAAACAACTTAAATTTTTGAATGTTTGTTTTGAACGGAATAAAACGGACATACGCTTTCACAAAAGAAATACAATTATTTAACACAAGAAAAGCTTGTGAAATCAATGATTAGGAAATTATATTATTATTATTATTATTCAAAAACGAGAAGGCGCTTCAATGATAAGGAGCTTAGGTTTACAGCAAGAATGCCGCGGATTTCCTACAGACGTCGGGGAGAATTTGCTTAGTCTGTCTGCACCCTGGAGAGTCATGCCAACGGCAATTGTGTTCATATGAAACCCAACCGTCAATCGAAGCCCTGACCGAGGACGCAGGCAGACAAATCGCTGGTTCACGTCCTAAAAAGTTCCCCTCTGAACCCTGTCCAGCAAGTTCATCGGAGATCTCATTTCAGGTTATCCCGTTATGACCCGGGACCCAGACAAGTCTAAGTGAATTCAGCCTTCCGACCGAATTCAGAGAGATCTTGCACTCTCGGACTATTTTCGAGGTGGTTAAGGGGTTGAGCAAAGCCTTAAGCGCAGATACTTCGCCTCCTCCAACTGTTCCTCGCAACATAGCCCATGGCCATTAGGATAGCATAAGTCTCCTTTTGGAAGACTGACGCATGTTTGCCTAACGAGAAGAAAAGTCTAATGTTGTCGCTCTCCATGAAAACACCAGCACCAGATCCTTGATCGGTTTTGGAGCCTTCCGTGAAGATTCGACTGCATTCCTTTCCGTGCTCAGAGTCTGGCCAGAGCCAGTCCTGAACACGAGGAAAGTCGACTTCATAGTTGCGCTTCAGCCGAAGTTCCGGTGTCATTGCATCAGACGGCATATCCATAAGATAGGAGTCGAAAGACAGCCGTTGCGCAAGTTCATCAAAATTCCAGTGCGAGTTATACCAAAAGCCACCTCTTTTTAATCGTGAGATAACTTTGATTGTGCAACCCATAATGTAAACATCAAGGGGCGGGAGGTTCAATAATGCATCTACGCTGGAGTCAGGCATGCTGAGGAAGGTCCCCGTGCAGCCCCATGCAGCCGAGACATACCTTTGGAGTTTGGCGAAAGCAGAAGTAACGTATTTACTTGAAAGCTTATTCTACCAAACAACCGATGCGTATGCTATAAATGGTCTTACCATAGCCGTATAAATGCATAGGACTCTTTTCGGTGATAAGCCCCATGTCTTGTCGAAAATGCCCTTGCACTGCCAGAAAACCGTTTGCTATCTAGGACGACTCCCAGATACTTTGCTTCATTGGAAAGTTGGATTATGACGCCTTTTAGCACTCGCTGAGTCAACCCGATCAGCATCCTCCTTCTCGTAAAGAGAACAACCTCTGTTTTAAGAGGATTGACCGAGAGCCCATTCCGAGTGCATCATTCGTCGATCACGTCAAGGGCAGGATGCGCCTTGGCGCATACAGTCGCTAGGCATGATCCAACAGAAATCACGGCAACATCACCTACGTACGCCTGAGCGTATACATTAGAACTGTTGAGTGCGTTCAACAGAGAGTCGACCAGCATACACTACAGCAGTGGAGACTAAACGCCGCCTTGCGGGCAGCCTCTGTTTACCCCCGCCATAACATAACGGCCACAATCCGCATCCGCAACCAACGTTCTATTCATTAGCATTGCTTTAATCCACAACACCAATAGTTTGTCTACGCCGTTTTGTCTGGCAGAGCTGCGCATACTGTCAAAAGTCGCATCGTCAAAAGCAAGCTCAATATCGATAAAAATGCCCATCGCGTATTATTTCATGTCAAGCGCGCCCTCAATTCTACCAACTAGATTTTAGAGCGCAGTCTCGCAGGATTTTCCGCGTTGATAGGCATGTTGCATCTGAGATAGTGGATGTAATCCCAAAGCAGTTTTGCCACGTGAAGCTCGACCAGCCTTTCCATGCTTTTCAGCAAGAAGGAAGTCAGACTGATTGGTCTGGAGCTCTTGGCGAGTGAGTAGTCACTTCTGCCAATTTTTGGTATAAATGTCACTGTAACTGTACTACAGGGTGTTGGAATGTATGCCAGTGCTAGGACAGCGGTGAAGATTGTCTTCATAGTTGGTAGCAACTCGTTTGTACATTGCTGCAGCATGGCTGGGTATATTTCGTCCTTACCGGTTGACTTGATGCCGTCAAAAGACGCTAAAGCATATTTAATGGCCTCGCCCGTTTCCACGGCCTTCGCAATATACCAGCTACGCCGAGTTGTTTGTCTTGGCTCAGTCTCGGTAGTCGGGGCTGGTTGTAAACGAATTGTAATCTGGTTACCCGGAAAGTGAGACTAAAGCAGATGACTAAGGCTAATTGCACACACACCGATTTTGGACGGCCGATTTTATACCGGTCGTCCAAATTCCAATAGTGAACCACATGTGGAAACGGGACCTGGCACACACGCCGACCGCTGATCAGTGCCAGCAAAATGCCGTTGAGCAGCCGTCCACTGCCACTATATCGCCGGCAGTATCGGGAAGTAGTGGCGTACGTGATTTAATACACGCTTGCACACGCACCGATTTTTTGCCCACCATTCCATTCGACTGCTCTCGCTTCATTCAGTGTATGAAATTGTAGGTACATACTACGTTTAGAACTAGTTTTGGTAGTGCGTTTTAACCCGCCAATGGTGACCTATTGGTCTGTGAGACCGGGTGTGTTAAAAAAAATCGAATAACTTTATTCTCCTTTAATGTTTTTTGTTGCAATTTCGAGTAGCTGCCGCATTGCATGTCCCCCACCATCAGTTCACGTCGAACCTGCTTAGTGAGCACACGTTGTGTATTTTTTTTTACTATCCGGTCCGTGAGACCGTGTGTCACCGTTTATGTAAGTAAAATAATTTTTTATTATTCGCATATTTTACATATAGATGATGTACCTGGGACATCGGGTCCTTCAAGAATTGGTCGGTGCTATGAGTGTGGATGGAAAAAAACGGAAAAACCAAGTACTCTTGCCAAAAATGTCAAAAATATTTGTGTCTTGAACACGTAGTTCCGTATTGCAGCAGCTATTTACCTGCAGAAATTTAGTTTTTGAGATGTTTTTTTTGTTATTTTTTGTTTGGAAGGATAGGTACCAATTTTTGTTTTTTTTTTGTAAAAGTTCCGAATGTCGAAAGACTAAAAAACGTTATTTTCCTTAATGGACATGTGATCTTTTATTTTTTTCTTAATTTTAAAAAATGTATTACTAAAAACTTTGTTATTTTTAATGCTCTAATAAAAAATTTTTGTTAATTTAATTATTCAAAAAAAAGAGCTTAAATTGATTAAATATCGTTATTTTATTGACAAAGAGCATAAATTAAAAAAAAAAAACATGAACTATTAGTAACACGTTTCGAAAAATCTTCAGTTGAAAACCCCGGTGCGTGAGACCGGCGTCACAATTGATCAAAGTCAAATTTGCGTCACCATTGGCGGGTTAATTAAAGTGCAATGGGTGATTTAATTGACAATGATGTCCTTATTTCATTAGTGGAGGCAAGACCTGTTTTGTGGGATAAAACCTTGGATAAATTTAAAGACAGGAATCTTTCCAGGGATGCATGGATTGCAGTTTGCTGCGCTCTCAAAAACAATTTTGAGGTTCTGGAGCATAAGGAAGAAAACGCATCGTTCTGATCTCTTGTTTACAAACCGGTAAAAATCCGGCGAGTGTGCTAGCACCCTACTACCGGTAAAATGTCGGCCGATTTTATACTGGCCGTTCAAAATCGGTGTGTGTGCAATTAGCCTAAGAGTCTCCGCCTTCGTCTCACTGAAGGTGCCATCAAGTTTTCTAAGTGATTCCAGTTTGGCTGGTTTGCCTTTTTTCATAACTTTAACCACCCTAGACCCTACTAGTTTCACCTAGTGTTTCAATCTTTTCGCAGAAATTCCTATAAGAAGCACTTTTCGATACCCGAATTAACCTCTTAGGCTAATTGCACACACACCGATTTTGAACGGCCATTATAAAATCGGACGACATTTTACCGGTAGCAGGGTGCTAGCACACTCACCGGATTTTTACCGGTCTAACAATCAGTTGCTTTGTTGTCGTGATCGTGACACGAGGTTATTGTTTAATAATAATGAATCCTAAACGAGTTGTTGCTATGTGGTTATTGCATCGCCGTATTAAGCGCAGTAGGATTAAGCGCAAGTACTGGATTCATCCTATCAATCAAAGAAACACATGGGAATATTCTACACTCTTTTTGAAGAACTAAGGGGTGATGGTAGTAAGTTTTTCAACTTCTTCAGAATGTCTATTGCATCCTTTGACGAACTCCAAGAGAAGTTGAAAAATGAAATCCCACATCACAATACTAAAATGAGAAATTCTATTCTTTCATTAGAAAGGCTTGTGTAATGAACCCACTAACATAATTTCATACTCCTACATTGTACTGCATGACAATGCACACAAATCAAATATCACTTCCATCACTTCCTACTTTGTGCTTACATTACGTAAGTCAGTCCAAGTCAAGTGGCTCATAAACAACACTGACCCACTGACATAACAATCGGATTTCGCTGCCACACTACAGTGTCGTGTATCGCATACAGAAAGTATGGATAGAACATCTGACGATTACACTGACATTGTAAGTGGATCGATGAATTGCACGATCTATGCTTTGGGTGACAATTAAATGAGTACAATGTGGATGAGTATGTTGACAATGATTTAATTTTAGGGCGCGCGACTGATTTCCGTATCAATGTGTTTCGGTAATGCTGGGAGGGAAAATTTAGTATATAAGACGTAGCATTTGTGAGAATAAAACAGATTCTTTTAGACTCTCAACTATTGTGTTTCTATTCTTTTTGGCAGATCCCTATGGCATTCGTGCCCTGCCTGGAACACAGTACCTTTTGGCAATACCTATGGCATTCGTGCCTGCCTGTACTACGTTAGCATTTTCTCTTTCACGGGAAGTCATTCTATTTCTATAAAACTCTCTGAGAATAAAAATAGACGTCCTTAAAACTGACATACTGCACGTGGCGATACTGCCATCTTCAATCAAACATTACATACCCTACAGAGAGAAGATAATACGTTACACTTGCTCTAACACTGAGGTAAGTAGTAAGTCGAATAGAATGGTCGGCAAAAAATCGGTGCGTGTGCAAGCGTGTATTTAATCACGTACGCCACTACTTCCCGATACTGCCGGCGATACAGTGGCAGTGGACGGCTGCTCACCGGCATTTTGCCGGCACCGATCAGGGGTCGGCGTGTGTGCTAGGTCCCATTCCCACATGTGGTTCACTATTGGAATTTGGACGACCGGTATAAAATCGGCCGTCCAAAATCGGTGTGTGTGCAATTAGCCTTATATTCCTTCTGCTTCGATCGGTAGAGATTCCAGTCTTCCTTCAAATTAGTCTTGAGTGACCTATTTAGAAGTTTTCTAGCTTCTCTTCGTAATCTCCGCAGTTCCGAGTTCCACCAGGGAACCGGCGTTCTGCCAGAGGTTTTGTTTAGTGGGCTAGTACAGCTAGTAATGGCACTTCTCAGGTCTTGAACAGCTTCCTCTACCTTTTGTCTCATCCTGAGTTTGGTTGGAGTTTTGAGAGTTTTCTTAATTCCTCCCTGAAGCGAATCTAGTTGGTTTTTCTCGGATTTCTTCTCTCCTGCATAGTTATGGCTTCGCATTCGGAATTCGATATATCTATGGTCTGAGAGGGACACCTCCGAAGAGACCCTCCAGTTGGTAACCGAGTTAAAGTATCTATTAGATAAAGTTAGGTCAATCACCTCCTGTCTTTTTGAAGTAACAAAAGTTGGCTGTGAACCAACATTGAGTTCAGCAATTGCCCTTGGTCGTGGAGGCACTACCGAATCATAGGGGCGATAAGCTGACGCCACGACGAAGGTCTTCCAATCTCCATTCGTTTCGTAGCTTATGACTGCAGCACCCAAATCTTGGCCACAAAATTGTCCAAGCTTAGTCGCTGAGAGAAGGTTCGACACAGCAAGACAAGCCGTGGGCCTTTCGGACCGCTCGTCACAGAGTATCGTGGTGCCACGAACACCTCCAAGGCCGCAGATGCGATTTTTCCACACCCATGGCTCCTGTATGGATGTTATGTGGGGTTTTGTACTCAACCCTTAAAGCTTATTGCTGATTAGAACAGTAGCAGCCTTCGAATGTTGAAGGTTAATATAATTACCGTGTTTTTCTTCGCGACAGCCAATTTCTGTCCACTGATGCTGCAAGCATTGCTGGTTGCAGACAATGTTTCGCCCATATTTTGTGCGCAGGCGACCTCCATGAGTTAGAGGTATAACAGTGGAAGGGAACGCAGAAGATACATACGCGGTTCCCCCGGTAGGAGTGTTCGAAGCCTTCATCCTCGGTGCGAGCTATTGGAAGAGGAGGCAGCGTTGGTTTCAATCCGCTGCTGCGTTTCGGTTGGGGTAACCTCTGCCCACCTGCATTTCTCAGTCGTCGCCGCTGAGGTAGTGCAGCTCTCAGCGCTTGCGCCTTCAACTGGTTCAGTTTCTTTGCGCCGCGCGATTGCCGCCTTCCTCTGTTTCCTCTTCCGATGGCTCTTAGACAGAAGCCCACCGGTGCTTACCGCTTCTGCAGATCGTTCAACCTTTCCGGTTTCCTGGGCCTCATCAGCAACAACGCAACAATCAGCTACCTGTCTATTGGAATGAAGATTAAGCGTATCAGATTGAACCTCTCCGCTACTTTCTCCATTTTTCCAGGAGTCTTCGGAAGCAAGCAGTCGTACAGCTCCTAAGTCAACGCCTGTACAGGCGGGGGGCGTTGGTAGTATGTTGGTTGGGGCCTCCAGAATCCTTGCCCGACAGCGGTCGTTAAGAACACGGGTGGATTTTCGCTGTTGCGAGTGCCTCCAGGAGTAGACATAACCTTAGGTTGTTCCTTCATACTTTTCCTTTTGGTTTGGTTCGCGGTAGGGCATTCACAGCGAGTAAAGCGCAGCCTGCATGGGCGTAGACCGTAGTCTATTCACATACAGACATCGCTTACATCTCTGCTATAACCCTACAACCTCGGATAGCGATCGCATCGTACTGAGGCTCCCCTATGAACCACCTGGAGTCGCGCCTGGTGGGGAACCACCACCCAGTATGGATTTTAGTCGCCTCTAACGACGGGCATGCCTACCTCGGGTAAATTCTAACCCCTATCCCGAAGGGGGGGTTTGGATTCGAGTCGCCTCTTACGACCGGCATGCCTACCTCGGGTAAATTCTGACCCCTATCCCGAAGGGGGAAACATGATCTTATGTTATTTTGAATTATTTATTTTAATTAAACAAATGAAGATGTCTATGTTTACGTTAACTGCTTTTGTTTTTTCTTATTACACGTTAATTTTGTTGTAAGTTATTATTTTATTTAATAATAAAAATAAGAAATTGAACTTATTGTTTAAGACTGAAGAAAATGTGTTTTTAAATTGAACCGAAATTAAGTTAAATTGGTTTTAAGAGCATATTTTAAATGCATATTTTGCATTTTAAAGCGCATATTTTCAGATTTTTAGTGCATGCAAATCCGAACCCTAGTTATGAGCCTCCTAAAACGGCCATGTTCTTACAAGGTATTGCGTTGAGGCGTTTAGTCAGAAGACGACCCTAACCTCTGCCAACTCCTTATTCCAGGGATCAATAAGGCCGATACGACCGCAAATACGCAACGTTAAACCCTAGGCTTTGCAGTGCCAGATTGCGAACGGTCTTAAGTAAGCTACGGACGTCAAGCAAAGGAAAGTACACATGATCCAGATACCTTTTCCTTCAAAAAGGTTATCGTCAACTCCGCTGACCGCCAGCCATATTGCCCCAATTCCTACTAGTGAACAGTGCAACTAAAGAAAAACAGAAGAATAAGTGAATTTAGTGATTAGATTAAATTAGAATAAAGTAAATTAGTGGATCAATACTTTTTTTTTGAATTGAGTTGAATTTAAATTAATTTGTAAAGATATAGTGTTTCGGACTCGCACCGAGTTCGTTAAGAAATAGGCAGTTAAGTCTCTTGTTTTCTTCGGCCAGAAAGATAACTATCGGAGTGTTCAACGACACATAGGGTGGGTAGGCCAAGCCAGTGCCAACAGGTTAGAAAAGCATTAGTTTAGCTTAGTTAGATTAGATTGATTGAAATGCATCTGACTTTCCGTCCTCTCTCTGTTGTTGAGTTTTACTTTTCTTCTGTTACATCTTTCTCTTCTCTTTCCTTTCTTTTTTTGTCCGTCCGATTTAAAATTTGTTCTCTGTATAACCTTCCTTCTTTTTTTTCAGGTACGATAATCAGGTTTTTTTTGAGCAGGTGGTTTAGTATGAGGGGTAACAAGAGCTACTCCGTCCGATGAGCTATGGAAGTGCAATCGCGAGCGGGCCACAGCCCTCCTCCACTATTCCCCTGTGGCCAACCTCAACTCATAACAAAATTTAATATTTTTTGCAGAATATTTGTTGATGATATTTCTAATGTTACATATGTACCCTTTTTCTAACTCTGCAATGTAGTCTTTGAAAATGCATTTAAGAAGATCTAATTAAAATAAAACATATGAAACAGCCTGCTTAGGCGGACTGTTGTATACCCTATTCCTTTTCCTATCCCTCATAAAGTGGCTATGCCAAAAAAGTAACGTTGCCCATGGGTTTTGGAAGCTCCTCTGTTCCTTGAAGTCGACTGAGGACTTATTTCGTAGTTGCGAGTAGATAAGTGCAGCTTAAACTCCGATTTCAGCGCTATGCCATGCCCAATATCGTGAGCCATATTAGATTCATATAGTATGTATTTTGATATCTGGTATGTAACGGCCATCCCAACAGCACAACATCGAACACTGTTTGGAGCCACACACATTGCCAAATATGCATTATGTAAGTTTCGAATACTTGTCAAATATAACATCCAAAATAATATTTGTGAAATCTTTAGTACCTAAGTTCTTTTATAACCCAGCATCCTTTCAATTTTGTTGCACATAAAATATTTAATATTATCTTCATATATGGAAACTAGGAGATCTGCTTTAAACCTATTGTTTCTTTGTTTTTTTACAGATGGCTGAATTGTTAGAAGTTAGAGAGCTTGGCTCTTTTTTAACATTTATGTTTTTGGCGCGATGTTTCTGCAATTGATACGTATCTGATATTTTCCTGTTTCTGTGCTAAGCATTATATTGAGATTGCAAAACTAAAAGGAAAGGGAACAGGAAAAAAGCAATTCTAAAGAAGCTTTGAAAGCGACGAACAAGGGGAAAAGTATTTAGGCAAAGAAAAAATATCACAACTGAAATAAAAACCAAAGACGAGATGTACGTATAGCGGATTGGTATAGGGGTGTTTAGCATTCGTTGGTGGGCAATTTATATCAATTTATGGTGGTATTAAGCGCTTAAGTCCTCAATGAAAATAGGATTTCATGGATTTTGCGATAATACAGAATAACATTTCGATTCATTTGAATATTGATAAGGATTTCGATTTGGTATTATCTCTAAAGCGACCTCCTGCATGGAGCGTTGGAATTGAACATTCCGCATTTACAAACAATAGAAGTAAATCGAATGGTTCTCCAAAATTTAAAGTCAATTGTTGCTTTGTTTCCGATGTAGCGTACCTATAACAAAAATATAAGGATATTGCCATTTAGATCACTTTAATTTGATGGCGGCTTCTAGCTGAACTCGTAGAAAACGACGGTACATTGTAGCAGTATTGTTTAAGATCTGGAAGTCAAATCACATTTTATGGAGAGAGTAGCTACTACGTATACTACTTAGATAAAGTTGTTTCATATGACGAGAGGAATAATATAACTTGATCGAATAAGGAGTTTAAAGTTGCAAGGAAGCCTTCACGCCAAATAATCTATCTCAGTGAAAATAGACTGGGACCGGAACAACGTTCCTGTACAATGGTGAAAGACATGCAGGCCTAAAAACTTCTGGATCATATTACAAAGCAACAAAACCAACATTTGATTGGCCTGAATGACGAAACGATACAAAACCGAGCGGCCTGCCGATATTTTTAGGATCAAAATGGCGTACCCCACAGGCAGACCAATAGGAATGCAATGATCAAAGAAAACCACTTTTGTTTTTAATTATTTTTCCGAATGATTTAGCTTCGAATACCAACATTTTTTAATCAAAATGGCACGACATTTATTCAAAGCGTTTCCGCACTTAAAAATTAATATGTTTTCAATTTAATTTAACTACCTCTTACCTTGATTTGCTTAACTCTTATCATGGGTGCTGCAACAAGGGTGTAAGTCGTTGAAAATAATGAAACAAAGCAAATATTGTTATATTTTCGAGCGATTAGTTATTTCATAGGAAAGGGCACTTTTATAAGAACATGTTGCCAAACAAAGATACAGTTATTTTATAAAAGATAAAAGTTGATGAAGTCGAGAAAGCAAATGCAGTTTAGATAATAATAATGGGCTTTGTTAATAGTTTCTCGTTGCAATGAAGCTAAATAAATTGATTGCGACTGAAAATTTATCTACCGACTACAAACGAAAATTTAACTGAAGTTGTTCAAGCTATAGGTAAAACTATTAACTGCGAGATTGAATCGACCGACATAGCAGATATCTATAGAACAAACAGAAGAAATGCACAAAAATCTTCGATTATTATTTCTTTTACGAATTATGCACGAAAGGCGAATTTCATAAAAAATGCGAAATTGCAAAGAAGAGTTCAATTGTCCAAAGTAGGAGAAAATTTGCAGAACAATGATGTAAACAGAGCGACACAGGGCGATGCACTTGTGTTTGTAAATAATCACCTAACACCAACGAACAAGCACTTGCTGTGGCTAGCAAAGAACAAGGCTAGAGAGTGCAGTTGGAGATTTGTGTGGGAGACAGCTGGCAAAATATTTGCGAGAAAAGAAGAGAATGTAGATTCAATTCACATTAACTCAGTAAACGATATTAGTAAAATACTCATTTAATCTCTTACATACTGAGTGGAATAGAAACACAAAGCAAAATAATAAAAAAATAATGGAGAAAACAAATTGTGAAGCTGATGTCGATTTTAAGGTAATAAATGGTTTTACCGGCATCGACAAAAAATTATTTAATGATAAAACTTTTTGCTGTGTGTGTTATAAACTATTAGACCGTCGTGAGACAGGTTAGTTTTACCCTACTGATGACAAATTTTGTTGCGACAGCATTCCTGCGTAGTACGAGAGGAACCGCAGGTACGGACCAATGGCACAATACTTGTTCGAGCGAACAGTGGTATGACGCTACGTCCGTTGGATTATGCCTGAACGCCTCTAAGGTCGTATCCGTGCTGGACTGCAATGAAAAAAATGGGGCAATTGTATTGTATGGCAATAAACCATTTAAAGTTATTAACTTTATGTTATTAACGACAATGGAAGTAATGCCAATGTTCTATATAACATAGCAATATGGGTGTATTATTAATCGCCTGTAGCCGCGCTAGTTATTTAGTTAAACATTATTAAATACGATGACAATGCCTAGAATCAATTGTAAACGACTTTGGTAACGGGCAAGGTGTTGTAAGTGGTAGAGCAGCTGCCATACTGCGATCCACTGAAGCTCATCCTTTGCTTGATGATTCGATTCCCCTTTCTCAACGAAGGCTTAATAGCGATATCATTTTTTTACAGCAGCTTATATCCGGTCAAATAGATGCACCTGACTTGCTGTCGTCTATTGGCTTTAATTTTCGTGGTGGTGCCCATAATTTACGCAGTGTTGAATTATTGTTCAGCCCCCATCATAGAACGAATTATGGAAGGCATGAGCCTATTAGTCGCATGAGTAGAATCTATAATCTAAATGATCATGTGATTGACTTGCATGTTAGTAAAATTAAGCTAAAAAATATTTTGCGTAATAATGCTTTAATGTCTTAATTGTTTGCATTATTTTGTGTCTGTGTTAGTACTCGTAATTTTATAGGTACATAATTATTGTATTTTTAATTGTTTTGTCCTTACTAACACCTGCACTAAATGATGAGCCAGTGAGAGCACTTTTAGTGCCGGCAATTTCTGCTCGTGATAGTTGCTTGCTTTAAGCACTCCACGACACTGAGCTGATAGTGTTAAAAAAAAAAAAAAAATATTCGATCCATGAGGAAAAATTGGAACATTTTTCTTGCAGAAATCAAACATGTTTTATGTTATATAGATCTTATTGTCATGAAATTAATCTAAAACAAGAAGAAAATGAATTCTATTATATAGATGAGTTCAATGCGGAATTTTTTAATAGAAAGGATTCCAGGGGAGGAGGATTAGCTGTATTTATAAAAAACAATATTCAATATATAAGAGTCAATACAAATACTGTGTCCTATGAAAGTATAGACATAGAAATAGAAGAAAAAAACACAAAGAAACATATCCATGCGATATACAGACCACCGAAACGAAATATCGTAGATTTCATCAAAGAACTTGATGGGAATATAAAAGTTAGAAAAGAGCTAATAGTTTTAGGGGACATGAACTTAAACTTACACAATATATGTGACTCTCAAGTAATTGGCTACTTGGAAATGATGGCAACAAAGGGATTAACAAACATTATAAAACAAAGTACTCGTGTAGTGCCTGGCACAAACACCGCCACACTAATAGATCACTTATTTGTCAGCATTACAAACAGCGAAATTATGTCTGCAGTCATTGAAACTGATATATCAGATCACTACGCACTGATGTATGCTGCATTTAAGGATACCGGGACTGAAGGTGTACACAAAGTGCATGGACGAATCGACCAACAGAGTGTAAATCTTTTGATTGAGGAAACTGATTGGCAAAATCTCTGTGAGGAAACCAACCTAGAATGCCTTTACAGCAAACTTGTGGATAAAATGAACCACATATATACACAACCAACAAATACAAGCCAACACAAAAAGATACGTCAGTACAAACCTTGGATCACACCCGATGTAGTTCAAATGTGTAAAAGAAGAGATGCATTGTATAGAAGGTGGAAACACAATCCGCTAAACGAAGATTTCCAACGCGAATATAAGTATTTTCGAAACTGTGTTAGTAAAAGCATAGTAATTTTTAAATCGAGCTACTATAAGAAGCAATTTATAAATGCAAATAACGATCCCAGAAAAACGTGGAATGTTCTCAACGAAGTTCTTGGTAGAAGGAAAAAGTCAATAGATAATATAATTATCAACAACTTCGCCGGAAAAAAGGATATAGTGACAATTGTAAATGAGTTTGCCGAACATTTCTCAACACAGGTATCCAACATTTTGCACAGATGTAACGAAATAACATCTAGACATCAAAACCGGAATATTGCCCACTCTATGTTCCTCAAGGAAGCAAGTGAAGGAGAAGTTTATAGAATGTTGTGTTGTCTAAAACCAAATAAAGGTCCTGGAGCAGACAACATTAGACAAATTGACCTGAAATGTAACGCTCTAACTCTTGCGCCGATTGTGAAGAAAATCATCAATCAAAGTTTTGATCAGGGTTTTATACCAAGGGCGCTTAAAACATCGATTGTACGACCTGTATACAAGGGAGGAGTAAAATCAGAAATTGGAAACTACAGGCCAATTTCGATATTACCTGTGGTCGAAAAATGCAAGGAGGAGATTTTTGTTGATCGCCTAAAGAATTTTATATGTAAGCACAACGTTTTGCAAGCAAACCAATATGTGTTTCAAAAAGGAAAGAGCACTGGAAGACTACTGGGAGAGATGTCGAACGTTATAACCACCGGTCTGAATAAAAACCACCACGTGCTAGTTATGTACGTGGATTTCAGTAAAGCCTTTGATACCCTGGTGCACGACAGTACTCGTAATTTTATAGGTACATAATTATTGTATTTTTAATTGTTTTGTCCTTACTAACACCTGCACTAAATGATGAGCCAGTGAGAGCACTTTTAGTGCCGGCAATTTCTGCTCGTGATAGTTGCTTGCTTTAAGCACTCCACGACACTGAGCTGATAGTGTTAAAAAAAAAAAAAAAAAAAAATATTCGATCCATGAGGAAAAATTGGAACATTTTTCTTGCAGAAATCAAACATGTTTTATGTTATATAGATCTTATTGTCATGAAATTAATCTAAAACAAGAAGAAAATGAATTCTATTATATAGATGAGTTCAATGCGGAATTTTTTAATAGAAAGGATTCTAGGGGAGGAGGATTAGCTGTATTTATAAAAAACAATATTCAATATATAAGAGTCAATACAAATACTGTGTCCTATGAAAGTATAGACATAGAAATAGAAGAAAAAAACACAAAGAAACATATCCATGCGATATACAGACCACCGAAACGAAATATCGTAGATTTCATCAAAGAACTTGATGGGAATATAAAAGTTAGAAAAGAGCTAATAGTTTTAGGGGACATAAACTTAAACTTACACAATATATGTGACTCTCAAGTAATTGGCTACTTGGAAATGATGGCAACAAAGGGATTAACAAACATTATAAAACAAAGTACTCGTGTAGTGCCTGGCACAAACACCGCCACACTAATAGATCACTTATTTGTCAGCATTACAAACAGCGAAATTATGTCTGCAGTCATTGAAACTGATATATCAGATCACTACGCACTGATGTATGCTGCATTTAAGGATACCGGGACTGAAGGTGTACACAAAGTGCATGGACGAATCGACCAACAGAGTGTAAATCTTTTGATTGAGGAAACTGATTGGCAAAATCTCTGTGAGGAAACCAACCTAGAATGCCTTTACAGCAAACTTGTGGATAAAATGAACCACATATATACACAACCAACAAATACAAGCCAACACAAAAAGATACGTCAGTACAAACCTTGGATCACACCCGATGTAGTTCAAATGTGTAAAAGAAGAGATGCATTGTATAGAAGGTGGAAACACAATCCGCTAAACGAAGATTTCCAACGCGAATATAAGTATTTTCGAAACTGTGTTAGTAAAAGCATAGTAATTTTTAAATCGAGCTACTATAAGAAGCAATTTATAAATGCAAATAACGATCCCAGAAAAACGTGGAATGTTCTCAACGAAGTTCTTGGTAGAAGGAAAAAGTCAATAGATAATATAATTATCAACAACTTCGCCGGAAAAAAGGATATAGTGACAATTGTAAATGAGTTTGCCGAACATTTCTCAACACAGGTATCCAACATTTTGCACAGATGTAACGAAATAACATCTAGACATCAAAACCGGAATATTGCCCACTCTATGTTCCTCAAGGAAGCAAGTGAAGGAGAAGTTTATAGAATGTTGTGTTGTCTAAAACCAAATAAAGGTCCTGGAGCAGACAACATTAGACAAATTGACCTGAAATGTAACGCTCTAACTCTTGCGCCGATTGTGAAGAAAATCATCAATCAAAGTTTTGATCAGGGTTTTATACCAAGGGCGCTTAAAACATCGATTGTACGACCTGTATACAAGGGAGGAGTAAAATCAGAAATTGGAAACTACAGGCCAATTTCGATATTACCTGTGGTCGAAAAATGCAAGGAGGAGATTTTTGTTGATCGCCTAAAGAATTTTATATGTAAGCACAACGTTTTGCAAGCAAACCAATATGCGTTTCAAAAAGGAAAGAGCACTGGAAGACTACTGGGAGAGATGTCGAACGTTATAACCACCGGTCTGAATAAAAACCACCACGTGCTAGTTATGTACGTGGATTTCAGTAAAGCCTTTGATACCCTGGTGCACGACAAGCTGCTTGAATGCCTTTTCCGAATTGGAGTTAGAGGAAAAGCAGCAAAGTGGCTAAAGAGCTATTTAATGGAAAGAACATTTAAGGTGAAGATTGAAAACACAGTTAGCGAGGAAAAGAATAGCATCTACGGTGTTCGACAAGGTTCCAAACTTGGCCCAATATTGTTCGTTCTGTTCACTAATGAACTTCTCCGAGTTTTTGAACAATCGACTGCTTTTGCATACGCAGATGACATCGCCATAGTGGTCAAACACCAAAAACTCGAAGCGGCGATAGCAATAATGCAAAAGGAATTCGACAAAGTGTCAAGATGGTGCCACGATCACAACTTGGTGATAAACTCCGAAAAGACACAGATTATGCACATACGCACACCTAGTCAGAGACCAGCGGATATCAATGTCTTTCATCAAAATGAAAGCTGTTTAACTACACACAGAAGCGAAGCAATCGAGGTAGTCAAATCAATCAAGTATTTGGGAATAATCATCGACGAGCATTTCATTTGGCACGAACACATTCAGCGTCTGCGATTACAGCTAAAAAGTGCTGTTTTTGCGATGGTCTACCTGAAGAAGTACACTACAACAGATGTCCAGAGGCAGGTGTACCACTCACTGGCTGAATCGCGAATTCGATACGGCATTTTGGCATGGGGAAATGCATCTAAAACACACCTGGACAAAATACATAGTCTCCAACAACGTCTGGTAAAAATTATATATAATAATAATAACCCATATAAATTTCTAGAGGTCAAGAGCATATTCAAGATGACAGCTGTTCTGGAGTTCTACGATGACGCCCGTTTCAAACAACCGATATGTCATAATCAGAATACTAGAAGACGAGCACAACAACTTCTCGAAATACCAGAAGTATTTAACAAATATGGACGAAGACAATTAGCCCACTGTATTCCAACGTTGATGAACTCACTACCTGCAAACCTGAAAAATATAGTTAATTTTAAAAAACGCAAAAAAGATCTGAAAGTATATTTACTAAACTCAAATGCCTTTTTGTAAACATATTAAAACTTTATCATGAAATCTTAGATTCACCTAATATTGTATTCCTTCCAAATATTCAAATTAGAAATGGGAAACGCAATCACCTGCAGATAAGCCTTAGCTTCGCAGGTAACATATTTATTTGTAACGTTTTTAAAGAAACAATAAAGAACTAAACTAAACTAAACTAAAGAACAAAAGTAAACATTTTACTTCAAAAAATTCAAAGCGCCCTAGAAATACTTAAAATTAAAGAACAAAGAAAATGTATTGCACCTCCGTTAAAACTTATCGATTATATTTCTATGTACTTGTTTGTAAAAATTGTGGCATCTTATATCTTCCATTGGCTACTTTTTTCATTGTAGCGGTGCATGTATTGAATATGTCCCATGTCAGTGCCATAAACTAAAGTCCAATTCAATTTAGTCTTAAACAAAATGCTGTACCTAATTGCATTTTGGAGTATGCAATAAAGGTTAAAGCGATTTTTTACTTTTATAATATTATAGAAAACTCCGCCAGGTGTTACCTGCCGGTCCCAGGGGACCTCGTGGGACCTAAAATTAACTATTTAAACAAAACAAACAAACAAAACAAAACAAAGAGACTAAGGTGCAAGGATCGGGTACCACTGACTCTATAAATACCGATCCCCAAACAGAACAACTGACGGAGGAAGAAGAAAACCTTCTTCTGAATCCATTTGCCAATCTTGTAGTATGGGATGGAGAAAGCGTTGGAACAGATGCTGCCATTGAGGGCATGAACCTTGATCTCAGCTGCAGCTGTTCCGCCGCTAGCTCTAACCTCTCTCTATTGTCCACCTCCTCCAGACGGAAACAACTATCAAACTGCCCTCCAATCCCGGACGGGGCACTTAAAGAGCCTCAGACTCTAAAGTCCTCGGCAAGCACAAGCCATAGAAGCCTCCAGAGGAGCATTAGATCCTCCATGGTGGACAAAAGAACTGTACCTACGACATTAAGAAAGAAACTAGAAAACTTTTCAATGTAGCAAAACGTACAAGAATAGACCATGACTGGGAAACTTACAAGTCCAGTCAAAGAAAATTCAAAGCAGTAACGCAACAAGCAAAGCCATCTTCTTGGAAATCCTTCTGCGGTAAAGTAGAAAGCACCACGGAATCAGCTAGGCTCAGGAAAATACTTGCTAAGGAACCAGTAGCCTTGGGATCTCTCAAGGACAGAATCCTGCAATGAAACACTTAAGATCCTCCTTGAGACTCACTTTCCGGGATGCACCAATGAGCACAACAATCCGGAAGAAGAGCACTACACGGAGCAAATAACATCAGCGGAAATACGGAAGAAAGGATAAGATGGGCCATTAACTCCTTCTCTCCGTATAAATCTCTGGGTATTGATGGCATTTTTCCTATGATGCAACAAAGATGTGAATAATATATAACCCCACACCTGAGAAACCTCTTCCTAAGTAGCCTAAAATGGGGATATGTACCCAAAGTTTGGGGAGAAATTAAAGTGGTTTTCATAAACAAAGCTGGAAAACCCAGTCACACTACCGCTAAAGTCTTTAGGCCAATCAGCCTAACCTAATTTGTTTTAAAAACTTTTGAGAGACTGATTGACATTTATATTCGTAGTAAACTGAGTCGAGAGGTCTTATCCCCAGCTCAGCATGCGTATACGAAAGGCAAAGGTGTAGAGACAGCACTCCACAGTGTCGTCAGCACCATAGAAAAGACACTAAGGGATAAGGAATATACTCTAGCCGCCTTCCTGGACATTGAAGGTGCCTTCAACAACGTCCAAGGGGAAGAGGTAGAAAGAGCCCTAGTAAATCTAAATGTGGAGAATACCATTATTAAATGGATAATCTGCATGCTTTAAAGAAGATGCATCTACTCAGAGTTAGGTGGTGAAATAATCAAAGTGTCAGCATCTAGAGAAACTCCTTAAGGCGGAGTCCTATCACCCCCTCTATGGGTACTCGTTTTAAACGAGATTTTGATTGAACTTAGACTTAGTGCAGTCAAGGCAGTAGCATATGCAGACGACTTAGCACTGCCAGCGACAGCGAAATTTTCATCCACTCTAAGCGAACAAATACAGAACGCCTTATCTATAGTTGGTAACTGGACCAGAAGCTGCGGACTTGCGGTTAACCCACAAAAGACAGAACTGGTCCTCTTCATCAATAAAAGGATTATACCGCAATTTAATCAGCCAACTATTGAGGGTACTCCACTACAAACATCAGAATACGCGAAGTATCTTGGCGTGATTCTGGATTGAAAATTAAACTGGAGCCTTAATATAAAAGAAAGAGCAAAGAAGGCAATGATGGCCTTATATGCCTGCAATAGAATCTTCGGCAAAACCTGGGGTCCTAGTCCCAAAATTATCATGTGGTTGTATACGGCAGTGGTAAGACCTATACTCACATATGGTACCTATACTACACTGTCTGGTGGCAGGGGTTGTATAAGGACACCAACCTTAAGACTTTGACTAGAGTCCAAAGAATTGCCTGCATTGACACTACTGGGGCCATGAGAACCACCCCTACAGCGGGGTTTGAGGTAATTCTCAATCTTAAACCGCTAGACCTTTTTGGACAAGAATCTGCAGCAAACAGTGCCTTGCGGCTAAGCCAAACAGAAAACTGGAAACTCAGTACAACAGGACATGCACGGATTCTAGAGAAATTTATGGGAGGTAATGTATGCACAGACTACATAACTCCCCAGCTAGATTATATAAGATCTTCTCTGAACAATATGACAGATAGAAAGGCTTACGCAGTGGTTTTACCAGCGTAAACTCCGCTGTTACTCTAAAGTATTAGCCTAACAGTTTTTGAAATAATGAGTGTCTTCCCACAATTGGGACATTGAATGTTAGAAAAATTTATAAAATCTATACACGGAGCACATCTCCTTTTGCTATATGTAGGTGCAGGAAATTGTCTCTGCTCCTGTGCTTTTGCTGTGGTATATCGGTGGGCGTATGCAGATGCATATCACATTTTTTTCTCCTTTCGCTCTAAAGTATAAAACGACAAATATTTTAAGTGCTGGAATTTTCTCACATTATAATAAATTTTTTGTCAAAAATGCCCTTAATGTGGGTGTGGAAAAACCTTTACATATGCGAGTAAGAATGGCATTGTCTAGCTCCAGATATTTTGTGAAAAAACAACCATCAATTTTAAGATAAAATTAACTTCATTGAGATGTGGTCGGATTTGCATTTTTTGGACTTCACGGTGCACACTTCGGTAACCATCGAGCCTTATTGTGTGAAAAAGTAACAAAAAAAGAGCCAGGATGAGATCATGCAGATACATAGACAAATTTGGGCTAATTCTTAATAGAAGATCATTTCTAGATTATATCTGTTTTGAACCCGTTTTCTTAAGTCGATACACATTACGAAGAATCATCAAACGTTTCCAATTTTCCACGAACAAGGGTACCACCCTCAAACAAACTATTGTTATCGCATCGACTAACATGGCTGTGTAAACAACAAACCACAATTAAGGTGAACATCATACCGTGTGATTAATTGAAAGAACAAATTAAACAAAAAAAAAACGACCGATGTTATCGCACACAATTTCTTACCGGCAAACATGATAAGCAATCGTCATATAGTATCTACCTATTTTCGAACCGCTAGTGAATCAATGACACTAACACACTGAAAATGCAATTACACGTTGCATACCTACTCACGGTTGCCAGTTAAGATATTTCATCGTCAGACCGACTCCTCAAAATGTTTCCTTGTTTATACAAATTAGAAATTTAGATTTTTCCATGTTTAGCTATTTCGAATTTCACCTGCCACTTTTTGGCCACTTACTTTTCATAAGCCAGCAGCAATGGAAATAACCATTGGGGTGGAGAGTTCACATTGAGCGCGATTGATCGAATAAGAAGTTCCAATATCCGAGAAAGCCTTTTCGTCAAAGAACATATTTCAAGGAAAATTACGGGCGACCGGTTCAATGGGTAATGCCATGTGTAAAGCAGAGATCCTACGAAACCTGTCAAAAAGGCAATATTCA
Organism: Portevinia maculata; assembly: GCA_949715645.1. Taxonomy (NCBI): domain Eukaryota; kingdom Metazoa; phylum Arthropoda; class Insecta; order Diptera; family Syrphidae; genus Portevinia; species Portevinia maculata. Next base: position 45,462,828 of record OX454528.1, on the reverse strand, counting down.
TCAACATTTCATAACAATCGCGAAAGAGAAGCAGGCCTCGCAGACTTCATCGACAGCGACATGGTTACTGACAAAAAAATCTAATTTAACTCGGTATGATACTCTTTATCCCTAACAGGCTAAAGAGTTGCAATCCCAAGCTAAACACGTCGTGCAACTTGAGTTGCAACGAGGCTATCAGGTTAAAAGAAGTAAGTTTTCGGTTATAATAAGGACAACCCATCTGAGAAAAACCGAAAAAAGTACACTCAAAAGTTGAGGCAATAAATCCTACAAAGTCTAACGGGCATTAAAAACATTTGGTCGTTTATTAAAAACGTTAAGAATTCGGCGATAGATGCAGATCCCGACACTCAATTACAATGATGTTCCAGCTGTCAGCTCTTTAGACAAAGCCACTTTTGTTGGTGTTCGTTTTGAAGCTAGCTCAATGCTAGCGTGTTTAATCTCCAACTGTACTCCAGCGCGTATAATACCCCAATAGACCAATCCCGTTCCGCATTCTTACAATTAAAAGAGTACTCCGAGATTTTGACATAAACAAATCCGCTGGTTCAGATGGTATTTCCCTATCGATTTGAAGAGGTATTTTTCAACGCTAGTAAAACCACTGCGTAAGCTTTTCTATTTGTCCTATTCTTCAGGACTCTTTTCGATAAGGTGGAAACGGCATTTGCCAGCCTATCCCAAAAAAGGAGAAAATCCTCTTCACCCTCCTCCTACAGACCAATTGCACTAACGTTCTTTATATCGAAGGTAATGGAAACGCTGTAAAGCTTATGAAATATATTTCGTGAAAACTTCTTAATTAAAGGTACTACGGTTTTTGCAACAACAGGTCCACAGGCGATTTGATGACTTATCTAACCGAAAAGTGGAACCAATATCTTCATCGCTTGATATTTCAAACGCATTTGACAGTTTAGTATCAAGCTCCCTTGTCGAAAATGCGTGCATTTGTACTGTTACTTATACGATTCATTGCTTTACAGATGACAGTACCCTGACCTTTTCGTATTCGTTTGCTGGTTCGATTCCATCTGAAAGACTTTCCATTCACCGCATGTGTGTAAATGGTCACCTCCGTTGGAATGGCCGTTGATGTCGCAAGGTCTCCTGCCCTTCGTTGCTTTATCGGTACTTCCACCAATAGTGCTCAAATGAATTTTGCATTATAATTTACAAACGTTCAAAGCAAACGTGCATCGGTATCTCACCCTTCTTCTCTTATCCCTCATTACCTTAATGGCCGCGCTGTGTTACTTCTTTTCAAGAGTATCCAAAACCCCTTTAGCGTGTTAATTATAAAAAATGTCTGAAAATTCCTAGATCACACAAATGCAACAATACAAGCATTTGATTGGCCTCAGTTACGCAGTGATTCGAAATCGGGAGGGTTATGTTCTTCTTAGTCCAGATCAGAGGTTAAAGAGGCTAACTTCAAAAATGTAATGTCATTGGGATCTGTTTTCTGCACTACTACTGCACCGTTCCCACCACCATAATGATGAAATCTGAAAAATATTCACAGTATTTATTTAAAAATGTAAACAATTTTAGATTCTTACAATGGTTCGAGCTAGTCCAAAGGATTGGATTGATCTCTCAAATGCCACCGAATGACTGGTTCTTGCGTATTTTCGTCTTGTACTAACACAGCTGTTACATATAAGGGGCGTTCTTCTGTGTTCTAAATGTCACTATCGATTCGAAGTGAAATATTATTCGAGCGAAACTAGAAAGTTTCTGCCGGACAGAATTTCGGCAGTTGAAATATTTTCCGGGCAAAACTCACAATAAGGCTGATTATGAATGCCGCTCACATTATAAATAGTGTTTTAAAGCGATTATCTCCTATCTTGGAAATGCGAGATGTGTAAGACAAAGTCCCTTTCAGCACTTAGAGCGATAAATATTCACACAGTATTGCTTTGTTGGGTTCCTGGACATGTTGGAGTGGACTAGAATAAGGCCGTAGATAAGGTGGCCAGAAATGGCTTTGAATTGGAAACGATTTTAGCTGACGAAGAGGTCCTACCAGCCTTTAACACAACCAAGATCTTTAATGATGGGTCACAATGGATTTGGCTAACAAACAATGGAACAATACTACCAGTTGTGGCATAGCCCGAAGTCTGTAGCCTGCAATCAATGTCAAAAGATCAATAACCCTAGCTTCCTTTGGTAGAAACCAAATACGGGTTCGTGCTCGTCGGGTTATTAATCGAACATTAAAAACTTTGCTACAAGTCTAGGCAATTGTACAAATGACTTCTGCAGAAGTTGCAGTGATGGAGAGGCAATAGATTCTGTGGGTCATCTTGGAAAATTATGAATTTATGTAGTGAAACCCACAGACGCAGGGGTCCAGAAAATGCAACGTAGTGGGAGGGTTGGAATCCCTCTGATCAGCATTGCTGATGTGGCACGATCGTGGCATTATGGCACATTTTCTCTACACTGACACTGTGTCACGATGAAATTGGATATGGTACTTTTGTACCGTATTGGCCAGAAAAGGTTAAACTAGTAGAATTTCCACTTTCCATGTAAAGCGGACAATTTTATCAGTTGAAGAATTCTTTATGTCCTCGGGGCTCATTTGCTCCCTTAAAAAGATTTTCTTTCTAATTCCATTGAGGGCTGGACATTCACATAAAATGTGTTGAGCTGAATCGTCCTCTTCATGACAGAATCGGCACTCAGGAGAGTCTGATATTCTCATTTTGTATAGATGATATCTCAAACCACGGTGACCAGTAAGGTAACCTACTATAAGTTTTTGATACCATGCCTGCTTAGGTTTAGACATTTGCTGGCATTTTGATTGAAGGGCCGAATGGCTCGTTTGGCCTGTCTGAGACTTGGGATGCTTTCCCAAAGATAGATACATTTTCTATGTTCCCAGCTTTTAATTGCTGCCGTTGCTGCTGATCTAGGAGTGCAGCAGAAAGGTTCGGGACCTATGAAAGGTGTTTCTGAACCTTTTCTGGCCAGTTCGTCGGCCTTTTCGTTACCTTCTACCCCGACATGACCCGGAACCCACCATAATTTGGTCTTGTTTCTTATTCCGAGTGTTTGTAGGGTATTGAAGCAGTACGTTACTGATTTGGAGTCAATGGTATACGAGCTAAGGGCGTTTATAGCTGCTTGACTATCCGTGAAAATATGGATGGTTGCACCTTTTATGCCAGATAAAATAATGTGGCTGGCGCATTCTTGAATGGCGTGGAGCTCTGCTTGAAATACGCTGGGACTTTCTCCAATGGGTATCGTAAAGCGTTTGTGTGGTCCGTATATTCCCGCTCCTACCCCCGTTTCCATTTTAGAACCATCGGTATACCACTTTATGCCGTTGTGGCTGTTTAGTGGGTTATTACTAACCCATGCTTCTCTCTTGGGTATCTCCGTGGAGAACCGTTTGTTGAAGCAGAGTGTTTTTTGAATGCGGTCTGTGACCGCGCAGTTCATGTTAAGTTCTGGCAGTTCATCGAGAAGGGTCTTTAGTTCCGGATGATCATTAAGACTTATCTCGTTTAACTGTATTAGACTTATTGCACTGCGGATCGCCACTTTTTGGATATATATGTGGAGAGGTGTAATTCCTGTTATTGCCTCTATGGTACTTAGGTCAAAAGAAAATATTTTTTAAATCGACTCTTTAGGCTGATTTTCAGATGTTTTTTTTGTTTATAAAAATTAGTCAGAATCAATCAGTTGCAAATTTGCACATTGTATTTCGGATTTGGGAAAAGTCTTTTTGCTATTCAATTTTCGTTAAAAATTTTCACATATTGGTTGTGGCACCCACTTTGTCAAAATGGCACGATTTTTTGCAAATGCTGGCAGGAAATGTTTTTTTTAATAAAAAAGAGAGATATGAGTTTGTTGTTTGCTATGCTATGTGTTTCATAAGTAAAATATCCCACATATCTCCTTTACTTTTGTTATTAATGTAGTAATTATTGTAAGAGTTAAGCATGTAACTCACACTGTCAAACCATATTTATTATTGTAAGAGTTAAGCATGTAACTCACACTGTCAAACCATATTTATATTCATGTACTTAAATTATATATTATGTTTATATATACACATCTAGTCATACATGTAAGATTAAGAATAATAATAAAGAGAGTGTCAGTTTCATGATCGCATTAAAACAAAACGGACGTGTCGTTATTTAATCCGCGTCGTATAGTGAAACAGTACTACAAATTCTCAGAAGTGGGATCATAAAAAAAAAAAAAAAAAAAAAGAACAAATAAAATAATACCTTGCCACAAGTGAAATTGAGTGCAAAATAAAATTGGTTTACAGATTGTGTGTTTACCACAAAGTTGGTTGTGTCGCCGCTTGTTCAGTCACCGCGAAATTTTTTTGTCGCCGCTTGTTCAGTCACCGCGAAAAAATTTTTTTTTATTCTCTTCGCAATAAAAGACAGTATCGAATTCAATCGAATTCTTAGCAGCAGATGTGCGAGGAGAACATCCGAGTAACGGACGACTACGAGAAGTGATCGAAAAACAGCCGCTAGACACTGCAGCTGAAAAAACTAAACGTCATAATGAGAGAAAATGAACTGTTGCAACGGATCGCAAAAGCAAACGATAGAGCAGAAGCTAAAGCAGAAGGTGGTGAAAAACGATCGGACTGGACGACAGGGGAGTTTAACGTGGCGCAACAAATTGGATTGTGGAAGGAGATGTTGCCGGAATTTAGCGGAACGACAAGTGTTGATGTGTGGCTGGCACAGCTAAGGAATGTCGAAGAAGTGTACGGTGTGGAGAAAAAAAAATTACACGCACTTTTCGTAAGTAAATTGAGAGGCAAGGCCCAAGAATGGTTGTACGCACAAACTAAATTTTTAAACGACGACATAGATAACCTGACAGAGGAGTTGAAAGAAGTTTTTGGTACAAAACAAAACAAGATGGAGATGAGAAAAAGATTCGAAAACCGAAAGTGGAAAGTGAGCGAAACTTTCACTGAATATTTCTACGACAAAGTCAGACTGGCGACTGGATTGAAAATGGACGAAGAAGAATGGATTGAATACGCGATTGAGGGATTTTCTGATGACAACATAAGGTTATATGCCCGTGTCCAGGGGTATACAACAAAGGCAGGACTAGTTCGAGCTATCGGCAAAGTCACTCAACGGAAGGTGCAGACAGGATCGACAGCGGATAGAACGGCAAAAGATAGACAAGTGGACGGACAAAGAGTTGTAGTCAGGTGCTATAATTGCAACTCGGTGGGACAAATGGCAAATGGCTGTTCTAAGCCAAAGAGGAAGTCAGCAGTACATCAGTTGTCAGAAGATGACAAGACCAATGATTACGTAAGACGTTTGTATTTTAAGTTTATAATTAATAGTGATAGTATCCTCTTTGACTGCCTCATAGACTCCGGAAGTCCGATAAGTATGGTTAGAAGATCGTGTATACCGACTAATATATCCATATATAAATGTAACACACGAAAAAAATATTTCGGGTTAAACAAAAGCTTGCTTAAAATATATGGAATGGTGTCGTGCGTCGTTTTTTATAAACGAGTTGGAATTAAAGTAAATTTTATGGTAATAGACGATGGATCGACGAGTTATGAGGCAATCTTGGGGAGGGATTTCCTAAAAAGTGGAAAATTTAAACTAGTTTCACAGTTAGAGAATAATACAACTTGCTCAAATGAAATAGAAAATGATAGTGAACGTTTTGAAAAACAGCTCTTGTTAATCGACTGTAAAGATAATGATAGTTCAGAATTGGATTTAGAAGTTGGTGAAGACGTTTGTTATGGTCATAAAGAAAAGCTTAAAATGTTATATAGGTCAAATTATTTGCTTGCCGATCGCCCTACGGAGCCGGTAATAAAAACTAAAATGAATTTAACGCTAAATGACATAAAACCGTTTCAGTGTCGACCGCGTCGTTTGTCGTATGCCGAAAAAAATGAACTTAGTTCGTTACTAGACGAATATATCAGTAAAGGGTACATTAGAGAAAGCGAATCTGAATACGTGTCGCCGATAGTATTGGTGCAAAAGAAAACAGGGGATCTTAGAATGTGTATCGATTTTCGTACGTTAAATAAAGCAACTGCAAAAGATAGTTATCCAATACCGGTGATCGACGATTTACTAGACAAACTGGTAGATAAGACCATTTTTTCTAAACTAGACCTCAAGAACGGTTTTTTCACGTATACATGCATGAAGACGCGGTAAAATATACGTCGTTCGTTACGCCGTTGGGGCAATACGAATTCTTGCGAATGCCGTTTGGTTTGAAAAACGCGCCGTCAACGTTTCAAAGACACATCAACAAGATATTTGCAGACATGATTAGGAACGATGAATTTATAGTATACCTAGACGATATAATGATAGCTACGACGACATACGAAGACCATTTTAGGATACTCTCTGAAGTTTGGAAGAGGATGGTAGAAAATAAATTGGAACTAAGAATAGATAAGTGCAAATTTTTACAAAAGAAGATAAAATATTTAGGTTTTACGATTACGGGAGAGGGTATACAGGCAGATGATAGGGGTATCGAAGCTATAAAAAATTTTCCGATTCCACAAAAAACCCATGCAGTACAAAGTTTTCTGGGATTGTGTTCTTATTTCCGTAGATTCGTTAGAGATTTTTCTACCATAGCAAAACCATTGTACGACCTTACCAAAAAAGACAGAGAATTCAAGTTTGGTGACGAACAATTAAAGGCTTTTGAAAGCTTGAAAAACAAATTGATAGAAGCTCCGGTCTTGGCACTGTATAGTCCAAAGGACGAAACAGAACTTCATTGCGACGCAAGCGCACAGGGATTTGGAGCGATTCTGCTACAAAGAAAGCAGGACGGAAAGTTACATCCGATTTTCTATTTTTCAAAGAGAACGACAGATTACGAAGCAAAATTGCATAGTTTTGAGTTAGAGGCGCTGGCAATAATAAGTGCTTTAAAACGTTTTAGGGTATATTTACAAGGTAAACAGTTCAAGATCGTAACTGATTGTAATTCGTTGACCCTAACGCTAAACAAGATAGAACTGAACCCTAGAATAGCCAGATGGGCGTTAGAGCTACAAAATTTTGATCACACTCTAGCACACAGGGCAGGTACTCGCATGCAACACGTCGACGCGTTAAGTAGATCGACAAATATTCTGACGATCGAAACGAATACTTTCGAGGAAAACCTGATAGTATGCCAAGGAAGAGACGGAAATATAGTTAAGATCAAAGAGTTGTTAGAACGATCGAACCATAATTTATACGAGATGAGAAACGGAGTGGTATATAGAAAGAAAAATGATGGCAGTGTCGTGTTTTGTGTACCAACAGAGATGGAAAGTCACGTTTTGTATAAATATCATGACGAAGTAGGTCATGTAGGAACAGATAAGGTGTTAGAATTAGTGTCAAAAAGTTACTGGTTTCCCAAAATGAGAGAGAAGATAGGATCGCACATAAAAAACTGTTTGAAGTGTTTCATTCACAACATACCCCAAGAAGAAAAACCGTTCGTGGTAGTACATGTAGATCATTACGGTCCAATAGACAATTCAAGGACGGCTAAAAAGTATATACTAGTGGTAATAGATGCTTTTACAAAATTCGTGAGACTCTACCCGACTAAAACTACAAATACAAAGGAAGTAAATCGAGCGTTAACGGACTATTTTAGAGCGTATAGTAGACCGAAGTATATTATTTCAGATAGGGGTAGTTGTTTTACCTCTGCAGAGTTCAAGGACTTTTTGTCCAAAGAAGGTGTTCAACACGTAAAGATTGCGACAGGTTCACCCCAAGCAAACGGACAAGTAGAGAGAGTGAACAGGAGTTTAGGACCAATGATAGCCAAATTAGTCAAACCAGAAGAAGGGGTATTTTGGGACCACGTCTTAGAGGTAGTCGAACATACACTCAATAACACAGTGGGTAGGACTATAAAAGAACATCCTAGTGTAATGTTGTTTGGAGTGAATCAGAAAGGCAAATGGTCGGATAAACTTAAAGAAAATTTGACAGAACTAGAGTCAGGAGATGTACGCGACCTGGCAAAGACACGTAGCAAAGCAGCTCTAGAACAAAAAAAGTCACAGGCATACAACAAACGATACATAGATAAAAAACGGTGCAAGCCCACAAAATATAATATAGGAGACTACGATATGATAAAAAATTTTGACTCGCACCCGGGGGCGTCTAAAAAACTGATACCGAAATTTAGAGGACCCTATCAGATCGAAAAAGTCCTACGAAACGACAGATATCTGCTTAAAGATGTTGACGGTTTTCAACAGTCGCGACTACCTTACCAAGGAGTATGGGCGGTCGGCAATATGAAACCATGGTTGAACAAGAGTAAAGCGAATGATTGATTGTAAATTTGCAAGATCAGGTGATCTTAATGGTCAGGATGGCCGAGTTGTAGTAATTATTGTAAGAGTTAAGCATGTAACTCACACTGTCAAACCATATTTATTATTGTAAGAGTTAAGCATGTAACTCACACTGTCAAACCATATTTATATTCATGTACTTAAATTATATATTATGTTTATATATACACATCTAGTCATACATGTAAGATTAAGAATAATAATAAAGAGAGCGTCAGTTTCATGATTGCATTAAAACAAAACGGACGTGTCGTTATTTAATCCGCGTCGTATAGTGAAACAGTACTACATTAAGAAATTGGTTTTTCCACCTAAAAAATATGGCAACCGTGTATTTACATAGCAATAACAAGAAATCAACTGTTTTCCGATAAGGAAATCGTCTTGAAATGTACAAAATCTATACGAGAACGAGAGCAGTTATAGAAAAACCCCATGGACACGCGATACAGGGTGGGGTAGTTAAAGCATACCAGCAAAACTCCAGACATAAACGCGGTGGTATGGTGGGGCAAACAAGCGACAATAATTATAATTTGCTGTTGAAAATTAGTCGAGAAATACATCTGCCGCAGATAGGTGCGTGTTTGGTTTGCCATCTGTTAGAACTCTTTCGTGCAACGCGAGTGCGTGATCGTAGACAATAGTATGTACGTTTGGCGCCGGATGCAGATCTTGGCCTTAGATTCCTAATTATCTGCTAAACTTTTTCGGTCAGTGCAAATTGGCCAGGTCTTAACTCTGTCGCCGTAGGAATGTGTAAGCAATTCAATTGTCTTCCTCCCATACTGAATGAGTAAGCGCCATTATTCAATGTGGAAACGATAGCAGAGTAAGAAATGAATAGAAATTTTACGGAAGTATGCAGAGGGGTGATATTTAATTGCAGTGATAAAATATATTCGACGGTTCGCTAAAGCCAACTTCGAAATGGCATGCTTTCCTAGAATTTTAAGAAAAAAGACAAGATTCAGTCCATCTAACGGACAGATTATTTTGGATAAAAACGAATCAAGCGTGGTAAGTAGCGAACATTAGGGCGATAAGTTCACAGAACTGTTATCTGCTATATACTTTATCTGAGGTCTTGGGTTGATTGCAAAAGCACTTTTCAAGTAACTTAGTATTTACCTGATTAGAGAATTAAAGATAACTAGATAATAATGCTTCTTGGAGCATAATTTTTTAATTATTTAGTCAGCTTAATGAATGGCCTTCTGTTCAGAGGTATAGATTCAGTTGCATTAGCAGACCTGCTGCTTTACTCGATAAAAACGGATATTTTGAACTTAATAATGATAACGTGCGATAAATACTCGAAGGACGTTTACTAAGTCCGTCAAAATGATTTATCATTATATTAAATTTACTATAGGGGTGATTTATCGTTCAGTAAATACTTGCACTTAAAAAAACTCAATAAGAATGTAAACAAGTGTAGGTATTATTACCTTTCCTGACACTGAGATCAATATAGATGTAACGAATTGTGTATAAAAAGCTTACTTGTTAATTTAACGGACTCTGGCCCGTGAAAAGCCCACTCTCCCGAATACTTTGCTTTCAATAATCCAGACCGGAAACTAGGTCAGCCTTTTCGCAAGAACTTGGGGCTGGGAGTCGAAGATACCATTTGCTGTACCTTTGTTGTCAATTCCCTCTATTTGGCCGAGTCAAAGAAGTCGATACGTGCAGGGAAGAGGTAAGGATATTTTTTTTTATAATTAGAGTGCGCTAAAGGGATTTATTTTTTCTGCAATTGATACAGTACCCTTATAATGGAATCACAGCGCAGGCATTTTTGTATGTTGCTGAAGCAGCACCCAGCAAATGATTCATTGTCTGTTTTTAGGTACTACTTACTGCATGAAAGAATAGAAGGATAGGAAAGAAGTTTGGTGCGATAAGATTTTTCTCCACAGGTGGCTTCTAAATTGCTTTAGGGAGATCTGTTTTCTTGTGTGTATTCAATCTAAAAATCATAGCCCTTTTCGGGATTCGAACGCACGACCTGCCAATCACTTACTGAATACACTACCATACACTATTGTCGTATAATGCGACTAAGGGGAAAAATCACATGTAGACAATTTTGATATTCACTCGAAACCTAGCGTCACACTTAACATCTTGAAACAGTCTCGCAAGTGTGCATGCAAATCCTTTGATTGGTTTGATGTAGATCACTCGTGCCGTTTAAGGTAAGGAATATCAAACAATAATTAGTAACCGAATCATGCACGTGTCGTAATCCAAAAAAGAGGCAGGCCTGAAAACGCCCGGATCAGATGCGGAACCGGGAGGCATGCCGATGAATATTTAGGCCAAACCGGCGAAACCTACAAAAGGCTTCTTATTATAACTTTGCCCTTGAAGAAAAATAAGAATAACATAGTCGACGTGTTTTAGCTTTATGGTCTACGTCCAAATCTTGGAGCAGCCAATCGCCGTCCTCGCACATAGAACCAATTTTCAGGATAATAATCTATCTTCCAAAGAGCGTAGTACTAAGAATAATGTAAACTCATCGCCATAAAGTGAAACTAGAGAGACTGCTTTTCGGTAGAGCATGCATTTTAAACTTCGAGTAAGGAGTTTTGAAGTAATTTGCTTCGGCAAAGTACCAGGGGTGTCCGAATATTATTCATCTTCAGATCTCTCGTAGGGTGACATTTGTGGGGTTGATGTTTACTCCAAGGTAAATGAATTTCTTAACTTCCCAGAAGTTATCGCCATCAACGTATCGTTTTGTCTTAGGCGGTGGACTGATATTTGTTTATTTGTCGATATGCTTCTAAAGAAGAACGGATAGATTTGCCTTGTTCCTGGAAAGCTCAATTTCTCCTCAGTTAATGAATTTTTCTACCCATATTTGTTGTTTCTATGAAGTTATGTTTTGAACTAAGTTTCTTCGGACTCTTAATACCTTAATATTGGATTTGAAAATGATAGCAGGTAGATTAAGTTACTGCTCGTAATCAAGTGAAAAGCAATAAAGGACTAATTTTATGACCTTATCAGAAAAGCATCATAAAAATTGAATTTATCTCCTTAATCCCAATTTTGTTTACAACACATTTCATATTGCATTTGGTTTTTCCCAGATTATTGAAGGAATTAAAGAAAAATCGTAAAATTAAATCAAGAAACTACATGTTCGTAAACACGTGAAAAGGAGTATAATGACCCTTATCCTCATCTTCATTTATATTTTTTAATAACTCTCAAACCAGGACAAAATACTTGCACGAACGCCGATTTTCAAGAGTCTCTTTGAATTATTCTTACAACATAAAGTGTCAAAAGCCTTTTCAAAGTTCATGAACATGAATGAAGAACTGTGATTGTTATTGAGGCTGCTTAATAAACTGTTTGCAAAGTCTCCCAGTAGTCGGTTTGTGTTTAAGTTTTCCCGAAACCCAAATGGTATTGTATATTGTATTTTTCGACATATTCGTACAGCCGTTTGGTGAGAACTTCTTCCAATACCTTATCAACAACTGAGAGTAATAAGATGGGCCTGTAGTTGGTGATCCTGTTTTTCTTGCAGCTCTTGTGAATCGGCCGGACAACAGATATTTTTAAGAGAGTTTGTGCAGAGGATTGAGTTAGGCTCATGTTTATCAATCTTTTCATCACAGGTGCTAGCATCGACGCGTTCATTTTGAGGTCTCGTGGTCTTATCCAATCTACATTGTTTCAATGCTGTAAAGATAGTTTCTATTACTGCGACTGAGGATTTTTGTAGATAACATCGATCTTTGCACGCTGCCCGTTGAACGTTTTTAAGTTTTACACTTGCATTCATGAACAATAGCCATCACTTCCGACGAAGGCACATTTGCAAAGTTTTTATTCATTAAGTCATCAAGGTTTTAGGATCTTTTCCCCAAAATTGAATTGACCAGTTTCCAGTTTTCTTTACGGTTGGGCTTAGACCTCTTGAAATGCTGCTTAAAGAAATGCGCTTTTGTGTGCAAAATTCATTTCTTGAGATCGTTGCGAAACTTATTAACTAGCCATAAGACCGGGACGCGGGCTTTTCGAAACAGCAACGGAAACTTAGTCACCGAATTGCAGGGAATATTAGATGTATTTAGGCAGCATTTCCAACAGCTGCTTATTGGGCATAATGTAGAGAGAGTGATAGGGCAAGAAGAGAACCCATGTCCTGTCAATGACAAACACTATTTCACCGCCCAGCATAAAAGAGGTTGGCTTAGCTATAAGAAAGCTTAAGAACAATAGGCCCCCGGGTCTGATGGCTTACCAGCAGAGCTTTTCAAAAAAGCAGGTGATGTTTTGATTGGGAGCATGCACCAAATCATCAATCAAGTATGGATGAAAAAAAGCATGCTCGATGACTGGACTATCAGCTCCATATGCCCCATCTAGAAGATAGGCGATCCTACGTCTTTCAAGAACTATCGAGTCATTTCCCTGCTAAATATTGCATATAAGACCCTATACAACGTACTACAACACACTAATGGGCACGTACCTGTGTGGCTTCCCGACAGATCGAAAACATTTTCACACAGGGGTTCATCCTGGAAAAGACCGACGAACTGCAAGTCGACACTTACTATGTTTTCATTGATTGTAAAGCCGCATATGATAGCATTCATCATCAGGAGTTCTACATGGCGATGGCCAAAAATTTACTTAAAAAGACGCAGTGTAATGTGCAGTTTAGAAGCAGCTCTTCCGAATTATTCCAAACCTGCACCGCAATTCGGCAAGGAGATGCGCTATCATGTGACTTCTTCATTCTGTTGCGGAGAAAGTAGTACCCAGGGCAGATGTCAACACGGAAGGCAGTATTTTTAATAGATCGGCGATAGGACGGAGAATTTCCTTAGAAAACCATAGTAGTACTTCGGTTTGGCCAAACAAATGGGCTCAAAACTCTCATTTGAAGACCAAAATGTATGCTCTATCGAACCTGAATCCTGCCAGTCCTGCTTTATGGTGCCGACTACTGGACGATACGTGGAAAAGGGGAGCTAATATTGGGTTCTTTTAAAAGAAAAATTCTTCGTCGGATATTTGGTCCTGTGTGCGAGGAGGGCAAATGGAGGAGAAGATACAACCGCTAACTCTATGAGCTGTACCAAGATGTGGATGTAGTACAAAAACCTAAATCCATCGACTATAATGGACCATAATGCTCCAGCCGATAGGATCTTCGACACCCAGCCCTCAGGTTCGAGAAGACAAGGAAGACCGTACCTCCGTTTTAAAGACCAAGCCATCGCGAATACCAGAGCGCTTTATCTGGGTAACTGGAAGCTGCGTTCCCGGAATCGCAGAGGATGGAAGACTGCAGTGTCTCTGGCAGAGACTCTTCACCGGTCGGAATCCCGTTAAGTAAGGTTAGGAAGTAATATGTGCCTCACTATTTATATGCCCTGAGCAGCTCAGTCGTCATCCACGCATGCCTGTTGTTCCTCTGTTGTATATTCGCACTACAGTTGACGACACCACAATCTCGAAGAGTGCTGTATTAAAGCCTTCATAAAATTCATTTACATCACTGTATGTAGTACGATCTTCCCAGTTATAGTTTTCTATATTATTAGAGATGAAGCCTTTGAGAACATACTTTTGGTTTGGATTTTATTTTCTCCCATTTTTTTTTTTAAAACTTGAGTCAGCAATATATCACAAAGTAATGCGAGATGTTCATTTCTATTACGCCTGATGTTATATTTTCTGAAGCTCTTACAAAGTAATGATGGAGCAGGGTCTTTGTGATTGGGGCTAGTAAAAGTCAATTTCAATGTGGTGGTCTATGTACGCAATGATTGAAGTCTTGAACTCACTAGGCAGGATTCTAACCGATATGATCTCGTGTACAAACAGTCATGTTATGCCTTTCATAAAATATAACATCTTTTACATATATCACCAACCTTCCGCTATATCAATTATTTCGATTCAATAATTCATTATTCAATCTTTTTATTGTGTAGAAGTTATTTTCGTCTGAAGCTATGTTTATTTCAGAGAGTATAAGTACATCTCTTTTGCGTATAACATAAACGCATCCATATTCTTCCTGAAGGGCCTTCTATTTAGGAACAGACATGATAATGTACAGTTAATTTCAATATAATTATTCGGTTCATAAATTGGTTAAACATTTTTAAAGTTGAAATTTATAATTTTTTTTTTGCCGTTACTGTTTACATTGTTTTCTGTTTCAACTTCTATGATGCGTCTCCATCATTTTATTTTGGCTAAGACTTTGAAGTTTCAGTACTACACCTACTTACTTCCAGCCCGATGTCTTTGCTTTTGTCTTTCCAAAGGGCCCATCCCATTGAATCCGCTGCGTCCGTTGTTTTGACGGATCCGTCGACTTAAATGTAGATAACAGAAGGAACCATATCATAGAATCCGTCGCCAACTTTGTCAGCCGAAAACACGTTGGTTGCATTTAATATGCCTCTAGCCTAACATATGATTGCCTAAATACCACTGAACGATCCAGCTATTTAAGATGCCAGTATAGTACGATTTTTAATTTCCCAACAAAAATAAAAATCCCTACCGGGTAGGAGAAAAATCTTAGAAATTTCAGATCTGTCACCATCTAATCCTTTTACTGTTTGACTTTCAGAAAAGTAGAAAGTAGACCTACTTTATCCGTCGAAGTTCATATATCCGTTGGTTATGGGACACATGGGTTAAATCAACGGATCCGTAGGATTGACGGATTGTATGGGTTGGACCCTTGAGCCGGAGAAGTTTTTTGGAGTGAGGTGACAAGAGATTATGTATGTAAAAATTTAAGCAATTCGGAGAATTTGATTAAGCTTTTTCAATAAACGTGTATTTTGTGTGTAAATGCAACAAAGTTTTTCATTATCCGGTTTTCATCCACATCCACTTCATTCACGTCAATGACTAGTGCTTCTCCTACTGCATCGGTGTGTTTGTAATTCCTACATTTTTGGCCATTTTTCTTGCTCCAATGCATTGACATGAGTTTGTAAAGTCGCTAGTAGCGAATCTCTTGTTTTTATTTGTTTTTTGTACCT
The DNA here is from genome assembly GCA_949715645.1 of Portevinia maculata. Lineage (NCBI taxonomy): Eukaryota > Metazoa > Arthropoda > Insecta > Diptera > Syrphidae > Portevinia > Portevinia maculata. The sequence continues at coordinate 45,447,366 of OX454528.1, read as the reverse complement.
AGGTACTCGTTTATATTGTTTCTTGTGATTGCAGTGTTAAGCTCATCATATTTTGCGCTTCAACAGATTTTGTGAATTCTTTTATGAGTGCTTTTATTTCTTGCAGCTCTCTTTTTACTTGGAAGTTGTCGGTGAGGGGCGGGTCCGAGGGTTTTCCGTTTTTGTTTCGCTTTAGAGAATCAGCTAGTTTTGCCATCTTTCTCTTCTGATTATTTTCCTTTTCAAAGAACACGTCCGCACTCTACAAAACTCACTCACGCTAAGCCCATTTAAAACGTATAGGAAGGAACCTTATCCAATAATCTTCATACCTACCTCATTACTTCAATAAACCTGAAATAAAATCCGTGCGGATTTAGATTTAGTAGTTAAACATACATACAGTTACTCCCTTCTATTCATTTAAATTCTGCAAGTATTTCTCTCCATGGTACTGTGAAATTATAATTTATAAATTATACGCAAACTCTGAATACATTTTAAATAATAAAATTCAGAAAACGAATAAAAAATTACCTATATACTTATACATAATATGTCTATCTCAGCGGTTTAACTAATACATATCTCAAGGGTGTCACTCATGACAATACCCCAAAAGAAATATCTTAACTTCCAGTTTGAAATAGACAAGGTCACCGATTAATTGAAGAAGCAGCAATTTACTTGGAATGTAAACCTTTTACCTACGGTAATCTAAACAGCTCATCCATCCATCCCCAACGGGCTTTTAAATTTCCATTCTCTCAGACACTTCGGTTCGGCTAAGTGTGTATAAAATCCATTAACGCACCTGAGTATAAAACCAATTTCTATATCAGTTCAAGTATTCAAATGAATCTCTGCAGCGCAATAAGCAGCAAATTATTTCCGTCTAGGGAACACATCCTCAGCAAGGACAAACCGTAACTCATGCATACCTGTACCATGGAGGGAGGCACGTGCGTTCAAAAAGCGAAAAATGTGGCATGTGATTTAAATCCGATTGCCTCCCACGGGAATATGAGTTGAAAAAATATTCATTTAGATAATATGTTTTTTTTCGCCTGCAGGGGTGAACAAATTTTACCGGCGAATACTTCCCTTACATTTGCCACATACTACCTACGAATCGCAGGAAATTTAAATTTACATCACGTACTCAGGTAAAAGAGCTCTACCATAATAAAACTGGCAAACTACTTATCATTTTAAATTTCTAAACTGAACAAGCTCAAAAAAGACCCTCTCCTTTATATCGAGATGCCAATCATGGGTAAACCAAGCAAATCACAAAATAATTTGCAATTTTTTTGACACACTTAGGATAATGAGGTCACGATACTACCTTCATCAGAGATTTCCGTTAGGATGGAAGTGTCGCGGAATTTATGTTTCCTCCACAAAATGGATGAGTATAGATATATGAACATAATTTCGAAGGGACAATTTTAATCAAAGGTGTATGATGAATTAGCATGTCATTTCCGGAGGAGGGGAGAACAAGGTTCGTGACAGTGTCTTAAATGCTGATGTTCATTTAAAGCCAAAAAAATCCTCAAATGAATCCGTACTTTTAGAAAAAAATTTAGTCTCTAACCCCCATATTAACAAACACCAAAAAGCAACGCATTGGAACTAACCCATCTGTTAACTTACATCTATAACTTATATACACATGCAATGAAAATGCATGTGTAAGCTTTAACTGACATCTGATAACGAGCAGATAACTTAACCTACCAATCGGCGTACAAGGATAAGGATAGCGGGAGAACTTTCACATATTCTCAGATGGTAGTTCATCATTCACAAATTGAGATGAATCACATGCATGTGTGGAAACATTGAAATAATGAGAGAGAACTATCATCCCAAATTTATTATATATTACACTTTCATACAGCATTAAATCGAAAGTATCGCCATAGTTTTGAGCGGAATACATAGAAATGAGCCGAGCGCAGTGGCTTAGTGGTGGGGTCGAACTACTAATCGAAAGGTCCCCGGTTCAATTCCCGTCGGGCCAAGTTACATCTGAAGGTTTTTTCCACTTCCCCACCTCTTGCGAACGTCTGACAAACATCTAAGAGTATCAAATGTACCGTTCGGTTTAAAATTGTAGGTCCCTTCCACTTCACACAAGAAAGTGGTTGGAGTAGCTAGGGCCATTCAGGGCCCGTTAATGCCTAATATTTATTTATTTTACACTGAAATAAGTGTCATTTGGCGAAGTGCTGCCATGCTATAAGTGATAAAGAACAGTAATTACCAAGAAAGAAAATTATGAGCATTAATAAGAAAAGTTATCATTATGGACAAGTTCGCTCTGCTTTTTTATTAATATAGCAGTTTGAGTAATTTGTTGAGATCAGTTGACATTGACAATAACTAATGAACTCGGAAATACATAATGATTAAAGAAAAATAGTAAGCTGAAAATCAGAAGTACCTATATAAGGTGGAATAAGCATAAACTGCATAAGCATTGTATTTTAGAATTGTACGCATATACCTATTATTTTGAAAGCGATAGATGAAAGCGCATGCGATGCAAATGCATATTCATTGGGAGAGACAATAGTTTATTTTTTTTGCAAAAACTATTTGATAATGCAGGATAAAAATCACCTTGACATTCAAAACTTCATGAAATCGAAATTCATCATCGACTTGACGGATACAAAGTTGTCTCTTATTTATTTTCTTACCTTTTGCTTGCACATGCAGGGAAGGGCTAAAAACATCGCTTGCATTGGTGCTTTTTTAACAATTTGACATTGCACCTACAAATGAAACAGTGGCGGTGACAGCAAGCAGGGGGCAGCATGCCCCCCATAGCCATTGAACTGTTAATGTGTTGAGTTGCGAAATCAGAAGTAGATCCCAAAAACAGTGGGGAGCGCATGCTACCCCCTATTGCAATTTGGGTAAGTGAATTCGTTTGACCTTATTTCACTTTCACAAAATGAAACAAGGCCAATCGGTAAAATTCGGCCTTATTTCACTTTCGCAATGCGAAATAAGGCCATATTTTTTAATGTCGCTGCACCCCGAAAGTAAATGTCGTGTTAGCAAATCTGCAAATTATGAAAATACCGTGCATGTCTCACAAATAGGTTGCGAAATTTTCCATCGCATTTGCAATCATATCATTTGGGAGAACCATGATCGCAAACCATCGGTAAGACCACAAAAGTGTGTAACTCCACTATTACATAAAAACGAGGTTTCAATGATAGCTTTTAGCTCAAACTCATATCTTTTTTCTTTTTTTTTCGGGGTGTGTGAGACTTTCTGCACTGGAGCACTCAGACTCAATACTGGTCCATTGTACTACCAGGCAGACACATCACATTTTACTGTGGGAATTGTGGCGTTTTAATGATAAGGAGCTAAGGTTTACAGCACTCACCATATCCGCACCAAATACCTGCCACCTGATACTTGCAAAAGCAGGACAATCACACAGGAAAAGTTCCGCAGTGTCGTCGCTTTCTCCACAGGCTTCGCAGTTGGTGGTATCGCTTAGGCCTAGCACCTTAAGGTGCTTGGCAAAAACGTAGTGTCCCGTAAGAACGCCAGTGGTCTGTCTGCAGCCGTTTCTGTTGAGAGACAACAAGAATGCCGCGGATTTCCCACAGAAGTCGGGGAGAATTAGCTTAGTCTGTCTGCACCCTGGAGAGTCATGCCAACGGTGATTGTGTTCATAGGAAACCCAACCGTCAATGGAAGCCCTGACCGAGGACGCAGGCAGACAAATCGCTGGTTCAGGTCCTGAGAAGCCCCCGTCTGAGCCTTGTCTAGGAAGTTCATCGGAGATCTCATTTCCCGTGATCCCGTTATGACCCGGAACCCAGACAAATTTAAGTGAATTCAGCCTTCCGACCGAATTCAGAGATATCTTGCATTCACGTACTATTTTGGAGGTAGTTAAGGGTTTGAGTAAGGCCTTAAGCGCAGCATGACTACAGACGCAGATACTTCGCCCCCTCCACCTGTTCCTCGTAACATAGTGAATGGCCATTAGGAAAGCATAAGTCTTTTTCCGAAGACAGACGCATATTTGCCTAACGGAAAGAAAAGTCTAACGTTTTCGCTCTCCACGAAGACACCAGCACCAGATCCTTGATCGGTTTTGGAGCCATCCCTAAAGTTTCGACTGCATTCCCTTCCTGGTTCAGAGTCCAGCCAGAGCCAGTCCTGAACGTGAGGAAAGTCGACCTCGTAGTTGCGCTTTAGCCGAAGTTCCGGTGTCATCGCATCAGACGCCATATCCATAAGACAGGAGTCGAAGGACAACCGTTGCGCAAGTTCATCAAAACTCCAGTGCGAATTATACCAAAAGCCACCTCTTCTTAGACGTGAGATAGCTTTGATTGTACAGCCCATTATGTAAACATCAAGGGGCGGGAGGTTCAATAGTGCATCTAGGCCGGAGCCAGGCGTGCTGGGGAAGGTCCCCCTGGCACCCGAGACATACCTGCCTTTGGAGTTTGGCAAAAGCAGCAGTAACGTATTTACGTGAAAGCTTATTCCACCAAACAACCGATGCGTATGCTATAAATGGTCTTATCATAGCCGTATAAATCCATAGGACTCTTTTCGGTGATAAGCCCCATGTCTTGCCGAAAATGCCATTGCACTGCCAGAAAACAAACAGCGCCTTGGCAGTCTTCAGCTCAACATGTTTGGACCAAAGAAGTTTGCTGTCCAGGATGACTCCCAGATACTTTGCTTCATTGGAGAGTTGGATTGTGACGCGTTTTAGCACTGGCTGAGTCAACCCGACCAGCTTCCTCCTTCTCGTAAAGAGAACACCCTCAGTTTTAAGAGGATTGACCGAGAGCCCATTCCTAGTGCACCATTCGTCGATCACGTCAAGGGCCGCGTGCGCGTTGGCGCATACAGTCGCTAGGCATGATCTAACAGAAAGCACGGCAACATCATCCGCGTACGCCTGAGCGTATACATTAGAACTGTTGAGTGCGTTCAACAGAGAGTCGACCAGCATACACTACAGCAGTGGAGACAGAACGCCGCCTTGCGGGCAGCCTCTGTTTACGACCGCCATAACATAGCGGCCACAATCCGCATCCGAAACCAACGTTCTACTCATTAGCATTGCTTTAATCCACAACACCAATGGTTCGTCTACGCCGTGTTGTCTGGCGGAGCTGCACATGCTATCAAAAGTCGCATTGTCAAAAGCACCATCAATATCGATGAAAATGCCCATCGCGTATTCTTTTCTGTCAAGCGCGCCTCAATTTTACCAACTAGATTTTGGAGCGCAGTCTCGCAAGATTTTCTGCGTTGATAGGCATGTTGCATCTGAGATAGTGGATGCGATCGCAAAGCAGTTTTGCGCACGTGAAGCTCGACCAGCCTTTCCATGCTTTTCAGCAAGAAGGAAGTCAGACTGATTGGTCTGAAGCTCTTGGCGAGCGAGTAGTCATTTCTGCCAATTTTTGGTATAAATGCCACTCTAACTGTACTTCAGGGTGTTGGAATGTATGCCAGTGCTAGGACAGCGGTGAAGATTTTCTTCATAGTCGGAAGCAACTGGTTTGTACATTGTTGCAGCATGGCTGGGTATATTCCGTCCGTACCAGGTGACTTGAAGCCGTCAAAAGACGCAAAGGCGTATTTAATGGCCTCGTCCGTTACCACGGCCTTCGCAATATACCACCTACGCCGAGTTGTTTGTCTTGGCTCACTCATAGTCTCGGTAATCGGGGCTGGTTGTGAACCAATTGTAATCTGGTTACCCGGAAAGTAAGACTCCAGCAGATAACTAAGAGTTTCCGCTTTCGTCTCAGTGATTGTGCCATCAAAATTTCTAAGTGAGTCCAGTTTGGCTGGTTTGCCCTTTTTCAGAACTTTAACCAACTTACTAGTTGCACCCAGCGTTTCAATCTTTTCGCAGAAAATCCTATAAGAAGCACTTTTCGATACCCGAATTAGCCACTTGTATTCCGTGTGCTTCGATCGGTGGAGATTCCAGTCTGTCTCCAAATCAGTCTTGAGTGACCTATTTAGAAGCTTTCTAGCTTCTCTTCGGATTCTTTGCAGTTCCGAACTCCACCAGGGAACCGGCGTTCTGCCAGGCGGTTTACTTACTGCGCACGTCAGTTCGAAACAGCTAGTAATGGCACTATTCAGGTTTTGAACAGCATCCTCTACCTATTGTCTCGTCCTGAGTTTCGTTGGAGTTTTGAGAGTTTTTCCCATTTCTTCCCTGAAGCGTATCCAGTTGGTTTTTCTTGCATTCCTCCTCTCCTGCAAAGTTATGGCTTGGCTTTCGATTTGGAATTCGATATATCTATGATCTGAGAGAGATGCCTCCGTAGAGACCCTCCAGTTGGTAACCGTCTTAAAGTATCTATTTGATAAAGTCAGGTCGTTCACCTCCTGTCTTCTTGACGTCACAAAAGTTGGCTGCGAGCCAACATTGTTGATAGTAAAATCAGATGATAGAATGAAATCCAGGAGATGGTTGCCTCGCATGTTGCATTTGCTGCTGCCCCAAACAATGTTCTGAGCATTGGCATCGCAACATATAACTAGGCCTATATTTTCTTGGTGTCGCAATAGTCTATGAGTTTAGCAATTGCCCTTGGTGGTGGAGGCACTACCGAATCATAGGGGAGATACCCTGACGCCACGACGAAGGTCTTCCAATCTCCATTCGTTCCGTAGCTTATGACTGCAGCACCCAAATCTTGGCCACAAAATTGTCCAAGCTTAGTCGCTGAGAGAAGGTTCGACACAGCAAGACAAGCCCTGGGCCTTTCGGACCGCTCGTCACAGAGTATCGTGGTGCCACGAACACCTTTATTGCTGATTAAAACAATAGCAGCCTTCGAATGTTGAAGGTTAATATAATTACCGTGTTTTTCTTCGCGACAGCCAATTTCTGTCCACTGATGCTGCAAGCATTGATGGTTGCAGACAATGTTTCACCCAGATTTTGTGCGCAGGCGACCTCCATGAGTTAGAGGTATTACAGTGGAAGGGAACGCAGAAGGTGCGTACGCAGTTCCACCGGCAGGAGTGCTCGAAGCCTTCATCCTCCGTTTATTCCTGTTCGAGCTATTGGAAGAGCAGGCAGCGTTGGTTTCAATCCACTGGTGCGTTTCGGTTGGGATAACCTCTGCCCACCTGCATCTCTCAGTCGTCGCCGCTGAGGTAGTGCGCCTTCAACTGGTTCAGTTTCTTTGCGCCGCGCGATTGCCGCCTTCCTCTGTTTCCTCTTTCGCTGGCTCTTCGACAGAAGCCCACCGGTGCGTACCGCTTCTGCAACCCGTTCAACCTTTCCGGTTTCCTGGGCCTCATCAGCAACAACGCAACAATCAGCTACCTGTCTATTGGAATGAAGATTAAGCGTATCAGGTTGAACCTCTCCGCTACTTTCTCCATTTTTCCAGGAGTCTTCGGAAGCAAGCGTTCTTACAGCTCCTAAGTCAACGCCTGTACAGGCGGGGGGCGTTTTATAGTATGTTGGTTGGGGCCCCCACCGCGGTCGTTAAAACCACGGGTGGATTTTCGCTGTTGTGAGTGCCACCTGGAGTAGACATAACCTTAGGTTGTTCCTTCATACTTTTCCTTTTGGTTTGGTTCGCGGTAGGGCATTCACAGCGAGTAAAGCGCAGCCTGCATGGGCGCAGACCGTAGCCTATTCCCATACAGACATCACTTACATCTCTGCTATAACCCCACAACCTCGGATAGCGAGCGTATCGTACCGAGGCTCCCCTATGAACCACCTGGGGTCGCGCCTGGTGGGGAACCACCCCTCAGTATGGATTTTAGTCGCCTTTTACGACCGGCATGCCTACCTCGGGTAAATTCTAACCCCTATCCCGAAGGGGGTTTGGATTTCAGTCGCCTCTTACGACCGGCATGCCTACCTCGGGTAAATTCTGACCCCTATCCCGAAGGGGGAAAAACTCATATCTACATCTCAGCAAACTTGAACCCCCTAATAAGTTTAGTTTTATTTTGATAACGGATATTTAGTAAGTAGTATAACTCCAAAAGTACTGCATTTGGTATAAACATTGTGTGAAGTAAATGATATCCTGGAAAATGTGCTAAAATTTGCCTATTCGCTCTGTTGTTGTTCAATCGGACATCACCTTCGCATTTATTTACAAAAGCAATATATATTTTTCGGGTTCATAATGTCAATTGTGTGTCAAACTGTCAAATACTTAGGCATTACATTGGATAAAAAGCTTACCTACAATAAACATACAAATATGTACCATAGACAAAATAAATAAAACTTAAAGAATAATGTATCATCTTATAAACAGAAAATCTATGCTAAGCCAAGAAAATAATTAAATCATTTTTAAAGTAATTTTTTGGGCCTTTGGGGAAACTGTGCAATAACACACATCAAAAAATTACAAATAGCGAAAAATAAGCTATTAAAGCTAATGCTTAAGCTTCCTTGGCACTTTTCAACACTTGAACTTGAATAGCCAATGTCGATTTGGTTTCTACAAGAATAGAAAGACTTACAGCTAGATACGCAATTAGTTGTGAGATGTCCGATAACGTGCTCATTAATAACCTTGTTGCAAATGTAGCACCCTAATTCTTATTGTTATTTCATGTTCTGCGTATTGTTCATCTGATGAGCATTATTTTCGTTACTATTGACTCTGTGTGTATTTATATGATTGTTTATTTTTTAATTTTTGTAGAATTTATTATTATTGCTGTACTATCTACTATTATTTATTTGTTATTTACATATTAAATTATTAAATATTTATTTATACTATTTTGTTACATTTTTTTATTATTTACCTGTTTTTTGTACTACTTATTTATTGTGTACATATTTGTTATTTATTTATTTATTTGTTAGATAATATCTATTTATTAAATTTCAAAACCTTCCTTCTGTAATATTAGTTTTCAGAATCTACTGGCATACACATATTCGTATTCTTTTTTTTTTTTTTTTATAATTTGCTTACGCTAAAGGGATTTGTTCTGTTGTTACAGTACCCTTATAATGCTAAGAACACAGTGTAAGCTACTTGGTATTAGAAAGAATAGAGAGATAGGAAAGAAGTGTTTGGGTGCAGTTGTAGGGGTTTTCTCCACGGGTGGTGTCTAAGTTACTTAGGGAGATTACGATTTCATGTATTCGGTATAAAGTAATGGCCTTGCCGAGATTCGAACGCATGACCTTCCATTCCGTAAGCGAATACACTACTACTGCACCATTGCCACCCACCTTATTTATATTTTATTTATTATTATTGTTATTATTATTATTATTATTGTTATTGTTATTAATAGTATTTTTTTTTTCTTTTTTCTGATGAAAGGTTTTGCTAATCTCCAAGCTGTTTCCTTTTAACATCATATTATAACATTATTCAGAAGTAAGATTACAATATCATAACTCTGTGTGAATTGTGCGATTACACTCAAATGTAATAAAATATAAGAAAATGTGATACATTTAAAATAATAAAGTTAAAAAAAAAAGATAATGTCAATAGTGAGCTTCTTCCCTACAGTTAATAGTTGCCCCTTGTAATTCGAATAAAATCTCTCTAGCAATAAGAAGCTGCAGATTGGTTGCTCAGATTTATTATATTTCAGCATAATTTTTTTCAATTCGAAGTCAAACATTTTCTTTATCAATCCATGTGCAATATACTCGTAGGTCATTTATTTTCAAATGCTTCGGTTTCTTCATAAATACCTTGGAAATGGTTTTTTTTTATTTTATTAAAAGTTAAGGTTTCTTTTCTTGTTACCTGCAGACATTTTTTATTTGTAAGAAAAGGGGAATTAATGTTAGTTCGCAATTGCTTCGTAGCCGTCCTAATCTTCGTAGTTTAATAAGTCGCCGTTGTTTTTATACCCTATTCTTAGGGTACATTCATGTTGACACATTATTTGTAGGTAATACGCTTTGAAATTGGTCGCATATCCCTTAAAGTTAATATGTTTAGCGCGTTTCCAACTACTTCTTCATACTTTCGTTACTATCGCTTTTCAGATGTAAAGGTAATGTGCTTGCAATAGTAAAATTCAATGCCACTTGTGAATACATACTCATAATCTTTGAATCGATGTAAAACAAATTGGCGGACGCGACCGGACAGTTTTGTGGTGGCATATGATTGTCAATCAGCGTTGCCAGACGTCCCGATTTTTAAATCAAAATTAAATGTTCCGCGCGGGACAGACTCAGTCCCGCTTTTTGGGGATAACTCGACCGTGCGCGCAGCGTGCTGAGGAAGCGTGGGTATGTGGCACAGACAAGTGTGTACTGGCCGCCCACCCGGCGCGTTATGAAGATAAGAGCGCGGGAGAGAGAGTAGGGATGCCAGACGTTAAGAGAGTAATCAAGGTTTGTCCTGCTTTGAAAAGCTACTTTGATAAGCAAGAATCATGTGCTAAAGCCATTGAAAAGGTTTTTTACTCTTAAGCAGAGGAAACAAAAACTTTAGCCTACTTGCATTTTGTTCATAATATGATGAGTGCTTTTGGTACATTAATAAAAGAGTCTCGGGGAAATGATATTGCCATAACAGAAATGCATGAGTAATTGTCTCTTCCGTTCAAGGTTGACTCAAAGGCTAAAGAATGGGTTTTTCCGCTACCAGACGAAACAGATTTTAAATAAATTGGTTGAATCTGAACGGACCAAAGCCATCGAAGACTTCAAACTTAGTACACAAATTGCCAACAATATATAGACAAACGTTATAATTTTTCAGATGAAAATATTTTTTCTAGACTAAAATTCATAAACCTGGAAAGTGAAGTTAGTTTTGACATGATTGAAAATACTGTATCTTTAATAAAATTGACAGGCGATATTTCGGTAGATAACTTATATGAAGAATTTAACTTGCTAAAATCATCCTTGGATGTATTAGTAGGAAATTGCAAAGACACCACAGAAATGGCACCAACTCTTTAAACAGTTTCCAAAAAAAGATTCCAGAAATATATTGTATTTAAACTAGTGTCTTTCATATTAAGTATCAAAACAGCAAACTGCTTTCCAGAACTTTTTTGCTTTTTTAACCTTACTAGAACGTAAAGTTGTAGGTTATATTCAAATTCGTAAAGGACCTAATAAAGTATAATTATTAGGAATTGTTCTACCAGATGAATTTAAAATGGTCGGATGCCAGAAATAAATGCTCCGTAAATTTATTGAAAGCAGAATTACTCATCCAGTTTAATCTACAGCTATCCTGTGAAGAGTTCTTCATCTTTATTAAAGAGAAAAAGGAAACTTTAAAAGAAGGTTAATCTTCACAGAAATATCATGAATAAGTAATTCTTATAAATAATTATTCTCTTATTGTAAGTTGCAATTTGTAACACACACTCCACAGACTATTGTTTAAAACACCATATTTTTCTAATGAATACAATTTTTTTATTTTATGTTTTTTTTATTCTTACGAATAGGACTCATCTATTTAACGATATGGTGAATCTGATTTAAAATATTATATTTTTATAAAATACATTTTCTATGGCTATTTTTACTATCTATTGTCACGTAAACCTAATTTTAATTCAAATAAAAAGATAAATATTTGAAAACTTCTGATTATGTACGTTTTTTTACTATGTCCCGCTTTCGGCGAAAGAATCTCGCTGTTTTCACTCAAAAAGTTCCAAAATCCCGACTTGGCAAAAAAAAAAATGGCAACGCTGTTAGCCAATAGATCCATACATATACACATAAATTCTATAATTAATATAAAAATTGCAACGGAAAATGCTCCGGGATAAATTTTGTGTTTCAGTTATCCATTTTTTTTAGTTAGTTCAGGAGAGCAGAGTTGACTTTACCCCTATACTACACGTAAAATGCAGTTCAAGCGTACAACACAAGCTAAACTTAACGCACAAAAACAATATTAAAATCTATAACATTTATTTCCTTAATTTGTGGAGCATAATTTAGTTTTATCTGCAACTACCGTAAATTTAAGTACCACATAGAAGTAAGCATTGAATCAAGTTTATGTTTTTTTTGAGCAAACACGGGCACCGGAAAGTTGCTGATTAGCTAGTTGATTATATTTAAGGAAAGAATAATTTTTTTTAAATAAAAAAAGAATGAATTTCTCGTAGGTATTTGCTGTTTTTTTAGAAGCCGTCATGCTATTAAGGGAGATGAGCATTTATTTTCAAAAAAGTCGGTTGTTGATTATGTATACAAACTAGGTATTCCATATAACACACGAAGCAAATACATAGTGACGAATTGCGTATATCTTACCTACTAATATAAGTTGCTAAATACCTAAGCCAAGAGTTTACCTCATAAGTGATTGGGTTACTTCTCTTACAATACGACGGAAAGGGAATAATTTCGTTGTAATCGAAATTATTTTTAGTGGACAGATGTTTTTTGTCACACAGCTGTTTTATTAAGTCTATACGGAGAGGCGCCCTGATCTTATGTTTGCTTAATACGGAAAGCCCATTGGTTTTGATTCATTGCACACCACAGCCGCATAAACAGCAATGACTCAATGGTTGTGAGACAAAAAAGTATTTCGTGTGTGCCTGCTGATAGAACAGAACAAAGCAGTTGCTTCACAAAAACTGTCTCGTAAAAGTTCACGAGACGATATGCCAATATTATGCAGGTATGTATTTTTATTTTTACCTTAACGCAAGGAAAAATAAAGGATGGGTTTGTTGAAGTATTTTTATTATACATATTATTACTATCGTTGATGCTGAAAGTACACGGTTCCTATCCACGATATTGTGGTAACTTTGATTTCAAAGTTAGAAAATGATTTTCCTGATAATCATGATGAATCATATACTCAGCAGAAGTTGGATCAAAATATAATTAATTTATATTATTACGCATATTCTTATGTAATCACAATGTTACCCCTTTTTTATGTACCGACAGAACCACAACATTTTTAATATGCATATCGGTATAGTCAGTGCAATAAATATATGAACGTATTCCATTTTAGCAAATTGGAAGATACACCCAACGCGAAGAGTCGCCTTTAATTTATAAAAATGGAAAAACAGTGAGTATAAAATTTATATACCTAATTATTTAAAATGTATCCTCAATTTCTATTCTATTATTTATATTGCCTATGTTATCAAAAAACATAATATAGTGGTTCGGCAACAAGAAAAAGGCGAATGAAATCATCAATATACCTCTTACGGCGTCACTTCAAAACTGTCCCGATACCAAATCGTACACAAAAAAGGACCGAAACGCTCCTCAGTGCTCTAATAACAAATTGGTACCAATATCCCAAGAAAAAACCCTGCTTACGACAGTCAACTCAAACATAAACCGCAACAACCATATAATTCCAAATGAAAAAGCGTCCAAAAACAATAAACCGTTAGAAAGTCTCCATGAAGGACATTTAACTAACTCTGCAGGAGACTTAACCACCGCTAGCAAACAAAAACCGGCTCATCCAAAACCAATACAAGCACCCTTTTACTTAGAGGACCTAAAGAAAAAACAGAACGATCTCTTACCTAGGAGCTACACAAAATCCGAGCCAAATAAGATGGTAATTTTAGTCGGTGGAGAACAATCATCAACTTCGAAATCTCCCAGAGAATTGGAATCTAGTGGCTTTGCGGTACAGCTAATGGCGAAAACACCACCTCAAGCTCCGGTTGAAGTTCACACATATTCTTTGGGTCCATATGTTGAAGTAGCGACATTGCCACTGCAACCACAAACAGTACCTGCAACGGAGCATGGCTTGAGTGGTGTACGGGTATCTTCTGCGCGGAATATCGTCATTGCTAGTGACATACAAACAACAGTGCAGCAACAAAAGAACAACAAAACACAAACCAAAATAAACACCCGACAGAATAATGAGGTTTTTATTCTCAGTACTGTACAAACTCATCCACACTTACCTGCACTCACTTCCCTTACAGGCGCACTAACCACATATTACATTTATTTTCGGCTGCTGTAGAGTAGAACACATTGCTTAGAATGTTAGTGGTGAAAACTTTAGTTCCTCTAATACTTTTTGTATGATTGTTTTGCTTTCCTACTTACGAGTATGTAGTTCTAGTTTCATTTCTGCAAAGGAAATCCTACTTATAAGCATGAGTTGATAAATTTACTAACTTTTTTGTCTTTTATCAGTTTCAGTCGCAAGAGCAACCCGACCATGTTGACAAGAAAAAACCAACAACTAATTTGGGCCGGGATTCGGGTGTACAAATCGAGGTAAGTTCATGTGGAGAACATAATCCTTGTAGTTGTGGGTAGGTACGTATTTGGATCTTTGTGTGCACACTTGAAAATTGGGATTTCAAATAATTTTGATGGTTAAAGGCTTGTTTTTATGATTTGTTTGCGGAAAGTCGGTATTAAGTTTGTAAACATTGCAACGGTTCGTCCATTCAGAAAGAGATGTGCTGAATTTTAATAAATTTTAAAATAAATTAACAATAAAGGTACCTAGCGTCTTGGTAATACATGGTATCTGTAGAACCAGTTTGCAGCATGTGTATGATTATGAAGAGTTGAAGAAAATATACACCCTTATCGTGTCGGGGAGAACGATCCGCTAATAGTGAACAATTTGCATCGTGCAATACGCAGACGTGAACCATCCACATGTCGGTAACGTGAATTATTTTATTTTATTTTCACTGAATTTAATTTTTTCAAAACAAATGTGTTTGAAATGAGCTGTCACAATTGAATTTTGAATAGTGGTCGGTAAGGGAGAGCATCCGACGGATCCCACGATAGCAATTTTCTGTTCACGTGAATCGAATAAGTGAAGTGAATCTCAGATCCGACGGATTCCACGATAGGGGTGATAATAATATAATATACAAACATATTACATTTAAGTCTATACGAATAAGTTAACATCACAACTAGTAAATAAAATAAAAGTGGATCAATACGTTAGTGTTGTGGCTGTGAGTTCCGTTAGAAGTTGGCATTCAAACACTTGTTCTGACTGTAAGTCTACTGTTTAAATAAGTTGGCAAGAAATTATTTTTGGTTTTAAACTTAAATATTAGTGTGCACATTAATACTAAGCCATTTTAACACTTGATGCATATATCTTATAGAGGTGTATCCATTACATAATAATACCGATCTCATATATTTATTTTGTAATTTTTTGTAACAAAAAAAGCCATAGGAATAGATAATTTCTTTCGCTAGCTACGAAAAAAGCCATAGAAATAGATAATTTTTTTCGTAAGCTACGAAAAAAGCCTACTTTACGGCCACTTTTTAGCGTTCCGTAGCCAAATAGCAAAAAATGGAACCCTTATGGATTCTGTCTGTCCGTCCGTATGTCACAGCCACTTTTTTCCGAAACTATATGAACTATACTGTTGAAACTTGGTAAGTAGATGTATTCTGTGAACCACATTAAGATTTTCAAACAAAAATAGAAAAAAAAACAATAAATTTTGGGGGTTCCCCAGACTTAGAACTGAAACTCATTTTTCATCAAACCCATACGTGTGGGGTATCTATGGATAGGTCTTCTAAAATGATTCTAATATAGATTTCTAATATCATTTTTTTCTAAACTGAATAGTTTGCGCGAGAGATACTTCCAAAGTGGTAAAATGTGTGGCCGCCCCCTATAACTTCTAAAATAAGAGAATAATAAAACTAAAAAAATATATGATGTACATTACCATGCAAACTTCCACCAAAATTTGGTTTGAATGAGATCTAGTAAGTAGTTTTTTTTTATTACGTCATAAATCGTAAACCGCAATTTACCTTTCATTCAATCAACTCAAAAAAAAAAAAGCGGCCAAGTGCGAGTCGGACTCGCCAATGAAGGGCTCCGTAGCAGCAAGTAACATCATATAAAAGTTCTTCTAGTTCGTTGTAACTTTGAACGGTTTACGCATAAGGTTTATGTTTATGAAATTAAATGTTTTTTTGTTTTTTATATTTAAGTTGATTGAATGAAAGGTAAATTGCGGTTTACGATTTATGACGTACCTATTAAAAAAAACTACTTACTAGATTTCGTTCAAACCAATTTTCGGTGGAAGTTTGCATGGTAATGTACATCTTTTTTTTTTAGTTTTATCATTCCCTTATTTTGGAAGTTACAGGGGGCACACATTTTACCACTTTCGAAGTGTCTCTCGCGCAATAAATCTGTAATAGGTGCCTAAGTAAATAATATTATAATTCGCGCCGATCCCTTAATGGGCGAGTCCGACTCGCACTTGGCCGCTTTTTTTTTAAGATAATTCAAAGTGTTTTTTTAAAATCCAGCTTAAAATCTTTCATATTATACCAGGATATTTGGTTACATTCACACATTCGAATACTTCAAATTGAATTCCCTCGTTATTCTCATTTAAAAACATAACCTTAGTTTTCTCTATATTCAATTTTAACGTATATTCATGTTCATATATAGTTTTATATTCTGCAACTCTTTTCGTTATTTACATTTACATTTTTTTAACTGGTCCCCTACTGTATATAATAAACGATCATCTGCAAGAAGGACAATCGGACTATCACTGAACACGATTCTAATATTATTTATAAACACTAAGAACAGCAGCGTCGCTATGGCACACCAATTTCTCAGTTGCTCGTAATCTTCTTCCACCTTTTTAAAAATCATGATTTTGGACTTGTCTAGGTTGGCTATCACATTACATACGGAACAGTAGCAAACAATCGATTGATCATAAGCTGAAGCGTTTTTGGTGGTCACGATATTGTTGAAGTCGATATCTCCAGGCGGAAAATGGGTAACATCGTCTATAAAAAGTGCAAACAGCAGTGGGCTAAGAGACAATCCTTGCCTCATTCCCATCATCGTTTGAATCCAATCGGTGATTACTTCTCAATTCCGGAATACAGCCCATGTAACGTCTAAGAGGTTTTCGATGATTTTTCCGAAGAATGTATCATAATTCTTTTGAAAAAAATCAAAGACTTGCGATCCGCTATATCGAAAGCCGCCATAAAAAGCCGCTAAAGTCCAAAGTACGAACATTTGTTGGACTGTTGAGTACCCTGCTTGGAATTTTTGTAAAATGTTGTTTTGGTTGACATATTTTGTATGTCGCATTTAAAAATGAGATTCCCCTATAGTTATTGGGGTCTGTTTTACTACCTTTCTTGTAAACAAGAAATTACAACGCCTTTTTGAACTCTTGTAGTACAACACTATTCTCCAAAATATTGTTGCTTAGCGCTGCAACTTTTTGTATACGTTCCAATGAGCCGTACTTATAAAATTAGTCGATTCACTGAGCAATGTGAAAAGCAAGTCACTGGACCTTTGATGGACGTTATAAAAGTAGCTTTATTTGATGCTTATAATTCAAACTGCTAAATTCGAATGTCTAAAAATTGTTACAGTGCTTTTGAAGAAACCTCGGTGGTTATATACCACCTCAGCTGTACCTCATATGGTCATTGACATTGACGATTATACCATTTGATGATTATACCATTTGCTTGGTTTTATGTGTGCGAGTGAGGTATCACGATTTGCGAGTTGCTGCGATCCTGCCTCTTACACTATTCCTTGTTGCGACAACTCGTTGTGATGGAATACCCCTTGACTGCGGCGGAAGGAGACCCACTGTAAATTTGTGATCAGTGTGCCATGCCTTCGCGTTTGACGTTTGGCCTTAAGTAGTAATGTGTCGGTCGGTAGTTCCAAATTATAATTCGGGTGTATTTGCGTTGATTTTTTCGTTGGCTCGTTGTGAATTTAATTAACGTCAAATATTCATATTCTTATATATATTTAATTCCTTCGGGGTGAAGCTCGATTACGTTATAACTCGATAAACGATAGGCCGATTTTCAGGATTCTTTTTTTTGTTTTGTTCGTATTGCTGTATTTCAGGTTTATGCAGAGAAAAAATTCCGGAAAATCGATTTATTCGCATTTTACACACTTGATTTGTGTTACAAATTGAATTGAGTAAATAGAGAATTAAGGTGGTGTTAATTTGTATTACAAAAGTGAATTGAGTGAATCGAGAATTTCAGGTTAATGTATTACGTTTGTCAACAGTTCTGGTTTTTGATTTTGTGCACCGCTTCAACAGTTTAATCGCGTTTAAAAAGTTTATTTAAGGTAATTATCGACACGTGAATCGCTACGATTTGAAAGAACCAGCGAATTTGTTTTAACTAATGTTTATTAAATTTCAAATTTTGAATGTTCAGTCAAGCTTACATTTGTTATACGGTTTGTACCGTGCTTCCTTGTTCCCAAGGGAAGAGTACAAATCGGAGAGTATTGAAAATACTTGTTATAATTTTAGCTATTGGCCCGCTGTCTATAGCTGGGCTGCAACCAATAGTAATGTTTATTTGTTTATATAATATATAGTTTTTATTACAATATTGGCCCGCTGTCCTTAGCTACGCTGCGACCAGTATTATACTATGCTAGAATTACGCTGCCTTGTCTCTAAAATTCCTAGTCCTTTTATATGATTGTAATTTGTTCATTTGGTTCATTCGCATTCCCCTCCAACACACACATTCTTCCGCAACTTCTTGTGGTGCGTTGCTCAATTATGCTGATACAGTCATTAGTTCCTCAATAACCCAAAATACCATCGATATCGCAATAAGTCATTGGCGCTTGCCCTAGCTATGCATAGTGCATTATCAGCATAAGAACGTCATTAGTATCAACATGTCATTCGCACTTGCGCTAACACGAAACGAAAACAGTAATTCGTATGACCGTTCGCAATCTTTTGACTTTCGGAAAGCAAATTTTCAAAGGCTTTCTGATGAAATTAACAGCTTTAATTTTAACCTTACTGCCTTATCTAATATTGAAGATGCAGTAGGTTCTTTTTATTCTCTGATGGATAACTGCATGAAAAAAGTGATTCCTGTGAAATCCTCTAGGAATCTGAAAACGTCCCACCCCTGGTACACTAAAGAGCTAAAATCGATACGAAACAGACGTAATAGGGCTTGGAAGAACTATTTAAAAAGTCTCTGCCATTCAGATCTTGAACTCTATTTCACATTATTCAATGAATTCAAATCTTTATCCTGCAACTTATATATTGACTATATAAGTAAAATGGAATGCTCTTTAAAATCGAACCCCAAACTTTTTTGGGGTTTTGTCAATTCTAAGAAAAAAACTGATGGTTATCCATCGAAGCTTACTTACAATAGTTCTACAACTGCTGATTCAGTAGATGCAAGCAATATGTTTGCAGATCATTTCAGTAAATCATTTAGGGGGACCCCTCTTCACATTGATGATCAATATTTTAGTTATCTAACTAGCTGTTCCCAAATAAGTTTTAGTAGTATCTCATTCGATTTGGAAACAATTTTAAAATGTATTTCTTCTCTCAAGAATGATTATTCATCAGGTCCTGATGGCATTGCACCGATCGTTCTTAAAAAATGTAGTCATGCAATTGCTCCATATCTTATGTATCTGTTTGAATTGTCCATCAGTACTGGTAAATTCCCTAATCTATGGAAAAGTGCTTTTATCACACCTGTATTTAAAAAAGGCGAACGTGGTGATATCACTAATTATAGGCCTATTTCAAAGCTTTCGTGTATCCCTAAGCTTTTTGAACAAATTGTTTGCGAAAAGTTAATATTTCTTTGTCGCAATTTAATTTGTAATGAACAGCATGGATTTGTAAGAAACAGATCCACTGTCACTAATCTGTTAAGTTTCTTGCATGATTGTTCTAATACCTTAGAGAATAAGGACGAAATGGATTGCATATACACTGACTTCTCTAAAGCTTTCGACCAGCTGTCCCATGAAATAATCGAGTTTAAGCTCAGGGCTTTTGGCTTCCCACCAAGTTTCATAAAATGGGTTAATTCATACCTTAGATCAAGGGTTTATCAAGTGAAATTTAGAGGATCGCTATCCGTATCTTTCACAGCGCAGTCTGGAGTTCCCCAAGGAAGTCACCTCGGACCAATATTATTTATACTTGCCATTAATGATGTTAAGGCATGTATAAATCACAGTAATATCCTGATCTACGCTGATGATATGAAAATATATAAATCTATCACTAGTCAGCAAGACAGAATGTTTCTTCAATCTGACATTAATAGCTTCGCCAATTGGTGTGATAAAAACGGTTTATCCCTGAACCCAACTAAATGTCAACATATGACATTCTCTAGAAAGAATATCCCTTCCACCTTTCAATACTCTCTGTCTCAACATATTCTTTGTAGTGTTGATAATTTTAAGGATCTTGGGGTTTATTTCGACCCCAAACTGGATTTTGCTAAGCATATTAATTCTATTATTAATAAATCTAATTCTATGTTGGGCTTCGTAAAACGGTGGGCCAAAGAATTTAATGACCCTTATGTTTCTATGTCATTGTACAATTGTTTTGTCCGTCCGATTCTAGAGTATGCCTCTCAAGTTTGGACACCGTTCTACAACATTCATTCAAATCGAATAGAGGCCATTCAACGTAAATTTATTCGATTTGCACTTAGAGGACTTCCATGGGATGATCCATTTAACCTTCCTCCCTACAGTCAACGTATCAAGCTTCTTCAAATGTTACCCCTTTCTCAACGAAGGCTTAATAGCGATATCATTTTTTTACAGCAGCTTATATCCGGTCAAATAGATGCACCTGACTTGCTGTCGTCTATTGGCTTTAATTTTCGTGGTGGTGCCCATAATTTACGCAGTGTTGAATTATTGTTCAGCCCCCATCATAGAACGAATTATGGAAGGCATGAGCTTATTAGTCGCATGAGTAGAATCTATAATCTAAATGATCATGTGATTGACTTGCATGTTAGTAAAGTTAAGCTAAAAAATATTTTGCGTAATAATGCCTTAATGTCTTAATTGTTTGCATTATTTTGTGTCTGTGTTAGTACTCGTATTTTATAGGTACATAATTATTGTATTTTTAATTGTTTTGTCCTTACTAACACCTGCAGTAAATGATGAGCCAGTGAGAGCACTTTTAGTGCCGGCAATTTCTGCTCGTGATAGTTGCTTGCTTTAAGCACTCCACGACACTGAGGTGATAGTGTAAAAAAAAAAAAAAAAAAAAAAAATAACTGCGCATAGTGTTGTATCAGCATGTGCACAGAACTTGTATGCGGAGTTCCCTTTGACTGTTGCGTCAATAGAGGGTATACCCATTACTCATACTGTTTATGGGTTCTGTCGGCGACTTGTGGGAATGATATGTGATATGTTGACACTGACCTAGTGAAGCGACTTATTGGGAATATCGTATATTAGGCATTTTGTGCTATGCGGTAATATGGCGTGTGGACAGATATGCAGTGATATGCGGTTGGCATGAAGAGTGCGTGGCAAGAAGTGGAATGCGAGTGGTATTCGGAACAATGTTTATGTTTATTAATTTATGGTGTTTGCATTTATGAATTTATGGGATGGATGCCAGATGTTGTAGGTACTACATCCTTCCTCCCTTAAAAAAAGAAAATTAACTTTGAAAAGGTTAATTTTCTGCCAGATCGTTGACTTTGGAGAGTTTAGAAACAAGGCTATTTAAGATTATTTTTTTTTGTTTACAAACGTTTGACAATGGAAATTTTTGTTTTATAAGCTTATATCTATTACATGAAAACTTATTTTCTATTACAGTTATTATTATTTTCTACTATGTTAATTGATTACAAAATTCTATTTAGATATATGGTTAACAGTATAGTCTTATAACTTAATGTGTATCTTAAGTTTAATTATACAGATTTTTTGATTTTCTCTTTTTTCTTTTATATTTATATATTTATATACGCGTAACGGAAATTTTTATCCATCTTTTGAAATGTCTAATACAAATTCTGGAGTTTTGTTATACGTATTTGTTTCGCTTAATGTTAGTGTAGGCCGTTCTATGTCTTTTGTTCTTTTGTCTGTTTTTTCTTGATTTTTTCTGACTTTATAAATTTGATATCTTTTGTAAAAAGTTAATACGAGGATTATTGTTATTATTGTGTAACTTAATATGTAATTGTGCACGTGGTGTGCGTTTAGGGTTGTTAGTGGTTTCGTTTCGTCGATTTCTAGTTCGTGAATTTGTTGTGATATCGATTCTATTTCGTCATGGCTAGAGAATTTTATGACTGCTAAGTCATTTGATAAATTTGAAAAGTTTCTGGGGTTAGGTGTTAGGGATGTTGAGATATTTACTGGGGGAATGAAAGATCTGGAGATTGTCGTGGTTTGCTCATTCGATGCGTGAATGATCATGTCTCTACTTTTTATATAGCATTTGCCTGATATTTCGATTATTGCAGTGTCGTGGAGGGTAAATGTTGTGATGTTTTCGCCACAGATTTCGTCTATAAAGTAATTTTCAAGGGACGAGAATAGCCATTTGTTTTGTTGTGACAATTGAATCCATACCGTTGAATGGTTAGATTGTCTTATGTCACAAGAGCTGGGAATGTTTTTACTTTTTGTTAGCAATTGGATTAAACAATCTGCGTTTTCGGTGTTTGCATTGAACAGGGGATGTGTAAGGGGACATAAAAATTTGTTATTTTGAGATCTGCATTGGGCTAATTCCTCCGTGTTTAGGGTGCAGTACTGTTCTTTTTTAAAGTCTAATAGGATGTAGTTATAGGTCGGTTGTATGAATACAAAGTTACCTTTATATATAGTTGGTAAAGGAATACTTTTGTATATATGGAAGTTTTCAATAAGGGGTAACGGTATTTTGATTTCGTAAATAATTTTTTCGTCGTGGATAGCTACACTTGTTGTACTTGTTTGGTACAATGATAGAATATTTTCGTTTTTTGTAATATAGGGTAGTTTTGTGTCTAACGGCATTTCTTGTTTTATTTTTGTCAGTATTGTTTTTAATTGTTCTTGGGAGATTATGGCTGGGTGTGGTTTACCATGTTTTACATCGGTAACCAAGTCGAGTAAGTCGTCGAGCGTGTTTTGGTATCGTATGATAATAAGGGTGACCAGAGAGGTCAGGGATTCTAGTTCTGAAAAGGTATTGTAATCTGTATTTGCGTAAATAAGTTTGTCCAGTGTCTTTTTCGTGTTTTCTAACTTTCTGTTTATGACTAGCATTTGATTCTCTATTGCGGATTCGGATTTACTGAATATGTTTTTCGTTGTTTCCAGGATAAGGGTTTGTTTTTTCACCAGCGAAAGAACATGTTGTTCGTCATACTTAAGTTTTTCGATTTGTTTGTTATAAGTTTTGGCGTCGTCTGCGTCTAGGGTACCAAATAGGGTCTTACTGAGTGTTCCTACAGCGTCGAATAGCGCTCTTTTATTACGGTGTTGTGGGTATAATAAGGCATACTTGTTTTGGATGTCCATCATCAGATGGTTGATTTCTGAAATCGCGCCGTCGCAGATGATTCCAAAGTGCTCCTTTGCCCTCAGAGTTTGACAAAGGTTGTTAATTTCGATGGTAAAGTTGGCGGCGTGTGCTAGTGCCTTGGTGAATTGTTGTAGGTCGTAGTACACAATGAGCTTCCACTCTTGGTTGTATAGTTCAGCTGTTCCAATTTCTTCAAAGTATATGCCTGCCCTTTGTTGGATTGGTGTGATTACCAAGTGTCCATGGGTAGCGCATAATAACCCAAAGATAATGATTGTAAATTTCATTTTCTGAAAAAGATGGTAGTGGTCGTTATTTTACCGATCCTCTTTATAGATGTTGTATTTGTGTTGCGGGGTTTTTTTTTTTTTTTTTTTTTTCGTATGGGTTTTCGAAACTTGCCCACATGTCCTCTTGTTCAGAATTCAGTTCAGGTTCTGTATGAGGGCTAGGGTGCTCGTTGATTTCCCAAAGTTCTTCTCGGGTTGACATAATTGGGTTAACCCATTCGTGGCCTTGGTGGGGCGGGGAACGTATTCCAAGAAATGTATTATGTCGAGGGGGGTGTCTTATGATATATGTGGGACATAATTCCAGCCCGAAATCTTCCTCTTCAATCCCGAAGCTTATTAGATCCCCGAATTGAATCGGTACTTCGTTAAGGCCTATCTTTTCTCCATTTACGTAGGTTCCGTTGGAGTAGATGCAATCTTTTAGCGTTATTTCATTGTTGTCTATGTGCATTATTGCGTGGATTATGGAAACAAGGGGGCTGGGTATCCATATAGGATTCGGGTACCCCTTTCCGATTTTTGTTAATCCTTGTTGTAATGGAATTTCGACACCTGATACTGTGTTTATCAGTATCCATTTGGAGTTTGGTTCGTAGTCGTAGGACTCCATCCTGTGATTTGCAAGAGAACAGAAGGTTTAGTGAAATTTTCTGAATTTTCTGAGTGGGGTTTTGGTTTCAGGTCATACTTGTAGTAGTTGTAGGTTGTTGTTGTGTATTAATTTAGACTTGTTTCCTATTTTTATTACTGTATTTTCGTTAGATACTATTTTAGTCACCTCATACGGGCCATTCCATAAGGCTGAAAGTTTGTTTTGTCTCTTTTGGTTTCTCATCAGAACTTTATCGCCTATGTTGAATGTTTTGGTCGTAGTGTTTTTGTCGTAGTAAGCTTTAGCTTGTTCTTTCTTTTTGTGTAAAATTTGTCTGGCTATTTTATAACCGTTTTGTAGTCGGCATCTAAGTTCGTGTGCATAATTGTCATAGTTGTAGAGAACTTGAGGAGTTTTATTGAGTGAGCTGGGAATCCGTGCAGGATAACCGTATAATAGCTCATAAGGGGTGTATGTCGTGCTACTATGAGGCGTAGTATTATATACGAACATGGCGTATGGCAGCCATGTATCCCAAGTGAAGGGATCTCGGTTAACATAATGTCGTAGATATTCTGCAAGTGTTCTATGACTACGTTCTAAAGCGCCATTAGTTTGAGGGTGATAGGGGGTTGTTTGCAATTTTTTAGTTTTAAGAATTTTACATACTTCCTTAAATAGATTGCTAAGGAAATTCGTCCCTTGGTCCGTAAGGATCGAGCCTGGAATTCCGAACCGGCATACCAAGCGTTCGACTAGCATTCGAGCTATGGTTGAAGCTTCTGCGTTTGGTATCGGTATGGCTTCAGAGAACTTAGTCAGGTCATCCTGAAAGGTTAGGATGTATTTATTTCTATCATGACTTTCAGGAAGTGGACCTACTATATCCAATGCTATACGCTCAAATGGTGTTTTACTTGTAGTAGTTATTTTCATGGGGATTTTATTATTTCTGATTAATTTGTTTTTTTGGCATGACTCGCATTTACGAATGTATTCCTTAGTGACTTTTGTAATTGTAGGCCAGTAGTAGTATCTTTTAATTCGTTTGATGGTTCTGGAGACACCTTGATGTCCACCGAATGGTGACTCGTGGTTTTCGTGTAGTATCTTGGAGATATCATTAGTGTCACTCAGGAAGAGTCTTTCGTCGATAAAGAGATATATTACTATGTCTTGCATTTGGAAGGTTTTTTCAAGAAGTTTTTTGAAGATACTTTTGGATTCGTTGTCGTTTGCTGCCAGACCGAAACCTAGCGACTTATGGTCAGCGAGGTTTACTTTAATGTCGTTCAGACAGGATTCTGAGATTTGTTGGTCTCTTGGACTTCTGAATGGTATGGGTAGAGTTGTGACGAGGAGATTAGTGTTGTTATCTGTTTTGAAAGTAGAAGTTTTGCCCGTATGTGGTTTAATGAAATTAGGTAATTTTTTCTTTAGGATTTCCTCTTCTATTGATTCGCTAAGGGGTAGTATTATAATTTTATGGTCTATTTGTTTGGAGTCGTAAATAGAGCCGTTTTTCTCGTATAAGTTGAAGCTGGAGAGAACTTCTATGTCGTCTGGGGAATTTGTGTTGAATAACTGTGTTATATTATTGTCTAGAGTTTTACTCTCGAGTGTCCGTTTTTGGTTTCTAGTTGTTACTAGGACTTGGGTTGTGTTATCATTTTGTACTCGACTAAGTGCGTCTGCATTGGTGTTGTATTTACCCTTTTTATGGATAATTGTATACTCATATTCTTCCATTAGGATTCTCCAACGCATGAGCCTAGATGTGTGGTCTTTTCGTCCAATTAGCCATTGTAGAGAGCTGTGGTCAGTAACAATAGTAAATTTCATTCCATAAATGTATGGTCGAAATTGTTGTAGTGCAAAAACGATAGCTAGTAGCTCTTTTTCGGTAGTGGTGTACTGTGTTTCAGCTGGATTTAGCGTACGGCTGGCAAAGCAAATAGGTTTGTCTTTGCCAATTGGTCCTTGAGACAGGACGGCTCCAACTGCTAGGTCACTAGCATCGGTTGTTACCAAGAACTCTTGAAAAAAAAAAAAAAAAAAAAAAAAATGTCTTTGGTTTTCCTGGGTACTGGGAAAGTTTTTACGGCTTTAATTTTCTCAGGATCAGGTTTTATTCCCTGTTCCGAAATGATGTGTCGCAGGTATGTCAATTCCTTTCAATAAAATGACATTTGTCGGGTTGTAGTTTAAGATTGTGAGCGCGGAGACGATTGAGAATTGTAATGAGTTTTTTGTTGTGATCGTTTAGATTGTACCCATAGATGACAATATCATCCATGTAAACAAAACATTCTATACCTTGTAATCCCATCAGAACGTTGTTCATTAGTCGTTGAAATGTGGCTGGCGCATTTTTGAGACCGAAAGGCATACGGTTATATTCATAATGCCCAAATGGTGTGCTAAACGCTGTTTTATGTTTATCCTTGTCGTCCATTAATATTTGGTGAAAGCCTTTGGCAAGGTCCAAAGTGCTAAAGTACTTTGCTCTTCCCAGTTGGTCTAAGATGTCCGTTATGTTAGGTAGAGGGTAAGCGTCTCCAATGGTTAGCTCGTTCAGCTTCCTGAAATCGACTACCACTCTCCAACGTTTGGTACCATCTCTGCCCGGCTTTTTCGGTACTAATAACAGAGGCGAGTTCCAAGGACAGAAACTAGGCTGTATTACACCATCCTGCAACATTTCTTCGACTTGTTTATGAATTTTGGTTTTCTGACTCTCGGGGAGACGATATGGTTTAGTAAATAATGGGGGTTTATTTTCTTCTGTTAATATATTGTGTCTTATTGATTCAGTATGTGTTAAGTGATCGCCTTCGATATAAAATAGATCATTATATTCGCGTCATATTTTAAGTATTGATTTCTTTTCTTCCGTATTACAGTGTTCTAACTCTATTAATGCTTCTAGCTTCTTAAGTCGGTTGTTTACTGGATCTGTTTGATATTCTATTTGATTGAATTCATTTAATTGCCTCCATTCAATGTCAATTTTTTCTTGACTTATGTTCTGCTCTGTATCTGAAATGTTTATCAGAAGAACCTTAACTTTGTTATTTTCTGGTCTTACAATCGTGTTGCCGAGAAAAATATTAGAGTTGATTTGTTTCTTCTGTATTACAATATCTCCAAACTTGGGTTTATATGATTTATCTAGAAAGGGGAATTCAATTATTTGCTGACTTCTGGCTTTGATAGTGAATATTTCATTGATATTTTTATCTTTATTATTTCTTCGCTCAGGCTTTTCTATGGCTGAGGTTTTCTTATTTTGCTTAATATTTTTATCTTTATTGTTTCTTTGCTCAGGTTCGTCTATGGCTGAGGCTTTTTTATTTTGCTTCAAGGGTTGTTTGCGATGGCGGATAGGTGATCGATTATTAGTTCTTTCAGGTTGTTGGCTTGATGAACCCTTCGATCCGGCCCGTAGACAATCGGATTCAAAGATAGGTTCTGCTTTAGATATAACTATGTTTCCCAAACCGGTGTCTGCATGTTGCACTGGTTTGTGTGTGGAACTAGTATGATCAGCATGATAAGCCCCTGTCATTGAACGTTCGGTCCCTTTATTGCTGTCGCTTGTATTCCCTTGGTACTTTATTTTGATCTGGTTATCTTCGTAATCAATGTTGCATCGAAACCTTTTCAAAAAGTCGTTGCCTATGATTCCGTCGTATGCCAGATGTATGTGGTTAGGCATTACTTGGAACGGATGGTCCAGAAGAATCAAGTGGTCTTCTGTTTGGAATTCCAAGGTTCCTGTAATTTCTCCTATTGAAGTCAGTGAATCCATTTATATTGTTGAAATAGTGCACTCTTTGTTTGTTTGAGTGCCTTGTGTTTCTTCTCTTTTTAGCAGGCTGATATCGGCGCCTGTATCAATCAAGAATGTAAGAGTTTTTCTTGTTGATGGTTTGAATTTTATTCGTATCACCGGGTCCTTGTATTCGGGACAAAATGATACGATTAAGGTGGGATTTAGATAGGGGTTGTGTAGACGTCGCACTGTACCTGCGCTCGAGATAGATGGTCGACAGCATCTTCCCGAGTCAGCTCGTTTCCCGCCTCATTCGCGAGATGGTGCTGGGGAGGACTCCACGGGGGAGTATGTATAATGCTATGATGCCTGGTATCATAACGTGAATCATTGTTTCTCGACCTGTTATTAGGGTTATTATTATTGTTGGGAGTTTGTTCCCGACGTGGATTTTGTCTGGGGGCTTGGCCTTGCATATTTAAGTGAGCCAACCGAGTTCTACATTCACTTTGTGAATGATTCCATCTGTTACAATACGTGCACTTTAAAACTTGTACCTCCCTTTTAACTTGTTGTGGTACGAAGTTGGGTATGGCGGTGTTTTTGTAACATGTTTGGGACGTATGTCCCGCTTTATTGCACGTTTGGCAGACCAATGGTTGATTTCGACGGGTATTGAGGAAGCAAGTGGCAGATGTGTGCCCTATTTTTCTACATGTTTGGCAAGTAAGTTTAAAATGGGGGGGAGAAGTTAAGGTGGGACTACTGCTTTCCAATCGTAGAGATTGTTCAGTGGCGTATTCTATCGCTGACCTTAAGGCCTGCGCATTGTGTGCCTTTACCAGGAGTCTTAAGTTAGGGTCTTTTAAGCCGTCCTCAAACGATCGTATGGCTGTCATTCTATTTTCGTCTAATAAAAATGTCTGTACGGCCGCGTTTGAGGTACTGCTATAAGTGGCTCTGTCTAAAGAGTATAGTAGACGTGCCATTCTGTCACCAAAATCTTTTATATTTTCCCTGTTTCCTTGTTTGGCGGAAGCTAGCTCGTTTTGTGCAGCGGACCGTGAAATGTGGTCCTTAAAACGGCCTTCCAATTCGGCTACAAGGTCTGCCCATTTTGAGAGGGTTTTATATTGTACCAACTCGAAGGCTGGGCCCTGGAGTCTAGTTTTGACTATAGCCAGGAAAAGAGCCTGTTGATTTTCGTCTTTGACGTAGGAAAAAAGGATGTTTCCACAAGAGACGAACTTCGATAAATCATTAGGATTGCCGTCGAAAACCGGAACAATCGTGTTGATATCAGCCAAACTGATTTTTACTTCCATGACTGGGAGTTGAGATTCACGAGTCTTTGGTGGGGATTCGTGGAAAGGTAGTGCTTCGAAGAGCTCTACCGCGGGCTTTTTCGAGCGAGTGAGAATTTTGAATTGGGGAAATCGACTTAGCGAAACTGGTGTGTGTGTGGTCTCGTTATTTGTCAAAATGTTTTTTAAAATATATATATACGATAAAAATAAGCTTAAGTAAAGTTTCTACCTTAATGCTGGACTGCTGGTTGCTGCTTCTGGTGTTGTCTCCCTGCTGTTGTGGTTGCTGGTATTGTTGTTATCGTTGCGCCAGGCAGGCTTCACGCCCTATAGCTGCAGTTACAGCATGGTCTTTTGATTCACTGCCCAAATTTTGCCTCCGGCGTCCGTTTAGGAATTCGCCAGGTCTTATAGTCTTGGGACTTTTATATTATATTTTTCACTTTTTTTTTATTTTACTGCTCTTGTGAGCCCCAGTATGCTTCTTTCACTTTTACTTAGTATTTTTTTTTTTTTTTTAATTTTTTCTGGTATGTAGCTCCAGTACGCATCGAGATCAAGATAGTCTCGTTTTTTGGTAGAGGTGATCCTTTAACGTGGATCCCACCGCTGCCACCAAAATGTTATACTGTTTGTACCGTGCTTCCTTGTTCCCAAGGGAAGAGTACAAATCGGAGAGTAATGAAAATACTTGTTATAATTTTAGCTATTGGCCCGCTGTCTATAGCTGGGCTGCGACCAATAGTAATGTTTATTTGTTTATATAATATATAGTTTTTATTACAATATTGGCCCGCTGTCCTTAGCTACGCTGCGACCAGTATTATACTATGCTAGAATTACTCTGCCTTGTCTCTAAAATTCCTAGTCCTTTTATATGATTGTAATTTGTTCATTTGGTTCATTCGCATTCCCCTCCAACACACACATTCTTCCGCAACTTCTTGTGGTGCGTTGCTCAATTATGCTGATACAGTCATTAGTTCCTCAATAACCCAAAATACCATCGATATCGCAATAAGTCATTGGCGCTTGCCCTAGCTATGCATAGTGCATTATCAGCATAAGAACGTCATTAGTATCAACATGTCATTCGCACTTGCGCTAACTGCGCATAGTGCTGTATCAGCATGTGCACAGAACTTGTATGCGGAGTTCCGTTTGACTGTTGCGTCAATAGAGGGTATACCCATTACTCATACTGTTTATGGGTTCTGTCGGCGACTTGTGGGAATGATATGTGATATGTTGACACTGACCTAGTGAAGCGACTTATTGGGAATATCGTATATTAGGCATTTTGTGCTATGCGGTAATATGGCGTGTGGACAGATATGCAGTGATATGCGGTTGGCATGAAGAGTGCATGGCAAGAAGTGGAATGCGAGTGGTATTCGGAACAATGTTTATGTTTATTAATTTATGGTGTTTGCATTTATGAATTTATGTTAACAACTAAACGTCAACGCAAGGAAATTTGAGCTTCTGCATTTCGGAACGACTAACTAAAACCGCAGCTTAAGCTTTGAAATTTTGTACAAATATTTTTCGAGCGTTTCTGCTTTTCGAATGTATAAATCGACCGACTGCAGCGCCCTCTTCCTGGCTTTTAACTCTAACTGCTTTCTCAATTGAGCTTTGAAATATTGCACAAATGTCTTTCAAGGGCTTCGGCATTTCGTATGCAAAAAACTACCGACTGCAGCGCCCTCTACATGGCTTTAACCTCTAACTTCGTTCTCAATTTAGATAGAACTTTGAAATTTTACACAGTTATATTAAAAAATCCATACATATTATATTATGTAAAATGTACGAAAAGTTTATCAAACGCAGCTCCCTTATGACTTTCAACTCTAACGTTTTTCCCAATTAACGTAAGACATGTGAAATTTTTTTCCAATATATTTGAAGGTTTGTTTTTCGGATGTAAGTTCGACCAAGGGTAGCGCTCCGTACATAATATTTCAACTTTACTATCATTCTCAATTAAGCTATTGCTTTAAAATGTTGTACAACATTTTTTTCAATAACTTCTTTTTTCAGTCTAACAAAGCGAACTTTAAAAATACATTTAATTTTTCTTTCACGTTCAACAATTAATAAAATTTCTTGAAATTTAATTTAAGACGCAGTTCAATTCAATTCAAGTCAAACTCAGTCTCAAGACTATAAGAAGAAATAAACCAAAGTAGGTGTTGCAAAAAAAAACAAAAGACCACAGTGTTTTGTAAACTGATTGGTGATGCATAAAACCAGTTAAAAAGTGTTTTCAATATAAGACCCGGGCAATGCCGGGTACCATCCGCTAGTATATATATATATTAGGCATTAACGGCCCATATATGGCCTAAAACCTAGCTTCTCCAACCACATTCTTGTGACTCAAGATGTTACTTGGCCCGGCGGGAATTGTACCGGGGTCCTTTCGATTAGTAGTCCGATACAATAACCACTGATCC
This sequence comes from Portevinia maculata, assembly GCA_949715645.1. NCBI lineage: Eukaryota > Metazoa > Arthropoda > Insecta > Diptera > Syrphidae > Portevinia > Portevinia maculata. The sequence continues at coordinate 45,415,582 of OX454528.1, read as the reverse complement.
ACTGCGCCCGAAAAGTTTGAATATTAGCATATTTATGTAAGTGTATGACTTATTATTATATCAGAAATCCTTTTTAAATATAATATATTATACATATATGCATTGGTATCTGATGAATTTTGTAAACAATAGTGTGTTATGCATACATTTGACAAATTCATAAATTGGTGTAATCACCGGAAACTGTCTCAGAGGTAAGCATGTAACAAGCCTTGCCGTCTATAGTAATGACTTCTGCAGAAGCCGCATGGGCGAGGAGGAGAATTATACTGTTATGCACCTTCTCTGCACCTGCTCTGCTCTCTCTCAAAGACGAAAACTCTATTTTGGAGCATTCCTTTATAATGATCTCAATGATCTTGTAAACATTAACATAAGAAGCCGTTCAAGCTTAATTAAAAGCTCCAACTGGTTCAACGAGTAGGACTTAGGACTGCGGTTAATATTTACACTTGTCGTTACAACACAGAACTAGACTAAGTGCAGTTTCCTTGCAGTGCCCGATTGCTCGCAATTACCCTATTTCCAACCCCATTTCAATACCCTATTTTAAGGGTATATTAATTCTGATTCATATTTTTAAACATACCTTAATTTTACCCGTAGACCCCTTAAAGTTACTACAGGGTGGCGCACCAATTGTGCGAAAATAAGAAATTCAAATACCTAACTTGTTTTTTAATCAATTTATTTCATTTTTTTACTGTACCTATACAAAATTCAATTTTATTTTATATAACTAATTGCTTTTGAAGATGATGGACCTTAAATGACCTCCATACTCATCCACGCATATGTGACACCTGTTCAGAAATTTATTCATTGCGGCCTGATGGGTTGAAGTGGGGATCGTCTCAATTATTGTTTTAATGGACTGCTTCAATTCAGTCAAATTCCTTGGTTTCGTTTTGTACACCTCTTGCTTGGCATAACCCCATAAGAAAAAGTCTGGTGCAGTCAGGTCAGGTGACCTTACGGGCCAACGGAGTGTGAAGTTTCTGGATATTAATTTGTTTGGTAATTTTCGTTGGAGCTCCGCCATAACCAGTCTGGCTATGTTTGCAGTAGCTCCATCTTGCTGGAACCAAATACTGTTGAAACAAATAATTCTTCGGGGTAATTCTGGGTAAAAAAAAACTCCTTCAGCATCTTTAAATAACGGTCGCCATTGACAGTTACTGTTACACCATTTTCTTCAAAGAGGTATGACTCCGCAATGCACCTTGATGAAACTGCGCACCACACAGTGACTCGTGCTGGGTGCGTACCATCATGGAGTATTTCTTTATCACTCCATATATGGCAATTTTGCTTATCTACATTGCCGTTTAGATCAACAAATGCCTCATAAGACAAAAACAAGCCATTTATCAAGCTGGTCTTCTTCGGTCATTTCAATAATTTTTTTGGCAAAATTCCAGGCGATTAGGCAAACCCAGAGGGTCTAACTTGCTTGCAATTTGGACGTTGAATGGAAACAGGACAGGTTTAAGTCATCATGAATTATCCGTTCTAATGACCGTCTGCTAACTCTAATTTGCGCCGATTAGTTTCGAGTCGAAACGCTTGAATTTGCCTGACGATGCTACAGCCGCGATTGTGTCTTGAACTTGAACATAGGGATCGCGATAGTACGGTCTTCGTGCGATGCTTCCAGATTCGGCAAACATGTTTACAAGCCTCATAATGGTCCATCTACTCGGGGAGGTGCCGCCAAACTCGCGCCTAAATGCCCTTTGGACGGAAATGAAGTAGTGCAAAGCATGGTACCCCTGCACTATCGGAATCCTCTTTTCGGTATATCAAGCATTCATTTTAATAAATCGTAATAGTAAGCTGCCAAATAAAAAAAATAGACTACTCACACAGAAAAAAAGTTATTACGTTTTGTTTTCGTAGCACTATTTGTGTGCCACCCTGTATATTCGTGATCAGCATCGATAGTTATATCCACCTAGCCATTACCGTCCGTCCATCGGCAAAAAAATAGACCCTCAAGCTATAAAGCTGAAATTTTAAACAAGAGAAGAGAGTATATTATACTCTCTAGGGCCCGAGATAATAAAGTTCAATAATTTTTCGCCCACAGTCTCAAAAGCCAGTCGCATTCCACCCCTTGAATATTTCAACCGCAATACCCGCCATGCAATGAATGCCCATCAGTTCACCCTCAAGCCTGTATTCGACCGTACAGTGAAGTACAAAGAGTCTTTCCTCAGCCGTACAACACGAATGTGGAATACTCTTCTAAGCTCAATTTTTCCTTAACATTATAACCTACAAACATTCAAAACCAACGTGCATCGGCAACTCTCCTTTTCTTCTAATCCGAATTTCCCTAACGCCCGCGCTTGTAGCCAATACATGATAAGGGTACCAAAAAAATCACTTTATAAAAAAAAAGGTGTGAGCCACGCTGCACTCACGGTATAGTTGATGTGTAAACATGTAGGCACAGTTGCGCGTTAGCTACCTAATTTGTTATCTAGCTAACGCCACAACTAAGTAACTAACGTAGTTAAATTAGCTGCGCTAAAAATGCAATCGATTTGGTGGTTACAACAAACTTCAAGCTATACAACCTCAATTATTCAAAACAAATCTACTTCCACACAACTTACCGGTGTTTCGTAAGGACATACATACATAATAATCTCTAAAATCGAACATAATTAAAACTGGAAAATGTATAACGAAATAAATAAAAAAAAAAGAAAACAACGACACGCGGTTGTTCTCAAACGGTCACCCATATACGTTCTAACCGCGCCAAACGTCGTTTAATTGCGGTGATCTGTCGAGCAGCGATTAACTCACGTGGTAATGAAAATTAACGGGAAAATCTGACGATGATGGTGACGCTAGATATTTCCAATTAGCCCCTACCGAGAAAAAATATATTTACACATCAACGAGAGCAAAAATGTTTACACGTTAAAAAAAAAAATCAGAAGAACCGAAATTTGAGCTTGAAAGCTTATATTAGGAACATATTGTTCCCACCCACTTACACGCCCACAATTTATAAAAAAAACCTTCTATCGAAAACTACAAGTTGAAATTTGAGATATATACTCCTTACTTAATGCTCATATTTTTAGAATCCACCAAGTGGCATCTCTAAAAAAAAATCCATTAAATTAAAAAAATCTGTGTAAATGAAAGTCCTCTTCTTAGCAAAGTAAATAAAGTCGTATTGAACAATTTTTCTACAAAGTTTTCTGGCATGCCCACTTTTAAGGGCGATTTTTTCCAAAAACTTTGTTTATTCGATAAAATCCTTTAAATGTTGTAAAACAAAATATGTAGAAACTTCGTAACAATATTTGGATTGACACTTTATGAGGAATAGGATATCCAACAGTTAGCCCTGCTATTTTTTTGTAGAGCAGAACGAACCTATGTCAACTAACTAGCCGTAGATCAGCAGAAATAGAAACAAGTTTTGTTAAATGCACTAAAAAAATATTATGCACTTTAATTCCATAAAGTTTCATCGGATAGTTTTGGTGTAAACGTGTTTTTCCCTGAATATTATACTTTTGTGACTTAGGGTAGTTCTGCATTGTAGCAACTTCTTTTTTCATTCTTTAAAAATATTTTTTTTCATTTTCTTCAAATAGGATACATTTGAACTAAAGGAAAGTACAATTGAATCTCCCACACGTGTTGAGGGCGGAGTACTACGCGCGAGGTCAAAATTATCGGATAAAAAAAACATTACTATCAAGGTATTTCAAAAGGACGAATCGTAAGTAAAAGTGAAATATTCTACCTTTCGTATTGTTAAATTTGTATGACAGCGCACGCAAGCTCATTCGAACCGCCATAGAGAAAAATGACTTTCTCAACAATTACATGGACAAAGATAGAAAGGAGATGGTTATCGATGCCATGGAGGCTGTTACCTACGAAGAGGGAAAATACATTATTCGTGAGAGTGAAGAGGGTTCCGAAATTTTTGTTTCGGAAGACGGATATTACGATGTAATAAAGTCAGGAAACATCATCGGTAACATTGGTCCTGGTACAGTTTTCGGCGAGTTAGCTATACTTTATAGTGCTAAACGATTTGCTTCCATCAAGGGTAAGTATTTTTATGAAGGTTGCTCTATGTATAAGGCTTAAATATTACTTGATTTAGCTGTAACCAGAGCCAAGGTATGGAAAATCGATCGCTTGAAATTTCGAAATATAATGCTCGTCTCAGGATACAAACAAAAGGAGGAATATTTACAGTTCCTTCGATCCTCACCTATACTCAAAGATCTGTCTAATGAAGTTCTTGTCAAATTAGTTGATCTTTTGAAATTGGTATGTCAATTTGCTTACATCTTTTGCCTCGTTATCTTCACTACTCTGTGTGCCTAGTAGAGATTTTATACTGGAAACACTTACATAGTTCGCGAAGGAGAAGTCGGGAATGATTTTTTTATTATCAGAGGCGGCACTGTGACAATTAAAAAGCTCCAGCCTGATGGAACAGAAGCAATTGTGGCGCATAGAAAACGCGGGGAATATTTTGGCGAACACGCTATTCTTAACGCTGATGTCCGTCAAGCCACTGTTTATGCGGACCCACCCGTTACCGAGTGTTTGAAATTAGATCGAGAGTGGGTTTGTGTTAGCATAACGATGAGTTATTACACTAAAATATGATTTTATTTTATAGGACTGTTATAAATTACCTTGGTACCATACCACAACTCCGGGAGAAGCCTGAAGACAAACCTATGGATCGGATTTCGGCTGCAAGGCACTCTGAATTTAGTAAGGAATACGCTGATATTGAGCTGGGTGATTTGAAAAAAGTAGCCACCTTGGGTGCGGGCGCATTTGGACGCGTCGATTTGGTTACTCATACACCGACAAATAGGACGTTTGCATTAAAAATCCTTCGAAAAATTGATGTGATTAAGCAGGATCAAATTGATCATGTGTATAGCGAAAAACAGGTTATGATGATGTGCCATGGAAGTCCATTTATAATACAGTAAGTGCATATGAGTAGGTATGAGTATACACTGAGGCTTTTTATATTTTTTTCTCACAGGAAACACACAAAGCCATTGTTTATTAACTTATTCTTTTATTCAAACTTTATCTACAAGCACCTACAGCTAACAGATACTTTGGGTATTAAAAGTAATCAGAATAAATAAAAACATGTAATGTGTCATGTGCGACGGGTCATTGCGGGATGTTTTCGTAACATAAATGTTGCCTTTATATGGGCGCCATTTTGTTACGTGTCGCTGCAAATGTTAGGGACCATGGTCGAGATGCGCACGATATTAATACTCCAGCTGCATCAGTCCGGGGTGGGGTTTTTGTATATGCACTACGATGATCGTGGAGAGCTACTTTCATGGTGTGGAGGCGTGACTTCGCCGCTCTCGTGTTTTTCATAGTCACACACCGTGATGTAGAGTACCAGTAAGTCTAAACCACAACTTTCCTTATATACCTACTCATGGAGATATTTCCCGTTTTGATTTTAATATGTGTGCGAGGGCGTGTCCTAGGAGCTTTTGCGGACACTCTCTGAGTGAAAGTAAAGCAAATCTCCGAAATACTATCAGCAGCGACTTGTGTAGTCATTTTTTCTACCATTCTACCAATTCACCCAAAATCAAAATTTTTGGTGAATTGTTAAGAGGGATAAGGTCTACCTATTTTATTAAACAGAACTGTTTAAAAGGATTTTTTTAGGAAAAACAAACTTTTTGTACGCGTCTAAAAAGTGGACTTAGCAGACAAATTTGCATTAAGGAATTAATTAGAACTGGAAACGACTTTATCAACATACTTTGCAAAACAAATTAATGTTATTTCCAATGATTTCTTCAATAAATCGTTTATGTTTTAAATAGTAGGCGTGTCAGAGGACGGATTTTATCTTATATATTTTTTTTACTTTTAAATTATTTTTTTATTGATTATATAAATATCAACTTTAATACTAACTAAACAAAAATGATTAAATCTAACTTAAAATTAACAGGATACTTATTTTATATTAGTGGTCCTTATGCGGACGCTCTTAATTTAACAATGTCTTATAATTATTGCCTTTCGGCCTAAAAAAAAACTATTTAACAAGTAATTTTACATTATGTTTTGTTTTCATCGAAAAAATTCCTAAAAAACTGCATCTTTTTAAAATTTTATAATAATAATAATAATAACTTTATTTCATGTAAAAAACGGTTCAAGCTTTACGTATTAGCATTATTACTATTTAACAAGTAATTTTACATTATGTTTTGTTTTCATCGAAAAAATTCCTAAAAAACTGCATCTTTTTAAAATTTTATAATAATAATAATAATAACTTTATTTCATGTAAAAAACGGTTCAAGCTTTACGTATTAGCATTATAAAAATTAACATCTGGTATTAACGAGCGTTTTAACATAAAATAGTTAGGAACATTCTATTGTCAGAAGGACAAGAGGCGAATGCACCTTTATATATATATGTCAATGGAATCAAAATTTAAAATTTAGCAGCAATATTTATAATATTAATAATCATAATATAATAACAGGCCAATGTGTTAAATCATTGGAGTAAACAAATTTTCTATTTCACAGCTATTGAATGAAAACAGCCAGATGCGAGTAGGTATAATTTAAAAATGTTGACTCCTTTCTTTCGCATCTAATATTTATTGGTAACCTATTAAATAGGCCACACGCAGTAACATTATAAAACCGAGAAAACATAGCTTTATTGATTTTTGGTACTTTAACGAAATTCCTGGTGTTAACGCGTAAGTTGTAGATACCATACAGCCTGGCTTCAGTATGGTATCTACAATGTTTTTATATAAAATCAAATTACAAACTCTACTTAACTTACTTAAATATTAAACCTTTACTTACTATAATTTCGAATGCCTGGCAGTCATCAACATGCACACGCTCCGCCATGAGCCGACTGAAGCCGTATAGCGTCAGTCGCCTACAGAAGCACCACCACAAATTGCCCACCGGCTAGCTTAATCTAACTTATAAACTAAGATGATGCTATCTAGAGTAACTCACTATCCTGGGAGTTCATGCTTGCCCGTCCCCCCTCAACAAGCCACCAAAATTCGGTGCTCCGCTTTTCTGTATCGAATTTATACCTCTCCGATATGGCGGTACTAAAACGGAGGAGCTCATGAGCATTGGCGACGTTCCCGCCGTGGATGAGCAGCTTATCTCTCGCTCTGCCCTTTTGCGTTAATATGAATAAATGCCTCCGGCGGGATAAAACTAGAACGAAGCGTACTCTCTATGATCATTTCATTAGAGTAGTAATCCTCAAAGATCAGACTATTGTCGGTGGCTATCATCGTTGCAACATGCATTCGGGTCACCTTAATGAGGAAATTTATCAATCAAGGGACTGTTCAAAATCAACCAGCACCATATGCAAATTCTTTAAGGAATCACGATCTTTTTCCATCATCATCTTTATACTTTGGATTGCATAGGTGGTTTATTTAGCTGCGACAAACCCGCACAGGTCAGATAGCAGTATTATTTTCCCCATTCGTGACATCAGCTTGATTGAACGGTAATTGTCAGTCTCGCGTATCGTCTTTTACTGTGTACAAAGGAAGAAGAAAACGTTCCCTCCACTGGTTAGGCATTGGATCGCCTCTCGGATTTGGACCCGATACTTCCCATATTTTTCAGAGCAGAGTGGGTATCTCGTCCGGACCAACTTCTTTTCGCTTCTTGGAGCTTTTACCGCCTTCCGCCTTCCTAACTTCTTCGACAGTAATATCGTGTACTTTTTCAATGTTAGGAACGGCATACGGAAAATATATCCGAGGGAATTGTTAATTTAGAAGTCCATTACAATACAGCAGCCACCTGGTAGTATTTCTTCATCATCCACAAGAAGCAACCCTTGAGCATTGTTGGTGCACTTTAGCGGAAGGATACGGTTGTATACCCTTGTTCAAGCTGGTTTGTCGGAGTTCGTCGCCAGTCTTGTTTTCTATCAACAGCCGAAGAAGAAATTTCTTCTAACTACCGATACAGGCCATCATATACACTTTTCTTGAATTTGAGCTCACTTTCTCTTTGCCTCTGTATTCCAATTCGAGGCGCGCATTTTCATCTCCATTATTATTGGAGCACTGCTTTAGCTTCCTCTATCCACCACCATGTTTCTTTGCCGTGTTGATAGTGTCTTTTTGAAGCAGTAATTTGGCTCTATCCAAGCAACGTCGTTGTAATTTTCCACATTTATTGCGCTTTGCACTCTGCATCTTCAACTTCTTTGGTGATGTGATAAAGAAAATTTTGCATATTTGCAATAAATGCTTCGCCTTTCCCTTTGTCCAGATTGTACCATTTTTGTTTGTTTTCTTTTGTTCATCCCCGCCGCCATAAAAATGTCTGTCAGGACGAGGCGGTGTTGCTGGACGATTACTTCTCCTAGGATCACTTGCAATCTTTAACTTTAATCAATCTGGGTTTCACTTCCGTCCCGACCGGAGCATTTCTGCCCGTCCCAGGATTAGTACCATGATAAGTAGTGCCTGGAGGGGTAGTGCGTTATGTATTAGCGTAGTTTAAACGAGTTCGACATGTACATTCTCCTATTATTTCTTGTCTGATCTTACTTTTACGACACCGGTGATCTTCAGTCGTGTCAACGCACGGATTTGTGTGCCAGCTAGTGCGACAGCTATAAAATGTTAACTGTGTCGCTAGGTTCACCTGGATGTTTATTGCTACAGAATTTCGCGAAATGGCAGCAACTGAAATTCGACGCGCGATTGTCGGCAATATTCCAGAAGTTGTGTTAATAACGAATACTTACCTGCAGCTACAGCCGTTGCTGCTGCGGCCGCTGCGGCAGTCTACTCAGAAGGATTAAATGGAGGATATTATACAGGCGTACTGCAACAGGCTCACAGTACAACAATCGCACCACATAGCGCAGGGGCAGATGCTCCTCCATCTGTAAATCCCTCTCCAGTATCAGCGCCGCAAGTATCAGCTGTACCACAGCCTCAGGTTGGACTTGTGAGTAAATCGCCACTGAGTGCACCCGATCCTAACAATCACCATTCCTCTAAACCAGAGCCATCAGAGGTCCAATAGTTTAAAAACGCCAATTATATTACTAATTAAAGCAAAAACAAAATGTGAACCGTAGCTGTCATCAAAACAGAATAACAAGAAATGCCCCAGAGCCGTAACCGTGGAAAGAAATAAGAAACAACATTTTGTCGCCTTTTACGACAACGGAGTGCGCTGTAGTGATATTCTATTCCCATCCCTAGACGGGTTATTACTTAAACATCCAACCAAGGCTCTCATGAACTAGCAAATGACAGGCCGACAAATTAGTTTGTTCTGAAATAAATAATGCCTGTCCAAAAGTCCGCAATGATTCAAAATCTCGAAAAGATCGAAACTTTTATCCATTATGTCGTGTTTAAAGTTATTTAAAAAGGAAAGTGATAGTTTTCACTTCTTTCTCAGTGGCTTTATTAACAAGAAAAATGATCGCATAAGAGCAAGAAAAATCGAAAGTTTATTCATCATGCACTGTTTTGTGTTTATATAGTCTGGCCCGGTTGTACCTGGCAGTTCATTTTCAAAAATTAACAAAATTGAAATGGCGCCGTCAATAGTGCCCGATACAATGCCATGATGCATGATTTTTGTTTCCCGAATTGCATGAACTTGGTCTGTATGATATTTGGTTTGAAGAGGATGGTATCACATGTCATTCTGCCTGGTGCTCCAGGATGCAGTTTTTTTGACCCGTTTTTGTGGTGGCCATAATTCGTTATCATTAATCCTATAAATTTATTTATCGAATAAATTTTTGTTTGGCTAAGTTGCTCTTAAAAAAAGCTCTTAAAAACACCCTATATAAATATAAGCGGTAAGAAGATTGGGTTGAAAATGAAAGCTACCCTCAGTTCGAGATGTAGCGTAGCATTTGTTTTTAACGTTTCGTATATAGAAATTGTTGGATTCTTGTGATCGTTTATAATTGCCGGGTAGCAGAGTGGAGTATGGTCATACAATTCCTCATCACCACATCCCCTGCACAGATCATTTATGCTGAGCTCCGTTATCTTTGTATTATATTTTGGTATGTTATGTTCTGTTACTTTTGAGATCATTTAATAGTACACATATAAACATAATATAAACATAAAAAAGTATTTGTTACAAAATAGGCAGACTCCTTACATAATTCCATGACTGATCTGAGTGAAAGATAGCATAGACTTTCAATAAGTCTGTTAAATTATTAAATTAATGGGGTATGTCTTCTAAAACTTTTGAATTTTTTTCAGCAATAAACTAGATTTTCAAAGTTTAAAGTATACTAGGTACGTATGTTTGTGCGTCGGTAAAGGGTATAGGCAAAAATGCTATTATCATACCTTATACCTATTAGTGTCCAAATCCCAGAGCACTCAGACTCGGTAACAGTCCATTGACCAGGCAGAAATCCTCGTTTTAGTGTAGAGGTTGGAGAAACAAGGCATTATCCGTTTCTCTTCTTTAATGGGTGGCGTATGTTGTTGTTCCTCATGGGGATTGAACCCATGATTAGAGTTACTTAAACACTAACCAATCGAACGCGCTTGAAAGCTTTCTGAAAAACTTAAGAAAACCAAATCTTGTTCATTCTGTTAGAAAACTAAATATACGCCCTGAAGATGCTGAGGAATACCAGCGAAACGTCGGAACAAAAATATATGTTAACACTTTTATTTGCATAAAAAAAGAAAGTTGATCAAAAAATCTCGAAAACCCATTTTCATAAAGCTGTATAAAGCAAGCAAAAAAAACACGGAAATGAAAATATACTATACACGCTTTGTCTTTTCCATTTTTTTCTTAGATTGTACAAAACTTTTCGCAATGATAAATTCGTATACTTCCTCATGGAGGCTTGCCTTGGAGGAGATGTTTGGACAATAATGTCAAAGCGAAAGTATTTCGATGAAAAGACGGCTCGTTTCATAGCCGGATGTGTAGTGGAAGCATTCGAATTCCTGCACAGTAGAAATATCATCTATCGTGATTTGAAACCTGAGAACCTTATGCTCACAACCGACGGATATTGTAAGCTGGTGAGTATTACTTTCTCCATATGTATCCGTAAGTACATTGGTACATGTATACATAACGTTAAAATACTTTCCCATTAAATTTATTTTTAACAAAAGGTTGACTTTGGTTTCGCGAAAAGGATTCTAGAAAGTCATAAAACAAACACATTTGCTGGGACACCGGAATACGTAGCACCTGAAATAATTTTGGATCGAGGACATGACAAATCAGTCGACTACTGGGCTCTCGGGATACTTATATTTGAATTGCTTGTTGGCAAATCACCATTTCGTGGTCAGAATCAAATCAAAATCTATCAGCAGATTCTCGGTGGAATCGATGTTATACCGATGCCATCGAGAATACCAAAGACCGCACAAAGCCTTATAAAGCAGCTGTGCAAACAGATGCCTGCGGAGCGCTTGGGTACCCAGCGAAAGGGTATCGTAGATATTAAACGACACAGGTGAGCATGTGGAAGGCCTGCTTGCATTTTTTAATTTCCGCTGTGGTCAGAGGAGTATAAAAAAGAAAAATAATTTATTTTATTCTCCACTGGCAGTTGGTTCGATGGATTCGATTGGAAAAAGTTGAAAGCAAAAACACTGCCATCCCCGATTAAGCGCCCAATCAGCAGCAATACGGACTTGCAATACTTTGAGCCATGTGGTGGAGATAATGATGAGCCACCTGATGAGACCAGTGGTTGGGACGTAGATTTCTGATTGATGATGGTTGAGCAATTTGTTGTAAATTATTTGTGTCTCTTATTATTTAAGTACCCTGGAATAAAAAATTTTTGCAGTGTAGTATTTTTTAATTATAACATCTGTTAGTTATTTCCAGCCCTTTAATCTATCCGATTGCATTCATTTGCTGCAGAAAGAAAGACTTTCCCTGGGATACCTTTACAAAAAAAAATATGAAGCAGTCAGTGTTTTTTTTAGTTGCAATTCTTAATAACCTAAGGATAACAGACAGTGGTCAGTAAGGGAATGAACTGAACAAGTGCCATATTAAATAAAGATTAACATACACATGTGTGGTATTTCGCCTTATTATATAAGTTTTTCTTTTACATATTCTGTATCTGAAATTAATTTATTATTAATTACATTGTGCCACCCTTAATTGCTTACATAACGTTAAATTATTATTGTAATCGCATTCAAATGAAGTAAGCGAGGGCATAGTTTATGTCAGATCTTTTTTATATGCAACGATGTATGCATGATGATTTAATTAATGATTATTTAATTAATATTTAGCAGTGTGGGTTTGTCAGTGGGCATATTTTAAAAGTCTTTAATCATGAGCATTAAGGTCTAATAAAAAGTATATATTATAAATTTCGGCTTCCTAGCTCAAACTTTGACTTTTCGATTAAAGTGTTATATTTAATTGTGGGCACGGGACACGCCAAAAAAATGCATATATTCATATATTAAAAATGTCAGCTCTCTTGCTCAAAATTCGATTTTGTGGATAAATTTGTTTTTTTTGAGATTGTGAGTGGGCGGATTCAAAATTCTTAAGCTTGATTATTTCGGACCCTAATTTTTGCCGACGGATGGACGGACGGACATGGCTAGCTCGACATTACTATCGATGCTGAGTACGTATATAGTAACTTTTGGGGGAAAACGGACAATATTAAGGTATAGTGTGGCTCATTAATCGTGCTACAAAAACAAAACGTAATAGCTTTTTTTCTGTGTAAGTAATCGACTTATTTTATTTTTATTTGCCAGGTTACTATTTAGATTTATTAAAATGAATGCTTGGGATACCGAAAAGAGGATCTGGATAATGCAGCGGTACTATGCTTTGCAGTCATTCCTTTCCGTCCGAAGGGAATTCAGGCAGGAGTTTGGCGTCACTCCCCCGAGTAGACGGACCGATATGAGGCTGGTAAATATGTTTGCCGAAAGCATCGCACGAAGACCAGACCATTGATGTTCGGGTTCAAGACACAATCGAGGCTGTAGCATCGTCAGTTCAGGCAAATCCCAGCGTTTCGATTCGAAACTTATCGGCGCATATTGGAGTTAGCAGACGGTCATTACAACGGATAATTCATGATGACTCAAAGCTGTTTCCGCACAAAGTCGAAATTGTCAGCAAGTTAAACAATCTGGAATTGCCTATTCGCCTGGAATTTTCCCAAAAACTGATTGAAATTACCGAAGAAGACAACAGCTTGATAAATTGCTTGTTTATGTCTGATGAGGAAAAAAATTAATCTTAACGGCAATGTAAATAAACAAAAATTATGTATCTGGAGTGAATCTAATGCATCTAATAATCGGCACAAGTGACTACTCACTCGCCAAGAGCTTCAGACCAATCAGTCTGACTTCCTTCTTGCTGAGAAAGGATGGATTATGCAAAGGATGGTCGAGCTTCACGTGCGCAAAACTGCTTTGCGATTGCACCCACTATCTCAGATGCAACATGCTTATCAACGCGGAAAATCCTGCGAGACTGCGCTCCAAAATCTAGTTGGTAGAATTGAGGGCGCGCTTGAAATGAAAGAATACGCGATGGCCATTTTCTTCAATATTGAGGGTGCTTTTAACAATGCGATTTTTGAGAGCAGCTCTGAGAGACAACACGGCGTAGACGAATCATGGGTGCTGTGGATTAAAGCAATGCTAATGGCGTATGCGGATGATGTTTCCGTGCTTTCTATTGGATCATGCTTATCGACTTACTGCGGCAGGGCGCAGGTGGCCCTAGACGTGATTGACGAATGGTGAACGAGGAAACTCCAAAGGAAGGTTTGTCTCGACTGCAGCGGGGCCTTTCCCAGTGGGGCCTTTGTCAGCACGCCGGTCTTGGTGTATTATTGAACCTTCCGCCTCTTGATGGTTGCACAATCAAAGCCTCTATTTAAGAAGATGTGACTTTTGGTATAACTCGCACTGGAGTTTTGATGAACTTGCGCGACGGTTGTCCTTTGACTCCTGTCTTATGGATATGGATATGCCGTCCGATGCAATGCCACCGAAACTTCGGCTGAAGCGCAAATACGAAGTCGACTTTCCCCGTGCTTAGGACTGGCTCTGGCCAGACTCGGAGCCTGGAAAAGAATGCAGTCGAATCTTCACGGATTGCTCCAAAACCGATCAAGGAAATGGTGCTGGTGTTTTCATGGAGAGCGACATTATTAGGCTTATCTTCTCGTTATACAAACATTTGTCAGTCTTCCAAACGGAGACGGAGACGGATGGGGCCATACATTTTGCAATCGATTTTCAGTCTTTAGGTATACCTGTTGGAAATTTTATACGCGGAAACTTTTACTATCTGTGAACAGGTAGACATATTTTCCTAATAGTAAATCATAATTTCGAAGGGATCCATTTTGAAGTAACCAACAGTTATGAAGGTGAATGCATCCATTGTTGAATCCATGAACTCGATCAAAATTTGACACTCGTAATCAGGCGCTAAAAAAGTTATGTGTACTTTTTTGTTTTTGTGCATCCAGATTTTTTTAAGTCAATTTTATTGTTTTAAAAACAGATTTTTGTGGCCCGCTAGTATATTAAGTTGTGAAGTGAACAATATAGTTAAAAATAGGCTGTAATTAAAATTGATGAGAATTTGTGAAGAAGAAAACCATTTGAAAAGCTGGGGCACAAACTTTCAGCAGATGCCGAATACGCCCCAAAATTAAAATTTTCATATTATTTTACATGTTATTTTTATCTTACAAAGATATGTTACAAACCTATCAAAAGAAAACCAATAGGGTTTCTATAAATGAGGAGTCAATGAAAAAGGCAGTTAACGATGTTGTTAAGAAGATAGAAACGATTTCATCTGCGGCCAGAAAGAACGATATTAAACGTCAAACTCTACAATTAAGACTTTGAAAACGAGACCCTTTACGACATTCATCTGAACCGGAGAGCAATATAGAAAATAAATTTCAGTCTAAATATACTTCACAACAAGTTTTTCCAAAGGTCCAAGAAGAAGAACTAGTCCCTTATGTCAAAATGAGCGCCTTTCACCATTTTGGCTTAACATATGTTTGTTTTCGAAAGTTGGCCTATGAATATGCACTCCAAATAATTGGGATGTATCTAAGGAATCTTCGAAGGATTGGCTATATGTATTTTTAAAAAGAAATCAAAGCATATCTTTAAGAAAACCAGAAAACATCTGTGTTTCTCGAGTGAAAGACCTGAACAGACCGTTGAGATTTATTTTCCAAATCTTCGAGAAGTTTTTGAATAATATCGTTTTCTGCCAAGAAATGTTTACAATCAGGATGAATCGGGAATAACAACTACCTCAACTTCTAGATCTCTACAAAAATATAATTTAAATTTGGACTTTACAAATTATAAAGTCAAATGATTTTAATAACCACCAAAATTATTGTCAGCATTTTTAATTAATTCACTTATAGTCTAAGAGCTGACAGCATATTTTCGGAGTGGAGGTATAACCAAAATGCATTTACTTGTAAAGGGTTTTTCAATAAGAGCGCTACAAATTTTTTTTTTTTAAATAAAACAAAAACGGTTTAGGATATCAATGAAATTCTTTATTCCTGTGAAAGTACATCCGATGCCATTATGTATGGAACTCGATTTCTTTTGCATGGCCACCACGGGCACGCTTGTAGAAGTCCAGACGCTGAACCCAATTTTCGACGGTTTTCAAGCATAAATCGGCCGATACTGCTGCAATTTCACGTTCGATATTCGTACGAAGTTCATCAATCGTCGCTGGCTTGTTGGCATAGACCATAGAGTTGACGTAGCCCCACAGGAAATAGTCTAACGGCGTCAAATCGCACGTCCGAGGCGGCCAATCGACTGGACCACTTCGTGAGATAACACGGTTTCCAAACTTGGTTTCCAATAAATTGGTTGTGGCATTCGCTGTGTGGCTTGTGGCGCCGTCCTGTTGGAACCACATGTCCTCCAAGTCCATATCATCCAATTGGGGCCAAAAATATTCGGTTATTATTGAACGGTAGCGATTCCCATTCACAGTAACGTGCCGGTCTTCATCATCACGGAAGAAGTACGGCCCAATGACGCCGCCGGCCCATAAACCACACTAAACCGTAATTTTGTCGGGATGCAATGATGACTCATGGAGTACGTGTGGATTGCTGCCTGACCAATACCGCATATTGTGTTTATTGACGAAGCCATTCAGCCAGAAATGAGCGGACGATTATGACGACCATAAATTGGACGTAGCGCTCTTAACGTTGAGGCCACTGACTCCGAATTTCGGTAGTAAATTTTAATAATTTCGACTCGTTGTTGGCTCGTATATCTTTTCATCATGCAATGGCAAACCTTACTGAAGAGAAATGTCAAAAGAGCGGCAAGAATTTCGGCGTCGTTTGCTGTCCTTGTCACTCTACTTTTGTACCGTCCCTGTTGAAAAACCCTTTATGTGAAGGTATTAGTATCGTGATATCAAAAGGGGCAAAAAATCACTTTTTGGTGTCAGAGGTATAATCGCAAAAAATTACATCCAAGATTCATGAAAAATCCCTTTATTACAAATATATAAGAGCCAGACGTTTTAGATAACGCCATCGCCCCGCCAGACGCCCCCCAAAAGGGGCCAAAATCGTTTTTCGTGTCAGAGGTATAACCAAAAATTGCATCAAAAAATCAGGAAAAATAGCTTCATTACAAAAAAGTAACTCCCTGACGTTTAAATTGTCGCCCGACCCAACTAGACGCCTTAAAAATAAGCCAAAAATTCACTTTTTAATTATAATATATTGATTTTTTTTAAATATAAAGTAAAAAAATTTGACACGACATTGCATTGTTTCAAAATTGTGTGTTTCAAACAAATCAATTATGGTTTTAAGAATATGTTATTTCAAAAATTTAAATTAAAAGTTTTCACCACTTGTAATCCTAAAATAAAATTATTCCTCATCGTATTCGTCAGATGACTCGTTCAGAACCTCTGCCTCATTGTCGAATGAATCTTGTTGGTTGTTTAAAATTTCTGTCTGGCGCAGTAGTTCCGTCGAACCATTTTAGTTTCAGCCTATTATCTTCCATTGTCCAACCACAGTCCATTGGGGAAAACGCATCTATTATATTATTTGTTAAGGCATTCTTCCATACACGAAAGATATAATTGCAGCGATTTATTTCTTGTAGGAGAACGCTTTGGTTGGGGGGCAAAAGGCTTCCCTCAAAACCTACATATCGAAGGTAACAGTATTAAGATACTTGCTATGAAAAGATTTTTAATGTTGAACTTAATTTTGATATTTTTGAACATTATTTCCGACGTAGGCTTACAGGCTTTGTAAAAGACTTCAAAACGCGCTTCATTTACAGCAGCTTTTGTTTGATAAATTTTACAAACAAATTCCTCAAATTTTTCAATGTCCGTCTCGCATATTGCATACAACAGTGAAATTTCCTAAATTGGAAAAAGTGCATTGCAGATCCGGTGATGTTTTCAGTATTTGAAATGGCTTGATTTTCCCTTTTTTATAATAGCTTGGGGTATAGTCGCAACCAGTGAAGCTGTGAAAGGCAGGTAAAGCAGCGCAAAGATAAGGTCCCAATCCGTGAAACATTTCATTCACGACTATATACCTTAATCATATAATAGAGATTGAGTTCCTAAGTATATCTGAATATTTGCTCTAATAACATATGTAGGTACCTTAATGTGTTTTTAGAAATGGTTCCTACTTCTATCCAGACTTTAATGTTTTTTTTTTTTTCATAATTCACGATACCTCAAAGACCTCTTTTGTGAGGTAAACCATAATTGATTTGTTTGGAACACACAATTTTGAAACAATGCAATGGCGTGTCAAATTTGTTTACTTTATATTTAAAAAAAAGATCAATACCTTTATTATAATTAAAAAGTGCATTTTTGACTTATTTTTAGGGCGTCTAGCTGGGTCGGGCTACAATTTCAACGTCTGGGAGTTACTTTTTTGTAATGAGGCTTTTTTCCTGATTTTTTGATGCAATTTTTTTTTTTTGGTTATACCTCTGACACCAAAAAATGATTTTTGGCCCCTTTTGGGGAGCGTCTGGCGGGGTGATGGCGTCATCTAAAACGTCCCCCACTTACATATATATTTGTAATAAGTGGATTTTTCCTGAATCTTGGATGTAATGTTTTTGCGGTTATACCTCTGACACCAAAAAGTGATTTTGTGCCCCTTTTGGGGGGCGTCTGGCAGGTCGAATGCGACACTTAAAACGTCTGGGAGCCAAAAATTCATAATCACTGCATAGTTCTCTATGTATAAAAATGGTTATACCCTTGACACAAAAATCCGAAAAATTAACGTTTTCGAACCCCCGCTCTCAGCCCGGGCGAAAAAAAACCCTGCCAGACGACTGCATTTGATATCACGATGGTAGTATTTTACCAACAAGTAAATGAATTTTGGTTATACCTCCACTCCCAAAATATGCTATCGGCTCGTGGTCTATTAGTATTTTTGTTGGTATCTTTAACATGCTTTATGTTTCAGATGATCGTTTATACATTTTACTTTTTTGACTTGAATCCAGCTTTATTTTTTTTATTGAATTAAGTTTTGTTTGTTATGTTTTATAGCCTTAGAATAAAAAAATACAAAATTTAAAACATAACAATTCGTATTTTCTATAGAGACACTTAAATGCCGAATGGTCCCCACCAAATGGACTTGAATTTTTGAAACACAATTTTTTTTTATTAAAATCAATAATAGCTATGTGCAATTTTTTTTAAATGGTTCTTCAATATTGAAATTATCTGTTACTTCAAAGAAATTTGCGTTTAGCGTATTAATAGAGTCAGTACGAAGCTTAAAAAAAAAGTTAACGAATGTGCCCCAGCTTACCATACTTATATGGGGGACCACTTGGGAATACTACGTGTTTTTGGCACCTCTTGCGAACGTCTGACAAACATCGACGAGTATCAAATTGTCATGAAAAAGCTGTTCAAATTTGCCGTTCGGATTCGGCTCAAAACTGTAGGTCCCCTCCACTTCACATAAAAGTGTGTAGCGATTCGTTGCAGTTTAAAGTAACGTACAAATTCCTTTTACGGAATTCTTGTCTTCACGAATCTCGAACGCCAGTACGTAACATCCGAGCTATACGTAAGGGGAGGACAGTCTATGCACCATTTAATTCCTCATGTACCGATTAGCCGTAAGCCGAGCTAGTCATCGACGGTGCAGGGAAATAAGTCCACGGGAACTAAGTCCACTGAGGGACTTAGTTCCCACATAGTGGGATATAAAACCACTTTCGCGAAGTGGACTTAGTTCCCATGTAAGGTGGGAAATAAATTCCCAAAACTCTGAGTGGTTTTAGTTCTCACTGTCGACTAAGAACAAAATAAAATTAAAGAGTCAAGTAGGTACTTTGCAATTTTTATTAACAAAATAGAAATTAACTTCTAACTGAGACAGAGTAATATAGGTACCGTGACCTCGCACCTACTCCAAATCAAACAGTGAACCCAAGCAGGGGGGTTGCAGGGGGGCAGCATGCCCCCCCATATGCATTGTACTGTTTATGAGATTAGTTACGAAATCGGAAGTAGATTCCATAAATAGTGTAATGCATATGGGGGGGCATGCTGCCCCCCTGCAACCCCTCTGCTTGGGGTCACTGTTTGATTTGGAGTAGGTGCGAGGAGCGGTTTTGAAACTTTGGCTTAATGTCACCATGATAAGCTTAAGATTTTGCTTAAAGAGTGTAATAACTAACTGCACTTTACAGTTTTTTGTCTAATTCTAAATTTTGGATGTTAGTTCCCTCTTCTTATTTTTGAATGTGTACTAAGTTCCCATAAAAAAAATGGACTTAGTTCCCACTTTACATGGGAACTAAGTCCACTTCGCGAAAGTGGTTTTATTTCCCACTTAATGGGAAATAAGTCCCTCAGTGGACTTAGTTCCACTGGACTTATTTCCCTGCACCGTCATCGACACGACCTGTTAAGCGGCCATGAATCTCGATTTCCGGCGAGAATTTTTATTGGGCGGCTGGCTTTAATTTTGAAGGTGGTTTTTTTTCTTTTTCTCTTACTGGCAGCGAGGGCGAACGCATCAGTTAACCAGGAAAAAAAAGTAAAATTTCTAACTTAGTATAAAAAAAAAAGGAGGAAGAATATTTTCCTTCTAAAAGTGGAATTATTCCAAACAAAAAAAAAAAAAAAAAAATTAAAAGCTAAATCAGCAAAACGAAATTTAATCGTCACTCGAAAGTGGCCACTTCATAAAATCGTTTGATTTAGCCACAACCAGATTCGCGCCCGACAAATTATTTACACCAATAAGAGGCGATATAATCGCCTATGGAGATTCTTCTACAAGGAGGGAACAAGGGAAGAAGAGAAACAAAACGTACATACGTAATATACGAGTACGTATAAATTCTGAGTGCGCAATCCTCGTGCATTTTACACACATCGAAGATCAAGTTTCTGCAGCCACACGACTTCCCAAATCTCTACAAGCTCAGTCTGCTTGGCCCGTGTCGAACGCAGCAGTTACCTCCAGAGTGAAGCACACGCCCAGTTCGGGAGTTTCCCGCGGACCGCTCATCCATCCATTGAACGTTATTTAGCCAGAAAACGGTGAACTGGTGAAGGTTGTTTTTGTTGCGAGCGGTTTAGGAGTATCACTCTTTTAATTCTCAGACCAGAAACTGTAGATATCGTTGGAAGTTCTTCGGGAGTTAGTAAACAACAAATGATAATTTATCAAGTGGATTAACTGAATCTAATGAAATCAAAGTTTAACGTAATATAAATCAGTAATTTGCAAGAATATATCAAAAAAAAAAAAAATAGTCGAAGCCCAGATTGTAATGATAACAACTTCTATACCCGTTTGTTTTGGTTTAGTGAATAGTATTAGCTGGTAACAATTAATTTTATTGAAGGTGAGATTGAAGTTTTTATTGTTGCAATTCAGTAATCGAGAAGATCAACATTCATCCGACATTAATGTGCGCACATCAATACACGGACAAAAGGTATGTTACTAAGTATAATAAGTTTGTTTCAAAAAAATAATATAAATTTCAATCTATCTTACCATAACCAACAATTTTTCATGAAGTTAATCTAATCATATGAATTTGAAATTATTACCATTGGTGAATACAGATTAAGGTAGAGTTGTTCTTATTTATATAATTGGATATCAAACATCAATAAAAATGTTCTTTAATATGGATTTGATTTGCAAATGCTACGATCTTTAATTGGTCATCTGTTTTTAATTGACTAGAGTTGGAGAGGGGCAGGATGCTGGCGGAGTTAGAGCGGACATGAGGGGAAACATAAAGTAAGTAACAATAGGGGCCAATTATTATATAATGGGTATTGTTTGGCACAGGTGCTGAGAAATCTCAGAAGGAAGTGGGTTTACCCAGGTGGTCAATAACATCAATGATCACCAAAGTGGAACCTAGGCAAATGGAACGCAATTTTAGGTGGCACGTATTTTTATTTCTTTGTGTGGTACTAAGTGCAAGATCCCACCCCAATCCGACGAGCTTCAGCCGCGCGAAGCCAGACGTGCCAATCTGCACTCATTTAAAGGAACGCGTTCATCCCTGTTCCAACCACTACAAGTGGTTGGAGAAGCTAGATTCAGGCCCTGTATGGGCCGTTAAGGCCTAATACGTATGTAAATCATAAGTCCACTGAGGGACTTAGTTCCCACATAGTGGGAAATAAAACCACTGGTTTTAGTTCGCTTTTAATGTGCAGTAAATTCTCATTGTCGACTAAGATCAAAATAAAATTAAAGAGTCAAGTAGGTACTTTGCAATTTTTATTAATAAAAGAGCACCGACTTTGATAGCGACAGAAAGAGGAAAAATAGATGCTTTAAGGCCGAAACTGATACAAACAATCCTCTATCCGTACTATCAATAAAATAACAAACACAGCTTAAATCTGACAACCGAAAACATCGAAGTCAATCTCTTGTCTTTGTCTTGTGCCACCATCGAATACACCTACTCCTGAATTAAAGATTCAAATTTTACTTTCTATTTGTACATTTATAGATCAAACTTTTGTAATGAATTATAAGTTTACGCGTATTAATTTTGGAACGTAATATTCGGCGACGAAGAAAAAAAAGGAATATACAAAAAAAAACAAATCCTAACCTTGCATTGCGGGGACTCTGAGCGGAGCTCCACTTAAAGCACACTTTCTATCCCCAAACCATCCACTTCCTCTACACCCGCTGCGCAGGACACTCGACATAGTGCCCAAAAGCGCCCGGGAAATACCCACAAATCAGCCAGCAATCACAGAAAGAGCGCGTACGAGAGGGCCATCTTCATTCTGAGTAAGATTACCAAGAAGAAAGAGGCCGGTACGTCTTCTCCGCAGGACCTAGCTGATAAACTCAAGCACCAGCAGATTATTGATGAGCTCATCAAGAATCGGAGGGAGCCACCACCACGTAAGACGGAAGCAACTAAACCCAACCGCTCACAAGATTAGGTCAAGTCTGACCCTCAAAGAAGCAAAGTTGATAAGTTGACTACCACCAAGCACCAGAACCCAGTTTCAGCACCCTAGACACGAACGGTCAATGAGGTTGTCAGAGATGACCTACAAGTCGCTTTGGTGGATGAATTGTCTACTAGCGGCAAGACAGTGGCTGACGTTTGGGGTGCCATTGAAAATAAACTTTCCGAGATGGTCATGAACCATCTCTTGAACAGCCACGGCGGACCCCTCTCCTGCTTTGACTCAGCTGAAGTCGTAAGAGGTTACAAGGTAATCACGTGTGAAGACGCTTTCTCCAAGGAATTCCTAAGCGGCTGCGTTCATAAGATCCGTGACGAGTGGACTGGCTTTAATCTTAAGCTGATCCTGGCCAGAGAGATTCCGAGGAGACCGCGAATTCGCATTCGGCTGCCAAACATGACCATCGACAGTGATAAGCGTATCAACTGTCTCAAGCTCAACAACCCTGTGGATCCCATGGATGACTGGAAAGTCATCAAGGATGCCAACAAGCTATTGGAAGACATGAGGATCGAAGCTAACCGAATTATCACCCTATCCAAACAAACACCCGTACCAAAAATCAAGAGGAAGACCTCGACATCAGCATTGTCCAAGAACCTTGGGTGAACGGGCCCAATATAAGGGGCCTAAACGACACCGGATATAACCTTTACTACAACCGCAACAATATTAATCATGGTAAGCCAAGAACCTGCATTCTAGCTAAAACGCATATTAAAGTTTTCCTATGCCCAAATTTTAGCTCATCCGATTTAACAATGGTTAAAATGGAGAACGCAGGAGGTGACCTTCTAATCGCATCCGCCTACATGGCACACGAACGGCAAGTACCCCCACAAGAAGTCCAGGCGATGATAACCGCCATAACAACAACAAAGACCAACCTGCTGCTGGGCTGCGATGCAAATTCCAGGCATGTGATATGGGGCAGCTCGGAGTCAAACGAACGCGGTGAGTCTCTGTTTGATTATATTATTGAAAATAACCTATTAATATGTAACAAAGGTAACACCCCAACCTTTATCTTTCCGAGCCGTTAATAATAATAATAATATTTAGTTATTACACTGCGACCTATTGGTTTATTGTGTCCCCTTGCTTGTGCCTTAGAGAGGTTCATGCCCTCTTTCAGAGCCCTCTCTAGATACTTCTTTGTCCATGGTTTGTATGTCCTTGCCTATTATTTGGTGCCTGCCCAAATATTTCATCCTTTTGTGGGTCAGTGCCCCACAGGATTCCAGTATGTGGTCTGGAGTTTCGGCGCGGCGGTTTCACTGCAGAATCTGCAGAGCCCGTCCTCCGATATGCCCATTTTCCTCAGGTGCTCCTTGAGTCTGCAGTGCCCCGTGAGGAGGCATGTTAGGATTTTTAGGTTGTTCTTGTTCAGGCCGATACAAGCTTTGAATCTCCTTTGGTTGTAAATTCCTAAGAGTTTCTTTGCTTGCGTCAGACCTTGGAGGTTGAGAAAGGTATTGGCCCTTGTTTCTTCCTCCAGTCTCTTGAACTCTTCGCGAATAGTGTGTTCTCCTATCCCGCTGAACGGTTCAGGTCCTATGAAGAGTTCCTCTGCCCCTTTTCTGGCCAGAGAGTCCGCTGCCTCATTGCCTGTAATGCCAACATGGCCACGTACCCAGCAGATGGAAATTCTGTTATTCTTGCCTAGTCTACTCAGTCCGTGTAGGCATTCCAACACGAGTTTTGACTTGATAACGTAGGCGTCAAGAGCCTTTATGGCTGCTTGGCTGTCAGACATTATTGCTATGTTGCAATTCCTGTAGTTTTTCTCGAGGTTGATTCGAACGCACCTGTCTATGGCACATATTTCTGCCTGGAAGATGCTCGTACATTTGCCCATGGATTCGTAGTGCTTAGTTCCTGGCCCAAACACTCCTGCACCAGTTCCCTCCTCGGTCCTCGAGCCGTCCGTGTACCACTTTGTTGTGTGGTTGCTCAGTCCATAAGTTATGGATTCATTGCTCCAATTCTCCTTATTGCTGAGCTTTATCTGGAAATTCTTCTCGAAGTTGACTTTCCTGATGCTGTCGTCCCTAGGTATGCCAAGAAGTGGGAGTTTTTTGAGTAAGTCACCGTGTTCTTTCGAACCGATGCATTTCCCTCTCCCAATTCCCTCCTTTGCCATCCTTAGGGTTGTTTTGTCGGCCTCGTTCATCACCATGATGTGTAGAGGGGTCAATTCCAATAACACCTCCATGGCTACGGTTGGGCAGCTACGCATTGCTCCGGTAATGCACAGGCACGTCAGTCTTTGCACTTTGCAGAGTGTCTCTCTTCTTGTGGCTAGACTGGTTCGTTTCGCCCATGCTACCGCTCCGTATGTGATCATTGGTCTCACAATTGCAATGTGCATCCATCGCAGGCTGCTTGGGCTGCATCCCCATGCCTTCCCCGCTAGGCTCCTACATATCATGAGAGCGCGGGTGGCCTTCTTGGATATCTCCTCTGTATGTTTTCGAAAGAGGAGTTTACTATTTAGATGGAGTCCTAGATATTTTAATTCTTTGACTGGTATCAGTGTTGTGCCTGATAGGCTAATGTCCTCAAGTCTTTGAAGTTGCTTTTTCCTTGTGAATGGCACTATCGTTGTTTTCGCCGGATTGATGTTAGGTCCGACAGTATGGCACCATTCCTTGGTTACTTTAAGCCACCTTTGTATTATTTCCCCAAGGGTTTCTTCGAACTTGCCCCTGGCAATCAATACAATGTCGTCGGCGTACGCCTGCCAGTTAATGCCAACGTTGGTTAATCTTTCCAGCAGTTCGTCTACAACTGGGCTCCACATTAAGGGTGATAGTACCCCTCCTTGTGGACATCCCCTTGTTGTGTTCACTCTGATGGTTCCAGATGTTGTTTGAGTCTCTGCTGATCTAGTGCTCAGCAGCTCAGGGATCGTTTAATCGCCTCATGTGAGGTGTTGTCGAATGCTCCCTCTATGTCTAAGAAAGCGGACAGTACTATTTCTTGTGCTTCTACGCCACTTTGAATTATCTCCGTCAGCTGATATAGGGCGGTTTCTGTTGATATGCCCGCTCTGAATGCATGCTGACGATGATGTAAGGGGGATGTGTTCAGTACATCTTCCCTTAAATAATTGTCCACAAACTTTTCTGTCATCTTCAGAACAAATGACGTAAGGCTGATGGGTCTGTACGATTTTGGCTGTGTGGGATCTTTTTTCCCTGCTTTTGGTATAAACACAACCCTTGCTCGTCTCCATTGCATTGGTATGTGGCCCAAGGCAATACTGCTTCTTGTTATTTTTAGCAGGCGTGGTACGAGTATTAGTACACCTTGCCCTTCTTGTAGTAGGGCGGGTATAATGCCGTCCACTCCGGCAGATTTAAAAGGCTTAAATAATTTATTGCCCATTTCAATCGTCCCTCAGAACAGATGCTTGATGTTCTTTCGCAGTCTTCCCTCCGAGGTCTGATTGAAGTGGTATTGATTCCTAGCTCAGTACTAGGCGAGCTGCCAGGAAAGTGAGTTTCTAGTAGCACTAGTGCCCTTTGATCCTCATCTACCGTGTACTCGCCATCTGGTTTCCTCAGAGACATCGGCACTCCTCCTGACTTCGCAAGAGCTTTGTGTAGCCTCGCCGCAGTAGGAGTGCTGGTGATTGTCTCACAGACTTTCCTGAAACTATTTCTTTTAGCTTTTCTGATTTCCTTATTATATGTCGTAAGGGCCATTTAGTAGATTTGCCAGTCTCCGCTGCGCTTTGCTTTATTGAAAAGCTTCCGCACCTCGGATCTTAGTTTTGACAAGTTATTGCTCCACCATGGCGTCTGTTTTCTGTCCCGTTCTCTACTTAGAGGACAGTTTTCTTCGAACGCAGTGATGATGGCGTTTGTTATGCCTTCCACTGCGCTCTCTAGCTCTAGGGGGTGGCCCGGAGCCTTCCTCAAACAAAGGCGCCCCAGATTGCTCTCTAGAGCAATTATATAGGTTTCCCAGTTGGTTTTCCTTGGGTTTCTTACTGGATTTCTCGAGATACTTGTGCTGTCCAGGTCGAATACTATTATTCGATGGTCAGACAATGACGGCTCACTAGATACTCTCCAGTTACTAATTAATTTACTTACGCTTGGGGCACCAAGCGTGAGGTCGAGTACTTCCTCCCTGAGTCTAGTTACAAAAGTGGGGGTATTTCCCACGTTTATAATATCAAGTGACGAACTCATAATAAATTCTAGTAGATACTTACCCCTGATGTTGGTGTCGGTGCTCCCCCATATGTTGCTGTGGGCATTTGCATCGCACCCTATAAGGAGCGGCATGCGGAGCTTGTTGCAATGCTCCACCAGTCGCTGCATTTGGGATGATACAACCGGCTCATTCACTGCACAATACGCCGATGCGATGACATCCTTCAACATTCAGATGTACCTGAATTGGCACCAGATCTCTTGTCGCGTATTCTGAAAGTAAAATAAATTTATATTTATTGTTTATTAGAATGCAAGCTCTCGGTTTCTCGGCCCGAGTGTCCCATATTACCTTTGCATCCTTGCTCGCCAATCCTTTGACTTGTCCTTTCAGGATCCATGGCTCCTGGATAAGTACTAGCCCTAGGCTTTGGCAGGTAAACATCCTAGATATAGTCGCCGCGGCGGCTATAGCATGGTGAATGTTTACCTGTGCTAGTTTGATTTTGCTGTTGGCGGGGTTCATCGAGCTATTGCTCGCGCGGGGCAATTGCCCCGTCCTGCTTCAGCAGCGAATCTTCCTCCTCCTGGGTGATGTCCTGGAAAAGGTCGATGACCGTTTTGTCCATTTCCCCCTCAGATATCATGCTCTCCGAGATGGACATAGACTCCTCGGCCTCTTGAAGATCCTGCTCCGCCGATTGGACAGTGGAGGAAGGTGCTATAATCTTCGGAGGAGCAGTATGCTCTACCTCGGACTGCGCGCTCTGCGAGTTCAGATTCGATGCTGTCTGGGCTGTTTGCCCAGAGATCTCGTCCGACCTCTTGAGTCCGCAGACCGCGACCCTGCCGAATCGGTAGCTCAGGGATCCTTTTTGGGATTTTATGGCGTCGAAGGATTCTCGGTCGATGCCACGAAAAAAGTACCTGTCCGGTTCCCTCTTTTCGACAGTTGAGGACCTTCCACGCCTGGACGTTAAGTCCTACATTCTGTGCTTCCAGCAGTGCGAAGGAAGTTTAAACTTCTTGTTCTGCACTGCGTGGAAGAAAGATCGTTATGGAGTAGGACCGTGGTATATCTGTCCCACTGCATGCCATGAGGCATGTCCTCTTCCATTTTCCCAGCTTTGGGGCTTTAGCCACTCAGCTGTCTGCGGAGTTTCGCAGTCAACCAAGAGCATTCCATGTTTGAAATGTATGCCCTGGAATATGAGCTTGTGCTCCCATCCCAAGGCCATTTCCACCACAATGGCATCTTCCAGTGTCGTGAGGACTGAGTTACTGAGGATCTCCTGCGGATATTTCACCGGGAGAACAGTAACCTGCTCAGCAATCGCACCTGTGCCGTGTCTACCTCTTGCCGGGGCTCACCGCCGTAGCATAGCTTCGACCAACCACTGTGGCACTCGCTTTTGCAGGCTTACCCGTGGTCCTCTCGGTACCTTCATCTACCATCGGTTTCCTGGCTTTGTTTGTGGTAGTGGTGGGGGGGGGGGGGCGATGATGTTATTCCCCCTTTTCCCCGCTGCCACTCCTATGCTTTCGGGTTTGGCCATCCAATAAGCACGGGTCGAGTGACATTCTGGATTAGGGTGGGATGGACGTTAAGTCCTGGTCAGTTCTTGGTTGGCGCTCATCAATCGGCCAGTCTGCCATGGGTGGCCCTTAGACAGCATAGCCCGAATAATCTTTGCACCGCAAGCCTCCGCACCGGTACCATCGAATGCAATGATGGTACACACGTCAAGGTGACTGACCATCGGGAGAGGTTCCGAGCCGTTAAAACTGTTCCTTTTCTCAGCACTTATGTCCTTGTCTGAATTCGATGTTTTTGAGAATTTGATCAAATAAAAATAAAGAAATCGAAACAAAACACTGAATTGCTGTCTTTGTTTCGAAAATCCTCGAAACATACCTTTACAGCCTTGTAATAACTATAAGATGTGTAGTTGCTGTTTCACGAAGCTAAATAAAGAGGCGATTGCAAATAAAAATGAATTTTTGTGTCCTTTCCTTATGTTTTACCTTCCAATTTATGAAAGTTAATAAAATATAAAATTGATTTCGGAATTGATTTCGGGACTTATGTCCCTGCGCCGTTTCTCTCTGTAATAATAATAATATTATGAAGGTTGAAAATTGAATTGTATCCAATAAAAATCTTTCTCAGAGATCCCGAAACCTTTCCGAAACCCAAAAAGAACCGACTGGGTAAAATTTAACCAAGTTATTAAGACTAAGTTACACAAGACCCCCAATCCAAAATTTATCTCCACTTCAGAACTCGACACAAAGGTTTAGACTTTTGAACATATCGTACAAAGTCTCGTGTCCCATCAAATATAGCAAAAAATCATTCCCCCATTGGTGGAACAAGGAACTCTCTGCTCTCAGAAAATTCACTAGAGAAACCTTTAACATCTGAAAAAGATGCCAATACTGGCAACCCTACCGAGATTGCCTTAAAATCTACAAGAACTCTATTAGAACGGCTAAGACACAGTCGTGGATAGAGTACTGCCAATCCATCAAAACACTTAAGAACTCCGCAAGACTAAGCACAATTTTGTCCGAAGAACAGTCCAACCCATCTCTTCTGAGAAAGGAGACGGAGAATGGGCTGAGTCAACTGCAGAATTCCTAGAGCTATTAATAAACACCCACTTTCCCGGATTCAATGATTACGGTGCAGAGCCATCCAGCTCACAACGCACACAACCCGGCGCCTGGGAAATATAACATCCATTATTACCGAGGAAAAAAAATCCTGGGCAATAAACAGCTTCGCTCCCTTTAAATCGCCTGGCCTGGACGGCATTCTGCCCATCATGCTCCAGAAATCTCTGGATCTGGCAATTGCATGGCTCACATCGATTTACAGGAACTGTATACTCTACAATCATGTACCCCATTCATGGAGACGAGTGCGAGTTGTTTTCATTCCAAAGGCGGGTAGACGCAGTCATGAAACTGCGAAAGATTTCAGACCAATTAGCCTAACGTCCTTCGTACTGAAGACGCTCTAACGTCTCCTAGACAACCACCTGAGAGGTGCAATAGAAGCTTCACGGTACCGTGACATAACCCCAAGCGTCATAAGCCCAAATCTCGAAATTTGGCCTTATGTGGCATTGTGAAAGTGACATAATGCCAAATTCTAGCACTTGACGCTGAGTGAAAGTGACATAACTGACTTTCAAAAGGCGACATAAGGCCAAATTTCGAGATTTGGGCTTACGACGCTTGGGGTTATGTCACGGTACCGAAGCTTCACTAATCTACAAATCTCAACACGGGAAGATCTACAGAAACAGCTCTTCACGAGGTAGTGCGTACTATAGAAAAATGCTTACACTACAAAGAATACACCTGGGCTACCTTTCTAGACATAGAAGGAGCCTTCAACAATGTACACACTGAAGCAATTATAGAGTCCCTAAAGGAACTGGGAATAGAAAACCATCTAAGTCAATGGATTGTTTCCATGCTCAGCACTAGAATCATTTAAGCAGCTTTAGGAAATAGCAATATAACCAAATATGCCAGGAGGGGAACACCTCAAGGAGGAGTCATCTCACCTCTACTCTGGCTCCTAGTAATGAACAAAATCCTCATAAGTTTAGGCAGAGAAAGAACCAAGACCCATAAGAACCATACCCGACTATATGGGTGGCGATGGTGTAGAGGTTAGTGTGTTGGCTAGTGACCCGTGTGTTGCAGGTTCAATCCCCATGGGGAACAACAACATACGCCACCCATTCACATGCCTCTACACCAAAAGGAGGATTTCTGCCTGGTAGTACAATGGACCGTTACCGAGTCTGAGTGCTCTGGGATTTGGATTTCCTTTTAATATAAAAAAGATCGGGTATGCGGACCATATATCGGTGATCAGCGAAATCATGGAGATTGCTCTAAGCATAGTTAGCAGATGGGCAAAAAAGTGCGGTCTTGGAGTCAACCCGGAGAAAACTGTGCTGATGCTCTTCACCACCAAAACCAAAATACCTGACTTCACGCTTCCTCGCCTAAACGGCACACCCCTACCCCTTTCAACCAGTGCCAGGTATTTTGGAGTTATCCTAGATCCTAAACTCAACTGGAAAATAAACATAAAACAACGGGTAAAGAAGGCATGTATAGCCTTCTATGCCTGCAGCAGAACCTTCGGCAAAAAGTGGGGCCTGCAACCAAAATTGCCACTGTGGATGTTCCCAGCCGTGGTACGACCAATCCTCACGTATGCGTCAATAGTATGGTGGCCGGGTATAAAGAAAAAGTACAATATAATCAAACTTAATAAGGTACAAAGAACGGCATGTATGGGAAGAACGGATGCTCTGCGGTCAACACCGTCCGACGGACTCACAGTCTTACTGCATCTTTTACCTCTTAATCTACATAAACAAGCATCACAGCACACAGCGCGATCAGACTCAGAGAGTCTGGATGCTGGACTACGAAACCCTACGGCCACAGTAGTATTCTAGATTCTCTACCGAGAAAACTAGTTCCGCCTTCAACAAAATTCCCAGAATGTCTTTCACAAAACATTTCGTCGTTCAAATCCCTACTCAATAGACTCAAGGAAATGATGAAGCAACTCATTAGCCAAATGACTAACATAATGAACATTATCACCTTACTAGTAACTAAACTAAATGGACAACAATAATAATCTTAAAATCGCTATCTGGAATGCAAATGGACTCCACCAACACTACTTAGAACTACAACAATATTAGATATTATTGATCAGTGAAACCCACTTTCCAGGAAAAAGTCTTTCACGATTTTCAGGCTACAATATCTTTTACACTAATCACCCTGCCGGAAGAGCATACGGGGGTAGTGCAGTAATTATTAGAAAACAAATAAAATGCATCGAACTTCAAAGTTACCATACGGACCACATACAGTTCAGCTAGAAGATAATTTCGGACAATTAGTAATTTTTGCCGTGTATTGTCCTCCAAAACACAAAATAACAACACACCAATACGACCACTATATCAAAACATTGGGACACAGATTCATAACAGCAGGTGACTTCAACGCGAAACACACTGACTGGGGCTAAAGATTAACAAACAGGAAGGGAAATAATCTACTGGACGCAATTAATATCAACAACTGCAGTCATATAAGCACAGGCGAACCGACGTACTGGCCAACTGACACCAAGAAAACTCCTGACCTTATTGACTTCTGCATTACGAAAAACATTAGCCGTGCCCTCATCAAAATCCGAGCCGTGTTTCTTTGCACGCGGATATAGGGATGGCATCAGAAAACGACTATCGCCGCTTAAGAATTCATCAAAAAAAAAAATTTGGCAGCACACATGCACCTATGATGCACCGTGACACAGCTGTAAGTTGTAGTTAAGAAATTTGTATTGAAAATCCTGAAATTGAAAAATATTTACTTCCGCCAATTGAAATTGATGCCAAGCATATTCTTAAATTATGAAAAACAATTTCATATTAACAGATTTGCTAAATTCAATTACCTTTATAATGAAGTTTGAAAAAAAAATAATAATAAAATCACAAACAAAATATTCTGCGGGATGTTAGTGGTCGGAGGTATATCAAACTTTGACATTTCCTGAAAAATTCATGGCATCGATTCATCAGAAACGAAGAAAATGGGTTTTGGAAGCACTCCCCGCTAAAGTTAGCGTATATAGGATAAGTTGTTGTTGTATTTTACATGGAAATTTCAAATTATCCCTATATCCGCGTGCAAAGAAACACGGCTTATATCCGCGCGCAAAGAAACACGCCTGATAGTTCAGTGGTCAAAAAGTTAGCCGCAAGCCGCCTGTTTGACATTTCACTTAATGTTTGTAAATGAACGGCTAATTTCAACTGAACAAAGTTCAAAATAAGGTGATTTCGGAGCCATTCTTCGTCGCAATAAGGTATTTTTATAGATAAATTAGTTCTTAACAACGACATATTTTATTAATTTGAAATCATTAATGAGCGAAATCAGCTTTCTTTGGAAGTATTGGAAGCAGAGCTTCTTGTTAAGCAACATTTTTCGATGAGTTGCATTGAATTCAAGGATTTTTGCGAAACTGACTTTGGAAAAAAGGAAATAGTTTCGGAAATAACTTCATCCGATAAGTACCTACTGAAATCGCATCTTTTTTAATATAAAAAAACTTTGATTTGTATAACTTAACTTACCTATAAATTGCAATTAAAACGAAGACTGTTAATATAAAAAGGAAGTAATAACTTGATAGTTTTTTTTTAATGAGACGTTAGCTTCTACTGTTCCTTTTGCATAATTAATTTTTGTTTATGTCTTTGCATAAGAATATTGATAGCTTAGTCAATACAAAGACTGGTAAAACATTATCTTAATATATAATCTTCATTTTAAATATTTATTATTAGATACCTATTTATATTAAATTACGCTCCTTCTTTAATTTTTACTCATTTAACTTGTACATCGGCAAAATCCGAAAACTAAATACTTTTGTATTTGCTTTGAAAAAGTTAGATAAAATGTACAAATGAGGCGCTCAGCGCCAAAACGGTCTAAGCCCAAAAAAATCGTACCGAGAAAAACAGGTTTAAAAAAAACATGTTTTTGAAATATTTTAATTTTTTTTTATTAATCTTTGATAAATAATATTTGTTTTTTTTTTGTTTGTGGTTAACAGTAAGGGGTTTATTTACAAACAGAAAGAGCATTTTAAACAATAAATAAGAAAAAAAAAGTGGCTTAGGCCATTTTGGAATTCATTTAAATTTTTTTTATTGATACCAATTGAGGGTTAGGCCATTTATATAATACCAATGTTTATAATAAGCGTTTTGAAAAATTATGCAAACTAATTGAAAATCTTTATTCTTCTTCTTCTTCCTGAATGTCTTCATCTTCGGCTCTTGTATTTGTTTTCAAATTATTATAAAACGAGTGCAATATAGGAGGTATGAATTCCTTGAGTTCTTGAAGGTCCTTAAACTTTGCAGCTTCAATGAATCTTCCTCCAGGATATAGTGACTCCAATTCCACATCTACGAATTTACTGGAGTTTCGCTTTGAAATGTCAACTTCTTGAAATAAAACATCTTCATTATTTGAGTATTTATATTGAATTATAAATGACTTCTCATTTTGGAATCGAAGCCACCGAATTTTAAGCCATTCAACTTTCGAACTCTTGTCCGTGGAAACTTTTCTGTTTGTCACTAGTTTCTCGATCAAAGAAATGCTTTTAAAGTCATCTGCTGTCATTTTGACTAAGTGGAATGGCTGCTTTTTTTTGCTGTGATGATTACACGATCCCAATCATCAGGTGTAAAAATGTCCTTGTAATATCTCTTTTCCTTTTCAATGAGACCGAAATCTTGGTCACATGGTAAGAATGAGTGTCCAGATACTAAGAACTTATGGTCTATCTGATCAACTTCAAAGGTAGAGTTGTTAACCATGTATGTGCAAATAGTGCTCATTCTTATGTTCCGGTTTTGACCACCACATTGATCACTATACATAATTAAGTTCCTACACTTGACATTCGCTTTCACGTAATGCATAATGCAAGACCCTATTTCCTGTGGACCACGTGAAGCTATTCCCTCATTCCAGGTGTACATAAAAGACTTGTTTGTAATAAGGTCATGAATACCAAGGCAATAGGTCCATAGCTGCCTCTTGTAGTAAGCTATCCCTGTGGAAATAACTGGCGTCGGCAGGGTTTTCATTAAATCAAAAGCTATGACTGCATATTCATCCTTGTTAAGTTTCGAATCCAACTGCATCCCACTTCTGGCTGATTCAGCTTTTCGGTGGTGTAAATCTCTTTCGCTCGTTATTCTCTGCTTTTCAGAAGGATCATCTGCAGCCTCGATTTTAACATTAAAAGAATCGCATTTCTTGCAACTGTCAGAAACTGGAGCTCGAAAATGCAAATTAAAATTTTCTGAAAAGATTTTCGTAAACACGAATTTTGAAACAACCTTGTCCCTTTCTGCAGATCCACGATACAGCTCGTACATTAAAGAAATGTTTAAGGTCGGTGCAAGAAATTCTCTTTGGATATTCTTTTTCCTGGAATAATGAGAGCTATACCTTGGAAATTTGTTAATAAAGTCTTTCACGAGTTCTGTAGCTTCAACGGTCGTCTTATTATGAGGTGGATGCTTTCCTCTTTGGTCCAACTTTGGTGTTGTTGATGCACTTCCAGGTATGCTTAAGTGCACGCGTAATACGACCATCAGTTACCTGAAGAATCTGTTTAAAAAACCTTTTGCAGACATTCATTCCGACATTGTTGACTCCAGGAAGTTTGTAAATTCTTGTACTAAATCTGCGGCTTTCGCCCAAAGACTTCTTATAAGATCTCTTTGTTGCAATAACTCCAATTTGTCCACATAAATACGCATTTTGCAAATCATGATCAGCAATTTTATAAAAATTATCGAAAATACTTTGCAAAATAGTCTCACTGAAATGCTGATGACATTTTAACGGACATGGACATGCAAGTGCATTTAGCGTTCGAGCTGGCTTCACAATTCCTTTTACAGTCTTATAGCATTTTCCTGAATTTCGCTGAACTTTACTTACGTGTTCTTTCCAGTTCGATTTGTTGGCAATTCTTTTCCTCGTAGGTGTTTTCAATTCATTTCTGCTTTCAACTTCAACTGCTGATTCAGTTGACCTTTCATTTTCTGTTGATTGTTGAGAATCTTCAAAGTCCTGTAAACTTATGGAGTCCACCTCGGACATACTTATTCACGTGCAATTTCTTTGTCTAATTAATACATTTTCAATTTGAATAAAGGTCCTTCAGTAAACTTTACGAACTTACCTTTGACAAACAAGTGGATCTATTTAAAAATGAATAACTTTCTTAACGAGAAAAACTAGTAAAAAATAAAGTATCAAGCGTGTCTACATCAAAACAAGAATTGCATGAACTAAAAGTGGAGAGGCAATATTTATATAGATACTTTTAAAAACCTACTGGCTAACTTGATTTATTTTCAAATATACCTACTGGCTAACTTGATTTATTTTCAAATAGCTATACCTACTCTTAAAATGTAGAATGCGTTTTTGGCCTAACCCACACAAATGTTTAAATTCAAGAATTCAATGTGGCCTAAGCAGCTTAGGCCGTTTTGGCATCTAACAATTTTTAAATTTCATAGAGACGAAAAACAGTTTTCCCCATAAAAATTCACCTAGTTTTATACGATATCACAGGGAGTTTGTTTTTATATAAATTTCAAAAGATTCCGGTTCGATCTGCATAGTCAGTTTGATTTTTTTGAAAATGAGGGTTAGGCCGTTTTGGCGCTGAGCGCCTCAAATATGAATTAAAAGACTTACTTAAATCAATATTACTTAATAGAACAAATAAAATGTTAACTTAAATAAAAACGATTTTTCACTTCAAATGCAAAAATGTCCCGCCAGCTAATTTTTCAGATCTGACATCCCTACTTCAAGCACAAACCAGACACAGAGATCTCTCATACTTTCTATATACGAGTAGATACAAGAAACAAATTATAGAACCATTTTCTTTCTCTCTTATATATATTACTAATAATTTACTGCATTATAAGAAACAATTTCTAGTGTACAGAAAGTAAGTTAGACGGAATACAAGAAAACTGTTTCTCTTTAATTTTCAGCATTGTTTTAGAGTAACTGAACGAATTTCGTATTCCTTTTTATTCTTTAAGCAAGAAACTGCAGCAACTAATGAGCAATGTTTGATCGCTTGAACATCAAGAAGGAGAAACCCGACGCAGGCACAGTTAGCTGAAGTTACGGTTAACTGGTTTTGGACATTTTCAATTCATCATAATTTTTGACGTATAAGAAACAAATTCTAGCTTGCAGAAACGATGGCTCAATATAAGAAGCCAATTTCTCTGGAGTATAAAGTTCGGCGCCTCTTGTATTTTTGTTTGTTTTTTTGCATCCAGTAACCAATTTACTCCGGTAATTGCAGAAACGTACATACATACAGTCGATGGCAAAAGTGTTATTACATCTCGAAAATCTACAGCTTTAGCTGTGCTAATACTGTTTTTAAGGTTACACCTAGAAAATTTGAAGAGCTCAGAATTACACAATACATAGGTACTCAATTTGCACTTTGCTACAGTAAATTAAAACTGAAGATTAAAACGATTATTATTAGGTATGTTTCTTACTAAAGCGTATTTGCATGTTTAATACAACAACAACTGAGCCTATATACTCTAACTTTAGCAGAAATAACTATCGCTGCTTAGTCCTTAAGTGGATATAAGCCGTGTTTCTTTGCACGCGGATATAGGGATAATTTGAAATTTGCATGTAAAATACAACAACAACGTATCCTATATACGCTAACTTTAGCGGGGATAGCTATCGCCGCTAAGTCAGTGAGCGGGGATAAACAGTGCTTCCAAAACCCATTTTCTTCGTTTCTGATGAACTCATGCGATGAATTTTTCAGGAAATGTCAAAGTTTGACATCCCTCCGACCACTAACACATCCCGCCGAATATTTTGTTCGTAATTTCATTTTTATTTTTTTTAAACTTCATTATAAAGGTAATTGAATTTAGCAAATCTGTTAATGTGAAATAGTTTTTCATAATTTTAGAATATGCTTGGCATCAATTTCAATCCGATAACTTTTGTTATCGAATGTAAAAACTTTGAAATTTTGTACCTACTGAACCGACATAAACTCTTGGATTTGTATTGGTATTGTCATGTGGCAGTGAATACATGTAATCCTTGCAATTTGCAAATGCATATCAAGCAGATACGAGACTAAGCCAGTCAGTCTAATATTTCTACTGCTACTGAAAGTTACCTGCACAGTATTGTTATTGAAGTTTATAAATCAACTTCTAATCGTTAACGTTTTGTTTCAGTCGTTAGTAGTGAGTGAAGTGTTATTGTTTAAATTAATAAAATAAAAATAGAAATTGGAAAGAAACATTTATTTTAGTTATTGGTAAACTTTTCTATTGGCCTTACCAATGTAGCACACCGTTGTAAAAAAAAGACACCGTTTAATTATATTTATTTTATTCTTTAATACACGTCTGTCGCCTTCGGCGGTTACAACCAGATTGTTCGCATGCTCGTTTGGCATGCGTACTCTTCTTATGATCTACATGTGTGTTGGTACATACAAACATACATGAGGGTTTGATGAAAAATGTAACAGAGTATAAGAAGATAGCAAGATAAAACAGAACAACTAATAGATTACCTCAAACAGTGTTGCCACAACTCGGCCGTCCTGACCCGTAATCGTCCCGATTACGCTTATGAGTCCCGAGCGCATCCTTTAAACCAAGGTTTAATATTTGCCACTTCCCAAGTACCCACGTACGGAATCTGACTTATTTGGAACCCCTCGACATCCTTTACCAAGTACCTATCATTCTCGAGCACTTTTGCTATCCTGTAAGGTCCCTTAAACTTCGGCACAATCTTTTTGGACACACCCTGCGTATTGATAAAATTTTTAATCATGACATAGTCCCCAACATGGTACTTTCTTGCCACCTTTCGGTTTTCGTCAACCGACCTCTTGTTGTAATCCTGTAATTTAACTTGACGTTCGACCGCCTTTGACCTTAAATTATACAAATTCCTCTCAACCTCGTGTTCATCATTATAATTCAAACATTCACTGACAAAGTCAATAACCCTACCTTTTTGCCTCGTCCCGAACAGAAGCTGACTAGGTGTGGTGCCCGTGCCGCGGTGTACTGTGTTGTTCATAGAGAACTCAATATCCGGTAACAAACTATCTAAGCTCGCTCTAGAGTTCCCGTCGGACAACTTGGCTATCATTGGGCCCAAGCTCCTATTAATTCTCTCTACCTGACCGTTGGCCTGTGGAGAGCCCGTCGCAATTTTAACGTGTTGCACGTTGTTGGCCTGAAGAAATATGTCAAATTCTCTCGACGTAAAACTACTGCCTCTGTCGGAAATTAAGAGCCTTGGCCGACTATACGTTTGAAAATACACTTTCAGGTGAGAAATCACTTCCCTAGTACATGTTGAGCGTGTGGGAAACAATTTGACGAACTTTGTGAACCCATCGACCACTAGCAAAACGTACTTCTTCTTTGAACTAGCTAACGAAACCGGGCCGTAGTGATCTACGTGAATGGTGTTGAACGGTAGGTCACCTTTTGGGATATTATTCAAAAATCCCTCCCGCTTTCCAAACTTGGGGGAGAACGCTATACACTTTAAGCAATTATCTATATATACCCTAATCTTCGTTTTCATTTTTGGAAACCAATACGTATTGTTTATGGCTTCGAGCACCTTATCACAACCTATGTGACCTAATTCGTCTTGATATTTGCGTAACACATGACCTTCCATATCCGCTGGAACATAAAACAGAATATTATCTTTAGCCTTCCTATATACCAACCCGTTGCGCATCTCGTAGAATTTACTTTCAGAACTCTCCAATTGCTTACGAATGCCACAAATAGCAGCGTCCCTATACTGACAAATCGAGAGATTCTGCTCAAAAGTATTACCCTCTAAGACTAGAATATTTGTCGCACGACTTAATGCATCCACATGCTGCATCCTATCTCCGTTCCGGTGTTCTAAAGTATAATCATAATTCTGTAGCTGTAAGACCCATCGGGCTATTCGGGAGTTTATCTCCTTTTTGTTCATTGTTAAAGTTAAAGAGTTACAATCAGTTACGATTTTAAACTTGATCCCCTGCAGGTATATTCTGAATCGTTCGAGAGCGTATATTATTGCCAGAGTTTCCAACTCGAAACTATGGTATTTCGCTTCGCACTCCGTTGTCCTTTTCGAAAAGTAGAATACGGGGTGATACTTCCCGTCTGATTTCTTCTGCATTAAAATGGCGCCGAATCCAATCGCGCTGGCATCGCAATGCAATTCCGTTTCATCACGAGGATCATAAATGGATAGGATGGGTGATTCGACTAACTTTTGCTTAAGAAGCTGAAAACATTCTAATTCTTTTTCCCCAAAGCTAAACTTGGCGTCTTTCTTTATTAAATCATATAAAGGCTTTGCAATTACTGAGAAATCTCTTACAAACCTCCTGAAATAGGAACATAACCCCAAAAAGCTATGAACCGCCTTAGCGTTGTGAGGTACAGGAAAATCTGCTACCGACCCGATTCCCTTTTCATTCGGTCGTAAACCTTCCTTGGACACTGTATATCCTAAGTAATCTACTTCGGACTGCAAAAATTTACATTTATCTATTCTCAACTCGAGTTTGTTCCGGACTAACCTTCTTAACACCTCTTCTAAAATGCACAAATGCTCTTCTACAGTACAAGTTGCGATCATTATGTCATCTAGGTAAATGCCTACCTTTCCCGCTACAATAAGATCATTAAAGATTTTGTAAATAAATCTCTGAAACGCTGACGGTGCGTTTCTTAGCCCAAAAGGCATCCTTAGGAATTCATACTGACCCGTCGGCGTTACAAAGGATGTGAACTTAATCGAACTCTCGTCCATATATACATGATGAAACGCACTTTTTAAATC
The DNA here is from genome assembly GCA_949715645.1 of Portevinia maculata. NCBI lineage: Eukaryota > Metazoa > Arthropoda > Insecta > Diptera > Syrphidae > Portevinia > Portevinia maculata. The sequence goes on along the minus strand of OX454528.1, from coordinate 45,375,228 downwards.
TAAAAGTGAAAAAATGCTTTTACCCACCAACCCGTCCAGAAGGTCATCGATTAGTGGGAGCGGGTGGTTATCTCTAGCGGTCATTTTATTTAAAACTCTGTAATCTACACAGAAACGTAGCTCCCCTGTTTTCTTTTTCACGAATACAACCTGCGAGGCATACTCCGAATCGCTGGGCCTGATAATTTGTCTAGCTAATAAATCACTAATGATTTCCTGTAACTTTGTTTTCTCGAAATAGGATAACCTCCTCGGGGTACAGTGGAAGGGCTTCTCATTAGTTAACGATAACTTTAACTCGTATTTCACATCGGGTAACTCGGGACGCTTACAGTTTACATAGCATCGATTGAACGTATCAATTACACTCTTTTTTGTTTTAAAATCCAATTTTTCACATATGCTTAATTCTATTTCTTCACGTTCAACCTCCATTAAATCAAATTTATGCATTTCATTTTCCCAACAATTAAACTTCTGAACTAAACTCTCATTTGCTAAATTTAATTCCGTTTCATTTTCCGCTTTAACATTATTATCTCTAAATTCACTTTTCTTTTGTAAGCTTAGCTTGGCTTTTGAAATGAAATCTCTCCCTAACACCACGGGGTACGCCATCGTTTCGTCTGACACAACCAACATGTTCAATGAAACATTATCATTTTCCAGTAAAACACTGATCCTTATTTTTCCAAAAATAACTAATTTAGTTCTGTTTATTCCACAGTAATTCATATTATCTTTACTCATTAACTTAAAAAAATCCGGGATGTACTTCAAGCGGACGAAACTGATGGGGCTCCCCGTGTCGATTAGGCATTCTAATAAGATTTTACTATTATTACTTGAACTAAAGTGTATAAATAAATGTCTTACGAATTCATTCTCCTCTTCGTCCTGCACAAGGTGAACCACGTCCTTCTTCTTGTTCTCGCGGCAATCAGCAGCATAATGTCCTAGTACACCGCAAACGTAACAAGCTCCGACTTCCCTCTTCGACTTTTGGCACTCCGCGGCGATATGACCCAGCGAGTTACAATTATAACACCGCATCGGGCCCCTCCGATCCTTTTTCTCGATCTCAACTTTGCTTAAAGCAGCTTGTCTTGGTAGCGACACATCACAAAACGCCTCCATCAACTGGTTCTTGTGGCTGAAGCGGTGCATTTTCGCTTGTGACCGTAGTCCAGGGTCAGGTATTCCCTCGACGATATATTCAACAAGTTCCCCGTCCTCGAACTCAATTTTATTGGCGAGTGTGAGCTTTTCGTGGAAATAACTTTGGAAGGTCTCATTTACCCGCCACTTTCGTGCCTCAAATTCCCTCCGGATCGCAAGTTCGCTAGTACATCCATTGAATAAGAGCTTCATGTCGCTCACGAGGCAATCGATAGATATTGTCGCGACGTCTGCCCTCGATAGAAACCACTTCAATGCTCTGCCTTTTAATTTCGATGCAATTAATGCACGAACGTTATTATCGTCCAGTTTAAAGGAACGTTGGACGCTTTTAAGTTGGGATTTCCATAATTGAAAGTTGTCTCCCTCGCCAAAATATTCAGAGACCAACTCCCTGGCCATCGTTATTTTGTTTGTATAACACTCATTTTCGTTTGACATTTCCTTTTTATCGTTTGTCTTTCCATTATAATTTAACAAACACTCTTTCTCTCTCTTCAGCACACTGATTTCCCTCCGTTGTAGCTCCATCTCCCGCTCCATTAGTTCCATTTCTCTTTTCATTTGTTTCAGATCTATCATTTGTTTCTTTACTTTTCTATTTTTTTCTGCTACCACCTTGGCACCGTCGTCTCGTTCTTCCTCACCTTTTGCAAAGTCGTCTCGTTCGTTGGCATCGCTAAAACCATCGTCATCGTCGTCGCGATCCTCACAGTTGTTGCTGCCTGTTTCGTCGTCTTCGTTTTCGTCTGTTGTGTTCGGCATCGACAGGGCAGCTGCAGCTCGCCCCTCACTCCGAATTGGACACTCTCCCCTTTCTTGCGGCGGAATTGCGCTCAGTCGCAGAATGAGTGCCGATTTGTTGCCGTTCGATTTCTTCCCAAGGGCATCCAACCAGGCTTTCAGCTGCGCAACGGTGAATTGATTAAATTCCTCGTTCTGAAACATCGTTGCAAGGGATGAAGGCACACACTTGAATTATTATTTTCACTGTTTATTGCTTTCTTCGTGTCCTCGAACTTTGGATTTTAACCGGAAAGTTTTTCGTTGCGGATTTCTTATCCCACTTTTGATGTAGCACACCGTTGTAAAAAAAAGACACCGTTTAATTATATTTATTTTATTCTTTAATACACGTCTGTCGCCTTCGGCGGTTACAACCAGATTGTTCGCATGCTCTTTTGGCATGCGTACTCTTCTTATGATCTACATGTGTGTTGGTACATACAAACATACATGAGGGTTTGATGAAAAATGTAACAGAGTATAAGAAGATAGCAAGATAAAACAGAACAACTAATAGATTACCTCAAACAGTGTTGCCACACCAATAAGGAATTTAATGTGGAGTTTAAATTAGTGGTTCCGTTCATTTAAATTTCCTTTGGTTGAAACATTTTACGAATCCTTGGATCACAGTTGAAGAAAAGTGGAAACAAACCTCAACACGGAGACCTGCATCCTTTCGGAATCAGCATTTAAACCTTTCAGATATAATAACTGAGTGGCCATTATATAAACGTTCCTCAGGTTCCAGACTGGTAATATATTTCTTATTTTGATTCTCATAAAAACCTTTTTACTCTTAACACAACTTAGGACTTGTCAATGGTTGGGAGGATTTTACAGGCGTATTATGCTCACTTTTCAAGGAGAAATTAAAAGACCAATTAGAAGATTGTATACTAAATCAGAAAGGTACATTTTATTAACATAAGACATGTAGCAATGTTGAAAACACGTTTATTTCTTAATTTAGACAAAAACAAGAGACATCAAAATAATTGATTTGCTTCACTATACAATTGCCCCTACAGGAAAAACAAAGGGCAAAGACAGACAAAATTGGAAGTACAGCATAGCGGATAGTTAGACCCCGCTTATACAACGAGTGTCATCAGCAAGCGACCTTCATCACACGATAGAGCAGAGAAAGCAAAAGTACCGTCAGTTTCCCGAATTGAAATGCCAAACATAAATCATGATCATGGAAGGTGAAGCTGAAATTTTGGGTATCTTGAATTGGTGCAGGGAAATAAGTCCACGGGAACTAAGTCCACTGAGGGACTTAGTTCCCATTAAGTGGGAAATAAAACCACTTTCGCGAAGTGGACTTAGTTCCCATGTAAGGTGGGAAATAAATTCCCAAAACTCTGAGTGATTTTAGTTCCCTTTTAATGTGAAGTAAATTCTCACTGTCGACTAAGTCCACTTCGCGAAAGTGGTTTTATTTCCCACTAAGTGGGAACTAAGTCCCTCAGTGGACTTAGTTCCCGTGGACTTATTTCCCTGCACCTCTTGAATTATAATCAAACTGCTGCACTTAGAGTTAAGAATACATTAATAAGACAATGACTTTTTTTTCTTAGTAATAAAAATACAATTGGTACATATATAAAAAAACAGTTGCGATCGTTCTATTTATTTTGCTTTTCATTACAGATGATAATAATCTAATGTTCAAGTACATGCAGAGTAAATATTGGTTTAAATGAATAAACGAAAGTCAACATTTCTCAAATTAGGTAAGTCTTTCTTACGCCATGACATTATTGCTCGAATGTTGATTATAAGTATAAAAAAAATGAGAAAATAGTTCTTGTGGTCACATATTTTTTTCAGCAAACCGTTTCTTGCATAAAGAATCATTCTACGAGATCTTAGCCAATATTTTTTGATGTAAGAAAATAAAGCATGGTCTCACATATCTTATTTAACAAACAGATTCCTGAATAAAGAATAATTATGCACGATTTAAGAAAAAGAAATGTTGATGTAAGAAAATGTTTCTTGAGATAAAATATCTTATTCAAGAAATGTTTTATTGGATCAAGGATAGTCTTCTACCTTTGCTTGCTTTTTCTGATTCTTAAATCGTACACAGGAAATGATTAAAATAAGAAATTATTGGCTTGGCCCAGAACCGTACCTTTTTTCTTGATTCAACCAACTTCTACTTCCAGTTTAGAAAAAAATTCTTTCCGTGCTTGATAATCGAAGGAGCCTTCAAACTACACCTATAGCCCTACCTAAACCTCATGACAAATTTACACCCACAAACATAAGAAAACAGATCCAAGAAAAAGGAAACTCCGGAAAAAATGGCAGGAAACCAGGTTACCGTTAGACAAAGCAAAGCTTAATAAAGCAATTAAAGAGCTCAAGGAGTCCCTGAAAACCTTTCAGAATAATAACTTGACAAATTACCTTAAAAACTTGACTCCAACTTCAGAAACAAACTACTCACTGTGGAAAACAACAAAATCTCCTAAAAATCAGACCAAACACTGTCCACCTCTAAAAAAAGCAGATGGAACCTGGGCCCGAGCAAATCGTGACAAAGCAACTGAATTAGCAACCTACTTTAAAGAAACGTTCTCAAACGACGCTGGCAATGCTCAGTTATCACATTTTCCGACGAAGCTAAAGGAAATAAAGTACATTACAACTAAAATGGGTCAAAATAAAACTCATGGCTATGACCTACTTACTTATATTCAACGAAAGCCGGATTCCCACAAGGTAGCGTCCTAGGACCCTTACTTTATGTCCTCTTTACAGCTGACATTCGACCTCCTACCAGGGCATCCTCCATGATTGCAACGTTTGCTGATGACACGATTCTCCTGAATTCGGGCAAATGCCTTCACACTAGAACCACTCAACTTCAAAAATATCTCGACGTAATAATGTTTTGGTTTAAAAATTGGAACGTTAAAATTAATGATGACAAATCAGTACAAGTAATTTTCACAACTAAAACAAAGTTTACACCCATAGCGTTAAACATTAACAATAAACCCATCGTTATAAGTTCAGTAGCAAAATACTTAGGAATGTACTTGGACTCCAAATTGACATGGAAACATCACATTAAACAAAAACGCAACCATGTAAAACTAAAATTCAGACAACTGTACTGGCTTCTCTCTAAGAATTCCAAATTATCAACAAGCAACAAACTATTACTCTATAAGGCAATAATCAAACCTATGGACCTATGGGCTGCAAATATTGGACACATCTAGAATATCTAACACCAACATAATCCAAAGACAACAATCTAAGATCCTACGGACGATAATTAATGCTGAGTGGTACATCTGTAACAATGACATACATCATGACCTTCAAATACCAACAGTCAGGGAGGAAATAATACAAACCAGCACGAGATACCTGACAAAAAATCTTTCGCATGCGAACAACGACATCAACACGTTATTTGACCAAGAAACCACAAGAAGACGGAGACTCAAAAGAAGACGACCAAGTGACCTCATAACCTGAGTTCTAACACTGTACATAACAAATCGTATTTAATACCTACATAACATCAGATACTAGCATTATATAAAATAGTATAATTTCACAACAATAGAAACCATCAGAATTAACAAAATGACTGCTGACAATGGTCATGTACGTTCGGATATTTTTCCGATCGCCAACCGCGGGACCTCTATTTGTCCTTCAACTAGGGATAGATAGATCCTGGGTTGTTGTTTCGTTTGCCCGATTGACAAACGGATGCGATTGCAACGAAGGAGGTTAATTGTGCGGTTTAACGACGACGACTTAAGAAATTGTCTTTTTCCTTTAAAGACTTTCCACGACAGTTTAGCGAAATTTCGAAAACGAGTGAAGCGAACGAGAAGAAATAAAAAGAGCAGCGTTTCCCCTAAGGGCTTTGAACAATACAAACTTAAAAGCTTTATTTCCTGAGGGTTTTTATACAATTTTCAAATAACAGGGTTTTTCGCTTTGCGAGAGAGAATACGTTAATTCAGAAGTTATTTATTGTATGGCGAATTCATAAATATGGTGAATAGTATAAATTAGGAAATTAGGCGGTAAATTCAAATATACAATTTCATATTATAAAACTTAGAACTATGATGACGATTACGATGGCGATGACGATTACGATGACGATGACGACCCAACAGGTCACAAAGATCAAGAATATTTCCTTTCAAAAATTACTTAGTGTCGTAAGACAGATGTATAATTCATGGAAATAAAAAAAAAAAAAAACCCTACTAGATCAGAATGGCAAAATGGACAAGTGACAACGGATTTCGATCAAACAATCTACACCGACACGGTTCAAAAATGGACTGCGGCGTGGGTGCGGCAGTTTTTTCGGAATCCTTAAACATCGAAATCCTACAGACTTCCGGATACTGCAAGCGTCTTCCAGGCGGAGCTACTGGCTTTCCCGGAAGCCTGTCGCCAGATCAAACATCACTCAAACATAACACATAAAGCGATCGCTTCGGTCACTATATCCTCTAAGTTAGTACTAGAATACCGTAATGAGCTGGCCCTGCTTGATAAGTTCAAGGTTACCCTGATCTGGGTTCCAGAGCACAGTTACGTTTATGGAAACGAACATGCCGACAAACTGGCCAGGCAAGGCTCAGCTCTCCACTGCTCTTTGGCGGAACTAGTCCACATTCCGCTCGGAGCAGTTAAGGCAAATATCACCGCAGAATACCTCACGAAAGCCAACCTCCAGAAAAACCTGGCCAAACTACAACCGACCTTTTATGTAAAACCCAAAAAGATATTGTAAGAATAACAGCGATCATCACGGGACACTGGCCTATAGGTGACCATGCGGCCAAGCTGGGCATCCCAAACAATACACACTGCCGCAGTTGCAAAGTGGCAACCGAAAAAGAAACTTTAATTCAGTTTGTATGCACCTGTCCGGCTTTAGCTAGAACCAGACTACGAACATTGAGAAGCCCTTTCTTCAATACACTTGACGAAGTCTCCGAGAAAAGTATCAAGGAACTGATAACTTTCCTGAACTCCGCAGGTTGGATTTAGTCTCCCCCAACAAACGATAATACCCAGCTTTACGCGAGTTTGTGGTAACAAAACGGCACTCGGTGCTAATTGGGTTTGTCTTATCAAACCGCCACAACTACCTACCTAACCTTGCATTGCATTGCATGTGGCTCTGCGTATTAATTTTGTAAATTTTTTTTAATTTTGAAATTTGTCGCGATGGCCGCATAGAAGATCTCATAAAGGAGTTATTAAAATCGCAGAAGGAATACCAAAATGTGTTACAACGAGTCTCTTCAATAAATGGTACAACCAAAGTATCGGTGCTACAATTTCAACAATTTCAACACGTGGGATGTCTACATGCAGCAGTTGGTGTTGGACCAACATTTTCTTGGCATATAAGGTGGTGAGTGACGGTGAAAAATAAACATCTTTTTTATCTTGGCTCGGACCAGAAATATGTAATTTACTGCAAAACCTATTGGGAGGAGAAAAGGTGATTGACAAACGATATGTAGGTAGACCTGGCAGCAAAACTCACAGAACACTTCAAAGAAAAAGTACATACAATTTTGGAAGTGCCGAAACTAACCCTACTTGGGGTAGAGGTTTTTTCCATTGCAGAGGCGTATTAAGCGACGCAGAAGTCGCTTAGGGCGATCAAATCCGATAGTGTTGAGCCATTAGAAGTAAACCAGGTAAAGGCAGGCGACTGGAAGGGTTCTAGGGGTAGAAGCAATAGCAGGTGGCAGGATAAGGAACAGTATCGTGGTAGTAGTAGACACAAAACAAAATCATGTCCGGGATGTTGGAGTACGCACGCCAGAGATTCGTGCAGATTTACGAAAGGGCAATGTCGAAAGTGTATTCGCATCGGACACATTGCATCAGTATGTCTTAGCAGCAAAGTTCGTAAGACAGGGAAAAAATGTGATTTTGAGCAAGTACAAGAGATAGACAGCGTACTTACAGTTGGGGAAATATGTCAAGCAGGTAGGAAATTTGACATTTTCGCGAATTTGAACAATCACAGAGTAAAATTTTTGATCGACACCGGGGCTAGCTTTTCGCTGGTGGGTCTTTCCGGCGATGAACAGATAAGTACGCCCCACTTAATAAAACAAGTTTCAAACTCCTTTCATATGGTAAAACGAGTGTTCCTGTGCTGGGCGAGGTAGATGTACCTATCGGTTGAATTCGGTGGTCAGCATAAACAATTACCGCTATTGGTTGCCGACACGTAGCAGGGGGGCTAACATTTTCGGATTAGATTGGTTCAAGCATTTGGTCTTGAAATAAGTTCCCCGAGTTCAAATACTGTTTTAAATTTGAGCTCCAACATAGACAAAGATATAAACAATCTTTGTTCAAATTATACAGAGGGTACAACTATGAAAAAACATCTTTATCTGAAGTCGTATAGCAAAACCCGTTCGCTTTATTGGATGCACCCGTTCGCTTTATTGGATGCATTCAAAGAAGAAGCTAAGCGCCTGGAGGACGCTGGAATCTGGAAACCAATCAGGTTCAGCGAATGGGCTGTACCAATTGTCGTTGTCTCCAAACGCAACAAAAGCCTTCGTATATGTGGTGACTTTAACCCTTGTGTGACTGGCAACAAAAAATTACACTTAAGAGTGCTGTGGTACCCAGGTACTTCAGTATATTTTGTATGACAATTGTGTGTTATTTGTGAATTATGATTAAAAAAAAGACTATTTTGCAAAGCTGAATGTTTATAAAAGTTTATTAATTTTAGATTAAATTTGTGTACAAAAAAGAAATACTAATATGTACCTATAGAAACTGTTACAAAATCTATGGATAGGCAGCGATGCATGCGAGGCACTTTGCAAAATTTTTGCAATGCTTATCGCATACTGGATTGGTGCATCACATACACTCCTTGCGTGTTTTGCATTTACGACCTGAAATGCAAAGGTGGCATGTACCTTTGAACACAAAGCAGCCATTGGTGGAGTTATCGGCTTACCTAGTGTTAATTGGATGCAATGAACGTGGAGAAGTTAGTCATAACTTTCGCGATTTTTGACCGCTGCATGAGTTGTGTACCAGCCATATTGGTGAGAAACATCCTTCGCTTATTAGTCGCAGTAGTATCCGGGGTTTTGAAAGAATACACGATATAGGCTGCTACACCCCAGACATCGAGCAAATTATAAAATATTGCAAGCGGCCGCCGTTTGGTTCTGCGTTTTGTCGTGTAAGATTCTGTAATTTTGTCCATCATGTCTACTCCTTTCTTCGTCTTATTATAATACAGTACCATTTCTGGTTTGTACTTACTTTGCTCATCGGCGATAGAGATATCGTGATGCATAGAAGATAAGCCAATCATCAATTTTTTTCATTTGTGGAGGAACAAACGTTTTATTATGGCGAATGGTGCCCACCAAAGTTACATTTTTAGCGAGAAGGTATTTCGCGAGCTCCAATGTAGTGAAAAAGTTGTCGGTAGTTACATTTAGGCTGATCCTTCATACCTTGTCTGGCGTGCTGCACCTGGTTGCTTTCCAGTGTAGATTTCGCCGCGCACTGGATAATAGTTTGACGCATCGCAAGCCCACCAAACCTTTATTCCATATTTGGCTGGTTTTGAAGGTACATATGTACTGCGTAAGCTTAGAACGGCCTCTGTATGGAAACAGATATTCATCGACAGTGATGTCTACTGATGGCTTGTAGTTTTTATATAGCTGTTCGTTCATTAGGTTCCAAAGATCACGAATTTGGGCGGCCTTGTCAGTACACATTCGATCAACTCTAGTACGTATGTTATCGAAACGCATAAAGCGCGTGATTGCAGAATATCGACAAAGAGACATTGCAGAACGAAAATGGATAACAGAGTCCGAACTCCAGAGCACCGATGTGTGTTCTTCATTCGAATGATGTACCTCGGCCATAAAGAGAACACCCAAGTAAAACTTTAACTCTTGAACAGTGAGTGGTGTCCATACCTTTGGTGGTCTATCCGAATGATTGGAATTGAACGACGCATACACACTTAGAACCTTTCGATTTACTTCTGTTACCACGATGTTTGCCATAGCAGGAGTGAAAAAAGCCATGAAAGTATCAGCTGCAGCTTTAATCTCGAAACCAGTAATAGGCCCCTTTTTTAGGAGAATAATGTTATGTGCAGGAGTTCGAACACTCGTATTGGCGGGAAGACGGGACTGTACTCCACTGCGTTATTCCACCCTTACCAGTCATGATTTCGCATGCATCGGGAAACTCTGTAGTCGCATCCTCATCATCGTCGTTTTCAGCAATTTCAAACTTGACCTCAGGTTCGTTTTCTACATCAGAAGCCTCACCAATTTCTTCCAGTGCGCCACTAATGTTACAACTGCCGAATGACATACCTGTTGGTGGCGGTACATAATCGTCTTCAGAACCATCGGTAAAATCCGTCATACTTTCCATTTCATTCAAAACCGTTGTCTAATAGTTATCCTGTACACTTAGTGCACGCATTTTAGAAAAGAAAATATCGGAGTACCCAGGTACTTTGATGTCATATTGGAGAACATGTTAACAAAAAATAATTGTAGAAGCAACATATGGCTTTGGAGATAAGTAGCATATTTGACACAGAAATGTTTTTTAGGAAGGTACTAAAAATTCTTATATATTGGTTCCGGTGAAACCTTTGTTTTTTTTTTTAAATTAGGCTCAGAAAGTACCCAGGTACCTTGACACCTACACAAGGGTTAAGGTCACCATAAATCCTTAGCTAGAAGTAAATCAGTATCCTATTCCACTAGTCACCAATGCGTCCTCTTATGGAATAGGAGCAGTAATAGCACATCTGGATGAAGGAGGAAATGAATTGCCTATTGCGTTCGCATCAAAGACGCTCGACGTACATCAACGAAAGTACAGTCAAATTGAGAAGGAGGCACTTTCCATCGTCTATCGAGTAAAAAAGTTTACCAATATTTATAAGGACGAATATTTACCTTAATTACAGACCATAAGCTCTTGGTAGCACTCTTCAACGCCGGCAAGAAATTGCCTATAATGACTGCTAACCGTTTACAACAATTCTCATGGCATATAGGTATCGTATTTGCTACCGACCCACCGAAAAGCATGCTAATGCCGATGCGTTGTCTCGTTTCCTTATAGGACCAGATTTACAATTCGATCGTAAGCAAGAAGAGATGTGTTTGAAGATCTCTGAAAAGTAATCTGACAAGGTTGAATCATTTCCTATTGTAAAAGCGGATATCATAGCCGCTATTGACAGAGGTTTAACCCTCAAGAAAGTTCGTAACTTTATACTTTCAGGTTGGCCGGTAAAGTTGACAGAGCAAGGTCGTGATATAACATATTTTTCTAATAGAAGAATGTCGGTATCAGAGTAGAAGCGATTAGTTTTGCTCCAAACAGAACATCTTCGAGTTGTAATACCACAAATGTTACAGAGGCGGGTCACAGAGATGCTACGACACTGAAGGTACTGTTGGTGGCCAAAAGCGGATCACGCTATAGAATCACAAGCTCTGAACTGCAAAGTTTGTCAGTTATCCGCAGCAGACCCTCCAAAGGAATACAGCTCCTGGCCAACACCAGAGCGTCCATGGCAAAGAGTTCATGTTGATTACGCCGGTCGGTTCCTGGAACAAATGTGGCTCATTTGTATTGAAGCGTACTCAAAATTCCCGTTTGTGGTGCCCATGAAAGTACTACTACCACCCCCGTCACGATCCGAGCTTTAACACAAATATTCACACTAGAAGGACTGGCAGAAACTATTGTGTCGGACAACGGCCCACAATTCACCTCATCGGCTTTTGCCCATTTCTGCAAACAAACCGGTATCCAATATTTACGCATTGCACCTTTTTACGCTGCCTCAAATGGTGATGCCGAACGTTTTGTCCGCACCTTCAAGACCCATTATAAAAAGATACTGGAAGAAAACCCCAACCGAGATGTAGGGCTACCTCAATATTGTCCACGTATCGCACCACTCCGAATCCGCAGTCGGGAAAATCACCTGCCGAATTATTACACGGAAGACATTATCGCAGTATAATATCACAGTTCGTTCCAGAGCCTAAAACAACCATTATACCACAACGGACATCATATAAAAAGTTCCAAAACAACCAGGCAGTCTATGCCAGAAACTTCGCGAAGGGTGCTCGTTAGATAGAAGCAACTATTATCAAACCAATAGGAACCATGATGTTTTTGGTCAAAAAGCATATGGGTTTATGGAATCGCCATCAAAACCAGCTTCGGACACGAAGTAAATCAGTCAGCGGTTCGTATCACTTCCTTGAAGCTAAAGCATCCGCTGATGCCCAGCTCAATCACTCTCACCCGGCAAGTAGTTCTTCAATGTCACTAATTCTTTTAGTTATTGCAGTTCAAAAGTACTATCGCAAAATTCTCAAAATTGCGTCTTCAGACGATGGTAGCCCGCGACGATCTAACCGGCCTCGACGAACTCTTGTAAGTTTCCAGGTGTAATGAAGGGGGCAAGTTGAATTGATGTGGAGGAATGATACAAACGATCCTCTGGCCGTACTATCAATAAAAGAACAAACACAGCCAAAATCTGACAGCCGAAACCATCGAAGTCAATCTTGTCTTTGTCTTGTGCCGCCATCGAATACACCTACTCCTTTTTTTATACCCTATTCTAGGGGTATATTAATTTTGACGCATAGTTTGTAACATACCTTAATATTGCCCGTAGACCCCTAAAAGTTACTATATTTATGATCAGCATCGATAGTAATGTCGATCTAGCCATGTCCGTCCGTCCGTACGTCTGTCGGCAAAAATTAGGCCTTTAAACTGGACCTAGAGAGCTGAAATTTTAACCATATACTCTCTAGGGTCCCGAAATAATCAAGTTTACGAATTTTTGAAATCCGCCCACAGACACGCCCACAAACTCAAAAAAACAAAATTTTGGAAAAAATCGAATTTTGAGCTAGGAAGCTGAATTTTTTTATATATGATCTATGACTCCTAAAACTGCTCGGGATATAAAATTATTTTCAAAATCCGCCCACTGCCACGCCCACAAAAAAATAAAACAATTTTATTGAAAAACCACCAAAATTTGAGCTAGGGAGCTGAAATTTTTAATATATACTCTCTAGGGGCCCTTTAAGCTCATGTATAAATATTTTCAAAATCCGCCCACTGACACGCCCACAAATAAATAAAACAATTTTTTTGAAAATCCAAAGTTTGAGCTAGGGAGCTGAAATTTATAATATATACTCTCTAGGGGCCCTTTAAGCTCATGTATAAATATTTTCAAAATCCGCCCACTGACACGCCCACAAATAAATAAAACAATTTTTTTGAAAATCCAAAGTTTGAGCTTGGGAGCTGAAATTTATAATATATACTCTCTAGGGGCCCTTTATGCTCATGTGTTAATTTTTTTTTAAATCCGCCTACTGACACGCCCACAATTAAATAAAACAATTTTATTAAAACACCCAAGTTTGAGCTAGGGAGCGTTTTTTTTTGATAAAACCCTTTAAATGTTATATAACAAAATATGTAGAGAGTTCTTAACAATTTAACCATACTTAGACTTTTGTCACGCCCACTTATAGGGATAGGAATAAGAATAGGGTATCCAACAGTTCGCCTAAGCGGACTGTAGCCCGTCCCTATGTTTTACTTTCTATTTGTACATAAATTTATGGGTTAGGTACCTTTTGTAATCAATTATAAATTTACGCGTATTAATTTTGGAACGTAACAGAGACATTGCAAGGAGGCTAAACAGAAGTAAGACTGTTATCTTGCGGATCCACAACACTGTAGGAAAAATCAAAAAGAACGCACGGCAGAAACAACAACATTGCGAGAAAAGCGGGTTATTCTACGGCCTGCCTCAAATTCTACTCTACCAGTGACAAAAATAAGGGCCAACAGCTCAGTATAAGCCAGCATAGCAACAGTCCGAAGGATAATATGAAAAGAGGTACTATACAGAGAAGAAAACTTAAAAAGAAACCTGTTTTGAGGCAAGTGCACAAGGGTCATCGAATGAATTTTGCAAGAGAACATGTCGCTTGGAGCAGTGAATAGAAACGCGTTGTCTTTTCGGATGAAAAAAAGTTTAACCTTGACGGCCCCGATGGTAACAACTTTTATTTCCATGATCTAAGCAAGGAGGAGCTTATTTTGACAAGACATCACAGTCGTACATCAGGTGTAATGGTGTGGGGAGTTATTACCCACTTTGGCACAATCGAGTTCGAGTTTTTGTCCACAGCAATGAATGGAAACAAACTACAAATGTTTGCTGGAACGGTCATTTTCAAAAGTGACAAACATTTTCGGACCCCTGTCTTCGGACCCCTGTGTTGGATTCAATCAGAAGGCGTGGAACTTTTGCCATGAGGGCGGCCATGGACACCGGACTTAAACATAATCGCAAATGTTTGGGCATCATTATCTCGTAAAGTGTATGAAGGCGGCAGACAATTTAAAGACAAGGACACTTTAATCGATGCTATTCGTGATGCCTGGGCCCGAATTTCCAAACCGTCTTGTAGAGGTCATATCAAAACTCATAATAAAACATAGGGGCGGGCTACAGTCCGCTTGGGCGAACTGTTGGATACCCTATTCTTATTCCTATATCTCATAAGTGGGCGTGACAAAAATTTAAAGGATTTTATCGAAAAAACTAAGCTTTTGTAAATAAAAACGCTCCCTAGCTCAAACTTTGGTTTTTCAATAAAATTGTTTTATTTAATTGTGGGCGTGTCAGTAGGCGGATTTAAAAAAAATTAAGTATGAGCATAAAGGGCACCTAGAGAGTATATACTATAAATTTCAGCTCCCTAGCTCAAACTTTGGACTTTCAAAAATAAAAAAAAAAATAATTGTGGGCGTATCAGTAGGCGGATTTTGAAAATATTTACACATGAGCATAAAGGTCCCCTAGAGAGTATATATTACAAATTTCAGCTCCCTAGCTCAAATTTTGGTTTTTCAAAAAAAATATTTTATTTAATTGTGGGCGTGTCAGTGGGCGGATTTTGAAAATTTTATGTCCCAAGCAGTTTTATGGGCCAAAGATCATATATAAAAAATGTCAGCTTTCTAGCTCAAAATTCAAATTTTCCCAAAATTTGTTTTATTTAATTGTGGGCGTGTCAGTGGGCGGATTTTGAAAAGTTTATGTCCCAATCAGTTTTATGGGCCATAGATCATATATAAAAAATTTCAGTTCTCTAGCTCAAAATTCGATTTTTTCCAAAATTTTGTTTTTTTGAGTTTGTGGGCGTGTCTGTGGGCGGATTTCAAAAATTCTTAAACTTGATTATTTCGGGACCCTAGAGAGTATATGGTTAAAATTTCAGCTCTCTAGGTCCAGTTTAAAGGCCTAATTTTTGCCGACGGACGGACGGACGGACGGACGGACATGGCTAGATCGACATTACTATCGATGCTGATCATAAATATAGTAACTTTTAGGGGTCTACGGGCAATACTAAGGTATGTTACAAACTATGCGTCAAAATTAATATACCCCTAGAATAGGGTATAAATGTTTTAAAGCCATGAAATGTAAAATTATATTGATTTTTTCCTTTCTTTCGAAGATTTAGCATGTGGCCTCATCATAGTGGGGCATCTTTTTATACGGTTTTCCAGTAGTTCATTGTCTGATGTTAAGAAATTCCAGCGGTCGTTTACCCTTTATGTATGGCCTCATCCTTGTGATCGCCGTTGTATGTGTGTCTTTCCTCTCGCGATGGTCAGTCGCCTTGACGTTTGTACCATCATTGCATTCGATGGTACCGGTGCGGAGGCTTACGGTGCAAAGATTCAACGGGCTATGCTGTCTAAGAGCCACCATGGCAGATAGGCCGATTGACGAGCGCCAACCAAGAACTGGCCAGGACTTAACGTCCATCCACCCCTAATAAGCACGTGTCACGCGACCCGTGCTTATTGGATGTTTTGCAGCTAGGGATATCCGGCTGTATTTTCGTGGAGCCTTTCTGATACCGAGCCACCTCGAGAGTAGCCATGGCCTTACCACGCTAATGCGGGGCTCTGGCGTGGTTGACCGTCTTTCTCGCGCTACTCGTGGGACATGAAACAGCCAAACAAAAACAAACAAAATGAGGGACAGACTGCAGAGGAAGTCATAAGTCGGATGGAACAGAACATCCACGACGACCGCCTGGCACAGGAGAGACCCGGAACAAGCCGAGAGGGAGGTTCGAAACTGGTGCAACCCAGCACCAGTCAAAGAACCATCACCAGCTCACGACAAGCTACGGGGGTGCCAAAAGGCCAGGGAAGGTGCCCGGTAGCACAGACTGGTGCATGCAGTGGGGGCGGGAGCCAAATTCCAACCCACTCACTGTCCAGGAAAACACCGGTGGAGGGAACTAGGGCAGAGGAAACGAGAACAGCTCAAGTACCAGCCCCTGAGCCCCCTGGGAACCGGGAAGAAGAAAGTTAGGCCAGCCCTACCTCCACTTGGGAAACCAGGTGCAAGGGACGACCCAATGCAAATGGCTCTAAGTGGTGCGGGCACAAAATGGAGAGTCGTACGAAATCCCCCAAAAAAAAAACACCATTAAATAAAAAAATTAATCCAACTTGCCAATATCTCCATGGAAAAAATCCCCAAAGAAATAATTTTTTTTTTTTGCCAAAATCGCCACGTAATCTCCAAATCCCCAATGTCCAGGTACGTCTACTAACACCGTTTCTCTTGCGGCATGTGCATGACATTATTTTACCGTTATGACATGATAACGATTATGTTTCTGAACAACAAATTATGCATGCACTTTCAGTCTCTCAAGTGTATTCATAGCCCGAAGAGTCTGTTGTGTTTAATAAATATAGTTATTATGGATGAGATTATTGTTTTGAAATCCAATATAGGAGGAAAAAAGCTATTTATATATGGATATGGCTATCATTTCCATTCAAAAAACAAAAAAGAAAATTATAGATGGTGTTGTGATAAAAAAAAATCTTAAATAACATTTCGTGCAACCTTAACTAAATCAAGTAATATGTCCAAAACAAATATGTTCACGTAGTCGCGCGATTTAATCGCATAATTCACTACTTGACCTCCACGAAGGGTCAGTCACCTTGTCGAGAGTACCATTCCTTCTGAATGGTGCCGGTGTGGAGGCTTAAGGATGCTGATTCAACGGGCTACACTGTCGACGACCTCCGTCGTCAGCAGGGTCACCGATGGCAGGCTGGCCGTTGAATCAGCATCTACTAAGAACTGCCCATAGGACATTCCGTCCGATCCCACTCCCCCTCCATCCTTTCTCTCCCCTAGCTCCCTCTCACTCTCCTTTCTTCCTCTCACTCTCATTTCCTCTCAATCTCCCTTCCTTCATCCACTAGGCTGGACTTAAGGTGTCACACGACCCGTGCCGATAGTCAGCCTGGCTGAGGGCCCAGTTTAATAAATAGCTCAGTCGCGAACGGAGTATCCGGATACCTGGCGACCTCCGGATCAGCTAGCCTTATCTGTACAATGCGGATCTCTGTACAGACGGACCTTCCTTTCTCCGCTACTCGTGGGAACATAATTATGAACAAACAAAAACAACAAAAACAAAAACAAAATATTAAGGCCGGTATCCCTTTGAAACCGGACGGTAGTACGGCGACGAAGCTGTCTACCGGATATGCTCATATGGCAGCTGATAGCGGAACTGTGGATAATCGTGGTTCCTCCGTCAGTACTTGCGAGCAAAACAAAAATCTTTCCAGCAGAAGCAGGACTGTGCATAATGGTCCCACCTCTGTTGGCAGCACCCCCCCAGGCAGTGCTCCTAAGCTGCCCCCTGGTATCACTCCTGCTACACTTGTCAGGGGCAAGACTGTGGAAATTCATGGTCCTTCCACTGGCAGTATACGCACGGAAGATGCTAACAAGCGACCTCATCATCCCTCGGAAACTGATGTGTCGGGTGTTAGCGCACCTGTCACCTTCCCCTCTTTAGAGGTTGACATTCCCGAGCCCTCTACAGAACCCACCACGTCTTCAATCCCTGTGATCGACTCTCAGTCGGCCATGGAGATGGACGAAATTTCTGACAAGGATTTTCTGAGAGAAGACGAGCTCCTGAGTTCGTCCTCTGTATTGGAAGACATGTCCAGCAAGGATCTTCTGAGTGAGGATGATGTTCTCAGCTCGTCCTCTGAATTGGAGGACCTCAACAACACAGTGGTGGGGGTTTCTCTACAAGATTGTAGCAACAATGCTGCAGATCATACAGATTAACCTCCAACACTCCATTAAGGCTTCGGCCGCCCTTATTCTCCGGTTAACAAAAACTGGAGAAGGGTTGGGTTGTCAACAACCTGGTTCGTGGACTTAAGACCCCTGGATACTACCCACTATATGTGTCCGACAAAGGTAAACCTAGATCGTGCATATTGGTGAAGAGTACTCTTAATGCATACGAGTATTTGCTCCCTAATTTCAGCGATCGAGATACGACGGCTGTCAGACTAGAGACTGCTGGTGGCATATACTGGTTGGCATCAGCGTATCTTTCCCAAGACAACATCTCCCTGGTGGTAACCTGGAGAGCTTTATCGCGGAAGCAGAGAGGCGAAAAGCTGCACTCATCGTCGGATGCGACGCCAACGCGCATCACACTGCATGGGGCAGCACTGATATAAACAATAGAGGTGAGTCGCTTTATGAATATATTTTAAGAACTAACCTCATTATGTGCAACATGGGTAATGAACCCACCTTCATAACTAAAAACCGGCAAGAAGTCTTAGACATTACTCTTGTCTCCGTAAGCATCCACAAAATGATATCGAGTTGGAAAATTCGGCTGACCATTCTTTCTCCGACCACCGATATCTCACTTTCAACCTTGACAACGCTGACAACCCTCGCCAATCAGCATTCCGAAGCCCTCGGAAAACAGACTGGCCCAAATACAGGGATATTATGCGTGTACTTATTACCTCTGAACTATTAAGGCCCCCTTGCAATCCAAGCGAGCTTGACGACAAGGTTATTAAGCTCACCAGGGCTTTTAATCTAGCGATGGCTGCTTCCTGCCCCCTCATACTACCCAGGGGGAAAAAGAAGCCTCACTGGTGATTACCTGTATTAGGAAAACTGAGAAATGATTGCAGGAGACTTTTCAATCGCGCCAAAAGCTCAAGATCCAACACTGACTGGGACTCCTATAAGACATCCCTCAAAGCATATAAAAAAGAACTTAGGAGGGCCAAAAGATCATCGTGGAGACTCTTCTGTGGCAAAATAGAAGAATCCTCGGAGGCATCAATGCTAAGAAAAATCCTTGCTTCAAATCCAACTATGCCCAGCTGCCTAAAGAAAGCAGATGGCTCGTGGACTACATCTAGCGAGGAATCGCTCAATCTGCTACTTGATACACATTTCCCAGGTAGCTCTAACATTACCGATCATAGCAACCTAAACAGGTCACCTATGTTTTCACAGGTAACAAATTCTCAGAGTCAGAGTCTGATAACTAGGGACAAGCTCCTTTGGGCGCTACAAAGCTTCAAGCCCTTCAAGTCTGCAGGACCTGACGGCATAATACCAGCCGAACTTCAGATGACTTCGGATATCATCCTCTGGAGATGATTCTGACAAGTTGCTTAAAGCTGATTCACATTCCTCAGGCTTGGAGAGAAGTAAAAGTGGTTTTCATACCCAAAGCAGGCAAATACTCCCATGTTAGTCCCAAAGACCTCAGACCTATCAGTCTATCATCTTTCCTCCTCAAAACACGGGAGCGTCTGATTGATATCCATCTTCGTATGAACATAAACCCGCAACTGCTGTCTGCGGCCCAAGACGCGTACAATAAGGTTAAATCGGTGGAAACCGCCCTTCACTCCTTGGTACGCACTATTGAATACTCCCTTTACCACAAGGAATACACTATGGTTGCTTTCCTAGGCATAGAAGGTGCTTTCAACAACGTAAACACATCTGCAATCGCAAATGCACTGACAGAACTGAATGCGAATGGCTCGCTTGGGGAACTGATCAATCTTTTGCTCTCAAGCAGGATTATCAATTCGAAACTGGGCGATTCATCCGTTACGTTAGGAGGTCTGTCAGTAGGGGTACGCCACAAGGTGGTGTCCTTTCCCCCCTTCTGTGGAACTTGGTGGTGAATAAACTACTGACATGCCTGGAGGGGGAGGGTTGCATGGTGATTGCCTATGCGGATGACGTTGCTATTGCCGTCTCAGGGAAATACCTCAACACCCTAAAAGAGCTACTTCAAAATGCTCTCAATAAGCTGACAAGTTGGGCAAGAAGATGTGGGTTGGGGGTTAACCCTCATAAAACCGAACTTGTCCTCTTCTCCAGGAAATGTAAAATCCCTCACATCGATCCTCCTTCCATTAACGGTACAAGCTTAACATTTTCCGATGAAGCCAAATTCCTGGGTCTTATCCTCGATAGGAAGTTAAGCTGGAAACCCAACTTACAACCGCTTAAAAGCCACCTCACAGTGGATCAATACGAATATTGGCCACTCTATCATTTTGGAATCACTTGGGTCCGTACCTAGAAACATCGACTACACTACACCCCAACTACAGTTCGAAAAGAATTTCCAAATCACTATCCCCACCAGATCATTCTGGGACGATGCTGGTTCCACGGAAGTTAAATCGATCCACTTTTACACCGACGGATCAAAAACTAGAGAGGGGGTAGGTGGGGGTGTTTACTCAGAAAGACTAAATATCAGTCTCTCCTTCCGTCTTCCTGATCATTGTAGCGTGTTCCAGGCGGAAATCATGGCGATTAAGGAAGTCCTGTAGTGGCTGAAGAGAAATGTGATATCCGCTAAGGATATCTGCATTTTCTCGAATAGTCAAGCCGCGCTAAAATCCCTGGACTCAGTTTCTCCCAATTCCATCGTAGCCTTAGACTGCCGTTCATCTCTGCAGGAGATGGCAAAGCAGTTCAATATTCACCTTTGTTGGGTGCCGGGGAATAGAGACATCCCAGGGAATTGTAGGGCAGACGAACTCGCCAAAAACGGAACCGCATTACCTCTTCTACCTGAGAAAGGTTTTATAGGTATGCCCGCATCGCTACTTGCAAACTTATGTTCAAGCTATCCGCAGTCGAGAGTACAAACCTCAGGTAGTGATACATGTCTAGCGACTAAGCAAATCTGGCCAAAGCTGGATCTGCGACGCTCTTTGAGTTTGATCTCACTCAACAGACTGCACATTGGCTCTGTCATAGGTGTCATCACAGGACACTGTCTAATAGGCAGGCACGCATCAAGGCTTGGCGTTTACTCAAACGACTTCTGCATCTCCTCTGCACATGTCCTGCACTCTCCCATAAAAGAAATCTCTACCTAGGAGCCTTATTCGTCAACGAACTCAGTGACTTAGCTAATACAGATGTTAGAAGTCTATCGCGCTTCATTAGAAGCTCCAAATGGTTTTAGCGAGTAGGGGTCGAAACTCCCGATCCATGTGGCATCACAACGGACCTCATTGGTCTAAGTGTGTTGGCTTTCTGCTAACAGCCACTTCAACCTAACCTAACCTTCACTACTTGAACATATTTGTTTGGAGATTTTGGCATGTAGATTTTTGCCATGGAGATTCTCTCTTTGGAGATTTCGCTGCTGGAGGTTTCAGTTAGGGGATTTTAGTTTGGAGATTATGTCTTGGGGAAAACGTCACCAACCCCACAAAATGGTACCTCCGCTACCTCAAAAAAGGCTTCGGCCAAAGGGAGGGCCGAGGAGCATCGGCCCAAGCCCGAAAGCACGGAAGTAGCGGCGGGTAAAAGGAGGAATAACAACATCATCAACAACATCACCCCCCCCCCCCCCCCCCCCCCCACCCCAAACAAAGCCAAGGAACCAGGGGTAGATGATGGTACTGAGAGGGCCACGGGGAAGCCTGTTAAAGCGAGTGCCACCGTGGTTGGTCGAAGCTATGCTACGGCGGTAAAAACTGTTCCGGCTAGCGGTAGATTGCTGAGCAGGTTGCTGTTCTCCCGGTGAAATATCCGCAGGAGATCCTGAGCAACTCAGACCTCACGGCACTAGAAGTTGCCATTGTGGTGGAAATGGACTTGGGATGGGAGAATAAGCTCAAATTCCAGGGAATACATTTCAAACATGGAATGCTCTTAGTTGACTGCGAGACTCCGCAGACAGCTCAGTGGCTAAATGCAGTAGCCCCAAAGCTGGGGAAATGGAAGGGGACATGCCTCATGGCATGCAGTGGGACAGATATATCACGGTCCTACTCCATAACGATCTTCCTTCCACGCAGTGCAGAACAAGAAGTTAAAAAATTCTTGGCCCTGCTGGAAGCACAGAATGTGGGACTTAACGTCCAGGCGTGGAAGGTCCTCAACTGTCGAAAAGAGGGAACAGGGCAGATACTGGCTCTTGGCATCGACCGAAAATCCTTCGACGCCATAAAATCCCAAAAAGGATCCCTGAGCTACCAATTCGGCAGGGTTGCGGTCTGCGGACTCAAGACGTCGGACGAGATCACTGGGCAAACAGCCCAGCCAGCATTGAATCTGAACTTGCAGAGCGCGTAATCCGAGGTAGAGCATACTGCTCCTCCGAAGATTATAACACCTTCTTTCACTGTCCAATCGGCGGAGCAGGATTCTGAGGAGGCCGAGGAGTCTATATCCATCTCGGAGAGCATGATCTCCCAGGGGGACATAAACAACACAGTCATCGACCTTTTCCAGGACTTCACCCAGGAGGAGGAAGATTCGCTGCTGAAGGAGGACGGGGCAATAGCCCCACGCGAGCAATAGAAAAATCAAACTAGCAAGGGTAAACATTCACCATGCTATAGCCGCCTCGGCGATTATATCTAGGATGTTTACCTGCCAAAGCCTATAGCTAGTACTTATCCAGGAGCCTGAACGGACAAGTCAAAGGATTGGCGAGCAAGAATGCAAAGGTAATATGGGACAATCGGGCAGAGAAACCGAGAGCTTGCATTCTAATAGACAATAAATGTAAATTAATTTTACTTTTAGAATACGCAACACGAGATCTGGTGCCAATTCAGGTACATATGGATGTTGAAGGATGTCACCTCACTATTGTCATCGTATCGGCGTATTGTGTAGGGGATGAGCAACCGTATCATCCCAAATGCAGCGACTGGTGGAGCATTGCAACAAGCTCCGCATGCCGCTCCTTATAGGGTAGCTTGGTAGCCCAAGCGTAAGTAAATTAATTAGTAACTGGAGAGTATCTAGTGAGCCGTCACTGTCTGATCACCGAATAATAGCATTCGACTTGGACAGCACAAATATCCCGAGAAACCCAGTAAGGAACCCAAGGAAAACCAACTGGGAGACTTATAGAAATGCTCTAGAGAGCAATCTGGGGCGCCTTGTTCTGATGAAGGCTCCGGGCCACCCCCTAGAGCTGGAGAGCGCAGTGCAAGGCATAACAAACGCCATCATCACTGCGTTCAAAGAAAACTGTAATCTAAGTAGAGAAAGGGACAGGAAACCGACGCCATGGTGGAGGAATAACTTGTCAAAACTAAGATCCGAGGCGCGGAAGCTTTTCAATAAAGCAAAGCGCAGTGGAGACTGGCAAAGCTACCGAATGGCCCTTACGACATACATATATACAGGAAATCAGAAAAGCTTAAAGAAATAGCTTCAGGAAATTGTGTGAGACAATCACCAGCACTCATACTGCGGCAATCCTACACAAAGCTCTTGCGAAGTCAGGAGGAGTGCCGATGTCTCTGAGGAAACCAGATGGCGAGTACACGGTAGATGAGGATCAAAGGGCACTAGTGCTACTAGAAACACACTTTCCTGGCAGCTCGCCTAGTACTGAGCTAGGAATCAATACCACTTCAATCAGAGCTCGGAGGGAAGACTGCGAAAGAACATCAACCATCTGTTCTGAGGGACGACTGAAATGGGCAATAAATTCCTTTCAGCCTTTTAAATCTGCAGGAGTGGGCGGTATTATACCCGCCCTACTACAAGAAGGGTAAGGTGTACTAATACCACACCTGCTAAAAATAACAAGAACCAGAATTGCATTGGTTCACATACCGATGCAATGGAGACGAGCAAGGGTTGTGGTTATACCAAAATCAGGGAAAAAAGACCCCAAATCGTACAGACCCATCAGACTTACGTCATTTCTTCTGAAGATGACAGAAAAGGTTGAGGACAACTATTTAAGGGAACATGTACTGAACACATCCCCCTTACATTATCGTCAGCATGCATACAGAGCGGGCAGATCAACAGAGACCGCCCTATATCAGTTGACGGAGATAATTCAAAGTGCCTTGGAAGCAAAAGAAATAGTACTGTGCGCTTTCCTAGACATAGAGGGAGCATTTGACAACACCTCACATGAGGCGATTAAACGATCGCTGGATGGGAAAGGAGTTAACAGTACAATATCCACCTGGATGTGTGAGCTGCTGATCACTAGACACTCAAACACCATCTGGAACCATCAGACTGAACACAACAAGAGGTTGTATACAAGGAGGGGTACTATCTTCCTTAATGTGGAGCCTAGTTGTAGACGAACTGCTGGAAAAATTAACCACCCTTGGCATCAACTATCAGGCGTACGCCGATGACATTATATTGATTGCCAGGCTCAAGTTTGAAGAAACGCTTGAAGACAGCATACAAAATGGGCTTAAAGTAACCAAGGAAAGGTGCCATACTATCGGACTCAACATCAATCCGGCGAAAACAACGATAGTACCATTCATAAGCAAAAGACAACTTCAAAGACTTAAGGACATTAGCCTTTTAGGCGCGACACTGATATCAGTCAAAGAAGTAAAGTATCTAGGACTTCATCTAGATAGTAAACTCCTCTGGCGAAAACATACAGAGGAGATATCCAAGAAGGCCACCCGCGCTCTCATGATATGTAGGAGTCTGGCGGGGAAAGCATGGGGATGCAGCCCAAACATCCTGCGATGGATGTACATTCCAATTGTGAGATCAATGATCACATACGGAGCGATAGCATGGGCGAAACGAACCAGTCTAGCCACAACAAGAGAGGCACTCAGCAAAGTGCAAAACTGGCGTGCCTGTGCATTACCGGAGCGATGCGTAGCTGCCCTACCGCAGCCAGTTAGTTGTTATTGGAATTGACCCCTCTACACATCATGGTGATGAAGGCGGCAGACAAAACAATCCTAAGGATGGCAAAGGAGGGAATTGGGAGGGGGAAATGCATCGGTTCGAAAGAACATGGTGACTTACTCAAAAAACTCCCACTTCTTGGCATACCTAGGGACGATAGCATCAGTAAAGTCAACTTCGAGAAGAATTTCCAGATAAAGCTCAGCAATAAGGAGAACTGGAGCAATGAATCCACAACGTATGGGCTGAGCAACCACACAACAAAGTGGTACACGGACGGCTCGAGGACCGAGGAGGGAACTGGTGCAGGAGTGTTTGGGCCGGGAACTAAGCACTACGAATCCATGGGCAAATGTACCAGCATCTTCCAGGCAGAAATATCTGCCATAGACAGGTGCGTTCGAATCAACTTCGAGAAAAACTACAGAAATTGCAACATAGCAATAATGTTTGACAGCCAAGCAGAGATAAAGGCTCTTGACGGCTACGTCATCAAGTCTAAACTCGTGTGGGAATGCCTACACGGACTAAATAGACTAGGCAAGAATAACAGAATTTCCATCTGTTGGGTACCTGGCCATGTTGTCCTTGGTTGCAATGGGGTAGCGGACTCTCTGGCAAGAAAGGGGGCAGAGGAACCCTTCATAGGACCTGAACCGTTCTGCGGGATAGGAGAACACACAGACTGAAGGAAGAAACAAGGGCCAAAACCTTTCTTAACCTCCAAGGTCTGAGGCGAAAAGGAGATTCAAAACTGGTATCAGCCCTAACAAAAACAACCAAAGAATCCTAACAGGCCTCCTTACGGGGCACTGCAGACTCAACGAGCACCTTAGGAAAACCGCCGAAACTCTAGACCACATACTGAAATCCTGTGGGGCACTGGCAAACAATAGGATGAGATATCTGGGCAGGCACCAAATAACAGACAATGACATACAAGCCATGGACCCACAGCTCATTCTCAGATTCGTCAAAGAAACTGGACTGGACGCTGTGCTCTAGGGAGTGTGACCTACCAAGGATAAATCAGAGCAATACCTCGACACTCTTCACAAAAGAAGTATCTAGAGAGGGCTTTGAAAGAGGGGATGAACCTCTCCGAGGCACAGGCAGGGGCCACAATAGACCAATAGGTCGCAGTGTAATATACCCTAACTAAATATTATTACGTGTGTCTTTAGAGACAGTCAAGCACAACCTCCAACAAGAAGGCGAGAGATCGTGAATGCAAGATCTCTCTGGATTCGGTTGGAAGGCTGAATTCTCTTAGACGTGCTAGGTCCCAGGCCATTACGTTTTCTTAGAAAAATGAGAACATTTTATCAAAAGTGGTGTTTCTTCATGTTCTCTTTAGTTTTGTTGATATTTAGACGTCGTAAAATTCTTTCTGACTCTTCGTCGCCACTGTAATGTACTGAAACAAATCGACTTGCAATTCAATTGTCTTTATTTCTAGGTAAGCTATCATAATCCTATGGAGTGCTTTACGATACCTTTTTAGGAAGCGAACTGAAAGATGAACGGTCGGCGTCGTGGACCACGACTGACTACAGAAGAAAATGTTATATTATTTCACCATGTGTCTTTGACAATATGCTTCTTAACTCTTCTCTATTACACATTTGCATTACTATTGCACATGGGTTGCATGGGCTTAGGTTATATTATAATTAAAACTAACTTATATATAGCTATACTACAAACTCGATTTAGACAGAAGAACAAACAAAATTCGTCTATTTTTCTAGTTTTTGTAATCTAAGTTTGAATAGGTATTTGAAATTATTTTCTACTTGCGGGTATCCCGCGTAAGCTGCTGCGCATAACAAAAAGACATATGTACATGATTTTTTTAAATAACAAACAAAGCTGCAAGACAAACTCAGCATCGCTTAGCCCGATCAGTCATTTTTGGTACAATATACCAACAACAACTGTACAAAGTTGTAACTCAATCGGATAAAGGATGCGTAAACGCAAACATGCGTCAGTCTTCCAAACAGATACTTATGCTATCCTAATGGCCATGGACTATGTTGCGAGGAACAGGTGGAGGGGGCGAAGTATATGCGTCTGTAGCAACAGTCAGGCTGCGCGTAAGGCCTTGTTCAAACCCATAACCACCTCCAAAACAATACGTGAATGCAAGATATCTCTGAATTCGGTCGGAAGGCTGAATTCACTTAAACTTGTCTGGGTCCCGGGTCATAACGGGATCACGGGAAATGAGATCTCCGATGAACTTGCTAGACAGGGCTCAGAGGGGGACTTCTCAGGACCTGAACCGGCGATAGGTCTGCCCGCGTCCTCGGTCTCGCATAGGGACGGGCTACAGTCCGCTTGGGCGAACTGTTGGATACCCTATTCTTATTCCTATGCCTCATAAGTGGGCGTATGGTTGAATTGTTAAGAACGATCTACATATTTTGTTATATAACATTTAAAGGATTTTATCAAAAAAAAACGCTCCCTAGCTCAAACTTGGGTGTTTCAATAAAATTGTTTTATTTAATTGTACGCGTGTCAGTAGGCGGATTTAAAAAAAAATAACACATGAGAATAAAGGGCCCTTAGAGAGTATATATTATAAATTTCAGCTCCCTAGCTCAAACTTTGAATTTTCAAAAAAAATAAAAAATTAATTGTGGGCGTGTCAGTGGGCGGATTTTGAAAATATTTACACATGAGCATAAAGGGCCCATAGAGAGTATATATTATAAATTTCAGCTCCCTAGCTGAAACTTTGGATTTTCAAAAATTAATATACCCTTAGAATAGGGTATAAAAAAATTATTTTATTTATTTGTGGGCGTGTCAGTGGGCGGATTTTGAAATTTTTTTATCCCGAGCAGTTTTAGGAGTCATAGATCATATATAAAAAATTTCAGCTTTCTAGCTCAAAATTCGATTTTTTCCAAAGTTTTGTTTTTTGAGTTTGTGGGCGTGTCTGTGGGCGGATTTCAAAAATTCGTATACTTGATTATTTCGGGACCCTAGAGAGTAAATGGTTAAAATT
Organism: Portevinia maculata; assembly: GCA_949715645.1. Classification (NCBI taxonomy): domain Eukaryota; kingdom Metazoa; phylum Arthropoda; class Insecta; order Diptera; family Syrphidae; genus Portevinia; species Portevinia maculata. The sequence continues at coordinate 45,347,044 of OX454528.1, read as the reverse complement.
TCAGCTCTCTAGGTCCAGTTTAAAGGCCTAATTTTTGCCGACAGACGGACGGACGGACGGACATGGCTAGATCGACATTACTATCGATGCTGATCATAAATATAGTAACTTTTAGGGGTCTACGGGCAATATTAAGGTATGTTACAAACTATGCGTCAAAATGAATATACCCTTAGAATAGGGTATAAAAAGGTGACAATCACAGTGACTTTCATCTTACATAGAAAACAAATTATTAAAAAGACTTTTACTATCGCACATCTAAGATGACTCCAGAGAATTCTCTTGAAAATTACAACTCATAATAACATAGCTTCTTATATTTTATCTCTTCGAATTGGGTCGAAATAACTTTCACCCGATGACCTTCTCTGCAATTTAGCTTAAATTTATTTCTTTAATAACCCCGCAATCGAATAACATAAGTCCCACTCAAGCTCACAAGGTAGCAGAAGCGTACTCGTTGGAGAAAATGGAATTTTTTCAAATATCTTAAAGTTACTCCAACATCAAAACCGTATTACATAGTACGAAAGTATGACTCATTAATCAAGGGCATAGTTTCTAAGGAAATTTTGAGGCTAAATCAACACATATCAACACAGAAGATGGTAGGCCAAACAAGACTTCTTAAGAAAAAAATGTTGACGCAGAATGTTTGTCTCACTTATTGAATCTTACTTTGCCCCAACAATTATCCAATTTGCACACGGCTTGTGCTGAGTAAGTATTAACATCATCACACCCTAGTCCATCCAAAAGAACAAAATGCTTGGCTTAATTCTGACTAAACTATTAGTTCCATCGCTTGTTGGGTGGTCCGCTAGGATAACTACATTCAAACTTTGAACTAAACGACAAGAATTTGGTTGTCTGAAATACTGCCGATTAAGTACAAACCCTCCCACGAAGACACCTTAAAGAATCGTTAACAACAACATGAAAGAATCGACTTTAATTTAACAAATTCGCTCGTTGTTGCTGGACCCCTTTCTGCTGCCAACCTGTGCTCATCAGAAAGCTGTATATAAATATTTAACGAACCATAAAATCAGCTTTCTCAATCCTTTGCTCTTGGACATTCTTTTACGGGTGGTTATCGTGTCCCAATTTTTATTCCGTTTGAGTTCTGTCCGTTCTGAAATTACAAGCTAAATTGAAAATTTACGAGACGAAAGCTGGATTATTTTTTTCCGCCTAAAGTTTTGGGTTTATTCATTTTGTGTCTAACTTTACACAGGAAAGAATGCTTACCGACAGGTTTAGCGGTTTACAATTCGCAAATAGGAAAAAAAATTGTATTTTTATTGGGTCTGGAGTTTAGTAAATTAGCAATTACGTTTGTTTCAATTTCTACAAAGAACAAATAATTGGATAAGGATTGGTGACAAACGAAACGAATTACAACCGTACAAAGAGACTTGCTTATACAACTAAACTATTCCTTTAAAATATTTGAAATGAAGACACAATCAAAATTAACATTACTTTTGAGTAATTTATGCAAAATTTGTGACTAGTGGAATACTCAGCAGTAAGATGGGGATTTTTTTTTAGAAATGTATACTTTGTTTTTCCCAGAGCACGGATTTTAAATACGGATTTGATTTTCCGAGTATGTATATTTTGGCTCTGCATTATAAAATTATAAACCTCTATCGCATTCGCAATATATAACGCGCGCGTCATCATCTATGTCGGTATGTGAATATTGAATAACTTGTAAAACCCGATTTCCATAACAAGGTATGTATTTTTATTTAATATAGTCCTTTACAATTTATTAGAACTAGTTTTTGCATGCAACCTTTTTTTGCTGCGTTTTGCTTTTACGAGCACCTCGGGCGGTATAGCGATGATTTTGGCGTACTCGCTGGCGTACGCTTTGTTTTGGAAAATGAAGTCCGGAGCGGTCAAATCTGGAGATCTGGGTTAGGAGTCAATGTCGCCATTTTTTGATAGCACACGGGCAATTTCGTTGCTGAAACTGCATTGTTTGATTTGCAGTGAAGCATGGCGCCGTCTAGTTGAATCCAGTAACCGTCCTGACGTTTTTCATACATTTGTCCGGAGATATAATGAGCGAACATCCACCGGTATCGATTCCCATTGACTGTTTTGACTTCTCCGAAGAATAATAGCCCAAGTATGGTTTTGGGGCAAACGCTTGCCCAAACGGTCACTTTTTGGATCTCGTGGATCTCGTGTGGATTCTCCGTTTCCCAATTGCGGCAATTTCGTTAGTTAATGGTGCCAGAGAGTGTGAAATGGGCCCCGTTGGTCATCGAAATTTGCTACCAAAAATCAGGTCAGATTGTTTGGCCGTATTCCAAGAGGCGTGCGTAGTCTGTTGAAAATATTCTTTAAGTCAATTGCACTATATATGGAAACAAATGCAAATCATAATTCAAAATGCCCCGCAAGGTGGTTCCACTGACGCCAAAACGCTAAGCTTGATCTTGTAAGGGTGTAGTCCAAGATACTTACGCAAAATTCGCCATAATGTGGTCTGGAAGAGGCACAATTCCTGAGAACGCCGTGAAATTGACTGATTTCGCTGGTTTGCTATGAATTGCTTGTCTACTGGGACGAGAATTACGCCCGAAAATTGGCTTTAACGCTCTTAAAGTTGCGACCACAGACTCGTAATTTCGGTAGTAAATTTTAATTATTTGTAAAGGTTGTTGTTGTTGTAATGTTGATATTGAATATTTTGACATTGACAGTTCTTTAATCGGATTAAGGGTGCGTTCACACTGAAAGTTTGAAGTTTTCAAGTGGCTAACGAAAGACCCTTTACAACATATGTAACTATGCCTTTAAAATATTTGAAATGAAGACACAATAGAAATTGAAATTACCTTTAAGTAATTTATGAAAATCCGTGGCTTTGTTTTTCCCCAAGCACGGATTTAAAATACGGATTTGATTTTCCGAGTATGCATAGTAAAATTGAGCATATTTATTTTTGGCTCAGCATTATAAAATTATATAACTCTATGAAAATAATCGCAAGATATAACGGATAAAAAATCCCTGTAAGGTGGTTCCACTGACTCCAAAACGCTAACCGCGGTGACGATACGACACATGCGGTTCTCGCAACACCCTCTTTTACTGCTCCAACCACTTCATTGGAAAGTCTTATGCCAGCATGTCGAATATTTTATATATATATTTTATATATATTTAATATCTCCCACTGTCCCGTGCTCAACACAATTCGTCGTTTGGTACGACGGGAAATATTATTGAAGAGATTACCATAAGTAGACCTGATGAGCTTATTATATTGTGAGGTATTGTATGGCGATGCACCATATTTAGTAGCTCAAGGTGGCTGGAATCCAACTGAAAATGACAGATCCTTTCAGTGCCAGTAATGCCCCCTTATCCTTACACACTACGTTCAAAGACGTTGTGGATGTTGCGGCGTAGATCCATTGATTGGTGTGTAAGTATTGCATCCATATTGGATTATTGCGCATTACCTTGCTTTGACATAATGACATATTGTTTAAATTATTTAAAATGTGGATTTCGCATTTTCTTATTGTTGCTCCTCGTTGCATTTGAGTACAAATATGATTTCTTTTTTCTACTTCAATGCATGATGACAACTCCGTTTCCGATAGTGGATTGAAATGGTCATGGTGGCGATTGACTGCTAAGAATGTCGATGATCTTTCCATGAGTAGATATACAAGCCGTGTTTCGGAGATACTTGTATACACAGATCAGCATAATTTTACACGTAAACATTAACAAACATAGGGACGGGCTACAGTCCGCTTGGGAGAACTGTTGGATACCCTATTATTATTCCTATCCCTCATAAGTGGGCGTGACAAAAGTCTAAGTATGGTTGAATTGTTAAGAACGCTCTACATATTTTGTTATATAACATTTAAGGGTTTTATCAAAAAAACGAAGCTTTTGTAAAAAAACGCTCCCTAGCTCAAACTTTGGTTTTCCAATAAAATTGTTTTATTTAATTGTGGGTGTGTCAGTTGGGGAATTTAAAAAAAAAATACGCATGAGCATAAAGGGCCCCTAGAGAGTATATATTATAAATTTCAGCTCCCTAGCTCAAACTTTGGATTTTCAAAAAAAGTTTTTTTTTTAAATTGTGGGCGTGTCAGTAGGCGGATTTTGAAAATATTTACACATGAGCTTAAAGGGCCCCTAGAGAGTATATATTATAAATTTCAGCTCCCTTGCTCAAATTTTGGTTTTTCAATAAAATTATTTTATTTAATTGTGGGCGTGTCAGTGGCCGGATTTTGAAAATTTTATCTCCCGAGCAGTTTTAGGAGTCATAGATCATTATATAAAAAATTTCAGCTTTCTAGCTCAAAATTTGATTTTTTCCAAAATTTTGTTTTTTTGAGTTTGTGGGCGGATTTCAAAAATTCGTAAACTTGATTATTTCGGGACCCTAGAGAGTATATGGTTAAAATTTCAGCTCTCAAAGCCCAGTTTAAAGGCCTAATTTTTGGGGTATGTTACAAACTATGCGTCAAAATTAATATACCCTTAGAATAGGGTATAAAAACTAGAGCTGAAGATAAAGAGGTCAGCAGTCGAGGGCTGAGACGAAGTGAACATAGAGTGTTGATGCCATGAAGGGACTAGATGGCGGTAAAATAAGTTGGGAGCAAAAATATTCCGATTGTTATGCAGAGATGGTGAATGCGTTTGTCGATTAAACAAAAAAATCCTCATTTCAAAGAAAATTATGCGAAGAAAATTAAAAAAAAATTGGCAAAAAAAGCATCCGTTCTTTTCCTTGCTGTCAAACACATAGGATTTTATGATGTTCAAAAATCTTTCAAAAAATACGTTTGGATTTGCATCCTTGCTTTAATAATAATCCAAATCGCACTCTTTTAAAGTACAAACACTGCGAACACATCCTTAAAAATGAAAAGTGAATATAGAATACGATCTAGGCGTTTTATTTGTAAAATTATGCTGAGCTTTATGCTGGTTATACACTAGCACCGAAACACGGCTACAATTGTTTTGTTTAGTACTACCGCAATTGGAACGATTATCTATAACTCGAAATCTTTAGAACTTATAAGTGGTATTCTTATTTGAAAGATTACATGGTTGTATCTGATCCTGCCGGCTGTTACTAGAATTCGGTGCAGCTTTAGAATGTTGTCTGCACTAGTTGGAAGACGGTATGATGGTGGTAGATTATTCTCTATTATGATGGCTTGTTGCTTCATTTGGTACGGAGTAATGAGCAAATGGCTTAGCCTTCCTGTTGTTGAAAAGACGGATGCTGTTGATCCAAAGTTTCTTGATTTCATTTGATTATGTTGATGGTGGATTCAACTATTTTGGTATTCACCCCTATCGTGGAATCCGTCGGGGGGAACGATCCGCTAATAGTGAACAATTTGCATCGTTTAATCCGCAGACGTGAACCATCCACATGTCGGTAAAGTGAATGAAATTCACTGAATCGTGGAAAACGAACGGATCTAATCTATCCATGCATTTGACATCCGCAGTTTTTATTATACCCTATTCTAAGGGTATATTAATTTTGACGCATAGTTTGTAACATACCTTAATATTGCCCGTAGACCCCTAAAAGTTACTTTATTTATGATCAGCATCGATAATAATGTCGATCTAGCCATGTCCGTCCGTCCGTCTGTCGGCAAAAAATAGGCCTGTAAACTGGACCTAGAGAGCTGAAATTTTAACCATATACTCTCTAGGGTCCCGAAATAATCAAGTTTACGAATTTTTGAAATCTGCCCACAGACATGCCCACAAACTCAAAAAAACAAAATTTTGGAAAAAATCGAATTTTGAGCTAGAAAGCTGAAATTTTTTATATATGATCTATGACTCCTAAAACTGCTCGGGATAAAAAATTTTCAAAATCCGCCAACTGACACGCCCACAAATAAATAAAACAATTTTTTTGAAAATCCAAAGTTTGAGCTAGGGAGCTGAAATTTATAATATATACTCTCTATGGGCCCTTTATGCTCATGTGTAAATAGTTTCAAAATATGTAAATATTTTCAAAATCCGCCCACTGACACGCCCACAATTAATTTTTTTTTTTTTGTTGAAAATTCAAAGTTTGAGCTAGGGAGCTGAAATTTATAATATATACTCTTCTAGGGGCCCTTTATTCTCATGTGTTTATTTTTTTTTAATCCGCCTACTGACACCCCCACAATTAAATAAAACTCTTTTATTGAAACACCCAAGTTTGAGCTAGGGAGCGTTTTTTTTTTATAAAATCCTTTAAATGTTATATAACAAAATATGTAGAGCGTTCTTAACAATTCAACCATACTTAGACTTTTGTCACGCCCACTTATGAGGGATAGGAATAAGAATAGGGTATCCAACAGTTCGCCCAAGCGGACTGTAGCCCGTCCCTATGTTTTTATTTTCACTGAATTTAATTTTTACAAAACAAATGTGTTTGAAATGAGCTGTCACAATTAAATTTCCTAATCACCAATAGTGGTCGGTAAAGGAGAGTATCCGACGGATCCCACGATAGCAATTTTCTGTTTACGTGAATCGAATAAGTGAAGTGAATCTCAGATCCGACGGATTCCACGATAGGGGTCATTGTTTTTTAAAGGTGTAGCAAATAATCTTAATTGGTTTGCATTTTGTCGATTGTTTTGTGCATACTGTGGATCAAGAACTCGGAACACAGCTGTTCTCGTGGAAAAGATATAACTTCACAATAAGAAAGAAAGGTTTAATAAATATACAAGTGCATTGAAGAACTACAAATTGGATGTTTTGGCTTCTTTCAATCGTTATTCTCTCAGGTGAAATGTAAAGTGCTTTAGCTCTGGTTGTGGTTCACTCGGTAAATTCCAATTTACTGTTCAGGTTCACACTCACCAGCCCTTGGAGTTTGGAAGACTGAATCCCCGACAACCCTTATGTACAGTGCTGTGCCTGTAACTTGTGTATTATGTATAGACCACGGTTCTTGTACCGTTACTATCAGTGGCATTGCTTGTGCATTAACTAGAATATCACTTTTACACAGATTTCCAAGCAGACCCATGAAACGAAAGGTCTTTGATGGCTGTGCGTGTGCAGTAACAAGTCATAAAATATATTTTATTTAACTAGCCTAGCAATAATTTACAGTGGTACACAAATCAACAGGAAGGGTTGACAAAAGCAAAATTGTGTATTACAAAGCAAATAAGCCATCAAAGTCCTGACATCTATTAGATTATGTAGTTTGAATAATTATAAAAAGACCACAGTGCAAAAACTAACTACGGCTTCAAGGTGTGATCGTTGCCTCAGTGTTGTTGTCGTTAGCTGTTGAGGTAGCAGAACTGACAGTCATTAACAACCCCTACGTTTATATGTCATTGTACAATTGTTTCAAGTTTGGACACCGTTCTATAACATTGATTCAAATCGAATATAGGTAATTCAACGTAAATTTATTCGATTTTCCCTTAGAGGGTTTCCATGGCATGATCCATATAACCTTCCTCCTTACAGTCATCGTATCAGGCTTCTTCAAATGATTTTGTTTTCAGCATAACAAAGATAATTATTATTATAATTGCTTTTTATGTATTTTACTATGTGATGTATTTATTTAAAAAAAAAGTAAAAAGGGTATATGTGTCAACTTAATACAACAACTCCCTTTTAACATAAGAATTAAAATAAATAATCCAACGCGACATGCATGCTTTTCACATGCTTCATTTAAAATGCGGGGTCCAAATGCGTCGCATCAGACCGACATCAAGCCTCTGTCTCCATACACCTAATCGTGATAATACAAAGTATATTTTCTTAGCCCCACCACACGAATGTTCAATGTTCCATCACGGTCTGTTTTTCCTTCGCACTATACCTAAATTACAAATCATTCAAACTCAACGTGCATCTTCATTCTCCACAGAAAACAATTCAATCTATGTACAATGATGTACGAACATACATTGTATAAGAGTAAGCAATACTATGATAAAGGTAACAAGCAACATATATGTGTTATAAATTCAGGAGGGTGAATAGGTGGAGTGCTATCCGATACGCCATTAAAATAAATGAAAGTATCCGGTCGCTAGGTTAAGCTAGATTTTCCTCCCATAAGTCAATATTGACATCATTTTTGTTTGTTCGGGAAAAACAGCCCCAATAGCAAATTCGTTGAAATATAAGGCAAATACGCGACATTAAATGTAACGCTGTGATTGTCGTTTTCTTAATTTTGTTTTTCTAAAGTAAGTTGAATAATGTGTCATTTGCTAAGAAATATTGCCTCTGAGTTTCGTTAATAATGTGGTTAAACGACGAATTGGTAAGTATACCATGAAAATATATTATGTCATTGTCATTGAATTATTTACTTCGTATAATAAATGGCTTTAATTACAGATCAGTGCCCTTTTTGCCAGGACACTTAGAAGCTAATAGCATTTGAACCATGAAAGGTTAAGCAATGAAAAAACTATTATTAGGTTACAAAATTTGACTGCAGTGTGACAGCTCGTGTTGGAATTAGGAAATAAAAGTCAAAAAAATGTTGATCCAGGACAAGAACTTAACCAATATGTGCAACACGTATCAAAAAACCATGATGCTCCAAAACGTAATGGAAGTACGTACAGGCAATGGTCAGGTATAAAACACTTTGAATATGCTTACGAAGTTTGCTTGCATTCTCATGGAATGTATGGACCTCAACTTAATGGAGCAAAAATGGAAGCTGAGACAACTAATGATGGTCTAAGGATTAATAAGACAAAAACTAATGACCTTGAGATTGCTAAACTCCAATCTGCACCGTGTGAATGATAAGAGGTCGCCCATAATCTCAAAAAACAAATTTATCAAAAAAATTGAATTTTGAGCTAGAGAGATGAATTATATAAATTGTTGTTTTATCTTTATGCCGCCAAAATGATCGGTGGTTAAAATTTTTAAAATTCGCCTACTGACACGCCCACAATTTAGAAAAACAGTTATATCGGAAAGTCAAAGTTTGAGCTAGGAAGCTGAAATTTGAGATATATAGAATATATCTCTTGCGGCCCCAATTGCTAACGTTTAAATATTTTTAAAATCCGCCCACTGACGTGCCTACTACATATTTAAAAAAAAGTTTTGTTGAAGAAATCATTGTCAATGAAGTTCTTATTATTCGCAAAGTATGTTTCTTCGTTTTAAACAATTCCTAAATATAAAGTTTTCTGCCATGCCCACTTTTAAAAGCGTTTTTTTTATAATAACTTAGTTTTTTTGATAAAATCCTTTAATTGTTGTATAACAAAATATGTAGAGCATTCTTAACAATTCACCCATACTTAGACGTTTGCCACGCCCCTTTTTTATGGATTAAAATTAGAATAGGGTATCCAACAGTTCGCCAAAGTGGACTATAGCACTTCTCTAAGTTTTTTCTATACTGAATCTATCTACACTGTCATAGCTAGATGACATATCGTCGGCTAAAGATGCAAACCTCGTAAATCCACTTTTTGCCAAAAATTAGATTTGTAAAAATATATGAAGTAGGCATTGAAATGTATGACTGGATTAAAAAAAAGGTGCATAATTGTTATATTAAAAGCCAAAAACTGACAAAAAAGAAAACATCTTAAATCCAAGTAGTCTGTTTTAAAGCGCGAAAACCTCGTAAATCCAAAGCTTTAGAAGAAAAGGTGGTTTGTGCGCGAACATTAAAATTAAAAACCCAAATTTGTCGGTAGAAAATTGTTTTTATCGAAATTGTTGTGTTAAATTCAAAGAAGGTAAGTGAAATTAATTGAAATCTTTTAAATGTATCAAAATAAAGATAATATTCTTAGAGTAAAAGAGGTTTTTCATGAGCAAGTGGATATAGTTGGTTTTCTTTCTTAAGCAATGTATATCAAAAATGGATTTACGTGTTTTTCTTATTTTCTTGTTTGTTGTTTTTTTTAATGGCTTCAGTCCTGTGTTTTTACTCTGTAACTATCACATCGACGTAAATTTGGCTAAGAAACAATGGGAGATGAAAAGGAAATTAATTTCGTTATGGTTCACACTGTTTATCACCAACTTAGATAGTGACAGGGTAGGCTAGAGGAACCGGAAACAAGTTCATTTACAGAAATTAAAAATCTTAAATTATAACTATTTGGGGACGTTTGTTTATATCATCACTAGTGGGTCTTCTTAGCTACTTTTACTTCGATTTTTGTATTTGTTTCTTTTAGAAATATAAATAATAAATTCATGAAGTTCATTCTTCTTAGAAACCTATGATAATTACAATTTCGTTTCGTTATTTGTTTTAATTCCCTAATTTCTTTCAACTTTTTTGTAAAGAATAATCATGTCACGTGGATTGAAAATGCTTAACCTTGCCTTACAGAAATCAATTATATTATCAGAAGAACTTCCAAATAATATCATTGAAGATCAAAACAGAATTTATGAAGCAGAGAGATTTGTCATCGATATGCCAGAAGATTCTCACGAAATAATTTTGACCGAATTTGTTCCAAATATTGAAAGTAATTCAATCTTAAGCATGCATGATTGTTAAAGTAAAACACGAGTGGGTTTTTATATTCCAATATAATAGTTCATGTATTTGCAAAGGTTAGAAACGAAGTGACAGTAAAGAAGATTAATGTAGGTATATGTATACTAAAAATAGTTATGTACGTGTTTAATAGCTGAATTAACCAATAAGGATATGACACGTACTCAATGACTTAACGAATAATTTCGTAATTAGAAAGATGTGATAGCACAGGGTGGTAATTGAACAATGCGTATTTTGTAACACTCTCACTCATTGTTTTAATTCCAGCATTCCTAAAAGTGATAGGTTATTTTTAAATCGCTGAGTCGTTAAAGGCTTTGTAAGTATATCAGCACGTTGCAAATCAGTATTGACGTACTTGAACTCAATACTTTTATTTTTTTGAAGATCCCTGATGAATTGTAGTCTTATGTCAATATGTTTTGTGCTATGGTGTAGTTCCGGATTTCCAATGAGTCGAATTGCACCCTGGTTGTCAACATTAATAACGGTAGGTGAATTTTGATAATATCCAACATCAGCAAAAAGTTGTTGGAGCCAAATGGCTTCCTTGGCACCTTCACACGCCGCCATACACTCTGCTTCTGTTGTAGATAAGGCAACAGTTTTTTGACGATGACTTCTCCAAGTGATTGCACTATCGTTTATAAGATACACGTAGCCTGTTGTGGATCTTCTTGTATCGATGTCACGAGCAAAATCTGCGTCCGTATAACCTTCAAACTTGAATCCATTGTGTGTTTTGTACTCGATGCAGTGATCTTTAGTTGCTTTCAGATAACGAAAAATGCGTTTTAGAGCCTGGACATGACAACTTTTCGGACTTTCGATGAATTTACTAACTTCTCCAACTGCATACGAAATATCGGGTCCGGACACTACAGCAGCAAACATCAAGGAACCAACCGCTTGTCTAAATGGATACAGGGCATCATCTTCGCCATTTGATTTAGTTAAATATACGTTGCAGTCGGATGGTGTTGAGATTGGATTTGCATCATACATATTAAATTTTCGAAGAATTTTCATAATATAGGAATGTTGATTTATTTTGATGCATTTGTTGAATCTATCCCGATGGATTTCAAGGCCAACATAATAGTTGTGTTCACCATACGTAATACGAAATGTTTTAGATAATTTATCAATGAATAATTTTAGTCCACATTTGCTAGACGATATTATTAACCCGTCGTCCACATAAAGTAGCAAAATAATTTTACTGTTTTCAATATTTCCAAAGAAAACACATGGGTCGGCGCTCGATTGCTTCATTTTAAAAACTTTCAAAAAATCAATGAATTTTTCATTCCAATTACGAGAAGCTTGCTTCAGCCCATAAAGACCCTTTTTGAGACGAAAAACAAAATTCTTACGTTCGGTAACGTTGATACCTTTTGGTATTTCCATATACAGCTCTTCGTTGAGCTCGCCGTATAAGAAGGCAGTCTTTACATCAAATTGCATCATTTCCATGTCTTCAATTGCTGCTAATGCCAGAGCAGCTCTCACTGAATCATAACGTACGACTGGAGAATATGTTTCTTTAAAGTCTATTCCAGCTTCTTGCGAATAACCTTTGGCGACTAATCGCGCTTTAAATATGGGTTCTTGATTTGGGTTTGATTTAATTTTGAATACCCACTTACAACCAACAATATTCCTATCATGGGGTTTCTCCACAAGTTCCCATGTTTGGTTCAATTCGAGTGAATGTATTTCTTCATTTATTGCCGACATCCAATTTTCTGCATATTCTGAAGCCAAAGCGTCATCATATGTTTCCGGTTCTGAGATGGTTGCCAAACAACTCATATAGTCGATACCAAATCGCTGAGGGGGTATAATTTCTTTTCGCAGTCCATACCGTTGGTGTTCCCTCACATCAGCTACTGAATCTGTAGAGTCGTTAGATGTCGTAGACACTTCGGTTGTTGATGCTTCTTTTTTCATCGAAGTCTTCGGGGTACTAGATGCTTGTTGTTGAAATGAAGAAATATCAGATTCATTATGATGTTCACCGTTTACATTATTTATTTCTTCTTCTTCCTCATCGCGATTTGACCCAACTTTTATTAATTTTTCATTAAAAATGACGTCGCAGCTTATAATTACCTTTTTTGACTCTTGGTCATTCAAACTGAAGTTTTTTGCTGTGGGCTCATACCCAACTAAAAACATTTTTTTCGCCTTAGCATCCCACTTCTTTCGTCCAAGCTGCTTGGGTTGGTAGACCATGCATTCGGTACCAAATACCTTTAAGTGGCTTAAGTCTGGCTTTTGACTGAACCAAAATTCGAATGGAGTTTTTGAACAATTTGCTGGCGCTGACCTATTTAGTATATAAACAGCTGTCCTCACTGCTTCAGGCCACAACAATTTGTTTAAGCCGCTTGCCAACAACATAGTACGAGCTGATTCTTGAACCGTCCTGTTGTCCCTTTCGATGAAACCATTTTGTTCAGGTGTGTACGGCGAGATCTTTTCGAGAACAATGCCATTGTTCGACAGCAGTTCAGCTACATCTTTGTTTATGAATTCCGTACCGTTGTCACACCGTATACATTTCACTTGTTCGCCAGTCATGTTGCGTACCATAAAAATAAAACATTTTAGTTTTTTAGGCACTTCAGATTTGTTACATAAAAAATAAACATACCTGAAACATGTGCTTTCATCTTTAAGCAACATGAAATAGCGAACTCCACCGACACCAGTTTCACTCATGGGGCCACATAAATCCATATGAAAATATTCACATTTAGCTGCTTCACGTTTCATTGCTGTTCCATGAGATGAACGATGCATTTTTCCTCGTTGGCAGTCTTCACAAAAGAAATTTGAGTTATTCGTCACACTTATTCCATCAGCTAGATTTTTATTGCACATGTTTTGAATTGTTGCTGTGTTTATGTGCCCAAGTCTACAATGCCACTGTTGAAGAGAATCTAGCTTCGCTGAATTCGCCGCACAATCATTTCTCAATTGAAATATCATTCTGTATTGATTTTTAGAATCCCGAATACCAGTTGCCAAAATGTTTTTATCTTTGTCTTTCAAAACACAACGTGTGGATTCTATTACCATTAGGAAGCCTTTGGATGTTGTTGATCCAGTAGAGAAGAGGTTTTGCTTTAGTTTCGGAACGTATTGTACGTTGGTGAGAATGCGAGGTATCCATTTGTTGTTTACAAGAGTGTTTATTTTAATTGTGCCAAAACCTTTAATTGGCAATCTCTCATTATTTGCAATGTAAACAAAACGATTTGAACTTGTCAGCTGCAACTCCGAAAACCACTCTTTGCGCGAAGTCATATGTTCAGTGGCACCTGAGTCTGCAATCCACACATCACTGTATGGAGCTGTTATGACATCTGACATCGACGCAACAAAGGCAACCTCGTCGTCGTTTTTGTTACTTTGCTTAGAACTTTCATTTTTCTGTTTCATTTGTTTTTTCTTCACACGACATTCTCTCTCCCAGTGTCCCACTTTGTGACAAAAATTGCATTTTGATGTTCTCTTCCTCTCTGTAATATATTTTTTGTGCTTCTCTGTTTGTGCATTAAACGCTGCTTCTGTTACCTCTAAATGATTGTTCTTTTTAATCTGATCTTCTTCTAGTTGTAGTTTTGCCATCAAATTTTCGATTGTTCTGCCTTCTTTTATGTTATACCAAACGGTTTTGAAGTTTTGGTACCTTGGTGGCAAACTACTTATGATTCGTACCATTTTTATGTTGTCGGACAACTTTTCACCTTGAGCTTCAATTTCTGCTGCTAATGATGACACCTTCGATACATATGCTGCAACTGACTCTTGCATTTTAAGAAAAATTTTAAGAGAAAAATATTCTTCATATAGGCACATAACTTTTACTTCACTTTGTTTGTCGTGGATATTTTTAAGTTTCTCGTACACTTCGTTTGCGTTTGTACATGACAGCACATGGTTTGCCTGATCCTTTTCAATTGAGGAAATGAGTATTCCCATGGCTTTACCATCACGCTTCATCCATAAATCTTTCTGCTCTTGGGAGATCGCGTTTTCAAACCTCGTATTCCCTTGTACTATTCCTAATAGTCCTTGGCCTTTTAAAACCGCATCGACATTAAACTTCCACAACCTGTAGTTGCTGTTGTTTAGCCGGTGAAAAATATGGATGGATTCCTCAGTCATGTTGCACCGAATTTAATTTACTTTTTAATTTGACAAAATATAAAAAGTTAACAATTGCAACCACTTGAACTTTTAGTTAAATAAACTCCACTGGGCCCATAACCTGTTAAAGTAAAACACGAGTGGGTTTTTATATTCCAATATAATAGTTCATGTATTTGCAAAGGTTAGAAACGAAGTGACAGTAAAGAAGATTAATGTAGGTATATGTATACTAAAAATAGTTATGTACGTGTTTAATAGCTGAATTAACCAATAAGGATATGACACGTACTCAATGACTTAACGAAGAATTTGGTAATTAGAAAGATGTGATAGCACAGGGTGGTAATTGAACAATGCGTATTTTGTAACAATGATGAACTCGATAGTATAGTTGAAGTTGAACCCTTCTCAACCGTTTCGTTTCAAAACGATGACGCTATGGTAGTTATCGATAACTGGCAAAACCTTCTTCAGATTGATCCTGTAACCGAAGAGACTGGGAGTAACGAAAGTTCCGATGCAATTATTCCATCAAAGAGAAACAAAAAATATAAAATAGATAAAAAGAGAATGGTATGGTATTAAACAATAGCTTGCAAGGGAAAAAGGACAGTCATACTTCGGGAAAAGACAAATAGGCTCGGAATGGGAATACAAAGTTGAAAAAAAAACCCAAAAGTATTATGAAAAGGTGCAACTGCAAAGGAAAGAACACATCTTCGTTAAAATGCCAAGAGTTTAGTGATGAGGAAAGAAACAATATTTTTAACGAGTTTTGGAAAAAATGTTGGAATGAAAAAAAAGTTTACGTTCAGTGCACAACTAAAATAGAACAAATAAAAAGAAGGCGAGTAGATGTCCAAGAATCAAGAAAGCGAAATAATGCAATTTATTATTTTCTACAATATATAAGAATGAAACGAAACGTGTTTGTAAGGTGATGTACTTGAACACTTTAAGCGTTGGTGAATGGGCAGTAACCAACTGGAAAAAAAAAAGTTTGGAAACTCAAACTATAATACTAAATTCATCCATAGATTCAACATTAACTGCAGTACCTACCAGTCCGAAAAACCGTCAAATAAAAATCAATTTTAAAAGGGAATGCCTCAAAGATTTTTTATTGGCCCTACCAAAGATGGAATCTCATTACTATAGATCGAGTGTGGCAGACAAAAGCACAGTTATATGAAAAAGTTTCATTCAACTTGTCGGTTTTATAGTCATTGTCTGTGGGTTTAAAAAGTGACAGGTTGGATTTTGTTAAAGCAGATTATAATGCTATAAATAATTTTTTTTAACTCCATAAACTGGCTAAGCATTCTCCACTCTGTTAATTTAAATACTGCTTTTACAGAATTTAGAAAAATAATTGATTATACGATTTCTACGTTTGTGCCGACTAAACGAATATTTCGTTCTAATAAGCCTCGTTGGTATAACAACAGTTTATCTAGATTGAAGAATGTTATGAATACAGCCTATAAGTTGAGTAAATTAAATTTAGATGCGCGTAATGAATTCTTACGTTTGCGAAAAGAATATGAATTTTTAAAGAAATTTTTTTATAAACAATACGTTTCATCAATGGAAACCTATATTAAACGCGATTCTAAAGCTTTTTGGTCATTCATAAACACTAAGCGAAAATCAATTGGTATACCTTCTATTATGACGTATAACGGAGTCAATAGTGACAATCTTGATGAAATATGTAACATGTTTGCATCATTTTTCCAATCAAATTTCGTGAATGACGTCATTGATTGCAATTCATTACCTAATTGTGAACGAATTACTGACATAGGTTCTATTTCTTTGACCGAAGATGATATTCTTCTAGAATTATCATCGCTTGATTCGAGTACGAGTATCGCGCCCGATAATTTCCCCCCTTTGTTTTTTAAAGCATGCAAATGTAGTTTAGTTCAACCGCTTAAGATTATTTTTAACAAGTCTCTGATGTCAGGTAAATTTCTTGATTGCTGGAAGCATTCTTTTATTACCCCAATTCATAAATCTGGATCTAAAAGATTAATTGACAATTACAGACATATAGCTAAATTGCAACTAATTCCGAAAATATTTGAAGCTGTTGTCAAGAAACGGATATATGCCGCTGTGTGTAATCAAATCTCGCAAAACCAGCATGGTTTCGTGACTGGTAGATCAACTAATACCAACTTAGTTATCTTCACAAATTATTGTCTTCATAAAATTGAAAATCGTCTTCAGGTTGATTGTATTTATACGGATTTCTCGAAGGCTTTTGACAGGGTCCAACACAATGTTTTATTAAAGAAACTTGAAATGTTTGGATTCCATTCTAATGTTTTAAATTGGATCGTCAGTTATCTGCAAAATCGAAAACAGTATGTGAAGATAGGATCCGCTCTGTCTAATGAAATTTTAAACCTCTCTGGTGTCCCTCAGGGAAGCCATATTGGTCCGCTCCTCTTTCTTCTTTTTATAAATGACTTACCATCTTTTATATCTGAATCTAATTCCCTTTTATATGCTGATGACTTAAAAATATTTAAATCTGTAAACTCGATTTCTGATGCGATTAAATTGCAAACAGATCTTAACCAAGTTAATTACTGGTATACTTTGAATGGGTTATATTTTAATATTAAAAAATGCTCTGTTATGACTTTCAATAGAATAAAATCTTCGATAATCTTTGATTACAGTATACAAGGTAAATTAATTAAAAGAGTAACTGATCAAAAAGATCTAGGTGTTATCTTTGATCCGGAACTACATTTTGCGTTACACATTGATTACATCATAAGCAAGGCTAATTGTATGCTGGGTTTTCTGTGTCGGAATTCTAAAGACTTTAATGATCCCTACACACTTAAATCCCTTTATAATTCATTGATTCGTTCTATATTGGAATATGGTTGCGTTGTTTGGAGTCCCTACTACCGCAACGCTGAAGTTCGGATTGAAAAAATTCAAAAACGATTCACAAAATTTGCTCTCAGAAAAATATACTGGAATAATGATACTCCTCCGTATGAAGCAAGATGTGCGCTTATGAGTTTGAAAACCCTTGCTAAAAGAAGGACATATTACTCAGTCCTTTTTGCACATGATGTAATTACCGCTCATATTGATTGTTCCCTTTTATTATCAATGTTTCATATATACACTCCTTATCGCATTCTTCGGCCTAGAGAACTGTATTTTTTTTATGTTTCCCGGCACAGAACGAATTATGGTCTGAATGATCCCATTACTAAAGCTTGTGTCAATTATAATTTATATAAAAATTCAATTGATTTCAATATGAGTAGAACGTTTTGTAAAATTGCTATTATGAATGCTCTGTAATCTATCATTAAATATATAAAATATGAATTTCTGTATTAGTATTAGAAGTAATCTAAAATAAGATATAAACTTGTAAGACGAAATATGTCAATAAATAAATAAATAATGTAGTGTTGGCTTAATTTGGGCTTAAGTCAATTAAGTATCAGAATTATGTTAACTTATGTTCACAGAAGATACGAATTCTTTCATTTTCATTATACAGGGTGTCCGTTAATTCGTAGACAATATTTTAGGGCATGATTTATGGGTATATTCTAAGTAAAAAATTGTTCTACAGTAAGGGCCTATTTCCAATTTTTATATCATTTATTGAGGATTTAAGAAAAGGTTTACTTGGGTGTACCCTGACCCATGTTAACGGTAATTGCGCTGTTAGTACTAATGATAGAAATTTCGTTTAGGCCTCTATTTTTAGAAGAAATATTAGCCTTTGTAATTGCATTTAAATTAATTTATATATACGTATACACTTCGTGCCCCGTGTTTACAAACAGGTAGTTTCTTGATTTAATTTTACGACATTTTTTAAATCGTTCGAAAATTGGAAAAAACCAAATGTAATATGAAAGAAGGCTATATTATAATTATATTTAAAAAAAATTAAGATTATGTAGATAAAATCCATTTTTAAGATGCTTTTCCCAATAAGGTTATAAAATTAGTCCTTTTTTTCGTTTCAACTATTTACGAACAGTAACTAAATCTACCTCATATATAAAAAAAAATAAAACAACTCCATTTTTTTTTCGAAAAAATAATTTGGGTTTTTTATGATTACATATAACAACAGTTTTTAATAATGTTCTCCGCCTCCTGATCGCTGTATAACTTCAGAAGCCTGCTATGAAGAGCTTTATACAGTCATTAAGATATCTGTGAACAACAGTTGGACCTCTTCCATCTTACCGGCTATAGAACGGATTTTTTTTTTTTTTTTTTAAAGAAAATCCAAATCCCAGGGCACTCAGACTCGGTAACACCGTTTGTACTATCACTACTTTTTGGTGTAGAGGCAGGAGAATGGGTGGCGTATTTTGTTGTTTCCCATGAGGATTGAACCTGCACCGCACTATAATGTATACATAGGCGAAGGCGGGCGTGTCTGTGGGCGGATTTCAAAAATCCGTAAACTTGATTATTTCGGGACCCTAGAGAGTAAATGGTTCAAATTTCAGCTCTCTAGGTCCAGTTTAAAGGCCTAATTTTTGGCGACAGACGGACGGACGGACATGGCTAGATCGACATTACTATCGATGCTGATCATAAATATAGTAACTTTTAGTTTGTCAACCCTGGTTAGTCATTAAAGTGTAAAAAGGTTGTTCCCTATTTAAAATCATAGTAAAGTAAATAAAATACCGGAAAAAAAAACAAAAAGTGCATCAAACAACGCATTAACCCCTATTTTATAAACCTGGTATACTTTGAATGGGTTATATTTTAATATTAAAAAATGCTCTGTTATGACTTTCAATAGAATAAAATCTTCGATAATCTTTGATTACAGTATACAAGGTAAATTAATTAAAAGAGTAACTGATCAAAAAGATCTAGGTGTTATCTTTGATCCGGAACTACATTTTGCGTTACACATTGATTACATCATAAGCAAGGCTAATTGTATGCTGGGTTTTCTGTGTCGGAATTCTAAAGACTTTAATGATCCCTACACACTTAAATCCCTTTATAATTCATTGATTCGTTCTATATTGGAATATGGTTGCGTTGTTTGGAGTCCCTACTACCGCAACGCTGAAGTTCGGATTGAAAAAATTCAAAAACGATTCACAAAATTTGCTCTCAGAAAAATATACTGGAATAATGATACTCCTCCGTATGAAGCAAGATGTGCGCTTATGAGTTTGAAAACCCTTGCTAAAAGAAGGACATATTACTCAGTCCTTTTTGCACATGATGTAATTACCGCTCATATTGATTGTTCCCTTTTATTATCAATGTTTCATATATACACTCCTTATCGCATTCTTCGGCCTAGAGAACTGTATTTTTTTTATGTTTCCCGGCACAGAACGAATTATGGTCTGAATGATCCCATTACTAAAGCTTGTGTCAATTATAATTTATATAAAAATTCAATTGATTTCAATATGAGTAGAACGTTTTGTAAAATTGCTATTATGAATGCTCTGTAATCTATCATTAAATATATAAAATATGAATTTCTGTATTAGTATTAGAAGTAATCTAAAATAAGATATAAACTTGTAAGACGAAATATGTCAATAAATAAATAAATAATGTAGTGTTGGCTTAATTTGGGCTTAAGTCAATTAAGTATCAGAATTATGTTAACTTATGTTCACAGAAGATACGAATTCTTTCATTTTCATTATACAGGGTGTCCGTTAATTCGTAGACAATATTTTAGGGCATGATTTATGGGTATATTCTAAGTAAAAAATTGTTCTACAGTAAGGGCCTATTTCCAATTTTTATATCATTTATTGAGGATTTAAGAAAAGGCTTACTTGGGTGTACCCTGACCCATGTTAACGGTAATTGCGCTGTTAGTACTAATGATAGAAATTTCGTTTAGGCCTCTATTTTTAGAAGAAATATTAGCCTTTGTAATTGCATTTAAATTAATTTATATATACGTATACACTTCGTGCCCCGTGTTTACAAACAGGTAGTTTCTTGATTTAATTTTACGACATTTTTTAAATCGTTCGAAAATTGGAAAAAACCAAATGTAATATGAAAGAAGGCTATATTATAATTATATTTAAAAAAAATTAAGATTATGTAGATAAAATCCATTTTTAAGATGCTTTTCCCAATAAGGTTATAAAATTAGTCCTTTTTTTCGTTTCAACTATTTACGAACAGTAACAAAATCTACCTCATAGATAAAAAAAAATAAAACAACTCCATTTTTTTTTTCGAAAAAATAATTTGGGTTTTTTTATGATTACATATAACAACAGTTTTTAATAATGTTCTCCGCCTCCTGATCGCTGTATAACTTCAGAAGCCTGCTATGAAGAGCTTTATACAGTCATTAAGATATCTGTGAACAACAGTTGGACCTCTTCCATCTTACCGGCTATAGAACGGATTTTTTTTTTTTTTTTTAAGAAAATCCAAATCCCAGGGCACTCAGACTCGGTAACACCGTTTGTACTATCACTACTTTTTGGTGTAGAGGCAGGAGAATGGGTGGCGTATTTTGTTGTTTCCCATGAGGATTGAACCTGCACCGCACTATAATGCACTATAATAGGCGAAGGCGGGCGTGTCTGTGGGCGGATTTCAAAAATCCGTAAACTTGATTATTTCGGGACCCTAGAGAGTAAATGGTTCAAATTTCAGCTCTCTAGGTCCAGTTTAAAGGCCTAATTTTTGGCGACAGACGGACGGACGGACATGGCTAGATCGACATTACTATCGATGCTGATCATAAATATAGTAACTTTTAGTTTGGCAACCCTGGTTAGTCATTAAAGTGTAAAAAGGTTGTTCCCTATTTAACATCATAGTAAAGTAAATAAAATACCGGAAAAAAAACAAAAAGTGCATCAAACAACGCATTAACCCCTATTTTATAAACCTGCATGGAAAAACCTGTAAGTCATCTTTGCTATTAAGTTAATATTGCGATTGAAAAAGTGTATAGAAGATTTAACTTCAAACGTCAAACTCAATAAATGATCAAAAGGAAATCTCAAGCGATCTCCCCACCTAAATCAACACCAAGCAAAAAAGTTGCATCCTGCAGCATGGATCGGGAGATGATTCGCTCAATAATGCAAGAGACGCTTAATGAAAATCTCAGGGATATAAAACTAACTTTGAAAGATGTAGTCAAACTTTCTGATTTGGAAAAACTGCACGGTGAAATTAAGTTTTTGAAAACCAACAATCAGGTCTTGACAGAAAGAGTCACTGCACTGGAGAATAGATGCGAGCTGTTGGCGGAGAGATTGGATGCGAGTCAAATGCGGGATACAGAAGGAAATCTAATATTCCACATCCGAAACAATAATACAAGTGAGCCGATAACCCTAATACAAACAATCTGCCGCACCCATGGCAAGGCTACGCTCGATCTATCTGAAAATAACATTATCGCTATTCGATCAAATAATGCAGGAAGTAGTAATTTTTTGGTCCGATTGGGAGGAAAATCATAGGCAATCAACATTCTTCGATCATCGAAATCTCTGAGGGAAGCGGGAATTGCAGTTCATCGCGACTATCCACTGGCGATACGTCAAAAAAGATCTCATTTGCTTGAAATCAGGAAGGCAATCAAGATGAAGAATCCAAGCATTGATGTTTTCCTTAGAGATGATCGTCTCTTTGTGCATGGAAAAGTTTTTACGTGGAGTTTCACCAGGGGCTTAAGATGTGGAAAAAACGATGGAAATTCAGTGATCAACGAAATGGTAAACAACAAAACTCAAGTGGGTGTCAATGATGGCCAAAGAGACGTCTCCGGAGTGACAGCGGCGACATCTGCGAATGAATTAGTTTCAACTTCTCTTAGCGAAACCTCAAACCACATGCAATCTTTAAATATCAGTGTTCCCACTGTACAAAAATTTATATTGTAGGAAATAACCGTCTGCCCTAGAGACTTAAGTACAAATGTAGTCAAAAATAAAAATTATAGAATTTTAAGTTATAATATAAGTGGTTTGCATAGTAAACTATTATTCTCTGAGTTTTTTAAATATGTCAATGAGTTTGAAATATTCTGTCTTTTTGAAACACACCATTTAGAAGGTAAAGAAAGAATCTATGAACGATATTTTGATGGTTATAAATTATGTTGGAGAGCTGGTGTCAGAAACAGTAACAGGGGTCGTGCAAGCGGAGGCTGTCTATATGGGTACAGAAAAAATATACGGAATATCAAAATAGAATTCCAGCAATCAGTGGGATACAGTTTTTTCAGCATCCAGGCGAATATTACTCCAGGTTATAAGTACTGCATTCTTCCTCTGTATTTAAGTGGATCACAAGGTTCGCAATGGAGCTCTGATCTGCAAATGCTAAGTGATGCCATAAACCATCTTCAAGAACAAACTAATATCCTTCTTACTGGTGCTTTTAATGCAAGGACGGGTACAAGGCAATATTATACGTCCGACAATGAGGAGGACATATTAGAACGCAGCTCAAAGGATCTGGTACTGGATAGAAAAGGGCTGCAACTTCTGGACTTCTGCGGTGAGTACGGTCTAAAAATTAAAAACGGATGCTCTGAAGGAGATGCAAAAGGTGAATTTACCTTTGTGGGTGCTCAAGGTAGCTCAGTTATCGACCTTAGCCTGTGCGGAGGAGAATGGAACCGCCTGATTCAGAATTTTGAAGTAGAAGTACGGAGTTTCTCCGATCATTTACCAATTGTGACTTCTTTTGAGTTTTCCACGCAAGAGTCAAGCCCTTGTGAAGTTATAAATAAACTGCCGAAACTAAAATGGAATCACAGCAAGGAAGAAATCTATCGAACCAATCTTAGGAGACAGATCGAAACAATGAACTCAGACGTAAACATTGAAGATATAGCTCAAGCTATCAAGAACTCGGTAGTTATAATGCCTCAAAAACATGTAAGAAGTCAGAGACAACCATGGTTTGATCTGGAATGCGAAAGAGAGCGAAGAGCTTCTCTTTCACTACTAAATCTCTTTAGGAAATATGACGAGTCAATCTACAAAAAGATGTATCTTGAGACAAATCGTGAGTACTAGCGGATATGTGGATGGAAAAAAACAGAGTTTCAGAACGCCATGGCAATCGAAATATCTCAATGCAGGGACTCGAAAACGTTGTGGAATCTTCTTAATAAGAAAAATGGGAAAAGGCTTAAAATTGGGGTAAATCTCGATGCAAATCAATTAGAGAATCATTTTAAGAATATGTTAAATCCATCAAACTCTATTTACCTATCTAAGTTTCAGTATGCGGTACCGAATTCAACGAATGAGCTCCTTGATAGCCCCATAATTGAAGAAGAAGTTAAAGGATGGCTGGTTAAGAGCAAGGACCGAAAAGCACCTGGAACTGACGGTATTCCTGTCGAATTCTACAAATATGCGACTAACGAACTTATAACATTGCTCACAAAGGAATTTAATAGAATATTTGAAACAGGAGACATCCCATCCAGTTTTAAACAGATTTTTCCTATCCTCAAAAAAGGCGACCCTAATCAAGCAGAAAACCATCGAGGAATAGCATTTATAAATTCGTCCTTAAAAATATTAATGGGTATCCTGGCTAGGCGCTTTCAAGAGTGGACCACGCAAAATCGCCTTTTGAGCCAATTCCAGGCTGGTTTCAGAGATAACCACTCAGCGACAGATCAAATTTTCATCTTAACAACTGTGGCACAGAACTGTATTAGATTAAAAAAAAAACTGTTTGCGTTTTTCGTGGACTTCAAGGCAGCCTTTGACACGGTAGATAGGAGCGCACTTTTCTACAAATTATATAATAAAGGTCTCTCTAGAAAGTTTGGAAATCTAATCGAAAAACTGTATGAAAAAACATTCTCAGTAGTTTGGGACGGCAAGCAGTTAGGAGATTCTTTCGAAACGGTGACGGGCGTTAAACAGGGATGCAACTTCAGCCCTCTAGCATTCATCATGTTCATTGATGACATAACAGAATACCTAGGTGGAGGTATAAGAATGGGAGGGATCCTCATAAAAGCACTGCTGTATGCAGATGATTTGGTGTTGCTGGCAGACACTCCGGAGAATTTACAAAGAATGATTAATCAGCTACAAAGATACTGCCATGAGTGGAGGTTAAACGTCAACTTAACTAAGTCTAAGACAATGGTATTCAGAAAAGGTGGAGGAAGGTATGCAAGAAACGAAAAGTGGTTCTTTGACGGACAGGAGTTGGAAACAGTCAAATCTTACAAGTATTTGGGTATGAATATATGCAGCAACATGAACATGGAGCACCACTTTAAGGAGAAACTTACAGTGGCTAAGTCGGCGATGAGTGCAGCCTGGAGAAATTGTCTCGAAGATAAACAAATATCGATTAGAATTAAATATCAAATATTTCAGGCTGTTTCCAAATCAATAATGATGTATGGGGCACAAGTGTGGGGTTATAAGCAATACGACACAGTACAAAAACTTCTCCGGTTCTTTTTAAAAAGAGTTTTTAAATTACCGCAGTGTACACCTAATGATATGCTGTTGGTCGAAACTGGTCTGTCACCTATATTTACGGAAACGCTAAGACTCCACTTCAACTACATACAAAAAATTATGTCCTTGAGCGACGAAAGGTTGACTAAACGTGTATTAATTCATGTTTTACAGGCGAAAATATTGTTTATCGAGGAATGGCAAAAACTCTCAGAGTTCTGCGGACACACTTTAAATATAGATGCGGAAAATATTACTCATTGGAAGGAAGAGTTCAATAATATCATTTCTGCGGTCGATGAGAAGATCCACGCAGACTGTTGTGAAAAGGTAAAAAGTTCTATTCACCGAGGGATATATGCCAACTTAAACCACAGCCTATGTGAAAATAACTATTTCAACGAAAGATACTCTACGGAATTAATATCAACGATTTTCAAGGCCAGAGGAGAGATACTGAATTTAAATTTTATACCACACCGGGAAGACCTGCCAATAACCTGCTCTTTGTGCAATCTGCGAGAGAGGGAGAACATATATCACTTTCTGGGCAGATGTCCTATTTTAAAAGAGTTCAGACTACAGATTTATGGGAAGCGAGATTTGGAAGAAGCTGAGGTGAGAACCATCTTAAATGGCTCAGACTGGATCAAATTGTACAGTTACTGTAAAATAGCATTAAAATATAGGAGGGCAATTGTAGAAGAATCTTTTTAAACAATTGTAAAAATTTTGTCAAACCCGGGCAGACGGCTTTAAGCCATGTCTTAAATTTAATAGTCATAAACAAATTGTAAATGAATTCTGGAATAATAAATATTTATCTTATCTATCTTATCTTATCTAGTAACTTTTAGTGGTCTACGGGCAATATTAAGGTATGTTACAAACTATGCGTCAAAATTAATATACCCTTAGAATAGGGTATAAATATGACATACGATTTTATGTAAATGAAACGCACAGTTCCTAAGGAAAATAGAAGGGAGACCATCAGGACCAGGATTAAGGCTGGACTCCGAAGCAGGTAAATTCTTCAAAACATAATTTTCAGAAAATATCATACTATTGCAAAGAGGATTAGGAGAAATATTAATATAATCAAAAAAATTCTCATGAATCATCAAGTCATTTTCGAATAAACTGATTGAAAAAAGCTTGCAAAATTATTACAAATAGTATCAGGAGAATCCGCGAAACGTCCATTAAATGATAGTGAGGATGGAAAACCATTACTTTTGTTTTTAAAATTTATAAATTTCCAAAACTTATCTGGCCTGGAAACAAGAGTCTTCTGTATATTGTTTAAATACACAAGGTATGCATGGTAGAGAGATGTTTTCAGCTCAGACTTCAGCCTTCTAAACAAAACTTAGTCTTCAATTGCCAAACTACAACGCAATTTCTTGTAGGCTCGGTTTTTTTGAGTTTTTAGGTTGCGTGTAATTTCGTTGTCCCAAGGACATGACTCAGCCTAATTTTTAACGCGAACTACAGGAACATATTTAAAGATAGCATAATTAATAACCGCATAGAATTTGGAGCAAATGTCATTAATTTCAAATGATAGATAAGGGCTCCAGTCATAATTATTAAGCTCTTCACATATATAACTATAATTACCATTTAAGAAATCAAATCTGAAGGATTCACAAATAAATGTTTCATTTAAATTTAAATTGCAAAAAAGGTTTAAAGAAGGATTAGAATCTTCCGGGACGAGAGGAGTGAGGCTCCTCGATAAAAGAGTTTCGTGGCTGTTATTGGTAAAGATGAGATCCAAAGTACGATCTATGGTATTTTTAACGTGATTCACCTGGAGTAGACCAAGTGAGTGGAGCGTATCAAAAATCAACGCACCAATTGCAGATAGGGAGTTGACAGGACTGAGTTATGTGCAATCAGAGGCTCCCGATGCACAGTGTGTATTCGGTTGATTAAAATCACCAAAAGTGTAAATTAAATCCGAGGCAGTTAGAAGGCACACAATGAAGCGAATAGCATCTATATACCTCGTTACAGTATCTACTCGGGCACTAGGAGGGATGTAAATACAAACGATGTATAATTTAGCGGTGGATGTTAAATTAAAATGGCTGCAGCAATTTCGATGTCTTTATAGCAACTAAGGTCAACATCTATCGCTTTACAATCGTTTAAAATGGCTATAAGCGCACCACCAAGACGCTTGTAAACGCTGTTTTCCGTTGATCGATCACATCGATTTACATCAAAGTAGGTGGGGGAAATTACAGAATCGCTGAAATTATCATCTAAACCAGTCTCCGTAAGAACAATTATGTCATATGAACAGCTATAAACACTTATCACGAATTTAGTGCACTTAGTCCGCAGCCCTCTTAAGTTCTGGTAGAAGAGGACAACTTCCTTAACTTTTTTGAAAAAGAGGTTTTAGCATTATTCTTTCTTTCGAATGTACGAGTCCGTAGTACGAGTATATCTTTAACATCAGATTTTTAGAACAATACGGTCTTAACATGAACATGTTTCGAGTAACAGCCATCATATATTTTTGTAATTCAGCTGTATGTGCCTTCCAGTTTAAATTCTTGTCGATTAAAACTCCTAAATATTTTAAACTATCAACTGATTCAATTTTAAAACAAGTCGAGGAACAGAAAGCATTTGTATAAAAATTTGTTCTATCACAAGTGTGCAGGGACATGCTAAGTTTTTCACATGCAGCAGAGTGAAAGTATACTTCACATTCAATCGGTTCCAAATTTTGAAGACTGCAAACCATAAGCTTTGTTTTTTCGCTTATCAAAAGTGCATGTTTTGCAAACCACTGCCATAACATTTGTAAATCCCTTTTTAATTTGATT
Organism: Portevinia maculata; assembly: GCA_949715645.1. Lineage (NCBI taxonomy): Eukaryota > Metazoa > Arthropoda > Insecta > Diptera > Syrphidae > Portevinia > Portevinia maculata. Next base: position 45,318,980 of record OX454528.1, on the reverse strand, counting down.
AATGACTCAAATAAATTGTTGCTTGTGTAAGTAAGTGCCATATCGTCAGCGAAAGCTGTAATATTGCTACTAAAATTTTGTTCGCATATGGAATTCACATAAATCAAAAATAAAATCGGGCCCAAAACAGAGCCTTGTGGTACACCGACTCCTATTTCCATCTCTTCATTGAAAACATTATCAAGTTCGACTCTTTGAGACCTATTACTTAAATATGAGGCAAACCAATTATAGACCGATCCCCTGAATCCAGCTTTGTAGAGTTTATCCAGCAGAATATTATGATTGACCATATCAAATGCCTTGGTCATGTCAATAAATATAGCTACTGTGCTTTTTTTATTGTTAAGACTATAACATAATTCGCTGCACAATTTCAGAATGGCATCCTCTGTGGGCATACCTTCTCGGAATCCAAATTGTTTATCGCTCAAAAAACTATTTTTTTTTTAAATGAACATATGCGTGGTTTCATAAGCTTTTCAAATAATTTAGAAAAGGTGGGAAGTAGGGAAATAGGTCTATGAGCCTTATTGCGAAGATCAATCGACAGTTGATAATTGACTATTTTCAATGTGTGCTATTGTGAACGAACGATTCTAAAGGATTTTGTCAATCGCAGTCAATTAAAAAAAATCGATTGACAAAAATACCAAATGAATCGTTCGTTCACAATAGCACACAATTGAAAATAGTCAATTATCAATTGTCGATTGATCTTCGCAATAAGCCTGTATATTGGCATGTTTGTTTTCGATTGCCTTTTTTATACAATGGAGTAACTTCAGCAGCTTTTAGCGATTTTGGAAAAATAAAACAAATCACGCTCTTATTTAATATATGGGATAATATATCTGTTATATAAAATGCAATGCGTTTAAGGAGACAATTTGTAATACCATCGGATGTGCATGATTGCTTATTGTCAAAACACATAATATATTTATAAACTTCATATGAAGATTCGAACACAAAACTGTTTTTTTTAAACCTATTGCAAAATATATCTGAATATAGGTCACAACTACAATCAAGTTGCGGAGAGCAGGGTTTTAATTCAGTGGTAACAGATACAAAGAATTTATTAAAAGCGTTAGCAATATCCGCTGGGTTTGAGACTACAGTCTTTTCAATTTCGATTTCTATTATTTTTTCCCTGGTGACTTGCCTATTAAGGATTATATTCCTCCTTAATGTTTCCTCTGCAATTCTCGAGCTTCATAGAATAAAATCTATCCCGACAAGCTTCTACTTCCTTTTTAACATCCTGACTAAATTTGGTGAATTTTTGCTTGAGTCTTATCATTTTTAGAAGGGTTTCCGTAATCCACGGCAAGTCGTTTTTATTTCAAATTATTTTGCGAAGTAGACTGAATTAAGATGGAATTTTTAATGTGGGTTTTTAAAATGTTTAAAAAGTTATCGTAGGCTAGCGAAGGGTCTGCTTCTTCATACACCTCTTTCCAAAATTCAAATTTTAAATCATTATTTAGTTACTTCAAATCAACTATTTTTTTCATCCGAAATGGAATGTACCGATTAGTACCACCTAAATTATTCGGTATTAAATGAGCTAATTTTAAGCTTATCAGGCAATGATCTGTAACTTTAGAGTCCATAACATAGAGCTTTTAGGTTCAAATTTCTTATTAAATTTTACAAATATGTGATCTATACACGTCTGAGTTTCATCTGTTATTCAAGTTGGTTCATTTACAAGTGAATTGAGCCCATAAGACGACATAAGAAGCAAATAGTTGTTGGAGTCATGATTAATTTCTAAGATGTCAATGTTTATGTCGCCCAAAATCAGTAAATTCTTCGATTTTATACCTCTAAGAATATCATCCATCTGATGAATGAATATATTTTTATTCAGATTATTATCATGTTTCAACTTCTGGCTGATGTTGTTCAGTAAGCGGCAAGTCGATTTGTTAAGATCTTCAACAAATCGGTGAATATTATCTTGATCTAATTGTTTCTGTTGCTGTGGGAGAGTTTGTTGTTTTTCAAGTAGTTGTTGTTGGGTGAGTTGAAGCTGTAGTTGTGATTGTTTTAATTCGTTCTGCTGTGCCAATATAAGCAGTTGATGTTCGCTAATAGGCTGTTGTTATTGCAGCAGACCGTCAATGTTATTGAAACTCTTTAGCAGTTCTTCTTTATTTGAGGGATCAATAAGAAGAACCTCATTAATTTCGGTGAATATCCTAAATAAATTGTTAAACATTTTTTGCAACTTTATAATCATCCAGTGCAAGACGTCAATCGATATATTGCGATGTTTATCACAATAAAAAAAGATGCCAGAAGTTGAGACTATTTTATCTATGTCTTTACCCTTAATATTAATGCATTTAGCATGCACACTATCAAGGCATATCGCACAAGAAAGTTTAACATCATTTGATGGATTTTTACATATGAAGCAATCTGAGTAACCCATATTAATTTCCAAAAGATAATAGCACGGACGAGAAACGGTTGATGCATTCCAAGGGAATAAAATGTGGTGTGGTATTAGATGGTGATGGTTTCAGTACTGGATACTCGATGGTTGCAACATGCAATGAGTTAGAAAAAACCAAAACAAATATAATTGAGTAGGATCTCTTTGCTAGAACGGCAGAACATGCACTAAATATCGTACTGACACGTAAGAGGAAGTGAGATCACCGATGTTTGTCAGAGCTGTTGAACTGCATATCTTATGAAATAGAGATGTATAGCCGCACTCAACTAGGTCGTATTTCGTATAGTTGAAAGAGTGCATACTTCGCCCAGTCAACTTGTAGAAAAGTCCCTCTAACCAAACGGTGTCGAAAGCCCTCTCGAAATCACCCAGACAGCACCCGTGTATTGGTTCTTGCATTTATTTCACTGAATGTCGGAAACCAGTTTCGACGCGGCATGAATTGTATCATGTCCTGCCCTGAAACCAAACTGGTTGTCCGGAATGATGTTTTTGTCCTTGACCCACTTCAACAGGGCTCTATTGACAACCTTTTCAAAGACCTTGAAGACGCAAACTAATTGACCGCAGATTGGCAGGGTTTGTCCTATCTTTACCCTTTTTCGGGATAGGGTGTACCACAGTTACCTTCCAATGCGCCGGATAATGTGCATTATTCAGCGGGAACATTCGGGCAACAGGTTTTAATAACCCGAATTTCATTGCCCCAAAACAGACTTTCAGTAATTTTCTTTAATTAGCTTCTTCAGGATTAATATCTCTGAACTCAACATCCTTGTTCGTTGCGGTCAGGAAATTGTCTGTGAAGCCGTTTAAGCCTCTAGAGCAGTCTACTTTTTTGTCGGTATATTGAGCGTCGATTGCAGGGTAATAATAAATTATCTTTGTTACATCTAAAATCGACAACTGCTTAGTCGTGGCCCACCCGTAAGTCCAGTTAAAAGTTATAGCCATACGTTTCAAGATTAGATTAGATTTAAATATTTATAAATGCATGCAAATGATTAAAATCATTCTTTTTCCTCCATTGTCCGGTTTCGTTCCATTATACGTTCCTTAACATAGAAAATCACTGATTGAATTAATTACAAGTGGAATTCTTGAATAACCTTGACACACTAGAATTTGCCATGTCAATACCATTTTGAAATCAGGTGTGCTAGTTCGCAATAACGCAAATGCTTTTACTAGGAAACCTTAAAAGTACCTAAGCTATATACACTTAAAAACATTTGAGGTAAGAAGTGACTTTAAGGATTTCTATTACTAAGGCCGATTGTACTTGAAGTAATGCATCACAATCGTTATTATTCACGATCGCGCCATCTTCGGGATCTTGACTGTCGCTTAGCCCTCCTGTTTCATCGGGAGGCAAAAGGGGAGCATCTGGAGCTTCGTATCCATCTTCACCTTTTAAGAAGGCCCTGATTTCCTCCATAATTTTGCCAATTTGTCCATCAAACATTTCTGCCAAAAAGTGTAAATTCAAACAAGTGTAACCTACATCCCGATAAATGATTTCTTCTAGGCATATTTAAGCTTTAAAAACAAACCACATTCCCTTTTTCGCTATTTAATAATTAAATACAACAGCTGCCTGAGAACCTGTAAGCGCAGCAGGAAAATGGGAAAATTGCAATAATATACTTTTAAATTTAACGGTATCGCCTAGTAGAATCGATGGAGTTTTGTTCCAAAGATATGTAAACAACAGAATGGTAGGTTGGGTTAGGTTTAGGTGGCTGTCGGCAGAAACCGACACACTTAGACCAATTTAGGTCCATTGTGATACAAAATGGTAACTATATTATTATTATTTTGCTGAAGTTAAGTGGGCAGAGAGGATAGGCTATGCGAATGAAAGAATGTTTAATAACGGGTAGTAGATGCAAAGCTGAAGATTGTATTCAACTTCAAGAAAATGTTTTCTTTAATTCCATAGCTACCTATGAACAATCTTCTTCTTCTTCTTCCTGTTGAAAATATGAGAATATTAAATACATAGATTGATAATTGTCTGTTTGAATCTGTAGATATTGATTATTTAATCCCATGTAAGTACTCGTATAAGCCACCTGTTTAAACAAATGATTTTGAAACTTCGATGAACGATAATAGGATAGACCTACAGATTAATTCAATTATTTTAATTAAATCAATTACTGTACAAGTGTACATGAAAAACAATTTGTATAATGCCAGTAAGCACAATCTAAAAATAATACAAAATTATGGTTTAAGAGTTACACTTACGAAAATTGAGTATTGTCTGCTATATAACCTGAGGATGAAAGAAAAAAGTGTTGTTAGGACCTTGATCTAAGATTTAATATAATTATAATGTAAACAAAATTGAAACTTGTAAGGTTGTAAAATCGATTTGGTGCATCAGATGTTTAGATACTCTATACTATCGTTTTTCGAATTCTATAAAACAAGTCAACGAAATCGAGTAATCTAGACCCAGCTTAACCCTTTCGATCCGGATGGGACATAGAACAAAGGTGTTTTTATACCTTGGATGTCCCATCCGGATCGAAAGGGTTAAGCCATTAGACTTAGTAACCAAAAATTCAGCATGGCAGCTTTTATATGCTCCAGACGTGAGATCAGACGGGCTTTTGAAAAGTTCGTACTCGTAGGGGCGAGAAAGTGAGTGCAACTTTTTTTGTTTTAGTTCACTTCCTTCAATGTGTCATTTCATTAGAGGAACGAATACCCGATTGTGGTATACAATACATATTACTATTTTGACTGTAATTGCAAAAGTGTCGCTCTGAATCGAGCCATATATAGCTAAAAATTAAGACTAAATTATTGGTGTCATAAAGGTATTGATACAAGTTTGTTGAGCAGACAATAAAAAAGATGTTGCCATTAATGTTGCATAACCCAAAAAGTGGCGATTGAAAAATTGGCGGGTATAGTGGTATACTATGAATTTTTAATGTCGTACACTTGTGGTATAGTGTACGACATTAAAAATACATAGTATACTCGTACCACTATACCCGCCAATTTTTCAATCGCCACTTTTGCAATTACAGTCAAAATAGTAATATGTATTGTATACCACAATCGGGTATTCGTTCCTCTAATGAAATGACACGTTGAAGGAAGTGAACTAAAACAAAAAAAGGTGTTACCCGCTTTAAAATTTCTTGCCACCAGAACACTTTTGAAATGATTTATATAAATATTTTTGTTTTTATTTTTACTACAAAACAACATAAATAACATAAAAAAATAAGGAAAAAGATGGTAAGGAAACGCCTCCTTAGCTAAAAATTAACAAAAATTAAGAACTTTTAAAATGAGATAGAACTTGTTCGCAAGATTGTTAGAGAAATAGTGCACTTTTCTTTGGAACACATTTTTCGTGAGCCCAAACCGTTTCACATTGCAGGTACGAAATCCATTTGGTCATCGCTTTATACTCATTCCAAATTTGTTTGCAGAAGACGCACATAGCTTCTCTCGATGGAGGAATATCCCCTAACTCTTCATTGTCATCAGAATCATTTAATTTGTGAATTTGTGAATTTTGATTTCCTTTCAATTTCTATTTTACAACTTACAATTTTATATATTAATATACAATATTAATCAGCAATTCTTATACAGAGGTCTTAAACAACAGACTTTGTTCGGTGTCGCTTGATGAAAATATTTCTTCCTTTTTAGAGGCGCGGCTCGTCTTAATCTGTTTTTCAACTTGTTTAAGCTTTGCATTGGCTCAATTTTTTTGTTAATTCCTTTAATGCTTTCAATCTTGTTTGTATGGCGAAGTGGTTTATATTGTTGCTTTCGATTTTCTTCCTCTGTTGCTGGCAGCAGGCCTTGTCATTTTAGGCGGTGGCGATATCTCGCTGTTATAAACCCTATGCTTGCATCTGCGCTGCAATTGTTTTTAGATGGCGAAAAGACTGACAAACCTTGAACTCGAAAGTGGGGAATAGAGGGTGATAGCCCTTTGCTTGTACTTGCAACACATTCTTCTATTAATGGTGGTAAAATGCTCAATGGCTGCATTTGTGTGTCAGGATGGCAATATGGTACCCCCTTACTTGCAGTTGATAAGTTGGGGCAATGCGGTAGCAGAGTGCGCTGTTATTTCCGTTGAAATAGACTCTTCTCGTCTTCCAAGCTGAGGTTCTGGCGGTGACAACAGCCGCTAAGCTGGCTGCAATGACGGCAATACCACAGGCTGATATTACCTTCTTCATTGACAGCCAAGCGACAATAAAATCGATTTCCGCCGCAGAAATAAAATCGAGGCTTGTAAGTAGCTGTCGCGAAGAGCTGCGGGCTCTTGGCGCTCAGCACACTGTAAGAATCTGCTGGGAAATGAAAGAGCCGATGAACTGGCAAGAAAAGGATCTTCCCTTGAATTAAGGGATGCTGACACTACAGTAAAAACCCCACCCTGTAACCTTAAACAGGTGATTGGAAATAAAACACTGATGGCAGCAACCGAAAGAAGGAGTGCCCTTGATTCCTGTGTTATTACAAGGAAAATGTGGCCACTATACGACAAACAAAAGACCAAGAGAATCCTTCAAATGAACAAGAATTCGTTGTCCTCTCTCGCAGGTGTTATCACCGGACACAACATGCTGGGCTACCATGCAAAGAAATTAAAACTCAGCACAGATGAACTCTGCAGAGGATGTGGGGACGAGGAGGTGAATGAGGATACCCTCTGTCACTGCCCTGCACTCTGTCATATCAGAAACAATATCCTGGGCAGATATTTCTTCCAGGACTTAGAAGAACTCTCCGGCAAGTCTGTGAATAACTTGCGCAAGTTCATCAACGCATCGGGATGGTTTGTAAACCCGCTAATTTTTTCATAGGTTTTTCATTGGTTCCAAATAAGGGAAGCATAACCTCCAGGGTATCAGAAAGGGTCTACATTGACCTAAGTGTGACGGGCGCAGGATTCTCTTGCCCCGTCAGCCCAGTAACCTAACCTAACCTAAGACTATTGACGGCAATTTGGACGGTCTGAACTTTCTAATAGGCCTTAGTAAACATTCCGTTCATCTCTGCAAGAGATGGCAGAGCAGTTCAATATTCACCTTTGTTGGGTGCCGGGGCATAGAGACATCCCAGGGAATTGTAGGGCAGACGAACTCGCAAAAAACGGAACCGCATTACCTCTTCTACCTGAGAAAGGTTTTATAGGTATGCCCATCGCTACTTGCAAACTTATGTTCAAGCTATCCGCAGTCGAGAGTACAAACCTCAGGTGGACAGGTAGTGATACATGTCTAGCGACTAAGCAAATCTGGCCAAAGCTGGATCTGCGACGCTCTTTGAGTTTGATCTCACTCAACAGACTGCACATTGGCTCTGTCATAGGTGTCATCACAGGACACTGTCTAATAGGCAGGCACGCATCAAGGCTTGGCGTTTACTCAAACGAATTCTGCAGAAGCTGCAGGGATGAGGAGGAGGAGGAGACTACGTCTCATCTCCTCTGCACATGTCCTGCACTCTCCCATAAAAGAAATCTCTACCTAGGAGCCTTCTTCGTCAACGAACTCAGTGACTTAGCTAATACAGATGTTAGAAGTCTATCGCGCTTCATTAGAAGCTCCAAATGGTTTTAGCGAGTAGGGGTCGAAACTCCCGATCCATGTGGCATCACAACGGACCTCAATGGTCTAAGTGTGTTGGCTTTCTGCTAACAGCCACTTCAACCTAACCTAACCTAGAAACGCTATTGAAAAGTTACCATCAGGAAAGACATCGAATAGTGGCCCTCGGAGTGCCAGAGTGCAGACCTACGCTCAGGCCGCGGCATTCGAAGGAGCAAAAAACGTTGAAACTTCGCCGGACCCTGTTTCTCTCGTTTTCTCAGTTATTCTCGAGAAACTTGAAGAACAAAGTAAAATAAATAAAATTATTCTCGATCGACTGGTTAAGCTCGAAAATAATTCATGGAAAACGCGCACTTCAAATACAACATGAATGAAAAACCAATGTTAAAAATATGCACTTGGAATGCAAACGGACTTTTGCAAAAACTTGACGTATTGGAAATATTCATACGTGAGAAAGATCTTGACATTTGCTTGATATCTGAAACTCATGCAAAAAAGGGATCGAATTTAAAAATAAAAGGATATAATGATTTCCACGCTTGTCACCCTTCGGTGACTAGAGCTTGAAACTATGCAACTGTGCACGATTCGAATAAAAAATAGTCAGCGTACTCTTAGAATTTCACCTATCTACTGTCCACCGCGTTCCGCACTTGAAAAAAGTGATTACACGAACTTGCTTAAATCGCTCAAACCAAATTTCATTATTGGCGGCGATTTTAATGCGAAACACACGTTCTGGGGTTCTAGATACATCTCGCGAAAAGGTAGAATGCTCTATGGGGCAGGTATGGAGTACAGTTGCGATTTCCACTCGACGGGCAAACCGACCTACTGGCCAACTGATACTTCAAATATACCTGATCTGATAGATTTTTTCGTCGTGAAAGGAATAACTACCAACCACATTAAAATTGAAGAGAGCTTTGATCTGTCATCTGATCATTCACCGGTTATTTTAACATTGAGCGTAAAACTAGCCAATAACCTAGAGCCAGCGAGATTAACTGGTAGATCAACTAACTGGGAAGGCCTTAGGAACGAAATTGAAGAGAATGTTGAACTGAGCGTTCCACTTACGACACCCTATGAACTTGAGGCTGAAGTTGATCGCTTCGTTGAGATCGTACAGCTCGCCTCCTGGAATAATACGCCTAATCCAAGAAAAACGCCGGCTAAATACGGCTTACGATATCCTCAAGAAATAAAAGAATTGGTCAACGAAAAAAGGAAGGCGCGTAAAAAATGGCAACAGAGTCGCGCTCCGCAACATAAAGCACATTTGAATTATTTGTGCAATTTGTTGAAGACAGCTATTAAGGATTTTAAAAATCGGGCGATAGGTTCCTACCTTGACAATTTAACAGCGAAAAAAGATTCCAATTATTCACTTTGGAAAGCTATAAAAGGCACCAAAAGGCCTAAAATCCCCGCGCCGCCAATTAAAATAAATCAAAATGAATGGGCAAGGGAAGATAAGGAAAAAGCGGACGCCCATCTAGAAGAAACCTTTAAACCGTACGATGGTCAAGCGGTCCACGACAATATTAATAGGACGGAATTACTACCTGACAATTTAACACTCACAAGTGCAACGCTAAGGGAACTAAAACTTGAAATCGAATGTCTTAAACCTAAGAAAGCTCCTGGCTATGATTTGATCACTGGAGAAGTTCTCAAAGTCCTACCAAGAAAAGCATTAATTAAGCTTCTTCAGATTATAAATGCGGCACTCAGACTAAAACAAGTGCCGAGCCAATGGAAAGTTGCGGAGGTCATAATGGTTTTAAAACCAGGAAAACCGCCAAATGAAGTAAAATCATATAGACCAATTTCCCTCCTTCCAGTGATATCCAAAGTTTTCGAGAGAATACTATTAAGGCGAATACAACCGGTTATAGAAGAAAATAATCTTATCCCTGACCACCAGTTTGGGTTCAGAACCAAGCATTCGACGATTGACCAAGTGCATAGAATTACTGACGTAATCGAGAAAGCATTTGAAAAAATACTTACAGAATAACTAATAATTATTTAATAAAGTTTAACAAAACGTTTATTGCGAGGAAACTTAGGAATAAGTAATGCACAAAACAATAAAACACAAAAAAAAAAATCTGAAGCATAAAAAAACTCGAGTACAACGAATTATATATTCGACACAAATTACCAAAAACGTGAATAGCTTTGAAGTTGCCAGAACACGTGTTGGTCGTTTTTTCTAAATCACCAGTTTTGTGTGTAACAAACATTCCGGTAGCCTGCTTAGTTTTCGAAAAAACTTCCCGCACCACATTACCCTCCTATACCACAATACCCGAACTTACTCTAACAAATCTTAAAAAAATGAATATAAGGCACTAGCCTAGATTCTATTCTCTAACTATTTGCTAGTGCGAAGTGGAAGGGACCTACAATTTTAAGGTGAATCCGAACGTCAAATTTGATCTTGGATTCGATCGGTGGGATTCGCACCTGCGACCTTAATATTAGTAGAACAGCTTTAATTTTCTTTGATATACTTCTAAATTAATTTTTATTAATTAGTTGCTTATAATATCTAATCTATATTAACTAATCTTACACATGTATTCATCAAAAATTTAAAACTCGGCGTCATTATTAAAATTTTATATATAAAACGAAAAGCAAACGACCTACTTTACTTACTTTAACTACTTAACTTGTTCTTACTTTAATTACCAATTCTTACTAATCGACCAGAGATGGGCAATGTTCCTCCTATCATTAAACTTTTCTGGTTAGCGTACCACAGCTACCTTCCAATGCACCGTATAATATGTATTATTCAGCGCATTGTTAAACATCGTGGTAAAAATGTGAATCCATCTACCCCGGTAAACTTTTTAATCTTAAGTGATTCGAAGATACGCAGAACATTATACATTAGCATGGTTTTCTTCTTGGAAACGGTAAATCCGTTATTCCCAGATCGCCCATTTTCAAGTTCGAAGCGCCGATAGAAGTGGCTCACCAGAGCCTTATTCTCAATGTGGTAGTTACAGGGAACGGTATTGTTGCTCGTATATACGGCCTCGAAACAAGCCCCTAGCAAATCCAATTTCTCCCGTTGGTCCTCGACGGAAAAACCGTCGTTTGAAGCGACTCTTGACTGGCTTATTCCAGCAGTCAGAACTGTCTTTCCGTTCTCTATTGTCTGGATTCGCAAAAAGCTTTTCCATCGATAGCTCTGACGATCTCCACTCCATTGCTCGCGATGCTGCTGTTTCTGCTGGTGCTGCTGTGACTCATCATTAAATTCACCGTATTGTATTCTGTATTACTTATTTACTCTTCTCTTTTATATATTATTAAATAATTGTTATTGACTAGCTCTTCCCCCCCGTTTCCTGCTTCCTTTTCACATTTCACTCTCTTCCTTTCTTTCTTTGTCGCTTCTATTTTGCTACTTACTTTTCTTTCATTTTTTTTTCTTTTGTTTGTTTTATTTTGCTAAACATGAGTAGAGTATGTTCCAATTACAGTGTGGATAAAAAATCAACGCTTACAATGCTTAATGTTCTCTCTAATTGTCGTGATGGTTTTAAAGTTTGTCACCTGAATGCTCGTAGTCTCAGCCTATACAAATTTGATTATTTAAAATATTTGTTTACAGATTCTGGAGTTGATGTTGTTTGCGTCTGTGAAACTTGGTTTAAGCCTGTTATATCTGATATTCAATATAATATACCGAATTATGTAATATCAAGAAACGATCGAGTCACTTATACTCGAGGAGGTGGGATTGCTATCTACTGCAGATCATCCCTTAAATGTAAAATTATAAGCAAATCGGTTGATTTAGACACTGAGTTTTTGATTGTTGAGGTCCATGATGGTTGCACTAAATGCTTGATTGCTTGTGCCTATGTCCCGGACCGCAGTTGCTCCCCTCAGCCGTTTTTCTCTGTTCTTTCCCAATTCTCGCCTTTCTATGAACACATAATAGTTTGCGGTGATTTCAATGCTGATTTATTCAAAAACGACTCTCGTGCCTTCCAAATAAATGATTCCGCTTCCTTCTTAGGACTCCAAATAATTAATGTCAATTATCCAACGCGTTTTGCTAAAAATTCCATTCCTAGCCTCCTTGATCTGACAATTGTATCTGACCCATTGTCAGTTATCCTCTTCGACCAGCTTTCAATTGATCTTATATCGGATCATGATCTTCTGTTTTGTACATACAACATTAACTTCAATCACTTTCCTGCTCCTTTGACTTTTTCATTTAAGGATTATAAGTCAATAAGTTTGGAAGACCTAAGAAACGCCGCATTTTTGACACCTTGGGATGGTTGTCGCTCATTTCCTAATCCTGATGACAAGATAAGCTATTTTCAAGATCTAGTTAATGAGTTATGTAACCAATTTGTCCCAGTCAAAACAGTAACAGTCCGTAACAGCAACTGTCCCTGGTTTACAACTGAAGTTGTCGCGACCATCAAAGCTCGTAATAAGCTTTACAGCAAATGGAAACATATTCCATGTAATTCCAATTGGCTCGCTTATAAAGCGATGCGAAACCATTCCACATTTGTGTTACGAAACTCCAAGAGACATTACTACTCCTCTAAACTGAATACTCATCTTCCCCCTAAAAAGCTCTGGAGTAATCTGCGACAAATTGGTGTTTCCAGTGCAAAAAGTAATTTAAAATGTGAAATTGACCCCGATGTGTTAAATAACTTCTTTCTCGATAACAACACTGAGAAAGTCAATTTCAATCTCTCAAATCATATTTCGCTCTTGCAGTTAGAACGAGGTTTTGAAATCGAATCTGTTAACGAAAATGATGTCATAAAATGTGTTGCAGCTATTAAATCAAATGCTATCGGAGAAGATGGAATAACAATACGATTTGTAAAACTAATTTTACCCTATATTATTTCGCACTTGACCCATATTATCAACCACTGCATCAATACGTCAACTTTTCCAAAATCTTGGAAATTAGCTCGAGTTGTACCTGTTGCAAAAAAGAACACCCCGACATCTGTTGGTGATTTTAGACCAATCAGTATTTTACCGTGCTTGTCGAAAGTCTTTAAGAAACTCATAGCAAGACAGGTTATTGAACATTTATCTCTTAATAGCCTTCTGTATGGTGGGCAATCGGGTTTTAGGTCTAACCACAGTTGTTCTTCTGCGATGGTTAATATTTTAGAAGACATAAGAAAAGAGTTTGATAACGGATGTGTAACGCTTCTTTGTCTGCTTGATTTCTCTAAGGCTTTTGACAAGGTTAACCATAAAATTCTTTGCTGGAAATTGCAACATCTCTTTGGTTTTGGTAGCAGTGCAGTAAAACTTTTTGAGAACTTTCTTTCAAATAGATTTTAGAAAGTTATAACTTCCGATTCTTCTTCCGCTCTTTTGCCAGTAAAGCAGGGTGTTCCACAAGGATCTATACTTGGTCCCTTTGACTTTGATATTAATTTTTTTATTCATTGATAAATGAACACATACACATACTAGACAAAAATGATTAAACCTAACTTAAAATTAACAGGATACTTATTCTTATTTATTGGTCCTTATGCGAACGCTCTAAACTAAACTATATCTTAGAATTATTGCCTTTCGGCCTACGAACTATTTTACGAACTAATCTTACATATATATTCCTCGAGAAAATTTACTAAAACTCGGTATCATTATTGAGATTTTATATAAAACAAATTACAAACTACCTATTCTACTTACTTAAACTACTTAACGTATTCTAACTATAATTAGGATTCTGAGCACTCGTTGCCTGGCGCAATAAGTGGTCAAAATCCCAATTGCTTTCCGAGCGCCTGGCAGTCGTCAACGTGCACACGCGCCGCCGTGAGCCGACTGAAGCCTTACAGCGTCAGTCAACTCCCGGAAGCACCACCACACGTTGGCGAGCCCGGCCTCTCCCAAAAACGCCCTAGCTGACTTAATCTAACTTATAAGCTAAGAGGATGTTACCTAGAGTAACGCACCGTCCTGGGAGGGCATGTTGACCCCTCCCCCCTCAACAAGCCACCAAAATTCGGCGAATTGCTTTTCCGTGTCGAATCTATCCCTCTCCGATATTGCGGTACTAAAACGGAGGAGCTCATGAGCATTGGCGACGTCCCCGTCATGGAGGAGCCGCTTATCTCTCGCGCTGCGGTAGCGATGGTATAAGACCGGGATACCATCCCTCGTCTGTACCAGCCCCTTTGAATCAATATGGATAAATGCCTCTGGCGGGATAAAGCCAGACCGGAGCGTACTCTCTATGTACATTTCATTGGGGTAGTAAGCCCCAAATATCAGATTATTGTCGCTGGCCATCGCCCTTGCAACGTGCCTTCGAGTGACCTTAATGAGGAAATTGTCAATCCTATTCAACTGAGCCCCATCGTATAGGACCTTGTTGGGATAGTATTTTATATAGTTGGATTCAGGCGTTCGGAACAACCGGAGACAGGTTCTAAGACATTGTCTCTCCAAAACCCGAATCTTTTCCATATGGCTAGGCGCTATATTAAACCATAATGGACAACCATAAGCGATGATCGGCCTTATAAGGGCCACGTAGCAAATGACCTTCACTCTGGAGTCAAGTTGACTGCTATGAAACAGTCTCCTTGTTAGAGCATAAGCCTTCTTGGCCCCAGCAAGACAAGCAACTATATGTCTATCGAAATACAGATACTGGTCAAGCCAGATACCTAGATATCTAACTGCGCTTCTCACCGCCTATGGCTGCCCATTTTGTCCAATAATGGCCAATTTTTTCCAGTTTTTTCTGGTATCCCTAGAGGCCCCAGCCAATGGTGTTCTGAACACTATACTTGGTCCCATTATCTTTTGTATGTTCATAAATGACCTGCCATCTGTCTGTAAACATACTTCGGTCCATCTCTATGCTGATGATGTTCAGCTCTACTTGGCCAGGCCATTTAATAATACAGCTGAACTTGTACGCAACCTTAATGAGGATATCTCCAGCATTCATCTGTGGTCTGTAAATAATGGATTACTTCTAAATCCAGACAAGTCTCAAGTTATAGCCATATCTAAAAGAAAACTACCCATCCAAACTTTACCTGATGTCGTGCTTTCTGTTTTCAAATTAAAGGTTGTTCATACTGTTACTAGCCTGGGATTTGTTATCGACTCTAACTTATCAGGATACGACCATATAAATTATGTAATAAAAAGGATTTATGGATGCCTTAGGAAACTGTGGCTAAGTGCAGGTTTTACTCCTATTGCCACTAGAAGGAAACTTGTAATAAGTCTCATCCTACCCTTAATTACGTATTCTGAGGTTGTATACTGTAATGTCGATTCCTTATCCCAGCGCAAGCTTCAAGTTGCTTTCAACGATACGGTAAGATATATTCATGGGCTACGAAGATATGAACATATTTCACTACAGGCAAAAAGCCTATTGGGTACAACCCTTAAGCACTATATTGACGCTAGAAACTGTATATTCCTATATAATTTAATAACAACTAAGACTCCTATGTATCTTTATGAAAAACTTAATTTTGCTCGTTCCCTTAGAACGCTTTGTTTAATTCCACCACGTTACAACTATCTTAATTCCTCTCGTTTATTCTTTATTTATGCTGTAAAATTATGGAACTCCCTGCCAACAAATATCAGAACCATCTCCAATGCCAATCGCTTTAAAAACACTGTCCTTTTACATTTCTCAAACCTATCCTAATGTTTTCTTTATAACTTTCGTTCTAACTTGAACTGTCATCTAATCTATTCTATTTGCTTATATTTAGTCTATTTTCCTATTCTCTCCTTTCTTCTTTATCTTATCTCTTATCTTATTATATTGTAAACTTAATTGTAATTATAAGATTAACTTATTGTTAATTATTAATTAACTTATTGTTAATTTCAATAAATTACTTTCTTATTGTCTTAACTCTAAGTACTATAAAAGATATTTATCTTAATGTACCTTAATATTGTATAATAATAATAATAAATTGAATAATAATAATAATAATAAATTGATTCCTCCTGAACAACTTATTTATCTGTGGGAACATATTCGGACTAAAGGTTTTAATAGCCCTAATTTCATTGCCCCAATACAGACTCACTAACTTTCTGTAATTTTCTTTAGCTGCTTCAGGATTCCGATCTCTGAATTTAGCATCATTACCTCCGGTTAGTTGCAGTCAGGAAATTGTGTGTTAAGACGTTTAAGCCTCAAGAGCGGTGCACTTTTTTGTCGGTATGGCGCGTCGATTGTAGGGTTTCTTTACATGTCTGTCTGATCGTCGTACGAGCTTCCTACCCGAGGAATAGTTCGTTCCATCATTCGTTTGATGGCGTCGTTCATTTCCAATATCTACCAATTAAAGTTATCATTTCTGTTTGTCTGTGGGTTAATCCCACTCGGAAATATATATATCTCGATTTACCAACCTGAAGAAGCGCTACCATTGTGCCTTTCGATAATGAACAGACTACTTCGTACTACTCCAGCCGCGTTTGTTCGTTCGGGATCCGCACGTCGGCGGCGTGTCCTTAATGATCATAATCGTTCTCAAACGCATGCAAACAGTTCCGCGTGTTTCGATCTATGTTCGTCAGTTGAAGTCTTGCGTCCGTTAAGGCCAAACCCAGGAAAGCACCGCTCCTTGGGAAAGAAGGGATATCCGTCGCCTACAACTATAGTTTGTACTCAATCATATTAATGCCCAATCGTGAAACTGGTGACCCGTAGGATTGCAGTAATATTTCCCCACGCCGGATGTCTGCCATTAATATCTCTGGAGTTCAACACTCTTACCTCTGAGTGACTGCACTCACAATTCTTCAATCCAGGTGGAGTGAGTTATTAAGTGGGTGCAGGGAAATAACTTCACGGCAATAACTTCCCATGGGCAATAACTTCACCTCAAGTAGGCAATAATTTCACTTTTTTTTGTGAACTTATTGCCCACCATAGGTGATGCCGATGGTCAGTTTATTGGTTTATGATACAACAAAAAAGTACTTTGAGGCAACTTTGAATTTTCTAAATGTTTAAGGAAAGGAAGTAAACTCCTTTATATTCCTGATAAAAAACATCTGTAAGTAAGGAGAACAAGAAAGTTTTTTAAAGCGGTTTTTCTTTTGTTTAATCAGCTTGCATTAAAAATAACAATAGCTCTCTATAAACTGGGTAAAACAAGTTTTTAGGAGCAAGATTTAGAATTTTTGAGAATAAGGCAAATTCATTTTTATACCCTATTCTAAGGGTATATTCATTTTGACGCATAGTTTGTAACATACCTTAATATTGCCCGTAGACCCCTAAAAGTTACTATATTTATGATCAGCAACGATAGTAATGTCGATCTAGCCATGTCCGTCCGTCCATCCGTCCGTCTGTCAAAAATTAGGCCTTTAAACTGGGCCTAGAGAGCTGAAATTTTAACCATATACTATCTAGGGTCCCGAAATAATCAAGTTTACGAATTTTTGAAATCCGCTAACAGACACGCCCACAAACTCAGAAAAACAAATTTTTCGAAAAAATCGAATTTTGAGCTAGAAAGCTGAAATTTTGTATATATGATCTATGACTCCTAAAACTGCTCATTGCATTCGATGGTGCCGTTGCGAGGGCTTACGCCGCAGGTTCAACGGGATATGCTGTCTAAGGGCCACCCATGACAGACAGCCTGCTGACGAGCGTCAACCAAGTACTGACCCGGACTCTACGTCCCCTCTCCTCTTTTTCTTTCTCAAGGCGCAAGTTAAGTACGTGTACTACAATGCGGCCTTTACAGAACAGGATACCTGGCGCCCTCCGGATTAACTAGCCTTATCTGCACAATGCGGATCTCTGTGCAGATGGACCTCTTTTCTCCGCTACTCGTGGGACTCATTATGCAAACCAACAAAACAAAACAAACAAAAACAAAACAACACAATTTTACGGCCGGTTTCCCCTTAAAACCAGACGGTAGTACGGCGACCAACCTGTCTACCGGCAAAGCTCTTGTGGCACCAGCTAGGACTGGGAATGTGTACACATGGTCTCTCCACTAGCGGTTGCGAGCAAAAAAACCCTTTCCCAACAGAGAGAGGACTGTGCATCATGGTCCCCCCTCTGCTGGCCCATCAACCACCACCGCTTCAGCAAGGCTGACTGAAGGAGGGAATGTGCCATCTCATGGTCCTTCTGGTGTCGGCAATAGCAGTGGCGATAGACCCGCAAAAAAACCCAATTCTGGCGGGGGTGGGACTGTGCATCATGGTCCTACCCACACCAACAGCGCCGGATCGCGTCATCGCAATCCGTCCTCGACGAATTACAAAAATCGTCGAAATGCCATCCGGAACCAGCGTATGTGTGGCAACATCCCGGTGAAGGATAGGACCCCGGGCCAAATCGCAAAACTGGAATGTGCCCAACAAATCCTCAGCAAAACCAGCGAGGATTTGTCCACAAAACGCCAGAGATCAGTGGAAGGGACCATTTCGGTTCCCAAGAGGCAGAGGGTGCACAACACCGGCAACCCTCCCACTGTCATATCTCACAGGCCTTTTAGCGAGGTCCTTAAGGACAAAATTGTGGTCGCGGTTATAGACCGTAGTCACATAGACGGCACTATCTCCCACGAAAGATGGGATGATGTACTATCTGCGCTCTCGGGCAACTACGCCTCATTCGTGAGAGAAAACCCGGGACCACCTCCGCTAATTCATGAAGGCGGGTGGCATCAAGGCCACATTAAGCTGGTCGCATGTAGCGACCAAAGATCGGCTTACCTCTACAAGCTTGCGATCAGTAGGCTTGGAGAGGTGTGGCCCGGCGCAAAACTCGAGGTCGTTGCGAGGGAAGACATCCCCTGCCGGCCAAGATATATATGGATATATGGATCCCCCCAAATCCATCCACCCCAGAGGGCGTCTTAGACATTCTAAGATTAAGCAACCCCTCACTACCGACCCATAACTGGAAGGTGGCGAAACTGGAGGAGCAAAGGGTTCCCACAGATGTGCGGTGGTCATCATCAATCAGGAAACCCTGGCACCTCTGGCAAAGACCAATGGCCTCATACGATTTGGCTGGATGGAGGTCAAAATGAGGGTGTATAAGAAGGACGAACTTGAGGCGGGAAAACCTCCTCCTCCTTCTCCTCACCCTGAACTCTCGAACGATGAGCCATCTACCTCGTTCCCTTCGCTGGAGGACGATGAATCCGCCGATCATGCGGCAACTGCAAAATCGTCACTCTCCGTAAGCGATATCCAATCGGAAATGGAGACTGACGATTTCCTTGATAGGGTTCTTCTGAGTGAAGATGAACTACTCAGTGACACCGTGGTGTAGGTGCCTCCGGATTGTAGCGACAATGCTGCAGTTAATCCAGATTAACCTCCAACACTCAATCAAGGCTTCGGCCGGTCTTATTCTTCGCCTTTCTAAAGGCGGGGAAGATGTCGTCTTGATCCAAGAACCATGGATTGTACACAGCCTGGTTCAAGGACTTAAGACTTCTGGATATTACTCACTGTATGTGACCGACAAAGGTAAACCAAGATCGTGCATACTAGTGAAATGAAACCTTAATGCTTATTTACTCGCTCATTTTAGCGATCGGGATATAACTGCTGCGAAACTGGTGACTGCATGCAGATCACTCTGGTTGGCACCGTATGGGGCAGCTCGGATATCAACAACAGGGGTGAGTCACTTTTTGATTATATCTTAAGTACCAACCTCATTGTATGTAACATAGGTAATGAACCCACTTTCATTACCAAAAATCGACAAGGTCCTTGACATTACTCTTGTCTCCGATACCATCAGCGACGTGATAACATGGAAGGTCTCAGCTGATCACTCCTTCTCTGATCACCGTTATCTTCAATTCAACCGCAATGTTGATCCTCCCTGCCAACCTATTTTCCGCAATCCTCGGAAAACCAATTGGCCCAATACAGAGAAACTCTTCGCGAACTAGTTACCTCTGAACTCTGAACCACCCTGCAACTTTTCCGAGCTTGACTGCAAGGTCAATGAGCTCACCTCGGCTCTCAATAAAGCGATGTCCGCTTCCTGTCTCCTCATACGACCTAGGGGAAAGAGAAAGCCACACTTGTGGAACCAGGAGTTGGGACCACTCACAAATAATTGCAGGAAACTCTTCAATCGTGCTAAAATCTCGAGATCACTTACTGACTGGGACTCCTATAAGGAAGCCCTCAAATTATACAAAAAAGAGCTAAGGAAAGCCAAAATGAATGAATTACTTGGTTGTAAAAGAGGAGGTGGTGTGCTGGCAGCTGTGCATACCTCACTTCATTGCACTAAAGTTGAATTGCCCTCTCAACATGATGCTCTCGATGTCGATCAACTAGTGCTGAATATTAAATTTGACTGTGTTAATGAAATCTTTCTTATTATCTCTTACATTCTACCAAGTAGCTCTCTTGAATTATACAAGGCTCATGTAGAAAATTGTAGTTTAATATTAAAAAATCGTAAAGATAATCAAAGAATAATAATTTTAGGAGATTTTAATTTGCCAAATGTTAAATGGATATACGATAAAGATGAACAAATATTAATTCCTTTTAACGTTATATTTAATCATGATTGTGAAGTTGTGGATACCTTCGCACAATTTGACCTGAGGCAAATCAATCATTTTCATAATTCTTGTAGTAATATACTTGATTTGGTTTTCGCTAATGCTGAATTCTGCGTAGGCATAAACGACTCTATTGTTCCCCTTTTCACCAATACAATACATCATGTCGCACTCAGTTTGCACTTAGAATTTTATAATTATTTCTCACCTGAGACTTCAGACTGTAGTTTTAATTACAACTTTGCTGAAGCTAACTTGAATGCAATTTTTGATTTTCTGAATGGTACAAGTTGGCAAACATTGTTCACCAATATAGATTTAAATGAGTGCTATAATTTATTCATAAATGTTCTTAATACTGCGATGGACTTACATATACCCAAAATTAAGAAAATCAATAGCCGAAAACCTGTATGGTTCAATAAAAGAATCATAAATCTTAATAATATAAAAAATAAGGTCTACAAGCAGTTTCGCAAGTCCAATAACGATCGTGAATTATATAAACAATATCGACTTTTACAAAAAGAATTCGATACTTTAAATAAATTTCTATACAATCAATATCTGTTTTGTGTTGAGTGTGATTTAAAAACAAATAGTAAAAGTTTTTGGAGGTTTATAAATAATAAAAAACAATCAAATGGCATTCCTAACCGTATGCGCCTTGACGGCATTACATCTTCTGACATCTCTGTTGTATGTAACTTGTTTGCTAAACATTTTCAGTCGGTTTATTTAGACAGTTGTCCTAATATACCTAATGTTACTAATATAAACTCCTCAAATACTCTTATTAATATACCTATAGGTAGTTTAAGTTTTTCCACTTCTGAGATTGAGTTAATGTTGTCTAAGCTTAAGGCTGATAAGCGACGTGACGTAAATGGAACCTCACCAATCATTTTACGAATGTGTGCGAACGCATTGGCTGTTCCTTTAAAAATCATTTTTAATCGTTCACTTGCAAATGGCGAGTTTCTAAATACTTGGAAACGTTCAACAATCTCACCTACTTACAAATCAGGAAGTAGTCAAGATGTTTCAAACTATCGTACGATTTGTAAAATTGCTACGATTCCCAAATTGTTTGAAAAGTTAGTCTATGACAAATTAACTCCTTTTCTTAAAGCAATAATTTCTCCATACCAACATGGTTTTGTAGCTGGTAGATCCACTTCAACTAACCTTACTATTTTTAGTAATTTAGTCTTGAATGCACTTGAGAAAGGTTATCAGTATGATGCTGTCTATACTGACTTTTCTAAAGCATTTGATAGAGTCAATCATGATGCTTTACTTATGAAGATAAATAAAGTTGGTTTTCACTCAAACTTTTTAAAATGGCTAAATTCATACTTAAGGGATCGTATTCAATACGTTCGTATAAATAACATTTTTTCTGCACCGGTATATGTTACATCGGGTGTTCCGCAAGGAAGCCATCTTGGTCCTCTTCTTTTTTTGTTGTTTATAAACGATATTCCTGATATATTTTTAAATTCAAAGTGTTTGATGTACGCGGATGATCTAAAAGTATTTCATTGTATAAAATCTGAACATGATTGTTTTCTTCTGCAACAAGATCTTGATCTTTTATCGGACTGGTGTTTAACTAACTGTTTACATTTAAACATCTCCAAATGCCAAAGCTTAACGTTCTCTCGAAACCGCTGTCCAATTAATTTTATCTATAAAATCAATCATATGCCATTGTCCGTTATAACCTTTAAAAAAGATCTTGGTGTGATTTTTGACAAAAAACTTGACTTTGTAAAGCATATAGATTTTTTAGTTGCTAAAGGCAGTTCAATGTTAGGTTTCATATTGCGTAACTCAAAGGAGTTTTCCGATCCATACACCTTAAAGTGTTTATATTTTGCGTTTGTAAGGTCTAACCTTGAATACTGCAGTGTAATCTGGAATCCTTCATTATACCCTATTCTAAGGGTATATTAATTTTGACGCATAGTTTGTAACATACCTTAATATTGCCCGTAGACCCCTAAAAGTTACTATAGTTATAATCAGCATCGATAGTAATGTCGATCTAGCCATGTCCGTCCGTCCGTCCGTCCGTCCGTCTGTAGCCAAAAATTATGCCTTTAAACTGGACCTAGAGAGCTGAAATTTTAACCATATACTCTCTGGATGTAACAATACATACATAGTTAAAAAGGCTTATCGCCCGGGTTTCTTTTAAAGCATGTATCACGGATGATAGAGTGAATCCCGGATAATCGATTTGGAAATAATTAAATTTTTGAAAATGAATTTCCCGGTTAATAGAATGCCGGATAATCGAGAATTGACTGTACAAAAAAGTGAAAACATCGAAATTCATCGAAAACACACGCATATTTATACGACATCTATCATTAAAATCTGAACTAAAAAAGCTCAGAAACTTTTTCTTTGAAATTTAAAAATTTACGTTAATTTCAAAAACAAATTTAAAAACAAACATAGGGGCGGGCTACAGTCCGCTTGGGCGAACTGTTGGATACCCTATTCTTATTCCTATATCTCATAAGTGGGCGTGACAAAAATTTAAAGGATTTTATCGAAAAAACTAAGCTTTTGTAAATAAAAACGCTCCCTAGCTCAAACTTTGGTTTTTCAATAAAATTGTTTTATTTAATTGTGGGCGTGTCAGTAGGCGGATTTAAAAAAAATTTAAGTATGAGCATAAAGGGCACCTAGAGAGTATATACTATAAATTTCAGCTCCCTAGCTCAAACTTTGGACTTTCAAAAAAAAAAAAAAAAAAATTGTGGGCGTGTCAGTAGGCGGATTTTGAAAATATTTACACATGAGCATAAAGGGCCCCTAGAGAGTATATATTAAAAATTTCAGCTCCCTAGCTCAAATTTTGGTTTTTCAAAAAAAATATTTTATTTAATTGTGGGCGTGTCAGTGGGCGGATTTTGAAAATTTTATGTCCCAAGCAGTTTTATGGGCCAAAGATCATATATAAAAAAATTCAGCTTTCTAGCTCAAAATTCAATTTTTCCCAAAATTTGTTTTATTTAATTGTGGGCGTGTCAGTGGGCGGATTTTGAAAATTTTATGTCCCAATCAGTTTTATGGGCCATAGATCATATATAAAAAAATTCAGCTCTCTAGCTCAAAATTCGATTTTTTCCAAAATTTTGTTTTTTTGAGTTTGTGGGCGTGTCTGTGGGCGGATTTCAAAAATTCTTAAACTTGATTATTTCGGGACCCTAGAGAGTATATGGTTAAAATTTCAGCTCTCTAGGTCCAGTTTAAAGGCCTAATTTTTGCCGACGGACGGACGGACGGACGGACGGACATGGCTAGATCGACATTACTATCGATGCTGATCATAAATATAGTAACTTTTAGGGGTCTACGGGCAATATTAAGGTATGTTACAAACTATGCGTCAAAATTAATATACCCCTAGAATAGGGTATACAAATTTGTAAAATTTATGTGAAATTTGGAAAAACATATATAAAAGATTTGATAACGTCATCATTAAAAATGTGTTCTAATAGCCGTGACGCGAAAATGGTAAAAGAACTTTTTGAAATAAAGAATGTGCAAATTTATGTTAAAATACAAAATTTCCAGATTACAGATTTAAATAGTTTGCAAGATGAGGCAAACCGAATCACAAATATTATGCAAGTTTTGGATTCCTTTGATTCTCGAACTACTTGCTCCAGCTCCAGATCTCGTGCGAGCGTCCTCCTTCCTTTTTTCCCTCCTCAACTTTTCCTTCAGGGCAACAAACTTCTTTTCAATCTGCATTGCATTTATGCCGGGCAAATGCAGTGCGATTTGAATGAATATCCTTTGTTTCTTTTTTTTGCAATCGCGGAAGTCGTAGCGGCTGGTATCCCATATAGTGCGATTTTCTTGGATGATGTTGACAAGACTTTCATCGTCAGCTTCTGCAAGGCTAATTTTGTAAGGCAAACTTAATGCTATTAAGTAAAACATACCGTTCAAATCACTTCCATTTATCGTCAAAAGCGCTTTTCCTTGCGAAACTGACAAGAATTATGTGATGGAAGCGTCATCTAGCGAAAAATTCGGTAAGGTATTCTTTGATTGTGTTTGTTTCAAGAGCTTTGCGAAAAGTATAAGCTGGAAAAATGTTCGAGCTTTGAACGGCAGTAAAATTTTAAAATGAAAAGAAATATACAGAGCGCACTATGCGATGAAGCAGTATATCCGATTTTTTTTCACTTTTTTGTACTCTTTCCCACTTTTGTTTCGATGTAGTTCAGGCTTAACGATCATTAGCATGCCTTTTGCACTACACACCAACACCAATGCAACAATGAAGGTATCTTCCAATCGTTTGAAGGAGGTTTGCTTAGAGTTTTTTATTTTATAACTGTATGTAAGTGCACATGAGAGCATTTTCTTTTGTTTTTGTTAGAGCTTGAGAAGTGAGAAAAAATTCATTGGTTCAGGTGCGTTTAGTGTTTTCACTTGATTAGTTTAAGTTTTTATACCCTATTCTAAGGGTATATTAATTTTGACGCATAGTTTGTAACATACCTTAATATTGCCCGTAGACCCCTAAAAGTTACTATATTTATGATCAGCATCGATAGTAATGTCGATCTAGCCATGTCCGTCCGTCCGTCCGTCCGTCCGTCCGTCCGTCCGTCCGTCTGTAGCCAAAAATTAGGCCTTTAAACTGGACCTAGAGAGCGGAAATTTTAACCATATACTCTCTAGGGTCCCGAAATAATCAAGTTTACGAATTTTTGAAATCCGCCCACAAACTCAAAAAAACCAAATTTTGGAAAAAATCGAATTTTGAGCTAGAAAGCTGAAATATATATGATCTATGACTCCTAAAACTGCTCGGGAAAAAAAATTTTCAAAATCCGCCCACTGACACGCCCACAAATAAATAAAACAATTTTTTTATACCCTATTCTAAGGGTATATTAATTTTTGAAAATCCAAAGTTTGAGCTAGGGAGCTGAAATTTATAATATATACTCTCTATGGGCCCTTTATGCTCACGTGTAAATATTTTTAAAATCCGCCCACTGACACGCCCACAATTTTTTTTTTTTTTTTTTTTTAAATTCAAAGTTTGAGCTAGGGAACTGAAATTTATAATATATACTCTCTAGGGGCCCTTTATTCTCATGTGTTATTTTTTTTTTAAATCCGCCTACTGGCACGCCCGCAATTAAATAAAACAATTTTATTGAAACACCTAAGTTTGAGCTAGGGAGCGTTTTTTTTGATAAAATCCCTTAAATGTTATATAACAAAATATGTAGAGCGTTCTTAACAATTCGACCATACTTAGACTTTTGTCACGCCCACTTATGGGGGATAGGAATAAGAATAGGGTATCCAACAGTTCGCCCAAGCGGACTGTAGCCCGTCCCTATGTTTTTTTCTTCATTCATTTAGAATCGAAAAGATCCAAAAACGTTTTACGAGAGTGGTAGTGAAAAGACTTCAATGGGACATAGATCTTCCTCCCTATGAAACGAGATGTAAATTACTTGGTATTTTGCCTCTCAAGATTCGTAGAAAGTTCACAGAGGTTATGTTCATTCGTGACATATTAGCAGACTATATTGATTGTTCACAAATTTTAGCTCTAATTGGGATTAATGTTCCTGCGAGATTGCTTCGAAACCAATCGTTTTTTAATGTTCCATATCATAGAAGTGTGTATGCTGCCAATGAACCATTATCCAGGTGTTTAAGAGAAACAAATACTATTTGCGACATGATTGATTTCAATGTTAGTAGATATTTATTTAAAACAAATTTATTATTAATTTTAAATAACTTTGCTGGTGGTAATGTTTAAAAATTTATTTATTATATTGTCAAGTAATCACTAAAGTACCTATTGTAACTTTGTTTGATTAATAAATAAACTAAACTAAACTAAACTAAACTAAAGATCATCCTGGAGACTCTTCTATGGCAAAATATAAGAATTCTCTGAGGCATCAAGGCTAAGAAAAATCCAACCATGCCCAGATGTCTAAAGAAAGCTGATGGATCTTGGACGACATCCAGCGAGGAATCGCTCAATCTGATACTTGATACTCACTTCCCAGGTAGCTCCAACATTACCGGGTACACTGATCTGAATAGATCACTGGCACAGGTGACTCATTCTCAAGGTCTGATTACAAAGGACAAGCTGCTTTGGGCACTAAATAGCTTCAAGCCCTTCAAGTCTGCAGGACCAGACGGCATAATACCTGCCGAATTACAAATGTCTTCGGATATCATCACACCAGTATTGGAGATGATTCTGAACAGTTGCTTAAAAATGGCATACATTCCTCAGGCTTGGAGAGAAGTGAAAGTGGTTTTTATACCAAAAGCCGGGAAATACTCCCATGTCAGCCCAAAAGACCTGAGACCTATTAGTTTATCATCATTCCTCCTTAAAACGCTGGAGCGACTGATTGATATCCATCTCCGTAAGAGTACACTATGGTTGATTTTAAACCAACGACCATACCACGTCGAGTTAATCGGTTCTCGTCAGATCACCGAAATTAAACGACGTTGGGCGCGGTTAGTACGTAGATGGGGGACCGTTTGAGAACAACCGCGTGTCGTTGGCCAGTCCCATCTACAGAGTTGAGGTAGATAATTATACGTGGTATCACAATGGACCTAAATTAGTCTAAGTGTGTCGGCTTCTGCCGACACCCACCTAAACCTAACCTAAACCTAACCTAATGGTTGATTTTCTAGATATAGAAGGCGCCTTTAACAATGTGAGCACATCTGCAATCCCAAATGCACTGACAGCACTGAATGTGGATGGTTCGCTTGGTGAATTGATCAATCTACTGCTCACAAGTCGGATTATCAACTCAAAACTGGGCGTTTAATCCGCCAGGAGGTCTGTCAGTAGAGGCACGCCGCAAGGCGGGGTCCTTTCCCCCCTTCTCTGGAATTTGGTGGTGAATGAGCTACTGATATACCTGGAAGGGGTGGGCTGCAGGGTGATTGCATATGCGGATGACATTGCTATAGCCGTCTCCGGGAAGTACCTCAATAATATAAAAGAAATTATGCAAAACGCTCTTAACAAGCTAAAGAAATGGGCTAATCGCTGTCCCCACAAAACAGAATTAATCCTCTTCTCCAGGAAACACAAGATTCCACACATCAACCCACCCTCTATTGGTGGTATAAGATTAGTATTCTCTGACGAAGCTAAGTTCTTGGGTCTTATCTTTGATAGGAAGTTAAGCTGGAAACCCAACATACAAGAAAGGGTAAAAAAAGCCACAGTGGCACTTTTCTGTTGCAAAAAAGCCATTGGCAACAAGTGGGGTCTACAACCCCGCATAACGCATTGGCTATATGTATCGGTCGTAAGACCGATTCTCATACATGGGGTTGCTGTCTGGTGGACTGCCCTAAGTAAAGCTATAAACTGTGCTAAGCTTGGCAAAGTCCAACGCACAGCAGGTTTGTGCATAAGCGGAGCACTCCGTACCACCCCCTCTGCAGCACTAGATATCCTGCTACATCTGTTACCACTCGACATTTTTAGTAGGCAAATAGCAGCCTGTTCTGCTGTCCGCCTTAAGGCTACCTCGCAGTGGGTCAACAATAACATTGGCCACACCACCATTCTGGACTCATTTGAGTCTCTACCAGGAAACATAGATTACACCATACCCCAATTACAGTTCGGAAATAACTTTCAAGTCACTATTCCTTCCAGATCATTCTGGGAGGACGCTGAATTTGAGGAAGATAACGCGATCCACTTCTACACCGATGGATCAAAAACTAGTGACGGGGTTGGTGGCGGCGTTTTCTCCGAAAGGCTAAATCTGAGTCTCTCTTTCCGTCTTCGTAATCACTGTAGCGTATTCCAGGCGGAGATTATGGCGATAAAAGAAGCCCTGACGTGGCTGAAGAGAAATGTGATATCCACAAAGGATATCCGTATCTTCTCAGACAGTCAGGCCGCGATCAAGTCCGTGGATTCAGTATCTTCAAATTCTATTGCAGCCCTCGACTGCCGTTCATCTCTTATGGAGATGGCGGAGCAGTTTAACATTCACCTTTGTTGGGTGCCGGGGCATAGAGATATTTCAGGAAACTGCAGGGCTGATGAACTCGCCCTTTTACCTGAAAAGGGTTCTCTGGGTATCCCAATCGCTACCTGTAAACTTTTATTCAAGCTATCTGCAATCGGGAGAACAAGCCTTAGGTGGACAAGTAGTAATACATGTCTAGCGACTAAGCACATCTGGCCAAAGCTGGACCTGCGACGCTCTAAGAGTCTGACGTCACTAAAAAGACTGCATATTAGCTCCACTATAGGTGCTATTACAGGGCACTGTCTGATAGGCAAGCACGCATCTAGGCTTGGCGTTTATTCGAACGATTTCTGTAGAAGTTGCTTGGACGAGGAGGAGGAGGAGACTATTCTTCACCTTCTCTGCACATGTCCAGCTCTCTCCCATAATAGAAATCTTTATCTTGGAGATTTCTTGCTTAATAATCTTACCGACTTGGCTAACGCTTACGTTAGAAGTCTATCGCGCTTCGTAAGAAGCTCTAAATGGTTTAACTAGTAGTAGGGAAACCCCTCGATCCGTGTGGCATCACAATGGACCTAACCCTGGTCTAAGTGTGTCGGCCTTGTGCTGACAACCACTTTAACCTAACCTAACCTAAAACTGCTCGGGATATAAAATATTCAAAATTCGACCACTGACACGCCCACAATTAAATAAAACAATTTTATAATTCGCCCAAGCGGACTGTAGCCCGTCGCTATGTTTTCTTCTTCCTTTAATGGAGGTGAAGCTATGACCAGGTTTAAAGGGATCATAGCCCTCCCGCTTTACTGCGCTTTTGTATTAAAAAAAAATCATAATGAAAACTTGTTCTCTTTACTTACAGATGTTTTGAATAAGGAATATAAAGGAGATTACTTTCTTTTCCTTTATTTCTTTACGAGGTTATGATCTAGATTAAAGGGATCATAATGGTCGAAACTCTCTCACGTCACTGCATTTCTACTGATCCGCCTGTGCGGTTCGCCGGTTTGACCTCAATTAACATCTGCAGTCTTCCTGGTTCCGGATTGCTTTATTACTCAAGCAAATCAATTCCTGGAGTTGTCGCATTTGTCCGATCAAGAAGTTTTTACACCGGCTTCTGTTTCGCTTTTGTATGGGAACACTGATTATTATTGCCTTTTTGACAGAGGCCATGGAAAACCGTTACCGTAAGCCGGTATAGACATTAGACAAACACAACCGACGACAATTAGAAAAAAAATATCCTTTCAACAAAATTATAATACCAATATAATATGTATATAATAGGTATTCGTTGCAACAAAACAAAATGTATTTAAAAAGAGTTTCAATAAGTAGAGTTCAAAAAAAGAAACATTAGGTTCAAAGCCTAAGTAAAAGTAACTAGGTAAGCACTAAACAAAATAAACTCCCAACTCTGTAGGTTCATTGAAAATTCTACCTACACATACCTTATCTGATAACCATCGTTAAATCTTCACTTTTCAATAATTTACAAAGTACAAACCTAATAACAATAAGTCACTGCAGACGTCACTGCGATAGTATGTATTTAATTTTAATAAAAAAACATAGGGACGGGCTACAGTCCGCTTGGGCGAACTGTTGGATACCCTATTCTTATTCCTATCCCTCATAAGTGGGAGTGACAAAAGTCTAAGTATGGTTGAATTGTTAGGAACGCTCTACATATTTTGTTATATAACATTTAAAGGATTTTATCAAAAAAAAAAACGCTCCCTAGCTCAAACTTGGGTGTTTCAATAAAATTGTTTTATTTAATTGTGGGCGTGTCAGCAGGCGGATTTAAAAAAAATTAACACATGAGAATAAAGGGCTACTAGAGAGTATATATTATAAATTTCAGCTCCCTAGCTGAAACTTTGGATTTTCAAAAATTAATATACCCTTAGAATAGGGTAATAAAAATTATTTTATTTATTTGTGGGCGTGTCAGTGGGCGGATTTTGAAAAAAATTTATCCCGAGCAGTTTTAGGAGTCATAGATCATATATAAAAAATTTCAGCTTTCTAGCTCAAAATTCGATTTTTTCCAAAATTTGGTTTTTTTGAGTTTGTGGGCGTGTCTGTGGGCGGATTTCAAAAATTCGTAAACTTGATTATTTCGGGACCCTAGAGAGTATATGGTTAAAATTTCCGCTCTCTAGGTCCAGTTTAAAGGCCTAATTTTTGGCTACAGACGGACGGACGGACGGACGGACATGGCTAGATCGACATTACTATCGATGCTGATCATAAATATAGTAACTTTTAGGGGTCTACGGGCAATATTAAGGTATGTTACAAACTATGCGTCAAAATTAATATACCCTTAGAATAGGGTATAAAAACTTAAACTAATCAAGTGAAAACACTAAACGCACCTGAACCAATGAATTTTTTCTCACTTCTCAAGCTCTAACAAAAACAAAAGAAAATGCTCTCATGTGCACTTACATACAGTTATAAAATAAAAAACTCTAAGCAAACCTCCTTCAAACGATTGGAAGATACCTTCATTGTTGCATTGGTGTTGGTGTGTAGTGCAAAAGGCATGCTAATGATCGTTAAGCCTGAACTACATCGAAACAAAAGTGGGAAAGAGTACAAAAAAGTGAAAAAAAATCGGATATACTGCTTCATCGCATAGTGCGCGCTGTATATTTCTTTTCATTTTAAAATTTTACTGCCGTTCAAAGCTCGAACATTTTTCCAGCTTATACTTTTCGCAAAGCTCTTGAAACAAACACAATCAAAGAATACCTTACCGAATTTTTCGCTAGATGACGCTTCCATCACATAATTCTTGTCAGTTTCGCAAGGAAAAGCGCTTTTGACGATAAATGGAAGTGATTTGAACGGTATGTTTTACTTAATAGCATTAAGTTTGCCTTACAAAATTAGCCTTGCAGAAGCTGACGATGAAAGTCTTGTCAACATCATCCAAGAAAATCGCACTATATGGGATACCAGCCGCTACGACTTCCGCGATTGCAAAAAAAAGAAACAAAGGATATTCATTCAAATCGCACTGCATTTGCCCGGCATAAATGCAATGCAGATTGAAAAGAAGTTTGTTGCCCTGAAGGAAAAGTTGAGGAGGGAAAAAAGGAAGGAGGACGCTCGCACGAGATCTGGAGCTGGAGCAAGTAGTTCGAGAATCAAAGGAATCCAAAACTTGCATAATATTTGTGATTCGGTTTGCCTCATCTTGCAAACTATTTAAATCTGTAATCTGGAAATTTTGTATTTTAACATAAATTTGCACATTCTTTATTTCAAAAAGTTCTTTTACCATTTTCGCGTCACGGCTATTAGAACACATTTTTAATGATGACGTTATCAAATCTTTTATATATGTATTTCCAAATTTCACATAAATTTTACAAATTTTTGTTTTTAAATTTGTTTTTGAAATTAACGTAAATTTTTAAATGTCAAAGAAAAAGTTTCTGAGCTTTTTTAGTTCAGATTTTAATGATAGATGTCGTATAAATATGCGTGTGTTTTCGATGAGTTTCGATGTTTTCACTTTTTTGTACAGTCAATTCTCGATTATCCGGCATTCTATTAACCGGGAAATTCATTTTCAAAAATTTAATTATTTCCAAATCGATTATCCGGGATTCACTCTATCATCCGTGATACATACTTTAAAAGAAACCCGGGCGATAAGCCTTTTTAACTATGTATGTATTGTTACATCCAGGCTAGGATTCGAAAAGACAAAACGTAATTCTATTCAATTAATCTTTATTAGTTCTCTTTCAATTTAATTCTTGATTATTATTCTAATAATTCACTTAGTCACAACAATTCACTTTCACAATTGATCACTTTAAATACACAATCACTTTTCTCTTACTCAATACTTATACTTTTTCCCTAAACTTTTCACTACTGTCATCTATCGCACTTCCTTATCGCGGTTCACAACTCGAATGTCTTGGGTGCTCCTGCGACATCTATTTATATCTCTTAGTGACACCTTTCGAAATTTCCAGATTCGTTGAGTTTAGAAGGTTCGAGAACAACATAACTATGTATGTAGTAGTTATTCCACAGCTACTCAAACTGATATTCAAATGCTGCCAAAATCGGTAATATGGCTACTTTCTACTAGATGGCGCAACTTGACTAATTGATGCTCAATGACACAGTTTGAGCAAACATGCAACAATATCCCCCTCTTAAACTTGTTCGTCGCGAACAAGCACGTCAATATTTTCGCCATGGTAGCGATGGAGACGATCCACATGGACAACTTTCAGCTTGCCTCTTCCTCGCTGGATCCGATAGACAACATCGTTGATGCGCCTCACTATCTTATAGGGACCTTCCCAATCCTGCTGTAGTTTAGGTGACATGCCATTTCGGCGATGAGGGTTGTATAGCCATACCAGCTCTCCTTCCTGGAATCCTGTGGTGGTTGCTTTTGTATCGTACCTCGTCTTCATGCGGTCGCTAGATATCCGAATCTGATCTCTAGTTTTTCGATGAATGTTTCTGATGATTTCTCTGAGATCCGCAACATAATCATTTTCATTCGTTGCTTCATCAGTCGGAGATCCAAACATCAATTCATTAGGTAACCGGATGGTTCGACCAAAAAGGATTTCGGATGGAGTATGTCCTGTTGTGTTATGAACTGCGCTTCGATAAGCTAATAGGAACATTGGGATCTGCTTGTCCCAGTCCCGCTGGCAGTCGCCAACAACCTTAGAAAGGTGTTCGTTTAAGGTTCTATTGAAGCGTTCCACCATTCCGTCCGATTGTGGATGAAGCGGGGTTGTTCTTGTCTTCTTAATCCCTATAGTAGCCGCCATACTCCTTGAAAGATCTTCGACTCGAAGTTGCGACCTTGGTCCGAGTGCAATTCCATTGGTACGCCAAATCTGCTTACCCAGTTGTGGACAATCTGCTCTACCACGGTTTTAGCTTCTTGGTTAGGTATAGCAAATGCTTCAGGCCATTTAGTGAAGTAGTCCATCACTACGAGGATATAGCGGTTTCCACTGTTGGTTTCTGGAAACGGTCCTGCGATGTCAACTGCAATCCTTTTAAAGGGCGCTCCAACGTTGTATTGATGCATCTTGCCATGCATTTTCACTCTCGGGCCTTTACTGGCTGCGCAAGTGGCGCATTTTCGGCACCAGTTTTCGACATCGTCTCTTGCGTGGATCCAGTAAAAGTGTTCTCGCACTTTTTCGAGTGTCTTATTTACTCCCAAGTGACCTCCGGACACTCCATCATGCAGTTCCCTAAGCACTTCGTTGACTTTTGCTCTGGGTACCACAAGTTGCATCACGGCTGATGTTCCATTCGAACTTTCCCATTTTCTTTTCAAAATGCCATCCTGAACATGAAGTGAGTCAAATTGTGCCAAGTATGCCTTCAGTTCCGGACTCTTATTGGAGATCTGCTGCCAGTCCGGCTTGCCTTCATGTTCCTTCCAGGCGAGAATCGGCTTGATATCCGCATCTCCAGCCGCTAATGGGGTCAGCTCTCAACCGTTGGACTGATACTTTTTCTTTTTCCTCGTGGCGTACGCAATGTTTACAATCAGCCTTGCAGGGCCGCCGGGAGAGGGCATCTGCGTTGGAGTGAAGAGTTCCCTTTCGGTGCTGTATCTCGTAGTTATACATCTGCAGCCGTTCAATCCACCTCGCGACAAGTGTGCGAGACGGTTGGCATATTAATGGTTCAAAGTTTAAACTTAAAAAAAAAGGAAAAAGAAGCAAATCAACAAACATTTTTTTTTTGCGGTTTAGGCCGATAAGACGTTAAGAGTAAGTGTACATTGATTTGTTGAGTATTCTCAATATAATGCAGCTTTGCACTAAATGTAAAATTGCGATTCGCGGTGAGACTGGGATCAGATGCGCGGGAGTATGCAGTAAGGTCTTCCACACACAGTAAAATGTAGCGGGTTGGACACATACAGCAGCAATGTTCTCGACTCGAACACTTGTGTTAAGTATATGTGTGATGACTGCATAACATACATACACAACGTAGACTTAGTTCTAAAAGAAATACAAGAGCAAGTAACAACGAACGCAATACATTTAAAGGATTACAAAGGCGAATTTGAAGAATCACTCAAAAAAAACGAAACAGAAATAAAAATCTTGCTGGAAGCGATCGAGAATAGGTACGACGAGCGACTAAAAGCTATGCTAAAAGCCCAAGAAACATGCGAAAGAGGTGTGAAAGAAATGCAAAAAATGAGACAATTTACCGAGACGTTTAAAGAGCAAAGCGAACTGATTAATAACAGCGTGAAAAAGATGGCAATAGATAACCAAATGGTAGTAAAAAGTGTAAGCGAAATGAAAAACGACATTCAAATAGGAGTGAAAGAAATGAGTGTTTCAAAAAAAAATGAGAATAAACTGAATTATGCTGATCAGCTGAAACAGGCAATTTACATCAAACCTAAAAGTAAACAAGAAAATGCGAAAACAAAGAAAGAAATTAAAGAACAAATAAACCCTGCTTCCCGTTCTCTTAAAGTCGACAGCGTTTCTGATAGAAGAGAGGGCGCAATAACAATCAATTGTAGAGGCGAAGAAACCGTACAGAAAATTGAAACGGAGGTAAAGCAAAAGCTAGGTGAGAAGTACGATGTAAAAATTTTTAGTAAGAAACTTCCAAAAGTAATGATAACGGACATAAGTGAAAAGTGGAGTAGGGAAGAATTGGAGGATGCAGTAAAAAAGCAAAACAACATTGCTGGAGCAGTAAAATGCGTGAAAGACTTTAAAAACAAAAACAGAGAGGCATATTGTGCAATCATTGAGCTAGCAGAGTGTGACCACAAGGACGTTTTAGCAAATCGAAGGATAAACCTAGGATGGGAAAAGTGCCGGGTGTTTGAACATGTAGATGTGTTTAGGTGCTACAACTGCTGTGGTTATTATTATAGTGCAAAAGTATGCAAAAATGAAACCAAATGCGCAAAGTGTGGTGGCTTACATGATACCAGAGGATGCAATGTAACCGAATTGAAATGTATTAATTGTGTGCGCTATAATGAAAAGTATTCTCTTAATCTCGAAATAAATCACGATAGTAGAGACAATAACTGCGCGGTTTATAAAAGGCTTATACAGTCTGAAAAAAGTAAATTTGTGGTTTAGCAACCAAACAAAATAACGGGTATTTATTGCAATATTCAAGGACTGACTGGCAACTTAATAGAGGCAAAAGAAAACTTTATTGGAAAAAAATTGATTTTCTTGTATTTACTGAAACACACGTAACTTCCGAAATAGAGGACGATGAGATTTTATTGGAGGAATATCACACCCCCGTACGATGTAACAGCGAATCAAGGCACACGGGTGGGATCTGCATCTATGTCAGAAAGAACTTCGAAGTCAAACCCATTAAACAAATTACCCTATCTACGCATATCTATCTTCTTGTTGTTAAAATCACCAACAACAACCAGTCATTTCACCTGGCTGGAGTATACCGGTCACCCAGTTCATCAGAGAGAGTTTTCTGTAATGCGTTTAATGAGTGGATAGAGGAATTAGTTCTTTCAGATCTGAAATTTATACTCGCAGGTGATATAAATATTGACTGGTTTGACGAATCGAGCACTTATAGAAAGGAATTAAAAGACACAATCGAAGTGGACAACCTTTGTGAACAAGTTGTTACTGAGCCTACACGGGTGACAAACACTACCCAAACATTAATAGATTACGTTATAACAAACACAGACACAACCGTTGTAAAAACAATTTCCGACCTCAAAATAAGTGACCACGAAACGCTGTTAATTCACTTCAATCTTAAACGCACGATAATAGAAAGAACTGAGGCAAACCAAATTGAATTCCTAAAATACAATAAATAATCGTTCTTGAGCCAGCTTAGAAACAGCGACTTATTACTAATAGTGAAGATCCACATCTAATTGGAAGAGTTCTGCAAACTGAATTAGTACGAATAACAAAAACACAAGTACACACTAAAGTAATAAGCGGTAGTGACGATAGCTGGTATAATGAAAGACTAAGAAGCTTTAAACGGCAAAAAATTGCCCGGTATTTGGAATTTAGAATGTCTAACAGTGAGTCTACATGGGAAAGTTACCGTGCTATACGAAACCAATATAAAGCAGAGTTAGTCAGAGCAAGAAACAACAGCATTAGGTTACAAATTGAAAGAGCTAGAGAACAAAAAGCTATGTGGAGAGTAATTAAAACGCATGTTTTAAAGAAAGAAAGACAATCAATAAATGATATTTACTTTAACGGCACGTGCATAAAAGGGGATGAGAATATTGCTAACGAGTTCAAAATTTTTTTTGTAAATAGTGTCTTGGACATTAACCAAACCATTCCGTATACACAGTTCACCCAGAGTACAGAAATTACAAACACGTCATTTCAATTTGAGCTTGTCAATGAGGAAAACATAAAAAAGGTGATACGATCACTTAATCAAAAGAAAGATTTTAACTACATCAGCGCTAAAATGCTTCTGGACGCAATGGATGTTATCGGACCCGCTTTAAAGCGATTGATAAACCTATCTTTAAGCAATGGAATATTTCCTGAGACATGGAAGGAATCCGTTGTTACACCCATCGAAAAAGTCAAAGGTACCGACCGATGCGAAAACTTCCGGCCAATAAACGCGCTTCCAGTGTATGAGAAGGTTCTTGAAAAGATTGTGCACATCCAACTGGAGAGTTATTTTGAAAACAATCACCTATTCCTCGAAAACCAATCGGGATTTCGGAAAAAACACTCGTGCGAGACAGCGCTTAATAGCGTCTTGATATGTTGGAAAGAGGAGCTAGCAGCAAAAAACCATGTAGTTGCTGTCTTTTTGGATCTTAAAAGGGCGTTCGAGACCATCGACAGGAGTATTCTTATATCTAAACTTTACAGATACGGCGTTAGAGGAAAGGAACGGAACTGGTTTGAATCATTTCTAAATAGAAGGTCACAGAGAACAATGGAGTATCAATGGAGTATCATCTAGCAGTATTGAAACAACCCTAGGAGTGCCCCAAGGATCAATTTTGGGTGCCCTGCTCTTCATTATTTACATCAATGACATAAATCAACAACTTAAATACGCTCAGTTATCTCTGTTTGCCGATGATTCTCTTAAAAAACTCTTGAAAAACAAAATGTATGGTTCTTAAACATAAAGTCAATATAAATCTTACTTTAGAAAATGAGTTAATTGAACAGGTGGAAAATATTAAATA
This sequence comes from Portevinia maculata, assembly GCA_949715645.1. Lineage (NCBI taxonomy): Eukaryota > Metazoa > Arthropoda > Insecta > Diptera > Syrphidae > Portevinia > Portevinia maculata. The sequence continues at coordinate 45,281,001 of OX454528.1, read as the reverse complement.
TCTTGGAGTAATCATCGACCCTAAATTAACCTTAAGGCCGCATGTAGAGTACATTATAAAAAAAATAGCGAAAAAAGTAGGCTTCTTTGGTAGAATAAGAAGAAAAATTTCTCTAATGAGTGCAGTACACATATATAATGTAATGATCAAACCGCATTTTGAATATTGTTCATCAGTTTTGTATCTATCATGTGACACGTTGATTATTAAGCTACAACGTATGCAAAATAGGGCAATGAGAATAATTTTAAAATGTAATATTTATACACCAATAACAATAATGTTAGATGCACTAAGATGGTTAAATGTAAAACAAAGGATATTGTTTAATGTTTTAAGTTTCATTTTTAAAATTAAATATGATCTTTTACCAAATTATTTGAAGAAATATCTGCAATATGTAAGGGACACTCAACCCTATAATCTAAGAAGTGGCAATGACTTCAGGGTCCCCGCTTATCGGGAAGTTATAACACAAAACAGCATTGTGTATAAAGGCTGTCAAATGTATAACTCAGTACCATTAAACTTAAAAAACGAACGTAACTTTAGAAGATTCAAAATGTTATTAGCTAATTATATAAGATGCAATTTTCCGCATACATCTTAATTTATATTGAATGTTATTAAATTATATATATTAAATTATTATGAATTCACACATTAGGTTAAGTTTAAATATGATCATAATTTTGTATTACTGATATTGAATGGCAATATTTGCTAAATAAATGACATCAAATGACATCAAATGACTTGTCCTTTAGGGTTCTTAAACTGCAGCAGCCACTTTAGAGACGCATGATCTGTACGCAGGATGAATTTCTGCCCATATAAGTACTTGTGGAAGTGCTTTGTTGCCAGGATCAAAGCCAGGAGTTCCCGCCTAGTTACGCAATAGTTCCTCTCCGGCTTAGATAGCACTTTACTGAAGTAGGAAACTACTCTCTCTTGGCCATCATGGATCTGCGAAAGAACGGCTCCGATCCCAACATTACTAGCGTCGGCATCTACAATAAATGTCTTTCCTGGGGTAGGGTACGCTAGAATTGAAGCATCACACAGTTGGTGTTTGAGACTCTTGAAACTCGTTTCGCATTCACCTGACCATTTGAATGGTTTTCCCTTTTCCGTCAGTTGGTGCAAGCTCTTTGCGATCCTTGCAAAGTCCTTCACAAACCGTCTGTAGTAAGTTGCAAGTCCCAGGAAGCTTCTCAGTTGGTGTTTGTCTTTGGGAACGGGCCAATTTTTCACCGCATCGACCTTCTCTGGGTCAGTCCTTACTCCCTCGGACGAGATGATGTGCCCCAAATATTTTACCTCAGATCTAAAGAGATCACACTTTTTCGGGTTAAGCTTTAATTGCGCACTTCGTAGTCTCTGGAACACTTCCTTCAAGTTATCTCGATGTTCTTCAAACGTTTTTCCAACTACGATGACATCGTCCAAGTAGACCAAACACGTTTTCCAAGTTACCCCCAACAAAACACGCTCCATTAGACGCTCAAAGGTTGCCGGCGCGTTACACAGTCCAATGGCATTACTGTGAATTGCCAGAGCCCGTTTCCTGCTGTGAAAGCCGTTTTCTCACGGTCTTCCGGATGGATCTGCACTTGCCAGTAGCCACTCTTCAGATCTAGGGTGGAAAACCATCGGGCTCCAGACAGTGTATCCAGCGTATCGACGATCCTTGGTAGAGGATAGCTATCCTTTTTGGTGACAATATTCAGTTGGCGATAGTCTACACAGAACCGAGTGCTGCCATCTTTCTCTTTGACTAGGACAATTGGAGATGCCCATGGGCTTTTAGAGCATTCGATTACTCCTTCCTTCTCCATCGTCGACACCATCTCTGCAACCTCCGTCTGCTTAGCCAATGGTAATCGTCTGGGAGGCTGACGAATCGGTCTTGCATCTCCAGTGACTATCCGGTGTTGTACAAGGTGTGTTCGGCCATACTCGCAGTCCCGCAAAGCGAATATATCAGCAAACTCGTTGATGAGGTTCCCTGCCATGGCTTGCTGCTCCTGATTCAGATCGCAGTGCTGGAATAAAGTTATTTTCACCTCAGTCATTCCCATTGGTGAACGAGGCTTCGCAACACCTTCCTGTGATAGTTTCGTGATGGCAGTAACCGGTACACACTTTCCAACCACCTCACCTTGCTTCAATTTGGCGGTTTTGTGTTCCACATTAAGAACTCGTACGGGAACCATATTGTTCTTCGGCTCGACAAGCATTTTTCCAACCACGCAATTTCGGCAGTGGTTGTCTTCTGGCTCAACTAGAAAGAATCGGTGGGCCCCAGGATCACCTTCCAGCTTTGTCCAAATCAGTGTCTCTGAAGAAGGTGGTAGGACCTCGTCCTTACTAATGACTGTCCTCAGGGATGCGGCGTTCTCATTCCCGTACACCATCGGAATCTCTACGTTTCGATACTTGAGTACTTGCATACCAATGTCCAATACAACATCATGCGACTTCATGAAATCGATTCCAACGATGCATTCGTCACATATATCAGCTACTAGGAAAGCGTGGGAGAATACTAATCCTGCCAAATTTATTGTTATTATGACCTCTCCATACACTTTCGCTGTAGCTCCTGTTGCTGTTTTCAGACAGTAATTGCTGGTGTTGTGCAGCCAAGACTGACGGACGATGTCCCTCCTTATAATGGAAGCGGTGGCACCGGTGTCGATAGTTGCTACGCACTTATTTTGTCCGATATAGGCTTCCACTGTTAGACTCTGGTTTCCTCGTTTGGTTTGGGAGACTTGAATTGTGGTCCTGGGGTCGTCGATTCCGGAAACCAACTTCTGCCCCGCGAAGCTGGTCCTAACACGTTTCCCGACTGCTGGTTCTGCGAAGCTAGCTATATCTGCAGGATGGTTGCTATCCCTGCCAGATGCTTCTTCGTTGCCCCTCCTAGGCCCGCAATGTGGACAACTGTCTCTGTAGGTGCCTTATTTTGTTGCAGTTCCAGCAGCGCATTTGACCTCTGTTATCTCTGCTCCGGTCTACGATGTCTGCTCTTTGACAGGAGCATTCAACGGCTGTCATTTCCCTTACGCGGTGGAACAAATGCGATGCCTGATCAGCAGCTTGCATTGTCAAGGCAAATGCTAGGGCCTCAGCGAGAGTTCTCTTTCCAGCCATTCTTACGGCCATTTGCAGTTGTCTATCTTCAATGGCTTGGCTAAACGCCTCCACAGCCATTTCATTGATGAGAACCTCACCAGCATTAGGATATGACAAATGTGCCAGACGTTCGATATCTGCTTGCAGCTGTTGAAGTGTTTCTCCCCGCTTCTGGACTCTACTGCGTAGCTGGGCCCTGTACACTTGCTGCATATGCTCATCACCGAAGCGCATCTCCATAGCCTTGACCAGCGCGTCGTAGTTGTGTTGCTTCTCTTCTGAGACAGTTTGGAGTAACTCCGCAGCTGTACCTCTTAGTGCGAGCGTTAGCGCAATCGACTTTTCCTCGTTGTCCCAGCTGTTCGCCATTGCAGCTGCTTCAAACTGTTTCTTATAAATTGGCCATGATGTTTGACCATCGAAAACAGGAGGCTGCATCTCTTTCCTTCTCGGGCAGTCCGCAGAATTTTCTCGAGCCTTCTGCTTATTCACTTTCTCGAGCTCTTTAGCCAAGTTCTCGAAGTTTGTTTCATGCTTGCAAAACGTCTGATGGATTTCGTCGAATTTGGTTTCAACCTTCTCGAACTTGTGGTCAATTTCTTCGAGTTTTCCTTCGAGAACATTTTTAAAATCTTCCACAGCGCTATTTTGGGCGGCAACTATGGAATTCTTTTGTTCTTCGAATTTAGAGTCCATTGATTCTAGAGAATTCCTTTGTTCATTGAACTGAGATTCCATAGAGTCGAATTTCTGATCGAACTTGGCCAGAAGTAATTCCATCATAGCAGTCATATCAACGCCTGTACTTACTTGTTCTTCTGCTACGTCGAACAAAACGGACTTGGGGTTTTCTCCTTCGTTTTCAACAGCTTCCTGCAGCCGGAGCACCAGATCACTTTTTCCTCCAGCCGTCGAGAGATTCCGCTTTTCCAGTTCAGCTTTTAATTGCGGTATACTGAGCTGTCGTAATTTCAATGTGCGGCCCATTTTTTTTTTTTTTTTTTTAACTAATTCACTTCACTTTAATTTCACACTGAATACGTTCTATCCCACTTCTGACACCAATGTTACATCCAGGCTAGAATTCGAACAGATAAAACGTAATTCTATTTAATTAATCTTTATGTGTTCTCTTTCAATTTAATTCTTGATTATTATTCTAATAATTCCCTTATTCACAACAATTCACTTTCACAATTATTCACTATAAATACACAATCACTTTTCTCTTACTCAATACTTATACTTTTTCCCTAAACTTTTCACTACTGTCATCTATCGCACTTCCTTATCGCGGTTCACAACTCGAATGTCTTGGGTGCTCCTGCGACATCTATTTATATCTCTTAGTGACACCTTTCGAAATTTCCAGATTCGTTGAGTTTAGAAGGTTCGAGAACAACATAACTATGTATGTAGTAGTTATTCCACAGCTACTCAAACTGATATTCAAATGCTGCCAAAATCGGTAATATGGCTACTTTCTACTAGATGGCGCAACTTGACTAATTGATGCTCAATGACACAGTTTGAGCAAACATGCAACAGTATGTATATGTATTTTTTTTATACCCTATTCTAGGGGTATATTAATTTTGACGCATAGTTTGTAACATACCTTAATATTGCCCGTAGACCCCTAAAAGTTACTATATTTATGATCAGCATCGATAGTAATGTCGATCTAGCCATGTCCGTCCGTCCGTCCGTCCGTCCGTCCGTCCGTCCGTCGGCAAAAATGAGGCCTTTAAACTGGACCTAGAGAGCTGAAATTTTAACCATATACTCTCTAGGGTCCCGAAATAATCAAGTTTAAGAATTTTTGAAATCCGCCCACAGACACGCCCACAAACTCAAAAAAAGAAAATTTTGGAAAAAATCGAATTTTGAGCTAGAGAGCTGAAATTTTTTATATATGATCTATGGCCCATAAAACTGATTGGGACATAAAATTTTTAAAATCCGCCCACTGACACGCCCACAATTAAATAAAACAAATTTTGGGAAAAATTGAATATTGAGCTAGAAAGCTGAAATTTTTTATATATGATCTTTGGCCCATAAAACTGCTTGGGACATAAAATTTTCAAAATCCGCCCACTGACACGCCCACAATTAAATAAAATATTTTTTTTGAAAAACCAAAATTTGAGCTAGGGAGCTGAAATTTTTAATATATACTCTCTAGGGGCCCTTTATGCTCATGTGTAAATATTTTCAAAATCCGCCTATTGACACGCCCACAATTATTTTATTTTTATTTTTGAAAGTCCAAAGTTTGAGCTAGGGAGCTGAAATTTATAGTATATACTCTCTAGGTGCCCTTTATGCTCATACTTAAATTTTTTTTAAATCCGCCTACTGACACGGCCACAATTAAATAAAACAATTTTATTGAAAAACCAAAGTTTAAGCTAGGGAGCGTTTTTATTTACAAAAGCTTAGTTTTTTCGATAAAATCCTTTAAATTTTTGTCACGCCCACTTATGAGATATAGGAATAAGAATAGGGTATCCAACAGTTCGCCCAAGCGGACTGTAGCCCGCCCCTATGTTTAAGTTATTGTGTTTGTTGCCTGTCAAAGTTATGTATTTTATTTCAAATAAATGGAAAATCATTGTATGACGTGCGTTTCTTCTCTGACAATATGATTTTCGATTATCCGGGATTTCCGATTTTAAGGCATGAGCTCGGTCCCGAGCAACCCGGTTAATCGGGTGTTGACTGTACTTTTCTTCACTTTTGTTTTGATGTAGTTCAGTCTTTACTCAATGTCCTCCTATTTCCTCAATCCACCATTTAATACAAACAAAACACATTCCTCAAATGTCCCATTATGGTTTTGAGTAATCATTACTACAAAATTGCATGCATTCCTTCATTCTTCTTTTTAAGCCAAACGTTTTGTTGGTGGGAGAGAGTAGGTATGTAGTGAATTCGAGGCATATCCCAAACTTTATTTCTTTATCCTACATACATCCACTTTCATTTTCGACTCATCCTCATTCTCATTCTCTTCACCCCTTTAAGAACAACAGACAAGAGAGAATGGGTTTTTAGACGAAAGAATTTTGTGTTGCTTTTGTTGAGGATAGGAATGAAGTATGTATATTATGTATGTACTACATTTTGTTGCTTTGAGGTGATGGTACATTTTAGAGCGGTGTATGCGATATTGCGACATTTGGTACCCATCAGTTCTATTTATGCATTTGCCTCGTCACTAAAACTATAGCGAGCGACAAACCCAAAAATATTATGAAGGGTTGAAGTCGCACTATACCAACAAAAATTGTCAGTACAGGCCTTATGGAGGAGCTTTTTTTCTACCAGGGGTGCCAGTAGATACTCTCACGGCACTCAAACGCAAGAATTGCCACTGAAATAAAAACCCAACCACTGTCATACCAAGGAATTGTTGTTGTAATTTTCCTAAAATTCGCATACAACCCACCACAATCCACAACCAGTCTCCCACACAGCCGAATGGGAATGAGCATGATCGTCTTGTGTTCGCTTGATAATTTCATCCACAAAAATAAGCAGTGTATGTGACTGAAGCACATCAGAAGAGTATTACCATCTCTACAATGAAGCATATCATTAAGGGTTTTTCTATGGATTTTGTCAAAGAACTTTCGGTTTTGGTGCTTTTGAGAACGAATTATTATGTTATATGGGTGTTGCCATTCGGTTTTAATTTGATTGAACATATTTGTATTGTACAGCTGCACAAGTGCAGTTTTTTTTACCATCTGTTTAGGTATATGACATTGCGTCGTGGTTATATAATTTTGTATTCTAATTGCCTGGTTGTGTCTACCATTCACAATATACATATAGCGGAAAGGACTGGGAAATGTTTTTAGAAAATCTTGCTGATTGAGTTTATGTCGCAAACTGTTTAAATAAAAAAAAAATACATCCTTTCATCTCATTATGTACCTGTTTGTATGATGTCTTTGTTTTTCCGATGAATGACGCCTGTTTTGCCAATGAATACGGAAATTCCCAAAAGGAAGATCTCAAGTTAGGTAGGGATGCAATCATACAATGGGTTGCTCGAAATCGTTAAACATACGTCGTGGATGAAATGGCTCAAAATGCGGGACATAAAGTGCTTCGCTTGCCGCCTTATCACTGTGACCTTAATCCAATAGAATAATTGGTTTCGGACGAGAGCACTTACAAGGGTTGAGAAGGAAAAATGCCATCGATGTGTATAACACGTTGAACAGGTTGTTGGGCCAAATATGTGGGAAATGGACGTTTTTGCCGAATAAGCGGTTGAAAGGTCAATAATAGTCCTAAATAACGGGAGTAGTAGCAGTAATTACTCATCGGATTAGTTGAGTAGTGATATTAGAAATTAGTATTTTATGTTTTACATTATTTATAATGAATAAATTGGATTACAGTGATATATTTTTCGTTTTGATTTTTTTTTTGTGTTATGAAATTTATATATTTTGTTGGTCTACTGGAGATACGCATAAAAAAACGCGCCTATTATTATCTTACCAGAAAAGGAAAAAGATAAACGGAATTTATTTCGTTCCGCAATATTTTTATTTTAAATTGGAAGATGGTAACCCTGATAGAATTGATCTCTGAGTTATGGCGAATTATCATACAGACTACGGTAACCCTGTGAGAGCTTTAAAGATTGACCAATTTATGTAAGTCATTGCAACCAGACTGAGAGACAAACATTCTTTCTTCCCTGTACTGGCAATTTTTGTTGGATTGAGTATATGCAATAAGCATGCCGCGACGATATGCCAAGTGCATACGAATATTAAATGGATATCAGGTGTAAGGTGATTGGAGTTCAATTATCGAAGGCCGGAAATTTGAGTAAATTGCAAATTGAACTAAAATGGAAAAGAATATTTTGTATAAATAGGGATTGAATTTGAAAAATAAATGTTCTTCTCCTGGAACATTTCAACGACATAAGGCTGTTTTATTTTACGAGCAACTCGCTCAATTTGAACCTTCTTAAATTCGGCCCGCTATAGAAACATAGCGTTCGACGCTGATAGAGGCCAACGACAGCGTAATATTTAATGTTTTGCGTCTAATGGTTTTCTACAGTTAGGAAAACTCTTACAAAATAAATCACGAAATCAAATTGATAACTGCATTTTTGTTTCTCGACCGAAGGCGGGAGGGTCTGCAAGTAGGTATATAGCAAATATAGCTAGCAATGTTTTTTCCCATGCCATTTTTACAATATGGTACCTATGCCATATTGTAAAAATGTCAAAAATACAGTAAAATATCTAGTTTGAAAAAGTTAAATTTTTGATAATAAATCAGTTAGGTTAGGTTCGGTAAGGTTAATATAGCTGTTCGCCGAAGCAGACGCTCTTAGACCAATATGAGGTCTGGTGTAATACCATGTGGATCTGGGAATGGGGTTCCTTCAGCGTTGCCAGACGTCCCGATTTTGGTGGGACGTCCCGATTTTTAAATCAACAGGCTCAGTCCCGCTTTTCGGAGATAACTCGACCGTGCACGCAGCGTGCTGAGGAAGCGTGGGTATGTGGCACAAACAGTGTGTAATGGCCGCCCGCCCGGCGCGTAATGAAGATAAGAGCGCTGAAGTGAGAGTAGGGATGCCAGACGTTGAGAAAGTATTCAAGGTTTGGCCTGCTTTGAAAAGCCACTTTGATATGCAAGAATCATGTGCGAAAGCCATTGAAACGATTTTTTACTCTGAAGCAGAGGAAAGAAAAACTCTAGCCTACTTGCATTTTGTTCATAATGTGATGAGTGCTTTTGGTACATTAATAAAAGAGTCTCAGGGAAATGATATTGCCATAACAGAAATGTATGAGTCATTGTGCCTCTTCCGCTCAAGGTTGACTCAAAGGCTAAAGGATGGGTGTTTAGGCTACCGGACGAAACAAATTTTAAATAAATTGGTTGAATCTGAACGGACCAAAGCCATCGAAGACTTCTAAATTTTTTACACAAATTGCCGACAATATATAGACAAACGTTATAATTTTTCAGATGAAAATATTTTTTCTAGACTTAAATTCATAAACCTGGAAAGTGAAGTTAGTTTTGACATGATTGAAAATGCTGTATCTTTAATAAAATTGACATGAGATATTTCGGTAGATAACTTATATGAAGAATTTAACTTGTTAAAATCATCCTTGGACGTATTAGTAGGAAATTACAAAGACACCACTGCCACCACCGCACAGTTTCCAAAAAAAGATACCAGGAATATTTTTAAACTAGTGTCTTTCATATTAAGTATCCCAACATCATACTTCTTTCCTGAACACGATTTTTCCCAGATGAATTTAAAATGGTCGATGCAAGAAATAAATGCTCCGTAAATTTAATGAAAGCAGAATTACTTATCCAGTTTAATCTACAGCTATCCTGTGAAGAGTTCTTCATCTTTATTAAAGAGAAAAAGGAAACCTAAAAAGAAGTTGAATCTTCACAGAAATATTATGAATAAGTAATTCTTATAAATAATTATTCTCTTATTGTAAGTTGCATTTTGTAACACTCACTCCACAGACTATTGCTGAAAACGCCATATTTTTCTAATGAATAAAACTTTTTTGATTTTGATTTCTGTTTTTTTTTTATTCCGAAGACGAATAAGACTCATCTATTTAACGATAGGGTAAATCTGATTTAAAATATTATAGTTTTATTAAAATACATTTTCTATGGCTATTTTTGCCATATTTTTGCCATCTATTGTCGCGTAAACGTAATTTTAATCCAAATAAAAAGATAAATATTTGAAAACTTCTTATTATGTACGTTTTTTTTACTATGTCCCGCTTTCGGCGAAAGAATCTAGCTGTTTTCATTCAAAATGTTCCAAAATCCCGACTTGGCAAAGAAAAAAATTGGCAACGCTGGTTCCTTCTATTCGTTAAACTAGTTAGAGCTCCTAATGGAGCGTAACGACTTCTAATTTTAGTGTTAGTAAGATCATTTTGATTGTTTTAAAAGAATGCACCCAAATGGAATATCTTTTTTCTGGGAGAGAGCTGGACATGTAGGTAGTACATAGAAGGCGAAGAATAGTCTCCTCCTCCTTCTCCGCCATGCAGTTTCTCCAAAAATCGTTTGAATTCACCCCATAGCACGGTTTAACAATAACAATTAACAATCTTTCCTTTCTGATAATCTGTTTAATTTCAGTTTTAATCATATTGTGTCTTGAAATAATTAAATCTTTAAAACGAAATTATTTATTCTGTAGTAGGTACATATTTAGGAAACAACTTTATTAATTCAGTCGAATTTAATGTTCTAATACATTTTGTGAAATATTATGCACATTGTTTTATATGGTCACCCCACCCAAAACTACTATTTGATTTTCAATGGGCTTGTTGACGATAACGTCAACGATTGCATACAAAAATGATGTTGAGGTCGACGTCGAAAGGTGCAACCGCACTAAACGCAGCCACCCACTCCTAAATTTCCCCAACAAACAAAAATGTCAAATGTCAAAAATATGTAATTGTATATAAAAGAAACAGTTTTTAATTTAGAAAATACAGCATTTTATAACGTGGTTAAAAGCGGTCTTTTATTGCGGAATTTTGTAAAGTTATTTTTCATCAACAGTAATCGCACAGTTTTGTGAATTTTTTTTCCATTGTTCAACGCCCGAACATTTGGTCCCATCAAGCCGGATTTAGTTTTTGTTGCGATTCAATTGAAAAATTAATTCACTCATTTTCAATCAATTTTATTCAACACTGTCTTATGCGAGTTTTGTAAATTCGCTTTAATAATTTATTAAAATTTGTGTGCCATCGCTGGATTGTGCAGATCATCGCCATCTGGGAAAATCGTGTGTGCAACTTGGACTAGGACTGCAACTTGGACTTGGAGGGCAATTACGACCTGGTGGACTTTGGACTCATCTGAAAATTCAACATTTCACAAGTAAGTGGATTTTATTTTACTTTGTGTGGCATTTAAACATTTAAAGGGCATTAAATACAAATATGAAACCTACAAAATTGTGTCGAGTACTTTCTCAACTCAAAAGGACGTCATAAATTTCTCCCAAAAGGGTTCCACTAAACGTACGACGAATTATTTGGATGGCCGCTTGACTCTTTTAGAGAAAACAATGGAGTCGGCGTCTGAAATTTATGAAAAGTGTGTTAGTGAGCTTCAGGAAGATGACGATTCTACTAAAATTGAGAATACTTACGAGGAAATTCGAGAAATGTACCTCGATTATCGCGGTGATATACTCGACGCAATCGGTAAGCTAAAAGCAAAGGACGCCGACAAGATGGATGCCACCGACATGGATTCAAGCAATACAAAATCATCTGCTAATCATGATTTAAGGTTGAAGAACATCCCAGTTCCAATATTCTCAGGGAGCTACGAGTCTTGGCGAAGTTTTCATGATTTGTTTGTGTCGCTTGTTCACCAAAATGCATCCCTGTCGGAAATCCAGAAGATGCACTATCTTAAAACAAGTGTATCAGGTGAAGCCGAGAAACTTTTAGCGCATTTGTGTATTACGAATGGTAACTACAGTAAGGCATGGGCTATTCTTCGCGACAGGTACGACCATAAACGATTTCTGGTGAACACTCAACTCAAGTGTTTGTTCAATTTAGCAACGATAACCCAGGAGCGAGCTGAATCCATCAAGGAGCTGTTGGACACGTCTACCGAAGTGGTGCACAGTCTGGAGAACTTGCAGGTACCTGTCAATCACTGGGACGTGGTACTAGTTTACATTCTACTGCAAAAACTTCCTTCAAAAACGCAACAGCTTTGGGAAGAAAAGTTGGGATCCAAGGTAAACAGCAAGGAGCTTCCAACTTTTGCGGAATTTACCCAATTTCTCGAAACTCGTTTCCGTACTTTGGAGGCGGTGAATTATCAGCAAGCTCGTCCATCAGTTGATCCATCCAAAAGGGCATTGCAAACTTTGCAATAAGGGTCAGCATGCTATCAGAAAGTGTAATAAATTTCTAAAAATTAACTGTTTAGCATATAGTCATTCGTCACAATAATGCCCTAGCTCACGTAGATGTTATTATTGTCAACAGCCACATCATTCACTTTTACACAATAAATATACAAATAACGCGTCTCATTTACAAAATTTCACCTCGCAATTAAACATTTCTAACAACCCTTCTACCACTCGCAATAACCCATTCAATTCACAATCTTTAAACAACGCAACACTATTCACATAATCAAAATAGTCAACCACAACAACAAACACAAACATATACTACCTCAACATTTAATAGCGAAGCTCCAGCGTTCCATCCATCCATCCAAGAGCAGCCTTCAACAAGTTCCGGCGTGAGAATTCATCATTCGACTCATGATGCCAACACCCAGGTCTTACTTGCCACGGCAATCGTGAAGGTAAAAACGTCATCCGGAAATAGTTTACCGCTTCGAGCATTGCTGGATTCTGGTTCCGAAGCATCTTTTATTACGGAATCTGCAGTTCAACTTCTCCGTTTAAAATCAAAGTCAACTGATGTTGAGGTGTCTGGGTTGGGTTTGGTCAGCAGTGGCACTTGCAAAAAGGTGGTGGATATTACGTTTGCTTCGTATCACACTGCCTTTGAAACAACCACCCCGGCTTTAATCTTTCAGTCGCTGTCTGGGCATCTTCCGGCCCAAATCCTTTCCGTTGGTGATTGGAAGCACCTCACTGATTTGAAATTAGCGGATCCATCTTTTTACAAACCAGCTAAAATCGATCTGCTGTTAGGCAGCGATATATTGGCTGATATAATGTTGCCAGAGATGTCGCGTCATCCAGACAAAACTATTCCAGTCGCTCAAAATACCAAGTTGGGATGGATTTTGTTTGGTAGATCACCGATTGCACCTCGATCTATCAGGACTTTCTTTCAAACATCCGACATTGATGCTCAACTGCGAAAGTTCTGGGAACTTGAAGAAACTCCATTCGAACGCTATGTAACCGCCGAAGACACTGTCTGTGAAGAACATTTTGTCCAAAATACAAAGCGCCTGGTCGATGGACGCTTTCAAGTATCGCTTCCGTTTAAGGAAAATGTTCATCCCGTACTAGGTAGGTCACGCGAAGGAGCTCTTCAACGTTTCAAGTCCCTGGAGAGACGTCTAGCAGCAAATCCACAACTCCACGACGAATACGCTTCATGCATTGAGGATTATTTGAAACTGGGCCACATGATCGAAGTTAATGAAGACTACGTATCCAGCAGAGGTCACTATTTTCTTCCACATCATGCCGTGTTGAAGGAAACAAGCTCTACAACAAAATTAAGAGTTGTTTTTGATGCATCATACAGGACATCTGACGGGTCCTCCTTATATGATCATCTGATGACTGGACCATCCTTGCAACACAATGTCACTGATGTTACGTTACGTTGGAGACTGTAACGTTTCTCGTTCTCAGCGGACATCGAAAAAATGTACCGGCAGATATGGGTAACAGAGTTGGATTCAAACTACCAACTAATTTTCTGGCGCAATCATGCATCGGACAAAGTAAAGGTGTATCGCCTCAAAACGGTAACGTTTGGTACTGCTTCAGCTCCGTACCTAGCCATTCGGACACTGATGGAAACAGCGAAGGCGGCAGAAGTCCAATACCCAAGAGCTGCCAAGATGATCCGTACGGAAATGTATGTCGACGATCTGTTTTCTGGTGCCGATACCATCGAGGAAGCTGGAATAAAGAAGAAAGAGGTAAAGTCCGTCCTACAAAAGGCAGGTTTCAATTTAAGAAAATGGATGTCAAATACCGAAGAGCTTCTTAAAGAAATCCCAATCCAGGATCGAGAGTCATCTTTGGCAGTTCCATCGGAAGGTTCAGACCGAGTCAAAACGTTGGGCATTTGTTAAGCGGATACGCTTATAGATAATGCGATAATATATTTATGTACATTAATACATATTATAAAATAGATCGTGGTGTCGACGGCTAATGGAGACGTGTAGAAAATGCTTAACCTTCACCTTGACGGTATACACCCGGGTGTAGATCCCAGTTTTCACCTTTAAATATCTCATTTATTTTTTTACCAATTCTAAAATCGTTTTAGCTCAGTGACTGAATTGATCTGTACTCTCGGAAAAGAGATATGAAATTTTTTTGATATTTTATTTTGCAGAAATTTTGAAATTTTTAGTATATTTTCGACCACATTGACTGTATACACCTGGGTGTAGATTTACATTTAGCCCGAAGTTGTACGTAGAATTCGGCTTCAAAGATTGATAAATCCAAGGATAATATTGACAATATGCACGCACAAGTAGAACCTTGTGTTTGTTTGTATTGGAAACACTTGTTTCTGTAGTAAATGCAGTAATGTTATAAAACAATGAACACTTTTTCGTATTTTTATTTCATGAGTTCGTATTTATTTACATTATAACTGAATGGAAAATATTATTAGGAGGTAAACTTATTAGCAGAAACAAAAATTAACACAAGAAAGGAAATAGGTACTCAAATACTAATATGTTCCAAAACACAAGACAAAAATATTATTTTGTATGACAATCTTGACATTTTGTTTGCGTAAGACTGTGAACTTGGCAAACTGGTTTTTTGCACTGTACGCAAACTTTCCTAGAGGGACGTTTCCTTTTCTCCTCACTGTAGCACAAAAAACATTGCCCTTTTTGCGTTGGGCGACCAGATCCATCCCGATCCGTCAGATCATCTGGTATGAAGTGTTCTTGTAGCTCTTGAGCTGGAACGCCCAAAATGCACACTATTGCACTTTTAGTAGAAAAGTTACCCATAACTCTTGGAATCAGAGCTCTTTTGTTTATCACTGGAATGCAAAGATGTTCACCCAACTCTTGCAGGAACTCTCTACGGCGGCTTCTTCTGACGTTGCGCTTGTTCGACGGATTGTTTTTCGAAAAAATGATGTAACCTGCGAGCGCTGCAATATCAACAATATTGAAAAACATCGAAAATGGCCAGCGATTTGTTTTTCTTTTCGTGGTATACTGAGACAACATTTTGTCCATCGTGTCGACGGCACCTTTAGTTTTGTTGTAGTAATGTATAATATCAGGCTTTAGTTTTGGCCCAGAAACGCTGTCATCATTATGCTGAGTTGATAAAAGCACTACCGCCTTGTCTTTTTCGGAACATATGAGCACAGAACCATTTTTTCTCCAAAACCAAAAGTCGATGACAAGACTTCTCTAGTTTTTGAAGCTTTGAATTCGGCAGGGATGCAGCGCTTGTTTTTCTTCATAGTACCGACCATAGACAAGTTCCAGCCTAATAATTCTTTGGATAAAGGAAGTGATGTAAAGAAATTATCCATCGTAACGTTTCTGCCTGTGTTTTTGTATGGAACAAGCAAATCCTTAACAACACGTTCGCCTTGATTTGTTTCCCGATTGTTCTCAATTTTACCGGTGTAAATTTGGCCGTTCAACGGATATGCCGTGTCAGAATCACATGCCCACCATACTTTTATCCCATATTTTGCTGGCTTTGAGGGAATATACTGTGTGAACTTCGTTCGGCCTCTAAAAGGAAATAGCTGCTCATCCACAGTTATGGAATTGTACGGTCTATAATTCGCTTTTAGATTCAAGTTGAGCATTCCAAATATTTCACTTATTGGCGCTGCTTTGTCTGTTTCCATTCTAAGTGTTCTTGTGGCATCATAATCAAATCGAAGAAACCTTGTGATGTTGTACAATCGCCCGATAGGTAAAGTTGCTCGATATAGTGGGAAGGCATTTATTTTCCAAAGCTGGTCAATAGCTTCATAATTGGATCTATGACTACCAATTACAATCAGCAACCCGATGTACGCCATAAACTCTTCTTCTTGTAAAGGTTTCCAGACCAAAGCTTTTTTTAGTGGGATTGGCCACATTCCATTTGCTGTATTTTTTTTCGGCCTTTCTATTTGTGTGCCCACAAATAATGTCTTGCATAGACGAGTTGAACAGCTCACAAAACGTATCGACGTCTCTCAAATTTCCCGTGCTAGGTTTTGGTCCCATAAACGATTTCTCACGAATAATATTATGTGCTGGCATTCGGTGCAGATTTGGCTTAGTTTTTTTCCATTGGGTTCCATCCTTGCCGACATAATATAATCCATCCAATTGTACAACATTATCGTCGTTTCCTTCCTGTCCATCGCTCATTCCGTTTTCAGAGTCACTGTTTTTGACCTCGACGTTTTCACCTTCAGCATCTGATACTTCTCCATTATTTCTCGGAACATTTTCATCTTCAATTTCTTCACCCCTTTCAGCATTAGATAGTAGGCTGATCATCTTCTTGGTCGGAATCCAGATTCTGCACAATTCTCCGAAAATATCTTTGTTGTTCTTCATAAGGGAGTCTGTGATAAGTATTGCGAATGGATAAATAATGATCATCGATATGGTAGCTAAATAATACCTCTTCAGTTGTGTACTAGTGAGAAATTTCATTTCTTCATTTTCCATTTTGAACAAAAGCAATAAACTAATACGTAATTTATGCTAACACTTTTCCAGAACAATCCGGAACTCTAAATAAGAACACCTAAAAGAAATCTTGAGTAACGGTAGGAATTCTAATTTGATTGACTATTCCACTTATGGACGATGGCCAGAACTTACTTACTTTGTTACTTGAATAAAATCTGAAACTAATAAACAACTAACTAATAAAATGAAAAAAAGATATTGGCGATGCGATGAAATTCAATAACTGATAGGCTGATTCAAAACTTTATAATAATTTTTTTTTATTGTCACCCGCTATTGTAGGTGACTTTGAACTAGAAATCGACAGTATACAAAAATTAAATATTGCAAAACTTAGTAGCCAGGCGCCAGATTCAAAAAAGGAAATATTTTGTATGTGCATTACAAGGCTTACTTAAACATTTTCGTTCAATTATTAATGAAAGACAATTTCTACACCGGGGTGTTCGCTGTCAGGATAAGGAGTTTTTATTGAGCGACAAAGTGAAGGTTAATAAGCATTGCGTGAAGTCAAAATGGCTTTTGCTACACAAACTCAATCTCCATTCACCCAAGGAATTTATGCTTTGTATAAATAGGAGATATTACTCTGCCTTGCAAGACACTTAAAACCATCATCGATTGTAAACATCCTACGATGAACAATCCCATGGTTATCCCATGATCGATTGTAAACATCCTACGATAAACAATCCTATGGTTTCACGACGCCAACAATAATTGTGCTTACGTAAACAGTCCAGAGACTGATTATGTCGCATACGAGATATGATTTATACTTTGCCAATCTGTTGAATTCGCTATCTATTCTTCACCCTCATACCCTTTCTTGTGTGTAAGTGTGCACTAAGTGACTGTGTGCACGGTGAGGATTCATTCGTGCTGAGAACTTTTGTCAATCCCCATTTAGCAGTTCAACTGATCGGTAGTTTTTATTGAAGAGCATTACAAATTGGTGGCAGCGGTAAAATCGAAAAAAGTTACAAAGTATAAAGCGGTAAAATCGAAAAAAGTTACAAAGTATAAAGCGGTAAAATTGAAAATAGTTATACAGCGGTAAAATTGAAAAAAGTTACAAAGTAAAAAGTGTTAAAATTGAAAAAAGTTATACAGTAAAAAGTGGTAAAATTGGAAAAAGTTTTACAACAAAAAGCGGTAGAAAAAAAAAATATAAAAATAAAAAGTGATACAATAAAAAAAGCGGTACAATTATAAATACAACAAAGAACCATAGAACTATACAAGCGGTGCAACAAAAGCGGTGGACGTAATAAATAAATAGATACCAGTATTAGTACTACTCAGGTAAATTAGTGATAAGCCTAGTTAAGATTTTGAGTGTAATTAATTTAACAACTGTGGTGATTATACAAGTGGAGAGTGTACAGGCTTCAGAGAAGTAAAATTTTGTTGTACCCATATAGATATATTTTTTATTCAGATTGCCAAATAACGTAGAAGAAAACCAAAGATTAGATATTAATACGCTGGTGAAACTCGTCCCACAATTTCGAAGTGAGGCATCAGAGTTAGCGTCCTTTATTAACGCATGTGACGATGCGTTCCAATTGTCCAAAGAGGATCAAACCGACTTTCTATTTAAATATATCAAGGTCCAGATATCTGGCAATGCAAGGGTTATCCTTGAAAATAAGGTAATTGAGAATTGGCAAACTCTCAAAGAACAACTCAAAAGTCTCTACAAGGAGACAAATAGTACATTGGGACTTTACAGAGAGCTCATTAGTGCACAACAAGGAACTAACACCGTACGACAGTTCCAACAATTTATGGAAACAATGTCTCGAAGGCTTGGTTCCGATGCAAAGGAAGTGTTAAAGACACCCAAAGATTTGCAAGTGATACATGAATATATAGAAAACAAGGTGATTTTAAATATATTCATAAATGGGTTAAACCCAGAAATATGCAGTTACGTTAATAACTGTAGACCAGCAACACTAGCAGAGGCAGCCAGACATGCTCAGCATGAGGAAGCACGTCTGCTTAATTTAAAGAGAACTCCTAAGAGTGATTTTTCGAACAAAAATTTGTTCAAAATAAACACTAACCAGTTCAAGTGTTTCAAATGTGGGAAAATAGGCCACAAGGCAAATTAGTGTTTCTCAAAAGAGAATCCTAATAGAAGGCCAAACGTAAAATGCAATTCGTGTGGTAAGATGGGCCATAATACAAAGGATTGTTTTTTGAAAAATCGGAATTTAAATTCCAAAAATAATCAAGCTCAAAATTTTCGCGATTAAGAAGCGCTAACAGTAAGGCAGCGTTTTCTTTAAATAGTGAAGAAAGCCCTTACATTTACATTAATTATAAAGACCGCGTGTATAAAATGTTGTTGGATACGGGTGCTTCGGTTAGTTTAATAAAAGCAAAGTGTATTTTTAGAAAAGAACTTAACGTTGAAAAAATAATAGAATTGGTTGGACTGGGAAGTAAAAGTAAAGCAACATTAGGAACTAGTGATATTCGTTTTTGTATATGGGAAAATTCTAGTTCCAAGAAAGTATTTCATAGATGGGGATCCCATGTTGTTTCTAACAACATGATCTATGAATACGATGGTCTGATTGGTGCGGATTTCCTTAGGGAAATGAAATGCAGGATAGACTACGGTAGTAACACATTGTATGCAAAGGACAATTGTTATGAATTAAGATATAAAGGAGACGAAGCTAATGTAATGCCTAGAAGAGAGGTGTTTAGACTTGTTAAAATTAATAAAGAATTGGTAGACGGTACTTCGGTGATAGTGAACAGATTCGTAAATGAAAGTATTATAGTGCCGAGTTGCATAAGTGATGTAAGAGACGGGAAATGTCTTGTAAGTATGTTGAATATATCAGATAAGATAGTTAAAAATGATATTGAAGTTGAAGTAACGCATTTGAGAGAATTTGAAATGATAAAGAATGATAAGAGTCGTTATAAAGATAATAAAAATAGAATCAATGAAAGAAATGTTAATCACGTCAGGGATAGAGGCAAACTGATTCAGGATTCACTAAGGTTGGATCATCTTAATAAAGGAGAAGATGATGAAATCAGAAAACTCATATCAAAGTATTATGATTTATTCCTTTTAGAAGGTGAATCACTAACTAATACGAATTCGATTGAGTGTAATATAAGAACAGGGCAAGACGCGAAACCAGTTTATACTAAATCGTATAGGTACCCTAAGGTACATGATGAAGAGGTCAGTAAAAATATTAAGGAATTAATGAAGGATGGTATAATAAAAAATTCTACATCGCCTTGGAACTCACCAGTATGGACAGTTCCGAAAAAAATAGATGCATCAGGGAAAAAGAAGTGGCGAATGGTTGTGGATTATAGGAAACTAAACGATCTGACAATTGCAAATAGCTATCCTATTCCGAATATTGCAGAAATTTTAGATAATTTGGGTCATGCTAAGTATTTTACAATACTTGATTTGAGAGCAGGATTTCACCAAATTAAAGTAAGGAAAATAGATATGGAAAAAACTGCATTTTCGACTCCACACGGACATTTCGAATTTACGAGAATGCCATTCGGATTGAAAAATGCTCCTAGTATTTTTCAACGTATGATGGACATTGTCCTCACAGGATTAAAAGGCATAAAATGTTTTGTGTACATGGACGATATTGTAGTGTATGGCAAAGATTTAGTAGAACACAACATAAGGCTTGAGGAGGTTTTTGAACAGCTAAAAAGGGCAAATCTTAAACTGCAAGCAGATAAGAGCGAGTTTTTGAAAAAGGAAGTCAGTTATCTAGGCCATGTGATAGGAGAAGATGGCGTTAAACCAAACCCTGAGAAGGTAAGAGTTATAGAGAACCTTAAAGCTCCACAGAATGTGAAGGAAATTCAGTCATTCCTAGGAATGATGAATTATTACAGACAGTTTATAAAAAATTTCAGTCAAATAGCTGGTCCTATTAATAAGCTTCTGAGAAAGGGAGTTGAATTTAAATGGGGGAGGGATCAAGAGAAAGCTTTTATTGAATTAAAGCAGGCATTATCCAGTTTTACTGTACTTCAATACCCAGATTTCAAGAAACCATTTATTGTTACAACTGACGCTTCGAATGCAGGATTAGGTGCTGCGTTGTCACAGGAACACGAAAATAAAGATCTGCAAATATAATTCATAAGCAGAAGTATAAATGCAGCCGAAAGACACTAAAGCACCACGGAGAAAGAGTGGTTAGCCATTGTTTGGGCGGTAAAGGTATTTATACCATATTTATATGGGCAGCATTTGATAATTAGAACTCACCATAGACCATTGACACGGCTTTTTAATGTAAAAGATCCAGGATCACGATTGGTACGTTGGAGGTTAAAGTTAGAAGAGTATACATATGTCGTTGAATATAAAAAGGGTCTCGATAACGTGGTTGCAGACCACTTAAGCAGAAATATCTTAGTAACAACAAGAAAAGTCAGGAAAAAGAAAAATTTTTCGTGTGATTGCGAAGATAGAGTTAGTGAAAATATTGACAATTCTGTACATATAGAAGGAAATGAAAATGGTAGTGGAGGTTCTTTAGAAAATAATTTGAGCGAAGAAAGTCCAGAAGCATTAGTCCATACAAATTTGGAAAAGAACAACGAAATTGTAAAAACAAGTAACTTAATAGACATAACGGATAAGAAAAAACAATTGGATATTATTAAAGAATACCATGAAAGTTTGGTTGGGGGACATGCAGGACAGAGAGCGACTATCGCAAAGATTAGAGAAAAATATGATTGGGAAAATTTGAATCATATGGTAATAGAATTTATTAAGAGTTGTACGAATTGTCAGCTAGGAAAAATAGACAGACATCCCACACGGATGCCAATGGTAATTGTGTCCAATGCTACGTACTGCTTGGAACAAGTAAATATGGATCTAACAGGACCATATCCAGTTTCAAAGAATGGAAATTTTTACTCGTTGAGTATGCAGGATAGCTTGTCAAAATGCATTAGGTTCGTTCCAATAAAAGACAAAAACGCAGAGACAATAGCAAAAGCGTTTGTAAATGATTGGATAACGTATCTTGGTATTCCAAAAATAATCCTAAGTGACAACGGAACCGAATTTTGCAATGAATTAATGAAGAATTTGGCAAGAATATTCAAGTTCAAGCACATAACAACTAGTGTTGCTCATCCACAATCCAATGGAGCAGTAGAGAGGATACATGGTAGACTCGAAGAATATTTGAACACAGTAAATTTCGAAAAGGACGATTGGGATGAAGCTCTCAAATTTGCATGTTTTTGTTACAACTCAACAATACATTCAACAACAGGTTATAGCCCACACGAAGTATTATTCGGGCGGCAAGCAAATAGACCAAGCAATATTGATAAGCTGGACTTGGTAACAGTAGGAGAGTATGTGAAGAACATTTCAGATAAAATCAGTTCCATAAAAGGCAAGGTAAAAGAAAATTTATTAAAGTCAAAGTTAAAGTCCAAGGAAACGTACGATAAAAGCACCAAAGACGCACCATCATATAAAGTGGGAGACCAGGTGCTAGTCAAAAATTTGACCGTAAATAGAAAGTTGGAAAAAACATTTGTAGGACCATATGTTATTACTAAAGTAATCGACTCAAATGTGTTTTTGAGAACTAATAGGAAGACAAGAAAGGTTTCAAAAAACCTTGTTAAACCATACATTATATAGAATTAGGTTTGATAGTGATTTTAGGACTTAGGGATCTATTAGAACATTATAACAATGAAAAACAAAATAAAAGTTACTATCTATACTGAAATTTGGTTATTTTTCCTATGATTTTTGTAGCATCTTTCAAGTGAGGGGACTTGTTATTGAAAACCTCAACGGTAATGGAGGATTTTATTTCGATTGGATTGGAAAGACTAAAGTTATCAATGGACACGTCACCATAATATCCAATGTAAATCTTACCATACACGAAGAACATATTTACTGGTTGACGCAAAAAGTTAACAATATCGAAAAGGAATGCGTCTCTAGCTTTCACCAGTGTGAAGAATTAATGATGATCGGAAAATCACATTATAGTAGATTGTTAAAGAAAATGGATACAATTTATAATTTATTAAGTATTAACAGTTCTCGAACAAAAGAAATGAAAAGTAGGTACAAGAGAGGATTAATTAACATAGTGGGTACAGGTCTTAAAACATTGTTTGGAACTATGGATGACAATGATGCAAGGTATTATGATGAGGCAATAAAGTCCTTTAATAAAAACGAAGAAACAATAAAACAAGGGTTAGAAGAAGAAATTAATATAATAAAGAAGTTGAATGATCAAAATAAGAATTTGCAAAGTCATATTGAAACAATAAATAAGAAATCTTCTGAGTTTATGGAAGCACTGAATACTTTAATTTTTAATAACAATGAAGCAAAAAGGAAAGAAATGATTTTTGAATACCTGCAAGACATGCAACTAAAAATAATTTCCGCAAGTTTAGAGTTAGAATCTGAACTTGATATCACTATAGATGCCATTTTGTTTCTTCAATTGAGCACTGTACACCCTTCAATTATAACTCCAGAAAAAATTATGGAAATCTTAATGCTAAGTAAAAATGAACAAAATTTGATTTACACTCCAAGCATAAGTATGTACAATAAAATAATAAAACATGCTAAAGTAAAATGTTTTGAGAAAAATAAAAATATTGTAGTAATTGTGGCTGTACCCTTTCTTGAAGCAAATTCATATGATACATACAAAGTAATTGCAATACCAATATTTGAAGACCACAAACAAGTAATGTCCGAAAAAGGATATAATTACTTTTTCATATCTAATGATAAAGAATATTTTGGATATAAAGATGATTTAAATGATATCACAATGTATGAAGATTCATATCTAATAACGCACAGTCTAGTTCTTGAGTCAACTATGTCTATGGAAGATTGTATTTTAAATAATTTTATGAAAAGAAGTAAGAAAATATGTAATATTCGAATAATCCCTCACAATATTGAATCACATATAAAGTTGTTAGAAAATAAGTACTTATTTTTTGTGTCAGAAAATACGCAATTTAATAACAATTGTAGTCACCATATAACTCGAGGAATAATTAAAGGAGTGGGATTATTAACTCTTGAAAATAACTGTTGCTTTAGTACTGTAGATTTTAAGATTGTAGTTTCAGAAAAAGGTAATGAAACTGACCTCAATAATGTATATCATAACTATTCTGATGATTGTTGTTTTAACATAAGAATTAAAGATGTAGAACCCATTGAATTTGTAAAAAATATTAAGACCAATAGTATAAAAGAAATTGAAGATCTAAGTATTGAAATCAATAATCAAAAATCGAGTTTGTCAAAATTCTTGAATGTTAAACTTAGACCAGCCGAGTTTGGATATGGATTCATGAGTTTGTTAGTCTTAATTGGAATGGGTTTACTCACCATTAAATGTATTAAAGGTAACAATACCTTAACCTTATTTAATAAATGTTTTAATAAAAAGGAACGCAGGCCTGTAGTAAAGCATACCGTTGCCTACAAAAATAATGTTGAACCTGTAAAACAGGAAAGTATTTATCGTAGAAGTTTAAGATATAATTATGATTTATAAAAAGGAATCATGAAGAAACACATTATAATTTTATTTCATATTATATTCTTGTATTGTATTATACTTTGATTTTACATTATATTCTTAGTTTAAGAAGTACATAAATAAATAAATTATAGGTGTGACATGGGTTTTTGGTAGTCGGATGGACCTTGTGCTCACGGTTCATTCTGGTGTACATGGTCAACCTGAAAGTAATTTTATTTAATTACTTTTCTTAAGGGGGGAGGTGTTAAGCGGATACGCTTATAGATAATGCGATAATATATTTATGTACATTAATACATATTATAAAATAGATCGTGGTGTCGACGGCTAATGGAGACGTGTAGAAAATGCTTCTTTTTTTTTTTTTTTTTTTATAATTTGCTTACGCTAAAGGGATTTTTTTTAGTACCCTTATAATGCTAGGAACACAGTGTAAGCTACTTGGTATTAGAAAGAATAGAGAGATAGGAAAGAAGTGTTTGGGTGCAGTTGTAGGGTTTTTCTCCACGGGTGGTGTCTAAGTTACTTAGGGAGATAACGATTTCATGTATTCGGTATAAAGTAATGGACTTGGCCGGGATACGAACGCACGACCTTCCATTCCGTAAGCGAATACACTACTACTGCACCATTGCCACCTGCTTAATAAGCATTGCGTGAAGTCAAAATGGCTTTTGCTACACAAACTCAATCTCCATTCACCCAAGGAATTTATGCTTTGTATAAATAAGAGATATTACTCTGCCTTGCAAGACACTTAAAACCATCATCGATTGTAAACATCCTACGGTGAACAATCCCATGGTTATCCCATGATCGATTGTAAACATCCTACGATAAACAATCCTATGGTTTCACGACGCCAACAATAATTGTGCTTACGTAAACAGTCCAGAGACTGATCATGTCGCATACGAGCTATGATTTATACTTTGCCAATCTGTTGAATTCGCTATCTATTCTTCACCCTCATACCCTTTCTTGTGTGTAAGTGTGCACTAAGTGACTGTGTGCACGGTGAGGATTCATTCGTGCTGAAAACTTTTGTCAATCCCCATTGAGCAGTCCAACTGATCAGTAGTTTTAATTGAAGAGCATAACACATTCATTGGCTTCCGAACGTAGACCACTTCTGTTTTCGGTTCACGCCTTCAGACAACCCGCAGACAACAAAACGGTTCATATTGTCAACAATTGCTCGGCTGTTTGACCCCATGGGATGGATATCACCTTGTATTATAAAGGCAAAAATCTTCATGCAGCTTCTCTGGATTCAGAAACTGGCTTGGGATGATCCAATTGAAACCAATATGCTTAAAGAATGGAACAGCTTATATTACGATTTACCAGCCATGAACAACATTCGAATTCCAAGGTGGGTTCAAACAGGCGGCAAAACGAACCGCATTGAATTGCGTGGCTTCAGCGATGCGTCTGAAAAGGCATACGGAGCAGCAGTTTATCTACGAGCAGAAGATAACCAGGGTAAGGTACATATGCATCTTGTGATGTCAAAGTCCAAGGTCGCGCCAGTACAACCAGTTAGTCTTCCACGTCTGGAGCTCTGCGGTGCCGTAACGTTGGCTAAACTGCTACACTACGTCGCTCACACCATCGAGCTCAACAACTGCACGATTCACGCCTGGACAGACTCGACCATAACACTGGCTTGGATTCATTCACCGGCATCACGTTGGGAGACATTCATCAGGAATCGGATAGGAGAGATCCAACGACTGACGGACATTCAAATATGGAAGCATGTCCCAACACAGCTTAATCCTGCAGACTTAGCGTCCAGAGGCGTGCTACCATCGGAGTTAGTCGGCAATTCACTTTGGTGGAACGGTCCGATTTTTTTGCATTCGACTTGGATCTTCAATTTACCGTCACAGCCAACAAGTCTCACTACAGAAGAAGGCAAAAGAAAGATTCAGGTTCATCGTTCAGGACTGGTAGAAAATGCACTTACCCAATTAATTCATCGGACATCCAATTTTACACGACTTCTTCGAATAGCAGCCTGGTGCCTACGCTTCATTAACAACGCAAGGACATCAGTTTTAAACCGTCACTTGGGAACAATTTCAACCAAAGAGCTAGACAACGCTGGCAAAATAGTTGCACGCTCGGCTCAGCAAGAAATGTTCGCCCAAGGCACGAAATCCAAGGGAATGGGATCATTACACCCATTCGTTGATGGAGAAGGAATCATTCGTGTCTGCGGAAGGCTCAAGCATGCGAACATTCCCTACGGCCAACAGCACCCGATAATTTTGGAACCCAGGCATCATTTCACAGAGTTGATCATTCGCGATTCTCATGATCGGTCACTGCACGATGGAATCCAACTGATGATTATGCACATACGCCAAAAATATTGGGTGTTCCAGATCAAAAGAGCTGTAAAGAAGCTTATAAACAAATGTACCATATGCTACAGGTTTCGGAGTCAAACAGCGCAACAAGTAATGGGAGTATTACCTGCACCCCGAGTGACGGTATCAAGACCTTTTGCCCACACAGGTATTGATTATGCAGGACCTATCAATATCCGAGCATGGAAAGGCCGCGGATCCAAATGTCACAAAGGGTACATAGCAGTTTTTGTTTGTTTGGCCACCAAAGCCATTCACTTAGAGGCGGTAAGTGACCTTACAACCCAAGCGTTGTTAGCTGCCTTTAGAAGATTCACTGCACGAAGAGGAGTTTGCGGCCAAATGTACAGCGACTGCGGTACCAACTTTGTGGGTGCCGATGCAGAACTTCGTCGCCTTATGAAAAGCGCAATCCAAGACTGGAAGGAGATTGCAGACATAACAGCAACAGAAGGAACCAAGTGGAATTTCATTCCCCCGGCTTCTCCCCACTTTGGAGGATTATGGGAAGCAGGGGTGAAGAGCGTAAAACACCACTTAAGACGGATTGTCGGAAACGGTACACTCACTTTTGAGGAGCTCGTCACGCTTTTGACGCAGATCGAAGCGTGTTTAAATTCGAGGCCTCTGTGTCCTTTAACCGAAAACCCCGATGACTTCCAACCGCTGACTCCAGCACACTTCCTTATAGGAGGAACGTTATTCACCGTACCAGAGCCAGACATGTCCATAGGCAAACAAGGACATATTGACAGATGGAAAGCAGTGCAAGCGCATCTACAAACGTTCTGGAAGCAGTGGCAAGTAGAGTATTTAACTCGGCTGCAACAACGCCCAAAATGGTTGAAAGTACAACCTCAACTAAAAATTGGAGACCTTGTTCTTTTAAAAGACGAACGACTTCCCGCCGCGAAATGGAGTCTAGGCCGCATCACAGAAACTTACCCAGGAACCGACAATATAGTACGCATCGTGCAAATAAGAACACAACAGGGATACGTAAAACGACCGATAGCAAAACTTTGTCCATTACCAACCAACGAACCCCACACTACGGAAAACGCAATTCAAACTCAATGATTATCAAAAAAAAAAACCAACGCAAATAATCACTAATAAAACCAATTTCCCGGAAGGGCCCTATGCGCCGGCAGTTAACTAATGTGAATATTAAACTGCTATGAGATCTGCTTAAGAGATGTTTGGCAGTCAAGGGCCACTACTGATTCCGGGGATTTGATGACAGCTTGGCTGTGGAAGCAAATGCAGATACCGGCGCAGATCTACTTGCGATTTCGCAACAAAACCCATAAACAGTGCAATGCATATGGGGGGGGGGGGGGGGCATGCTACCCCCTGCAGCCACCCTGCTTGGGGTCACTCTTTGATTTGTAGTAGGTGCAAGGGCAAAATTGTGCCTTATTTGACTTTCGCATCATTTGGTGAGACATAATTCCCAACTTTTACTTTTGGGAGTTATGTCCCACTCAAGTGAGACATAAGTCCCAAATCAAATCAGGACTTATGTCCCTGCGCCGCAGATACCTAAAAGTAGTTGTTATCACGTTTTTATTAAGCCAAGATAAGACTTCTTTAACTGCCATAATTTTCGCCTCTGAAAAAAATTAAGATTAAGCCTGTCGGAAAAAACCCACAATCCACCGTCATCGATTTTTGATCCGCTTTAGTGTAAAATGTTTATCACTGATCATGCAAGAAAGCATAATTCTGCGAGAATAATCTGTATGGGATGGTTACTTGGACATTTCTACTTCTTCTGTGACATTGGCTCAATACTTTTTCTTAAAAGCCGAACCGGAATTCCGGTTTCATCGCCGATAGACAACCAAGATTACTTGGTTCATAACGGCGTTTTTTGCGTACAAGCATATGCAACAAACGATATGTAAAAGCTTTATCTCATTCGTAGATGTGCTGACATTATTAAAAGCGTGTTAGTTGTACAATAGTGCAAACATTGTGTGCCCCTTAATATGAAGGAAATATTTGATGGGTATTTTCTAGCATAATGCACAGTCATTTCCACTGATTAACCTTTGTTACACAAATTAAAGCGCAGACTGAAGTTCTATATCATCTCCCATGCTACATGAATGATGATAGACTAAAAGGTCTAGGATCTTTTCGATTTTTATAAGCACTTTTACCACTCGTACTGTGGTAACTCTGGATACCTGGGGACCTCCAGTTTTAATTTAATTCCCCTTATCTGCATACAGGGGTGAGGGCAGATGGACCGTCCTTCCCCCTTACTCGTGGGACTCAAAATGAATACAGAAGTTACTTCTCCGTGATGATGACACCTGTTCCAACGCCAGCTCATTCAAACTCTCTACGTCATCGACTGCGTCCATCCGCATTAGGCTAAAAACAAGCAGGATGACCATTAGGAGATTAGAGAAAAAGACTGACCTAGGAGAGCAGGATCGCCTTAGGCTCAGAAAAGCCCAAGAATTTGTGCGAAGTCTGGCATTGGCGGAGAATGGAGAATGCGTAATGGACGGACCGAACACCTCGGGTTCAAAAGAGCTGATGGGACCACCCATGTCTACAAAGGGCACTAGCACATTGGGACATCGATTGATCGCATCAGTCGCTGGGTCAAAAGGCAAAAAAATAGCCAACGTTTCTTCGTGCACCCCCTCGGCAGCGAATAAGCCGCTCGCTTGTACCTCGCCGGGAGTACACACGGGAGACCAAGCTAAAGGGGAGCTGTTAGAGTTAGGAAAGGAAACGACTGCCTCAGACCCCAAAGATAATAGGGATTTAGCAAAAAAGTCCCGTCTTCAGCGGAACTAGCCACAAAAGAAAATAACCCGCTCGCTTGTACCTTAGGTGGTGCCGAACCAAGGAGACGAGGTGATGGAGAGCCGCAGGGACTTCCCCCGACATCGAAGGACCTCGATCATTCCAGTCGGAGGATAATCTCTACGGACCCCCCTAACGATAGTTTAGAGGACAAGACGAAAGACTTAGAGACTACGACGCTAGGAACAGGAGAGGCTGACTCGACACTAGGCAGCAACTGTACGGTCATTTCTCGCCGTAGCGATCAGAAGCAACTTGACAGTATGGATGTCTCCAACGCTGTCAAGACTGTGGAAGATCGTAGGCTGAGTAACACCATAGGATCCCAAAACAACGTCAGAGACACGAGACCCTCTAAAAAAGAGAGCCCACGCACTCAGGCTACTTAGGCGCTTTAAGAAACGTGAACCCTAACTCCCTCACGGAACAGGACACAAAAGCTTTAGGTAGGGCCCGCGAAACAATTTAGGCAACTGAGGATGCATGGCGCCAAAAAAGACGCAATTATAGGGAGCCCCATTCCCGAGGAAAAGGCAAGGATGGACCAGTGGCAAGGAAGGAGAGTTCTGCGCTCTCTACCTTAGCTACGGGCACAACCATGCGACCCTCAACCAGTGCAGGCAAGGATGCGTCCGAATCTGGGCCAGTTGCGGGTACATCCAGGAGAGGAAGGCATGACGACACAACCTCTCCCTTAATAGGTAGGAATGTCAGGCCTAGAACAAACTCTGGGCAGAAAACCGAGATGAAAAAAGATAGTTTTCGGGTCGCAGTAGTCGACCTTGACAACCCAGAAAGAAGGCTATCCTTCGACCAATGGCAACTGATCGAGATTCGAATCCTGGACGGTGTGAATGACGCTATCCTCATGGATGCTGGGAATATCCCGCTCTTCGGACAGCTGATTACGTTCTGCGGGTGGCAATGGTGCAGTAGTAGTGTATTCACTTACGGAATGGAAGGTCGTGCGTTCGAATCCCGGCCAAGTCCATTACTTTATACCGAATACATGAAATCGTAATCTCCCTAAGTAACTTAGACACCACCCGTGGAGAAAACCCCTACAACTGCACCCAAACACTTCTTTCCTATCTCTCTATTCTTTCCAATACCAAATAGCTTACACTGTGTTCTTAGCATTATAAGGGTACTGTAACAACAGAAAAAAAAATCCCTTTAGCGTAAGCAAATTATATAAAAAAAAAGGGCTTCAAGATTGTCCAATTTGACAATGAACACACACTCAGTTGGCTGAAAAAGTTCATCAGCGACACTAAAGCTCCATGGTCTAACGCAGATCTCCGAGTCGTTGACAAGAAGGAACTATTGAACATCACCAGACCTAAAGGGCGCATTCCCAGGGATAGAATAGAGCGCAACCTCAGGAACCTTAACCCAGAACTCCTATGCAAGGACTGGGAGGTCATAGAGGCTGGAGAACACACCAAATCCGGTACGGAAGTGGTGGTTCTATTCAGCCACAGGTCAATTCCATTACTGCGGAAGAATGGGTACAAGGTACGAGTCGGGATTACCCGTTGTAAAGTTAGACCCTTCGTAACGGTGAGAAGAAACGTGGGCGATCTATTGGCCGCCATGAAGATAATACAGCTAAATCTTCATCACAGTAAGGCGGCTAGCGCCAATCTTGTCTACCTAATTAAGAGCGATGACATTGACATCGCCCTTATACAGGAACCTTGGGTGGTCCGAGGCAGTATTAAAGGGCTCAACTCCAGAGAGCTAACGACATACTATACCTGTCAAACAGACACCAACAGTAAGATTGGAACTTGTATTGTAGCTAAGAAACAAATAAACCTTTTCTTCTTACCTGCATATAGCAATCATGACCAGACAGTGATAAAATGCGAGCGACAAGGGAATCCTCGTCGGCAAAAGTAATAACGTCCTTCAGACTCAGCCGATGGAAACACCATCGGCAATTAACAACGCGGCAGAACTCATAGGTAAGACACTAGTCAGCGCCTATAAAAAGCCTGTCCCCTAAAGACAATGAAGCCTCAAAGGTCAGTCGTGGTGGACAAAAGAGCTTCAAAGTATTAGAAAGGAGACAAGCTCTATAATGCTGCAAAACGGTCAGACACAGACGTAGATTGGTGCCTGTACAAGGTGAACCAAAGGAAATTCAAAAGCGCGGTAAACACTGCCAAACGAAACTCCTGGCGCAACTTCTGCGGTGGCATAGAGACCACAACAGAGTCAGCCAGACTTAGGAAATTACTTGCTTAGGAACCGGCCATTCCAGGCCAGAGCTCCGGAATGGAGACTGGACACAATCCAGTCATGAATCACTGCAATATTTACTGGAAACCCACTTTCCAGGCTGTGGTTCGCATTCCAATGGAGATCTGGAAACGACCAGTTCACATAGAGTAGCAACAGTTCCGGAGCAATTTATTAGCAAGGAAAGAATCAATTGGGCAATTGACTCCTTTTCCCCATATAAATCCCCAGTGATTGATGGTATTATTCCGATCATGCTTCAGCAATCGAAGTGTGTTGTAATACCATATCTTCACAAACTGTATCTTAACAGTTTAAAATTATGTTATGTACCAATGTGCTGGTGAGAGGTAAAAGTGGTTTTCATCCCCAAAGCCGGCAAACCCAGCTATACAACTGCGAAAGATTTCAGACCCATAAGTCTTACATCATTCATACTAAAGACCTTCGAAAAGCTACTCGATATCTACATTCGTGATAAGCTCAACCCGACCGATATCTCTTCGGCACAACATGTCTATACGAAAGGTAGGGCAATTGAAACTTCCCTTCATGATGTCATTAGCACCATCGAAAAATCTATACACGAAAAAGAGTACACAGTGGCTGCATTCCTCGACAGCGCGAGACAAGCGCGGTGAAAAGGAACTTTGGAAAAGACGTAAATCATGCTCTAATCAAATTCATAGAGAACATGCTTAGCGATTGGAAGATAAATGCGAAGCTTGGGAATACACACCTCAAAGTAATCGCATCCAGAGGCACACCACAAGGAGGGGTTATCTCACCTCTCTTGTGGGTACTGGTCATTAACGAGATACTCATAAAGCTACAATACAGTGGGGTAAAAGTTATTGCTTATGCGGACGACGTAGCAATGCTTGTAACAGGAAAATTCCTACCCACCGTTAGCGAGCTACTTGAACGTGCTCTTAAAACTCTTAACGAGTGGGCAAAACATTATGGGTTAGGTATTAACCCCCAAAAACAGAACTGGTACTATTTACCAACAAACGAGCTATACCAAGATTCAGCCTACCGTTTATCGATGGGACAACCCTCAAACTATCCGAGTGCGCCAAATACTTGGGTGTCATACTCGACAGGAAGCTCTATTGGAAATTAAATGTGTGTGAACGCATAAAAAAGGCCACAATAGCTTTCTACACCTGTAGTCGAATTTTCGGGAAAAACTGGGGTCGTAACCCCAGGAATATTCTATGGATGTACACAGCGATAGTAAGACCTATATTGACATACGGAGGACTTGTTTGGTGGCAATCCACAAATAAAGTCACCCATCTGAAAAACATGACAAAGGTACAAAGCATGGCGTGTGTAAGCACGACCATTGCAATGAGAACCACCCCAACGGCGGGGTTGGAAATCATCCTCAACCTGCTTCCTTTGGACCTATACATGCAAGAATCGGCGACAAGAAGTGCCCTTCGGATCAGCCAGCTAAACTGCTGGAAAACGAACTCAACGGGGTACGCACAGATCCTGAGTAAATAGTTGGGCTCAAATGTATCTACTGACTACATGCTGCCGCACCTTGACTTCCATAGACCATTCTCCTGTATTCTTCCTAGTAGAGACGAATGGAAGAGTAGCGGACATGTAGCCGAATCCATATCCATCTACACAGATGGCTCTAAAATGGACGTAGGCGTTGAAGCTGGAGTGTTTTCCGAAACACTAAATCTAGAAAGAACATTTCGACTCCCTGATCACAGCTGCGTCTTCCAGGCGGCGATATTGGCAGTGGCAGAGGCAGCCAAATTAGATTCAATGGCGGCGATATCACGCGATGATATTACAATTTTCATTGATAGCCAGGCCGCAATTAAAGCTATCTCTGCTGTCGAGATAAAATCTAAGCTTGTAAATAGGTGCCGCGAAGAGCTGCGGCTTCTTGGCGGTCAACATAATGTGAAACTCTGCTGGGTCCCTGGTCATAGGGGCATTTGGGGTAATCAAATTGCTGATGAACTGGCAAGAAAGGGATCTTTAATGAGTCGTGAACAGGCGGACCAGTCTGTTAAACCGCCATTGTGTGACCTCAAAGCACGGGTGGGACAGAAAATTCTGGAAATCGCCAAAAACAGGTGGAATAACCTCCCACCTGCGAAACATCCAAGGTAATGTGGCCAGACTATGATAAAGCCAGAACCGACAAGCTCCTTCAGAAGAGCAGGAAATCTGTTTCGATGTTGGTGGGAATACTAACTGGACACAACCTACTGGGGAACCATAGACTGAAAATGCGCCTTGCTGACGACGACCTTTGTAGGGGCTGTGGCGATGAGGGGGCACACGAGGACACCCTACACTTCTTGTGCCACTGCCCAGGCCTCAGTCAATTGAGGAAAAGAACCATAGGAAACTACTTTTCCACAGCCTAACGGAACTATCCGAAAACCCTCTTTCCAAACTTTTCAGATTCTGAGCGAAAAGACGCAGCATCGACACCGCTGCCTCATCAACCCACTTACCTAACCTAACCTACCACTCGTACTCCTCTCCATAAGAGCGCTATAAACAGATCAGATCTAGATAACTCTTCAGGATTATTACTAGCACTGGCAGAATGATATCGGATATCATTTGCAGTTCGGCTGGTATTAATTTTAAAGCATAATTTTTCTCACTTTGATGATATTTCGCATGTCTAAAACAGTTGAACTCCCATGCAAAATCTCGCAGGCATTTACACCAATTCGTCTTTCCATTAGTGGACTTAAATGCCAAATTGCTTAAAATCCTAAAATCTCATTATCCACCATAAGGGATAAACAAAACATCAATACAAAAGGGAGGTTGTCCTCCTTTAACTTTAAAATACGGATACATATTTAACTGTATTCAGTGCTTTTATCCATCGAAGCTATTCGGTCTGTGTTCCAAGAAGCTTCATTTAGAACAAAGGAACATTTATAGGAAAAAGACGGACAAACAAATCCACCAAATTATTTCCCTCTGTTTTGCTCTGAGTTTCTTAACCGTTGCCGTTCTTTCACGAAAATATTCCAATATCCTTTCCTTGCAGCTCGGATGCCTTTTTGCTGTGTGCTTTGTCAAAGAAAAACGCTCTTAATCTCCTTATTTTATCGTTTGTATCTACTGGTATTCAAGATAAAAACACACACTCCCTAAAAAAATTAAAATAGAATCCTATAAATTCACTCATTTGAGATTTTTTCGTTTGAAGTAGCTTTTCTTCTTCCTTGCATTCGATTTTTGTCTCAATAGGCGATGAAGTTTTCCGTGGTTTTATTATACACGCTTAATTAAGTCGCGTTTACGGTCTTCTGGGTTTATATTTTGTTTGAAACTGGGTTCGCCTTTCATTTGTTCTAATCAGGGATGATTCAACAAAGGTTTTCGCATGCATATTAATTGATGATGAAAACCACTGTCTTGGGACGAATTTTCTTCTTTATGTTTTCAATAATATGTACTGTACAGCTATTTCTGACGACTTTCTTTCCATTTTGATAATGAGTTTGCCTTTTAACGCTGAATTTGAATTGGTTTAATTTCATTGTGGACTTTAACATTGTTGCCACCGTTCCACTTGGTTCAACCTGTCCTTTTATTAGGAAGCGATTGTTTGAACTTTGCCTTGATCGTAGCTACTAATTGGATTCAATTTTGTCAGGAAAACACTAATTAATAATCAATTTCAATTCTGAATTTGATGCCTTTTTAGTTTGTTCATAATATCATTAGCACCACAAAAAAACAGTCTGATGATCGGCTTTGCGCTGGAATTCCAGGCCCAACTTCGCTTAGTAATATTCAAAAGTTGTTGTTATTTCATTCAACCATGTAATGGAAGGATATTCTGCTTCTCGACTTTTGTTTAGTCCGCCTAGCACCTATAGGTTCGTCAAGACATGGTAATTGACAATAAATAGGCAGAATAAGAGGACGTCTCTGGGTTCTCACCTTTTGGATATGCCAGAGCGATAGAATTCTAATGTACACTTTGCTTCAACTGAATAAGCACAAACATTTTCTAAGCTACGTTGTCCATTTTTTCAAAACCTTGTGCCATAATACATCATTTGATGATGCTAACTGTTTGTTTATGATGTTGACAACATAAATCGGAAGGAATAATTAAAAAAGTACCGCTATTTTTTCCCTGGTTCTCTTACAAAGCATTCAAGATGGAAAAATTCAGTTTTATTTTGCGTTAACTGAATAGACACAAACATTGAAATTGGAAATAAAAGTTATGGGGATTAAATGAAACAAGTTTTTCTTAAAATAGTTTTTTATTGGTTAACTACCCACTACTAAGGGTACTGCCGCCTTTATTCGTAATACTTTCGTAAATTCGATCCGGCATGGAATCGTACAGCCTCTTTATGTAGTCCAGCGAAATTTCCCTAAAGGCCAATTTAATGGCTGCAATAAGCGATTCTCTGTCCTCAAACTGACGGCCAGACTCATAAACTTTTTGTACTAGCCATCCCCAAACGTTTTCTATAAGGTTCAGGTCCGGTGAGTACGGCGGCCATTGGAGCAACTCCACATTCCGCCCCTCTATCCAATTTTTTACTATGCGCACCGTGTGGATGGGGGGCGTTGTCCTGCTGAAAAATTCAGTTAATGGGTCCAAAAATGCCTAAAAATTTGGGGAAATTTCTTTTAAAATTTCCTTTATAACTTAATACAGTAATTTTTGAGGTTTGGAACTCAAGCTCAACAGTGTCATAGTAGCTTACTGCTTCCCATACCATAACACCACCTTCTCGACTATGATGCCGCGCTAAAAATCGTTCTACTTTCCTCACATCGTGGAAGTAATAATTAAACCCATCAGGGCCATCAAAATTAAACTTCTTCTCATCCGAAAAAACAACGTGACGCCATTCATTTTTAAAACTCATATGGAGTCTAGAGAATTCTAAACGCATACACTTCCGTTTCTCGTTAAGTTGTGGTTTCTTTTGAATTTTCAACCGTTTTAGATGTTTGGCACTATTAATAACCCTTCGCACTGTTGAAATGCTTGCAGTAACACAGGCTTTCTGCTTTATTTTTGCGGTAGAGTCGTAAGAGTTGGAAGCACATCTTAAAATTGCTCTTCGATCAACTGCTGTTGTTGCTTTTTTTGACCTCCTTTCATGTTTTTTCCATACGAATCTTTGCTTCTTAAATAAGAATAGACCACACTTAAACTTCGTCCAATTTTGTCAGCTATAGAACGCCTGGTTAGTCCTTGTTCGTTTAGTAAATCGATTTGAGCTCTTTCAACACTATTTAGAGATTTTGATCTACCTGTTTTTCTTTGAAATACAATTAATCAAATAAAATTCACTTAAAGCACTTCAACTGTTAATCTAATGTGCCAATCTCCACAGAATACTCATAACCAGTGAAAATAATGACATTGTGTCTATTCAGTTGACGCAAAATAAAACTGCATTTTTCCATATTGAATGCTTTGCAAGGGAACCAGGGAAAAAATAGCGGTACTTTTTGAATTATTTTTTCCGATTTATTTTGTCAACATCATAAACAAACAGTTAGCATCATCAAATGATATATTACGGCACAAGGTTTCGAAAAAATGGACAACTTAGCTTAAAAAATTTTTGTGCTTATTCAGTTGAAGCATAGTGTATATGCACCCGCTCGCTTTAACATTGCATGTACTGATTTACATAGCAAATCATGGCATCGCATACATCCGCAATATAAAATTGCAGATCTGCTTCGGATTTGTCTTGTGTGTTGGATATTGAGATATGCTCATCTGATAGGGTGAAGAGAGCTTATGCAATGAGAAATTAAAAATAAAACAGTTCAATTTCTAAGAACTGCTTTGCTTCTGAATTCTGTTGTCCTGTTCATCCCTCTAATTTTACGTGGCAAAGAGTTACACAACCCAATCGAAGTAACAAGAAATTGACATTCTGAAGTCAAACAAGAACACCGAGGAGGAACCATCTGAGACGATCTGTTTGAAAAGTTAAATCTAATTTTATTATAAATATATTCAGGTACATGAGTCAAAAGAATGTCCGAAAACATACTTAAAGTACAAAACTTAGTTTTTAGAATCTCTGAGGATAAAGTTTCAAAGTCGAAGGTGAGATATATCAGACCATGTCTTGAAAAAGCTGGTGCCGATAGCTGGTCATAGAAAGAAAAATTGCTTCTGGGACTCACAAGGAACAAGTAACGATGAATAATTCTCGGAGAAATGCGTGGGGACAGTGGTATTGACTGAAAATAAATTAAAGTAACCCTTTTCATCTAACAGACTATTATCAGATAAGAGATTGCTGTTAAAGTCTCCGCACAGAATGATATAGGGACATATGCTGGAGATAAGTTCAAGCTCAGCTGTGAATGGCAACAAGTTTGTGTTCCTATTTGGCCAGTAAGCAGTACCAACAAGAGTAGTTTGTTCTTTGACCAGTTCAACGAATAAGTATTCTATTTCAGAGCCTGCAGAGGAGCACAGACGCCAACATCAGGGGTGAGTACCTATTAGAATTTATTCGTCACTTGATATCATAAACGTGGGAAACATCCCCACTTTTATAACTAGGGTCAGGGAGGAGGTACTCGACATCACGCTTGGTAGCCCAAGCTTAAGTAAATTAATTAGTAACTGGAGAGTATCTAGTAAGCCGTCATTGTCTGACCACCGCATAATAGTATTCGACCTGGATAGCACAAGCATCACGAGAAACCCAGTAAGGAACCCAAGGAAAACCAACTGGGAGACATATCGAACTGGTCTTGTTTTGAGGAAAGTTCCGGGCAGCCCCCTAGAGTAAGAAAGCGCAACAGAAGGCATAACAAACGCCATCATTTCTGCATTCGAGGAACACTGTCCTCTAAGTAGAGAAAGTGACAGGGACCAGGCGCCATGGTGGAGCAATAACTTGTCAAAACAAAGATCCGAGGCGCGGAAGCTACTCGTATTCAATAAAGCAAAGCTACCGAATGGCCCTTACAACGTATAATAAGGAAATTAGAAAAGCTAAAAGAAATAGCTAGGAAATTCTGCGAGACAATCAGTAGTACCCCTACTGCGGCAAGGCTACATAAAGCTCTTGCGAAGTCAGGAGGAGTACCGATGTCTCTGAGGAAACCAGATGGCGAGTTCACGGAAGATGATGATAAAAGGGTACTATTGCTACTAGAAACTCACTTTCCTGGTAGCTCGCCTAGTACTGAGCTACGAATCAATACCACTTCAATCAGACCTCGGAGGGAAGACTGGGAAAGAACATCAACCATCTGTTCCGAGGGGCGACTGAAATGGGCAATAAATTCCTTTCTGCCTTTTAAATCGGCCGGAGTGGACGGCAATATACCCGCCCTGTTACAAGAAGGGCAAGGTGCACTAATACCACACCTGATAAAAATAACAAGGAACAGTATTCCCTTGGGCCATATACCGATGCAATGGAGACGAGCAAGGGTTGTGTGTATATCAAAAGCAGGGAAAAAAGGCCCCACACAGCGAACATCGTACAGACCCATCAGCCTTACGTCATTTCTTCTGAAGATGACGGAAAAGGTTGTGGACAACTATTTAAGGGAAGATGTATTGAACACATCCCCCCTACATCACATTCAGCATGCATACAGAGCGAGCAGATCAACAGAGACCCCCCTTATCAGCTGACGGAGATAATTCAAAGTGCCTTGGAAGCAAAAGAAATAGTACTGTCTGCTTTCTTAGACATAGAGGGAGAATTTGACAACACCTCACATGAGGCGATCAAACGATCCCTGGATAGGAAAGGAGTTAACAGTACAGTATCCACCTGGATGTGTGAGCTGCTGAGCACTAGATCAGCAGAGACTCAAACACCATCTGGAACCATTAGAGTGAACACAACAAGAGGATGTCCCCAAGGAGGGGTACTATCACCCTTAATGTGAAGCCTAGTTGCAGACGAACTGCTGGAAAAATTACCCAACCTTGGCATCAACTGTCAGGCGTACGCCGATGACATTGTATTGATTGCCAGGGGTAAGTATGAAGAAACTATAAAAGAGAAAGCAATTTAATGAAGCAGCCGGCAACGCTTTTATGTATATATATAAAAGAAAAGCTTTTATTATATTTTTGTTTAAACTACATTGTATGCATTCAATCTGATCTTTTTCTTAAACGTAACAGAATAATCGCATGATCTTGAGACAGTTTTATGTAGTTAATTTGACTCTCTTATTTATATTACTGTACTGTATTATATGATGCTTCTTCAAAGCACTTCCTATTTATACCCTATTCTAAGGGTATATTAATTTTGACGCATAGTTTGTAACATACCTTATTATTGCCCGTAGACCCCTAAAAGTTACAATATTTATGATCAGCAACGATAGTATTGTCGATCTAGCCATGTCCGTCCGTCCGTCCGTCGGCAAAAATTAGGCCTTTAAACTGGGCCTAGAGAGCTGAAATTTTAACCATATACTGTCTAGGGTCCCGAAATAATCAAGTTTACGAATTTTTGAAATCACCCACAAACTCAAAATTTTGGAAAAAATCGAATTTTGAGCTAGAAAGCTGAAATTTTTTTTATATGATCTATGACTCCTAAAACTGCTCGGGATACAAAATTTTCAAAATCCGCCCACTGACACGCCCACAATTAAACAAAACAATTTTATTGAAAAACCAAAATTTGATCTAGGGAGCTGAAATTTATAATTTACACTCTCTAGGGGCCCTCTAAGCTCATGTGTAAATATTTTCAAAATCCGCCCACTGACACGCCCACAATTTATGTAATTTTTTATTTTTTTTTTTAAATTCAAAGTTTGAGCTAGGGAGCTGAAATTTATAATATATACTCTCTAGGGGCCCTTTATGCTCATGTGTTAATTTTTTTAAATCCGCCTACTGACACGCCCACAATTAAATAAAACATTTTATTGAAAAACCAAAGTTTGAGCTAGGGAGCGTTTTTTTACAAAAGCTTCGTTTTTTTGATAAAATCCTTTAAATGTTATATAACAAACTATGTAGAGCGTTCTCAACAATTCAACCATACTAAGACTTTTGTCGCACATATTCGTACTTATGAGGGATAGGAATAAGAATAGGGTATCCAATAGTTCGCCCAAGCGGACTGTAGCCCGTCCCTATGTTTTGTAACACAATCTAGTTTAGTTGGAATAAAGCGATCGTACAAACAAGTTGGTTCTTTTGCATGGTTTTATTTAAAGGAGGTTTTTTAGTTGTTGCACGCTTACAATTTATCAGAAGTGGGATAGAATACCCGGAATTAAATCATACGAGTATTTTAAATTGCATGTGACAAGATTTGTGTGTGCTTGTATTTTATTGAATTTTTTTTGCGAAAAAAACAATTTATTAGAATGAATGCTAGTGCACGTACATAAACTTAAGGACAAGCTTGGCGAAATTGGTTTGGCCACATGGGGGTCAAAGGCTGCACTCAAGACTTGCTTAAATGAAGCCATTACATCGCTTGAGCTCAGTCAAATTGAGGATTTTTTTGCTGATGATATTGAGGAAGGTGTCGAGGATAGCTGTAATGATGACTTGGAAGACGAAGAAAGCGTTGTTTCACAACGTTTAAAGAGACTTCGTGAAATGGTTAGAAAAAAGGAGGAGATTCTTTCGCTGGAGAAACGTTTAGCTGAACTTGACAACACTGTTCGAGAGTTGCACCCTGTTAGTGTATGTTCCTCCCGAGACATCGAAGATTCCCTGCCAACGTTTTCTGGCGACGACGACTATCCCATTACAAAATGGCTAGAGAACGTTGAGGATGCAATTGTCACTTACCACCTTAACGAGTCAGAGTCTTCAAGAGGTTGAACAAAGGGACCGCCAGGTTATTTCTTAGGTCTACGTCGTATCGGTCGTGGAGTGAGCTTAGAGCTGCTTTAATTACGGAATTTCATCACCACACAACTGCAACAGACGTTCATAATGCGTTGCGAAACCGGAGAAAACGTAAAGAAGAAAATTTTCAGCAGTATGTCCTCGCTATGAAGGAGATAGCATCTTCAGCGGAGATCGAAGAGCAAGACGTGATTGCTTACATTATTAAGGGTATCCCAGACTCTGTGTTTAACAAACAGCTTATGCTTGCCGCAGACACCATCTCTGAGTTAAAAGTTGTTTTACGGAAATATGAAAAATGAGCGCTGAGCTGCAACCAGCAACATCAAATTACAATAGGACTAGGCAGCATACAAAACCTTTGTCACGAACTAAAGCCATAATCAAGTGCTATAACTGCAACGAAGCCGGTCACA
The DNA here is from genome assembly GCA_949715645.1 of Portevinia maculata. Classification (NCBI taxonomy): domain Eukaryota; kingdom Metazoa; phylum Arthropoda; class Insecta; order Diptera; family Syrphidae; genus Portevinia; species Portevinia maculata. The sequence continues at coordinate 45,239,018 of OX454528.1, read as the reverse complement.
TATCAAACAAGTGTCCAAAGTCATGTAGGGAAAGAGGTTTGTGTTTTCGCTTCGGAAAGAAGGGGCACGTTGTTAATGATTGCCCCCAAACATCATCGGTCCTGTTGGTTCAGAATAAAGACCTACCAAAAAAACCTCAAATGTCTGCATTGATGAATGATTTCCATGGTGTTCTGGAGTTTGAGTTTGCGAATTGTGAATCTGGAGGTGTTCGAGTTTACATGCAGGTGATGACTATAATCGATACCGGCAGCCCGATAAACTTTATCCAACAACAATTTGTGCCGCCTTATATGATGACATCTCTAGAAACTTCAATGGATGATTTCGTAGTTATAAATAATTCAAAATTGGTTATATTAGGTCAACTGTTTTGTAATGTTAAATTTAATGCTAATTATGTGAATTGATAGCGGGTGACGACGGTGTAGAGGTTAGTGTTTTGGCTTGTGACCCGTGCGGTGCAGGTTCAATCCCCACGGGGAACAACAACATTTGCCACCCATTCACATGCCTCTACACCAAAAGAAGGTTTTCTGCCTGGTAGTACAATGGACCGTTACCGAGTCTGAGTGCTCTGGGATTTGGATTTCCTTTTCTTAAAAAAAAAAAAAAAATGTGAATTGATGTCTTTATGTTGTAAGTGATAAGACCATGAAAAATCAAATTATATTAGGTCGTGATTTTTTACATAAAAGAAATATTAAGCTCATGATTGAGGAAACAAACGTAAAATCAGTTGAAAAGGATATAATTAAAGTTAAAGATTTTGATGGAATAGAATATGACGAAGAAATTTTAAAAATTGATACATGTGATAGCCGCGACGAAAATATTTCTTTGAATATGAATGAGAATTTGAGTTAGGATGAAAAAGTTAAATTTAAAAGTTTAGTTTTCGGGAGTATCTCAACTAGTTTAAAGTATTCGGATAGTTACGAAATGCAAATACTTTGACCAACGCGATAGTTTTTTCAATTGCGCACCTAGGTATTTTTGCCGTACGCCCATAAAGTTGAATGGCAATCATATTTGCGAGAGTAATTCACCATATATGCATCGCCAATAGTGTTAACTAGGAAAAAGACAGGTGAAATTCGTCTTTGCGTAGATTTTTGCCAATTAAACAAGATTACGGTTGAGGATAATTTCCCATTGCCCTTAATTGAAGATCATCTTGATAGACTGCGAAACAAAAAATATTTTTCACTGCTTCATCTTAAAAGCGGTTTTCATCACATAAAAATGGCTGAAGATTCAACTAAATTAACGTCATTTGTAACTCCCATGGGGCGGTTTGAATACCTGCGTATGCCATTCGGGCTGATAAATGCCCCCTGGGTGTTTCAACGCTATATTAATAAAATCCTCAAAGATGGTATTACCTCTGAAAAACTTTAAGTTTACATTGACGATTTGCTGGTTGCTACAGAAACTAAAGATGAACATTTTATTATCTTGAAGAAAGTTTTGAAGATCGTTTCGGAAAATAGCCTGCAGTTGCGTATTGACAAGTGTTTGTTTGCGCATGAGAAAATTAAATATTTGGGCTATGAAGTATCTGCAAATGGTATAGTTCCAAATTCTGAAGGCTTGAAAGCCGTGGCAGACTTTCCAATACCTACAAATGAGGAACAGAATTTCAAATGGGGTCTTACTCGTGGTGCGGCTCACTGAAGCATTTAACACTTGTTGCAGCTTAGGTACATGCCTGTACCACTTCATTGGGTCTTCGATAGAGAGCTTTGTCAGAACTTCGATTATTGTCCTATTAATCCGCTCCACTTGTCCATTTCCCCGGGCAACTCCAGTAGTCACTAGTACTAGTACTCGGTTATTGCCTTTGATCGCGTAACATTATTTGACCCAATTAATCAACTTCAAAGCAGTGCGCTGACGCATCATAAATTGTCTAAGTGCGTTTACCCTAGTGCTTCACCTTCGTTCTCCACTGTTCGTTGACTAAAAACAAAAAAAAAAAACAAAAAAATAAATAAATAAAAAACAGAAAAAAAAAATCTAAAAAAATGGAAAAATCGTGTGCCAATTGCAATTGTGCTGATAATAACAACTCTGATCTGATTGCCTGCAATGGCCTTTGTGGGAAATTGTTTCACCCCCTCTGTACCGGTATTGGCAAAAGATCCGCGATCTATGTAAGGGACTTTGCGAACAACTTTCTTTTCTTCTGCGATGAGTGCAAAGTAGTTTCACTCTCGCATGTGATGCTCGCGATCAAATGCCATAACGACTCAACCAACAATACGCTAATTGACATGAACCGCTCATTCAAAAAAGTGATAAATCAATTCTCGAAGTTGGATGAGGTATCCAAGACAATTGATGAGCTCAGTAGTTCTGTAGAGCGCGCGAGTGAAATAAGCAAGTCTTACTTCAAATCCTGTTTGAAGCAACTTGCAATTATTAACGAATCAACCCTAAAGAGGACACAAGATTTGGTTACCACAACTCACCTCAACAATGAGCTGTCGAAATTTTCCGTTCCCCTCTCAACGCTTAACTCCCAAATGGTTCAACTTAATACGTACATGCGTGACCATTTAACAGTCCTTGGAGATCTACACGCTGCGGATAAATCGAACGCGATCCACACAGCTGGTATTAAATCTTTGGCTGCTGCAACGACCGTTCAGAATGAACACCTGGATGTAGTAGAAGCTAATTTAAGGTCTCTCAGAGAAGAATCGGCCCATATTAAGTTAGCTGTAATGGATATTGCGGAGGAGATAAGATGTGTTTCTAGCAATTTGGAGTCCAACCATTACCAGCAACCACACAATAACACTTCCATACTCGATGAGCTGCTGAACATCACGTCGCCCCAAACTGCAATTCCACTTGCTCGCCCAACTATTCACTTTGAACCAATAATTTCCAATAATCACCCGACCTGCACGACGACCACAACAACTCTAACGCTACCTGGGACTTTAAAATCACCCATAACAGCCTTGGACAAGCCCACTCCTATCACAACTCCAGCCGCCATCAAGGGACCACCCACACCGATCTACCTTAACCGATTCGGCACGCTATGGACACTGGCTGATTGGAACAAAAGGCTGGACAAAATTCAAAAAGACGATTCATTCGTCATAAAATGCGCCCCCCGGCACGCTGACGCCTCTTGGTTGAAGAACTATTTCCAGCTGAAATTCTCTATCACCATTGCCAATTGTCAGAAGATTTCCCCGGCTAAGTCCAATAGCAGTAGTTTCAAACTCGACATACCCTCGAAATACAACTGGCTTTTTTCGAGTCCCTCCAACGAAGTGAATTTAGGAGATATGTCCATCGCGAAATGGTCTAACGCAGGAGTTGTTCGGCCTAGGATGGGATCCAATAGCGTTAAGTATAACATTAAGCCTACTAAACGTAAGTCATATAACCCCATGTCCAACCGTAACCTCGATCCTAACTGGAGTTTCAAAGCTGGAACTTTTCCATTATTCTCCCCTCAACTCCGTCAACCCATACCCATTCCTCAACCCGCCCCCAAAATATCTACTCCTTCTCGCTCCCTTAATTCCTCTAAGCTGACATCTCCTCACAGTTCCTCCACTCGACCCATGACCAACTCGACGTCTCCAGGGCTTCAACCAAAACGGGTATCTTTTAATTTGACCCCAAACTCCACTGACCCTTCGACTTCTGCTACAACTTCCTCCAATTACCCGAATTTCGTTCACTCCCATATTCTCAATCCTGCCCAGACTTCCCATATTAACACGCCAACCCCAACCTCTGAAGCGTTTATCGATCCTTTACTTCCCCCAACCATCAAACTAACATCCAAATTTGTTACCCCTACGTCCTCGAACAATGACCTCGACGGCCGTTACGTTATGGCTCGGCTTCGAGACCACAGACTCTTTGAAAACGTTCGCCTATACCTTGCCTACTTGCATGACAAACCTGAATCAATCTGCATTGACGGAAAGACTAAGACGAATATTCAAATCTCAGTTCAGAAAGAAGGCCTCCCAACTGATCCCACTGCACTCCGTGATATTTACACCCGCTTCCATGAAAGCTTTAACATTTCCTCTACTAATGTGGCTAAGGATCTATCTGCTTTTGCTTCTCATATTAACTCCAAACGTATCTCATATCTTCAACGTAACCGAGTTGATCACAATAATTTTTTTCGTCCCTAAAACACCTTTGGCCGCCTCAGATCTGAAATTGCCTCTATCCTTCTACTATCAAAACGTAAGAGGACTACGCACCAAAACTCACGCAGTTTTCCGTCGTACTCACACTCTTCCTTTTGATGTTTATGTTCTTACCGAAACTAATCTTTCCCCGAATATCTTAAACCTAGAGTTGTTTCCAGCATCTTTCAACGTCTGTCGTGATGATAACGTCACTTGTCTTCTAGACACACTTCCCTGCCGTGGCGTTCTCATTGCAGTTCATAACAGCTTGAACTCTTCCATCATCTCAACATCAACCTCCCCTCTTCTAGATTTTGTTGTAGTAAAAATCTCGCTCGTTAACCGTTCTCTCTACGTAATGTGCTTCTACATACGTCCGTCTCAACCCATCGAATCCTACCAACTCGTCGTGGATGCCATCGACCATTTACTTGATACTTGTAAGCCAAACGATGAAATCATAATTTTCGGCGATTTTAATCTCCCTAATCTACAGTGGAGCTTATCGGAAGATCAATCTTTCTTCGTCCCAATAAACCCGATATCTAGTAAGGAATGCCTTTTTGTCGACCGCGTAACTGATTCTGGGCTTTGTCAAGTCAGTGGTGTTAAAAATTATATGGGACGACAGTTGGATCTTGTTTTCACAACTGACCCTGTAAACTCCTCAACCATTGAAAGTTCTTTACACCTTTCTACTATTGACGCTTACCACCCTCCTCTGCTCCTTTCTTTCTTTTATTACCCCTCTTCCCAATCCCTGCCTCCAACTAACCTGTACTCCTACGACTTCCACAAAGCTAACTTCCGAAAGATCAATGACTTTCTGAGCAGAATCGAACTCAACTTCTCGAACTTATCCGTTGATGAAGCTGCCACCCGTTTTTATGACGAAATCTTTAAATGCATTTCCTTATTCGTTCCTTATTCGCGCCATAAAATCTCACCATCTTCCCCTCCGTGGTATAATAGGAAACTGCGCTCACTTCGTAATAAACGTAACAAACTATGGGCGATCTATCTTCTAACCAGAACTACTACAGATTATTCGAATTATCTCGGTTCGTACTTACAGTTCTCTAACCTTTTTCACTGTCTCTATCAACGCTATCTTTCTGATGCTCAAGCTAACCTCATCAAGGACCCACGGTCATTTTTTCATTTTGTTAATTATAAAAGGAAATCTGATGGATATCCCTCCTCACTCTTGTTTAAAGGCGAGTCCTTAACGGACCCATTTGTAATCGCAAACTCTTTTGCCACCGTGTTCAAGCAGTCCTTCACTGACGACTGCCCTGAACCGGATCACTCCTACTTCAGTTATCTGAAAAACTATACCGTTGGCCCATTCATTTTACCCACCTTTGACCATTCCACGGTGTGCGACAGACTTCTTCATCTCAATGATGAATTTGTACCCGGCCCAGACGGCCTTCCAGCCATTCTTCTCAAAAAGTGTTCTGCGATTCTTTCACCTTTTATTGCCAATCTCTTTAAACATTCCTTATCTCTTGGGAAATTTCCTAAAATCTGGAAAACGTCCTTCATTTCACCTGTTCACAAAAAAGGGCCAAAGAATGACGTATCTAACTATCGACCTATTGCCAAGCTGTCGCATTTACCCAAGGTTTTCGAAAGTATGATGTACGATTCATTATCCTTTCAGTGCAAGTCTCTTATCTCCCCCCTCCAGCACGGTTTCCTTAAAGGTAGATCCACAACCACCAACCTTGTTGACTTTGTCTCCGTTACACTTTCTGCTTTAGAAAGTGGCAATGAAGTGGATTTAATCGCTACTGACTTCAGTAAGGCGTTTGACAAAATATCTCATCGTTTGATTCTTTTCAAACTCTCCTTCCTTGGCTTCGATCCCCCACTATTGAATTGGTTTTCTTCTTACCTTGAGAACCGATCTTATAATGTTCGTTTTCGTTCTGTTCTCTCTTTGCCTTTTAAAGCCACCTCTGGTGTTCCACAAGGTAGCCACCTTGGACCTTTGATTTTTATTCTGGCTATAAATGATATTGACAACGTCATCAACTTCTCCTCCATCTCCCTCTATGCCGATGACGCTAAATTCTTCAAAATCATTTCTTCTCCACACGACTCTGATCTTCTTCAACAAGACCTCAATAGTTTTTCGGTCTGGTGTCAAAAAAACTTTATGGAGCTGAATATTGCTAAATGTGAATCTCTTACTTTTTCACGTAAACGGATTCAGTCTCCCCCCAGATGTTACTATTTGAACAACCAACCCATTGTTACCGTTCTAACCATTCGCGACCTAGGCGTTTTGTGTGACAGAGAGCTTAACTTTCGGTCACATATTGACGAGATAATCAATAAAGCTAACTCAGCCCTTGGTTTCGTCAAACGGTGGTCTAAAGAATTTACCAATCCCTACGTGACAAAATCCCTTTACATTACCTACGTCCGCCCACTCCTAGAGTACGCTAGCCAAGTGTGGGCACCATACTACCAGGTCCACATTACAAGAATCGAAAGCATTCAACGTCGATTTCTCCGTTTTGCTCTTCGTGGGCTCCCGTGGAATAATCACCTTATCCTTCCACCATATCACGAACGCCTTAATTTAATAAACCTTCAGACCCTTGAAAAAAGAAGAGATGTGGCTGACATTCTGTTTATACATCGTCTTCTCACTGGCTCCGTTGATTGTTCCTATCTTTTGAACTACATTGCCTTTAACACTAACCCTCGGAATTTAAGATCCCCTCCTCTTTTCTATCTTCCCACCCGTCGCACGTTGTACGGCTTGAACGAGCCGATATCCCGTATGTTGCAGAAGGTCAATTCTAACCACCTCCTCTTTGATTTTAATCACTGCACTTCCTCCCTCAAATCTACCCTCCTCCATCCCTCACCATCCACCTAATTTAGTTTTAAGTAGTTTTTAAGCCCTAGCTGTAAGTCTTAGTGTAATTAGTTTTTTTAAGACCTAAATAGCTTGTATTAAGCTGAATAAATGGGGGTGTATGCCCCCACCAAAATTAAATTACATGTTGGATCTTGCGATCTTCGCAGAACTGACGAAACGCGTTTGACGTAAATGCTGCCGCTTTCTCCGACACTATGCGATGAGGATCCCCAAATATGTCGGCTTGAGACTTCATCCTCTTGATTGCTTCTTCACTAGTCGTTGCTTTTACCGGATACAGCCAGACGAATTTCGAGAATGTGTCGACGATTACGAAGAGATGCTTGTAATTCTTAGCAGTTGAGGGCATTGGGCCCAAGTGATCTATGTGGTAAGTATGTAGAGAGTAAGAAAGCTCGTTTCGCGATCGCCACCATCTTCTTCGGTCCAAAATGTCCTTGCTCGTGGATAGTTCTTAATACCTCTCGCTGCATTGCTTTTGGCACCACCAGACGCTGACTTCCTTCAACAAACTTGTATAGGATCCCATGGTGCATCTCGTAGTCCTGATACGGCGTTTCCTGCAAAATTTTCAACACCAGCTCACAATGCTCGTCACATTCCTGAGCTCTTCGTACTCGATGTAGTATTCCGTCTTCAGTCTTTAGAATAGCTGGGTATCGACTTAGCGCGTCGACATGTCGCAAAGCAGTCCCTGAGCGATGAACTACTTCGCACTCATATTCTTGCAACATAATGGCCCATCGTGCAACTCGTGGACAAAGGTCTCGCTTCTGCATTGTTGCTTGAAATGCTTTGCAATCTGTTATTATCCTGAACTTTACCCCTAGTAAATAGACTCTTAATTTACGTAAACATTTGATTATGGCCAGCACTTCGTGCTCATAGCTAGTATAATTCTTTTCAGCCTCGGTTGCCATAAAACTTATATAAAATACTGGATGAAAATTTACATCGTGTTTCTGCATCAGTACCCCTCCATATCCTGAGAAGCTTGCATCTGTGTGCAATTCGGTTTCCAATTTTGGGTCGAATAGAACTGGCTCACTGCATAGCATATCCTTCAACGTCTGAACTGCCAACTTTTCGTCTGCTCCCATGGTACATACTGCATTCTTCTTGAGTAGATCGGATAGCGGCTTAGCAATTCCTGAGTAATTTGGCACAAACTTCCTGAAAAATCCCGTAAGTCCCAGGAAACTCTGAATAGACTTGACACTTTTTGGTTCCGGAAATCCTTGGACTTCTTTTATCTTATCATTTGATGGTCGTATCTCACCGTTCCCAATCACGTGGCAAAAAAATTCGATGGATCGTTTTAGAAATGAACACTTTTCCCATTTTATGTACATTCCATTTTCTTCAGCAACTCTCAGCACCTCTCGTAACTTATCCAGATTCTCCCCCTCGGTCTCACTAGGAATTATCAAATCATCCATGTAAATCGAAACGTATCCTTTGCGCACTAGGTTATTGAACACTGTGTTAATAAATCTTTGAAACACTGAAGGCGAATTACACAACCCAAAAGGGCACTTTAAAAATTCGTACTGCCCGTCCGGCGTGACGAATGAAGTATATTTTCGGCTTTGCTCATGAACATCCACATGAAAGAATCCGTTCCTCAGATCCAGTTTGGAAAATACTTTGGCTTTGTACAATTCTTCCAAGATATCTTCGATTAATGGCAGTGGGTACCGATCCTTGATGATTTTTCGATTCAATAAGCGATAATCGACACACAAACGGTATGAGTCGTCCTTCTTTTTCACCAGAACGATGGGACTGGCATAGTCAGACTTGCTTGTTTTAATAATACCTTCTCGTAACCATTCATCCACCTGTTGATTCACAGCTTCTCTTTCTTTTGGCGACAGTCTACGTGGCCTCTGGTACACCGGTTTATCGTCTTCTAGTTCAATTTTGAGGTCAATGCATGACTTATTGACTTTCATTGGCGAATATTTAGAGATGAGATTAGTTATGTCCCACTTAAAATCATCGTCGCCTATTTGTTCCTCCAGCACAACGTGTTTGCGTGTTAGCATGTCTTCGACCTGAATTTTAAAGATGTCGTTCTCCTCCTGGGTGTACGTACCCATCACCTTATTCTGCTCTTCTTTTCCCACTATCATTATCTTCCCGTGGTCTAAACGGATCTCGACGTTCCTCAAAAAATGTCTACCCAGTAGAATTCTGCTTTCCAACGGTCTGGTACTACTTCGCAACGGACTAAATGTTTATCTGATCCGACTTGTAAGCTTATTATGCAGGACCCAAGTGTTTTCCGAGTCCGATCACCAAATCCTGTAAGTGTCATCCCTCTCTGGTCATATTTCGCTCCTATTTCTTTTCTAAATTTATCCTGAATGATTGAAACGTCACTCCCGTTGTCCACAAAAGCGTAAAAGGGTTTTCCTCCAACGCTGACTGATATGTGGTTTTCCGAGTAAATGCATCTCACTTGACGTACTCCTGCTGAATCTCCGCTGCTGCTCGCATTCGGGCAATTGGGCGAAATATGCCCAAATTGATTGCATTTGAAGCATCGCCTTCCTCTTTCTTTATCCGGACAATTTTGGAACAAGTGAGACAATGATTCGCAGCTATGGCATCTTCTGGTTGCTGCTCGTCCGGAACCTCTCTGATCAGAAGCTGACCTGTTGGGGTGTTTATTTTCGACTCTCTGCTTCAGTAACTGTCGTTGCATCTTCTGGTAACACTGCTTTTTTTTGCTTTTAAGTCCTCTAACGTTGCCGCTTCATACAAGATAGTTTTATTTTGTACCGAGTCAGGGATACCGCTGATCACATATTCCACAACCGATGGTTCATCGATTGATCCTTTGCTTGCAATCTGCTTCATTGTGTAAAGATATTCTAGGAAACTTTCCGTCGGAACTTTCTTCCAGTTCCTAAGTGCTTGATGTACTTCTATACCCGATGTGACCCTTCCAAACTCCTTTTGTAGTATCTCCTTTAATGCAGCCCAATTTGCTACTCCTCCTGCCGCTTCCACCGCTAACTTCGCCGCTCCCGTCAGCAATCTCCTGACTTAGAGTTATTTCTGGACACTGTTCCATTCGCACGCTGCAGCGATTTCTTCAAAGTCTTTGATCCAGTCCGTGTAGTTCCTGCAGTTCTCACCAGAGAATCTTTCCAATGATTCCTCGACATCCCTGAAGACGAAATTATTTTTTTCTGCCATCCTGAATTCTTGTCGCCGATCTTCTCCCCGTCGCGTCTGTCGTTCCTCCTCTTGTTGCGATTGTGGTTCTCCTTCTTGAGTTGTCTGATACGCTTCTGCGGTCCTTCTTCTCTGTTTATCGTCGCTCGTACCTGACTGTTCTAATTGACTGTCCTCTTCTTTGTAGCTCAGCTTTTCGTTGTTAGACTCAATTTGACGTTCTCCGTGTTCTTCTTCTTCGGAAATGGCTTCTAAAACGTTCTCCGGTCCTAGGTTGTCTCCCTGGAATGCACTCCGTATCCGCTCTACTAGGTCGCTTTTTACGTTGTATCTGTACGAAATATTGTTTTTCCTCAAAAATTCCTGCAACTGCTTCACTGTTAATTTATGTAAGTCATCCATAGATAGTTACGTCGTCACATCACTTAGCTTTCCGTTATTCACACAGTTTATTATCCTTGCTAAAACTGTTCTTGTCACTGTTCTATTTTTCAATAGCACTTTTCTTCCCTTATCTCTTCTTTGCGTTGACTTCACCTAACTCTTAGCTTCTCTACTTTTCGATAAAGCTCCTCTTTGCATAGACTTTACTTTTCTTACAACTTGGCTCTTAACCCTTTTCCTTTCTTAACTCTTCTTTGCGTTGACTTCACTTAGCACTTAGCTTCTCTACTTTTCGATAAAGCTCTTCTTTGCATCGACTTCACTTAGCTTCAAATCGTTTCATATCTTTTTTTTTCACTTGGCTTCAAATCGTTTCAAATCCCTTTTTTCACTTGGCTTCAAATCGTTTCAAATTCTTTTTTTCACTTGGCTTCAAATCGTTTTAAATCTCTTTTTTTCACTTGGCTTCAAATCGTTTCAAATCCCGGTTGAGCCCCCATGTAGAATCAAAACCAATAAACACATTAACGCCAATTACAAAAACTCATTTTATTGAATAAGTATCGAGAAATGAGAAATAAGAATTAACACCAAAACTCCTTCTTAAAATAGGAAAGAAACAAGAAATAGAACGACCGTCCGTCCGCGCTCGTCAACAAGAACTGCCTCCAAAATCTTCTTTCATCAGCGTCCACCTTCCAGGTCACTGCCACCTCCACTCGCTACCCGAGCCACTCCCACACGTTCAGACTATTTAGTAGCCGGTACCAAGGCATTGCCTTTATTGCCCACGTCAGCAAATACCCCACCCACACAGGCCACAGACGAACAATGCATTTCGAATTATGGGTTTCATTTCCAGGAATTGTTGATACTACCAATATGCCTCAGTGTGCTGCGCTTCTATGCGCCCACCATAATTTGGTCTTGTTTCTTATTCCGAGTGTTTGTAGGGTATTGAAGCAGTACATGACAGATTTGGAGTCAATGGTATACGAGCTAAGGGCGTTTATAGCTGCTTGACTATCCGTGAAAATATGGATGGTTGCACCTTTTATGCTAGATAAAATAATGTGGCTGGCGCATTCTTGAATGGCGTGGAGCTCTGCTTGAAATACGCTGGGACTTTTTCCCATGGGTATCGTAAAGCGTTTGTGTGGTCCGTATATTCCCGCTCCTACCCCCGTTTCCATTTTAGAACCATCGGTATACCACTTTATGCCGTTGTGGCTGTTTGGTGGGTTATTACTAACCCATGCTTCTCTCTTGGATATCTCCGTGGAGAACCGTTTGTTGAAGCATAGTGTTTTTTGAATGCGGTCTGTGACCGCGCAGTTCATGTTAAGTTCATCGAGAAGGGTCTTTAGTTCCGGATGATCATTAAGACTTATCTCGTTTAACTGTATTAGACTTATTGCACTGCGGATCGCCACTTTTTGGATGTATATGTGGAGAGGTGTAATTCCTGTTATTGCCTCTATGGCAGCTGTTGGACACGTTCGCATGGCTCCGGAGATACCAAAGCACGCAAGCCGTTGTACCTTTTTGAGCTTCTCTATTGCCACCTTTTGTGTGGATTTTGTCCACCATACTATGGAGGCGTATGTTATAATGGATCTTATCATCACGGTGTAGATCCAGTGGACGATCTTTGGAGAGATTCCCCAAGTTCTGCCATATGTGCGACGATAGGCCCATAAAGCTCTATTAGCTTTAGTGATTTTGTGGGAGTTCCAGTTCCAGTTAAGTCTCTTGTCCAGGATTACTCCAAGATACTTGACTTCGTCGGAATACTCTACGATCGTGTCGTTTATTGTGATTAGGCCTAGGTCTAATTGCCTCCTTTTAGTGAAAGGAACGATGACGCCTTTACTGGGATTTATGGAAAGATTTTCCTTAATGCACCAGTCTATGGCTGTCTTTATAGCATTTCTCCTTTTTGATGTGACTCCAATTGAGTCTTTGCCCCTGACTATGATGACAATATCATGGGCGTACCCAATTGTAGTGTAGCCCAAATTGCTCATCTTGGGTAGCAGGTTATCGATGACCAATGACCACAAAAGGGGTGAAAGTACTCCCCCTTGTGGGCAGCCCCTTACGGCTGTTACTGATACTGAGGTCGTTCCTGACGAGGCAGTTATTTTGCGACTTTGCAGCATCGCTTTGATCCATTTAATGGTTGGTTTGTCTATGTTTCTACGGTACAAAGCATTTGATATAGATTCATATCCAGTGTTGTCAAAAGCACCCTCTATGTCCAGAAAGGCACAAAGTGCGATCTCTTTGCAACGGTAGGCATTTTTTATCTCTGTAGTTTGTCTTAACAGAGCGCCTTCCGCGGATTTGCCCTTTTGGTACGCATATTGGTGAGGGTGCAGAGGCTTCCTTTTTGATATGCATTCTCTAATGTGGATGTCAATAATCCTTTCCATTGTTTTACGAAGTCAAGCTAATCGGACGATATGATTTAGGTAATTCGCTCGGCTTGTTTCCAGGTTTAGGTATGAATACTACGTTTACCTCCCTCCAGGTAACTGCTATATACCCCCAGTTGAAGCTGATCCTAAATAAGGCAATCATGGATGGTAATAAAAATTCTATTCCATTTTGATTGAGGGCTGGAAAAATACCGTCTGTTCCTGATGCCTTGAATGGTTTAAATGAGTTAATTGCCCATTTAACCTTATCCGGAGTAAAAAGTGTTCCGGATAAACTATTTATTCGGCTGAGGTTTCTTGGAATTGAGACCTCCGCTATATGGTCATCTGTAATGACCATCGTGTGAGACCCTGGCAAGTGAGCCTGAAGCAAAGTTTTCAGCGTTTCTTCCCGGTCGCGTGTGATTGAACCATCTGATTTGATTAACAATCCCATACTTTTTGCTTTATCCTTTGACAGAGCCCTTTGGAGGCGTGCCACCTCTGGAAGTTTTTCGATCTTCTCACAGTTTGCACGCCATGAGGCTCTTTTGGATCTGCGCAACTCTAAGTTGTATATGGTCAGTATGGATTTATATTGTTCCCATGTGCCGGTGCGTTTGGCTTTGTTAAAAAGCTTTCTCACCCTCTTTCGAATAGACTCAAGGTTATCGTTCTACCATACGCACCTTTTAACCACAGTTCTTTTAACCTTGCAACTATTTTTGAATGAGGTAAGAATAATATCATTTATTTGACATTGCGCAACATCTGCATCATTTGTTGTTGATGGTGCTTCTGGCAGCATGTCAGATCTGACCGCAAGATTTTCGCGGTAAGTTCTCTAATTAGTCAGTCTGTTGTCATAACGGAGTGACGCGTGTTCGGCATTGCATCTTATCTCGATCCGATAGAGATGCCTCGCCAGACACATGCCAGCCCTCTATAATATCCTTCATAAAAGGAGATGAGATAGTAAGGTCTAAAACTTCTTCTCTTATGGAATTTCTAAACGTAGGACTATTTCCCTTGTTTAGAAAGACGAGGTTATTGCTATATTAATATTCTAATAACGACTCACCTCTATTGTTTGTATCTCGGCTGCCCCAGATGGTATTATGTGCGTTTGCATTGCAGCCGATTAGGATATGCACTTTTTGGTCCTCACAGTACCGGACAAGTTCCTGTACTGGTAGGGGAGGCACTACATCCGTGTCTCCAGCAAAGTACGCCGATGCGCATACAAATTTATGCAGCTCTCGGCCTTTGTGGCGCTCTATTAGAACCGCCACCAGGTCCTTAGTTGTGAAACCTGGAATGAGAGAAAATTTTATATCTTTCTTAATAGAGATAGCCGCTCTTGGTCTGAAAGCACCTTTGGCAAAAATTAGCTCTCTTTGTTTACAATTTAATCCGGATATCTTACCATTAGTTGCCCATGGTTCCTGGATTAGTTCAATAGCAATGTTCCCTTCGGTACATCGCTGGCTAAAGATGTCCGAGGCACCCATAGCCCTGTGCAGGTTGGCCTGCAAAACGCTGAGACGGGTGGTCGTCATTTGCGTCTGTCTTCAGGGTTTCGTACTCTATTGGGCTTGTTTTCACCTCTCCTACGTACGATACCCTGTTGAGGAAGACCGCTTTGTCTGCCTCTAGGACTTTATGTCCTTCTTGTGCCCGTGCTTTCTTACGATCCATGCCTAACTTAGGCCTGAATCGCTTTTGGCTTTCTCTGGCAGTGCTGTGGGCACTATCGGCCTTTTCGGCTGCGCTTGACTTCGCGCATGTAGCTTCTTTTTCTGGCACAGGTGTTGCCGTGCTTGAAGCTGCAGCCTTAGTGACAGCGCTGGTGCTGGCCCCAATTGGGTCAGTTGCGGTGCTGCCGTGAGCTGTGACATTTTTAATACCCAAAACGTGCTCTTTGTGGTCTTTAGGGCCCTGTTTGGCCGTCTTGTCGGCACTTTTTAGGATAAGTTTGGTCTGTCCGAAACGGAAAGAGACCATACCCTTCAGCTCCACGAGTCTCCTCATTGTGCTATCATTATTAGCAAAGACCATAAGTGCGATGTCTCGTTCATCCGATCTTTGCAGAACTCTCCACGTTCTCGTGTTCAGCTCTTTGTTTTGGCCATCTAATAATGCTAGGATCCTTTCGCCACCACTTTGGAAGTGTCTCTCGCGCAAACTATTCAGTTTAGAAAAAAATGATATACATATACTAGGTGGCGCAAAAGTCATCACCCAAAAAGATGACAACTTTTGCGCAACCTTGTATATAAATGAAACCTCAATATCATTTTTGAAGACCTATCCATAGATACCCCACACGTATGGGTTTGATGAAAAAAATGTTTTTGAGTTTCAGTTCTTAGTATGGGGAACCCCCAAAATTTATTTTTTTATTTTTTTTATTTTTGTGTGAAAATCTTAATGCGGTTCACAGAATACATCTACTTACCAAGTTTCAATAGTATAGTTCTTATAGTTTCGGAAAAAAGTGGCTGTGGTGACATGCCCGGCCAGAGAGACAGACATGACGAACCTATAAGGGTTCCCTTTTTTGCCATTTGGCTACGGAACCCTAAAAACAGATGATTTATGTTAATATTTTGGGCCAGAAAGTATGCAATATGTAAGTCGCAGGGTAAGGCATAAGTTGGTAATGTTCTAAATAATGGGAACAATTTTCTGCACAGTACAATTTTTTTAAAAAACAAATTACAAATGCTTAACTAATATACTATTGCGACGCCAGGAAAACGGGCCTAGTTATATGTAGCGATGCCAATATTCAGAACATGGTTTGGGACAGCACCAAATGCAACATGCGAGGAAACCATCTCCTGGATTTCATTCTGTCGTCTGATCTTACCCTCAGCAATGTCAGTTCACAGCCCACTTTTGTGACGTCGAGAATACTGGAGGTGATCAGTTTGACTTTATCTAATGGGTACTTTAAGGCGGTTACCAAATGGAGGGTCTCTTCGGAGGTGTGCCTCTCAGACCAAAGATATATCGAATTAAAAATAGAATGCGAAGCCATAATCGATGGATAATTTGGAATCGATGATACTCTTCTTCAATGGATTAGAAATTACCTTTCGGACCGTTCAATTCAAGTTGTTTTGGACGGCTTCAAGTCTGCAACTCACCAAATAAATGCTGGTGTCCCCCAAGGCTCTGTTCTGTCCCCGATTCTCTTTCTCATTTTTATAAATGATCTACTGTCTGTTAGTTCTAATCCAATCCATTCCTTTGCTGATGACAGTACCCTCAGCTTCTCATATTCGTTTCTTGGGTCACGCCCCTCATCTTCGGGTGTGGAACTGGAACGGCAACGTATGTTAAGCTCATTAAATTCCGATCTTAACAGCATAACTCAGTGGGGTAAAACCAATAGAGTGGAATTTGATGCTTCCAAAACACAATGCTGTCTCCTGTCATTAAAGCAAAACCCACACACACTGCCATTATCTATGAATAGCACTTACATCGCTGAAACCGAAAGACTTTCCATTCTCGGTATGTGTGTTAATGACAACCTTCGTTGGAATGACCACATATTCGATGTCGCCAAGAACGCCGCGAAATGTCTAGGCTTCCTTAAGCGTTGTAAGAAATATTTCACCCCTTCTGATCTGGCTACAATTTATAAGGCGTTTATTCGCCCGAAACTCGAGTACAACGCTCATATCTGGTCCGGTGCACCAATAACTTATTTGGAGCTACTTCACAGGATCCAAAAACGCGCGAGACATCGCGAGATCGATTGACTCTCTTAGTCATCGTCGTAATGTCTCCTGCCTGTCGTTATTTTATCGTTATTTCCACCATAAGTGCTCAAACGAAATAGCCAGTTGCATTCCTCCCCTTGAACATTTCAACCGCAATACCCGCCATGCAGGGAATGCTCATCAGTTCACCCTCAAGCCTGTGTTCGGACGTACAGTGAAGTTCAAAGAATCTTTCCTCAGCCGTACAACACGAATGTGGAATGCTCTTCCCCGCTCCATTTTTCCTACACATTATAACCTACAGACATTCAAAACCAACGTGCATCGGCATCTCTCCTTCTCCTCTCACCCTAATTCCCTTAACGCCCGCGCTGTGTAGCTAATACATTATAAGAGTCCCAACAAATCCCTTTAGTGCGCGCTAATTATATATAAAAAAAAAAAAATAATAACTTCGCAGAAAAGGAGGAATCCGAGAAAAACCAACGAACTATGCTTCAGGCAGGAATAAGGGAAAACTCTTAAATATCCAACCAAACTCAGGACGAGACAAAAGGTAGAGGAATCTATTCAAGGCCTGAACAGTGCCATTACCATCTGTTTCGAACTAACGTGTCCAGTAAACAAAAACCTGTTTCTCTACCAATCGAAACAAAAGAATATAAAAGGTTAATTCGGGTATCGAAAACTGCTTCTTATAGGAATTTCTACGAAACGATTGAAACACTAGGTGAAAATAAGTAGAGTGGTTAAAGTTCTGAAAAATCGAAAACAAGCCAAATTGGAAGCACTTAGAAAACTTGATGGCACCTTCACTGAGACGAAAACGGGAAACTCTTATCATTTGCTCACTCTCCGGGTAAGCAGATAACAATTTAATCCCAAGCAGCCCCGATTACCGAAGCTTTGAATGAGCCGAGACAAAGAACTCAGCGTAGCTGGTATATTGCGAAGGCTGTGGTAACGGACGACGCTATCAAATACGTTTTTTGCGTCGTTTGAGGGCTTCAAGTCACCTGACACGGACGGAATATACCCAGCCATACTGCAACAAGGTACAAACCAGTTGCTACCGACTATGAAGGGAATCTTTACCTCTGTCCTAGCACTGGCATACATATGCCAACACTCTGGCGTATAGTTACAGTGGCATCTATACCAAAAATTGGCAGAAGTGACTACTCACACGGATTTTAACATCCACCTATGCTGGGTGCCAGGACATACAGACATTCCAGGGAACTGTAGGGCGGATGAACTCGCCAGAAAAGGAACCACACTACCCCTTTTACCTGATAAAGGTTCACTAGGCATTCCAATCGCTACATGCAAACTCATGTTTATGAGACAGACCATTGAGAACTGTAACCTTAGGTGGACAAGTGGCAACACTTGTCTAGCGACAAAGCAGATTTGGCCAAAGCTGGATCTGAAACGCTCTAAGTGTTTGATTTCTCTAAACAGACTTCACATTGGTGCTATAATTGGTGTGATCACCGGACACTGTCTCATAGGCAGACATGCAACAAGGCTTGGCGTCCATCCAAATGACTTCTGAAGAAGCTGTATGGACGAGGAGGAGGAGGAGACAGTTCTCCACCTTCTCTGCACGTGCCCTGCTCTTTCTCAAAGGCGTAAACTCCATTTAGGATCCTTCTTTTACAATGATCTTAGTGATCTCATTAACACCGACATAAAATGTCTGTCAAGCTTCATCAGAAGCTCCAACTGGTTCAACGAGTAGGAGGATGATACATCCGTGTGGTATCACAATGGGCCTGTCACTGGCCTAAGTGTGTCGGTCTCAGCCGACTGCCACTACAACCTAACCTAACCTAACCTGACTACTCACTCGCCAAGAGCATCAGACCAATCAGTCTGACTTTCTTCTTGCTGAAAAGCATGGAAACGCTGATCTAGCTTCATGCGTTTGTACCCCTATCGTGGACGCAACATGCCTATCAACGGGGAAAATCTTGCGAGGCTGCGCTCTAAAATCTAGTTGGTAGAATTGAGAGCGAGCTTAACAAGAAAGAATACGCGATGGGCATTTTCATCGGTATTGAGGGTTTTGACAGCATGTGTAGCTATTCCAGATAACACGGCGTAGATGAGTTATTGGTGCAATGGATTAAATCAATGCTAATAACCTCTGAATGCTAGAACGTTGGTTGCGGATGCGGGTTTTTTCCGTTATGTGATGCCGGGGGTAAACAAGTCGGCCCACTGCTGTGATGCATGCTGGTTTACCCTCTATAGAACGCACTCAACATTTATTACGTCTACGTTCAGGCGTCTTTGAAATTCATTTTTTTTATTCATTGATAAATATCTACTTACATACTAGACAAAAATGATTAAACCTAACTTAAAATTAACAGGATACTTATTCTTATTTATTGGTCCTTATGCGAACGCTCTAAACTTAACTATATCTTAGAATTATTGCCTTTCGGCCTACGAACTATTTTACGAACTAATCTTACATATATATTCCTCGAGAAAATTTACTAAAACTCGGTATCATTATTGAAATTTTATATAAAACAAATTACAAACTACCTATTCTATTTACTTAAACTACTTAACGTATTCTAACTATAATTAGGATTCTGAGCACTCGTTGCCTGGCGCAATAAGTGGTCAAAATCCCAATTGCTTTCCGAGCGCCTGGCAGTCGTCAACGTGCACACGCGCCGCCGTGAGCCGACTGAAGCCTTACAGCGTCAGTCAACTCCCGGAAGCACCACCACACGTTGGCGAGCCCGGCCTCTCCCAAAAATGCCCTAGCTGACTTAATCTAACTTATAAGCTAAGAGGATGTTACCTAGAGTAACGCACCGTCCTGGGAGGGCATGTTGACCCCTCCCCCCTCAACAAGCCACCAAAATTCGGCGAATTGCTTTTCCGTGTCGAATCTATCCCTCTCCGATATTGCGGTACTAAAACGGAGGAGCTCATGAGCATTGGCGACGTCCCCGTCATGGAGGAGCCGCTTATCTCTCGCGCTGCGGTAGCGATGGTATAAGACCGGGATACCATCCCTCGTCTGTACCAGCCCTTTTGAATCAATATGGATAAATGCCTCTGGCGGGATAAAGCCAGACCGGAGCGTACTCTCTATGTACATTTCATTGGGGTAGTAAGCCCCAAATATCAGACTATTGTCGCTGGCCATCGCCCTTGCAACGTGCCTTCGAGTGACCTTAATGAGGAAATTGTCAATCCTATTCAACTGAGCCCCATCGTATAGGACCTTGTTGGGATAGTATTTTATATAGTTGGATTCAGGCGTTCGGAACAACCGGAGACAGGTCCTAAGACATTGTCTCTCCAAAACCCGAATCTTTTCCATATAGCTAGGCGCTATATTAAACCACAATGGACAACCATAAGCGATGATCGGCCTTATAAGGGCCACGTAGCAAATGACCTTCACTCTGGAGTCAAGTTGACTGCTATGAAACAGTCTCCTTGTTAGAGCATAAGCCTTCTTGGCCCCAGCAAGACAAGCAACTATATGTCTATCGAAATACAGATACTGGTCAAGCCAGATACCTAGATATCTAACTGCGCTTCTCACCGCCAATGGCTGCCCATTTTGTCCAATAATGGCCAATTTTTTCCAGTTTTTTCTGGTATCCCTAGAGGCCCCAGCCAATGGAGTTCTGAACAAGATTGTTTCCGTCTTCTGAAAGTTGATTTTCAACTTCCAGTCGTCGCAATATCGCTTAATTTGATCGAAGTCACGCTGCAAAAGGATATTAATGACCTCGATTTTCGGACCTGATCTGTATGCCACCAAATCGTCGGCATACGCTATAGCATGTCTGAGTGAACCCACCAGATCACTCGTGTAAATGTTAAACAGGATCGGAGAATTGACCGCCCCCTGCTGTAAACCGTTTTTAATTTCAAAGACTCTGCTCGAAGTCACGTTGCCACATTTGACAACGAACTTCTTTCCCATAAGCATATTATAAATTATATATAGCAAAGGTTTGTGCATCCCCCGCCTGGTCAACTTGTAGAAAAGTCCCTCTAACCATACGGTGTCGAAAGCCTTCTCAAAATCAACCAGACAAGCACCCGTGCATTGGTTTTTGCATTTATTCCACTGAATGTCGGAAACCAGTTTCGACGCGGCATGAATAGTGTCATGCCTCGCCCTGAAACCAAAGTGGTTGTCCGGGTACGTTCAGGCGTACGCGGGTGTTAATGCCGTACTCCTCTCAAAACTGAGGTTGTTCTAATTACGAGTAGGAGTAAGCTGATCGCGTTGACTCCAACTTTCCAGTGAAGCAAAATTTCTGGGAGTCATCCCGGATATGAAACTTCTTTAGTCCAAGTATGCTGAAGACTGCCAAGGCACTGTCAGTTTTCTGGCAGTGCAGGGGTGTTGCGTCAAATCTTCACGGATAGCTCCAAAACTGATCAAGGATCTGGTGCTGGTGTTTTCATGGCGAGCGACAACATTAGAGTTTTCTTCTCGTTAGGCCAACATGCGTCCGTCTTCCAATCGTGGACTTTTGTCAGAGAGAGCGAAGTATCTGCATCTGTAGCGACAGTCAGGCTGCGCTTAAGGCCTTGCTCAACCTTTTTACCACCTTTAAAATAGTTCGTGAATGCAAGATCTCTCTGATTGCGGTGGAAAAGTTGAATTCAATTAGATTTATCTGGGTCCCGGGTCATAACGGGATCACATAAATCTCCGATGAACTAGCTGGACAAGCGTTATATCTGCCTGCGTCCTCGGTCAGGGCTTCCATTGAGGTTTGGGTTTCATATGAATACAATCGCAGATGGGATAATTATTCCGACAGACAAAACGAATTCTCCCAGACGTCTGTAAAAACTCTGCTGCATTTTTGATGTCTCGCAACAGAAAAGACTGCGGACAAATAACGTTCTTACGGGCCGTAACGCTTTTGCAAAGCATAGGCTTAAGTGATACCACCAACTGCGAAACCTGTGGAGAAAGCTCCTGCTTTTCGCATCAGGTGGCAGGTATTTGGTGCTGATGTGGTGAGTGCTGTCAACCTCAGCTCCTTATCATTGAAGCGCCTACTCATCTTTCTTGGGACAACAGGTAAATTTAAACAGTAAAATTGGTGAGAAAGACAAGGGTTTTCGAAATTATCATTTTGATGAATACTTGCAGACATTTGTAATGTAAGACCCGCAGGGCAGAGTATAGGTTTTCCTGCATGTTTTGCGTCTCTCATGATAGGGTTTGATTAAAAGAAATTCCTAAATTCTTCGCTTTTTCGACGTACGAATTAAAGAGTAGAAACAAAACTTATTGAAAAAGAGAAAATAAATTAAGAAAAAGGATCCACGAATCTTTACCTTCAAAGAACCTACCGGAAAGAAAATGGAAAACTGTTATGTTCAGAGGAGATTTTACAAACCCTGTCCAAAAGATATTGTCAATCAAAATTCGTTCAGGCAGGCCTGAAAATTCCCGAAAAACCCAAATGCAAAAACACCAGCCTTTGATTGGCCTCAGTGATGAGCTGATCGAATCTGGGATATTGAACGATACTTTTGAAGTCCAACTGGCGAACTGCACAGGCTGACAAGTAGGGATGCAGTAAAGTCAGGGGATTATCATCCCTACAATCTAGAGCCTCACTGCTAATAATAAAGAAGAAAACCAAATATTGAACAAAATGCCTTCTTAAGGAAATACCTTCAGAATGTCTCTCAGAGGGTGATTGCTTCCTTTTTGATTCATTCGGTTAAATCTTTCAACGTACAGTTTTATGACTTCAATTAATGAAATCCTTCTTGGCTTCCATTTGTTTCAATCTGTTGCAAATTCACTCCATTAGCTAACATTTCGGCTCATTTTTTATTAAATGAAAAACCTTTAAAAAGCATATCAGTTCTCATTGCTCCTACGGGGATGACAACAGCTATATTGTTACCTTCTCTTTCGATTTTTAAATACAACTTACGAGTATTGCAATTGCAAGCCAGTTTTTATTTTTCTGTACCTAATAGCCATCCGTCGAACCGTTCAATTTTCAATGTATGACAGAGACGGCTGAAACAAATAACTTAAACCACCTTCATCCCTTATTTCCTGCGTATAGGTATTAAGCAAAACAACTGAAATTACCTGTAATATTTTTGTTCAAAATTTTAATAAAAATGTAACGAACAGCAATATCACAATATCATTTTCCATCCGCGACTTATCAATCAAAGATAGAAAAAAAAGGAATACCCCTACTTTCAACAATTTGATTCTTACCAATGTCCATAGGTCGGGCTGGAAGAAGGTCAAATTGAAAAGGGGAGTAAAGTAAATGGGGGATAAACTGAACAATAAAGTAAAATGAAAAATATACAGAAGCGAGCAGAAAATATCCTTATAATAGATTAACCCAGTAGAACATCCAAGTGGTGGTGTCGGTGTGTGATAAGCAATCAATAGAAAGCAGCGGCCATTCACACCTCATGGTTTCATATCTTGATTTCATGGGAAATTACTTTGTAGGTAGTACCATTCCTTCAATTTCCTTATTTTGCTGATAGCAAATACCTAACGCCACACATTTAATTATGAATATGGATTTTGTTTTTTTATTTGTATTTTACCGAACGGCAATTTAAAAGGATGATTGGCGAATATTGCCTTATTCTCATTTGTGCGTATTTTTGCAAGGTGTGTGTATCGTTTCATCTTGTTGTAAAAACATTCTTACTTGAGTAAAATTGTTAAACAACGTGACTTGCAGATTGAACAGAAAATATTCAATTGAAAATTCAACCAAAATCAAATGAGTTTTAGTTCGGAACAGCATGGCGAGGGTTTACGTTGTCACCATTATTATTTTTGAAAATTAAATAAAAAATTATGCCGAAAATTGAATTTCAGTGACGAACAACACTGGACATGGCTGAAATCTAAAATGTTTGAATGAGAAACAATCTTTTTATGTGGGATACGGATACAGTCGAAATAGTGAAATTAAGTGCTTTCAAAACAAAATGCTGTCTTCTATCAATTAAGAAAATAAGATTATTTATGAAGATTTAGGTACTAATATCGATGAAAGGGATTCCATTTTTGGTTTATGTGTTAATGGTTCACATGCGAGGAAAGATTGGTGTTCGTACGAGAGAAATATATACCCCGTTTACATGAGAGATTCAATCCGGATTCAATCCGAATTGAATTCCATGTTAACGCAGATTAAAATATTGAGGGATTCACTCAATCCGATCACAAAATTTTCTGCGATTGGATTAAAAATCAGCATATAAATGCAAATTGAAAGATCGAGAGATCGAGTGATAATTCGCGATATTTTTCGAAAGGTTATAAGTTCTTTGATAGCGAAAACAAAGCAATAATGGCGACACGAAATATTTGGACATGAAGAAACAAAATGAAGAAAAAAATTTAAATTATTAAAGAAAAAAATGTTTAGAGTATTTCGATGGTAAAAAGTACCGAAACAGTGAAATTTTTCGGATGATAGAACAGGAAATGGTGAAAAAGGATATAAAACCAAAAATCCGAAACAAATTGAATTTAGGTGGAAGAATGTTAAGCGGTGTTATATTCAAGAAAGAAAAAAAACAACAATAAAAGTGGACAAGGACGAGATACAACCAAATTTTTTTGACGAGTTAGGCGAAATTCTGGGATGTCGTCCTTCGTTGACCACACTGCAGACTGATGTAGACTCTTCGATTGGAACAATTTTGTTCAAACAATAGTCATTACAAAATTTAATTAATATAATGATTTCAGAACCTGAAGATGCCGATGAAAATATCGTAAGTTCATCTTCGACATTGGCAGATATTTCGGAAGTGGAAAACCAAAGCAATTTTGAGGCAATTTCTCAACCTTCCAGTTAGTAAAACAATTGTATGTAATTGTAGAATGAAAATTTGTTTGACTTAATTTCAGGCTCCGAAGCTAGTAAGAGTAAAAAACCTGCCAAAAAAGGTACCACCAGGCACTTGGACATGATCGCAAAGCGCCTGGAAGGAGTAACAAAAAGGATGAATCTGGAATACATACATGCAAAGCCAGAAAGAATTAATCGCCTACGAGTGTGACCTCTTTGCAAAGCAGGAGCAAGAGCGCATGGAGCAGTTCCAAAAAATGATGGAGGCAAATACTGCAAAATTTTTGGAAGGCTTAAAAGGCATAGTTGGGAAAAAAGAAAATGACAATACAAAAGAAAACGACAATGCAAATTTAAGCCAATTTTTTAGTTCTTGGAATGAGAATTAAGAAAAAACAATTAAGTGTAAATATGAAGCAATTTAAACTTGTTTTAATGTATAAATATATGTAATTTTTAAGAGAATGAAATTTGTGAATATGTATTATTTTAATGAAGTCTGTAAATATTTAGTACCTAAACAAAAATGTAATGTATATATATTTAACTTTTAAGAGAGTCTGTAATTTGTTTTCAATGAAGCCTGTAAATATTTAGTACTTATACAAAAATGTTAAGTGCAATGTAACTGTTAAGAAAATGAATTCTGTGAAGGTTTTAAAAAAAACAATGTAAATACTGTGATATTTTAAACTTTTGGTGCATTTCAATACACATTTTGTGATTTTATACCAATACAATGTTTTTGATGAAATCCTTTTTTTTCATCCCTTTATTTCAAACACTGAAATAATTTTTAATGAAAAAAACTAAATACTTTGATCAAAATAAAATGTTTTCTTTTATTAACAAATCTATTTGGTTAATTACTACTCATGTAATTTTTTTAAATTATATCGTATTTCTTCGGCCTCTATATGTAAAAAAGATTCCCTAGAAGACGGTTGTATAAACAATGTGCCGGATATAACTGAGCTTTCGTTCCAGGAATTACTATATATATTTCTATGTCGTTCCAGCATGTTATGTAATATGCAGCATGTTGCAACTACCCGGGGAAATCCGCATGTATATCAATGTGTTTCTGCAGTATCCTCCATCGTCCTTTTAATCTCCAAAATGCATTTTTTACTACAATTCTCGCCTCGCTAAAATAAACGTTAAGCGATTCTTCTTCGCTATTTTGAACAACAGCATATTACTTTATTATCCATGGTAACAAGGGATAAGCAGGGTCTCCAATCAAGTATGCAATGATTATCTGGCCATTAATAATTCGTTGCGGGTAAGGAAAGAAAAATTTACATATTATGTATTATGAATATAAGTTAGTGAATACAAAAATAATTATGCATCTTACCAATTCCAAATTATTGCGGTTTTTATATAAAAATGAATCTTTTAAAACGGCAGCATCATGTGTACAACCAAGATGTTTGCATGTTATACCTGTCCCTGAAACTAAAGAAACAATTTACGTGTTACTTTGTTTTACTCAAAATTATTAAAATATCTTACATATAGTTGCAATCAACAACTATTTGTAATACAAGCGATAGCCATGGCCATCCTTTTCTGTTGATGAAGTCACGATTACCCTCTGATTTTGGCAGAATTGGAATGTGACTTCCATCTATGGCTCCTAATACCTGCGGCAGTCCAGTTTTGCTTTCAAATTGATCCACGACACTTTTTAATTCTTCACCAGTCGGGATTGTAATTTCCTACTTTAACAGAATATTAATGCAGGCATTGCAAATTGATAGACACATTTTTATACCCTATTCTAAGGGTATATTAATTTTGACGCATTGTTTGTAACATACCTTAATATTGCCCGTAGACCCCTAAAAGTTACTATATTTATGATCAGTATCGATAGTAATGTCGATCTAGCCATGTCCGTCCGTCCGTCCGTCTGTCGGCAAAAATTAGGCCTTTAAACTGGGCGTAGAAAGCTGAAATTTTAACCATATACTCTCTAGGGTCCCGAAATAATCGAGTTTACGAATTTTCGAAATCCGCCCACAACCACGCCCACAAGCTCAAAAAAACAAAATTTTGGAAAAATTTGAATTTTGAGCTAGAAAACTGACCCCTATTCTAAGGGTATATTAATTTTGACGCATAGTTTGTAACATACCTTAATATTACCCGTAGACCCCTAAAAGTTACTATATTTATGATCAGCATCGATAGTAATGTCGATCTAGCCATGTCCGTCCGTCCGTCCGTCTGTCGGCAAAAATTAAGCCTTTAAACTGGACCTAGAGAGCTGAAATTTTAACCATATACTCTCTAGGGTCCCGAAATAATCAAATTTACGAATTTTTGAAATCCGCACACAAACTCAAAAAAACAAAATTTTGGAAAAAATCGAATTTTGAGCTAGAAAGCTGAAATTTATTATATAAGATCTATGACTCCTAAAACTGCTCGGGATAAAAAAATTTAAAAATCGGCCCACTGACACGCCCACAAATAAATAAAACATTTTTTTTGAAAATCCAAAGTTTGAGCTAGGGAGCTGAAATTTATAATATATACTCTCTATGGGCCCTTTATTATCATGTGTTAATTTTTTTTAAATCCGCCTACTGACACGCCCACAATTAAATAAAACTATTTTATTGAAACACCCAAGTTTGAGCTAGGGAGCTATGTAGAGCGTTCTTAACAATTCAACCATACTTAGACTTTTGTCACGCCCACTTATGAGGGATAGGAATAAGAATAGGGTATCCAACAGTTCGCCCAAGCGGACTGTAGACCGTCCCTATGTTTTAACTGTGCTTTTAGGCACCCAAAATTGAGATCTCACCACACGATATTTCGTACAAGAAGCCAATTTAAAAATAACTATTGCAACTTTCATTTTTTTTATGCTGACTGATTCATGTGATCCATTCTGAAATTTTCGTACATTTCACTGTAATTTTCAGAATTAAATATTGAGTGCCACCAATGTTTACTTCTGTTCTTCATTCACAAAGCCTTTCTTTTCCTCTTTTTAAATGCAACTCCCGCAAACATTTCTAAATTCTTGTTTACATTTTCTTGATGCGCTCTTAAATTCCATTGAATTTTTTGTTTCATTTTTCTTTGAAATCGTTTCCTTTTCAATTCTATTTTTTATATTATTTTATATTAATTTTGACGCATAGTTTGTAACATACCTTAATATTGCCCGTAGACCCCTAAAAGTTACTATATTTATGATCAGCATCGATAGTAATTTCGATCTAGCCATGTCCGTCCGTCCGTCCGTCGGCAAAAATTAGGCCTTTAAACAGGACCTAGAGAGCTGAAATTTTAACCATATACTCTCTAGGGTCCCGAAATAATCAAGTTTACGAATTTTTGAAATCCGCCCACAGACACGCCCACAAACTCAAAAAAACAAAATTTTGGAAAAAATCGAATTTTGAGCTAGAAAGCTGAAATTTTTTATATATGATCTATGAATCCTAAAACTGCTCGGGATACAAATTTTTCAAAATCCGCCCACTGACACGCCCACAATTAAATAAAACAATTTTATTGAAACACCCAAGTTTGAGCTAGGGAGCGTTTTTTTTGATAAAATCCTTTAAATGTTATATAACAAAATATGTAGAGCGTTCTTAACAATTCAACCATACTTAGACTTTTGTCACGCCCACTTATGAGGGATAGGAATAAGAATAGGGTATCCAACAGTTCGCTCAAGCGGACTGTAGCCCGTCCCTATGTTTTTGGAATGTGCTTCATATAAAACGTTTGAGTTTTGCAAAAACATTTCACACGCCGCCTTTATTATTTCGTCCATTTTTATTAATTTTTCCAAACAATTTTAGGTAATCGCCACCAAAAACAACCGTAACTAACACAACGAAACGCAAAAACCTACCTCGAATTTCAATTCAGTTTGAATTCGATCTTTTAATCGGTCATTTAAACGTACTAATAGTCAGCTTACTTCAATACCTTTTTGTGTTTTTCGTATTTTACCAAAGAAAAGAGACGATTGATTATGAAATATCGTATTGTCTGAAAGAAGGAAGGACATGG
Organism: Portevinia maculata; assembly: GCA_949715645.1. Taxonomy (NCBI): domain Eukaryota; kingdom Metazoa; phylum Arthropoda; class Insecta; order Diptera; family Syrphidae; genus Portevinia; species Portevinia maculata. The sequence goes on along the minus strand of OX454528.1, from coordinate 45,210,296 downwards.
CTTAAAATTAAGCATTTGATGCTGAGAACTCGATGCGTGCATTTGACGAGGATGGTTTTTTCACTATCCTCAAAATGCGATCTTAAAGTAAAACACAGAAATGAGAATGTCAATACCACTAGCCGAAGCCTATTCTATGGTTTTTCGTTTCTGTTTAGTAACGTTAGAATTTTATCGTAGTTTGGAACACCAAACTCGATTTTCTGACAACCACAGATGAGCTGCCTCATTGAAAATATTTACTGTAGACTAATATTTATTAAATTTTCTTAACGCATATCTCAGTTGTTGTTAAGTTATGCATGCCTAAATATTCAAATTACCCTAAAACAACGTTGCTCAAATTCTTATTTATAATGTATTTTCTTTTGTGTGTATACTGAGCGAGATAACTAAAGAAACTAATTACTCTAGTACCAAAAACACATATTTTTCTTTTATGGATGTGAGGCGTTCTACACTGTAGCACTCAGACTGAGTAGTGGTCAATTGTACTGCCGGGAAGACACACCAGTTTTACTGTATGTGCTTCAGTGACGTGGAGCCTAGGTTTACAGCTCTCACCACATCAGCACCAAATACGAGCAAAAGTAGGACAATCACAAAGGAAATGTTCCGCAGTGTTATCGCTTTCTCCACAGGCTTCGCAGTTGGTAGCATCGCTAAGCCTATTTGGCTTTATCGCTATTTCATAAACGCATTAAGATCAAATTTTGGAGTTTGGCTTCATTGAATTTAAGAAATCAAAATATGTGGATAGGTTTTAGATATTCACAGAAATATACCAGCTTTGTTAATAGACTCTATAGTAATATCATCAACACGAATTTGAAAACGTCGACCTCCACGAAAATGGCAACAAAACGGATAGCGAATGGTAGCGATTGAAGGATGCGGATACAGGTAAAGGAAAGTTATATAGTTTGTTTCTCTTTATCGAATCATTTTGATATTATGTAAGTATTTATTTTTCTTTGTAAAAAGGAGATTTTTTGACGATTCGCATCGTCGCGTCGCCTCGTAGCATGTACGATGAGAGGGGGATGATGGAAGGGACGAATAGTTTTGAAATGAAAAATTTAATAAAATCTGATTTCAGTCTTTTCCTCAAATAAGAAATTATGAGTTTATCGCTTTTAATACTGTCACTATTTTGGCTATATCTTGTCGAAAAATGTTCCGATTTGTATCATTTCTTTTTAATTGATTCAGAAATATTCAATCTAATTAATTAAGAAATAGATTGAATATTTCTATCTAATTAATTAAGAAATACCCTCACCGGGCACTGTGCTATAGGAAGACATGCCCAAAGGTTGGGCATCCCCTACAATGACTTCTGCAGAAGCTGTAGGGACGAGGAAGAAGAGGAGACCATCAGTCACTTCCTTTGCACGTGTCCTGCACTCGCCAACACTAGGAAGGCTACATTGGGTAAATACCTTTTCAATGATCTAAACGATCTTAACAACGCCTGCACAGCAAGGATTAGCTCCTTCATTCAGAGGAGCAAATGGTTCCCTGAGTAAGAGGGTGACCCACCCACCTTACACATCGGCAGCACAATGGACCTACTTCTGGTCTAAGTGCATCCTCATCGAGGGCCGGTTTTCAACCAACCAACCAACCAATTAAGAAATAATTATGTTACTTTGTGTCAGTATTGCGCCATGCTGAACAACCACTTATGGGTCAATAGGTTCCTACCTATACGATTTATATTTATTTTATTCAAATTTTATCAATTATTTATTTTAAAATGCTTAGGCCAATGGTTCGTATGAATACGAACTAGCAGTTCCTTGGAGTAAAAGGCAACAGTTTAGTAAAAGGCAGCAGTTTAGTAAAAGCATTTACAAATTGCTTCAGTACGATATGAACAAAGTTTTTCATTTCTAAAGTGAGTTTGGAAATTCGATCTTAGCATTTACTTTACTGAACTTGCAGCTCACTCAGAGAAAAATGCCATGAAAACAATAGGATTTTCGATTAAATCAATAGTTGTTTACCATTGTTTTTAGTCAATAGTATTGGTAATATTGAATCAATAATTTGTAAACTATTATTTTAATGGTACGTTCTTACTATAAATTGAATGGTGTACGACTATTGGTTTAATAGTGTGTCTTATTAAAAGGTTAATAGTTTGTACCATTACTTTTCAGTCACACTATTGAATTAATACGATTCACACACTATTGCTTCAATAAGATTCCTATTGATTTAAAACTGTACATCCTATTGAAATGATAGTATTTACTATTAAAATAATAGGACCAAGCTATTTAAAACAATTAGATTATACTATTGTTCTAATAACCTTTAAACCATTGTTTTTATGGGATAACTATTGATACAATGTGGCTGGTCCTTTTAAATCAATAGTATTTACTATTGAATCTGTTCTATCATATTATTGTTTTAATAACCTAAAAACTATTGTTTCCATGAGATAACTATGGAAACAATGTGGCTGGTCCTTTTGAAATGTATGGTATTTATTAATGGTTAAAACCACCAAATAGCGGCAGCGGCAATGTATAGGTTCTCATATCTAAAATAATCAATCAATGTTGTTGCGGCTCAATCTGAAAATCCGCCAGTAGAAAACGAAAACATCTGCGTTTATAAAAATTAATTAATTTTAAAACAAAAGTATATTTTTATTGAAATATTTTTATGTTTTACATCAAAGCAACTATAATGACACATTGAATATGTAATTTATTGAATGGCCTTCGGATGTTGTAGTATATTTCAATCTACAATATTGCATTATATATAATAATAATATAAAGCATTTGGGAATCCTCACTGCTGAAATACGATTTTCCTTCATCGATCTGAACACACATACCAATTGTATTGAATACAAAGAAACAAGTTACAGGTGACTGTGATGGTCTAATTGCAATATGCTATAACCTACCCTAAACTTCCATCGAAGCCAACAAATAATATACCATCAATCTACTCGACGACAATTCTCCCACCTTTCTTTATCCACCATCGTCCCTGCCTTTAAATATGAACTAGGGGTCGCCCGATGGTCGAAATTCGACCAATTTATTCTATAAGTTGAAAGAAAAACAAAGTCGACTGTTACACATATTAATCGGAGAATGAAATTTTTCGATATTGCATTCTCTGATTTCACATGATATAAAATTTTTCCGGCATTTTCAAGTAACTTCAAGCATTTTCAAGTAAATTCAAGCATGTCCAAGTAATTTCAAGTATGTTCAAGCATTATCAAGTAACTTCAAGTTTTCAAGCATTTTCAAGTAACTTCAAGTATTTTCAAGCATTTTCAAGTAACTTCAAGCATTTTCAAGTACCTGCAAGCATTTTCAAATAACTTCAAGCATGTCCAAGTAACTGCAAGTATGTTCAAGCATTATCAAATGCATTACATGCACAGCAATGTTGTTGTTGGTAACTTCAAGTAACTTCAAGTATTTTCAATCGTTTTCAAAAAACTTCAAGCATTTTCAAGTAACTTCAAGCATTTTCAAGTAACTTCAAGCATGTCCAAGTAATTGCAAGTATGTTCAAGCATTATCAAAGTAACCTCAAGTATGTTCAAGCATTATCAAATGCATAACATGCACAGCAATGTTGGTCTTGGTAACTTCAAGTAACTTCAAGCATTTTCAAGTAACTTCAAGCATTTTCAAGTAACTTCAAGCATTTTGAAGTAACTTCAAGCATTTTCCAGTAACTTCAAGCATTTTCAAGTAACTTCATGATATAAAATTTTTCCGTTCCGATTGGCAGATTATTGCCTCACACAATAATGTTGTTGTTGTTGTAATTTCATCCAATTCGCTTCATTCTACCTGATGTAATTCATAATGTGTGTTATATATGTGGATACTTTTTGTATTGTGCACTTCTATGTATTGCCCCCTACCCAAATATATATAGTGTTGGCATATCTATGTGGCGTATAATAGCAAAAAAGGGGGGAAACACATTATAGGCAACTCCGTATTAATATATAGAAGATATCCATTTTTCACTTGCAAATATGAATTATAAAAAAAATCATTTGATAATCCTCACGCCTGAAATGCGACTCTCCTTCAACGATCATACACATACGAGTACATACCAATTAACAATTTTAGTAAATACCAGAAAACATAGCCTACCCTAAATTTCAATCAGAGCAAACAAATAATATGGCATAAGACCAACCGATAATAATTCCTTTACCTTTCCGCCCTACCATCAACCACTAACGCTACCTGTGTCATCTTCCTTCTCATATACGAGTACCTACCTAGTCACGAGCATGAGAAGAACAAAAAATTATCTGTTTGCGCAACACCAAATAAAAATATTCTGCTGATACTTTCATCAGAGCCAACAAATAAAATACGATATATATACCCGATGAGAATGTCATGCTACATCAAACATCAGCCACACCATCCTCATATTCCCAGTCACGAGAATATGTGACAATGGAAGACACCAAAGGTGTAGAAAAGGTTCTACAATATGATAGTATAGATATAGCTTTTTTTAATGACGAACTTACGTCGTTTGGTATTTGATAATACCATTGTATATACACTTTATAGTAGTGCCATCATTGTATATAAACCTTATAGTAGCATTGTATATAAACCTTATAGTAGTGCAACCGTGCGTAAACGACGATACGCCACCAGTGCGCATTCGCCCGCAACAAATCATGATAGTCTAGTTCTACACCATTCTCGTGCTGGGAATATGAGTAGGAGGATGATGCAGGTAGTGGTGGTGGTTGGCAAAGCAGGTTTCGTGTAGATTTATGGAAAAACTTTTGTTTGCTTTGATGGAAGGGGTATGTTATGTTTTCTGGATTTTAACACAATTGGTATGTGTGTGTATGATCGTTGAAGGAGAGTCGCATTTCAGCTAATTTGAGGATTCTCAAATGATTTTCTTTATAATTCGTATTTGCAAGTGAAAAATCGATATTCATATTTAAAGGCAGGGGCGATGGTGGATAAAGAAAGGTGAGAGAATTGTCGTCGAGTAGTTGATGGTATATTATTTGTTGGCTTTGATGAATGTTTGGGGTAGGTTATGGCATATTGCAATTAGACCATCACAGTCACCTGTAACTTGTTTTCTTTGTTTTTAATACAATTGGTGTGTATGTTCACATCGGTGAAGGAGATTCGCATTTCAGCACTGAGGATTCCCAAATGGTTTATAAACCATATTTGCATGTGAAAAAATATTAATTGAGGCAGAGATAAAAAAAGATAAGACAAGTTATAGTGTATTCCCAGCTACATTGCGAACGATCCTTAAGGGTTTCCACTTTAAAAAGAAAATCGTGGATATTTTCGGACCCGTCGAATGCAATTTGCCACTTTTCAATTTTACAAACTGAACTTACTAAAGAAGTTTGTTGACTTATTGGTGGTGCTTGTCAGCGTTGCACAGTGTGACGAATCGCTGATTTAGCTTGGTTTAATAAGGAAAATGACATGCACAAAATTAAACAAAAACCGGTTAAGCCTCCTACGTAATGACTGTGCAATTTTTTTGTTGTTTGGCCAACAAAAAAAATCATCTCAAACTCCAAATTGTATATAATTTTTTTTATAAGAAGGTCAATTTGAAGAGAAAGTGTTTATATCGGTTTTAATTGGTTCGCGTATATTTTATAGTTTTTTTTTTATCTTTTCTCAATAAGTTAAAAGTCAATTGATATAAAAGTAAGTTTTTCTTACATAGTTAAAGATTTTGTTTAAAATGTATAAGGGGTAAATGAAAGTAAAATTTATAGATAAAATATGTGATTTTTGTATTCATTGGACGAAAAGTATACCTAGTTGTTCAGTGTTGTCCAAGTTGGAGACCGTGTTTGTTCTAAAGCCTTGCATATGCACTGCTAAAATGTGTTTCAACAAAATTTTTCGTTTTTTAGGATGCCCATGGAAATCACGAAAAAGCAAATTTTTTATGTTTGGATTTCTTAATTTAAAATTAAGCGCTTAGATGCTGTTTCTGCTTTTGTTGTGGGTTACTTTAGCCATGTAATATTTTCTGAGGCTGCAACAAAGTCAATCAAATTAACCTTTAAAACTTTATGTTTAAGATTTGACGAGACATGGGCCAAAAGTGGTCGGCATAGAGAGCGCTTCGAAAATTCAAATTCTCTGTGGCTAAATGAAAATCTAACATTACCACAACATATCTTAGATGAAATACCTTCTTCATCTAGAGTAGGAAGACCGAAAAAAAGCTTATAGATTAGATGTCAAGTTGCGGCAGGTAAAAGACCAAGGCAGTAAAGAAAAAGTCAAAGCCAGAAAATAACTAATCCAAGGAAAATTTACAAGAGAAACAGGGTTATTGGTAGATATGCCAACTCAACAGTCTGGCAATCCTAATGACGGGAACAAGGCTAGACGATTTTTTAGAGATGATGAAAAGATTGCCCAAATTACAGTGATAGATAAAGAAATTATCAAAAAGTTTCATATCATCTTAGAAGCTCTTGGGTCTGGGCTCCCAATAGATGCAGATGCTTTTGACAATTATCCCTGGTATTTTAAGCCAGTAAGTGTGCATAAGGTCTTCTTTCATGGAAAACAAATAATTTCTACTCTATACTTCCAATCGGACAACTTTCAGAAGAAGCGCAAGAGGCAAGAAACAAGGAAAATAGAAGGGAACTTCTTACCAGAAAAATATCACGTGTAGATACAAATACTGACCCCTTAAATCGATTGCTTATAACCTCAGATCCATTCTTAGCAAGTCTAAGATACTTTTCGAGAAGAATGAAAAGTGTCATGGAACATGAAGTCTTGCAACTTTTAGATGTACCAAATAATTAAGAAAATTAAAATAAGCTGGTGTTTATGTATTGTTTTGTCTTGAAATTTGTAGTCATAATGTTAAATAAAATTTGTTATATTCTATTCTGTGAACAATTTCAATTAAAAAATAAAAACAAAAAAAATAATTTTAATTTAATTCCGCTAAATCAGCGATTCGTCACACTGTGCGTTGGGTCGAAAACGAAACGTTATTTAAAAAATGTTCGAAGTCAGAACGAGCGTTCGAAGGTCTCGTAGGATTCACATTGGGAGTATTTAAATTCAAATTGTCCAATCTTCCAACTAAGGTATCTCTAATAGACTGCATTTCACGAATGAAAACTCGTTGGTTTGCCTCGAGTATTCGTTGAAATTCTGACGTAATAGCTCTAATGTCAGTGGCCTCTTCTTGAACAGGTGGAGGATATCCCTTAATATCTCGTCGCTCATTATTGTCTTCACTATTGTGGTTACTTGCCTGACCGGATTGCATTGCTGCAGGAGGGTTATTACCAGCTGTGGTAAAATCTTATCCTGGCTTAAGCCTACACTACCCCCAGGTGGAGTACGACTAACTATTGGCCTGGATTCCATTGCTTCCGAACGGGGAGTTATATTTCGAAAAGTGGACGAATTTCTCAAATTACTCGGTCTTCCTCTAGAACGTGAATGTGGAACTCTATTATCCATAATAGGAAATTTCGAATTTTAAATACAACTTCAAAAACTTTTAACTTTCAATATCTTTTAATAAATCTGTATTAAAAAAAAATTAATACCTACATGCATAATTTGGTGTCAGCGCGGTCAGTGCTAAATTCAATATTAAATTTGATAAGATTAGTAACAATATGCTTAAGAGCAAGATATCTATGGTAAACAGACGGACTGTGCAAATCAATGCACACAATACGAACAACACTGTATATAATTGGCAACTACAGGTAATATAGTAGCAACATAGTTCACTGTTATAACTACCAGACAATGGACTATACTATAAAAGAATTAGGATTTATATATTATAAAAATATTCATATGCACAACTTATCCTTTCACGAATAAAATTAGACCAATATGAATACAAAAGGCAGTTCAACTCTTTCTGATATCCAATAGTCGCAACGCGGATTACAATTAAAACTATGAATATACTGGGACTACTATACTAATGAAAGTCATACTCAACTTGAACCGCCAAGAGACACAATAGAACACTATACAATTGCTGGAGCTTAGCTAAAAGCTCTAGAGTTAGCCAGCATAATCTTTGTAGTGACGTTCTTAATGCCTCGACGTATATCTATTGTTAGAACATGTTTAATGCAAAAGAGGAACAAGCAAGCAGCCCCCATTAAGCAAAAAATACCAACAAGTGACCTTCCTCAATGCTTCATTGAAAAGGTACATGGACTTTAAAATATATACCAACAATTTCACATGTTGATTATAGATAAATAAACTTGCGCAATACTCCTATAAAATATGTCGTTCATCGAATTTAGTAATCTAGCTCCACGCAAAACAAAAAAAATTCTTACTATCCATATAAATATTTTTCGTGTAGGTACCTATTGACCAATAAGTGGTGGTGCAGCATGGCACAATACCGACACAAAATAAATTATGTCATTGCTTTATAAATTAGACTGAATATTTCTAAATCAATTACAAAAAGAATGATATAAATCGGTACATTTTTCGACAAGATATAGCCAAAATAGCGAGAATCTAAAATGCGATAAATTCATAATTTCTCATTTGAAAGAAAAATACCCAAATCAAATTTTATTAAATTTTTCGTTCCAAACGAATCAAGTCGATAATGCGAAATCCATTATCCATACAAATAATAACTTACTTGGTTTCCATCATCAACCTCTGCTACTTGCAAAGCATACGTACATGAACATGCTACCTGCGCTGCCTACGCCTATGCTCCTTCTTACAATGAAAAAAAAATGCATACACAATGGAATGAAATTCGTTCGGCGGAAAGATTCGAGAGAGACGAACCGGTTTATTTGGTCTTGCTTTCTTCGTTTTCAAAGTGTGTATTTAAAATGAAGATGACAGCAAAAGTTTAGACACAAACATTCTAGCTCAATTCATAATGCCATCTGAATTTAGTCGGCTAAAACAAAAAATTCGACATGATGGCACTGCTATAAAGTGTATATGCAATGATAGTAGTACAACCGTGCGTAAACGACGATACGCCACCAGTGCGCATAAAGTGTATATACAATGGTAGTGCCATCATGTCGAAGAGAAGAGAAAGATGGGATAGACGAAAAGAAAATGTCAATGACCTTTGCCCTACCAAGGAGAGAGTCCAGGAAGTCAGATGCAATTTCACTACTCTAACTATGCTAAACTAATCCTATTCTAATCTTAACCGTAAGAGCTAAACCTTAATATAAATCCCTAATCTAACTTATATCTAACCTAATTCTAGTCACCTTTGCATCCACTGCTTCCTGATGTCGCTCCCTGGTAAGGTTCGTCTCGTTCCTGAGACTTGCCAGATGATGTTGGCTCTGGCTCGGCCTACCCACCCTATGTGTCGGGCGACACTCCGTTGGCTATCTCTCTGGCTTACGAGAGACAGTACCTTACCGCCAGGATCCAGTCACTCGTACGTTATGCGTCCTTGTAGTGGAGAGTTCGTACGTCGTCACGTCGCGTCCTCATGCTCGTTGGTCGTCTACGTACCGTCTACATCATTGCACAGGCGGAAGGATGGCCTTCCCAATTCTCCACACACAAAATCACAGAAAGTTTCTCTACTCCATTAAAACACAAATAATTCACTCTTCAAATACACTATAATTCATTCTAAAATACTAAAACTACTTTAAAACTAAAATTTATTCTCTAATGGATACCGGTGTTCACAGTAACGAGGATTCTCTAACCTTACTAGATTTAAATTGAATATAGCAGAAATTCTGGGTTGGGGACAAAATCCCGAAAACCAAAATCCCGAAAATCCAAAATCCCGAAAACCCAAAATCCAGAAAATCCAAAATCCCGAAAAGCCAAAATCAATATGAACTTGTATTAAATATTGTTTTGTCATGGATCGTTTTTGATATGTTTTTGTAAGATTTGAACTGTTTTTGTTATGTTTTATTTATTTGAAGTTTTTTATTTTGTTAAATAAATTTGCCAAATTTTGCTGTTGCTACAATAAAAATTTTAGTTTCATTTTCGGGATTTTGGTCTTTCGGAATTTTGGATTTTCGGGATTGTGGGTTTTCGGGATTTTAGTTTCTCGGGATTGTGGCTTTTCGGGATTTTGGATTTTCGGGGTTTTGGGCTTTCGAGATTACGTTTTTCGGGATCCTGTCCGACCCCCAGAAATTCTGCAAACAAATAAAAACAAAAGAAATAAAATGAAAAAAAACTTACGGCGTATTAATTGTCGTCCCTCGTCGTCCTGCCGGCAGCACTTTGAGCGATGATCTCTGTAATTTCCAATAAAATGTTGGGCTTTACCGCCTCTTTCTTCACGTCCTCACTTGCACTGAACACTATATCCTTACACTATTATACACTATTTACTCTAATCTCAAAAAAAAAAATCCAATAAATGGACAAAGACCCTAACAAAGACAAGCTTGCACAAAGGCGTCTGTTGAAGGAATATTCGTTGGGTATCCTCGAGATAAAAAGGGATATCGAATATGGATGCCAAGTAAACACCAGATCATTCATGCCCGCGACGTCAAGTTCCTTGAAGATATAGCACGAAATCTTACATATAATGTGCAGGAATTGGACCAGTTGCTACAAGCAGAGAAGATTGCAGACGGCGAAGAGAGCGAGCTGAGGACAGTTAAGTTTTCACATCGCCCATCGATGGTTAATGTTGTTCCCGAAAACCAACCAAAGATGCAAGCAGTGAAAAGGAAGCCTGAAGAAGAACTCACACGAACTCCGGGAAGGCCTAAGTTGTTGCGGACAGGCAGCAGAGGGCGACAGAGGAAGCTGTTCCGCACTACACGTTCTACTACAGCACAGTACAGGGAGTGTGAGTCTCCGTCTTCAGTTAATGGCTGCGATTCTGAGCTGGAGAATGAAGTTTTCGCTGGTGTGGCTCAAATTAGCACGAAAGATGGCCTGATGAGCGGTGCATGTGAAGAGTGGAAGGACGCAATGGAAGCAGAGGTGATGAGTCTGCTTAAAAATGAAACTTGGATCGTTAGATCGTTGAAGAATTCCCATACAAACGTAGTTGGATGTCGTTGGGTGCTGACAAATAAGCACAGTTCTGATGTATATTTATATCCAGTTGCCAAAGGGAATAGTCAAAAATATGGTTGGAGACACTGCGATTGTTTTTGGCTCTTGCAGTTCAATATGGATTGCAAGTGTGGCAGTTTAACGTGGTGATGGTGACTGCGTATTTAAACGGAGTATTGAATGAAGGTATTTTTATGAGAATTCCTGAGATGCTGAATGAGATGCTAGAGAGGATAATTGCTAAGCAAGGTAAACATTCGAAGTTTGGACATCAAGCAGGAAATATGCTGAGGAACATACGTGATGGTGGCAACACATGCAAGTTACAGAAGGCTCTCTATGGATTACGTCAGTCTGGACGTCAGTGGTACGTAAAAGTCAGCGAAAAACTTTTAAGTTGGGGTTTGTGTCCTACAAAAAATGAGCCATGTCCATTTTATAAGAGTTCTGGATATAGTTTGCTGTTTGTTCTTGTTTACGTTGATGATTATATTGGTGGCGTAAAATAACAAAAACCAAATCATGAATCTGCGTGATAATCTGTTGGAGGAGTTCGAGGTAAAGGATCTTGGTATTGCAAAATATTGTCTGGGACTGGAAATAAATCAAGGTGAAAGAAAAATCGAGGTTTCTCAGACTGGATATATTTTGGGACTGCTTAAACAATACGGGATGGAAAAATGTAATCCAGTGTCAACACTTTGGGAAGTAAACATGAGTTTCGATGACGCTGGTACTTGTGGATCACAGGATAACTGTCAATATCGTGAGTTAATTGGTGCCCTTATGTATTTATCAGTGGCAACACGGCCGGATATTGCAAATACCGTTTCAAGGTTGGCACAATTTGTGAGTAAACCGAATAAGGCTTGTATCTTGTAGGCTTGCTGCGAAACGAGTCTTGAGATACCTTGCGGGGATTACACAGACTGGACTACTGTACACGGAGACCGATCAGCCGCTTAATGGATACGCAGAGGCTGACTGGGGTGGCTGTACTGTCGATCGACGCTCTTACACAGGATACGTATTCTTACTTGGTGGCGCTGCAATATCGTGGAAATCACAAAAGCAGCAGACTATTGCACTGTTGCCAACTGAGGCAGAATATGTAAGTTTTGCGGAGGCAGCGAAGGAGGCTATATACTTGGGTAGCTCGTGAGCTCGCTTTACGTGAGTTAACCGATATACAAAAAATTGTTGACAATCGAGGAGCTCAATGTACGAAACATATTGACATAAAGCACTATTTTGTTCGAGGATCGATTACTTCAAAAATGTTTGTACTGGAACATGGCCGACAGAACAAATGATTGCTGATGTGCTGAAGTCTATACCCTGGGAAACACACGAACGATGCTTGGAAGGTATGGGTCTTAGAACGCGTGACAACATTACTTGTGACGTGAGGCTTGGGCGGGTTAAAGATCGTCCATCTAATTGGCAACCCACACGTCGTTTATGTTGGCAACGCTATACTAATGACAAGCTGTTGTTACTTTGGCATATATAAATGAATTCATTACCACATGTCTAAAATAAACCTGAATTTAACTTACTTGGCTTTTCATCGTCTTCCTGTCAAAAAAGGCAAACAAAATTATTTTTCATTTATTGAACAAATACTTCGGTTTGTGTTCCTCTTAATCCCAATAGTTTTGGTTGGACAGCTTCGCGGGTTAAAGGCATTTCACACTTTTCTCCGCATCGTTTAGCCTGCTCATGTGATTTCGTTGCTTCGCTAAGGGTAACTGCTAGTTGGTTGGGCAGGCGCCTAAGTGAGATGTCTACAACACGGACAGCTATTATTTCCCTTTCGGCACACAAGAGCTGACATAGGCGTCTGCCAGACAACGACCAAATACCGGTACCGTGATATTTCAAAATATGGCCGTAAGACGTTTGGTCCCATGAAAAGTATTGTTGATTGTCATCCACACGATACCCCACAATCAATCATAATCCCAATACTTTGAAGTATACCGAATCGCAATCGATCGATGAAACCATAACTAACCAACCCCAATCAGATTCTCAGTTCACAATACAATAGACATCGGTCCGATTCATCAAATAACATACTGAAACCAATACTTTGAAGCCAAAATCGACCCCGATCAGATTCTGAATTCACAATACAAATGACGAACGATTGGAAGTTGACTTTTTAGTACTGTAACTATGCTTTTATTGCGTTCGCTATTAGGTGCCGCAGACGAATTTTCTGGCAGCTCAGAGCTTCCTCAATGTATTTATTATGTTCGCCACCAGATATCACAGAAGAACATTATACCAATCTCCAATACACATACCCCCATTTCTCAACTCATACATAACATACTCAATCCTGTCACCCTCTGCTAAGAAAACAAGCGAATTCCTTTTTGGTCAAACAAGGACTGACTCTATTTAATTGTGTAGAAGTAAGCCAAAATAATACAGTCCACAGAATAGTGGTTAAGAAAAAGAAAGAGAATGCAATCCACAAATAATAGTTAAAAGAAAGAGAAAGTATTCACACATTAAGAATAGTGAAAAGATGTAATTGGCAAAAGAGAAGGAAAAAAAAAATAGAAAAATTATACACGTCACAGCTCGGCCAGTCCTGCGCTAGAGTCGTCCTCGGCTCTGTCTGCTTCTTCATCGGTGCCGTCCTCGATAGCATCCAAATCTGGGGAGTGATAACACCACGGTTTGATTTTGTCGGATGCATAGACGGAACAAAATCTCTTCTGTGTTATTTGCATCCCGGGTATATCCTCGATTAGAAATCGATCATTTCCCAGAACTTTAGAAACTTGGTAGGGGCCTCGAAATTTGGGCTCCAACTTGCGTGATTCTCCGTTGGCAGCTGGTTCGTTCGATATAACAACTAAATCACCTTCATCACACTGTTTTGGCTCGGCATGTTGTCTATCGAAACGGGCTTTCCATTTTTCACGGCTATCCGTTACATTTCCAGCAGCGATTATACGTTTATTTTGAATATCGATCTCTGTACCCAGCGGAACATTCTCATGTATGGCTGCTAGAATGCGATTTTGTACTACATCGACGAGTTTGAAGTCAAAGACGAGTTCGTTTGGGCTGAACCCGGATGTAGAATTCTTCTGCGAGTTCACGGCCCACGGCAGATCGCGTAAGCTTAGGTCCCAATCCTTCGGCTCCTCGGTCGTGGTTCGGAGAAATGTGAGGATTATACTGTTGGCCCTTTCAACTTGCCCATTGGCCCTTGGGGTTCGGACGGCAGTTTTGATATGCTGAATGTTGTTCCGCTCGCAGTACTTCTCAAATTGATTGGATGTAAAGGCAGTCCCTCTGTCGCTGATGAGGCGTTTCGGTAGGCCAAAATAACTGGTGACTTCATTGAGGGTGTTGATTACAGGAAGCGTTTTTGTAGTTTTTATGGCCTTAACGATTAGAAATTTGCTGAATGCGTTGTAGCTGACGGAACGGAATTGGTTCGATTTCACCCACATGCAGCCGTCCTTCAGATTTTCCCCCTTTAGATCTATAGTAGCAGCACTCAATGCAAGCGGCGATATATTCCTTCACATACTTTCGCATTTTGGGGAACCAGAAGTGTGTTTGGATGCGTTGGATCGTTTTATCTAGCCCAAAATGACCCACTTCGTCATGGCAAGAACGGGCTATTCTCCATCGTACTGATTTCGGAACGACGAATTTGAAACCGTTGTCAGTTTTCCGATACAGCCGATGATTCTGCAAAATAAAATCGGTTTTAAATTAAGTTTCTTGTTCTGACTTACGCTCTCCTTTCAAAACGGCGATGATCTCGCTAAGCTGAGGGTCTTGTTGTTGCATCGTTAGCAGCCAGTCCTCTGTTGCAGGAACGATCTTCAGAATGACAGGTACAGGGCTGACTTCTCTTGGCGGCAGATCAGGCGATCGGCTGAGAGCATCTACATGAGACAATCGGCTTCCTTCACGGTGAACGGCTTCGAAATCATACTCAAGGATTTTGATCCACCAGCGAGCGATCTTAGGTATCATTTCTTTGTTGGCTTTTGTTTTGGTAATAGCGGCACAGTCGGTGACAAGTCTGAATGGCTTACCAAGTATGTATACGCGAAAACGTTCTAGTGACTCGACGATTGCAAGGACCTCGAGTTCATAGCTGTGGTTCTTACTTTCAGCATCCGTACAGTGGCCACTAAAGTAAAAAACCGGCTTCCAATTCTTGTTGTCCTTCGATTGGAGAAGAACACCAGCAAGTCCAACGGCGCTGGCGTCAGTGTGCACTTAATGATACGCAGTATGGTCATACAACTCCAGCACTGGCTTCTTGCACAATCTGTCGATAAGCTGTGTAAAAGCACGTAGCTGTTCTCCACCCCACTTGAACGTTTGATTTTTCCGCAGTAATTGCGTTAGTGGTCTCGATATCATCGAATAATGCTCCACGAATTTTCGGAAAAACCCCGTTAATCCGAGGAAACGCCGGACCTCGGTTATATGTGTCGGTATTTTAAATTTACGTATTGCGCTTACTTTGTCATCACCAGGGGTAATCCCAGCTTCGTTGACGATATGCCCCAGGTACGTGATTTGCTCTGATAGGAAATTACACTTCCCGGCGCACAGTTTTAATCCAGCTGAATCCAGAATACATAGAATTTTTTCCAGACGCTGCAGACCTTCTTCCGCGGTTCTGCTCGGGATAATTACGTCGTCCAGGTATGCGAGAACTTCTCCTGGCTCCATCTTGGCTATGAGCTTGTTCATGACGGCTTGGAACATTGCCGGGGCATTGACGAGACCGAAGGGCATTCGGTTATATTCAAAATGCCCGTCTGTGGTCACAAATGCGGTGTAGCGTTTTGATTCCTCATCGATCTCAATTTGATGATACCCCATGCGTAAGTCCAGCGAGGAAAAATATTTGTTGCCAGAAAGTTGTGCAAATTGTTCCTCCAGATTTGGCATTGGGTATGGGATCTTCCAGGTAATGCTGTTTAACAGTCGATAATCGACGCATAGGCGATGTTCTCCATTCCTCTTGTCGACTAGTACAACGCCCGCAGCGTACGGCGATTCCGATGGACGAATAATTTCCGTTGTGAGCAACTCTTTAATGATATTAGTTACTATTGGCCTTTTAGCAAAAGGCAGACGATACGGCTTGGCTCTAACCGGAATGTCGGAAGAAAGTGTGATCTGCATCTTTGCCAGGTTGCACCTGCCCAGATCGGCTAATTTGTCTGCAAAACAAAATCGATTCCAACTTACCAAGATAGACTTCATTTAGGTTCGTATTAATGGATACATTGTTGACTGCCTTTTCCATCCGGCAGTCAGCACCTTCTATGACGAGACGGGCACCTTGGCGACAAAGTACATCTCTACCCAACAGGATATTCTCGGTTACCATATCATCGTTAACGATCAGCAATTCAGATTGAAATGTGTAGTCATCAACACAAATTTCGGCTTCGATTTTATCGGTGCAAATAAATTTTCCACCCGCAAATCCATTCAGTGTGACTGAACACTGTTCGACATCGCCTAAATTGTTGGCAAAGGACTTGCGTATCAATGAATGGCTGTTTCCTGGATCGATGAATGCTGAAGTTGCCGTATTGTTAACTTTGACCTCCTTGACGATGTTATTTTGTACATGCCGTACATTTCCTTTGATTTCGTTGACAGATTCGGGTTGACGCTTCTTGTTTGGGCAGTTTGCCGTCTGATGAGAGGTTCGGCCGCATCCGTTACATCTCTCTTTGCGTTGTGGTTCAGTACATTTGCTAGAATAATGTCCAAACTTACCGCAATTGAAGCACTTAATGTTGTTGTTGCTTTCTTCGGTAGGTTTTCTAGAGGTATATGAGCTGTTATCCGTAGATTTTCTCGGTGTCTTGGGTTTGTCTGTGACAGTTTGGAACGACTTCGTTGTCCAGTGGGAGGTTTTGATCTCGTTGTGGGTGCAGAAATTTATTATGTCACGTAATAATTCACTGCACAGGTTATAATTATTGGAGATTTTTTTTCGTAACTCTGGTTCCTTTATCCCATTTATAATATGGCGAGCGATAGCCGAATCAGGTAAACCGCCTTTTTTGCCTATGGCCAACATTCTATAATAGAAATCATGCGGAGATTCGCCGTGCATGCGCGTGGTACGTGCCATTTTTATATGAACATCTGCGACGTTTTCCATGCACGGAAAACCAGTTAAGAATTTGCTTATAAATTGCGGCCATGACACAAAAATTTCACCAAGAGAATCCACCCAATACTTGGCAGCACCCTGCATTTTTTGCTGAACAGCAAAAATAACTATCTGGTCGTCCCATTTATACGCATTCTTTAAGGTCTCGACTCTTTTTATAAATTGGTAAGAATCTAACGATTGCTCTGATGTAGGGTTGAACTCCGGCAGAAGCGCAACGACATCTCTTACACTTCCGTATGGATTAAATGACTGAAGAGGACTGGCATATTGCGATTGCGAATTCACCGGCTCATGTGTCTCATGTACAGGCGAAAATGGTGGTACATTTTCGTGTGCCGTCGTTTGTGGCGCAAAAAACTGACCGTGTGGCATTTGAGCTTGACTCATATATGCACCGTAGACCGAAGGAGTATACGTGTATGTCGTGGGTATTGTAGCCGAACGGTACAATTGCGCTGGTGTTGTAGAAAATTGCGTTGGTCCCACCGTTACAGAGCTAGCTGAACCTGATGTCGATGTATGTGTGAAGTACTGAGATGACGTGTTCATCTTTACTAACGGATTGCGTGTAACGTTGCTTCCAAAAACTGCATCTTGTGCAGTAGAGAATGCGCTCGTAGAAATCTGTGGACAAGAACTCGTTATTGCTGGATTTACCTGCAGCAACTTTAAATCAGCGACTGCCTTTTTCAGGTTCCTTATTTGTTCTTCCAACGATTCCAGAGTATTCTTTTTCCGCACGGTAACTGCTGTTGGAGTTTGGCATGATTCATCACTTATCATCACCTGACTCAAACCTCTTTGTGACGGTTCAACAAGGATTTCCTTGATATTTCCTGGCTTTCCTGATGACGGTACAACTGGGCCAGACGCCTTCTTCCCAGAACGGGTGCAACGACCACTTTCATGTGCAACGATTTCTTCTTCGTTCGCTTGTAGCATTGTCCTAAATTCTCTGTTCGACCGCGTTCAACGTTTAAAGGTAATCCCACTTCTGAAAAATTGTCACCCTCTGCTAAGAAAACAAGCGAATTCCTTTTTGGTCAAACAACGACTGACTCTATTTAATTGTGTAGAAGTAAGCCAAAATAATACAGTCCACAGAATAGTGGTTAAGAAAAAGAAAGAGAATGCAATCCACGAATAATAGTTAAAAGAAAGAGAAAGTATTCACACATTAAGAATAGTGAAAAGATGTAATTGGCAAAAGAGAAGGAAAAAAAATAGAAAAATTATACACGTCACAATCCGTATTTATTTAAATCATTTCTTCCATCCAGTTCGTCAAGAGCGATTCAGAATGGAACAAAACATGCTATTTAAATAGAGCATGGGTTGTGGTACCTCTACAACAATTTTTATTCAATTTAACAGCGAATGTTTCGATATTATTTCAATATATTGATGAATATATTTTGATGAATACTTGTGCTTTGACAAGGCACGTGGCATAGTAAATGTACTTTGCTTTTAATTGAGGTAAGGCTGTGCAAATGAATTATTGTCCCCCAAACTCATTTAGTTTTCTTAATAGCGCGGACATTTTTTTGGCAGTTGAAGAGCGTTCCAGCGTGCTTACTGTGCATAACGGATATATATATAATTGTTAAGCACGTTTATTTAAGTTTTGACAATTATCTCGTTACAGTAGTTATCGTAGTTAAGCCAATTCAATACTACAAAAGTACAATACTATAATAGAGTGCTGCCAATACAACATCTCCCTTTAGATATTAAAATTTAATTTATCCTTAAAATTTAATATTTAATTTGGATTTCTAATTAATTGCTATTATGCTCCTTAAATTCAGCTTGAGAATTATTATTGAAATACGTATTCCTATGAACGGAAGATTCTTCTCCCGGATCTGGTAACTAGAATATTGCTGGAACATGGTTCAGAGAGCACCTTAGGCTCCTCCGAAGGTATATCGGTGATCACCGGTGCTGCTATATTCATGTCGTCCCCTAAGTATACATCGACATTGGGTTTTATCTGTAACGATTTTAAATATGGAGCTTTTATTAAATGGCATCTGTTTCTGCGAATAACGCGTTTATCAGTTTCGATTAAAGAGGACCTATGTTGAACTTTACGAATAATTCTCCCATGTCGCCTTAGATCCGTAACCTATACAAACTCTCCGGGTGTTAATTCAGATAGTTCTCGTACTCCATGCCGTCTATCATAATTTGCTTTATACCTGCTCCTATACCTTTCTTCCTTCTTTATCAGGTTCCGAAGATCTGGTTTCTCCATCAAATTTAAATCTGGAAGATTTTCCCGAAGTGTTGATTTGCAAACTTTTATTACGTCAGACATGCGTAGACGCTGTAACTCTTCAATTTCGAAGTATCGTGAGTAGCAATCAGTGATTACGATAAACCATTTATTCTTTAATTTAAATAGGTCCATAGCTACTTTCTGCCACGGGAAATCTGGAAAAATTGATGGCACTAACGGCTCCTGTTTATTTGTCCTATTTTGAACGCAAGCAGGGCAATTCTTAATTTTTTGTTCAATATCCAAAGCGATGCCGGGCCACCACATAGTTCTATTAGCTCGTATCCGTGTTTTAGTTATACCGAAATGTCCGGCATGTAATTTTGTTAACATTGAGGGTCTTAACGTTTTTGGAACTACCATCCTATTTTTTCGTAGTAACAAATCATCAATGATCGTCAATTCATCTTTGACATTTTTTGCAGGTCAATCCGATCTGATGTATCGTTTTAAGTCCGGACATTCTCGATCAGACATTTGCGATTGGATGACTTGAACGATGTTTTCATCATTGGTGTGTATATTGTGCATTCATATTTTTCGGATGTATGCTTCAACTTCCTCCTCTAGTTCATCTGGCACTAAAGATTCTTTAAGAGGCATTCTTTACAGGTTATTCGGTGCGAGAAGATTTTTCCCTGGCACATAGGAGATAGAATAGTCACATCTCATCATTTGAATGCGGATACGCTGTAATCTTGGAGTTAAGTCGTCTAAGTTTTTGGTTTTTAGAATTTGTAAGAGTCGTTTGTGATCTGTTTGAACCGTAAAATTGCGTCCAATTACATAAATTTTCAGTTTATCACAAGCCTAAGCTATAGCCAATGCTTCTCTTTCAATATTTGCATAGTTTTTCTCGGCTTTTGTAAGTGTCCTCGATATATATGCAATCGGACATAGATCTTTTACGTGCGTTTATAAGAGGACTGCCCCCAACCCTAGTGAGGAAGCATCAAACGATAAGGTTTTGTGTTTTGAGGGATCAAAAATTCTTAAATTGGGAGGTGGTATTAACCTTTCTTTTATTTCTTTAAAAGATTGCTCTTGAGCACATCCCCAAACCACAGTTGCACGTTAGCTACCTAATTTGTTATCTAGCTAACGCCATAACTAAGTAACTAACGTAGTTAAATTAGCTGCGCTAAAAATGCAATCGATTTGGTAGTTAGCTATCATAATGACAACTAATTTTAGCTATTAGCTATTAGTTGCAGGTTGTGTAACTAAGCTTGTTAGGTTGCCAAAGTTAGTTGCGGATGACAACCAAAAGTTGGTTAGCTTTTTAGCTGTAGCTTTTTAGCTGTCTAGGTAATAACTAATAACTAAATCAAAATTTATTGTTTTGCTATAATGTCGACAATTTATTGGGATTTATTATGCATATTGCGTTTAAAATAAACATTTATTGAATGTTCCTTTTATTTTACATCATGTTATTTTACAAAGAGGTCCTTGGAGCCACACTAAAGGTCCTTTAAGCCTGAAAAAGGATTTTTTCCCAAAATGTCTTTAGAAACGGCACGGTATACATGAGTTCAATGTTATTTGAATAAGGGATCCTAGAAACAACAAACATTTTGGAAAAATATCCTTTTTTCGACTTTTAAGGACCTTTTTGTTGTTCCAAAGAACTCTTAGTCAAATAACATTGGACGCATATATACAGTGCGGATTCTAATGACATTTTGTAAAAATATCCAGTTTTCGACTATTAAGGAGCTTTTTTGTTGTTCCAAGGACCTCTTAGTCCAATAACATTAAACACAGATATACCGTGTGGATTCAAATGATATTTTGGAAAAATATCCTCTTTTCAAGTTTTAAGTACCTTTTTTGTTGTTGCAAGGACCTCTTAGTCAAATAACATTTAACACAGGTATACAGTGTGGATTCAAATGATATTTTCGAAAAAAATATCCTTTTTCCAGTTTTAAGGACCTTTTTTGTTGTTGCAAGGACCTCTTAGTGAAATAACACTGAACATAGATATACCGCGTGGGCTCAAGTGATATTTTGGAATAATATCCCTTTTTCGATTTTCAAGGACCTTTTTTGTTTGTTACAAGGACCTCTTAGTCAAATAACATTGAACACAGCCATAATGCGCGGTTTTCTTGGAGTTTTTGAAAAAAAAAATTCGGGTTTATTGACCTTATTTGGTGCTCCAAGGACCTCTTGGTAAATAACTTTATGACAACTAAAAGTGGCATTCTTCAATCGGCCATCGGTTACCCCTTACCTTCAACTGATGTACAACAAATTTCAAGCTATACAACCTCAATTATTCAATACTTATCAAAGACAAATCTACTTCCACACTATTTCCCCGTGTTTCGTAAGGACATAATAATCTCCAAAATTAAACACAATTAAAAACATAGGGACGGGCTACAGTCCGCTTGGGCGAACTGTTGGATACCCTATTCTTATTCCTATCCCTCATAAGTGGGCGTGACAAAAGTCTAAGTATGGTTAAATTGTTAAGAACGCTCTACATATTTTGTTATATAACATTTAAAGGATTTTATCAAAAAAAAACGCTCCCTAGCTCAAACTTGGGTGTTTCAATAAAATTGTTTTATTTAATTGTGGGCGTGTCAGTAGGCGGATTTAAAAAAAAATTAACACATGAGCATAAAGGGCCCCTAGAGAGTATATATTATAAATTTCAGCTCCCTAGCTCAAACTTTGGATTTTCAAAAAAATTGTTTTATTTATTTTTGGGCGTGTCAGTGGGCGGATTTTGAAAATATTTATACATGAGCTTAAAGGGCCCCTAGAGAGTATGTATTATAAATTTCAGCTCCCTAGCTCAAACTTTGGATTTTCAAAAAAATTGTTTTATTTATTTGTGGGCGTGTCAGT
Source organism: Portevinia maculata (assembly GCA_949715645.1). NCBI lineage: Eukaryota > Metazoa > Arthropoda > Insecta > Diptera > Syrphidae > Portevinia > Portevinia maculata. The sequence continues at coordinate 45,187,873 of OX454528.1, read as the reverse complement.
GGGCGGATTTTGAAAATATTTATACATGAGCTTAAAGGGCCCCTAGAGAGTATATATTAAAAATTTCAGCTCCCTAGCTCAAATTTTGGTTTTTCAATAAAATTGTTTTATTTTTTTGTGGGCGTGGCAGTGGGCGGATTTTGAAAATTTTATATCCCGAGCAGTTTTAGTAGTCATAGATCATATATAAAAAATTTCAGCTTCCTAGCTCAAAATTCGATTTTTTCCAAAAATTTTTTTTTTGAGTTTGTGGGCGTGTCTGTGGGCTGATTTCAAAAATTCGTAAACTTGATTATTTCGGGACCCTAGAGAGTATATGGTTAAAATTTCAGCTCTCTAGGTCCAGTTTAAAGGCCTAATTTTTGCCGACGGACGGACGGACGGACGGACGGACGGACATGGCTAGATCGACATTACTATCGATGCTGATCATAAATATAGTAACTTTTAGGGGTCTACGGGCAATATTAAGGTATGTTACAAACTATGCGTCAAAATTAATATACCCCTAGAATAGGGTATAACTAGAAAATGTATAACGAAATAAAAGAATCGCTCCTGTTCCTGTAAGCCTTTTCGGGTTAAATTGTTTGAAAAAAATTATTAGTTGTGTTTAATCGATAGCTTAAAAGCTAAAACTAATGTTAATTATTGTTAGTTACACTCTGACAACTAATTTTTCACAACTAAACACGCTTAGTTACACTTCGCAACTAATAACTAATTGAGGTTCAAAATTTGTGGCAACACAACTAAAATTTATGGTTTAGCTATGTACGTTCAAAGAAACTACAGCTAATTTAGTTGTAGCTTTTAAGTTATTAGTTAAGCTAACTTTAGTGCAACTCTGCCCCAAACAAAGGCGTTTTTTTTTACTAGTTAAACTTGAGATAGGTTCAACGATTGACGATTTATTGGGAATATATTTTCCGATAAAGTTGACCATACCAAGAAATCGCTGAACTCCCTTAACCGTAGTAGGTACGGACCTTTCCATAATCGCTTTTGTTTTGTCTACATCAGCTTTAATTACCCCATCGGAAATTGTGTGCCCTAAAAAGTTAATTGTTGTTTTCCCAAACTCCGATTTTTGTTTGCTTAGTGTTACTCCTCCATCCCTCAATCGTGTGAGCACCGTTTCTACTAACTGCTCCAGTTCTTCCATCGATCCTGCCCAACTGAGAACATCGTCTACATGCACTATACAGTTTTTTATACCCAACAGAAGCCTTGTCATTCTCTTTTGAAAATACTCTGGAGCCGATGTGATACCGAAAGGAAGCCTCTGGAATTTGTAAGTACCAAATGGCGTTATAAAGGTTGTTAGTTCCTGCGATTTTTTTGACAAAGGAACCTGCCAAAAGCCAATGTTCGCATCCAGCTTGGCGAAAAATTTGCCTCCAGCCAACTGCGATAAGCAGTATTCGATACCGTGTATGGGATGAAATTGTCTTTTAACACATTTGTTTAGTTCTGTCAAATCAACACAAATTCTAATACCCTCTTTTTTTGGTACTACAACCATCGGCGCACACCAGGCCGACGCTTTTTCCACCGGCGCAGTCACTTTGTTTTTTACCATCCTTCTTAATTCTTCTAAAACCGATGGCCTTAAGTGTACAGGTACAGCTCTTGGAGTTGATATGGCAAATGGTTTAACATTTTTGTATACCCTATTCTAGAGGTATATTAATTTTGACGCATAGTTTGTAACATACCTTAATATTGCCCGTAGACCCCTAAAAGGTACTATATTTATGATCAGCATCGATAGTAATGTCGATCTAGCCATGTCCGTCCGTCCGTCCGTCCGTCGGCAAAAATTAGGCCTTTAAACTGAACCTAGAGAGCTGAAATTTTAACCATATACTCTCTAGGGTCCCGAAATAATCAAGTTTACGAATTTTTGAAATCCGCCCACAGACACGCCCACAAACTCAAAAAAACAAAATTTTCGAAAAAATCGAATTTTGAGCTAGGAAGCTGAAATTTTTTATATATGATCTATGACTCCTAAAACTGCTCGGGATATAAAATTTTCAAAATCCGCCCACTGCCACGCCCACAAAAAAATAAAACAATTTTATTGAAAAACCAAAATTTGAGCTAGGGAGCTGAAATTTTTAATATATACTCTCTAGGGGCCCTTTAAGCTCATGTATAAATATTTTCAAAATCCGCCCACTGACACGCCCAAAAATAAATAAAACAATCTTTTTGAAAATCCAAAGTTTGAGCTAGGGAGCTGAAATTTATAATATATACTCTCTAGGGGCCCTTTAAGCTCATGTATAAATATTTTCAAAATCCGCCCACTGACACGCCCAAAAATAAATAAAACAATTTTTTTGAAAATCCAAAGTTTGAGCTAGGGAGCTGAAATTTATAATATATACTCTCTAGGGGCCCTTTAAGCTCATGTATAAATATTTTCAAAATCCGCCCACTGACACGCCCACAAATAAATAAAACAATTTTTTTGAAAATCCAAAGTTTGAGCTAGGGAGCTGAAATTTATAATATATACTCTCTAGGGGCCCTTTAAGCTCATGTATAAATATTTTCAAAATCCGCCCACTGACACGCCCACAAATAAATAAAACAATTTTTTTGAAAATCCAAAGTTTGAGCTAGGGAGCTGAAATTTATAATACATACTCTCTAGGGGCCCTTTAAGCTCATGTATAAATATTTTCAAAATCCGCCCACTGACACGCCCAAAAATAAATAAAACAATTTTTTTGAAAATCCAAAGTTTGAGCTAGGGAGCTGAAATTTATAATATATACTCTCTAGGGGCCCTTTATGCTCATGTGTTAATTTTTTTTTAAATCCGCCTACTGACACGCCCACAATTAAATAAAACAATTTTATTGAAACACCCAAGTTTGAGCTAGGGAGCGTTTTTTTTTGATAAAATCCTTTAAATGTTATATAACAAAATATGTAGAGCGTTCTTAACAATTTAACCATACTTAGACTTTTGTCACGCCCACTTATGAGGGATAGGAATAAGAATAGGGTATCCAACAGTTCGCCCAAGCGGACTGTAGCCCGTCCCTATGTTTTCAACTCAATTTCATATTCTTCCTTAAATTCACCCAAACCCTCAAAAATATCTTTAAATTGGTCGAACCAATTCCTTTTTGAAACTCCAAATAATTTTTTTATTAGTCCTAGTTTTTCAATCCCGGTCTTTCCTAACAGTGGTGTTATTTTTTCCACGGTAACATAGATGACCTCTTTGATTGATTTTTTTTCGTACTCCAAATTGACGGTTGCCTTTCCCATAATTTTGATGGCCTGATTTACGCTATATAATTTTGCTCCTGTTTTTTAATCGATATCCCCTTTTTTGTTTTAATAGCATCCCAAGGAACTAATGTGACGTCAGCACCAGTGTCGACTTTAAATTCTAGGCTTTCGTCATTCAGTCATAAATTAACCGACCAATTTTGTGACACGGCCGCTACAAAATACTCCTCTTCTTCCTCTGTGACTTCATTAACTCGTTTTGTTCGGCATTGCTGTGCAAAGTGACCAATCTTTTTGCACGTGTTACATGTTGCATTTTTTGCTGGACACCTATTACACTCGTGGCGCTCATACCCACAACGCATGCACTTTTCTTCGCCTCTATTTCTCCTTCCTGATCTATTTCGCTTTTGTGAACTGAATCAGGAAAACGTTGCAGTCTATAGACAGACGATGTAGTTGGACAAAGGTCTTTTTTCTGTCGTGTAAGTTCTTCGACTTGACGAAATGCTGTTACCGCCTTTTCTAGAGTGAGCCCGGAGTCTAGTTGCAGCCTGTCGCTCAGCCCTTCATCCCTCATACCTACGATCAGAGTCAACAAAATCATTTCATTGTGTAATGCTCCCCATTCACAATGTTTCGCAAGAGTATGCAAAGCTATGATGAATTCTTCGCCTGTCTCATCACCTTGTTTTCTCTTAAGAAACCTAGCGCGCTCATAGATCAAATTTCTTTTTGGTATGAAATGTTTCTCAAATTGCTTTTTACATTCGTCAAAAGTGTTTGGTGGCGACGCAAATGATGCAAAAACTTCTTCGGCCTTTTCGCCCATGCAATAGGAATATAAAGACATTTACCTGAGATTGATCGTTGGCTTCATGCAATTTAGTTCCCACGCGGTACCTTTCGAACCGTTTTATCCATTTTTCCCAATCCGAAGGTACGAATGAAAATTCCTCAGGGGGAATAAGTGTCATCTGTCCGGTATTCATTAGGATTTTAGAATTTCCTGGTGTTTTTGTATCCTCTGTCATTGTTCGTGTTCACGAAAGCCCAATTTTTTTTCCACGTTATGGGTGTAGTGATTTTTTTTTTATTTAGCTCTGCGTCTTTCCAAATGTTTAAAGTGTATTTTTACCTCAATTTAGTTGTTATCCAGATTTTATTAGATTTTATTTGTTTCGTTTTGAGGAAAATTTTATTTCCGCTGCCACCATGTTCGAGATTTAGTTAAGCACGTTTATTTAAATTTTTGACATTTATCTCGTTACAGTAGAGTAGAGTCGGGTAATGTGGACCACTCGTCTAATATGGACCACTAGCTTTGCTCACCTCTCACAAATGCAATTGAGGTGAGTATTGCTTACGCTTTTGCGCGACCTCCTAAAACTTACCTTAGTGTAGTTCCAGCAGTCAGAGTGAATGCGTCTCTGAGTTGTGGTAAATAAAAAAAAATCGAAGGCAGTGATCATTTTTTTTTTGTAAGTGTTTTTTTCTTTTTTCATTGGTTAAATATATGTTTTATATCCATTCCTTTTATAAATATAAGAAGTGAATATTTGTTTTAAAGTTCGTATTAGTAAAATTTTTGTAACACATCACGTTTTGTTGCAAAGTAGCTTTCTCTTAAAACCACGTGTTTCGGGTAATATGGACCACGATAGGAAAGGCTAATATGGACTAGTGGTCCATATTACCCGCCGTTTTATTAAAAGGAGTCTGAAATTGCATTTTTTCTCCTTAAGGCCATGGATTCGAGAAAAAACCAGCAAAGCAAGAAAAACGCAAGTCATAGAATCCGGACGACATGAAAAGCGCTATTGAAATGGTGAGGACAAGTTCGTGTGGCTATTTAAAAGCTTCAAAATTACATAATGTACCAAAAACTACTCTCATAAGACTGGTTAAAAATGAATGTACTGATAGTTCGACGTTGGTAAATTTTAAGTTAGGTCGTACACCAGTGTTCCCAAATACTCGTACGTTTGAGAAATTGCTTGTGGAATATGTGCTGACTATGGAGAGCAAATTTTTTGGACTAACGAGAATGGACATAAAAAATAGAGCGTTCCAACTAGCTGAAAAAAATGGAATTTCGCATCCATTTTCCCAGAAAAACAGAATTGCAGGAAAAGATTGGTTGAAATCATTTCGAGAAAGAAATCCCAACTTATCATTTCGTTCACCGACTGCAACATCCCTTGCCAGAGCAAAAGGATTTTCAAAAGAACGTGTCCAAGAGTTTTTTGATCTTCTGGAAGAAGAAATGGATAAGTGTAGATATACAGCAAACAACATAGGTATATAACGTCGATAAGACCGGAATAAGCGTAGTGCCTTCTAAGCTACCCAAAGTTCTGGCATTAAAAGGAAAGCGACAGATTGGTGCGCTTACCGCAGCAGAAAGAGGCTCCACCATCACAACAATAATCCGCATGAGTGCTGCAGGCGCATTTGTACCGCCTTCCCTGCTTATGAAAGGAGCTACTCCAGGAGCTATTTGCGAATGTCATCCTTCCGGATGGGTTCAGACCGACATTTTTTCAAAATGGTTTGTACATTTTGTTAGCCATGTAAAGCCATCCGCTGAATCTCCAGTTCTTCTCATTTTGGATGGGCACTATAGCCATACGCGTAATATCAAACTAATCGAAACGGCAAGAGAGAACCACGTTTCCTTGCTTTCTATTCCGCCTCATTCCAGCCATAAGATGCAGCCACTGGACAAGACGTTTATGGGTCCACTTAAGAAGCATTTATCAGAAGAGATTCGGATCTGGATGAGGATGAATGCCCGACTATTGACGCATTTTGATATAACTAAATTGTTTAGCAAAGCATATCTTAGAGTCCAAACTGGAGAAATAGCGGTCAATGGATTCAGGGCTACGGGAATTCACCCATTTGATAGAAACATCTTCAGGGATAGTGACTTCCTAGCAGCTGATGATGATGTTACCCCACCAGACGAGTCTTCAAGTAAAGAACCTGTTGTTGAACGTGCAACTACTCCACAAGCTGTGGAATTCCCAATTCCAGAAACGTCCAGAAACCATATGCCTACAAATAGGCGAGTTGTTGCTGTTAAATCTCCATCTGGTACTCTGCATACCGGAAATATAACAGCAAGTGAAAATATTATTCTGACACCAGCTGATATATCTCCGGTTCCTATCAAGAAAAAGGTTATAACTACTCGTGGTAGACCAGCTGGAAAATCCAAACTGCTAACCGGGTCCCCATACAAAAGAATCTTGGAAGATTCGCTGAAAAAAATTGCTGTTAGAATACAGAAACCGAGCACCTCTAAACAAGCACTTTTTGAAGCTGACAAAAAAAAATCTGCCAGTTAAAATTGTAATTGCTGTTCCTACCTTTCGAATATAATTTTAAAACTTTTTATTTGTTAGGGAAGAACAAGAAAAAACTGCAGAAAATGGTAACAGAAGGATCATCAAGCCCGGAGACAGACTGCATAAGCTATCATCATCATCATCATCATCATCAGACGTCGAAAATTACCCAACACGTTCCGTCACCGCCAATGACAAGAAAGATGCTGAATGTATGTACTGTTTTACCCTGTTTTCGGAAGATCGTCCCGGCGAAGTATGGATCCAATGCGTTTCTTGCCATATTTGGAGCCACGAGCTTTGTGCTGGGTGCGAAAAAGAACTCTTTATTTGTGAATTTTGTTCCTCATAAACAAATCGTATGTTCCTTTTATTTGATAACGTGAATTAATGTTTTTGTTGCTACTTTTTGAATATAAATAGACTGATCTTTTTTTTAAAATAAAAATCTTTAATAAAACTTACACCGTTTGTGTTTTATTAGCAAAAATGTGAATGGTGGTCCATATTACCCTACTTTACTCTAGTTATCGTAGTTAAGCCAATTCAATAATACAAAAGTACAATACTATAATAGAGTGCTGCCAATACAACAATAATATATATATATAAGCACTGAAAGGCAAAGGAATAGAAAAGACAGAATATTCGATTTTTTTATCCGGAATATCCAGAATGGAATGAATAAAGAAACAAAAATGGACCGAATAGAATGACAGCCATTTGTCTATTGACCAGCGCTCCCACTTAGTTCAGGAACAAGTACAACATTTACTACTTACAATTAATATATTTTTTCTATTACTGAACTCACATGTGAGGTAATACTCCACTACAGCACTAAAATAAAAACATATATAATAAAACAAATATGAGAAGAGAAACCTTAAGAAAATACAATTTAAGTTCACAAAAACAATAATAATAACGATATCTCAGTAATACAAATTACATTACATTAATTAAACACCCTTATTATCGTTGTCAAAAATCAATTATTGATAAGCGACAAAATTTATTAATCAATCGATATTTTGGTACTATGAATGTTAATTAACAAATTATTCATCCATTGTGAACACTGACAAGCAAAATGCGATAGAGCACGTGCGTATCTCTTTCTGAAGTGCCGCATTTCTTTCTTAAACATCAAGAAAAAATTGAAGCATACAATTTCAGTAATTTGCAGAAATTGTATGAAAAATTATTTCGATTGTTAATAAAGTGTATATTTAGGTGAAATCAAAGGGATATTTTCTCCTTTATTGAGGAAAAACCTGAGAAAGTGTGTCAGGGCAAAAAAAAAATATATAAAAACAGTGAACATGTTGACGAAAATGTCTTGTGCAGCTCCTGATGCAGCAATTTGAAGGCATTTTCATTTTTTTTGTACAATTTTGTTATTAATTAATCGTTTTTGTTCGTTTGTACTTAGTAGTATTAAAAATAAGTATATAGCAAATTCGTTCAACCTAATTTGTTTCCAAAAAAAATACATTTTTGCCAAAAGTTCATTTTTATTTCTCGTACACAATTCTACAATATTTTTTTTTACGTTTTACTTTTCAAAAATAGTGTTTAGATACTCCTTCTTAATTTTATAGCGCAAATAATTTGATTATTCAATTAATAATTTGATTATTCAACTAATCAGCTGAGTACTACTATTGGGAAAACGTATTAAAATTTAATTTTATTTTGTTGTTAGTTGTTCTGTTTAAGCTCATGCTTTTGTGACTGCTTTTTGTTCATAAGATTTATGGTAGTGAAGTTCCAGTGATTGTATCTATTCAATACATTATGTATTTTATTTTCCAAAAAAAGCAATTCTACTCACATTTCGTTTTAAAAATGTTGTTTTACAAACAAAAACAGCGAATGAATTCTCTAAATTTATTTGTCAGTTACGAATTTGTGATTGACTGAACATTTTAAAGCTATCAATATTTTCGACAACCTAAACAATATATAGCGGAAAACGACTTGTCCCTATTTAAGTCTCCACAGCTGCGTTTCTTAACGAAGTACCCAATACAGTAATATACAACTTTCGCTCAGATAAAGCATAATATATTATTTATTACTTAGACATTGTTATTATTTGTACGAATAACATTATATTCTCGTGTTGTTATTATGTTAAATATGTTGAATCGAAGGAAAAAGTAAAACATTAAATATGTTGTCCGTTCGAGTAAGGATTTAGTACAAGTTCAAAAATCATGCACCTTTTTATGTAGCATAAGTGGCAACACTGCTCATGAAATCATCTTGTCACCAACTACCAACATCTATGCGGCATTTCATGCCCACAGAAGACCATTTTAAAAATGTATATTTGATTCTGAAAGGAAATTAAAAATATATAATAAACAAATAATTAACTTAAAACAACGCACATAAAAATATAAAAAAAGACAATAAATTTGCAATAAATGCTCACCCATTTGATTGTTTGCTGTTGATTCTATTTTTTTTTTTTTTTATCAAGTGCATCTGTCAAACGAGGGAATATTCTTTTTATTCCACCTTTCTCTAGGAATAAAAAGAATGCATTCCATTTATTCCAGAATGAATAAAGAAACACCGAAATGGATTATCCGGAATATTCCATTGAATAAAGAAACGTAAATGGCTCACTCGGAATATTCCGAATATTCAGAATGAATAAAGAAACACACGGAGTATTATCACTTCGTGAATTCGACGATACGCCACCAAACGACATAAGTTCGTCATTAAAAAAAGCTACATCTATACTAGCATATTGTAGAACCTTTTCTACAGATCGCAGAAGGAAAATCGTATTTCAGCACTGAGGATTCCCAAATGCTTTATAAACCATATTTGCATGTGAAAAAATATTAATTGAAGCAGAGATAAAATAAGATCAGACAAGTTATAGTGTGTGTACGATCGGGTGCTCGGCTTGTCATAATAGCTGCGGGTATTCATGAACAACTGAAATTGGTTTATTTATTAATTTTTTCATCAAATAAAAGCGGCATTCATTCATAATCGGTATTAAAAATCATATAAGGTACATATTTCGTTTGAATTAGGCTACACAATCGAATTCCCGAATATAAGCAGAATTTTTTCATTTGGTTTTGCACAGACAGCTTAGTTATGTTGAGCAGTTTGGGGAGCTAAAACAAACTGCTAGGAGTGTCAGCAGAAACATCGACACAAAATATGCAAGTTAAGATACCCCACGACAATATAAATCAGATCGAAGAAATGCTGAAAAAGCATAACACAATCCCAAACCAATTAACTCTTCGATTCCTAATCGACGACGACGTCCGACGCCAACCACCGGAAATAGAATAACAAACAAACAAACGAGGATCGACTCCACTCCACATCTGTATAAGCATTCAACATTCAACATTCTCAAGAGCCCACATCTCTACCAACAAAACGACGGCAGATATCAAGTAGTATATAAGATCAGATTTAAGTGACAGATTTTAGATTGTATCAACCCTTGTTGTAAAATCCCTTGTAAATAATAAACCGATCGAAAAAATCCTGAAAATACAAAGTAAGGACTCGGTACAGTGGAGTGATGTGTCAGTGTGCTAAAAAATATAAATCAAGTATCCTAAAGAAGGAGAAATAAGTTAAACAAAAAAGAAAAATACAACAAAGTATCAAAAGAAAGAAAAGTGAAAAATAAAAATACAACAAAGTATTAAAAGAAAGAAAAGTGAAAAATAAAAATACAACAAAGTATCAAAAGAAAGAAAAGTGAAAAATAAAAATACACAAAGCATCAAAAGGAAAAAAAAGAGTGAAAAATAAAAAATATCCTTCAGGAAAAAAGGAGGAAAAAGTGAAAAACAGAATAAAAAAAAATAATAAAAAAAAACATAAAAGTGATCAAATAGTGAAACAGGTGAAGTCATCAAAGGACTCAATAACACATCGCACCAAAGAAGACATCACCACATCATAGGGAGAATCATCTGATTAATAATTTATTGTAAGAACATTTTCTATTTGTTTTCTATATAATTAAGTAATTATAAGTACCTATATATTAAGGTTGTAATCCAACCATATAATTAAAAAATATTGTTTTTGCATCCTGGAGGATCTTATTAAGAAATTTGACAAAATGACGACACAAACGAACGCTTCAACTAGTGAAGCCGTAATAACTACACTTATAGCAGCAAACACTGCTTCGTTAAGAGCAGAAATAGATAATTTAAAAAGAGAATTAAACACGGTTACTGGTTCAAATACGGCAGTTGAATATAAAATACAAACAATGGATGAGCTTATCAGGTGTGAGGAATCACTAGATGTTATTAAATCCTTGCCAGAATTTACTGGCAATAACAATACCTACGTTAGTTGGCGTGAAGCTGCTAACATTTCAATGAGTCTCTACACCAAAGGTAGTAGAAAGTATTTCGCGGCATTAACTATTCTTAGAAATAAGATTACTCAGAATGCCAATGACGTTATCACAAACCATGGGACAGTCCTGAATTTTGATGGGATTATAAGTAGATTAGACTTTACTTACGCAGATAAACGTCCTGCTCACTTAATTGAGCAAGAACTTAGTGTTCTCCGACAAGGGAATCTACAAATAATCGAATTCTATAATTTGATTAACAAAAAATTAACTCTGCTTACGAACAAAACAATTATGACACACGGTACAGACAGCAGACTTATCAAATATTATATTTTCCCTAACACCAGAGGATTTACCTAGTGCCTTAGCGAGAGCACAGGAATTAGAGTCAAACAATCAAAGAGCACACCTTGCTCTTCAGTTTACGAGGAATCAAAATCCTCAAAACCAAAATAATTTAAGGTTACCAAGAAGAAACTTCATGGAACAAAATCAAGCTAGAAATTTTAATTTTCCGAAACCAGAACCGATGGAACTTGGAAGTTCCAACACAAGACAAAATACCAACGGTTACCGTCCTGCTAACCAAATTAATAGAAATTTTAGTGCGCCAAACAATCCTTTTAGGCAAACTTATAACCAACCAAATCCTTGGCAAAACAGGAACGAGAACTACAATAATAGGTATCAACAGACTCAAGGGCAAAGGCAAGCTTACATAGAAAAAAGAGCACATGAAAGTGCTCAAAGAACAGGTCAACCTCAAGAGAAGAGGGAGCGAATAAATAATCTAAATGAGAATGCTTTTTTAGAGAACAGTTCCGGTTGCCATACATATACCGAAGAAATGGCGGAACAGGAACACTATTGAAAATCCTGATAGACACTGGCGCTACAAGTTGCTATTGTAGGCCTAACACCTTGTTTAATAGACAAGAATTAGTTATTAAGAAGAGGGTACGAACCATAAATGGTTATATCATCATCACACATTTTTACGAAGTAAACATATTTTATAAGACAGTACGTTTTTATGAAATAGCAAATCTGGAAAGTGATTTGCTTATAGGTTACATCAATTTGAGGGAGGATGGCAACTCTGGTGAATTAGAGGTGATAACTAGTTTCTAGTAGCTCTTGTGGAAATTATATTTAATTAAAAAATAACAAGGTATATTTGTGTAAAACAGAAATATAAACTTTTTTAACTGTGTGTTACAACGAAAAAACATAAAAGTCAACATAAAAAGATAGAACATTTAAGTGTAAATGAATACCAAAAGATCTTTTGCTGACACGTCACCTGAACACATACTTTCTTCACACAAAAGACATCAAAAAACAATAACAACCATGGCGGTAGGACAAATGTCAATCCAAGATTTAACAACAATCATGGGAAATCTTTTGGACGACAAAATATCCAATTTACCCACTAAGGGAGACATCACAGTAGTTTGTGAAGAGATTCAACAACTTAAGTTCAGAAACTCGGAACTTACAACCAAACTGGAGGAAGTGCAAGATGAATGTAAGTCACTCAAGAGGGAAGTTGAGTTTCTGTCAAAAAAATCATGTGAAAAGAACCACATCGTACGCATTGCCAAACGGCCGAACACTGCTCATCGTGACGAAGTAAAAAAAACTTTTTGCGGCGCTTAAGCCGGACGAACCTGTCTCGATAAACTCTATTCGCCTTCTAACTTCGAATCACCAAACAAATATCATTCTGGTGGAAACAAATTCTAAGGATTATGTTGATGAAATACTACACAATTCCAGCAAGCTTAAAGGCACTGGCACTTTCATCCATAGAGATTACCCATTAGAAAAACGAAAGGTACGGCAATCTCTGCTGAGAGTAAGAAAGGCAATAAAAAACAGCAGGTCAGATGTGGAAGTGCAAATTAAAGGTGAAACTATGCTGGTGGCTGGGAAGACCTTCAATTGGTGCACAGTCAGGGGACTGCTTGCTGACAAATGAGACGGCTGTGATATTCTCGGTGGACTATATTCGGGCTTTAACCTCTCCAACACAGAGCTTCTAAAATTTACAATCTCATCGAATATCAATAATAGCAAAGCCAGCAACCAAAACCAAACAACAAGAAATAATCATACGCCTAAACCTATGCAACAATCAACAAATGATTTTCTACCATGAAACGGAAACGTATGCCAGTGTAATTTAAAAAGTCAGTAATCGATGAGAAAAAAAAATATATTTTACTAGATCTGTTTATAAATTATGGTTGGAAATTGTTATACGAATAATGTTTAAAATAATAGTAAATCACATCAAAAGCTTACTTGAATTTATTGTTATATTAATAAATATACATATTTGGAAAGTTTTCAACGGAAAAGAGAGATGGCATCCGGCAGACGGTTACAAAACCAAGGCCGCATATTTATTTATCATAATGTTGAATTTGTAAAAAAATTGTTTAAAGTCGAAAAATAAAATAAAGCTATTATTATTATTATTATTATTATTATATTGAGGGATGCAAATGTAACATTGGATTTCAAGAGAGGAATTTTATTACATAACGGCAGATGAGAGAAAATATTCTCCTCGGAAATAAGTCCTGAAACATTGAATGAAAAAATAAATCATAATGCAGAAGAAACAGCTTCTGAAGAAGTCAGTAATGCTTTGGAGTTACAAGAACCTGAAGCGCATTTTAAAGATTGTACGGACAATCTGAATAATAAGATAAAAAAATTAACAGAAAGAATAATTTATAAGATAAATTTGATTCATTCAAATATAGATATAAATTCTTTATTCAGGACAGATGTTCAAGCGGAAATTCGCACAATTGTTGAAACAATATCCTTACCGCTTATCTGTCAATTCTTTTATGAATAAAGAAATCGGAAAATTGTTGAATGACGGGGTTATTTAACCAAGTAATAGTCCATATAATCACCTATATGGGTTGTACCGAAGAAAGGTATTAATGAAGACGGAACACCAAAGCTTAGAATGGTGGTGGATTTTAAAAAATTAAATGAAAAAACGATATCAGATAAATATCCGATACCTGAAATTAATGTTATACTTTCAAATTTAGGAAAGTCTAAATATTTCTCTACAATTGATTTAGAGTCTGGTTTTCATCAGATACAGATGAAAGAAACAGATGTTGAAAAAACATCATTTGCCGTAAATAACGGAAAATATGAAGTTTGTCACGTATATATGGACGATATAATTGTCTATTCAGATAATCTCAATGATCACACCAAGCACTTAGAGATCATTATAGAAACTCTTAAAAACGCAAATATGAAAATATCATTGGAAAAGTCCAAATTTTATGAACAAGAAGTTGAGTTTTTAGGTTACATCATAGCTCATAATATAATTAAAACAGATCCAAAAAAAATAGAAGCAATATCTAATTTTCCTATACCAACTACATTAAGACAACTTAGAAGCTTTCTTGGTATGCCAGGGTATTACAGAAAATTCATTAAAAACTATGCCCTTATCACAAAACCATTAACAAAACATTTGTCGGGAGAAAATGGAAAGGTTTCTCAATATTTATCCAAAAAAATCTCTATAAATGTGGATCAAGAAGGAATTTCAGCCTGTGTAAAATTAAAAGATTTATTAATCAATCAGATTGAACTGGTTCAACCAGATTTCAACAAAAAACTGATACTAACGACAGATGCTTCAAACAATGCTATTGGAGGTGTCCTAGCCCAAGAAGGAAAACCAATTATATTCTTTTCAAAAACACTTGATTCAACCGAGCAAAATTATGCTATAAATTAAAAAGAGCTTTACGCTATCGTATGAGCTTTAAAAAAATTGAGAAACTACCTTTATGGTGTTTCAGATTTAGAGATCCATACGGATCACCAACCACTTACCTTCGCTGTCTCAAGCCGCAATCCAAACGCGAAAATGAAAAGATGGCATGCTTTTATAGAGGAGTTTGCTCCTAAAATAGTTTATAAACCAGGAACTACAAATGTAGTCGCTGATGCCCTTCTAGGCAACATTTAAACCATATATCAGAGAATTCCTCAATCACTGGAACACAGCATTCTGCAGAGAGTAGTGATAACTTTCAAATTCAAGAAACCACAAACCCCTTAACCAATTTAAACAACAAATTCTTTTAAGCCAAGGCAGATTTACTATTCAAGAACAAATTAATAATTTTAACAAATCAAGGCATATTATAGAATATGATACCCCAGAAAATTTAGTTGCAATTCTTAAATTATATTTGGAACCAGGAATAGTTGCAATTCATTGTACTCCAGAGGATTTATACTCAGTTAAAGGAAAACTTAAGGAAACCTTCAGCAACCGTTTTCTATACACAAAAAACTTCCCAATAGATATAACCAACACAGAGGACCAGAATGTAATAATTATTACTCTATTAATAGAGCAAACACACACTAGAGCACATAGAAGCTATAAGGAAAACCTTAAACAAGTTCATTCCTCTTATTATTGGCCTGAAATGAATAAACAGTTTAAAGAATATGTCCGCAATTGCGAAATTTGCAATAGAAATAAATATGATCTTCATCCAAATAAAATACCTATTGGCGGAGCTCCAATTCCTAAGAAAGAGGGGGAGCAGTTACACATAGATTTGTTTTTTGCCTAAAACTTAATATTTTTAACCTGTATTGATTCCTATTCAAAATTCCTAGTTTTTTTTTTTTATATAATTTGCGTGCGCTAAAGGGATTTCTTTTTTCTGTAGTGACACAGTACCCTTATAATGGTAAAACCACATCGCAGGCATTTAGTTTGTTGCGCAAGTAGCTCCCAGCAATCCATTGCCTATTTTCGGGTGCTACTTACTGAAAGAATAGAAGGATAGGAAAGAAGTTTGGTGCGATGGGATTTTTTTTCTCAACAGGTGGCGCCTAAATTACTTAAGGGAGATCAGTTTTTGTTGTGTGTATTCAATTTATAAAAATCATGGCCCTGGTCGGGATTCGAACGCACGACCTGCCAATCACTTAGTGAATACACTACCATCGCACCATTGCCACCTGCAATCAAGTTAATTGATGACAAAACAAAACTAGATGAAAAAGTGTTAGAGTTATTACAAAGTTTTCCGGATGTGAAAACGATAACAATCGACAATGAACCAGGATTTACAACAGTTCAATTCAAAACATTAATGCAGAGACTTAACGTCCAAACTTACCACTGTGATCCTAAACACAGTACTACAAACGGCCAAGTGGAAAGAGTACACTCCACACTCATTTCAAGATGCCTTAAGCAAGAATTTTATTTAATTAGCGACTTAGAGTCAATCTTTAGAGAAGCTCAACAATATAATAAAACAATACATTCTGTTACAAATAAAAAACATCATGAATTTCGTTTTAATAAAATACCACACGTAGATACACACCCAAGACTTTTAGATGCCCAAGAAAAAATGTTAGAGAGAAATAATAAAAATAGACGTGTTAAAACATATGCACCGAATAAAATTATTTCCGAAAAAATTATAGGTAATAAGAATAAACTCCAACCTAGATACAAGAAACAGAAAATCAAAGAAGACTTGGGGACAAAAGTCCGAATTTATAAAAATAAAAGTATTATTCATAAAGATAATATAAAAACATAATTTTTCCCTTTCAGGATAATGATAATAATTACTATCCTTCAACTGATTGCCATAGCGGCCACAGAGATAACTGATTACACAAGAGAAAATTATATAATGATAGAAAATGGTAATGCTGCCATATATAACGACTACGGTGACGTATTTCATGTCACTAACTTAACTTATTATAAATCAATAACACTTGAAACGCAAGGAATTTTTGATAAAAACAATGAATATATTAATTATAAAAATAATAATGGCGACATTATATATGCCAACATAGATGATAACTTAGAATTAGTTTTAATAAAATCATTATTGCAACAGCTACAGGTAATAAACTATAGAAACAAAAGAGGGATCAATGAGTTAGGAACCTTATGGAAATGGATAGCAGGATCCCCAGACCATGACGACTTAGTACTTATAACAAACAAAATATCAGAGCTAGTAGAAAATAACAACAAACAATTTGTTACCAACTCGGAAATATTTGAGACTGTAAACCGATTAAGAAAATCTTTACAGATGATAGAAGGTAACTCGCATGGTCAAATGACAAGACATATGAACAAACTCATAATAACTGAACTTCAAAATACAATTCAGACAATAACTTTAGCTAAAGCAAATATTCTAAACCCAGCAATTTTGAATTTAAAAGAGATTCAGGACAGCACAAGACATGAACATGAACGTTTGACATTAACTGACTTAATGGACATTTCGACATTTAAAATAGTCCAAAACCAAGATGCAATTATAATATACATAAAATACCCTATCATTGAAAGTGAATGTAAGCTTTATGAGACTAGAGCCATAAGCCAAACAGATGGGAAATTAATAATTGATCAAGAAATTGTTAAATGTAACAACATGTATTATAACGTGGAAAAATGTAAATTAGAATTAAGAAATACATACTGTAAACTATCATTAAGAGAATCATGCTTGTCCAATATTTTAAATAACAAAAAAGTTCAATGTACTAAAATTAGAGAACATAACAAAAACCTTGAAATAATAAAGGATGGTGTAATATTATTATCAGGTAATCATACAGTAGATAGTCACTCAATAGAAGGCGTTTATTTAATAACTTTTGACAATAGAACTATTATTGATAATGTAACGTATGAAAATCCGACATCTATTATTTGGAATTACTTGAAAACAAATTACTTCAATGACTATGAAATAAACAAATATGTGGAATCAGAGGATAAAGATCTGAAATTCAAAAATATAAACTTAATGAATACATTAAAAAATCAAATTGATAGACATCCAATACTTTGGACCTTTAACACATTATTCATAATATCAATCATTATATTTACATTATACAAAGTGAACATTTATACCAAGAAATTCCGGAGCAAGAACAATAAAGAAGATATAACAGAAGACGTCTTATTCGACAAAATAAACAGCAAGATTGAATTCATCACAAAGCAGTTCGAAGAAACGGGACGTTTCTCTTAAAGAAAGAGGGAAAGAGTTAAGATACCCCACGACAATATAAATCAGGTCGAAGAAATGCTGAAAAAGCATAACACAATCCCAAACCAATTAACTCTTCGATTCCTAATCGAAGACGACGTCCGACGCCAACCACCGGAAATAGAATAACAAACAAACAAACGAGGATCGACTCCATTCCACATCTTTATAAACATTCAACATTCTCAAGAGCCCACTTCTCTACCAACAAAACGACGGCAGATATCAAGTAGTATATAAGATCAGATTTAAGTGACAGATTTTAGATTGTATCAACCCTCAGACCGATCAGGTCATTTTTCCCTTGTTGTAAAATCTCTTGTGAATAATAAATGAGTTTTTTTAAAAACAAATTATAAAATTAGAGTTATTAATTTGCATAACTTTTATGTTTTGTATACCTACTGTTTTATGAATATGGATTTTTGCATAAAGGCTGGAGCAATATATAAACACTGCATAAGTACATAGATATGCAACCGTTTAGAGATGTTAAAGCGAATTCTATTTAAGAAGGCTCTAAGTTGTTTGCGTTGATGGGTTCGTTCAATAGGTAGGGAACCGAAACTAGTGGTTGGCCACTTCAACTCCTTTCTTTATGTAATAAGAACAAAAATTAGGAATAATTACTTCAGTTTACATTCTTTTTTACAATATCCACGGTCAAAACATTCCACCTTCAAAATATCCTTTTTTGTGAGTCGAAGAGCTGTCCAGCGTTTTAATTTCTGTGAGTCTATCCCAGGAAAATATCATCACGCAAAATTTTCTCTGCAAAAAAATCTCCCCTGATCCCACGATAGTACCTGGGTGGATCGCTTAGCTGGTAAAAGGCTTAAAACTCTGATAGTAAATTTATTTTTTAGTGATTCAACGATTAGAAAAAATAATATCAGTGCAAGAAATGGGGTGGCTGACCACTAGCGCCTGATATAAAGCAAATTTCAATTTCAGGAAGACCAAGCACCAAAGTTATGGATTTGGCCGGGATTGAACGCACGACCTTCAAATGACTAAGCGAATACACTACTACTGCACCGTTGCCATCCGCCGCCCAATAATGAAAGTTAGAGGTACGCACCCAATTTAAAGTATTGAACTTCATCAAGCGCATGGTTAGGCATATCACATTTTAAAGAAGCCCACATTTTGTATCCTATCCGAGAATAAAATAAGAAAACTATTGTTGGTCCGCCGAAGAGAGTTGTCCGTTTCAGGAAAATTAAAAGATATTATCCATCTTTAAGCTAAGAATAAGTCTTCATTTTCACTTATTTATAAACATACCAAGGTTTATTATTTGATTGTTTTGATGGAAGTTTGGGGTAGGTTATGTCAAGTACGTGTATATCAGAGTTTATCTTTTTTTGATTTATTATTTATTTCAAAAATGTCTTGTACCTACAGAGCTTACAAAGAACTTTTCATCTATAAAATTAATTAAACAATAAAGTTTAAAAAAAAAGAAGATTTACAGACAGATTAAAGTTAAGTGTTTTTCATAAAAATACAAATAAAACATTGTTGTATATCTTTACATTCTATAGAGATTAAGGATAAAATCCTTTAGCCAACTAGTGGTGAATGTAGTGATTTGAGTAAATAAATACTAAGAATACAGGAAACATTTTTAAAAAAGAGATGGTTGTGGGGTGATAAATGAGTAGAAAAACTCGGTGAGTTTTATATTGAATTTTATATAACAATACTGATCAGAGTATTGATCTGGGCATGGTCAAAGTTGAAGAGCCATTGTCTAACTTGTTTATTAAATAAAAAGGACTGTGAAATGTGCCGAGTTACAAACGGTAATTTATTGTATAATCTAGGCGCTATCGAGGTATAGAATTTTAGAAACTGGTGGGTACTATGAGGTGGACTGAAAGCGATTCTCCTTTTAGC
Source organism: Portevinia maculata (assembly GCA_949715645.1). Taxonomy (NCBI): domain Eukaryota; kingdom Metazoa; phylum Arthropoda; class Insecta; order Diptera; family Syrphidae; genus Portevinia; species Portevinia maculata. The sequence continues at coordinate 45,167,861 of OX454528.1, read as the reverse complement.
ACTCCGAAGTTGATAAATAGGAATTTCTTAATTTTGCAAGTTACCACTCCATCAAAAAAAATATTTTCAAGACTTAGTAAAAGTAAAGATGTTTCAAACGCAGTATTTTTGACTTCAGGAAAAGCGGAAAAGTATATTCTCGACGCCTTTTTTCCATATAATTCTGAGAGCATGTTTTTGTGATATGAACAAACTGTGCAAATTATAGTTGTAAGTGCCACCCCAGTACTCCAGACCATATTGTAATTTTGATTGTATTCAGGCATAGGATACGGTTTGAAGGAGTTTTTGGGAGCCCAACCTCTTTAGATGATACATTATATAAGTACTTACAGTGACTAGGGACACTCTCCACGTGTTCCTCTTTTGTTTAACAATTTGAAGTACCGCTATGTTTCACATACATAAGAAATAGACGGCTATAAGAAATATTAATTGTTAATTGCAATGTTAATCCTCTGACCGGAAGAAATGCTCGGGTCGGAGCTATTCAATTTCCTTGGGATAGCAAAGTAATGCTTAAGCTTAGGCGAAACCTAAGGGTCGAGTTGGCTTCTTATATGTTCAGGATACGAAATGGCGACACACCGCAAATCGGGAGCGTTTCTCAAAACGTCAAGACAAAAACTTTCAAGATGTTCCACTACGGGACTTTTGTTTGTAATACATACTACACAGGACTTCTAATTGAACAATTTCCTCGAATATATTTTCCCGAGAGGCGTTCCTCACACTAAGGAAATACACGACGTACCTGTTGAAGAAGTTATAGGAAGGCAGTCAATGACTTCAATAATCGAAAAGCAGTTGGGCCAGAAAAGATACCCTCTGAGTTCTGGAAAAAGATGGGAGACATCGGGTCTAAATGGCTCATGATTCTCATCTCTAAACTGATGAGTGGCGATCCAATGCCTAACACGTGGACGGAGAGTTTTCTTTTTATTTTGTACAAAGGAAAAGCCGATACGCGAGTCTGATAACTACCGTTCAATCAAGCCGATGTCACACACCACGAAGATCGTTGAGCGGGCATTAAATAGCCGAATGCGGAAAATAATACGGCTATCTGAAGACCAGTGCTGGTTTGTCTCAGGTAAATCAACTACAGATGCAATCCAAAGTATAAGAATCATGGTGGAAAAACATCGTGATTCTTTAAAGGATTTGCATATGGTGTTGGCTGTTTTTGAAACGGCCTATAAAAGACAACCAAGGGATCTGTTATGAGTGGCGCGTAGACAAAGAGGAGTTCCAGAAATCTACGTACACATGATCATGGGCATGTACGAGAGTAAGATGTCTCGTTGGCGTCACCGTGGAGTTCACAATCAAAGTAGGTGTACACCAGGGAAGTGTCATAAGTCCAATGATGTTCTGCTTGATTATCTAATTGAAGGAAAAGTGACCGGCTCCAATGTGCATCAGTTATTCATTGCTGACGATGGATTAGCGAGGTTCAAACGTCCCTGCAATGAGCAACGAGGACCAGGTCCAAACAAAACTTCATAACTGTGAAATATCGGCAAAATAACAAAACAAAGGCGAACATGCTAATAGAAAAACAATGAGTTTAATAAACAAAAATTAAATTAAATAGATTGATTATTTCTTGTAATGTCTATGCTGTCTATGTGTACCTGCAAGTTCAGTAAAGTAAATGCTAAGATCGAATTTCCAAACTCACTTTAGAAATGAAAGACTTTGTTCATACCTACCGTACTGAAGCAATTTGTAAATGCTTTTACTAAACTGCTGCCTTTTATTCCAAGGAACTGCTAGTTCTTATTCATACGAACCATTGGCATAAGCATTTTAAAATAAATAAACAATAAAATTTGAATAAAATAAATAGAAATCGTATAGGTAGGAACCTATTGGCCCATAAGTGGTTGTGCAGCATGACGCAATACTGACACAAAGTAACATAATTATTTCTTAATTAATTAGATTGAATATTTCTGAATCAATTAAAAAGAAATGATACAAATCTGAACATTTTTCGACAAGATATAGCCAAAATAGTGACAGTCTTAAAAGCGATAAACTCATAATTTCTTATTTGAGGAAAAAGACTGAAATCAGAATTATTAAATTGTTCATTTCAAAACTATTCGTCCCTTCCATCATCCCCCTCTCATCAATCATCATACATGCTACTTGCCGACGCGACGATGCGAAACTCCTTGCTCATGCTCCTTCTTACAAAGAAAAATAAATACTTACATAATATCAAAATGATTCGATTAAGAGAAACAAACCAGTTTATTTGGTTTTCTTTCTTCGGTTTCCTTTACCTGTATCCTCATACCATCATCAAATTTAAGACACAAACCACACACAAACCTTCAATCGCTATCCGTTTTGTTGCCATTTTCATGGAGGTCGACGTTTTCAAATTCGTGTTGATGATATTACTATAGAGTCTATATACAAAGGCAAAACTCGACCAACCAACTAGCGCCGAAAGCGTCCGCAAATTGCATTTTACTGACGCCTACTACCCCGAAAAGCATGTGCAGAGCTGTAACCAGATAAAGGAAACGTGCCAAGCCATCAACCATAACCACCCATCAATCAAGAAATCATCAAATTCAACAAACAAAGTCACCCCTTGATCAAAATTCATTTCAACCTATCTTTGTGTGCATCATCGCTAATAAAGATAATCAATTTCATCAAGGAATACCTGAATAATATAAATTATATAGAAAGTGACATCTGGCCATATACATAATGTGCATAATACCTTTGTATATAAACTTTATAGTATTATCACCTTTGTATATAGACTTTATAGTATTATCACTTCCTGAATTCGACGATACGCCACCAAACGACGTAAGTTCGTCATTAAAAAAAACTATATCTATACTATCATATTGTAGAACCTTTTCCACACCTTTGTTGTCTTCCATTGTCACATATTCTCGTGACTGGGAATATGAGGATGGTGTGGCTGATGTTTGATGTAGCATGACATTCTCATCGGGTAGATTTATCGTATTTTATTTGTTGGCTCTGATGAAAGTATCAGCAGAATATTTTTATTTGGTTTTGCGCAAACAGCTAATTTTTTGTTCTTCTCATGCTCGTGACTAGGTAGGTATATAGAGGGAAGATGACACAGGTGGCGTTAGTGGTTGATGGTAGGGCGGAAAGGTAAATGAATTATTATCGGGTGGTCTTATGCCATATTATTTGTTTGCTCTGATTGAAGTTTGGGGTAGGCTATGTTTTCTGGTATTTAATAAAATTGTTAATTGGTATGTACTCGTATGTGTATGATCGTTGAAGGAGAGTCGCATTTCAGGCGTGAGGATTATCAAATGATTTTTTTTTATAATTCATATTTGCAAGTGAAAAATGGATATTCATATTTAAAGGCATGGGCGATGGTGGATAAAGAAAGGTGGGAGAATTGTCGTCGAGTAGATTGATGGTATATTATTTGTTGGCTTCGATGGAAGTTTGGGGTAGGTTATGGCATATTGCAATTAGACCATCACAGTTACCTGTAACTTGTTTCTTTGTGTTCAATACAATTGGGATGTGTGTTCAGATCGCTGAAGGAAAATCGTATTTCAGCAGTGAGGATTCCCAAATGCTTTATATTATTATTATATATAATGCAATATTGTAGATTGAAATATACTACAACATCCGAAGGCCATTCAATAAATTACATATTCAATGTGTCATTATAGTTGCTTTGATGTAAAACATAAAAATATTTCAATAAAAATATACTTTTGTTTTAAAATTAATTAATTTTTATAAACGCAGATGTTTTCGTTTTCTACTGGCGGATTTTCAGATTGAGCCGCAACAACATTGATTGATTATTTTAGATATAAGAACCTATACATTGCCGCTGCCGCTATTTGGGGGTTTTAGCCATTAATAAACACCATACATTTCAAAAGGACCAGCCACATTGTTTCCATAGTTATCTCATGGAAACAATAGTTTTTAGGTTATTAAAACAATAATATGATAGAACAGATTCAATAGTAAATACTATTGATTTAAAAGGACCAGCCACATTGTATCAATAATTATCCCATGAAAACAATGGTTTAAAGGTTATTAGAACAATAGTATAATCTAATTGTTTTAAATAGCTTGGTCCTATTATTTTAATAGTAAATACTATCATTTCAATAGGATGTACAGTTTTAAATCAATAGGAATCTTATTGAAGCAATAGTGTGTGAATCGTATTAATTCAATAGTGTGACTGAAAAATAATGGTACAAACCCATGCTTACGCATAGGTAGAGGAATGCCACTCTCCCGCCACAAAATCCGCCCACAAACTCAAGAAAATTTTTTTTTTTCGAAAAAATCGAATTTTGAGCTAGAAAGCTGAAATTTTGTATATAATTATGATCTATGACTCCTAAAACTTCTCGGGATATAAAATATTCAAAATCCGCAGACTGACACGCCCACAATTAAATAAAACAATTTTATTGAAAAGCCAAAATTTGAGCTAGGGAGCTGAAATTTATAATATATACTCTCTAGGGGCCCTTTAAGCTCATGTGTTAATTTTTTTTTAAATCCGCTTACTGACACGCCCACACTTAAATAAAACAATTTTATTGGAAAACCAATGTTTGAGCTAGGGAGCGTTATTTTACAAAAGCTTCGATTTTTTTTGATAAAATCCTTTAAATGTTATATAACAAAATATTTAGAGCGTTCTTAACAATTCAACCATACTAAGACTTTTGTCACACCCACTTATGAGGGATAGGAATAAGAATAGGGTATCCAACAGTTCGCCCAAGCGAACTGTAGCCCGTCCCTATGTTTGTTTATTACTTTTAAAAGGATGCAGTCAGCTTGGTACGAGCAGTTGATCGAATTCTCAGAAACATCGATTTCAGAAGTATACGTAAGTATAAGAACTGAGAAAAGGTATTAAATTGATGTTTTTGAGAATTTGATCAAATAAAAATAAAAAAATCGCGCAATTGTATGTCCCACTTAAGTGAGACATAAGTCCCGAAAGATCAATTCGGGGCTTATGTCTCGGAGACTTATGTCCCTGCGCCGTGTTGTGCCCCCCACCCCCAATGAAAAAGAGAAACAAATAAAGAATAGTGCAATTAGTATTCAGGCCGTACTATCGACCTTATAGGGAACCAACAATAGATGCTTTTACCAACCCGCTTTCTGGGCAATGCCGGAAAGCGTGAAAAGTGTCATTTCCTCAAAAGCGAAGTGGTAATGGCATTGATGCTCATGCTTTGAAAGTGGTTGCAATTTTAAAACAAACAACCAACTTGCTTCTGAGACATGTTATTGGGAATTGGCATGGCATTGGAAAATCGATAATAATTCTTTACTGAGATGCATCTTTTCAATATCATATAATACGTACATACTAACACAAACTACATAATCCTGCTATTTTTGCCTGTTGTATAAAAATATAACAATTATATTATTATGGTCGAAGCGCAATACAACCAACAAATATAATAACACGAACACACACAATGTAATAATCTGTAAAAAGTTATAAACTTCATTATGAGTGTGATTTAGTGGAGATAATAGGAAGCAGTAACTCATATTCAGTAATGGAGCAATTACTGTGTTTTGTTTGTGGGGCATATTATAGGCTATTCAGGAAAAAAAACGGCATACAATTTCGCATGCATAACCGAAGGATTTGCTTGCGCAATGATTTACAATGTGTTAATTTACGACACAAAATCCATACGTCTGGGAGTAAATAAAGCTCTTAATTTTCACACATCGACTGGTGCTTATACATCGTTAAATTAGTTGACTGGGGCTCGAATTTACGGTAGGAATGGAGCGGAAAGATTAAATTATGAAGGTATGCTTATTTTCCTATCTGTGTCACATGATATAATTTATGGTGAGTTTATTTTATATTTACTTTGATTACTGACCATTTGGCGTGGTCTGCTGTTCTGCGATTAGTGCTGGGAAATGCTTATAAATATTTACATTATTTGAGATCTTCAAAATTTTTAGTTTAGAAAGTAGGCAATACCCAATTTCACTTGCATGATACAGGCGCAAAATAATGGAGTACATGTTTATAGACTTTTAAATATGTAAACAACTACCAGCCATATTCTGCCGATGTGAGACATCACATGTCACTAGCTCTTGTGATTTTTAATTATGATTTTTGACACAGTTATATTCTTCTTCGTCCTTTACGACGAACTTGTGATCAGGATTAAAGGGGTCCTCCCACGTTACTGTTCCCTACTGGTCCGCCTGCAGGGTTCTTCAACCTACCTACTCAATAGCACCGAGTTGTCGCCATGTGTTTTTTTCTTATAATGTACGTGCACAATGGGGTACAATTTAAATCTTTCCATGTTCATTTTTCCAAAAAAAATATTTCTTTCTTTTTCGTGGTGGTTTCATCTCATCTGAAGCTGTCAAAAACTTTTTAATACGACGCTTTTTCCCTTTTTCACATTATGGACGATGTGTCTTCCCCAAACTAGATAGCTTTTGTAAAGATATTTTATTGGGTGCTCTTTGAACACCTTTCTAAATAGACGCTCAATGACTTTCATTTTTAAACTTCTAAGAAGTGGCTGTCTGCCCTACTTACGCGATCTTTTTAATTACACGAAAATTCCGCGAATTTTTATTTTATAAGACAAGTGGCTAATTTTTTTCCCCCTCTCTTTTCTTTCCTTCTTGACTATCGTCCTTCTGCTAAATTTTGCTTAACCAAAAAAATAAAAGGTTCTATATTATATTAATTTCATTTAAAAATCATCTTTTTGTTAAAACTAGCATAATAGATCCGTTTTTATACCCTATTCTAAGGGTATTTTAATTTGACGCATAGTTTGTAACATAACTTAATATTGCCCGTAGACCCCTAAAAGTTACTATATTTATGATCAGCATCGATAGTAATGTCGATCCAGCCATGTCCGTCCGTCCGTCTGTCGGCAAAAATTAGGGCTTTAAACTAGGCCTAGGAGCTGAAATTTTAACCATATACTCTCTAGGGTCCCGAAATAATCAAGTTTACGAATTTTTGAAATCCGCCCACAGACACGCCCACAAACTCAAAAAAACAATTTTTTTGAAAAAATCGAATTTTGAGCTAGAAACCTGAAATTTTTTATATACTCGTATGATCTATGACTCCTAAAACTGCTCGGGATATACAATTTTCAAAATCCGCCCCCTGACACGCCCACAATTAAATAAAACAATTTTATTGAAAAACCAAAGTTTGAGCAAGGGAGTGTTTTTTTTACAAAAGCTTCGTTTTTTTTTGATAAATCCTTTAAATGTTATATAACAAAATATGTAGAGCGTTCTTAACAATTCAACCATACTTAGACTTTTGTCACGCCCACTTATGAGGGATAGGAATAAGAATAGGGTATGCAACAGTTCGCCCAAGCGGACTGTAGCCCGTCCCTATGTTTTTGTTTGCATTTATAACCAAATTAGTATACGAATTATTATTTTACGATGTATAAATAATATATAGCAGCAAATAATGCTTAGCTTACACACAGCACCACGAAAGCAGTTCAAATCATAATGTCTGAATTGGAAATTTCTTAAAACAGAAAAGTAAGGTACCAATATAAATATTTCACATTATGTTAGCAAATTTTAAACCTCCACGCGTAGTCTTATTATGTAAGTCGAAACAAAGTCTAAAGCTAAAAAAAAACAAAAACTCGAAACGCTGATTGAACTGGAGACCATACAAAAAAAAAACATTAAAAAAAAGGTTAGTGCCAAATAGGTGGAGAAACTGTCATCCACTTATATTTTAAACTAATTTACTTAATGGGCCCCAGAATTGTGAAAAGACTTTGCCTGAGACATTGCAGCCTTCCATCGTCGGCGCTCCTGGGCACGCTGCTTCGAGTTCTCCAGACCAAAGCGCTCTGGCATCCGCGATGGCTTAGTCTTTCAAACGGAGGCTCGTTCTTCCTTGCCTTCTCGAACCTGGGCTGGGAGTCGAAGATCCTCTGGGCTGGAGCATTATTGTCCGTTCGCTCAATGTGCCTGAGCAAATGTAGTCGAAGTGATTTAGCTTGGTCTTGTCCTCATTTGCTTCAGTACCAGCCAATTTCGCCTGTTCTTCGATCGGCGTGAAAGCCTCTAGCAAGGGATTTTACAAATTCTTACACTTGATTTTTTTGGGCCGCTAGGGCTATATCAACATTAATATCGACTAGGGGTCGCCCCATGGTCGAAATTCGACCAATTTATTCTGTAAGTTGAAAAAAAAAACAAAGTCGACTGTTATACATATAATCGGAAAATGAAATTTTTCGACATTGCATTCTCTGATTTCACATGATATAAAGTATCTTCAAGTATTTTCAAGTAACTTAAAGTAATTTCAAGCATTTTCAGGTAACTTCAAGTAACTTCAAGCATTTTCAAGGAACTTCAAGCATTTTCAAGTAACTTCAAATAACTTCAAGCATTTTCAAGTAACTTCAAGCATTTTCAAGTAACTTCCTTCAAGTAACTTCAAGCATGTCCAAGTAACTTCAAGTATGTTCAAGCATTATCAAATGTATAACATACACAGCAATGTTGTTGTTGGTAACTTCAAGTAACTTCAAGTATTTTCAGGCATTTTCAAGTAACTTCATCACATGATATAAAATTTTTCCGTTCCGATTGGCAGATTATTGCCTCGCACAGCAACGTTGTTGTTGTTGCAATTTCATCCAATTCGATTCATTTTACCTGCTGTAATTCATAATGTGTGTTATATATGTGGATAATTTTTGTATTGTGCACTTCTATGTATTGTCCCCTACCCAAATATGTATAGTGTTGGCATATCTATGTGACGTATAATAGCAAAAATGGGTGGAATCACGTTATAGGCAACTTCCTATAAATATATAGATGCTGATCAGGAATAAAGTATCTTTTAGGGGTCTACGGGCAATGTTAAGGTATGTTACAATCTGTGAGTCAAAAGTAATATACCCTTATAATAAGGTATACAAAGATATCTGCGTATGGGTTTATTGTGCAGGAAGCATATAAATATATAAAATAAATTTATACTATCAATATAAATGTCAGTACGGACGATGCCACATTATTAAACGATTTCTATAGCTCATAGCGTGCCTTCAACTGTCATAACGATAGCTCTTAATCACATGTAGCCATTATATGAATAAGAAATACAAATTTCCATTCGCCCAAAAAGGATTCCAAAAATACATAACTACGTACATTCCTACTTACATTTGAGAGAACTTCCATTTTCATAAGAATACACATACTTTAAATGACTTCATTCCTTATCCATCCCATGTTCGTTATTGCGTATAAATCATAAACCATCTAACTAAACCGATCGGAGTTTATTTACTAAAATACCCCATTATAAAGCTCTTAGAAGTGTAAATCTGTGAGATGTTCTCGATGACCCATTTTCCGCATGTATCCGATATCGGTCGGATGCTTTGGAGAGGTGAAACCCTAAATCGTCTCCACATCGTTGGTAAGAATAAGCACACACAGAAAATAAATAATGCAACCTAAGTAGCTAAACGAAACATTCGCCAGCTTCGTCCAATGCAAAATCGTGTTCGCATCCACTCGTCTTTGACCATGCGAATGCCAATAACTCTTCACAATATTATAAAGGCCACATATAACCAGACATTGCTGGGCTTGGTGCTTTCAGTTGGGTCCGGAAAATGTTTCAAATATAGGACACAAATAACTCTTACATATACTATATAACAATCGCATAGAAATATTTCAAAGAAACAGCGCGTTTCCGAATTAATTTCGAACTTCAGCAATAAAAATGTTCTTTATAAATTCTTCGTAAAGTAAATAAATGAATAAATATCATTAAATTAACTATGCAAACAGAGTAGGTAATTGTGTATATTACAGAAGATGTTTGTTGCTACGAAGTAAAATTGATAACTTGTTGGTGTAATTTGTATGCATATATATATATATACAATTTGGTTTTAAGACAACTGAAATTCATGAATACCCATTAACATTTAGAGAATGAATAAGCTGATAATTAAGATTAATAGTCCTCCAACTTAGCATTCACAACGTCTATGGTATGCTTCTTTGTTTAAGCAAGTGTCCCTTCGTGGATTTCTTGGTGGATTCACTACTTTAAACGGGTTTGCAATAGTTTATAGGTATATAGCGTCAAACAGGTAATGAAAGCTATTTGCCGCATATGATTTTACGAATCTCGTTAATAGTAAATGTGCTATCACTGCTCCCAAAAAATACTGTTTCTAAAGAGCCATCGTTATACCCCAAAGCAGCATTACTAGGGATGCAACATCGTTCTTAAAAACATCGATGTTTGAAACCATCGATGGTTCCACGACAAACATCGATGTTAAAAAACATTGGTATTAACAACGATACATCGATGTTTTTCCGGTGTTTTATTTATCTTCTCCATCACACAAATTGTTGGCTATATTTACGACGTGCTGTGCCTAAACAACGAAATATACTAGTCTTACCAATTTCAACGCAAAAACTTTAATTAATTTCCAGTCTAGTAGACCACAAAAGAATTAAATTCATCTGCGAAATAAAACGTATTTTCTCGATGGATTTATTTATTTAAACGTAGTTTTGAAATGAAATTAAGGAAGAGACATAATAGACATTTATTTGTTCGAATGTAACAACTGCGAAATGGGGTTCAGGAAAAGAAGCTTAGATAATTTAGTCCACAGAAGTCTATTTCTGTCCTGAGTGATGGTTGCCCCAGCCTCCGAGAACAAAAGCTCGCTTGGAACAGATGTGGCAACGAATAGGGAGATATAACATTGCAATCTTTGAAAGCTTTGGAAAAAGTGATTTTACATCCTCACAAATCTTAATGCGCACTTTCTTCTGTACCTGCACCGTTGGGTTTTTCGTTACCTGGTTGGCAACGGAATTTGGGTTGCGTCTAATGATGGTGTTTATTTTCCGTTTTATGGCTTGTGTGGTATTTCCTTTGCTTGATTGTAGGATTGCTGCGCCGGAATTTCCTACTGCTGTGGTATAAGTGGGTTCGGGGTTCTCCCCTCCTCTGTCGTATACACTATCACACAAATACAAGCACATTTTATATTTAACACATCTTGGCAATGTTTAAGGAAATGAATGAACGATGTCGATGTTTGACAGTTTTGCCGTCGATGTATCGGCGATGTATAGGTTATCAAAACATCGATGTTAACATCGATATTTATGAACGAAACATCGATGTTCTGGAAACATCGATGTATCGTTTGCATCCCTAAGCATTACAGAAACAAACGCATGTGCATGCAGGTCATACGTGCCGTCTTCACGAGCAATATCCATATCGGAAAATTCCATAGATTTTACAAATGCCGTCGGATGTCAATTTGGTTTTCACATTTATGAAGAAAACAAAACTAGAATTTGTGTGAATAAGCAACGTAACGCTATGCTCTCGAAGAATGCGAAAAAATCAGAATATCGTGAAGTTTTGAAACAAATCATGAAAAATGCCATTAAAATAGCTTTTTTGACTTTTAAATTCATTTGGCTTTAAATGCATCGCCGAAGCGGTTCGTTAACGGTGAGAGTAATATTCTTGCCAAGTTGTATGGGTATAAACCAGATCTTCTCAGATAGTCAAGCTGCGCTAAAATGTCTGGATTATGTCTCCACTAACTCCATCATAGTCCGTGACTGTCGATCATCTCTAGTGGAGATGGCGGAGCAATATAACATTCGCCTATGCTGGGTGCCAGGACATACAGACATTTCAGGGAACTGTAGGGTGGATGAACTCGCCAGGAAAGGAACCGTACTGCCCCTTCTACCTGATGAAGGTCCCTTGGGCATCCCAATTGCTACATGCAAACTCATGTTTGTGAGAAAGAATATTGAGAAAACTAACCTTAGGTGGAAAAGTGGCAACACTTGTCTAGTGACAAAACAGATGTGGCCAAAGCTGGATCTGAAACGCTCTGAGTGTTTGATATCTCTGAACAGACTGCACATCGGTGCTATAATTGGTGTAATCACCGGACACTGTCTCATAGGCAAGCATGCAACAAGGCTTGGCGTCTATACAAATGACTTCTGCAGAAGCTGCATGGACGACGAGGAGGAGGAGAAAATGCACCACCTTCTCTGCACATGTCCTGCTCTCTCTCAAAGACGAAAACTTCATTTAGGATCTTTCTTTTACAATGATCTTAGCGATCTATTAACACCGACATCAAAAGTCTGTTAAGCTTTATAAAAAGCTCCAACTGGTTCAACGAGTAGGAAAAAGATATATCCGTGTGGTAACACAATGAACCTTTTCATTTGTCTAACTGTGTCGGCCACTGTCGAGTGCCACTATTAACTAACAAAACCAAACCTTGGGTATAATGGCCATGAAAGGTTCTGAGGTCGTTCTTGATAACGCAGTTGTGATGGATTTTCATAACGCCTGAAACTTCCTAAATGCTCTGTGTACTATTGCAGATGTTTAATGTAGTTCTATTCCTGTACCATCAGTGGAGCTTTCACTCTGGCATACTGGAGAAATGGAGATGGAGATTGCTGACTATGGTTTTCGTAGTTGAGCTCGCAAGCGTTCTTAGAAGATCGTCGAATATATATTGGTTGCTGCTGACTACATAGGTCTTTCTTTCGCGAGAGAAACACGTTTTTCAATTTCTGTGTCTGATAGAGGACAGTACCGATCGCGGTGCAAGGTGACCAACATACATATACTCGGTTGATGGATAAGAACTGGAACTAGTGTGATTTTAAAAACTTCGAATTCGTCAAGATTTAGCAGTGGCAGTGTGAGTTTGAAAATAATACGGATTTTTAAAGTCTTGCCATTTATGGCAACAACTTAATTAGGTCGCCTTGTTTTACAGGAACCCTGACTGATGATGGCAGATTCGCCTTTATTTTCAGTAGTTCCTGCCGTTGCTGAGAAGGAGAAATAAGCAACTGAGTTATCCTTTCATGTAAAGTATCGATCAGTACGTCTATCAGCGTGGTTTGAGGCTTCTGGAACTGCGATAAGGCCAGAATAAGCTGCAGAGCTATTGATTTGGAAATGTGACGCATTTTTTCTTATGTGACGCCATTAATTATTGCGCTGGAGACTTTTATTAATTGCTTCAAAGTGTGTCTTATTTTCTGCTAAATTCACCTAATCACATTTATGGTGGCATCAATAATTGAAGTCTGGTTTTGGAGAAGATTGACGATGTGTCTTTCTTCCTGCCTTATTTTGTTTAGTCTAGTGCACATCCTATCGGCATATTCAGCGTCCAGAACTCCAAGCAGAGCATGGCTACTTTGCTTACGAATATAATTGAACCACGTTGAACTTTTCAAATAGATGAAGTGACCGATAAAACATTATTGTCCTTTTTGAGATCTTCATTCAATCCGTTGAATTGAAAAACTATACTTTTGCAAGCCTTGTTTCATTTTGGAACAAGTGGCAGATGCGGGATTGTTCTGGCTATACGTTGCTATTGCTTTATATTCGGTCCAATAAGGGTCCATATCATAATAGCTGTACACAGGTTTTCAAAAAAAATCCTGTTTTGGTGTGGAACCGGAAGTAGAGCCAATCTGTGTATAAGTAACATGCCCAAACGGCATTATTAACTTGGGATGTTATCTTCCATGATGATGACCATCATTCCCGGTTCTGGATTTTGGCGCCTACCCTTCCATTTAGTCCTGTGCAGCAGCTGATTAAGATAATCACAAGACCACCGCCTCCAGAACTCGTTCTTAAGGCGGCTTACCAGATGTCAGAGAGCATTGGTTAAACTGGATCAATATTACTGATGAGGGTCGCTGCGATTAGAAAACGTCCAGGAGTGAGAGCTGTAAGATCGTTGGGGATGGAGCAATGTACTGGGCTTTAAATTCAAGATGGCTTCGACTTGAGCGACAGCTATTTCAGGTTCCTCGTACGTAAGTGATGCTCCTGCGGGGGTGTGCTGCAGCGGGTGTTTGGATAATTCTTCGGCAGCTTCCCATACCCCTTCAAAGTGCTATGAGCGTGGTGGAATGAAATGAAAGACACAGCCCTTGGTAGCGCATGAGGATGTTATTTTCCTTCTCCAGCCTTTGGTGTCCACAAGGGCCATTGTTTCTGTTAGCTGATTTGGCCCCAACGAATTTAGTCGCGTTATCGCAATATATGTTTCTGCAGTTGACGTCAAGCAAGTGCTGCTATTATGTTTTTGAACGCAATGATATGGCAAAAAATATGGTTAAATATGCTTATTCTACAATCAATTCTGTTCAAAACTTATTAAGATTGAATGAAGTGGCAGGCTATCGTTCAAGCGAAATAAAGCTGCGAAATACAATATTCTTCGGTTCTCTAAGGCAGGTTAGCGGATCCTTGAAGGGAAGACGAACAACAAAGCGACCATTGGAGCCTCAAGTCGAACTTTTGGTAAAGTGAGTTTCACAGTTTTCTCCATCAGAATGAAATTATCCGTGGTAGTGGTGGCCCTTATAAACCGTCTACTGGCCGCCGAGATCGTGTGATTTAATGCCTCTAGACTTTTTTTTATGCGGCTACATTAAATCATACCAGTCAATGCCAACAAGCCGGCGACGTTAGAGAAGCTCAGAGACAATATTGAACGAGAATTATCGGCCGCATACTGTGTACAATACTGTCTTTAAACTTTACGTAGATATACACTGCTATGGATGTTCAATAGTTAGTTGTTTTAATTAAAAAGCTATATCTTATTGGTCGATACCAATTATAAATTTGATTTGAAGCTTAAATTTGTAGTCCCTTTCATTCCTATGCGAAAGGAAACTGAAATGAAGGGGACCATTAATTTAAACTCAACATTAAATTCGTTATTGGTAAGGAGCATTGAGTTTTACCTGCGTAATATACACATTAAGCTTAAGCTTATACTTTTTTCTTTTTCTTAGCGTGTAAGAGTCGTCTAACTCATTTAAGAAAATGTAAACAACTCAGTGTCAACTACAAATTTATTCTTGGTTCGTGATGCAGCAAATATTCTAACAACTTTGATTTACACAGGTATAGGTTTTTAAATAGGATACTAGAACATGACCTCAATAAAACCCAAAAATTAGCCCTAACCTTAACACGACTGTAACTAAAAACAAAATGCACATAAACAAAATTAGTGCCTACCACAAATTGCAAGAGTTACGAACTTTTAATGAAATTCCATAAAAAACAAAACAATTGAACTACAGAAAGTCCCGTTGATCTGGGTTACGAGTTTTCAATTACAATTTTCCTTGGGCAATAAAAGCAAACCCGAATCAAATAAAGATTAATGACGCAACTATCAACTTGAAAATGATTTTGCAAACGAAATTAGAAAACTCATTGGTCATGCTGCCGACGAAAACCTAAAAAAATCGACTGGAGCTTATGCTTTCGGTTTTCTTCTGATTCTTTCTTTATTGTTTCCGCAATGCAATGATTAATGATACTGAACTTTTATTTCTTTTACTTTGAGTCCTTTGTTTTCACCTCGAAGTTGTCAAAGTTTTTTCTTCTCCTGTCATCTAGAGTATGATAGAAATGAAGAGAGGTTATGGAGCCAAGGTTTATAAAAATATTCCTAGTTTTATGTTCAAGTTTAGCACACATCACATTTATCTCTTCTGCTGACCCATTTTGTACTGCTGTTACTTAGCAAAAGTTATATTACTAGAGATAGACACTATCGTTCACATTCGATTTAAGGTCATAGTTTTATTGTGTAATACAACAAACGGGAGCAGTGATTTTGCCATTTAATGTCATCTTACTTCTGGTATCTCAAATTGATCAACGTACAACGTCTGCAATTTTATTTGCGACAGTCAAATGGTATGTTTTATGTTCTCGAATTGTGAACGAAATTTATGACCAACAAGAGATTTTGTTTAAGATCCGTTGCTGCAGCTTACATTTAATGACAAAATAAGAATAGTGACAATGCACAGTAGAGTTCAGCAAAACGTGGAAATGTGGTAATATCCTTATATGAAGAGTGTAATTGTTGTTATGGCGGTGGTAAGTGTTGTGCTAGACAGGCGCTTCATTCTACGAAAGCAATTTAACGACTATAATTATCTTACAATTTAAAAAACTTTCCATCCAAAAATGCTCCTTATGTCGTTTAAGATTACGTACCTGTGAATTTTTGCTGATGCCTTCCAGTTAATCGTATGTGCGAGTTTTGATAGGTGTCTACCTTGTAATTTTGTTTCCACATCACACATACAATACTTTGTCTTGCAATAACTATCGAGGCATATCCCTGCTTAATGTCACATATAATATCCTCTCCAACGTTGATACTGTATGAACGTCTGAAGCCGTTCTGCAACACACTAATCGTCTGAAGCCGTTCTGCAACACACTAATCGGCACGTACCAGTGTTGATTCCGCCCCGGCCGATCGACAATAGACCAAATCTTCAAACTAAGGCAAATCCTGGAGAAGACCAATGAATTTCAAGTCGAGACCCAGCACCTTTCCATCGACTTTAAAGCCGCATATGATAGCATTCATCGTCAGGAGCTCTACGTGGCGAAGGCCAAATTCGGGATCCCGGCAAAACTGATCCAGTTGTGTCACGTGACACTTGAAAACACGCGGTATAATGTGCAGTTTGGAAGCAGCTCTTCCGAATTATTCTAAACTTGTACCGGATTTCGGCAAGGACATGCGCTTTCATGTGACTTCTTTAATCTTGTTCTGGAGAAAATAGTGCGAAGGACAGGTGTCAACACGGAAGCCACTATCTGCATTAGATCCGTCCAGCTACTGGGGTGCCGTGTTAGAGGCTTTCACCGCGATTGAAAAACAGGCGAAATTGGTTTATCGTGAAGTAAATGAGGACAAGACCAAGCACATGCTATCAACAAACAAACAAACATCTGTCCACCGCCTAGGACAAAACGTCACTGTTGACATATTTAGCATGCAAACAGCGGCCTGTTCCGCTGTCCGCTTAAAAGCTACCTCACAGTGGACCAATAAGAATATTGGCCACTCCATTATTCTAGACTCCTTTAAGTCTCTACCCAGAAACATAGACTACACCATACCCCGTTTGCAGTTCTGAAAAAGCTTCCAAATCACCATTCTAAATCTAAATCTAAGCCTCTCTTTCCGTCTTCCTGATTATTGCAGCGTGTTCCAGGCGGACATTTTAGCGATAAAAGAAGTCCTGACGTGGCTAAAGAGGAATGTGATATCCTCAAAGGATATCCGTATCTTCTCGGATAGTCAGGCCGCGATCAAGTCCCTGGACTCAGTCTCTCCATAGTAGCCCTAGATTGCGCTCATCTCTTGCCGCTCAGACTATACCTCACTTTCTCTGCACATGTCCTGCGCTCTCCCATAAAAGAAATCTCCATCTAGGGGACTTCTTGTTCAATGACACAAGCAACTTAGCCAACACAGGCGTTAGAAGTCTTTCGCGCTTCATAAGAAGCTCCTACTGGTTCAACGAGCAGTGAGGGAAATCCCCAGATCTGTGTGGTACCACAATGGACCTATCATTGGTCTAAGTGTGTTGGTTTTAGCTGACAGCTACGTCAACCTAACCTAACCTAACCTCTGTTAGGGTCATTTCATGACCCGAAACGATTACAAACTAAAATATTTTCATTTAGAGTTTCTTCAATTCCATCCTACTCATTGCATGCAATTTAACACAGTTTAAGTTGCTTTAATCGGTTATTTTACAGTTATATTCCAGCCATGACTTAAGGTAGGTGTTTGCACATGTTACGTTACGGGGTGACTTTGTGACCCGACGACTTAAGCAGTCTTTTGCTCTTGCTTTTGCTGGAGTTATCCAAAAGAAATATTATGATTGTTTGTTTGTTACTGGTTTGTGCACACGATACTAATTAACACCATCCAGCGCGGGCAACGCATACATACATACAGAGCATATGCCGGATACATGATACGTGAATAAATACGTTAGCATTATACAGGATACCTGATCCGCGGTATTGCCTTGATTGCAGCTTTACCACCGATCGTCGTCTGGCTCGTGCATTTGCTGACTCGTTGCTCGTTGCATTTGCTGGCCAAAGAGAAATGTCGTCTTTTTGTCGACATCTCGAATTTCGATTCGGTGCGAACAGCGCATAAAAGCAAATACCGATAACTACGTTATTATAACCCAACTTTGTGGTGGCAATAGTGAATAGGGTAGTGTTTTGGCTTGTGACCCGAGCGGTACAGGTTCAATCCCCATGGGGAACAACAACATACGCCACCCATTAAAGGAGAGAAACGAATAACACCTTGTTTCTTCAACCTCTACAGCAAAAAGAGGATTTCTGCCTAGTAGTACAATGGACCGCAACCGAGTCTGAGTGCTCTGGGATTTGGATTTCTTTTTAAAAAAATAAATAAATAAAAACAAACATTATTATAATGATTTTTGTAATAATTGCGTTTAGTATAGGTTGGGAGGTGCCTTGCGGATTTGTGAGTTGGGCGTGGTAGCCCTTGTTAAGACCTATCTAGCGGTACCTACATAGCTTTCCGGTCCTCGTGCACTATTTCGAGAACTTCATTGGGTGAACCATTGCATTTCATTTTGTATGCATTTGTTGATTGCATTCATAACCTTAGATTAAAAAAGGGTATGGAGGCCTGGTAGGCATTGTTATGACCTATTTAGGTCTATATTTAAATTCATTTTGTTTTTTATGCTCTCTCTTTCCTTGCTCTCGTTCTATCCTCGGTGAAATTCAGATCAAAGCGGGTGGCAATGGTGCATCAGTAGTAGTGTATTCGCTTACGGAATGGATGGTCGTGCGTTTGAATCCCGGCCAAGTTCATTACTTTATACCGAATACATGAAATCGTAATCTCCCTAAGTAACTTAGACACCACCCGTGGAGAAAAACCCTACAACTGCACCCAAACACTTCTTTCCTATCTCTCTATTCTTTCTAATACCAAGTAGCTTACACTGTGTTCTTAGCATTATAAGGGTACTGTAACAGACAAAAAAATCCCTTTAGCGTAAGCAAATTATAAAAAAAAAAAAAAAAAAAAAAAAAAAATTATGTGGATGGGTATGTTCGTGTTTATTTGTCTAAAATTTATTGTAATCGATTAAATTGGTGTGTTAAATGCGGGATGTAGTTTAACATTGCGAGGTCAAAAAGGTGAAGTGTTCTGTCTTCTTATCTCTTGCTTAACGGAATGGATTTGTTCCCGAAAAATTGTCCGTAAATCGAGATTACATTATGTATGCATATTAATTATGGACATAATGCGAGTGTAAATATTATTATACTATGTAGCTTTAGCTATGTAAGAAGTGTTGTTTAAATTTACATTTCTAATAAGATGGAAAACTTTCAATCCCCAAAAAAAAAAAATATAAAATAATTATTGTCAATACCATGTACATATTTACATAGGCAAAAATCTAAGTATCTGTGAATTGTAAAGAAGCGGTCATGGCAGAAAACAACTTTGTATAAAGGAATTATTCAAAACGACTTTATCTACATATGTACTTTGCAATGATTTCTTAACAAAAAAAAAACAGTTTTTTTTTAAAGTGTGCGTATCTGTGGGCAGATTTAAAAAATATTTACTAGGCAGTACAGGCAAAGCTCGATTCACAAAATGCTCGATTTACGCAAATGCTCGAATTCCGCACAAAGTAAAATATTTGCACTACCGCTCGATTTCCGCACACAATTGTTCGAAAATAGAGCCCTTAGTGTAAATGCGAGATTTCTTTGAGCATTCATACTAAAAATCCTTTAATGTTCCGTTAGTTTCCAATCGAGATGCTATCATGATGTTTAACGGCACTCTAAGATGGGCTGAAGAAAATAGCAGACGTTTTCAAGAAATCTCCCTTTTACAAAATTTTCGCGAAATAGCCGTAAAAATGAACATTATGTCAAAATTTAAACAGACAAAAATGGACGATTATTTTAGTATTGGGTGTAATAAGTCAAATTGAATATAAATAAATGCGTTTTAAACTATCATTTAGTGTGCAGACATGATTTTTCTTATGTTTTATGTTTGTTTTGTAAACATTCGAATTGCACACATTCTCGATTTGCGCAAATGGCCTAAATTTTACCTAGTGCGCAAATCGAGCTTTGCCTGTATCTATATTATTCCAAATTGCAGCTTTATCGCTTAGACTTTGATTTTTCGTTTGCGAATTTTAAAAATTCTTACACTTGAATATCGGGTATCTAAAGGGTATATTTCAGATTTCTAGCTTGAGTTTCAGGGCTTAATTTTTGCCGACGGACGGATATGGCTAGATCGACCTACTATCGATGCTTACCGTGAATAAAGTAACTTTTAGAGGTCTACGTGCATCATTAAGGTGCGTTACAAACTATGATTGAAAATTAATATACCCTTAGAAAAGAGTATACAGAGCTCAATTTTTGTTGTGTTCCTTCGTTTCTCTTAATACAATATACATATACAACACCCGTTTTACTCCGGTTTTGTTTTTTCGCCGGCACCCATTTTTTGGAGTTTAAGGAAATTATCAATCGAAGTCCACATAAATGAACAGCGGTTGCACAAACTATTTTGCCTTGGCTATTTTTTTCCACTTTCCGAAAAACTTTCGCCTAATTTGCTTATAAAATTTAAATTTTCATATATATGTAAAAACAAAAAATAGATATTTCTTAAATGGATAAGGGATGAGTGTACCTACAGGGAAAGAAGGAGTTGTGTTCTACTAGTATACGCTGTTGTCAAGGGTGGCGACGGTGTAGAGGTTAGTGTGTTGGCTTGTGACCCGTGCGGTGCAGGTTCAATCCCCATGGGGAACAACAACATACGCCACCCATTCACATGCCTCTACACCAAAAGGAGGATTTCTGCCTGGTAGTACAATGGACCGTTACCGAGTCTGAGTGCTCTGGGATTTGGATTTCCTTTTACAAAAAAAAAAAAAAAAAAAAAAATACGCTATTGTCCGCATAATTTGTTTTGGGTTTGTGTTTTATTAATTTATACATAAATGGGTTGGAAAACATAAACAATTTTTAATGAAATCACGTTTAGTTCAGGATCACGATGTTTATTTTAGTATTTGTTTTGCTCATGTGTATGCAAAACGCGTGATAAATTTCAATTTAGTGTAGAACTGACAAATTTCTTTCCACCTTCATCGTATCTGTGCAGTGATTTCCCCAGTTTCGCTCTACGCACACATCACGCTGGTACTGCACAAGGACCTTACACCAGTTGGGTCTAAGATTAATGGCGTTTTTCATTGAAGATAAGAAGTAAAAGCGAACTTCTAGACTCGCGCCTAACACGAAACATGCGATCTCAAATTTTTGAGAGGTTTGCTCTATAATTCACCAATACCTACAAATAGCCTTGCGTCAAACGTCAAAGCAAGGAAAATATGGTATTTATTTATTGTGAAGTAAATTCAGTAGGTAGGCCAGATACTGAGTATAATATCCCCACGCTCACCAAAACTAGAATAATCAACTGATCAGATCTAAAAGAATGAAAAGAGCAGTTCTTGATTTTGAGAGCAATTACTTCGATTTTCAATGAAAAATGCTATAAGTTTATTTAACTCACATACCGGCATCATTAACTCTTCAGCGCACCGCCGGAGTGAATATAACTATCTTCGAAATTCGATCATTACAAACGTGGGATTCAAATATCAGTATACAAAAGGTGACATTTTTCATCCGCAGGTAAATAATTCACCCTGCGAATATAATTCACCTCGAAAGGTTAGGTACCCATGCAGTCTACTTCGACTGATAGTTAGAGTTCGACCAAAAGTGAATATTTTGGCCGAAGAAAAAACCGAATCTAACGGAATCTATACGTTTGAGTGCCTGCGAAGCACTGCAAATGCAAACTTTTCCAGTAATATAGCATCATGCATTTTTACTTTTGTATACCACACATACGAACCAATCACTAAATGACATGTTTCAAATCAATTTGGTATGTACATAAGATAAAAACATAGGGACGGGCTGCAGTCCGCTTGGGCGAACTGTTGGATACCCTATTCTTATTCCTATCCCTCATAAGTGGGCGTGACAAAAGTCTAAGTATGGTTGAATTGTTAAGAACGCTCTACATATTTTGTTATATAACATTTAAAGGATTTTATCAAAAAAAAACGCTCCCTAGCTCAAACTTGGGTGTTTCAATAAAATTGTTTTATTTAATTGTGGGCGAGTCAGTAGGCGGACATGAGCATAAAGGGCCCCTAGAGAGTATATATTATAAATTTCAGCTCCCTAGCTCAAACTTTGGATTTTCAAAAAATTGTTTTATTTATTTGTGGGCGTGTCAGTGAGCGGATTTTGAAATTTTTTTATCCCAAGCAGTTTTAGGAGTCATAGATCATATATAAAAAAATTTAGCTTTCTAGCTCAAAATTCGATTTTTTTTAAAATTTTGGTTTTTTGAGTTTGTGGGCCTGTGGGCGGATTTCAAAAATTCGTAAACTTGTTTATTTCGGGACCCTAGAGAGTATATGGTTAAAATTTCAGCTCTCTAGGTCCAGTTTAAAGGCCTAATTTTTGCCGACAGACGGACGGACGGACGGACATGGCTAGATCGACATTACTATCGATGATGATCATAAATATAGTAACTTTTAGGGGTCTACGGGCAATATTAAGGTATGTTACAAACTATGCGTCAAAATTAATATACCCTTAGAATAGGGTATAAAAAAGAAATTAATGTTTGCTTTGCTAGTAAAAATGAGATAAAACTTGTTACGGATGTGGAATTAGCGTGAAAATATACATTTTTGTTTGTCCACCCTGTACCTTGTACGGAATTCGAACTAGCTTGTCGAAATTGGGTGAAATGGTGGAAACCGGAACCGGTAATATTTTTTTATCTATGTATGCACATGCAGACATCCAGCCAATACTCCATGGTTACATTTCCCAGCGTTCCCTTTCTTTTCCTGGTTGACATTTAGAGGAGGCACATCTCCCGGTGAAATATTTGAAACCTAGTCCAAATTCTGGTTGTCACATCATAGTTCACCGCGAACAGACAATAATTGTTTTTTAAAACCATAGTCTTAAGATTAATTCAATTTTGACATAAGGTAAATATCTCTCTAATTATCGCCAAAATATCTAAAACTTACAAAAAAAAAATATATATATACCCTAGGTATTCAAGCCACTGAGAATTTATTTCGTGAAATCACATTTTGGTTTCCACGCCCTAAGTCCCAATCATCGATATTCGGCAGGAAGAGGATTTGGTAAACGAAAGATCACCGTAAGACCAAAAATAGATTTTCCCTGCAATCTATGTATGAATAAAATTAACCGCTGCAACTCCACAGAGAGCCACCGCAGACGACCAGTACAAAAGTCCCTCGACACCCTTTTGGAGACTACCCACCTCGCCCGCACTCCTATTCATAGACCAATTACGCTCCAATTGATATCAGCGAATATCGCCTAATCGGTCCAGTCATCCATCGATCGGGGAGCGCGACACACACGTAATCAGCGGTCATAGGTGAGTCGGGTGGTGCGGTCAGTGGTCGGCGGCGGGCGGAATACGAGCGCAAGTGGTCTTAATTCGGTTTTCGTAGTACCGGTGTAGCAGTGATCGTGAATTTGGCATCCTATGTCAACCCACACAAAAAAAACATATATATAATCACAAAAATTTAAAAAGTCGTAAAGTGCGTAAAGTAAAACATGATTGATCCTTCGCTTAGTATTATAATTGCCTAAAGTTTCATTTTCCTAAAATCTTCTATTAAATTGACTTAACCGAACTTAAATTTACAAAATAATATACCTAAATTAGAAAATCTACTTGTGATAGTGAGTTTGGCTTATAAATTAAGCGTTAGTGAATTGGATAGCAAAATTACAGATACAGAACCACGTGGGATATTGTGCACAATCTCCAGACGGATAAGGGTGAGTTTTTTATACCCTATTCTAGGGGTATATTAATTTTGACGCATAGTTTGTAACATACCTTAATATTGCCCGTAGACCCCTAAAAGTTACTATATTTATGATCAGCATCGATAGTAATGTCGATCTAGCCATGTCCGTCCGTCCATCCGTCCGTCCGTCGGCAAAAATTAGGCCTTTAAACTGGACCTAGAGAGCTGAAATTTTAACCATATACTCTCTAGGGTCCCGAAATAATCAAGTTTACGAATTTTTGAAATCCGCCCACAGACACTTAAATTTACAAAATAATATACCTAAATTAGAATACCTACTTGTGATAGTGAGTTTGGCTTATAAATTAAGCGTTAGTGAATTGGATAGCAAAATTACAGATACAGAACCACGTGGGATATTGTGCACAATCTCCAGACGGATAAGGGTGAGTTTTTTATACCCTATTCTAGGGGTATATTAATTTTGACGCATAGTTTGTAACATACCTTAATATTGCCCGTAGACCCCTAAAAGTTACTATATTTATGATCAGCATCGATAGTAATGTCGATCTAGCCATGTCCGTCCGTCCGTCGGCAAAAATTAGGCCTTTAAACTGGACCTAGAGAGCTGAAATTTTAACCATATACTCTCTAGGGTCCCGAAATAATCAAGTTTACGAATTTTTGAAATCCGCCCACAGACACGCCCACAAACTCAAAAAAACAAAATTTTGGAAAAAATCGAATTTTGAGCTAGGAAGCTGAAATTTTTTATATATGATCTATGACTCCTAAAACTGCTCGGGATATAAAATTTTCAAAATCCGCCCACTGCCACGCCCACAAAAAAATAAAACAATTTTATTGAAAAACCAAAATTTGAGCTAGGGAGCTGAAATTTTTAATATATACTCTCTAGGGGCCCTTTAAGCTCATGTATAAATATTTTCAAAATCCGCCCACTGACACGCCCACAAATAAATAAAACAATTTTTTTGAAAATCCAAAGTTTGAGCTAGGGATCTGAAATTTATAATATATACTCTCTAGGGGCCCTTTAAGCTCATGTATAAATATTTTCAAAATCCGCCCACTGACACGCCCACAAATAAATAAAACAATTTTTTTGAAAATCCAAATTTTGAGCTAGGGAGCTGAAATTTGTAATATATACTCTCTAGGGGCCCTTTATGCTCATGTGTTATTTTTTTTTTAAATCCGCCTACTGACACGCCCACAATTAAATAAAACAATTTTATTGAAACACCCAAGTTTGAGCTAGGGAGCGTTTTTTTTGATAAAATCCTTTAAATGTTATATAACAAAATATGTAGAGCGTTCTTAACAATTTAACCATACTTAGACTTTTGTCACGCCCACTTATGAGGGATAGGAATAAGAATAGGGTATTCAACAGTTCGCCCAAGCGGACTGTAGCCCGTCCCTATGTTTTTTGTTCATTTTCTTATGTGGGTACTTGGGTTCATACATTGGATACGTTAATTTATGATTGCCAAACAAAATCTAGTTCTTTTTCTTCTATAAAATTTGAATTTGCTTATCTTTATATATAAATAATTTTATTTGATAAAACAATTAAGAAACTAAACCTAATTTTAAATTTCGTTACTGAACTATAAAATCATACAATGATTAACGCATATTTCTGGCAATAAATAAATCTAAGCGTATAAAAATGCAGTGATTTTTCAGTTAATGGGGTGGTGTGTGGTGAAGTTTCAGGTGTCGTCACAAGGTAAGAAGCAGTAGATCGTTCAAGGGCTGAAATAGGGTCAGCTTCCAAAACGATCGAGTACAAAAGCTGACATGGTGCATTTAATTGCAAAGGGGTGGGGTAAAAGTACTCTGGCGACATGCCATCTGGTTGCCCGCGAGCTTTATTAGTTTGTTTTCTGATAATGAAGTAGCGTCCGTCCGCGTTCGAAAGTAAAATCTTGGCATGAACATATTTTAGTTCTTTTGTTTTATCTGGTACTTGCGGATCAAGAACCCATCTCATCCGATGTTCCTAGCTGTGCATAAGCAAGCATGCCAAGTAACGATTCAAGCAAGTGAGAACCAGAGTGGAATAGTAGTCGCAACAAAGAAATGGCGCCCAACATGCAGGCTAATAGCCTTGCAGTCAAAGTTTGATTGATTTTTCGCAGTAAGTCCCGGTATTTAAATAATAGCGTTTGATCCGCGTAGCGACTGTTAGAATTTCAGATCAATCTTAACTGCTTTTGTTTACTTATAGAGTCCTACTTGGTTTCCAGTGAAGGAGACAGTAGTTGCATATGAGTTTTTTTTTCTGCTTTAGTTTACTTACTTTTTTTCCTATATAGTATAGTCCGTTTCTAGTATTGGTGATAATAGAAAATGTTGCTACTATTTGCTTACTTCATCATCAAACTCGTATTAATATAGTTCGCGATAAAAAGTCCGTCTGTGAATAAACTTACATCTACTATAATGCGGTTTACACTTCTTACTGTTAGATACAAATCAATCATGTTAAGAAATATAACAAAACACGAACGACACCTAAGATTCACCACACAAACCCCGAAACCCTTATGAAATTTTCTTTTATAAATTTAATATATAACATTTTATATTTGGAAGTTTGTGATACTTTAAAGATTTACATTTATAAAAGTTATTGAAAGTTATTGATATTTTAATTAAGAAAAATAGTTTTATTGAATATGGAAGGAAATAGAAGGCCAAATACTCGCTTTAGAGGTCGAGGTAATATTTCCTCGAATTCGAATCGGCATTCCGTTGATTCTCGTAATCGAACTCCGATTTCAGGTCAAATTGAGTCAAGACCAGTCGTTAGTCGTACTCCGGTTGTAGCCGTCGGTAATCGTAACGAGCCTGGTGTGAGCACTGAAACCTCATTACCGCCAAATGATAACAATGCAAACCATCGTGTATCAGCTAACGATACTTCAAATACCCAGCTGGATCCTTTCACTGTAGCTGCACAGGCAGGCGAAAATAGTAGTCCAAGTACTAGCAGTAATAATGACAATGTTGTCAACTCTCAAGCTATGTCTTCTGCTCCGGTTCATAGAGCAGATATTGAAGCGTTGTCACTAGCATTTCAACGTATTATCGAGGCCCATCAATAAGTATTCATTAACGAAATGAGAGGTATTAGGAATACGTTAGTTGGAAGATTAGATTTACTAGATGCAAATATACCAAATTTGAAATCAGAGGAAGGGCGAACTAATATTCCAGGTCCTTCGAACGCTGCTAGGGTGGAGTTCGAACAGTTCCTAAACAACGCATCCTTTTCAACGCACAATCAATTTGTAGGGCCAACTCAACAGCCACAAGTAAGCAATTTTTCACAGTCCACTGGTTCATCAACGAATCCACTATGTAAAATAGAAAAGTGGCAAATATCTTACGATGGCTCAGATAATGTGCACGATTTCCTATTTAAGGTTAAAACTCTTTAAGAACGTTCTCATTGTAGCTGGGATCATGTGCTAGTGAACTTTCATGTTCTAGTTAAAGGGAAAGCGCAATCTTGGTTTTGGTTTTTTTTGAGGCAAAACCCAGGGGCGTAGTACGAAAATCAAAAAGCGCCTTAATTAAAGAGTTTAGCAAGCTGGAAAACGATCATGAAAAGATTTTACGAATGTTAGCACGCCGCCAAAATCCAAAAAAAAAATTTTGATGACTTTTATACCGATTTGCTTAGAATGAATGCTCGTCTTAGAGAACCCTTAAGTGAGGTAAAGATGATAGAGTTGATTAAGAAAAACTCGAAGGAGAACTTAGGGCCTCTTTTATTTCCATATCAGGTCAACAGTTTAGATCATATCAGGCTTGGAAATGAGCAGGTTTACGCTTTACTTGACTCAGGTGCGTCCGTCAGTGTACTTGGGAAGGATTGCTTGGACTTTGCCAAACGTAATTCCATATCAATTAAGCCATTCAAATCAAGTATAAGTACTGCAGATGGTTCGAAACAAGCTATCCATGGGTTTTGTCAAATCCCAGTACATTTTAACAACAGTACGAAGACCATTGATTTCTACATAGTGCCCACTCTACAGCAACGTGTATATCTAGGTATTAATTTTTGGAACCGTTTCAACATAGTAATATCTGGTCCGGTGCACCAGTAACTTATTTGGAGCTACTTGACAGGATCCAAAAACGCGCGATAAAACTCATTGGCGACCGAGACATCGCGAGATCGATTGACTCTCTCAGTCATCGTCGTAATGTCTCCTGCCTGTCGTTATTTTATCGTTATTTCCACCATAAGTGCTCAAACGAAATAGCCAGTTGCATTCCTCCCCTTGAACATTTCAACCGCAATACCCGCCATGCAAGGAATGCTCATCAGTTCACCCTCAAGCCTGCAAGCCTGTGTTCGGACGTACAGTGAAGTTCAAAGAATCTTTCCTCAGCCGTACAACACGAATGTGGAATGCTCTTCCCCGCTCCATTTTTCCTACACCTACAGACATTCAAAACCAACGTGCATCGGCATCTCTCCTTTTCCTCTCACCCTAATTTCCTTAACGCCCGCGCTGTGTAGCTAATACATTATAAGGGTCCCAACAAATTCCTTTAGTGCGCGCTTATTATAAAAAAAAAAAAAAATGTTCCAGAAATAGTATCAGAGATTTCTGCGCTTGGAGCGATTTCATCTGATCTTACTATTCACGATTTATCTCCAATTCAAAAGTACACTTTGGATAAAACTGTTGAACTGTTTCCATCATGTTCGAAGTTAGTTCTTGGAAAAACAAACATGGAAGAACATCTCATAGATACAGGTGATGCTGTGCCAATTAAAACGAAGCATTTTCCTCTTTCGCCCCCACGGCAAACAGAAGCGTATGCAGAGCTTGATCGAATGCTTTCTCTAGGAGTGATAGTCGAAAGTAACAGTCCGTGGAGTTCTCCCATTTTCTTAGTTCGAAAGCCTGGGAAAGTAAGACTTTGTATAGACTTTCGTAAGGTCAATAGTGTAACGAAACAGGATGCTTATCCGCTGCCTCGCATCGGTGGATTGCTCAGTAGACTCAATGACACACACTTCATAAGCGGAATTGATTTGAAAGATGCTTACTGGCAAATTCCACTAGAAGTGATGTCGAGAAAAAAGACGGCATTTGCAGTACCGGGAAGGCCACTGTATGAATTTACAGTTATGCCTTTCGGGTTATGCAACGCCCCACAAAGAATGAGTCGTCTCATGGATCGGGTCATTCCATCTCAATTTCGTGAGAACGTTTTTGTCTATTTGGATGATCTACTGGTTTGTTCAGCGATGTTTGAGGAGCATATGCCACTATTGACCGAAATTGCGAAATGTCTACATGAAGCCAAACTGACTATAAACGTAGAAAAAAGCAAATTCTGTCAACGCGAGATAAAGTATTTGGAGTACATAGTCGGGCAAGGGTGTCTGAAAACCGATCCTGCCAAACTGGAAGCGATAACCGAATTCCCACTTCCAAAAAGCGTTCGGCAGATCCGTAGGTTTATCGGTATGACAGGCGGGTACCGGCAGTTCATCCCGAATTTCGCAGATCTTGCCGCCCCCTTAACAGACTGCCTCCGAAAGTCTAAATTTTTCACTCTAACCCCGGAAGCAGCTGTTTCCTTTCAAAAATTGAAATATGCCTTGACAACTGCACCTGTTTTAGCACAGCCGGATTTTTCGAAGCCGTTTGTAGTGCAGTGCGACGCTTCAAGTTCTGGAATTGGGGGGGGGGGGGGGGGGGTTGTATCAAGTGGATGATGATGGTTGTGAATGTCCCATTGCATACGTTTCACAGAAATTAAATAACGCTCAGAAAAATTACACCGTTTCTGAACAAGAATGCCTAGCAGCTATTGTATCCGCATACAAATTCAGGCCTTATATTGAGGGACTCCCCTTCAAGATAGTCACCGATCATTCAAGTCTTCAATGGCTCATGACACAAAAAGACCTGAGTGGCCGGTTAGCAAGGTGGTGTTTAAAACTCCAGTCATTTAATTTTACCTTGAACATCGGAAGGGAAGCATGAACATTGTACCTGATGCACTTTCCCGAATGGATATGTGTGAGATAGTGGCATCAGATAGACATACAGAGATTGATTTAAATTCTCCATATTTTTCCTCAAAGGGATATGAAGAACTTAAGCACAAAGTTACCTCAAACCAGGACAATCTTCCGGATATTTGCATCACAGATGGATACATTTACAAGCGGGTGCATTTCAGGGCAGGGTCATCAGAAGAGGAAGAAAGCTTGTGGAGATTATGGTTGCCTGATGAGTTGACAAATCAGGCCATTGAAAATGCTCATAACTCGAAGAAAGGTTGCCATGGTGGGGTTGGTAAAACGCTGTATCGGGTGCGCCAGAAATTTTATTGGCCAGGAATGGTGAAGCAGATTATAGCTTTTGTCGGTACGTGTGACGTCTGCAAAAGTATAAAGCCAACAAACACTACCCTTCGACCAAAAATGGGTCAGCAAATTATCTCTGAAAGACCGATGCAAAGACTGTACATTGATCTGTTAGGGCCCTACCCCCGTACTAAGCTCGGCAATACCACTATTTTCATTTGCATCGATCATTTTACAAAATATGTTTTCCTGAAGCCGCTACGGAAAGCTTGTTCCAAGTCAACCTGCAGTTACCTAGAGGGAAACATTTTTCATCATTTTGGAACTCCTGAATTTATCCATAGTGATAATGGAAGGCAATTCATTACAGTCGAGTTTGCCAAACTGATGAGAACTTATAATATCAGACATATTAAAACAGGTCTTTACTCGCCCCAAGCTAATTGCTCAGAACGCGTGAATAGAGAAATCGTTTCAAAAAATTAGGGTCTTTGCTAAGGATAGTCACGCCGATTGGGATAAGTACGTGTCCTTAATAGGTTCAACATTACGAAGTGATTATCATTCAGCTACCAATTGCTCGCCCTATTTTGCGGTTTTTGAGCAACAAATGATCTTGGATGGAGCCGAGTATCCACTGCTCAGACGGCTAAACGTTCTCAATGATCCAGAAATTCGTACCATTCCTTCTTCTGATAGATTACACCTGATTAGGGAGCGTATGAAACAAAACCTCCACAGTGCGCACCTTAAGGCTGAGAAAACGTATAATACGCGTGCGAAGAACATACATTTTGTAGTAGGGCAGGAAGTATTTCGTCGGAACTTCGAACAAAGTTCATTTGCTAAGACAAAAACAGCAAAATTCATGCCCAAGTTCATTAAATGTCGAGTCAGAAGAAGGCTAGGCAAATGTTTATGTGAGTTAGAGGATCTGAAAGGTAAACAAATGGGAACATACCATGCCAAGGATATTCGGCAGTAGCGCCAAGAGTGAAAGGAGTATTCAGGTCAACTCGGATGAATTTAGAAAGAAGTTAACATCTTGTATTCCTTTTTGTTTTAACAAATATTCATTTTATTTAAACAAAGAAGGTTTGTTACGGATGTGGAATTAGCGTGCAAATATACATTTTTGTTTGTCCACCCTGTACCTTGTACGGAATTCGAGCTAGCTTTGTCGAAATTGGGTGACATGGTGGAAACCGGAACCGGTAAATTTTTTTTCTCTATGTATGCACATGCAGACATAAAGCCAATACTCCATGGTTACATTTCCCAGCGTTCCCTTTCTTTTCCTGGTTGACTTTTAGAGGAGGCACAACTCCCGGTGAAATATTTGAAACCTAGTCCAAATTCTGGTTGTCACATCATAGTTCACCGCGAAAAGACAATAATTGTTTTTTTTAACCATAGTCTTAGGATTAATTCAATTTTGACATAAGGTAAATATCTCTCTAATTATCGCCAAAATATCTAAAACTTACAAAAAAAAATATATATACCCTAGGTATTCAAGTCACTGAGAATTTATTTCGTGAAATCACATTTTGGTTTCCACGCCCTAAGTCCCAATCATCGATATTCGGCAGGAAGAGGATTTGGTAAACGAAAGATCACCGTAAGACCAAAAATAGATTTTTCCCGCAATCTATGTATGAATAAAATTAACCGCTGCAACTCCACAGAGAGCCACCGCAGACGACCAGTACAAAAGTCCCTCGACACCCTTTTGGAGACTACCCACCTCGCCCGCACTCCTACTCATAGACCAATTACGCTCCAATTGATATCAGCAAATATCGCCTAATCGGTCCAGTCATCCATCGATCGGGGAGCGCGACACACACGTAATCAGCGGTCATAGGTGAGTCGGGTGGTGCGGTCAGTGGTCGGCGGCGGGCGGAATACGAGCGCAAGTGGTCTTAATTCGGTTTTCGTAGTACCGGTGTAGCAGTGATCGTGAATTTGGCATCCTATGTCAACCCACACAAAAAAAACATATATATAATCACAAAAATTTAAAAAGTCATAAAGTGCGTAAAGTAAAACATGATTGATCCTTCGCTTAGTATTATAATTGCTTAAAGTTTCATTTTCCTAAAATCTTCTATTAAATTGACTTA
The DNA here is from genome assembly GCA_949715645.1 of Portevinia maculata. Classification (NCBI taxonomy): domain Eukaryota; kingdom Metazoa; phylum Arthropoda; class Insecta; order Diptera; family Syrphidae; genus Portevinia; species Portevinia maculata. The sequence goes on along the minus strand of OX454528.1, from coordinate 45,135,401 downwards.
ACCGAACTTAAATTTACAAAATAATATACCTAAATTAGAATACCTACTTGTGATAGTGAGTTTGGCTTATAAATTAAGCGTCAGTGAATTGGATAGCAAAATTACAGATACAGAACCACGTGGGATATTGTGCACAATCTCCAGACGGATAAGGGTGAGTTTTTTTTGTTCATTTTCTTATGTGGGTACTTGCCTTCATACATTGGATACGTTAATTTATGATTGCCAAACAAAATCTAGTTTTTTTTCTCCTATAAAATTTGAATTTGCCTATCTTTATATATAAATAATTTTATTTGATAAATCAAGGAAGAAACTAAACCTAATTTTAAATTTCGTTACTGAACTATTAAATCATACAATGATTAACGCATATTTCTGGCAGTAAATGAATCTAAGCGTATAAAAATGCAGTGATTTTTCAGTTAATGCGGTGGTGTGTGGTGAAGTTTCAGGTGTCGTCACAAGGTAAGAAGCAGTAGATCGTTCAAGGGCTAAAATAGGGTCAGCTTCCAAAACGGTCGAGTACAAAAGCTGACATGGTGCATTTAATTGCAATGGGGTGGGGTAAAAGTACTCTGGCGACATGCCATCTGGTTGCCCGCGAGCTTTATTAGTTTGTTTTCTAATAATGAAGTAGCGTCCGTCCGCGTTCGAAAGTAAAATCTTGGCATGAACATATTTTAGTTCTTTTGTTGTGTCTGGTACTTGCGGATCAAGAACCCATCCCATCCGACGTTCCTAGCTGTGCATATGCAAGCATGCCAAGTAACGATCCAAGCAAGTGAGAACCAGAGTGGCATAGTAATCGCAACAAACTATTGTCGCATTAATTTTGCACGTTATGTTGGTTGAGGTCCCTTACCAGTTGCGTGCGCCACCTGAGTCGCGGTAATTCTCTACTGCACCGTCCCTCGGGGGTGAGTTTGAAGATCTCCCGTGGAGCTTTGGTGTCCATTCGCTCTACATGACACAGCCCCCTCAGTTGTTATTCTTCTGATTAAGTCAATGTCTCATACAGTTCGTAGTTGCATCTATTTCTCCACTCACCGCCGATGCAGACGGGACCGAAAATCACCCGAAGAATTTTTCTCTTATATTGTAAGAGGAGTCACCCAAGGTTCTGTCCTCATCATTGACCTCACCACAAAAAAAAAACCGTACTGCACTGGGCAAATAAAAACAAATTAATCGTTAACCATCCAAATCATATGCCATTCCAATTTATAAAAATTCAGTTGACACGTCACTTTTCTACTTCACAATGTTGGCATTAAGGCTAGGAGCGCATATGCGATTTTTTGTCGTAGCGATAGAAAAATCGTAGTCGCAAAAAAAAATTACCATGCACGCACTTGTGGTCTTCTGTCGCACGATTATTTAGCCGCAAAAAAATAGAACATACTGCTTTTAATGTCAATACACACACATGCAACCAAATATCCGCTACGGCTAACAAACTGCAGATTGTTGACGATTGTTCTGTCGCAAAATGAACTGTATCATATGGGTGATCATGAACTCGCGCGAGTTATGTTAGGGACACACAACGCTACAGACGACCACACAGTTAACAACATCTGGTGACCAGACACACAATGTTACTTGAGATCGGTCATCTCATCACAGCTGCAAGCAATAAAAACTATAAAACTATTCCTGTAACCTGATAACGGTCATCAAACCTCACTTGAGATCGATCCCTACATCACAGCTGCAACATATTAATATTTAGATTTATGATGGACGCCATCCTATTTTGTACTTTATAAGACCCAGCTATTGTAAGAGGTCTTCAGTTTAGATCTATCAACGCAAATGAGCGGATCGGCTCATTTAGAAATAAAGAAATTGTTTTTTTTTAAATCACAAACTGTTTTAATTTAATTGGCGCAGTCGGTAGGATTGTACTAAGAAGGTTAACGAATATAACCCGATAGATACAATTCAGTAAAACGGACCGGAGTACTCAACTTTTTTCTTTCCATTTTTTTATATTGCAAAAGCAAGTGTTAAAATAAAAATTAGAACGAAAGAAAACCAACACGAACTTAATTTAATTCAATTTAAAAAGTGAATAAATATCAAAAGTTTTCGTGAACACAAAGTGATATAAAATGGCACATGCTGACCAAAATATCGCAATTAAACGTTTGGAATCAATCCCAACATTTGCTGGAAAACCAGACGAAGATATTATTTCCTTCGCGGAATACGTGGACTTCATCTATGCACACATCTCAGAAGAGAATGCGCCAGCATATGCCACGTTGATAATAAACAACAAAATACAAGGAGCTGTAATACACACGATGAGACGAATCGTAAGACCTTCATGGCCAGAGTTACGAGCCGCATTGATGCAGGACTTCGGAGTTCCAGAGACGTTCGAGCAAATTCTTCAGAACCTCCATTCGATCAACACGAGAGACATCTTCAAATTACACCAAGAATGCCAGGAAATTCTGTAGAAAATCCACAAAAGGAGTAAGCTAGAACTAAGCAATATATATAATCCTATTAATAATGAAAGCATTGTATTAAATAAATTTATTAGCAATTTAAATGCCAACCAGGCATCAGTGATAATTTCGCAAAATATCAAAAGTATTAAAGAAGCATATAGTTTATTAGTGAGATATAGGAATTTAAATGAATTTCGACCTACTAACTTCACAAATAGACAAGACCAGCCTAGACACCTTCATAGGCAAGCAAACCCTCACAACCCAGAAACTTTCAAAGACCAAATTTTTCAGGACAATACCGTCAGTGTAATGTGAGACACAACGGTCCACAGAATTCAGGACAAATTAGAAACAGGCCAGAACCTATGGACGTAAATAACATAGAACAGGCAGGGGAATTAAATTTTTATATTAGTCGGGAAACAGAAACACTACCCTTAATGTCTGTTACCTTAAACAACAAAAAACATTTAATTTTAGTGGATACGGGAGCAAGTACTAGTATACTAGATGACTCGCAACTACTAGAATTTCAAAGACAACCCTTGAAAACACCTACAAAATTAATAACCACAAATGGTAAAACCCTCATTACTGAACAAATAATTACACCATTGCCTGTTGAATTCAACGAAAATGAAGCAACGATGGCATGGAAAATTATGAAACTAAATAATAAAAAAATTTTAGGAATCCTAGGTCAAAATTTATTAAAACCAATAGGAGCTATAATTAATTTAAAGGAAGGATTTATTGAAATAAACAAACGTAAAACATATTTTGAAAATTATAAAAAGGATATCGAAAAATGTCCATATAAATTTGAAGAAATCCATACACTAAATTATTGTAACTCAACGGAAATGAGCCAACTAATTAGTGAGGATTTAAATTCAGAAGAACAGCACGAATTAAAAAAATTCGTGAACAAAAATAAAACTATTTTTTATTTAGAAGGAGATGAATTAACATCAACCACCCAAACGCTTCATAATATTAGGACCGAACATAACAGTCCAACATTTAGTAAAATTTATCGTTACCCTAAGATACATGAACAAGAGATTGAAGGGCAAGTAAAAGATTTATTAGCCCAAGGTATCATTAAGAAGAGTACTTCACCCTATAGTGCACCTATTTGGGTAGTCCCTAAGAAAATGGACAATTCCGGAATACAGAAATGGCGTATGGTAATTGACTATCGCGAATGGAACGAGAAAACCATCGAGTTCAAACACCCAATTCCTAATATCGATGAAATATTAGACAAACTCGGAAGAGCACAATATTTCACGACATTAGACCTCGCAAAAGGTTTCCATCAGATTCGAATGGATCCTTCAGATATTGAGAAAACTGCTTTTTCAACCCCATACGGACACTACGAATGGTTACGTATGCCGTTCGGTCTAAAAAATGCTCCGGCAACATTCCAAAGAATGATGACGAACTCATTAACAAAATCTGTGTAGTTTATTTAGATTATATTCTAATCTTTAGCACTTCTTTACAAGAACATATGATTAACTTGAATTTGGTATTCCAAAGATTAAAAAAATACAATTTGAAAGTTCAAATTGACAAGTGTAACTTTTTAAAACGGGAAACCCAATTTCTAGGTCATACGATTACTGACAAAGGTGTTAAACCTAATGTAGATAAAACTGCAGCTATTGAAAAAATAGCATTACCCAGTACCCAGAAAGAGATAAAGTCTTTTCTTGGCATAACAGGTTATTATAGAAAATTCATAAAAGATTACGCAAAAATCGCACAACCTATTTCTAAATACCTAAAGAAAGATACAAAAATTGATAAATCTGACATGAGTTACATAAAGGCACATCAAGAACTCAAAACTGCACTCCAAACACAACCAGTACTTGCATATGCGGATTTTAATCTGATGCATCCAACTATGCAATCGGAGCTGTATTAACTCAAAAGAGTCATCCGATAACGTACATAAGTAGAACACTCAACGAACGTGAGAAAAACTACAGTACAACTGAAAAGGAATTACTCGCCATTGTCTGGTCAGTAAAATATCTTCGACCTTATTTATATGGTAGACGATTCGAATTAAAAACTTATCATCAGCCTTTGAAATGGCTTCAAACCAAAAACTTAGGCAAAGATATTTCACCTCGCTTACAACGATGGGTACTTCAGTTAGGAGAATATAACATGCATATTGAGTATCTGAAAGGCACATGTAATACTGTAGCTGATTTCCTGAGTCGAGAAATCAAAGACGAAGTAAATATGCTAGAGCAAAGCAATGAAGATGTAGAGTTAATGCAACCCACAATACATTCGCAAGAGGAAGAAGCGAATGATCATTTCCCTATCAAAGATAGTCCAGTTAACATATTTAAGCAACAAATAATATTGAAAGCTGCAAGTGGACTTCGAAAAACCAAAGTGAATGATGAATATCGATAGGAATAAACGAATTAAAGAAAGATCACTTTAAGGACCGCTTAAATCCCCTATTAGACAATAAAACTAAGGGAATATATACAGATTTAACGGACAGTGAATATAATACAATACAACAAATATTGATTCAATTGTTCGGAACACGAATAAAATTCTTTAAATGTATGTATCTTGCTAAAGACTTAAAAACAGAGGAACAAGCCGTTAAACAAATAAAACTGTATCATGAAAAAGAAACAGGACACTCTGGAATTGAGGAAAATTACAGAGGACTTAGAACCAAAATCTATTTTAGAAATCTGAGGGAACTGATAAACGACGTTATTAATAGTTGTAATATATGCAAACAATCTAAATATGACATACGACCTGTGAAAGAAAAATTCCATCCAACAGAAACCCCTAAAGATATCAATGAAATTGTACATTTAGATATCTACTGTATAGCTAAAACAAAATTCCTCACATCAATAGATAAATTCAGTAAACTTACTACAACCACTTATGTTCCTAATGTTTCATACGAAACCCTAGAAGAAACTATTCCACAATTAATAGCTGTAAATGGTAAAGCAAAAAAAAATGTAATGGATAATGAATTTAATTTTCCAAGAATAATAAAATTATTGGAAGACCTTGGAATAAATACAAATTTTACAAAACCAAACAGTCACACAGGGAATTCTGACATCGAAGTTTTTCATAGAACTCTAGCAGAAAAAGTAAGAACAATCCTTAACGGAAAAATTAACCCCACTATACATGAAATTCGTAAAGCAGTACATAAAGCAAATCTGTTCTACAATACGTCCATACATGCTACAACCAAACAAAAACCGTTTTTTGATATCCAAAATGGAAACATCACAAAAAAAACTCTTTAAGAACTCCTACTTAAAAATAAAGGAAAAACTATAAATAAACTTAACAAAAATAGGGATAAATATACAGAGAACAGAACCGAAGGCTTTGTAAGAAACTCAAGAGCAGAACGTCATAAAACACAACCAAGAAATAAATTCAGTACACTCGAAAATCAACATACAACGAATATTCAAAGAGAAAGAGTCACTCGATTCAAATACGATGAAAATCTAATTAGAGCTAACCAGAGGGCTAAGCATCCTCGAGAGATATAAAATGATTCAGTTGAGTTTTAGAAGTTAAGCAACAAAGACCCGTGCAAAAATGAATTCCTTTACACTAGTAATCCTTTTGTCAATCACAGTTTTAGTGAAAAATAAAATTATAATAAAAGAAATAAGTAACAATAACGGTTATTCGATAATCCGATATGATCAAGTGGAAGTCGTAAATAAATACAATTATATAATACACCTCATAAATTTAACGGAGGTAAAATTTATATACGACACATTAGCCGAACAGTGGACTTCGATAAGAAAGTCAATAACACCAACTAGTTATAATCAACTCAAATCGTTCACTTTAATTCAAAAAGAGTTACATCTAGTTAAAAGTGAATTCGAGACTTTTTCGACTTTGAAATTCATTTTTTTATTCATTGATAAATATCTACTTACATACTAGACAAAAATGATTAAACCTAACTTAAAATTAACAGGATACTTATTCTTATTTATTGGTCCTTATGCGAACGCTCTAAACTTAACTATATCTTAGAATTATTGCCTTTCGGCCTACGAACTATTTTACGAACTAATCTTACATATATATTCCTCGAGAAAATTTACTAAAACTCGGTATCATTATTGAGATTTTATATAAAACAAATTACAAACTACCTATTCTACTTACTTAAACTACTTAACGTATTCTAACTATAATTAGGATTCTGAGCACTCGTTGCCTGGCGCAATAAGTGGTCAAAATCCCAATTGCTTTCCGAGCGCCTGGCAGTCGTCAACGTGCACACGCGCCGCCGTGAGCCGACTGAAGCCTTACAGCGTCAGTCAACTCCCGGAAGCACCACCACACGTTGGCGAGCCCGGCCTCTCCCAAAAACGCCCTAGCTGACTTAATCTAACTTATAAGCTAAGAGGATGTTACCTAGAGTAACGCACCGTCCTGGGAGGGCATGTTGACCCCTCCCCCCTCAACAAGCCACCAAAATTCGGCGAATTGCTTTTCCGTGTCGAATCTATCCCTCTCCGATATTGCGGTACTAAAACGGAGGAGCTCATGAGCATTGGCGACGTCCCCGTCATGGAGGAGCCGCTTATCTCTCGCGCTGCGGTAGCGATGGTATAAGACCGGGATACCATCCCTCGTCTGTACCAGCCCTTTTGAATCAATATGGATAAATGCCTCTGGCGGGATAAAGCCAGACCGGAGCGTACTCTCTATGTACATTTCATTGGGGTAGTAAGCCCCAAATATCAGACTATTGTCGCTGGCCATCGCCCTTGCAACGTGCCTTCGAGTGACCTTAATGAGGAAATTGTCAATCCTATTCAACTGATCCCCATCGTATAGGACCTTGTTGGGATAGTATTTTATATAGTTGGATTCAGGCGTTCGGAACAACCGGAGACAGGTCCTAAGACATTGTCTCTCCAAAACCCGAATCTTTTCCATATAGCTAGGCGCTATATTAAAACATAATGGACAACCATAAGCGATGAACGGCCTTATAAGGGCCACGTAGCAAATGACCTTCACTCTGGAGTCAAGTTGACTGCTATGAAACAGTCTCCTTGTTAGAGCATAAGCCTTCTTGGCCCCAGCAAGACAAGCAACTATATGTCTATCGAAATACAGATACTGGTCAAGCCAGATACTTAGATATCTAACTGCGCTTCTCACCGCTAATGGCTGCCCATTTTGTCCAATAATGGCCAATTTTTTCCAGTTTTTTCTGGTATCCCTAGAGGCCCCAGCCAATGGAGTTCTGAACAAGATTGTTTCCGTCTTCTGAAAGTTGATTTTCAACTTCCAGTCGTCGCAATATCGCTTAATTTGATCGAAGTCACGCTGCAAAAGGATATTAATGACCTCGATTTTAGGACCTGATCTGTATGCCACCAAATCGTCGGCATACGCTATAGCATGGCTGAGTGAACCCACCAGATCACTCGTGTAAATGTTAAACAGGATCGGAGAATTGACCGCCCCCTGCTGTAAACCGTTTTTAATTTCAAAGACTCTGCTCGAAGTCACGTTGCCACATTTGACAACGAACTTCTTTCCCATAAGCATATTATAAATTACATATAGCAAAGGTTTGTGCATCCCCCGCCTGGTCAACTTGTAGAAAAGTCCCTCTAACCATACGGTGTCGAAAGCCTTCTCAAAATCAACCAGACAAGCACCCGTGCATTGGTTCTTGCATTTATTCCACTGAATGTCGGAAACCAGTTTCGACGCGGCATGAATAGTGTCATGCCTCGCCCTGAAACCAAACTGGTTGTCCGGAATTATGTTATTGTCCTCGACCCACTTTAACAGGGCTCTATTGACAACCTTTTCAAAGACCTTGCTAATATTCGGAAGCAAGCTAATTGACCGGAGATTGGCAGGGTTCGTCCTATCTTTACATTTTTTCGGGATAGGGTGTACCACAGCTACCTTCCAATGCGCCGGATAATATGCATTATTCAGCGCATTGTTAAACAGCGTGGTGAAAATATCTACAGCCTCCAGAGGCAGGTGTCTCAATACGACGTTTGGGACACCATCCATCCCCGCCGACTTTTTATTCTTTAGTGTCTCGAAAATGCACAGAAGATCATCCTTCGACACGAACAAGTGCGATGCATCTCGGCCATTGGCGACAACTGCATTAGCATGGTTTTCATCAGTGAACACGGTGAATCCGTTATTCTCAGATCGCCAATTCTCAAGTTCGGTGCGCAGATCGAAGTGGCTCACCAGAGCCCTATTCTCAATGTCGTGGTTACGGCGAACAGGATTGTTGACCGTATACACGGCCTCGAAACAAGCGCCCAGCAAATCCACCTTCTCCTGTGGGTCCTCGACCACGAAAAAATCGTCGTTTGAAGCGACACTTTCTGGACTTATTCCAGCAGTCAGTACCGTCTGTCTGTTCTCTGCTGTCTGGGAGATTCGAACACAAGGAATATCATTGTGATCTTTCCTCCTGAACAACTTATTTATCTGTGAGTGAATTCGAGAGTATAAAAGGACATGGACAATCAAATCTCTTAAGAAATGTAAGAAGTTTAATTAACATAGGAGGTAGAGCACTCAATTTTCTATTTGGTACTATGGATGACGAAGATAAAGTTGAAATCGAAGAACAACTTAAAGTTATAACTGAAAATAATAACAACATTATCAGAAACAATAATAAGCAGTTCAAAATAAACAATCAAATTAAAGATGAAATAGAAATTCTAAAAAACGCAGTTTTAACGAAAGTCGATAACGATTTAGAATTCCAGCTAGAATTTCAAATGATGGAA